>FR997816.1:9217828-11717828 GCA_905475355.2 Clostera curtula | reverse complement strand
TCCATAACCTCCAATGCGGTTGGAAGTGACTGTGTCAGCCGTAATATGATCCTTCCTATCCTTGATGAAATCCTTCCAACAGTAACCCATATCCTTAACTACTCCTTATCCAGTGGTGTCTTTCCAAGCGCTTGGAAAGATGCTCAAGTTACACCTTTGCCAAAAAAACCGAACCCCGTTTCCTTCTCTGAATACCGACCTATATCAATATTACCTTTCCTATCCAAAGTCCTAGAACGCCTTATTCACAATCAAATTAGTTCTTTTCTCCCAATGAATAGGCTTCTTAATCCCTTCCAATCCGGCTTCCGTCCTGGACATAGCACTGCTTCCGCTCTTGTCAATATTACGGATGACATCAGACTGGGCATGGAGGATGGCAAGTTGACGGCACTTGCATTGCTTGACTTCAGCAATGCCTTTAACACTGTTGACTTTGACATTCTGCTTGGGATACTGCACAGTCTAAACATATCTCCAACGGTAACTGATTGGTTTCGTAGTTACCTGCATGGCCGCCAGCAACGTATCCGTATCGAGGATACCTCTTCGTCATGGTGTCGTACGACAGCTGGTGTGCCGCAGGGTGGCGTTTTATCTCCCTTACTTTTCGCAATATTCATTAATTCCATTTCCAATAACTTAATTTCTTCCTACCACTTATATGCAGATGATCTCCAGATTTACACACAAGCACCAGCAGAGCAAATAGCGGAGGCCATAGGGACAATAAATAAAGATCTCTCCAGAATATCTCAGTGGAGTAAATGCTATGGTCTGAAAGTGAATCCCACAAAAACGCAGGTCATTGTTGTTGGTGGCTCACGAATGGTCTCAAAACTTGACTGGTTTAATTTACCCCAAGTCATCTTCGACGGTATTCAGATACCGATGTCAAAGACTGTTAAGAATCTTGGAATTTTTATTGATGACACTTTATCTTGGGTCCCACAAATAAGAGAAACTAGTCGACGGATTTTTGCATCTTTAGGCTCCCTGAGGCGACTGCGCAATTTTTTACCGACTGCTACTAAAATTGCGCTAGCTCAATCTCTTCTGCTTCCTATACTTGACTATGCCGATGTCAGCTATCCTGATCTCACTGAGGAGCAACTTAACAAACTTGAGCGACTTCAAAATGTTTGTATAAGATTCATATTTGGTTTACGCAAATATGATCATGTATCGGAATTTCGTGACAAGCTCAAGTGGCTCCCAATTCGTCTTCGTCGGAATACTCACATCCTTTCACTGCTGTATAGTATTCTTTTTATTCCCTCTACCCCATATTATCTCAAAGAACGGTTTCAGTTCTCATCTGATACACATTCATTGTCCTTAAGATCATCAGAGAGCTTAACGCTGGCAATGCCCATGCATTCCACGCGATTTTACGATAAATCTTTCACTATTCAAGCCGTACGTTTGTGGAATGCCTTGCCATTGTCGGTAAGGTGCGCTCAATCCTTGACGATTTTCAAAAGTATGGTGAAGAAGCATTACTTGACCTTCTGTTGAAGTCGTACATAATATGTTTAGTTGTTTATATATATATATATTTTATATGTTTTCTTGTAATTATCTACATAAGTATATTATTTATGTACACTGTAATTACCCACATTGGTTTCTTGTTCAAGCTAAGTCCATTCAACGGTTGTCTGGAAGAAATTGCTTTTAGCAATAAGACCGCCATTTGTACTGTAATGTTGTATCTAAGTTATTCATGTTTAAGTTTCTTTTGTGTACATGTACAATAAAGAATATCTATCTATCTATCTATCTATATAGAGATATCCTTCTGAGTCAATTAATACCAGTGTTTTTGTGGCTTACAGCAAACAAGTATTTTTTTACAAATCTATAAAACGCTGTAACCATCAAGAATTTTCTATGGCAACAAAACATTTCTATTATATTTAGAACTCTTAAGTGCTGTAAATGGCATACATATTTAATAACGTAAAACTAACTAGATGTGAGCCACAGTGCTATTGCTTTTGCAGCTATTGACATACCTACATAGCTTTATATTGATCTCCTGGACACTTCTGTTGTGCAATATGTTACATTGTCCTCACATCTTAGCTTACTATAAATAAACACGAAATCAATGTAACCCAATCAGATGCTTGTAACAGAAAATATGATAAAAAGAGTGTCCATGGAGTTTCTTGCCTGTTCTCCATAGGATCTACTTTTTGGAACATGCAACTAGATTCCTAACTTCACTTTTGACTTTTCAAAAACACCAGTAAATAGGTTCAATTGAAATAAATGATTTGAGTTTGAGTGAGGCATTTATCTTATTATTTACGACGTCACTAAAACGTGTAAGTGTCGGTATTACAAAAAACTCATCCTGCCAAAATGGCGTAAGTATCTGTTTGAAGAATGGCGTAAGCAACAAATGCATCAAATATACTGGTTTTTGATAGACTTACAGCCAAGACCACACCAATAATTTTCAAAAAACTTACAGCGTAAGCGATTTTTTTCGTCGTTAAAATTATGAGAGTCTTATCAATCGACGTAGATTTTTTTTCTGATCAAAATGATGTAAGAAACGAATTTTCGATTTTTTGAGGCTTACAGCAAATACGTTTTCCTACGTCGATATAAACCTTCCTCTTGAATCACTCTATCTATTAAAGAAAACCGCATCAAAATCCGTTGCGTACTTTTAAAGATTTAAGCATACATAGGGACGGACAGACGACAGCGACTTTGTTTTATACTATGTAGTGATTACAATTATATATTGTCCTTGTCCTCCTTAAGTGGCAGTGGGCAGGGCACACAGCTCAAAGGGAAGTCCTCGAGTGGCGACCGCGTTCCGGAAGGCACAGTGCTGGTAGGCCTCCCACACAGTGGACCGACGACTTGGTTAAGTTCGGAAGCGGAAGGCCCAGGACCGGCCTTTGTGAAGATCCTTGGGGGTGCCCTATGTCCAGCAGTGGACGTATTTTGGCTGAAATGATGATGACGATTATCCTTATGTAACATAGGCAATTAGGAAGCTAACAAACAGCAGAGTAACATCTAGATGTAAGTAACATCTACCTGGTTGATTGCGAATGTCAGAAGTCTACATTCAAAGTAGCGACAGCATACAAAATAATACTTCAGTGTTCACAGATCATCGTCGCCACCTCATATACCTGAGTCCCCGTACATAACCCCCGGGGTGTTTACATGGGGCCAAACCCCACTCTTTGCATGTATAATACCTCGGGAAAAAGGCAGTTCGCATTTATTACAAGCAATTCTGAGATGGCAATGGTTACGTTGGTATGAACATTGAAATTATAAAAAAAGGTTTTCTTGTTCCATTTTTAAATAATGGTTTTTTTATGTGTCATTAGGTCCTTGTGTATTGTGAAACCGTCATCACACGGAAAACTTAAATAATTAGCATACCACAGATGTATCTACTACTCACCCCATAGAAGACCCACTGCTGTGCCACAGACAGACAGACAGACAGACACGTCAAACTTATAACACCCCTCGTTTTGCGTCGGGGGTTAAAAAAGATAGAGTTTAAGGGTATTTTATGGGTCAGTGCGGTTCATCCAAGATCACATTCAAACAATATTGTTGTAATGAAAAAAGGTTGATGTTGGCACTTCATAGGGATATTTCCGTATCCAGGTTCCCTACACGTATTCGGTATTTAAGTTCGGTATACTAGTTTACTATAGCAATATTAAGTACCACCACTTCACATTAAATTTTTGTTACATATTATAACATAAATATATTGTTAACCTCTTTTCTTTATTACTATTGGTCGCCAAACGGTTGAAATTCAACCTTAACAAATTTTAATTATTATTCTAAACATTTAGTTTCATTCTCAATTTGTACACTGAATTTAACAATAAACAAAAAGTATATTTGCGTATGTATGTGTGTCAAATACATGGCAGTGTGTATAATGTTATTTTTATTGATTATATGTATTATATTAGCATTCTGCAGGTACTCTTTCTCTATATGTATAAACTATAAGTGTGGGTAAATTTCATACAATATTTTTGCAACAGAAATATTTATGCAATGATGAAAATGTTCCTGTTGTATTCTCTTGATATATGACCCCAACTGACACAGGCTACACATGTCATGGCCAAAGTCAGTTTGGTTATTAAATGATCGACAATTTTAATCGAACCGTATATTGCGTCCTAACTAGGGTTCATTCCCGGGAATTCTCGGCTCGAGAATTCCCGGGAAATCGTTGGGCTTTGTTCCCGGGAAATCAAGCTCGAGAAAAGTCGAGAACTTGAGAAATCATGTACGTGTGTAGAAAAAAAACCAGCAGAGTTTTAATTTGTTTATATTCTATTAACATGCCATAAATGGTGCTATGATTGTAATGAAATTATAATTTACATTTACTTTCTACCAGAGTTTAAGATATTAAAGATTTCTTTCGTGTTTTATAGAAGCTATTTTGTTTACAAGATTTAAGTTGATTCTTTTTCTAAATAACCAGCCCAAAATTGTGCTGTGATCCTAATGTAATATCAGTTAAGATAATAGGTTGGGGAAAAAGATTCGTCGCATTTTTTAAGAAATTTCAAAACATTTTTTAGTATCGTTTATTTACATTTAACTAAAGTATGTGGCTACCATTTTGTTCCATAACTTTTTGCCATCTTTTAGGTAGGGACATGATCCCATTGCTATAGAAATTTTGGGACTACTGATCAAAATACCGCGACAAGTGGTTTTGGCAGTCCTCTCGTGATGTTAACCTGACACTGCCTAAAGAATTCTGAAGAGACCGAAATATGTGGAAATCTGAAGGGGCAAGATCAGGACTGAAGATTTTATTACAAGTTCATACATACTATAATGCGAATTATTATATTTCATTACATGTGCGGAAAGCCTGTCATTGCAAAGAGTTCCGACAAATGTCTACCCGAGTCGAGGCGCAGCCGAAGGCGAGGGTTGACAGTCGGAACAAGTTGCAATGACGGTTCCGCACGTGTACTGAACGACTATTTTTAATACAGTTGCGAAAAAATGAAGCAATTTAATAAAATAATAAAACACAATAAACTCAACTAACTAATCATTTCTGAAAAATGGCGCCAACCGTAGAACATAAGCAGAGATTTATTTTTTCTTCACCCATTCTAGTAGGCAAAAGCAACTATGTCCTAAGTCTTCAGTAGACATTTTTTATTGATATGAAATGAAAATGAAATTTGATGAGATGAATTGAAATGAAACCTAACCTAACTCATTCAATCAAATCATTAAATCTGATATTGAAACAAATTAGTAAGTAGTTTCTTTTTAGAAATATACGTATTTGCATGAATCATAAAAACTTCTATGATTTTTTTTAGTAAAAACTTCATGGTTGGATTTTCCTTATAAAAGACATTATTTTGACAGTTGGGAAAGAAAACGCACTAGTGCGGGAATGGTAAAAAAAAGCACGCGTGTGTAATAGCCCACTTCCCGAACGCTATACGGCCCTGCAATATGCCACTTTTTGAGCAACTGTATTAAAAATACTATTTCCCCAACCTAATATTTACGTTTTCTTTCATGTTGATTTTTTGTTTAGTTTAAGTTCTAAATAACCAACTAAAAATGGTGCTGTCATTATGATTATGAGCCTGAATAATATTTTTTTCTGTAATATTTTTATAAAACTATATTTTTAAGATTAATGTTTTTGAATAACATCGATGAAAGGTGTATAATTAATTTGATACTTTTATTTGAGAGGAAAACCACTGAGTTTTAGACGCAATTGGAACCAAATAATATGAGAAAACGTACGTAAATGTAAATTTCTCGACAACCCGAGAGTCCCGAGAAATTAGCCTCGAGAATTCTCGAGACCCGAGAAATTGAAAAGCTCGAGAAATCATGAACCCTAGTCCTAACGCAATTCCGATCCAATCCGCGGCCGCACAAAGCTCTCCCATAACTGACAAACGATTGATGTAAATAGCGTTACATATTGTTTGTTGGGGTGTTCCAGGTAGTGTAGAGAGCGTAACAGAAAACCTCCGGTGGAAAGTCATAAAACTTACCGACATAAAGAGTCGACAGTAGGAAATAGCGAGGATGAAAACCTAGCCGCAAGAGAAGGAAAACTCGATACGAAACCCATCTGGCCAGCGTGGCACATTATGGTGATAGCCCTTGTAATTTTCTGGGTTGAAATAATTATATATTTTAGGACTGAATTAAAATTACGTATTTCTCATTTATCTGCATTTAAAATCTACAATCCTTCTACAAATTTGGCGGTGTGGTTTATATACTTACTACTGTATATATTTACAAACAGTTGCCGCGCTGCGCCCCAGCTAAACATTCAATGTAAAGCTGTGCTAATTATGATGCTGATGATTTATCACATAAAATAAATAAATAATAGAAAGAAAGAAAAATATCTTTATTCTCACAGGACACACAAAAAGACAATAAGAATATAACTTAAATAAAAAAAATAAAAATATAACCACAAACTGTTTGTAAATAATAAATTAATATCCTTGGACATTTCACACAACGCCATCTCGTCCCAAGCTAAGCAACTCAATGCTTGTGTTATGGTAACGAGATGGATGATAAACTACTTAGATACATTTTTTTTGTTGTAAATACATACATATTATAGATAGAAAACACCCAGACCCGGAACAAATACTTGTAGGTCGTACAAATATTTCTTCCGTTCGGGAATCGAACCCGCGACATGCTGCGCAGCAGTCGATCGCTCGACCACTGCGCCAACCGTGTCGTCATATCATAATATGTATACGTATATGTACGTGTGGTGACGGTTTTAGAATACAAAATTTCACCAACCCATACCGTCCTGAGGGTGTCGTAAGAGGTGACTAAATTAACCCAAGAGGCTGATCACCTAGCCGAAAGAGAAGGAAAACTTGATACAAACCCTGTGCCAGCGTGGCGTAGTAGGCTAATTTCCCTCCATGAATTTGGAGGAGGCCCGACTCAGTAGTGGGTCATTTATTGGCTGAAATGATATGTATATATGCATAACATGTGTAAGTACATTAGGGTATACACCTATTCAAAAATAAAATGGAAATGTAGACATTGAATTTTAATCAAACGCACCGCAACTTAAAAGGCTTGCTATCAAAGCATTTGATATTCTGTTTAGCGACGGCCAATTAACTGGTTATCACGATGGCCCTTTGGCTGGTACTCCATGTAAGGTCAGATCAAAGGGCTTTCATACCATGGGATATGTTTCATAAGTTAATATAGAATACGCTGGAAGAGACACAAAAATATAGACATTATTTTATTATAGTGGGTTGAAGGCAAGAATTGATGTTTGGGGAAAAATTTGATTACACTAACCGCGATGCATTTTTCAATTTTACAAATTTAATATTTACATTCTTTTACAATTTAAAAATGTCATGTGATAACGCTTTCGTGACTGTTGCCACACAGTTGCTTAAAAAACCTACATAACTTAAAAAATACACTTATATAATAATTACTTGTAATTTAAATTACTTTTAAATGCCACTAGCAGCCCATTCCCGGCTTTGCAAGTTGGACTTTATAAGAGATATTTTTTTCTAGTAATTTTCAAAGCCTATGTTAATGATAATGTAACGGCCGTGTTTCAATGAGGATTTCCGACAAAAAAACCTCTCAATGATGAAATATTTTTTCTAATCCAGTAGTTTCAGAGCCGATTCCATGCAAACCAACAAACAAATCTTTATCTTTATAATATTTGTGTAGACATGTGTTCGATTCTCTAAAGCAATTATGGTTTCGGGACGGACTGCAGAGAGATATGACGAGTTTGTTATAACTTCTTTCACAAAAAATGTTAGCAGACTTCATAAAGCGTTTAAAAACCACCTTTTGAAATCAGACCCTTAGGCATACCTATATCCTAATTAGCATTGGTCTCAATTTAAGTTGGCAATAATTCAATCGGATGCAATCAAACAAAAACTTCCTTTCTCTAATGTAAATGAATGTAATTTTCCCTTCAAATCCTTGCAGGGAAATTGTGGTAACTATATTTTTTTTCAGATATTTCATTTATTCAGACTTCTTTATTTGCTTCATTTTGTAGTGCTTGTATTTTACTATAGTATACCATTCCAGTATTTTTATATCATTGTATCGCATGATGGAGTGTTTATTGAATTAGGCTTCCTATTAATTGGTATCAATTGACACTTTGTGGCTGTTTGAAAGGGTGGTCAGGGATGATGTCCCTCATCAAGGAACAAAAGCTTTCATAGCTGAGACACACTCAGCATCGATCGATTGGTTTGGTGAAATAATTTATTCTGAATTTGTCATTTATAGTTTAGGCGTAAACGGATGATCATCCAGCCAGACGAGGTGGTATGTCTGACAGGGGGGCGCGACGCCTATTCCCCGATAACTGTAGTCGGAGATTTCTTAACTTTGCGAATTGCTCTGTAAACTTCGCTATCGCGGTGTAGGATATCGCGACAATAGAACATGATAATGTCGATAACCGAGCTGCAAGAGAAGGAAAACTTGATACAAAACCCTGTGCTAAATCGTCTGGCCAGCGTGGCATAGTAGGTTATTTACCCTCCATGTAACTGGAGGAGGCTATCAGCAGTGGGTAATCTATGGTAGTAGAGTATTAGTATTTCAGACAATACAAGGCTGTGAGTTTTCTTAAACAAAAAGTATTCTTTTTCCATAATATTGCATGGTATTACAATATTTCATAACAAAAAACACGCCCTTTGCATTTGACTGTCAAACCCATGACGATAGAATCTAAACGATTGTGCCCACTCACCTAACAAGAAAGACGTTCTAAAAAGAACTCTATTATTCCAACAGCAAAGTCCAAATCAGCTTGAACTGTTGAAGTAAGCACTATTTTCCTAAAGATCACTCCACACATTGAAAAGGTCGCAAAAGGGTTTTGATTCCAGATAACATTCATGTAGGCCTTTTGACGTGTTCAGTTATTCATAGAATTTTGATGCTTCACGTTTATCGCGGTATCTATTCAGTTATATTTCCACCGCTTATTGATGTGGAACATCCGAATAAGTTAGACTAATGTCAGTAAGTATAATAACCAAAAACTAAAATATTTTTTTAAAAACCACGGATACAACTTAAACCCCGAAAAAGCTGCATCGATTTTGATATAATAAATTAAAATAAAAAAATATAATATTTGTACGACCTTCAAGTATTTGTTCCGGGTCTGGGTGTTTTCTATCTATACTAATATATAAAGCTGCAGAGTTTGTTTGTTTGTTTATTTGTTTGTTTGTTTGTTTGTTTGAACGCGCTAATCTCAGGAACTACTGGTCCGATTTCAAAAAATCTTTCAGTATTAGATAGTCCATTTATCGAGGAAGGTTATAGGCTATATTTTATTTTCAAAAGAATTAGGGATCCGTATGAAAATTGCGATTTTGTAAACCAAGGTGTAAAATCGAAAACCTATTTATGCGTGCGCTGCAAAAACTATTGACAATAGAACCAAATGATGTACTACGGATTTGTAGGTCTTATAAAGATCTACAAAAAAGTCCGCGAGAGCACATATCTAACTATCATAGTTTAGTCACAATAACAGATTTTATGTTCATAAAAAATATGCACGGGTTCGAAGCCCACGCGGGCGAAGCCGCGCGCAAAAGCTAGTCTATAATATGTATTTACAAAAAAAATATGTATATAAGTAGTTTATCATCCATCTAGTTACCATAACACAAGCATTAAGTTGCTTAGCTTGGGACGAGATGGCGTTGTGTGAAATGTCCAAGGATATTTATTTATTTTATTCGACAGACAAGTCAAACTAAACACGCCTCTTCTTTTTTTGGTGTTAAATTTAGTCATACAATCCTACGTTAGGAAATAGGTTGATAGGGGAGGCCTATGTTATGTAATGGAGGTCTATGTCAACCCACAGCGGAAGTATCTACTGTAGTGTGTAGTGTGTCAGTGCTATTTTAAATAGTGTACTTCTACCCAGCCCACAGATTACCCAGCGTTGAGACGGGTCTCCTCCAGTCACATTAGGAAGGAAATTAGCCAACTATGCCACGCTGGCCAGACGGGTTCAACTAAAAGTAAGAGCCGACACAAAGAAATGTCAAGACCAAAAGACCTAGACGCAAGAGAAGGAAACGAAACGAAACCTTATGCCAACCGGTCTGGCCAGCGTGGCATTTTAAGCTACGGACCCTCCATGTAACTGGAGGAGACCCGACTCAGCAGTGGGTCATCTATGGGTTAGTAGTAGTTTGATAATAATCGTCATAGCTAGACGACTCATTTTCGTTCAGTGACAAATGTCGCAGAAAAGCTGAAGTTTTACTGCATAAAATTTAAAAATTTAACAATTTAAAAATAGAACTGCTCTTTTCAGTATGCTCTATGCTCTCACTTCACTACAAGACTTTTTTAACACCCCGTATAGATTTCTGTCTATACAGGTTGTTGCAGAAACTCCGAACTTTTTCTTGCACCTTCCTGCCAACCCCGCTAGTCCAGCGTGGATCAACCGTTGCGAAAAGTCCATTAGGCTCGCTCATATTCGCGCAGTCCATTCTCATTGTAAACAGTTGGGTCCATTTGTTTGAATGTATTCGAAAACAATGTAACGCACAGAATCCATTAACAGGCGTGCCATCAGCCATTGATGGCTAGTCAAATATACATATGAGAACCGTTATTATCTGGAGTTTATGATACTACTTCTCGTTCCGTGTGGTGACGGATTTAGAATACACAATGTCACCAACCCATGTATACTGAGGGTGTACAAGGAAATGACAAGGAAGATGAAGCCGCGAGAGAAAGAAAACTTGATACAAAACCCTTTGCCAATCTGTCTGACCAGCGTCGCACAGTAGTGTTATTTCCCTTCATGAATTTGAAAGAGGCCCGACTCATTAGTGGGTCATTTATGGGCTGTTGGGTTGATTGATTGAGCTTTAAGATCCAAACGGGTCCCGGGCTCGATTCCAGGGTTGGGCAAGTGTCTTTGTCTAAACCTGAGGCATTTGCTCTGAGTCTGGGTGTGTGGGTGAAGTGGGTGTCATAGAGCAGGAGATTCGTTTTAAAAAAAATAGTTACGTTTTAGTTACGGGTTAGTGACAGTGTGTTTTACGCCATCACACGGAAAACTTTACTTTGCTCAGTTGCTAAAAAGAAATTAGCAAACTGAAGATCATATTTATAGAAGAACCGACAACTACTGGGGTAGACGAATTCTCGTGTAGTGAATGGGCATCTTGTGTAGTGTAGCACCTCTGCTAGATGGAGCTATCTGCGAAATGTTGCAGGCAGCAGAAGGATGCGTCAAGCTGAGTTCGGCGCTCTTTAGGGAAGCAGTGGACGTGGGCTGACGATAATGATGAAAGCAGAAAAAACATACATATAATTAGAGAAAAAAAATGTATATTTTGTTAATCTGTCCGCAGTCTGTCGTTGGCTCCAACGTGGCCCGTCGATAGAGCCACAATTAATAAAAGTATAGTGAATGATTTTTTTTTAAACGACTGAAAAAAAAGAGCAGTTTCTCCAATTAGCAGC
This sequence comes from Clostera curtula, assembly GCA_905475355.2. NCBI lineage: Eukaryota > Metazoa > Arthropoda > Insecta > Lepidoptera > Notodontidae > Clostera > Clostera curtula. The sequence continues at coordinate 11,706,239 of FR997816.1, read as the reverse complement.
GTTTTTTAAACGGCACCATATTTGACTATTTACCGAATTGAAAGGCTTGTACTACTGCCAGCAGGCGAAAAGATAAATAAATAAATAATAAATAAATATCCTTGGACATTTCACACAACGCCATCTCGTCCCAAGTTAAGCAACTTAATGCTTGTGTTATGGTAACGAGATGGATGATAAACCACTTATATACATTTTTTTTTTGTAAATACATACATATTATAGATAGAAATGACACCCAGACTCCGAGCCAGTGCCTCTGGCTTAGACAAAGACACCCGCCCGACCCCGGAATCGAACCCGGGACCCGTTGATCCAAAGGCGGCACATCTAACCACTAGACCAACGAGGCAGTCAATGTCAAGTCTATGAATGTTTACTACGTGCCTCTGGTTTAGATATCTCAATGGTTCTCGTAAACATATCTAAACCGAAGTCTGTACTAGCTTGTGTACGCATATGAAATATAGCATCATCAAACTATAAGTCTGCAAACAACAAAAAGCGCTGAATAATACAAAACGTTTCACATTAGCCATTCGCCTAGCGTAAAAAGCTAGCATTTATCTCAAAACAACGGAACGGGCAATAGTGCAAAAACGCGGCAAGTGCGATAGAGAAAAAAATCCTTGCAATTCCGCATAATGAAAAGTGTCTCTCCCTATGGTGGCGGATTTAGAATACATTGTGTCACCACCCCATTTCATCCTAAGGGTGTCGTATCGTCGTCGTCGACAATAGGAAATGACAAGGTCGAAAATCTAGCCGCAAGAGAAGGAAAACTTGATACTAAACCATGTGCCAACCCGTCTGGCCAGCGTGGCACAGTAGGCTAATTACATGGAGTGTATGTAGTTGAAGGAGGCCCGACTAAGCAGTGGGTACATTAGATATTTTTTTAACTTTACTCAAGTTCAATTAGCAGTTTTCTGAATTAGTTTTCTTGATTTATTACTTTTTTTAAACAGGTATTGGAGCCGCGATTAATTAATTAAGATTTAATTGTATCTATTTAATTAATTAAGAATCTGATAATAAAAAGGAATATTTTTCATTTTTAATATCATAAAATAAATTTTAAGTAAATACAATGGTATATAATACGTTAAACAATGCGACTTATTCCAAGATGAGAAGAAACGATGTCTACGCGGGAGATTTTAACTATGCAATTTGGCCACATAGACACTTGGAACACACAAGAACTTAGTTTTGACTACATAGGCTTATGAAGACTGGCTAAGGCTGAAAACTATATCACTCTAGTGCATATACATAGTAGACATTTCTCAGTAGAACCATAAGTGCTTTAGAATGCAAATGGTTGCACAGAAATTTCTGCGGATCCCCAAAACTCGGGGCATCTCATAATCCCCAGGAAAGAGAGATCAAGCGCTAACTTGAGAGAATAATTGCACTATCCGAACGATGCAGCACGTATTATGGAAAATTATGAGTACCGTAATTAATCTTGACTGGTATTTTCTTCGTTATTTTAATAGATGAAAAAGATATTGGAATTAACGTCTCAGTCATAAAAAAAATCTCCGGTATTTCCGCTAGGATCTTACATATTCATCAACATCATCATTTCAGGCCATAAATGACCCACTACTGAGTCCGGCCTCCTCCAATTTCGTAGAGGGAAATTAGCATAATGTGCTACGCTGGCAAGATGGGTTGGTACAGTATCAAGGCACCATCTTGATGACATTTACGAAGCTTCCCGCAGGTGGTTTGGCTCGATACCGGAACAACAGTGGTAAGTTTTAGTAGATAACCCAGGCGCATTTCACCATGTTCTCGCGCCCGTGGACCCTGCCCACTGCCACTTAAGTTAAGCCATCCTGTGGGCAATGACAATAACTCTGGTTCACCAACGAAACTAGTGTTAGTAGTAGTAAACATATACATACGAAACCCGGAAAATATTATCATCTCGCTCACTCATTCTCGTGTAATCGCAATGCATACGTATTCTAATTATTCAGCCTTCAGGTTGTTTCACGAACCATACAGACAACACGAAACATACGGTCCGTGCATTGTTTTTGCTCAGTAAAAAAACATATATCGAGTTACCGCCGAGCTTCAGGCAATATGTATGGCAGACATGTTTTTCTTTTATAAATGTTTTGGTAACGAAGGACTAAAGATCGGCCTTTGGTTTTATACTAGAATATAATAGAATAGAAAAATGATTTATGACGCGATGGAAAATTGTAATAATGATGATGGAAAGTAAATATAAATGTCCTTGGACATTTCACACAACGCCATCTCGTCCCAAGCTAAGCAACTCAATGCTTGTGTTATGGTAACGAGATGGATGATAAACTACTTATATGTATACATTTTATTTTTTTGTAAATACATACTTATTATAGATAGAAAAGAAACCCAGACTCCGAGCCAGTGACTCTGGTTTAGACAAAGACACTCGCCCGACCCCGGAATCGAACCCGGGACCCGTTGAACCAAAGGCGGCACATCTAACCACTAGACCAGCAACTGCCCGAAACCGAGTACGCACGATGGCTTCCATATTAGTCAACGGTGTCAAAGAGCCAGCAAATCGTCTCATTATTGACGAGGCCCTTATGAACCATTTTGGAGCCATCGTAATGGCCGCGCAACTGACGAAAAGCAAAGAAATTGTCCTACTGGGAAACGTAAATCAACTGCCTTATATAGAAAGAGAAAACCTATTCTCACTGACCTATAAACTTCCAACAAGCGTCGCAAGAATCAGCGAGGAAATGCTGTGTACTCACCGCAACCCGATGGACGTCGCATACGCCCTAAGTGAGGTATACAGCGGAATTTACTCCTCCAATCGCAAAGTCAGATCGCTGCAGCTGAGAAGAATAACTGGAGTAAGAATACCCCCCGCCCTAGGAAATACCCTTTTTATCGTCCACACACAGGCAGAGAAGGAGGCCCTAACCATGGAGGGCTACGGGAGAGGGGAAGGCTCAATCATCCTAACAATCCACGAAGCTCAGGGATTAACCTACGCAAACGTTCTCATAATGCAAACACTCTCAGCAAAACTGCAACTGCACGATAGCGTTCCCCATGCTGTAGTAGCAGTTTCAAGACACACTGAGAACTGCACATACTACACAGACAACAACAACGACGCTATTGGAAGACTTATAAAGCAAGCCCTGGCTGCAGACGACAAAACCATCCAGGAATACAACATGAAAATGGCAATAAAGGCCAGGAACAACAAGGCGATCGAAAACCTTGATCAGCAGAAATTACACGGACACGGAATATAATTTAAATATCAAGACCAAACAGCTATTACCAAACATAAGCTAAGGAAGCACCTACTGAGAGTAGGTTAAATGAAACACCAATGTCCCAGGTGCCGAGGCGCAGGGTACGACAGACGAAAGAAAAAAAAAAAGAGCAAATAACTACCATTCATTGCTAAAAAGAACACGGACTACAAGTCTGTGGTGTAGTAACAGAATAAATAAAAAAAAAAAAAAAAAAAAAAAAACCACTAGACCAACGAGGCAGTCAAAATGATGGAAAGTATATTATTTGCTTTCGCGTAGTGACGGATTTAGAATATATAGTGTCGCCATCCGATTTCATCCAGAGGATGTCGTAAGGGCCGATAAAAGGAAACGATAAGGCTAAATCCGTCACTACGCGAAAGCAAATAATATACTTTCCATCATTTTGACTGCCTCGTTGGTCTAGTGGTCAGATGTGCCGCCTTTGGATCAACGGGTCCCGGGTTCGATTCCGGGGTTGGGCCAGTGTCTTTGTCTAAACCAGAGGCACTGGCTCGGAGTCTGGGTGTCATTTCTATATATAATATGTATGTATTTACAAAAAAAAATGTATATAAGTAGTTTATCATCCATCTCGTTACCATAACACAAGCATTAAGTTGCTTAACTTGGGACGAGATGGCGTTGTGTGAAATGTCCAAGGATATTTATTTATTATTATTTATTATTATTAAACCTAGCCGCAAGAGAAGGAAATCTTGATATAAGCCCTATGCCAACCCCGGCCTCTGGCCAGCGTGGCAGTGGCCCTTCATATAGTTGATGAAGGCCCGACTCAGCTCTGGGTCATTTATGGGCTGAGTAGTGTTAGAATTAGAAGTAAGAACTTAACACTTAGGATCATGATATTTTGGATAAATCATAAATCCCATCTTTATAAATTATAGCCTGTGTTATTGTGATACTAGCGACGCGCCCCGGCTTCGCACGGGTGCAATGATTAATCTCTATATTTTCTTAGTGTTTCTCTACTATATTATGGATGTATTATTAACGTGACCATACGTCCCGCTTTGGGCGGGATTGTCCCGCTTTCAGGCTGTCCGTCTCGCTGTCCCCAACGAGAACAAAAATGTCCCGCTTTACGAATAAACCTCTATATCCTTTGCACTTAAATATGATATCTTACGTACACCAACGTACTCTATATATGTATATATATTTATTTATTTATACAAAAGTCAGTAGGCGTCCCGCTCAAACACGAAAATAAAATGGTCACGTTATGTATTATACATAAAAACCTTCCTCTTGAATTACTCTGCCTGTTAAAAAAAACCGCTTCAAAATCCGTTGCGTAGTTAGAAAAATTTAAGCATACATAGGGACGGACTGACGACAGCGACTTTGTTTTATAATATGTAGTGATAGTGATTTAAGCGATATGATTGTGAAGTTTCATCGAAATTCATACAGTAGTTTTGCGTAAAGGAGTAACAAACATACATTAATATAAACTTTCACATTTATATTATTAGTAGGATATCTAGGTTGCTACTCAGCCCATAGTTGACCCACTATTAAGTCGAGCCTCCTCCAGATACATGAAGGGTCATTACGCTAATATGCCACGCTGGCCGTACGGGTTGGCACAGAGTTTCGTATAATGTTTTTCTTCTCTTGCCGCTCTTCCTTTTGTCAGATCTTACGACACCCATCTTCACTTAACATCAGGTGAGTTGGTTAGAGGACTTTCTGCAATAAAAAAGTGAAATCGGGAACGGTCAATCCGAAAAAGCAGTAAAGTTTAGCGGGTAGATCTTCACACATTTCCTCCACATCCTCGCCTTGTAGTCCCACCTCCAACGTCGAAAAACCGGGACTAAAGGAATATACAACAAAACCTTTTTGGCGTTTAAAAACAAAGCGTAGTTTAAAGTTTACCTGCAATGTTTGTTAATGAAACAATAAGTCTGGCAACATTGTAGGTGATAGGAATGCAAATCAGTGATGCTGTCGTTTGTGTTGGACGTGTGTTCATTACTTCGGACGTGGCGGTGTCCGGGTAATGACGTCATTACACGGACAGCGAGCCGAGAGAACAGACACTATTATCTTTATTAGTTCGAAATTTAATAAATGCATAGTAATAAAATAAAAAAGATATTGCGACTGCAAAAGCTTGTTTGAAAGAAGAACGGAAATACATTTATAATAAAAATACATTGTTGACAGGAAAAAAAAATAAAAATTTGTTTTAGCGCCAAAGTGCCACTAGCTCAGTATAACGACTGTTCCGAAGAATAAAGACCTATATTATATTTTGATTTAAATTATCTTTACTTCGAGTACCCAAGTCAGTGCCCACATCCATCTTAAACTATGGCAGATCATGATGAAGATATAAGAAGATGCCAAGCATCTCGGCCACCCATCACATGATCCATGAGTGTTTCTGCGACATATATATATGAAGAATAGAGTTCAACATGGTCTCAAAGCATTATTGCAGATAGGTCTTTATTCTTCGGAACAGTCGATAATCTTAGGTATCGGCACAAGTACTAATACCTAACGCTGATTTTCAGCTGCGACCCACAAGTGCCATACGCTCCAAACTGCGACAAATTTTGTACACAATAAATACATTTACCAACCCATACCATCTGATGTTTACTGCCTCGTTGGTCTAGTGGTTAGATGTGCCGCCTTTGGATCAACGGGTCCCGGGTTCGATTCCCGGGTCGGGCAAGTGTCTTTGTCTAAATCAGAGGCACTGGCTCGGAGTCTGGGTGTCATTTCTATCTATAATATGTATGTATTTACAAAAAAAATATGTATATAAGTAGTTTATCATCCATCTCGTTACCATAACACAAGCATTAAGTTGCTTAGCTTGGGACGAGATGGCGTTGTGTGAAATGTCCAAGGATATATTTATATTTATTTATGATGTAAGAGGCGACTAAAAGAACGCAAGAGGTCTGCCTCTTTCACCTAGCCGTAATAGTAGGAAAACATGATACAAACCCTGTGTCAACCCGTCTTGCCAGCGTGGCAAGTGGGGTCATTTATGGACTGAAACCACGACGACGTTTTTCTTTTTCATGTATCTAGTAATAACACTTCCATCAACATTTTGAGAAAAAGAAATTCTTTATCAATCATTTATATCCATAACTAGCTTTTGCGCGCGGCTTCGCCCGCGTGGGCTTCGACCCCGTGCATATTTTTTATGAACATAAAATCGGTTATTGTGACTAAACTATGATAGTTAGATATGTGCTCTCGCGGACTTTTTTGTAGATCTTTATAAGACCTACAAACCCGTAGTACATTTTGTTCTATTGTCAATAGTTTTTGCAGCGCACGCATAAATAGGTTTTCGATTTTACACCTTGGTTTACAAAATCGCAATTTTCATATGGATCCCAAATTCTTTTGAAAATAAAATATAGCCTATAACCTTCCTCGATAAATGGACTATCTAACACTGAAAGATTTTTTGAAATCGGACCAGTAGTTCCTGAGATTAGCGCGTTCAAACAAACAAACAAACTCTGCAGCTTTATAGATTAGTATAGATTGTAACCCTTTTATTTAAAAGAGCAAAGATAGAGTTTCTTACTGACTCTTGTCCGTGGAATGGCATTCCAAACCACTGAAAAAAATATTTGTTTGTGTTTTTTATTCTTAGACTATTTGAAAGCATTCTTATAAATGTATTCGAATAAAAATCATTTTCATTATATGAGACGAACTATTGATCCTATCGCTATAGGGTTTTTATAACAGCCTGTATACTACAAACATACTCGTAGAAAATATAATACTAGCTCTTTATAGTGGATGACACAGTGACTTAGTAGATAGTGTAGGTACATAAGCACCCTACAAAGGGATACTAAGGGTTGTGCACAAAGCACCAGGTGACTGAGGGTGACTTTCATCGCGAAACATCCCTAGCAACCCTTCAGAGGGTTGAAACACAGAAGTTATATGTATATCATAGTTGAATACGGATTTATATTGCTCGCAGCACAGAAGGATTACTGGTTTTCTAATAGAGAAATGTACGTATATCCATACTACTACTCAGCCTATAATAAATAAATAAATAAATATCCTTGGACATTTCACACAACGCCATCTCGTCCCAAGCTAAGCAACTTAATGCTTGTGTTATGGTAACGAGATGGATGATAAACTACTTATATTTTTTTTTTGTAAATACATACATATTATAGATAGAAATGACACCCAGACTCCGAGCCAGTGCCTCTGGTTTAGACAAAGACACTCGCCCGACCCCGGAATCGAACCCGGGACCCGTTGATCCAAAGGCGGCATATCTAACCACTAGACCAACGAGGTAATATATGACCCACTGCCGAATCGGGCCTCCTCCAACTACATAGAGGGTAATTAAGTTACAGCTCCACGCTGGCCAAACTTATTGGCACAGGTTTCGTAGAAATTCTCCGTCTCTTGCAGCTAGGCTTTAACATTTCCTGCTTTGGGGTCTTACGACACCCTCAGGATGAATTCTGGTGGTGACACTATATATTCTTAATCTGTCACCACAGGGACTAATATGGCCATAGTTGATTTCAATAAACGATTTTTAGTAGAGCACCAGATAATGTCTTAATAAATGTGCATAACAACTTAACAATAAATCACTTCATCATCACTACATAGTATAAAACAAAGTCGCTTTCGTCTGTCCGTCCCTATGTATGCTTAAATCTATAAAACTACGCAACGGATTTTGAAGCGGTTTTTTTTAATAGATAGAGTGATTCAAGGGGAAGGTTTATATGTATAACCCACCCCCGCTTTGCACGGGCGAAGCCGGGGCGGGCCACTATTATAGTATAAAACAAAGTTGATGTCGCCTGTCCGTCCCTATGTATGCTTAAATCTTTAAAACTACGCAACTGATTTTGAAGCGGTTTTTTTTAATAGATAGTGATTCAAGAGGAAGGTTTATATGTATAACCCACCCCCGCTTTGCACGGGCGAAGCCAGGGCGGGCCACTAGTCACTACATAGTATAAAACAAAGTCGTTGTCGTCTGTCCGTCCCTATGTATGCTTAAATCTTTAAAACTACGCATCGGATTTTATAAGCGGTTTCTTCTAATAGATAGAGTGATTCAAGAGGAAGGTTTTTATGTATAACCCACCCCCGCTTTGCACGGGCGAAGCCAGGGCGGGCCACTAGTCACTACATAGTATAAAACAAAGTCGCTGTCGTCTGTCCGTCCCTATGTATGCTTAAATCTTTAAAACTACGCATCGGATTTTGAAGCGGTTTCTTCTAATAGATAGAGTGATTCAAGAGGAAGGTTTTTATGTATAATACATGCATAATTGCACCCGTGCGGAGCCGGGCCGGGTCGCTAGTATAGTATAAAACAAAGTTGATGTCGCCTGTCCGTCCCTATGTATGCTTAAATATTTAAAACTACGCAACGGATTTTGAAGTGTTTTTTTTTTCAATATATAGAGTGATTCAAGGGGAAGGTTTATATGTTTATTATATGCTTAATATTGTAGAGAAACACTGATAAATTTAGATGTTCACTATTGCACCTGTGCGAAGCCGGGGCGGATCGCTAGTCACTATCACTATCACTATCACTACATAATATAAAACAAAGTCGCATTCTTCTGTCCGTCCCTATGTATGCATAAATCTTTAAAACTACGCAACGGATTTTGACGCGGGTTTTTTTAATAGATAGCGTGATTCAAGGGGAAGGTTTTTAAGTATAACCCACCCCCGCTTTGCACGGGCAAAGTCGGGGCGGGCCACTAGTTTAATATAAAATAAAGGCATTTTTCTTCATATTTTGGTCCCCAGATGGTGAGGAAAGTGTCATAACTAGATACTACTACTTTTACTTCTCAGCCCATAAATGACCCACTGCTGTGTTGGGCCTCCTCCAACCACATAGAGGGTAATTAGCCTGTGCCACGTTGGCAGACGGGTTGGCATAGGGTTTCGTATCAAGTCCTACCGCGAAGGTGTGACGTCCAAGTGCGCGGGACGTCGCACGGGAGAGGGTGCCCGAAGGGGCTGCCGCCTGCGGACCACGGTAGCAACGTACGCGGTACCTGTGGTCCGCGCGTGGGGGCGGGTGTCGGGGCACGGCGGGTTATTTTAGTGGGTGAGGGCCCCACACTACCCCGTAGTCTCCCCGGACGCGGGATGTGCGGTCAGGCATTTTTTCCCGCCAAACCAAAAAAAAAAAAGGTTTCGTATCAAGTTCTCTCGCAGCTTTTCGGCCTTATCATTTCCTTTTGTCGGCTCTTACGACACCTCAGGATGGAATGGGGCTGCAGACACAAAACCGTAAAAGACATTGTGGAACGCACCTTAAGAAATTTGTATAATAATATTAACGTTAGCGAGAAGGCTTACACGCATTTTCTGACTAAAAATTAGATCACAAAATACTTTCAATAATGTTCTATTCCCTCACTTCGTATGACTAGAGGATTACACTCTGTACTAGCACGTAATGATAACTATAAAGTTATATACGCGCATAGTTGCTTATTATAGCCAATAACAATTCAATTGGCCTCCGTCGGAGCATGACAAATCTAATCATTAGCAGATCAACGATGTCAACAGACGATGTTTGTTCCTTTATAAAGCTGCATGTCTACGTTATAAGCTGACAGCTACTAATGCGTGTTATTATATCAGGTGTTGCTACAACACTAGATATGTCAACCGCGTATAAGAGGACATCTAAAGCGGATTTCTTCACTGGCAACACTAAACTTCGACTGTGCACCGCGATGGCGAAATTTCAAGCGCAATTCACACAGTTAAGATTTCCCCGACTACAACTAACGGGAGAATAAGCGCCGGGGACCACCTCGTCTGGCTGGATTATCAGCCCTTTGCGCCTAAAATATCAGAAGGCGTACAAAAAGAAGTACAAAGTATTTGCTTCGTGTATTCCTAAACAGGGTTGATACGACATAGGGGCATTTTTTTTAACTGCCTATACTAGGTATCATATCCAGGCTCTGTACCAAAAATCAATTAAATTGGAGAAATAGTTTAGCAGCAAATATTTTTTTAAAATTTTGCCTAATTTGAACATGATGTATGTTTCCTAACAGAACCTTAGGGGCTATCCATTAATCACGTAATGTTTTTTTAACATTTTTTAACCCCTCCCTCCCCCTTGGTGATACCTGGTGAGGTTTAAGACTACCCCTCCACCCCCCATGAAAAATCACGTGTATTTTTTTGTACCGTTTCGAATTCATACTAATCACATATAGTATACGTAGTGTAATTTAATGCCCCTCTGTCATATCAACTCTGTATAGATGGCACTATTGGAACATTCAACTACAAACTCTTACCGGCTATCTACTACTTCTTACTACTTCTCATCCCATACATGACACACTGAATCGGGCCTCCTCCAATTACATGGAGGGTAATTAGCCTACTAAGTTTTCCTTCTCTTGAGTTTATCGACCTTGTCGTTTCCTTTTGTCGGGTTTTACGACGCCCTCAGGATAGAATGGTGGCGACACTATGTACTCTAAATCCGTCACCACACGGAATCCTTCCCGGCTATCACTTGCACCATATTACATTTACAGTAAACATAGGCACACTAATTAATCTAGTGGCTAATGAGGATGCAACTACATAGATTGTTATTGTTAATTTACTCCGTGTATAATTATAATACTTTACAGTCAAATATATTTTTTGTCACTCGCCTTCCCATGCTGATCTGTATTAATTTTATTCGTTATCTAGCGACCCGTCCCGGCTTCGCACGCGTGCAATTATGCATGTATTATACATATAAACCTTCCTCTTGAATCACTCTATCTATTAAAAAAACCGCTTCAAAATCCGTCGCGTAGTTTTAAAGATTTAAGCATACATAGGGACGGACAGACGACAGCGACTTTGTTTTATACTATGTAGTGATACCTAATGTCATATGTCATTGTTTTATTACACAAAAGTTTGATACAGAGCCATCTATCGGTGAAACAAATAGATATATCTTATTGAATCACGCAACATAGTAATATATAAATAAATATCCTTGGAAATTTCACACAACGCCATCTCGTCCCAAGCTAAGCAACTTAATGCTTGTGTTATGGTAACGAGATGGATGATAAACTACTTATATATATTTTTTTTAAATACATACATATTATAGATAGAAAACACCCAGACCCGGAACAAATACTTGTTGGTCGAACAAATATTTCTTCCGTGCGGAAATCGAAGCCGCGACATGCTGCGCAGCAGTCGATCGCTCAACCACTGCGCAAACCGTGTCGTCGATTGGAATAAAATTTGGCAATAAAAAGGTTCGTTTCGAGAAACCGTGCCTGGGAAAGCTCTGGGTCTGGTAGTTTTTTCATAATTGTCATAGAATCTCAGTAGTAATATGAAGATTAACCCAATTGTTTTGCTGACGTTTCTGCATTTTTCTTTTCATTTTTTTGCGGAATATAATGTTCTCTAAAAAACAACACACAATTTTAGGTTGTAACTACAGTAGGAAATTAGTTGCAGTTTGACTATTTGTGGTGTACGCAATCGGTAAAATACGATCTGTATTAAATTACGTGTACATATTTTCAAATGTTTTGACTTTTTTTTATTGATTTCGGATTTTATCTATGTATACGTAGTTTTTTTTGCGTTGACTGTACTTCAGATTTTTTGTAGTTGTCAATATCATTACTTGATCGTCTCCACCTGTATAATTTTGTATTTCAATTATCATGATTGCTTTTAACTACTTTTAATACATTTGACTAAAAGCGTCAATACCACAACACAATCACAATATTGCTTCTAATCTATATCTACTGCACACATTCTTTCAATTTTATTGCCAGTTCTTTTCCGTACACCAACCATGCCTTTTCTTAAAGTGATAATGTTATCACGTCTTCTTCTAGGCTATTATTGGCACGTCAATTTGTCTAAGTGTCGTCAAATTCTTATACGGTCGTACTGCTTCTGCATATGCATAATTTTATCCTACAGTATCTCCAGCCGATACAGCAAGATTGACTTTAGAAATCCTTCGATGCAAATATTTTACGAATATATAGCTACAGTAATCATATCTTTAATCAATGGCGATAAATTTCTTTTACGCTTCTGTATTGCGGTGAAGACAGCTGACAATATTATGGGTTTCAAACGACATGGCATCATTGCTAATTACGTGAAGGCTTTGTTTTTGTGCATTATTCTCCTAAAGATTGGCACTATAATTTATTATCATGTAATTTTCCTCAATACTCCGCTTGGTTTCATCAACTTTTGCATAAGTCTCGTCTATTTGGCCGTTGACTTCAATTATTTGCCTGTGATCATCATATTGTCATTAGCACACGTTCGGATGCGGCTTTTGAGAATATCGTTAGATCGGATTTTGGTTTCTGTGAATATTGTCAGTAAGCAAAAAGTGGAACATGATTTAAGAAATGTTAGGAAAATGTTGTTCTACTATAGTCATTTGTTAGATAGTATTCAGAATATTGATACGTTTCTGCAATGCACGGTAAGTTTTAAGTTTTTTAAGTAATTTTACAGATAAAGGTTACAAAAATTTAGACCTTTAAAATCGGCATTACAAACTGAAAAATATAAAACCGGGTTCATTAATATAGATTATAGATATGATTAAGGTACAGACTTCAAATCGTATTTTTCGTTTTTGGTGCCTATTTTAATACTCCAAAAATATATTTTTATCTTTTTTTTGTTACTTTGCTCACATAACAAAGTGATCGAAATAATATAACTATTGCCTTCGTCAAGATCAATCATCAAAGATTTCTGCCTAACTATTGAACCTGAATACTTGATTGGTACCAAACTTGAACCAATATCAATTCAAAAAATATTATATACGTCTGTGTCTCTCATTTGAAAACTGACAGTTATGCGGCAACAAACAAAAAATAAACATACAACCGAATTGAGAACTTCGTCCTTTTTAAGGTCGGTTAAAGATATTGTAAGAAGAGGACAACGAAATAGTTTATGTTGTAACGATTTTTTCTTGCAGATATCTTATCTTCTTACATCAAATGCCGTAAAGATAATGGGAAATCTGTATTCTACTGCGCTATATTTTCACAACGGAGTGCGTATGTTCTAGTAGTAATAGATTTAGCATAGCTTATCATATCATTCAAAAAGTAGTTCCAAATGGATGCCATAAATTGATACGCAGATTTAGTACGACTTTTGTTTTTCAACTTTTGACGACTTTCGTATCGTAAAACTTGATACGAAACTCTATCTCTTGATACAGCCAGTGGGGCACAGTAGGCCAATGGCTCTCCATGTAACTGAAGGAGACACGACTCAACAGTTGGTTACCTATGGGCACAGTAGTAGTAGTAGTTTATAGTGGGATTGTGGGACAATCCTGGGCTACACTTTATACAGATCGCCGGATCAAGATCTTAATTTGTCTTTGGGGAGGCTGAACCCCTAGGCTAAATGTTTAAATGGTTTGTTTAAACCCAATAAATGTTTAAGTATTTTAATGTTACTTATTTTTATTATTTAGGTTTAGTCCAATAAAATTTATAGCTCCATTGCGTTTCGATTCAGAAGTGAACAGATTGTGTGAGACACTAATTGAGAATCAGTCATATCATGAGAACCCAGTTTTAGCCAAGTTTTTTAATATGATTATAGGAGCTACTAACTAGCTCGGCGAATGAAATAAGAATGGAATAACTCGACTGTTATCGAGTTATTCGTTGTCGAGTTTCACGGAACACGGTGTTCCGTGAAACCACAATCAGGACCCAGGGGTTGGGCGCGTGGGTAGGTTGGGTTACCAGGGTGATGTTCAGTGGGTATGAGGTATGAGAGTCCTTCATATTGTTGAAAGGGGGATGAGAGTACCACACACCTTCTCCAGACCAGTGTCATTAATTCATTAGGAATTTATCCAAAATTTCAACACGGGTTAAGTGGAGATAATGTACCGTAAATGATCAATCTCTATTTATCAGCCACAGAAATCAACTGCTGAACTAGGCCTTCCTCATACACCTCCACAACGCATCAACTCCTGCAGACCGCATCCGCCGATTCCCAGCGACCTTCATAAGGTCGTCCGTCCACCTACTCGGGGTCTTCCCATTTCCCATACGTGGACACCGCGATAAGACTTCTATGCCCCAGCGGCCATCGGTTCTTCGAGCTACGTAGAAACAAATGTAAATGATATTGTTTTTTTTTGTAGAAAGTCCCAACATACATCATGATGTTTCAGTGTACCCAGAGTGCCATATTGGTGCTAATACCAGCTGTGGTAGTGCAATGCACTATGGACGAAGTGAACAACATTAAAAGTGGACTTACGAAACAGATTCTGAGGTGCTCAGGTAAGAATGAGAAGAAGAATAATAAGAAATAGACGGGAAGAAAATATAATTCGTCGTTTCAGCCCATAAATTACCCAATACTCAGGCGGGACTCTTCCAAATTTATGGAGGGGAATTAGCCTACTGTAAATAAATAAATATAAATAAATATCCTTGGACATTTCACACAACGCCATCTCGTCCCAAGCTAAGCAACTTAATGCTTGTGTTATGGTAACGAGATGGATAATAAACTACTTACGAGTATATACATTTTTTTTTGTAAATACATACATATTATAGATAGAAATGACACCCAGACTCCGAGCCAGTGCCTCTGGTTTAGACAAAGACACTTGCCCGACCCCGGAATCGAACCCAGGACCCGTTGATCCAAAGGCGGCACATCTAACCACTAGACCAACGAGGTTTGTATCAAGTTTTCCTTCTCTTGCGTCTAGATCATGGGCCTCGGCATTTCCTTTTGTTGTTTGATCGAATGGGGGTTATTTAGAATACACAATGTCACCAACCAAATGGCCAGCGTGGCACAGTAGGCTATTGACCCTGCATTTTATGGGAGGAGGCCCGGCTCAGCTGTGGGTCATCTATGGGCTGAATGGTAAAGTGTACGGTACATTTAGTTGTCGTCTTTTTCTTACAGATGAATCGTTACTGTTCGAGTTGAATTGCATGCTTTCTTACATAGAGCATCGACCTTTCCAATTCAAGATATTTGGCGCAATCACCCTGGACAGCGGTCTACCAGTAACTTACATTTCTTTGTGTATGGTTTATACAATTGTCACCATACAACTTACTAGATTTAACTGAATATTGGCACAGATATATAAATATAAGTATATAAATATCCTTGGACATTTCACACAACGCCATCTCGTCCCAAGCTAAGCAACTTAATGCTTGTGTTATGGGAACGAGATGGGTGATAAACTACTTATATACATTTATTTTTGTGAATACATACATATTATAGATAGTAAACACCCAGACCCGGAACAAATACTTGTGGGTCGTACAAATATTTCTTCCGTGCGGGGATCGAACCCGCGACATGCTGCGCAGCAGTCGATCGCTCAACCACTGCGCCAACCGTGTCGTCATATTTACCGACACCACCGGATTCCCAAACATAAGTGGCAGTGGGCAGGGCACATATTTCGCAGGATGGACGCCCGATGGGGCATAAAAGTCCTCGAGTGGCGACCGCGTTCCGGAAAGCGCATTGCTGGTATGCGTGCCTCTCAGTAGAGCGACGATCTGGCTAAGGTTAAGGTAAAATGTATGTATTTATTTATTAATTCATCACAAGCAACCCGGCCCGGCGTCGTAATAATGCAATTATGCATGTATTATACAAATAAACATTCCTCTTGAAACACTATCTATTAAAAATACCGCTTCAAAATCCGTTGCGTAGTTTTAAAGATTTAAGCATAGATACATAGGGACGGACAGACGACAGTGACTTTGTTTTATAATATGTAGTGATAGTGATGATAATGATGTAACATTATGTTGCGTAAGTATATTTTATAAAATTTTACACCTACCACTCTTTGTCTCTGCACCACCCAAGGTAGACTAGCAAAAAATGCTTAAGGCCTTTTTACATTTTGTGCAGAAGTGTAAATAAAGCCTACTGACCACGCTGGCAAGACTGGTTGGCACTGGGTTTCTATCAAGTTTTCTTCGCTTGCGGCTCGGTAGTCTGTCAGCTGCGTTCCTTTTGTCACCTCTTGCGACACCCTCAGAATGAAATGGGATGGTGACAGTGTGTATTCTCAATACGTCACCACACGGACAAGACAAGGGACATAAAACATTATTTTTAGTTACTATAACAAACAAGTATGTGTTGTGCTACCTAGCCTTGCATAGCTTGATTAAGAGTGCATTGTGTTATTTATTAAAACCAATTTCATATTTATATAGGGATGGGCATTTGCAAAAATTTCGATTGATTATTTTTTGTTGTAATAGTGCACTCGTATTAAGACTGTACCATTCTTATTACAATCTAGCCTAGGCTAATAAGTAATTGTTATCTGTCTTATATTACTACGGATATAGATAAACAAAGGCAGTGTCCACTAGCACTTGTCTTATTGTCTCTAGAATTATTAAATCACTTTGTTTATGTGATCTTCCTTCTGATGTCGATAGATGGCGCAATCGACTACAATGTTATTTTATCTCGTTGACAATTGTGTCAATAATGACAGATTGTGAATTTTGTTTTATGTATTATCATTAGATATTCTTTTGTTAGTTAAGTAATAGCAAGTGTAAAAAAGTATTATAAGTAGTAAGTATTTTAAATCAGTAGTAAACAGTATGCTAATTACCTGCCATGTTACTGGATGAACTGGACTGTGGTGCACACACGAATAAAATGAATGAGAAATAACGTACTGGGTTTTACTATTTTGCTATTATTAATTAAAATAAACCACTACGCAGACAACACAAAGGATTTTCCTAGAGCATTTTTATCGATAAACAGAACTCTATTCCCATCTCTATTCCTAAGCGATGTTACACGTGTTTTAGTCCCGACCTACCGGCAGAGCGTGAAGGGCGAGGCCAACGCTAACTGCATAGTAAGATCGCTTGTGCACCAGTCACTTTTCTCAGACTTGAAATGACTCGGATCGGATTGAACTTCGTCTCAGCTCATAAATAACCCACTACTGGGTGGGATCTCCTCTCAAAACAGGGCAAATATCTCATGCTGAACATTGCTAGTGACAATTTTTTTTAACAGCGACATGCATGCATTTGTTCCTAGGCTTGCGTGATGGAAAGCAACGACAGGGTCTAAGGTGGAGCAGGCAATTCAGGGAAATGCCCTGTCGGGAACCAGCTCTCGCAAACAGACGACTAGACACAGTAAAACTGCATGTAGCCGGACTTAGATGTGAGGGTTGTAGCTAGCCAGGCAGACCATTAGACCCTACCACTAACCTATGTTGCCTAGCGTCTCATATGACACGTGTAGACTGTAATAGGCTGTTGTTGCTTTTGTTTATTCGGCCGCTGGAAGCTGATGAAATTCTTTCACGAAATGTCAAAATTCTTCTATACAAAACTTTATTAAGACCCGTACTTACCTACGGCTCAGAGACCTGGGTGCTCAGCAAAAAAGACGAGAACCGTTTACTTGTGTTCGTATTTTCGGTGCTGTGCAGGAAAACAACATATGGAGGACGCGCTATAACCATGAGTTATACCAACTTTATAGAGAGCCCAATATTATAAAAACCATAAAAATTGGCCGCCTAAGATGGGCAGGACATATTGTTAGGATGGGCGAGACTAGAATGCCGAAACAATTACTATACGGCAAACCGGATGGCCGCAGAAGTCGTGGCAGGCCCAAGCTCAGATGGTTAGATGGCGTCGAACAGGACCTCAAAGTGATTGGTGTCAGAAGCTGGAAGGAGAAAGCCATGGACAGATCGGTCTGGAAGAACATACTGGACCAGGCTAAGGCCCACCCTGGGCTGTAAGGCCTAAGATGATGATGGAAGCTGATGAAATAAGAATCTTATGTTCTCCCGCTTTGAAGCCTAATGCTCCTCGAAACGAGGTAGGCCAAGACAGGGTCGTGAAGCATAGTCCTCCAGTCAGAGATTGAATGCCGAGGCCATAGTCCAGACTGTCGACGATCGCTGTAGGTTTTAATGAGTAAGACGATTCCGAGACGACCGATTCCCGCCCTTCATAATAGGCGGATATCCTAATTATACATCTTCTTCTTATAAAAAAAATGAATGTTTGTCTGTATGTTAGAAATGTTAATTATGCATTTCAACATAATGATGATCTTCAGCAAAGTGGTGTGCATGAGCCCACGAAGGTTCCTGAACAAAATAAGAAAATTGAATATTTGTGTAATGTCTTTCCTTCAAATTTATTTTAGTTAGTAGCGTAGGAACGAGCGCAGAATTTTAAATTTTATCGCACTGTGTAACTTAACCTACAAATAATGATTCTATATAACTATTGGTGACTTTACAAAAACATCAGTCATCAGTGCACAAAACCCTAAAACGCAAATTGAGATAACTTTGTATAACTAATTTCGTTCTTTATAAAGCTCGGAAGGTTTACTCAACTACGGAGAAAGCAGTTTCAAATTAAATTTTGTTTTGAAAGTAAATTAAGACAATCTTAAGTGCACAGCGTAGATCTACTCACAAGACTCACATTAGAATATTAATAATAATATAATGTACTATATTGCTCCGTGTGGTGACAGATTTAGGATGCATATTGTCACCACCCTAGGGTGTCGTAAGAACCGACGAAAGGAAATTGCAAGGCCGAAAACCTAGTCGCTAGAGGAGGAAATCTTGATACGGACCCCTTTTTTTTTTTTTTGTTGCCGCTGTGGAAATACTTTATGCATACCACCGCACCCCGGGGGAAAGGTCGGTGATTATGTGGGACTCCGACAAGGGTCGTCTACCCAAGCGTCGTTTACCCACTAAAACCCCAGCGGCATACCCTCACACGACGCGCTTGGGGCGCCACAAGTTCGCGTAAACGCATTCTACTGTGACGCCCCGGCGTGGTGCCCGCAACGCGGGCAAGCGACTATCAGAGAGGGCGTCCCGGTATACTGGGACGCCCTCAGTCATCGAGGCTTTCGTCGGTGGTGGCTCCCCCGAACCACCACCGGCCTCCTAGGCGAGGGCAGAAGGGGCCCGCATCGTCACGGGGGTTGATACGGAACCCTGCGCTAACCCGATAAGAAAAGTTATATATTGGCGACCGCGTTCCAGAAAGCGCAATGCTGAAAGACCGGTGTCGGACCGGACCAGTATGTCGTCGACATAGTTACGGTTGCCGGAAAGCTAAGGACCGGCCTTCGTTGTAATCCTTGAGGCCTATGTCCAATGGACGTCTTTTGGCTGAAATTATGATTTGCTATATACATGATAATTAGTCTGTAAAAGTGAAATTGAGACTGTCTGCACTCTTATTATCGTACCATACAGTACTATTAGTTGAAGCAATTCAACGAGTGGATCATAAACGAAGAATGTACATCCTATTTAAATCAACCAAATCAAATTTTTGTTCTCGTGAAGTGTTCATGAATAATGCTGAGACGAGTACGTGAGTAGCACTGATACACACGGCAGATAAATTGGAGCAACAATGTATAAACCAATACCCAGCCCATTAATTACTGGACAGACGGGCTGGCACATGGTTTTGTTTCAAATTTTCCTTCTCTTGCATCTAGGTTTCTGGCCTTGTAATTTTCATTTTGTCAGCTCTTACGGATGTAATGGGGTGGTGACTCGTGTATTCTAAATCCGTCACCACACGGATAAATGTTAGCTGTACAGGAATTATCAGACATAATGACACCACCCCATTCCATCCTGAGGGTGCCGTAAGAGCGGACAAAAGGCCGATAACCTAGCCACAAGAGTTGGACAACTTGATACGAAACCCTAAAAAAAATAATAATAAGGCCACGGGGATGGCCAGCGAGGGGAGTGTGGGACTCTCCCCCATAGTGGGGGCCTACCCACTAAACCTCCCCGGGGTGCTCCAACTCGCGGTATCTGATGCAGAACTACGCCGCCGCAGACGAGGAGGCCATCCTCCTCTCCTCAGGCTCCTTACGAGCTCTCGACGTCCTGCCGTGAGCACCCAGCAGGACGTCGCTTCCCCTCAGATCCCGTGTGGAGCGAGGCATCCCCGTACCCCGCCCCGGGATCTCCTATGTTTCGCCGTGTGTGTGGACGGCGTCTCCCTCGGACCTGATCTCCATTGGGTGGGGGGCGATCCACTGTGCCCCCAAACCCGTCTGGCCAGCGTGGCATAGTAGACTGATTACTATGTAACTGGAGGAGTCCCGACTCAACAGTGTCATGTATGGGCTGAGTAATAGTAGTAGTAAGCTAATTACCCGCCACGTAATGGGATTAGGTCTTACTCAGCAATGGTCTCTTATGGGATGAGACGTCGATGATGTAGTATTTGTTCCGGGTCTGGGTGTTTTCTATCTATAACATGTATATATTTACAAAATATATATATTATATTTATATATATAAGTAGTTTATCACCTATCTCTTTACCATAACACAAGCATTAAGTTGCTTAGCTTGGGACGAGATGGCGTTGTGTGAAATGTCCAAGCATATTTATTTATTTATAACGGACGTCTGTCGGCGGTCTTTTTAACGCCATACTGGAAGTATAAAAGTTGTTCATGTTCGTTGAATTTCAGAGCCGTATTGCATCAGATTCCAGCTTATTCCCTCCAACGTAGCGCCCATTAAAACAACCGGGATCAGTGGAATCTCAGCCATTGGCGCGGATGGTTTTATAACTGGAATACATAATTTATGGCCGGAATCGGAGGGATGCGAAAGTTCCTAGCTCAACGTAATGTATGTGAGATTGCATTATCTTGCGACGGAACTGAATAAGCTTTGTTTGCATCTTTTTGTCATACACCAAACTAGCAACTGCCAGGTTTGCTTATGTAGTTTATTATGAACATACCACGTGGTTTTTTGTATACTATAACTCTATAGTTCGTTCGCGTCAAGAATGTAGCAAGTAAAGGTGTGGTTTATTTAATAAAAAAATGAACGACAGGACACAACCATTGGTCATTCGTACAACATGTATAAATGGTCAATGGTTGTGTCCAGACAATGAAGTTGTTATTATTATGATTTATTGCGATCGAAAGTATGCGTTCAACAGTAAATGTTACTTTCTAATATGGAACGATTTGATTGGTGTGGCTAAACAGGACGATTATGGTTCACTGTATTCTTAACGCAAACGAGTTATATGGTTATATTCTATAAGTGAAAATAAAAATAATAGAAAAAAGTTTGTCAGTTGTCAATATTTACTTTTGCGACGTTAACAAACTTCCTTATTGGAGCTAGTCAAAAGTAAAAGTCAAAATTAAAAATAATGTTGGTAAATTTCACACTACCTATATCAAGCTCTTCGATCATATTATCATTTGATACAATATGTAATGCGGGCACTTCACATATCAGTTGGTAAGCGTACCTGCCATATTTGGCACTAGCTGTGTCCGCGACTTCGTCCTCCCTCACCTACACCGTGCCGTATCACGCCGCGACAAACAGACAGAGTTACTTTTTTTACTTTGTTGAGTTGAGTTACTTTGCATTTATCTTTATCACTACATAGTATAAAACAAAGTCGCATTCTTCTGTCCGTCCCTATGTATGCATAAGTCTTTAAAACTACGCAACGGATTTAGAAGCGGTTTTTTTTAATAGATAGAGTGATTCAAGGGGAAAGTTTTTAAGTATAACCCACCCCCGCTTTGCACGGGCGAAGCCGGGGCGGGCCACTAGTATTATATATAAATTACGCGTCAAGTTCTTTGTCCGCCATGGACTCCTAAACTACTTAACCGATTTTAATCAAATTTGAACACCGTGTCCCATTAATCCAACTTGAAAGATAGGATGTCATGTCTAATAGTCGCAATATTATTATATTGCAAATTCGTCGTTCATCGTTTCAGCCCATGAGTGACCCACTACTGAGTTGGGCCTCCTCCAAATTCACGGAGGGAAATTAGTCACAATTATATGTAAGCTCCAAACGAATCTGACAGATGGCGATATTCTGTTGACTGGATTGAGTAAGTGTTCAATAGATCGCGCTTTGTTAAAACTTATATTAATGTATGTTATTGTTAAATATAACTATCTTTAAATATAAAATCTTTAGTAGTATGAGTAGTAGTGAGTCTGCTAGTAATATTATAAAAATAAGGATTAAGGGCTTCGTGTGGCTGAATAACTTAATATTAACTGAATAAAAACCTGCACACGAATAACTATGTGAAATGCCAGCATAATAATAATATTCGGATATTCGCAAATTATGAATAATGCGACACATCGTCAAACCGACACACACGATATCAGATGAATTATTCATACACAAACATCCATCCAATATTACCAGAACCTTAATAACTCAAATCCAATTATTTAATAGAGTTCAAATAACACTGGTGGATAAACCTGCCATTTTACACAGACCTGTCATGAAAGGCTGGAAGTCCTGGAGAAGGGGTCAACATTAGTAGATATGTGGAGTTTATTGGTAGAATCATAATAGAACGACATCAATCATGGTGAGATTAGAATTGTGACGTCACATCAAGGGACGCATGGTGTATTGGGAATATTTAAATTAACTTTTTTTTCACACCATGACAGCTCAATTTAAAAAGAACATCTATTTATAGCAAATCTACATATATGTTACCCGCGACTTCGACTGCTTTACTGCGGTATTATACAATGTGGATAACTCAGTAACTACGTGCTCCTGAAAAGCGATGGGTCAATAAAAGTAGCCTAAGTTACTTCAGCTATCTGACAGTGAAAGTCTCGTCAAAATCTTTTCAGCCATTTCAGAGATCCCATGATGACCCACTACTGAGTCGGGCCTCCTACAAGATTTTAGAAAGAAATTGGCCTCCTGTGCCACGCTGGTAGGACGAGTTGGCACAGGACGTGTTGGCACCCCCACGATGGTATGAATTAGTGACATTGCGAATTCTATATCCGTCCCACTTCGGTTAAGTGGTTAGATGGTCTAGTGGTTAGATGTGCCGCCTTTGGATCAACGGGTCCCGGGTTCGATTCCCGGGTCGGACAAGTGTCTTTGTCTAAACCAGAGGCACTGGCTCGGAGTCTGGGTGTCATTTCTATCTATAATATGTATGTATTTACAAAAAAAAATGTATGTCGGAGATAGCGACGGCTGAGCGATAGAGTCGTCATCATCTTGACTTGGTACGAGGTTTATTACTTGTAACTTTATAATTCACAATATTAACCACAGTATCAATAACAATGTTCAGTTAACACACTTAAATAGACAAACCGACAGGTTCGCAACGGAGAAGTGTCTCGGTCCGTGTCCCAACGTCGACTGCCTGATCGAGCCAACCTCACTTTCCATTACGACTCTGTCCACGTGCCGCCATTGCAAAACAACTGACGTCACCGCGTTTGCCGCACTACTGTGTTAACAATCAATTGAGAAACTTAATAAAACGATATCGTTATCCACGACACGGCCATTCTGACGAAGCACACGTCCTCGTGTGTACTTGTAACAAAATAACCAACTGAGGCATATTTTCACGATCGGCCAACCTGATGCTAATGGTCCGTAATCGTATCTTAAGAATCAAGTTAACAGAGATCACGTTAGCATACAAATAATTTCAACAACTTTAACACGAAAGGTTCCTCTAAGCCCATAATCTTTAAATCTCAATACTGATACTTTAAAACAGTAAGTTTAAGACAATAAGTACACAACACATGGCCCAGCTGTCCCAGCAGCTAGTGACAATTCACGTGTCACCCATATCGTCATCGCCAGCTTGTTTGTCGAGTACTCCACGTAGGTCGCAGCCTTGTCGCTCGTGTACTGCACCATGTCTCGAAACAGGTCATGGAACCTCTTAGTAGCTGCAAACTGACGCGTAAGTCGTTCCTTAGCTTCGCCCCAGGTCTTGCACAGAGGATAAGACTTCGATGCCCATTTGCGAGCGAAACCATCCATTTACTCGTTCCTTCGTTCGATACGTCACAGCTCTTCAGAATCTATGCGCAGCGCCATCCGCGAGTAATGCCACGGAGGCGGCATAGATGGCGCTAGTAGTACTAAAACGTTAACTCAATATGCCACACGACCATCCTGACAGTCAGCGCGTTCTCGCGCGTCTTTCATTGTCGTTGTGTGTGAAACGTAATAAAAGGAAAAACTCGTACGGTTATCGGGGTGCCCCGAGTCACAAAGCGCCAAGCTTTCAATGGTCAACTGTACGCGAAGCGCGTAGCTCCCGACGTAACAGTACGGGCTACACAAAACACGGAGTTCCGACGTACAGCAACGGAGCTACGTGAAGCGCGGAGCTTCCAATACACTATAGCAGTGTTACACGAAGCGCGGAGCTTCCAATGCACTATAACAGCGTTACACGAAGCGCGGAGCTTCCAATGCACTATAACAGCGTTACACGAAGCGCGGAGCTTCCAATGCACTATAACAGTGTTACACGAAGCGCGGAGCTTCCAATGCACTATAACAGCGTTACACGAAGCGCGGAGCTTCCAATGCACTATAACAGCGTTACACGAAGCGCGGAGCTTCCAATGCATTATAACAGTGTTACACGAA
The DNA here is from genome assembly GCA_905475355.2 of Clostera curtula. Classification (NCBI taxonomy): domain Eukaryota; kingdom Metazoa; phylum Arthropoda; class Insecta; order Lepidoptera; family Notodontidae; genus Clostera; species Clostera curtula. The sequence continues at coordinate 11,681,314 of FR997816.1, read as the reverse complement.
GCGCGGAGCTTCCAATGCACTATAACAGCGTTACACGAAGCGCGGAGCTTCCAATGCACTATAACAGCGTTACACGAAGCGCGGAGCTTCCAATGCACTATAACAGTGTTACACGAAGCGCGGAGCTTCCAATGCACTATAACAGTGTTACACGAAGCGCGGAGCTTCCAATGCACTATAACAGCGTTACACGAAGCGCGGAGCTTCCAATGCACTATAACAGCGTTACACGAAGCGCGGAGCTTCCAATGCACTATAACAACGTTACACGAAGCGCGGAGCTTCCAATGCATTATAACAGTGTTACACGAAGCGCGGAGCTTCCAATGCACTATAACAGCGTTACACGAAGCGCGGAGCTTCCAATGCACTATAACAGCGTTACACGAAGCGCGGAGCTTCCAATGCATTGCAACGGTGAACTTAGCAAACTTCCACATGCCTCTCGTTACTCGCCGCTGCTGCAGGCGCTGCTCCGAACTGCTTGCGCCTACTGCCGCGCCAGCTCCTCCGCTGTTGCCACGTGGACACTTCGTTGCCAAATGTCCGGCGGTGCCGCACCTGAAACAGATTAAGTCCGACCACGGCCTCGGTCCCGCAGAGCTTGACGCCGAAGTGACAGCACTGGCTGCCTTGCCTTTCACCTCGCCTTTGGAACGGCAATCGGACGGTCGGTGACCTATTTTACCGCAGTTGTGAAATTTCACCGTTGCCGACTGAAACTTCGATCGCCTGAAGTCTGGATCTGCTGTCCTATCGCCTTATGTTTATGCTCTCAATCTACCTCACCGATGCAAATCAAGGCATATAATGGTGCCATAATCTTGGAAAACTGATATAACCTGCCGAAAATATGACGCTAGACCGATGAACTGTCAAGCTAAACAAGCACAGCAATCTAAACTTCGTATCGCAAGTAATTAACATGTAAACATGTAAAAGAATTTCAAATAATATTTTCTTACACCGGTCAAAGCCACACTATCGTAAAGTCGTATACCATACAATATACCCGAGTAATAAAATGGAAACTGCTCACCGGAGTGACGTAAAATTGCAGCTGGTGCGCTTACTACAGATCCACTCACTATTCTTTGACCTGGCTGACCGCAGTACTGTTGCTCGCCTTCCTGCTGCTCCGCTCAGGGCAGTTAGACCCATAGTGTCCTTGTCCATCACAATGAAAGCAAGTGATCCCCACTTAGTTAATCGCCGCACTATGACTGCAGCTTGTGATCTTCAGTTTAGAACAATCTTCATGTAGCTTAATGTCTCCTTTATAGTGACAATGAATCGCCATTATCGGTTATTTCCATCGCGTACAGAAGCACACACATTATCACTACACTGTTTTCTCCACGTGGGCTGAATGAGTTACATCCCACTTCTGATGTCGGAGATAGCGACGGCTGAGCGATAGAGTCGTCATCATCTTGACTTGGTACGAGGTTTATTACTTGTAACTTTATAATTCACAATATTAACCACAGTATCAATAACAATGTTCAGTTAACACACTTAAATAGACAAACCGACAGGTTCGCAACGGAGAAGTGTCTCGGTCCGTGTCCCAACGTCGACTGCCTGATCGAGCCAACCTCACTTTCCATTACGACTCTGTCCACGTGCCGCCATTGCAAAACAACTGACGTCACCGCGTTTGCCGCACTACTGTGTTAACAATCAATTGAGAAACTTAATAAAACGATATCGTTATCCACGACATGTATATAAGTAGTTTATCATCTATCTCGTTACCGTAACACAAGCATTAAGTTGCTTAGCTTGGGACGAGATGGCGTTGTGTGAAATGTCCAAGGATATTTATCTATTTATTTAATATAGCGGACGAATAAATATTTACTCCATAGTTATTTTTTTATTATATAGAGGAGAAATAAAATCAAATTTAATTACGTACCTAAGCATTTCAATTTCCTCAAAACATAAATACCATCTGAAGGATTTATACGAAATAAGCTATAAAATACAAGAACAATAATTCGGATTACGTAAACAAATAAAACAGGGGAGGGTAGTTAAAATATTTTATCTGTTATGAATATAATCCTGTTTTTATGGTGATATTAAAATTGAACCTTTTAGAGGAATTTGCACACTGTTTGTAGCTACGCCAAGCTAACTCCTTGCCAAGCTAAGTTTGATACAATCACTACATAGTATAAAACGAAGTCGCTGTCATCTGTCCGTTCCTATGTATGCTTAAATCTTTAAAACTACACAACGGATTTCGAAGAGGTTTCTTTTATTCAGTAGAGTGATTCAAGAGGAAGGTTTATATGTATAATACATCCATAATTATTGTAGAGAAACACAATAAATTTAGAGGATTTTGATAAATTCATCATTGCACCCGTGCGAAGCAAGGGCGGGTCGCTAGTAGATTATAAACAACAGTCAATGTTTTTTAAAACGAAATCTTTGCTCTAGTTATAATCTGTATTCCGGGGCAGTTTCGTCGTCGTCATCGTTTCAGCCCATAAATGACCCACTACTGAGTCGGGCCTCCTCCAAATTCATGGAGAGAATTAGCCTACTGTGCCACGCTGGCAAGACGGGTTGGCACAGGGTTTGTATCAAGTTTTCCTTCTCTTTCGGCTAGGTGATCTGCCTCTTACGATCCTTTAGTCGCCTCTTACGACACCCTCAGGATAGTGTGGGTTGGTGACATTGTGTATTCCAAATCCGTGACCACACGGACACAGCAGTTTACAAAGACGAACTTCACGCCTCTGATTTACACAAATACACTTTCCCGCCCTTTTTTTAGGTAGGTATACTTATTATATGACTTCCCCCCAAATTAAATGCAAGACAAATAAATAAATAAATATCCTTGGACATTTCACACAACGCCATCTCGTCCTAAGCTAAGCAACTTAATACTTGTGTTATGGTAACGAGATGGATGATAAACTACTTATATACATTTTTTTTTTGTAAATACTTACATATTATAGATAGAAATGACACCCAGACTCCGAGCCAGTGCCTCTGGTTTAGACGAAGACACTTGCCCGACCCCGGAATCGAACCCGGGACCCGTTGATCCAAAGGCGGCACATCTAACCACTAGACCAACGAGGCAGTCAAACACAAGACAAGAAAATTAAAGGAATGCGAGACGCAGATCACCTAGCCACAAGGAAAGGAAAACTTGACACGAAACCCTGTGCCAGCGTGGCACAGTAGGTAATCACCCTCTATGTACCTGGAGGAGGCTCGACTCAGCAGTGGGTCATTTATGAGCTGATAACTAGTAGTAGTATAGCGTCGATCTTGGTGTACGTTTCCCCTAAAATTTCCTTAAGGGCAATAATAAAAGAAGACATTAAAGGAAGAGTGTTTAAAAGGATTATCTTTGCCGCCCTTTTATTTTTTTTTATTTCAAGGGCTAATTGTAACCCTTCTGTTGAGTTTCCTAATCTTATTTCATGCTGGTCCCTTTGAGAGATTTAGTAATAAAGCTTTCTGCTAGAACAGTACATAACATCATCATCATCTCAACCTATAATTGACCCACCGCTGAGTCCGTTCTCTTCTAATGAAGGGAAATTAGATTCCCACGCGGCCCAGACGGGTTGGCATTCGGTTTTTCTTCTCTTGAGGGAGATTGTCTGCCTCTTTCGTTCCTTTAGTTGACTCATTCGACATTCTCAGGTTACGGGAGAGTTTGATAACAACTTGATAACAGTTTGACTGCCTCGTTGGTCTAGTGGTTAGATGGGCCGCCTTTGGATCAACGGGTCCCGGGTTCGAATCCGGGTTCGGGCAAGTGTCTTTGTCTAAACCAGAGGCACTGGCTCGGAGTCTGGGTGTCATTTCTATCTTTAATATGTATGTATTTACAAAAAAAAATGTATATAAGTAGTTTATCATCTCGTTACCATAACACAAGCATTAAGTTGCTTAGCTTGGGACGAGATGGCGTTGTGTGAAATGTCAAACACAATTAAAAAAAAGTTATTTTCTAAAGAACGAAAGAAAAAAAAATTCTGCGCCTATACTAAATTCCTGGAGGAAAAAAGCCTAGCTTTGCCAGCGTAGCACAGCTGGCAAGAGGAGTTGGAGCAGGTGGTTGCATAAAATTTTTCATCATTTGCGGCTAGGATCTGCCTCTTGTCAAAGTCAAGTCAAATCAATTTATTTTGCATAGGACACTTATAAATTGTCAACATATAAATAAAATGTATACAAAGCAAAATAATAAATTATTTTAGTTTACCATCAGTTCGGAACGCGCCCACTGCTGAGAAGAACTGGCAAGAAACTCAGAAGGCTTGTCATTCTTTTTTTCATTACTTTGCGTTTCTATATTACAGCCATTACTTTGGCTTCTTACGACACCCTCAGGATGATATCGGTTGCTGGCATTGTGTATTGTAAATTCGTCACCACACTGAATCTAGTGATAAAACAAAAATATCAAATTTTGTATTATGAAGAGGCATACTTTGAGTTTCCCATGGGACGTTAAATGCGAAGATGTGAAGTTGAAACTCCAAATCCAATTTTGTACTGAATTAATTTCAGAAGCCACTAAGTTTGAGGACAATTTAACTTGTGGCCTGGGCCAGGGGACTGTGACTTTGATTGATGGTTTCAGTTTCTGACTTTGCAGATTGGTTTCTTTCATTTTGTGATTTTTAATCTATACATACAAATAAAAAAATTGGGGTGTCAGTTTTTAATAATAAAATAACCACTTTTTACTAAATGCGTAAGTATGTATACACAGAACATATACCAAAATATCATTTTGTCTGTCTGTCTGTTTATTCCGGCTAATCTCTGGAACGGCTGGGTAGATTTTGACAAGACTTTCACTGATAGGTAGCTGATGATATAAGGAGTAGCTTAGGCTAGCTTCGCCTCGCGGCGTCACCTGGGGTACGACAACAACCGCGGGTAACATCACGGACTCGGCTAGTATTATTTAAATAATATATTATTATATTCTAACTATCCTTGACTGCCTGCCTAGGGGTTGGGGATTCCCCAGTTCGATTCCGGGGTAGGGCAAGTGTCTTTGTGTAAACCAGAGCACATATATAATATAATATTTGATATATTTGATCTGTATTTTTACGTATCCTACTTGCTCGAATTGTCTCCTTTTTCAATTCCATTGTTTTTTTTTAAATTCCCTTGTGTTTAGTTTTGTATAAAGCACACTTATCAACTCGGAAAGGGATCGGTACCGTATCAACTCAAGGCGTTCAGTATTATTTGTATGAAACTCCCTACTGCATAGCGCACTATTGATAAGTGTGCTTTGTCCTTTACTTAATTCTGTGCTCGCGGTAAAGCTACATAGCCCAGAGTATAAAATTTAAAAAAAGCCCGGACTATAATTTCCAAATTTGTATGTCGTATGTGCCCCACCTCTCTTAACACAGGTAATGAATAAGCAAAACAACGCCAGACAAAAACATATTATTCGCACATTAGTCAAAATTGCAAGCTCCTGTAGAACCGGAGCAACCAATAAATAAATCAATTGCCAGTAATTCCACTCGACAAGACTGCAAGCGCAATGGTTGACGATAGATAACTGCAGAAGGCACAGATCTGTATCGATATTTTGATATTTTGAGGTTATACAGAGAGAAGCAAAATAGGAGATCGTGGAGAAGCAGATAGTTTGCAGATTCAGTAACGGTTAGCAAAGCCGGTATCCGTCCTTCTCCATGCTTCGAAGAGTACGTACAGCCGTCGATTCCGAGTGTCATTGGATCTTCTGTCATGGGAATGCCACAGTACATAGCCAGTTACGATAAGGGGTAGGCTACAACGATACAACCATTTACGATGTCCAGGTAGAGCGCAAGTTGTCCATGCAGTAATGCTGACCGTAGCCAACTGTGACTATCAGAATAACTTCAGAAAAAAAAACATTCATGATGCAAGGTGGGATCATGAAGGAGTGTACATGCATGCACTAGTCAGCCGCCAGTAGCTCGCGGGTGGAACTCCAAACTCTTCTGCACTATTCCATATTCAACTAATAACTGGTACCTAATAAATCCACATTCGATATTTATAAAGCGCTTAACGGTGAAATATCGATATGCAATACAAATAAATTACAATTAACTTTGGAACAATAACAATTTTGACCAACTTCAAAACAGGAGGAAGTTCTCAATGCGAATGTATTTTTGTATGCATTTAACACATAAACCGTCTTTTTGTTAGTCGATTGATATTCCTTTAGATTCCTACATTAATTGAAACACGTAAACGAAACCATTAGTGGGAAAGCAGATTTAGGTCTTTTGGACGACTTCGTTTGCAAGACCACCTACAAGATCTTGATGCAAATCCGTAGTAGAACTCATTTTTAACTCTGGAGCGAATCATCGAGAGCATTTCAGCCAAAAGACGTCCACTGCTGGACATAGGCCTCCCCCAAAGATTTCCACAAAGGCCGGTCCTGGGCCGCCCGCATCCTTTGTTTTCCGGCGACCTTAACCAGGTCATCGGTCCACCGTGTGGGAGGCCTACCAGCACTGCGCTTTTCGGAACGCGGTTGCCATTCCAGGACTTTTCTGGAAAAGTTCACTATTAAGTAGTTTTACAAATTCTCGGACAGAAATTAGCCTACTGTGCGACGCCGGCAAGACTTGGGTTTGTATCAAGTTTTCCTTCTCTTGCGGCTAGGTGATCCTCTTACGCTCCTATAGTCGCCTCTTACGACACCCTTCAGATGGTATGGGTTGGTTACATTGTGTATTCTAAATCTGTCACCACACGGACAGTGAAATGAGGCTGGGGCGAATGATGCCATGCAACCTTTTTTTTTTTTTGTTTTCGCTGGGAAATGTTTTATGCATACCACCGCCCCCCGGGGGAGAGGTCGGTAATTATGTGGGACTCCGACAAGGGTCGTCTACCCAAGAGTCGTTTACCCACTAAAACCCACAAGTTCGCGTAAACGCATTCTACTGTGACGCCCCGGCGTGGTGCCCGCGACGCGGGCAAGTGACTATCAGAGAGCGCGTCCCGGTACACTGGGACGTCCTCAGTCATCGAGGCTTTCGTCGGTGGAGGCTCCCCCAAACCCTCCTAGGCGAGGGCAGAAGGGGCCCGCACCGTCACGAACCCCCCTCCGCCCCTGCCTCCGTCCGCGGCGCGGGTCAGATGCCATGCAACCTGTACCAGGTATGGCACCGTCGGGATGATAGAGCTAGAAAAGGAGTATGCTCAAGGAGTCATAAATGAAAAGGGTTGGGCAGTTCTTTCTGGTGCTTACTGACCCCGGTCAGTTAAGACCCAATGGATAGTCAGGGTGGCACGGTACACCGAGGATGTTTAGTGGGTATGGGGTATCCGTCACATGACGGAGGGCTGACCATGTGTCACACACGCCCTTTACCCGACTTCCCATAGTTGATCAAGGATTTTACCTGCCAAAAATAAATAAATAAATATCATTGGACATTTCACACAACGCCATCTCGTCCCAAGCTAAGCAACTTAATGCTTGTGTTATGGTAACGAGATGGATGATAAACTACTTAAATACATTTTTTTTTGTCAATTCATTATTATCTAATATATAAAACTCTCGTGTCACAGTTTTCGTTGCCATACTCCTCCGAAACGGCTTGACCGATTTTGATGAAATTTTGTGAGCATATTGAGTAGGTCTGAGAATAGGACAACATCTATTTTTCATCCCCCTAAACTTTAAGGGGGGGGGGTCAAATAAAAAAAATTGGTTTATTTTTTAGAGAACTCTGGAACCATAAGACCTAGAGGGTTGCGCGGGGGTTGCGCGGGGGTGGGGGTTGCGCGGGGTGGGGATTGCGCGGGGTGGGGGTTGCGCGGGGAAGGGGGTTGCGCGGGGGATGGTTAATTCTTTGGCAAAACAACGTTTGCCGGGGCAGCTAGTTATAGATAGAAAAACACCCAGACCCGGAACAAATACTTGTAGGTCGTACAAATATTTAATCCCTCCATAAATTTGGAGAAAGTCTAAATTAGTTGCGACTTATGCAGTTTCGGGTTAAAATATTCAAGAAACCGGTTCATGTTTCAATAAAAAAAAAATGGAAAGTTTCAAGGAAATACTACTACTACTGCTCAGCATGTGCACAGCCCACTGACATATGACCCACTGCTGGGTTGGGCCTCCTCCAGTTACATGGGTCCATGTGGTGACGGATTTAGATTACACAATGTCACCAACCCACACCGTCTTGAGGGTGTTGTAAGAGGACGCAAGAGGCAGATCACCTAGCCGCAAGAGAAGGAAAACTTGATACTAACCCTGTACCCGCCTTGCCAGCGTGGCACAGTAGGCTAATTCCCCTTAATGAATTTGGAGGAGGTCCGACTCAGTAGTGGTTGTATCACTCCACTACTGAGTTGGGCATCATAGTTACATTGAGGGTAATTGGCCTACTGTGCACAAGTCAAGGAACGTTAGGACCCATTTTGAAGCTTCTACAAATTTATGCAACCCTGGTACCGCGTAATAGTCTCCTCAATAATCCGTATTGGCGCACAAATCATGATGCAGGTTGTGTTGATAAATGCGTGTACCTCGCTGTCAGTAGCGCATCGGATAATATATTGCCGCAGCCGTGATTTATGATCATCACTTCATTAGTCTGCGACCCTAGTACAAACAGAGCTCAGACAAGATTTGGTAGAGCTTTTGGGCGAACTTTGTGGAGTAGATATCTATAATATGTATGTATTTACAAAAAAAAAATGCATATAAGTAGTTTATCATCCAGCTCGTAACCTTAACACAAGCATTAAGTTGCTTAGCTTGGGACGAGATGGCGTTGCGTTGTGTGATTGTTGATGGTCCTATCTGTTTTTTTTTGTTTCAACCCTTTTTACTCCTTAGACAGGATGTAAAAAACACCTTATAGCCTCTGGGTGGGGATATGGAGTTAATCAAAAGAAACAGTTCTGTGTTCAAAATGTTTTTCTATCTTCAAGAATGACTGAGATATCGATGTTTTCTTAAATTTGTTTTTTACTATAGAAAATCATCCTCGTTTCCAAGTTCATGTGGGGAGATTAGCTAACTGTACCACGCTGGCCAGGTAAAGACAGGCTTCCGTTTCAAGTTATGCGTCTCGGTTTTCGACCCTGTCATTTCCTTTACGACACCCACAGGATGGAATAGAGTGGTTACACTATGTATTACATGGAGGGAATTTAACTATACTAGCGACTCGCCCCGGCTTCGCACGGGTGCAATGATGAACATTTATCAGTGTTTATCTATACTCTATCTATCTATACTTAATATATAAAGCTGCAGAGTTTGTTTGTTTGTTTGTTTGAACGCGCTAATCTCAGGAACTACTGGTCCGATTTCAAAAATTCTTTCAGTGTTAGATAGTCCATTTATCGAGGAAGGTTATAGGCTATATTTTATTTTCAAAGGAATTAGGGATCCGTATGAAAATTGCGATTTTGTAACCCAAGGTGTAAAATCGAAAACCTATTTACGCGTGCGCTGCAAAAACTATTGACAATAGAACAAAATGAAGTACTACGAGTTTGTAGGTCTTATTAAAATCTACAAAAAAGTCCGCGAGAGCACATATCTAACTATCATAGTTGAGTCACAATAACCGATTTTATGTTCATAAAAAATATGCACGGGTTCGAAGCCCACGCGGGCGAAGCCGCGCGCAAAAGCTAGTCTACAATATTATGCATGTATTATATTTAAAAACCTTCCTCTTGAATCACTCTATCTATTAAAAAAAATCGATTCAAAATCTGTTGCGTAGTTTTAAAGATTTAAGCATACATAGGGACGGACAGACGACAGCGACTTTGTTTTATACTATGTAGTGATAGTGACTTAGCAGACACTATTCTAGCAGGAGCTCAAAGCCGTTCGACTTCCAACCTGCTCAGTAATTCCGTTTCAAAATTAAGATACCAGGCGCGCATAATACAGTAGCAGTTCTCAAGTCTCGCGATAACGTTACATCTCTTCCTCGAGTGCAATTTGTGCAAATTGCATTGAATTGAGACGCTCCAACTTGCTCGATGTCGTTAGCTCTGAACTTGTCTTAGAATTAGTTATCCAGTTTGCAAACCGCATTTTATTGGGCTGTTCTAATGCGCCTTAGTACTAAGGGTATTTGTTGTAATAATTGGTGTAGAGCTAATACTAAATATTATTGAACAAAACTGTAATGACAAGACAAGGGTCAGTTGACCACTGATTTATTCATAAACTAGCTGCGCCCGCGGTTTCACCTGCGCTTACTTATGGTCGTACCGGGGCGAATCTAGTCTAAAAAAAGTAGCCCAAGTTACTCCTTATATCATCAGCTACCTATCTGTGAAAGTCCCGTCAAAATCGGTCCAGCCGTTCCAGAGATTAGCCGGCACAAACAGGCAGACAGATAGACAGACAGACGGACAGAAAGACAAAAATTAAAAAAATATATATTTTGGTCTATATGCTGTGTATACATACATACTTACGCATTTAGTAAAAAAAAAAATATTATTAGCGGACCCGACAGACTTCGTCCTGTCAAAAAGATAGCGGTAATAAAGTGCAAATTGACTCTTGGACGTTAGGAACACACCTTTTGCTTACACAACAGTGAGTGGTTGTAATTTAATATGAACTTTATACAATAGCTATAAAGCTCAAATTGTCTCTACGTTTTAGTTAGAGCACGTTAGTATGGGAAAAAGAAAAAGGCTATTTTTAGGGGTTTCCCGGCAATTATTCGAATTTTTCTTAAGGTTTTCGGCCTTGTCATTACCTTTTGTGGGCTCGAATGGAACACGGAAAATAAACCTAACCAGTACAAAAACGAAACTAATATCAATGTCAGTGTGGACCATCCTGTTCCATACTGAGGGTGTCGTAAGAGCCGATAAAAGGTAATGACAAGGCCAAAAACCTAGCTGCAAGAGAAGGAAAACTTGATACGAAACCCTGTGCCAATCCGTCTGGCCATCGTGGCACAGTAGGCTAATTACCCTCCCTGTGATGCCAGCCCAGCAGTGGGTCATTTATGGGCTGAGTAGTCGTTTAATACATATTTATTAGTGGTCATTTTATAAAGACGGAATTATCAAATTGCATCGTTTATTAATGGCTTTCTAATAGTCTATGGATGTAGAAACTTGCACAAACGTCAGTATTTAATCGTCTATAACGTTGTCTGGATCATTTACATTGAAATTCGTCAAATAATTACAAAAAGTATTTTTGGATTGAAATTTTCTACACAATAATCAGTGTTTAGTATTGTGGTGTTTAAAAGAAGCTGGTGTTGTTATACTAATACAAGATGATATTTTATCGATTAGGCCAAAAGTAAGTGGAAATTTTTGGTCAAATTCACAATCCTCATTAAGGTCATATCTATCTATCAGCCACAGAAGTCCACTGCTAAACAAAGGCCTCCCCCATATATTTCGACAGTGTACGATCTCGTGCAGACCGCATCCACCGACGCCCAGCGACCTTCACAAGGTCGTCCGTCCACCTAGTCGGGGGTCTTCCCACGCTTCTCTTTCCCATACGTGGAAATTAGGATATTTATTTTCCATTAAGGTCATATTGCACGTTTAATAATTCTGAGTAAACTTATTAGGTAAGTTGAATATTTTAATAATTAAAAGATATTAACATTATTATAGTTAATTAAGTTTAGTACATAGGTGACGGATTGAGAATACATTGTGTCACCACCCCATTCCATCCTGAGCGTGTCGTAAGAGCCGACAATAGGAAATGCCAAGGCCGAAAACCCAGCCGCAAGAGAAGGAAAAATCGATATGAAACCCTGTGCCAACCCGTCTGGCCAGATTGGTACAGTAGGCTAATTACTCTCTCTCTGTTATGGGAGGAGGCCCGACTCAGCAGTGGGTCATTTATGGGCTGAGTGCAGTGGGTCATTTATGAAAGGAATGGAGTTTTAGTGCATGTTTTCAAACATGAAATTCCCGAATGCAAATGACACTCAGACTTGGAGCAAGTGCTTCGGTTTACACAATTAGTCCGGGAGGAACGGGCGCACGAGTGTCAAAAACTGTTCCACCTAAATTTTTTTATGCGATCCTCTTCAAAATGCCCTACTGATGATATACATGCATGTTGCCAGGGGGCAACCCGGTTCGTTTTTGCTTGCGATACACTTGCCTGAACCAAAAATATAGTAATTGTATCCCTGCAATTTTTAATTCCAGATTAATTCAATACTTCAGTCTAGACGAGTCCTTCCAAGATGACGAAAGAAGACAGATGCTCTTGCACAAGAAACCAAAAGAAGTATACAGAACGAAACTACAAGCAGACAGAACCATGGACTTATGCGTTTCAACTTTACTTTCCATTATTGGGACTTTAGTCTGTATATCCATCCCTTACGCCGTTCTAGAAAGACCCTGTGACTCCCTGAAAGACAAAGGTCTTATGACAATATACAGTATAGCGAAATATATAGAGAAATACGTGGAATTGATTGATCGAATGATCATAGCTTTATCGATCATTTTCGTGTACATATCGAGTATGACTGTATTAGATGCGATTAGAAATACTGATATCAATATGAGTCCTTGGTTAGAGAGAGGAAAATACGTTTTGCCGTCGAAGGAGCATCCCAATTCGAAACGCATGAATAGTAATTAGATTATAGTGCATATAGGGTAGGGTCCCGCTATAAAACGACCTTCACTGATATGTTTAATGGATGAACATTATTTTATTAGACACTAGCGACCAGCCCCGGCTTCGCACGAGTAAAATGATGAACCTCTAAATTTATCAGTGTTTTTTCTGCCATATTATTAATCTTTACATAGTATAAAACAAAGTCGCTGTCGTCTGTCCGTCCCTATGTATGCTTAAATCTTTAATACTACGCAACCGATTTTGATACGGTTTTTTTTAATAGATAGTGTGATTCAAGAGGAAGGTTTATATGTATAACCCACCCCCGCTTTGCACGGGCGAAGCCGGGGCGGGCCACTAGTTTATTATACATATAGACCTTCATCTTCAATCACTCTACCTATTAAAAAAACCGCTTCAAAATCCGTTGCGTAGTTTTAACGATTTAAGCATACATAGGGACGGACAGACGACAGCGACTTTGTTTTATAATATGTAGTGATTTGATTAGTTAAAAATTATCAAAAAATTAAAAAATCTATTTTCAGGCAACCCAATTTTTTTAATAATTTTCTTCCATTAAATATATCGTTGAAGGTCGTTGTATAGGTAGATCTTAGATTATTATAACTACTACTATTCAGCCCATAAATGACCCACTGCTGAGACGGGCCACCTTGAGTAACATGGTGGGTAATTAGCCTACTGTGCCTCGCTGGCCAGACAGGTTGACACATAGTCCATTGAAATGTTACATTTTTAGGCCTTACCTTGGGTTTTTTAGAGGACGCAATTTTATTTTTTTAACTAGCTTTTGGGCGCGGCTTCGCCCGCGTGGGCTTCGAACCCGTGCATATTTTTTATGAACATAAAATCGGTTATTGTGACTAAACTATGATAGCTAGATATGTGCTCTCGCGGACTTTTTTGTAGATCTTTATAAGACCTACAAACCCGTAGTACATCATTTTGTTCTATTGTCAATGGTTTTTGCGGCGCACGCATAAATAGGTTTTCGATTTTACACCTTGGTTTACAAAATCGCAATTTTCATACGGATCCCTAATTCTTTTGAAAATAAAATATAGCCTATAACCTTCCTCGATAAATGGACTATCTAACACTGAAAGATTTTTTGAAATCGGACCAGTAGTTCCTGAGATTAGCGCGTTCAAACAAACAAACAAACAAACAAACAAACTCTGCAGCTTTATATATTAGTATAGAAGTATAGATGTGTAGGGGGTAAGTGTAAAGCTAAAACCAAGTTTGTGGGGTCGCCATCTCCACGGCCGCCATCTTGAAAATAGAGGTTGAAACGGTTTTTACGATATATCCCTTAAACTATTTATCTGATAAAAAAAAATTGTTAACATTTTTTATTGCAAATTAAATTCTCTATAACTTTGGTCCAGTAACTTTTTGTCGTAGAACTATAAATAAACAAGTTATAAGCGAAAATGTTCAGAAATATTTTGTTATTATAATTCTTTTAATTAGTATTTTTTGCAATATTCATCATCATCATCATTTCAGCCAAAAGACGTCCACTGCTGGACCTCCCCCAAGGATCTCCACAAAGGCCGGTCCTGGGCCGCCCGCATCCACTGCTTTCCGGCGACCTTAACCAGGTCGTCGGTCCACCGTGTGGGAGGCCTACCAGCACTGCGCCTTCCGGAACGCGGTCGCCACTCGAGGACTTTTCTGCCCCATCGGGCGTCGGTCCTGCGAGCTATGTGCCCTGCCCACTGCCACTTAAGTTTGGCAATCAATATATAATTAACGACAATATTATTAATAATTAATTATTGACTGTTTTCCCCACCACCCACGAGGTAGAGTCTGGAGGCGCGTTTTTTTTAAGTGGTATCCCCAATAGGCGTAATCCTAGGCAATAGGCCTATCCAAATAAAATTGCGTCCTCTAAGAAACGCAACTCCAAATGTAAGTTTTCAATGGACTAACAGGGATTGTTATTTTGTTTCGCTTCAGTTGCGGCTAGGTTTTCGGGCTTGTCATTTCCTTCTGTCAGCTCTTACGACACCCTCAGGATAGAATAGGGTGGTGACACGATGTATTCTAAGCCTGTCACCACACGGATATACTATTGGAATTATGTATCTAATAACATAACAACATTGAAAACAGTGTGACCACAACCTGACGCTAAATATGTCCAGTAAATTTTAAGTAATTAAGCTTTTGATGTTTGACGAGTGAACTGTTATTTTTTAAATAATACTAATTAATAGTTTTTAGTGTGTTTTCTCACTAAAAATATCATTTAAATTTAGTTTTATCAATAAGTCAAACAAAATGAACGGCTCCAATAAAATTGTTTCTACTTAAAAAATTACACGGAAATCATAATTGTTTTATTTACTAAATAGCCTACATTGCATTGACTTGGTACACCATCATTGTAACCCTTTTATTTAAAAGAGCAACCATATAGTTTCTTACCGGCTATTCTCTGTGGATTCCAAACTAAAGTAAAGTGGTAAAGACAAAATGATTAATTTTATTCATATTTCTTTTACATAATATTTATAAAAAATAGAAAAACATTTTTTTAAATATTATATAAAAAACACAAAAGCCCTAGGAGCGGAAATTATTTTTCAAGCCGCCTAGTAGTTAGTGCTGCAAAGAGAGGAACCGCCTAACAATGCGCGCCGTCTCAAGTAAAATGAATGATTAATAAAATGATTAATTATTATTAAGAAGTTTTGAAATTTTTGTGTTATTATTTTATTTTTAACATGTTTTGAAATTTTTGTTATTATTTCACTATTTGATGGCATTCTTAAGAATTAATTACAATAAAAATCATTTTGATTTTGACATAGTAATTCTCGTAGCCTGAAAAAAATTTTACCATTAATAGGTACTAATAATGTAGATAACGCATTAATCACCACTATGGCTTAACACTGCTCGCCGAAAATGTACTTAATTTTCATCTGATCAATTTGCTAAATGAATGATTTACGGCCACGGCTCGTGTGACGTTTATCGTAGTTTCCGCCCATAAATATCCCACTACTGAGTCGGGCCTCTGCCAAATTCAGGTGGGGGAATTAGCCTACTGTGCCACGCTGACCAGGGGGGTTGGCACAGGGTTTCTATCAAGTTTTCCTACTCTTGCGGCTGTGTTATCGGCCTTATTTCATTTTGTCGGCCCTTACGACACCCTCACGATGGAATGGGGTGGTGACATTATGTATTCTAAGTGCGTCACCACACGGACAGTATAAAAGAAATGGAGTAATCTTCTTTTAATATATATATAAATTACGTGTCACGTTGTTTATCCGATGGACTCCTAAACTACTTAACCGATTTCAATCAAATTTGTACACCGTGTGCAGCTTAATCCGAATTGAAAGATATAATATAGAAGGATAGGTTACAGCTCAAGTTTTAGTCGCAATATTATTTTATTGCGCATTATTTGTCTAATATTTGACAGTCACAATTATATATATGTACAATTATATGTACTATTGACTGGATTGAGTAAGTATTCAATAGATGGCGCTATGTTAAAAGTACCTAATATAACAAAAACTTTAGCCACAGCAACGCGTGGTCTCCTAGTATATGTATAAAACAGTAGGCCTAAATTGAAAGCCGCCGAGTCCAACCCAGACCCAAAGCTACGAGACTATTAAATTGCCACGCTCGTATAAACTAGTGGACTTTAGACGTTTTAGAATTAACAACACGCACATTTCGTTGTAGTGACGTAGGAGGTATTTCTAGTAGTTTCTGGCGCAGTTCGTATCGTAGCAATATTAGTCCTGTAGTAGTAATAAATTTCGCCTTGTTGGATGGTTGTGCCTGGATCACAGGCTGATTCGTGGTCGTCAAGTGTCTTTGGGTAAACCAAAGGCGCTTGCTCTGAGCCTGGGTGTATTTTGTGTACGTGAATATTTGAAAACCGCACCCGCAATTACGTTTCATATTTTATTTAATAACCAGCGACCCGCCCGGTTTCGCACGGGGGCAATGATGAACCTCTAAATTTATCAGTGTTTCTCTACTATATAGTATGTATTATACACATAAACCTTCCTCTTCAATCACTCTATCTATTAAAAAAACCGCTTCAAAATCCGTTGCGTAGTTTAAAGATTTAATCATACATAGGGACGGACAGCGACTTTGTTTTATATTATGTAGTGATAGTGATGATGATAACATTTAGGATTTATGACACAATTTAAAATACAGGATGCCACAAACCCATTCCATCCTGATGGTATATCAAAAATCAACCAATTTGATTCGTTTAATGCAATTCTTTATGCAAAAACAACAACATGTTTAAGGAAAAGTGTAGCCATACGAATTTCCATTACGAGATATACGAGTAGGTATCGAACAAACTACAACTACCCTTTCAGAATTCTGCTTTGAAAAGATTATGTGGAATAGAAAGCAAACATAACATACCTTATCTAAATATTGTCGTATTTGAAACATTGACTTATTGTGAAGATATAGACTTAGTCGCCCAACGGTCAAAATTCAACGATAATTAATTTAAATTAAACACTGGGCTGCAAAACTAAGTATCACACTTTGCACATTGCAATAACTTTTTAAGTACACACGATATACTTTCGAAATAAAAAGGACTCGAAAAAAAGTTTAATTTTTGTATATAAAAACTTCATAGTCGCTGATAACCTTTGCTATAAAACGTTTTTTATTTTAAATCTCTAACTTCTATAGTTTAGAAATAATATTTATATAAAAAGTGTAGTACTTAGTATTGCAGGTCAGTGTAGTTCTATAAATATATCTATATTCTCAATTTGACCACAGACTTTAACAAAAAACAAAAGAGTATAATGCGTGTGTGTCAAATACATGGTAGTGTGGGTAATGTTTTTTTTAATTGATTTAATGTATTTTATATGTATCTTTTTAATAAAATATGAGCACACTGCACCACTCCTCTATATAAACTACTAGCGGCCCGTCCCGGTTTCGCACGGGTGGAAATTTATTTGTTATTTTGCAATTAAAATACCCTATACGTATACTAATCAGTGATATTGTAGCATTCTAAGTGTGAAAGAATTTGTTTAAATCGGTCCATTATTTTTTTAACCAATTCCTTGCAAACATACATACAAATCTTTCCTCTTTACAATCTTTATTTACCAATAGACCAAATTATGCTTGTAATGCGGGTTTATTTTATATGAAGCAGGTTTAATGAAGAAGTTCGAAGTTCGAATGGTTCAGCTTTCAAGGTCACCAGATCTTTTCTAAATCTATCAGCGGCTTTACAATTTGCAATTTGGCAACATACACTTTTAATCTGTATTTCAAACGAAAATAAAAACTACGACACGTCATCTAATAATTCAACAAATCAATGCCTTTAGAAGGAAGTATTTGTACACAATTGAATGTAACTTCGCATCTCCCAAATTGGATAGATGCTTTTATGTATCGCGATACGGTTAACAAATATTTATGCTAATAAATGTTTTGAAGTTAGATATTTTTGTCAAGATATTCGTGCACGATGTAAAGTGGATTTGACGGTGGAGTCATGTACTTATTAATTCAATTATTGTGTAGGAACGCTTATCTTAATATTTTAAATAAATGTGTCTGGTCTGGTTATAAATAAATAAATATCCTTGGACATTTCACACAACGCCATCTCGTCCCAAGTTAAGCAACTTAATGCTTGTGTTATGGTAACGAGATGGATGATAAACTACGTATATACATTTTTTTTTTGTAAATACATACATATTATAGATAGAAATGACACCCAGACTCCGAGCCAGTGCCTCTGGTTTAGACAAAGACACTGGCCCGACACCGGAATCGAACCCGAGACCCGTTGATCCAAAGGCGGCACATCTGACCACTAGACCAACGAGGCAGTCAAGAGTGACGAGTGGTTTTAGTGACGACGCAAATAGCTTGAAATTATTTTCTTTTTGAAACGTAACAGAATAGAAATGAAATTTTAGAACACAAGGCTTAACGAAACTCAAACATTAATCTAGAAAAAAACTTTTCCTTCTTCTTAAATTAAATTAAAACTGTGTTGTTGACAAAAAGAAATGATAAAGCCGAAAACCGAGCCGCAAGAGAAGGAAAACTTAATACGAAACCCTTTAACAACCCGTCTGGCCAGCGTAAGACAATAGGCTTATTACCCTCCATGTAGTTGGAGGAGGCCCGACTCAGCAGTGGGTCATTCATGGGCTGAGTAGTGGTATGCAATTGTATACAGTATCAAGATTTCCTTCTCTTGCTGCTGAGTTTTCGGTCCTGACATTTCCTTCCCTCTTACGACACCCTCAGGATGGAATGGGGTGGTGAAATCATGTATTCTTTGTTAGTACATAACCAACTATGTCTATAGCAGAACTACAAACTTAAACTAATTAAACAACAGCCTGCTATGGACTGCCCCGGAATGACCGCAGGGCATCGTTACATCACATCTGGTGTGTCTGTCTGTACTATGCATAGTGTGTTGTCCGCACATAAATGACCAACTGCTAAGACGGGCCTCTTCCAACCTACGTAGGGGGTAATTAACCGGGTTGGCATTTTCCTTCTATTACGGCTAGGATTTCGGTTTTTTATGACACCCCAGGGATGGAATAAGGTGGTCACATTATGTATTCTAAATCCGTCAATTTTCGTTTATTTTAGTTATGACACCCCCGGGTTTGAATAAGATGGTGACTTATATATCAGTCACCACACAGACACAGTGACTGCCTCAAAATTCGGCATTGCACATTTATCTTTCTGCAGTTTGAAATTAATTGAATCCCATCCAGGTTTTAGGCTAATTATTTGTATAGGCGTGTGTGTTTCAGCTTTAATAATTCACCGTTTTTGCTTTGAAAAGGATTCGTTAATTTGGTAAAAATGTTTACTCTGGAACCGTAAATTGCATTTTTGTAAAAATATTGAAAGACCAGAATATACTTTCGTGCCAAATTAATGAGATCTTTCTAATTTCGTGGTGGGTATAATGAATTATCCTATGTGATGACCTATTATAGATCCATCTCTGCTTCGTTGGTCTTGGGGTTGGATGTGCTTTGTGGTTTGAATCTCGTCCCCAGTTTGATTCCAGAGTCCGGCAAGAGTCTTTGTGTAAACCAAAGGCACTTGTCCCGAGTCTTGGTGTCATTAATGTTCGTGGATTACATGTTTGCAAACATCCCCCGTCGCAGAGTAGCGAAAGAAATTTTCAAATTAAAAAAAAAAATTATATGTACTTTTTTTGTGGCCAAACTGTCTGCTTCTCCACTGCAGGGTGACTGAAGATAAAGTCCACACGATACGCACTGCGAATTTTCTAATCGGTTCTACTTGAACAGCAATCTTCCGAACCTTCAAATTTATTTTGTCACATTCGAACATCAGCTTATTTAAATATAGAAGTTTTTATTATGATTTGATTGTAATTTGTAAATGACTTCCCGGTGGACATCCTTTTTTTTTTGTTCGCCCGTGGTTAAATCGTCTTTATGGACTATCCCCGTCGGCCACGGGGATGGCCGAGGGAGGGCGTGTGGGACTCTCCCCCAGAGTGGGGGCCTACCTACACTAAACATCCCCGGAGTGCTCCAACTCGCGTCCTGTAGCGGCATTGTGGGGGATCGAACCTCCTTCAACTAAAACCAGATTAAAAACCCTACTGTGACACGCTAGCCAGAGGAGTTGCCACAGGGGTTCGTATCTAGTTTCTTCTCTTCTAGCTGTATTGTATGCATTCCTCTTAGGATACCTTCAGGATAAAAATGAGGTGCTGACACCATAAAATGGCAAAAAGATCGAAAGTGCAACATTTCAGAATAAATGCCCCCTTATTAATACGCTTTTTTTATAAAATACTAGCGACCCGCCCCGGCTTCGCACGGGTGCAATGATGAACCTCTAAATGTATCAGTGGTTCTCTATACAATTATGGATCTATTATATATATAAACCTTCCTCTTTAATCACTCTATCTATTAAAAAACCGCTTCAAAATCCGTTGCGTAGTTTTAAAGATTTAAGCATACATAGGGACGGACAGACGACAGCGACTTTGTTTTATAATATGTAGTGATGATGATAGTGATAGGTCAGGAGCTGGTGACGATTACTAAACATTTAGAATAATATTTTTTTTTTTTTATGGACATTTCACACAACGCCATCTCGTCCCAAGCTAAGCAACTTAATGCTTGTGTTATGGTAACGAGATGGATGATAAACTACTTATAAACATTTTTTTTTTCGTAAATACCTACATATTATACATACTAAATGCTTGTGTTATCGTTACCATAACACAAGCATTTAGTTGCTTAACTTGGGACGAGATGGCGTTGTGTGAAATGTCCAAGGATATTTTTTTTTTTTTTTATATAAATGTTAGGGTTGGGCATTCTGTCTCGAGACGCGCTAGAAGTAAGACGTGAAAATAATAGTGAATGATAGTAGTGTTCCATTAGTGGTATATACATACAGTGTACTAGTGCTTAAGGGAGTGACATAATAAAGGATACAAACTGTATAACGGAGTTACTATTTACATATCAGAAGTGACACGCTAACCAAACTTAAAACGTAAGTACACGCCCATGTCGTTTATTGTTTAAAAATTCTATATATTATGCTTCTTTTGCCTGTCTCAATGGCCGCTCTATACATAGATTGTTTTGTAAATGCTTCCGAAAGTATTTTATAACGGTTATTTTATTTTAAGAGTAATATTTTTTTTGGTGTGTGTGTGGGTATTTTAATAAAATTTCTAAAATGATCTAGAATATTATCCTCTCGGGGTTTCTAAAAGGGGTACGAAATTTTTCTTATTTTTGATGTAGGACGCACCGTTTTCGAGATATGGCGCATTTTTAATTCTCCAATTGAACCGAATAATGTGGTGTTATTCACCATATTTTTGTCGTTATTATTAACATGCCTTCCTTTTTGCGAGTGTCTAGACAATGGACTATGCGTATGCGGGGGCCGAATCGATCTTCAGATGAGCGGGACTTCCTGCTGGGACGGCAGAGAGATACTGGTGGAGACGACAGATACTGGAGCAGCAAGTACGCTGAGAGCGTGAACGACTTCGTGTCAGTCATCGTCACCACCTGCCAGCGAGCGTCGCGAGCTCTCCGGACGTCGGGAAGCCGAGCGTCGGGCAGAGCCACGTGTCAACGAGGGTCACGAGCTTTCCGGACGTCGTGAAGCAGAGCGTCGGGCAGAGCCACGTGTCAACGAGCGTCGCGAGCTCTCCGGACGTCGGGAAGCCGAGCGTCGGGCTGAGCCACGTGTCAACGAGCGTCACGAGCCTTCCGGACGTCGAGAAGCCGAGCGTCGGGCAGAGCCACGTGTCAGCCAGCGTCGCGAGCCTTCCGGACATCGGGAAGCCGAGCGTCGTCAGGGCAGAGCCACGTGTCAGCGAGCGTCGCGAGCCTTCCGGACGTCGGGAAGCCGAGCGTTGGGCAGAGCCACGTGCCGAGCAACGTAGCAACACCGGAGGATATAAGGTCACGAAGTCCATCTTTTTCTAAGAACGATCTTGTTAGTGTTTCAAAACTGTTGAAAGAGGATTTGTCGTCACAGCCACAATGCACAGTCATCTTAAAAGATAGACCAGCAAAATATATGTATCGTATTGATATGGCAAAAAAATGTAAACGTATGTGAATCGGTATATGGTTGGGACGACAAAACTACCACTCATTCTGCCATTCAGAACCTCCAGGGCCTGGCTAAAATGTGGTAAGAAAGCCTGAATTCCATTATTTTAAGCTGGAGAGAATGTCAAGATAAATCGATAAATGCATTTCCTTGTGACCAAATTACGGCCAGACCTTGGAGGAATGTTAAAAAGGACTCTTACAGTCTTATTAAGCAATAAAGATATCCATCAGTCTTCAGGCGATCGTGGCCGTTTCGTATTAAAATCGTAGAAACACATCAGAATAATATCCAAAATGAAGCTCTTAAAATCTATACCCAGATCGGGTCAACCTCTTGGTTGCTATAACAGTAAGGAGAAGTGGTATAGACTTCTACATTATTCTAAACCTCTTGAAGTGTCAACGATGCAATAAACTCTGTCATACAACAGATACCTGTTTTAGAAAGCCGGGAGAGAAGCCCGCGAATTCTAACGCTACTATTTAAAAGACAAGGCGCATAGGCTCTGTCAAAAGGTTACTAAACCACGAAATCCAAATTTGGGGTTCATAGATTTTGGGAGCGAGGTTACTTTTCATTAAGGTTTCGATAATAGGGTTGTGCACTCTCTGAGAGTTGTCGCTTGATTTGAGTAGAGACTATGTCAACGCCAGGGTTATTTGTGACGATTATTTGGAGAAGCCTTTGGTAGTTGGACAGACTTGCACGTTTCATAATTGAAATTCTTCAACAACTGCAATGAATTTCCTTTTTCTGTTGTTGATATTGAGAGTGGGAACTCTTTAAATGTTCGCAGTTTAGGACGGTTTTTAGTCAAATGTTAGGCACCTGTTTCGATCAGAGCCAGTGTTGATCCTACAATTAGTGACAGTATTTTACTGAAAAACAGTGTTGCTGGAAAACCCAATCAGCAATTTTCAGTTTGCGGTGGTTTATAATTAGACCAATGGTTGTCTATATAATATAGCTTGTTATTCCTCATGCTAGTTTGTCTGATTCCCAAGGACAATGTCTTAAGTCGAGCAGAAAAGATATTTTGTCAACAGGGTTTTAATGTTAATTTCCCTGGTGCTTGAGTTATCATGCTCACTCTAAGACTCATGGCAGTGGTGGCGTCGTGCGGCGGGTCGTTCACTTGCCTGCAATATGGTTGAGGAGGGCGATGGCTGCCGCATACGTCATGCTTGTGAACAGGTGCCGTTGCTGGGTGTCGGTTGGCTTGGGCATTAGAAGGTTACTATTGTTGACTAGATCTAGCTGATGTTTGGCCCTTTGCGACTATTGCGCGAGTTTGCTCTCACGAATCTGTCTTATATGGTCATCTAAAAAGAACAACTACAAGAGTTTCTTGCCGGCTCTTCTCTGTAGTTGCACTCCGAACCGGTGGTAGATGGTAAATAATCTATTTTCATCATCTTCTTCTTCATTTAAATGGTATTGGCTTCCATCATGGGTTTGATGATTTTGCCAAATTTTCATATTTTCATCTTAAATATGGTAAACTTGTATTGATCGTGTGACTTGTCAAGAGCTTTAATGAGCTAACTTGATTAAATGAGTTTTGATTTGGATTAGATGACAGCCAGGTTCGCATTTGTCAAAAGGTACCTTAGGATACTAGGAAACGGTTACTAGATTTCCGCAGAAAGTACGAGCATTGTTTCGCGTCTTCCTTGAATGATCTAGGTGGTACTAACGTTGCTCAAACGAAAATAGAGCTTTACAGTCAACGCCCCGTTGTATAGCGTTCATATCGACTCCCTCATTATAAGCGCCCACAGGTGCGTACAATGGTAGATGAAATGTTAGACGCAGGAATAGTGCAAGCGCAATCGTCTTCGAACTATGCTATTCCTATTCTGCCTGTACGCAAGAAAGATGGATCTCTTAGAATGTGTATAGATATACGCATGTTAAATTCTGCAATCGTATAGCAAATCCGCCTGTTGTATCTAGGCGCATAATCAATACAATTCTAGGGTCAGCTCGTTTCTGTAAGGTAACCGCATATATGGATGATATTATAAATTGACTTGACGATTGTAAACGCCATAATTGGTATAAACAATAAAGACATTTTCTATTATATTCTATAAAACTTTGGGAAGACTGAGAGACCGAGTGTCTCAAAAATTTTGAAGACGTGTTTCTATTGTTAGAAACGACGAATCTTACTTTATCAAAATCTCCGATATGAGATCAGAACAGCAGGAGTAAGGCCTGGGGAGAAAAAGATCTCTAGTGTTATGAATTTTATGCGCCCTGGAAATGTTCACAATGTTCGCTAATTCGTCGAGCTGGCAAGCTACTTCCGGAAAATTCGTTAAAGGTTTTGCCTTAATGGCTTTTCCACTAGGCAAATTGTTAAAGAGGCACTATAGGAATGGGGCGATAATCAGGGAAACTGCCTTTCAGGATTTGAAGGTTAAGTTGATGAATAAACCTATTCTCGCAATATTCGATTCATCAGCAGAGCTGGAACTGCACACTCAGGACGTAATAAGGGTGCTAGAAGACATATTCAGGATATTTAGAACGGCAGACATATTCTGAATGATGTCTCTAGTCCCCGATCAAACGGTCAAGTCGAGCGGTATGACCGCATAATTTTCGGCTCTATTATGGGTTTAAATGCGTAAGGTATTGTTAAAAAAAAAACAATGAATGGGACTTGTCATTTAGGTAGGACTAAACAAGCGGGGACTAAACAACACTATCGAAAAACTGACCGGCAGGACACCAGCCGAGGTGATGTTTTGTACCTCTACGAATGTTTCGGAAAATCCTATTCTTGAGATTTCTGATGAAACTCTAATCTACTGATTTACCCACTATACGCCAGGAAGTTAAAAGTAAGATAGCCAATGAGAAAATTAAGCAAAAAAGGTATTTATTTATTTACTAGCGGCCCGTCCCGGCTTCGCCCGGGTGACGCCGCGGGGTGAAGCTAGTCGGCTACCTATCAGTGGAAGTCCCGTCAAAATCGGTCCAGCCGTTCCAGAGATTAGATAGTTGAAGGGTTGGAAAAGCCCTTATGTCTTTAAAAACACTCCCTTTAGGCTAAAACGGGAACTCTCTTGTTCGAGGGGGGATAAAGGGCTACCACACTATATAAGTCTCTTTATCGTGCCGGAGCTCCTTTTTAAGTTTTGTCGGCACGCACATTTTATCAACTTGGTTTTATTATATACTAGCTTTCGCGCGCGGCTCCGCCCGCTTTGGCTTCGAACCCGTGCTTATCTCTATGCATATTTTTTTTTATGATCATAAAAGCGGTTATTGTGGCTAAACTATGATAGTTAGATATGTGCTCTCGACCTTTTTGTAGATCTTTTTAAGACCTACAAACCCATAGTACATCATTTTGTTCCATTGTTAAGTTTTTGCAGCACACGCTTAAATAGGTTTTCGATTTTACACCTTGGTTTACAAAATCTCAATTTTCATACGGATCCCTAATTATTTTGAATATAGCCTATAACCTTCCTCGATAAATGGACTATCTAACACTGAAAGATTTTTGACATCGGACTAGTAGTTCCTGAGATTAGCGCATTCAAACAAACAAACAAACTGCAGATTTATATATTAGTGTAGAGTATAGATAATGAATAATAATG
Organism: Clostera curtula; assembly: GCA_905475355.2. Taxonomy (NCBI): domain Eukaryota; kingdom Metazoa; phylum Arthropoda; class Insecta; order Lepidoptera; family Notodontidae; genus Clostera; species Clostera curtula. The sequence continues at coordinate 11,655,346 of FR997816.1, read as the reverse complement.
ATTTATTCACAATAGTTGCTTGCTGTACTTACAGTTGAACATTATTATGATAAGGGTAGGAAAACTGCGCGAACATACGAGGAAGGTGACCTTGTTGAAATTACTGCAATTTGCTTTAATAATGAAGGACAGAGTAAGAAACTTATATATTGGTCCCTATCGGGTCTTTGGTACTGACCGGTACGTAGTAGTAGTAGGCCCAGTACCCAGTTTGTGTAATACACAAGGCTAGCGGCCAACGACTGTTGCTGCGGATCGCATGATACTTTGGATCCACGTGGCTGTGCTAGACGTTAACGGGAGCTCTGAATCTGCTTCCGATGATACAGATGATTAGATATACTTAATTTAAGTTGTGGTGTGGTGAGACATGATACTACAGAATGATGTGTTGTTTGTTTCAGATTGGATGCGAGAATCGATTGGTTCGTGTCTGATCAACTGTGCCAGAGCTACACATTTTTCTTGCTCCTCTAGCACAAGCTTAATCGATCGGCTTGTGCGAAAGGCTAGCAATTGCTCCCTCGATTAATCGATCGTCGAGATTGGATGCGAGAATCGATTGGTTCGCGTCTAATCAACTGTGCCAGAGCTACTAGTTCAAGCTTAATCGATCGGCTTGAGCGAATGGCTAGCAAAGACTCCCTCGATTAATCGATCGTCGAGGAGATATTTGAAGTATATCGACTAATCGATCGTCGATCACCAGGTATCCCGATTAATCGATCGTTGGGACCTGAGTTCTTTATTGGATGAGCCATAATTAATCGATCGTTGTGGCATCCACACCTTGCATTATTTTTATAATAATTGGATTAATTTCAAGTTTTTATTTCGTAAATCCTTTTAAGCTATTTAGATATATAAATAAGTAAAATAACTAGTATTAGTAATTAGCAATTTTGTTACAACAACAGTTTTAATTTGTGTTCGTTTATTTAAGTAATATTTAGTTTATGTTATGTTTTATTGTTTGTTTTATATTATATTAATAATTTCTAAAGCTTCTAAATGGCAAAAAAAAAAAAGTGTTAAATTTGTTAGTAGATAGTCACTATAAAGTTTTGAATGATAATTATGTATGATATTAGCGTATAATTTGGAATGTTTTAGAGAAATTATGTATATGGATTTCTAACCGTTATGGAATTTTAAAGTTTGTTTAACCGACCTTATTCCGAGTGTTAGGGTTCCACCCGGTGCCGTGTGCAGGGACTCACACGGTATCAGGATGGTCGAGTGTTAGGGTTGGGCATTCTGTCTCGAGACGCGCTAGAAGTAAGACGTGAAAATAATAGTGAATGATAGTAGTGTTCCATTAGTGGTATATACATACAGTGTACTAGTGCTTAAGGGAGTGACATAATAAAGGATACAAACTGTATAACGGAGTTACTATTTACATAAATGACACCCAGACTCCGAGCCAGTGCCTCTGGTTTAGACAAAGACACTTGCCCGACCCCGGAATCTAACCCGGGACCCGTTGATCCAAAGGCGGCACATCTTACCACTGACCAACGAGGTAACTAGGTAGAATAATATAGCTGGTTGGTAGATTTTGACTGGAACTAATGTCGAACACAAAAGAAGTATAGTCTCAAATTATAAAAAGTGGTATCGTAATCGTTTCATTCATTTGGGAACTGCGAATACTGTAAAACCCTTCTTTTTGTCAGGGTTTTAAAATGGCGTCCACAGTTCAGACGATTTAAAATCGAACCCGCTAGCTTGAAGCTAGTATGTCAATAAAACTATTTTTGTTGGCTCAGCGAAAAGCCCCTTTATGGCTGTCATGCATCACAGCATAGCCCCCCGGTTCACAATAGTCGTACCTGCTTCTTTTTAAAACCATAAACATGATCTATTCATGATTTTTATGACAATAAATAAAATATGGGCACAGATATAATAATAGCGATATAAAAAGACAAACTGAAAATGTTACTACTTTTTGTTATGGCTTTACACACACACAATCTTGTTTACTATATATCCGTATGGTGACAGATTTAGTTTGATGGAGCGACGATCTGCGAAAGGTTGCGGGCACAAGCTGGATGCGTCAAGCTGAAGACAGGGCGCTATGGCGCTCTTTAGGGGAGGCCTATGTCCAGCAGTGAACTAATGTTGGCTGATGATGATGATGATGACAGATTTAGAATGCATAGTGACACCACCCCATTCATTCTGAGGGTATCGTAAGAGCCGAGAAAAGAAATGACAAGACTGAAAATCTAGGCGCAAAGAGAAGGAAAGCTTGATAGGAACGTGGCATAGTAAGCTAATTTCCCTCCATCTAACTAGAGGAGGCCCGACTCGGAAATGGGGTAGCTATGGGCTGGTAGAAGTAGTAACAGTTTACACTTTATGTAGGATAACATGTGGAATCTTTGTTATATAGGGTGTAATATAAAAGTATTTTACGTTATTCAAAAATATCAAGCTACTATCTGCCCGATGGGGCAGAAAAGTCCTCGAGGCATCCCACACGGTGGACCTAGTTAAGGTCGCCGGAAAACGATGGATGCAGGTGACCTAGGTCCGGCCTTTGTGGAGTTCCTTGGGGGAGGCCTATGCCCAGCAGCGGACATCTTTTGGCTTAAATGATGATGATAATGATAAGGCTGAAATGATAAAAAAACGTATCACTGTATTGATTTACTTAAAATTTAACAGTAAAATACCCGATGATTTATAAAGAAACTGCCTAAATTATTACAGTATTCCATACGGTTCCAATACGGACAAAATTCAATAACTTAATCTATATAAATAAAAATGAATTGCTGTTCGTTAGTCTCGCTAAAACTCGAGAACGGCTGGACCGATTTAGCTAATTTTGGTTTTGAAATATTCGTGGAGGTCCAGGGAAGGTTTAAACGGTGAAAAGGTGAAAAAAAAATATGAAAAAATATTATTTTTAATACGGATTTGATATTTCTGTTGCAGTTAACGTTTGCATATATTTTAATAAAGTTGAAACATTCAGGTTTTTTATTTATTGGTTCTGAGGCGGTACGGAGTTTGTCGGGTCAGCTAGTCACTATCACTATCACTACATATTATAAAACATAGTCGCTGTCGTCTGTCCGTCCCAATGTATGCTTAAATCTTTAAAACTGAGCAACGGATTATGAAGCGGTTTTTTATAATAGATAGAGTGATTCAAGAGGAAGGTTTATATGTATAATACTTCCATAATATTGCACCCTTGCGAAGCTGGGGCGGGTCGCTAGTATTATATAAACTCAATAACTTCTATTCCGTACTCTGTGACGTACGCACAAATAAAACTATAACCACGCGTGTCGTTCCATTCTTTTGTCATCCCAGCCCTTGAGGGTAATGACAATTTTCCGCTGAACTGCTCACTCTCAAAGGATTATTATTCTGCTCCTGATTTTTCCCTATTAGCCGGTGGGCAATTAGTCCTGCCTAAACACAAGTCGATCAAGCGGTTAATTACTTGTCGGACCTGTCATGTGTCTTGTGTGCGACTGTTGAGGTTATATTGCCTTTGTTATTGTTAAGAGCCTCGTCCACGATAGATTAAAATTTCGGAGAGCGACTGTCATAGGGCAATCTACGACGTGTACACATTAGCGAGACTACCCTAGCTAATGTGTTACTACAGTCTACGTTGACAGGCTCGGGTAATTTGGGCTACGTGTACGTAGAAATTAGAGTATAGATTAGATTAGTTGTCAAGCAGCTCTATTCTCTCTGCGTGGACGACGCGCTTAAGGTTAGGTTAGATTAACAAAAAAATAGTTAACCTCATTTAGACAATCCATCCATCTCTTCTTTGGTCTTTCTTTGCAAAATAATCCACATTCATATTGACCAATTTTCCAGACGGACGTTCTTCATCTCTTTTCTTCACCTTTTTTTTTGTTGCCCGTGTTAAAATCCTTTAAGGACTATCCCCGTCTGTCTCGGGGAAGACCGATGAGGGGCGTGTGGGAGTCTCCTCCGTGAAGAGGCGGAGGCATACCCACTAAACATCCCCGGGGTGTACCATCCCGCCCAAGATCTGTCCCGTGGGCCCAATCCATGATAACCTTCTACTCCGGATTTTATCTTTCATTTATCTACTTTTTTAATTTTGTACATGAAATATTTATTTGCTTAATTACGTACACACAACCACGCAACAGCCAGCACATCTAATTAATTTAGTTAATTAACAGCAAAGCATATTCATACACAATTTGATCCAATAAGGTTTTATTTGCAAGCCCCGGGCTAACTATTCCAAACATTTCACCCGTTAAATCTCTAACAGTGAGTGAATGGATGTGGACAAATCCAGAAATATATTGCACCACATCAAACTACGGAGTGCGGAACTCGTAATTACGCGTCAAACAAAGGGAACTATGTAAATATAGTGATATTGTGCGGACACGCAGACGTATGTGAAAATTATACTGTTGTATGCACGGTGATGTGTTCTCGGAAAGGTTGGTGCGTTAGCCGTCTTTCCAATGGACAGCGAATTGCTATACTGTAGTTTAAAGTAAATTTAACAGTAGCGAACTTTTAAACAGGTATAAAAATATTTTATAAAAAAACTAGCGACCCGCCCCGGCTTTGCACGGGTGCAAAGCCGGGTACCTATTATACTTATAAACCATCCTCTTGAATCACTCTATCTATTAAAAAAACCGCTTCAAAATCCGTTGCGTAGTTTTAAATATTTAAGCATACATAGGGACGGTCAGACGACAGCGACTTTGTTTTATACTATGTAGTGATAGTGATATGTTTGTCTGTATGTCCTTTATAGAATCGTAAATTATGCATTTGATAGTGTGATGATCTTCATCAAAATTATTGTGCATAAGCCCACGAAGGTTGCTGAATAAAAAAAAATGTTAGTGGCGTAGCAACGCGCGCAGGGTACAGCTAGTATCTTATACATATTAAAGTAGTCATTTGTGTGGAGACAGATTTACACAATATCATCAGCCCTAACCAGCCCTAACCTAAGAGCTTGGAATTCTGATGCTGGCTTTAGTCTTGTCACTGTACGCAAGTACAGCCTTCGCCAATCTTTATGGCCGCTCTGAATGCAGCCATGGGTACGAACTTGCGCATCGTACATTTCATAACCAAACGTAACTCACTCACACTAACAGGGTGTCGAGGACTATTGCGGGTGAAAAACGGCGCGCGCGGGCGTGCCCTGCCTGCCCGCCCCACGTACGTTCCGCTGATACCTGATTTTGTGTTGTGCGCAGCGTAATGCGGCTACATTCAGAGCGGCCATAAAGATTGGCGAGGACTGCACTTTCAACGAAAAATATATTAATGCTCCGTGCATTTCTAACATCATTGGCTTTAAATATTGAGATTGTAAATTATTAAATAAAATGTAGTGGTTTTTAGTATCTAACGCAGAGTTAGCAACTCGAGTGTCAGCTCATAGGCTGGTCATTAAACGGGGATTTGAAGGGTCGAATGGACCGAAATAAAGTGAGTCTCAACCCCGAGGTTCAGTGTGAGACAGTGCACAGGTAATAAAGCTATCTGAGGGTAATAATCTTTACCGATGGTCGGATTAGTAGTTATACTCTGTTTAATAGGTAATTACTTACACAGTAGTAAGTATACTACTACTCCGTGTGGTGACGGATTTAGAATACAAAGTGTCACCATCCCATTACAATCCTGAGGGTGTCGTAAGAGTCGACAAAATGAAATGACAAGGCTGAAAACTTGATACGAAAACTTGGCACAGTAGGCTAATTACCCACCCTGCGACGAGAGGAGCCCGACTCAGCAGTGGGTCATTTATAGGCTGAGTAGTAGTAGTACTCAGCCCAGACATGACCCACAGCTGAGTCGGGGTTCCTCCAGTTAATGGAGCCCCTGCGCACGCTGGCCAGACGGGTTGGCACAGGGATTCATATTTTACTTCTCTTGCGCCTAGGTTATAGCCGTAATTTCTTTTTGTCGGCTCTTACGACACCATCGGGATGGAATGGGATGGTGACACTATGTATTCTAAATCCGTCACCACACGGTCTGAATGAGTGTACGGAGTAAGTATACTTGTCTTTAATTGTGCTTACACAACAATGACAAAAAGAAATACTGATTTTTAGAAGTTCGTCAAATAATTTGTGTAAAAAACTGTAATTTTTGTGTCAGACGAGGTAGAGAAACTGATAAAGAACCTTACACTTAAATCAAATGCCAATATATATTATTCTTAACACATTATATAATAAAACATTCGACCGTCTACCACCAGTTCGGAACGTGACTACTGCTGAGAAGAACTGGCAAGAAACTCACAGGGGTTGGTTTTTCTTCTTCCTTGCGGCCTTATTTCATCTATGTACAATAACATAAGCCTATTTATATCCAACATACTATTTCTGACCTCAGTCTAATAATAGACACAGAATCATAACCAGGTACACATCAACTCGCCCATAAAGTTAAGCGATAAACCGAGTTCAGTTTAACCGTCCAGGTTTAACTGTCCCCCGCTTATCACGCCTGGCACACTAACTCGTAAATCATAATATATTCACCGCATATACTGGCTATTCCGTCCTGTTTCAGAGAACTAGATTTAACTAACTTGGATCTAGAGTTTAACAGGTTCGCTAACTTTAACCGTAGAATGTGATATGGCAGGAGTGGGAAGCGTAACCCGCGGCCCTGAAGCGGGCAGTCCAGGAGCGGCCATCGTGGTATGGTAGGCTAATTACCCACCGTATAGATGGAGGATTGTCTGAGTGCTTAAGGATTACGAATACATTGTGTCACCACCCCATTCCATACTGAGAGTGTCGTAAGAGCCTGCAAAAGGAAATGACAAGGCCGATAACCTAGCCGCAAGAGAAGGAAAACTTGATACGAAACCCTGTGCCAACCCGTCTGGCCAGCGTGGCACAGTAAGCTAATTACCCTCTATTTGACTGGAGGAGGCCTGACTCAACAGCGGGTAATAAATAGGCTGAGAAGTAGTAAGTTTTTGCATCTTGTCGGGTGGCCACTTCCATATAACGGAACGGCAGACTTCAGACCTTGGTTGCTTTTGGAGGTGATTTGGTGAAATCTTTATATTAATACGTAAAGCAAAAGAAGAGTATAATATTTTTTCAACTGTGCGTAAAAATGCATTAAATCAATAAAAATAACATTACACACACTGCCATGTATTTGACACACACACACGGATATATACCTTCTCTTTTGTTTATTGTTAAAGTATATGTGGTCAAATTGAGAACAGAACTATAATTTAAATTATTTAAGGTCGAATTTCGCCCACTAATATTAACAACGCTAACCATGAAAACCTTAAAACAAAACGTTAACCAACCACAGTACAAGCCATCATCAATCATGATATTTTGAAAACTAAAAGGATTTTATCTACTTTCGCCTCGTAAGCGAATGATTAATGCAACGCTATCCGAACGAAAGATCCGAACGGCGAAACCCTTTCATTAAGTACCGGGTATTGTTAAGATTTTAAATTAATGAACCCAAACTAAGATCTTTGTTGATGAAACAATGGCGGAGAGTAAATTAATTTTCGCTATTTTTAGCGAGCTTAGTGCTAGACTGTGTAGTGCTGTGTAGCTTTCTTAGTTTTACCGCGGAAAAGCATAGATAATTTATTGTTTTTTTTATACCACAGATAAATAAGAAGCGTGGGAAAAAGGTTGCGAACAATAGCGATTGCCAAATCGAAGTATTTCCTGATCAGTCGAAGCCAGATATTCTAATATAGGTTCTGCGGCATAACACTATTTTTATTACGTCCACTGCTGGACATAGGCCTACCCCAAGGATTTCCACAAAGGCCTGCCCTGGTTCGCCCGCATCAATCGTTTTCCGGTGACCTTAACCAGGTCATCGGTCCACCTTCTAGGATGCCTAACAGCACTGCACTTTCTGGAACGCGGTCACCACCCGAGGACATTTCTGCCCCATCGGGCGTCGGTCCTGCGAGCTATATGGGCTTATAGCTCGCCCACTGCCACTTAAGTTTGGCAATACTGTGGGCTATGTCAGTAACTCTGGTTCGCCTGCGTATCTCCTCATTTCTGATTCAATCTCGCAGGAAACTCCCAGCATATCTCTCTCCTTTGAGCTTCGGGTGACTTTGAACTTTGTGATGGAGACCATAGTAAGCGACCTTGACTCTGTACTATATGCCATCACTGGCAACACATTGATGGAAGACTTCTATCTTCAAAGACTGCGGTATTGTGGACGAGAAGATCTTTCGGAGCTTTCCGAACGCTACCAAGCTATTTTTAAATATAAATATCAAAACAAATACACAAGCAAAGTCCTCTAACTTTTTCTTTCCAACAAACGCGGAGCTTCTCAACTTTTGTAAATTAAAACCAGCATTGGGAGCTCATGAATGTTACTGAGCTAGGTAATAAGAAACAGCTCGAGATCCGAACCCTGGGGCGAGATCGAGAAACGCTAGTCCGATAAGGCGACTGTATTTCAGCTTCAAAACCGCTTTGTTTTGTGCAACAAATACTTTACCATTGGAACTCGTGTAACTCATTTTCCGTATATTATTATTAAGTATTAAATTGGTGATGGATTACACAATCTACTACTAATACTACTACTCAGCCCATAAATAACCCACCGCCGAGTCCATACCTCAAGGAGGGTAATTAGCCTACTGCGCCACGCCGGCCAGACGGGTTGTTCCTTTCAAGTTTGACGACACGGTTGGCGCAGTGGTTGAGCGATCGACTGCTGCGCAGCATGTCGCGGGTTCGATCCCCGCACGGAAGAAATGTTTGTACGACCTACAAGTATTTGTTCCGGGTCTGGGTATTTACTATTTATAATATGTATGTATTTACAAAAAACAAAGTATATAAGTAGTTTATCATCCATCTCGTTACCACAACACAAGAATTTAGTTGCTTAGCTTGGGACGAGATGGCGTTGTGTGAAATGTCCAAGGATATTTATATATTTATTATTATTATAAGTTTTCCTTCTCTTGCGGCTAGGTTTTCGGTCATTGCCTTTTGTCGGCTCTTTCGACACCCACAGGATGGAAAGGGGTGACACTATGTATTCTAAATCCGTCCTCGAGTGGCGACCGCGCTCTGGAAAGCGCAGTGGTGGTACACACGGTGGACCGTTGACCTGGTTAAGGTCGCCGGAAAACGATGGATGCGGGCGGCCCAGGGCCGGTCTTCCTAGGGGGAGGGGCATGTCCAGCAGTGGACGTCTTTTGACTGAAATGATGATGATTACTTTCCCTCTGCTAGCAGCGTCATAATTTGACATTTATAGGATCAGCATCAGTGGCTTTAACGTCCATAGAGTAAAACCACGGATATAATGTTCTGTGGTAACAGATTTCTTAGTTCAGTGGTAGTGGCAGCGGGCTCCAGGCGTATGCATTATGTAATAAGTTCTGCTCAGGCGTGTCAAAATGCAATTTAAAACAAAGTGTCAAGTTTAATGCAGTCTAGAGATTAATAGCGGGAACACTGCGATAATGCTAGAAAATGCATTTGATGTATGGTGTAGCTTCTATTCTTTCACTGATGAACTAGATTCATATGTGATATACAAAAATCCCGACGGATTTTGAATATGGTGTCACTAGCAAATCCTCTTGCCCCACTATAATGTGAGATGCACCCCTAATTTCCTAAGGCCATTCTGAACAAGAAGGATAATATGGGTGAGAATCAATGCTTTACAATGGTGAGAAGATAAGAAACAAAATAAATACATATAACAAAAAAAGATTTTTCTGATCTATATATAACCTCTTTTTACTAAATGCATAAGTATTTATACACAGTACATAGACCAAAATAACATTTTCAGTTTTTTCCGGCTAATCTCTGGAACGGCTTGACCGATTTTGACGGGACTTTCACTGATAGGTAGCTGATGATAAGAAGTAACTTACGCTAGCTTCGCCCCGCGGCGTCACCCCCGGTACGACAATAACCGCGAGTCACATCGCGGGACTCATCTAGTCAGTATATAAAGAATACGATAAGAAACATACAAATTAAAAAATCTTACAGTGGTAGTGAAAAGTTCGTTTAAATTAAAATTATTACAGCCACCACGTCATCAGCATACAGGCCTCCCCCAACAACCTCCACATAGACACATCCCAGCCACCAACAGCATTCGCATTCCTGTGCCCTTAACCAGGGTATCAGGCCAACCTGTTTGAAGCTTTCATCTTCATCGGCCATCAGTCCCGCATGCTCTATATCCTGCCCACTGCCACTTGAGGTAGCAAGTCCTGTGCATGTCGATCACTTACACAATATCAAATTATCTTCGCATAGCCACAAAACTATGACTTATTTACTTCTCTACCCATAAATAACCAACTGTTGAGTCAGGCCTCCTCCAGTTACATGTAGGGGTAATTAGCCTACTGTGCCACGCTAGCCAGACGGGTTGGCATAGGGTTTCGTATAAATGCCGCAACAGGACGCGAGTGGGAGCACTCCGGGGATGTATAGTGGGTAGGCCCCCACTCTGGGGGAGTCCCACACGCCCCCCCTCGGTCATCCCCGTGGCCGACGGGGATAGTCCATAAAGGATTTGACCCCGGGCGAACAAAAAAAAAAAAAGGGTTTCGTATAAAGTTTTCCTTCTTTGGCAGCTAGGTTTTCTAGCTTATCATTTTCTCTTGTCGGCTCTTACGACACCTTCAAGTTGAAATGGGGTGGTGACACTATGTATTCCATATCCGTCACCGTACAGAATACCAGCACTGCGCTCCGGAAAGCGCAGTGCTGGTAGGCCTCCCACACGGTGGACCGATGACCTGGTTAAGGTCGCCGGAAAACGATGGATGCGGGTGGCCCAGGACCGGCCTTTGTGGAAATCCTTGGGGGAGGCCTATGTCCAGCAGTGGACGTCTCGACAGAATACTCAAATGTATTTATTTATACAAAACAATTTGACAGTTATATTCATGACAAAATGTAGTAACGTCAAACATACGATAAACATATTCCATTTTTTATTTTTTACAAAAGCACGTCAACTGCCCAAAGCAGCCAACGTATAAAAACAGAAAAATAAAAACGAATATTCTAGAATCCCGCCTAAACCGGTGCACCTGCGTCCGCCATCTTGAATTTCATTCCTCTATTATGTTTTCCGCATCTGACTGACGGATTACGTTGGCTAGAAGTTTGTAGTTCGAGAGATGATGGCCCTAACAGGTTTTTAGTCAAGTAAATATAATACTGTGACTCAACGTGGCGGGAAACGCAAAAATCACTAAGCTATTATAATAGAAAACTAGCAGTACTTATTACGTTATTTAAAGTACCTGTAAGTTGACTTGGACAAGACTTGGAATATTGACTTAAAGGCAGTGGTTGAGCGATCGACTGCTGCGCAGCATGTCGCGGGTTCGATCCCCGCACGGAAGAAATATTTGTACGACCTACAAGTTTTTGTTCCGGGTCTGGGTGTTTTCTATCTATAATATGTATGTATTTACGAACAAAAATGTATACATATAAGTAGTTTATCATCCATCTCGTTACCATAACACAAGCATTAAGTTGCTTAGCTTGGGACGAGATGGCGTTGTGTAAAATGTCCAAGGATATTTATTTATTATTATTTTCTTCTGAAGTTCTAATGGAAACAGCAAAATTTAACTTATAATGAGAACAATTTGCTGTGGTATTAGGTTTTCTCATGTTTAATTTTGTAACAAAATGGTTTAAATGACTGAAACTCAAAAGGAACTTTATTTACGTCGGCTTTATGACAAAACTCTTATCGATCGTCATTTTTAAAATTACCATTATCATATTTCGGCGCTTGTCCCACTCACTCTTTGTCTAAGTAATAAAGCATTCTTTTTCTTTTGTTCTCGTAATTATTTCATTAGAATTATTAGCCAATGGACGCAATTAGTGAAGATTGTTGGGATTATGTTCTAATTAGTGATATTTTGTTTCTTTTTGAGGGCTTAGGTTTATTTTTCTTAGGATTAACATTAATTATTGCTGTACGAAATATAATCCTGCATTTGTTATTTTTTATATTCTGTGAGTTGATTCACCATATAAAGGTTGTAACAAAAACTTTATTAGCTGTAACGAATACAAAATTCTCATAAAGCAACTTCTTTTCTTCGTAATTTTGTTCACCAGAGACGAAAGTGTCCTATCTGGCGAAATAATCACAGATAACCAAAGAAACAATGTGAAAGTCGGAATAATTAGCCTGTAACATAATGGAAAAATGCTAGTTTGTTGGTTATAAGGGATAAGACAGATTTGTGAGAGCAAACTCGCGCAATAGTCTCAAACGCCAATCATGCGCAAAATCTAGTCAATAGTAGTAACCAAGCGACTGCCTCGTTGGTCTAGTGGTTAGATGTGCCGCCTTTGGATCAACGGGTCCCGGGTTCGATTCCGGGGTCGGGCAAGTGTCTTTGTCTAAACCAGAGGCACTGGCTCGGAGTCTGGGTGTCATTTCTAACTGTAATATGTATGTATTAACAAAAAAAAAAGTAAATAAGTAGTTTATCATCCATCTCGTTACCATAACACAAGCATTAAGTTGGGACGAGATGGCGTTGTGTGAAATGTCCAAGGATATTTATTATTTATTTATTTATTATAACCTTTTAATGCCCGAGCCAACCCACCCCCAGCAAACTCACCTGTTCACAAGCATGACGCATGTTGCAGCCATCGCCCTCCTCCACCATATTGCAGGGAAGAGAACGATCACGCGACACTACTACTGCCATGAGTCTTAGAGTGACCTTTTTAACTCTTGCACCAAGACTTTGTTGGGTTACCAAAACTGTCCTAATCGACTATCAAAGGCATGTGCAACAGAATTGAAGCCCTGGTAATATGATGTTTCTTGTGGTGACGGATTTAGAATACATAGTGTACCACCCTATTCCATCCTGAGGGTGTCATGAGAGCAGACAAAAGGAAATGACAAGGTCGAAAACCTAGCCGCAGGAGAAGGAAAATCAGCGTGGCACAGTAGGCTAATTACCCACCCTATGATGGGAGGAGGCCTGACTCATCAGTGGGTTATTTTTGGCCTGAGAAGTAGTAGTAATATGATGGACGTACGTCCAACACCTGAGCCATGGAGGATGAAAGGCTTTTTTATCAAGTTGGCTCGTGAATCGTGAATCGTTTCTTGACCTCCGATCAATGCATTTCTTACAGGCGACAACCGCCTATTTAGATGTCGTCGTCGTTGTTTCAGCCCATATATGACCCAATACTGAGTCGGGCCTCCTCCAAATTCATAGAGGGAAATTAGCCTACTGTGCATACCCCGGGCGGCACAGGGTTTGTGTCAAGTTTTCCTTCTATTTAGAAATAGATCTAGTGGTTAGATGTGCCGCCTTTGGATCAACGGATCCCGGGTTCGATTCCGGGGTCGGGCAAGTGTCTTTGTCTAAACCAGAGGCACTGGCTCGGAGTCTGGGTGTCGATTTCTATCTATAATATGTATGTATTTACAAAAAAAAATGTATCTAAGTAGTTCATCATCCATCTCGTTACCATAACACAAGCATTAAGTTGCTTAGCTTGGGACGAGATGGCGTTGTGTGAAATGTCCAAGGATATTTATTTATTTATTTACAAACGATTGAAACCAGGTATGCAATTTAAACTCTTGTTTAACATCTATGCCCTAGTTAAACAAAACATCTTTGCCCAACCCCGCCGGAGGCTGGTAGTAACGAGATGTTATCAAATTACCTAATGGAGCGGTGGTTTACATTATGTATAGGTTAATTTGGGTTTGAGGTTAAAAGGTTCCTAGTTCGATGTCAGTAATACGATATATTTAGATGAAGCAAGATGAATTTGTGTTTCATTTTCTTGTGTTATTAAAATTGACATTCGAACTTAAAACGAGCTTTATTTACGTAGGTTTTATCATAAAACTCTTATCAATCGTGATATTTAAAATTACCATTATCATCTTACGGCCCTGTCCCATGCTAGGTGGTACCTATCAGTCGTCATATCTACATTCACATCTTTCAGACAATTCCTCGTTTTTGCAATCCATCCATTTCTTTTGATCCCACTTTTGATTGAAACCCAGGGGATAGTGTGGAATGCCATTGATTTGAAGGTTTAGAAACATCTGAGGTTAAAATACCTTAACCTGCTTATTCAATCCTTCATCATTTCAGCCAAAAGACGTCCACTGCTGGACATAGGCCTCCCCCAAGGATCTCCACAAAGGCCGGTCCTGGGCCACCCGCATCCACTGCTTTCCGGCGACCTTAACCAGGTCGTCGGTCCACCGTGTGGGAGGCCTACCAGCACTGCGCCTTCCGGAACGCGGTCGCCACTCGAGGACTTTTTTGCCCCATCGGGCGTCGGTCCTGCGAGCTATGTGCCCTGCCCACTGCCACTTAAGTTTGGCAATCCGGTGGGCTATGTCGGTGACCCTGGTTTGCCTGCGTATCTCCTCATTTCTGATTCGATCTCGCAGGGAAACTCCGAGCATAGCCCTCTCCATTGCCCTTTGGGTGACTTTGAGCCTTCTGATGGAGCCCATAGTAATCCTTACTAATATTATAAATCAAAAAGTAACTGTCGTCTGACTGCATGTCTGTGTGTCGCGCTTCCACGCTACGTGGCCTACGCGTGGTATATGAGTAGTATGGTATAAGACCAAGTGTCTTTGTCTAAACCAGAGGCCCTTATTTATTTAAATGCTTCATGTAACGATACATAGGCGATCTTTATGCCATTAGGCATTATCTACCAGCCACCCTTGGGGTGATGTAGAGAGGATTGTCATACGCTTTTGACACAAGCACTGTGAGAGACTGATGATGACATATGGAACAGAGACGTGGTCGCTCACTATGGGCTCCATCAGAAGGCTCAAAGTCACCCAAAGGGCAATGGCGAGGGCTATGCTCGGAGTTTCCCTGCGAGATCGAATCAGAAATGAGGAGATACGCAGGAAACCCAGGGTCACCGACATAGCCCACCGGATTGCCAAACTTAAGTGGCAGTGGGCATGGCACATAGCTCGCAGGACCGACGCCCGATGGGGCAGAAAAGTCCTCGAGTGGCGACCGCGTTCCGGAAGGCGCAGTGCTGGTAGGCCTCCCACACGGTGGACCGATGACCTGGTTAAGGTCACCGGAAAGCAGTGGATGCGGGCGGCACAGGACCGGCCTTTGTGGAGATCCTTGGGGGAGGCCTATGTCCAGCAGTGGACGTCTTTTGGCTGATCATGACTTTGAAAGAACTTTAGAATGTAGAAGGTTAATGGTAGCAATGTCTTGGTGTCGGATGAGCACTCCTACTGCTACTCAGCCCATAAATGACCCACTGGAGGGTAATTAGCCTACTGTGTCACGCTGGGCAGTCGGGTTGGCACAGGGTTTCGTATCAAGATATTGATTTGTGGTAGAGCCACGCTGTTCGCAGCATGAATGGGCCGGCTCGACCAGGTAAGTACCACACTCTCGCAGAAGACCGACTTTAGAGTAATAGCTTTTAGCCACTGCGCTTCGTTCGGTGAGCGAGAGGGCCGGAGGCCCAACCCCACCCCCCCCCCCTGGGGATGGCAAAATAAAGGCCGGCAACGAACTTGCAACCTCTCTGGTGTTGTGGGTGTCCATGGGCGGCGGTGATCACTTACCATCAGGTGACCAGCTTGCTCGTTTGCCACCCGCTTTCATAAAAAAAAAAAAAAATACCTTCTCTTGTGGCTAGGTTATCGGCCTTGTCATTTCCTTTTGTCGACTCGTACGAAACGAAACCCTATATGACATGAGGTTGTACCATGTTACTTATTACACTACTGTCTGCGTCAATTGTTAAAAAAGGAACAGCATCTATCCAAAATTTGCGACAAATAAAACAATATCGCTACAGTAATTGATTTCGCCATATCATAACTAGCTTTGATCATCCAAACTCATCCTTTAGCGAGCAAATCGAGAGGAAAGTGGCCTCAGGCCACAATTTGTCTAATGCGAGACGGTTTATAGTGATGTTTACATAAACCGGCGTGTCTCCTTCAATGTACATACGGACTGTTACATTAATAGGAGTAGTTCGGGCCTGAGGCCAAATAATGTTGACGGTCCTCTGTAGGCCTTGTCTTGATTGACTTAGCATCATCATCTGAGCCCACAAATCACCTGCTACTGAGTCGAGCCTCCTCCAAATTCTTGAACTGGATGTGTGAGGCTTGTCCGTGTGGTGACGCATTTAAAATACATAGTTTCACCACCCAATTAATCCAAAAGAAAATGACAAGGCCGATAGCCTAGTCGCAAGATAGGGGAAACTTGAAACGAAACCCTGCCTGCTAACACGTCTGGTCAGCGTGACACAGTAGGCTAATTACCCTCCCTGTGAAGGGAGGAGGCAGGGCCGGATTTAGGGGTCCAGAGGCCTCGGGGCAACAAAGGAGTGGAGGCCCCCTTGCCCCAAATTATTTTCCAAATAAAATGAACAATTTTAATAAATAATTTATCGTGAAACCAAGTAGATTCTCTTGGTATTTAACAAACACATATGAATATAATCGGAAACAAGAATTATTTGAAATTAAATTTTAGTGTTAAAGAACGGAACCTTTCGAGCTTTTTTTGAAAAGATGTTTACTAGGTTTACTAGTTGAAATTTGAAAGATATTTTTTTCCGAAGTCTATTGTGGAGGCCCCCTGCTTGTGGAGGCCCCGGGGCTTTCGCCCCGGTTCCCCCCCCTAAATCCGGCCCTGGGAGGAGGCCTGACTCAGCAGTGGGTCATTTATGGTCTGAGTGCCACGCTGAAATATCGGGTATTTTTCTTTTCTTGTGGCTAGGTTATCCGACTTTTACCTGTGCTTTTACTTTAGTCAACCTCAGGGTTGGGTAATTACACAGGCTATTTCTATAAAATAGAAAAGTATTTAAGAAATAATTCCAGCGTTTGTAATCGTTGCCAGGATATTTTTTTATATATACCAGCGACCGGCAAACTTTTTGGTTCATTTTTTATGCTTATTTATGATTATTAATTCCTGGGTTTTTCTCCATGGTTTTATCCTAACAGTTATGTTGTCAAAAACCCTGTGCTAAGGCGCTTCACACACTGCCCCGCGCACCGTCGCCTGGCGCGGAATGGCAGATTTTAATATTGTATGCAAGTACATCGATTAGTTTAAAAAACACGCCAGGTCCGACCCAAGCGACGGAGCGCCTTACCCATCATGACACAGTAGGCTATTTTCCCTCAAACTAATTGAAGGAAACCCGACACAGTAGTGAGTCTTCATTATGCTGAGATGATGATTATAAATAGTGTTTACATTCCTCGCGCATTTCTTTCTCCATATACCATTGATCATAGGAAACTAATATTCTATCATGATACCAAACGCAAAATAAGATAAAGTAAGACAAATACTGCGAGCGGAGCCACTAAATAATTTTGCAGATACATGAATGAAATATGAACGGTATTTGTTTGGCGTAAATATGAACCGGGATGAGCAAAACAACTAATGTTATGTTTGGATGCGGCATAGAAGTAATTGTGTCGCTAAGTGTAACCGTTTTTAGTAAGCCTTTAGGTCTACTTGGAAACTTCATTTTGATACTATGGTATAAGCATTTATGTCTTACATAGACTAACAAATGATCATCTGTACTTCTATACTATTATATACTTCTATACTATATATAAAGCTGCAGAGTTTGTTTGTTTGTTTGTTTGAACGCGCTAATCTCAGGAACTACTAGTCCGATTTAAAAAAATCTTTCAGTGTTAGATATTCCATTTATCGAGGAAGGTTAAAGTCTATACTTTAATTTCAAAAGAATTAGGGATTCGTATGAAAATTGCGATTTTGTAACCCAAGGTGCAAAATCGAAAATATTTATGCGTGCGCTGCATAAAATATATACAATAGAACAAAATAATGTACTACGAGTTTGTAGGTCTTATTAAGATCTGTAGTATCTAACTATTTATTTATTTATTTATTTCATGAGCACACCAACAACATAAATTACACTGCCATTAATAAGATGACAAACAAGAATTATACATTAATATAGTAATTATGTTAATGACAGGTATGCATAGCATTTAATTATAGAAGAAATAAGCACAGAGTTGTGATTAGACAATTTAAGTGCAAATGTTAAGCAAAATTAAATTAAATTACTTAATGGATATATATACCTACTTAAAAATAAGTAAATGAGGAAAAAAATATTAATATAAAAAATAATAATAATAACTCAAAAACTGGGGTTAATTATACTTATTACTAATTTACAAAGTTACAAATTAAGATAATTGAGAATAATAAATCAGCAAGTCGTTCAGGATCGATTACTGAGCATCTAATAATAAGTAGTTCTTCCTTAATGTCCTTCTGTATGAGGTATATGCCATATGAAATAAATCAAGAGCATCTCCCATTTTATCACTTAAACCATTATAGAGTCTTATCATGCGGTTAAAGGGGCTGTTAAGGGATGTATTAAGTGTGGCATATGGCACATCGAACACAGGAGTGTGTCGTAGCGATCGCTGCGTTACTCTAAAATGAACATAGTCAATCAGGGGAGCATCGGTAGCGCCATTTACTATCTTGTGAAGTGTAGGTCGGCAATATTACGTCTCTCTTGCAAACTTGACAATCCGAAATGGATCAGACGGTCTGTGTATTCAGGGATAGTTATTCTAATACCGTTTTTTATACATAAATATCTGAGAAAGCGACATTGGACTGATTCTACTTTATCAATGTGTGCGGTGTAAAATGGTGACCATATGCTGCTGCAATATTCAAGCGAGCTTCGCACTAATGCATTGTACAGCACTATCAAACTTTCGTTGTTACGAAAAGCCTTGGTAGAACGTATTAGAAATCCTAGTGTTTTGTTGCCTTTTAGATTAATATTATCAATATGTTCCCGGAATGATAACGATGAATCTATTGTCACGCCCAAATCTCGAATAGATTGAAGGGGATCTTGCGTGTTCTTGATAAGTAGTGAAACTCCAGTCGAGGTATAGCGCAGGAATGATTTATTGTGTACATCGTTGTGATATAAATACAGAACATGATTTCTATTATTAGGTACTAGTGCTAACAGGATACAAGGGAGAGAGAGAGAGAGAGAGATAGCGCTTGTGTGAAAGAGATAGGGTGCGCAAGAGGGGGCATCGATTCGATGTGTGTGCGTGCCCCCAGAGGGCGCGCGCGTCGCGTGGATATACACATTCGCGCGGCGCGAGCGCTCGCTCATTTCGGCGAGGCAGCCAGCGCGTGCGGACATCTCCACTGCTCCAGCGGTAGGCGGCGCGGTCGTCGTGTACGTAGCCGCGTGCAGCGCTGAATCGGCACGCGTGGAACCGACGTCTTCAAGCGATCTTTTCAGATCCATATCTTGTTTCACAAAATCGATTACGACGTTTCTTGAAGCACACGAAATCGACTTACTTAATAAATACTTCCTTCTTGCATTGTTGTTTTATTGGTAAAGGTAATATTCTTGGTAAAGGTAAGGTAATGGTGCGGTAACGTATGTAGGTACACGAGGTAAGGTATGTACCCTACATGGCTCCCCCTCAAGCGAAGCGTACGGGTTTCTTAATATTTCTGCCGGATCGTGTATGCGTTTCGGGCAGAGGCGGTAGGCACGGTTCGCTGGTGCTTGTTGAGGGGTCATCGGCTGCGGGTTGACGCTCGCACGATGGCTCGTTCAATGTGTACGCCGGCTTGAGACGATCGATGGACACGTTGACGTCACGGCCGGGCATGCGAATCTTGAAAATCTTCTCTGCTCGATGTATAACCGGGAACGGGCCTTCGTACGGTCGCTGGAGAGGTTTTCGTACTGCGTCAACACGTACAAAAACTGAGTCGCATGTACTGAGGTCTTTGTGTACGAACGTATCGCGTTTACGGCTATGCGGCGCGTACACAGGCGTCAGTGCGGTGATGACTTGGTGCAATTTTTCTACGTAGTCGTAGGTCATTGGCGGTGATGTGCTTGACGGGTTGACGAAATCGCCTGGCAACCGCAGCGCTTGTCCGTAAGTCAGCTGAGCGGCGCTGGTATCGGTGTCTGTCCTAGCGGCTGTACGTAGGCCTAGTAAGACAGTAGGTATTTCGTCAGTCCAGTTTGATGTCGAGTTTAGTCGCGCCATTAATGCGGCTTTCATTGACCGGTGCCAGCGTTCGACAATGCCGTTGCTCTCTGGGTGATAAGCCGTGGTGCGTGATCGTTCGGCGCCGATGAGTTTTGTCAATGAGGAGAACAGTTGACTCTCGAACTGGCGTCCTTGGTCAGTTGTAATTGTAGCCGGGCATCCAAATCTGCAGATCCACGTGTCGTAAAAGGTCTTCGATACGATTTCGGCGGTCATTTCGTGAATGGGCGTGGCTTCAGGCCAGCGTGTCTTGCGGTCGATCATGGTAAGTAGATACCGATGTCCATTTGCGGTGGTAGGCAGGGGGCCCACTATGTCTATATGGACGTGTTGGAATCGATCGCAAGTCGGGAACGATGATAATTCGCTACGTGTGTGGCGTTGCACTTTCGACTGTTGACACGCCACACAAGTTTTCGCCCATGTACCGACGTCGGTGTTCATTGATGGCCAAAAGTATCTCGTTTGCATGAGTTTACGTGTTGTTCTGATACCGGGGTGACTGTTATTGTGTACTGACTCGAAAGCTGCTCGACGAAATTCTTCAGTTAGATATGGGCGTATATTTCCAGTTGATGTCTCGCAGTAGATTTCTAAATTTGATGCGGGAATTTTCAGTTTCTTGAGACATAAGTTTGACTGAGTGAGTAGTTTGGGTAATATGCTGTCCTTTTCTTGCGCTGTGGCTAGGCTTGCGTAATCCAGTACTGACGGGGTTGAGATAGTTTCGAGACGCGAGAGGGCGTCCGCTACGACGTTTTCGGCACCGCTTACGTGTTCAATGCGACTGGTGAACTCGCTTATGAAGAGTAGTTGGCGCGTTCGCCGCTGCGTGTCGTTGTTTGACGGTGGCTTATTGAGCGCGTAAGTTAGTGGCTTGTGGTCGGTGTAAATGACGAGTTCTTTGCCTTCGAATATTTTTCTGAAATGCTTGACTGACATGTAGATTGCCAGTAGCTCTCGGTCGAATGTTGAGTATTTTTCTTGAGCGGTTGAAAATTTCTTTGAAAAATATCCTAGCGCTTGCCATTTGCCGTTAACTCGTTGTTGGAGGACAGAGCCGGCGCACTTATCAGACGCGTCGCAGAATAGAGCGATTGAGGCGTTGTGTGCGGGGTGAGCCAGCGTAGCCGCGCTTGTCATGCTTGATTTGCAGGTGTCGAATGCTTGTATGGCTTCTGTCGTCCAGTTGATTGGAGTCTTGTCTTTTTTCTTAGAGTTGTGGAGATAGGCGTGAAGCGGGGCTTGTATGGCGGCGGCGTTAGGTATACTGTCGCGATAAAAATTTATCATCCCGAGGAAGCGTCGCAAATCCTCGATAGTCTTTGGCTGGGGAAACTCGTTGATGGCTTCGACTTTTTCTTGAAGAGGTTTAATGCCTTCTGATGAGACTTGGTAGCCAAGGAATTTCACCTCGGCCATACCCAGGTGACATTTGGATGGGTTTATGGTGACACCGTAATTGTTGAGGCGTTCGAGTACGGTGCGTAAGTCACGTGCGTGGGTTTCTGCGTCGGGGGAGGCCACGATTACGTCATCGATGAATGGAAAAACGTTGTCAAGGCCAGACAGGACTTGGTGGATGAAACGCTGAAAAGTTTGACCTGCGTTCTTAAGTCCCGGACACATTTTCGGGAATTCAAATAGGCCAAACGGTGTGATGATGGCGGTCTTCTCAATATGGTCTTCAAGGACTGGTAATTGCTGGTAAGCACGGTTCAGGTCAAGTGTGGAGAAGACTTTCATGCCGTGCAGTTGGTAGGTAAAGTCCTTGAGTCTTGGCACAGGATAACGGTCGGGCTTCGTCGCAGCGTTGAGGCGTCTGTAGTCTCCGCAGACTCTAATGTCACCGTTCTTCTTTGGGACGACGTGTAGTGGGCTTGCCCATGGGCTTTTGCTTGGTCTGCATAGGCCCTGTTCCATCATCACCTCGAATTCCTTCTTGACGGCTTGATAGCGATGTGGTTGCAAAGGTCGAGCTTTAGCGTACAGGGGCGGTCCCGACGTCTCGATGTGGTGCTCGACGCTGTGCTTGGGGCTGGACTTGGCAGAAGACGGTCTCGTGATATCGGGAAATTCGGCGAGTATGTCGTGGTACTTCTGCGTTGTGTCGATGGTGCGAATTGTCGGTGACGATGACTCACAGACAGATGTCTTGACGGTGAGGTTGGTGACCTTGTCTGTGATGCTTCGGCTGGCGACGTCGATGAGCAGTTTGTGGTGTTGCAGGAAATCAGCGCCTATGATTGGCTTACTGACCGCTGCGATGATAAACTTCCATCGATAAGGTCGTCTGAGGCCAAGGTCGAGTTCGAGATATTTTTCGCCGTAGGTTGGAATCGTAGAGTTGTTTGCGGCGTACAGACAGAAATCTGTTGGAGTCATCTTCATCCCAGGGCGACGTGGTATGACAGAAATGTTGGCCCCGGTGTCGATGAGAAATGCCAGTCTAGAATTTCTGTCGGTGATGAACAGGCGGTGGGAGATTTCCGACACGCTGGGTTCCACCTCTGCCAGCGTGGATTTTAGTTTCCCGAGTTCCTTCTATAGTCGCAGGGGCTGGTGCAGCGAATAGCGTCTTCTCCGAAACGTCGATGGTAATAGCACAGGCGGCGAGGTGGAGTGCTACTGCGCTGGCGTTGGTGGCGTGACGGTGAACGTGAGTTTGGTCGTGAGAATTGGCTGGGGCTCGGGCGCTGTTGATGACGGGAGTGATGAAATTGGGATT
This sequence comes from Clostera curtula, assembly GCA_905475355.2. Classification (NCBI taxonomy): domain Eukaryota; kingdom Metazoa; phylum Arthropoda; class Insecta; order Lepidoptera; family Notodontidae; genus Clostera; species Clostera curtula. The sequence continues at coordinate 11,632,425 of FR997816.1, read as the reverse complement.
TGACCTCGGCGACTTCTAGCGACAACTTCTTTATCTCTTCAATGATTGACTGACTCGAAGGTGTGGATATGGACGAAACTTGCGGGCTGGTTTCGAGCATCTTGTCAGCGAGTAGGGCCAGTTCTGACAAAGAGGTCTGTGGGCTAAATGTTTCGCTGACTGTGACGTAGGAGCGCACGTGTGGAGGTAGGTGTTGGGTCCACATCAGTTTCAGAGTGTCTTCGGGTATTTTGTTTCGTGCTAGGATCTTCATTTGTCGAAGCAGCTGTGAGGGCTTCTGATCACCCAGTTCGACCTCCGTGAGTAGCCTTTGAAGTTGGCGGCTCTCGGATTCTTCGTAGACCGAGATAAGGCGGTCTTTGATGGCGGTGTATGGGTCCGCAGGCTCGTCATACAGGATGTCGGCGATTTGCTCAACGTCCTGTTTTTCTAATTGAGCTATGACAATATGAGCATATTGTGATTTGCTCCTCTTCTGATCGCTGGTTACTGCTTCAAAAGTCGCGAACCACAGACGGGGCTTGTCCCGCCAGAAGGGTGGAATGCGCGTTGACAGCGCGATTCCAGCGACGGACGCAGCAGGCACGGCGAAAGGCTGTTCAGCGTCAGCGAACTCCATGGTATGGCTTGAGGAGCTTGATTCCTTGCTTGAACGGCGGGGTAACCACTGAAGGGGATCTTGCGTGTTCTTGATAAGTAGTGAAACTCCAGTCGAGGTATAGCGCAGGAATGATTTATTGTGTACATCGTTGTGATATAAATACAGAACATGATTTCTATTATTAGGTACTAGTGCTAACAGGATACAAGGGAGAGAGAGAGAGAGAGAGATAGCGCTTGTGTGAAAGAGATAGGGTGCGCAAGAGGGGGCATCGATTCGATGTGTGTGCGTGCCCCCAGAGGGCGCGCGCGTCGCGTGGATATACACATTCGCGCGGCGCGAGCGCTCGCTCATTTCGGCGAGGCAGCCAGCGCGTGCGGACATCTCCACTGCTCCAGCGGTAGGCGGCGCGGTCGTCGTGTACGTAGCCGCGTGCAGCGCTGAATCGGCACGCGTGGAACCGACGTCTTCAAGCGATCTTTTCAGATCCATATCTTGTTTCACAAAATCGATTACGACGTTTCTTGAAGCACACGAAATCGACTTACTTAATAAATACTTCCTTCTTGCATTGTTGTTTTATTGGTAAAGGTAATATTCTTGGTAAAGGTAAGGTAATGGTGCGGTAACGTATGTAGGTACACGAGGTAAGGTATGTACCCTACAAGATGAAACCCTGGCTAGTATTGCACCGTCGATGTTATATTTATAGTCTATGGGGTGAGTTTTATTCGTAAAGGATATTGTGTGACATTTTTTATACGTTCAAAGACATTTTATTTTCATGACACCATTTCAGTAACAGACACAGGTCATTTTGTAACTTTAAGCAGTCATTTAAGCAAGTAATCTTTGAATAAATCTTTAGGTCATCGGCATAGGCTAAGCAATCACTTTTTATTAGTGATAGCAAGTCATTTATGTATAACAAGAAGAGTAGGGGCCCCAATTTAGAACCTTGTGGCACACCCGAACTGGGTATAAAGGGAGGCGACTCATAGCCCGCCAATGCCACAAGCTGTGAACGGTTTTGTAAGTAGCTTTCGAACCATCTTAAAAGGGATCCATGTATTCCAGCATGACTTAGTTTAGAAACAAGTATAGAATGATTGACGGTGTCAAATGCTTTTGCGAAATCAGTGTATATTGCATCCGCTTGACCTCTGGCTTCCAATGTTTCTGCAATATAGTTGGTGAAAATCAATAAGTTAGAGGTGGTTGATCGGTTTGCCATAAAGCCATGCTGGCGTGAGTTTAGCAGGTGACGGATATGGAAGTATACAGTTTTATATACGAGGCCCTCGAATATTTTTGCAAAGTGTGAGATAATACTTATGGGTCGATAATTAGATACCTCGCTAGGGGTTCCATTTTTGTGTATAGGTACTATATGAGACACCTTCCATAGGGCAGGAAATATGCCTTCTTTTAATGATTTATTATATAAGACACACAGAGGTCTTACTAGAGCAGCACAGCAAGACCGAAGAAATAGAGGAGGGATACCATCGGGACCTGCCCCTTTGTTTAAATTGAGCCCTTTTAAATGAGATTCGATGTCATCTTCGGTTATATTGACTGATGATAGGCAATAATTGGCGGGAGTTCCACAGTGTTCCAGAACCACCGGCGTACTGCTATCGTTGTAAACAGATGAGAAATATTTCGCAAATAGGCCGGAGATTTCATTACCACCAATCGCAGTATCATTGCCATAATACATTAAGTTAGGAATACTAGCATAGCGTCTTTGGAGTTCAAGAATTGCCAGAATGGTTTAACATTAGTTTTGAGTTGATCCTCCAGTTTCCGTATATATGCATAGTAACCGGTTATTATTTTGGAATTTTCTGAATTTCAATCTGTACCTATGTTTTTCTTTTAGCATTTTTATTAGAGAACTGGAGAACCAAACTGGGTAGGTTTTGAACCTTCCTTGTTTACCTTTGGGGGTGTGCTTTTCAATTATTTCCCACAATATACAATAAAATTTTTGTAAATAGTCATTGCATGGCACGTACTCAAAACCAGACCAGTCAATTTGGCTCAGATCATTAATACACTCGATGTAATCAGTTCTGTGAAATAAATACTTCACAAAGGTGGTATTATAGGATAGAGTATTGGCCGTTGATTTCTCAATGAGCAATTCCAGGGGGGGGTGATAAGTATCAGGTTTGCACAGCGGGGCGGTAGCATGTGTGACAGTAGCATTAGAATCTGCGTCCAATATAATCAAGTCAAGGATCAAGTTTAGTCACAGTGACCGATTGAATGTTCATAAAAAATATTAAATCATCTGAAGAAAGAAAACACATTTATGGGCTATATGCGAAGAGGAGATAAGCACGGCTTCGCCCACGCGCGCAATTGCTAGTTAAGAATAAGTTTCGGCCTCGTCATTTACTTTTGTCGGCTCTTACGACACCGTCAGCTAAATCCGTCACCACTAGGGAATATAATAACAAGTTATTCTCTCACTAAAGCTTTGTAAAAATCCTACACAAATAAAGCAACTTTGGAGTTTGGATTTGCAAACTTCTTTTTTATTACCGACTTGAATGCCTTTGATAGGGTCAAACGCTCGACCAAGTCTGCAGTTTGTGAGCACACATTCAACAAGACCAACCACTACATCCACTTTGATAGACCTTAAATCCTTGCCAAGGAAAATCATTACATTCCAAGAATGATCCGCGAGGCTATTGAGATTACAAAATATCCAAATTTCAATAGAGAGGATGGTTGGCAAGTACCACCTGCTTGGGATCCAGTCATTAAATTGATCAAATCTCAAGCAAAACACTCATCTGCAAGACCTCTGGACACCGTGAGCGATTTCTGCGTGCACAGGGAACGTTATCAATAAAACAAAATTATAGGCGGTAGATTTTAACTGTTTCTTTGTACTTTTGAAGACAACTGTCATCTAGTCTCTCCCGCGACCACGACTGCTGCAAAGCATTCGAAACGTCGGGAATTAAATAATGTAATATACACGCGATAAATCCGTTAAAAAGTGTTTAATTTAAATGTGTAATAATCGCGAATACCTAAGAAATCATTACTATATTATTAACTCTATAAACTAGGTTGGCATAACCTAGCCATGGGCTTTTACGTTTCGTAGCTCCATGTCGCATGATAGAATTGAATGCGATGTGCAAATGTGATGGCGGGCGTTAGGCGCTCATTCCGAAGCGAACCGAAGGGGGCTTATAGCTGTCATTTGTCTACACGTATTGTCTCCCAAATTATGCCTTCATATCATCGCCTTTTGTATCTGTTCAATCAAATTGAAAAGGTAATATTTAAAGTGTCGCGCTTGTATAGTTTATAAAGTTACTGCGCTACGGTGTAAGAAATAGAGAATAAACTGCTGCTATTACTACTACTGAGCTTGAACCACTGCTGAATCAGGCCTCCTCCATTGAGGGAAATTAGAATACTGTGCCACGCTGACCAGAGGGGTTGGCACACGGTTTTATTTCAAGTTTTCCTTGGCCTTGTCACTTCGTTTTGTCAGCTCTTCCGACACCCTCAGGGTGGAATGGAGTGGTGATACTGTGTATTCTAAATCTGTCACCTGTCCAGAGTGTGTCGTAAAAAGCTACAAATGGAAATGACAAGGCTGAATAGGTAGCAAGAGAAGCAAAACTGTCTACGAAACCCTGTGCCAACAAGTCAGGCTAGCGATCATTGTTGTCAGCCTTAGCATTTCCTATTGTCGCCTGTTACGATACCCCCAGGGTGGAATGGAGTGCTAAAACTACGTATTTTAACCCGTCACGGAATAGGGGATATAATAACATGTTGTTCTCTTACTAAGGATGTCGTCAGCTGCCCAACTGGGGAAAATACCGCAGTCATAGCGCTCAGGACGCCAGCGTTCTTTCGCGGTATACCTAATGTTAGCACTAACTTTTTAACCGACTTCAAAAAAAGGAGGAGGCTCTCAATTCAATGAAATGATGCTATCATAAGTAAAACTCTTCTATACACACAAGAGTAACTCGCACTCTATTAATACATACAAATGACCATTAAAATATCACGTAATACACTTTATTGCTATAGAGAAGTAGAAAAATGGCGAAGGTCGCAATATCTATTTGTGGTTAGTTCAATAAGTCAATAATAATGTGCGTTTTATTGCCAACCTGCCGAAATAATAGCCTATGGTTACCGGACTTGAATTTATCATTCGATGTTGTTTGTGATTACGTCTTCATAAATATTGATAAAAAGATATGTGGCATGTTGATTCAACAATCATTGTGCTGATAGACGTTTCAGTAAATGGTCATAGTGCGAAGGGTTTCGACCAACATCTCAAGAAACTCTCGCTGGGTTGCTGGATTAAGGGCCTGATTCAAAAGGCTGTCATCCTGGATTCGGCAAGGGTCGTGAGGAGGCTCCTCTCTCTGGAGCCCTAAACTGTCGGTAGCTTAGGTCATCGACCTCGTTTTCGACGGTTTTTGTCTATTTTTATTTATATTTTTTTAAACACTTTGTATTTTTTTTAAATATATGTAATAATAAGAAATGAAGAGACATCACTACATAGTAGTATAAAACAAAGTCGCTGTCGTCTGTTCGTCCCTATGTATGCTTAAATCTTTAAACTACGCAACGGATTTTGAAGTGGTTTTCTTTAATAGATAGAGTGAGGATTCACGAGGAAGGTTTTAATGTATAATCATCATCATCATCATCATCAGCCCACATTAGTCCACTGCTGGACATAGGCCTGTATGTATAATACATGCATAATATTGTAGAGAAACACTGATACATTTAGATGTTCATCATTGCACCCGTGCGAAGCCGGGGCGGGTCGCTAGTATAATAATAAGATTGATAGTTTGTATGGACAGAGTAGTATTTTTTCTACTCAACCCATAAATTGCTCACTGCTAATCATTACATAGTGGGTAATTAGTCACACTGGCCAGACGGGTTGACACACGGTTTCATTTCAAGCCTGTCACTTCGTTTTGTCAACTCTTCCGACACCCTCAGGGTGGAATGGAGTGGTGACACTATGTATTCTAAATCTGTCACCTGTCCAGAGTGTGTCGTAAAAAGCTACAAATGGAAATGACAAGGCTGAATAGGTAGCCGCAGAGAGATTTACTAATTATTCTGATTCTTCTTTAGTTTGATGAGGAATAGTTGCCGGAATAATATTTTTGGAACGACATTCCTTATCGCGCGTTGCGAAAGGGGGCCAGACCGATAAAAACGACACAAGAACGACAGATTTTCGGCCAATTTAACGACGTGCGCGTGTTTCTCTGTCTGTCTCTCTCTCTCTCTCATAGAAAGCAAGCCAGTTATCGTATCGTCTTTCTATTTCGCATTGAACAGTGTGGAAGAAGTTTAATATGCAACCGCGATGAAGCCGCGTTAAGCGGTTGTAACTTGTACCTGTGGTTGGACCGCTCAAACGAACCGCCTGGGTGGCTGTCCGCGCGGTTCAACCGCTAGTGCGTAAGGGTATCCTTAAGGTGGTGTATTAAATGAAATCTTTATAAAGTTTTTTTTTAAGTCGGTTTTTAAGGTGGATGCTCCAGGGTAGCCCGCAAAATTCAAATTTTCTTACGTTTTTTTGTAATTTGCAGGTCAGTGCTAGGTTGTATGTTGATTAAAATGTTATTCGCGGCTGTAAGACGTATGTAGGTTGCAAAAAACGTAAGAAAATTTGAATTTCGCGGGCTACCCTGGAGCATCCACCTTAACATATCACCTCTTCCGCGCTTAGACGGGACGTAAAGCAAACGACCAAGGATACCATTCAAGTCGAAACTAAATTAGAAAAAAGGAAGCTTCTCCATGCACATATTTGCCTAAAGAAGAAATAAACTGCAAACTTTATACCAGAATTTACGAGTAAACTGTTCACGCACAATTAATCATATATTCAATATTTAAAAGCCAGGTATAAACGGTTCGAACACTAAAACGATCATAAAAATGCGATTTAAGTATTGCCTGCAATAAAATTTAAAAATTCCCGAACAGAACGAATGTACGAATGAATGGCTTTCTATTCTATTTGAGTTTACGAGTCCCTTGTGGGGTTTTAGGATCGGTTCTTGTGTTAATTTTTATCGCCGAACCTTTATTTATTGGGCTCTGAGATGATGTCATAGCTAAACTAGAAGGCATTAGTAGATATGCCTAATTTAGTGTCCTTGTTACGTTTTGTACCACTCAGCTCATAGATGACCCACTGTTGAGTCAGTCCTCCTCCAGTTGCGTAATACGCCTACTGTGCCATACTGGCAGGTACGCTTAGGATTTCGTATTAATGTTTACTTCTCTTGCTCGAGGTTATCCGTTTTGTCAGCTCTTAGTAGTCACGTGTAATTATTTTTTCGTCAAACGCGTGATTTCTACACTGTAATGCGACGTGTAGTGCTACCTTTGATTGTAAGATTCTTTGTAGGTACTAAAAATACACGTGATTTTTAATGGGGGTGGGGGGTAGTCTTAAACCTCACCACGGATCACCAAGGGGGAGGGAGGGGTTAAAAAAATTTAAAATTACATCACGTGATTAATGGACAACCCCTAATATCAAGAAATATTGCCTACAAATGCGAGAGTTACCAAAAACCCTACACCGCGATAGCGAAGTTTATAGAACAATTAGCACGGTTAAGAAAACCCCGACTACAGTTATCAGTCACTTTGACAGTTAACAGTCACTTTGACAGTTATCAGTCACTTTGACAGTTATCAGTCACTTCTAATACCAATCACTTTGAAGTCCTGTTCGACGCTATCTAACCATCTGAGCTTGGGCCTGCCAAGACTTCTGCGGCCATCCGGTTTGCCGTATAGTAGTTGTCTCGGCAATATACTCTCGCCCATTACTAGCAATATATCCTGCCCATCTTAGGTGGCCAATTTTGTTGAACTCACTAGCTCTTGCGCGCTGCTTCGACCGTGTGGGCTTCGAACCCGTGCATACCTCCGCTTCGCATATAGCCTATGTTACTTAGAGATAATATAAGATTTAAATTATGAATGGATTTTGAAAATAAATTAAAATTTTACACCTTGGCTTACATAATCGCAACTTTCTAACGGACCACTAATTGTTTTGAAAATAATTTATAGCCTATAACCTTCCTCGGACCAGTAGTTCCTGAGATTAGCGCGTTCAAACAAACAATTTCTGCAGCTTTTTATTATTAGTAACTAGTGGCCCGCCCCAGCTTCGCCCGTGCAAAGCGGGGGTGAGTTATACTTAAAAAGCTTCCCCTTGAATCACTCTATCTATTAAAAAAAACCGCTTCGAAATCCGTTGCGTAGTTTTAAAGATGTATGCATACATAGGGACGGACAGAAGAATGCGACTTTGTTTTATACTATGTAATAATAATATAATAATAATAATAATGAAGATGGTTATAGCGCGTCCTCCATAATTAGTTTTCCTGCACAGCACCGAATATTCGTATAAGAATCTTACGCTCGAACACAAGTAAACAGTGCTTTTTTGCTTTCTTCTGCGTCTTTTTTGCTGAGAACCCAAGTCTCTGAGCCGTAGTTACTCTGGTGCTGACCCCACGAAATTCGAGGAAGCCGAGAGAGAAGCTGTGTCAAAGGCAACTCGAACAAAGCAAAATCATTCATAGTGCTGTCTAATAACGTAAATAGAACGCTGGATCTAATATTTCAACGTCGACGCGTCAGACTAAACCCGGTTTAAATGAAAACTAATTTTAATATTAATGCTAGACCCATGGCTGTGAGAAAAGTTTCATAGTGAAAAATTGTTGGCAGACTTGAACGAACGCTGTGTTAAATTACCTTTGCAGAATGTAGACTTTAAAGTATTACAGTTGTTTATTACGTATTTTTCGCTTTTTGACTTAAAAACAAAACAGACTCAAATAACAAAATCGTACATAGTTTCTACAAATTCTTGGAGGGTAATATGGCTATTATGCCACGCTGGCAACACAGGTTTGTACAGGGTTTGTATCAAGGTTTCCTTCTCTTGCTGCTAAGTGATCTGGCTCTTGCGTTCCTTTAGTCAACTTTAGGATGCTATGGGTTGGTGACATTGTGTATTCTAAAAAATTTGGTACAGAAATACGTATGTACTTCACTTTCATACCTATGTTCGGCGGTCGCAATAGGGTTATCAACTAAGCTGCAGATACAATGGCAACCCCATTGTATCTGCAACACACTGATCGTCGTGGAGACAGGAGACCCACGAGGCAGGCGGCGCGTGAAGGTGCACCGGGGGGATGTTTAGGGAGTATGGGAACGCCGATGATATTACTGTTTAGACGCAAAGGGATGATCATCCAGCCAGAGGAGATGCGGCGCCTATCGCCCCATAACTATAGTCAGGGATGTCTTAACTGTGCGAATAGCTCTGGAAACTTCGCTATCGCGGTGTAGGACTTTGTGGTAATTTTTGCATAGGCGAAATTTCTTGATGTTCATAGTTCAGAATTTCGGGTTAATTGTGTACAGTATACAATATTTATGTATGCTGGTGTAAATAGTACATAAAGGATTTTACCTCAGCCAAAAAAAAAAGGAAACACTTTTTAACGGATTTATCCGTTAAAATGTGTTTAATTTCAATGTGTAATAATCTCGAAAAATTAAGAAATTATAAAAAAAAGGGTTATCAACTAAACCATCATGGTAATGGTACGAATATATAGTTGCTCGATTATTGTTGAAAATAAAACGTCCATAAACGGAATGTTTGTGCTGATCTTATCGTAGTATATTAACGGGGTAGAATAAAACTCTTGTAAATCATTGAATGGAATTCTTGCAAGATGGCGACTTTCAAGCAATAGCGGGTGCTTGAAAGTCGCCATCTTGCCCGGAAGTCTAAAGAAGCGGGTCTAGTGATGGGGTGAACCAGAGACTAGTGCGACACAAAACAGTCATAATAACTCTTTTTGTTGATGCTACATCTTTGCACAATAAACATCACGCGTCGGAGCCAATGCTACTAACGTTGCACTGTTCGCAACCGTAACGAGACATCGTGTCCGTTAGCGATGTCTTTGTGTGCGTTACTCGAACGCTTGTATGTAGCATAATTAATTTCTGTACCAAGTCTTTTGTGGCAAGTATACAACTGTCAAAGTGGCTACGAAATACCCGTAGCACGTCGTAGCAAACGGCGTTACCGTAGCAAAATTGAGGACTTAAAAATCAGATGCGATATTTCTGTAATACATTTAATCAAACTTACATACTTGACATCAGCATGCGTCTAACAAAAACAATATATTCGCTACTCACAATCACCAAATTTATTACAAAACTAAAAATTGGCAATACTCGTAATAATTACACAAGATTCCATTATTCACTATTACATAATATGTGGACCGTCTTAAAACATAATCAATAACCAGTTTCAACAACTCAAATCATATCTTCACGCAGGACTAATTACCCTCCAGTTACATGGAGGGTAATTAACCTACTGTGTCACGCTGGCCAGACGGGTTGGCACAGCGTTTCGTATAAAATGTTCCTTCCCTTGCGGCTAGGTTATCGGTCTTTTCAATCCGTCGGGATGGAATGGGGTGATGACACTACGTATTCTAAATCGATCACCGCGCGGACAATGTTATCGTCATAAATGTCTTCAAATCTAAAAACTAGTTGTTCCACAAGATGGAGGGATCAGAGTTTTAAAAATCAGTTTATACACCATACAATTTAGAATACATGATATCACCACCCTATTCCAGCCTGAGGATATCATTAGAGCCGACAAAAGGTAATGACAAAGGCCGATACCCTAGCCGTAAGAGAAGGAAAACTCGATACGAAACCATGTGCGCTTGGGAGCGTTCGGCCAGTTTGGCACCCTCTATATAATTGGAGGAGGCTCGACTCACCATTGGGTCATGTATGGCTTGAGTATCTAGAATTAGTAGTAGTATTATAGTTGACACGGCGAACATCATACGTTGCTTCGTAACCATAGATTTAAAAAATATACTCAAAATTTTCTTAGACAAAATCTTTGTTCTCGTCCAAAATAACTATTCAATTTAGTGCAGTCGTTCAGAACTTATGCGAGTACATGCCTACAATTTGGCTATTGATTTTTCGTTATATACATAGACATATACATTGAAATATACATTGGCACAATAAACTATTCTACACTAACTAGAACTCATGTTCTAAGTCAACTTAAAGTTAAAATCTTATGACGTTTCCCAAATGTATTTCTAACATTACGCTTATTTCAACTTACTATTTTCTGATATTTGGAAACACAAACTTACTGTATTATTTTACATAGATCTATTGGCTTATCTTATATGTATATACACCGTGACTTTAATATCCCACAACAATGCTTGTATAACAAAACTCAAACTCAAAAAGAACTTTATGTATGTAGGTTTTATCACAAAACTCTTATAACTTTTTTTTTTTTTGCGGGTACTCTCCAAGTTCACAGTTAATCTCCGATGTTTTATATATTTTTAATTACAAAGTATTTTTTTGTGTGCAAAATTAGTGTTATAACGTTTGAAAAGACGTGATGGTGCGCCAATAGTGTTATCTAATAAATCTACTCATTATCTGAACTTTGCAACCAATAGTGAATATCAATCGAAAACGTACCAATTTTTGAAGTGTCTGAATTTATATTAGCAAAGCAATATTAGTGGAAGTGTTAACATCGATAGTGTATATTTAAAAACATAGTGCTAACAGGAGATCAACTTCCATAATATAGACATTTATCTCAATATTTTAAATTCCTGTTATTTGGCGCCATCTAGTGAACGGTCTTCGTACTGATTCGATATTCCCATTTCAATCAAAAACTAATCGATCGTAACGATGAAGTGTGGCACCTGTGGAAAGTTTTTAGCGGCGACAGGGGGCGTAACCTGTTCACATTGTAAGAGCGCATATCATAAACAATGTGTAAAACTTCCCGCTACTTCAAATGTACCCAAGAGATGGCTCTGCGAGGACTGCGGATCAAAAAAGACCATACAAATCCCATTTGATACCTCTCCAAAGAAAGGAAGCTCAGACGGTTATACTACAACCGAGTCTGATATGGAATTATTGACACCACAAGGATCTGAAAAATCAACTTCAGAACAAAATACTGAAATTGAAAATTGGGACAGCGGCCTAGTACGAGAACTCCTTGTAGAAATACGTTCATTCCGTTCCGAAATGGCTATTATAAGACAGGAGTTTGCATTGATGAGAGAATTTCAAAAAGAAATTAAAGAAGATATAATTACCTGTAACAGAAAGGTTGGCGATATTGCCAATGAAATGAATAACTTTGAAAAAAGGTTGTCAAGCTTAGAAGGTACAGAAAGTCAAGTCCAGCAGTTACAACTCGCAGTCAAGGAACTGAAACGGGATGCACAAAATAAAGACCAAGAGTTACTATACAATGACATCGAAATAATGGGTTTGCCTGAGAAAAACGAAGAAAATGCCTATCACCTTGCTAGCATGATTGCAACAAAATTGGGCACGTCGATAGAAGAGACGGACGTCGTGGAGGCATATCGCTCCGGACCTCGTAGATTGGTCGTAAGTGGAGCCCCGCCAGCAAAACCCAGACATTTGGTGGTACGTTTCACCCGTCGGGCAGCAAAAGAACGGATTTTGGCGGCTGCCAAAGTTCGCCGCTCCACCACCACAGCTGGCATGTGCCTTGGAAACGAAAAGGAGAAGATCTATGTGAACGATCGCTTGAGCAGTTTTAATAAAAAAATATTAAGGAATGTGAAGGATGAGGCCAAGCGACACAATTATAAATATGTGTGGGTAAAAAATGGAAAAATATTTGTAAGAAAATCTGAAGGGACAAAATCCTATTACATTCGTGAAGAAGATGATATTAAAAAAGTTTTTTTTTTATAATTAGAATGCTGTGTAAAAACGCCTTTTTTACTGTAATGTTAATTGTACACAACAAAATCTACTACTTGCCACAATTTTGGTTATTCAGACCACAGCTAAATGGTTTTTTTAATTTTGTTATTCATAGATTATTATATAGACTACTTCATTTTAAAGTGTGTAAGCTACATAAGTCGCATTGTTTAAATGAAAAATATTTTGCTCATACATTTTGTAAATTACTCAATCTTGAATATGGGTAAAAATAAGAATAGGAAATTGACTTTAGGTCTGTTGAATATTAGGTCAGTTTATACAGGCCATACGGAACTCCTGTGCTCCATGGAAAAATACAAACCTGATGTTTTAGCTTTGAACGAGACATGGCTGAGAGCAGACCAAGAGAATTTCGCACCAAAAATACCAGGTTATATTCTGAAACATAAAGCGAGACCCACCAGCTCTAGGGGCGGAGGTGTTGGATTTTTCATTCAACGAGACCTGCGTACTCATGTTAAGCCACATCCAGCCTCGCAGCTGGAACAAATGTGGCTGGAAGTTTTATTACCAAATAAGAGGCGCTTACTTGTCGGTACAGCCTACAGGCCCGAATCTATATCAGTGACAGACGCAATCAACGACCTCAGTCAATCTGTTAGTTTTTTTAGTAACTTCAAACATATTTTCATTTTGACAGACTTTAATATAGATTTCCTTAATACAACAAGCAAACGAGCTACAGATTTTGGGACCTTTCTGAGACATCATGATTTAATTCAACTAGTAACGGAACCTACGCGCGTCACTGAACAGACAGCAAGTCTATTGGACTTAATCATCACTGACTCTTCCTTGTTGTGTAAACAAATTGACATACATCATAATCCAGACTTAAGTGATCACGCTATGATAATTTGTGAATTAGTTATTGAAAAAAAGGAATGTTCAAGTAAACACACGACGCGTCGAGCCCTACAAAGAATTAATGAAAAAGATTTTTTGTCCGACCTTTGCAGTATCACATGGGAACAAGTTAGGAAGGCAAATAACATCAACGGTGCAGTTGAAATATTTAATAATCTACTTCTAGATCTCTTTAATAAACATGCACCACTCCGTCGGGCCCGACAGAAGGAGCAACCACAACCATGGATTACGCATGTTATAAAAAAGATGATGTCTCTGCGGGACGCTGCATTAAGGAGAACCCATAAATCTAAATCAGTAGTTCATCGACAATACTATAACAGTTTGCGCAATTACGTTAATGCCTCCATCAAACGTGAAAAGGCTGCTTTCTACTCACACTTTGTCAATAACAATATACAGAATCCTCGTCAAATGTGGTCCTTTCTGAAACGTGCATCAGTAAATGGAAACATGCATGTGCTTGATATACCTGAAAATCTAAACAATCCAAACTCCATAAACGCTTCCTTCTTAGATATACCAGGAAATCCCAACATAGATGAAAATACAGTAAACTACTTCAGACAAAATAAATTTGGAGAAGATATGTTTGAGCTCAAATGTTGTAGTGAAGAAGACTTGTCAAAAGTCATAAATAGCATTAGCACGAATGCGGCAGGCCACGACACAATCACAATACAAATGATTAAAATGACATTGCCTCATACTCTGCCCATTTTAACATATTTAGTAAATATGTCGCTCACAACTAAAGTTTTCCCCGACTCGTGGAAATTGGCTAAAGTCAAACCTATCCCAAAGAAATCATCCATCGAAAAATTTAAAGACCTCCGGCCAATCAGCATTCTCCCAATTCTATCAAAATTGGTGGAACGAGTCGTATGTTCTCAACTATCGCACTTTGTAGAATACCATGACATACTTCCTGATACGCAATCAGGTTTTCGAAGTGGGTATGGAACGGGAACAGCACTGGCGCACGTCACGGACGACGTTCTATCAGAGTCAGAAGCAGGTAGAAGTACTATTTTGGTGTTACTCGATTTCTCCAGGGCTTTCGACTGTATGAATGTGGAACTCTGTCTTGCGAAACTCTCATATTACGGTGTTTCATCGTCGGCTCTTGAATGGTTCAAGTCATTTTTAAGTAACAGAAAACAATATGTAGTTTCTGAAAATATTGTTGGTGACGAACAGAGATCCTCAGTTGAAGCTATGGTACGAGGAACACCTCAAGGCTCAATAATCAGTCCCCTTATTTTTATCTTATACACAGCAGACCTTTGTGGCAATATCAAACATAGTAAGATACATTTATATGCAGACGACACTCAACTTTACTTTTCGTTTCACCCTAAAGATACACAAGCTGCTATTGAAAAAATAAACGAAGATCTGCAGGCAGTATTTAAATGGGCTGGAAGAAATAATCTAATATTGAATGCCTCAAAATCAAAATTTTTATTATTAGGCACAAAACACCAGCGAAAACTTGTCTGCGCCCAGTGCCCAAAAATAGTTATTAATGGAGAACCAATTGAAAGAGTAGAGTCTGCGAGGAATCTTGGACTGTTGATGGACTCTGATCTTCGCTATACTGAAGATATCAACAGTAGGATTAGAAATGCTTTTTACAGACTGAAGGTTTTATACGGCATCCGTGAATATTTGTCAGAGAAAGTGCGAATAATCTTGGTTGAGTCGCTGGTATTATCTCTGTTTAATTACTGTGATTTCGTATATGGTCCTAGAATACTGGCAAAAACCTCGAATGCAATCCAGAGAGTTCAAAACGCTTGTGCACGTTACTGTTTTAACATCCCAAAATTTGAGCATACCACGCAGTTTCTGAACAACAAAGAAATCTTAAAGATGGCGAAAAGAAGAGATCTCCATTTCGCATGTCTACTATATAAAATTATGCGTAGAGGGAAACCAAACTACCTAGCTGAAAAAATATTATGGGAAAAAGATGGTAGACACAGGCCGACCAGAGAACTCTATATGAACAGAATTAAAATATATAAGCATCACACTACATCTTTCAGAGGGAGTTTCAAATTCTGTGCATCCAAAATTTGGAACGATCTTCCACCACCTTTTCGAGAGATCGGCACCTACTCAGATAAACTTTTAAAAAAAAAATTGAAGATACTTTTTATTAAACAACAAATAACTTGCGCAGTTCGCTCGACCTAATTTCTATTTCTCTGTTTATTTATTTTTTGCAATGATAATATAGTTTCTATAATAATGTTATGAGCAAATAGTGATCGCTTAAACAAAATCATTTTAAGTCGCTAATTACTACTTAGTGTAGCATTAATTTTAAGAATTTATGTGCGATTTCAAGAATTCATTCATTAGCGATTTCATGTTATGTTTTTGTTAAGTATGTGCCCGCAAAAGCAATATGTAATTTTTTTTTTTTGTAGTCAGGTCTGGGCTGTAAACCAGCGCTGGGTGAAGCTGTGCCAAGTGCAGCTCCCTCAGCATTTGCTGAGCTCACGCCCATTGCCATTGCTTATTTTTATAAATTTTTTAAGTTTTTATTTTCTGTAATTATTTAAATGTATGTACAAAATTAAGTGGCAATAAAGAAATCTATCTATCTATCTATCTATCTATCATAAATGGTATTGTTAGGATAATCACAAATTGTCTACTGCATTGCGGTGACGTCACTGCACGACTTCTATAAAAGGGAGGTTATTTGGTCGATCGCGGCATTTGCTCGCCGGCGTTCGGACGGGAAGGTTGTCGTGAGGTATCGATCATAATTAAAGGCTGTTTATATATTTCGATTGTAATTCTGATTAAAGAATGGTTACTGATTAAATATTAGTTACTGTTAAAATATTAGTTACCGTTAAAATATTGGTTACTGTTAAAAATTGCTTTAAATAGGTTTAAATCTTATATGTTAATAAAATCATTGTAATTTGTGTAGTTCAAATGTTCTTTTTTTATACAAATCCGGCTTTATATCCTAAAATCAGAAGTGGGATTGGCTCAGGGGCCCACATATATTAATTTGTTGAGTTAGTTTTAGAAAAACAGCCGTTAATTTGTGGTTAAAAATTAAAATGCCTCGTTCATCTCGTGTCGTATCTGATACGTCAGTGTGTCATAAAGCAAAGCGCAAGCGTAGCAAATCGCGTCGACGCCTCCGCAATTCTCGATTGTGTCGCGACTCCGTTTCGCGCTCACCGTCGAGTTCTAGTGGAGAATGCGCGCTCCCGCAGCAACGAAGGTACAGTAGTGCAAGGGTAGCAGCCATAACGAAGCGACTGGATGCTATAATGGGAAGGACGGCCAGCTCATCGCATACACCTCCACGTAGTGCAGGTAACACCGCTTTTCACTGTAGTAGCGATATACCATCCGCGGCTGAAAAGTTGGCTGATGCATTCAACGTGGTGATAAATAAGGTAAAGCCGAATAACTACTACGTGTCTAATTTCGACCCCGCGGTACACAACTTTGTGGTATGGCACGACGAGGTTGAGCGGGCAAAATTGACAAATAATTGGGGCGATTTAGAGTGTTTATCTCAGGTGGCCCATTGCTTAAAAGGGGATGCTAAGATCTGGTTGAATGAATGGGTCACTAATGACCGTTCTTGGAGTAATTTTATCGATTTATTATGAATTATTTAGATCTTTATGCCCACATGATCTGGATTACGCGAATATACTTTTTGAAGTCATGAATACTAACTTCGATAAATTCAATACATACGCTGAGTATGCTCGACGCTCGCTGCTGCGACTGCGCATTGTTAAGGGCCTGAGTGAAGAACTGATGGTTCAAATAGTGGTTCGGGGCATTAATGATGCTCAAGTCCGAGCTGCGGCAGCGAATGCCAAGTTAACAAGTTGATAACTTATTTACATTTTTAGCGATTTATGTCAAACCTAGCCGTGGCAAATTTGACAACCGTTCAGGTTATAAACCTAACTTAACGTTTAAACGAACACCTATACCCACGAGTAGCGATAACAATTCGTGTTACTCATGCGATGAAACGGGACATCTCCGTATCAATTGTCCTAAAAACTTAAACCTAATGAAAATCTAAAACTGTAAAAAGCACTTATTGCAAAAGGTTGGCCGTATTGAGTTATTGCTATACGATGGTATTCTAATCTCTTGGATGCTTGAGGTTCTTCACAGGTCAAGTTATGGCATCAGGCTTCCACCAGATCCTGATAGATGAGGGTTCAGTCCACATGACGGGTTTCGTTACCCCTGAGGGGTATTACGAATACTTCGAAATGCAATTAAGGCAGGCCAGGTACTCATATTTATTGACGACGTTCGTATTGTGAGTATGACTGTCAATGAAGGCATTAGCTTGTTGCGCGAGGTGTTAAAACATTAACCGAAACTAGGACTACCGAAATGGAGTATCTTGGCCGCGTCATAAATCATGGTCAGGTTAGACCGAGCTCTCGGAAGATGGAAGCGTTGGCAAACGCCCCCGTACCAAGGAACTTAAAACAGGTCGGGCAGTTTCTATGCCTGGCTGGTTACTTCCGCCGGTGTATTAAAAACTCTTGAGTGGTGCACGCGGAAAACAACGCATGCAGCAGGGCAGCAAATGGTACCATGGAAAGGGGAGTGGTGTCTCGAGAGTTGTACGGCTTTGTATGAAAGTGAGTACTGTTATTTGTTGTATTCCTAACAAAAGTCCTATGTTACAGCTTTTAGATATATTCCAAAATATGCAAATGAATGTATATGAGGGTTTGCTTGGATAAGAAGTTGTGAAAGATCGGAGCATTCAAGGAGAATCTCCTCAGGCAACCCTGGCAATACACATATGTAATATGTGTGGGGACCGCACCCCGGCAGACACGTTTCACGTGTATGGGCTTCGGCCTGGCAATACACATATGTAATATGTGTGGGGACCGCACCCCGGCAGACACGTTTCACGTGTATGGGCTTCGGCCTGGCAATACACATATGTATTATGTGTGGGGACCGCACCCCGGCAGACACGTTTCACGTGTATGGGCTTCGGCCTGGCAATACACATATGTATTATGTGTGGGGACCGCACCCCGGCAGACACGTTTCACGTGTATGGGCTTCGGCCTGGAAATACACATTGTAATATGTGTGGGGACCGCACCCCGGCAGACACGTTTCACGTGTATGGGCTTTGGCCTGGCAATACACATATGTATTATGTGTGGGGACCGCACCCCGGCAGACACGTTTCACGTGTATGGGTTTCGGCCTGGCAATACACATATGTATTATGTGTGGGGACCGCACCCCGGCAGACACGTTTCACGTGTAAGGGCTTCGGCCTGGCAATACACATTGTAATATGTGTGGGGACCGCACCCCGGTAGACACGTTCCACGTGTAAGCGTGTAGCGCGTATAAAAGATCTAGAAGACAAATCGCTTTAACTTAATGGGGAAGAGAATGCGAGTGCGTGTTAAAACGTAGATGTATGTTTGTGTGTGTGCCTCTGAAGCTTGTGAGAAGTGAAAGACAAACGTTATTTAAGTACTCGTATGAATCTATGACAGAGGGCCTTGGTAGCGTGAAGTATGAAAGTGTAGGCAATATCTAGCGAATTAACAATTTCAGGCACAGAAGACTGAAATGACTATGAGATTGCAGGACCTTCGTCAGTTCCTGCAGATCCATCGCCTGCTACTGCGGACGTCGCTGAAGATGTGTCCGAGGACGGCACACGGTCAGGAGAGGCCGTGTTAGGATAATCACAAATTGTCTACTGCATTGCGGTGACGTCACTGCACGACTTCTATAAAAGGGAGGTTATTTGGTCGATCGCGGCATTTGCTCGCCGGCGTTCGGACGGGAAGGTTGTCGTGAGGTATCGATCATAATTAAAGGCTGTTTATATATTTCGATTGTAATTCTGATTAAAGAATGGTTACTGATTAAATATTAGTTACTGTTAAAATATTAGTTACCGTTAAAATATTGGTTACTGTTAAAAATTGCTTTAAATAGGTTTAAATCTTATATGTTAATAAAATCATTGTAATTTGTGTAGTTCAAATGTTCTTTTTTTATACAAATCCGGCTTTATATCCTAAAAGTATTTATAACTACCATCAACATCTTTCAGCCCCTCTCCCACGCTAGGTGGTAGTGAAATTTCGCTATCGCGGTGTAGGACTTTTTGGTAATTCTCGCATTTGTAGGCGATATTTCTTGATGCAATTAGTTCAGATTTTTCGGGTAAACTGTGTAAATTATGTAGCATGCGGTCTCTACAGACAGGGCTTCTCTGCTTTATATCTCTAGTTATGAACATTGAGAGTTAGTGACTAAAATTAAGAAAAGCTAAGAAAAATAAAAGATTACTATTTTTTTTATACAGCTATACTATGCTATGCTTTTGTTACACATATATTACACCCTGTTTAAAGATAAGAAATAATTTTAAAATACTACTTAACCTATACAACGATCACAACACATAACTATGAACATTTAAGTAACTTTACACATAACTCAGATTATTTAAAAAAAATATAACTATACATGTTCACCATAATTAAATTAAAAGAACACTAATATTTATACGAGCGTAATACCCTACGGATCGCTTTTATTTTGGTCAGCAAAACAAAAGTAATGCAATGACAATGACAATACAAACTTGAAAATGTCGGTTTAAATACAATACTAGCTGTACAGTCCGCGCCAATCTTTATGGCCTTTCTGAGTGTAGCCGTGGGTACGAACTTGCGCATCGTACATTTCATAACCAATACGAGGACGCTTGCGGGTGAAAAACGGGGGGCGCGGGCGTGTCCTGCCTCCCCGCCCCGCGTATGTCCCCCTGATACCTGATTTTAGCCATAAAGATTGGCGCGGACTGTACTCTTCAACGCTTCGCGGTGTCACATTATGTATGAAAATGAAAAACAGAAATTAATATTATCACTATTGTAAACAACGCAAGCAATTGGCAAGCAGCAGAAAATTTCAGATATAACTGCGGTTGTCGCTATTCACTATTTCAATTATTATTTAACGACTAACTATTTTTACAGAACTTTTTGAGCTTTGGAACGTACAAAAACCAACTTAACATTTGTATACAGGGTGTCCCAAAACCATATAGCCATCAGTTATGTGTATACATTATTTTTCGGTTGTAGAATATGAGTCTGCAACAGGGTCACCGACCCATACCATCCCGAGGGTGTCGTAAGAGGCGACTAAGGGAACACAAGAGGCAAATCACCTAGAGAAGGAAAACTTGATACAAACCCTGTGCCAACCCGTCTTGCTAGCGTGGCACAGTAGGCTAATTTCCGTCCATGAATTTGGAGGAGGCCCAACTCAGTAGTGGGTCATTCATGGGCTGAAACTATAACTATAGTAATTGGGGTTTCTGTGCTTTTTTCTTTATATATAGCAATTTCATAAGCTGGAAAACAAATTTTAAAAAAAGTTGCTAATATTTTTCCTGTAATTTTGCAGAGATTTGATATACCCTATTTAAGCATTTGTTTACATTAGTTAGTCGCATTAGTTTGTACAATTAACGTTGCGTGTGGTGTTGGATTTAGAATACATAGTGACACCACCAAATTCCATCCTGAGGGTGTCGTGAGTGCCGACAAAATTCAATGACAACGCCCATCCTAGCCGGAGGAACGGACCTTGTGACGAAACCCTGTGCCAACCCGTCCGGCCAGCGTGACACAGTAGGCTAATTACCCTCCATGTAATGGAAGGAGCCCGACTCAGCCGTGGGTCATATAAGAGATGTGTAGCAGTAGTACAGAACAAATATTTGGTCTATTTCTTATGTTGCTATAATGAACTCGGACGGAAAATACAGAGAAGCGAGTTACAATTATAGGTATTATAATACTAGCGGACATGACAGACTTCGTCCTGTCAAAAAAATTGACTCTTTGACATTAGGAACACACCTACATTGATTAGACAACAGTGCGTGGTTGTCATTTAATATGAACTTTAAACAATAGCAATAAAGCTCAAATTGTCTCTACATTTTAGTTAGAAAACGTTTGTACGTGAAAAAGAAAAAGGCTGTTTTTAGGGGATTTCCGGAAATTAATCGAAATTTACTCCGCCGTAAAAAAATCCTTGAACTTCAACGAACATTTTAAAAAAAGAATTGGCTAAATTGGTCCAGGCGTTGTTGAGTTATGCGGTTACCAACACATTTTGCGATTCATTTTTATATTATAGATGTATTATAGAGACGTGGTCGCTCACTATGGGCTCCATCTGAAGGCTCAAAGTCACCCAAAGGGCAATGGAGAGGGCTATGCTCGGAGTTTCCCTGCGAGATCGAATCAGAAATGAGGAGATACGCAGGCAAACCAGGGTCACCGACATAGCCCACAAGATTGCCAAACTTAAGTGGCAGTGGGCAGGGCACATAGCGCGCAGGACCGATGCCCGATGGGGCAGAAAAGTCCTCGAGTGGCGACCGCGTTCCGGAAAGCGCAGTGCTGGTCGGCCTTCCACACGGTGGACCGATGACCTGGTTAAGGTCGCCGGAAAACAATGGATGCGGGCGGCCCAGGACCGGCCTTTGTGTAAATCTTTGCACATAGGCGTGCAGTGGACGTCTTTTGGCTGAAATGATGATGATGATGTATTATAGTCTTCCACGTCTTCTTTATAGTCCTATGTTAAGTCCAATATCCTAGTTTATCTTATTAAACCTTTACTCATGAATGAAAGCAATTTAGAAATGGAATTAAGAGTAAGTAAATTAAAGTAAAGTAAAAAAGCTCATTTTACACCTTTACTTACCGTATTCTTAACGTCAACAAACTATAGTATGTGAAACCAAATTTATAGAAGGAAATTACTTTTCCAAAGCTGACTAGACGTGTTAGTATCGAGAGTAGGGGAGGTTCTTGCCTTTTCAATACTTCAGCTGCCTTTTCTGTGTGGTGTTCGACATAGAATACACTGACATTAACCTATCCAACTTAAGGGTGTCATAGGAGCTGACTATAGGAACCCAACAGGCAAATAAACTAGCCACAAGAGTATAAAATCTTGAAACAACCCAGTGCCAACCCGTCTGGCCAGCGTGGCATAGTAGGCTAAGTTCCCTCCATGAAATTGGAAGAAGCCTGACTCAGTAGTAACTCATTTATGGACCGATAATGATGATTATGATGACAGACTCTGAGGTAGAATTCCATTAACTAAATTGCTTCCAAAGAACAATGATATTCAGGGTCTAAGAATTATGTTAAGGAACACATTTTACACTGGTGGGACCTCAACAATTTTGAAATTGCTACCAGTAAGTGTCTGGGGTATAAATTTGAAAGTGCACTTTAACGTCACTGCGTCCTCTATATCACCTCGGATGGACGATTTTTAAGCCGCATAACCTTTATCGCGGGGGCAGTTTACAAACATATAATTCATGAACACAAATGACACGCAGACTCAGAGCAATTGCCTCTGGTCTAAGGTCCGAAGGACAACGGGACCCGTTGATCCAAAGGTGACGCCTTTGAATCAACCTCTAGACCAACGAGGCAGTCAAAAGTTTCGGCAACCAGACGATGCGGCGCTGTACGGGTGCCGAGGCGATGTAGTGGGGCGGCGTGTATTATTTTATGTAATTTTGTTAATTGATTGTGGTATAGTCCTTATCAGGATCATTTGTAGACCACATATGGGTTGCGGGGCTCCTTGACAGGGACCGCAGTGCTCCTTTAATGATGTAAACACACACGAAAAAAATGTTTCATGCGCCCAATTCGTAGTAGGTATTTCAAAATAAGCGGGCCTAAACGTTATTTACAGTCCTCGCCAAACTTTTTAGCCGCTCTGAATGTGGCCGTCGGTGCGAACCTGCGCATCGTATTTCATAACTAATACGAACGTAGCACACTCACACTAACGCACGGAAGGCGAGGACGCTTGCGGGTGGAAGACGTGCCCTGCCTCCACCCCCCGCGTTCGTCCCGTTGATACCTTAATTTTGTGTTCTGCGCAGCGTAATGCGGCTCGGACATTCAGAGCGGCCATAAAGTTTGGCGAGGACTGTACATAAATCCCTTGATAACATCCGGATTGAAACTCGAAGTAACATTTTATGGAATAGTTTCATACCTTTTCCGAGCATTTGCTAAATACTTCTAAATTATGTACACAAGATGGCGCTATATATTAAATATAAAAAAACTTACTCTTCCTATGTCAGTCCAGCGCCATCTGTCATTCAGTTATAATCTAAATCAGAGTTGCTAGAAGGTTCCGCATTGGCAGACTGCACTGGCGCTGAACTGACCCTGTTGTTGACTCTAGAAAGATCTAGAACGGGCAGCCTGAGAACATAATCGCCGTCCCACGACCGCGATCTGTCTGACAGCTGAATGACCCTGAAGTCAGCCCTTTGGTCACTAGATGTCGTGGCTACAGGGTTGAGCCTTGGGATCCTTTGCGCTAGAGTCCTTAAACGCGAATTTTCGGGTCTATCCGATGCGAAAGTCTGTGGTTCGGCTCGACGAGATTCTTGTCGTTCCGTGGAAGCAAACATGTGTTGGTATCTCGCTATTTCACTTGGCAAGAGTGGTCGGGCATCTCTACCTATTCTTTGGACGGTAATCTGCCGCTGGGCCTGGGAAGTAGTAGAGTCTACCGTTGCGTGGGTGGGATGAACGAGTATGCTGGTCTGGTTCGTTCGTGTGGGTGAGGGGAAGTTTAAGGCTAGGAAGTCTGGGAGTGGGACGCAGAACACTCCTAGTTCCTCCTGTAACAACATAACCGATTCAGGCAAGGGTCAATATGGCAAGTCTTGTATTTTGCTATATGGACAAATGATTTTGTACACTTATTTCAAGTTCTTTTGCATACTCCTGAACCGATTTCCACTCCAATCGAATTTTATTTAATTATTAACATCGCAAATTTGACATTGTAATTATGGCAACATTTTGATCAGTTACTTTTTATGTAGCTTTCCTGAATTATTGAAATTTGCATTTCAATTACATTTGATTAAAGTTGTTGAACTTATGAATTCTGAAATCCCTGTACCAACTTTAATGCGAATAAATAAATCCTTGTGATTAATAAAATGAAGAAATAATTTACGAAATCGGTTCATAAAGACGCAGTTATACGGCAACACACATACAAATAAAAAACATAAAAGTCGAATTGAGATCGTGTTGAGTCGAATTGAGGTCCTCCTATTCTGATGTCAGTTTAAATGGTCGGCTATGTGGAATACTGGTAGTTGGCCACGTCAGGTAAGACTACTACCGCCCCTAACGAAATTGGGAAAAAGATGATGAAGAAGAAGATTTGATACCCCATGTAAAACCAAATACTCCGTGTGGTGACGGATTTAGAATACATAGCGTCACCACACCATTCTATCCTGAGGGTGTCGTAAGTGTGCCAACCCGTCTGGCCAGCGTGGCAAAGTTGGCTATTTTCCCTGCCTGTTATGGGTGAAGGCCCGAGAGGAGCTCAGCAATGAGTCATTTATGGGCTGAATAGTAGTAGTAGTACACCCAAATACTTACACTAGCATTTGGAGTCCTCTCCCCATTATTCTCTGGTATGCTAAAAAAAGGTTTCTTCTCCACATCAGTGGACGATTGACTGGCACTATTCGGCGGTTTCTCCTTAGGTTCCTCTTCTAAAGGTATATCGGGCACAACTTGCAACTCCTCCGGCGGGTTAGGTACGATCACGTAGCTCGCCAAGATACTTGACAGCTGGTCTAGTACCTGTAAAATGTTTAGAGCGACATCTGTTATTTTTTTCCAAGACTACATTGGTTTAGAACCGCGACATCTGTAGGCCAATGACAACATGTAATAGTCAAATGATAGCTGGTCTACCATCTGTTAAAACATATACAACAGCGACATCTGTTAACCTGCACCGAAGCCTACATTGAATGAGAACAGAGACATCTATTGTTCATTACGAAACATAAGGTACCTACATATAAAAAAAACATACCTCATCAGCTACTAATCTGTGTTTCGGGTCTTTCACCAGCAATCGTTGTATTAGAAATACTGTATTGTCTGAGACTTGTACTGTGTTGCCATCTCTGAAACAAAATACAAATAAACCCATATGATTTGCTGAATTTGTAATTACTTTTGGCATACTTTTGTATTAAGAATATACCAAACCACTATTTTATTTATTTGATAACATTGCTATCAAATAAATCATACATATGTAATTTGTTACGACGGGAATCGCCGCGAAGCCTTCCAAATAAAAACCGTATCATAATCAACATTCGTTTAGGAGCTACGATGCCAACGACAGATAGATATACACAGTCACACAGTACTCAACTAACACGCCTCATTTTTCAACATTTTTGAACATACTGATTTGAAAGGCTAATTTATTTAGAAAGAACAAATTTAATATCACCGCCATCTACCAAAGGAACTAATGTCTTAGTGTTTTACGTTTCACAAAAAAAACATTTGTTAAGATATATCCAAGTTAAAAAAAGACAAATACAAACATATACTTATAACTTACGGCGGTATATTATAGTTTGCCGCCTGTATCCTGCTAAAAAGCTGTGCCAAACTGGTATCACAAAATGGGAACTGTCCATAAAGCATTGTATAGAGCACAACTCCTAGTGCCCACATGTCAGAAGGCTTTCCCAAGTACGGTTTACACAATAGAACATCTGGCGAAATGTAGGCCGGAGACCCTGAAATTAAAAAGAATATCTATTTTAGAATAGTACACTTCACAGTTACTACAAGGAGAATCCTACCGACTGCGCCATTTTTACATAATTCAAATTATGGCCTTCTAATGTTTTTTGGTCTATATTGGAGATTCCAATTTTTTTTTTAATTTAATTAATCATAATGTTATTTTACCTCTTTGGTCCTTTAAAAGGTCCCTGTCGCTCCCAAGGTGTGTGCCTAGACAGAAGTTAGTGATGATGACTCGTCCTGATCGCTGGTTCAGAACTATGTTACCCAGCTTCAAATCCCTGTGTACTATGTTTCTCTGAAAGAATATGACGTCAACTTGTAGCTTATAACCATTCTACAGACAAAAGCCCTATAACCACCCGAAGTGGGAATCTCCTGAAAGGAGCAGTTCTGTGTAAATAACGTTTTCCATTTTGAAGAATGAGGGAAACGCAATCGTTTTTCGAAACCATTTTTTTTATTAAAATGTGCGTTCCTTAAGTAATTAGCCGTATGGTTACGACCATCCACATTCATACTGAAATTACCACGTGTTCTGAATGTCTCCCCACAGCGAAGAGCCAGCAAGAAAATATGTAGTTGCTTTTTACGAAACCAACTATTTCTTTGTTGCTCAATCTTTGAACAACAATCGTCATAGAACGCGCACCAATAGCGGATAGCATTCGCTTACTAACCCAACTGTTGTAAGATATCGTGCCGATGAGCGTTATCTGGATATTTCCGTGTGGTGAAGGATTTAGAATACATAGTTTCACCACCTTATTCGTCCTGAGGGTGTCGTAAGAGCCGACAAAAGGAAATGATAAGGCCGAAAATGTAGCCGCAAGAGAAGGAAACCTTGACACGAAACCCTATGCCAACCCGTCTGGCTAATTACCCTCCATGTAGTTGGAGGAGGCCCGACTCAGCAGTGGGTCATTTATGGGCTGAGAAGTAGATTATCTATGTGTGCGTTGCTTAAGCGCGCGTTGTACCTTTTTGTTATTTCTTTTTTTTTATTACGTTGTGCCATCAATCTCACAAAAGCTTACCTTATGCAAATTGGCGACTACCCTCACGATGTCATAGAATATTAATATCGCCTCCTTCTCGGGGACCTTTTTGACTTTGGTGACATACTGCTGGAGGTTGACCAGCTCGGAGCCTTTCTCACTGAACTGGTGAGAAGTCACACAGTCCAGAACCAGGAACAGTCTCTCCATAACCCTTCCGGTATACAAGTAACCATTACCATTCGGATTTGGTATTTCTTCTAAAGCATGATCCTGGAAATTAAAAACATATACAAACGTTTTTTACTGGCTAACTAACTTCTGACCTGCGCGAACATCGTACCGCCAGTTATCTGTAAAGTTATCTGAACTCAAACTCAAAATTAAGTTTATTTACGTAGGTTTTATCACAAAACTCTTATAAATCGTCATATTTACAGTTACCATTATCATCATCTTACGACCCATGTCCCACGCTAGGTGTTAGTCTCCATACACACCTATCAGTCGTCATATCTACAGTCACACCTTTCATACACCAGTTCTCATGTTTACAATCCATCCATCTCTCTTGATCTTCCACAACCCTTACGTCCATCCACATTCATGCTGAAACTACCACCGGTTCGGAATGCTGCTCTACAGAGAAGAGCCGGCAAGAAACTCTGTAGTTGCTTTTTTCAAATCAATGGGTTGAACGCAGCCTATTTAACAGTGCGTACTTTTTTCACTTTAGTTATTGTATGTGAGTGAAAAAAGAAGAAGAAGAAAACAGTGTGTTTTAAAGTAGGATGCCACAACTGTCCAAATCTACAATCTAAGGCACGTCGATTTGGCTATTGAATTAGCAGTGTATCCTGCCACATGCACTGCTAGGGAAATGCCTCGACACGAGTGTATGTGGGGACTCGAAGGCGCCCTTCAATGAATGATGGGCTTTCTCCTTACCTACTAAAGCTCGTCGCCTGATAGGCTACTGAAAAAAAGCATAACGCGTATCGAGAGGGCCGTCTACAAACATGTAATTCACAACATAAATGATATCCATGATTGGAGCCAGTGCCTCTGGTTTACACAAATACAAAACCCAGGACCCCGTGATCCAAAGAACCCATAGGCAGTCCCCAACAAGGCAGTCTATGAGTTGTGTCAATATAACTGAAAACTTTGCTATACAAGATATATTGCGAATGCATAAGCACTAGATTTGACGCCTCATATCCCAGGAGAAATTTCCCGGGTAAATTTGAATTTGTGTTCTTCACATTAATTTCAACACTCCAAAGCAGACCACTTGAATAATTCAAACTCTACTCACATCTAAATTCAAGGTTATGTTGCAGACTAACATGAGATACACATAAATTATATATTGTTGTGAAACAATAATTGATGCGGAGAATCAGACTCCCTGTTGGTGCATATCCTAACACAAAATGGCTTTGTTAAAGTAGGTCTTTATAAAAATTAAATAGTCAACTGTGAAACTACCTCTGGTTCGAAGTACTGCTTCACATATAAGAGTCAGGAAGAAATCATGTAGATTCTTTATCTTTATAAAACATTTTTTTAAACTTTGCAAAATCAATGTAATTAATTTTCATTTTGTACCTTGAAAAGCCCATGGTGATGTATAACTCCATCTTGGTCTTTCAACAATGACAACAATGAATACTCAGTGTGAAGGAGCATCTTTCCCTGTCTATCATCTTGAGTCTCTGGTCGCCCCTCTTCCTTGAAAGTCAGTATTTTTACCTGAAAATAACCATGATCTTAAGAAAGACACCATTAACATTTAGTTATCTGTAACCAATTTTTTTTCCCTCTTCCTGGGAGATATAAAATCAATATATCTGTGGTACATACCTAACTAGATTTTTTTTTTCTCTATTATTTCATTCATTTAACAAATTTATTTTAGGGCAGTTTTTAATATAAAAGTATAAGAATAATAAAAAATGTTGAAATGCTTAATTCAAATACAGTAGAACCTCTATTAGTCAAACATCAAGCGAGACACCAAAAATATTGAATTATAGAATTTTTTACTTAGGTGGATTTAGAAGGAAGGTCGTAAAATAAAACATTGCTATGTTCGAGACACAGAATTTGGAGATTTGGAGGTTTACAACTTATTGAGGATCTAATTAACAAGGTTCTAATGCAATTTTATTTATCCATACCTCCAAAGGAAACTAATTAACATATATACATTATAGAAAATATACAAATTTCATGTTAACATTTATTACATCATAATTAAGTGGTAATTTAGCAAAATATGATGCAAGTTTTGTAAAATTTCTGTTTAATAATGTTACAAAAGTCATCAGTATTGCATCATTTTTAACATTATACTTGCAATGTATCTGGACTTGATAAAGCTATTATTAATAATCTACAGAAAATATTTTAGATATTTTTTTCAAGCATACGTAATTTGTATGTTTCTTACCACTCTTGAGTTAGGACTTCAGAATTAAATATAACTTCAAATGTAATTAATATGTCACTGCACTTTCATACTTTTACATTCAATCTACACATAT
Organism: Clostera curtula; assembly: GCA_905475355.2. Lineage (NCBI taxonomy): Eukaryota > Metazoa > Arthropoda > Insecta > Lepidoptera > Notodontidae > Clostera > Clostera curtula. The sequence continues at coordinate 11,602,721 of FR997816.1, read as the reverse complement.
GAATTAAAGCCACAAAAAACAGATTCAGAGACAACAAAAAAGAATGGAAAGACATTCAACTAGTTAGGAACACAATATATTTTAGTACAACTAAAATGCATTTATATTTCTACAGATTGAGCTAAAAGAAATCTCTACCTTGTCTGTGTATTAAACTTATTTAAACAGTCAGATTATGGTAGGCCAATTTTGTATTCTAGGAAGTACATATACAATAGCAGATCAAATTTTATTCCTGCCACAAATTACCTGGTAAAAGTCATCAGTATTTGCCTTCCTTGCCAAACATTGCACAATACTCTTCACTGGACTAGGCCCAAGATAAGGCCCCAATAAGTAAGGACCAGCCTTGCGTACGATCTTATCCGGTACAGGGGTCCAAGGAGCTGGCACATCGCTGCTGTTGTACGTCATTTTCGACCTTTTAGAAGATCTTGTTACATATTTGCGAGAATTCTTTAGAACACTACTGGATGAAGAATTAGCATACGCAGACACCCTCGCGATCTTTGCACTTGGCTGTAGAAGCAAAGGTCGTGTCCTCTTTCCCTGGTTTCTACTGGTCTCAGGCCTTTCTTGGTCCATGGCAAGCAACGTTCACTCACAGACAAAAATAAAGTAAACTGTAAAGTTCCGTAATAGAGCACAGAAATAATGCAAAGCATGAACCGTTTAATTTAGAACTGAACAGCGTTTCATTAAATATTCACGACTGGGGGTCGCAGAGATAAGGAATTTAAAATAGAGAAGAATAGAAATCTAATTTCAATAAATATACGAAAATGTCTGTTTTCGTTCAAAAACAGCGGATGTAAATTAGGTATTCTGTGTAGTATTTTTCCGTAAAGTTATGAAATGGTTGAAATTTTAATTTAAACATAAACCTATTATAAATGTTATCGTAAATATTTGCTTGCCTCATCTCATCCTTAAGAATGATAAAACTTTTGAACGAAATTAAGGAGTGATGCACATTATCGCGCACGTCCGGCGGGTAAGTTCCAATTTACGGAAATACGAATATACCTAATGTTGTTGATGAATTGAACGAACGATGATAAGCCTCATAGTAATAAGCCAGGCACTTTAAAAGTGCATAATAAGCTAGTACCAATCATCAAATTATTAACCGCATAGCAAATTGTAAGGAATGTCATTTTAAGTCACGTGATTAGACAGTTCGTATCTCACTGACATACTGTCATGTCAATCTTCTGTGTCAATAATTAAACAAAAGACGTTACTGTAATGAAACGATGAAAGCTGCAAAACGGTACAAACTTATTGGATCTGTCTGAGGCACAATTAATATTACGTAGTTTATTTTAGGCACAGTATATTATTTCTTGTTTTGTTTTGTATTTCATACACTGGTTTCTGAAGCTTGGTTTATAAAATTTGATTGATTAAAATTTTGTACAAAGACGCTAGTAGCCATGCCAAAAAACCGTAACTGAATCCGTTTTCATCCGTTTTCAGTCACTTCCGTTTTCTTAAACGAAAACAGCCTTCGGCTATCGCTGAATGAAGTAAATTACACGTCTATTGAAAAATGCACCTAAACGTAAAACCCGGCTTATTTATCTTTGCATATACCAACTGCACTTAAGGATGTGGGTAGTCGGAAATTTAAATGCCTATGGCTTAGACCGATTTACACTTTTTAAGAACACGGAATAGTCACTAAACGCGTCCCATAATGTGCATTCAACTTTAAAGTTTCTAGGGGCCTAAATGAATGCGTAGTGTCACCTACCACCCAATTCCATCGTGAGAGTGTCATGAGAACCAACAAAAGGAAATAACAAGGACTTTATTTCCATCAGCAAGAAAGGGAAACCTGATAAGCATGAAGCCGTCCATTGCTGCTATGCCGCAAACAAGATAGCGTCTTACCATCCTTTAATGACAAACCTTTTCTCATTGGTTCTAAATGGAATGAGGTTACAATATCTGTGACCACAGAGACCAACATGTTTATCTTAATTATATTAACAGTACACCACACCATACCAATGAAATTGTTTTATGCTATGTATCAAAATACGATATTATTTATTTTAAATATTCTAGTTAGTGCATTCTTCGGCGCTATCAAAATAGAGACTATAAATACTAAGTTCTGAGAACAATATCATACGATAATATTTATTTTCTATAATCTAGTTGGTGCATTCTTCGGCGCTGTGTGCATTCGTGATACGCTACGCTATCATTAGTTAGAACAAAATAATCAAGAGTCGCTAGGTATTTTGACAATTCACAACTTGGCTTGACAGCTAACTGACAGATTTTATAACCATGAATGTCACGATTCTTCGATAATATTTTGTGATTCCAGTACCATTTGTATTGTGCAATAACTTAAAAAGAAAGCAATCAGTATAGACTCGTCAAATTAAATACGAACAGCAGTATGTGGAAAGGATTAAGACTCACACAGTCGCAACTAACCAAGTTACATTTCAATGGCCACAAATTACAACCCGTCGGTGTTCCTGCATTGGATTCTGTGTTGAGGCAATGGTATGAATTCTGTAAGAAGCCCCCAAAAGGTTTTGAGAAGTATTTCCAACCTAGTTCTAGTCAGAAACAAGCAAAAACACCAGACAAAAATGATTCTCCCGCACCCTCGAAAAGTGCGCCGCCGCCGTCCGGAAAACCAACTTCTTCCGACAAATGGAATATGAATATGTTCTCTAATACCTCATCGGGCGGTGGGCGTGGACCCTACGATGGCCAAGATAGAGAAAAATGGATGATGTTTGGCGCTTTCGGTGTCGTAACTCTGTTAGCTTCGATCGCGTACTTCGAACTTCGTTACAGAGAGATTAGTTGGAGGGATTTCGTCAACATGTATTTGAGCAAAGGTGCAGTGGAAAAGCTAGAGGTTATCAACAAAAAGTGGGTGAGAGTAAAGTTACACGCTGGCACAGTTCTTGAGGGTAAAGTTATCTGGTTTGCAATCGGCAGTGTGGACTCATTTGAGAGGAATTTAGAAAATGCACAAATTGAAATGAATATTGACCCACCAAACTTCTTACCTGTCATTTACAAGACTGAAGTAGAAGCTGCTAGTTTAACAGGGTTGCTGCCTACATTACTAATTATAGGCTTCCTAATATACATGATGCGAAGATCTGCTAGTATGATGGGCGGCGGAGGGCGCAAAGGCGGGGGCTTATTTGGTGGAGTAATGGAGTCTACAGCAAAACTAATCAACCCTACTGATATTGGGGTAAAATTTCAAGATGTAGCAGGCTGTGAAGAAGCCAAAATTGAGATTATGGAATTTGTAAACTTTTTAAAGAACCCCCAGCAGTATATTGACTTGGGTGCAAAGATTCCTAAAGGAGCTCTATTAACAGGACCTCCGGGGACTGGTAAAACTCTACTAGCTAAAGCAACAGCAGGAGAAGCCAATGTACCATTTTTAACGGTTTCTGGATCAGAGTTCTTGGAGATGTTTGTTGGAGTTGGTCCATCAAGAGTCCGTGACATGTTCTCAATGGCCCGCAAACATGCTCCATGTATTTTGTTCATTGATGAAATAGATGCTGTGGGCAGGAAGAGAGGTGGACGCAGTTTTGGTGGTCACTCGGAACAAGAGAACACATTGAATCAGCTTCTTGTTGAAATGGATGGGTTTAACACAACAACAAATGTTGTAGTACTGGCTGCTACTAACAGAGTTGATATTTTGGACAAGGCTTTATTGAGACCGGGTAGATTTGATAGACAGATCTTTGTACCAGCACCGGACATCAAAGGAAGAGCTTCCATTTTCAAGGTTCACTTAACACCACTAAAGACAACTTTGAATAAAGAAAATTTGGCAAGGAAAATGGCCGCACTCACACCAGGTATCATATTACTTAAGTTGTTATCAGTAAATAATCACTCTCGTGACTGCCTCGTTGGTCTAGTGGTTAGATGTGCCGCCTTTGGATCAACGGGTCCCGGGTTCGATTCTGGGGTCGGGCAAGTGTCTTTGTCTAAACCAGAGGCACTGGCTCGGAGTCTGGGTGTCATTTCTATCTATAATATGTATGTATTTACAAAAAAAAATTATATAAGTAGTTTATCATCTGTCTCGTTACCATAACAAAAGCATTAAGTTGCTTAGCTTGGGACGAGATGGCATTGTGTGAAATGTCCAAGGATATATATTTATTTATTATTATATATATTTATATATGTCCAAGGATATCTAACACCAAGTATAAAATTGTGAGAGATAGATTTTCGTTGTTTAACAATATGTGCATTGTACATTAATTCTATAATGTAGGTTAACCCCATATAATCTTGATTTGCAATACAGCAATATGATATACTACTACTACTCAGCCCATATCTGACCCACTGCTGAGTTAGGCCTCCTCCAGTTACATGGAGGGTCATTAGCCTACTGAGCCACACTGGCCAGACAGGTTGGGCCCTCATGTTTCCCTCCTCTTGTGGCTAGCCTAGGCCTTGACATTTAATTTGTGGGCTCTCACGGCACCCTCAGGATGGAATGGGGTGGTGACATTATGTTTTCTAAATCAGTCACCACACTTATGTATATACTGATGTTATAGTATAAAATTAAGTCCTAATAAATTTATTGAGAGACATTTTTTACAAATCAGTGAATGATTTTATACAGTACTAGTGGCCCGCCCCGGCTTCGCCCGTGCAAAGCGGGGGAAGGTTTATACATATAAACCTTCCCCTTGAATCACTCTATCTATTAAAAAAAACCGCTTCAAAATCCGTTGCGTAGTTTTAAAGATTTATGCATACATAGGGACGGACAGAAGAATGCGACTTTGTTTTATACTATGTAGTGATAATTGAATGTATTAAGAATATTTCTATATGGTGCCAATTTTAATTGGAATGGATTAATTAGTTGACCATCTTCTTTTCTTCATATCCACCATTTTCGGAAATCCTTGATCAACAATCTCATTTCTCCAATATATTGTTTACGTTAATTTACACAACTATTAAGACAATTTGTTTAAAAGATATGTATTCACTACACATAAAAGGCGTAGTGCTAGAAGCTCTCTTTATTTATTACGTAACAATATAATTATTTAAATGGTCGTGATCTATTTATTTGGGAGGTGTGATCGACGCAAAATTCTATGAAAAAAATCTATGAAATGTATACAAAGTAAATATTGAATAACGTATACCAATTCGTCACTCAACGCGTACCGAACCAGGTACACCATACAAGAAATGAGTCGTGTCAGCAAATTCCTGATCGCGTATGAGAATCAGACAGATCATGTTACTGTTTTCCAGACATTCTTATCGAATCAAGTGTTTTGCTCCTTGTAATCTACAAAGTTTGATACATCTAGGTTCTAATTATACTATAAGCTGTTTAAGAAATTGTTGACCACCGGTGGTCAGACATTTCTATAGATAACGATAACAAACAATTCAATGAATTGATTGACATGCTTATCGTGGATACTGTTACCCGTGTGGGGAGGGGGCAGAATATAAAACTTCCCCACCGCACGCTGGGAAATAACGCGTGTTGTAAAAGTCAAGAAAACCCTGCACGATTCTTGGTAGGATCTTATGGTCCGCCGGGCTAGCTACCTCCCACACATCTAAGTCCGGCGCCAAGCAGTTTTACTGTGTTTCGTCGTGCGTATGTGAGAGCCGGTGTCCTACAACACATTTCCTTGAATTGCCTGCTCCATCTTGGAACCTGTCGTTGCTTTCCATCACGCAAGCTTAGGGTCAAAGGCATTCAAGTCACTGACAAAAATACTCTACCGTATTTCCCGTATCAATTTCCTTCTGTTCGGTATTCTTATTTGCCGCGTTGTATATGATTACACATTTATTAATATATACTCTTCTCTAACTCCAGGCTTTACCGGAGCAGACATCGCGAACGTTTGCAATGAAGCCGCGCTCATTGCTGCTAGAGAGTTAGCAAACGACATCAACATGAAGAACTTTGAACAAGCTATCGAAAGAGTTGTAGCTGGTATGGAGAAGAAATCCAATGTACTTCAACCTGACGAACGGAAGATAGTGGCATACCACGAGGCGGGACACGCGGTCGCCGGCTGGTTCCTAAGACACGCTGACCCGCTCCTAAAAGTCTCTATAATCCCAAGAGGAAAGGGCCTGGGGTATGCTCAGTATCTGCCCAAAGAGCAATATCTCTACAGCCAAGAACAACTCTTCGACAGAATGTGTATGACATTAGGAGGAAGGGTCAGCGAAGAAATATTTTTCGGTCGGATCACAACAGGTGCTCAGGACGATTTGAAAAAGATCACGCAAAGCGCGTACGCTCAAATCGTACACTATGGTATGAATGCTAAAGTTGGTAATGTGTCATTCGAAATGCCCCAGCCAGGCGAGATGGTGGTTGATAAGCCTTATTCAGAGAAAACGGCAGAGCTAATCGATTCTGAAGTCCGGGCTCTGATCAATAGTGCGCACAAGTTCACAACAGACTTATTAACTAAAAATAAAGATAATATAGAGAAAGTAGCCCAAAGGTTATTGAAACAAGAGATTCTAAGTAGGGATGATATGATTGAACTATTAGGACCTAGGCCATTCCCTGAGAAGAGTACTTATGAAGAGTTTGTTGAAGGCACGGGGTCTTTAGATGAAGATACCACGTTACCTGAGGGTCTTAAGGATTGGAACAAGGAGAAACAACCCACAACGCCCACAGAAAGTATAAAGAGCGATACCAAAACAGCCCAATGATTAAGTTTTGATCGATGTGTAGATTGAGTTTTTAGTCTGTTTACGAATAATAAAATATTTTAATTACCTTTAAGTTTAAAGGGCTTTTTGTTAACATCTTTTGATGTGTGTTACATGACTTAGTTTTTTTTTATAGTGAGTGAGTGAAACTCGCATTTAACGTGTCACGATGAAACTGTCGCATTTAGCAACCAATGCCGTTCAGTAATAGGATCGATAAATTATTTTCTAACCAATAAGCTGTTCGCATGTTTGTATTATATGTAGCTGCTTCGTAACAAATTGTTTTTTTTTTGTAAATTAAACAAATTCCAGTATGTGTTTTTCTCATTATATTAGTTTTGCTCCAGGGCCACTGTTAGCGCATCCTAACATGGGATATACATACTTAAAAGATCATTATCGCTTTAAAGGTCGCGACGCGAGCAGCCACGAGCGTCTCGTCGGTGGTCAAGCGATACCGATCTTTAAGTATGTATAATATGCTCCTTGACCACGGGCGTACACACCTTTTCGCTCAGGGAAGACAAAAAAAAACAGAAATGCACAGTATCATCATAGTATAAAGAAGAGGGAGTAGGCTATCTCCGGCCCAATTCGCGATATAATTACCTACTGTCTTAGGGTTGTCACTTTTAGCTAAATATTAGGCGTGGCTGTTCGCGCTTCGCTAGCAACCGCATGAACAGCGGCAACGTCAAGTCGCGGTCCCGACTCGCCATGTCGCCGCTAGATGGTACAGGCGGCAACATAGTCTAAGAGCTTGTGTTTAATTTATTGTCTTAGTGCTTTATACAAGTCAGCTTTTTGTTTTTTTTTATTATGCATAATGTAGTATTTTTACACATAAAGGACCACATTTATTTTTAATTAATACAAACATATCTATTGAATCACACATTTATTACAAAATTACAAATTAGCTACAGAAAAATACTTTCTTCGGTTTCGACTATTACGAAACGCCTTGTTATTAAACTTTAATGTGTAATATATCCGCATCCTTATAAATAACTTTTGCAAATATAATTTCGGAAAACATGGGCAGGGCAGTGAAAAATGTAAATATTTTATTTGTTCATAATTAGACATGCCAATTTTGCAATTTATGTGATCATTTTTAAATGCTTTTTGGAATATCTGCTCCATCCTCTTAATATTTTCAACAAAGTCGTCGGGTGGAATCACTAACAAAATTTGGTCTCTAGAATAATTTTTGTAGTGAAGGTACCTAGATTCTGCACTTAAATTGCAAACTTGCTGATTCGCGTTTAAATACGATTTAAGTTGTTCGCAATCCTCGTGACGTTCAATCCACTTTTTCAACAAGGCTCCGCATACGTAAAAAAAAGCATTTTTTTCGGGGATATTAAATTCTATATAGTCTGAACAACTAATATCACGCAATACACTATTTGACTGCAATATTGCAATAACACCCAAACATACAGCAATACGTTCTTCTGCGATTATCAGACATTTTGATGATGATATTGATGAATAAAACATTTAGCGGTGCCGAAAAGCCGTGACGCGCGCGCGAACCTTGTGCAGTGTTAGCCCCGACTGGCGCACTGAGAAACGGGTCGAGATTTTGTTAAAGTGTGCGTGCGTCGACACATAGATACAATAGCGCACACATACAAGCCGCGCGCGGTGCGTTTGTATGAAGATAACCTACTTCCCCTCTCTTTATACTATGGTATCATTAACTGACGACACATAGATAACTTAGTATCTAGATAGGCCGAAAATTTAGCTACAGGAAGGCAAACTTCTCTTCTACACATTGGCAGTATTGAATGAATTTAATATGAATAAGCTTATAACAAATGTTCTTTTTTTGAGAATTGCTAGTCTCGCTCAGAGAGATGAACATACCATAGGTAACTCAATTATGCCTAGAGAAAGTAGTGATCTGATGAATTTTGATATGAGGCTCATTATGGTCACGATATTACCAAAGGGAGAGGAGCAGTATTATTAAATACTAACGATGCAACAGTTGATAGGTAAAAATAAATTACGGTTTATTGAGGATATGGAATAAAATAAATTACGACATTTCGAGTACCAATATTATTTAATTGGCCACTGGCTGAAATTATAAATTTACATTGCCTCCCCTCCAATAAGTCGAATGCATTAAGGCAGTCATTTCCGCGCGCTTCTGTCGCTCCGTCCTCTTTATTCGAGTGAGGAGAGAGCGAGAGAGCGCTCGACAATGTCAGCCCTGTACAAAACTTGAAGGAACAACTTCAACAAAAAAAAACAGGGTTATATTAAAATTATAATATGAAAATATTCAAATATCAGCTGAAAATATATCCAGCTTGTTTCTGTTTATTTAAATATTCACTACATTTACTTTATACATCACCAATTTCTTAAGTAAATTCAGTTTTTTGTACAATATAAAAAGAATCTTATATTAACTATGTTTACATGCGAGTAGTGTATAACACGCCATCGCACAATGATCTAACCGAGCGAACGAAAAATAAAGGAAAATCGTAACAAAATATTAAAATTACGGTAATTATTACAAGTAACTACACTATATTTATGTTCAACATTTTATGTCAATATTCATTATTATCTATACTTAATTTGAAGCCTATGATATAACATTATAAATGATGAAAACATTATTTCTTCTTCATGATATCATTCAACAATTAAATCCATTAACAACTCGCATCCACACTTTTATTGAACGGAAAATTATCACTAATCTCAGTAACAAGGTAGGTCCATATCAATGGCAGTCTCTGATTTTTTCCCCTTTAGGTTTCCTGCCCCGCTTCTTGCCAGACGTGACCCCGGCGAGGGCCATCGCGGCTCGTTTCGCGAGACACGATTTGCAGAACCAGTCTTCAGTCGCCCCGGGCTCTTCGGTAATGCCTACGCAGACCCAATGGTACCACCCATCGCAGCCGTCGCAACCTATCATAGGAGATCCGTTGTCGGGCTGACCGCAAGCCGGACACACCCATATCTTGTTCCCCTGGGCGTCGACGTAGTACGGCGTCGGTAGTGGCCCAGTCGGCTTCTCCACGGGTGGCGTCGGAGCCGGCGGAGGAGGTTCTTCAGAAACCGAAACGTCGTCATCAAAATGCTCAGCATTCCCTTTCTTCGATAGTGGTTTGATTGATATCCGCTTGTATTTGGAGCTTGAGGTTGGTGTATTCTTTCGAGGCGGCGAAGCTCCAGGAGGCGGAGACGATTGACCTTCGCCGTCTATATGATTGTGTTTCGAATGCTTCTGCTTCGGCGGCCTGGTCACCAGTGCCGATATTTGCGCCAGCTCCGGCGAACGACTGTGTTCTCTTGAAACAGGTTCTTCTTTCACAGGCGAGCCTTCGTCGTCTTCTTTTTTAACTACGGGCTTTATGTTCAATTTAAAGAAGTCCGGCGAACTCGGCGGCATTGGAGAATTTGAGTTTGAAGAGCTCAACTTCAACGTCAGTTTCGGAACTAATCCGTCTGCTGCCTTCTCTTTTTTCTTCTCCTTCTTTTCTTTCTTAATTTTATCTTTTAGCTCCAGTTTCTCGTCTTTGTCTCTCTTCTTTTCAGATTTGTCTTTGCTTTTATCTTTTTTATCTTTCTTCTTTTTAATTTTTATGCCATCTTTATCTTTTTCTTTCTTCTCTTTCTTATGCGATTTATCCTTTTTCTTTTCGATATTTTCGAGTTCTCTTTCTTGTGATATTTCGGGCGTAGGGGGTATTGTAGGCGCCGGTTGTGGTTCCGGATCTGGTTCCGGTAACACAACCGGTTCCGGCGTTGGGACACGAGGAGGGATAGGCGACTGCCTAACGGGAGATTGTCGCGGTGGAGGTTCCTGTTTCACGGGCTCAACTTTAGGGGGATTCAACTCTATAGTAATATCAGGGTGAATCGGTGGCATTTTATATAGATTCGATTTGTGATCTTTATGTGACTTTGACTTATGTTTCTGTAATATGTTTGGAATGGTCTGAGATTTATGCTTGTCATGTCTCTCTTTTTCGCGCCCTAGCATGGGAGTCTTATTCATGCCTCTGTCGTCGTCATTATCAACAGGTATAACTTCTAAACTCGGTCGACGTAACATTGGGGGTATTTTCATTGAAGATCTAGAAGTGTGGGGAAAATTACCCATAGGCATCATTTGGTTATGAATACCAGGATTTAGATTGCCAGGCATGAAACTAGGACCTGGGATTAAACCAGGTCCTCCACCTAAAGCAAATGGATTGAGGTAATTTGAGGGTGGCACCCCTCTCAGAGCAGGATTGTTTGCTAAGCCAGCCAGGAAATCACCACCCAACCCAGGTGCCGGTATTAAACCAGGGCCAGACATCAGGCCTCGTCCAGGAGTCATTGCTGAGAAGAATGGGAAACCCGGTGGCAATTGCGGCATCTTGGATTCATTCTTTGTCCTACTTGACTTGGTTGCTTTGGCTCCAGGCAATTTCATAGGTTGTTTCTCAGCTTGCGCCATTTCGAATGCCAACTGTTGCTGTTTTTTCAACAATTTTGCCTCCATTTTCGCATTTTTATCTTTCTTCTCCTTATGTTTCTTTTCCTTTTTAATTTTTGGACTGACACTAGCTAGGTCTTTGGGATAGGGTACTTGCAGGGATTTATTGATTGATATACTCGGCCGATGGTCTAGTGGCGGAGGCTTTGTTACCATTGGATTAATATCTAGATCATCTTCAATATTTATCACTTCATCAGTCCGTAAGTCCATAACTTTAGATAAGTCCATAGCACTTTCAACATTATTGTTCACCACTGATTCTTCAGATTTCACTCTAACACTCTCATTGGGCCTACCCTCAATTGAATTATTATGTGCAGAATTTTGTAACCTTGAGATCAACGAATCAGCGAGTAATTTATCATGTACAACCTCTGGAGCACTTTCCTTAGATTTGTTCGATATTCTTTTAAATATATTAATTTTTGATCTATCTGGTTGAGAAGCCAATTTCTCTTCCTCGTCAATGACTTCCTTCTTAATTTCCACAGGAACAAAGGAGTTTGTAGAATGTGGTCTATTTACAGGCACAGAATTAGAAACAAGTGGAGATTTAGAAATAGGAATTCTTCTTGGTACAGGGAGTGCATCTTCAGGTAAAACTGGTGGCCTTGAGATTAGTGGCAAAGGCTCTACCGGTTCCTGTTTGATTTGTGGAATGGGCCTCATTGGCTCTAATATAGGAGATGGAGGTGGTGGCATAGTTGGCTTCGATGGAGGTGGTAAAGCCTTCGGCGCAGGCATTGTCACATGATTATGATGCATAGGATGAACATCTTTACTTTTCATCGGGTGACCAGGAGGATGCTTATTCAATTTATTACTATCTTTAGATTTACTACTTTCACCTTTATGACTCTTATCTTTTCTTTTACTTTTCATAACTTTACCGTTCAATAACTTATTCTTCTTAGATTTCTTATCACTTTTCTCTAATGTTGGTGCTTTTATTATATTAGAATGATGCGAGTTTGGTTTATGTTTATCAACATGTTTTTCTGAGATAACAATAGGAGGCTTAGCTTCGGGTAGTTTACCCTCTCTCGCTGGTGACAGGAAACCTGACATAGTCATCATGACACTGCTGATTTCTCTTGTCCTCTCCTCCTCATCCAAGCGTAATCTTGGCCTTTTACTATTTGGTAATGATACTGGATCATTAGGTCTCTTGAATATGTCCTTTGTTTTGTCTGGACTGTCTGTGACTGAAATTTCTGGACTTGTACACGAAACATTACTATTATCCACATTATCAATGCCATTTTGACGTATCTCAACTGTTCCCGCCACAGCTGGTGTATCCCTTTCCTTCTCCGGGTACATTGGAGGCAGATGTTCGTGAACATGCATTGGTCTTGTGACAACTTCATGGCTACCAGGTTTCAGGAAATTCAAATTAGATTCTTTAGGTTTCGGGAACTTTTCAACTGTAACAGGGGGTGGTACCGGCGGTACAGACCTTGTGTATTCAGTCAACTCTGGTAATTGAATGTGAAGGTCACGAAATACTAATCCTAAGTCATGTAGATTGGGTTCAGTCCTATTAAATTGTTCGGCGTATCTGTTAGCTTGAGTTCCAAGTGACCGTATATACTTCTCCAGAACATGTACCAAAATGTCTAGTGGAGTCGAGTTTATACCGTTCCATCCTATAGTTTGGCATATTTGCGCAACATTCCTTCGAAGTATCTCGCGGGCGTACGCCTCTGACATTATGACACCAACAAAGTTATCTGGAACAAACGAATATATCATGTTCAATATGACTATTCAGCGTTATTTGAATGGCCAACATACTCTTTGTCATATTCGTCATGATTACATCTCTAAAGAATCATGTTACGGTGATTAGAACGTGTAAAACAGCGAATCTCAGGATTTTTATACCTGCAAGTGTCTAGTAGTACAGAGTCGTGGTTCCGAATGGGTGAAAAATTTGCGTTTTGATCACACATGTATGCTTCACTATGATCTTAATAACCTAAGGATAATTAATAAAAACACTTAAATCGTTTACAATGCAAATTAACGAAGTGTTGACGTAAAAACTTCTCAGCATTCTAAAAACACAGTGCCCCGTGCGCCATGATTGCATTTTGGGTTGTCAATGTCCAGTGTTGCGAGATTAAATTATTGAAAAGGCGGTATCTGAAAAACTGCGTTCAGAATTATATAAAATACGCAAATCATTAATATGTAATAAATAAAAGAATTCACAAAATAAAATAAGAAACTTAGAAGAAGTGATGGTTAAAGTTTAATTTAAAAGATTCTCACTAGATTTTCTCATTTTTTATTGGTATAATAATGGTAAACAAAAATATATAACTAAAGGCACGACAAGCTATGCTGGGGACTGATTCTACCTTATGACTACAATTTTACCGTATAAATATGTGTGAGAGTCGTTTTAATCCCACAATGTCTCATTCCCATGTATTTAATGTTACAGATACTGATGATATATAAAACGTGAACATTTGCAAAGGGCAGAAGCCAGGTTCAAATTTATTAACAAGGTCTGTCCCCTGAATATTCAAAAGGGTTTGACAGTTTCAAACACTTTTTGTAAAATGATTTTGTTTTATGTTTTGATATATACCACACTAGTGGCCCGCCCCGGCTTCGTCCGTGCAAAGCGGGGGTGGGTTATACATAAAGACCTTCCCCTTGAATCACTCTATCTATTAAAAAAAACCGCTTCAAAATCCGTTGCGTAGGTAGTTTTAAAGATTTATGCATACATAGGGACGGACAGAAGAATGCGACTTTGTTTTATACTATGTAGTGATAGTGATAGTGATGATAGTGATAGTGAAGTGATAGTGATATGATATTATCAAATTGATACATCGATTTTTATAATTGAACAGAGAAATCTAAGATCATGAGCTCCTATGGTACTGAGTCAGCGCAGCGATGCCAGCGATATCTTTAAAAAAAAAAGAATGTCAGTTTGTCAAGTCCGCTAATGGTCGACGGATCGTAATAGGCTTTTTATGAGTAGAATTTCTGTATCTTCGTTAATAAATACGCTTCAAGCGTATATTTTATAAAAAACACTTACACACTCAGTATATCACACATTCTGAGTTTATTAGTGCGACACGTGGAGCATTCCGGGAAGTAACCGTTGTCAGGTTCAATCAGACAGAGTTTGATGCCAGTTTTATCGTCTTCCAAGTTTCTGATGTGCAATTTGTTAATTGTGGGGTGGTAGGAGTGCAAAACGAAGATGACCACGTCTTCTGAGGATGTTTTGCTGAGCGTGGGCCACGTTAAATACAAAAAAGGCGATGGCACCTTGTATGTTATGAATCAGAGGCTAGCTTGGATGCTAGAGAATAGAGATACTGTGGCTGTCTCACATAAGTACGCTGATATTAAGAGTAAGTGCCTAATTAAATCGCTGTCTTTTATTGGTTGCCTCGTTGGTCTAGTGGTCAGATGTGCCGCCTTTGGATCAACGGGTCCCGGGTTCGATTCCGGGGTCGGGCCAGTGTCTTTGTCTAAATCAGAAGCACTGGCTCGAAGTCTGGGTGTCATTTCTATCTATATTATGTATGTATTTACAAAAAAAAATGTATATAAGTAGTTTATCATCCATCTCGTTACCATAACACAAGCATTAAGTTGCTTAACTTGGGACGAGATGGCGTTGTGTGAAATGTCCAAGGATATTTATTTATTTATATTATTGCCTTTTTCCCAATTGAAAGATGTCTAGTTGATAAAGACCTCCCCTAGGGAGTACTGTCTTCCTGTGTGTGTTCATGACATCTTCTGTTCACTTTTAGAGAGCCCTTAATGTGCATGAATATATAAAAAGAAATGGAGCACTTTGGTATATTTTTGCTATACATTTGTTTCTTTCCCTGGGGAAATTAACTAAAACATAGCAATATCAATGTTCTATGAGTTTATAGGAGCTATTACAGACTCAGACCTCCAATTTAATGTATAATGTATAATAAGTATAACGTGCCATCCTGGCCAGTCAAGCTTGATTGACCTTGGAAGCTTGAATTGGAGCTGGATTATATTTCCTTCTATCATGATGTTTTACGATTAGCCAATTGCCTAGTGTACAACACTGAGCATGCTAATGTCGCCCTATTGAACTAGGTGTTGCAGGTTAGCTCTATAAATATATACTATGAGAGGTTCATAGAGAGTGTGAGGGAACTGACATAGTCACAAGTTTACCAAAATAAGAAACTACATCTAAACATAGCAAATTAATAATGCATCTTTTTTTTTGTAAAATGGCACCAGTATTATGATACCATTTTTTTTACAATCTAGCCTAAGCTAAAAAAAATTTGTATCTGTCCTAAATTACTATGGAAATGCATCATTTATTGAAAAGTATATCATTTGTTATTTTCTAGCTCAAAAAATATCACCTGTGGGCAAACCTAAAGTGCAATTGCAGGTGGTCTTACATGATGGAACTTGTTCGACATTCCACTTTGTCAACCCAGCTGGGGCTGAAGCACAAGCTAAGGACAGAGATCAGGTCAAAATGCATCTCCAGAATCTGCTGCCAAAGTTTAAGAGACAGATTGATGGAGAACTGGAGATGAAGTCTAGGTGAGTGTATCCTTTTATTACCCACAACTGAGCTAGATCTCTTCCAGTTTGGTGGAGGAAAATTTGCCAGAAGGGTTTCACATGAAGAGCTTTTTTTGGACATATTTTGCATGTATTAGTTCTAGACAATTATCAACATCCTCACTTTTGAATGTATAATGTAGGTGAGTTCCATACCACATCCAACATACCACATCCAACATATGACTGGGCTCCAGGTCATAAATAATTAAAAAAAAGAATATTTTTATTGTTATTAATTCATATCAATGCTTTCAAATAGTCAAATAATAAAAAAAAACAAAGCTAAAAAGAAAAATAATTTAGTCTTTATCACTGGTTCAGAATGCTGTTCCACAGAGAAGAATTAAAAAATAGGTTGCAATGATGTTGAATTCAAATGTGTCAAGTAATTCAAAATGGAGAATGAAACATACAAAATACAGTAGTATTTTGAGAATAGTGACATTACTAAATGCTTGTTCGACACAGGGCATTGTAACCTAATATGCTATACATTATAATTATTCCAGGTTATTATCCCTACACCCTACATTGAAGCATTTATATGAAGATTTGGTCATATCAAAGGTGATAAACAGTGAAGAATACTGGAATACACCAACATTAAAACATTACACGGAATCTAACACTATCAAACAGGAGGCTGGTGAGTTTTACATTATTTCTTCTTCTTCTTTTAATTCTTGGTCATTTGTACTTAGATTCACATAGCAATCCTAATATGTAAGGTATGGTCTTGATTCCAGCGTTTTTATGGAATCTAATTGGGGCCTGATAATTTTTGAATACTTATTGCTACACAAAAAAAACGATTATGCATTTAGAATACTTAGTGTGAGCACCCCATTCCGTCCTGAGGGTGTCGTAGGAGCCGACAAAAGGAAACTACAGGAGCAAGATAAGAAAAACTGGATACGAAACCCTGTGCCAACCCATCCGGCCAGTGTGACACAGCATTGGCTCACGTATGGGCTGTATCATTAACTACCTCGCCTTTGCTTTGCGTTTGAACCAGTCTTCCAGGGAAAATGTAATGGGAAGAACAGTAATAATTTGGTTAGACCAGCTATCAGTTTTTACGCTAGTGACTGTGTGTAACCGTGCCAAAGTTTGTACCGTTGCCAGAGCTCTTTCAAGTTGAAGAAGGTGTTGCCAGCTTTCCGTCTGATGCCAGCTCAGGCTTTCAGTTTTACAGGGTTCACGACACGTTAGTGGCACCTCCCATCAGCAGGCTAGAGCGCGCGACCCTAGTAATATAAAACAAATATGACACCCATCCAACATCTAGCCAAACATCGCTTAACCTGTAGATCCAATGTATGTCGCTAGTGAAGCACAATGAAAATAATTACATAATATGAAACTAGTTTTGGTCATCATTTTGTTAGCATACTAGTCCGATTTTTAAATATAGAAAAGCAACTTTGTAAGCTTCTGTTAATGAGAAAGTAATCAACACATATACAACACTAGCGACCCGGCCCGGCTTCGCACGGGTGCAATCTATTATACTTTAAAACCTTCCTCTTAAATCACTCTATCTATTAAAAAAACCGCTTCATAATCCGTTGCGTAGTTTTAAAGATTTAAGCATACATAGGGACGGACAGACGACAGCGACTTTGTTTTATAATATGTAGTGATTAAGCTTGTTCATATTTGAGCCACATTTGTTGAAGACTTTCTTGGCTCCGTGCCAATGTCAGATTTTTTACGTGTAATGAACTCTGGTAGTTATTTTTAACATATGTTATCGCCATAACCATTTTTTGTTAATCACTATCATAATGTTTACTAATACATATTTTAATAAAAGAAGCATTATTTTTCACACTGAACGAATTTATTAGTCATGAGCTAGAACATAATATCTGGGTGTCAGTTTCGCAAAAAATATACCATTGTAGGTATGATTTCATGATATAGATTGTTTATTTTTAAGTCTCTAAGTTTGCCAACAGGTGTATCAGGGGCATTTCTCGCTGATATACAACCACAGACAGATGGTTGCAATGGACTGAAGTATAACCTTACGCAAGATATAATAGACGCCATATTTAAAACTTATCCAGCGGTTAGAAAGAAACACATTGATTACGTTCCAAATAAAATGACTGAAGCGGAGTTTTGGACTAAGTTCTTCCAGTCACATTATTTTCACAGGTTTGTTGAAATTAATTAATTAATTTTCCTTTTTAATCGATTGAAAGTTTTTATAACTATTTTGTAGCAGTGGTCCTAAACTGCTACCCTGCAGTACTCCACATTATGTATGTTTTAATGACTCATAAATTTTCTGCTTCTTGTTGATTACTGTTTGTATGTAGGATTAGATATTGCAAAAAGTAATTCTACTGTAGAGATTGGTTATTTTGTTAAATTAATTACTGCTACTTGTAAATTGGTCAAATGCTTTATTGATACCGAATGTTTCTCTGAACAGAGACCGTATAGCCTCATCGTCTAGTAAAGACTTATTCGGTGAATGTGCCAAAATGGACGATCATGCTATCGCATCAGCAATGAAACACACTACTTTGGATCTCACGGTAAGCAGTTGAAGTATACATTTTTCTGCTCATATTAAAAACAAATACCTAAGAGTAATATGTCGCTAACTTGGGTTGGAGCGTAATGAGCCGAGTTATAATAGTAAAATGATGAGATTTAATGTAAAACCTATGCACGTTCGCCGAGGTGCAATACGATTTGTGGTACTTGCATAACTTATTACATATTTCTATACACTCCTCTGACTTATTTAGTCCCTGAAACTTAAACTAGGTATACATTCATTTTTCTAAACTAACTCGTTATTGTAAAGTACATTAAATTTGTTTTGTTTTATAGGTGGACCTACCTCAGTTTATAGAACCAATTCCTTTATTACCAGCGGAAGAAGAGGCGCCGCCAGAAAAAGATCGCGGTGATAGCACTTCAATACATCGGAATATGATTAAGCGCTTTAACCAACATTCTATTATGGTAAGCTTTTACAAAACAGGATCGATTGGGTCTCCGATTGATTTGAATAGATTTCGACGATCCTTTTGTTGTATAAACCAAACATCCACGATGTTACTTAGTTTTTCAATAATACCTTTTATAATATTTTTGGACGCATTTTGGGGATTGCACCAATATCTTTGTGTGTATTTAATTCAACAAATCAGAAATCATTAATTCGTGTGATTTTTGTTCTTAATGATACGTGTTTGAAAATTTTTTCAAGTTCTCCAAAATATCTACCACTAGGGTGTACAATAGTAGTGACTATTACTCAGCCTGTGAATGACCCACTGTTGAGTCGATCCTCCACCCATCACAGATAGGGTAATTAGTATATTAATCTCAATTCAAATTCAGTAGTTGTGATTACATTTTATGTTTTGTATACTTGATCTCCATCTGACTGTCATTCGGTCTCCACGATACAAGCATACAATGCGGGCGAGTAGTTTTGAAAGAATACAAGTTGAATAAGAATTACTTCTTGCAGGTGCTCAAAGCTAGTCATAAAACAAATTCTAGTAATAGTAATAATAGCAGTAATAGTAAAACGACAAACAACAACAAAGTTGTTGAAAACGGCATCAAAGATACCAATGGCGTTGCGGAAAAGAGACCTGCTGAATTGACCAGCGAGCCGCCGAATAGGAAAAAAAGGATACTGGAAAAGATACATTATGAAGACTTGGAGGATAGTAATCGGAATGAAGACGCTCAAGAATTGAAGTTATCTAAGGTAGATGATAAATTATTTCTTTGTTTCTTGTAGCTTTGTGGACATTGCGGAACAACTCAAACTCCACTCAAACTCCACTCAAACTCAACTTGACCTCAACTCCAACTCAACTCAAACTAAACTCAACTCAAACTCAACTCAACTCAAACTCGACTCAAACTCAACTCAACTCAAACTCAACTCAAACTCAACTCAACTGAAACTCAACTGAAACTCAACTCCACTCAAACTCAACTCAGACTCAACTCAACTCAAAATCAATTCAAACTCAACTCGAACTCAACTCAAACTCAATTCAAACACGATACTCAACTCAAACTCAACCTCAACTCCAACCCAACTCATAAGGAAATTTATTTACGTAGTTTTTATCACAAAACTCTTAGAGATCGTCATATTTAAAATTACTATTATCATCTCACGGCCCATCCTACGCTAGATGGTAGTCTCGATACACGCCTATCAGTCATCATATCTACATTCACACCTATCACACACAATTTATCATTCTTACAATCTATCAATCTCTTAATCGCCTACAACCCTTGCATCCACCCACATTCATGCTGAAACTGCCACCGGTTCGGAAAGCTGACTCTGTTGTTGATTTTTTTTTTTTAATTATTGGTCTTGTTTACAAAAAGCACTAAATAGAATAGTGAGCGCAAGTTCGCCAGATGAGAGAAACACGCTACATGTTAGTGTGAAAAGCGTGTGGGCTACGGCCAGTACTGACACTATAGTATTGGTATGATACCAACACTGTTAATATCATGTTGATTGTCGATTTTGTGTCTCTTTCATATGATGTCTAAATAATATTATCTCAACAGATAGAACGGTATTTACTTGGCCCATCGTCACAATCGGGACAAACGAACACACAGACAAGCAACCCACCGCCGCTCTCTGCACTGGCCTCGATATGTCAAGTAAGTTTAAATGGTTTTGTAACTAGCTGCCGCCTGCAGCTTCGCTCGCTGTGGTTCGGATCTGGATTTAGTATCTTGATAATCTATACCTATACTACATACTACAAATAAATAAAATTGGAGTGTCTGTTTGTAATAATCAAATAACCACTTTTTAATAAATGCGTAGGTATGTATACACAGTTCATAGATCAAAACAACATTTTTATTTTTTTTTGTCTTTCTGTCTGTCTATCTGTCTGTTTGTTCCGGCTAATCTCTGGAACGTTACTGTGAACCCATTTTGACGGGTCCTTCACTGATAGATAGCTGATGATATAAGGAGTAACTTAGGCCACTTTTTTTTGACTAGCTTCGCCCCGCGGCCTCACCCGTGGTACGACAATAAGTAAGCGCGGGTGAAACCGCGGGGTGCAGCTAGTATAATCTAAACATACCCCTTGTTAAATTTACGATAGTTACACATATGAAGTTATGACGAAGTTCTATGAAATTAAAACAAGGTGTTAAAATTTACAAATGACTGATACGAAGAAATGAGAATTTCTTTAGTCAAATTCAGTTTTTATATTTAGAAATAAAAATTATAGAATTATAATTAGACGAAAAGTTTACATAGTACGTTGTGCGTGATAAAACGCGAAGATAATTCTGTGAATTTGTAGCGACCAGCATGCTTCATACTTTACACAGTTTACCCGAAATCTCTGAACTATCAACATCAAGAAATATCTCCTCTAAGAGAATTACTAAAAAGACCTACACCGCGATAGTGGAGTTTACGAAGCAATTCGCACGGTTAAAGAATCCCCGACTCAACTTATCGGGGGATACCACTACTACATACCACACGTCTAAAAAATATCAGTAGCATAAGCAAGAAATGTTTTATAATACCTATAACTTCAGATGCCACGTAAAGCCGTCGGTCCCGGATGTTATGCAGACATTTGTGGAAGTTATCACGCGAAAGCTTTCAATACTTTCGACAGTTTCACTAGGTGGTTATCAAAGGCTAAACGGCACACGCTCCGTCTAAATACTGGCAGTTAGCCAAGTCGGGTGCCAATCTCTATGAAATCGGCAAATGTATTTTCAGGCGTGGTCCAGCGGGCAGCAATGTCAAAGACCAGTTCGCGTGAGCGCCGGTGCAGCAGTTGGAGCCCTTGGCGAACTAAGTCCTGGCGGGGCGTTGATGCGGCATCATCACGCTGCTTCCATGGCTCGTGAGTATGTTTTGTGGTTATTGCAATTAAATTAAATGTGACATTAAAATTTGTTATCATTACCAGGTAAAAATGTCAGGAACTATTTCAACAATGTCAAAATGGTTTTTCCAATGTCAAAGTGCTATAATGTGGTAACTACAATAATAATAAATTTCCACAAATGTTAAAGCGAATGTAGTTAATAAAAAATCAATTTAATAACAAGTGAAACGGAAAACCTGAAACAGAATTTCATTTTTTTATAATCATAGAGTATTATTACATTGTAGAGGTGTAGTTAATTGAAACAGGAACTTGAAACTGAACGTGGACCAATCCGTTAGGAAGTGTTTTAAAATCGTTCTTAACCATTTATTGACCAAAAAGACAATCTGTTTCAACAATGTCAAATCTTATTTCAAAATGACAACATCAAATGTCAACATTCGAATTTTCCTCCAGAACTTATCCCCCCGGACGTAAAGTCTGAGTTACATCGCTTATACCTGTCGGGTGGCGAGTTGCTCAGAGAGCTGTGGCGATGCTTCCCGCAACCGGGGGCCAATGCCGACGCCGAGGACAACGCAGCCCGAGCAGAAAAGTTCTATGAGGCGCTGTTGAGGTTTCGGAATGTCAAATTGAGGCCATTTGAGGTAAAGCAACTATGTGTAGATAACCGGTTAAGTATACGTAGTGTTATGAAACAGTGATGTAAGATGCCTTAGATAGGTATTTTTAATTCCCCGGTCTAGCCCGAATAGCGTAACTCGCTTGTTCGCACCGATCTTATCTGATTTGGCTTACTATCAGTATTTACACGAAGTGACTGTCGTCTGCCCTCTACGTCATCTGGTGGGACAACCGGTAATTATACGGTAAGACGACTTGTCAGTTTTGACGCTACTGACTCCATGTAACGACTGCTATAAATGGTGGTATGGCAGCCGGGACCGACGGTTTTAGCCTGCATGGAGGAGGTCCGATATTATACACAAAATGATGGACATGAACACCCATCCATGTCCGACTAGGCAAGACATGTTAAGCAACGTCTGTCGGTCGTTTGCGTTACGTACAGTCCGCTAGCAAGACAATTTCATAAAATAAGACCATTTATACATAATGTCTTTTTAATCCCATCCCGAGTTAAAAAGGGGATATGTATGAAAGAAGTGTCATATACATATATTAGTGTCACTACTCCATTCCGTCTTAAGGGTGTCGTAGATAGGAGGAAATGAGAAGGCTGAAACCCAAGCTGCAAGAGAAGGAAAACATCAAATTTTCCCGAACGAATCCCTGTGACACCCATCCGGCGAACTTGGTGAAGTAGGGTATTTACCCTCCCTGTTATGGGAGGAGGCCCGACTCAGCAGTGGATCATGATGGGATGAGTAGTAGTTAGTAGTATCTAAGTTGAATTAATACAAATAATCAGTCTATTGAAGATAACCTCTTTAATTATCTTTTTTCAGGAAAAAATGCTCCGAGACTTAACGCCGCTAGCGACATCTCTGACGCGGCATATGAACCAGATGATAGACACGGCGTGCGCCAAATACGCTTTGTGGCAACAGCGGCAAGCCAAACTGCGGTAGTAGAGTAGGGCCTTAGGCCATTATAACTTGTATAACACGGGTCTGAATCGCGTTACAAACGCTTCAAATTAAGACCTGCCCCTATTCAAATCCTCACGCTCGGTTATCCGTAACACGTGTTGCGGACAAGTTGGCGGCTGGAACGGATTACATTTTGGTACGGGAAAATGGGAAAAATAGCCTGATCTGAATTTACCACACCCCCCCTCCTCCCGGTAAATTAATTAAATCTTTACTTTGATAGTACCTAATTTTACTTCAGGCCTTTTGTAACTCAACAAAGCGAATTTACTAAACCCAGACTGGTTGGCACATGGGTATATAAAAATGTTCTAAGTCCTCTTTTCAACCCGGAAATGACCCACTACTGAGTCGATCCTCCTCCAATGTCATGGAGGGCAGCTAGCATACTAGATTCATTTTCTAACTAAGTAAGATAATATCTGACTACGTAATTTCTTTTGTATTTAGCGGACTGTGCGTAACGCAAGCGATCTGCAGATTAAACAACACCTGGTTCTTACTCTTAATCTCCATGTCTATAACCTCCATGTAAATGGAGGAGGGCCGACTCAGTAGTGGGTTATCTGTGGTCTGAGTATACAGTATGAAATGGCCGATTAGTGTATTGACAATAATGTCTAGTAGCATTTCACTTCAAATTTCCCTGCGATTCAAACCCGTGTCGTAATCGTTATAATATGTGCATATCGATATCAAATATAATTTGCAGACCATAGACAAGTCTACCTAAGTACCGTCAGCAGAATGGTCGTTAGTTTTTTAAATTTTAATCGTATTGTTGATTGTTAATTTTGTGCGATTTTTTTTGTTACTTTGATACGATCGTCATTTTTATGTTTTGGCATGTTTGTTTGTGGCTTATTGGTTGATGCAATGCCATTTTTGGCGATGGTTGCTCATGAGCGGGTCTTATAACGCTTTGTGATCACATGGATATTAAATAAGGATATAATCACTAAAATGGAGGCAGATTGACCGAACGTTTTAGTGGAGTGTAATTAGCCTACTCTGCCACGCTGGCCAGACGGGTTGGCGCAGGGTTTCGTTTCGAGTTTTCCTTCTCTTCGGTTTTCGGCCTTGTCATTCCCTTTTGTCGTCTCTTACGGCACCCTCGAGATGGAATGGGGTGGTGACATTCTAAATATGTTACTTTAGCCGCCCATAATTGACATACTGCTGAGTCAGGCCTCCTACTTAGTGGGGAGAGGCGCCCATGCCTCACGTCCTTATCCACGTGGTGCCCCGACTATCAGATACTAATCGTGAGCAGCCATGGAAGCTACCCCTACTAAGAAGGTCTCCCCTACTTGTTGGAGGGAAATATATATGTATATGTTTAATTTAAGAACTCATCTTCAACATATTTTATTTGAAATATATGAGATTTATGTAGAAAGTAACAATTCTCTGCTGACGGTAGATAGAATTGTAAATAAAAAATAAAACGACCAAGTTAGTGATGTGATGTGAAAATATCGATAGTCTATAGGTTTTTTTGTATCCCAATCGTTTGTGTTCGTTCATGATATTATTTTTGTCAGCACATATATTTTTGTAAATTTGGTGATCGGTTTGGTTGTATGCATAATTTAATACTAGTCACCTACCCCGGCTTGCCATGGGTAATATAAATTAATTCATACCGTCTCTTCTCTCTTTCCTCAATTCGATTTTTCTACTTTCTGTCTTCCTCTAACATTAACATAGCGCCATGTAGAATAGTTACTTCAAAAGTATATGTAATGAGTCGAATAAAAAAAAAATCTATTCTTAAGATTTCCCCGTCCTGTGACACCCTCAGGGCAGGATAGACAATTATGCTTTTTATTCTAAATCCTATATACATGGATTCGAGAACCAAGTCTCTATACGCCTAAATAAAGTCGGGTTTCAGCATCTTTGCAAATACTCAATAGCAACGAAATCGATCATTGAATTTATTACCAAGACTGATTCCTAACACGATTCCTAATACTGTATCCTAATATTTTAATACCGTATTCATGTAGTCTTAATACTCGAATGTCACATCACATCTGACAGTCATAGAATTTACTCGGTTGATACCTACGATGTAAATAGCGATGCAATATATTGTATGAATTAATAATTTGTGAATACTGATTATCCTTTATACCTGCGACTCGTTGTGATGGCCGTTTTGACACTACTCTAGTGATGTGAAAGATGACGATTTATCGATAGATTTACATCTTCAATAAATAAATAAACGGCATAGTGTGAGTCGGATCTACATTTACATCTTAAATGAACTGCATAGTGTGAGTCGGATCTACAATTTTATAAATATTATTGAGTGTACATGTGCACACAAAATATGAAGTCGAAAAGAAATACCACATCATAAACAGATACATTTGATAGAATTTATTGTGACTAAGCACAAAATTATTGGCAATAAAGTATTAAAATTTTATTTTTCAAACGCAGGTTTAAATCTGTAAATATTAAAACTTGAAGCAAAAATGTGGTAAACCTTTTAAGAAAAAAAAGCGCGGACGATGGAGTATGAAATTTCCCACAATCACACCCGCATATACAGGATGTCCCAAAAAATAGTGTCAAGCGGAAGTCCAGAGATAGAGCACCCCTTGGGGTACCCGAATCACCCCCATGTATGTTCTTACGATTTTCCATAGATTTCGTGTTATAACATTTTTTTCTGAATTTTCGACCTAAAGCACTTAATGTTTTTTTTTTAAGTTGAAGACTTTATTTTTTTTCTTTCTCTAACTGTTCATCTTGATTTGTACTTTTAAGCATAAAATAATGAGCTTCGTAACTTTGAGCAAAATTATGAAAATGTTGGTGTAAAGCCATACATTTAAAATTCAGAAAAGAAATCATAACACGAAATATATGAAAGATTGCAGAGCATACATGAAGGTGATACATGGGTACCCCAAGGGGTGCTCTATGTCTGGACTACCGCTTGACACTAATTTTGGGACACCCTGTTTTGTTTATTGTTAAAGTCTGTGGCCAAATTGAGAATAGAACTATAATTTAAATTAATTATGGTCGAGTTTTGATAACTGGGCGACTACTTTTTTATATAATGGGAAATCGTCAGAACTGCCATCATGTCGTGTCTTCGGGTTACGAAAAATCACCGTTCAGTGTTTAGCATAAGGACAAAAGAGTTTGTAGGGGTTAGGACCTTTTATATCCGAGCGTTGACTGCGTTCAGCATGGTTGTTGGTTTAAATGATATCACTTCTGACAATATATTTTACAATTGTTTCATCACTCTGTGGCTTAGTAAAACTAGGGCTCCTTATTCAATATGGTCAAAATCGACAATCAAAGTACTACTCCATAGCCCACAAATGACCCACTGCTGAGACGGGCCTCTTCCCATTACGTGTAGGGTAATCAATTTATTATTGATTGTCAATTGTACAGTTCTGGTAACGCACACCGCCACCCCTCGGGGATGGGGTCGGCGATTATGTGGGACTCTGGAAACTTCTGGTCTACCCACTAAAACCCCAACTTCTCGTCTACCCCAGGGGTATACATACCCTCGCACGACACGCTTGGGGCGCCACAGGTTCGCGTAAACGCATTCCACTGTGCCATGTAACACACCCTGTGTCCAACCCGTCTTGCCAGCGTGGCCCAGTAGGTTAATTGCCCTCCAGGTATTTAGAAGAGGCCCGGCTCAGTAATGGGTCAGCCAGGCCAAACTATCTCTGTGCCCATCCGTCACGTTGCAATTGCAAGCATTAATCAGCTAAGTTCTTGCGAATGGCTTGACTCCTAAATGTGTTACATATGTCCCGAACGTATTGTAAGTAAGTTACCAATGAAAGCACTGTCGATTTTGACTATTGATGTAGCAACCTTGTTTACCAGAAACTTACGCGCAATCTCCTCTGGCAAGCGGGGACATAAGGCTGATTTTCCTAGTTAAAATTGGAGGAGGCCCGACTCCGCAGTAGACTTTTATGGGCCGCGATGATGTGATGATGAACCAGTATGGCTCGAGTCTGGCTATATGGCTAGCCTCACTTGAAATATGCTGGTACACAAAAGGTAGAGTGGTGCGTAGGAATGTTGCCAGAAACTATTACGGCCATGCATTGCAATAAACGTATTGTTCATTTACAAATATTTTAAAAATAGATCATATTTCCGTCAATTCAAGTATTACATAAGATTAACTGAATGGTTACGAGAAACATTGCGCAAAATATAATTTAAAAAAATTTGGTCCTGTTTACTTCAAACGAGAAATGGATTTAAAAAGATGAAACCGGAATTGCTAAGTTTGTATGATAATTATCACAATTAGTATGTTAATTCCCAACAACAAGTGAAAACTTATGACAAGAAGGATGCTTGTATACAGATGGACCGGTGAAAGACTGTACTGTAGATACGTATATTCTGCAGGGTTTACTAAGTAATTTGTTTTTATTATATTTTATTTGGTTACATATGACTGTCAACTATTTTCACCAGTCACCCTGTACATGTACAGTTTTGTTACACCTTGTTTATACCAATCGTATCGTCTAGTACAAGTATTACCTAATCGATCGCGCCAGCGCATATAGTCTGAACAGGATTAACGTTTTTTTTTCTTCAAAACTTTTGTGTTAACTTTCCTGAAATACAAATTTTATTCTTTCTTTTTTGGTTTGAGCACTAGTGCACACATTTCACCAATATCGAGTGTCAAATACAATTTTACACAATGCAATCAGACAAATAAATAAATTTATCTAGTATTCTATTTTTATTGATCTATTCCTTGTTTTTGGCAGTAGATGGCGCTTTTACACACTTATCAGAAATAATGCATTCAGCGCCTTTCGGTAAATTTGGATCATGAATTGGTTAATTTCTCTTCCTTTTTTTACGTTATTTGTTAGTGTAAATTTAAAAATGCATTTCGCTGTACCTATCTAGACGAATGCGTGTACTAGTGTTATTTTTTTATCCAATATACCAAACGTGTTGGCGTTGTAATGGCAATAATGTAATTATAATTGGAAACGCAATAAAACTACAACAAAATATGTATATGGTCTTTTTTCTATAATTCTCTTCAGCTTTTCCCTCATGAGTGACTGAATATCTGCCTCCATCGGTTCCTGCATCAGCGAGCGAGTTTGTACCGTTGTAGATTGACGTCATGATCGGCTATCTCGCTCGCTTGCCTTCATTTTTTTTTATTAGGGACTTGAATACCTTTGACCCCAGGCTTGCGTTATAGAAAGCAACCCCTGGCGTTGCGTGACGTGGTGTACGTCCTTCTAAGTTACAGATGCAGTATGAGAGATGAATTATCAAGCAGCTTTGGTCCCCTTGCCCCAAATTATTTTCCAAATAAAATGAACAATTGTTTTTTTTTTGGGTGTGCGGATAACTATGATTAATATAATCAAATAATCATGTATGTATAAAGTACTTTAGGCTGTAGGTAATGGTAAAAGCGAAAAAAAAATATCAAAGGAAAAGACAGAGCAAAAACAGGTATTAATTCTGTGCGCGATAAGTCCCGATAAGTTTTTAATTATAGGTTTACTAGTTGAAATTTGAATGATTTTATTCCGAAGTCTATTGTGGAGGCCCCGGGGCTTTCGCCCCGGTTGCCCCCCCCCCCCCCTCTAAATCCAGCCCTGCTAAATACGGACGCTTAGACAGGTAGGTATGCTTTTGTAATGTCATAAACACTTAGTACAAAATATTTTTTTTTGTGTTTTGTCCGTTTATTAGGAAGATATCCTAAACGGTTGAACCGCGAGCGAAGTTTTTTAAAAACAAAACACAGTTTTATAAAAATCATTTTAATACTAATATCTTTTACATTTTCAACAAAATAAAACTCTTATATGACACGCAATTATTAATACAATTCTATAAGAAACATGTTTTCAATTAAATATTCAAAAAAGCTTATAAATTAAATAATATTTTATGATGAAAATACTTACGCTGTCAACCAATGTTAAGAATAATTATTATGCATAACATAATGTGGTTAATTGGCCATTGATAAAAAAACATTAACATTTTAAAATCTTGCATCATACACTGCACTTCCTACAATTGCTATTAATCTGCTAAATATATAAATTCTTGATAAGCGCTTGTGTCACATGTGTCGAATGTCCCATGTGTCAAACTGTCGCATGTGTCGTACTAAAACTAGTAATGATAAGTTATCAAAATCGACACTCAATACCAAGTTAATAGTCGATTTCGACTTGAATCAGCAATATTGGGGCACATAATTGTAGGTTCAATAAGATCAAACACTTATAAGTAGTGTTTATTATGTATGCTAATAGGCATATATAGTAAACTAACATATACATTTGAATTCAGTGTACTAGACATTATCAATACTACGTTTTAAACCGCATTAACAATGGTTTTTTTTTATAAATAATTCTTCGCAATTATATAGCTTCGCGACCGTGTGGTGGCGAATAGAGAATACATGGTATCACCACCTCAAGCCGTCTATCCTGACAGTCACCAAAAGAGAATTACAAGACCAAACACCTAGCTGCAAGATACGAAACCCGTGCCAACCCGCATGCTGGGTGTAAATGAAATAACAATTTTGATACAACAGGGGAATCTTTGGAATGTCCTTTTATTATTTATTTTCAAGAGTAAAAACTTACATAAGTACGAACTAAAACTCGTATTGCGATTATAATGTACCCACATATCGTCCCTACAGAGCGAAAATAAACCAATTCTTAAAATTGTGATTTTTAATGATTTCTTAGCTTTTCGCGATTATCACACATTGAAATTGAACACATAACGGATTTATCGCGTGTGTTATTTAATTCCCGAGTTTTCGAATGCTTTGCAGCAGTCGTGGTCGGGGGAGAGACTAGATGACAGTTATCTTCAAGAGTACAAAGAAACTGTTAAATTTACCGCCTTTGTTTTATTAATAAAGTTCCCTGTGCACGCAGAAATCGCTCACGGTGTCCGTTAAAAAGTGTTTAATTTCAATTGTATTTTTTTTTACTAAGATTAGTGCCAAATTAATTCTCGCTCTACGGGAAAGATATTATAGTTTTAATTATCTATATGAGTAAATAAGGCCTTACATATTACATAATATTATCATATACTCGATTGTACCCGTAAAAGGAGAATACATACCTATATTTTGATAATTTATAAAAATGTATGTAAGAAGACAAGAAATCAGAGCGACGTAATATTATTATATAAAACACAACTAAAAAAATAATGCCTACATTTTTTAACCCTTATTAAATTCCTTAGCACATACAGTCCCCGCCAATCTTTATGGCCGCTCTGAATGTAGCCGCATTACGCGGAGCCGAACACAAAATCACGTATCAGCGGGACGTACGCGGGGCGGGGAGGCAGGGCACGCCCGCACGCGCCGTTTTTCACCCGCAAGGGTCCACGAGTTAGTGTGAGTGAGCTACGTTCGTATTGGTTATGAAATGTACGATGCGCAAGTTCGTACCCACTGCTACATTCAGAGCGGCCATACAGATTGGCGGGGACTGTATTATACCGTTATTTTTATTGGGTACTTTATTAAATCGATACAAATGTTAATACTTACAGACCATTCGATTTGGTAAATTTCATATAAAAAACACTTAATAATTTCGATAAAATCAATCCAACCAATGATAAAATACAACCATAAATAATAAAGCTGAAAAATAATAAATTTCTAAAAAAAAAAATATATTTTTCACTCAATAGTCCTATCGATGATTTCGTCATGTATATGTGTATTATCTATTAATATAAATCCTGTATAAGATTAACATAACAGTGTATAACGGCTAATTACCCTCCATGTAGCGGGAGGAAGCCCGACTCAGCCGTGGGTCATTTAGGGTTAGCTCCCACCAGCGGAGTGGCGGCGAAGAGGCTATTTCAGTAACAATTTAATTTCAACCTAAAGCGCTTCAGAATACAACTGTATTTGGTACAACGAAATACAATAACACCGAGCGACGCGCGGCGAGCGTATTCTAAATACAGATGTATTCTGAAGCATTTTAGGTTGAAATTAAATTGTTACTGAAAAAGCCTCTTTCGCCGCCACTCCGCCCGTGGGCGCTGACCCTTATGGGCTGAATAGTAGTAATAGTATAGGGTGTATTGCGATTTTGTGCAAAGATATACATATTTATCTAAAGGCTTTTACAACCCAAACAATAAACACTATGGAGACAATTATGGCAATTATTATGAGAATGAACATTTTTCTTCTGTACCTCCTTTGGTGCTCGGCCGCTTTGGCCAATTCATCTGTCCCGGCTTCGACGTTCGCGCTGGCCGCTTCTATGTGACTTTCCACCGTGTCTGTTGATACAGAGGATGTCTATAACTGCGTGTATATTAAAATAGCGACCCACCCCGCCCGCCTGCACTGGGTATAACCTGTATTGCGGGGGCAGTTTCCATCGTTACAACCCATATATGACCCACTGTTGAGTCGGGCCTCCTCCAAATTCATGGAGGGAAAGCATGCTGGCAAGACGGGTTGGCACAAGGTTTGTATTAAGTTTTCCTTCTCTGGTGATTTAGTCGCCTCTTACGACACCCTCGGGATGGTATGGGTTGGTGACACTGCGTATTCTAAATCCGTCACCACACAGAGGGGCAGTTTATAAACATGTAATACACGAACACAAATGACACCCAGACTCCGAGCAAGTGCCTCTGGTTTAGACAAGGACACTTGTCCGACCCCGGAATCGGACCAGTTGATCCAAATCTGAGTGTCAATTGCGCCCGTGACTGTCATGTTTGTAAACTGCCCACGCGATACAAGGGCAGTGCAGGGGCTTCTTTTTTTTTTAATTTTATTTGTTTATGCTGTTTCGTTTATGCTGCCAGCATCACGATGACATTGGTTGAGGATTGACAACATAGTGTATATATAATTACATAAAAAAAAAAAAACTTTGGACATTTCACACAACGCCACCTCGTCCCAAGCTAAGCAACTTAATGCTTGTGTTATGGTAACGAGATGGATGATAAACTACTTAAATACATTTTTTTTTGTAAATACATACATATTATAGATAGAAAACACCCAGACCCGGAACAAATCCCTGTAGGTCGTACAAATATTTCTTCCGTGCGGGAATCGAACCCGCGACATGCTGCGCAGCAGTCGATCGCTCAACCACATGGAAGCTAATTACACTCCATGTAATAGGAGGAGACCCAAACAATAGTGGGTCATGTATGGGTTGAGTGGTGGTGGTGGTGGTGTATTGTAAATCCTGTACTGTACAGATAATGTTAAGATAATAAAAAAAAACCTTACCGACGGCTTGAGACTGACGGTCAATCATCTCCGCTAGTTCTTGCATGATCTGATTGATGTCAAGCACGTCAGCCTCAATTTTGTTCATATACGCTTCTCTCTCAAGCAGCATGCTCGTTTCAAATTGTACTAGTCGCGCCTGAAACATAAAAAAGAAACATTCTTTGGTTCTGTCTAAATTAGTATTCAACCACTGACAAAAGTAGAGGTGTTAGACGTTCAACGTGTTTAGAATTTGTGCGAGTCGTGACGAGAGTTTAGTTATGTAAAAAAAATGTAAACTTCAAAAAAATGTAGACTGATCGATACCCGTGTGGATTTAGAATACACAGTGTCAACACCCCATATTATTCTGAGGGTGTTGTAATAGCCCGACCGAAGCCTTGTTATTTCCTATTATCGGCTCTTCAGTCACCATCTCTATCAGTCACCACACGGACGCCTCTAAATTCATGGGAGAGAATTTAGTCTACTAACCCCCCCGCCCTACAAGACAGGGTTCGTATCAAGTTTTCCTTCACTTGTGGCTGGGTGATCTGTTTGTGTTTCATGAGTGTGATTGTGTTGCATTAGCCGCCTCTTACGACACCCTCAGAATGGTATGAGTTGGTGACATTGTGTATTCTAAAAAAGTCGCCTCAGCCTACTTAATCGTATTAGTAGATTATCCAAAACTTTAAAAAAGAACCATCATCTTTGATCGTCGATTTGACTCTATCGAGTTAGACTTGGGACCTAATTGGGTAATCATAATTTAGACGCTATTCATATAGCTTTAAGGTTCACTTACTTGTGCCTGCTGGTTATCCAAGAGCGCGGCCTCTTCATCATCAGCGATGGCTTGCTGTTCCAATGCTTGTGGGTCATTCCTCACGCGAGGCTGTCGAGGCATATGAGCTGCCAATTTCTCTGACACTTGCTGTAACAAATAATGGCTGAACATGTAAGTCCGTGTGATGACGCATTTGGTATACGTAGTGTCACCAATCCATTCCATCCTGAGGGTGTCGAAGGAGCCGACAGAGGGAAGTGACAAGCCGAAAATCTAACCACAAGAGAAGGAAAACTCGAAACGAAACTCTGTGCCAACCCGTTTCCTATCTAAAAAAAAAAGTATATAAAACGTGTACACATGGAGTAAGTTAAAAAAATTGAGACGGACACTCACTTAAGAAGCTGTATTTAGTTAAATACTAGCTGCGACCTGCGGTTTTACCCGCGTGGTGATGGAATTCATATTTTCGTCAGATTTTTTTTTCTACTTACTTGGCACTTCTTTACATAGTATAAAACAAAGTCGCTGTTTCTGTCCGTCCCTATGTATGCTTAAATCTTTAAAACTACGCAACGGATTTTGATACGGTTTTTTTTAATAGATAGAGTGATTCAAGAGCAAGGTTCATATGTATAACCCACACCCGCTTTGCACGGGCGAAGCCGGGGCGGGCCACTAGTATTGTTATATTTTGGACAATTTACACGATATCTTTATAGCTTTTGTGTTAGGCGCATCATCGCTCGTGCGATGATGCGTCCGTCCGACAAAAATTAACGTGTCACCGTGCTGATTTCTACTGAATGTCCTATTGAAGTTCGTGCTATCATGCGATGCGACCAAATTGTTTAAACGTATCGTATTGATCGGACGACCGTGTGTTCAAATACTCTGATATCCACTAAATGACATATGGTTCGATTCCATGGATTCGTAAGATGATATTTGAAGAGAACTTAATTAATAAAATGCGTGCTAATCCCATTGTTTGGAATAAATGGAGTGAAGATTATAAAAACAGGCTTAAAATTGACAAAGAGTGGGCAATTATTGCAATGTATTTGAATAAAATAAGAAGATTAAGTGAAAATATTTTAATAAAACTTACATTATTATTATTGATTGATAAAACTTACAATAATATTATTAATCATCGCACGACCGTAATAGGACAAACGTTTTCTCATCGCGCGATCGGTTTCATCGCACGATAAAATCGCATCGCGACATCGCACGAGCGATGGCAATAGGACGGCGCCTTATTATGATGTATAAGCTATACTATTGTAAAGTTTCATTAAAATCCATTCAGTAGCTATTATGTGAAAGAGTAACAAACATCCATCCATACTTACAAACTTTCGCGTTTATAATATTAGTAAGATTCAGCTTATCAACTAGCATAAGTATAACAAGGGTTTGCCCTTCAGGTACAGGGAGATCACTCATAATGTTACCTTTTGCACAGCAGAGTATCGTGCAAGCGAATCGCTGAATGTTTGAGTGAGCCGTTCCACTTGCAGCTTCTGGGGCTTGTCACCCCGTCTCACTACCACACCCAAGCGCTGGATGTCACGGGCGGTGGCTGATACTGAGCTGTTTACTTTCTGCTGGGTTTCATGGCTGTATGACAGTTAAGGTTGAATATTACATAATCATTATGTTCCCCCTCCTCTATTCAATTAATTAAGAACATGCATCTCCTGCCTTCCATAGATTCTCGTGTCATGTTTTATAATATTGAACTTCTCTGGAATGGCTCGACCAATTTTGATGAAATTTAATATTCACATTTGATAGGTATGGGAAACGGACAACATCTATTCTTCATCCCCCTAAATGTTAAGGCAGGTTTTATTTTTTATTATTTATACATAATTTTTTGTTTTTATTTTTTTATGATACAACATATGAAAATACATATGAGACTAAATTTTCATTCCATCTACGATCAAGCCTATTTTTTAATAGCCATATTTATATGGCAAGACAACGTTTGCCGAATCAGCTAGTCTATATAAAATTATCTTGTCATGATTTTTGTTATTAAACTCCTGCGAAATGGCTCGTCAGATTTTGATAAAAAAAAATATTAATATTTGGTAGGTATGGGAATCTGATAAAATCTATTTTTCATCCCCCTAAATGTTAAGGGTGATCCACACCAAAATTATATTTCTTAATTTTTTAAACAATTTTTATTGTTTTTATTTTTTATGATACAGCATACAGAAATACATACA
Organism: Clostera curtula; assembly: GCA_905475355.2. Lineage (NCBI taxonomy): Eukaryota > Metazoa > Arthropoda > Insecta > Lepidoptera > Notodontidae > Clostera > Clostera curtula. The sequence goes on along the minus strand of FR997816.1, from coordinate 11,566,976 downwards.
ACACTGATTTTCACCCCTCTACAATCAACCCTTATTTTTTAATAGCGATATATAAATAGCAAAGCAGTGTTTGCCAGGTTAGCTACTAAATTATAATAACAGTAGGTTATATCACAAAATAATAATATACTAGTAGTACTTTGTGGATTGACTGTAGGTAACAAAAAGTGTATATTCGCCTTCCAAAAAAGACGAGAACATTTCGAAATTTGAGACATTATTCTAAAATTAATATGAAAAATGATTCTAAAATTTGTTTTGATTGGTGGGTTCAGCACTTAAAAACATGCAATCACATTTACTTAAATCATTTTTGCATGGGAAGACTATTTTTAAGAAACAAAAAATAAATCAATATCTTCCATCTATTAAATTGTGTAATTATGTTGCATAAAAATTTTGGTTGGATGATAACTTTCAATTTGAACTCACATTCGGTCCCGTAGTTGCACACTATCATTTGGGCTACCAATCTGCTTCATCATCTTCTCCAGGGACTTTAGCCCACTGTTGATAGTGTTTACATTGTCAGCGATGCCCTCACTCAAATTATAAAGTTCTGTGGGACTGAAGTCTGAGAAACCCACATTGGGGACCGCTGCAGTTGCGCCATAGTCACGGCTAGAACCGCTGATTGGCTCTCGTTCAGTCATGGTTTAGCTGTAAAGGAGATATTTTAGAATGAAACAAAACCCAACATCATAGTCAGTATCACTCCAGGCCATAAAAGACCCACTGCCAAGTTGGGCATGGTATAGTATGATAATTTCCCTACATTTAACTGGAGGAGGCCCGACTCAGCAGTAGGTCATGTATGGGCTGATTAGTAGTAATAGTTTGCGCCTTTTCGCAGTAGTTTTTTCGATTGTAGAACAATACTTATGTTTATGTAGTACTATTTCTTTTAGGCCACACTTGTAATATACGACTGAAACTGAATAATGAAAAATCAATAACATCCGTTTTGCCAACAGTCGTATTAATAGAAAGATAATGCGCACTCTTCCGTATTCTTATATATTCCAATTACGGAACTAATCAAAACTAGTTGTAACATAATGATGCTTCATGTTCGTTATTCGAAAGAAAGTTCATAATATTCTTTAGGTGCGTTGTATATTTACCCTTTGTGATGATGCAGGAGAGGCGCAAATATAGATTTTGTTATGATGATTCACTGATTTTTGTCTTGATTGATTGAACACTCAATGATTTTCTTCTACCGTACAGGCAACGCGGGTTTAAAGTGACATTCAGTTGCGCAATGTAGACGCCTAACCGGTTTATTGAAATAACTTTACGTTGAAATGTAGATTAGGTTGTTTAATTTCAGGTTTTCTCTACGAAAATATTTAGTGCGTGCAGTGCAATGCAATCGCTCGACGACAGTCGATTAAATGTCAATGTCAATTGCTACCTACAACTGTCTAATGTCATATTACTATTCTTCTTTCTTTTAGTCCTGGCAAGATATAGTAGTTGTTTACATCGCATGCCACACACTAAAGAAGAATGACATTGTATAAGCGTAAAATGGATTGATAAAACATAACGTAAATTGTATTGACTTATCTCCCTATTGTATGTTTTAATATTAAATGGGAAATATTTGCGTAAATTAAAGAGTTTTTGAATTCCCATAAACGACAATAGATGTCACTATTTTAAGAATCAATATTATCAATTTACAAGTGTTTATTTTTGGTGTATCTGTACAAACTAAAAGATGTCACTAGTAGTATTGTTTAAAATTCATTCAAACTATTTATCCAAGGGATAAATGGAGATTTATTGACAAAATACATATTACAATATTTATAATGCACAATGTCCCTAAGGCTTCTGTAACGTAATTTATCTTCCTAATGATTTGGCTAACTATCGTTATTTTAATTTACACGCATTGATTGCCACTTACTCTCATCTCCGCATTTGACCGTGTGGTGACGGATTTATAATACATAGTGTCACCACCCCGATCCGTCCTATGGATGCAATAAGCGCCGACAAAAGGAATTAATAAGGTCATAGACCTAGCCGCAAGAGAAGGAAAACTTGATACAAAACCCTGTGCCAACCCGTCTGGCCAGCGAGGCATAGTAGGCTTGTTTCCCCTTCATGTAATTGGAGGAGGCCCGACTCAGCAATGGGTCATTTAAGGTCTGAGTAGTTACTCTCATCTATTAATTGTTTATGGTAGATAATGGTTTTCACGCTACTGACTCTGACTATGTGCCATAGATGATATGATGGCAGCAGAGACGCACGGCTTGGTGTGTTAATCGAAGAACAGAGGAAATCACATAATCTAAATGATGGACACCCATCGAACCTCCAGCAGCGTAACTTGGAGGTCTATTGTGTCACGCGTAATCCGGTAGGTTACGACTAGGGAAAGGGACCGTTTAAAAAAAAATAAGGTTATTTTTATTATTCTAGTTATGTAGATTACGACCATCTGTAACATTACTACAAAAATAAACTTATTTTTTTAACCGGACCTGCAATATTTATACTTGTATCGCGGGGGCAGTTTACAAACATGTAATTCACGAACACAAATGACACCCAGACTCAGAGCAAGTACATTTGTTATAGACAAAGACACTTGAGTTGCCCAACCCCGGAATCAAACCCGACATCCGTTGATGAAAACGCGGCTCATCCAACCCTTTTCACCCTATACCAACGAGGCTGGTCACAAATCATTGGAAAGATAGATTTTGAAAGGAATACCATATACGTACCTAGGAATATATACCTAATAATATTATCGTCATCATCAGCCCACATAATATTATCAAGCTAATATTACTATGGGCTCCATCAGAAGGCTCAAAGTCACTCAAAGGGCAATGGAGAGGGCTATGCTCGGAGTTTCCCTGCGAGATCGAATCAGAAAGGAGGAGATACGCAGGCAAACCAGGGTCACCGACATAGCCCACAAGATTGCCAAACTTAAGTGGCAGTGGGCAGGGCACATAGCGCGCAGGACCGACGCCCGATGGACCAGAAAAGTCCTCGACTGGCGACCGCGTTCCGGAAAGCGCAGTGCTGGTAGGCCTCCCACACGGTGGACCCATGACCTGGTTAAGGTCGCCGGAAAACGACGGATGCGGGCGGCCGAGGACCGGCCTTTGTGGAAATTCTTGGGGGAGGTCTATGTCCAGCAGTGTACGTCTTTTGGCTGAAACGATGATGATGATGATGATGATGAATATTATTTTAGAAAAACATTTTGGCGTTGCGTAAATATTTGCACCCGAATAATTTATTATCATCATTATTGTTTCCCACACGATTTTCTAAACGATCCATCGTTTGTTTACTGCGAATTTTTACATTTATTCAAAAGATGTAATAACCAAGTCACGATTTGCCTTCACATAGGCAAGGACACGAGTGAGTCGAGTTCAGGATGCATAAAGTAAACGACACCTGCGTCCACGATTTAAAAAAAAATATTTTGCTGAGAAAAAATGGAATGATGGCCGCCAAGAATGTTAACGTGATTTAAATTTCGATTAAGTACATACCTAGTATACGAGTTACGAGTAGATAGATTGATAACTCTTTATTGCATGTCATTCATTATTAAAAATGTAAAACAACTATATCGAATGGAATCTTGCCAAGGCAGTCCACACAGTTTCAGCATTACGTACTGCAGAGACTGGCTTCCTCCAATTTCAGGAGGGAATTTAGCGGCATTGCAGCGGGAGGAAAATTTTGTGTCAAGTTTTTCTTCTCTTGCGGCTAGGTTTTATGCCATGTCATTTCCTATAGTCCGCTCATTCGAAACCCACAATGAAAAAAAAAATGTGGTGACACTATATTTATACTATATATTTTAAACTAGCGACCCACTCCAGCTTCGCACGGGTGCAATGACGAATTCTGTAAATTTATCAGTATTTCTCTACTTAAAAACCTTCATAATGAATCACTCTATCTATTAAAATCCGTTGCGTAGTTTTAAAGATTTAAGTATACTTATGGACGGACAGACGATATCGACTTTGTTTTATACTATGTAATTCAAAATTCAAAACTCGTTTAATCAAGTTGGCTCAATAGAGCTCTTTTGACAAGTCAAACAACAAAATAATATTTAATTAAAATTTACCATCTACCACCGGTTCGGAATGCAGTTCTACAGAGAAGAGCCGGCAAGAAACTCTGTAGTTGCTCTTTTTAGATCGCCATTTTTAGGTACAAGGCCGTGTTATGACAGTTTGTGAGAGCAAACGCGCGCAATAGTCACAAAGGGCCAAACATCAGCCAGATCTAATCAACCATACTAACCTTCTAACGCCCGAGCCAACCGACCCCCAGCAACGGCACCTGTTCACAAGCATGACGCATGCGGCAGCCATCGCTCTCCTCAACCATATTGCAGGGAAGAGAACGACCCGTCGCACGACGCCACCACTGCCATGAGTCTTAAAGTGAGCATGATAATGACGATGATGATAATGATGATTCGTCACCACACACATTAAAGCTAAAAGCTACATCAATATTACAAATACCATCCAATAGCACTTAACGGTAATACACAAAAGGGCATGCTATCAATTCGACTATAAACCCACTCAAAATAGTTTGCATTTTTCACCCATCGTCTGCGATCAATCGATTATTTGTTCGATCGATTATTTGTTTACTAGTAATCGAATCGACTACCGAGTTCGAGGCTACTTCATGTTTACGCTTTCAAAACATACAAACGAAAGTACTTTGTATTCGGTTTTGCTCATTTTTATTTTTAACTCGATGCACGTTTTTAAAAAGGGAATGTTGATAGGGTAACGCATGAGTTTTATTCGTTATTTTTGCATTCATTTTTCATCTGAAAGATTCTTCATATTCATTTTAACAACTAATCTCTTAAGGTTCTATGATAGGCTATCATTGATAGCCCTAACATAGCTAGGAGAGCAGTTGAGGTGATTGCATAGATGCTTCAAGAGCTGAGAACTCGAAAAATCACCTTTAAAATTATTGTTAGTCCAGACACGTTATTTGTAAACAAGGCTGAGACCTTGCTGCTGTTTTCTATTGAATTGCCTATCTATGTAATTACTAGTCTTCATTTGCTATATTTAAAAGCCTTGCCAAGCATGAAGTTTGTAAAAAAATACTTTATTAAATTAGCAAGTTTAAGTTCATATTGAACCTTGCGATAACTCCGAAGTTACTATTTTATATTTATTCCCATATGTCGTGGGTTATTGTGACGTCATTAATAAGATAGACATGTTCTGCATTTTTACAACCGTTAGGTACTTAGGAAAATTGTTCTCGATATTTACAATATTCATCTGCTAATATGTAGTGCGAGTAAAAACGCACTACATATTAGCATTTTATTTCTATTCACTCACACAAGTTTAAGGTGACAGCCCATCTGTACTTGATTTGAGTCACTCACTACAGTAATAACTCTTCTGAATTGATAATGATGACAAATAAATTTCAGGTTAAAGTTTTTTTTTTTGCAATTGATCCGTTGAGGCGACTATACTACCAATGTCACGTAACTAGACTTCGTGGTTGTTAGCAAATTATTGGCTGCAAAAACGAACACAAGGGGTTAATTAGCAATTAGTCAAACAATACATTTTTAAGCCATGAACGAACGTTAGTGATAAATTGATTATAGTTTAATGTCGTTTTTCTCTATAAACTTAGCTAAAACATGAATGAGGTCAGGACAAAAGTAGCACAAAAGTGAGTAAAAATTAATGGGGAGTGGAATATTCATTTTGGGGAGTCTAACATAAAAATTACAGAGTTTGGAGTTGAGAGGACACGAAAAAAATATATGTTCCAGTGTACCCTCGTCAAGACCACACTCGCACAAAGAGGTGTCGCGGATGCGTACCTTAGATAGAAAAACTGGACTACAACAGTGGCGAAGCCTCAATCTGGACAGGATCGAAACTGTTTTGTTGGGTAATTTGGGATACTTAAAAAACCAGGGCAGGTTAAAGTTGAGGTTAGGACTTGGAACACATTCATGTATTATGTATTGTAGTCTCTGATACTTCATTGTCTTTTTCATAATTCTATTGCGGCCTCACCAGTCTAGCCGGAGTTGGACACACGGAGTGATGACACGTGAACCATATAATGAGACAACCAGTAAGTAACGACTGGCATAGACGCACGAAGGAGATCAGATATTACAATAGAGTGACACCTAGTTACATGTACCTACGGGCAAAAAGACGGCTAAATTTCTTCTCCATTTCTAAAGTTCGCCAAGCGCGAGTCACGTCGCTGCTTTGGCAGGAAGTTTACGCGGCACGCGCACAGTTTCCTCGTTCGCAGGATGTTTTGCGACTTATATGCGCACTCCGCTGCCAATAAGTTTGCAGACTATCCATGCCGTAGAAAGACTTGGAAAAATAAAACATTTGTTTTTTAAATTATTTACCGCGTGTATTTGCATAATATAAAGTAGATCAGTAAAAATCTAAAGGTTTATTATGATTAGTACTTAACATGCCCAATGGTTTGGCTTTAATTTTTGGACAATGCTCTAAGTAAAACCTATATCGCGGGGGCACTTTACAAACACAATTCACGACCGCAGATGATACCCAGACCAAGAGCAAGCTTATCAACCCAGACACTTGCCAGACCCTGGAATCGCATTGAAAGTAGTGGTTGCAATTTAACTTGACAAGGACAAAGAACAGAAGAATTATAGCAGGACACATTTAGTGAGTTTGTTGGAAAGTCAATATTGGCGATGACCGATGACGATATGATGATGATATTATTTCCTAATGCGGTAATTAAACTCGGTCAGTATGAGAAATATGCGTATTATAAACTCACTGCTCCATTAATTAGCATTATGTCCATACTTCGGAAGCATGAACTGTTTTTGTAACTCTCTTTGTACTCGTAGTATTGTGAAGTAATGTTTAAGAAATATATTTTCTTCTCTTTGCTAACAGGATTTATATAAAAGCAACTTTCTCTCATATTTTGAATACTTTGATATCGTCTGGAACTGTTGCTCTGCATTCTTCGTTCTCAGTTTGGTATCTTAGGAGTATTACAGATATATTCTGCCCACCTAAACAAAACTTTCAAAAGACCCTAAGATGGCGCTGGCATAGATTAATTTAAAATTGATATTTAAGTATAAATTTAACTTTCAAGCTGCAGACACGAAACCCGCTCCGCGTGCCGTCGCCCGTCTCGTGGTGCAATGCTTTTGTATACATCGCCGTCGCCCCGTTGCCGCCATCGCTCCGCCCGTCGCAAGTTTCGTGTCCGCAGCCTCATGGTCGCCTGGCAGCCCATCTAGAACCACCGCGGCAGCGGGAATGTACAGAACTTTTTCACGCGCTCTCACCGCCTTTTCCCGGTAACTTTAAAAGTATTCCCCCACATTCTAGAAAGCCCGAACAAAATCACCTGTCCTTCTGCATATATGTGTAACGAATATGTATATGAGCCCCGCTGCCCCAGCCAGGTCTACAGTTCCATGTTCAGGTAAAACCATCTCTCCAACTTTAAAGAGAAAAAAATCTATACCCTGCTGTATCCATTAAGATTGTCTTTGGCTTAGTCGTTTTGGATTTAGAACGCGTTCGAACAGTAGTATGATATTTTGACTTGTGTAGCGTAAGTGATGTTTGGAATTCTATTTTCGAATATGCCAATGACATAGGGTAAAACCGAGATAGATGCCCCAGTGGGATAGATGCCCCATATTATAAAAACCTAACTTCGCGAACTCGTGACTTAGAGTTTATTGTATAAGTAGGAGCCACATTCACCCCATACCTTAGTTACCCATGGACAGTCGTGTAGGAGGATGCGTTTTGGTCGTGTATGTAATTATCTCCGCGGCGACATTCACGAACACGTCAAAGTTTGAAACGTTAGTATTCTGTGTTGTATAACTTTATAATTATTATTAAATTCCGTTATATTTTTTCATATGTCGATAAACTGGTTCATTAAGTCGGCATCTAGGTGTAAATAATCGCTATTTAGTTTATTATAATATTTAAAAAATACTTAGGCATCTATCCCTATCACAAAGGATAGTTGCCCTGATTTTTCAAGGTATAGGTGCCCTTAGGGGCATCTATCCCTCCATAAACTGCTATTTAAGATTATAGTAGAACTATGCCACACAACGGAAGGATAACCCTAAAGATACAAGTAAAATAGGATTTGCATTGAAAGTTTTGAAAGAAAAATACGAAATCGTTATCCAACTAGATCTGAATCTGGACTGAATCTGTACACTTTTCAGAAATTATTACACAATTTAAGTAAAATTATTTGTAGAAACAATTAAGAATTTCTATTTTTGTTAAATAAATAAAATGCCTATAAAATTTAATTCAACAAAGAACGTGATAATGCTTGTTGAAACTTAATAATTTATATTTTTATTATACAAACGCTGTAAAAAATTATTATGGGTAATAACAATAAACTATTAATAAAAAAATATACTTTTCATTAATAAGACCCATGTTTCGTTTTAGAATTAGAAATACCTAACGTTTGGGCTAGGCTTTTAGTTTACACAGTAAAAAGAATATCTATCCTGCACTGCAGGCATCTATCCTTCTCAGTATTTTCATGGTGGGGCAACTATCCATACAGGTAGGCATCTATCCTCAAAAAAGATATTCTACGAAAAGCCAATTTGTGCAAAATCTGTATTTGATAGGTTAAATATTAATAATAATAATTCAGCATAAAGGATTGAGGTAGCTACATTCGTAGAAATTATTCGTATAAAACACATAGATTAAAAAATGGGTGGCTTTTTCTAAAAGTGGGGCATCTATCCCGGTTTTACCCTAATATACTTCTAAACTGAGCGATTTATGGTGTGGCCAGTACAGTAATACTTAATACAAATGCTTTTCGGTCTACAATAATGTGTTACATCTAGATACCGTTAAGCAACCTAAAATTCTTAATTGTATCAACCAATTATGGCGTTTACAATCGTCAACGGATACATCATTTTTTAACACTACTACCAGGTCGGAACGCGGCACCAACCGAGAAGACCTGTCGGAAAAAACTCAGTGGGGTTGTATTTTACTTTAAACGCCTTATTACAATGACCGTGTATAAATACATTACTAGTTTCGTTTGGTGTAGAAAGGCGCTCAACTGAAATATAAATTTTATACCTCTATAAAAAGTAGAATAATTAAAAAGTAGAATAAGTCTTGAAGCAACTGGTCAATAAAAGTAGCCTAAGTTACTTCTTGCTTACATAAAACTTTCTTGCCTGTGAAAATAACGTCAAAATTGTTATTTTAATAAACAGCGGTTATTTTAATATTACAAACAGACAGTTAAAATTTATTTATTAGTTTAGAAAATCAGTCACCATTATAAGTTGTTTATAAATGTAAAGCAGCATTCCGAACCGGTGGTAGTTTCACCATGAATGTGGGTGGACGCAAGGGTTGTGGGAGATCTTAAGAGATGGATGCATTGACAGAATGAGGAATTTTGTATGAAAGGTGTGAATGTAGATATGACGACTGATAAGTGTGTATCGATACCACCTAGCGTGGGATAGAGGTCTTAAGATGATATTGGTAATTTAAAAATATGACTATATGTAAGAGTTGATAAAACCTACGTAAATAAAGTTCCTTTTGAGTTTGAATTTGAATATCGAATAGCCTCGTTCTTTAAAGGGTGCTCAACCGAAACTCAAACTCAAACTCAAACTCAAAGTCTTTTATTTGTGGTCATAGGTAAACAAAGATGGTGATTAATGTTATTTTAAGTATCACTATGTCCTGCTATTAAAGCGTACAAATATTATTATTCTACATAAAACCATTTAACTTAAATTATAATTATTTAAATCTATTCTCTAATATTATCATCTAAATATTCTGATATATTGTAGTAAGCCTTGTCTAATAGGAATAATTGCATTTTTTTCTTAAAATCTTGTACATTATCAATCTTTAAAAATTTTTTAGGTAGTTTATTATATATCCTTGATGACGTACTAAAAAAACTCTTGTCAAAAAGGGCCGTTCTGTGAGGTAGTGAAGAAATTTTTAAAGCATTCCTAACAGATTGCGGATTTGCAAACAGATGTTTGTTTGTTTTGACAAAAATTGCTACCTCATAAATATACAAAGATGTAAAAGTCATAATTTTCAATTCCTGAAAGAAAGGTTTACATGAGTCTGGTACATGAATATTTGCTATCGCACGCACACATTTCTTTTGTGCTTTAAATACGTACTCTGTATTAGAGGCGTTTCCCCAGAATATTAAACCATACTTAAGGGTTGATGCCACATATGCATGGTATGCTGTCAGTACAGCTGATTGGTCTACTACTTTCGCTAATTTATACAAGGCATACGAATATTGGTTTAATTTTTTACATATTGTATCAATATGTGTCTGCCATTTCATATCATTATCAATCCAGATACCCAGAAATTTAGTACTATTAACTTCTTCAATATGTGTTCCATCATATTCTATATTCAAAGAGTATTGAATTTCTTGTGGGTATGTGATAATTTTTGTTTTATTAAGGTTAATCACTAGATTGTTTCTTGATAACCATTCTATAACTAGCTTAAGAGTAGTGTTAATAGCAGATTCTAAGGAATTTAGAAACATTATCGTATTTACATAGATTGGAAGAAAGCGACCGTGAAAGTGTAAATTGTATTTGGGTTACGTTTCTATTTAGAGTTGGACAGGTGGTGAGCATTCGGCACGGATTGTTTGCACTGAGAATGCGAAGGTCGGGACTGCAAGCTTCTGGTATTTACGCAAAACGTTTTTGCGCGTTTGGACATATCTATTGTGGGGCGTAGACTGTTTCGAAACATTATTTCTTCGTTCATGTGGTTAGGTGTCCGTGTGGTGACCGATTTGGAATATATAGTGTCACCACGCCATTCCATCGTGACGGTGTCTTCATCATCATCATCAGCCCACATTAGTCCACTGCTGGACATAGGCCTCACGTAAAGAGCGCCATAGCGCCCTGTCTTCAGCTTGATGCATCCAGCTGCTGCCCGCAACCTTTCGCAGATCTTCGCTCCATCTAGCATTTTGACGGTGTCTTAACAGCCCACAAAATAAAATGACAAGGCCGACAACCTAACCAGAAGAGAAAGAAAATTTAATACGTCACACTGTGCCAACAAGTCTGGCCAGCGTGACACAGTAAGCTCAACAATGAGTTATTTGTGGGCTGAATAGTATTAGTTATTCCTAAATCCGGCAATGACAATTTTCCTTGTCATTCCCTTTTGTCGGCTCTTACGGCACTCTCCAGGTGGAATGGGTCGGTGACAATATGTATCCCAAATTTGTTACCACACGGAAAAATCTTGAGATTTATATACAAAGAAACACGATCATCAGGAAATCATTTCCTGCTATGAGGAAAAATATTATTTAGGAATAATCCCGCCAAATGTTACTTTTATAAATTTACACCATTCCTCGCACGCAGATAAGAAGAAGAAATTAAAACAAGTCCAAGAGCTCGGAGCACAACGGTCTTATTTACTTCGCATGCAGTTAAACCCCAATTAAAGTCGGCGACCGGACGGACAGTTTGATTTGTTATTAGTATCGATCAAACAAATGAACAACCCCATGGACAATGACGGACAATTGGCCGACATCCGTTGCGCTAATGATTAACAAAATGAGACGAGCTGTCAGGACTGCATTATACATCATCATCATCATCATTTCAGCCAAAAGAAGTCCACTGCTGGACATTGGCCTCAAAGACCGATACTGGGCCGCCCGCATCCATTGTTTCCCGGCAACCTTAACCAGGTCGTCGGTCCACCGTGTGGGAAGCCTACCAGCGCTGTGCCTTCCGGAATGCGGTCATAATTCGAGGACTTTTCTGCCCCATCGGGCGTCGGTCCTGCGAGTTATGTGCCCTGCCCACTGCCACTTAACTTTGGCAATCCTGTGGGCTATGTCGGTAACTCTGGTTCGCCTGCGTATCTCCTCATTTCTGATTCGATCGCAGGGAAACTCCGAGCATAGCCCTCTCCATTGCCCTTGGTGACTTTGCGCCTTCTGATGGATTATACATAGTTCCAACAATCATCGTCATCATCATGTCAGCTTATAAGGGTGAATCAAAAAGTTCTTAGAAGTGCATATATATGAAACCTTTTTGGATCAAGTTCGATATTCAAATTAAAGAGTGTCTATCACACTATATTTATGCAGACTGTCACTTGTTTTTGTCAGTTCGTTCGCATGTAATAAATTTTTTTGTGCAACGAGTTGCTAAAAAGTCAAAATTATGGATAAAAGTGAGTTACGTGCGGTGATAAAATATCTCAGTTTGAAAAAAATGTCTACGAAGGAAATTTTTTTGGACATTCAGCAGACATTAGGGGGTGATGCTGTACCCTATTCTACGGTTGCGTACTGGGTGGCTGAATTTAAAAGAGGTAGATCAAGCTGTAAAGATGACCCGCGTTCTGGGCGGCCTTCAACCTCCGTTACAGAAGAAAATGTCAAAAAGGTTGAGAATCTGGTTTTGGAAGACAGAAGAATGACTATAAAACATATAGCTGAGATCCTAAAGATATCTTTTGGTAGCGTTCAATCCATTTTAATTGATTCACTGGGGTTCAAAAAAGTGTCTGCAAGATGGGTGCCACGAATGTTAACCGACGAAAACAAAAAGCGACGTTTGGAAATTTCCAAGCGTAATCTCGAAATGTTCCAGCGTGATTCGGATAATTTTTGCCGTCGTCTTGTCACCATGGATGAAACGTGGGTCCACCATTTTGATCCTGAAACTAAAAGACAAAGCATGTCTTGGAAACGACCATCCTCTCCATCCATTAAGAAATTTCGAGTTGCTCCTTCCGCTGGCAAAGTTATGGCCTCTGTGTTCTGGGATAGTGAAGGAATCCTTTTTATTGATTACATGCCAAAAGGCCAGACGATAACTGGACCCTATTATGCAAATTTAATCCCGAAAGTGCGTGAAGCGATTAAAGAAAAACGTCGTGGAAAACTGTCGTTGGGCGTGTTGTTCCTTCAAGATAACGCTCCTGCCCATCGATCGGAAGTTGCGCTCAACGCAATCCGCTGTGCTGGCTTCAATCTCCTTGACCACCCACCATATTCTCCGGACTTAGCCCCAAGTGATTTTCACTTATTTCCAAAATTAAAAGAGGAAATTCGTGGAACAAAATTTCACGATAATGACGCGGTTATAGCTGCCGTAGAGGACTTTTTCGAGAGTCAAGAAAATAATTTTTTTTCACAAGGAATAAGGAAGTTAGAAACGCGTTATTCTAAATGCATTGCATTGGAGGGAGATTATGTAGAAAAATAAAATATTATTATTTAAATCTTTGCATTTTTTAATATTGATTCCAAGAATTTTTGATTCACCTATGTATATGACCCACTGTCAATGGTTGTCTGGAATAAATAGCCTTGAAATGACAACTTCTTTAGCTGCTAAGGAAGTTGAGTACTTCTCTTGGGATGGGTATAAAATGTGAAACTCGCGTCAGTACACGTGACTTGATCGAAAATTCGTAAGAAGGTTGAAGTGTTTTATTTACTACTACTATTCAGCCCATAAATGGCCTTCTCCAATTACTAATAGTAGTTGTTAGCCACGCTGGCTGGGCGGGTTGGCACAGGGTTTCCTATCAAGTCTTCCTTCTCTTGTAGCTAGGTTATCTGCCTTGTCATTTCCTTTCCAGAAAAACGTAGATCCAGCACTTCATGATAGAGAAACATTTTAAACAAAGAACGGTTTCTCTTGACCAGCTCTATTGCTTCGAAGGTTTCTGTTACAGCCGGTTCAAAAATACTTTTTTTTGCGTCTTGTCTCGTTTGAAAGTCTGATACAAAGCTACCACATGGCCCACTCGTGCGCATTATTATAAATACACACCCCTTTGTAAGACTATTTAATGCCGCCATAATACGTTTGTTTAATTTTTTTTTCTCGCGTGTCATACCCGCCACCTACTAGTACTCAGCCCATAAATGTTCCACTGCTGAGTCAGGCCTCCTCCGACTAAATGGAGGGTAATTAGTCTACTGCGGCACGCTAGTCGGGTTGGAAAAGGTTTTAATAAAATTTTTCCTTCTCTTGCGGTTTCCTTGTTGGTCTAGGGGTTGGATGCGCCACGTTTGGATCACGGGGTCCCAGGTTCGATTCCGGGCAAGTGTCATTGTCAAAACCAGAGGCACTTGCTGTCAGTGTAGGTGTCATTTGTGTTCGTGCATTACATGTTTTGTTTTTTTTTATTAAATAAACATTTACTCTTGGCTTACCCTTGGGGTGGAATGGAGTGGTGACACTAATCTAAATCCGTCACCACACGGACAATACGCCTGATGGTGATTTTGACAGTTTTGACATAAAATAATATACTCAAACTCAAGCTTATAAGGAACTTAAGTTTGAGTATATTATATTATGTCAAAACTGTCAAAATCACCATCAGGTGTATTTTCCGTTAAGCTTGTATGGAACTTTATTGACGAAGGTTTTATCACAAAACTCTTATAAAACGTCATATTTAAAATTACCAATATCATTTTACGGCCCCCGTCCCACGCTACACATTCTCACATTTCATACACAATTCCTGATTCTTACAATCAATCCATCTCTTTTGATCTCCCACAATCATTTTGTCCACCCACATACTGAAACTATCATCGGTTCAGAATGCTGCTCTACAGAGAAGAGACGACCAGTAACACTGTAGATTTTTTTTCAAATGATCGAACTTGTAACAGACAGTTTTACGGTTATCTCTTTTTTATCGTTACTTTTAAATTACCATTGTGATACGGGCCGAAAGATGATATTAGTATTTTTAAATATGACGATTTATAAAATAAAGTTCCTTTTGTGTTTGAGTTTGTCGACACCTAAATCACACAAAAACACTAAAGAAATATAAATGAGATAAATAAGACAGAGTAACCCACCTGTCAATCTTTATTCCATGTATGTACTGAGAAACTTATATATCGAAACAGATTGTAGATTTGAGAACAATTACCGGAAATAACAGACGTGCCCTTTGAGTAAGGACAGTATTTAACCATGGTAGATATTGAGTTTTAAGTTTAAATAACACCTTTCATAGACTCTGGATATTCAGATAATTTTTGATACATTGCTTCATCTTAAAGCGACGCCGTCGTAAAGATTTTCTGTGAAAATGTTGTGTTTATCACTTTTTATGGTATAGTTCGTTGATCCAATTGTAATTAATTCATAATATAATTATGTGCATTTTTGTGTCAAAATTATTAACTGTCCAAATTTTTGCTTACGCGTTCCAGTGTGTAGACCTCGTCGCTATGTGTCGATTGATTGACCATCTTCGTCATCTGGCTTCACCTGGAATAAAAAAACATAAATTACTAAAATTTATGTTTTTTATGATGGATTCAGTGATTGAACTCGGCTATACGAATTTATATACCCAACGCCGTTCCCATACAATGAAATTTCAAACTCTAAAATAATAATTTAAACTGAACATAACCTATTAATTAAATTGTTAGTTATATTGACTTTTCAAAATATTATGACAATTTTATTTGAAAATTACCACAGTTTTTCTTACGTTTTATATTTTGACTTTTGCGCCGACTGTACTTATCTGTTCGGAGATTACCACCTATCGTGGGACAAGGGCCGAAAGATGATATTGGTAATCGTCATATTTCTAAATATGACGATTTATAAGTGTTTTGTGATAAAAAAATATTTTTTTTTTGAGTAGAATGAAATTCGGAGCAAGACGAGATAAAATTACGCTATGTATATATATTTACAAATACATAACAATGTCAAATTGTAGGTTTACCATGTCGATAATTTGAACAATGGCCTACAACTCGCAGCTTAAATTATTCCCATTTTGGTATTGTTTTCTAATTTCTTTACATGTTGCGAGCGCAGGAAATTGTAAATGCTACATTTTGTGTTGTTTAAAGTTTCTTTGTATTCAATTTAAGTATTTCTGTTAATATCGGAGGTTCTATCCTCGATTAGCTAGTTGTTGACCATTACATTTACTAGGACACACCGCCCAGATAGGTAAGTCCAACTTCGAGAAAGTCGGATCCAACTCGGCTGGAAAGCTGCGAAAGATATACCGCAGTGTTCGAAGACAAAAGTCGTCGATAAACATTGAGTTAAATGTCGATAAATGTGTGTTGCCAGTGATGGCATAGAGTGCAGATACGTGGTCGCTCTCTATGGACTCACATGGACATCTCTATGGTCAGGGCAATGAGGGATGGTTATTCTCGGAGTTTTCCTGCGAGATCGAATCAGGAATGATGAGATACGCGGCGACATAACCCACAGGACCGATGACCTGGTTAAAGTCGCCGGAAAACGATGGGTGCAGGCGGCTCAGGAACGGCCTTCGTGGAAATCCTGGGGGGAGGCCTTCGTCCAGCAGTGGACGTCTTGTGGCTGAAATGATGTTCATGATGACACATTACTGCTAAAATACTTAATTCATAGATTGACGGCACCGATTGACTGTAAAAATAGCCTGCAACAAACACACAATCGCACCTAATTATCGTCTTCTAATTGGACCGGGCCGGACCAAGACAGCACGACACTGTGACTATCTTTCCACGCGACTATGCGCCAATTAGTTGGGTAAGACAAAGATGTTATCGAAACGCCTGATTAAGGGCGTAGACGGAATTGTATGTATTCTGAATTCACTTATACAGGATGTAATAGAATATAGAGCTATAGTGTTTTAGTTACGATCGTTTTAGTTTTTATCAGTGACTTGAATGCCTTTGACCCTAACCTTGCGTGATGGAAAGCAACGACTTGGTCTAAGATAGAGCAGCCAATTCAAGGAAATAGCATGTCGGGCAACAGCTAGACCTGGAATTAGTTGTAATAGAGTATACTACCTATACTGCGCTGACAGGACTGCAGTCCGTGGTGCGCAAGTCGGTCAACCGACTCAACGCACGTGGTTCCTAAGCGGAGACAAAGCGCAAGTCTAAAAGCTGTAGAATTAGGCATAAGGGTAGCTAGGCAGCCAATTCAAGGAATAGAATACATAGAATAGAATACATTTATTTCCTGAAATATGGTGTACAGAGTCTTAATGCTATAGGTCCCAAACTAGGCAAGCCTGTGTCTTGGTGACCTAAAAGGCTGATACATTTTATTCCAATTGTACACCGGCGCGATACCGCGATCAATGACATGAGCAATTACACATTAGTACAGTTACACTTGATTAAATTTACAATAAAATACAATACAATACAAGGAAATGTCCTGCCACGCCTGCTCTCACATACACACGACGACACACAGTAAAACTTGGCTTATGCTTGGCGCCGGACTTAGATGTGACGTTAGCTAGCCGAGCGGCCCATTAGATCCTACGACCAAGCGAGTGGGTACATTAAAAAAAATATATTGTGGAACACAGTTTACATAGTTAAAGGAATAATATTCACTACAGATCTTAGACACGTGCTTAGGTTCCGTTAGGTTCCGCCATACCGGCTCAGGGTCACACATGCCGGGCGGGCCCACGGGGATAGGCCACACGAAGAACGGCAAACGGAGTCGTGGTGAGTTTTGGCTTTATGGACTCTTCTGTCCTCAGAGTTGCCTCGGAAGCCTTAACCTGCCGCGATACATGACGTGGTGATTGTAGTGGAGGCCGGCCAGGCGTTGATGCCAGGGCTGCCGCCACTTATAACATACGGGTATTCATGAGGATTTACAACGTAAAAAAGGGACAATCCTCAGGGTATGCTGTGAGACGCTGTTTAACCTACAGACCATAAGCCCTGAACTATCTGCTACCTTTTCCAACAATACCGTGACAGGTGATGTCTATATAAAAAGCACTTCACAGCAAAAGATATGAAATTGATTGATGTATGAAGAAATACTTGGAAAGAATTCGCATGGCAAATACAATCTTGTGCGCAATGTGATTCATGTTATTTTGAACCTTGTTTTTATAGCCGAAAAGTGGATTGTTGCAGGAAAGTGGATTGTAAGATATGACGTTGTCCTGCAAAGAGGTGATATGTACTAATTTATAATTTAGATTTAGCTTTATCGGGTTTCATATTCTGACATACTGACAGAAACTAATTGGAACCTAAGCCATTACTGTATCTATTGGAATAAGTGCATTAGATTTGCATAGGCATGATAAATGTTTCTACATGTTTACCACTACTGCCAGCCCATAAATTACTCACTGCTAAATTGGGCCTCCTCCAATCACAGGGAGGGTAATGAGCCTACTGTGCCACTCTTGACAAACGGGTTGGCACAGGGTTTCGTATCAAATTTTCCTTCTCTTGCGGCGAAGTTTTCGGCCATATTGTTGCCTTTTGTCTTACGACACCCTCAGGATGGTATGAGATGGTGACAATATGTATTCTAAATCCGTCACCACACGGTCAAATACAGTGTTACCAAAAGCCACGTACTCAACCAAGTTTCTCAGTACTGTACTTAATTACCGTCTAACTGTTTCAGTTACACGATACTCGTTTTAATAGACAAGTGTACAAGGTCCATTTTCGATGTGCTCTTCGTAAACGAAATCTAAACTTTAGTTGTAAGGTATACAATAAACAGTAGCTTAGAATAGCAATTAAAACATAATGGTTCCTTTTGTGGGTATTTTTTTACTGCAGTCGGTTACTTTGTTGTGTGTTTTGTAATCGTGAAAGGGACTATGTCTGTCTGTCATTTTCTCTGTTAAGCTATAAGGCCTAAACCACTGAGCAGATTTTAACGTATACAATACAATTATAATACAATACAAGATATATACAAAATTTTTCTGTTTAAAATATGTTGGTTGCCTGGAAGATATTGCTTTTTAGTGATAAGGCCTTGGCGGCCTTTGCGCCTTTGCCTTGGCGGTTTTTTATGTGTTTTATATATAATTTCTCCTGTAAGCTATGTTTATGTCACATATGTGCAATAAAGTGTTAGTGTTACCAAAAGCCACGTAGTTAGATGTGCCGCCTTTGGATCAACGGGTCCCGGGTTCGATTCCGGGGTCCGGCAAGTGTCTTTGTCTAAACCAGAGGCACTGCCTCGGAGTCTGGGTGTCATTTCTATCTATAATATGTATGTATTTACAAAAAAAAATGTATATAAGTAGTTTATCATCCATCTCGTTACCATAACACAAGCATTAAGTTGCTTAACTTGGGACGAGATGGCGTTGTGTGAAATGTCCAAGGATATCTTTAAAGAAAGAAAGAAAGAAATAAAACAATTTTATTGTAGCTCACAATTGACATGAAGTTACAATCTTCTCTAAAACTAAAATATAATTACATATATATACTCCGTAAATACTGGTCCGTGATGACGGATATGGAATTCGTAGTGTCACCAACCCATTCCATCCTGAGGGTGTCGCAAGAGCCGACAGAAGGAAATGAAAAGGCCGATAACCTAGCCACAAGAGAAGGCTACAGGCCCAGATCTGAGGCGAGACCGCGGGCAATAACTACTACGACTCAGCCCATAAATGAGTCCACTACTGAGTCAGGCCTCCTCCCATCGCAGGGAAGGTAATTAGCTTACTGTGCCACGCTGGCCAGACGGGTTGGCACAGGGATTTATTTCAAGTTTTCCTCCTCTTGAAGCTAGTGTAACGGAAATAGAGGAGATGTATTGACTATGACGAACTCGTCAAAGAGGTGTCAAAATCAAAATGTTTTTTATTCGAATAAATTCTTGCGAATGCTTTCAAATAGTCAAAAAAAAATGTATTAAATTTAAAAGAAATATAAAAATAACTAATCATTTAGTTTTTACAACCGGTTCGGAACGCCATTCCACAGAGAAGAGCCGGCAAGAAACTCTGTGGTTGCTCTTTTAAATAAAAGGGTTACAGGGGTGGTGTGTTGATGGCAGTGGAGTGGAGGGGCGAGTTGTGGAGAGGAGAGGAGAGTTGAGAAAAGAGCGTGTGCGTTTAATTCGGGACTCATAATTTCCGTGGTTATTTCTGTAACGAGTGATCAGTGTTTGAGTTGCGTGATTTGTATAATCATAAATAAAAGATTCAGTTTATTTTTCTACCTACTTATTTAATTATTTTTCCGACATCGTAATACTAGGTTTTTGGCTTTGTCATTTCCTTTTGTCGGCTCTTACTACGCTCTCAGGATGGTATGAGATGGTGACAACATGTATTCTAAATCCGTCACCACACGGACCGGCAATAACTAGTTTCAAATAAATTACCCTTAGGTCAAACTAACCGATTAACCAAAGTTCAAAGTCCGAATGTTGTAATCATTTGAGTTTCCACACCTTTCATTGTAGCGTCAGCTAATAAAACCGCCCTAATTTACGTAGTACAGTTGGCAAATAAAACAATAGACGCTTTGCCCGCTAATTGGTACTAAACGATGTACAATACGAGTGCTTTTTAATTTAACTTCGTTATAATTTTAATGAGTTGTTTGTATCTTATAATTGCAAAGGTCTATCTTGTAAGTTCAATGTGTTCTAGGATTTGGTGCGGTCTCCACAATATGGTACCTATAAAATAAATATCCTTGGACATTTCACACAACGCCATCTCGTCCCAAGCTAAGCAACTTAATGCTTGTGTTATGGTAACGATATGGATGATAAACTACTTATATACATTTTTTTTTGTAAATACATACATATTATAGATAGAAATGACACCCAGACTCCTAGCCAGTGCCTCTGGTTTAGACAAATACACTTGCCCGACCCCGGAAACGAACCCGGGACCCGTTGATATTTGAGTAGGTATCTATCTATCAGACTCAGAAGTCCACTGCTGAACATAGGCCTCCCCATAGATTGCCGCAATGTACGATCTCGTGTAGACCGCACCCACCGACTCCCAGCGACCTTCACAAGGTCGTCCTTCCACCTAGTCGTGGGGCTTTCCGTGCTTCTCTTTCCCGTACGTGGGCGCCTCTCCAAGACTTTTATGCCCCAACGGCCATCCGTTCTTTACCTACTAAGATATATACTGATGTAATAACGTAAAGGTTGGTAATTTAAATGTACTCTTTCTCAACTCATCAACCTAAAAAGAGTGATGCCGGATTTGGAATATATAGTATAATCATCCCATCCCATCCTGAGTGTGCTGTAAGAGCCGATAAAAAGAAACAACTGCTGATAACCTAGCCGCAAGAGAAAAAAAACTTGACACGAAAAGCTTGTTTTTGTGCCAACCCACACCGACTCAGCAGTAGGCCATTTATGGGCTGAGTCACCACCCCCATTCCATCCTGAGGGTGTAAGAGCCGACACAAGGAAATGACTGCTGGAGGAAAGGAAAACTTTTTTTTCTTTTTTATAACGAAACTGCACTAGGTATGACCTGTATCGCGGGGGCAGTTTACAAACATGTAATTGACGAACACACATTACACCCAGACTCCGAGCAAGTTCCTCTGGCTTACACATAGACACTTGCCCGACCCCGGAATCGAACCCGGGACCCGTTGATCCAAAGGTGGCACATCCGACCCCCAGACCAACGAGGCAGTAAAATCTGTAGGCAAAAAATTTGTGCGCCAGTTCTAATAGTCTTCTAAATATTTTAAAGTGTGTCGGGCTACGTCGTAGTTACAGATGGTCCCGTATCCACTTGACCCGCTCCATTGTGCCGATTTGAGTCGGATAAATGGACTTGACCTGAGTGATGTGCTCACGCTGTATCGATAATTTTACAGCTAACTGAGTATACCTATCTTATTTGCGATTGTAATTACAGTCGTCGGGTAATAGAGGCAGTCAGACATTAATAACAGATTACAAAAAAAGGTTCTCAATTTGTTGGTGTTTTTTGTAAGACACGCTGAAAATTATTCTGCTATTTAGAAGCTGATTTGGAAAAATTTTTAGCCTACTGATTTTCGGTTTCGGGTTTCGTTTTAAGTTTTCCTTCTCTTGCGGCTAGGTGTTCGGTCTTAACATTTCCGATTGTCGACTCTTACGACACCCTCAGGATGAAATGAGGTTGTGTCACTATGTATCCTAAACCCGTCACAGTACGGTATGTTCTTTCTTAAAAAAATAGAAGTAAACTGATATCTTGATATTGTAAATCGAAACTTCAACTGTATTTAGGTAATTGATGATTATTGCAGCATTTTTCGTACTTTTAGACGAAAAGCATCCTGATGTATGGTATTCCGTAGCAGATAATTTAATTAATTAAATATTAGTGCAGATATCGATAAAACCAGTATCGATATAAACGATGTACATCACTAGCGTTTCGTCCCTACCCGCCGCGTGCGCATTACAATCGTTATCCAATAACACCAATGGCGGTACTTTATCTATTTTAATCGACCATTACGTACAAATTGGGCATGATTCTAAGTCGACTGAGATTTAGAAGTAAGCTAAGGTTTCAAGATTCCATGATGCTACCTATATCACCATCTCATTCTAGCCTGATGCCAAATGCAATGCTGATGTCAGAATAAGAGAGTCAGAGAGCTGGCTTGAGCTGAAAGTTATGAAACTTTTGACAACAGCTATGTTCATTTATGTCTATGCTGGCCTGATATTTGCAACTATTTGCAACAAATCAAGATTTTCTTCTCTTGCGGCTAAGTGATTAGCATTATTATTATTTCTTTTAGTTACGTCTTACGGCTAAAAGGAAAAAACGTTTACATTCCAGCAGTAGCCAATTACAACAGTAAAGAGATTACTTTTTTTTTTATTAAAAAGTTTGTTTTCCTCTCGTATACTTGGCTGTTGGGGACTAATTGAGTTGTGTGGGACACCGGGGCACGAGAACCTATCCAGGTTCGGGCACAAGCCCCATCTTCTTAAACCACGGCCTCGGCTGGTTTATGGGTTAATGTAACTGGGAGGACACGCTCCGTGGCCCTGGGGGACTTTGCCCACTTCGATTCTCGCCCATAGATGACCCACACCTGGGTTGGGAGTGCTCAAAGTATATGGGGGGTAATTAGCCTACTGTGCCACGCTTTGGCACAAGGTTTCATATCAATTATTCCGTGTCTTACATCTAGGTTTTCGACTCTTACGACAAGCTCAGGATGGAATGGGGTGGTGACACTATGTATTCTAAATGTGTCATCACACAGACATGCCACATCGATTAGTGGAGCCCTGAAGGTCCTCTAACAAGCGAACCCAAGTATATCTACATGCTAGATCAACATCTAACATTCTCTTGCATCTTACAATAAAAATGACGTCAAGATGCGAAAAAATTCCATCCGATGCGTTGTTTAGAGAATTTGCATATCCGCCGAATCTTTATAAAAAGTGATTTCTCATAGGTCAGATTGGGATTCCGTAATCTTTATGTTAAAACTAGCTGACCCGGCGAACTTTGTTCCGCATTATAAATATTTAAAACAAAAAGAAAGTTGGACATAGGATACCTGAGATTTTTATCCCGTCCGTATAAAACCTAACTACTTTAACAAAACGCAACTGACAGCGAAACGTTATGTTGTCTATAGATTAATATGGCCGAAAATTTGACAATTAGAAATTTTGAATTCGACTTGTTTATATTGTTGTAATTCACATAATATCTTTATAACTTGTAGCCTATGTGTTATTCTGATGTATAAGCTATATTATTGTAAAGTTTCATTAAAATCCATTCAGTAGTTTTTACGTGAAAGAGTAACAAACATCCATCCATCCATCCATGCTTACAAACTTTCACGTTTATAATATTAGTAAGATATACTGAGGTGTCTGTGCGGTAACAGTATTAGAATACACAGCGTCACCACGCAATCCCATCCCGAGGGTGTCGTAAGAGGTGGGTGCCTAAGGCCCGGTTTCCACCAAAGCAGAGAGGAGAGGAGATGTGTTTTGAATCTAAGGTTGGCGCAGTGGTTGAGCGATCGACTGCTGCGCAGCATGTTGCGGGTTCGATTCCCGCACGGAAGAAATATTTGTACGACCTACAAGTATTTGTTCCGGGTCTGGATGTTTCCTATCTATAATATGTATGTATTTACAAAAAAAAAATTAAGTAGTATATCATTCATCTCGTTACCATCCATAACACAAGCATTAAGTTGCTTAGCTTGGGACGAGAAGACGTTGCATAAAAAAAAAATCCACATCTCTCCGCTTAGTTTCGGTGAAAATAGAATAACGATTCAAAACACATCTCTTCTCCTCTCTGCTTTGGTGGAAACCGGTCCTAAATGTCAGGATTTTGTGACTGTTTAAATAACACTTTTTCCCCATCAAAGCCCTGAACTCTACAGATATTAAACCAACGGAACCATTTTGTAAATAGTACACCATGGCAATACTCGTTTATATTCAATGTACAACACTATTAGGAGTACCTTTATCTGGATTCACATCTGATATCCTTTCGATCTGATACATAACATTTATATAAATAGTCAAAGAGATAGTGAGCAGATCACAAACTTATCATCACAACAATGACAAGGATTTGTATTTTTTTTCTTATTTTATCTCATTGCTGATGCGATAGCGAGGTTTGCCAGGCTTAAAAAAATCTGATTCTTTATTGGATAGGTTAATCTACGTGCGTATTATTAATTTCGTGTGGTGATGGATTTAAAATACACAGTGGCGCCACCACATTTCATCCTAAAGGCACATTTCATCGTAAGAGCCGACAAAAGGTTTTTTTACCACCTAGCCGTAAGAGAAGGAAAACTTGATACGACACACTTTGTCACAGTAGGATAATTACCCTCCATGTAATTAGTAGGAGGCCCGACCCAGCAGTGGGTCATTTATGGGCTGAGATGTAATTAGTAGTTTTCTTAATTTGATTGATGGAGACTAGCTACTCAAAAATATTAAATCATAACATATTGAAACGCAACGACTTATAAGACACCCATGGTGCTACCTCTGTCGGTCCAATACACCGGGTATTACCTACGCAAGAATTACCTATATGACACAATCATTCTGGTGTTCAGCTTAAGGCCTACCTTCGTATCCCGTCAAAGTACCTCCTGAATACTAAAACCAATGACAATGGCGAATATTTTTATATTTTGGGACACCAACGGAACCTCTTTACAACCGGAACTTTCAATAAAATCGCATTTATTGTGCATTGTTCACATGTGTGCGAATTTGACGACCGCGGAGTTAGGGAAGATGCAAGAAGTATAAGTAACCATAAATCTATATAAATAAAAATGAACGGCTGGACCTATACGTATTTGGCTAATTTTGGTCTTGAAATGTTGGTGGAAGTCCAGGGAAGGTTTAAAAGGGGAGAAAATATGAATCTTTTTATTTATTGATTCTGAGGCGGTACGAAGTTTGCCGGGACCCGTTGATCCATGGGCGGCAAATCTAACCTCTATACCAACGAGGCAGTCATTTGGGACCCTCTGATTTAGACAAAGACACTTGCCCGACCCCGGAATCGAACCCGGGACCCGTTGATCCAAGAGCCGCAAACCTAACCCCTAGCTAGACCAACAAGGCAGTCATTTGGGACCGTTGGAACCAAACCCTGGAAGGACAGGCATCACTCAGCTGCACATCATTTGTTGGCTATATGCGTGCGATTTTGTTTCTTGAACCCACCAATCAATTGACATGCAATCGGCTTAATAGAATGCAATTGTCTCTGGTCAGTTCTGAGAACTGATCAAGCTTCGGTAAGCTAAGGATATGAACCTTTTGTATAGAGGATGTAACAAAAACCCTATGGCCATCTGCAGTGAGGGAATTTCTTACCCAAGCGGCCGGAAATTTGCTAATTTAAACAGTCAAAAACGCCTATCAATTTGCATGCTTCTGACAGGAGACGCAAGAACTTTTGATTTTAGCAGATTACATTGTAACATGCTAGCAATCCGTGTGGTGGATTTAGAACATATAGTGTCACCAACCCATTCCATCCTGAGGGTGTCTCAAGATCCAACAAAAAGAAATGACAAGGCCGAGTAACCTAGTCACAAGAGAAGAAACACTTGATATAAACCCTGTGCCATCCGACTTGCCAGCGTGTCACAGTATGCTAATTACCCTCCATGTAACTGGAGGAGGCCAAACTCGAAGGTGGATAGTTGAGCAGTAGTAGTAATAAATATATTATCCACTAGAAAATGTTAATAAATATTGATGGCCTAAAAGTAAAGGTGATTCCAAATTTATTTGTATGCGTGCTTACTCAAATTCATTTTTTAAGTCAAGTCAAAATCATGGATCGTTAGTAATACTTATTATCGATTCTAAAATTCCCCTGTATATGCCGATTATTATACTAGATGCTTTGATACCAGTGTATGACAATTCCCTTCCTCTAATTTCTCGGAGACAGATTCCAACACCTTTCACAGCTAAAGAAAATCTTATTTAAGACTTAAAATGTGAAATTTTAAAAGCCAACAATATTTACTGCTTGCCTATTAGCACATAAAACGTCCGGTATAACTTTGAAAGCTCATTAAAAACATTGTCACTAGAGGTTTTCACGATTCACCTGAGACTGTATTCTGGAACATTCGACTTTTATCACGCGATGATGATGTAATGGCTGAAAGCTTTCTCGAGTGGAAATTCATTACCTGATTACCTTCGCCAGATACCGCTGAGTGCAGGGGGTCTTACAACAGGCCTTGCATTATTAGGCTTATGACTAGTAGTGGAAGGTCTCAAATTATGACGATGATACAAAGTCAGATTTAGGCGTAGCTTGCTTTTTGGCTGTGTAGTGACCCTCGACATTGGACTCCATAGCAACCTTCCCACGAGTCTGCAACATCCCCCTGCCTGGTCAACCTGGTAAAACGAACACTCTTCAGCAGCAGCAGTCACTTAGCAAGCCAAGACGTCAGCCTTAACAGGACCACACGCAACCGATTCACCGTGCTACCTGGTTCTGCGGCACGACAATCAACTGCCCAGTGAACTCCGCTATACAGTTGAGGTGCTCAGTCTCGACTCATAGTAGACTCCGAGCGCTCCTGGCACTTACAAGCTCATCACTACTAGAACAGGTTACAAATAGGGTTAGGAGACTGAGCTGGATATTTAAATCACTGCGTCACATTGCTCCAAAAGATATAATCACTAAGCAAGAATCTACAAGAAACATCCTGAATGAGGTATATTTGGCTCTGGTGCAATCGGTTTTAATGTATTGTATCACGGTTTGGGGAGGTGCAACTAAAACCAAACTTCTATACTTAGAGCGCGCCCAGCGTGCCCTTATTAAGATTATGTACTTCAAAAGCATATTATACCCTACAAATAGCCTTTATACAATCAGCAATATAACCTCGATAAGAAAGTTGTACATAATACAAACTGTCTTGAAAAAACATAAAACCCTACCACTGGATACACAAAATCTAACGAAAAGAAGGAAAGACTTGGTAGCTCCAGTTCCCCAGACTAAAACCGAGTTAGCTTGCAGACAATTCTATAAACGCTCAGCCGAATTATACAACAAGGTAAACAAAAAAATATACATATACACGAAAACTACGTATGATTGTAAGAAAACCGTAACAAATTGGATAAAAACACTCACATATGAAGAGACTGAGGCACTTCTACAAAATGTTAAATAGCAAGATGCATAATAACAATATGTCACTGAACTATCACTCATAACTATTTATGTCTCACAAAATTGCCACTTAAAAATCAAATACAGACACACACACCACACACACACACACACACACACACACACACACACACACACACACACACACCACCACCACACACAACACACTATACAAACACTTACCCTATTTTCTTTAAATTAAAATTGTAAAGATATTAGAAATAAGTAATTACGTATTATTAGTTAAATATTTGTTACTATCATAATTACTTTGCTATGGAAGAGCGGGGCCTCCTAACACAGGCAAATATTGCTTAAAAGGAGTCCCCAAACACAATTACCCACTTGTTGTAACAAATTTATTGAATAAAACATTTTGAATTTTGAATTTTTGAATTTTTGAATCACACTGCAGCAATTCAACAGGAACCACCTCCAGTCTTGGGATGGAGCCATGTAGCGACCAACATGGTAGTCATGCTATACTTTTCACAATTTACCCGAAAAATCTGAACTAATTACATAAAGAAATATCGCCTACAAATGCAAGATTACCAAAAAGTCCTACACCGCGATAGCGAAATTTCAACAGTTAAGATTTCCCCGACTACATAAATATCCTTGGACATTTCACACAACGCCATCTCGTCCCAAGCTAAGCAACTTAATGCTTGTGTTATGGTAACGAGATTTATGATAAACTACTTATATATATATATATTTTGTAAATACATACATATTATAGATAGAAATGACACCCAGACTCCGAGACAGTGCCTCTGGTTTAGACAAAGACCCGCCCGACCCCGGAATCGAACCCGGGACCCGTTGATCCAAAGGCGGCACATCTAACCACTAGACTCCTAGCCAGACATACCATCTCGTCTGGTTGGATGATCATCCCTTTGGGCCCAAAGTGGTGACCCCGACGTGATGCGACCACGCAAGATCCATAGCTGAAATGATGATGACGGAAGGTCTAGAATTGCCCCCTTCGGTCTTGCGTTCATCTCCTGACCCCGATCCACGTCCGCGATGATCTTCCTTCCTCATAGTCCTCCAAAAATAAACGAACGGACGCCGTATAATGCTTTTACCTTAATGCTGACATTTTTATAACTACCCAATGACATTCTTATAAAACTAAGAATTGTGACTTTTATTATTTAACTTGCTCCTGCCCGCGACTTCGTTCATGTATATTTAGAGCTCGTCCGTTGAATTCATTTTTTTTTAATGCAATCGATCTGCGGTTTACGTAACGTCAGACCTTTTTTTTACGACGGAGATTCTCATAGATCCAGGGTTTGTGGGACTCCAGGGCGCCTAGAGATGGTGATTTGGTATGTATTTTTCTTTAGTACATATTTAGTATATTTTTAACCCCCTACGCAAAAAGAGGGGTGTTATAAGTTTCACGTGTCTGTCTGTCTGTGGCACCGTAGCTCGCGAACGGATGAAGCGATTTCAATACAGTTTTTTTTTGTATGAGGCGAGTGTTATTAGACATGTTTGATGAAAATCGGTTAAGTCGTATAAAAGTTATGGGGGGTGAAAGTGGGGAAGAATAACCGAAAGTCTGCAAATATAATCGAGTGCGGTCTCAAATGAAAGCGCATCACGTGCACATTACAAAATAATATGTTCCATGAAAATCAGCTGACAACTTATACATCTACATCATAATAAGCGTGTACCTATAAAAAGCAGAAAATAAAAATTAAATTAAAAATTTAAATAAACCCCCGACACAATTACCTCAGCTCCCTTCAAAAAGTAGAAAATAAAAATAAAATACATCGCGTTGGGGGACCAGGGGTCAGGTAATAAATAAGTAGGAGCGGACCCCCAACGCGATGTATTTTATTTTTATTTTCTACTTTTTGAAGGGAACTTAGGTAATTGTGTCGGGGGTTTGTCGGGATAATTGTGAATTGTGTATGTAAGTCTTATAAACTACACTTAATTTTTCATTGTTTAAGTGCATCTAGCCCATGTCATTATCTGCTCCACCCAATGGTTGACTGTTAGAGTCCGCCAATGTACCAGATTGCATGAAGACTTAAATAAAATAAAATAAGTTGCGCCCCGACCTACCCACTAAAACCGACGGCGATCCTCGACTGCCCAAACCAGGGCCACGGGATTCACTCCCATTGCAGTGAGCATGCTCCGTGACCCTGGAACGTCTGACTCCTGGCGCTACTGGCGCCAATCCCAATGAAATGGAAAAGAAGGATAAATATCACCCCCAACCTGAAACTTACACTACTGGTTTTGATATATAATGTTTAGACATTAGTTCTGGTTAATGGTGGTTTAGCTGCAAAATCTGCTTTCAAATAAAATACCGCACCAGAATTGTTTCATCCGTTTAGGAGCTACGATACCACTGATATACATATAAATAAATAAATATCCTTGGACATTTCACACAACGCCATCTCGTCCCAAGCTAAGCAACTTAATGCTTGTGTTATGGTAACGAGATGGATGATAAACTACTTATATTTTTTTTTTTTGTAAATACATTATACAGATTTTAGATAGAAAACACCCAGACCCGGAACAAATACTTGTAGGTCGTAAAAATATTTCTTCCGTGCGGGAATCGAACCCGCGACATGCTGCGCAGCAGTCGATCGCTCAACCACTGCGCCAAACATTAAACATTTTTTTTTGCGTCAGGACTTAATACAGTTTCTTGATAAAAAATATTGTATATGTAATTCCTCTTGATTATTTGAACAAGCAAACTCAATATCGCCACTATCGACCTTTACTAGGTACTACTACTACAGCCCATTAATCCAGGCCTCCTCCCATCGTCGGGTGGGTTATTAGTATCTGTGCCACGCTGGCCAGATGGGTTGGCACAGGGTTTCGTTTCACGGGCCCGACTATCCGGGCCGCTCCCGCCGGGACATAGGCCGAGTCCGGCCGCAGATCCCGGCAGGGCACGGGGATGCCCTCGCCCCACTTGGGATCTGTGGAGATGCGACGTCCTGTTGGGTGCTCACGACAGGACGTCGATTGCTCGTTCAGCGAGCCTGAGGTGTGGAGGTGGGCTCGTCTGCGGCGGCGTGGTTCTGCACCAGATCCCACAATGCCGCAACAGGACGCGAGTTGGAGCACTCCGGGGATGTTTAGTGGGTAGGCCCCCACTCTGGGGGAGAGTCTCACACGCCCCCCCCGGGGATCGTCCATAAAGGATTTTACCCCGGGCGAACAAAAAAAAAAAAAAGTTTCGTTTCAAGTTTTCCTTCTTTTGCAGCTAGGTTTTCGGCTTTGTCTTTTGTCAGGTCTTGCAACACCCTTAGGATTGAATGGGGTGGTGACTCTATGTATTCTAAACCCGTCACCACACAGATATCGATTAAAATACAACATGTTGGTAGTTTTAATATGAAAGTGAATGGACGTAAGTGTTGTGGATAAAGAGATGGATGGATAGTGTGAAAGAGGATATGCGAATGAAAGGTATGAATGTAGTTAAGACGGCGATAGGAGTGTATGGAGCGTCCACCTAGTGTGAGACAAGGGCCGAGAGATCATGATCGTAGTTTTGATTATAAAGATTTTTTAAATATTTGTATGTATACTTAAAGACTACAATCAATTAAGTTGTTTTTGAGTTTGAGTCCATGCTAAACAAGTGATTAACTCGGCAACTCCAAACCCTCTCAGTATCGTACAAGCCGCTATCAAAGACCCATTAACGTGTCACTCTGAGCCCACGTCGCTTTAATTTGTGAATTCTGAAAATCATTCAATATGATTGATAAAATCGACTGGAGCCTTTCACCAGCGGCTGCAGTCTCGACATTGATAACGATCACTTTGCGACCGAATTCGGTCGTTAAGTCCTAACGATCCGATCATAGCGATATTTGGCAGTCTCTACGGTCAAAGCTAACCAATGTCATCGGTATCTTAACAATTTTTGTTGCAAACTTTACGATAATTCGTAATGTTTACGAATAACTTTGCGACCATTTTTGACAGCCCGCAAAGTGATAGCTACGATCGTTAGCATCAATTTTTTTTGCTAAGGTTACGAAATTAAACCAAAAATCTTAATGAAATCATGGCGGAAGAATATTTAGCGTGGGATTTGGTTATGCTCGAACATACCCGTTCGTTGGTAAGTATGAGGCCAAGATTGGTTGGATGAAAGTTAAGACCACTGACTGTTTTAACCATATAATCTTTTTAAATCTTACAGGTGATGATGGATATCCTCTTGAGCCATGGCTAATGACCCCAATTAAGAACCAACAGATTGGGGCACTGGAGCACCGATACACAGATGCTCACTGCTCAGCTAGAAATGTTATAGAAAGGTGCTTCGGTGTACTCAAGTCTGATTTTAGGTGTCTGTCTCACCAACGACAGCTAATGTATGAGCTATACACTGCTGGCCTTATTGTGAATGCATGTGCAGTGCTACACAACATGCGTGTAAAACACAGGTTGAATATACCAACGATATTATGACTTCAACGATTGAGAATAATGATAGACTTACTGATGATGGATTAGAAGAGACAGGTATTAATATTGTTTAGATAATATGTTATACAATTTATTATTTAGGTGTTATCCGAATCATCTTAACATTTTGTTTTATTACAGGAACTGGCACTGGGCGAGCTGTTGCATAGCGCATACAAAGGCGACTCATTCAAACTCATTTTACTTACCTACTCGTATATAATTAACATAACAATGTGTAAACCTTCATTACAATAAAAAATTAATTAATTTTATTATTTTTATTAATATACTGCAACATTGCGTCTCCAATTTTACTTAATGCCTGTACAAGTAGAATTGATGCTTCAGCTTGCGCCTTGGCTGCCTCAGCCTGCATTTTAGCAGCCTCTGGTTGCATCTGATGCAGCTGCCAGCATCCTCATGGATTCGGCATTACTTTCCGCTACGGCAAGAAAGTCCCTCCGAGCTACGTTGTGCTGCTCAGCAACACTTCGGCGAGGATTCAGATTCCTATTTCTCTTTGGTGGTGTGGCAACAGCTGCTCTGCTGCTTATCACTTCTTTGACAGTCACTCCTGACTCCATTTCAATTTGTACCATATCTTCTGCTGGCATAGAGTCCGGGCAGTTGGTGCCAAGAGTATACTCCACACCAATGAGGGAGACTATTCTTTTTTCCACCTCAGTCAAAGAGCTGTGGTAATGGTGCGATTGCCAGTTTGCAGCTTATCTTTTTTTAGTTTTGCTGCTTTAGTGCAAGCCCGACTTTTGAAGTCCCTCCAAACCGTCATCCACTGCTCAGGCGCCTTGACCGATCCGTTGGGGAGTGAATTTAATCGTTCTGCCACCTCTTTCCAATCCGTTTCAAAATTATCACGGCCCTGAAGGCCGGTAAACTTTCTCGTGAATAAGTATGGACGAGCTTCCAAAATTGCTAACAGCTCGTCCAGTTGCCCACTTGTTACACGTGGTGCACGTATACGTCTGAAAAATATCAGCAAATATTAAAAATGTATCAGTATATTACTCAGGCGTAATGTAGTATAAATACATTTCATTTCATGTAAGTATAAAGTTGTGGTCAACATTTAACAAATTACATTTTAAGATATGTGTTGGCTGAACTTACTTACCTGACGCAGCTCGCTCGGGGGCTTGCGTACTGCCCTGTGACTGCGTCATTTTCCCCCTCCATGGTTTTAATAATGTTAGGATAATAATACAATCACAACAGGTTTTTTTAGTTCGACTCAACAAAACTTTGACAGCTTTGACATCAGTTTACTACTGTTGCAAGGAGGCAAACTTTAATGTCCAATGATATTTATCAAATGTATGTGTTTCTTAATAACAGTAAAAGTAGCAGTAGTAGTAAATACAAAAATATATTTTCAAGGTAAGGTTTACATAGATTTTGTATAATTTTAAAATAAAAACATTAATATATGCTAAGTAATGTTTATAAATTTTCCCTACAAAAGAGGGAGATTTTTTAATAGCTAATATTTTTCCACAAAAATCACCGAACTATGAATATGGTTTTCGTTAGCGTTCCGACACCGTAATGTCAAGTTTAGCAACGATTTTTCTCGGTATCTCGACTGTAGAGACTTGCATTTGACGTAAGCATCGTTACGGCAACCGATTTTTTTCGGTAAGACTTAGCGATCGTTAGTTTGCGATAACATCGCTATCTATGTCGAGACTGCAACCGCAGGGTTCTTAGAACATTATACAATGGAGAAGTTCTTCTCCATTGAAGAAGAAGAATCTTTAAATACTGTTAGGGATTCATCAGTGATGTGAGCGAGATTAGTGTAGCTGGGCTAAGCTGTTCAGGGTTAATATTTTAAATTCTTTATTTATGTTATTGTGCATTTACATAAGAAGAAGGACCGCAAAGAAAATAAAAGACAAGCCCTCTGAGATTCTTGCCAGTTCTTCTCAGTTTGGACGCGTTCCGAACTGGTCGTAGACGTTGTGTCTACTTAGGCACAACTTTCTAAAAGAGTCACATCATATTTGTGTTTCATAATAAAAATATTTACAGCTTGGGTAAAACAAATACATAATCATTAATATTTCCGTGCTTTTGTCGAATTATTAACTAAAAAATTATTATCTAAATGAGCCATATTATGGCCTATGTTCGAGTTAGGTAATTTATTAATCACAGTGATTAAATTAAATCCCAGTCATCTCCAATTCTGAACTACTCAATGAATCCAACCTATAATTAACAATAATGTCAAATGATAAATAAATAGATGTTTAAATTGTAATTTCAACATTGAACGCCCACATTAGAAGTTCACGTATTGTGTGTAGGTTTTAGTGAAATTAGTTCGAGAGTTCATTACAGTACCGAGTTTCTGAATTGTAATTACTCATTTAGCTTTATACAAACACATACATGATGAACAAAAAGATATTCATACCCAGAGACATCAGACTAAGCAAGACTTGCATATAGTCGAAATAGATAAAAAAAAAAAAGATGTCTTTATCTATGACACTTTCATATATTTTAACTAGCTGATCCCGCTAACGTTGTTTTGCCAAATAATTACCCCCCCCCCCCGCAACCTCCTACTAAATTTCAAGTCTCTATGTCTTATGGTTCCAGAGATATCGTGATGACTCAATCTATCTATACAACAGCTCCTATCGCAAACATTGTTTTGCCATGTAATTAAATAGGGGTTGGTCGTAGAAGGTTGAAAATTTGAGGTTGTTTGTATATTTGAATGTGCATCTAAAAAAATAAAAGCAAAAAAAAATTCTAAAAAATAAACAATTATTTATAGTGTGCGTTCCGGAAGGCGCAGTGCTGGTAGGCCTCCCACACGGTGGACCGACGACCTGGTTAAGGTCGCCGGAAAGCAGTGGATGCGGGCGGCCCAGATCCTTGGGGGAGGCCTATGTCCAGCAGTGGACGTCTTTTGGCTAAAATGATGATGATGATTACTAAGTTTGTAGGAAAGAAAATAACAAAGATTTCTAGATAGTTTTCTCTGAAACCCTTGTTTTGTAGTAAAACGTTGGTTTATAAACATTTCGACTGTTCCCTCATATTGAGGAAAATGATTTCTTAACAATTATGATCGTACTATTTTATTTAAAACCCAAGATTCAGACAATAAATAAAAAAAAAGTTTGCAGTGTCCGTGGCATTATGCGGTGCAATAATTTAAGTTTTAAGATAGCGCCATCTATTGAATACTTACACAATCCAGTCAATAGACATCGCTATCTGTTAGAATCGTTTGGTAGCTCCTTAAAATCGTGGCTGTCAATTTTAAACTCAGAATTGCTTATTTTCATTAGCTATGTGCCCTCACTTCGGATCGACTTTTTGTTACACCTGTATAGACCGCCAGAATCGCATCGTCTTATTTTTAATTCGTCAATATAGTTACATTCCGCTACGATCGGCGGGTAACTAACGACTTCTTATGCGCCTGTCTGTCTGTCACACGCTGTATCTGTGATCTATGACAGGCTAACGTAATATGGAGACGACTTTCATAGATTCGTGCGTGCTATTTCCAAATAACCAAGTTAAATTATTTATGTTGTCTAAGACACAATGGATACTTACAAATGGTCAAAACAAAGATGGAATATTATACAACTCAATATACTGCAGTCTAGCACCAATTCAAAACGCGACCACTACTGAGAAGAGCTGGCAAGAAAATCAGAGGGCTTGTCTTTTTTGTATTTATTTTGCGGTTCTATTTAAAATAGTTACAACAACAAACAAATCACCCAAGACTTAACAGCTTAGTCCCAAGCAATCATCAATATTGATCATTATTTACTTTATGTTATTATTTCTTGTTTGCACCCCTTTTAACCCCCCCCCTCTAACGCAAAGGTAGACTGGTAGAGGAAGCCGCAAGGCATTAAGTCCACCTTATTTATCGCTACTGTACATGAAGAATAAATAAAAATAATATAAATTCAACCATCCAGTAATAAGCTTTTTCGTAAAGGTTTGTCTCAACAGTGTTTATAAAAGCATTGCCATATCATTTTATGATTTGGCAGTTTGTTATAGATTTGTATTATTTGTTATAGATACATTGACTCATGAAAGAGTTGGCCAGACGGGTCCGCACAGGATATCGTATCAAATTTTCCTTCTCTTGCGGCTAGGTTGTCGGCTCTTACGACACTCTCAGGGTGGAATAAGGTGGTGGCAATATATGGGAAGAATTACATGATCAAAACAATATTCTATAATTAAAAATCCTTTTCCTCATTATGAATCTTACAGGACATCATTAAGCCTCGGACATAACGGATACCTACGCAAAGGGAAGCGAAGTGACAAATTCTAAATTTGAACTTTAAAAAAACCCGCGCTCTATGCGGCATTGGAAGGATGCGCGCGCCACTCACAGTTAGAACTTTACTTTTTAACAATTAATCGCTTCCTCTAGCCAGTACTTCCGTACAAAGTGTCGTTTGGAAAAATATTTAAATTTAGAAGGGAATGTGAAAAGGAAATGTTTGATATTGTGTGTGGATGTATAAAAATGTCCGCACGTTACGTTTCGTGTTCGATATAAGACGTTGAAGTGTGTGTTCTTATTCCGAATTATATTTTTCAAGAATATTCAAATGGTATCTTTATATATTAGTTTCTATATTTGCACATGATGACCTGGCTTCGTATAGAATATTAATGGAGAAAATGAGAAAATCCATCATTACACGGCTGGCGGCTACTCTACATACATACAGGGTTGATACGACATAGGGGCATTTTAACTGCCTATACTAGGTATCATTTCCAGGCTCTGTACCAAAAATAAATTAAATTGGAGCAATACTTTAGCCGCAAATGATTTTTTAAATTTTTGCCTCATTTGAACATGATGTATGTTTCCTAACAGATGTTTATGCCTAACGCATCGTTTATTAACCTTAGGGGCTGTCCATTAATCACGTGATGTTTTTTAAACATTTTTTAACCCCTCCCCCCCCCCTTGGTGATACTTGGTGAGGTTTGAGACTACCCCTCCACCCCCCATGAAAAATCACGTGCATTTTTTTTGTACCGTTTCGAATTCATACTAATCATATAGTATACGTAGTGTAATTTAATGCCCCTCTGCCATATCAACTCTGTATAATTCATGAACACAAATGACACACAGACACTGGTTTATACAAAGACACTTGCCCGAACCCGGAATCGAACCGGAGACCACGGCACAATCAACCTCTAGACCAACAAAGCAGTCAACACGAAACATGCCAATATTATACCACTAGTGTTAGTACACTAGTGGTATAATATTGGCCGAGTAGTCTCAGCCCATACGGGAACCACTGCTGAGTCGGGCCTCCCCCAACTACAACGAGGGTAATTTGTCTACTGTGCCACGCTATCCAGACGGGTTTCATATTAAGTTTTTCTACTCTTACGGCTGGGTTCCTGTTCTCGGCTCTTACGACACCCTCAGGATGGAATGGGATGGTGACACTATGTATTCTAAATCGGTCGCCACATGGAATACCACTAGTGTAATATTGCATAACCACAAGCGCACTTCGTATGCGGCAAGTGTCTCTAATAATCAATCATCTCGATGTACGATTTCACCTTGGCCCAATGTTATTGTGAACTATGCATTGTTTCTTCAAGCGCTGATTTTAAAAAAAAAGTTGTATTACTCACCTTCGCCCAGTCCATAGACAACCTAATTACAAAAATAAACTATTGTCCCACAATAAGTGCACTTCGGAGGCCCTTTCATTTGATGATGACCAGGCCTAATTTCCCGGAGTCGGACCTCCTCCAATTACTGGAGGGAAATAAGGCCTGGTCAGACGGTTACTAACACTACTGACTACGTGTAACGACTGTCATAGCTGGTAGAATGGCAGCCGAGAGACAAATGGCTTACTACTACTATTCAGCCTATAATTAACCCACGGCTGGGTCGGGCCTCCTCCCATTACACGGAGGGTTATTAGCCTACTGTGCCAAGCTGGCCAGATGGGTATCGTTCCAAGATTTGCCTCTCTTGCGGCTAGTATTTCAGCCTTTTTATTTCCTTTCGACAACTCTCGACACCCTCGGGATGTAATTGGGTGGTGACACAATTTATTCTAAATCCGTAACGACACGGACATAGAACCTCTATTTTTTTGAAGTCGGTTAAAAAGCCTCCACTCCTTGCTTAAATACCTACAGCTTTAGTTACCAGCAATGAATGTTCCACGAAACATAATTACGTTTTTCTTGGACACACTTAGAGCTTCCGCGTGTCCCAGAGTGCACTGATAATTGCATTTTAAGCATATTCTGGGTGAGGGATTGAGTAAGTTCCTGTACTTATTTAGGTTAAGTTTCCGTGTCAAAAATATATGGAGGAAGGAAACGTTTGTATGTCAGTATGAAAGACTTTTTTGGAACTCTCGTTGCCTAAAATATACGTACTTAGTTTCTTATATTTAAACTACACAGATTTCAGGTGAGCAATTAAAAAAAAAACGTAACCCCTGCACTTTGTATTAACTGTATCGCGGGGGCAGTTTACAAACATGAAATTCACGAATACAAACGACACCCAGACTCAGAGCAAGTGACTCTGGGTTACATAAAGCCACTTTTCCCGGCCCGGGAATCCAACCCGCCCCGGGTTTGATTTGCGAGCTTGATTCAAAAGGCGGCGCATCCAACCCGTAGACCAACAAGGCAGTCATTTTAACCAAAATATCCTACTAATATTATAAACGTGAAAGTTTGTAAGTATGGATGGATGGATGGATGTTGTACTCTTTCACGTAAAAACGACTGAATGGAGTTTAATGAAACTTTACAATAATATAGCTTATACATCAGAATAACACATAGGCTACAATTTATAACGATATTGTGGGTAAATTTATAGAGATAATAAGTTAAATTAAAAATTCTAACTGTCAAATTTTCAGCCATATTTAAATATAGACTACGTAAGGTTTATCGGTCAGTTATTCGGTCAGATCAAAAAAATACTCCATAGAAAAAGTTGTCTTCGGCCTACGCTATCGGCACGTGCCCAAGCGCACACAGGAAACGGAAACGCGATTTAAGAACAAATTTGTGGCGCCCTCCAGCGTCGACGATTGATACTACTGATTGATTCATTGTCAGCATTAACTTTGGGGGTGTTGTCTTGTCGTAAATTGTGGCTTCTTACAAAAATAAGTCATTTACAATTTTAAGTTAAAATATACATAGTTTTAAAACAGATTTATTCTAGGAGCTCGCGCAACGTACGATATTTCGTAATAATAAATTAAAATAATGTCAAGCCCTGTTTTTTGCAAGATTTTCTCAGCAGTGACGAGGCGCCCTCTTCCCTGCAATATTTTTGAGGTGGGCGATGGTTGCCACATCGTCAACGTCTTTGTATACCAAAACTGCGATTTAAAAAAAGCAACTACATTTACTTACCAGCTCTTGAAACGAAACTCCTGTACTAGGTATAACCTGTATCGCAGAGGCCAGCACGAACACAAATGACACCCAGACTTAGAGCAAATGCTGGTTTAGACAAAGACACTTGCCCGACCCCGAAATCGAAACCGGGACCCGTTGATCCAAAGGCGGCTCATCTAACCTCTAGACCAACGAGGCAGTCAAAATCTGCAGATTTGACTTGAACACTGTATTCAACATCTCAGATCTCTCGACCACTATGAGAAATGAGCATGCTGTGCCACTTTGGCTACATGGCACAGGGTTTGTATATTTGATCCCAGGTCTTCTAATAGCCTCTTACGACACATTAGAGATGGAAAGAAAAATTCATGGAGGGAAATCAGCCTACTGTGACAAGACGGGCTGGCATAGGGTTTGTATCAAGTATTCCTTCTCATACGGGTAGGTGATCTGCCTCTTACGATCCTTTAGTCGCCTCTTACGACAACCTCAGGATAGTGTGGGTTGGTGACTTTGTTTATTGAACAATGCATAATTCTAATTCACCGCGAGATTAGGCGGAAGCGAATAAGGGATATTTTAGTTTAAGAAATATTACACTCGCAAAGCGGTTCGGTTAAAATGTTAATGGAATGAAAATAGTTGCAAATAGGAAACTAGTTTCCTCGACACGTATTTCGGGGAATATATTAATAATATGTTTTCGACGTACTGTCTGTGTGCGGTCCTAAGTGAGTGTGGTTGTTAAATTAATTTATTTTATAATTTACTAGCGACCCGCCCCGGCTTCGCACGGGTACAATGATGAACCTCTAAATTTATCAGGGATTCTCTACAATAATAAGCATGAATTATAAATATAAATCTTCCTCTTGAATCACTCGATCTGTTAAAAAAAACCGCTTCAAAATCCGTTGCGTAGTTTTAAAGATTTAAGCATACATAGGGACGGACAGATGACAGCAACTTTGTTTTATACTATGTAGTGATGTGACAAATATGAAACTTCTAACACGTATGAATCGTCGCGATTTGTACACCGTGTGGTGACGGATTTAGAATACATGCCGCCCCCATTCTATCCTGAGGGTGTCGTAAGAGGCAATAAAAGAAAATGACAAGACCGATAATCTAGTACCAATCCGTATGTCTAGTGTGGCACAGTAGGCTAATTACGCTCCATGTAACTGAAGGAGGAACTCAGCAGTGGGTCATCTATAGGCTGGGCAGTAGTGGTAGTAGATAGCTACTTGTGCATTTTCTAGAGTAATTTCTTCCAGCAGGCTGGCGAGAAGGTATGTGGAATAATTGTGATGTTAATTTGATGACAAACTATATTGATTTAACCGTTAAATCCCATATTATGATTGATTAAACCGTGCAATAATGACTTCCCAGTAAATGAATCTCTTAATCTATATAATTACTAGCTGCGCCCCGCGGTTTTACCCGCGCTTACTTATTGTCGTACCACGGGTGACGCCGCGGGGCAAAGCTAGTCTAAAACAAAGTGGCCTAAGTTACTCCTTGTATCATCAGCTTCCTATCAGTCAAAATCGGTCCAGCCGTTCCAGAGATTAGCCGGAACAAACAGACAGACAGACAGACAGACGGACGGACAGACAGACAAAAATAAAAAATATATATTTTGGTCTATGTACTGTGTAAACATACTTACGCATTTAGTAAAAAGTGGTTATTTTATTATTACAAACAGACACTCCAATTATATTTATTTGTATAAATGTATAAATGTATAAATGTATAGATTCATATGTAAAGCAAAACTTTTGTACCCCTTTTTACGATGATATGAAACAACCCACCCTTATAGTTTATACAGAGAAGTGCAGTCATCATCATCATCAGCTCACCCTAGTCCATTGCTAGACACAGGCTTCCCCTAAAGAGCGCCATAGCGCCCTGTCTTTTGCTTGACGCATCCAGCTGCTGCCCGCAACCTTTCGCAGAACGTCGCTCCATCTAGGAGACGGAATAAAGAGAGAAAATGGAGACCGCAAGCGTAGTGTGGGACTGCCCTCTGCTAGATGAAGTGCAGAATGCATTTTTAATTAAGCATAAAATTCTTTAAAAAGTGACATCACACACATTCATTCTATAAATAAATATTGATCTGTAGCCGGCTTCTGAACGTAGCCTTTCCCATACTTTACTACAAAGTACGGTCCTACTTAGTCCACTGACCTTTATCCACTCCAGAAATTATATTTTCATTGTTATTACACAGACATGAATCATAAAAAAACGTCCCACTTTCAACAACAATCCCTATCACTCAAGTCATTGAACAGCAGCCAACATTAACAAATCCGTGAAGAAACGACAAAAATCACGCCGCAGAGTTTATCATAAATGCACCCCGCGTTATATAATGAAAAGCGAGCGGCGCGCTTGCTAGGGTTTTCCTCAATTTCCAAGCGCTGCGACAGAAATAACGCGCACTACGTACGAAAGAAAGAGATAGATAATTATCCGGTAGTGCTGCGTTAAATTTCATTCGATGCGCGCACGCAGCGCTGAAAGCTCCCGCGCGTTTCTCCTTCAGTCTTAATTGAAAGCTCACGCCGAGCGGACGTCTCACGGAGCGTAGTGCAGCTA
This sequence comes from Clostera curtula, assembly GCA_905475355.2. Taxonomy (NCBI): domain Eukaryota; kingdom Metazoa; phylum Arthropoda; class Insecta; order Lepidoptera; family Notodontidae; genus Clostera; species Clostera curtula. Next base: position 11,524,761 of record FR997816.1, on the reverse strand, counting down.
ATCCGATTTTTCATGTTTCGGAACTGAAAACATTTAAAGTGGGAGTGTACGTGTTATTGTGTTTAACATTAGTGACTTAATGTGTTTGTAAAAGACCATAATTTGTATATAATTCTGTGCGTATATTCCCGAGGCAGGAATTGTGTTATACCCAGAACTCGGTAAGTCGATTTGTGTTATTTTAAGATATAATTAAATATAGAGCGCCGGCATTTATATGAAAACATAATTAGTTTCATGCAAAGTGAGTCAGGGTTCGCAGTATTGTTTTTGGCGTTTAGATGTAATTCAGACGCTCGTTTTGTTTCTGCGAATGGACTATTAATGGAGAACAGATGAGATCGTAAAAAAAATCGTCGTAAATGATTTTGTACGCTGGCTTATCAAAAGAATGTTTTATTTATTTGAATTTCCTGACGTAATAGCGATACACAAATTTATCAAGTAAAAACAAAAAAAATAAGTCATAGTTATGGTTATGCATCATAATTTTTACAAGCTTGTCAACATAAGATAATGTAGAATGTACCTAATTAGATTAGCTTGTCAACATACGATAATGTGTTTTAGAATGTACTAATTTAATTAATGCGCGCTGATAATGAAATTAGAGGGTACACGAAAAATAAACCGAATGTAGAAAACAAATTAAGGGACCCAATCCGTCGTTCATTAATTTACTTCATACAGCGAGGCAATGTCACCAGTATCCTGGACACCGTCCCTAAGGGAAGACCCACGATGATTTTTTTACCTTTGGTTTCTTATATTTTTTTCGAACTCAAACTCAAACCCAAAAGGAACTTTATGTACGTAGGTTTTATCACAAACCCCTTATAAATCGTCATATTTGAAGCTTCCATTATCATCTTACGACCCCTGTCCCACGCTAGGTGGTAGACTCCATACACAACTATCAGTCTTCATATCTACACTCACACCTTTAGTTAGTAATATAGTTATAATGTATTGTATTATTTTAATTTTAAGTATCTTATTTATCTTTTCTTTACATAGTATAAAACAATGTCGCTGTCGTCTGTCCGTCCCTATGTATGCTTAAATCTTTAAAATTTCGCAACGGATTTTGAAGCGTTTTTTTAATAGATTGAGTAATTTAAGAGGAAGGGTTATATGTATAATACATCCATAATATTGTAGAGAAACACTGATAAATTAAGAGGTTCATCATTAAACCAGTACGAAGCCGGGGCGGATCGCTAGTTTTATTATAAATTATGTGCTTGACATCCCAACGCACAGCTAAAGATGTTAGGCTTGGGTCCGGAGGTGGTAAGAGACGTATTGTTGTTGTAGTGGGTAGTTGTAAGACCGGGAATGGGAGCAATCGCGAAAATTCGTTTACAATAGAATAAATTAGTAATAATTTGGTCTGAGCAAAGCAGCGGACCGAAGCTACTGAATATTATCTTAATATAAGTATTTTTGTTTATGGCTATTTTCACAGTAAGTAAGTAACAAAATTATAGGCGGTAGATTTTAACTGTCTCTTTGTACTTTTGAAGACAACTGTCATCTAGTCTCTCCCGCGACCACGACTGCTGCAAAGCATTCGAAACGTCGGGAATTAAATAATGTAATATACACGCGATAAATCCGATAAAAAGTGTTTAATTTCAATGTGTAATAATCGCGAAAACCTAAGAAATCAGGTCTGTAAATAAAAGATATACACAGATTAGGTCTTAGGAACAATGTCATAAGTTTTTGTTAAAACCAAAATTTGCATACATAGTTTAAAAAAAATTTACTCAGTTCGGGAATCAAATCGTCAACGTCGCCTTGAAAAAAATATCAGAATTTAACTTTACGCAATTTTTCATGGCAATCGAAAAACATATATTTGTACACATTTTTTCATGTTTCCAACGTTTTTAACCTACCGTCTACTGAAGAATATTTATGTTTTAAATACTCTTATAATATCATACATTAATATACGTTTAATTATCTCGTGTGGTGACAGATTGGAACACATAATGTCACCAACCTTAAGGATGTCAAAAAACGCAAGAGGCAGATACCCTACTCTTATGAGAAGGACAACTTTATACAAACCTTGTGCCAACTCGTCTCGCTGGCTAATTTCCCTTCGTCAATGTGAAGGAGGCTAGACTCAGTAGTGGGTCTTTTATGGGTTGAACGACGTACACGGGATCCATTCATAAAGAGTAACAATTTATCAACGACGCAGAAACGGAGGCAAAAAATGATTTGAACAATAAATAAATCTTTCTAAAGCGAGGCCTCTGCTATCCGATGCTGGGCCGGGATTTGAACCAGTGTCCCTTTTAGCATTCAACAGGCGTCCTAACGCGTAACACGTGGCAAACAATGTGTTTTTGTTGCTCATCGGACAGAGACATCTGTGGAGACTACATTGTTGTTATTTTAATTTAGAATAATTTCAAATTTAATTTACAACACTTTGTTGTTTCAAGTAATGTAGGTTTGATGATTTTATGGAAACATTGATAAAAAAATCAACTTTCAGGTTTTTTTATTGATAAATAATTTTGAATTTGGCTATTGGAAAGCTTTCGCAAGAATTTATTCGAATAAAAAACATTTTCATTTTCATTTTAATGTAATAGTAACTTACAAAACTATTCAAAGCTACTGTTGAACGTGTGTTTAACGTGTTTCACAAATGACTAATTTTGTCTGTAGAAAGTCAAAGACAATCCTTTAGGATTGTCATATAAATCAACTTGTTTTTATTTCGATACTTCTAAATCTTCAATTGTAATGTGCGGATTGTTAATATCTATCCATAACTTGTAAAAATATTTATTAACTGAATAGAGACTCTACGGTTGCGAGGAGCCTTTGTCCCTTCCGGCTCCATTTAACGTGTGCCGAACACGTGGTTCTATAGGTGTAGCAAAAAAATCGATGCACAATAAAGACGTCTCTTAATTTGCCCCGTCAGCCTCGACAGATGCCTTCATTAAATTTTAATTTAAAACATTATATTTACAGTATATTATACATACATACATATAATCACGCCTCTTTCCCGTAGGGGTAGACATACTTGTTTCGCTTCGTCCACTTTCATTATTCCCTTCATACATGCTCTCCGGTTTAGCCTTTTTTCAAGACGTCCCTGATTTGTTCTTCCGCCTAGGTCTTCCCCTTCCAACACTTTCATTCACACTCGCCTTATACACTTTTTTCGTCAATCTTCCTTCATTCATTCTCTCGACATGGCCAAACCAACTTGGCATACTTTTCTCAATTTCTTTAAAATCCCCTATTTGTACAATAGTAAAGATGCGGTCTGGTGACGGATTTATAAAACATATTGTAACCACTTCAATTCATTCTGAGGGTATCGTAAGAGCCGACTAAAGGAAATGATAAGGGCGAAAACCTAGCCACAAGACAGGGAAAACTTGATACGAAACCCTGTGCCAACCTGTCTGCCCAGCGTTGCACAGTAGGCTAATTCTTCTTCTTCTGAGTCGGACACTTGTCAGAGCGGTCGTGGTTGCACTGATGAGGCACATGAAGAGGCATTCCTGGCGATGCGCTTCCAATTCTGACGATTTAAAGCGTTCCGCGTACATTGGACTATGGTGGACTCAGTCGCTTTGGTTATTATGTCAGTCCAGCGGGTTGGTGATCGGCCGCGTTATCTTTTGCCTTCCACTTGGCCCTGAATCACCAGTCTCTCTATCGTGTCCTCCTTTCTGGAGATGTGGCCAAAGAACTTCAAGGCTAATTACCCTCCAGGTATTTGGAGGAGGCCCGACAGTGTGTCAGTAGTAATAGCTGATAAGTAGTAATAGAAAGCATTAAAAGAATAGTCTTTTGTCAATGGTCAGATTTCACCTATTGTCTTGCGTTGTCGTTATATAAAAATACTAACATATAAAAACCTTACCTTACCGGCACTAAGCAGACACACCCAGGAGCTTCGCGTCACGGAGATGATGATGCTGAGGTGGATGAGCGGCGTAACGCGTTCCGATCGCATACGCAACTCATTCATCCGAGGTAGTCTTGGTGTCGTCTGCGATGGTATGGCCACATCATGCGCCGCCCTATGGAGTACGTTGGTCGGAGATGCATGAATATGGCTGTCCTTGGGGCTAGGTCCCGCGGTCACCCTCGCAAGCGCTGGCTGGACGTCGTCAAATCCGACATGAGAGCCAATGGCCTAACTGAAAAGGACGTTGAAGATCGGGCAAAGTGGAGGAAGCTCAGTCGGAAGGCGGACCCTGGCAATAGCCGGGACTAACGCCAGGCAGAAGAAGAAGAAGAAGAAGACTAACATATAAAAACCTTGTCCTTCATATAGTTTGATATCTTTATTGTATGTTTACTACTAATGTTAGTTTCGTTTTTATATTCCATGCATACTGTGATCAATAATTGAAGTAGCATTATAGATCTGTAAGTCACTTAATATTAATGTTTCTGTGCGCTTCATCTGGTGGAAGTCCTTAAAATACATATCATAAATAACTTGTATGTATGGTTCCAGCTATAAACACAATACATACCTAATTCTCTGAAATCATAGTCAATAAATTTAATTCAGCCATATGCAATGATTACTGGAAGAAAGCGACAGACACATAAAACGTCCTTTAACAGGTCAAGTGTATTTAAATTTCCATTTCCTTAGTCATGCACGCACTGTAGACCTGTCTTTATAACAATAGGTATAAACGCTGGTAACATTTAAGTGCAGTAGGGACAAACTTGTATATGTATTTATTTTTTACTTACTTGTTTTGTATTTTATTAGGCATTCTTTTAAACGAGCCCTCTCGTTTACGTTTCGTTTTTGTTGATTATAAAACGTTTTTCACGTTTTCAATAAAATATAAAACAACGCACAGATACAAATTAAAGCCGGCTCTACACTCACGCGTGACGTCGCGCCGAGAATTCACGCCTTGAATAAACGCCGCGATCAGCGTGTTCGCTGCTACGATGGACGACGACGCGATTTCTAAAGCAAATCCTTTGACACGGGCCAAAAAACCGACATACACCAACACAACTCGTGATTCGCAGTTGTCGCGGGCTATCGCGGCATTTCGCGGCGCGAGTGTAGAGCCGGCTTTACATACAAAATAAAACATTGCATTATATAACATTACATTTAAAATTAACATTAACATTAGCGTAGATTTGTCGTAGTATGTATGTAATGCGAATAAAATAATTTTACACAGTAGTATATATGGAATTTTGACCAAATGATACTCGTTTAAATATTTTTTTAAACCATATATGTTTTTTTAAACCATCTTTGTATGACAAAATACTTAAATTATGGATTTTTAAACGTTTGAAGCAAATCTTAAGCTGGGTACTGGCTGGAGTTACGGGGCGTAATCTAACGTGTTACACAGCAAGCATTCGTGCAGTCAGTATGTCGTGTTACGAGGAAACCAGCGAGCGACGAGCCGCTCGTTGCTCGCTTCGAGTGCTCCACCCGGCTGTCGGTTTTTTTGGCGAATCCTTTGACTGTTACGCTTTTCAGTCCAGTCAGTACGTGACGACTTGCTACTGCAAGTCGTCACGAGCGCACGTCGTTCCTTTCGTAATTATTTAATTAATATGGAGTGGAACAAAGAAAAAACTCTATACTTCTTAATGTAGAGAAACAATAATTAAGTAGTAATAAAGATACCAACACGTCCTAGCTGTCGGCCATCTTGAGTGAACTGGCGGCGAATACGGAGCACAGAGTATCGACGAGCATGATAAGCCGAATTTCCAGCATGTTACGTCGAGTTTACAGGAAACACTCGGAAACATTTATAAAGAAGTTGGTGGTTCTGTACTTATTAATTCTCTGTATTAAATTAGTCAGAGACAATATATTAGAGGGCTTGACTACAAGAGCAATACGTCAAGTATACTCCTACAGAGATACAAATAACACTGAACCTTATGTTAATGAATCTAAAGTCCAGTATACAATATTTCGTTGACAATCTTATGAGATACAATGCGAATACTTGACAGTAATATGTACTTACATAAACACTAACTTAAGTAATAAAACAAGACTAAAAATACCAATTAATTGTCTATTATGTACATATTTCAAGTTCTCTGCGAAAGTACTGAAACGATTTAGATATCACTATCACTACATAGTATAAAACAAAGTCGCTGTCGTCTGTCCGTCCCTATGTATGCTTGAATCTTTAAAACTACGCAACGGATTTTGAAGCGGTTTTTTTTAATCGATAGAGTGATTAAAGAGGAATGTTTATATGTATAATACATGCATAATATTGTGGATAAACACTGATTAATTTAGATTTTCATCATTGCACCCGTGCGAAGCCGGGGCGGGTCGCTAGTAATTTATAAAAAAAAATATAATTTATAAAAAAAAATGGTAGATTTTTTCAAGTTTTTTCTGCTAGTGACGTAGTTATACGGTAACAGAAATATAACCCAATTGAGCCTAAAACAATCTTTGGAATTTCTTAGAGATTGAAAATAATACCAAGAAGAAAGAATGCTAATTCATGAACCAGGTTATTAAAATATACCAAACAAAGTTTAAATTAAATATAATTTATACTAATACTACTCGGCCCACAGATGAACCACAGATGAGTCTGGCCCCGTCCAGTCAGATGGAGAATTATGTATTAGCGTAGGTACCTACTGTGCCACGCTGGCAAGACGGGTTGGCACAGGGATTCGTATCGCCACAATGCCGCAACAGGACGCGCGTTGGAGCACCCTGGGGAGGTTTAGTGGGTAGGCCCCCACTATGGGGGAGAGTCCCACACTCCCCTCGCTGGCCATCCCCGTGGCGGGCGAGGAAGTCCATAAAGGATTTTACCCCGGGCAAAAAAAAAAAAGAAAAAAAAAAGGGTTTCGTATTGTTTTCTTTCTCTTGCTAGGTTAATAAGTTATCGGCCTTCCCATTTCATTTTGTCGGCTCTTACAACACCCTCAGAATCAATGGGGGTGGTGACAATATGTATTAGAAATCTATCACTACACGGATAATATAATGGGCATACATACTGGAAATGGGAATAGATCTAACTAACATATCAGGATGAATCATCGGAGAAAATCTCAAATACAAAGCTAAAAACACCTACTTCGATTCGGGCGTACAAAGAAATCGATTATCCCCATGTTCAAAGATACCAATAAAACTCGAATATTAATCGATTCTGAATATCGGAACTAAATGAGAGTTATGTGCGACGATCAAAGGAAATCCAGAGGTAAAACACGTAAATGTAACACCAAAGTACGGCGAATCAAAGAGGAACCTTATGCTTGTAAACAATTTTAACCCAATAGCAATCACGGTTAGGGTGTCCACATATTACTAATCCGCGGCTCAGTCATCATCACATATCTAGGTTTCGGTTTAAACTATTACTACTAATGAGGACGGATTTAGAATACAAAATGTCACCACCCCACACCATCCTGAGGATATCGTAAGAGGCGACTAAAGGAACGCAAGAGGCAGATCACCTAGCCGCAAAAGAAGGAAAACTTGAAAAAAAAAACCTTGGGCCAACCCGTCTTGCCAGCGTGGCACAGTAGACTAGTTTCCCTCCTTGTACTTGGAGGAGACTCGACTCAGTAGTGGGTCATTTATGGGCTGAAATGGCGACTAATAATGATGTCTTCTTTACAAATTGCAGGAAAATATTTCCTGCAATATTACTACTACTAGTCTACCACTCAGACCATACATGACACAATGCTGAGTCGGCCCGGGTACATGGAGGGTAATTAGCCTACTGTGCTACGCTGGGTTGGTACATGGTTTCGATTGGATGGTACACAGAGCCCCCCTCATAATCGGAGGGGCCCGCCTTGGAGCATGGGGCTCCACTAGCTTTATAAGAGGCGGGCCAAGGCCCCCAGGGCCAAGGCCCCCAGGGCCACGGAGCATGCTCCCGTAATGGGAGTGAATCCCGTGGCCCTGGTTTGGGCAGACGAGGATCGCCGTCGGTTTTAGTGGGTAGGTCGGGGCGCAATTCACCATCTCTACGCGCCCCGGAGTCCCACATACCCCGGCCAGTTCCCAACGGCCGGGAATCCATGAGGATCTCCGACGTAAAAAAAAAAAAAAAAAATGGTTTCGATTGGATCACAAGATATAATGTGAACTATTTGACCCGGCAAACTTCGTACCGCCTCGGAATCAATAATTTGTATTTTTCTCACATTTTAAACCATCCTTCAACTCACGAATATTTCAAGACCAAAATTAGCCAAATCGGTCCCGCCGTCCTCGAGTTTTAGCGAGACTAACGAACAGCAATTATATTCAGGATGTAGATACCATATAAAAAAATATTTATTTTTTGTTAAAATATAGGCGGGGCGGGCCCATAATGCATTAAGGTGAATGTTCCAGGGTAGCCCGCGAAATTCAAATTTTCTTACGTTTTTTGCAATTTACAGGCCAGTGCTAGGTTGTATGATGATGAACATTTGAATTTCGCCGGCTACCCTGGAACATTCACCTTAATAAACGAAATATATCTCACGTAATCTAAAAACACGGTCTCCCTACAGTACACCCACTGGTATGACTGTCTGGATTAGCCATCGGAATTATATAGAAAAACACTATTCCGGTCAGCGTGAGTCAAACAAATATTGTATTATGTCTGCCCAATTGATTCCCACCAAAACTTACGCATTGTAGTATTGTCTTTTAAGTCTTTTTCTGCTACGCGTATTCAAACAAAACAGTTAATATTCCATTTTTAATAAGGCATATTATGGCCAGTGGGTTATCTATGGGATAAGTATTAGTAGATATGTAGAGGTTTTATTGTCAGTATCTCACTACAAATAATGTGTTTTTTTAACGTATGGTAATGCCGATAAACGACTACCTGTTATTAATAAATAAGTATTATCTCACATCAGAAATAATTTATTATCTGTGATCGCCTGACCACACTCTTTTTTATTGTCTATGTTTCTAGTTTACTATGGAGACCATCCATATGATAGTTGCCAAACCACAGACAGATTATTGCAAATTGTTTCTTAGTAATACAATAAAGTTTATTTTTCGATTGTCATAAAGTTTTGTGAGTTAACGGTGTCAGTCTTCAAATCTATTAAAATGTCAATATCTGCATGTCCGCATATCTCGGAACATAGCTTTTGTAATTTCACCCCACGGTCACTCGTTTACTCGGAAAACTATTTTACAAAAAACGTCAGTTTACGACTTGTAAAACAAAAAAAATACAAAAAGTGGATAAACAATAATTCTAAATAACGTCAATGTCAATTTAAGTTGGCACCGACCTCGATTGGTTTTGTTTTTATTTACTTTTCACTTGTTAGAATTTTTATGTTTTTTATAAGTTTGAAGTATGAATGTAGTATGAAGTATAAGTATGAAGTATGAATGTAGACCACATTGTTTAAAGTGATTTATTAGGCCACGTACCTCGAAACCATCAACTAGTACCAAGTGAGTCATCTAAGAACTCCCAAATTTGTCCGTAGTTATTTTCACATATATATAATTCACGAGCACAAATGACACCCTCAGGCTCTGAGCAAGTGCCTCAGGTTTAGACAAAGCCACTTGCCCAACCCCGGAATCGAACCCGGGACTAATCCGGCACATCTAACCCTGATCTAAAGGCGGCACATCTAACCCCTAGACCAACGAGGCAGTCAACGACGAATAGAGTCTCCTCCTTTTTTGAAGTTAGTTGATAAGAAGTATGTACAAGGTTTGTCAGGGTCGTATCATGCCAGCTCTCAAGTTACCCATCCCACCCATCATGAGTCGGACTTCCTCCACCAGGATGGAGGGAAGTGCCACCATGGCTAGGCACGCAAAATTGGCTTCTCTTATTTTCTTTCGATGAGATTTATTTTAGTCGTCTCTTACGACATTGTAGATAACACTATTTTATTCTAAAGCTGGTTTGACCTGATTTAAATAAATATCCTTGGACATTTCACACAACGCCATCTCGTCCCAAGCTAAGCAACTTAATGCATGTGTTATGGTAACGAGATGGATGATAAACTACTTATATACATTTTTTTTTGTAAATACATACATATTATAGATGGAAATGACACCCAGACTCCGAGCCAGTGCCTCTGGTTTATACAAAGACACTTGCCCGACCCCGGAATCGAACCCGGGACCCGTTGATCCAAAGGCGATTTATAGGTTAAAATGTTAAAAAATTATATTCATGTTAAAAAAATATGATGGCGGAAACTTCTCGCACATTTCTGTACGTTAGTTTCTTTGTAACCGACATATGGCAATTCGGAAATTTTTTTTCTCGCCGGCACTGTACTTCAGAGCAACCTTCTGAACCGTTGGTAGCTTCATGGATATTTAAAAGAGGTGAGGTCACCACCTCATTCCATCCTGAGGGTCGATTAAGAGTTGACAAAAGGAAAAGAAAAGGCCGGAAACGTAGAAGGAAATAGTGAAATGTTAAAAAAGTTTGCTAACACGTCTAGCTGGCGTGGCATATTAGGTTAATTACCCTCCATTTTATAGAAAGAGCCCCGGATCAGCAATGGGTAATGTATGGGCTGATTAGTAGATTTTTGTATGTATATAAAACAACAACACATTGAATTTTGCATTATAGAATAATAAAAAATGTTTTCAGTTCATAGTGTTTATGACACAAACATCATAACCGTTTTGCAAAATTTTCGCGTCTACTTTATGGTTGTAAAATAATGTATGTGTAGGCGTCTTTATGGTAACCATAAAGCCAGATATTTTAGTTAACGCATAGATGTTCTGTGAAACGATATTTTTCATTTTAGAGTTACTGCTTCGGTATTTTTCTGTTGCTGTAAAACTTTTATTACTGTTCGAAGTGGTTTCATCAAAAGACGAGTAAATAGCTAATAATTGGAACAGATTTTACTGAGATGACTGTACGATTTTATAACTGATCAATAATAGTTATAATATTTTTTTTAATTCCTAAGGGTAGCCCTCAAAGGTCTTGTTACAAATACCCGTAGACAACTTACCGTTTGTAACACGACCTTGTAAACATTTTCTCAATATAATCACGATACCAATCTAACCTGGGTCCTGAGACTCGTATAGTGGGATTACCGGTAATCATTCGGTTCAGTTGTCAACTTATCACGTTACTGGAACATCAGTGGATCGTTGATGGAACAGATAAAAAATCGACTTCGACGTACTACCACTTACTACTTCACAGCCCATAAATGACCCACTGCTGGGTTGGGCCTCCTTTCACTACGTGGAGGGTAATTAGCCTACTGTGCCACGCTGGCCAGATGGGTTGCCAGTTGTTGTCTTTCTCTTGAGATATTTGGCCGTATCGTCTCCTTTTGTAGGCTCTTACGACACCCTCTGGATGAAATGGGGTGGCGATACTATGTAATACAGAGGTTATTTTGCCTGCAAATCAAATGCATTCCGCATTCGCGGCAAATCTATGGCCTCATCTATAAAAATAATTAAAAAGTAACTTCAGGCGCGCGCTTGGAATTCCTAATTCAAATTTGTGCTTTAGTTTTTTTCATTGTCACAGGCGTTCTATTTTTGTATCTGTATTCTATACGGCCAGTGTTCCGATTGCGTCGCCCTTTGCACATTGTACAAAGTTAATTTTGCGTTTATTGGTGATTATATACAATTGAATTTAAACTTTATGTCAACCACCTAAGACATTAATTATTTCTTTTCAGTACTCTCATATGTTGGCATTGTAAAATGCCTTAGTAGTTGTCAAAAGGAATATTGAAAACTATTTTAAGAAATTGTTTTCTGTTGTTGGAAATCGATAATCTTAATTGAATACATGGACAACTCTGATTTATTGAACTGGTACTTTTGTAGGCCATGTAGTACATGATAACAAGATCTTAAATCTTCGTATATCACCACCCCATTCGATCCTGAGCGTATCGCACGAGTAAAGGCACTCAATAAGCGGGTAGGAAATCTTGTTAACCAAGCCCATGTCCATGCTTCTGGAGAAACTCTATCCCTCATCGGCAGGAGGGCTTCGGCTTGATTAAGCAGATCATAAATTGATTGTATAGTAAGGAAAGATACCAAGTTTATTGAGGGTGTCTACAATATAGGATCAACTTTGGCGTAATTATGATCTAGCATCTTCCTTCCACAATTGACCTGGTTGCTAATTCCCTCCATCAATATTAGAGGGGGCATCAAAATTGGTAATAGGCTGAGAATGAAGCCGACTTCTGGTGACTGAGAAATACTTGGCCAGCATAAAAATAAATTCCAGGATTTCGTAGCCATTTTTTACAAGGGTCACAGGACATATCCGGTAGGTAATTAAAAAAAACTAGCTAGGGATGAGGACCAAATGATCATAATGGTAATTTGAATTAAGGCAATTGATGAGTTTTGTGATGATACCTACGTAAATGATGGTCCTTTTGAGTTTGGCCAGTTTGACCAGGACCAGTTTTCCATTCCTAAGAAAGTAAGGAGGAGGTCAGTTGTTGTTTGATGGCAACTCATCTAACAACTATCATATCTATCTATCATGTGTAATAATCGCAAAAACCTAAGAAATCATAAAGTTCAGATACCCCTTACGTGGTACGCATAAAATATTTACAAATGCCAAATGTGTGCAATCATACATCTATGTATGTAAAATTCAAGTACAGTCGAGGAAGGAAAAGAATTAACAATATTTGTACGAAAGCAACAACGTTTAATTTTAAACATACCAGCATCATACCAGGCATAAACCCATCGCCACCCCAATTGTTCCTGAGGGTGTCGTAAGAACCGAAAAAAGGAAACGATTAGGCCGAAAATCCGAAGCCCTTAAATAACCTAATGCTGAGTCCGGTCTCCTCCCTTCACATGGAGGGTAATTAGCATACGGTGGCACGCTGGCCAGGCAGGTTGGCATATGGTTTATCGCCACTTACGACACCCACAGGATGGAATAGGGATTCTAAGCCACTCGGATAAAAGTACAAAAGGAGAAGAAACAGTTCAATCTACCGCATATTACAACTGCAAATCATTCGAACCGTCGATAATTAAATAAATCGAGATCGAGAAAGAAATAAAATCCGTTGTTGAAAAAGAAAAGACAATCATTATCCACTATGACTTGTTATAGGAATTAATTTGGTAACTAGCATATGTTTTCCAACTCCGACTGTACCACGCTTTCGGCTCCCATAAGGAAGCTTCAATATTCAAATAAGACCTGCATATTGACCATAGTTTGTTATGCAACACATGTCGATATGTCCATTGATTGAATAAAAACTATTATATTGTTGTACATACAAATCAGTAGAATCTTTTGGGGGTTCCAATTAAAATTCAAGGATATCCAGCAAAACTGTACCGAGACTTATTTGGATTTTATTGCGTGCAAGACATCCTGTATTTTTTGGGAACACGTTTATATAAGTTTTTTATATTAATAATAAATAATATAAATAAATAAATATCCTTGGACATTTCACACAACGCCATCTCGTCCCAAGCTAAGCAACTTAATGCTTGTGTGGTAACGAGATGGATGATAAACTACTTATATATATATTTTTTTTGTAAATACGTACATATTATAGATAGAAATGACACCCAGACTCCGAGCCAGTGCTTCTGGTTTAGACAAAGACACTTGCCCGACCCCGGAATCGAACCCGGGACCCGTTGATCCAAAGGCACATCTAACCACTAGACCAACGAGGCAGTCATATTAATTCCTCTGTGTATACCGCTGCGGTTTTAGTGGGTAGACAAGTAATTTCTTGGGGTTTAGTAGACTCCACCTTCGATGGGTGGTTGTATGCATAAAGTATTTTCTGACGGAACCAGAAAAAAAACTTCTTTGATATGATTCCAAAAAATGTTAGAAGAAGAAAAAGCGTTCCTTGTTTCGTCATCAGCGAAGGGTAGAATGTCGTCGGGATATTATGCTATGTAAATCACCACTCTTTGCCTATTACTGGTTTAAATAAATATTTACAGTAATTAATTAACTACCAATCTGTTTGCACTTGTACTATCAGAAGGGTCAAATGGCTGCGTGCGTACTATCATTGTATCCGCCAATACATCATTAGTTACTTCCTTGCGAGAGATGGCGTTATCAAATTCACACTTGGAAGTACTGGTTGATTGAGGTTTTGCGAAATTTTACTTGACTAGCTACCACCCTCACATCTAAGTCCGGCGCCAAGCAGTTTTACTGTGTTTCGTCGTGTGTATGCGAGAGCCGGTGCCCGACAGGGCATTTCCTTGAATTGGACTCCATCTTAGACCCTGGCGTTGCTTTCCATCACGCAAGCCTACCCTAGGCTTGCGTGATGGAAAGCAACGCCAGAGGCATTCAAGTAGGTGATAAAAAAACCATAGAACTAATATTACAGGTGCACTAGCCTTCTTCTTCCCACTATCTTCTTCTTCACTACATACATACATATTATAAAACAAAGTCGCTGTCGTCTGTCCGTCCCTATGTATGCTTAAATCTTTAAAACTACGCAACGGATTTTCAAGCGGTTTTTTTAATAGATGAGGAAGGTTTATATGTATAATACATCCATAATATTGTAGAGAAACACTGATTAATTTAGAGGTTCATCATTGCACCCGTGCGAAGCTGGGCGGGTCGCTAGACTTATATATAAAAATGAATGTTTGTCTTTAAGTCCTTTATAGAATCGTAAACTATGCATTTGATCATGTGATAATCTTTAGCAAAGTGTTGTTCATGAGCCCACGAAGGTTTCTGAACAAAAAATAATAATTGAATATTTGTGAAATGTTTTTCCTTCAAATTTATTTTAGTTAGTGACGTAGCAACACGCGCAGGGTACACCTTGCACTATATAAGAATGTATGTAAGTTGTCTATCCTCATCTTTATTCTATGAAGAAAATGGCTGAAATGATGATGATGATGCATTATCCTCAAGTTTGTCACATGACAAAATTACTAAGTATGTCGTTTACCTGATATGTGTTGATATTTGAGTATATTAAGCTTTTTATGGTTTGAGATATACCTAACAATTCAAGTAGACATTTCTTATGACCTCTAAGAATATGTTTCTTTTGGCTGAAATGACGATGATGATATGACGAAATTACTAAGTATATCGTTTACCTGATATTTGAGTATATTAAGATTTTTATGGTTTGAGATATAACAATTCAAGCAGATATTTCTTAAGACATTTAAGAGCTTACTCGTATTTTCGACTATCAAGGTACTTTATGGTCAGTTTATAGACACTTAGAAGTGTTGGAATTCTTTAGTATTGACATGTCTAATAATGGGTATCGATTACTATCACATATAAAACGGACCTTTTGTTAGGAATTTTTTTATTGAAATTGAATTGTACCTATATCATATCAATAAATAAAATACAGTTTCTTAAGTGACTTTCTATTTTTATTCCTGTTCTTTATTTTAACTTTTTATGAGGCGCAAGTCTGTGCTGCCATTAATTGTACAGGCTGTGATAATAACTCTAGTCATAACAAAAGGATGAATGATTTTCAGTGGGACTCATGTTTTATAGTAAAAATCCGATTTAAAAAACGTTTATATCTCAGTCATACTTCAAGATAGAATGACATTTTTAAACTGTTTCTTCTTAATTCGGATGGTTCTCGGGGTTTTGTATATTTTGTATACGACGTGTATATTTTATAGACAAAATAGAGAAGTTACTTAGGTTTATTCTTAATTTTTTTTTAACTTGCTCGTTGTGGTCCTATTTTCTTTAATAGTATGATTTTCCTATAATATTTTAAAGCTCTTTAGATATGTCCAACTAAATAAAATAATGTATAAAAATGAATATTCGCGACACGTAGTTAGCGTTCTATTTATAAAATTGCCTATAATTCATACGACTTTGACGCAAATTGTGAAGTAGATGGTTCCAAAATTGTAAATCTATTTTTTATCTGTGGAAGAGCGAACGACTTTAGCGCGCTTCTCAAATAAAAAAAGTGGAAACATTAATCACGGTGGTATTAATATCCTGTAATTAGATCAACAAACACGTTTCTATGCTCTCGGTTTCCTAATGCAAATATTATGATGACCTGATTTTTATGTGCGAAAAGATTTTTGTTATATGCTGTGTTTGATGATTATAATTAGAGAACGTGACGTATTTGTAAAATAGATTTAAAAATGGAATTAGTGGATTTGGAACAATGGCTTTTGGCGTAATATAGAAAATAAATATTAATTCCTAAATTGTGATTACTTTGTTACTCGAAACGCCTAAAGCGATGACTATGCCATTCAGTTTTAAGTCTGTTAGGCCGCCAGGATAGAAGGGCCTTTAAGTACCCTCCGAAGTACGGGGTGATTTAAAAAATATACGGACATATCCAACCTCCAAAAGAACCAGACGTTGCTTAACCCCCAGATCAATTGCGTTCTGCACTGTCTTCTCCTCGTCAATACATCAATTCAACGAAACAAAAGCGGTCAGCTATTGTCTCAAATCACATTTGAGTACGTGCATTATCTTCGATTGAACGTCTACAATAAAATATTAAGAACCACAACCGTGAAACGGAACAGAAACATCTGACTACCACAATCATAACTCGACTTTATGGCTCAGAGGTTAAAGTTGAGATTGTAATGGGCAACACTGATCACTAAGTGTCATTTTATGTTCCAAATTGTGGCCGAGACGCAATAAATTTCAATTATTGTTGTTGACAACGCATACGATGTAGTCTTTCTGTTGAGATTTGGCTGTAGACCTTTTGTCATATTGACCACGAGATTAAGGAAGATTCATGGACGTTGCGTTTTCTTTTTATTTAATTTGGTTTAATATAATTTTCTTTCAATTAGTCGTTTTTGCAATAAGTTTATGTTATGTCAGATAAAAAAATACTTTCCTATTTTATCCTGAGAGCGTTTTTTTGCCGCAGACAACAAATAGAACAGACTAGAATAAAAAATATAGGTGACATTAATTTGAAACATTGTCCAGCCAAATGCTGCAATGATACAGAAAAAAATGTTTGACTTAAGAATTATTTGTTAAGGTAGATAAATATCTTTAACACTTTAATTAGTTATTTTAATCCACCATATTTTTAATTTCAAGTGTAATTTGATGATATCTGGTAACTTAAAAGTTTCCAACATACGTGTCCTGAAACGGTTCTTTCGGATTTGCTTGACTGTGTTTAATCAGATTGAAACCACTCGGAAGTAGGTTACTTAGGAGATATTACATGTGTCTGAAAAAAAGGTCTAATTTGACGGCTTTTGATAATTATTACTGATGATGATTATTATTATGACCCGGCGAGCAGAAGCTTTCTGAACTTATCTTTAAGAAATAAGACAAAATAGTAGTTAATTGTTGAACGTATTCAGTTACAGTATCTCTTTATGTTTACTCACCTTTTAAGCCCTCCGTGGACAGTCCATCTGTTTACGACTTTATGTGAGCATACCAACTATGTACTTCTCTGCCCATAAATGTCCCACTACTGAGTCGGACCTCTTCCAACTACATGAAAGACAAAATCCGTCTCAGACAGAAAAAATAATGTTATTAATTAAAAAAAAAATATTTGTGGATTTGTTACCTGTGGGTTTCAAGCTGTTTTAATATTTATTTGTCTATTGTTATCTGAAATCAGTGACCGGTGCTATTTCTGAGCTTCGACGATGAGAGGTTAATAAAAAACACAATCAGACGCCATCTTTCCCATAAAGTAGCAAACTCAATTAATATTTCTATAGCATCGGGAATCGTTCCCACTTCCTTGTGCGTGAAGTGCATTTTATTCGATACCCTCCATCCCTTTCTCACAAGAGGTGAACACAGGTTCGAAAGAGAGAGATGGAAGATATAACGAACAACGTCTTATTGCAGTCAATCATCTATATTCGTGGTAGCCAGTGGAATATTATCGTAACTTCCGGTAGCTTTAAGTCGTTGACTCCAATGTTGCTAGCTTACATAATTTCTTCTTAAAATAGGGGAAAATTTATTTGATGGTAACATTTTTATGCCAGACGTTACTTTAAAACCATTTTCGACATGGATTTTTAAAAAATGAATGAGTTCTATGTCTTATTGACTGCCTCGTTGGTCTAGTGGTTAGATGTGCCGCCTTTGGATCAACGGGTCCCGGGTTCGATTCCGGGGTCGGGCAAGTGTCTTTGTCTAAACCAGAGGCACTGGCTCGGAGTCTGGGTGTCATTTCTATCTATAATAAGTATGTATTTACAAAAAAAAGTATATAAGTAGTTTATCATCCATCTCGTTACCATAACATAAGCATTAGGTTGCTTAGCTTGGGATGAGATGGCGTTGTGTGAAATGTCCAAGGATATTTATTTTATTTATTTTTATTTTATTAAGCAAGTGGCTTGTTTATACAAACCCCGGCACAGGAGGCTAATTTCCTTCCTTGAAATTGGAAGAAGCCCGACCCACCTGTGGGTCATTTATGGGTTGAGAAGTAATCATGTAATAAGTCTTCATCATCATTACAGCCCATAAATGATCCACAACTGAGTCAGGCCTCCTCAAGCTACATGAAGGTAGCCTACAGTCCCGCGCTGGCCAGACGGGTTGGCATAGGGTTCCAAGTTCTTCTTTTGCAGCTAGGTTTTCGGTCTTGTAATTTCCTTTTGTCGACTCTTCCGACACCCAGAGGATGGAATGGGGTGGCGATACTATGCATTCTAAATCCGTTATCACGTACTTACAGACTTTAACAATTTTTTTTTTTTTTTTTTTTTTTTATGGAAGAGGTAGGCAAACGAGCAAGCGGGTCACCTGATGGTAAGTGATCACCGCCGCCCATGGACACCCACAACACCAGAGGGGTTGCAAGTGCGTTGCCGGCCTTTAAGAAAGGAATAGGCTCGTTTCTTGAAGGTTGCCATGTCGTACCGGTTCGGGAATACCTCCGCTGGTAATTGATTCCACAAAGACGTTGTGCGCGGTATAAAGTTTCTTGAAAACCGCACGGTGGTGGACACCCATTCGTCCAGATGAAATTGATGGTATTTCTGGTAATTAACAAAACAGCATAAATGCGTGTGTATGTGAAATACGTGGTAGTCTATGTTATGTTTTTTTAATTGATTGAATGTATATTTAGATGTAGTTATTAAAAAATATTATAACTCTGCACTCCTTCACTATCACTATCACTACATAGTATAAAACAAAGTAGCTGTCGTCTGTCCGTCCCTATGTATGCTTATATCTTTAAAACTACGCAACGGATTTTAAAGCGGTTTTTCAATAGATAGAGTGATTCATGAGGAAGTTTATATGTATAATACATCCATAATATTGTAGAGAAACACTGATAAATTTAGAGGTTCATCATTGCACCCGTGCGAAGCCGGAGCGGGTCGCTAGTTTCTATATAAACTAAAAGTGTGGGGAGATTCACACATCCGTGAGCGCAATTGGTAAAAATGTGTACAAAGTATTTGCTTCACGTATTAATAAACTAAAGACACTTCAATTATTGGTCTAATTTTAAATGGGTTCTTTTAAACTCAGGTATGTTAGTGGGCAGCACAGTACCGCCCTGGTTTGAACTGTCAGATTTATTGATGGACTGACGCTTGTTTGATACTACATCATAATCAATCTTCGTCAAGATGCTTTCCACACCATCGGTTTTGGCACCCCGCTCGGGGAACTATGGATACGTGATGAAATTGAGAATGTTAACGTTTTATTATGACACCTTTAATAAAAATAGTTGCTTTATTTTTTGTTAGGTTAGGTTAGATTTTTCAAACAAATATGTTTATGATCATTTTGACATTTAATACAGGATCTCGCAAAACACGGGGTAGGTAAAAGTGAAGTTTATTGACTGCAAATATTGTCGAAACGCGTGAAAGTAGATTTGCACATTTGTCAATTTTGATCCCTGTAGTATTTTCCAATACGTTTAAAGGCGCGAAAGTTCAAGAACATAAGTGTTTTGGTTACCATTTAGAGAGGTTCCGAAAACCCGTGGTCTCAAAAAACAAGAGGCATTGAAAAATAAGCTGTGAATAAAAACACACCACCCCTTGTGTTTAAGTGTGGGCCTGTCAAAGGATAGCTCCTGAGCAGATGAACTAATTTTGATATGGGTATTTTAGAAGGAGCATTCGATCTGTGTTTGTTGAAGTATCACCTTCATGGTCTCAACCCAACACAGGCTTGTTGTAAATATATTTTGAATATCTTTCTATTATGTTCTACATCTATCTTGTATGTCGTGTTTTATCCTTGCTAATATCTTATTTGTCAGACAGAAGACCAACTGTGATGTCACTACGTCCACTATCCGGACAAGGAATAGGCATAAACTAGTGATACCTCACCACATACTGCAGAAAGCCAATGGATCTTTTGTAGGCCTCGCTTGTTTATCAAAATTCCTGACGCTATCGTCAGTCTACCTTTCATAAAGTTTAAAAATGTTGTTAAATCTACTTTAATTAATAAAGGGTACTACCGCGTCAATGACTATCTGTGTGACATTGAATCCTGGAAGTAACTGTCATTTTGTGCCTGTGCTGTGTTCCTTTAGCCTCTTGAATAATATATCTCACTTGTACGTAGCATTTAGACAATGTCATTATTTGTACACTGTATGTGTGAGCAACGACGCAATGGATAGCTATTTATTCGCGGACATGTATTTGATTGGCCCTGACCCAAGGCCTAGTTGTCATTCATTGCGTTAACGTGTTGTGTGTTTCTCTCATCTGGCGAACTTGCTCTCACTATGCTGTTTAGTGCTTTTTGTAAACAAACCCATTGATTTGAAAAAAAAGCAACTACAGAGTTTCTTGCCGGCTCTTCTCTGTAGAGCAGCATTCCGAACCGGTGGTAGTTTCAGCATGAATGTGGGTGGACGTAAGGGTTGTGGAAGATCAAGAGAGATGGATGGATTGTAAGCATGAGAAATTGTGTATGAAAGGTGTGACTGTAGATATGACGACTGATAGGTATGTATGGAGATTACCACCTAGCGTGGGACAGGGGTCGTAAGATGATGATATTGGTAACTGTAAATATGACGATTTATAAGGGTGTTACCACACCAATCGATCGGTGCCATCGATCGATGGTAGAATGGATTAGTCGACGTCAATCGAGCTGCTTCAGCTCCCTATTGTCGTCGACCGATGCCATCCCAACGTCGACCGATACCATCGGTCTGCTATCGATCGATTGGTGTGGGAACACCCTAAGAGTTTTGTGATAAAACCTACGTAAATAAAGTTAATTTTGAATTTGAGTTTTGAGTTTACCTATATTTAATTTATTATACGTTTTACCCAGCTTCCACTGAGTTCGCCTGCACTCTGCTATGGCCAATTGATAATAGATTGGGGCACTAATTTTCATCCTTTGGTGCCTCGGAGTCTCTATAATCAGTCAAGAGTTAGAATCTCTATAACCTGTTCAGTCCCCAACGGAAAGTTATCCATGTTGATCTTCAACAAAAAAAGTAAAACAGGATTTCCGGGTCTCTGGTTCGATTCCAGGGGCAAGTGTCATTTGTGAAAACCAGATATATTAGCTCTGGGTTTGCGTGACTAAAACCATTTATCAGACTTTACTTCTACAAATAAGTCTTTCTGAGAGACAGTAATGTGTGTTCTTAACTCCAATTATTCCTTAAAACGTTAACCCATTGTAAGTTAACTCCAAGAGTAAATAAACAGAAACACTTAACCGCAAGTGTCGCGCGAGTGCTTTGGACAATGAAGGCGCTTCAGGCGGCTCTATCTTAACATTCTAATGGACCGGCTACTTGTAGAACAGGGAAATATGTAGAGTAGAGTTTAATATAGGACAAGTTTAATGTATCTCTCGAACCATAAGACCCAGAGACTTGAAATTTGGTAGGAATATTCTTTTGACCGAGTAGAGGTCAGTTAAGATTTACGGATTTTAGGAAAATCCAAAAACGAGGGGGTTGCGAGGGGGGGGGGGCGTGTTAATAATAATATAGTATAATAGTATAACGAAAAAATGATCCCATATCTGTTTTAGAAATGGAATCCTCATAACGTTATTATAAATGTCAAGAAATCATTAAAGTCTCTTATATTTCGCATAAGACACAATGGACACGTTATTATTATATTTTAAATAGGTACTTTAAAAAATATTCACGTGTCGGCTCTATGCATTTCGTTGTCAATCACAAGGCAGCCCGTAGTCTCCCCCTAATCGAAAACCCCAGACGGCTGTCCTGTTGTCCCGTGCTACATTAAATGTATTACATATCTGGCTACTAGACATTACTCTTCGGGTAAATTCGTATTTCTTCGGGAATCTTTGTATCCAAAATTCCATCGCAGTATTTTTTATAGTATGGGGCAGTTTTAGCCATTCAACGCGTCCGTGTGGTGACGGATTTAGAATACATGGTGTCACCACCACATTCCATCCTGAGGGTATCGTAAGAGCCGACAAAAGGAAATGACAAGGCCGAAAACCGAACCGTTAGAGAAATAACACTTGAAACAAAACCCTTTTTTTTTTTTTCGCCCTGGGTAAAATTCTTTATGGACTTCCTCGCCGGCCACGGGGATGGCCAGCGAGGGGAGTGTGGGACTCTCCCCTATAGTGGGGGCCTACCCACTAAACCTCCCCGGGGTGCTCCTACTCGCGTCCTGTTGCGGCATTGTGGGATCTGATGCAGAACCACGTGAAACAAAACCCTATGCCAACCAGTCTGGCCAGTGTGGCACAGTAGGCTACTTACCCTCCCTGAGATGGAAGGAGGCTAGGCTAGTAGTAGTAGTAGTGTTAGGCCACTCAAACGATAGAATGAGCTGGTGAAATGTGTAGACGAGCATAGTTATTTCCTAGTCTTTTTTCTTCTTCGCCTTTTCCCAATGTCATTGGGGTCAGTACCAGTCTAGCCTAGATTACCAGATCAATATTATGGGCATCTAGAATACATAATTTCATCACCACATTTCATGATTTCATTTCATTGGTCTAGTGCCTCGTTGGTCTAGTGGTTAGATGTGCCGCCTTTGGATCAACGGGTCACGGGTTCGATTCCGGGGTCGGGCAAGTGTCTTTGTCTAAACCAGAGGCACTGGCTCGGAGTCTGGGTGTCATTTCTATCTATAATATGTATTTATTTACAAAAAAAAAAAAAAAAGTAGTTTATCATCCATCTCGTTACCATAACACAAGAATTAAGTTGCTTAGCTTGGGACGAGATGGCGTTGTGTGAAATGTCCAAGGATATATATATTTCAATCGGAGTGTTGTAAGAGCGGACCAAAGGAAAATACATGGCAGAAAATCTAGCCGCGAGAGAAGGAAATCTTGAAACAAAACCCATCTTGCCAGTGCGGCACAGTAGGCTAATTTCCCTACTGTACCAGGAGAAGGCCCAACACAGCAGTGGGTCTTATACAAGCTGAGAATTAACTACATACTTTGTAAAGCAACAAACAACATGGATGTCTCAACAGCTATATCTAGATGCGTTTAGTATTAATATCACTAATGTTTCGAAGCTACGTGTCAAAATTATTAATCACCCTGTTAGCCGCATCACAGATTAAATAAGGTCACATGCTCTTAACTAAGGATGTCTAAGTTTCCGGGATGCACGTTGTAACGTATCATCATCATAATTTCAGCCAAAAGACGTCCATTGCTGGACATAGGCCTCCACCAAGGATCTCAACAAAGGCTGGTCCTGGGCCGCACACATCCATCGTTTTCGGTGACCTTAACTAGGTCATCGGCGCATGATGTGGGAGGCCTACCAGCATTGCGCTTTCCGGACCAGAGATTTAAGCCAAACGTCCACCAGTGGACGCACTTATATTAAAAACTGGCTCAACTATGCATGCTAAACTAAACTAACTTATTTTAGCTGGCGGTGGACTTTCGACTTTATGCTATTCTTATTTCCTGCCAGCACCAAGCTTTCCCATTTAATAGGGTAAGTGAGGCGTGAGTTACTGCTCTAGTGCAAACGTCTGTCGGCAACAGTAGACACTTCCCATCACGTGGGCCGTATGCTCTAGGGCCACCTTAGTGGTATAATTTCCGTATGGTGACGAATTTATAGTACATAGCGTCACCACCTCATTCCATCCTGAGGGTGTCTTAAGAGCCGACAAAGGGAAATTACTAGGCTGAAAACCTAGCCACAAGAGGAGAAAAACTGTGCCATCTGGCTAGCGTGGCACAGTAAGCTAATGACTCTTCTTGTGATGGGAGGAGGCCCGACTCAGCAGTGGGTCAACTAAGGGCTGAGAAGTAAGTCATCATCATTTCAGCCAAAAGACGTCCACTGCTGGACATAGGCCTCCCCCAAAGATTTCCACAAAGGCCGGTCCTGGGCCGCCCGCATCCATCGTTTTCCGGCGACCTTAACCAGGTCATCGGTCCACCGTGTGGGAGGCCTACCAGCACTGCGCTTTCCGGAACGCGGTCGCCACTCGAGGACTTTTCTGCCCCATCGGGCATCGGTCCTGCGCGCTATGTGCCCTGCCCACTGACACTTAAGTTTGGCAATCTTGTGGGCTATGTCGGTGACCCTGGTTTGCCTGCGTATCTCCTCATTTCTGATTCATAAATGAATTCTCCGAGCATAGCCCTCTCCATTTCCCTTTGGGTGACTTTGAGCCTTCTGATGGAGAGGAGAAGTAAGTAAAGTACCTAAAACGTTGCGTCCTTACTCGAGCCGTAAACGGCTTCGGGAAACTTATACTTCTCGTTCGGCGTTGGCTTGGATGAGAGGAGTCTGATGCTCTACCTTCACGTGTTCTGATCTCTAAAGCATTGCCATATATTTAAAATTGGCAACCCTATTCTGTGACACGCCGTTAGAATACCCGTTAAGTCTGATCACTGATTAATATTTTAATTAATTAGTCACTCCTTATACGTCGTCTTCCTTGTACAGGAATGTGTTATGCTAGGTTATGCATGTAGCGGACAATAGATTTACCAGGTGTTAGGGCAGTAGTGACAAAGCTTGTAACGCTGGTCTATAAGAGCTTCTGGATCACTCGTTCCTGGTTGGATTTCCGGGTCGGGCAAGTATCTACATAGTGCTTACATAAGCTAGAGATACTTGCTCTGGGTCTGGGTATCTTTTGTGTCTATGAATTAAATATGTAACGCGCCACTGCAATACAGAACTGCCTAATGCGTAGTCGTCGAGCAGATCCAAAAAAATATTTATCATTCATTTATCGCTTATTTTTACATCAGAAACATACATTCGTATTTTAATACTTGCGTATATGGCATAAAAGCGAATACGTACATCTATGTTTTTTTCTTCCTTGTAGCTCTGTGTTCAGCCAATGTCAAGTTTCCTACATCTATTTGCCGCCACTATATAAGAAAAAAGGATAACTAATGTATAGTAATGAATAGAGATTTAAAAATTAGAATAAAATTAACCGCATCCCTGTTTCCCGCCATTGAATCCTTATTCTGTAAATCACGCTGTTTACAAGAAGCGATCCTGTAGACACAGAACTACAAGAATTCTCGAACTGTGCTGGGAATTTAAATGTTGAACGATGTTCATAATAGTAGGGATGGCACAATTTGAAATAGGAATATTAAAACACAAGACTTATACGGTCCGTACTCTTCCGTTGGTAAATGGTAACGAATTCTATATTACGAAAATATTAGATACTAGTAAATGTTGACATTTATTAAGAAAGTCCCATCTTTAGGATGTCGCACACGGTGAAAGACATTCTATAGGTTCATAGTCGTAACGTATGGAAATAATCTCAATATGAAAATTGTGCCAAATGGTTTGCCTACTGAGTCTATTATTAGGGAAGTTATTCCTACACCTTCAATGCATAGTGGGAACTGACAGCCCTATTAGGAATACACATTATTTGTAAACGATTGACAGGTCGGATTACGTTTGTAGAAAATAGTGCATTCCATTAACATTCTTATTTCATTTGTGATTAAGTGCTGTTTTTATTTGTTGTCGTTGTTTGATTGTGGTGATCAGTGTCGCGTCGATAACTAATGTTAGCAAATAGTTGTCGCCCCTAATAGATCGTTTCGGAATTTTAATCCTGTTGTTAGTTATCTCCTTAAAGCTTAATAGGACACAATATTTATTGGACTTGTTAAATTTAGAAATCGCGTTTAAACGATTGCACAATATTTGTCATCCATCTTCTCCGTAATATGTTGCATTATTGTGTTATTTTAAAGAGGTTATTTTTTTTAATGCAGCTGACTCAATCTTTATTTCATACTTCCGTAATATGCACATGAATATTATAACAAAATTTTACATTTCTTAAAAAATCTATAATTTCAATATAAACGTTCGAATCTGACATTTCAAACTACGCGACCAAACTCGTGTGCGCAAGCCTTCTGCCACGAGTAAAACACAAATAAATACTTAGTCGTTAAATTTGTTGTATTAATTCTGATTTAAAACAAGGTGTTAATGTGCCACCTATTGTGTTCGAGATTTTGATCTCGATCGTTTGACATTCTGTTCATTTCACGTTCGTGTCTTCGTGACGCGTGAGAAGAATCCAGAATAGGTTTCTTGGAAATTTTGTTTCTAGGGTTCACTAGATAGCTTGTATTTTTAATTGAGTGTTCTAAATACATCGAAATGGTATTCTCCGAACAATAGAAAATGCATCATGGTTTCTTACCAGTACGAAGATTCACACAGCACTAAAAGTGAACAGTCCGTCAAGAGATTGAACTATGTATTTCTGAATATAAGGACAGGCATGCAATGCAAGCAACAACAGTCTACTGGGACCGACCATAGGTCACTCAAAAGCCACACCAACCAAGGTCTTAACTTGCGATGGTGAAGAATTTCGGAAACCTTCTCACTAGACTCTTCCAGGAGAGAGACTCTTTCTCTTAACACCACCGCTCCGAGAGTGCTCCAACTGTTAACTAACACCACGAGACTAACAACAAATCGTAGTCTAAAAAGTGATTGTATATGAAACAGGAAAAAAATAAGGCCCGCTCCTAATTTTATGAATGACAAGTGGCATTTAAAAAAAAAACTGGTACATTATAAAAGTTGCCTTACCATCTTTCCTAACGTATGGACGAATTTAAATTTTACTGTGGTTTTATTAAATTTAAAATACCTTGTTAGTAAAATACTACTACTACTCGGCCCATAAATGGCCCACTACTGAGTCGGACTTCCTCCCTTTACATGGAGAGGATTTTTTCGTTTGGACTTTAGCCTACTGTGCCATGGCCAGACGGGTTGGCAAGGTCAAGCTTTCGTGTCAAATTTTCCTTGTCTTGCGGCTAGGTTATCAGCCTCGTAATTTCCATTTGTCGGCTCTTACGACACCCTCATGATGGAATGAGGAGGTGACTGTGTGTACTCGTATACTAAATCCGTCACCAGCATTATAATGTTTAGCTTGTCTTTCCCCATTGAAATTGGGAGAATATCCTGAGCGATTGCCGTCTTCCTTCGAGACTCCCGGTAGGACTACCGGTAGTGATTTTCTTAGACCGGCTCTCAGCTTCTACCTTTACAGATTTTTAAGTCGACTGCAACGGATGCTAGAATGACAGCTGGGATTAAAGTCTTGTACTTTCCGAAGCATGAAATACGCCTAATAGAATTTAGAACAGGAACCGTATTTGAAGTATAAGTTTTGTTATGCAGAACCATAAGCTTTGAAATGAACTCCAGAATAATGGCAGCGCTTTTTTTTCGTTTTAAAAATGTGTCGAAACCCGTAAAGTATTCTGTCGCGTCCCGTACGAGTGGTGAATGAGTGATGTCTGTTTTGTTTTGGTACATTTTGAATCGTTAGGATGCAATTGGCTGCCTGTTTGGATTTTAAATATGGACGACGTGATTCTTCATAAAAGTTCTTGATTTTGGCAATCGAGTGACATACTTTTTGCCTGTGCGGTCAGACTGTATATATCAGATTTGGCTATGATTTTATAATGTAATTTCTAATCTTTACTTAGTAATATTGAATATTTTGACTTGTCTCCATGTTTTGCACTTCATCTAAAACTTTATTACTTATTTATTTCGAGAGTTTTCATAAAATAGATAAGATAGAAGATATAATAACGATTCCTAATTACAGTAGCAATTAATAACTCAACACAGAAACCGAACCTGATAAATATGTCTACTGAATACTTAGATGAAAGAGTGACAGTGATATTTCAATCTTTTGTTCCCAATAAAGCTATGAGAAGACTTATATGTCTGTCAGTAACAAAAGGGATTTACCAAAACTAATGTTGTCTCACTCTCCCGTAGTCTCTAGACAGTCGTTATTTTCCAGAGAATGTCAAACTCTATAGTATTTTTTATAAAAAGCACCGCTGTTAGACCAACTACTATTGAATCTAGCCAGGTCTATATTTTATCTAAACATATCTTTACTTGAATTGTGTATCTACATTGCCTACATTTAAACATTTTTTGTACTATAATTACAAACAACAAAAAAACTTTTTTTGAGTAGAATTCTCTGGACCTAGCATAAGCCCTTCTATAAGTTGCCAGTATTCCCAATTTATACTACCCAAAACAAAGGTTTTTTTTAAAAATTATATTATCTTGGTTTTGTTTGTTTCCATATTAAATTACAATGCGCTGCCAGTAATACATGCCATAATCTGCTATGTCGTATTTATTCGTATTTTTGTGATGTTTAAAAACAAAGTTTTTTCATATTGCGTTTTTTATGTATATATGCTTGTTTGTTACCCAAACATTGCGGTAACTGAACCAACCACATATTTTAAAAATAAGTGTAATGATAATATATTTTACTATTGATTTAACACAATTTCACATGCCAAATGCTGGCATAGTAGAATGTGCTTAAATTTAACATAAATACTATCAATGTAATTACTCGATTTATGTGTGAATAAATGAATTATGAACCAACCACTGAACTAGAGTGGACTGATGGTGATGATTAAATAACTAGGCGGTAGTGGGCGGTAGTAGGTGGCAGAGGGCGGTAGTAGGCGGTTGAATGAAAAAATTAAAAAGTTGCAACGTCTATTGCAATTAAATTGCAATTGTTATATAACATTGCAGTCGTAGATTAATATAAACGTTTCCTTAGCTATCGAAAAAGAAGATAACTTAGACTTGGAAGATACAAATATCTCACGACTATAAAGTTGAGAGCCGCTGGCTCCTCGTTATCCAATACAGCTCATTGACTGCACCACAATGTTCGTATTGTTTAGAGGGCGATTAGTTTCAGATATACGACCTACTTACTCGTCCAAGACGTCCGGGATCTGGTATTTGTAAAAAAAATGTTTGTTCCATTTTCAAGAATGTTTTGAGTATGATCTGGTTTTTGGGTGAAGTGCTTTTCTGACACTTCCTTCGCTTTGTGGTTTTAAAAAGCAAATCGTGGCATTAAAGTAATAATAGCATCAAATACTACATTTTGTCGGTATTTTTTAAACCACTAAGGTGGCCCTCCAGCCTGCGTCATGTTAAGCGTCTAGCGTCGCTCAAGAAAAGGGAAAGGCGATTCCTTCAGCAACAACATCATGCTTAATGATGATGTGCATAAAGTCATCGTAAAACAATGGATGCAGACAGCTCAGGGGCCTTACTCTCGAACGCGATTCCGATCGATCGGTGTTGGAATTGTGACGTTTCGTACTCTTGAGCACACTTGAACGCGACGCTAGCGCTAAATTGTTTCAATATTGTGTGGATATTGGATGAACTAATCACTATTGAATTCAATCCAATATTCATTTTATAAAATAATTAATATTGCTATACCGGTTTTCGACTAAGGTCTCTCATCTCTCAAACAAAAAACTTTATGTGTAATGAGTGTAATGACACATTCGCTAGCTTAAACAAGAGCAATTCCGATTGCAATCCAAGGTTGTGAGTATTGTTTTAAAGAGTACGGTAATTTGACAGGATTGGTTATGAATTGGATCGCAATTGGCATTGGATTGATATTGTTACTGGATTCAAGAGTAAGGCCCCAGGACTGCTCCCTTTGCTGATTTCGAGGAAGCTCTACTAAACAGTGGACATATCACAGGCCGAAATTTATAGTGTATATCTACCATCGGGATACAGATATTGATAATGCTTCCACAAAAATAGAGGAATCCATGGTCATGGTGTAAGTCTGGTGACGGATTTAGAATACATGTCACCATCCCATTCCATCCTAAAGGTGACAAACGGAAATGACAAGGCCGATAACCTAGCGAAAGAGAAGGAAACTTGAAAACAAACCCTGTGGCAACTCGTCTGGCCGGCGTGGTATAGTAGGCTAATTACCCTCCATGTAGCTGGAGGAGGCCCGACTCAGCTACATGGGGATTGGTCATATGTAGGCTGAATAGATGTAGTAGTAAGAATAGTGATTTATTTAGAAGCTGAAAGAAATACGATCGTTCTCTTTCCAATTACGGTACAATGTAGCCAAACCAGACTATCAAAATTAAACCATAATTATTCACTGCCATCAAAAGGAAGTCGGACGCTGGAACCGTGCAAACCGACATAAAAGCCGAAATAGTTAAATATTTAACTGTCAGTTACATGACCCTGCGGTTACGTGAAATATTTCAGTTCCGTCTGAAGTCTGACCGCCATATCGCGTTGATTTCTCTGATCTTTATTTCGGTCGAATTACGGCGTTGTATTCACATTTTTCATGAAAGAGCGTCTACCAATTTAATAGTTATATTTTTGGTTGTATACATAATATAATTATATGTTTCTAATCATGGTTGAAGTCAGTACACTTCAACCATCACCTAACATTACTACTTTAGGCTAAAGTCTACCTTTGTCAGTGAAAAAAGGGTTGGAGAAGGTCATACGTAGATTAATATTATATCTTAAGATCCATCATGTATTCCCATGTAAGTGAATTGTATTCTTTTTGTGGAAGAAATGTCTTAAACTAGATACGTGCTATATGCTACTGCCTAATCTGCCACGGAGACCACAAGGGTTGGCAAAGGGTTTCGTATTTTTCTTCTCTTGCGGCTAAGTTTTCGGCATTAACATTTCCTTTTTGTTGGTTCCTACGACACCCTCTGGATGGAATATGGTGGTGGTGACAATATGCATTCTAAATGTGTCGTTGGTCTAGTGGTTAGATGTGCCGCCTTTGGATCAACGGGTCCCGGGTTCGATTCCGGGGTCGGGCAAGTGTCTTTGTCTAAACCAGACGCACTGGCTCGGAGTCTGGGTGTCATTTCTATCTATTATATGTATGTATTTACAAAAAAAAATGTATACAAGTAGTTTATCATCCATCTCGTTACCATAACACAAGCATTAAGTTGCTTAGCTTGGGACGAGATGGCGTTGTGTGAAATGTCCAAGGATATTATATATATTACACCGAAAACAGCTTTTAATTATATTTTAATGATTGCTCTGCACAATATGGCCTTTTGTGCTCAATATTCGTGTGCAGATTTTGTTTTTATTTACTTACAGAAAATGTAGTTCTGTATGACCTATTTTTTTACGAAACCCCTATCTATGTGTAACCTGTCTCGCGGGAGCAGTTTACAAACATGTAATTCACGAACACAAATGACAGCCAGACTCAGAGCAAGTGTCTCTGGTTTAGACAAAGACTTGCCCGACCCCGGAATCTAACCCGGGACCCGTTGATCCAAAGGCGGTACACCTAATCCCTAGACCAACGAGACCGTCAGTTCCATCTACTCAAAATGACAGATATGTGTATTAAAATAGTACCACCATTAGTTATGTCAGTACGCGAACTAAATTGGTACTGCAATTTAGTTCACGTTTCTCACAAAACAGTATGGTAAAATTTGGTGTCGACTGACGAAGCCGTGCTATTCATTAGTAAGAATTATTCCTACTAGCTCAATCATTCATGAGTTCTCGTCCTTAACAATAATGTTTTCCTTCATTTGCGGTTGTTCATTTGCAGTTTATCGGCCTTGTCATTTACTTTGTCGGCACCTACGACGCTTGCGGCATATTATCATGTGGTGACTCTAATGTATTCTAAATTCGTCACCACACGAATCATGTTTCTAATGAGAAAACCCATTATCAGTTTGTACGAGTACTTTCAACGAGATTGACAGAACGTTGTATAAGGCTGTGTCCCCAGTAGGCAAACTGTTAGCAGCCGAATGAGTTGGCGGCGTATCGGTTTAGTACGCCCTTCCATATATATTTGAAATGTAGTGTCCACAATTTGCTAGTTTTGCGCTCACTGTACGCAGTTTGCAGCGTTACTGTCTCAGTTAGTGGCCGACTCACAGCAAAACCGGTTTCGACGCAAGAAAATCGATTTGAGTTTGCAGCTAACTCAAATTTCAGTTCGCCACAAATTTGCGGCTCACTCAGTCGGCTGCAAACTCTTTGCCTACTGGGGACACAGCCTAATTCTACATATACGTTGTAGGATATGCCTGTTAACAAATAATGTGACAGGCACTCGAATAATATTAGTATAAAAGTCGCAATCACTCTCAAACGGCTTTCTATAAAAAGCTCTAATAGTATCAATTTATCTTTAGCACGTGCTGTGGTCCTGACCTTCTGAATCTATAGCGAGTGATTTAATACAATGAAGTTCATATAGTGGGATGCGGATAAAGATATCGCCACACCATTCCGAACGATTGTGCGTTTGCTCATGGTTCAATCTGGCAGACGGCGCACGATGGTAAGATTTTCTATAATAGTATAAAATATTGTATTTAATTTAGAAAATGTGCGATAGGCAACGAACAATTTTTCTTCTTCTTTTCCTGGAAAATAACATTTGTACATAAAAATCAATTTGGATATTATTAGTGATAGAAATGATAAGATGTCAATTTGTTAAAGAATTTAACTTCTGATTAGGATTGTAGTAAGGTTCAATTTAGTTTAATCACAGGGAACGTATATAGAAAAGTGTTACTTGAAATTTGAATTTGCAAATGATGGTTGAGAATTTTATATGCATGTAAGTTGACTGTATACATAGATTCGCACATTGATACAAATTAACGCGAACAAGGGTAGGAATTTTATATTCTGAAAGTGACAGTCCTACCATTAATTCCATCGAACGCATCAATTTGTAAAAAAATACACCGCGTTAATAATAGATTCAGTGCCATCTTTTTATAAAAGAAGGAACTAAATCATATTAAAGTGAACGCAGACTAAGAATTTTACAAATACTGCTACTACTGCTTAACCCACTGCTGAGTCGGGCCTCCTCCAACTACATGGAGGGTAATTAGCCTACTGTACCACGATGGTCAGACGGGTTTGGTCCAGGGTTTCGTATCATGTTTTCCTTCTCATGCAGCTAGGTTTTCGGTCTTGTCATTTCCTTTTATCGGCTCTTACGACACCCTCAGCATGAAATGGGGAGGTGACACTATGTATTCTAAATCCGACACCATACGAATTTTCAAATACACCAAATCACTTTCGGTGTGATGTAGCGCGACCTTAATTTGTATTGACTGACGTAAATTCAACTGAGTTGCTCTTTGATATCTAGTTTTATGTGCATCCGAGAATAAGACTGACTGATCTAATTGAAACCAATGTTTACAAGGCACTGAAGAATGCAATGTATCAAAATAAAACGATGTATGATAGATAATTTGTAAGGAGTTTTATAAATTAAAATAAGCGAACTTTCGCTCATGTTACATTGGTATTTAGGAAATACGAAACGGTATATTTAAATGACGATGAAAATGCCTAATACATCAAATAATAACATTAGAAATAAAAAAAAATACAAATAAAAAAGGAGGTACAGATTCATTTGTACTTATATGATAACAACCAAATCAGGTGAGTTAAATAAATAAATATCCTTGGACATTTCACACAACGCCATCTTGTCCCAAGCTAAGCAACTTAATGCTTGACTGCTTGTTTTATGGTAACGAGATGGATGATAAACTACTTAAATACATTTTATTTTTGTAAATACATACATACCTAATAAACATAGGAATATCAGTGTTAAACTAAATAAATAAATATCCTTGGACATTTCACACAACGCCATCTCGTCCCAAGCTAAGCATCTTAATGCTTGTGTTATGGTAACGAGATGGATGATAAACTACTTATATTTTTTTTTTGTAAATACATACATATCATAGATAGAAATGACACCCAGACTCCGAGCCAGTGCCTCTGGTTTAGACAAAGACACTTGCCCGACCCCGGAATCGAACCCGGGACCCGTTGATCCAAAGGCGGCACATCTAACCTAGTGGTTAGATGTGCCGACCAACGAGGCAGTTATCTAATAACTAAAAAATAAATGCACAAAATATTCAAAAGAAAATTCAGAAGTTGTATTCTTTTGGAATGAATAATAAAATGCTAGTAAAATACTAAAAATGTTACGATGGGCATCGTATCAAATTTTCTTTCTCTTGCGGCTAGTTTATCAGCCGTTATTTCCTTTTGTCAGCCCTTACAACGCCCTCAGGATGGAATGAGATGTTGACACTATGTCTAAATCACGGACTAACATAATAACGCTATGCCTGAATACAGAGAATGGAAATAAAACCATCATAATGACAAATGCCGTGAAATCTTGCACTATAAATACTTTGCATCAGCGAATACAAACACTGCATATTTGCATTTGGCTTAAGTTATAAATGAGTCTTGTATTCAAATCGTGGAACCCCTGTTCAATTGAATTGCATTCATACCGAAGATTTATGACTCATTACTAAGTCATAAATTGACTTAAAGCTGCAATTTGTTTGATAAAGGCAATTTATGATGATTTACGTAGATAGATAACATACCTATTTGGGATAGGGTTTTTTTAAGCCTTGGATATTTTTAATCTATACTATTGTACTGCTGTTCTCAAATTGCCGCCAACTGACTTGGCGCCAATTTTAATTGGTCGATGTAACATATTTTTTTTTAAACGAAACTCACAAATGCAGTCCTGCTTTACGTAATAGCAGTTTTAACGCAGAATTGTACGGTGATAGAGACCGATAGGACTTTAATGTGCTATTAGGCACACTAAGCGTGCCTCGTTAGTGCTACTATGCAGCTGTTATAAGATAACTATCCTGAGTTTCTAGTTGTCCAGTATTGTTAAAAGATAAATAAAGATTTAACTACAATTGAGTACATACTTGATCCCACACTATAGTGAATGTGTAGGTAGTGAGAACGTCGTGTAAAAGTGCGCAAGAGGTAGAAGGAAATCTTGATAGAAAACCTGTGCCAACCATGCCACGCCAGCGTGGCACGCTAGGCTAATTTCCCTCCATGAATTTGAAGGAGCGCTGACTCAGTAGTGGGACATTTATGCGTTGAATTGATGAGTACTTACAACGGCCATGGGTCTCGGAGATCCTAGAGTGGAGACCACGTATGGGAAAGCGGAGCGGCGTAACGTAGGTGGACGGACGACCTTTTAAAGATCGCTGGTAGTCGATACAGTTTGAACAAGGTCATAAGTTGTGTATTTTACGTTAAATTATAGTAATACCACCGCATTCCATCCTAAGAGTGTCGTAAGATCTGACAAAGGGAAACGAAAATCTAGCCGCAAGAGAAGGAAAACTTGTTACAAAACCCTGTGCCAACCCGTCTGGCCAGCGTGGCACAGTACCCTTGTGCTGGGGATGCCCGACTCAACAGTGGGCAATATCTATTTTAGTAGTACTTACTTGGCTTACAATGTGCCCCAACCTCAATTCTTAGTGGCTAGAGAGGCGAATACCTATATTTTTATTGTAGACACAATAAATTCAAGTACCATAAAAAATATGTGTCAAGAATGTGCTACCAAACGGTATCGAGTGATAGAATAGCGTTTTAATCGTCACCCGAAATCTAAGTGTTACTTGTACCAAACCAACAATTTTATTTGAGCTAATTATTATTCAATACCCACCAGCGAAATGCCAAATTTGTATGTACGTATGTTCAACGGTTATCGAATATTGGTTGTAGTATTTCAATCACGTTTTATACAGTAACCACTATTCTTGTATAGTCGTTATAGTATATTAAATATTGGCGCGCAATACGCGGGTTTAAAAATCGATTCAATCATTTAGCTTTTTACAATTCAATTTAAAAGGCTATCACTGAAGAGTTTGCCTAAGCTTGAATACTTTTAGTTTTAATTATTTATAAAAATAGATTAGTGTGATAAAAAATCTAAATAACATCATTAAACAATACAATCCTGAGTATTTGTTAAAACAACTACTTGATATATGAACGACTCGTTAGGAAAAAAAATTGAGTCCGCCACTAAATGCCGCACCCCATTTCAAGCAGAGAGGAAACATTATTGAACTGTACATATATTTATTTACAAATAATCGGCTTAAAATCTACGTTGGAGAAGCTGTGGTTGGTACTAGACACTATGTTTTGAATCTTTAAATGAATTGGTCACATCCCTAGGCCTCAAATATGTAATTGAATAACGATTTTTTGCACGTACATAGGTCAGATTAGTGCTGGGCTTCAGAATGTTGATTGTTATCGATGAACGGATTATCCGTTATTCTATCGATAGTTACCGTAATACTGATTGCAAAGACAATACGTGCATTTGCATATTTTACTTTGATTAACAGGTCTCATGGATTGCATACTAACTTGACATAGGTATTTTACAAGATACATACAGGGTGTAGATCTTCTACTGTATAGAGTCAATCAAAAGGAACAATTAAGGGTTACGGTAGAAATCGACCTATTTTTTAACAATTTTTTACGCTAAGACGTGTGTTCCATGAGGAATGGGCCGTCTAGTTATCGTGATTGTTACCCTAAAATCTAAGTATTCTACTACTACTACTCAGGCCACAAATAACCCACTGCTGAGTCGGGTCTCCTCCAATTACATAGAGCCTACTGTTCCACGCTGGCTTGGGATGGTGACACTATGTTTCACCTCACATATACAGTAAATATGATATTAATTTGTATTACACGATTTCTTGTTCTTTGTGCTTACCAGAGAGTAAGGCACTTTCGTCACCAGTGGCACACAGTATCTTGTCAATAGTAATTATCGACCCTTACATCATGACTACAGTGAAAGAAAATATCGATATTCTTTTATTATTTCCCAACACTACAAAGTGCGCGTCTCCTTATCGGTGATTTACAAATTATGGACAATAGGTCCATCTTCATCATGGGGGACCCCAAGGTCAGCCATTTGGACCCCAAAATGGTTATTTAATACGGAAGTTTTTTTCTCATGAATAGGTCCTTAATAACAATGTGTTTTTAATATGACTTTACGTAGTTATGTGGGAATATTTTGTTGCCCGATGAGGGTGACTTGTGTGATTTTATTGTGATTTGTTAAAAAAAAACTGTAGTTTGGTGATTTTGATTTGTTCCCTGTTGTATGAACTTACCGTGATATTTAAATATGCTGATTAGTACGATTCATGATTTGTTGTTTATAGCATAAAATGTTTGCGAGCTTTTATATGAATTGTAAAATATTAGACATTGTATATAATATTTTATTACATTTATAAATGAACTAAAAAAAAAAAAAATGTAAAATTTAATTACTATTACACACACATGTGTTTCGCCACAATCTTTCCTTAATATAATACTTCAATATTTACAGAATTTATTTATCGAAATTTTCCTAGACAAGAATCAGAATGAAATACTAACTAAAATAGAAAATACTGCTAATACGCAGTAAAAAACTATTTTATCCTAATCGCAATTAAACAAAATGAAATAGTTATCGTAGTTTCAGCCCATAAGTGGTCCACTACAGAATCGGGCCTCCACCAAATTTATAGAGGGAGATTAGCCAACTGAGCCACGCTGGCAAGACGACACGTTTTGGTTTATATCAAGGTTTCCTTCTTTTGCAGCTAGATCTTCTGCCTCTCGCATTCCTTCAGTTATCTCTTACGACACCCTCATAATGGTATGGGCTAGTGACATTCTGTAACCTAAATCAGTCACCACAGTTTTTTTTTATTAATTTTTATCAATTCAATTAGGCCTCATTGGTCTAACGGTTGGATGTGCCGACTTTAGATCACGGTCCTTGGTTCGATTCCGGGGTCGGGCAAGTGTCTTTGTGTAAACCAGGGGCACTAACTCTGAGTCTGGGTGTCATTTGTATGCGTGAATTACATGTTAGTAAACTGCCCCGCGATACAGGTTGTACCTAGTGCATGGGTTTCTTTTTAATCGGTTTTTTAATTCATACGTATTTAAAATGAAAAGTAACGGCTGTTCCTTCAGGTGTCCTTGAGTAGAGTTCTTGGCTAAAGATCCAAGTTACTGTAGCTCCAGACGGAGTAATACCTAATTATTACCGTATATTTTTGCAACCAGCCCATTGTCGGTGTATAAAACACTTCGACACCTCTGCCGGTATTTTCGCAGTGTGTACAGACAGAAAACAGAAACCTAGTACAGTCGCTGATGGACATTATTCCTTAAAGTTGGCGTTTTCAGTTCAGCTTGTGTTACTACTAAGATTTGTTAGGTTTTTAAATCCAAGGCCTTGGACCGGTGAGTTGAAGAACGGCGTTAATTTTAGTGTTTAAGGTTTTTATATTTTTTTAAATATCTGCACTGTGTATAATTCACTTACACAAATGACACCCAGACTCGGAGCAAGTGGCTCTGGTTTAGACAAAGGCACTTGCCCGACCCCGGAATCGAACCCGAGACTCGTTGATCCAAAGGCGGCACACCTAACCCCTAGATCAACGAAACAGTTGCAGTGCATAGGTTGTGCGCACTTTACCAACTTTACTCGCACTGGAATCCCACGTTACCCGATTTTTAATAGCTTAATTTTTTATGTTTTGAACTGTAATTAAAATATGTCATTTTCAGCTACAATAATCCAATCGAGATAAAAAAGACAGGTGGTATAAATTATTTTAATAAAATGAATAGATTATTGCCAAGTCCGTTTCATAATGTCAATCTCTAAAAGGTCATGTGCTAACTCGGACCTCCTCAAATTATGGCCGCGTGGGCACAGGGGGGGGGGGGGTTATCAAGTTATTTTTCCCTGGCGGCAAATTTTTTTTCCTTTAGTCAAGTTAGATTAGCTTTAGTATCAATTAAGTAACTTCACATTTGAGCACATAATATTTTATTTAGTACCTCAGCCAAGCAACGCACTGTTTTACTGTGCCCCGTTTACACCAGTCGAGTGAATAGCCCACGGGAGTGTGTTGGAACAGGAGATTATATTGTTTGTATGATTTATGAATAAATATGTCGAAAGTAGGCCGGAGTATGAACTTTGGGTTAATGATTCTACACTGCATGTTTAGATTTAATTCTATTATTAAGCCAGAAGATAAATGTATGAGTAAGATAAAAAACTCTGTTGTTTTAACGCTTTTGTAAATTAAATGTCATTGAATCGAAATTATTATTTAATGTTTCTCCATCTAACAGCTTAAAACACAGCTGAAACGGGTCAATTTCTTCGATAAATGACCGTATAGTTTCGATATAGACTTAATATACAGAGTTGATATGACAGAGGGGCATTTAATTACACTATGTATACTATATGTGATTAGTATGAATTCGAAACGGTAAAAAATACACGTGATTTTTCATGAGGGGTGGAGGGGTAGTCTTAAACCTCACCAGGTATCACCAAGCGGGAGGGAGGGGTTAAAAAATGTTAAAAATATATCACGTGATTAATTTACAGCCCCTAAGGTTAATAAACTATGCGTTAGGCATAAACATCTGTTAAGAAAGATACATAATTTTCAAATGAGGCAAAAATTTAAAAAATCATTTGCGTCTAAACTATTGCTCCAATTTAATTAATTTTTGGTACACAATCTGGAAATGTTACCTAGTATAGGCAGTTAAAATAAATGCCCCTATGCCGTATCAACCCTGTATATGATTAAAACAAAAGTAGTTTATTATAATGCAGCGTCCACAAGGAACTGCTGTTCAGCGTCTCTAAAAACTTGTAATGCCGTTTGGTAGCCTTCGTGTTACTTGAGGTTCTGATTCCAATGTGTTTTTGAGATCTGCATAGGCTTTCACCAAGCGTCTGGCAATCTAGGAGCGACTCTTGCAAGACTTCTTCAAAAATAAACTTTATTACGACACTCATAAGTATGAACTGTTATGGATAAGTAATTTAAGTTTATTTTACATAAACAAACCACAACAATAATACTTAAAATAAGTGTTTTAAATATGGAACATTATATTATTAAATAAATCTCTCGTAATCCGACAGACGTGATAAATCCACGTCGAAATAATTTTCTTTC
Source organism: Clostera curtula (assembly GCA_905475355.2). NCBI lineage: Eukaryota > Metazoa > Arthropoda > Insecta > Lepidoptera > Notodontidae > Clostera > Clostera curtula. Next base: position 11,484,388 of record FR997816.1, on the reverse strand, counting down.
CACTCGCTTTGAAACGTGTAAACACAGCATAAGGTATACAAAACACAAAAATAACTATGATCTTAAACGCTCGACCTATCGCAAGAACATTCGGTAGGTTACCGAAAAAACTGTTTTCATATTTGCACTTTCAAAGCTTGACGACACGGTTGGCGCAGTGGTTGAGCGATCGACTGCTGCGCAGCATGTCGCGGGTTCGATTCCCGCACGGAAGAAATATTAAGACCTACAAGTATTTGTTCCGGGTCTGGGTGTTTTCTATATATAATATGGATGTTTTTACAAAAAAAATATGTATAAAGTAGTTTATCATCCATCTCGTTACCTCGTTACAAGCACTAAGTTGCTTAGCTTGAGCAACTTAATGCTTGTGTTATGGTAACGAGGTGGATGATAACCTACTTAAATACATTTTTTTTTGTAAATACATCCATATTATAGATAGAAAACAGCCAGACCCGGAACAAATGCTTGTAGGTCATACAAGTATTTCTTCCGTGCGGGAATCGAACCCGCGACATGCTTTGCCAACCGTCTTGCCAGCGTGGCGCAGTAGGCAAATTTCCCCATGAAGGTGGCGGAGGCCCGACTCAGTAGTGGGTCACTCAAGGGCTGACGAAGTGGAGGAAAACTTAATACAAAAACCTGTGCTAATCGGTCTGGCCAGTGTGGTACAATATGAAAATTTTCCGCCATGTAATTGGAGGAGGCCGGACTCAGCAGTGGTATTGTTGATATGTATGTGTGGCTTTAGCATTAGTGACGTCACTACGTAGTAACTTTACTGTTTCTATTTCATCCTCTGTGTCACTGACCTTATACCTTGAAATGGTTCCAAAAATAACTCAAAGGGTTCTGTGGCTCCAACCTTTATTCTTTCAACCGCTTTTAGAGTTTTATCTTTGCTAGTGTTTCAAGTACGATTCATAATTTAGTTGTTAGGTTCAAGAGCTACTTAGATAAGTACCTAAATATAAATATCCTTGGACATTTCACACAACGCCATCTCGTCCCAAGCTAAGCAACTTAATGCTTGTGTTACGGTAACGAGATGGATGATAAACTACTTATATACATTTTTTTTTGTAAATACATACTTATTATAGATAGAAAATCATCTTCAAATGAAGGAAAAATAATTTGCGGCTAAACTATTGCTCCAATTTAATTGATTTTTGGCACAGAGCCTGGAAATGATACCCAGTATAGGCAGTTAAAAAAAATGCCCCTATGTCGTATCAACCCTGTATAAAAATGAAAGTTTGTCTGCATATCCTTTATAGAATCGTTACCTATGCATTTGATCATGTAATGATCTTCAGCAAAGTGTTGTGCATGTGCCCATGATAGTTTCTGAACAAAAAAAAATGAAAATTTGTGTAATGTGTTTCCTTCAATTATATTTTATTTAGTGGCGTAGCAACGCGCTCAGGGTTTAGTACAGCTAGTAGTCTATAGTTATGGTGACACTATATATTCTAAATTCGTCACCACACGTAATACTTTTGACATAATAAATACTCCTTAATAAATGAGGAACGATGAAAAGTGGAGGCTAGCGGACTTTTCTAGATGTTAGGTGCTTATAATTAGTGTGTCACATCTAAGTTTAGGTTTAACTTGGTTTATTTTGATTTATGTTCGTACCTGTCCCCGTGTGGTGACGGATTTAGAATACGCAGTGTCACCAACCCATACTATCCCGAGGGTGTCGTAAGAGCCGACTAAGGGAAAGCAAGAGAAAAAAAACACCTAGCCGCAGGAGAGCGGAAACTTGATACCAACCTTGTGCCAACCCGCCTGGCAAGGTTCCCTCTATGAAGTTTCAATTCCCTCTATGAATTTGGAGGAGGCCCGAATCAGTGGTGGGTCATTATCATAAAATGAAATAAATTTTAACTTAGATTTTTATCATCGTCCCATAGACGATGATAAAAAATTAAGTTAAAACGTTGAATACTTGAAGAGTGAAGCATGGTGGTCGTTCGGTTAATGCTCACCGGTCCATTAAACTCCCATATGGGGTACTCATCAGCTATTTATAGACACCAGGTAATAAGGCTTGTGGTAAATGTTTGGGGGAAGATCGGCGTCGGGTTGCCCAGCGCTCCGTTAAAGTTAGTTTTACATTATAAAGTAACTTTAATAAATAATTCTAGAATTTCTAGACAAGCTAGGACGTTACGTACGAGAGAAGATAAGTATTCTTTATTGATTCCGAGTGGTGACGGATTTAGAATACATAGTGTCACCTTTCCATTCCATCCTGAGGAAGTTGTAAGAGCCGACAAAAGGAAACGAGAAGGCCGGTAACTTAGCCGTAAGAGAAGGAAAACTTGAAACGAAATCCTGTGCCAACCCGTCTGGCCAGCGTGGCACAGTAGACTAATTAGCCTTAATTACAGTAATGAGAAGAGGCCCGACTCAGCGGTGGGTCATTTATGGGTTGAGTACTATGTAGTAGTAGTATTCTTTACTGAGGAAGGTTTAAGAGATTGGCGCGGTTGGCGCAGTGGTTGAGCAATCGACTGCTGCGCAGCATGTCGCGGGTTCGATACCCGCACGGAAGAAATATTTGTACGACCTACAAGTATTTGCTCCGGGTCTGGGTGTTTCCTATCTATAATATGTATATATTTACAAAAAAAAAGTATATAAGTAGTTTAACATCCATCTCGTTACCATAACACAAGCATTAAGTTGCTTAGCTTGGGACGAGATGGCGTTGTGTGAAATGTCCAAGGATATTTATTATTTATTTATTTATTCTTAGTGAAGCCATTTTATGATGATGATTATACCAAAAGAGTCTTCAATAGATTAACTTGCGAAATATTTCTGTGTAGATGACTATCATCTTTATCATTACATCCCATAAATGACACACTACTGAACCGCCTTAGGCGCAGGGTTCGTATCAAGTTCTCCTTCTCCTGCGGCTTCGATCTACCTCTTGCGTTGCTTTAATCGCCACTTACGACACCCTCGGGTTGGTGACATTTTGTATTCTAAATCCGTCACCGCAACGACTATGGATGTAAAATCAATACCGATTAATTATTTCAATACGGTAACAGCCACAACACTCGCTAGCAACAAGGTGCGCGCAGGAAGTTTACAGCGCACGTGCGCGCTTCCTCGCGCAAACGCACAGGATGTTTGAAAAGCAGCGCGAATTAGAATTAACAATGATACCGTGTACGGTTGCGATTTAAATTTAGAATCCTGTAACAGGTCTTGATTTAAATTTAAGTATTTAGAAGTCTCACAGGTAGGTGTAATGAGGTTTTCTTAGGTTTTCGCGATGATTAAACATTGAAATTAAACTTATTGAAAATTATTTAATTCCTGACGTTTCGAAACGAAAGGTGTACGTTTAAATTAAGAATATATGTGTAATTAAGAATAGTATGGAACAGGTTTTGTTTGAAAATTAAGAATTGACCATTATAGCTGATATACATATATGTACGAGTATAATATTGATTATAAGTAAATTAATATTCTGTCATTATTGCCACATAAATCAATATCATAGCCAACTTGAAGTTTATTAAAATAAATATTATCAACCGACTTCAAAAAGGCTTGAGACTGTATCGTTACCGCACTACGCCGTCAGTTGAATAAAATGAACCAATTGTTTTTTTATGTTGGCAGCGACTTCGCATAGTTTACTTAGTAGTTAAAGTAACTTCAAAGTAATTTGGTGTGCCATTTTTGAAATAAGTTCATTTTTGTTGAAACGTTTTTATTTTATAATCACTAGTTTTAAATTGCGTTAACTGCAACTAAGTTTAACACCTAATACGCTACCATGCCACGTGACCGTGTATACGCATCATAAATAACATAATCTGTGATCATGAACGACAATCGCTTATTAGCACAGTGCGGTTTGCGGTCACATAATTGCGGGCGCGTTAAACGGTCGATTAAATATAACAACTTGTTAATTAGATGTAGTTAACTGAAGTTGTGTGATTTCCCGTTAGCTATTAAAACTATTTTAGCCCTATTCGATGTTCATTATTATGTCACACCAGTAACACTATTTTCGATATTTGGACTTTAAATATATTTTGTCGTATTTTGATGGCGGGAAGAATTACTTCAAAAGTCATAGAAAAAAGAAGAATACTATTTTTTTTTCTATTTAAGTGGGTTTATGCATAATTCCCCGCCGTAGGTGTTATTACCTACATTATATATTTTGCTAAACGCACCTAAGTACATGAAGCTTTAAATTTATATTTCTAAATCACAGCCATTTGCGGTTATGTTGCGGTTTTGTGGTAGAGCCATTACTAATTTGCACACAGCTATTTTGTGTTCACTACTGCCATATTGCAGTTAACGTGTGTAGTGCTAATACAGTAGAACAAATGTGAAAGGAAAATGAGGAAATATTCCTTAGAGTCAGTAGCAATGAGTTTGTCATTTATTTTTAACCGACGTTATAAAGAACATCATTTTTTTTTTGGGTTCGCCTTTAGATTCGTCCCAAATAAACATTATCAAAATCGGTTCAGTTGTTTGGTAGAAACCTTCAAATAACTGATAACCAAAAATTTGTAAGAAGGCACAATTTGTTATTTAGACAATTTTGTTAATTAATATTTACTGGCAGGTATATTATTTTATTGATATAAATAAAGCACTAAAGTGGATTTATTGCGTATACGCTGTATGTTTTTTTTTAATTATTATTGTACATAGTTTAAATAACCAACACATGTTTGACATTTCATGTACATTACAAATGACGTGAATCGTGGTTGTTCTTAGACATATTTTATCCTAATCGGTTTCCATGTCATTAGCTCATTGACAGGTGTTTCATTTGGTTCATATAAAATCAATTTTGGTTGTTATAATAGGGTTGTTTATGTTCATAAAATATCAGTGTCAATGTCGAAAGCTTGTCAAATCATAATCTGGAAATGACCAGTATTTATGTTATTGTCTGTCGTTAATGTGATTTGTGGCTAGCAATTACGCGGTCAGTAAACCAATATGCGTTTACAGCGATATGCTAAATTGACGAAAGCTGCGAATATATTTATTTTACTGACTAATAACTTATACGGGAAATTTGATGTTTGTTGTTGAAACAAGGTGCTAATTACAAAATGAGTGAGCGAATGTTTTAGCAGCGTATTTTAAACAAGAAAACGAAGTTTTATACGTCTCCTTATAGAGTTTATATTTATCTACCCATAAGCTCAATAAATTTACTGATAAACTTAGCATCGTAGAATGACGTGTACTTTTTAACCAACTTAAAAAAGTAGGGGTTTCTCTATTCAATCTTTTTTTGTGTATTTGTCACTATTCGAAAATGCCTGAAACGATTTGAGATCTTGTTTCAAAGGCTATACTTTTATCTTCTATCTCATCTCTCTTCTCTCTCTCATTTCTATTTAGTTAGACCAGCTGTCAGTATTGACGCTGCTGAGTACTTTACGTACCGTCAGAGGTACGGAAGATGTTGCTCAAGAAGATCATGATATCACTACATATTAAAAAACTAAGTCGCTGTCGCTCTCCGTCCCTATGTATGCTTAAATCTTTAAAACTACATTTTAGATTTTGAACCGGTTTTTTTAATAGATTGAGTGATTCAAAAGGAAGGTTTATATGTATAATACATGCATAATATTGTAGAGAAATACTGATATATTTAGATGTGCATCATTGCACCCGTGCGAAGCCGAGGCGGGTCGCTAGTAATCTAATAAAAATAAGTATAATATGATTTGCCGTAAGTTATCAACACCCTGTATTATCTCATAAAGCTATGTTTACACTGGCAATAACTAAAAAACGCCGCACGCGACATCTGGTGTAGGCTACGGCGGCGTTATGTAATTATTTGTTTTAAACAAAATACGCTGCAGTTGTTTTTTGTTTGGTATGTTCACTGATAATTTGTTTCATTGGCTCTATCTTTCACTACTTAATTTAAACATTTACTTTTTAAAAAGCCTTCCTTATTTGAATTTGAGAAAACGCTATTGGGACATATTATCTTGGATTTAAAAAATGCGATACATCAAAAAACCAATAGAGTTCTTTAGAGCAGTATTTGCAGCCGTTGGTGTACGTATTTTCAATAATAACATTTATGGTAGGTACCGACATTTTCCTTGTGGTGACGGATTTAGAATACTTAGTATCACCACGCCATTCTATCCTGAGGGTGTCGTAAGAGCCGACAAAAGGAAATGAGAAGACCGACAACCTAGCTGCAAGAGAAGGAAAACTTGAAACGAAACCTTGTCCCAGCCAGTCTGTCCTGCTTGGCAAAGTAGGCTGTATTCCCTCCCTGTGATGGGAGGAGGTCTGACTCAGCGGTGGAGCATTTATGGGCTGAGTAGTAGTAGTAAACTTGACATCGATCGCATCTCACTGTCACCTACGACTATTTCCTCTTAAAGAAGTAAAAGATACTATTCCTGCATAAAAATCAAAGATACAAAATCGAACGAGCGTAAGTCGTAAATAAAGCTATTTGTGTGGTTGTGCGAGTTAACTTTTGCATAAATTATTGTCTTTCTTGGTTAAACCGTGTAACCTGTCACTTGGTTAAGCCCACCATGCAGACAACCCACGCTGTACTTTGCAATTTATTCCACTATGATATTACAGTATTTATTGATTATCTCGAAAGTCTTCATTTGAAATGTAGAGCTATGAATGCAATAGAATAGATTAATAAAATATTTATTATATGACACGGACGGAGTAGGTCAGATATTATAAATGATGGACACCCGTTTAACAGCCATCGGAGTCATGCATTGCAATGTATTAATATTACTGTAATATACAATCTTATAATGTATATGAAAAATCTTGTTAACAATCCCCAGCGCGCGATAAAACGCAAGTTAATCTACGCAACTAAAAATAACCCCCGCACCTATTATTAGATACCTTGACACCCCAAATAATAAACAAATCATCCATACAGGATTGTTGAAAAGCCCCTTTTAGTCAAGGAGCTTACAATAAAAATGGATTTAACCCCAATCTCTTAATGTATCCATTTATAAACCCAGGTCAACCCTTCAGAGCTATGATATATGGGCTTTAGGCACATGTTATACGACGTAGTGAAACTAAACATAAAACAGAGCTTAATAGTTAAAAATGTTGGGTTGTCTTTTGGCGGCTTTATATGAAACTGACTGTTTATGATTGGTCGTTAAATTTACTGTTTACTCTGTGGTGCGTGCCGTATATATTTTGGTAACATTTTCGACGAGCCAATTTAGAATACAACTTTGAATTAGAAAATGTATTTGTATGGGCATAAATTGGCCATTAATAATTGGTTTTATTTTGTTTCAATATATGTTGGACCGGAAAATCAGTTCCATATGACTGCAAAAGTGTGTAAGATTTATTTGTAAGACATATTTTTAAACAGCATGATTAGTTATTCCGTTCCTTCTATCACATGGGTTAGAATATCATTTATTGCATAGTTAAAAACAGTTTTAATAATTTACAATTGACGATCAAGATGTGTTATGATTTTTTTGTTAATTCCCTTCATTATCAATAATCAAATAATTTTATCAATCTTTTTTTTAACGAAATCCCTGCACTGGGTATAACCTGTATCGCGGGGGCAGTTTACAATCGTGTAATTCACGAGCACAAATTTCACCACATCTAACCCCTAGACCAACTATTTCTGTAATATAAACACAATAAATCAAATATTTGATTGATATATTCAAACATAATCATGTTCAAGCAAAATTGAAATGAATTTTGAGCTATTAACAATACATTAACTCTTGTTTCACTACATTCGTCAAAGGATACAACGATACAGTTTTGTAACAAAATACGTGGACTGTATCAAATAAAAATCTTAATATACTTTCCACCCTTTTCATTTATGCTGTGTACGATGGACTGTATCAAACCTGAGTTATTTTATATGCTTGTTTGTTTAACGTTTAATTTTATACTGTGCCAACGACCCCCACAAACGTACCGTACGATGTTTAAAAACTTCAGTAATCTTCGGGCGTGCGTAGGTCAAGATGTTCTGGTTTACTGATCTTTTTAAAAACAACATTGTATCTTTACCTTTTTTCTCTCATTCAATGGGGTTGGCACTGACTGATTAACTGAATTGGCTAACTACCAATATTTACAACAAGCCGTTGCCACCGGCCTTCCGAGATTACTGACATGTCCACTGCTATTATTGGCGTCAAAATAGCAGCTCGGTAGCTTCGTACTTCTTTATATGCCCTTCGAAGATTAAAGGAGGTCTAATGTTATATGATGGTCACATATAATCCATCTGGCCTAGACCATGCTTATCCTGTAGCTTGTTACCGTTGTATACTTTCCACTGAGCTACAACCTCGCTATAAAACAAGATTTTATTGCAAATAATTTACAAACCGCTTAGAACGTCTTTGATCTTGATGGCAAGATGATGTGCCATAATATACAATTTAGTTAAAGAGCGTCATTTCTTCCCATAAAATAAATAATCATGTCTGAGTCGGTGCTTCTCTAATTTATTAGAGCAAATTAGATTTATCCATTTGGTGACGGATTTGGAGTACTAACTATTTTTATTTGATATTCTTTGACCGTCCAAACGACGGTCATGGGTTTTGCTCCTCAATATGCATATTCTCCACATGCTCATAGACTTCGCATTAACTATGAGCGGGCCTCTTCCAAATTCATGAAAGGAAATTAGCCTACTGTGCCACGCTGGCAAGACGGGTTGGCACAGGGTTTGTATCAAATTTTCCTTCTCTTGTGGCTAGGTGATTTGGCGTTTCCTTCGTCTAACGATCGCACTCGGGATGGTATGGGTTGGTGACACTGCGTATTCTAAATCCGTCACCACAGGGAATGCTTCTTTGACATGGATATTGGAAAATAAGCATAGCTGGCCAACACGATTTGAATATATATCGAAAGTATTTTAGTCGATGTGTTTCATTTGGCTACTAGTATTTACATATAACGAATACCGTCTGGTATCTAGGAACCATGGCCACCATTAATAATATTGTAAAACCACCTATCAGTCCCACGTGCTACGAATGTAATACCGACGACGTGCCCTCCAGAGTACGGAGGAGGTCAGTTGTTACAAATCCAGTATTTGTAACAACTGACCCATTCAACATTCAGTAGAACTAGACGTTGCTTAAATTGCAGATTGATTGCATTCCACACCGTTCCCTATGGTACGACATATTATTTTTTATTGGAGTTATTTTAATCTGACATCCGTGTCAATTTTATAATAAAATGACGACACTCAAGAAAGCATGGTCTGGTAACACAATGTTTTCTAAATCAGTCACCACAATGTCTGTTTTACTGCTTTATTAAATACAGCAAAGGTTAATGTGAAAATCTCTTGTTTCAGAAACTAATGGATCCCAATAAGAGGAGTTGAGTTTTGCGCAGTGACATGGCTGCCGCCATTGCTTTTTGGCGCGAAATGCCAATCGTCGCGTCTCTGGTTTTGGCAGCGGTATGCGTTGTATCAGCCAGGGATATTGTTCTCGGTGAGTTTAAGAAAATAATAATATTTAGGTTAAAATTGTTTGTGACTTTTTTCCTCTGATCGCCTCTATGATATTTTATAGGTCTATGTCTGTCTATAGAGTGACTACGAGAAAGCTTAAATATAAATAGTTTTTTTAGTAATCTATATAGAGTTATAATCATATTTTTGTAATAAAAATGGAATAGATTATACGGTCTTAAATTTCTCATAAACTACGTATTATTATAATAAATACTTACGTCTTTCATAGGAAGTACTATTTGTATTTCATCTACACACTTTACTAAAGCATTTACCAAATGGTTTTTATAATGATTTCCTTTTCCTTTGATTATTCGTCGAGATTATTTCTATGCCTACATTGATTCCCGACTAGTTATGGAAGTCATAGTATGTACTATGTTCAAATCGCAATAAAATCCTAAACCCAACAATGGCCTATGAAGCGTGTTAAGAATATATATTTCCCTTTGTAAAATCCGAATTTAGTATTCACAACCGTCAGTATTAACAAAAATCTGTGTTGTGATACTTGGAATTTAAAATTCTAATCGATTCTTGGCACAGAATACAAATTGTTCTGTCAAAATCGATTGTAGGGTTGGATTGTACATTAATTTTGGCAATCGGAAATGATTTCTTTCGAGCTGTTTATTATTCATTGCGGAGTTTTGGCGCCATGAATAGAATTATATTGTTAAAATCATGCGCAAGGGCCAGCTTATAATCGACTCACAATCGATAGTGATGCGCCAACCCGATTTGAATATTGTATCGAAAATATTTTGGTCGATGTGTGCCAAGCGATAATTGAGTCCTCATTGTATTCAATTGGAGTTGGCTTTCATATTTTGCTTTGGGTTGACTCTATTTGTATTTTTTTAATTATTGGCACATTTGAATTCGGGCAATGACTATGGTATTGTTTCGTTTTTGCGAAATAATTATTAAAGAAAACATTTTTTTTTCGAAAATCAGGTCATCTATCATCATTATGTTACGGTAAATGAGACAGAAGGCAGGGGACACAATAGAAAATAAAAGAAAAATTACTGCCACGGAATTATCTCAAATTTAAAAACAACAGAGTGGCCAGGGTGTTTATAGTGTCAACCAAAGAGGTTTAACATAACTTTTTGCCTATTGAAATAAGCAAAAGTATCCAATAGTAGTTATATGATTTTTTTTTCTTGAAAATAGCTGAATGCTTGGCTCGGGCATACCTAATTTAAGACGGCACAAATCTCGTATTAAAAATATTTTATCGGGGCGGTAAGATAAAACAAACATACATCCGAATTGGAGACCTCTTCTGTTTTGAAGTCGTTATAATTAAAGTCAACATATTTTTTTGACTATGCCCGAAGTCACTTTAAACTGAAATATACTACTACTATCTACTATTCAGGCCTTAAATGACCCACTACTGGGTCGAGCCACCTCAAATTACATGGAGGGTAATTAGCCATACTGGCTAGGTGGGTATTCTAAATCATTCGAACCAACTTAAATATTTTAAACCTTTATTAATTTAATTTCTCTCATCTGGCGAACTTGCTCTCACTATGCTGTTTAGTGCTTTTGTAAACAAGACGAATGATTTGAAAAAAAAGCAAATACAGAGTTTCTTGCCGGCTCTTCCCTGTAGACCAGCATTCCGGACCGGTGGTAGTTTCAGCATGAATGTGGGTGGAGCAAGGGTGGTGGGAGATCAAAGGAGATGGATGAATTGTAAGAATGAGGAATTGTGTATGAAAGGTGTGACTGTAGATATGACGACTGATAGGTGTGTATGGAGACTACCACCTAGCGTGGAACAGGGGCCGTAAGATGATTATGGTAGTTTTAAATATGACGATTTGTAAGAGTTTTGTGATAGAACCTACGTAACTAAAGTTCCTTTTAGGTTTGAGTTTATCTATTTTCATTTGCATTTTTATTATATTTTAGTTTTCTGCTAGTGTTTGACAATTTAGTTTTTGTTGCCTTGTACATCGCCCTTACCTCACCAGATTGGTGACAACACAATCTAAATCTGTCACGGACATTATTTCATGATTTAATTTTCCCAGCAAATGTGTACCTATGTCAAAAAATGAATTCATATGCGTATTACTAACCTTCTCCGCCAAAACGACTTCCATTTGACGTTCGTCATATTACTTCTGACGTAAGACCTGTCAAGAAATCTCTTAGCGTACTAATTTATTTTGAAGACCGACTTCCAGTGATGTCATAGACCGGAATAACAGCTTAATCAAGCTGTTACGAGTCGGTACCCTATGAAAATAGAGTCTGGAACTAATAATTTGGACAATTAACACTGGGACCGTGATTTGTGGTGTCGAATATTAATTTTAACAGCGGAAAACGTTATTACTTCACGGATACAAATCGATTGTTGCATCCCAACCCTCTCATTTGGTTCTCATTAGGACACCGGATGCCTAATTGCTAATGACCAGCTTATATTGAAACTCTTTGCTTTCTCTCTATAAGTAATTTTAGACTGAAATCCGATGTAGGGGGGTCAAGTGACATCGGTCGTTATGAATAATTGAATTTAATGTCCTGTGCGTTTATGATGTCCTGGTAGATCGATTTGACTCAGGGTTGATAATTTGTTATTTGTGGGACAATGTAGAGACTATAGAATACATAGTGTCTCCACTCATTCTATCCTGGGGGTGTCTTAAGAGCCGACAAAAGGAAATGACAAGGCCGAAAACCTAGCCACAAGAGAAGGAAAACTTGATACGAAACCCTGTGCCAACCCGTCTGGCGAGCAGGGCACAGTAGGCTAATTACCTACCTGTGATGGGAGGAGGTCCGACTCAGCGGTGGGTCATTTATGCGCTAAGTAGTAGTAGATTTTTGTCATCGTTTTTTAAGCTTTAGTGGTGGCTCATAAAATTATCTCCATATAATTATCACCACCCTATTCCGGCACGAGGGTGTTGTAAGAGCCGCCACAGGGAAATGATCCGAAAACCAAGCCGTAAACATTATTTTTATCAAAATGCATCTTCAACTTCTCTATCGGAATACAAACAATTTGTGTACAATGATGATATTATTCTGCGAATATTTTTTGTCGATGCTCCTAAATAAACACGATAGTGGAATCGCTGGGTATCTATTTGTTTTTTTTTAATGTTTACTTACGTCATTTTGTGGACATAGTTTTGCAAGTGATAAGAAATGAAACATTTCTTGTCTTGGCACGTTACCTTTATAATTCGACTTGAGAACTGCGAACCTTTTAAAAAGATGGTTCTAGTGGATCCTCTGCAGCTACTTACATACTCGTCACTCCTTAAAATACCCACTGCTGAGTCCGGCCTCCTCCAATGAATGCAAAGAAAATAGCCTACTGTCCCATGGTGGTCAGTGGTGTTGTTGACACAGGGTCTTGCACAGGGTCTCTAGTCGGCTCTCACGACATCATCAGTATGGACTGGAGTGATGACACTATGTAGGTACTCTAAATCTGTCACCATCCGGCTGTCTCTTTGTCTGTGATAACTGTCTCAAGACTACTGTTATCTAATCTCTCCCGTTACCATGACAACGCATCCGAAACGGGGTAGCAGCTAACTACCATATTGCCAAAACTCGACAAAAATGTGAACATTACATTTGACTATGGAAATTCTTGTACTGCATATGAAATATCCAAGCGTTTGGAAGTAACTGTCGCTGAGATTCTTAAAATGTTATCTGCCTACATTGGTAGTGACATCAAGCCAATAATTTAGTTCCACTATCGAAAGTAAATACTCGTGGAGGGGGTTCATAGGGGCTTATGAATTGTGAATCTCCCTTTTTTTGTCATGCCAACAAAGACCCCCGTCGGCCGTGGACCCCTGGGGGTCCACCAAGTCCACTTTGGGAACTAAGGCTCTAGAAAAACATGACTGTGTTGTTATTATCTTATAATGCTCAAAGACTGCGAATCTGGAAGCGTAATGTAAGAACGTAATGCAAAAGGTTGCAAGCATCAGCTAGATGCATCAAGCTGACAACAAGGCGTTCTGGCACTCATGATGGTCACTAGAAGACCAAATTCATGAAAAGCTTATTACTTTTGACACTTGGCAATCTTCTGTGCCAACAGACTGGGATGATTCGTTTCTTTCAATCCATACATGACCCGCGGGTCATGTACTGAGTCGGCTCTCCTCTAAATTCATGGAGGGAAATTAGCCTACTGTGCCTCGCTGGCAAAACGGTTTGATGTTTTCCTTCTTTTGCTGTTAGGTGGTCAGTCTCTTAGTCACCTCTTACGACGCCCTCAGCTTGGTATGAGTTGGTGACCTTGTGTATTCTAGATCCATCACCACATGATGAATATAGTAAATTTACTTCCTTGCTTTGAAAATTAATGTATCATTATTTTACGTTGCTGCGTCAATTTGCCGATAGGGAATGATGATGATGATGATCCCACGGAAAGATATCTATCGCGAGGCTTCGCGCTGAATGTTGATGCGCTAGCGCATGTGACGGATGTCGGAGCCTTTGCGACAGTGCTGCCGCGGCGGACGCTCGGCGCGAGAGCGTATCCGATAACTATAGGGTTGCGAGGGAACGTTAATTGTGTTAAATACTAATATTTATATAATAATAATATATCCTTGGACATTTCACACAACGCAATCTCGTCCCAAGCTAAGGCACTTAATGCATGTCTTATGGTAACGAGATGGATGATAAACTACTTATATACATATTTTTATTATATATACATATATTATATATAGAAAACACCCAGACCCGGAATAAATACTTGTGGTTTCGTTTCTAAAAAAATAAAATTAGCTGATCATTTTAAAAAACAAACACAAAATCAATTAATTATTTAGTCTAGACGACCGGTCCGGAATGCCATTCCAAAGAGAAGAGCCGGCAAGACCACGATTGCTCTTTTAAGTACAAGGGTTACAATGACGGTGTTACAAACAAGGCTGATTAGTGAAAGCCCTTACTAAAATTTTAACGATAACTAAAGAATTTAGTGTCCATAATTCAAGATATAAGCCGATAGCCTCCTATGAGCTGAAGTCAAGCAATTTTAGAGCCAACCCTACAGCTAAGTTGTAACGTCCGATGCATTTCTATTGAGCAGGGAACATCGTGATCTCTCACCACCCAGCAATGTCCTTAGCCAACCTTGGGGAATTAATATTCTATCAATGTTCTTATGATAACTACGTGCAGTATTCTCCCTATTTTTATATTTTTACTAGCTGACCCGGCAAAATTCGTACCGCCTCAGAATAAATAAAAAAATATATTTTCTCACCTTTTAAACCTTCCCTGGACTCGCACGAATATTTCAAGTCCAAAATTAAATCCAAATTAAAGCCAAATCGCTCCAGCCGTTCTCGAGTTTTAGCGAGACTAACGAACAACCATTCATTTTTATATATAAGAAAGAAGATTATCTGCATCTTAGGTCTTTGGCAGTGTTTCCCAACGTATGGCCCACGCCCCATAGGAGAGAATTTGATAGTTAGGGGGGGGGGGGGATTTAAAAAGTATCATTACAATTTTTATAGGTTAAAATTATTATAATAATTAATATTAATACAAATTTTAGAAATGTTAAGGTGGGGTAATGACCTCCTAGACAGCCTTCTTGGTACAGCCGTTGAAGTTGGCTGTCTACATGGCGACGAGGCGGAACGCCGACAGGTTTTAGTGGGTAGGTCGGGGCGCGTCTCACCATCTTTACGCGTCTCGGAGTCCCACATAACCCGGCCGTGGACATCACCCCTATACGGCTGGGTATCCATGAGGATTTCCTGTAGAGAAAAAAGATAGGGCACGGCCTAAAAAGGTTGGGAAACACTGGTGTAGGGGCGGATATGCCACCTTTGGACCACCTTTGGGCAATCTTTGTGTAAACCAGAGAAACAGCCGCGGTACAAGTTATACTTAGAGCAGGAGTAAACTTAAGTAAACTTATTAAGTACTTATTAACAACTTATGTAAACTTATTAAACGTCAAGAAAAAACAGGTATTAATTCTGTGCGCGATAAGTCCCGATAAGTTTTCAATTATGTTATTCCTTATAGATTAAAAGGAAATCTCGATGGTCATGGACAACCATCTTTAAACAATAAAGCCACCCATTAAGAGTCTCTTTATACGTAATTAATATCCTTAGCCAATATATGTCAGTCAATAAACAGGTAATTAACATTAATGTCACCGTTTTATAACACATTTCTTTCGCAGCCAATACGTCTACCGCAGTTTCCAGTAACCAATTAAGTAAGAGATAATAGATTCGACAAGCACTAAACATTTTACTGAGCTGGTCCGAGTGGTGATGGATTTGGAAAACAGTGTTGCCAATGTCTTCCTCATAATTTTTCCACATATAGACGACAATTACTCGAAAATAATTTTATTAGAAAATTCGGCCAACTTCACCCTTACTTTCATATCATCCACTCACTATAAGCCAATCAAAAACCTGAAAGACCAGTATTCAACAAAGACCACCCCTCAAAAATAACAATTTAGGTTTGTTGTCCATTCGTTTTGGCAATTTTAGCCCAAATGACGTGATGGTGTTCGTCTGTGTGGTGACCAGCCCATTCCTTCTTGAGGTTAATTGTAGGAGCCCACAAAATACTGAAAACCTAGCTGCAAGAGACAGTAGTCTCTATACCCTGTGCAAACCCGTCTGGCCTGCGTAACAACGTGTAATGGTAGATGGCCTGACTCAGCGGTGGGTCATGTATGGGCTGAGTCGTAGTAATATATTAAATTCTAGGATTTATAATCCGCAGCAGTAAATTCTTTCGTAACTCAGCTAAAAAAATAGTGATATATAACGCTTTTGTTAGAAGCCATTTGGAGTACTGCAGTGTAGTTTGGTCGCCTTATTATAACACTCATCAATTGAGAATAGAACGCATCCAGAAGCTATTTTTGAGACATCTAGCCTTCTCTGATGGATTGCACAAGCAACTGCCTTCTTACAATGCTAAATTAGCTCATTTCAAGCTTCACAGTCTAATGGTACGTAGACATTTTCTTGACATGATATTCTTATACAAATTAGTCAGAAACCTTATTGATTGTCCCGCTCTTTTAGAAAAAGTTAGAAAAAGTAGAAAACGTTTAGTGTTCCCCGCCGGTTGCCTGTTCGTGCGTGTCGCACTAAAGGTTTACTTTATAAACCCCCAGCTAGAACAAACCTTAAACAGTTCTTCTTAATGTCTATGCTATCTTCAACCTATAACTCAGTGTCTGCAAAAGTGGATCTATTTAATGATTCACTGCCGAAATATCGAAGGCTGGTTCTATCGTTACTGCGCTGACAATAGAACCAGTTTCCGTATTCCACATTAGTACACAATTTTGTTTTTTTTTGTTTGTTGGTTTATTTTGTTTTACTAAGTATTGTACTACCTATAATATGCTTAAGTTACCGTTCCATTATACAAGCTTGTTGTGGCACCTTAAATTATTGTGCATTAACCCTATATGATTAAGATCTATCTTTTTGTTAATAATAATGTAACAATTATTGGTTGTCCTAAATGAATAAATAAAAATAAAAAATATTTACTTTGGACATAATTCGTGCTCTGCCGAAACAATCCATAACTGAGGTAAAGCTCTACAAATTTTCAAGCTGGATAGACCTTTGTTTATGTGTATGAAACACTCTAGTCCATGTGGTGACGGATTTAGAATATACAATGTCACCAACCCATACCATCTTTTATTTTTGTTGCCCGGGGTAAAATCTTTTGTGGACTATCCCCGTCGGTCACGGGGAGGACCGACGAGGGGAGTGTGGGACTCTCCTTCGAAGAGGCATACCCACTAAACATCCCCGGGGTGCTCCCTTTTCGCGTGTCCATGTTTGTGGCATCACGGGTACTTGCACGGAGGCGCTCCCGCGATGCCACAGACTGGAGGCTTACCAGACCTCCTCCGTCTCGTGCTCTTTGTTGAGTTGAATACAGAGCACTCGATCCAACTACTGAGCGGGTATTACCCGCTCTGCCAACGTTTGCCCAGCACGTCGACTATATCTCTTGATCCCATGATGTGGGGCTAGGGCTTTCCCCGCGTCCTGCCACGGGATCGGTAGGCAAACAATCTGCTTATCACTCGGCGAGAGTGGCTCGGTTGTCCGAGCCAACCCATACCATCCTGCCCTACCAAGCGACTAAAATATCCCAAAAGTCAGATCATCTAGCCTCAAGAGAAGGAAAGCTTGATATAAACCCTGTGCCAACACGTCTTGCCATCGTGGAACAGTAGGCTAATTTCCCCCTTTTAATTTGGGGGCCGCCTGACTCGATAGTAGGTCGTTTATAGACTGAAACTACGACGGTGAAGCGGTATGCCAAATTCGGTTAGCATCTTGTCTAAATTTGATGGAGATAAATTAGCCTATTTTACCACGCCGGCCGGATGTTTGTCTCTAACAAAGTCTAAATTTCTTCTGGTTTAAATTGATAACATACATACTATCTACTATAATCTACCTACTAATGTTGATATATTCAAGCCCTGGTCGCAGTCGCAGTGAAATTTGTCAGAACTGCATGCAATCTCGACTGTAACACCAAACTCATAAATAACAGTTATTTTCTCTTCAAATGAGTTAAAATTATGTTTCACTTCACAGAAAAATGCGCTTTTGGTCGCAAATGATAAAGATGGTAATCGTCTGCTGGTTTTTTCAATTAAAGTTGCGCCCTTAGTGTGAATTTATTGTGCCATATATCAATTGTTTGATTGTTTGTTACTTATTTTTTTACATAATTTGCTTGACGATCATTTATAATGTCCTCATTTTTATATTAATGCTTTTATGCTTTACGTTTCTTAGTCACTTGTATATAAGCTATTTTAAATTCCTTCTTCATAATTTGTTTTATATAAATCTCGATACATGAGCCTATGTTATGATTGCTTTTGATCATTCTTGTCGAATACCTCTTAGAGATCTTAAAAATCTTAAAAATATATTAAATGCATAAAACAGATAGGTATTTTAATAATCATACTCAATAAAGAAATGGAACGCTAGCGTTTGTGACATAGTAACAACCCTCTAGAGGTTCGAATTACTATTTACAAAAACAGGGACTTCTAATCTTTCCTTTATTGAAGCAAGTTGATAGAAATGACTATAGATCCTAAGCAAGCGACTTTAAATATCAAATTATTTTGCCATTAAGGATGCAGATGACGGTTATAAGCTAGAAAATCCTACATCCATATGAACTGAGATGCACCTGCGTCGTTTCAATTTTCAGCCAGCTGTCGATACGGTCTTGCAGCCTATAATTGTATCCTAATTTTAACCGCAACCGTTTGCGACATATTTGGAATAGCTTGCGCGGATTTAAATTAATTGTATCGGAAACATTGGCATGGGATTTCTTTATGATTATTTTATCGTAGACGGATCTGAATAAAATTAGGAATTCTTTATACATGAAGAACTGGACTACTATCGGTAATAGATTAAGGCTTGCTAGAAGTAGGTATACTTACTCTAGTTAAAATAGCTCCCTATTAACTTCTTTAATCCCCCCCTATTAAATTCTTTAATACTCCTTGTATTTAAAATAATGCTTACGTAGAAATGTAATAGTATTAAATAATTATTTTAGTTGAATTGTGAATTACAATACTGATAATCTATAATAAAATCAGATCATGCATGGCAAATGTGTAATGGTAATGAGTATTAAGTGACACATTTATATTTGAAAAATTATTGTCTTTCTTTTTTAATCATCACTTAGGTATTTGAATATTAGTCAAATAAACGTCTTGCTGAATATCGCAAACACGAGTCGAATAGTAATACAGTGACATCATGAATATTAGCTTTAACGCGTATCTCGTTGTAAATAGGTACATGCAAGTCTCCACAGCTTCGTATCTCTTCATTCATATCTCTGTATATTTCATCGCACATATTTTCTCCTTTTGGCACGTCGTCAGCTGATAAATTTGATGTTTCTTCATTAAACACCGTCTCTCGTATGCAGCACGTTGTAAATCATGTATATTTGACGTTGCTCGGTACTTGATCCGTATCGTGTTTTCTATTTTCGTTTTCTGTACCGCCAATATCAGTACATACTTTGCAATCTTTTAGTTTTATTTTACTATTTCACTTATATTTGATTTTCTATATATAAAACCGCTTTCTATACTTTTTAATTTCGTTGGTATATTGGAAAATAATACTGAAGATCCTCACGAGTAAACTAATTCTTCTATGTTTGTGTTTTGGATATCAGTTGTTGGGCCGAATTGATTTTTGTGGTTATACCTTTAATACCAAGGTATAATTTGAAAAGAGACTACTTTCTATTATTCTATTATTTCAAGTCAAATTATGTAACAGCGTCATATTATTAAAACACCTATCCTTCGCTCACAGATTTGCTTATTTTACAATCCCAAAGGTGCTAAATGTTACCTACACACATTAGACTATTTCGCTTCATGAGTCAACGTCGAAAAGTTACCACATTAATTACGGCCCTTAATTAAGCAGATCCTAAATTTGCCTAGGCTAAATCCGTCCAAAGCTTAATGGTTGTCATTGATGAATTTGCACAAGCCGCGCGGTGTCCGTAAATATTTTGCTTTGCTATGATACGGCTTCAGTTCATTGAGCTTGTGTACCTATTTTCGATCACTGTAAACTAGAAATGTTTTACTATATTTGGAATTACGGAATTTAAGGTCTATTGAGATTTTTTGTTTTACTTAATAGTTAATGATTTCAGTTCAGTGTGAGGTCTTCTAGGAACTTTAAATATTCTATAGATTATTCTATCCTAACTATATTCTGGGTTACATATCCTAGGTCTCTCATAAGATTATTTGGTAAATAATTATTGTGTCTTTTAAATTGTTCTCTCTTACTATGGAATCAAAAGTTTCTTTATGAATAGTTTATCTAGTACTTTGATTATTTACCTATTAGCTGTGTAATTAAAAACTGTAGTACTTTTTAAACATCAAAGGAACATTTAGTCAGAACTTTCTGCATAAAATTTCCTAATTCATCTCCCAAAAGTGCATTAGCAAAAGAGCGAATCGTAACGTCAACGGCACATGACAAATCATCCCCATTACCAAAACCATTGAATATCTCCTTGGTTATTCAAGAATAACCTCTGTCATCGCAATTATAAGTCAGGATTTACTTTGGCAAGCCATTCGCAGTATTGGCCAGAGTTAGCAGACCTGAATGCACATGGTGTCCATACATTCATTTTACAGTCTGTCGCTATTCTAGGAATATTCCTCAATATCTTGGCGTATTTCGGTACAGGTGCCCAGATGTTTTGGCTCTGATTCTCCTTTTGCTTAAGTTTCGGTGGGGTTACACGTCTCAGCCAATTTGTCTCTTATTCTGTGCCATCTGTCTGGATTTATTAGGGTATTTCCTTTTTGCTTTCATTTGATGAGCTTTATCTCAGATATGGAGTAGTGAGTAATTGATGATTAATTCTGGTTCGAGCTGAATCTTTGTCGGAGATACAAATATTCAGCTCGAACTCGAAATTGTCTACCTCGCGGTGGACTGTGAGTTGAGTCGCCTATGATTTGATGAATGGTAATAACCACGTTGTGCCGCATGGCTAGACAAATTGGCACTACATCTCCTATCTAATTTCTCTTCATTTAGCTAGCTTCTGCCAATTTAGATCTTTTAGTCATCCCAGATGATACTTGTTCTCCGTTATTATTCTCTCTCACAAAGTCTGTCTTATCACGGCCTTGTGCCTAAAAACGGCAATCTAAAATGAGCAACTACAGAGTTTCTTGTCAGCTCTTCTCTGTAGAGATGCATTCCGAACCGGTGTTAGATTGTAAAGTTTCAATATTAAATGGTTAATTAAAAAAAAAAGTTTAACATGTCAAAAGAACAAAAGGCTCTAATGAGCTAAATAGATTAGATGACTTTTGATATTGATTAAATTAGAGAATACTTTAAAGACCATGCCAAACTAGCTTTAATTTGTAACCATGTATCGCGGGGGATATAGACAAATATATAATTCACGAACTCAAAGACACCCAGAGCAATTGGTCTTTCACTAATACACTTGCTCCTAAAGAAGCGCTCTTGAGCTTATAAAATAACGGACATTAGAGAGATACCCTTAAATACAAAGAATCTTTGTGAAAGTGACTGTAAAAAGACAATCTAATTCCTTGTGATCTTCTATTGAAATATAATGCAGTCCATGCGGTATGCCAGCTCCCAAGCCGCGCCGTCGTCGTGTGTATTGCGATTTAACCGGTTAACTAGAAAACCCGACGGTTTCTTACCTCTAGGGCTAAACGAGACTAAACTACATAGATAAGGCAATTAATAGTTTCATCTATGTTCAGCCATAAAATCTGTTAACAAATATAAAACCCTATTCCTATCGTTGGTACGGTCAGAAAATAAAATTGGTTGAGGTAATGATCAGATTCAAAACGTTCTTTTATGATTTTCGATTAATACCATTACCAATCAAAATTACCATCCATTTAGTTGGAGGATTTAGAATACACAATGTCACCAACCTACACTATCCTGAGGGTGTCGTAAGAGGCGACTAAAGGAGCGTAAGAGGTAGATCACCTAGCCGTATGAGAAGGAAAACTTGATACAAATCAATTTGGAGGAGGTCCGACTCATCACACAGATAACATAGCATTAGATTTTTTTTTAAATAAATTTTATTTAGGCGGGCTTATTGTAATAGGCGATTTCTTCCAGACAACCTGACTCATGATTATTGTATATTTAGCTCATCGATGCCAACCATTTATGCTCTTTTTTTTATGTTTAGTCAAATAAATTTTATTTCTAAGAAACATAAAAAAACACTGAATTAAATTACTAAAATAAATTAAATAACTAAAATTATAACAAATTAATTTGCGCCAGATCGCTGTCATCGGGTACGGTGCCAAGAAGGCTAATATTTATGCTCTTATAAACCTATCCCGTCTTGCTTACATAAATAAATTTATGTATAAATAAAAAAAACACGTCCAATTGAAAACATCCCTATTTTTTAAATCGGTTGAATATCTGGCAACGTCTTATCCCATATCGTATCAGTCGTATCGTACCTCTTTTTTGAGGTGGTCCTTTGTGAACTATTCAAGCCAGCCTGAAAAATAGTATTTTGTTACTACATTTTATATAACTCTGTTTCTCTGACCATACTTGCA
The DNA here is from genome assembly GCA_905475355.2 of Clostera curtula. Classification (NCBI taxonomy): domain Eukaryota; kingdom Metazoa; phylum Arthropoda; class Insecta; order Lepidoptera; family Notodontidae; genus Clostera; species Clostera curtula. The sequence goes on along the minus strand of FR997816.1, from coordinate 11,461,574 downwards.
GTGTGTCTTTTACAAAGATAAGTAAATATAGCAGTTACGATAATTTAAAATCGCTGCATTATCTAAGATATGTATTTGTGCCATTTGAAGTTTATCAATATGAATTACTGACTATGCTTTGCATCTAGTAACAGCTTAGTTAATCAGTTGATCTGTAACATTTCAGTTTAATAATAACTTGTTGTTAGTAAATTATTGCTAATCCATCTAAACTCTGGTAAATTTAATTTTAAAAAAAGCAGAGCGATCTGGCGCAAATAACTTTTTTATTATTTAATTAGTTACTTTAAGGTTTCTTTTTTTTTAATAAAAAAACGATACCCCTGCACTAGGTATAACCGGTATCGCTGGGCCAGTTTACAAACATGTAATTCACGAACACAAATGACACCCAGGCTCAGAGCAAGTGCCTCTGGTTTAGACATAGACACTTGCCCGACCCCGGTATCGAACCCGGGACCCATTGGTCTAAAGGCACATTTAATATTCACGTTAATGTCTTTTTACTAATAAATATATATAATACTAGCGACCCGCTCCGGCTTCGCACGGGTGCAATGGTGAACCTCTAAATTTATCACTGTTTCTTTACTATATTATGGATGTATTATAAACCTTCCTATTTAATCACTCTATCTATTAAAAAAACCCGCTTCAAAATCTGTTGCGTAGTTTTAAAGATTGTAGTATACAAGTATACATAGGGACGGACAGACGACAGGGACTTTGTTTTATAATATGTAGTGATATTTAAAAACACGTAATAAATTTGCTACAATAGAGATAGCTGTATGATATTAGTCGGATAGGTAAACAAAATGTGTATGTAAATGACTCGCTGCTAAGTCGGACTACCATTTTTCATGCCGAAATTGTGCCACGTTGGCCAGACGGGTTGGCACATAGTTTGAATCAAGTTGTTTTTGTTGAATGTGGTAGTGGCACTATGTATTCTAAACCCGTTAACATGAAACAAAATGATAATTTAAAAAAAAACTTTTTTATTTAAAAAATATCGTGCCATGTTTTATTTCCAGAGGACTTCCAACCCTAGACAAACAAATCGTAAAAAGAGTACAATATACTGAAAACATTAATTTCAATGTCAAGAATTGCAAATAGCGAACGTTTTCGCGTGCGCCGGCGCAGCGGGGCTTCAAAGACGGACTTGTGTACGTTATTAACATTTTTCTCACGAACACACATGGCCGGTGCACGGAGGAGGCATGCAGTTGCATTCTGTAGGAGAAAGTTCATGTTTTATTGATTTTAACTTGTACTAAAAGAACTGTTTCTCCTCATCACCATGTTTTCCATAAACTGAACGTTTGTAAAGAACGCAAAGTAGTTAAGAAGAGACCAATTCATATTTCCTGAATTAAACTGTACCTACCACAAATGTAAGACACCCAAACAATATTTCCAACATTTTTATTATTTTGAAACCCACTAGGTATGGGTCCACAATACCGCAGTGTCTGAAGACAAAAGTCTTCAACCAATGTGTGTTGCCAGTGATGACATATGGAACTGAGACGTGGTCGCTCACTATGGGCTCCATCAGAAGGCTCAAAGTCACCCAAAGGGCAATGGAGAGGGCTATGCTCGGAGTTTCCCTGCGAGATCGAATCAGAAATGAGGAGATACGCAGGAAAACCAGGGTCACCGACATAGCCCACCGGATTGTCAAACTTAAATGGCAGTGGGCAGGGCACATAGCTCGCAGGACCGACGTCCGATGGGGCAGAAAAGTCCTCGAGTGCTGGTAGGCCTCCCACACGATGGACCGACGACCTGGTTAAGATCGCCGGAAAGCAGTGGATGCGGGCGGCCCAGGACCGGCCTTTGTGGAAATCCTTGGGGGAGGCCTATATCCAGCAGTGGACGTCCTTTGGCTGAAATGATGAATGATGATGAGGTATGGGTAACCTGTATCGCGGGGTGACACCCAGACTCAGAGCAAGTGCCTCTGGTTTAGACCATAGACCAACGAGGCAAATATAGTAAAGAAAATTTAAAATATGCTAAATATTCGCATAGTTAAAATACGACGCATAAGATTTGTAAGTAAACACAGGTCAAGTAATGATGTTTAGCCACTCATAATTTTAAATACATCGTGATATTGTATAAATATTCAACAACATTTGCAAAAGTGGCTATTACTTATTGGTAATCTTTACATTGCGAAAGTCAATAGGTGAGTGTTTGACTGGCATTAAGTAAAATTTAACACTGGTTACTCTAGAATTAGTTTGCTTATGAACCAAGAGTAGTTATGTGTGTATTTTCTATAATGGACACCATTATAATAATTTATTTATTTATCAGACAACAGAGGTCCATGGGTTAGTTACAGGCAACTTAAAAATTATGTTAGTAACACACACGTGAAATTTAATAATAAAACAACATTATTCTTGCCTCACCAGTATTCGCATTAAATGTTGCGGATGATAAAATGACTATTTATCACCATTCATCATCCATCATATCCGTGTGGTGACGGATTTAGAATACATAGTGTCGCCACCCCATTCCATCTTGAGGATGTCGTAAAAGCCGACATAGAGAAATAAGGCCGATAATCTAGCCACAACAGGAAAACTTGATACGAAACAGGATTGGCACAGACCCGTCTGGCCAGCGTGGCACAGTAGGGTAATGACCCTCCCTGTGGTGGGATGAGGCCCGACTTAGCAGTGGGTAGCATTTATGGGCGGAGTAGTAGTCATCATCATTTCAGCAAAGGACGTACACTACTGGACATAGGTGTGTGACAAGATTGGCTTAAGTCATAGCAAAAATAAAATTAAAATATGCATTGGAATCTCCATGGGTCTCTTTGTTCGCTGTTCGGCTAGATTTATTGGCATCCCTATTTCTTGCCAGCAAGTTTCTTTTAAAAAACATACCGTGTCAAGTTTCACAAAAACTTTTAACAACATTAACGGAGGGTGTCAATAGTTTTGAGTTAAATTTTAGAGACCGCGAATCGGCAAGCGTAGCGTGGAACGGCCCTCTGATAGATGGAGCGACGATCTGCGAAAGGTTGCGGGCAGCAGCTTCATGCGTCAAGCTGAAGACAGGGCGCTATCGCGCTCTTCAGTCCCTTTTAGGCCTATGGATGTAACCCAATCAGATGCTTGTAACAGAAAATATGATAAAAAGAGTGTCCATGGAGTTTCTTGCCTGTTCTTCTCCATAGGATCTACTTTTTGGAACATGCAACTAGATTCCTAACTTCACTTTTGACTTTTCAAATAGGTTCAATTGAAATAAATGATTTGAGTTTGAGTTTGAGTATGTCCAGCTGTGAACTAATGTGGGTTGATGATGATGAAATTTTAGAGTATCTATTTATTCTGTTATTATTTATTCTTTGTTTAAGATAGGATGAGATATACTTACTGATAAGTTGGGCCTCCTCTAAGTTGGTATAGGGATTTAAACCTATTGTCTGTATTGTGACAGATTTCGAATACATAGTGTTGACACCCCATTCCATTCTGAGGGTGTAGTAAGAGTTAACAAAAAGAAATTACAAGGCCGAGAACCTAGCCATAAGAGAAGGAAAACTTGATAGGAAACCCTGTGCCAACCCATCTGGCCAGCGTGGCACAGTAGGCTAATTACCCTCAATGTAACTGCAATCGGGTCATATATTCCCTCAGGTTAAAGAGTACAGGAAATAAATTAAAAAGTATGAAAGTTCTTCAAATTCTTGTATCCAAAATTAAATCACCGTTTCACCCAATACTGAAATCCTATTCTTTGTAACAAGAAACAATGTTAACTGCCTGGAACAGAAATTAGTTTCAGCGGCCATTTTACTAGGAACGCGTTAGAACTCTACTATTTTCTGAATAAACATGCGCCCGCGCAGTATCGGGTTGCTATACTCAGTGTAGCAGAGTTTAACTGCTTGTAAATAAGTCTAAGGTAGGGCAAATAGTCTATTCGATTTATGTAGAAATTAGGTATTAGAATTTATGAAGAACGAAATATGTTGAAAGTCGAACAGAGCTTTAACTATCGGCGGAAATTTCGGTATGTGACTGATTAAATACTTTTGTTCCTTTTAAAAAAATATAGAACAAAAAAAATTACTGCACCAATCCTTTTCTGAAAAGTTTGTATGTGATTTTTAATAAAAGTTAGAAATAAAAGGTAATTTATCTATTTATAAAATAAGGGAGTTTGAATTTATGTTCGCGGATTCTAGCTCATTCATGCATATTATAAACGCGAAAGTTTGTAAGAATGTATATTTTTGTTACTCTTTCTCGCCAAAACTACTCAATGGATTTTGATGAAAATGTACAACAATATAGCTTCTACAACTGAATAAAAGTAGGTATGCGTCTAACTATAATACGTCTTCTTTTTTTTTTGTTAAATACCCGCGTGTTGCGGGGCATTTCGTTAGTACAATATAATACGACAAAGTCATGATTACTAATGTAAGAAAAACCTTAATATAAAAAAAATAATAGTTCTTAGCTTTAAATATGCATGATTGGTTTGAATGACTCGCGTTTATCAATGAAACTTTCCCTTCAATTGTAGCGGCTACAATTACGATTAATTGATAATATCGTCGCAACTACCCATATTAGACGTTTGGGTTACTTTCACTTAAAAAATATGACCTCAGAGTTTTGGGTTTAAACAAAGTTTATTATCTTATTCCTTTGTAACGCATATCCGTCCATATGCCGTAATTTTATTCAACTTTAAAAATCAAAACGGCGGTAGTAGCAGTGGAAAAGTTAAATTGTCTTTGACCTTAATTAGGATCTAGGTACCCATACCTAAGGTATGACTTCAAATATTTGTTTATTTTAAAAGTTTCACCTTTTATTGAAGTCACTTAAATATTTTGTTAAAAAATCCAAGTTTAACAATTTTCTGCTGTTCGCGCTTGTAGCAAACAAACTAAAGATATGTAGATTGTGGTATTGCTTATAAATTGAGCACGAAATTCGTACAATTTTAAAACGGCGTGCGAGAGAGAAAAAAAAGCGTGCAAGCGGGAAAGAAGTGACAGCCACGAAATGTCAAAAACGGCGTCGTTCAGAAAGCGGTAACACCAACAATATTAAAGGTAAATCAACTAGTCCAATTCTCTCCCTCCGTTCACTGGTACTCCGGATCAATTCCAGTTTAAATATATCGCACCGTGAACTCGCTACTGAGTAAATATTTGTACGGAATCGCACCTGGCCTTGAACCCGGCTGGGGTAGGCAGAGGTGCTCCGCAAATAGCCATGCCTATACTTAGCCTAGCGACAAAAGATTTCTGCTCCAGGTCCTGTCGTTAGGCATTGTTTTTTATTAACAGAATGTGACAGGACCTGAGTAGTTTTTCTAGAAACTAATTCGCATATCTTTTACTTGTAATTACACGGACGTTTTAATGAAATTTAAATCCTGTAAGCGATCATACACAACAACGGCATGTTGTCAACGCGACAAGCAACTGCAGCCGTCTGTTGGCAACATGCCGTTCGTGTGTATGAGCGCTTAGGATTGTGACTTTGTAAAAGACAGAAGTATATTTGTACCTAGAAACAGGAATAATATATTTGTGTTATTTACTTCGAAAAATATACACAACCCATGCAAAAATCCAATATTAATCCAACCTTGTAGGATTAACATTAGCTCAACATTGTTTAGTCTAAGTTTCCAGTATCTACAGCCATTTACAGCCTTTAGTCGGCTCCAAAGACACCTTCATGGTGTCATTATGTAAATTATTAAAATCAACAATAAAGTCCTACTGCTACTTCCTCTTGATAGCCCATTAATTACCCACTGCTGAGTCAGGCCTCCTCCAATTACATGGAGGGTACTGTGGTCTTCCGTGAGGTGACGGATTTAGAATACACAACGTTACCAACCCATACCATCCCGAGGGTGTCGTAAGAGGCGACTAAGGGAACGCAAGAGGCAAATCACCCGCAAGAGTAGGAAAACTTGATACAAACCCTGTGCCAACCCGTCTTGCCAGTGTGGCACAGTAGGCTAATTTCCCTCCATGAATTTGGAGGATGCCCGACTCAGTAGTGGGCCTAGTGAGTCACGCGGGCCAGACGGGTTTCGTATTAAGTTTTCCATCTCTTGCGGCAAGTTTTTTATCTTTTCCTTTTGCTCTTACGAAATCCTCAGGATGAAATATAGTTATAGCTAGTTTAAAATAATTGACGCTTTCTAATTTTTGTAGTCATTTGGCAAAAACGATAGTGTGAATCCCATTACTAATACCTATCTACGCTATACGAGGTTAACAATAATTTCCTGTGTACAACTCCAATTTTCTCGATTACTTTTCGCCTCAAATCATTTTATGCTCAAAGCGCAGTGTACCGTATAGCTGAGGCCTACTATTGTAACATTTGTGATTTATCATGACTTAAATTCAGAAGCTTTAATCTTTAGTTGAGGGAGAATTTTTATAAGGATTAATTTTTGCGAGTTTTACGAAGCATTCCTCAATTAACTACGTCAAACTTGTTGTGCATTTTATGGTAATACTAGCGACCCGCCCCGGCTTCGCACAGGTGCAATAGTGAACATCTAAATTTATCAGTGTTTCTCTACAATATTAAGCATATAATCTATACTAATATATAAAGCTGCAGAGTTTGTTTGTTTGTTTATTTGTTTGTTTGTTTGTTTGTTTGAACGCGCTAATCTCAGGAACTACTGGTCCGATTTTAAAAAATCTTTCAGTATTAGATAGTCCATTTATCGAGGAAGGTTATAGGCTATATCTTATTTTCAAAAGAATTAGGGATCCGTATGAAAATTGCGATTTTGTAAACCAAGGTGTAAAATCGAAAAGCTATTTATGCGTGCGCTGCAAAAACTATTGACAATAGAACAAAATGATGTACTACGGATCTGTAGGTCTTATAAAGATCTACAAAAAAGTCCGCGAGAGCACATATCTAACTATCATAGTTTAGTCACAATAACCGATTTTATGTTCATAAAAAATATGCACGGGTTCGAAGCCCACGCGGGCGAAGCCGCGCGCAAAAGCTAGTAAACATATAAACCTTCTTCTTGAATCACTCTATCTATTGAAAAAAACCGCTTCAAATTCCGCTTAAATTTTAAAGATTTGAGCATACACAGGGACGGACAGGCGATATCAACTTTGTTTTATACTATGTAGTGATAGTGTTTGTATTACCTTATTAATTCAATTTACAATTACAATTTTCGTCTCTGTCTGTTTGTTATGGCTAATATCTGAAATGGCTTTACCGATTTTGACGGGACTTTCACTGGCAGCTGTTGTAACAAGGAATAACTTAAGCTGCTTTTATTAACGTTATTGAACCCATAGTTACTTAGTGTTCCACATTGTTTTCCACTACGCCACGAAGTCGCGGGTAACAGCTAGTATGAAATATGAATATAGGAACTGTGACCTAATTAAGTTGTCCGTCTGGTGACGGATTTAGAATACATTGTGTCACCACCCTAATTCATCCCAAGGGTTACGTAAGAGTCGACAATAGAAAATGACAAGACCGCAAACCTAGCCAAGAGAAGGAAAACTTGATACGAAACCCGGTGGCTACCCGACTGGCCAGCGTGGCAACTGTAGGCTCTATACCCTCTATGTAGTTGGAGGAGGCCATGCGGACGGAGGCAGGGGTGGAGGGAGGTTCGTGACGGTGCGGGCCCCTTCTGCCCTCGCCTAGGAGGCCGGTGGTGGTTCGGGGGAGCCGCCACCGACGTAAGCCTCGATGACTGAGGGCGTCCCAGTGTACCGGGACGCCCTCTCTGATAGTCGCTTGCCCGCGTTGCGGGCACCACGCCGGGGCGTCAAAGTAGAATGCGTTTACGCGAACTTGTGGCGCCCCAAGCGCGCCGTGTGAGGGTATACCGCTGGGATTTTAGTGGGTAAACGACTCTTGGGTTGACGACCCTTGTCGGAGTCCCACATAATCACCGACCTCTCCCCCGGGGGACGGTGGTATACATAAAACATTTCCCCAGCGAAAAAAAAAAAATGGCCCGACTCAGCAGTGGGTAATGTTTGGGCTGAGAAGTACAAGTAGAAGACCCTAAGTATACCGCCATGTTAATGTAAATAATGACGTTACCGTAGCCTAACTGTACTGTTGCATTAAAGTTACATTAGCTGCTGTCTATTAGGCGAATTTCCTGCCTTGGCCAAGGTTCACTTGATCTTGATCTCGCTGCTCTAGGGCTTGCCGCCTTTGAATCACGTGGTCCTAGGTTCGATTCCGGGTCCGGAAAAGTGTCCTTGTGTACACCAGGACTTGCTCTGAGTTTGGGTGTCATTTGTACTCGTGAATTCCATTTTTTTTTTTTCGCCCGGGGTAAATCCTTTATGGACTTCCTCGCCGGCCACGGGGATGGCCAGCGAGGGAAGTGTGGAACTCTTCCCCATAGTGGGGTCCTATCCACTAAACCTCCCCGGGGTACTCCAACTCGCGTCCTGTTGCGGCATTGTGGGATCTGATGCAGAACCACGCCGCCGCAGACGAGGAGGCCCTCCTCCTCTCCTCAAGCTCCTTACGAGCACTCAACGTCCTGCCGTGATGATTCCGTGATACGGAAACCTGTGCCAACCCGTCAGGCCAGCTTGGCAGTAGGCTAATTATCCTCCATGTAGACCTTTATTCGACCTTTATTCGCGGATTTGTTTTTTCATTGGCCCTGTCAAGGTCTATCCGTCATTCATTGCGTAAACGTGTAGCGTGTTTCTCTCATCTTGGGAACTTGCTCTCACTATGCTGTTTAGTGCTTTTTGTAAACAAGACCAATAATTTTAAATGAAGCAACTACAGAGTTTCTTGCCGGCTCTTCTCTGTAGAGCAGCCGTCCGAACCGGTGGTAGTTTCGGCATGAATGTGAGTGAACGCAGGGATTGTGCGCGATCAGGGGGGATGGAGAGATGGTAGGAGAGAAGAGTTGTGTGTGAAAGGTGTGAATGTAGGTATGACGACTGAGAGGTGTGTGTGGAGACTACCACCTAGTGTGGGACAGGGGCCGTAAGATGATAATGGTGTTTATAAATATGACGATAAAGTTCCTTTTGAGTTTGAGTTTCTAGTTGGACGAAGCCCGACTCAGCAGTGGGCAATTTATGGGCTGAGAGGTCTGTATAACTCAATCATTTCTGAGATTGAAAAAATCTCGATCGCTTTTCATCACCGTAATCTAGTTCTAGTTTTTCACTACAAATGTATTTAACAACATTTTTATAATCTCGAACATTTTGCATTAATTTATTTGCACAATAAAACTCTATAATGCTTATGATACGGTCAGTGCATTGCCAAAAAAAAGTACTTACGTCATTTGTCGAAGAGGCCATTATTTTAAATTAAATGTCATTCGGTGTATAACCCACTACCGAAAAAATATTGTGTTATTATCATTTTTATTTTTCATGTATCATTGTGTAACTTCGATTTTTAAACGAGAAGAAGGAGGTTCATAATTTGTCTGTATGTTTTTTTAGTAATTTTATTTTAGAAACGTACTGCACTATGTGTAACTGTATCGCGTATAACTATTTAGATAAATAAGTTTTTTTATCTCGTTTATCCAATAATGATGCCGCTATTATTTTTTCTTAATTAAATGGAAAGCAATCATATAATATGGTGACGGATTTAGAATACGGCTAAAGGAACACAAGAGGCAGGTCACAGCCTGAAGAGAAGGAAACCTTGATGCCAACCCTGTGCCAACACGTCTAGCCAGCGTGGCACAGTAGGCGAATATCCCATGAATTTGGAGGAGGTCCGACTCAGTAGTGGTTCATTTATGGGCTGTAATGATGATGACAAATCATAAAATTACATTACACTTAGCCAGGGCATCAACTACTTTGAAATAGTTATTGCAGTAACGACCGCAGGATATACTTGCTACACCATTATAGGCGGAAATGCTTTGTGTCTCTTGGACTATTCAGTCAGAGTTAAATGCAGTGTAAAATAATAAGTACAATATCCACGGGTTTTAAGTAATTCTTTTTATGTGTCTAGCTTTTTTGCTTGTCTGCATTGTAAGGTCAACGGACAGCTGTCGAGTGTCTGGGCTGAGATTTGTAGTCACTGGTAATCCCTGTATCATCATCAGAGGTCATAAATTACACCTACTGCTAAGAGTTGGTCATTGTTTCAATTTTGTAAGAGACACATGCACAATGTATCCAATACGGCTCTTCTCTGTAGAATGGTTTTCCGAACCGGTGGTAAAGGTAAAGACTAAAATAATATTTAATGATGTTAAGTTTTTATTTTAATTATTACTAGCGATCCGGCCCGGCTTCGCGCGGGTGCAATTATGCATGTATTATACTTAAAAACCTTCCTCTTGAATGACTGTATCAATTAAAAAAAACCGCTTCAAAAGCCGTTGCGTAGTTTTAAAGATTTAAACATACATAGGGACAGACGACAGCGACTTTGTTTTTTAATATGTACTGTGATAGTCATTTGCCTATTCATAAGAATTTATTGGAATAAAATTCGTTTTGATAAATTGATTTAAGGCCCAATGTTGGATAAGATTATCCGCGTGTTAACAGATTTAAAATACACAGTGTCATAACCCCATTTCATCCTAAGGGTGTCGTAAGAGCCGGCAAAAGGAAACGACAAGGCTGATAACTTAGCCGTAAACGAAGGAAAACGCTGTATCAACCCGACGTGGCACAGTAGGCTAATTACCCTCCATCAAACTGGTGGAGGCCCGACTCAGCAGTGGGTCTTCTATGGGCTGAGTAGTAATAGTAGTTGGATAAGACAGTGTAAAGTATCTGCGAGATCGAATCAGAAATGAGGAGATACGCAGGAAAACCAGGGTCACCGACATAGCCCACCGGATTGCCAAACTTAAGTGGCAGTGGGCAGGGCACATAGCTCGCAGGACCGACGCCCGATGGGGCAGAAAAGTCCTCGACCGCGTTCCGTGTGGCGCAGTGCTGGTAGGCCTCCCACACGGTGGACCGACGACCTGGTTAAGGTCGCCGGAAAGCAGTGGATGCGGGCGGCCCAGGACCGGCCTTTGTGGAGATCCTTGGGGGAGGCCTATGTCCAGCAGTGGACGTCTTTTGGCTGAAATGATGATGATGATGATGAAGACAGTGTACAGAAACAAAAAAAACATGCCAACGAGGAGTAGTATGCTGAATATAAGCAAAATGCAACGAATTAGGCACAAAACCAAATCGACAGATGCGCTGACGAAGGCTCTATCACTCAAAAGGTAATGGGCAGGAAATATTCAAGACCAGTGGTGGAAGAAAAAGGTAACAGCCTGGAATGGCCCTCTTGGCAAAAGAAAGGTAGGGCGACTTTACGCAAGATGGGAAGACGAAATTATAAAGACCGCCGGCATGAACTGGATGCGGGTGGCACAATCAAGAGAAGAGTGGAATTCTTTGGAGGAGGCCTTCATCTGTAGAGGGGATCCTGCAGATATGTAATAGTTTATTTTATTAGTAGTATGTACAAATATAGGAAACAATTATTTTAGCTATCAAATTAATTGAAAACTAGTTGTATAATGTAACTGCATGGAAATAAAAGGCTTTTTATTTTATATTTATAAGACAGTATTGTGAAAGCAAGCTCGCGCAATCTACCAAATTTTTTTTTTGTTCACCCAGTAGGACAGAATAAATGTCACCCAGCTTCGGCATCGTAGTCGTACTCTCATGCACGCGTGACTCATCGCTTGACCTTGCGTCGGGGCGGCTTGAGACGGCCGCCAGACGATGATGGGTATATTACAACAAAACTGTAGTGTTACTCATCTCCGTAGGGCTGCGTAGGGTTGACAACTTACAGTTGAAGTTGACCTTAGACTTGAGTGATACTTCTATCTATACCAATAAATAAAATTGGAGTGTCTGTTTGTAATAATAAAGTAACCACTTTTTACTAAATGCGTAAGTATGTATACACAGTACATAGACAAAAATAACTTTTTTTTAAATTTTTGTCTGTCTGTCTGTCTTTCTGTCTATCTGTCTGTCTGTTTGTTCCGGCTAATCTCAGGAACGGCTGGACCGATTTTGACGGGACTTTCACTGATAGGTAGCTGATGATATAAGGAGTAACTTAGGCTACTTTTTTGACTGGATTCACCCCGCGGGGCGCAGCTAGTATAATATAAAACTCAAAGGTGACTGACTGACATAGTGATCTATCAACGCACAGCCCAAACCACAGGACGGATCGGGCTGAAATTTGGCATGCAGGTAGATGTTATGACGTACGCATCCGCTAAGAAAGGATTTTGATAAATTATACCCCCAAGGGGATAAAATAGGGGATGAAAGTTTGTATGAAACTTTGTCAATTTTAAACAGATCGGGCTGAAATTTGGCATGCAGGTAGATGTTATGACGTAGGCATCCGCTAAGAAAGGATTTTGATAAATTATACCCCCAAGGGGATAAAAAAGGGGATGAAAGTTTGTATGAAAATTTGTCAATTTTAAACAGATCGGGCTGAAATTTGGCATGCAGGTAGATGTTATGACGTAGGCATGCGCTAAGAAAGGATTTTGATAAATTCTGCTGCAAAAAATACAACTAATTAATAATAATACTTCATAACGCGAGCGAAGCCGCGGGAAAAAGCTAGTTTATAGCATATTCTTCGCAGCTACATGGAGGGTAATTAATCTACTGTGCCATGCTGGTCCGACGTCTTGGCACAGGGTTTCATGTCAGGTTATCGGCCTTGTCATTTCCCTTTGTCCCTATGCCGGCTCTTACGACACCCTCAGTAGAGAATACGGTGGTGACCCTATGTACTCTAAAGGTCTGGGCAAACAGCGGACGGGGCGGGACGGCGACGCGACGCTGGCGGGACGTGAAGAGTTGTAATGTATTAGTTAATGTAGAATATGTCACATAGAGCCGTCGCGCTCGGCGCTCGACTAGCCGTCGCTCTTTGTGACATATTCATACATTACAACTCTTCACGTCCCGCCAGCGTCGCGTCGCCGTCCCGCCCCGTCCGCTGTTTGCCCAGACTTATAATACGTCCCGGTGCGGATGGCTATAGGTTTTTAGTAACACCCTGTATACATAGCCCTATCACCAGCGTACCATGACCGCAGATAATGTTAACATGTTTGTGCCGGTCCTTCAGCAAACAACTCAAACACTTGAAATCGTAGAGAAGTGGACGGCAAACATTTTAGTCTTCTTCAGTGCTTGGCTAATGCACAAGAAGTATGGCCTTTTAGTCGGCTTACTTACGTCCTAAAACCCCGTTGAAAATAATTGTTTAAAAAAAAACAAAAAAAAAATACGCTTTTATAGAAAAATCGAACTAAAAATAGAAAAAAAAAAATTAATAAATTGGAATTAAAAATTGTGTCAGAAAAAATGATTTTATTGTAAAATGGTGGGGTGCATGGTATCAATAGTTCTAAATATTTTATGAACAGATATGACTAGAAGGCTTATTTTGAAAATATCCTGAAAAGCACCCCACGCTTTTTACAATAAAATCATTTTTTCTGACACTATTTTTAATTCAAATTTATTTTCTATTTTTTAGTTCGATTTTCTATAAAAGCGTATTTTTTTAGTTCTTTTTTAAACTATAATTTATGTTTTATTTTTTAGTTAAAATATCATAAAGCTATTGCTAAATAATCACTAAAAAATATAGCAATAGCTTTATGATATTTACATCTCTATTAGCTATTGCATCGTAGAGCGGTGTTCCACCTTGATCACCGTTATTATTATTATTCTATTAATGATAGCGGGTCAAAATGTTTAAAATATTGAATTGTCATCGGTCCTTAATAAGTATGCCAAATTTCGTGTTAATCCGACGTTTTTAACTGGGTCAAAATCATGTTCAAAGATTCCGTTACATACATAGATACATATACAAGCGAAGCTAATAAAAGCGTATTAAAAAGAGGAGCCTCTTTGGATAGTAAATGAAAAAAATATGGTAATTTCATCTCATTATCATCATCATCAGCCCACATAGGTCCACTGCTGGACATAGGCCTCCCCTAAAGAGCGCCATAGCGCCCTGTCTTCAGCTTGACGCATCCAGCTGCTGCCAGCAACCTTTCGCAGATCGTCGCTCCATTTCATCTCATCTTGTTAAAAATTGAAGAAGTAATTAAAGTAGGTAATTACTACTACTCCTCCGCCCATAAATGACCCACTGCCGAGTCAGGCCTCCTCCAACTTCAAGGAGGGTAATTCGTCTACTGTGCCTTGCTGACCAGACGGATTGGCATAGGGTTTCGTATCAAGGTTTCTTTCTCTTTCGGCTAGGTTATCGGCCTTGTCATGTCCTTTTGTCGGCTCCTACGACACCCTAAGGATCAAACGGGGTGGCGACACTTTGTATTCTTAATCCGTCGCACCTTGGCCAGAGGAATTGGCACAGGGTTTTGTTTCAGGATTTCAGACACCTCTTATCTTAGGACTCCCGAAGGATGGAATGGGATAATGACACTATGTATTCTGTATCCGTCATCACCCGAATATTTTATTTTAATGACAAATAAATTACAATGTTTAGCGATTAGTGAAGTTCTCGCAAGTCGTTCAACTTTCGTGTATTCGTCACGTTCTGCTAAATTTGGCTTTAAACTTGAAGTGTGGGTAAAATAACTACAAGTACTTGTTACAGAACACGTTTATCTTAAACATGTGTTATTTTATAATGATTCATTGCAATACTTTGGGTTGTTTTTATTTCAGCTGACTTCCAAAAGAATGGTACTTACAACATTTTTTCTGTCACACGAGAGCTTGTTGAAAAAAACAATTATGATTTTTTTTTCACTTTTAAAAATCACTCATAATTTTAGCCAATAATCATAATTTTAGCCAATAAATTACCCACTATTGAATCTGGCCTCCTCCATATTCTTGGAGGGAAATTAGCCTACTGTAAAACGCTGGCAAAACGTGATGGCATTGTTTCCTGTCTCTTACGGCTATGTGTATGGGTTGGTGAAAATATACATTATGTACTGATTAAGAAATCAGTACATAATGTATATTTCAACGATTTGTATAGAACACTAGCTGTAACCTGACGCGCGTTTCTACGCCACGAAAACCATTACACCATATTTTTTTTGGTTCAGAAACGTACATGGCCCCATGCAAAACACTTTTACTGAAGATCATCAGATGATCAAGCGCATAGTTTACGGTTCTTTAAAGGAGATACAGACAAACATTCATTTTTATATATCGTCGTTGTCAAACCAAAATCTGCTATGTGCATTTTTGAGAAATTTTCTTACACACCGTAATAATGCACTTTTTACTTTAAAATATTTATGTACTAATAAGCTAACACGTCAAACGACTGCCTAGAAGTATGTTTCAACTACAAGGACAATTTTATTTGGAGTTCACCTTCATAAATTTTTATACGAAAATGTTTTACTCGTTAATGCAAAATAGAGTTTTTGCACATAGCAGATTTTGGTTTGACAACGACGATATAAGATTTCATACTCGTAGACTAACTGAGTCATAGATCAAGCATCTCAGATGCGCGGGAGAGCGTAGGGAGCAACGGAAATGCCTAATCTTTGCATTAGACTATCGCGGTTCGCCACTTTAACACGTGTACCCAATATGTACATTATTTGCTGGAATGTTCTTCGGAAATACAATCACGTTCCGGCCACTAGCTACTAATACACACGTTGGCAGTTATCTATATTTATCTATAGAATAAAATATGCATCGCTTTCCATGCGGTGAAGAATTTAGAAGAGTCGCCTGAGAGTGTTGTAAGAGTGGCCCGAAGGAAATGATAAGGTCGAACATCTAGACGCCAGAGAAGGAAATCTTGATACGAAACCCTGTGCCAACCCTGGCCGGACCAGCGTGGCACAGTAGGCTCCCCTCCCGTGCAACTGACCCACTACTGACTCAGGCCTCCTCCCATCGCAGGGAGGGTAATTAGGCTACCGTGCCACGCTGGCCAGACGGGTTGGCTCAGGGTTTCATTTCAAGTTTTCCTTCTCTTGCGACTAGGTTTTCGGCCTTGTCATTTCCTTTTGACGGTTCCTACGACACCCTCAGGATCAACCACGGAGTCACCACACGGACAATGTAACTGGAGACGTGAAATGGAAAAAAATTAAATTAAAAATTTAAAATAACCCCTACACAATAACCTTTAAAAAATAAATACATCGCGTTGGGGGACCGCTCCCACTTATTTATTACCTGACACCTAGTCCCCCAACGCGATGTATTAATTTTTTACTTTTTAAAGGTTATTGTGTCGGGGGTTTTTTTAATAAAAATTTTATTTTATACTTTTTATAGGTACACACTTATTATAATGTAGATTTTGTTAAATTGCACGTGTTGCGCTTTCATTTGAGACCCCACTCGATTATATTTGCAGACATTCGGTTATTCTTCCCCACTTTCACCCGTCATAACTTTTAAACGGCTCAACCGATTTTCAACAAACATGTCTAAGAACACACGCCCGTAACTCACCTTTCATAAAAAAAAACTATATATTGAAATCGCTTCATCCGTTTGCGAGCTACGGTGCCACAGACAGACAGACAGACACGTCAAACTTATAACACCCCTCTTTTTGCGTCGGGGGTTAAAAATATAAGATACTAGTACTCTGTTCACCAAGCCGCTTATCAGTGAAGAAGTAGTAACAATTTCGATCAATAAACTTCTAATAAAAACATAAAATCGAATGTCTGAACTGATACATTATACATTATCTATGCCAATGACTATTTAACTTGCAGACTGCATTTGCAGTTTCGATACGACTGTAAAATTTTTGGAGTCGCTAACTGATTTGCTTATCTCTAGTATTTTACGATCGGCATGCCCAAATTTCTTCATGTGCCATTAGAACACTAGACTAAACTAATTAGTCATAGTAACAAAAGCTGTCTGGTGTCTGTTTGGTTCTGATAGTTATAATGTCTTTGGGTTAGGAATTGGTAGGAACAATGTCGCGGTTTCTGTCCTTTTACGACTCGTAAGCAGTTGCTGAAGAAAATGCCTTAATTGGAGGTATGTATATAAAAAAAAATGTTTGTCTGCACGTCCTCTAGAGAATCGTAAACTATGCATTTCATCTACGGCAAAGTGTTGTGAAAGAGCCAAGAAGGTTTCTTAAAAAAAATTGTTGTGTTATGTCTTTCCTTCAAATCTTATTTTAGTGGTGTAGCAACGCTAAGGCTGTACGCTATTGTAAATTATAATAAAAGTTCTATAAATATAGTGCTATTTTCAATTTTACTTCAGACTTTAACAATACAAAAAGAGTTTATATGTGTGTCAAATACATGGCAGTGTGTGTAATGTATTTTTTTTATGCTTAACTTACAAAAAAAGAACATTCTGCACTCCTTCCCTGTATAGGTAATCTATAAATTTCGTATTCCTCCGTTCCGGGTTTGGGACCGTACCGGCTTGTTGATGACAGGCACCTGCTCGACTCCTGAACGTTATCGACGGCTCTGGGGACACGTGTGTCATCTCCTGAGCCTTGTAAAAGAGTTCTACATCAGTCTGGCGGCTCTAATGTGAGTGGTGATTATCTCTTAACATTCGTGTGGTGACGGATTTAGAATACACACTGTCACCGCCCCATTCCATCCTGAGGGTGTCGTAAGAGCCAACAGAAGGAAATGATAAGACCTAGGTGCAAGAGAAGGAAAACTTGATTGATCGTCTGGCCAGCGTGACACAGTAGGCTAATTACCCTCCATGCAACTGGAGACAGCCTTTTTTTTTTTTTTTTGCCTGGGGTAAAATCCTTTTTGGACCCCCCGCCAGCCTGGGGATGGCCAGTGGGGGAGTGTGGGAGTCTCCTCCAGAATGGAGGCGTACCCACTAAACATCCCCGGGGTGTTCCTTCTCGTGGGAACTGGAGGCGGCCTTTTTTTTTTTTTTTTACGTCGGAGATCCTCATGGATTCCCGGCCGTTAGGAACTGGCCGGGGTATGTAGGACTCCGGGGCGCGTAGAGATGGTGAATTGCGCCCCGACCTACCCACTAAAACCGACGGCGATCCTCGTCTGCCCAAACCAGGGCCACGGGATTCACTCCCATTACGGGAGCATGCTCCGTGGCCCAGGGGGCAACTGGAGGCGGCCTGACTCAACTGTGGTCATTTATGTGCTGAGTAGTAGTATCTCTCAACTCTCTTTTCTCCGATGAAAAGGCTAGTTGACAATGATAAAACAAGCCAACATTATCAGAGCTTAAGGCCGTGCCGTATGCGTTTGAGTCAGCACTCGAATACCAATGTGTACTTAAGTTACAGTTATAACGTAACTAGTATTGTTACGTTTTTGGTATCAGTCCTGCGCTTACCATTGTCGGAATAGGCTCCTGTTAACCTTACACAGTGCATGTGCTACTTCAGAATAAATAGCCTTGAATAATTTCCTATTATGTATTATAAATAAACTCAGTGTTTCTCTACAATATTCTGGATGTATTATACATATAAACCTTCCTCATGAATCACTCTATCTATTAAAGAAAACAGCTTCAAAATACGTTGCGTAGTTTTAAAGATTTAAGCATACATAGTGATACATCAAAACGTGAACTATGCAGAAACAGATTTTTTTACTTTTCTTAAATACCATACCCCTTTTTTATTTTATGTTATATAGTGGGGGAAACATTTTAAAGGTCGCCAGCCCCCAGCTGGGGCTGGGGTATGTGGGAGTCCTGGTCGTGATGAGATACCGATTACGACCGATTTACCCACTAGGTTTTGTGCCCTATTACTCTGCGCGGGTCATCTGTCGTTTGGGTAAGTTCGTAAACGATCCATTCGACAGTGGCAATAATATCGCGGGGACAGTTTACAAACAAATGTCACCCAGACTCAGGGCAAGTGCCTCTGGTTTACACAAAGGCACTTGCCCGGCCCCGGAATCAAAGTCAAAGTCAAAGTCAAATAATTTATTTTGCATAGGACACAATGGACACTTACAAATTGTCAACATATTAATAAAATTTTATACAATGCAAAGTAATATTCTTTACCACCAGTTCGGAACGCGACCACTGCTGAGAAGAACTGCCAAGAAACTCAGAGGGCTTGTCATTTTTTCTTTTTTATTACTTTGCGGTCCTATTCATAATCTAATATGTATATATTTACCCAACAAATTCCTTAAAACAAACTGTTCAATCGAATCTGGAAGGCGTCAGCTGAAATCTGAATATTAAAACAAAACAAAACAAACTTTAATGAAATAAAATAAAATCTTCCTTGGTCCAGTGAGCCGACCAACCCCAAACAGCAGCACCTGTTCACAAGTATAACGCATGTGACAGCCATCGGTCTCCTCAACCATATTAAAGGGAAGTGACCGACCCGTCACACGTCGCTACCGCTGCTCAGAGTATTTTAAACCCGGGACCGCGTGATCCAAAGGTGGTGCATCAAACCCCTAGACCAACAAGGCTATTAATATGTTTGGTTTGGTTTACTGAAACAAACGCGTTAACCTCAGAAACCAAGCGGCGGATCTGAAAAATACGATTTGTACTACTACTCAGCCTGTAAATGACCCACTACTGAGTCGGGCCTCCTCCCATCACAGGGAGGGTAATAATCCTACTGTGCCACGATGGCCAGACGGGTTGGTTACGGGATAGGTTTACGTCCTTGTCATTTCCTTTTATCGGCTCTTACGACACCCTCAGGATGGAATGGCGTACTACTACTGAACTAATAAATTACCCACTGCTATGTTGGGCCTCCTCCAATTCAAGACTGGTAAGCTACGCGGGTGACCCCACAGGCAGATGTAGTTTAGTTATGACTTATGAGCCATTATTCGTCTCTGTGAAAATATTGTGACTGAATTCGACAATAAAAGTCTTTTGTCATGCACTTTAAGCGGTCCAATTTGCATTTGTCAAGCTAAACGTAATAATTTAACTCTATTACATCGTTATCTTTTTGTGATCTCTATCATTAGGGGGGATTGCCCATAATCCCCACGCTGGGCAAGCGGGTTGGGGATCGCAGTCATATATAAGCGGGCCAGCTATCCAGCTGCGTCAAGCTGAAGATAGGGCGCTATGGACCAGCAGTGGCTAAAGAGTGAGCCACTGCTGGTCCACTGCTGGACATAGGCCTCCCATAAAGAGCGCCATAGCGCATTTAATTAATTAGATAATTTTAATTTTATTTATTTTACAGACAGGGGTGTCTGTAAAAAAATAAAATTTAAAATAAAAATTATTAATTAAAATTATATTTATTTTACAGACAGGGGTCTGTAAAATAAATTAAATTTAAAATAAAAATTATTAATTAAAATTATCTAATTAATTAAATGAATTGAATTTATCTATAAAATAAAATAATATAAAATAACAATAAAATTCACAATTTAAAATTTCCTATTTCATAACCACCGGTTCGGAATGCAGTGAAGAGCCGAAAAGAAACTCTGTACTTTGTGGTTTCGCAAACGAACTATTAATAAACAATAATTACAAAACAATTGCATATTAGTCTAAATCCTTATTTAATCGCTGACGTACGACGACTCACCAATAAAGGTGCGTGCGCGCAGGTTTCCCACTAACGATGACTGGTGTTGTTGTATGTTGTAGCTAATTTTCCTGTTGACGGAAATACGTAGACATGTAAACAATAATCCAACTTGCGCCTTTTCCGGGATATCGAACATGTGATTGTAATATTAGTGACGTTAAACAAAAACCAATTAAGAACCACCATAAACACCTTCCCACACACACATACACCATACACACACACGCACACTCCTGTTTCTTCACCTCTTGTTCATTGTTCATATGGGCCCAAAATACAAGCTTAGCTTTGTTTGAGTCCCGCCGGTAATACGTATTTGTAAATTTTATTGACCACTAGCGACAATGATGAACATCTATCAGTGTTTCTCTACAATATTATAGCGGGTATGCATGTATTATACTTAAAAACCTTCCTCTTGAATCACTCTATCTATTACAAAAAAACCGCTTCAAAATCCGTTGCGTAGTTTTGAAGATTTAAGCATAGGGACGGACAGACGACAGCGACTTTGTTTTATACTACGAGTATGTAGTGATAAAGCTATTTATTTGAAGTCTTGTTTATCTACGACACCCTCAAGATGGAATTGGGTGACACTATGTATTCAATCTCCGTCACCACACGAACTGTACAGTACTCTGAACTACTGAAAGGATTTCGATACAATCTAAATGGGATCTGGAACCCATAAAAACTATGGATTGGCCTAACTTCGGTTTCGTTTAGCTGAAATTATGCTTGCCGGCTGATGTCGTCGTTTCAGCCCTTAAATGACCCACTACTGAATCGAGGCCTCCTCCAAACTCATGGAGGGAAATTAGCCTACTGTGCGTGCACAGGGTCGATATCGATCCCAGTGATATTATGTAAAGGACGAAGTAGAACTAATTCAGGGACGCTCCACGCATCAGTGTGTCTATGGGTGCTGGGATTGTGAATATTTGCACTTAAGGTGGATGCTCCAGGATAGCCCGCGAAATAAAAATTTTCTTACGTTTTTTGCAATTTGCAGGGCAGTGCTAGGTTGTATGATGATGAACATTTGATTCGCGGCTGTAAGACGTATGTAGTTACAGAGTTTTATTCATCAAACTCATCAATACAACCCTCCAAGCTCATAAAGGTGCAAGAATGGCTATGACGTTGAAAAAGTTTTTCTTGCACCTTTAAGAGCTTGGAGGGTTGTATTGATGATTTTGATGATTATAATTCTATAACTAAATACGTCTTACAGCCGCAAATAACATTTTAATCAACATACAACCTAGCACTGACCTGCAAATTGCAAAAAACGTAAGAAAATTTGAAATTCGCGGGCTACCCTGGAGCATCCACCTTAACCCGTGCGAAGCATGCGCTTGTCACCAGTGTTTATGATTAAGAGGAAATCTGAATACGATTAGAAAATCGCGCTTTGTGAGTCAGTACTTTAAAACTATTTCAGTTTTAAGGGTTTCCTGCGTGATACAGATTATTATATTAGTCGTAAGAACTGTCCACTTTCATCGCACAAATATACAAGTATGAGTTTACTTATTTTTAGCGATTCTCGTAAGTTCATTGACACGTTTTCACAAAAATATTGATATGCATAAAAATCTTTTCAGTACCTACTTTAGAATGTTAGGAAACAACATAAAATTAATTCCTTGTTTAGAATTGTTTTTTTTTTTACGGATACCGGGCCTCTTCCGCCCTCGGATAATGGCCTCTAAGCGAGTGGACTTTTTGTTTCTTTTCTTTAAGAACCAAACCCCTTTTTTTATAGGCACTAGGTACCCACTTAAATTCCTCCGTTCTGAGGGAGGAGCGTATGTGACGGATGTGTACCAGTTGCGCCTACCACCTAACTTGGCCATTACAGACCTCTGCGAGCGTGTGTGATTACGGATTTAGAATAGATGGTGTCACCACCTCATTCCATCATGAGGGTGTCGTCGGTGCCGATAAAAGGAAATTACAAAGCCTAGCCGCATGAAGGAAAACTTGATACGAAACTCTGTGCCAACCCGTCTGGCCAGCGTGGCACAGTAGGCTAATTATCCTCCATGTAGATGGAGGAGGCCGGGTCAGTAGTGGGTTATCTATGGGCTGTGTAGTAGTAGTTGGAAATGATAAAGGCTTATTATTATAGACTACTGGACTATTGTCCGTGTGGTGACGGATTTAGAATCACCAACCCACACATCTGGTGTCGTAGTGGTTAGATGTGCCGCCTTTGCGTTGGGCAAGTGTCTTTGTCTAAACCAGAGGCACTGGCTCGGAGTCTGGGTGTCATTTCTATCTATAATAAGTATGTATTTACAAAAAAAAATGTATATAAGTAGTTTATCATCCATCTCGTTACCATAACACAAGCATTAAGTTGCTTAGCTTGGGATGAGATGGCGTTGTGTGAAATGTCCAAGGATAAGTAAGTGAGTAAGTATTATTATAGACTACTGGACTATTGTCCGTGTGGTGACGGATTTAGAATACACAATGTCACCAACCCACACATCGGGTGTCGTAAGAGGCGACCAAAGGATCGCAAGAGACAGATCACCTAGGCGTATGAGAAGGAAAACTTGATACAAACTGTGCCAACCCGTCTTGCCAGCGTGGCACAGTAGGCTAAATACCCTCCGTGAATATGGAGGAGGCTCGACTCAGTAGTGGGCCATTTATGGGCTGAAACGACTGGATGAATACTCCAAAATCGCACAATAGCTTTATACTATTCACTATCCCTTCCAAGATTAAATCAAGATTCGAGGTAACACATAAATCTAAGTCGGAGAAATGGTAGGACATTATTGTATCAAATGTTAATCTATTGCGGAAAATCGTGAGACAAGTAGACCATAAATTATTGCCGTCGTATTAGATAGTGCTAAACTCACTAGCTTATCGAACAGATTTTGGTTCTATACTGGGTGCAACAAAAACCCTATAATGATGTGAACAAAATTCCAGGGACAACGCAATTTCTTTTATTAAATTTTCGTCACCGGTCACTCGTAAGTATTTTAAAAGAAACAAAATCGTTATGGAATCTGGATTACTAAGCGTGTAGGACAATAATACCAATAGCCAGTTGCTGGTTTTCAGTGAACACCATGATTTGTGATAAGAAGCGGTTCATTATTTTTTCTTTCTTATTCAAAAACGGAACCCTAGTTATAACATGTATCGGGGAGGCAGTTTACAAACATGTAATTCAAGAACACAAATGACACCCAGACTCAGAGCAAGTGCCTCTGGTTTAGACAAAGACACCATGGAATCGAACCTGGGACCCGTTGATCCAAAGGCGGCACATCCAACCCCTAGACCAACGAGGCAGCCAGAAAGTCAGTGCCATTATAACGTCGATATTTCCACACTTTGACTGCCTTGTCTGACTGCCCGCCGAACGAGATTGAGAAAGAGAAGAAAAGAAAAGAAAAATATAAAAGGGATTCAATAAACTTAGCTCGCTCTGGGCCCAAGACTTATATATCAAAAATAATCACAAATAATTACTACTACTCAGCCAAAAAAAGACCCACTGCTCAGATAGGCCTACTGCCATTACAAGGGGTAGTTAGAGAGCTTCGAGACGGGTAGGCACAGGGCTTCGTTTCAAGTTTTCCTTCTCTTGTGGCTAGATTTTCGGCTTTGTCGTTACCTTTAGCCGGCTCTTCTTACACGCTCAGGATTGAATAGGGTGGTGACACTATGTATTCTAAGCTCGTCACCATATTTATCGCTTCACACAGAAATCAGTTAACACAAACTTAATGGAACGCTCTTGAAATCTATTATATCATAGATAACATATATGATCAGAATCAGAGGCTAAAAGCTTAGCGCAGTATTTCGCCTTGTTTATTGCCCGTTCCAGGAAATCTGATCGGTTTTCAATGGAGAAAGCCAGGGCCGGTACAATGGGTGGCCGATATGTCCAGATATTGGGACATAATGTGGGGCCAAGTTGCGAAGGCTGCGTTATAATATCTTTTGATAATCTATATATAGCAGCTATTCTATAGATAGATTGACTCATCACGATATCTCTGGAACCAAAAGACCTAGAGACTTGAAATTTAGTAGACCGGAATATTCTTTTCACTGAATAGAGGTCAGCTAAGAACGGATTTTAAGAATTCCAAAAAACGGGGGGTTGCAGGGGGTAATTATTTGGCAAAACAACGTTTGCGGAATATGTTAGTGCGGAATGAAATGTTACTGACAACCAACTTTATCCGTGCTTCAGTTAGCACGTAAGCCGTCGACAATTGACTTAAGCCTCCTCCAAATTAATGGAGGGAATTTTTCTTTTTTGCGGGGTTAAACTCCTTTAAGGACTGTTCATGTCATATGTGACATTCATATGTGGGACTCTGGTCCCCATACCGACTAAAAATCCTCCTGGTGACCCGGCCCACCTGCCTCGTAGGTTTTATCTGTGTCTCTATCGGGTCGACTCACTGGATTCATGACTTATAATTTCATTTTTAATTATTCTTTTTTTATTATAAAATTCATATTTCAGTTGAGCGCCTTTCGGAACCAAACGATACTAGTTATAAGATAACGGTTATTGTAATATGGCGTTTGAAAAAAGAGACAAGCCCACCGAGTTTCTTCCGCCAGGTCTTCTCGGTTGGTGCCGCGTTCCGACCTGGTAGTAGTATTTTATAAGTGATGTATCCGATGACGATTGTGAACGCTATAATTGGTTTATACAATAAAGCATTTTTCTATTCTATTCTATTCTATCTATTTTCTATTCTATTCAATGTGTGCTGGAGAACGGACAGGAATCCTATTCCATCTGCAGCAGGGAAATCAATCGAAGGAATTATAAGAAAAGTGATTAGCCTTCTGTGCCACGCTGGCCAGACAGGCTGGCACAGGGTTTCCTATCAAGATTTCCTTCTCATACTATTGGCTCCTACGATACCCTCAGAAAGGGATGGGGTGGTGACTCCATGTATTATTAATCCGTCAACACACAGACAGACTTTTATCACTAATGACTTCCTGCATCTTATTCATTGATCGCAGTAAGATTTCCTGTCCGACGTGATGGCCGCTAATACCAGATTTAAGGAAAAAAAATACTGTGTTTTGCTTGTAAATATTTTCTTAGGAACATCCGACTGCAAGTGTGTGATATTTTTTTGTGTACTGTTATTTCGCTAATCTTTTAGGAAGGAAAAGATTTATTTTTTACTCAAATTCCATCCCATAATCGTCCCACGACCCATCCCACAAAGGTCACTGCTGAGCCCTTCTTCAATTGGGAGCGTAATCGGCGCACTGTGCCATTCTCGCCAGACGGGCTGGCATCAAGTAAAAGCATTAAAGAATTGTAAAACTACGTGTTATCTCGGTAGTTCACGTTATGTGGTAAATTAATGAAGAGCATTAGCTAGTAGATTTGGGCACGCGTTTGTATGGTGACCATGGCGGGATAAATAGTAATTAGGATAAAAATCCTTAATTATTATTTACGTGTGGAAAAATACTTAGATGATTATTTTCCTTTTCCACACTCTCCTCTCGAGGGCGAGGTCTATAGGATTAAGCATCTTTGTGCATAATTATCCTTCAAATGTCTATATTTAAGTTTTTATGTATACTTAAATAAATAGATAATAAATGTCCAAGGATATTTATTTATTTATTATTTATCGTTTTATTGTGAGTACCATTCGTTTATAAACTGCGGGAAACTTTATCAAACTCAAAGTTGCTTTGTTTAAATAACAGTTTTACAAAAGTCTGACAAGGCAACTATAAAAATAACACCGATTCGCGCTCTTTATCTGTAAGAATTGTGCGTACTTGCAGCTTGCTGGTCCTGCTAAAAAAGGCATCAGTCGCGTTGGCTCTTCAATAGTTAACAATTTTCTTGTAATCGACATATTGTGAACAATAATTAAGTATTTTTAAATACATTACACTACTTCTGACGCAACAAGAATTAGACAAATGGAAATTACGAATCTCGAAAGTTGATTTCCCCCATGTAATGGAGGAGGCCCGACTCAGTAGTGGGTCATTTGTGGGCTGAAACGACGACGAAGGGCTAAGAAATAGAAGAAGTAGAAAGGTGTCAATAAAAAAATCTGTGATTGCATTTAATTTTTACAATCCTATCCTAAAACCATGGTCACCCCAATCCATAATTGAGCGCGTCGGATTAGATCAACTCGTGCGCAGTCGCGACGTCTGCTTTGCTGTCTTCCTGTACGTATGTAGGCGGCATGATTCGAGCATGACAAACAGTCTAAATTATAATAATAGTTACTTAAGTATGTTAAAAATTGTGATCAAAGAAATTATATTTGAAAATCACTTACTAATTACTTTGGCTTTAGTTAAGTAGTGGCTGCCATCGTACTCTCCATAGCGGTAGTTACAAATAGTCTGTGGGTAGAAGCTGACAACTGGTCGAACCAAACAATTACCGGTTATCCCACTATAAGGGTCGCGGAGGGCAAACGGTAATCATCATCACTTCAGCCAAAAGCCTCCTCCAAAGATTTCCACGAAGGTCGGTCCTTAACCACCCGCATCCACTATTTTCCGGCGATCGTCAGTCCACCGTGTGGGAGGCCTACCAGAATTGCGCGCTTTCCGGGACCTGGTCGCCAATCAATGACTGTTCTGCCCCATCGAGCGTCAGTCCTGCGAGCTATGTGGCCTGCCCACTGCCACTTAAGTTTGACAATCCTGTGGGCTATGTCGGTAACTCGCATATCTCCCCATTTCTGATTGGATCTCGCAAATCTTCCAGTAAAAAGATACATTAGTTCTAAATCAGTTTCAGCCCATAAATGACCCACTACTGAGGAGCAAGGCCTCCTCCAAGTTCAAGGAGGAAAGCTACAAAGCTTAGCCTACTGTGCTACGCTGAAAAGGCGGCTAGTTTTTTATACACACAAAAGAAGCCGCAGGCAGGAACTAGTGCATAAATTAACTTATTCATTGCCAGATCACCGGATGCTGTGATAGCTGGACCAATTTGTTGGCATTGATATCTTGTTAATGAAATTGACTGGGACAAGATCAGCGTAGTTATCTTATCGTATTTGCATGGAGAGATTAGAAACTTGGTAATTTAGTTGCACGGTGGTCCTGGGGCTTAACCGCCGACAAAAAGAGAGGTGTTCGAAGTGTTATAACTTCTGCCAAGAGAAGTCAAAGCTGGTTCATAATGTGATGAGGTTAAAAGTGAGATTAATCAGCATTATTGCTGCAGCATTATTGTTGACGACACGGTTGGCGCAGTGGTTGAGTGATCGACTGCTGCGCAGCATGTCGCGGGTTCGATTCCCGCACGAAAGAAATATTTGTACGTCCTACAATTTATTTGTTCCTTCCGGGTCTGGGTGTTTTCTATCTATAATATGTATGTATTTACAAAAAAAAAATATATGAGTAGTTTATCATCCATCTCGTTACCATAGCACAAGCATTAAGTTGCTTAGCTTGGGACGAGATGGCGTTGTGTGAAATGTCCAAGGATATTTATTTATTTATTATTTTGTTTAGAAACCTTCCTATGCTTATGAAAAAATGCTTAGTTTACGATTCTTTAAAGGACAAACCGACAAACATTATTTTTATATACATATATAGATAGGTTATTGCTTACACAGATTTTACTATACAGGGACGCATTTAAACCGCACAAAAAATTCTTAAACGTAAAACGTTCTTAAAAATAAAACTGCGCACGAAATAAGGCGTCAAGTATCAATGTCGGGACACGATACTCTGCACGGGGTACCGTTTCAAAGTAATTGCCAATGAAACCTGTACCTTATGCTCATAGTAATAAGAGCAAGCCGTAAATAGACGGGTGTTGTACAGGTTTGTCAGTGGATCGTATGACAAACGTCATATCGGTTTTGGATGTGTGACGCGGGGAAATGGCGCGGTTTCCTGTGATTTTACGCCTTGTACAAAATATTTTGACAGCCACAACTGGGGGAGGTTCACCTCCATTTTGTAGAATACTATTATGTCTATCGATCTATTAGCAACGGCTTCACGTGATGTTTTTTATTAACATTTTTCAACCCCTCCCTCCCTGGTGACCTGTTGATACGTGGTGAGGTTTAAGAAAACCCCCCCACCCCCATTAAAAATCACGTGTATTTTTTACTACCTACAAAGAATCTTACACGCAAAGGTTACACTACACGCCGCTTTTCAGTTCAGAAATCATGCGTTTGACGAAAATATAAATACATATCTTACTATACGGGGGGTATAGTAAGATATGTATTTAATTTTCCCCCTTGTCATATTCCGTGATTTTTGTCTCCCCCCCTCCCCCCTTTGGGACCTCACGTGATTACTACTCAGCCCATAGATGATCCACTTCAAATTCAGGCCTCCTCCAATTACATTGAGGGTAATTGGCCTACTGTGCCACGTTGGCCAGACCGTTTGGCACAGGATTTCGTACCAAGTTGTCCTTCTCTTGTGGCTAGGTTGTCAGCCTTGTAATTATCTTTTGTCGGCTCTTACGACACCCTCAGGATGGAATGAGGACACTATGTATTCTAAATCCGTCACCACACGGCCACTCCATACGTCGCCACAAATCACGATCTTGTGAAGACCGCCAACTCCCAGCGACCTAAATAAAGTTGTTCATCTACTTATGGCCCCGACTGGATACTAAAAACGACCAATAATTTGTTCTCCCACACATACAATTGCACTTAAAGTGTATACAATATACAATTATTTAAATTTAGAACACTGACATAAATTTCGTAATCATTTAAGGTGAGCATAAAATTAATCGCGTGAAGTAGTTTTGTTTCAACATGTATATTCTATCTAATTAAAATATATCAGTTCATAACTAATTGGATAAACAGGACCCACGTCACTCTGTTTTTATTCAACATCAAAGATATAGGAAACTATTATACTAAACTTCGTAAAGTGACTAAAAGATGAAAAGGGATTTGTTCATTTTTATTTTTGATCGGACCAAGTTGTCGCGCGGTGAATATAAAATAAGAATTATTAAAAAGATACACCGCTACATCCGTTTCCTTTTGGATTTAGTGGCTAGGTACAGAGTAGATAAGTACAGAAGTTTCCTACATATACCTTTGTGCCTAACGCAATTAAGTAAAAATATCAAGAAACTAGCTGACCCGGTATACTTCGTACTGCCTCAGAATCAATAAAAAAATGTTTTTCTTTTTATATATTGCGCCACACTTTAAACCTTCCCTGGACTTCCACGAATATGTCAAGACCGAAATTTGCCAAATCGGTCCAGCCGTTCTCAAGTTTTAGCGAGACTAACGAACAGCAATTCATTTTTATTTATATAGAGATATAAAGAAGATAGATATACTAGATATAAAAATTGTTTTTTAAAAAAAAAACTTCTCTTTTGGCTAGGTTTCGGCCTTGCCATCCTCTCGTAAGAGCATCTTAAGACACCCTCGAGATGGATTGGGGTGGTGGCACTATAATTATTTTCCTAATCTATCACCACACGGAATTGGAGACGGATCGAAAACAGGTCATTCACGAACACAAATAACTCGGAGCAAGTACTTCTGATGTACACAAAGGGACGTGATCCAGAGTTGTCGTATGATTTGGCTGCTTTCATTAAAAAAAAACCTAGTTCCTTAAACTCATTCCCTTTCATCAGTTTTACCTATACAGTAATTATAATATAACTAGTGGCCCGCCCCGGCTTCGCCCGTGCAATGCGGGTGTGGGTTATACATATAAACCTTCCTCTTGAATCACTCTATCTATTAAAAAAAACCGTATCAAAATCCGTTGCGTAGTTTTAAAGATTTAAGCATACATAGGGACGGACAGAAACAGCGACTTTGTTTTATACTATGTAAAGATAAAGATGCGATTAGATAAGCGTAAAAAGTAATCCTGCATGAGTAGGAAAACTTCATACAAACCCTGTGCCAACCCGTCTATTTCCCTCCATGAATTTGGAGGAGGCCCGAGTCAATAGTGGGTTGGCGCAGTGGTTGAGCGATCGACTGCTGCGCAGCATGTCGCGGGTTCGATTCCCGCAGGGATGAAATATTTGTACGACCTACAAGTATTTGTTCCGGGTCTGGGTGTTTTCTATCTATAATATGTATGCATTTACAAAAAAAATATGTATATAAGTAGTTTATCATCCATCTCGTTACCATAACACAAGCATTAAGTTGTGTGAAATGCCCAAGGATATTTATTATTATTATTATTTATAGGCTGAAATTAGTAGTAAGTAGACCTTCTGTACATATAAGTGTCTGCTCCATCCTTACGCGTGTGCGCTTTTTCCCAATCAAAGATGGCGGTTGGAAGGCGGAAGTGGAACGTGGTTGAATTCAAATAGAAATACGATATAGCTTCCGTTAAGTTATGACAGTTGCAAAATTTGAATTCACGGACGAGTGGTGACGTAAAATTAGTTTTAGAACACGTCACGATATGGTAACTCTATATTATGTAAGTTTTGGAGCCCGTTTATTTCTGTTTTATTTAAGATTTGAACCTATTTGGTTATAACCTATTCCTGTTTAAATAAATTTTACCTAATAATATAAGTACCTAATAATAAACAGGTGCTCTTGAAACAGCTTAGCACGTTTTGTTCCACCACCGATACCATCATCGCAGCCCATTAAAGACTCACTGAGTTGGGCCTCTCCAATTACATGGAGGGAAATTTGCCTACTATGCCACGCTGGCCAGATGGGTTGGCACAGGGTTTTGTTTCAAGATTTCCTTCTCTTGTGGCTAGGTTATCAGCCTAGGTACGTCCTTTAGTCGGCTCTCACGACTAAGGAAGACTCTTACTAATCTTACTTACTCTACCTTATTTTAATCAACTTTATAACTTTTTTTCTTTTTTTTTAAACCGCTACCTTAGTCGTAGTTTGTAAGCAGGCGGTTTAGATATTTTTCACGCAGATATTGTTTGAAATAAAAACTAAATTAGCATTCGTCGTTTCGTCGTTTCAGCCCATAAATGACCCACTACTGAGTCGGGCCTCCTCCATATTCATGGAGGGAGATTAACCTACTGTGCCACGCTGGCAAGGCGGGTTAACACAGTGTTTGTTTCAAGTTTTCCTTCTCTTGCAGCTAGGTGATCTGCCTCTTGCGTTCTTTTAGTCACCTCTTACGACACCCTCAAGACGGTATGGGTTGGTGACATTGTGTATTCTAAATCCTTCACGTCATATTAGCATTGGTTCATTCCTTTAATATCGACAATACCATAGCCATATGTTTCAAGTTGGGAATTAATAAAACATCTAATTGATATATCTCCAGTCTCGGTTGCTTAAAACCACAATTTTATTACCAGAAAAGACGATACGTTGTTTCTCCAACGGATAGCAAGCCACATAAAACTATGCGTTTCACATTACCTTTCCTAATGAGGATGATAATTCCTCTCATTTCTGCTAATTGTTAATTAATATTTACTTTTTTCTAGACAACCTTTTTCTACGTCATCGTTGGTACGGCGGCCATGTTGAATCTATTTAGAGATGGCGCGCGCGTTTCTTTCAATTAGTATGATTTGTTGGAAATCAATTTCATGGAACTCATGTTACGAAATACGAGTAATTTGAATCTAAAAATATATTTGGTGAATGTACGATGATTTAGTGAACGGAAATGGTGGTTGAGGTTATAAATTTACTAGCGATCCGCCCCGGTTTCGCAGGGGCTATAGAGAATACGTATAAAATCCTTGGTGCATTTTCTAGACCTATGAAAAAGAAACAATTGATTATACTCTGTTTTGTTGTAACTCAAACGGAATATGCAGTTCTCAAGCGGTTGATGTCCAATATTTATCATCCTATTTCCACAAAAACCAAAAAAAATATATTTCAATATACGTCCTATCTAAACCTAAACCAGAAAAAAACATAATCTGGTTGTGTAAACAG
This sequence comes from Clostera curtula, assembly GCA_905475355.2. Taxonomy (NCBI): domain Eukaryota; kingdom Metazoa; phylum Arthropoda; class Insecta; order Lepidoptera; family Notodontidae; genus Clostera; species Clostera curtula. Next base: position 11,429,026 of record FR997816.1, on the reverse strand, counting down.
GTAAAAATGCAAGCCGCCTTAAAAAAAATAACAAAACTAAAAAGCGACTTTTCGGTTATTCTAATTAACGTCAGTGTAAATTTAAGTCTGCACCGGCTTTAAATTTATTGGTTATTTTTGGCTTTTTAGTTCTATTTGTTTTTTAATAACTTTTTCTTTGCGTTTGTTACGTAGAACCTACAACTACGTAGTAAGTCATCCAAGAATATTTAAATTTGCTTTCCGCTAAATGGTTTTGTTCACTTGTTTCAAGCTTTACAGCAAACTACTGAACCGATTTCGATAATAAGTACAAAAAAATAAAAAAAGGATTATACATGTTTTAATTATTAATTAACGGATTAATACGATGACACACATACAAAAGAAAAACATACAGTCATGTAGAGAACCTCGTCCTATATTGATGTCAGTTAAAATCATCGCGCCGTATTGACCGTTCATTCAAAGCCAAGATTCCATTCAACAAGTTCCCACCTTATTAAGCAGTCAATCAAGGGCCAAGACCTTATGCATCGCATAATAAGCACTTACAAGAAAAGGCACCCTGTATAAGGTCAGTCAGAACTCTCGCGATATCTATCGGGTTTTTAATTGCACGTTCGAAATATAAACAATGCTTGACCTACTTTATACTTGATATTGTAAATACTGGCCGCTTTCGATATTCATGTTTAAATAAAAATAAATCATTGCGTGGGGATTTGGAATACATAATGTCGCCACCACATTTCATCCTGAGGATGTCATAAGAGCTGACAATTTAGCCGCAAGAGAAGGAAAACGAAGCTTTCGCATAAATTTGTCCTGCTCTTTTAGCTAAGTTTTATATACCTTCTTGATATTGGGGTAGTCAGAATTAATATTGCCTTCTCCCCTCCTCGACCCATTTTGTAGGGTAACCGGTAATTATTTAGGTAGACCAGAGCTCTCAGTTTCCACGATACGCGTAACGAATGCTATTGATGGTAGAATCGCAGTTGGGACTGTGTTGCGTGGAATCCTAAACACATTATATATACTCTTAAATAAATACGTGACGCAAAAAGTTTGTAATTTACCACACTTGCCACAGAGTGCAGAATGCCCATTTTTTTAACTATGCAGAAAAAGATTCAGTTGACACACACATGCATTATACATTTTGTTTATTGTTAAAGTCTGTGGTCAAATTGAGAATATAACTATAATTTAAATTTATTATGGTCATAATTGGACCACTGGGCGACCACTAGATTATATTTTAGAGGTACTTATCTAACGCTTTATTTCACTGAACTTAACCTCGAAATATAAATAGGTAGGTAGCAATAATGTTTACCCTTCCTAAACCATTACACACTTCACTTATTTTTTCCAATGGGTGGACAGAAAGCTTCTTTGCTCAGGGAATTAGCATTGCCATACAACGTGGCAATGCTGCTAGCCTACTTGGCACCGTACCTACTCGATGACGGTGATCTGGGACATATTCCATTTTTAGAATTATTTTAGTTACAATTAGATTTTTTTAATGTCATACGTATTTAAATGTCCTTTTACTAATAAGTCCGCGAATCGGCAAGCGTAGCGTGGGACGGCCCTCTGCTAGATGGAGCGACGATCTGCGAATGGTTGCGGGCAGCAACTGGATGCGTCAAGCTGAAGACAGGGCTCTATGGCGCTCTTGTCCAGCAGTGGACTAATGTGGGCTGATGATGATGAAGATGATGAATAAGTCTTAATTTTTCAGCCCCCTTTTTTTTGACCGGACTTAAATCTTTTAAGGTCTATCCCTGCCAGCCTGGGGATGGCCAACAGAGGGTGTGTGGGAGTCCCCTCCGCCTCTGTGAGGAGATGGAGGCGGACTCCGGGGTGTCCCGTCCCGCGCTTGCTGCCCCATGGGCCCTGACTGTATCTCCACGGGAATTTTTCAGCCCCTGCTTGAATTATTTCATGTATATTACAAGAATGTTAATTTTATCCGCCCTCATTTTCGCTCAATACAAAATCGTGTTAATGTTGTTTTCGAGATGGGACACATCTCAGAAACTTAATCGCAAACTCCGAGCCAATGATTTCATAATCAGCGTGATTTTGTTGTTCGTTATAGGGAAATAAAAAAGAAATGTAGTGATGTTAACATTAACTAAAGTAGGACTGAGTTTATAGCTGATTATGCTTAAAAATAACAGTAATTATGCAAAGATAACTGTGGTTGTCTCAAAAAAAACGCAATTACCTATTTATTTGAATACAGAACCTTTGAAATTAATTACACGATAAATCCAATGATTTCATAATCAGCGTGATTTTGTTGTTCGTTATAGGGAAATTAAAAATAAATGTAGTGATGTTAACATTAACTAAAGTAGGACTGAGTTTATAGCTGATTATGCTTAAAAATAACAGTAATTATGCAAAGATAACTGTGGTTGTCTCAAACAAACGAAAATATTTATATAAATACAGAACCTTTAAAAATAATTACACGATACACAAATAAATGAAATTTGAGTGTATGTTTGTAATTGTAATATTACAATAACCGCTATTTACTTAGTTATTTTAAAAGTATATGCATAAGTACATGAATAAAAAAAAACATTTGTACAATTTTAGCCTGGCTGTCTGTTTGCTTCAGCTAATTAATCTCTGAAATGGCTGGACCGATTCTGGCGGGACTTTTACTAGTCCTTTTATTGACACAGTTTCAGACACACACATGTTTTTTTGGCAGCTAATATCCTTTGTGGACACACCGGCCTGGCGAAAGGCCAGTTGTATGACTCTGGTGCACCAATCAGTGATATGAACGGCTTCCTCATACCCAAAATAACCCCACGCCGCCTGCCTCAAGGATCCCGACTGTGTCTCCGCAGGACCATCATTTTGATGCCTATTAACTAATTCGCTCAACGAGCTCAAATTCAAACTCCAAAGGAACTTTATTTACGTAGGTTTTATCGCAACACTCTTATAAATCGTCATATTTAAAATGATCACCAAAATTATTGCCCTTATCATCTTACGACCCTTGTCCCACGCCACACCTTTCATACACAATTCCTCATTCTTACAATCCATCCATCTCTTTGATCTCCCACCACCATTGCGTCAACCCACATTTATGCTGAAACTACCACCGGTTCGGAATGCTGCTCTACAGAGAAGAGCAGGCAAGAAACTCTGTAGTTGCTTTTTTTCAAATCATTTGTCTTGTTTACAAGCTATCACGAAAGAGAAAAAAGTTTCGTGGCAATGTAATTGATTGCAAAACGGTGATTTGTCGGTCATTCAGAAAAGTAATGAACTCTATAAGCATCAGCACTGCTGCTAGACCACTATCCATCAGCCGTGATGGACGTATGAGACCGTTGCTGGCAACTCTGGCTTTGTGCCAACGCAATCGGCCTGCTTTACTATTTAACTGGAGACCGCGGGTTCGTTCACGTTTAATTTTTTTGGGTTAGTTTAGTAGGTACCAGGATTTAGAATACATAGTACTCCATCGGGAGCGGACAAAAGAAATGACAAGGTTGAAAACCTAGCTACAAGAAACTCAAACTCAAATCATTTATTTCAATTGAACCTATTTACAGGTGTTTGTGAAAGGTCAAAAGTGAAGTTAGGAATCTAGTTGCTTGTTCCAAAAAGTGGAAGAACCGGTAAGAAACTCCGTTTTTATCATATTTTCTGTTACCAATATCTGATTGGGAAAACTTGAAACGAAACGGTTTTTTTGGTTTCTGTGGACATGCTTAGAGGTAACCGACCGCCTCGCGTGGAATACTAGGCTAATTACCCTCCAAAACGTGTTCCTATCTTGAAGCAGCACTGAGATATCGACGTTTTAAAATACTCGATTTTTCAATCAGCTAGTTAACTATCGTTTCTAGTATCTTACCAGCTTAGTAATCTTACGCTCATAATACTTCTTGGGTTCTCCGGAGACTTTCGCCACTAACTGTTAAACAAAATCATAAGAAACATAAGTTTCTTGGAAATTCAATCCAAAATTTTACACACAATATCATTTCGATAATTCCTTATGGCTACTGAGTTTTTGTTACACGTTATTTACATTAATCATCATATTCATTTTCAACCAATAGACGTCCACTGCTGGACATAGGCCTCCCCCAAGGATCACCACAAAGGCCGGTCCTGGCCACCCGCATCCATTGCTTTCCGGCGACCTTAACCAGGTCGTCAGAAATAAATTCATAATATAAAAATATTTTTATTCCAATATCATGGATGGACTCTTAAATTTTTTATATGTATATAAGACGTATATGTGTAGTATTCTATAGTAGAACGTTTGCGTTTCTTTCTTAATGTAATTTAAATATACAAATAGCCCAGTTTATCTGATATATGTTTATGTTCATTGTTTTTGGATTACAACCTACATGTGAACGTAACATACAGAGTTTGTGAATCAACTAATTGTATTTACCTTGTCCTATAAACAATGTTGTACGTAATATTCATTTTAGTTACTTGCCAGTTCTTCACAGCAGTGGTGGCGTTCCGAACTGGTGGTAAACTAAAATTTATCACTTTGCTTTGTATAATTTTTAATAATGTGTTGACAAGTTGTAAGTGTCTATTGTCTCATATAGAAAACTAGCGACCCACCCCGGCCTCGCATGGGTGCAATGATGAACATCTAAATTTAGCAGTGTTTCTCAACAATAATATGGATGTATTAAACTTATAAACCTTCCCCTATCTATTAAAAAAACCGCTTCGAAAACCGTTACGTAGTTTAAAAGATTTAAGCATACTTATGGACGGACATACGACAGCGACTTTGTTTTATAATATGTAAGTAGTGGTAAATGATTTGACTTTGACTTTGTCTTACCTCTGCTGGATGTGAGATGGATGTTCCTTAAGGGCACAATTGGTGTGTAATATCTCCTCATGCTTTGGAGGGTTAAGTCTTCAGACCCGGCTGTCATTCAACTATCTATAGCAGTCGTTACACGTAGTCAGTAGCGTGTATACTGAAAGCTGGTCTAACCATATAATATAATAGTTTAATTACTTAATTTAGTACTCCATTTCATTCTAAGCCGACTTAGATAGAAACACTAAAAAGTGCACAATAACCTTCAAGCGTGGGTTGAAAGATTATTATAAATTTTGACATAAATAAAATACACACGAATAAAATACCTTTTGAGTTTGAATATCCAATAAATAACTAATTGAAGTTGCTCTGGCGCTCTTTATGTCCAGCAGTGGACTAATGTGGGCTGATTATGATGATGTTTTGAGTTATGTGGTAAGAAACATTTTAAAAAGATACAACTCAACTCTGGGAAGCTCGATTTTTTGAAGTCTGTAAAAAATAAGTACCTACTAATCTGATATCCTTAATTTTAACATACAATGGTGTCAAAATTACCGATAATTGTTAAGCTCCGTACAGTCGCGTTCAATTATTCTGACAAACAATGGCTGTCCTAATATATCGCCCTGGTGGTCTGATTGGGTTTCGAGATTATGTCGACGACTGTATTTTGATGCAATTATGCACACTGTCCGACATTGGATTAGAGATGAGCCTTTTCTCACGACTTTATACTCTTGATCTTCAGTACTTATACAAGAGCGGAGGCGAATTTAGAATATAATAGTGTCACCAACCCATTCCATCAAAAGAGAGCCGACGACGAAAGGAAATGACAAGGCCAAAATCCTAGCCGCAAGAGAAGGAAAACTTGACACGAAACCCTGTGCCACCGGTCTGGTCAGCGTGGCACAGTAGGTTAATGAATGACCCTCCCTGTGGTGGGAGGAGGCCCGACTCAGCAGTGGGTCATTTATGGGCTCTATTACTACTACTATCCAGCCCATTGACCCACTGCTGTGTCGGGTCACATGTAGGGTAAAGGGGTATCGTATCAAGTTTTTCTTCTCTTGCAACTAGTTAACTTGTCATATCATTCTGTCCTTCTACGATACCCACGGAAAGATAATGGAGTACTAGTATTCTTACTTCGCTATCACCGCTTACTATATGTAACTCAATGACTAAACAACGTAATGAATAGACGTATGTTTCTACGATGAAGTCGTTCTTTGGTAAATTTCTCACGATGGGTTTTTGTTTTTGAATACACCGTGAACTTTTATGGTCACGTCTCAATTTTTGGGCCCTTTTTTGGGTCTTTGGCGTGCCACATCTGCGTAACACATGCAACCGCTAAGTTGATATTTGGGGACATTGCAAAAAGAATAGTGATGTTACCTTAGTGTTGTCGATAAAACGCAGGTGAAAACGAAGTGTGCAATGAGTATGCAATTACAGTGGAAGCCGCCGCGGCAGCGGAATCCGCTCGCAGGTAAGTGCAGGCGGGGCGAGTGAGCGGGAATCCCAGCGGGACAAGCGGTTGTCGCGAGCGGGGCGGGTGGACGCCGGACGCAAGTCAGTTTGCGTTTCCCGCTCTGTTTGTTCGGACATGTTGTTTCCGACTGAAGATTTAATAAGTGCTGTATTCGGCTCGACCGCTCAATCGCCCCGCTGCAACTGTGTTCATCCACATGGAATATGCGTTTTCCGCTCAACCCGCCATCCGCTCTCGCTGCCCGCCCCGGGCCACTGTAATTGCATACTAAGCCAGCATACAGTCTACGCCAAATAAACTGAGCAGTATGTAAACGTCCGTTTTTGTGTCGCACACGGTTGGTTGATAACATGCGCAAACTTTCCCCCAATACGGAAGACTTTTAAAAAGAAGAAGTGCAGAATACTGTTTTTATTAAGTATATTATGTACATTCAATCAATAAAAATAACATTACACACACTACCATGTATTAGACTTCTTTGTTTTTTGTTGAAGTCTACTACCTATAGCTATTTTATAACAATTCTACTATAGCAATGTACTTTATAAAGATACGAAATCAATCCAACAATATGACTCTACATTTATCTCGATACATATATACCAGGATTACCTTCCGCAAATGTACGGAAGACAAATAAAGATTCACCGATCCATTGAAACTCGATAACGCAGCATTACCATAATTTCGAACGGCCATAAATTTCGTATCGATATTGCGCGCGCCCATCACTATCGAGAGCCATAATTCTCAGGCCACAAATCTCGAGGGCCGTTAAAGTCTCGCCGAGTCCACTGCGAAACAAAGAAAGTGACTTTGTAATAATGCATTCGTTACTTAGTACAGATGTATAGGCGTGTAATGATGGATGTGTTTTCGAGTGTACAGCTATTTCTGTCCGAACATTTGCAATGAAACACAAAAAAAAACATAAAAAGTATATTGTTTCCAGTGACTTTGAATGGTTCGTATATTTTGGTATTGATATCGAAATTATAATCTCTATATATAAAAATGAATAGCTGTTCGTTAGTCTCGCTAAAACTCGAAAACGGCTGGAGCGATTTAGCTAATTTTGGTCTTGAAATATTCGTGTGAGTCCAGGGAAGGTTTAAGAGTCTAGAGAAAACATTGATATTGTAAGTAAAATAATAAAAACAACAATTTTATTTTCCCATACAAACTGTTACCTGTCAAACATTTGACGTTCGTCCCGACGGTACGCTATTTTTGGCATAATTACTTTTTTTCTTTTTTAATTACATTAAATAAGGGATTGGAATCGATAAGAAAAGGCGGTATATTAATTTATTATTAATTATTCCAATTCGAATTCAATATTCATAGTTCAGACAGGACAACGTCTGTCGGGTCAGCTAGTAAATATATAAAATAGATGATTCGTATTGTTATGTGTTCAGAATACTGTCTCCTACATTCCATACTAGAATGGGATACATAGAATGGGACGGGGTTTTGGCCGGCCTCGAGTAGTGGTGGCCCAAATTCCGAGGCCCTTTCGCTAAAAGGCAGCTTTACAACCCACCACCATCACGACTCCCTCGTTGGTCTAGTGGTCAGATGTGCCGCCTTTGGATCAACGGGTCCCGGGTTCGATTCCGGGGTCGGGCCAGTGTCTTTGTCTAAACCAGAGGCACTGGCTCGTAGTCTGGGTGTCATTTCTATCTATAATATGTATGTATTTACAAAAAAAAAATGTATATAAGTAGTTTATCATCCATCTCGTTACCATAACACAAGCATTAAGTTGCTTAGCTTGGGACGAGATGGCGTTGTGTGAAATGTCCAAGGATATTTATTATCACTAGTAGACGTGCACGGAACACGGTGCGTCTTCCTCTCGGGACATGCCCCGCGCTGGCTACAGACAGGCACCTACCACCCAGTTGTCCGCCTGTTGGACTGTAGATAGAGAAGTCAATAAACCGGATTGATGTGACGTGTTTCCAGCACCGCATTTCTCGTAACCCAACTCGGCCCATAAATGATCCACTTCTGAATCGGGCCTCCTCATCACAAGGAACCCTTCTTGTGATGAGGAGGCCTACGGTACCACGCTGACCAGACGGGTTGGCACAAGGTTTCGTATCAAGTTTTCCTTCTCTTGCGGCTAGGTTTTCAGCCTCGTCATTTCCTTTTGTCGGTTCTTACGACATCCTCGGGATGGAATGGGGTGGTGATACTATATATTCTAAATCTGTCACCTCACGAATAAACTGTTGTCCAAACTCACCCAGACTTTTAACTACTTTTTCATTTTTGTCCCGTGGAAGGGTGTCCCCCATATTGGTGCTCAGCGGGACTAGCCTGAACGTGCAGAGACCGCAGTTGCGCTCTACTACTACTACCACCACCACCTATAAATTACCCGCGACTGCGTCGGGCCTCCTCCAATTACATGGAGGGTAATTGTAGTTGCGCCCTGGTTACCCACTAAAATCTACTATCTACTAAATCCATCTGCGAAAGAGTGCAGTGACTGCGATGTACCTCTTTTGTTTGGTCTTGTTCATGCGACAAGAGAGTAGCGAACCCGCTGCCGTAACTGCTGGTAGACTGAGTACGGTCTTCTGGAACTGGACTTATCAGTGGTAGGTTTTAGTTGATAAACGCGGTGCAACTATGGTATATGCAGGGCAATAACAAGGCAAAAAAGAAATTTTAGGTAAAAATTTGTCCCTGACTGTTCCCCGTGGAGATAAGGTCAGAGCCCACAGGGCAGTCAGCGCGGGCCAGTACACCGGGGAATCTTTACTTGGTTGGAGGACGTCCCCGCAGCATGCGCGGGGTTGAACCTAAGTCCCACACGCCCCACACCAGCCCTCCCCGGGCTGATGTGGTGGATAGTCCATCAAGGGTTGTACCTCCGAAAAAAATAAGGTGAAAGTTTATTCGGAATTTTGAAAACGGTGTTTAAATCTTTACAGTTAATTTAGATCAGTAATCGTTGATAATAAAGTACGGGTACTTAAATCTTAATTGCTCGCGTATGTATTTTACCCCTTGCCAGGCGTCCGGGGTAAAGATATTTCTGTATGCGCCAAAAAGAATTTTAAATGCACACTTAACTCCGCTGGTAAGCACTTAATCGTATTTTACGGCAAAGTAAACATTTTTTAATTCCCGCATGAATGCCGCGAGTATATTCTAAAAAGAGTCTGTATGGCTCATTCGAATTCTGCATTCGCAACAAAAGTAATGGGCTGCGAATGGTACCCTGAAGTGCTACATTATTTTGCGATTGTTTTACGAGCGTCTCGGGTGAGTTTTGTCTTTTTACGACAAAGGTGTATCTCGAAGTAAAGGTAAATCTGAATCAATAGATTATTGTTTGGTTTACTTACTTACTTCTCACCCCATGAGCAACTGCTGAGTCGGCCTCCTTCAACTATATGCTGGCCAGATGGGCTAGCATAGAGTTTCGTTTCAAGTTTCCCTTCTATTGTGGCTTGTGGCTAGGCTTTGGCCTTATCGTTTCCTTTTGTCGGTACTTACTAGACCTTATTACTTACTAGACTCAGGATAAAATTGAGTCGTAATAATATGTATTCTAATCCGTCACCACACGGTCATAAAACTGTATAAGTATATAGTTTGATAGGTATACAGTTTTAAAGTTTGATACTTAATTATGAAAGTAAAACTAATCTTTATCTTTACATAGTATAAAACAAAGTCGCTGTCGTATGTCCGTCCCTATGTATGCTTAAATCTTTAAAACTACGCAACGGATTGTGAAGCGGTTTTTTGTAATAGATAGAGTGATTCAAGAGGAAGGTTTATATGTATAACCCACCCCCGCTTTGCGCGGGCGAAGCCGGGGCAGGCCACTAGTTATTTATAAAACTTAAACCTAGACTCATCTTTTCGTCTCGTCTCATACTCATCTCGACTTTAATTCCTATCCCTACACAAAAGTGTTATGGGCATTAAAAAAAACCAGCTAATTCGTGCAATCGACTGTAAAATAGGTAGTATTGTGTGACATTATCGCCACAAACTATGTATTTTAATAAAGTCCCAGTATTGTCTGTACCAAAATTCATCACAATTTGTTAAATGTCTAAACCTTTAACAAATTTTTATGGCTGGAAACTGGCTGGAACACTTATCGGGCTAACCATATAAGAGTAGTTTCGTGTAGGCCTTCTTATTGTTTTCAAAATTAACGCCTGATCTAAAGCCTGAGCAAAGCACCTGAAAAAGTATTTGTTCGTTTGAATAGCAATAACAAGTTAAAATAAAGAGATATTTACGGCCAAGTTCCAACATAAACGATGACTAATTGAAAAAGATATTTTTTCCAAAAAAAAGTATATCGTGACTTTTATTGATTTATAAAACCAATCGAATTACCGTCATAAAACTATTGAAGTTGATCCAGTCCTTAAGTGATAAACTAGCCAGACGTACCACCTCGTCTGACTGATTGATCATCCCCTTACGCCTCAAAACAAACAATAATACGCCACTAGATGAACCATAATTTGATGATTCATGATTAGATGATTCAATGTTTATTTCTCCTTGTTTCAGATAACGACTACTCAAATGTTGAAGCTTTGTTCAATGAGAGGCTACGGCTTATCTGTGGACTGAAGGGCGCTGGTGAGAGACAGACCGTGGTCTGGTTTAAGGATGGGGAGATCTTGGAGGCGTCGTCTAAGAGCAGAATAGCACAGCAGCGACAATGGTAAAATACTTTCCAGTGATATACTCGTAGCTCGTACTTCTTTTATTGTTTATATGAATAATTTCTAAGCTTATCGCGATTATTACACATTGAAATTAAACTCTATATACCGGAGTTATCGCGTGTATATTGCATTATTTAATTCCCGACGTTTCGAATGCTTTGCAGCAGTCGTGGTCGCGGGAGAGACTAGACGACAGTTGTCTTCAAAAGTACAAAGAAACGGTTAAAATCTACTGCTTAAAATTTTGATTTATTAATAACGTTCCCTTTGCACGCAGAAATCGCTCACAGTGTCCACAGCTCTTACAGATGAGTGTTGTGCTTAAGATTTGATCAATGTAATTAATGGGATTTGTTTATAGGTCTTATAGACATGACTTGACATAATTTCAGCCAATAAATGACCCACTACTAAGTATGGCTTCCTCCAAAATGGGGGAAATTAGCATACTGTGCCACGTTGACAGTTAACACAGGATTTGTATTTTCCTTCTCTTGCCGCTGGGTGGTTTGCCTCTTGCGACACCTTCAGAATGGTGTGGGTTGCTGACAAATTTAATTTTATATTTCAGTCTATGACCGCCAAGCTAGTAAACTCGGTATAAATAGTGCCTTAAGTATGATGTTTAAACAACTGCACTAAGCGTTTCACAGTCAATCACATGCATTCAATGACTTGCGTCATCATTCTATTCGAACCATCAAAACATCCCCAAAATAAACTGTGCGTTAAGCCATCAATCATAAGCGAAGCTTGGTACTGGATTTTATTTATAAGCTTAATTGTTATATGCGTTATTGAGGTGACGGTTCTAGAATACATAATGTCACCAACCTTATCCATATTGAGGGTGTTGTACTAGGTGACATAAGGGAGACCAGGGAACTACGTAGTTTTAGAGTTTGACGATATCTTTTCTTATAAACAAATCCCATGCTGGGTATAGTCTGTATCGCCGGGGCAGTTTACAAACATGAAATTCACGAATACAAATGGCATCCAGACTCTGAGACCAGAGATCCCGGGTTTGGAAATGAACCCGGGACCCCGTGATCTAAAGGCGGCGCATCCAAGCGTAGAGCATCTAATCCATCGGTCCCGGATTCCATTATACCATCTATGGCAATCGTTACTACATCATCATTTCAGATCATAAGTGACACACTATTATTTAAGGCCTCCACCAAATTGATGGAGGGAAATTAGCCTACTGAGCCACGCTGGTCAGATGGGTTACCACAAGGATTGTATTAAGTTTACCTTCCCCCTCTTGCGTTCCTTACACCCTCAAGAAGCAATGGGTGACAATGTGAATCCTAAGTCCGTCTTCATACGGACATACAGATGTTCTTAATCTATTACCGAGAACACTTGGATCTAAAATGGCTGTATTTTGATTTGCGTATTTGGCAACCAAACAAACCATTTTAAATAAAACAAATATCTAAGATCCCAGCTGTTTACGCAAATACAGCATGCAATGTCGTGTTATTGAATTTCCGCCATTGATAACCGAAGCTTTGCCAACTGCTCCTGATTTTGAAACAATAACTTTTTACGGAAGTATAATTTACTATCAGACCCGGCCACGCGTTGCTGTGGTTGACTGGATTGAGTAAGTACTCAATAGCGCCATCTATTGAATACTTACTCAATCCAGTCAACAGATATCGCCATCTGTTAGATTCATTTGGTAGCACAGAGAATTGTGACTTTCCAATATAGACAAATAATTTGTAATAAAATAATATTGCGACTATAAATTGAGATGTAAGCTATCCTATCTTTCAAATTGGATCAAACTGCACGCGGTGTGCAAATTTGATTAAAATCGGTTAAGTATTTTAGGAGTACATCGCGGACAAACAACAAACAAACGGACAACAATATTAATAATCAATAAATAATAATTTTACCTTCATTGATAAAACCAATAAAATAACTGTCTTATAACTGTTGAAGTTTAAGACGTAACTGTAACTGGCACACTACTGAGTCGGACCTCCTCCAGTTACATCGGGGGTAACTGAGCTACTGTGCCACGCTGGCCAGACGGGTTGGCACAGGGCTTCATTTCAAGTTTTCCTTCTCTCGTAGGTTATTGTGGACAGAAATGATGATGATGATTAATATTTGTTTCAGGCTACGTATTAAAGGCTTCCGTGGAAAAGATTCCGGTTTATACTCATGCAAGACTGACCGATCCGCCCCTAAGGAAGCGACTGTGAGAATCAGTCTGAAATATGGCACTCCTGTTCCAGATATTGAAGGTAATTAATTCTACTACTACGTTAGCCTTTATATGACCCACTGCTGAGTCGGGCCTCCTCTAACTACATGGAGGATGATTAGCCTGATGTGCTTCTCTTGCCAGACAACTTAGCACATGGTTTCGTATCAAGTTTTCCTTCTCTAGCGGCTAGGTCTTCAGTCTCGTCAGTTCCCTTTATCAGTTCTAACGACACCCCCAGAATGGAATGGGATGGTTACACTAAGTATCCTTAATTCGTCACCACATGGAATAAGTAATTAATTCATCCACACAAATATATATACTCATGTTATAATATTAATATACTCAGGGCAATATATAATATACTCAGGGCTCCCAAATTGGGGGCTCCCTCTCAAAACCGACTTCAAAAGCAATAAAAGAAACAAATGGCTAAAAGCAACTATTAAACAACCATTTGAAGTCGGTGCCTTGGATATAACTATATCCTAATAAATGTCGGGGTCACTATTATTGGCTCTGCAGATTGGAAGTCTATCTCATCACAAGACTTTACCGAGGGGGCCTTTTCTGACCCTCACTCTGGAATCGCTTTCCAGATTCTCTCTTTGACCCCCACCCTCTCTTGGCTAAAAGCTGTGTAGAAATCCGTTCAGCAGTGGGTCATTTACGAACTCGATGATGATGATGGTTTTCGACACGTGTTGCATTAGTTATAATACCGTTTACTTCAATGTCAAACTGGGCGCAGCAATGTCTTTGCCCTGGCCAGTTATTTTCATATAATATTTATCGGCGTCTTTATTGGGCATGCAGATGTGTAAACAGTGGTGTGAGCACTGCAACTAGTCAATGAGATAGCTATGAGAAATTTAATGTCGTTATTGTGAACACCTAACGTCGAATATTAACAGTTGTGGTTAATATGTAGCTGTCACAAGCCAAACCCGCAATAATACACTCCCGTGTCGTGTCCCACACTATTCTGAGGGTGTCGTAAGAGGCGACTAAAGGTGCTTAAGAAGCAGATCACTTAGCCGTAGGAGATGGAAAACTTGATACAAACCTTGTGCCAACCCGTCGTGCCAGCCTGGCACAGTAGGCTTATTTCCCTCCATGAATTTGGAGGAGGCCCGACTAAGTAGTGGGTCATTTATGGGCTGAAACGACGACTCATGTAATCATGGTCAATTATTAGTATCATAAAGATCGTGCAGCAGTATCATATGATAATTCATAGATTTTCATGTACACCCATTCAATATTCAGGTAACATCATTTTTTAGTTTGACTGTCGATATAACAAAACAGGTGGCATTGTCAACTCTTGGGCTAACCGGAATCCGAGGTTACTGCAACATTGCGCTGATGTGGATTCTGTTTTAAACATTCTCTCAGATTTTCGGGGTACACTTATATTTTGATCGAAATAAGCCGTTTCCTGTAGTTTTTCCTTGAAATTCATTTTGTAGCAGTGTCTCATAAGTATTAAAAACATGTACGTAAAAATATAAATGTTGTTCCAAAATCGATATTTATCTGCAGTAAACATCATTTCAGCGATTTCTGAGGTCTTATGAAAGATTTTCAATTACGTAAAATCTATTTCATTAATTCATCTACAATTTTCGACATCGAATTATTACAGATTATGCTGCAATCCTAGTTCAATCTAGTGGTCGGTTTTATTTTGCCCTACCAAAGTGAAGAATATCTACTAAGATACCAATTTTAGTAGACCAGTTTAAACTGGCGCCGACCTCAATAAGATTGGGAAATAAGCGAGGAAAAAGAAAAACAAATGACTAAAAGAATTCACCTGGTATTTAACTAACAAATAAATTGTCAATATTTATGTTCCAGGTTTCCAGTCCGCTATGGATGCTAGATTACTACCAGAAACTCGGTCACAAGTAAAAAGTATGCTAACAGACACGCAAGTCACCAAACGAAGTTCTAAGAATATGAAATTCAAGGAAGATGCAACGGTAGAGGATGATCATGATGAAAAAATAGAGCGGGAACATTCTGTGTCTGGACAAGTTGATAATACGCAGAATAAATATCCTCCTAAGTTTAAACACCCGTTGAAAACTCAGAGAATCGAAATACCTGAGGGTACTACTTGGCAATATCGTTGCGTTGCTGAAGGTAATGAAATCATTTTAATACACGAATTTAAATTATAAGTAAATGTACATCCACGTTAGGAAGGATTCATAATAGGCGCTAAGATCAAGATATCGTAGGATCGGCTAAAGAAACTAGATAAACAGAAATTTCAGTTAAAGGAAAGGAATTCTGAACATCCCATAATAGCAGGCAAAATTCTATATATCAAATGACTGGAGACTCAGCAGTGAGTCCCATTAGAGTTGAGATGATGATAAACGTGGTTGATAAATGGATCTTTATACTGAAATATAATCTCATCAATGTTAAAATATTTTAGGTAATCCAACGCCTAATATAACATGGTACAAAAACAAGGTCACGCCGATAACCAGAAGTTACTTCCAACCATCATATGGAAAATGGTCGATTCTCCTCGACGAACTGACGAAAACTGATGATGGAAACTATACATGTGCTGTGTGCAACGACCTAGGTTGCATAGAACATACTGTTAATCTTTATGTAGAAGGTAATAAGGTTGAACTTGTTTGGTTCGTTTAATATATTCTATTCAATTACAACTGATTGATTGATGTCTCATATATTGGACATAATTTGAAGTAATGTACTTTATCGTGTGTTCAACAATATTTATAGCTCACGTTTTATGTTCTGCAGCAAATTTGGTCACGATTTCCATTTCGAAGTACATAATTAAAATATGTAAAGGCTTAATATTCAGCTGTTAATGTTTTATGCACGTACTTTTACTTTTCGATAGATATTAAGGCAGCTTCTGAGATTTTTGTCATTTAAAATAGCAATAAAGTTATGGTGGCTGTATAAATTGCCGCGTGGTGACGGTCAGTAGTGGGTCGTTTATGGGCTGAGTAGTAGTAATTAAATTTATTTAGAAAGGTCAGTTGTCAAATGTTATTAAATGTAGAACATTGTTATATGAAGTATTAAATAATACTTTACACAATAGTCAATTATATTTCCAATTACTGATAGAAGAAAATCTGCATTCAATTTTTGGTAATTCCAAATTTCAGATAAACAATACGATTTGGTCCATCAAATGCTACCCGAAAATATATCACAAACCAAAAACGCACTACTGATTGAAAACAACACAATCGATGAAAACAATAAAGAAGTGAATAAGCGATATCCTAAGAATGTCAAATTAAAAGAAGATG
The DNA here is from genome assembly GCA_905475355.2 of Clostera curtula. Classification (NCBI taxonomy): domain Eukaryota; kingdom Metazoa; phylum Arthropoda; class Insecta; order Lepidoptera; family Notodontidae; genus Clostera; species Clostera curtula. The sequence goes on along the minus strand of FR997816.1, from coordinate 11,412,414 downwards.
ATAACAGAGATGACGATGCTGATGAGAAAGCAGAGAACCATCCAAATTATGGTCACGTTGATGATACCCAAAAGAAATTCCCCCCAAAGTTCAAACACCCCTCGAAAATGTACAAGATGGAAATGAAACCCGCCGGTAACACTATAAGACTACGATGCGCCGCGGAAGGTAATAAATATTTTTATTACGTAGATATTTTTGTTGCGAGGTTCACGACTAGCGTAAGCTTCTTTTATATCTTCTATGCAGTTATGATACGTCTTTAATGTGTTGTGCATAGACTGTGTTATTTACAATATTGTAATGTGCACAACAATAACTTCATGCGTAAAATATATCTGAAGAAAATGTTGACTGTAAACGTTACTGATATTACTTAGAGCCTAAACAGTTAAACGAATGTAAATAATGTTATAGCCTATGTATTAACACACTCGGACAAAGGAAGGAATAATAAATGGTGAAAGTTAAGTTTGCTTTTAAACATTTACAGGTAATCCAACGCCCAATATAACTTGGTATAAAAACAAGGTGACACCTATAGCTAGGAGTTACTTTCAGCCGTCATATGGGAAATGGTCGATGACACTTGACGAGTTAACGAGAGCCGATGATGGAAACTATACTTGTGTAGTGTGTAACGAACTGGGTTGCATAGATTACACAGTTACACTCTACGTTCAAGGTAAAGTTAAAAATGTTATCAATATAGCGACTAATATCACACAACTTTTAAAATAAAATCCATAGATTTTCATATAAACAAGTAATTTACTTTATCTATCATTGGTATATGAAACTTATTATTATAACAACATGGATCAGACCGTTTCCACTGTCCAAATTTACTTATCTAAAATGCGGTAGCATTAACCAATCTTATTACAGAATATTATTTCTCCCAAAATGCTAATGCAGCTCCATGATTTCAATCAATGCCTCACTTTGTAGAACGCTACCCGTCTAAACCTTACATAAAGGAGGGATATCCGGGTAATATCACTGCCATCGTGAATGACACAGTGACTCTAAGCTGTCCGCCAGTTTCGGACCTGGAACCTCACCTTTACTGGATCAGGCCGCTTAACTTCACAATAAAAGATGCTGAAGTCGGTCCGAGCGATATGCCTATCCCTATCGGAGACGTTGTTGAGGTGTAATATCATTTTAAATTGGGTGAAGGTTCATTCATGTTGGGAGATGGTGGCACAAATTATAGTTCTTAAAGTAAAGGTTGTGGTTATCGGTTAAATAGCAACCATTTCATAGAATTATCTGTATTTTTTGTCAAGTCAATTGAAGTTATGGTTATCATTCGGGGTGATGGATGTCATTTAAGTAAGACATGGGCGTTAGTGAATCATCTAAAAAGTATAATCTTAGTAACTGATGACCGATTACTCTAGAATGGTAGTATAAGTTCACATTATTTTAACATTATTACATATTCATATAAGGTTAAGGTTATGGTGGCGGTTAACGTTGTAAATAACTTTAATTTTAAGACTGCAAGTAACATTATTACTAAGAATTCAAAAAGTACACTAATACTGCCAACAATTCATTATATTTTGACATTCTCATCAAAGAAGCCAATTGACGTTGGTGTACCTAAGTGAAAAGATCGACAACATTTCTGTTTAAGAAATATTGAATTCTTACTTGACTATGGAGAATACAGAGGTTACCTAGTGAGGAAGCTAATGAGGAAACTTCTTTTGTAGAGCGTTTATATGCCAAGCCTATTCTCACAATGGGCACTGAAAACCAAACGGCGGTGATAGGCGATACTGTCCGGTTTAGCTGCGAATTCCTGAGCGATTTCCAGCATTCCTTGGCCTGGATGTATTTCTCTAAGGATGAACAAATTTACAATGAAACAACTTTCCCTAGAAATGCGTCGCTTACTGAACCTATCCAATATCCAGATGTCAGCAAAATTATATTGGTGAGGGTCTCGTGACTAACGCATGAATATGTTGCATGGCTTTTTAGATTAAGATTATAGGTGGCGTTGTTATTAATGGGTGTTTAAGTTGGGTGACGGATTTAGAATACACAAGGTCACCAACCCATACGTTCCTGAGAGGCGACTAAAGGAACGCAAGAGGCACCTAGCCACAGAAGAAGGAAAAGTTGAAACTAACCCTGTGCCAGCCCATCTTGCCAGTGTGGCACAGTAGTCTAATTTCCCTCCATGAATTTGAGACAAGCGTTTTCTCCATTAAAGTGCAATCTTAGTATTGAAGACTTATAGTCTCTAATTACTTGTGCATTCAGATATTTTCAAGCAATGGAAATATATGAATGCATAATCAAGTTAACGGGACTAAATTACCGTGTCTCAGCGCAGATGCTTATTTTATTTTATAAACTAGTGATTGAGCTGTTAATTACATATGACAATACTGAGTTAAAATTTTAAAAGTGATTTTTGCGTGTGCATTAATTTGAATAGTTCAGCCTCTTAAGCCAAGGTATTGAAAACATTTCTGTTCGTAACTTTAGACTGAAAACCCGGATGATAGACCAGAACAGCTCACGATTTATAATGTGACCAAGGAAGACGAGGGCTGGTACGTCTGCGTTGCTATGAATAATTTGGGGAACACTACAGCTAAAGGATATCTGACCGTTTATGAAAGTAAGTGAATAAAATCCTTATATCTTATCAATAATAGCAATTTATATGTCATCACAACATATAAAAAGCGAGCTGAAATTTTCTACTTAAAACTTAGTACTGAAAATCGTAATGAAAATCGATGTTCAAACTCCGTCATAATATTCATTGTACATACTATTGAACTGACTGAAGATATCATAAAGTTCGGTCTATTAGAAACGCCTATTACTTATAACAATATTAAAAAATATACTTCTCGTTTAGTTTCGATGCCTTAATCCCATTAACATAAGGTTTACTTTCATTTTAGCACCACCAGTGGTCGAAGCGCCAGATCATGGAAACCCGCTAGTAATAAACATGCTAGTGATAGTCCTCGGTGCCCTATTTTTCGTTGCCGCTGTAGTAGTGCTGTCAATTTATAAGAAACTGAAGAGAGAGAAGGAGCAGAAGCAATTGGCTATCGAGACAGCAAGAGCCGTGATTGTAACACATTGGACGAAGAAAGTAACGGTTGAGAAGCCACAAATGGATGGCTCCCCTGATGCTACTGGGGAAGCTCTGGTACGTATATCAATTGTTGAAGATCTCGAACATGATTTTAGTTTTACGTAGGCAAGAAATGGTACTTGAAAACTATTACGCAGTAGGAAGGGAAGTAAACTAAAAGATATGTGTTTAGCAGAGCATGGTTTTATTTGGAAATAATAATAAGTTTATTGGCACAAAAAAAGGCATACAAACAATTATTCTTAAATTAACACATTTGTAACACATCGCTTGTATACCCCATGGCTGCGCCAAACGGAAACAAATTCAGCATATGCCAGACAATTAGTAGTCTGGCGCTGGTTTTCAATTGTTCCCCGTTTGCCATTAAGAGCAATTTACGAGAGAAAAAAAAATAAAATTAAAACCAAAGGACAGAAAATGAAAATGAAGCACCCACATTGCTTGGACATAGAAACATAATATAAATGAACAAATAAATAAATAAATATAGTAAATATATGTATGTGTGTGTGTGTGTTCGTGTGTGTGTGTGTGTGGTGTAGTAGTTGATGTGCATGTGTGTGATATAAAGCTCCTGTTGTAAACATCATACAAAAATGTAAAGAAAAGAATATTGTCACAGATTGTAAAACATTAAAAAAACAGCAGAGCGACAGTGTTCACATTGTTAACCAAAAACCAAATCCTTACTAATATTAAAAATGCAAAAGTAAATCCTAACCAAAGTCACACAAACGCGCACGAAGTCCCGGGTACAGCTAGTATATTATAAAAGAAAGATAATCCCTAGTGCTTGGAAAGTTTTTTTAAATAAAATCTCCAGCGTCAATAAAAAACTGCCGCAAATGTTCTATCTAGACTACGTAACGAAAGGAACTCGAAAGATATTTTTGAAAGTGTCTCTAAATTTATTATTTCTTTTCATTCCAGTTGATGCCAGTAGTAAAGATTGAGAAGCAAAAGCTATCTCAAGTCCACAGCAACACTAGCGATTCCATGTTGATGTCGGAGTACGAACTGCCCATGGATATTGACTGGGAGGTTCCCAGAGAAACGTTGGCACTGGGCAAAGTGCTCGGCGAAGGAGAGTTCGGAAAGGTAGTGAAGGCAGAGTGTGTTGGGATATTGAAGCCAGGGATGCAGTCGGTTGTCGCTGTCAAGATGTTGAAAGGTGAGTTATTTGAAATTATAGAAGAAGTTTATTTTGGTAATAACGTGCTCAGAGCATGCTGAACATTTACATCTGATGTTCAAAATCAGAATTACAGTTATGTGTGTTTAGGTGTTAAGGTATGTTTTCCACCGATACTTTTTGTAACTTTTTTAACGTCGGAGATCCGCATGGATACTCGGCCGTTGGGGACTGGCCGGGTTATGTGGCACTTAGGGGCGCGTAGAGACGGTAAATTGCGCCCCGACCTACCCACTAAAATCGACGGCTATCCTCGACTGTCCAAACCAGGACCACGGTATTCCCTCCCAATGCGGGAGCATGCTCCGCGACCCTGGGGGCCTCGGCTCGCCTCGTATAGTGGAGCCCCATGCTCAGAAGCAGTCACCCGATACTTTTTTAGAAATATCCAAAATATCTTAATTTCATAGAATAGTAGGTTAACCGTTATTTTTTTATCCCAGAGGGTCACACTGACGCAGAAATGATGGCCCTGGTATCTGAGATGGAGATGATGAAGATGATAGGTAAACACGTGAACATCATCAATTTGCTCGGCTGCTGTACGCAGGACGGACCTCTGTACGTCATCGTTGAGTACGCTCCCAATGGCAACTTGAGAGAATACTTGAGGAACCACCGCCCTGGGAACAGGTGAATATTAACGTTATTGCTGCTAATGTAAGGCTTGCTTTTGGTACAATTATGATAAATAGTGTAGGTAGATCTTTTTTTGGAATCTATGATGGACCAATCAAATTTCTTTTAACCCCTACACTAATGCAGACTCCGAGCAAGTGCCTCTGGTTTAGACAAAGACTCTTGCCCGACCCCGGAATCGAACCCGGGACCCCTTGATCCAAAGGCGGCACATCTAACCCCTTGACCAACGAGGCTTATAAAACTATTTCAGTCGCTATTAATTCTTCTAATCACAATTTGGAATAACTTCCTAATTTGACTCCTGAGACTTCTATTTGAACTGAAGTTACTCTTTCTTCATGTAGCTGGCTGTGTCCGAAATGTTACCAAGAAACTTGCTAATTCAATAGAATCAAATCAATAATCATCATGCTATTGTGTGTCGATTTTGCCAATTTAGGTAACTATGCACTAATATCTATTATATAGTGTGAGTACGAAACGTCAGACACACGCCTTTAAGACAAGCACTTGGAGCATTTCTGAGTATTGCGGATTAATGCTAGCTACTACATCGTGTCTAATTAGGAAGTTCGAAGCCATGGCCCTGGTTTTGGAGACGTTTGGATTGTTAGAAAACCCTTGCTTAGTTTTTGAATGATGCTTACAGATATGAATCACCAACAGATGAGTTGAAAGAAAAGAAAACTCTAACACAGAAAGACTTGGTATCGTTTTCCTACCAGGTAGCTAGAGGAATGGAGTATTTAGCATCAAGAAGGGTAAGTTGAAAAAAAAAGAAATTTTTACCATCATTTTACTACACTAGTAGGTCTTGCAAACATTCTAACCACCTGACTCAATTGGCCGACAGCTTGGGATTGGTTGCAACTTACCACTACTGTTAATCAGCCCATAAATGACCCACTGCTGAGTCGGCCTCCTCCCATTGCAATGAGGGTAATTAGCCTACTGTGCTTGTTGTAAACAAGACCAATAATTTTAAAAAAAGCAACTACGGAGTTTCTTGCCGGCTCTTCTCTGTAGAGCAGCCTTCCGAACCGGTGGTAGTTTCGGCATGAATGTGAGTGAACCCAGGGATTGTGAGCGATCAGGGGAGATGGAGGGATTGTAGGAGAGAGGAGTTGTGTGTGAAAGGTGTGAATGTAGGTATGACGACTGATAGATGTGTGTGGAGACTACCACCTAGTGTATGACAGGGGCCGTAAGATGACAATAATATTTACAAATATGACGATTTATAAGAGTTTTGTGATGAAACCTACGTAAATAAAGTTCCTTTTGAGTTTGTGCGACGCTGGTCAGGCGGGTTGGCGCAGGGTTCAGTTTTAAGTTTTCCTTCTCTTGCGTCTAAGTTTTCAGCCTTGTAATTTGCTTTCAAGACACCCACACTATGTATGTAAATTAATAGACGTGGTATTCTAAAACGTGAAATAAATAAATAAACACCGGATTATCCTGTTTCAGTGTATTCACCGAGACTTAGCAGCTAGAAATGTTCTAGTCTCAGACGACTGCATCCTCAAGATCGCCGACTTTGGTCTGGCGAAGGACGTTCAGAGTAACGACTACTATAGGAAGAAGACAGAAGGCCGTCTGCCGGTGCGGTGGATGGCACCTGAGTCATTATATCATAAGGTGTTCACCACACAGACTGACGTGTAAGTTTTTTTGTGTCTTACATCATGCCAGGGGACAGAGTATTATATTCGTGTAAGTATTTAATCTGTTGTGTCAGCAGGCTTATAGGGTGCAACAAAAGCCTTCTGCGGTGAGGACATAGAGCTGATGGAAAGAAATAGTTCTTAAAAATGTCTTTGTATGATAAAGCATGAGTGAGATGAGTGAGAAAAAAAAGTCCGTGTCATTGTGTAACTTCTGCATTTGCTCTGAGTCTGGGTATCATTGGTGTTCGTGAATTACATGTTTGCAAATTGCCCCCGCGATACAGGTCAATAAACCTAGTGCAGGGGTTTCGATTTAACCAAAGGAAACATATAAAAATGTTCCAAATTATAAAATGCTTTCAGGTGGTCTTTCGGCGTGCTACTGTGGGAGATAATGACCCTCGGTGGCACACCCTACCCAACAGTCCCGGGTCAGTACATGTACCAACACCTCAGCGCTGGCCATCGTATGGAGAAACCACCGTGCTGTAGTCTTGAGATGTAAGTAGTTCATTTTTTGTGGATAATTATGGAATCATCAACCTATGGTAAATTAACGCTTTGAACTAGTCTTTGGCACCCTTTTTGGACTTCTTATAGTCCAAGTGGGCGGTACCTAATACTTTAGTTTGTCAGATCACTAAATTCGTTACAATATATTATCTTTCTCGCCTTTTTCCCAAGTTCATCGGGTTCAGTACAGGTCTAACCACTACCAGTACTCCCACTTGTGGGGTCGCGGAAGGCAGCCGGCGATCGCGTGTAATTACTGGTAGTTAGCGATATCAGACTAGACCGGTGCCGCCCTCAATGAAACTCGGAAATATGTGAGGGATGATGATGCGAGAATGTATGCTAGGACCATTAGTTTCCATCCAAATATCCATGAAACTCATTTCTCTCAGGTCCACTTCTGACAGACACGCAAGTACCATAAGTTGTTTATTGAACTTGCGTATCGGTCAGAAGTGAACCAACTATATATCTATCTATCAGCCACAGAAGTCCACTGCTGAACATAGGCCTCCCCCATAGATTTCCACAATGCACGATATCGTGCAAACCGCATTCACCGACTCCCAGCGACAACAAGGTCGTCCTTTCACCTAGTGAACTAACAGCAATTACTAAAGACTACCTCCTTTATTTCAGCTACATGTTAATGCGTGAATGTTGGTCATTCTCTCCTGGGGACCGACCGTCTTTCACCGAACTGGTCGAAGACTTGGATAAGATATTGACAGTCACTGCCAACCAAGAGTACCTGGACCTCGGACTACCACAGTTAGACACGCCACCCTCAAGCTACGACGGTTCCGGAGACGAGAGCGACAGTGATTTTCCTTTCATCAAATAGCCTGTTAGCCTTAAAGTTCTGGAGATATCTTAGAAGACCCGAGGCTGTTGGACACTTGTATTGGTTGAAGGGAGAGCCCTTTAGATGTACCCACGGCTGTCGGTGATACAATCCCGGGTAGTTGCAGTCATGTTCTGGAGAATTCGGCGCTGCAAGGATAAAGAGAAGTCATGTCTGCCTACGAAAACCTCCCAAGTTCTGCACCTGTACCCGGAAATTGCTGTAAATAGCAAATTCGACTATTAGATACTGTTATTACTACTCAGCCCATAGATGACCCACTGCTCAGTCGGCCCTCATCAAGTTACATGGAGGTTAATTAATCTACTGCACCACAGGTGGGTTGGCTCAGCGTTTCGTTAAAGCTTTCCTTCTATTCCGGCTTGGTTGTCGGCCGTGTCATTCCCTGTTATCGGCACTTACATGGCGGTTATATGGGAATTATAAGTGTCATATTTATAGTTTTAGTTTCACTTGAAGGTATTTTAAAACTGTAAAGTTGAAAGAAGTTGTTGTTACGAGGATACGTCATATAATTTTCGTTGCGTGGTTTCCTTTAGAGTATGTTAACTGTTAACTACAACTTCTCGTGGCTATAGTATTTTCTATTCGTGCCGCACAAATTCTTCAATTTCTTTCAATTCGCAATATGTCGAGCATTAATGACAAAAGTAATGCACATAGGAAAATTTCCACCACCAAATGTTTTAGACTATTTAGTTTCTATTAAAATATCACCAAAGATGTGATTGTATGACTATAAAACCTAATTGCGTTTGATATTTTTATTCATTTGCGTTATCCCGTTTGTTTTCTAAAAGTATCAATTATCTTATCTTTACGTACGCAATCGTACAATGCTGTAGAAAAAACAAGAGCTGAATATTTTATTGTCATTATTGTATTTATTAGTGGTAGTTTGTAGGTATGTAATAAAAAGGTTGAGATTGAGTGCACAATTAGGATATTTTTAATGTAGGTACAGTCCCCGCCCATCTTTATGGCCGCTCTGAATGTAGCCGCATTACGCTGCGGACAACACAAAAATCAGGTAACAGCGGGACGTACACGGGGCGGGGAGGCATGGCACGCCCGCCGTTTTTAACCCGCAAGCGCCCTCGCCACCCTCGTGCTAGTGTGAGTGAGCTACGTTCGTATCGGTTATTAAATGTACGATGCGCAAGTTCGTACCCACGGCTACATTCAGAGCTGCCATAAAGATTGGCGGGGACAGTACATCTTAATTGCGCTTGAGTGTGGCTCTCAAATGTGAGACCATAAACAGGACAATATTCATCCCACCAACTCATCAACATTAATTAAAAAATAATTACTCGCTATTGTTTATGGAATTATTTGATTTAAAGCACAATTATTTATATAGGCAACAATTATTTCCATGACTTATTTAATGAATTGTCAGCGCTTTATGTTAAATATAAATTTAAACTTTCATAGTCATCATTTCAGCCATTATATGACCCAATTCTGAGTAGGGCCTCTTCCAAATTCATGGAGGGAAATAAGCCTAGTGTGCCACGCTCGCAAGACGGGTTGGCACAGGATTTATATCAAGATTTCCTTCTCTTGCAGCTAGGTAAACTGCGTTCTTTTAGTTTCCTACGACACCCTCAGGATAGATGGATCGGTGACATTGTGTATATTACCTAAGCAACATTTAAATTATTTACAACGTCTGCCGATATAATGTACCTACCCACTCCAATATAAGATTACCAAAACATTATGTATGTTGTCTAGTGACAATGGCATTATCTAGGCTATCATTTTAGCTAAGTAATTTTGTACTTGTATTATGTATGGCTTTTAAAGTCAATTTATATGTTTAAGATATTTTTACTCTTTCTGTAGCATGGACGTATAAAAAAAGGCGGACGGAACTCTGGCTAAGACAAAAGTGGGACGCCAAAATGGCGGCAGCTCTGTATGTGTGGGTTAATTTTGGGGTTGCCAAGATACACAAAATTTTGCAATAAAAAAATGGTTAAAATATAAAAAAAAAATTGTTCGAAATTGTTATGTTTAACTTTAACATAAAATAAAAATTTATTTATTTATTTATAAATAAATAAATACTTAATAACTTTAACATCCTAAATGCTGAGTATTTTTTTATAATAACGTCTTTTACTTTGAGAGGATCTTGAAATTTCCTCTAATTTCGAGATGTGTTGAAAACGATTCTAAATTAAAAGAAATGCTTTCATTACCAAAAATTTTTTTGTGATATTATATTTATCCGCTTTAAGTTGCCTAACTATAATTATAATTTATTGCGCACCTCTCGAGAAGCACTGGTAATATATGGTACAGTAACAGTTTATTCCTCTGCCACGTGTTTTGCTCAAACAAATTTTAAAACAAAATAAAGCACTGGGGATTAAAATAATGTATGAATATTTTTACGATTCGACGACACGGTTGGCGCAGTGGTTGAGCGATCGACTGCTGCGCAGCATGTCGCGGGTTGATCCCCGCACGGAAGAAATATTTGTACGACCTACAAGTATTTGTCCCGGGTCTGGGTGTTTTTCTATCTATAATATGTATGTATTTACAAAAAAAAATGTATTTAAGTAGTTTATCATCCATCTCGTTACCATAAAACAAGCATTAAGTTGCTTAGCTTGGGACGAGATGGCGTTGTGTGAAATGTCCAAGGATATTTATTTTTATTATTATTATTTACAGACACAATAGCTACAATGTACATTTAAATATTGAAAAAATAAGCGACATAGTTTCATTTTTTTTTGTATTATCCATGTCTTGGTAGATTGCTAATTTACCTTTTAAGGTACCTACTGCCTATGTAACAACACGCCGGAGTCCTCCTTTAGTTGTTTATAAGTCATCCGCATCAAAATGTATACTGCAAATGACACTGTATTTGTTTGGAATCCAATCGTTTTCACCATTACAATTTCTACTAAGTAATTTTAATTCAATCATTTCTCCATACTTAATTTTCCTTAGAAAATCTAGCAAAAGGAATATAACATAAAATACGCAGTAGTAACTATAAAATAATTAACCATAATAATATATCGATTTTTATAATAAACGAAAAATTGCCCACATTTCGGTTAATTTGCACACGTGAATATTGGCAACACTGAACTTAAAATTAATTGTTTTGTTCTAGCAAATACAAATTGATTTTAATGTATATAATCTGGAAATAAGTGATTGAATAATTCATTTACGTATGAAACGTGATTCCTGGATTGTTTTTCTTTCGGTCACTACGGTTTTTACACCATTTTACCACGCAAGACATGATTTATAGTTTTTATTTTTTCGCCGCATATTGCGTCTTTGAGCATCGATGTTTACGCGCGTAATGGCTGACTAATGTGTGAAAGTGTGCGTGCTGGCCTGTACATATAGCTGATCTGGCCGACTATGATGTCACACTTTTTAGTTAGCGAGACTCTGTCCAACTTTTTTTATACGTCCATGTTCTGTAGTTTATTATTAATATTCTATCACAATTTAGTCTAGATATTTATTCTTAGGTTATAGTTTAATGCGAAACCAAGTATTGCATAATAATTTTGTAAATATTATTGGATAAAAAGATAGTATTATTGAGTGTAAATATATTATTAGGTAGGTATATTGTATTACCAAAGTTGATTATGCGTTTTTCTAGTAGTAAATGTCAGATCATGTTTTAGAGTAGGTAATTCTTTTTTAAATTTAGATTAATTATAGATGGGCATAATCTATTCAGGTTTCCAAGCACGATAAATAAAAATGAGTCGAAATTGTCAATCAAAGTGCTATTGATTGTCAATGTTACTAATGCTATAGTGTAGGTTTGTGGTCTTATGATGATGATGATCCAGCAATAGTCAATTCGTTTAAACATTTGAGTTTAAACAGTTTCGCATATTATCAGTATGTAAGTAAATGGTGCAATGCGCACTCGGCCTATGCAACTGAAGTTTGTTACACAAGGTGTAAGAAAAACCCTTTAAGCATAACGAAAGAATCGATAGTAGATATTAAAGATGTAGATACTCTGCAAATTTTTAAAATAGAGCGACGATTTTTTTGTATAATTTTAGTTACCAGCTGGTGAAGAAATTTATGGTGAAGTAGCTCGAGAAATGCGCATACGTATAGAACACAAGAAACATATCGCACCTTTATTTGGAAACCGTTATTAAAACAGAAAAACTAAATTTTACAGCAGAGCTAATTTACGATTTTTGCATACATAAAATGAGATGTTTCTGGTATTATTTGTTAAATTATTGGTTTCTTGTAAAGTCATATAATTTAATATTTTCTATACTTAATTATTTTTTATTTATGCATTTAAATTTTTATAGTAACACTTTTGCAATTATTAATTTTTTTTATTAGGATTCATATAAAAACAAAATATTGTATAAAAACAAAATATTGGGAAACTAAATACACCAGTTAAAATCATTCTGTAAATTTTGCCGATAAAAGTAAGATGGCGTTTATTATATAAATTTCGTGAAAAATTGGTTTGGTAACGGTTTCCAAATAAAGGTGCGGTATAATAGCAGGCGTGATAGTACTAACAATACCTAGTATGTGGATTTTGAGCGGAACCCAGTAAAAATCTGTTTTAGAAAATTGTCGACACATCTAGATCTTTCAAGATAGGAAAGCATTTTAAAAATAGAACCTTGATATATGCTAGGCTTTAGGCTATAGAGTTTCTCTTACACCCTCTATAGTTAGTCAATTCAAAGCATTTCTCCACCAAACATTGTTTTTAAGTAAGTACTTAATAATTTTATCATTTTGTGTAAGCATTCGTTTAGATATATTTTTATTGTTTTGTAAATATGATGAGTGCTCTCTCTCTGTATGCATATATTTTACACTGGTGCATTTAAGAATCAAGAATATATTTTAACATTAATTACCGAAAAGGCTTGGTATAGATTTTTAGGTCAAATTAAAAATATCTATCTATTTTATTTTCTATATGCAAGTCAAATAAATAGTTAGGCATTTTAAATTTTTTCAAAGCATGGATGCAAGTTTGCCTAATCGTATTACATTGTACATACGTAAAATTACCGGACAAAATAATTGTATTCTAACGATTAAAATCCTGGTATCGATCATATCGATAAATGAGTCATTTCAAAAAAGGAATATCAAACAACTGATGTTTCATAACTCGTGAATATTTTTTAAACGTCTATTGCATTTGGTTTTTTTTTTTTGATATTTTTATTTGTATATTTGATGTATTTGTCGTAAAGAGTTGTAAGAATAGTATCGAAATAAAGATTGGTGGTGCAAATTTATATTATGTTGTTTTTCCATACCTTTCCTTAGCTTTTTCCAAATTACAAAAAGCGTTTAAACCGTTTCAGTTTTCTTTCTTTGAGACATTAAAGCTTTACAGCCTTATAGTAGCTAGAATGCCGAAGAGAATATAATATTGTATGACGTTATTCTGCGCTCTTTCGTCACCCGTATCTATGCGTTAAAATAGGCTTGCATGAATATCATACATATCATGCGAATTTAACATTTTCATAAACAGCAGCTACCTAAATACTATGATCAAGTAGTTCAAGCAACAGCTGATAGATGGCGTTGTTCAGTCGTAACAATAGCACACGAGTAGATAATTACCAGAGGGAAACCTTCTAAAGGGTGAGCAAAATTTTTACCTATTCTTATAGGGTTGGAGAAGGAGGATTAAAATACATACACAAAAGTTTGTTTACATCTATTTTTCCTTTAATAATTTGAGACATACTTTTAGTCATAAACTTAACACATAATTTCAAAAAGTCTTCTTTGGTCTTAAGGATTATTAAAAAAAAATATGTTTTTGCTTTTTCGATTGCTGGTCAAACTTAAAATTAACTTTATTTACGTAGGTTTTATCACACAACCCTTATAAATCGTCATATTTAAAGTTACCATTATCAAAATCTTACGACCCCTGTCCCACGCTAGATGGTAGTCTCCATACACACCAGTCGTCATATCTACATTTACACCTTTCATGCACCCAGTACAATAAACCATATTTACACTCTTTCTAATTTATTCAAATGTAAACAAACACACACGACGCGACACACAGCGAGCGGTGTGGTAGCCCTTTGTTAAAGCTCTGGCCGAACCAGTATAAACCGGTTTCGTTCCGTACGTGACGAGCCGCCAGTGTTCCCGCACACACGCGCATCATACTTGTAGTGGTGTACTTACCATGGCGCTATTCTTTGAATCTTTGTCTCTGTCCTACTCTGTGTCACTAGTAAGTTTTATGTACGCATTTTGGCATGTCTAAACCTGCCTTCAGAGCAGTGAACATTTCATAATAACACCTTGGCCAATCAGTCTGTTCAACTTGGCACTACATATAGTACTTATATGAAAGTGGATGAGGCCTGAATCAGTAGAGGGTAATTTATGGCCGAGATCATTGAGTTAAATGTACTAGAGAAGCTATTTCAAACAAAAGGTATCGCGTAACTTGATGACAGCGGAGCAAGCGGGGCGTGTGATGTTTTCATAGATATAATCAATACGCGCAGACGCAACTTTATTTTATTATTCTGCCTACTTGTTACTGTGTGTCTGTGTACTACTTTCCCTACTGTATAGGGAATAAATAAAAAAGTTTTTAAACTGTAAAAATATTTGAATTTTTTATAAGTTTAGTTCTGCTGTTTGGTATAGTAATCCATAGTTTTATTAGTTCTATGCTTCATGATGCAATCTAATTGTTGTGTACTGATTTATTATGGCTCGAATTAAATGAATTCTGTTATTGAATGTTGATGGCTGATTCATTGAATGTTAATTCAAATTTGTAAATACTTCTTCAGCTTGCTTCACAGTATTAATCTAGTTTCATGTCATGGCTAAGGAAATCTAAAAATCCAATCCATCCATATTAAAATAAATTAATATATTAACTATTCTTAACGTGATTATATCGAGAGTTTACTGCGAAAACTCACTAATCTACATTTTACTACTTGAAAAATTAAAAACTTTAGTTCAACACAAAATTTATGGTGTGGTTTACGAGATAAATAATGATAAAAACAAACAAACATAAAATCTTTATTTTACATATTGCCCTAACTACTATACTATATATACTGTATACTGGATACAAGGCCTACTAAAACTATAGCATTTGTATTAGATATAATCTTTAAAAAACGCAATAATTCAAAACTCATTGTATTAGTCATAAACTTTAAAACGCAATATCTCAAAACGAACTTGACTGCACTTAGCTGGTTTTCGCAGTAAACCCTATTATTATTTTAGTGTCCTTAATTATTTAACGTCGATAGTGTCAACTCTGCGCATTCAAATGTCCTTACTCTTTGATATTCACATAAACATGGCCGCCACAGTAAGGCGTCGTCAAGAGTTACAATAAATTGATAAATATGACTACATTAAACGTTTTTAAAGATAATATGTTGAAAAGTTGTATTTCTCGAATTGTTTGAACAGTATCTCAATACACACGAAGGCATAGTTTAAAAAACAAAACAGCACTCAAACGTGTGATGCAAGCAAGCGCTTGTCACAGACTAAATGAATTGGAGTGCACGCGCTCCAACGCGTGTTACAAACAATCGAGTTGAGGTGCCTCCTCTAGTACGAAGTACATTTAACTCAAAGGCCGAGATGATGAAATTATGAATAAAAGTCTGTGAAATATTACAATTGTTTATTATTTTTGTCAATATTATGGCGTCGCCAGGCGTACATAAAATTTCCATACAAAAATTATGCTAGTTGAACATTTACATACAATTTAAATATTACATAATTCAATTATTTTATATTATATAACTATAAAGTTGTCATACAAAGTTAGCTTATCACAATATTTCCTTAAAATTATTTGGGAATAAAAATCTAGCCCATTATAATATTATTAGATACAATATTCACATTTTAAACAAAATAGATAACATGAATATAATTTGTTTCGCTTAGAAATAATGATACAAATAAATATAAATATATTCGAACATAATACTATCGTTTTCAACATTATTTGGCATATCTTTTTTACTAAAATTATTTTCATTTTGGTTGATTTTAACTTAAAATCAACCAAAATGTTATTCATTCAAATATTTACTTTGAAGGAAAATATAAGCTGCCAGTGTTAAGTAAAAAAATAATCCCATTATATTTTTGTGATGGAATACATCAATTCTATTTTTAAATCAATGAAAGGGACGAGTAACCTATTATGTAGCGAACAAGAATAATTGGGCCGGTGTTATATATCTTTTATCTATTACAACTACATCACTCTAACGTTTGTCAAATTGTTGTCAATTGAAAATTAACTGCCAAAAGTTTTTAGTCACATCCAATATTATACCAGATAGTTCGACTGTGAATAATAATAACACCACAAACTAATTAAGCCAAGCTTCTTTTAGGATTTTAGATTAATTTAAAAAACCGAGATTTTTTTTTCTAATAAAAACCCCACTAGTTTTCTAAGTCAGTTCGTCAGTCCCTTGACTAACAATGCTGATAGTGTGATGAATAATTGTAATAAATTATGTGTAGTCATATTTGATGGCAAAAGTAAGTAGACATAGGGAATGTAATTAATTACTTGATGACCTACATAGGTCCTACATAGGCCGGTCCTAATGGAATTTAATGACGAAAGGTAGCTTTATAGGGGAGGCCTATATCCGGCCGTGAACTAGAGTGGGCTGATGATGATGATGATGACTAATAATGATATTCTGTCAAAGAATGTAAGCCATGTGCCGATAAGTCGGGCTACATCCTATGTTTTGAAACAATAATTTAAACAGAATGAAAACACACCGTGCCATCCCCAAACGGTCTATTGTAAACGGACAATAGGATAGTTGCTATGAAAACATTACAGTACAACTTGTGTCATTCATAATAACGCACGTATTTAAAAATTAATTCTTTATTAAAAACAACATTGCTTTCGAATCTGGACAAGTGGTAGCTGATTACATATCTTGCAATGAGAATAATCCACAATTGCGCAATATTTATTGGGTATCGCAAATTTTTGAACGACACACATTGACAGAAAAATAATCTTAGAAAAATTTGTTTCGCTCCAAATAGTAATTTATTTAGTTCTTGGCACTGCTTTATAAAAAAACCAGAAAAGTCAATTGTTTTAGTGTCGCGAGATATCGATTTGCATCTGATATCTCGCGGTCTAGGTACCGCGCTTTGCAATCTATTGGCTATCTGCCAGTTTCATATATTCGACTTTGCCATTACAGTAGTACTAATGTGCTAATCCTATGGAATAAAGTAAACACATCGATTAATCCTAAATATTACGAGTGACTGCTTCGACGAGTTGTGGCAAATATTGTGCACCAACAATGTCCCAAGTTAAACTAGTTGTTAATAATGATCCAGGTTTACTTAAATACGAAGGACATTGAAGTATTGCAAAGAAATGTCTATGACCGATTCCAAACCTAATGTTTTTTTAATCATTAATGCAAGCTCTTTGTCAGTATTTGCGTTGCAATGCCATTGTTTAACTGCAATGCTAAGTTATAAATTATGTCCTATAACTATATTGCTAATAAATTTAGTCTCATTTAAGCTTATGATTTGTCTTCTATGAAGGGAAATATTTTTAAAATGTTAGATTTATTTGGCGTTTATTAACCAATTCCTTAAATCAGGCCGGGAGTATTATACGAAAATCTTCCATCGTTGCCTTTGTCACAAACTATAATGAGGTCCTAACGTAACACAAACACATTGTTTCTTTGTGGCTTCGAGGAAGCCTTGCACTCTTCAAACGGTCAACAGTAAGTAGCCACACGTCATCGCTAATTTTCCTCCAATCACAAATTAATAGGCGCTTAGCACCGTAATTTTGACGTTCAATTTATTACTAGGTAATATACATCACAAAAAAGCTGCATTTAGCAAGTAGCAAAACATTTCTATCCAAAATTTACAAAATGCTCAAGACACTTACTATCGGACTTGCAAGCTTTCTTACAAAAGCTTAAACCGGCACCCAATATGAAATCCGCAAAGTCCAATCCCTATATCACATGTTGACACAACGCAATTTCTTCTCTGGGATTCTAGACGCAAACTGATAACTGGGCACAACGGCTTTCGCTTCAGCTTTCTCTTCTCTATCTTCAACTTTCTCTCCCATAATAGTGTTTAAGCATATTCTCATATCGGCAGCAAATTTTCTGACTAACCTCTCTAATGAAAATAAGTGCTCATCTAAGGCTTCCGGGATTTCTTCTCTCATGAAATCAGCTAATCTTAACAAATACTCCGCATTAGATCCGGAGTTACCGCGACATTCTAAGATTTGCTTAGCTATGTCAGGTAAAGGTGCTGCTCCTAACCAATGCCTGTTTTCAGGTACAGCTATGTAGAGTAAAGCATCTTTCTTATCGCTTATTGAAGAACTAGAACTAGAGGAAGAACCGAATATAGAAGATCGTGGATGGAAGTTTACTGTGTAGGTCCTGTAGCCTCCTAGTTGGCACTCCCTGGTGGTGAGGTAAGGTAAGGCTGCGCTGTTTTCTGCAGACACCAGAAATGCTTTCCCCCATGTGATACCCTGAAACAAAGAAACCGTGATAATTTGGCACCTCAACATCCTCATGATCATATTTTGCTATTGGCTACGAGATGAAAAGATTTAAAGGCTTGTTCTTAAAACATCAATTTGGAGATATGTAACAAAATGTCGTGTCAAAATATAGATAGCCAAAAAACAACCAGATTAGCTATGTTTTATCAATATAAATTGAACAAGTTTGCACTCGTCCGTCTCGACGAAAATATATCTATCTCAAAAACAGATCTGTCTGTCAGTTACGCACATAACAAACAAGTGCATCTAAATTATCGTGATAATGTTGTAGCAATGGCAGCATGTTAGCTGAAAGAAATATTTCAAGATAATTATATGAGACATATTTGAAGTGGTTTTGTTTTATTTAATTTGAGTATGTTGACCATATAAAAAAAAATCCTACATGAATTGCCCTAATAGAAAATAATTGCTATTAGCTAATTTATGTATTACATTTTACCACATCCCTCTAATACCTTTTTACCACACCACATAATTAAATGCGCTAAATTTATGACAAATAAGTAGTAGTAGTAAACGAATAGTAGAAATACCAGCGATCTTAATTTTTTTTTAAAACATTGTATTTGTGGTTGCCTCGTCAATAGAAATCGGAGTTAACACCCTTTTGACAAATTTCGACTTAAACCAACTGACCGACACTAAAAGTAGGGTGTTTTCCAGTTGTCGAACAAATGCCAATATTCTGTCACAGAGAAAATTATATTTGGCGAAAGCTATTTACTTAAGCCACCTCTCAAATGATAATTATTATCACGCTACACTCAATGCTTCACGTGTCTAGCAAGTTTTTTGTATATATTATCGGTATGTAAATGTTTGATAACAACTTCTGATGTTATGACGTAAATTTCGGTGATAATGCTTTTAATTTATTTTGAATAGAAAATGAAGTCGAGAGGACCACAGAAGAAAACGAACCATTAAAGTTGGATTATGGTAAGAGCTGGTCGAAAATCTAACAAAAAGAAATAAAAATATTAGCGGTCCTACCCGCGTTCGCATAGGTGACAGATATTAAGATCATGTATACATCTTTACTATACACGTTCTTAATACTTAACTAATTACTGTTACGAGTAAAAGTAAATAAGCAAGCAAGTAATACGCCTTTACTGCAATTACATAAACGGCATCGCAGTTCATATTATACGAAGAAGGCGATAAAATGGGATTACTAGCGATTCCTAAGGTTAGGAGGTTGGTACGAGTGTGCTTAGCTCGATAGTCGCCGATCTAACTGGTACAATATTTTTAATGTTACTTAGTATAAAGGAGACCGATACAATGTTTCAAGTGTAGTTGCACAGCTGTGCCCTAAATAAACGAAGATAAAGACAATGAGCAATTATTAATTTTCAATTCACTGAGGATATAAAATTTGCAATCTGGTTGGAAATTAATTGTGAATTTAATAAATAAATTATATTAATAAATATAAATCACATAAGAAATCTCTCCATGGATTGGAGAGAAGAAATTGGAGAAGGCCCATCTTAACAGTGGGTCTTAAGGGCTGTGATGTTCATGTAAATTTAGCTTTAGATTTGTGCCGTGCAATAAATTTCGCGAATACATAATATTGGGCAGTTCGCAATTATTTATCGATGAATGAAATACCAAAGCGCCTCTCGCTTATAGACAAATTTGAACTACTGCCAATGTTTTGAAATGACAAAAATCTTTGGTGATATTTGGATCTGTTGGAATCCGGTAAAAACCAGTGATTATTATTAGACGATCCCAAAATATTTCAAGGTGAATTGCCAGGTCATCTGTATAAACCAAAGGTCTTGCGTGTTTAAAATTTAGGACAATGAATGATGTATTTATTCTTCATGTGAAAACAATATTTAAAAAAATTATCATATTACTGATTTTTAATCAATGAACTTGACAATGAACTTTTGAATATAACGAATACAAGAATATATCGAATATGCTACAATGTTATTTAGATTACACTAAACAGATTAGGTTGGTTTTGAAGATTTGACGATTATCTTTATCCAAGACAAAACACGAATATGTACAATGTACAACAATAAATCCCATTTCACTTTGCAGCTCCCTTGTCCATACACGTCATTACGTACGTATTCAATTCCGATGTGGTTTACTCTAGGGTTACTACCTACCGCTAGTGGATTTAGAATACATAATGTCACACACTCATTTAATAAATTGAAAGAAGACTACAGCATCTTAATTGCTTTAAAAAATGAAAGTTATACCAAACTGTTCGGCTAGCGACGTTTAGTATATTAAATCTCTCTATAAATTGTGCTCGGATTTATAAGGCGATCAACGGAACGCAAGGGTCTTGCAATCTAGCCGTAAGAGATGGAAAACTTGATACAAACCCTGTGCCCTACCGTCTTGCCAGCGTGGCACAGTAGGCTGAAGTAATGATAACAAATTTTAGCGGAGATCTTCAGTGCGTCATTTGTGGGCTAAGAGAGTGGACAGTCTGGACGTTTTATTACAGCCGTATCCGATAAGTCAGTATGGCATTAAAAAAATCTGTAATACAAGTGCAATGACCGCATGTGTGTAGAGACAATATTTTGAAAACAAATCAATTATATAACAACAAAATTCGATAACGCCGACAACTACAATGTGTAAAGCTGATATTGGATTTGCTACTCAGAACATTTGCATTTTGGCTTTATCTGGACAGTTGGCATTACGGTTGGCATATCAAAACCTGATAAAACACGAGGTCATTAGCTGATCGACAGAAAAAATAATCTTAAATTAATGCCAAAATTTATGGTCATGTAGGTAAGACAAGGATTTGTATAGCATCAGTAATTTCTCTTTATGCTGTAAAATTTGAAGCAACATAATTTGGTAGATTTTGTTGCCTTGTAATAGGATAATATTGTTTACCTAGTTTATTTGTTTCCGAACATAGATACTATACTGAATCATCTAACATGAGTTCAGTATAGTATCTGTAAGAAGGTCTATTTCCCAAGATTGAAATAGCTTAGATTTTAGGTTCACGAATTCCGACACTCCAGTCGTTTAAGGCTCATTCGCACATATAGGAAATATTAGGCTATTCTAGGGAAGGAAGGCAAATTGTAACAGGTATGATATTGCATAAGACAATAGAAATATCAAACGAGTTCTTGACACGAGCACAATACCGGTATCATTCCAACAATTATTCCTTCAGTACGTGAAAGATAAAACTTAAACAGGCTAAAGCACGTATTGTCCTATAATAGGAAATGAACTCTTGATATTATTACAATAAGCGGTCTGTTTTAGTACAATGGGTTAAAAGTAAGTAATGTGTTAATCCATTATTATTGTACGACTGTAGGTACTCATGGAAACTCATAAATTGAAGACCACGTGGATTGATAGTAATTATAATACCTGTGGTTGCAAACTACGCAAGTTTTTAGTTAATAGTTGTAGTTACTGAGCGTGTGTTTTATAAAAAACTAGCGATTCGCACGGGTGCAATGATGAAAATTTAAACTTATCAGTGTCTCTTTACAATATTATGCATGTATTGTACAGCCAGTTGGATAGCCAGATGGAAATGGTTAATGGACAAATAAATATATTTACATACAAACTAACCAAAAATTCTTAACTCTGTAATGCGAATATACTATACATCAATTTAAACATGGATACAAAATCACGTGCACCGGACACATCCATCGTATCATATCACTGTCAATTTGCAAATTGCCGGATGCTATTTCACCGAGTTCAAACGTGAGTTTATCATTTATCGTTTGTGAATCTTCAAGCAGAGGGTGATCGAGGTCTTGCAATAAATTATCATCACCATCAGCATCATTTTTGTCCATACTTGACCCACTACTGAGTTGGGCCCCCCCACATTTACGAAGGGAAATTAGTTTACTGAACACGCTGGCAAGACAGATTGGTTTGTATAAGATTTTTCTCTAGCTGCTAGGTAATCTGCCTCTCGCGTTCCTTTAGTCGTCTTTATTCGCCTACATTTTTTATGTCCAAAAAAGTGCAAGTATTTGTCTTGCGTTCTAAATTAAACTGACATTAGTTAGCACGAGTTTAACGGCAACTGCGTCTTACTTTCTTTTATGTTTCGCATTGTTTGTGGATGACGAGACTGTATAATCTTAAAATAGATCTAGTAGTGTTTTAGTGTATGTACGTACATATATTGGTTTATTTTGATCATCTATGTAAATATTGGCAAAGCTTCAAACATTCTAAAAGCAGTATTGTGACGTAATATGAAAAGGCCTTAATAAGGCTTTTATTAGTGAATTCTTTATTTGCTGATAAGTATTTCAGTAATAAAGAAACATCTAAACTTTAAACATTTTTAAAATATAAACAAAGACGTGCCGAATGTTTCGAAAATTCCATTCCTTCCGTAAGATAAAAAAAAACTCCAAGCATATAAAATATAGCCAAACACCGATAGAATACACGTGTCACCAATCACCATCCCATTCCTTCGGTATCGTAAGAAAAGAAAAACTTGATATAAAACCATGTGCCAACCCGTCTGGCCAGCGTAGCCCAGTAGGCTAATTACCCGTCATGAAATTGGAGGACATGCCATGGAGCCCGAACTCGACTCATCAGCGGGTCATGAATGTGGAATGTCAGTGGGCTGAGTAGTAGTAAATCATGGTAGTCTTAGTAAATTTAATAAACAAGTGACACGAGTAAAGAAGCACGTGTTAATAAAGTGTAATGCGACACACGTGCGCAGTACGCGAAAATAATATGAATAGAAATCAAAGCAAGCAAATTATTTACATTAATACAAAGTTGTATTAATGTAATTAATAAAGAAAAACAAAGTCAAGGCGAAGGCCATGTATTAGATAATAAGAATGTATGCCGTGATACCAATAGTATTATTTATAAGCTCAAACATGAAAGTATTGCCAAGATATTAAAAGGAAAATAAGAAGTAAAATAATGGTTTGACAATACTTTCTTGTACCTGCAAAGATCCAACATATTTTATATTTTACATTTTTGGAGGTTTTATTTTATTGCATCTATATGGAATAAAATAATAATTGCAGACAGAGAGATACAAAGAAATAGAAACTAATTAATTTGTGCACAGGAAACCGTGTTAGCGAAAACAGTAAAGGAAGTTCAATCAGTAGTTGAATCAGCCAAGTGTACAATTCCTGGATTGAAGTTTTTGTAGTTTAAAGGAGTTTTAACCTAGATTTAACTTTGTGGTTTTTACGGAAGTCCGCTTGCACTTAAATCAGAGAAGTGTAACGTTAATTCTGTTTTTTTTTTTTGTGTCTGGCAAATTTTAATCCGCAAACGTCATTCGGATGCGCGGTTTCCTTCCTGTTTACCACCATTTTACTTATTTTCGGATTTATACGTGACCTGTTTAATTTTGCTTTTGTTCTGTCAAAAGCAGAAGCCTATTAGATTTAAACATATACGTTTCAGACAAGCTTTTGGGGTGTTACGTTGATTTAGACAAAGGTTTGAACAGATTCTTTAAGGTATTTAAATCTTATTTACTGAATGCCATCAATTGACAAATAAAACTTTCTGAGAAATAATGTGGGTTTCGCCCTACCCTACATCATGTGGAAGACATTTAACTATTTATATTAAGGTGGAAGAACCCCTACTTTACAGAATACTGCTGTAAATAAGGAAATCATCATCAACTATAAGTGGCATTCAATAATATAAAATGCAATGGTTGATTTATATAATCCACGTCATCATCACCAGCCAACTTTAGTCAACTGCTGAACATACATATCCCTAATAAGTGGACTTCTTGACGGCCTCAGGACGTCGTCAGGAAGCCCTACACTATGCTTTTTATTGATCATGCTACCATTAATTTAGTAGGACAAGCATCAAAAGCGCTCACTAATAAGCAATAACAGTAAAAGCAAGCCGCTAGTTGACCGCAATCAATCAATTACTGAACCTGACGAAAACGCCGCATTAGATCTTGCAAGTGAAACAAATGAACCCATTAAGGTATTTGGAAATCTTTACGATAATCCAATTACTAGATCATTTGGGCGTGCTAAAGGCAACGCAATAAATAATTCGTTTCGAAAATTTTACAATTTCAAGGTAAAGCCTAAAAGGATTTTATTTGTAATAAAATGATACTTTAAACCAGAATTATTGAACAGGAAAAATGCGATCAAGACTGCTTGTAATTAGGTCACGCCGAATTAAAATTATTCACGGAGATAAGGTTAACCACATCGCAAACATTTTGCCATAAAACAATATTTTCATGCGTAATATAAACATAATCTATTAATTTATTCGTCTTTAGACAAATATTTTGTTCTCCAGGCAGATGAGGAGAAACATACAAATATCCTGTGGTATTCCTCAAGCAAATATTCCCAGAGTTATCTATTTTGATTCTATCATTTGAATAGCACATACGAAAACATCTGTTATCCGTGTGGTGACGGATTTATGGTGACCCATTCCATCCTTAGGGCGTCGTAAGAGCAGACAAAGTAATGAAAAGGCCAGTAACCTAGCCACAAGACCAGGAAAACTTGATACGAAAACCCTGTGCCTATTCATCTGCCAGCGTAGCACATTAGGCTAATTACTCTCCTTGTTACCGGAGGCCCGACTCAGTAGTAGGTCCCTCCATGTAACTGGAGGAAGCCTGACTAAGCAGTGGGTTATCTTAAGGCTGAGTAGCAGTATAGGAAACGGTCATGAGAGGAACCGAAAGCATGATATGGATGTTAGTAAATTAGTTTAGGTTTGAAATGGGCGCAGCGATTTTTCATGACAAGTCCGCTTTAGCTACGTTTTCACACATTTGATGTGCTACGTTATTAGAAGTATTTTGGATTTGTAATATTGCTTAACCAAAATCACGTGTTCTTAATTTCAAAGAAACTAAGTCAATACGAGCGATGTTAGCCATTTATATGCGAACATACAACGTGTTGATATTCTCTAGAGCTATATTCTATCAATCATAATTAATTTAGATAAAATATTGTAGCAGCTAATGAAGGGAAAGTTTATATAATCTTTTAATAATAATGATTCATAATGAAAGCTAAACAAATCAGGTCTTTGTTCAGTTACTATAAATGGAAACAAAAAATAATTAAAATTCCAGTTGAACTTTTGATACCCATTCTTACCCTAGAGTTATGGGATATTAATAAACAGGTTGTGTAAGCGATGTGATAGGCATTCTAAGAACATGAATTGTAAAAGTAGATTCCCAGGAAAATATAATGGGTACCTATACAAATGAATTTCAACATGTTGCGGTTATTTCACTTTTTACTTATTCTAGTAATCAACCTGATAGTTTTATCGAACAAAAGCATGTCCTTTAAGAGCGAATTGGTGTTATTGATACATCTTATCGGTTCGGCCTAAGAAACACCGACGGAATTCACAACATGCAAGTGGACAATAAAATAAGTCAAACACACGAGACAATAACTACGGGGGAAACTGAACAAGAAACACATCAAAACAATTTCAGTCCTGCAGTTTCCCTAATGATAACGTTTGTTTCCAACAACAACCAAGGGTTATCGTTAGACCGAGCTCAATTATTTTACAACGCTGCTGTTTCGAGAAAAATATCTGTGTTTTGAATTATTTCATAAGGTGCTAAATTAAAACATTTTACGTCAGAGGCATGCCTATCATTGGTAAGAGGTATAACCATTTCAGGAGGTGTAACCATTTCAGGAGGTGTTAGTAAACATGGGTTTTTAGTGGGAACGGCCGCACTCGTTTTGTGAGCTTCTGGGCGGCAGGATCTTTAGAAGATTTCCATCACAGTAAAAATATATTGCTATGCCACACTAACAATTAATATAGAAGTTTAATGGTAATCAGTTAATAAGCGCACGTAGTACATAATATAGATATGGCAGTAAATTTAGCGACCAGCCAATTTCAAAACGACGTCTTTTATGTTTCTTTAGGGCCTTTAAGTCTTTACAATGATAATGCTTGACCAATTCGGAGTCAAAATACAAGTGTGTGTGCTATACGACAATGTGTCAATGCAAATTCTGTGTTAACTCATCGATATGCTTCTGTTTCTCTTTTAATGTTTTGTACTAACTAACTTATCAGTTGTACACATTTTGTTATTCTCTGTTGACGCAGAATTTGGCCGAACAAAACGTTTTGTTCTTGGAGGAGTAAGCAAAATAATGCGCAATGCCAAAACGAAAGTAAATATTATTGGGGAACTCTCGAGCGATATCACCTATGCTATCAAAATATCACGCACCAAACTCGTGCGGAATCTCGACAGCCAAGAAATTTAGAGCATGGGCGCTAAATAGAAACACAAAAATAGATTTTGTTGTAATAAAAATCGCATATAATACTCACTTCCTTATCTTCTATGAGTGTTGCGACTCGGCCGGGCTGCAACAAGAAATGGATTTGTTAATTATGTAGAATAAAAAAAAGTTATTAATGACATAGAGTTTTCGTCATTTCAGTTCATGCTATGCTCATTGCGCCAAAGGGCCAAGAGTTCATTGCAGACTGCCTACGGGACCACTTGATGAACAAATTTTATATAGGTACTCAAAGTAAAGATACTCAAGATCATAATTTAATCATTTCAGCCTATAAATGCCCCAATACTGAGTCAGACCTCCTCCAAATTCATGGAGGGAAATTTTATCGCCCCCAGGATGGTTTGGGTTGGTGATATTGTGTATTCTAAAACAGTCACCACGCCGAGAAACATATAGATATAAATCTAAAACGCTATTCAAGATATATTTTGCAATATGGCGGCCACTGTCCGATACGATTGAGATATGACCTTAATATACAGACAAACATTAAACACGCCTACTTTATCAGTTTCACGAGATAAGACCGCAATTTAGGATAGTAACATCGTTGTTTTGATGAGAAAATTTAATAAATCATTATAGCTGTCGAGGAAGTAGTAGACACAGTATACAGATTTTGTAATGCATTTCTGTCTGTGAAAATCACCCTGATGGGGGAAAGTTTGCACATCAACGTCAACCAATGGCGTCAATCTCCTTTCTCCGCCAAACACCGCGAAAGATATCCAAAAATCGACTATTGCACAGGATGGATTTTGGCTCAAAATGTTTTTTAAATACTTAAGTAACAATAACAAGCAACGACCAAAACTTTTCTTGTCATTTTTAATTTAGCACCTTTTACTCCAGTGGGACAGACAGAAATTAACCGCTTTGACCAGCGCGCATAGTGTCCTCGCGCGTTTGGTAACACGCGGGGTACTGTACCGAGGATGTGGTGTCTCTCAGTGGTGGCAGTGGCATACGCTGACCATAACGATGGCATAACATCGGACTAGGGCTTTTTCTTAAGCATCTTTGACTGCCTCGTTGGTCTAGTGGTTAGATGTGCCGCCTTTGGATCAACGGGTCCCGGGTTCGATTCCGGGGTCGGGCAAGTGTGTTTGTCTAAACCAGAGGCACTGGCTCGGAGTCTGGGTGTCATTTCTATCTATAATATGTATGTATTTACAAAAAAAAATGTATATAAGTAGTTTATCATCCATCTCGTTACCATAACACAAGCATTAAGTTGCTTAGCTTGGGACGAGATGGCGTTGTGTGAAATGTCCAAGGATATTTATTTATTTATTTATCGTGTACTAATTAGTCGACCCTTAGACCAGTGGCGTCAGATGATATTATTTAAATACATTTTATTCCGCCGTTGTTATGTATAGCAGCGGAACCCTGTTGTACCCTTCAGGATATAATAGATTTATGACACTATGTTGTATTGCAGTAAGTTGTCATGCTCACTAAAATACTTCGAACAATGGTAGCGACGTGTCGAACAATAGTAGCTGGTCTACCACTTTCCTTTAACATGCGTTATGCTTGTGATTAGGTGCCGCTGTTTGGGGATGGCGCAGATTTAAGACATCTTATTCAACTTATTATTATCAGTATATCTTTTTATTTCATATTTTTTTACATATATTCTTAAAAAAAAATTGTTATTCAAAAAATATATATAAAACTAGTGGCCCGCCCCGGCTTCGCCCGTGCAAAGCGGGGGTGGGCTATACATATAAACCTTCCCCTTGAATCACTCTATCTATTAAAAAAAACCGCTTCAAAATCCGTTGCGTAGTTTTAAAGATTTATGCATACATAGGGACGGACAGAAGAATGCGACTTTGTTTTATACTATGTAGTGATAGTGATAATAGAAAACCCGTCGACAACGAGGTCGATGACCTAAGCTACCGACGGTTCAGGGCTCCAGAGAGAGGAACCTCCTCACGATCCTTGCCGAATCCAGGATGACTGCCTTTTGTATCAGGCCCTTAATCCAGCAACTCAGCGAGAGTTTCTTGAGATGTTGGTCGAAACTCTTCGCAATAAGACCGTTTACTGAAACGACTATCGGCACAATGACTGTTGAATCAACATGCCACATTGCGGTAACCTCGTGTGCCAAATCGAGATACTTGGTGAGTTTATCTTTTTCGGCTTTAACGAGTTTCTCGTCATGCGGGATAGTGACGTCAACAAGCATTGCCCGGCTCGCCAATCGGTCAATTATCACTATATCAGGCTTATTAGCGGGAATAGTCCTGTCAGTGATAATTGATCGATCCCAGTAGAGCGTGACATGACCATTGTCGAGAACTGGCGCAGGCTGGTATAGGGCACTTCAGTATCCACAAGACTATATTTAAGGGCAAGTTGTTGATGGACTATCTTGGCCACTTGGTTGTGTCTGTGCAAGTATTCTCCGTTAGCAAGACGAGAACAGCCAGAGACGATATGCCTAATGGACTCTCCTGGACGATGACAGGCTCGACAAATGTCGGCAGTCCCGTCCTTTAGGATATGTCTCCGGTAGTTATTCGTCATGATAACTTCGTCCATAATTGCACAGGCAAACCCTTCAGTCTCCCCGAAGAGGTTACTGAAGCGTAGCCAAGCCACAGAAGCGAGTTGGTCTACGTCCGGCCCAGTGAGAGCCTTGTAGAACCTTCCGTGTAACTCCTTGCTCTTCCATATAGTCGTGCGGTCCGAAATGCTTAACACCTGGGGCTTGCGCCAATTCTGTTTTGCCAAGGATAAAGGTGTGAAGGAATTGTCAACATTGGCCACATCTCGGTGCACATCCTCGGTTGACTGTAGGAAGTATTCCCGCAGATTGCATACCTCGCGGTTATGTAGGTTTTTGACGTTTAAATAACCACGTCCCCCACATTTCCGTGGGATATACAACCTCATAACAGACGAACGGGGGTGGTGCATTCGATATAAGGTCAATTGTCGACGAACCTTTCTATCCAAGGCGTCTAACTCAGACTGAGTCCACCTTAGAATGCCAAACGAGTAAGCAAGTGCAGGCATAACCCAACCATTGACAGCGCGCGCCTTATTACCTCCAGACAGAACACTTTTCAGTACTTTTGTAAGGCGGCATAAGAAACATGCTGTCAATGACTGTTTTATCTCCTTGTCAGCTATACCTAGTCCTTCTGCCATTCCAAGGTACCTATAGGTTTCCGACTCCGAGAGACATCTGAGTGACATATTTTCAGAGAGTTGTAATTCTTCCGAAGTTACAACTCTGCCCCTCTGTACATGAATGGCCGCACATTTGTCGACACCAAACTCCATTTTAATATCCTTACTAAAGTTTTCTGTGATCTTTAATAATGATACCAAATCAGATTTCTTTGGTGCATACAACTTGAGGTCATCCATGTATAAAAGATGTGATATGACCTCACCATCTCTGCGGAGTCGGTAGCCTATCTTTGAATCCATTAGTAGCGTACTTAATGGATTCATAGCTAGGCAGAACCACAAGGGACTCAGGCTGTCACCTTGAAAAATTCCACGCTTTATCCTTAATAAGCCTGTGGAGTCAGAAAACCCCGCCATGTCTGGCAGACAGAGACGTGTGGTCCACTGGCTCATGCATACTCTAAGAAAAGAGCATAGATTTGGATGGAGACGGTACAAATCCAGTACTCTACTTAGCCATGAATGAGGCACCGAATCATACGCCTTTTTATAGTCTATCCAGGCCATGGAAATATTTTTTTTGACTCGACGGACTTGTTGGCAAATAGTCATGTCAATAAGAAGGAGTTCTTTAGTACCCCGAGACCGTGGCTTACATCCATTTTGTACGGGTGCCATAATATTATTAGCCAAAATGTGCTCCATAATTTTGAATTTTAAAATGGAGGTAAGCAGCTTGTAGGTAGTCGGCAAGCAAGTAATTGGTCGATAGTTTTTCGGTTCCGAGGTACTACCAGATTTGTAAAGGAGGTATGTGACACCGGTAGTCAAAAACGTAGGCAAAGATCCAGTTGCAATAGCGTTTTGGAATTGTGTTGCCAGACGCACGTGTGAACTGTGGAACCGTTTCAGCCAGAAATTGTGTAGACTGTCCGGTCCCGGACTTTTCCAGTTTGGGGCCGAACTAAGTGCACGAGCTATGTCAGCTTCGTCAACATTAATTGGCCCCATGGCTGTGATAGGTTCACATGCGCGTCTAACAACACTCATCCATTCGCCTTCGGAGTGAATAACTGGTTGTGACCAAATATCCTGCCAGAATGAGTACATTCCGACATGGTCAGGGGTCACACCAGGACTCATTTGCCGACTATTTTGCTCCCAGTTTCGATATACCTTCTTCGCATCACTTTGGAAGAGGCGATTCTGATTATATCTATCAGAGCGCTTCTTGAAGCGCCTTATGCGTTTTGCCCATGCCTGTACTTTTTGTTTATAAAAGTCCATGCGTTCCGTAACCGAAGCAGTATATTCTTGGGGTCTGATCCCAGTCCCCTCAAAAGCTTGATGTACGAAACGCATGACTCTTTGACGATTATTGCCGGATCTAAATGTTAATAATTTAGATATTAAATAATTTATATTTTAATTATTCAACTTTATTGTTATACAGTTAATATTTAAGTTGAGCGCCTTTACGAACCAGTAATTAATCATTTTATGTAGGTACACGGTCATTGTAATAGGGCGTTTAAAAAAGACAAGCCCGCTGAGTTTCATCCGCCAGGTCTTCTCGCTAAGTGCCGCTTTCCGACCTGGTAATAGTTTAATAAAAATGATGCGTCCGTTGACGATTGTAAACGCCATAATTGGTTTATAGATTAAAGCATTTTTCTTTCTATTCTGAAATCGTCAAAAGAAGCAATATCATGACAACATTATAATCACCTATTATGTCATGTACGACATTGTATGATAGATAACCTAACCTGCAATTGTTAGGTTATGTTAAAGTTATGAAAGTGTTACAATATCTAGCCTCACGCGTTACCGGCACCGAATATCGAATGATAACGGTATTTATGAGTTACATACAGAAATCTATATTCTGTGTGGTGAGAGAATTAGAACAATGTCACCAACCCAAATCATTCTGAGGATGTCGTTAGAGGAGACCAGAGGAACGCAAGGAGGCCCGACTTAGTAGAGGACCATTTATGGGCTGAAACGAGTATGTATACATTCGAACTATGGTTTCGACTACTAAAGAATATTGTAAGTAGATGTAATGTCACCAATAACAAATAGAAGAAATATTGCATAAGAAACTGAGCGAAAACTTCACGTTACTCTGAGACGCACAACTTCACGTTACAATTGATGAATAAACCAATGAACTACCCGGTGAATTTTGTAAGTTTCCGATTTCTAAATTGTATGTTTTTGTTCAATAATGTGTAACCTATATACCTACACAGTTAGGTACTTTGAGAGAAAATAACCGCAAAATGATGTAGTGCTTTAGGCAGTGGCTTTTTGCAGCGATGAGGTGAGGGCAAAGGCCGGTTAAGAGAGATCGCACAGATGTATGCGCCAAATGAATCGAATTTAAGCAGGGCTCGCACACAATTCATGGGTATCGACGCGGACAAGCGTGCGACGTTTGTAGGATTTCAGACAATGAATTCCAAAATTCGGTTCGTTCGGCGCTTTTAAGTGTGCGATCATCAACGTCGAGAGCGCTCTAGTAAAGCTATCGGCGCCTGTTTAGTAGTAATCTAATATATAAAATTCTCGTGTCACAGTTTTAGATGCCAAACTCCTCCGAAACGGCTTGACCGATTTTGATGAAATTTTGTGAGCATATTGGGTAGGTATGAGAATAGGACAACATCTATTTTTCATCCCCCTAAATTTTAAGGAGGGGGGTCAAAAAAAAATTTGTTTATTTTTTAGAGAAAATTTTTTGCTTTTATTTTTTTAAGATTCAGCATAAAAAAAATACAAACAACCCTAAATTTTCACCCCTCTACGATCAACCCCTATTAAATTACATGGCAAAACAACGTTTGCGATAGGAGATGTTCACGATATCTCTGGAACCATAAGACTTAGAGGGTTGCGCGGGGTGGGGGTTGCGAGGGAAGGGGGTTGCGCGGGGGATGGTTAATTATTTGGCAAAACAACGTTTGCCGGGACAGCTAGTGTATTATAATTTTACCTAGCAATAGAAGTAGTAAACAAAAACTTTAGTTAGTATTGCTACATGTGTGAAAGAGGAGTTGGAATACCTTTATTCTATGTGAGGTGAGATGAGTAGGTACCGATGCGACCTTGGGTAACAGTTTCGGCAATAAAATACTACTATTACTCTGCCTAAATACATGCCCAACTCAGGGCCGGATTTAGGGGGGGGCAACCGTGGCGAAAGCCCCGGGGGCCTCCACAAGCAGGGGGCCGCCACAATAGACTTCGAAAAAAAAAATCTTTCAAATTTCAACTAGTAAACCTAGTAAACATCTTTCCAAAAAAAGCTCGAAAGGTTCCGTTCGTTAACACTAAAATTTAATTTCAAATAATTCTTGTTTCTGATTATATTCATATGTGTTTGTTAAATACTAAGAGAATCTACTTGGTTTCACAATAAGCTATTTATCGAAACACTCGACTGAAAAAAATTGTTCATTTTATTTGGAAAATAATTTGGGGCAAGGGGGCCTCCACTCCTTTGTTGCCCCGAGGCCTCTGGACCCCTAAATCCGGCCCTGGCCCAACTGCTTAGTCGGGTCTCCTACAATTACATGGAGGGTACTTAGTTTACTGTGTGCTATCTTGCTGCTAAGTTTCCGACCTTATCATTTCGTCCTGTCGTTTCTCACAACACCCTCAGAATGCAATGGGGTGGTCACACTGTTTATTCCAAATCCGTCACCACACGAACTGCATAATGTGAAAATACATTATATGTATTGACGGTAGCACAAGGAAAATTCATTTTAATAACTTTAATGACGTCAAATTGTGATTTATTCTCAACGTAACGTACTTCCCAGGAAAGTAAGTCTGAATGGCATCCAATGTTGCAGTAACTCAATGTCTCTGTATCAATATTGCAAGATATTTGAGAACATAGACAGGTAGTTATTTTCATTGTGCGTTTCATTGATTCAACTTGTTAATCGTAACATGTTGAGTACTTAGTGCTTAGCTGCTATGCCTGCATAGGTAGAGAACGTGTTGGCGACGGAACCGTTGGAGGAAGAGGCTTGGTAAATTAAAAATGTTAGACCATAAAAAAAAAATATAACAATGGACAAATATTAAAAGTGACATGGAATTAATGGAACTATTAACTTGAAAAAGTCGTCATCATCATCGTAGCCCCTAAAAAATTAAGGTGTCGTAAGAGCAGATTAACGGCAAGAAAAGAAAACTAGAAACGAATCCCTGTGCCAACCCGTCTTGCCGGCGTGGCACAGCAGGCTAATTTCCCTTCTGTGTTTGGAGATTGGAGGAGGCTCGACCCACAAGTGCGTCTTTTACGGGCTGAGAAGATGAATGAATTGCAGAATAAATATAGTAGGCAGTCAAGATGCTTTCGTAAAAACTGTTCAAAGTGAGCAAATTTTGAAACTTTTAAATCATCATCATCATCATCATCATCATCAGCCCACATTAGTCCACTGCTGGACATAGGCCTCTCCTAAAGAGCGCCATAGCGCCCTGTCTTCAGCTTGACGCATCCAGCTGCTGCCCGCAACCTTTCGCAGATCGTCGCTCCATCTAGCAGAGGGCCGTCCCACACTACGCTTGCCGATTCGCGGTCTCCACGCAAGAACTCGTCTACCCCAGCGGTTGTCGGTTCTTCTACAGATATGACCAGCCCACTGCCACTTCAGTCTGTTAATTCTCTGAGCTATGTCGGTGACCTTGGTTCTCTGTCGGATAGTCTCGTTACGGAGCCTATCTTTCAGAGAAACTCCAAGCATAGCTCTTGAACTTTTAAATGATCCATTCATTTGATTGATGATTAAAATTACAAATACACAATTTTCAGCGAAAGCTTGCAAGCCCGGCTAGCTCAGTCGGTAGAGCATGAGACTCTTAATCTCAGGGTCGTGGGTTCGAGCCCCACGTTGGGCGCGAACTTTTTGCTCCTTTTAGTTCCTGATGACTTCCAACGGCCATTTCACCCGATTAAACATAATATATTGAGTAGAATTTATCTGTTAGTTGCAGACATTAATTCATGATTGATTATATTTAGTTAGTTTAACACGCGGTTTGCGCCGTGTAAAAAATTTATAATATCCGTTGACGCATAAATAATATGTATCCGTTGACGATTGTGAACGCCATAATTGGTATTTTTATTATACAATTAAGCTTTTTTTCTAATTTAGACTACTACTTGGCAGTAGCGGGATGTGTAGGCTATAGCGTGATAGAGCTTACCTCATTAGACAGACTATGCAATGCTTTTTTATGTCATAGAATTTTGGTCTAGGGGTTAGATATGCCGCCTTTGGATCAACGGGTCCCGGGTTCGGGCAAGTGTCTTTGTCTAAACCAGAAGCACTTGCTCGGAGTCTGGATGTCATTTGTGCTCGTGAATTACATGTTTGTAAACTGCCTCGCGACATAGGTTATACCAAGTGTAGGGATTTCGTATTTATTAAAAAAAAAAGAACAACGTTATCTATCTGCGTCAAGCAACATTGACTTTCGTGGATATTAGATGGCTCTCCATCATTTAAACTGTGGCATGTGAAGCCAATACACAAACTTACAGCTGGTCTAACCAAATCCTTACAAGGTGTCTCAAAAGGGGGACGTAACGTCACGTGCCCCCTCCCCCCGGCCTCCATCCGCGGAGCGAGACAGCCGATCTCCCTCCTTTGCGAACGGCCTCGCCACC
This sequence comes from Clostera curtula, assembly GCA_905475355.2. Lineage (NCBI taxonomy): Eukaryota > Metazoa > Arthropoda > Insecta > Lepidoptera > Notodontidae > Clostera > Clostera curtula. The sequence goes on along the minus strand of FR997816.1, from coordinate 11,376,534 downwards.
CCCTTTGGCGACATAACGGCCTCGCAGAAGGAAGCCACGTCAGCCCTCGGGTTGGCGGTAAACCTGGTTAGTCGCTGGACACTGGAGCACCGAAGCGGTTTAGGCCCAAATCCGCTGTTCTGCTCTTCGTCTGGCCCATCCACATGGGCCCACCGCTACTACCCGGCATGGGTGACCCTGAGCCGGAATGGCCCCAACAGGTCATGAAAGCACGCAAGCTTCCTCACTACAGCAAGTTAGCAGCACAGTCGATCACCTTCACCTATAGGTCACCTTATTATAATCTAGGCAAACTCTACCTAGATTATAATAAGGTGACCTATAGGTGAAGGTGATTATAGTAAGGTGATTATAATGAGGAGTTATAATAAGGCACAGTGGAGGGGGCCTCCACTATGCCAGGCAATTAAAAAAGAGGGAACCTCTAAAAAAATGGTTGTCGTTACAGCATTGTGAACCTGTCAAAAGAGTACTTTCAATACACATGAGTACTTTCAGAGTACAGAATTTTTACAGAGTACGGTTTGCGAAGTACGGTTTGCGTTGTGTCGGGGGTTTATTTAAATTTTTATTTTCTGCTTTTTATAGGTACACGCTTATTATGATGTAATGTATATGTTGTCAATACATAGATTCTTGTCGCTTTCTAATTTTCTCGCCACCACATATATTTGCAGATATTGGGTATCCCCCCCCCCCCCCCGTTTACCCCTAGAGCTTTTTCAGGGCTCAACTGATTTTCATGGAACATATTATTTTGTAATGTGCACGTGATGCGCTTTCGTTTGAGACCCCACTCGATTATATTTGCAGACTTTTGGTTATTCTTCCCCACTTTCACGCCCTATAACTTTTAAACGACTTAACCGATTTTCATCAAACATGTCTAAGAACACTCGCCTGTAACTGTATTCAAATCGCTTCATCCGTTCGCGAGCTACGGTGCCACAGACAGACAGACACCCCTCTATTTGCGTCGGGGGTTAAAAAAAGTGTACAAAGCTCTGTAAATGAATATGTGTGGTCACCTTAATTATAATGAACTCCAGTTCCTCAGGATTGAAAAGATTGTTTAACATTATAAACCTGTTGTGACATATGCCTCTTTTATTATTTTTCTGATGAATGTCATAAAAACAAACGATATACTCTTACCTACACTCATGATAAACTAGAAAGAATAACAACATCTGTCAACATGGCAAGCCATTAATCTAAGAAGTGAAGTGAACAACATCTGTCATTGACCACAATAACAATTAAATTAAGCTTAGCGTAAATAAATGACAGTAAGAAAGCATGTAGCATGTAGATACTTGCTACATGCTTTCTTATGCATGCACACAGATGTGTGGTGATGGATTTAGAATACCCTCTGGGGGTTAGCACATACCATTCTGAGGGTTTTGCATGAGGGACGCAATGAATAGTAAGTAGATCACCTAGGGAGAGAAGGAAAACTTGACACAAATCCTGAGCCAACCCGGCCTGACTCAGTTGATTTTTCAGCTCATAAATGACCCACTACTGGGTTGGGCCTCCTCCAAATTCATGAAGGAAGATAAGCCTACTGTGCCACGCTAGCAAGACTGGTTGGCACAGGGTTTGTAACAAGTTTGTAACAACCTTCTCTTGGGGATAAGTGATCTGCCTCTTGCATTCTTTTAGTCGCCTCTTACAACACTCTAAAGATGTTGTGTTGGTGACATTGTGTATTCTAAATCCGTCACCACACGGACCAGTAGTAGGTAATTAATATGCATAAACAATGACAACAAATAAAGCAAGATAATTATGCATTAAAGCATATTTGTTTCATGTTACACTTGATAATAGTCAGGCATTTTTGTTTTGCGCTATGCAATCTTTCACCCCATAAAATAATTAAAAACCTTATCTATTAATATTAATATTATTGTTATGACAAAGATAATATATTATTAATATTGTCACTTTTTTTTATTTATATCAATGGTAAGTATATTTCAACAGATTAAAGGGAAAATTTAAAAATATCCTGTTATTTGGTGACAATGAAAGACTGACAGACATATTCATTTTACAATGCACTAGCAAGTATATGTAACAGTTTATTTTAGTGTAGGTAAGTTACTCGAAATTGAAATATAACAGATTATATTTCAATTTTAAGTAACTTAGTACAATTTTGTCCTTAATATAAATTTATGTAAAAATGTAAATGTTTTAAGTTTTAATAATACTTATTTTATACTTTAGTGTACTCAGATGGTAAATGGTTATCATGACCTATGGATGGCTGCAGCACCAGGGCATTGCTGCATAGTAACAACTCTCTAATACCATACAACAAGCAATATACAATGACTAAAATTTACCAATTATTTAGCCATACGGACAGGTATCTGTAGATATACAACAATGGTATTGAGTGATGAAATGATTAGTGATAAAAACACATTGAAGTAGACTTGAGAATAAAATAATAGAATTTTATCTTTATTTTTATGCGCCAATACTGTATAGTTTGGATGACGCAAGTGAGAGGGGATTTAACCAAAGAGAGATTAATTAAATACTTTTGGTTTGAGGTCAGCATGAAGGTTTTATTGTTAACTCACGTTTACGTCTGTCCCGCGATGTGTAGTGTTACCCTGCCAAAATCTTCTTGAAAATCCCTTGACGTATCCCGTAACTGATTGTTGATATTCAAATCCTGGATTCCAGCACAATGATCCATATCCAAATACCCAGAAAGGTTCTTTTCTCGCCTCTGCAAACTTCTCCGAGTTCTCTGCCATTTTTAGTATAATTTGCAGTAATTTCCTATTGAAAATATTGGGTTTTCTTCTATTTCGCACTTGACAAATTTTAAATTAGAATAGAAATTTACAAAGCGTTAACCGAGCCGCAATAATCGATTTTTTAATTCACTTTTGTTTCCTACAGCCGTGTCATTGTTTGTGTTTGCGACGATAGCACGCGCGTAACAAATGAAGATTATTATATTTTATTCCTCTATCAACTCACCATCGTGGTGTACTTTACGAAACTGACATTTATTTCTTCGATTTCTATTTTTTCGGAAAATAGGGCGCGTGATACGTTTCTTTTCATGCAAAGTGACAGCTTTCAGTGGTTCAGTCAGTATGGTATAAATTAGATAATTAAAGGTGTTGCAAAATTATACTTTGGGGACATAGTGTGTGAGTTAAATTTAAAAAACTTTATACAAATAGTAACTTAGCTTTGAAATAGCTAATGATAAAGAATACTTTTGTCACTTTATGCTTTTAAAATAAATGTTGTAAAAAGAGAACGATGCTGGAAACGGAGTTTTCCATTTGTAATGAAATGACAGCGACGATGATTGGCCAGCTTAAATTATGCTCCCTCTGTCATTGGTTGGTCATAGCATGATGCAACATTTGAATGAATTTACCTACTTCGGCGCAAAACTGAGACCTTTTTCTTTTTTTAGTTTCTTATAAACTCACGAAAAATACGACGAAACTTGGTAATCCAACGTAGTGGGTATGTAGTGTTCATGCTTTTAAGTTTTTGAGTCCACGAATACAGTACCTACATAGAGTCCGATTTATGTCATATAATCGTAATATGTACCTATGTATTAATATTTCGTTTAAATGTATATTATTATTATACTTTTTTATAATCTCCTTTTGCGGGTCTACTGGAAGAGATTTCTAGAGAAATAAGTAGTACCTTTGTACATATGTATCCTAATTGTAATTTTACTTGTTCTATGTGTGTGTAAAAACCAGTAGTTAATGATTCCGCGTGGTGACGGAGTTAAAATACACAATGTCACAAACCCACACTACCCTGAGGGTGTCGTAAGAGGCGACTAAAGGATCATAAGAGGCCGATCACCTAGCCGTATGAGAAGGAAAACTTGATACAAACCCTATGCCAACCCGTCTTGCCAGCGTGGCACAGTAGGCCAATTTCCTTCAATGAATTTGGAGGAGGTCCGACTCAGTAGTGGGTCATCTATGGTCAATAACTTGATGAATTAAAGGACGTTGTGCGATTGACGAAAAAAGATATTTGTCAAGCTCAAATACAATTAAGGAATTGATAATATTCTGTAATAAATAAAAAATATAGATTCAGTATAATGGTCCATATATTTTCATAGAATAAATCACAATGCATTAGTTTATATTTTACAAGACATAACAAGTAAGGAGTATTAAGCGGTGATTATCTGCTACCTACCCATTTGTACGATGTGAAACAATTTTGTTTTGCGCAAATTGAATTTATAGGAATAACAATTCAAACAAAACTGTACCCACACTTGTTTGTATAAATTGTGAAAGATTATAACATTATAACTCTTGGCTGCGTAGCTTACGCCTTTGCCCAATTGGCGAATTCAGTATTTAGCCAAGTAGCAAATTGCAGTTTAGTTTTTTAAACAGGTAGCTGAGATTCTATTGACCCTATTTAATCCATGTACCTGGAGGTAGGTACCGTTAAGATGGAGACTTAGTTTGTTCAGCTTTCATAATGGATAACAGTAAAGTGTGAATACATTTTTTGTATCTACATTGGTAATTATATGTTTATCTGACACGTAGGTATATAAATATAACAACTGGCCTTTATTTACATTTTGATTTCATCAATAATGTGTAAAATTATCTAACACACCGATTTAATTTCCCCACCGAGATTCACTCGCAATTTTATTTTTTAAGCGATATATTTCCGAGGTTTATTGAAATGACTTTTGAGGCACTTGAAATAATTAATAAAAGGCATTGTAATAAAACAGATTTATCATGTCAATTTTATTTCTAAATGAGCGTGGTCGCGCCTTCCTATTTGGCGGTTATATTTTTTAATCGTTTCCCAATATCATTAATTCATACTGCCTGCAAGTCATTTCCACATTCCTCGTCATATTCCTGCACCAACAATTTGTGATATCATAGGTAACTAACAACAATATTCTTAATTGAGATTACAGATTCATTAAATATCATTAACATCCTATTTACAAGAGATAATATCTTCATTATGCGATATTTGGCTTCAGATTTTATTTTCCATTTGGAAAATTTTTCACTGTGCAAAATGTTTCGTAAACATGTACAAAAATTACAATATCCGGCAATAAATAAAAAACAAGTAACATATTCTAAGATACTTTATCTCAAAGTCTTCATTCATTTCCGTTTTATAATTGAACCAAATAGACTATTTAATAATATTTTTTAATAATCTAGATATTTTATGATGTAATTCGCAGGGTATTTGATAACTAAGTACACATAACTTTTAGACCCGGCACAATTCTTTTTGATAGTAAAAAACTTAAACCAGCGTAAGTTACGTACCCCTGATACGTCGCTAAATAAATAATAAAATAGTTTATTATATATTCTATACTAATATATAAAGCTGCAGAGTTTGTTTGTTTGTTTGAACGCGCTAATCTCAGGAACTACTGGTCCGATTTCAAAAAATCTTTCAGTGTTAGATAGTCCAGTTATTGAGGAAGGTTATAGGCTATATTTTATTTTCAAAAGAATTAGGGATCCGTATGAAAATTGCGATTTTGTAAACCAAGGTGTAAAATCGAAAACCTATTTATGCGTGCGCTGCAAAAACTATTAACAATAGAACAAAATAATGTACTACGGGTTTGTAGGTCTTATAAAGATCTACAAAAAATTCGAGATGCGAGAGCATATATCTAACTATCATAGTTTTGTCACAATAACCGCTTTTATGTTCATAAAAAATATGCATAGAGATAAGCACGGGTTCGAAGCCCACGCGGGCGAAGCCGCGCGTATAAGCTAGTATATATATATATATATATATATATATATATATATATATATATATATATATATATATATATATATGTATAATAATGTAATGTATGTATTATGTACGTAAAAGATACCTAAAAATATCAACAGTATAATTGTAACGCACTGTTGCTTCACTCTGCTAATTATTTTATTTATTTATTTAAATGCTTTATGTAACGTGACGATTATAACGATATATACGAAACACTTCGCACAGTAACGTTAATTAAGCTATAAGTACATTTATTTGTGATGGTCATTGAATTACAACGAAAGCTAACAACTATATACAATCAGACTTTGTACAACACATATATGTTATTTAAAAGACATAAATTTTATATAATTTTGAATGGATAAATCTATAGTTACTTATCCTATCCGAATAAACAATAATAATATACCTACGTAATACATATACTGTTTATATCTATTATTTAAGTTATATAACTATATAATTTAATACTATATTCCTGAACACAGGACAGGTACGGTTAAAATGGGTTTATATTTGATTATATATTTTTATTTTATTTAATATGACTAGTGATATGTAATGATAACTTTACATAAGTTGTGGTAAAACAGAAGAATTTTCGAATGATTGAATAACAAGTTTCTTCCACTTATGAATAATTATTATTCGAATATTATTAACTTAATTATTATTCGGGATATTATTTTACCGTAATCTGAATACAATTTAAAGAAATAAGGATATATTTACAATGCACCAAGGAATTAAACTAATTTAAGTGTTTTAGAAAAAAGCTTATCTAATTTCCAAACGCAGGCTTTTTGGTAGGTCCCATTATAAGGGCAAAAAGTATACATCCTAAGGTTATTGCAGAGGTAGGCTAAAATGTTACAAATTACAACTTCTTTTAAGTGATTAGAATGATATTATCATTCTAATCACCTTGAAAAAAGTTTGCAAATGTTTCAGTTCAATATTATATCGTAACCAAGATTCAATTCCCGTTCATATATTTTTTACCTTATTAATATTAATTTTATCATCAATTATACGATATTAAATAGTTTTTACGGGAAATTATCAACTTAAGTGGGCTTTGTAATTATTATTGAGACATTGGAACATACGATGGTTAATAATCGTGAGGTTAAATTGTATATTTTTTTATTTATTAACAAATATATAATAATTGTGTCACTTAAACAATGAGACATTGGATAACCCGATACGCTTAAAATGTGACATACACACAGAGATAAGTAATTTATACTGTACATTTTCAGGTCTATGTTTTGTCTAGTCTATTGCTTAATTCCCGAAACGAGCGACGGATAGTCGCGACTTTAGATGCTAGTTTTCATAAAAGTGGCAACATATATGTTTATTCTTATTATACCAGTTACAATATTATTGTATACGGATTTATAACATACGACATACTTACTGCATATTTATATGACATAAATTAAAGGGTAAAGTGTTAAATTAAACATTCCCTCCACAGCAGGTCAGTTACATGTCTTTTCTTGTGTTCATATTAAACAGTACTTAAGTATCAAACTCCCTATGCCAACCGAAGTGAAGGCAAAGACCCTAGTAATTCGGTGTATAAATTATTTTTCTACGAAACCGATTTTTCTGATTCCATTTTAGTATTAAATGAGTGTTCCCTCTGTAATGAATCGTGGATATTATACTGAATATTATCCTTGGTACCTGACCGCCTGGGTTTAGAATACATAGTGTCACCACCTCATTCCATCCTGACGGTGTCGTGAGAGCCGACTAAAAGAAATGATAAGGCCGATAACCTAGCCGCAAGAGAAGGAAATCTTGGTACGAAACTCTTTGCTAACCCGCCTGGCCAGGGTGGCACAGCAGGCTAATTACCCTTGGAGGAGGCCCGACTAAGTAGTGGGTTATTTATCGGCTGAGTAGTAGTAGTACCTAGTAGCCTGTCTCTAGTTATAGCACCTTCGTTACCAGCTATCGACCGATATTTTAAGAAGAAAAAAAATTCAAAAGAAACAACAATCCTTTCGGCACGGTTATGGTTTTGGTAACATCCATATCAGATATTATTGAATGTCAGACCGAATTAATTTACTTCTAAGAAATGTTCAATAATACCATAATACTTTGTCTATGGTAGGACGAATAAAATGTATTACCACTAATAAAATATTGTGATAACTTTTTAAAGACGATAAAACTGTCTAAACATTTTTGGTTCTGGACTTACAGACAATGTTTCATTGTTATACCATAATAAACTCTTATAATATAAGAGTCAATCATATTATGATAATATGAATTCCGGTATAAAATGAACCTGCAGACCCCCTTTTAAAGGTTTTAGTGGCGTTAAACTTGTTATATTTGACTTGACCGTCACTTCATATTCTTTAACGACTAAACTATCTCTACCATATCAAAATAGCGACCTGTGTTATTCGAGAACGATCAAATTGGGAATACAAGAAAATGACGTCATAAAATACACGCAGACAACCATAGCTAGCCAAGTAAGCCCCGCCGCACATGCTCACACTCTCACTCGTTCACGATACTGTGCCAATTTCGCTTTGACATTGGTGGACACGTGTGTGTCCGCAATTGCTTTCAGGAGTCGTACATCAGTCAGTGTCTCTATCTATCATTTCATAGACGAAAACGAAGCAAGATGGACGCGATTGGTTAATTCAATGAATTCCTCCATTTTGCAAACACTCGTGGCACTGCCACTCCAAATCAATGCCACTGTCAATTGGCTGACATCCGCGTACTCGCTCATATACGCGAGTGCGTCGACACGTGAGAACAAATGCGGAGCTTGGTACTGCGCCATAGGTTTTAAATACTGCCACTCGCACGCGGCTGGTGACAGCCAATGCGAGTGTGAGCATTTGCGGCGGGGCTTAGTTATATAGAACGAGTCGCATGGAAACGCGTGTGAAATGTGTTTGTATGAGTTTATCGCTCCACCGAATATTATATTAGAATAAGTAGGTGAATGTTTCATTTACAGTCTACGCCAAATGAGTTGAGCAATGCGCTAAATTCGCGATTTGTGTCGCTAGCGTTGATTGGCGGAGAAGGTGCGTATAATGCACGCGATTGGTTGATGAAATGCACGAACTGCCCCCCACTGCGGCACTCTGTGCTCAACTTATTTGGCGAAGACAACCACTTTCCGTAAAATATTAGTCCATGATGTTTTTATGTATGTTTCCTTTGTCTTTACTGTTCGTTGGTGTGGTGACGGATTTAGAATACATAGTGTCACCACCCCATTCCATCCTAAGGTTGTCTTAAGAGTCGACTAAAGGAAATAACAAGGTCTAAAATAAAGCCGCAAGAGAAGGAAAACTCGAAACGAAACCCTGTGCCAACTCGGCTGGCCAACGTGGCATAGTGGGCTCTTCAACCTCCCTCCCTTCGGTAGTGGGGCAAACCGCAAGATTGTTAGTCAGGTTTCGCCTCACGCCTCTCATTCTAGACCTAATGTAACTCGGGGATTGCCAGTTATGTGATAACCGTACCTACTCAAAGTTCTACAATTTGGAAACAACACATACCGTGGCTTTTCGAATGATAACTTATAGTATTGAACATAAAAATAGTTTAGTCGTTTCACCTAGAACTGCTAGTATCTTCAAGTCTTAGGTACTTAGGCTAAACCCAATATGGGTTCAACCTAAGTGGAATGCTTGGATCATACATTCGACTCTGGTCCTTCTGTATTATGCTTGAAGGATGCCCGAATCCTGGCCAGATATAGCGCGCAGATGTGGCCGTAGCATTTGTTGTACCACTCCGGCGTTCTGCCCCTGGAAATAACAAACATGTTTGATTGTAAACATTATAGTAGAATACTACTACTACTAATACTCAGCCCACAAACGACCCACTGTTGAGTCAGGCATCCTCCCATTACAGGGAGGGCCATTAGCCTACTGTCCTATGCTGGCTAGACGGGTTGGCAAAGGGTTAAGTTTCAAGTTTTCCTTCTCTTAAGGCTAGGTTTTCGGCCTTGTCATTTCCTTTTGTCGACTCTCACGACACCCTCAGGGCGGAATGGGGTGGTGACACAATTTATTCTGACTGCCTCGTTGGTCTAGTGGTTAGATGAGCCGCCTTTGGATCAACGGGTCCCGGGTTCGATTCCGGGGTCGGGCAAGTGTCTTTGCCTAAACCAGAGGCACTGGCTCGGAGTCTGGGTGTCATTTCTATCTATAATAAGTATGTATTTACAGAAAAAAAAAATGTATATAAGTAGTTTATCATCCATCTCGTTGCTTAACTTGGGCCGAGATGGCGTTGTGTGAAATGTCCAAGGATATTTATTTTATTCTAAACCCGTCACCATACGCACTCTATAGTAGAATAGCTAAATTACCTTTATTCTGAAAATACTGCACATAATATGCTACCTGAGGATGTCGTGGCGAATAAGGGACGCAGGAGGCAAATCAGAAGCCGCAAGAGAAGGAATTCTTGATACAAACCCTGTGCCAACCCGTTTGGTGAGCGTGGCACAGTAGGCTTATTTCTTTCTGACTTTGGAGGAGGCCTGACTCACTAGTAGTGCGCTGTACGGCTGTACGGTAAATGTGCTGAAAGGATTCTTAGTCGGTTCTTAGTACATGGAGGGTACCCGTCTGGCCAGCGTCGCACAGTAGGCCAATTACTCTCCATATAACTGCAGGATGCCCGACTCAGCATTGGGTCATTTATGGGCTGAAGATGATCATCATTTCAGCCAAAAGACGTCCACTGCTGGACATAGGCCTCCCCCAAGGATCTCCGCAAAGGCCATCCTGGGCCGCCCGCATCTACTGCTTTCTGGCGACCTTAACTAGGTCGTCGGTCCACCGTGTGGGTCTACCAGCACTGCGCCTTCCGGAACGCGATCGCCACTCGAGGACTTTTCTGCCCCATCGGGCATCGGTCCTGCGAGCTATGTGCCCTGCCCACTGCCACTTAAGTTTGGCAATCCGGTGGGCTATGTCAGTGACTCTGGTTTTCCTGCGTATCTCCTCATTTCTGATTCGATCTCGGAGGGAAACTCCGAGCATAGCCCTCGATGATGATACTTACATAGTATCTACTCTAGCTAAATGCACCAGTCGGCTTCTGCCCTTGCCGGCTGGCTGGGCCAGGTACCGTGATGCCAGGACAACTCCACGCGAACCCTCCTTCGACGGGGACCCGTGGGCTACTGACGTCTCAGCGACAGCACACCAGCCTCCTCCACCACCACCTTGTTGCCAGGACCTAAACAAAAAAGTCAAATTACATATCGATTCCATGAGGTAGGTATTCAGAACTGGTACATTATGTGACTAAGAAGTCAGATGATCTAGCCGTAAGAAAAAGAATGGTCGATATCAATCACATTAGTATCCCGGTCCGAGTGGTGACGGATTTAGGATATATAGTGTCACCACCCCATTCCGTCCTGAGGGTGTCGTAAGAGCCGACAAAAGGAAATGACAAGGGCGATAATTTAGCCGCAAGAGAAGGAAAACTTGAAACGAAACCCCGTGCCAACTGTGCCTGTGTGGCACAGTAGTCTAATTACCCTCCATGTAATTGGAGGAGGCCCGACTCAACAGTGGGTCATTTATGGGCTGAGTAGTATTAGTACAGACTCATATGGATGCCTATTTACTATTCTTGTACCTATATGACAAGCTCTCTGACTTTCTTGCAAGTTCTTCAAGAGCAAGACATGCCATCCGGCTGGCCGTACACAAGAACCAACACCACCAGTTATTTAAAAAAAAAATACCGTAAAACGCAGTAATCCCGTGGCGGCAGGTTGATGCTAGAAGCCGTGATGTATTGGAACACCTCAGCGTTCGTCCCCAACTTCTCGGCGACTCGCCATTTTATCAGCGAATCGTCCCATATATGCCGCTCTCGGAGTATCCTGGAATGGGATAATAGTTATTTGTTATACAAGAGTGCAAAGTTGCTTTTTAACCGCGTGTTCAATTTTGATGACCGAGAAAATTGAATCACGAGCGCAGCGAGTGATTCAAAATTAGAAACCTGAACGTTAGCGAGGGAATCAAAAGAGCACGAGGTAAAAAATCTTTGCACTCGAGTGCAGTGCAACACGTAACTTTTCATTCCACCTCAGCGAGGAAATGACTAAATGCAAAAAAAAATGTTTACAATCACAAGATAGGTACACTTTTATTTCAGTTTAGGTATTAATTACTACATTATGACAGGTAAGTATTACAGAATAATCTTTACTTTATTCTCTAGCGAATAAAAACGGCTTTTGCACTCAGATATCGAAGAGCAAAAATACTTTATTCTCTAGCGAATAAAAACGGCTTTTGCACTCAGATATCGAAGAGCAAAAATACTCTTGCCGAGATGGGGGGATGAAATATATATTTAGAGCATTTGTTATTCTGTCACATTTGGTACAGAATCGTCAGTCTATCATTCCAGCCTATCCTAGAGTGTCGTAAGAACAACAAAAGAACTTGCGTATCGTACATTTCTTATCCAATACGATCGTAGCTCACTAACACGCGGTTGGCGAGGGCGCTTGCGGGTGAAAAACGGCACGCGCGGGCGAAACACTCCCCGCCCCATGTACGTCCCGCTGATACCTTATTTTGTGTTGTGCGCCGCGTAATGCGACTACAGTCAGACCAGCCATAAAGATTGGCGCGGACTGTGTCAAGTAGAAAAAAAATCTGACGAAACAATAAATTCGTAAGTATAATTATTTAGTATAATTATGTATTATTTTATATATTATTATCATTTTTATTTTATTTTGTATGTATTATTCTTCACCGTATAAATTTAGTATAATCTGACTGTTTGTGTATGTATTTTTATTCTTAGTTAGCTCACTACACTGAATTCTTGTTATTTTAGTGCATCTAGCCCAAGTCATTCTCTGCTCCACCCTATGGTTGACTGTTAGAGAATGCCTCTAGGCATTAAGTCCGCCAATGTATTTTGCATGAAGTATTAAAATAAATAAATAAATATCCTTGGACATTTCACACAACGCCATCTCGTCCCAAGCTAAGCAACTTAATGCTTGTGTTATGGTAACGAGATGGATGATAAACTACTTATATACATTTTTTTTTTGTAAATACATACATATTATAGATAGAAATGACACCCAGACTCCGAGCCAGTGCCTCTGGTTTAGACAAAGACACTGGCCCGACCCCGGAATCGAACCCGGGACCCGTTGATCCAAAGGCGGCACATCTGACCACTAGACCAACGAGGCAATAATACCGCGGGGGGCAGCTAGTCCTAAGATAAAGCTGAAAACAAAGAATGTGGGTAATAGTTTACCTTTGCATAACCTCCTGAGGCGGTGCTTCAACATCCGTGGTCGCCCTCCATAGCCTCAACGGGTGACCGTCTCCAACCTTCTTGCAGCATAACTCCACGTGTGGAGCAGCACCTGACACTGACATCCATCCTCGAGTTCTGGAATTTTACGATAATAGTTAATTTTGGCCTTCCATTTTATTCAAATTGTTGTACCTCGCATTTTTTTTTCTTCCTGGAAATATTACGGGTTTGCATTTAAGTCAATAGCTTTTCACTAAAAGATTGAAATTATTTAATCAATTGTGGCTTTTAAAATATACTTATCCCTTTCATCATCATCATCATCAGCCTACATTAGTCCACTGCTGGACATAGGCCTCCCCTAAAGAGCGCCATAGCGCCCTGTCTTCAGCTTGACGCATCCAGCTGCTGCTCGCAACCTTTCGCAGATCGTCGCTCCATCTAGCAGAGGGCCGTCCCACACTACGCTTGCCGATTCGCGGTCTCCACTCAAGAACTCGTCTACCCGTCTACTTATCCCTTTAATTAGTGTTATTGATGAAAAATCTCAGTGTGGTGACGGATTTAGAATAAATTGTGTCACCACCCCATTTCATTCTGAGGGTGTCGTAAGAGTCGACAATTAGAAATGACAAGACCGAAAACAAAGCCGCAAAAGAAGGAAAAATTGATACTAAGCCCTGTGCCAACCTGGCTGGTTAGCGTGGAACAGTAGCTTAATTACCCTCCATGTGGTTGGAGGAGGCCCGACTTAGCAGTGGGTAATTTATGGGCTTAGAAGTAGTTTAAGTAGATAAAAATTACGAACTGTTGCATGCTAACCAAAATAATAAATCTTGTTTCAGATCATTGTGTAGTAATTTAAAACAACAAAATTTTGACATTTTAGTTAATGCCATGCTTTTCTACAGTTAAACATTTTAGGGTAAATGGCTAAAACGGTAACATCTAATGTTTAGTTTGGTTACAGGAGTTTATTCAAAGATTTAGGTATATTTTTTCATTTAGTCATTAATTTAGTCCCTCCATCAACAAACGACGCTACTGGTTAACAGGCATCGGTTGTGAGGGGAAATTATATACTTAATATATATAAATATTATAATAAGTTATACTTTAATTGAAGATATATTAAGCACTGCAAGAATATAGTATTGTTGTAGAGTAAAATAAAACATTGAAGAGTGAAAAGCGTCACTAAAACATACATTGACAATAAAATAAAAAACTAAGTGGTCACGAAAGGACTGCAGATGAGATGAAGTTGCATTCAATGCTTATTGATGACTTTTGATGTCAGTCTTCTATCATTCTGTTCTTTACTGACTTTCTATTGGCTGTATGTAAGAGATAGTGCCATTCCATACTGAGGTCGTAAAAGGAAATGAGAAGGCCGATAACCTAGCCGTAAGAGAAGGAAAGCTTGATACGAAACTCTGTGCCAACCCGTCTGGCCAGCGTGGCTCAGTACCCTAATTACTCTCCATGTAGTTGGAGGAGGCACGTGGGTCATTTATGGACTGAGAAATAGTAGTAATAGTGCATGTTAAGAACTCAAATCGAGTTGTATTGTTAGAGATTTTATTTTATACCTTCCCAAAAACGGACAAAGGATGTGAAACAATTTTCCTGCAGTACGTGCATACGTAACAAAAACAACAGAGCTAGCATTTGTTCTTTTGTTTTTTTAAGTCTGTAAAGAACAGATTTTACTAATGGTTCAATGACAGTTAGGTGGATGGTACACGCGCTAACACCGATTCTCTCACCTTTTTCCAGATCGGCCACAGACTCTAAAAAGCATGAAAAAAGTTTAGACTGTAGACAACGCAAGGTAAATGTGTCGCAGCAATATTTCGAATTCTTTTTCATAATAACTTTTAAAATTTGTTAAAAAATGTTTTTATTTTATTCGATTTTTTATCCGTCAGTTTTGCTTATAAATACGGCCTGTCATTAATAAACTTTCGCTCTGTGACTAGTAGTTAAAAATACTTCGGTACACAATTATATATTTGATCGCGACACGGGACAGATGAAAAAAAATCAAGGTATGTAGGTTTCTCCTTAAAATTTATATATTAATAAATGACAACGAAGAAATCATAAATAGGTACTGATTGCAAATACTTATTTCAGTTATGAGTAGATAATTTTTAGTTGTAAATAGTAAAATACGGAATTTAGTATACATAGTGTATACTATTATTCGTATTTATTCGTCAGGATGTTGTAAACGCCGAGAAAAGGAAATGACAAGGCCGATCACCTAGCCGCAAGAGAAGGAAAACTTGAGCAGTGAGTCATTTATGGTTTGAGTAGCAGAAGTAGGAAAATGCATAATGCCTAATATCGATAGATATCAATGATTACCTACTAATGGGTAAAATCAGCTTCATCCAATTAAAAAATAATAGACGATCGTAAGTTATTTAATTTACCTTCAAGCTAGTTTCAAGACTATCAAGCAAAGCTGTAGAGGCCAGATTCAGTAGTGGTATTTTATGATCTAAGAAGAAGAAGAACAAAGCATCCTACACACGAAAATATTGCTGCGATTTAACATGATAGATCATAGGTAGGTAAACCAGAAATACTATTAGCTTTGTCGTAGGAGAATATACTTTATAATTACATGAATATCACTTACTTTTCTTTGGCTTCTTTAAGTAAAGCTTTAATACACGCTTGCTGGAAACCTTTCCAGTCTTGATTGAAATCTGCTCCTAATTCTTCTAGCGCCACCTGTTGACCGAAGAACCAAATTAAATTAAGTTAACAAAAAATACAATTTTATTGGCCCGATGATAAAGATGGTTGACAATTTTGGAAAACGAATCACAGGAACTTTGTTTTGCAAGGTAAACTAATTGATCTTCTCCGTGTGGTGACAGATTTAGAATCATAGTGTCACCACCCCATTCCATCCTGCGGGTGTCGTAAGTGTCGACAATAGGAAAACCTAGCCGCAAGAGAAGGAAAACTTGATACGAAACCCTGTGCCAACCCAGTCTAGCCAGCGTGGCACAGTACGCTAATTACCCTCTTTAATTGGAGGAGGTCCGATTCAGCAGTGGATTCCCGCTAATTTACGTTTTTTTATCTTCATTACTTTAGTAGTATTTAATTGATCACATGTCTTTCGCAGCTAGGTTTTCGACTCTTTCATATCCTTCTGTTGGCTGTTACCACAGCCTCAGGGTGAAATGGTGTGGCAACTCTCATTATCATCATAATTTCAGCTGAAAGACGTCCACTTCTGGACATAGGCCTCCCCCAAGCGCGACTCTATGCATTCTAAATCCGTCACCACAAGGAAAAAGTAGTAGTAAACAGGAAAGTCTTACCGGGACGCTCTCCTCGAAGTAATTAAACTTGCACCTCGCCAACATGTCGGCCGGTGCCAGGAACAGCTGATGATGCTTCTGTATGAGGAGCAATAAGCACGCGTGGGCTGCTCTGCTCTCACTAATCTGTCTTTGGTCAGCAACGCTTTCAATCACCATCCTAACGCATCAAAATAAGTTGAGTTAATAACCAAAATTGATAATTTTATGGGACCCTCAATACAATTTATATAATGCTGATGATCTGAAAACAGCTAAACCAATCTATACTAATATTATAAAGAGGAAAGATTTGTATGTTTGTTTGTAACGAATTGGCTCAAAAAGTAGTTAACCGATTTTAAAAAATCTTTCACCATTGTATGCTTCAATATCACTGATTAATATAGGCTGTTTTATTTGCAAGAAAAAAATTGTGTCCACCCGTACGAAGCCGGGACGGGCCACTAATCTTTAATACATGTCACATGTCTAAGAACCAATGCATTACCTGCCTACCTCAAATATAAAAATACCTATTATAATCGGCCCATTCGTTTAGGAGCTACGATGACATACATAAAAAGGGGTTTAAAAGTTAAATAATTTGTTATTATAAGTTAAACTTTTAACAAACATAATATATATATAAATATAAATATCCTTGGACATTTCACACAACAACATCTCGTCCCAAGCTAAGCAACTTAATGCTTGTGTTATGGTAACGAGATGGATGACAAACTACTTACATAGATTTTTTTTTGTAAATGCATACATATTATAGATAGAAATGACACCCAGACTCCGAGACAGTGCCTCTGGTTTAGACAAAGACACGTGCCCGACCCCGGAATCGAACCCGGGACCCGTTGATCCAAAGGCGGCACATCTAACCACTAGACCACTAACGATAATAATAAAGTTCAAAACGGTCTCCATTATGGCAGATAGGTCTTTATTCTCCGGAACAGTTGACTTATTGTAAATTAAGTTGTATTTCACCTGTTTGAATTCCCTTCCTTAGTGCTGCCCGTCTGCGGCGGTGCGTGGTGCAACCGCAAAAGTGTGGGTGCTAAACACACCGCCAAGTTCGACGCAGTCATTTGGTTCACTGCTGAATGTTCTGCAACCTATAAAAAGACATTTTTATATCATCATTTTAGCCAAAAGACTTCTAATACTGGATATAGGCCTCCCTAAACGTTTTTCCCAAAAGCCACGCATCCATCGCTTTCCAACGACCTTAACCATGTCGTCGGTCCACAGTGTGGGTGGCCTACCAGCACTGCGCTTGCCGGAACGCGGTCGCCACTCAAATACTTTATGCCCCAACGGGCGTCAGTCCTGCGAGCTATGTACCCATTGGCACTTTAGGCGCAAAGGGATGATCATCCAGCCAGACAGGTGTGATGTCTGGTTAGGGGTCGTAGCGCCTATTCCCCCGATAGTTGTAGTCGGGGTTATGTTAACTTGCGAATTGCTCTTGAAATTTCGCTACCGCGGTGTAGGACTTTTTCGTAATCATCGCATTTGTAGGCGATATTTCTTGATGCAATTAGGTTAGATTTTTTTGGTAAATTGTGTAAAGTATGTAGCATGCGGTCGCTACAGCACTTAAGTTTGACAATTCTATATGTTTAAGATATAAAATCAGGTATCTATCAGGACTGAACAGTTAGTGTGCAATGTAATTTGCTGGTTAAACTACATCTGGCTGAGTCGGATATTGCATAGTTATCATATTATAATATCTGACCAATAACGCACGGTGGGGCAGAAGAATAGTGCTACAGTATCGACCGCGTTCCGGAAAGCGCAGTGCATCGGTAGGAAAGCGATGGATGCCGGCGGCTGAGGGCCGGCCTTCGTGTCGTCGTGTCGTCGATGTCCAGCAGTGGACGTCTTTTGACTGATATTACGATGAAGATGATGAATATTGCTTTGAAAGTCACCTACGAGACGTCGCCATCTAATAACATCGGCAATTCTAATTGACTTTATAACTGACAACTATCAACGATTACCGATAAATATAATAATAAATAAATATCCTTGGACATTTCACACAACGCCATCTCCTCCCAAGCTAAGCAACTTAATGCTTGTGTTATGGTAACGAGATGGATGATAAACTACTTATATACTTTTTTTTTTTAAATACACTCATATTATACATAGAAATGACACCCAGACTCCGAGCCAGTGCCTCTGGTTTAGACAAAGACACTTGCCCGACCCCGGAATCGAACCCGGGACCCGTTGATCCAAAGGCGGCACATCTAACCACTAGACCAACGAGGATAGAACCACTACATGGATCTTGGATGTCAAATACACTATTTACTGCTACTACTCAGCCCATAAATAACCCACTACTGGGTCGAGCTTCGTCCCATTACAAGGTGGGTAATAGGCCTGCTGTGCCACACGGGCCAGACGGGTTGTCGTTTCAAGTTTCCATCTCTTGCAAGTAGGTTTGAGGCCTTGTTTTTGGGAACCTCAGGATGGAATGGGGTGGTCACACTTTGTATTCTAAGCCTATCAGCACACGGATCTCCAAATATAGTAGTTTTCTAAATCAGGTTAAAAAACTGTTGATCCTAAATAAATAGACAAGGTATACAGGGTGTCCCAAAAATAGTGTCAAGCGGCAGTCCTCAGATAGAGCTCCCCTTGGGGTAACCGAATCACCCCCATGTATGTTCAGCGATTTTTCATAGTTTTCGTGTTATGATATTTTCTCTGAATTTTCGACCTAAAAAACTGATTTATATATAAATAAATAAATAAATATCCTTGGACATTTCACACAACGCCATCTCGTCCCAAGTTAAGCAACTTAATGCTTGTGTTATGGTAACGAGATGGATGATAAACTACTTATATACATTTTATATATATTATAGATAGAAATGACTTATTTTTAAACTTTTAAATTTTTTTCTTTCTCTGTTTCATCTTGAATTGTACTTTTAAGCATAAATTAATCAGCTTCGTAACTTTGACCAAAATTATGAAAACATTGGTGTAAAGCCAAACATTTAAAATTCAGAAAAATATAATAACACGAAAACTATAAAAAATCGCAGAACATACATGGGGGTGATTCGGGTACCCCAAGGGGTGCTCTATCTCTAGACTTCCGTTTGACACAATTTTTTGGGGCACCCTGTATATAAATACTGTTTCATTTGAACATTTACAAGAAGAGACTGTTATTTGAGTAAATGTTAAACTCACATCAGCTAGAAATACAAGCAACGAATGTAACGCTTCCAAATGTTCTTCCGGTAACAACAACAACGCGCATTGCACTGCATCAGGCCTTAGAGGCTCGGGGACATCTGAAAAGATATACGTAATGCTCTTTAATTGTTTACTTGGTGTCGTTTATCATTGATTTGAACAGTACTTGAATATAATTGGACACAGTCTAGTTCTATGTGGAAGTCTATAGAGGGGGACAATTTCCAGGTATAGACTTCTGTGCCTAACATAATAAGAATTATAATCTACTACACTAGTAGTCTACTCAGCCCTTAAATGACCCACTGCTGAGTCGGGCCTCCTCCATTTAAATGGAGGGTAATTGACCTACTGAACCACGCTGGCCAGTGGGGTTGACACAGGGTTTCGTATCGAGTTTTCTCTCTCTTGCTTGGTTATCAGCCGTCATTTCCTTTTGTCGACTCTAACGACACCCTCAGGGTGGAATGGGGTGGTGACACTATATATTCTAAATCCGTCACCGGACGGAAATTCCCAAACTTACGTTGAAATATCGCAATGAAAGTTTCACTAAGTTTATTGGTCAGCAATGCATCAGGCAGCTCCCTGAAGTATTGTTTCACCATATCAGCCACATCATGCGCCTGCGCCCCATCGAAGTTCAGGCTAGATTGGTTCTGGTCTATGGTGTTCAGGTTTTCAATGGCAAACGCTGCATTGGCCGCTCCTGCTGCTTCCACTACGGTTCTGAGCTTAGCTATGCGAGACTTGACACCGGCCTTTCTAAAGATTCCCATCTGTAATAAAGTAATTTAGTTATTTAAGATATATTTTTTTTTATATACGAAACCGCTGCACTAGGCTGCACCTGTATCGCGGAGGCAGTTTACAAACATGTAATTCACGAGCACAAATGACACCGAGACTCCGAGCAAGTGCCTCTGGTTTAGACAAAGACACTTGCCCGACCCCGGAATCGAACCCGGGACCTGTTGATCCAAAGGCGGCACACCTAACCCACTTCTCTGAGATCCGATGTAGTATTGAACGACAAGTGTTACCTCACTAGTTTTTTTTTGTTTAAAAATAAAACCTTTTGTTTATACTGGGGGAAAACTTTTATAGGATAACCTAATAAATATATGATATTCGAGACGGACTTAAGATTTGTCACGTTAAGACTATCAGTGTTCGCCTATGCAAGAAAACTCTAGTGTCCTCTTGTAGGTAATTCTGTAGCATCCATAGTCTTGTGCACTACCTTACTATGTACCCGGAAGCGAAAAGTAATTTCAGGTGGATAGAGGTGAGGCTACAAGTCCGTGGAAATTAAGTATAGTTCTACCATGTACAAATTCCATGAATATTCCCCATTTCATAAAATCTTACCTGATCCAAAGCGTTATTCTTCAACCAGTTCAGCGCACACTGAATGGGTTTCGGCAGTGCGTGTCCAGTCCTTTGCAATGACACTGTCAGCGGCACTCCAAATACTGTTTTATCTGTAACACCATAAGGTATTTATGACAAACAAACTAGTCATCTGTTGGAACTATTTTGATGAATATCACTACGACTCAGCCTTGTACGCTAAAACATCATGAATCTGAGCCGACTAAACGAAATAACAAGGCCGGAACCTAGCAAGAGAAGGAAAACTTGATACGAAACCCTGTTCCAACCCGTCTGGCCAGCGTGGCACAGTAGGCTAATGACCCTCCTTGTGATTGGAGGAGGCCTGACTCAACAGTGGGTCATTTATGGGCTGAGTAGTAGTAGGTATGTATGGCAAAGTAATAAACATTTTTCCTCTATCTAATTAACTCGTAGACATGACAAAAGGATAGATATCAAAACATCCTCAACGTAAATAAATGAGATTTCATATAAACTAGTTTCAGTAAATTTCCAGACGTAGGTAGAGGAAATATAATTTTCCTATAACATCACTCCCACTTGCCATTCACTTGATGCTCGTACAATGTCAATATTATTAGTACCCAGATTGATACGATCAAGAATATGGTGTGATCAGAATATCAATAACCTGTACGTGAGTAAGTCATATATCTAGATATTACTTTGTCATATATTCTCAATAAAGTTATGTTTTCATGGAAAAGGCACTCAAGCAAGAGTATATTATTGCTCTAGCGTAGTTTACCTCTTTAGTATGGTTTAGAGAGGAATGCATCATCACTATCTTTTCAACCTACACTGCATACTAGGAACAATTTGATGGAAAGAATCGTATGGATGAATCGATACGAAAGGCTCCTTCCGTTTCAATAGGTTTTATGCTTATCTAGTTCTTTTACGAAACCTCATACTGAAAGGAATCGATGACACTCCATCTTTCAAGTCTGTTACCCAGAGGTAAGGGTGCGGTTTGCCATTCCATAATTCACTGTACCTTTGAACCAAGTAAAACGCAAAACCTTGACCCAAGTTATGAAACTATTACTTCAAATAAAAAATAGTGGTCTTTCCCAGTCTCCCAATCTAAGATACCTACAGTGTAATAACTCACCTTTATAGTCCGGAGTCTTGATCTTTCTTATCAACTTGGGCAGTTCCCAGTTCCATCCAGACTTGTGAGAAGGACAATACCGTTCCATGCAAGCTGTTAGCCTCAGGAGAGCTAGTTTCCGTAATATGTGCAGCTGTCCACAAGATAAGGACGACATCGGCCTTGACACTGGGGAAACAAAACACAACAAAGGTAACCTACGGACCCCTACAAAAAATATATTCCAAGATTTTCAAGAAGATGAAGGAAAACAGTTCGATAGTAGCCCGGATACTGGTTAATTATTATCATCCAAAACACCAACAGATAATGAGCAAAAAGCTGTTGGCAGTTGGTCAGGTTGACGGGAAAAGACGTAGCGATCATTCACCTGCCCGTTAGCCAGAATTAGTAAAGACGCTCACAAGCCTAAAGCAATCAAGCATCAACGGATCAATAGTGAATCCAGTAAAACCCAAACACGACCTCCCGAGATGATAAAGACGACCAGGAACAAGAATGAGCACAAAAAAGTTAAAACTGCTATCAACTGGGTTACTGGTATATGGGTTGGATGTGCCACTTTTGGATCACGGGGTCCCGGGTTTGATTCCGGGGCCAGGCAAGTGTCTTTGTGTAAACCAGAGCCACTTGCTCTGAGTCTGGGTGTCGTTTGTATTCATGTATTTCATGTTTGTAAACTGTCCCCGCGAGACAGGTTATACCTTGTGTAGGGGGTTTGTTAGTTAAAAAATTAAAAAATAGCAGAGATCTCGTGTGAATTAGCAATGCAGGACATGTTTATCTAGGAAACTTTGGTGTAGAAGTTCGGGAAATGACTCACAATATGAATCTGGATCCTTCTGATCGGGCGCGGGCTGCAAAGTGTTGTTCGCTTTAGGTCCTCCGTTCAGGGTAGTTGTTCTAAATGAGTACCATCGTTGAATATTGTTCCTGGGAATGAAAGAGAAAGAAGTAGATTTAATAAAACAATATGGTGTATAGCATGAGCGATAATAAATGTTCTTCCACAATAAATATACAGGGCGCCAAACCAGCAATTTTCTATTGAAGTGCTAGCATTCATTTGCTAAATTCAAAAGTTTCTGAAAAGTTCTTCCGTCAAAAGCATGTGGTTTAAGTCCTGAAGTGACACTATTGTATTAGTAGGTTATCAACATTTACAAATGCCACGTTGATTGTTGATTTAATTGAATTAGCAGATTTGTGTTATAGCTTTCCTCAAAAAGTAAACATCACATTCCATTTTCGTCATCATGCGTACTAACACGTACATCAGTCCTACTAACAGGGCAACCTCGATTGTCTCCCAAACAGGAGATTAAGCAAACCTCATTAGCAGTGAGTCTACTGCTGTTTTATTTTATTCTTTTTTTACTTCTAAGCTTTTTGGAAAAGAAGAATTGAATTGAAGAGATCGCAATAGCGAGAATATGTGCATCGTTAATAAAACCATGCATACTTCTTAGTTTTCATATCCAAACTGTCATCATCGTCATCATGGTCTCCATCATGTGATCTTGAGCCAGCTGAATTTGGACTGCTATCGAGTTCAGAACTCCTTGAGGCTGACTTATCTCTTTTGAGACTTCTATCACGAAACCTGTAAATAAATAATACGCACATTCAGCGAAATGAAAATAATGTTAGAGGTCGTGGGACTTTTGTCAGGTGGATAATGTAATATTATGTTCAGTTTAAGTTTTTTAATGTCTTCTTTTCATGTTGCTGTTTCCATAACTAGTCTAAAGACGTTAATAGCAGGGCCCATCTCGCAACTGAATCCCAAGTTAGGGCAGTCTAGGATAGCCGTTGGTTTTAGTGGGTAGGTAGGAGCACAAATGACCAACTTTACACGACTCGGAGTCCCACACGACCCTGCCAAACCCCATCCGCTAGGTTGCTGTAAGGATTACAGACGAAAACAAAAACTCATAATCGATGACCAGACATATAGCTTAGTTGTACCTTTTTCCCCAACCACACTTAGGCACTCTATTAACTTCAATAACTGCTAATTCCTATAGTTCACTTTGCACCGAAATAAATCCACAGACTATACAAGAACAAATATACTCAGAAATACATAATAATGTCGAAGACAGCCGTAACCTCAATGCATTATCATGCCAATAACTTATTTGTCAGTCATTTATTTTTCATTATCACGGCTTCACACCAGTGGCTTCCAATCTGTGATTTATGGAGTCAAGATAATGTTAAATGTCACGGAATAATGCATTTTAAGATGTGTCGTATTCTTGATACTTTTATTTATGGCCAATTAGATAGGTTGCAGGACTTTGATCCTTTATATTTACTTCGGCTTTGGTCTTTGGGGGGAATGTTTGCAAGGTTGTTAAGCAATATATGGGATGTCGGTGTTGGTGCTTTTTGTAAACAGGACCAAATTTTCAAAAAACAACTACAGAAATTCTTTCCGGCTCTTTTCTGTGGAGCAGCTTTCCGAACCGGTGGTAGATTCAGCATGAATGTGGATGGACGCAAGGGTTGTGGGGGATGGACGGTTTGTAAGAATGAGGTAGGTATTGTTTAAGAAAGGTGTAAATGTAGGTATGACGACTGATAGGTGTGTATGGAGACTACCACCTAGCGTGGGACAGGGGTCATATGATGATAATGGTAAGTTAAATATGACGATTTAAAAGAACTTTGTGATAAAACCTACGTATTACATTGTGGACGAACAACAACAAAGGCAGTAATGTAATGACTGTAGAAACACTCATTATGTTACTGCCTTGATTGTATCTAAAATCTTGTGCGATTTATTTAGAATCTTAGTCGAACTTGCTTATTACATAAGAATGTACATTTTTTCTACGGTTGCTGATCGGATAATTACACATTGTTCAAAATGTTGAGAGCCTTTGGTATTTTCTAATGAGCTATACTCGCTTTGGCAATTAGTCAGAACGGTAATCACTTCTCTTTCACTTAATGACCATTACGGTTAGTATTAATGCAGCTTTGTGAAAAAAAAATGCTTTTATCAGGTACACTAGAGTAAGTCTATGGATCTATTTTTTCAGTCGGGAATTGAAGGAGGGAAATTAGCATACTGTGCCTCGCTGGCCTGACGAGTTGTCACAGGGTTGTTTCATACCAAGTTGTTTCATACCAAGTGTTTCTTCTCTTGCGTCAGGGTTTTCTGCCTTGTCATTACCTTTAGTCTGCTTTTACGACACCCTCAGGATAAAATAGGGTGGTGACACTAAGTATTCTAAATCCATCACCATGCGGAATATGTTTTTCTAAGCTTACTATATTTAAATTGTTCAATTATTTAAAAAAGTAACGTCTTGAAAAAAGGCCAGGTCAAGAGTACCCTAAACCGAAGAGCATCTATGAAAGGAATAATGAAAGTGGACGAAGCGAAACAAGTATGTAAGGATCGTAGCAAGTGGAAAGAAGTGGTCTCTGCCTACCTCTGCCTACGGGAAAGAGGCGTGATTATATGTATGTATGTTAATTATTGAAATCAACCAGTAGATCACAAGTTGAAGACAAACTAATAATTAATAATCAATTTGGCGAAAAGTACTAGTCGCCATCTTGAACAGCTCGGTCGTGAGATTAAAAGACAATTAAAAAGCCGTTATTCTAAAAACTGAGTGGAATTATATTATATAATTAGCCTACCGTGCCACTTTGGCCAGACGGGTTGGCACTTATCGAGTTTTCCTTCCCTTGCAGTTATCTCTTCGGCCTTGTCTTTTCCATTTGTTGGGTCTTACGACACCCTCAGGCTGGAATGGGGTGCTGACAATATGTATTCTAAATCCGTCACCATAGGGAAGAAAGTTCTTTAGGTCATTTGCAGTTATTTAAATTTAAAGAAACATGGTCTTACTTCTGTCCCTTTTCTCCCAAATTAAGTGAGCTGGTTCTGATAGCTTGCCGTCGGTGTGGCGTGTGTCCTGGGGATTTCTGGACTTCCCGTAATATTTCAGGATCTGGTTTAAGTTCAACTGGCGAAGGTGGCTCCACGTAGACCTGACGAAATTTAAAAACCTTTACCCACAATTATTGTAGGTGTTTCTGACCTTAATTCGATACTGATAAAAGTGCGAGGGATCGGTGACTTGAATGCCTTTGACCCCAGGCTTGCGTGATGGAAAGCAACGACAGGGTCTAAGATGGAGTAGGCAATTCAAGGAAATGCTCTGTCGTACACCAGCTCTCACATTCACACGACGAAGCACAGTAAAAATGCTTGGCGCCGGACTTAGCTGTGAGGGTGGTAGCTAGCCGGTCGGACCATAAGATTCTACCACCAAACGTGCTGTGTTGCTTTGTTGTTTTACAACACGCGTTATTTGCCTGCGTGCGGTGAGGAAGTGTAATATTCTGCCCAGTCCTCACACGGGGAAAGGCCTACATCACTTGCAATGTAGGAATAATTTGTTGAATGAATGGCTAGATTAATAAAGTTCTTGGAGTGATAAAGCATGGGTAGAATGAAAGTGAAAGAAAATACCGCATTCTTCGAGACGGTATCCGATTTATAGATTTTTTTTATAGAATACGTATAATTTCGCCTTGTCTTTGATTAAACAAGTTTAATAAAGTTCACTTATTGTAAAAGTTTTGCTTTAAAGTCCCAAAGTGCTGATTAATTTAAAACAAAATTATCCAAGGAATGGAAATATTGGAACAAATTTCACCGTCTGGTACTAAGGGACGATTTGCTACTACTAATACTACTCAGCCCATAAATGACCCACTGCTGAGTCAAGCCTCCTCTAGTTACATGGAGAACAGTTAGCCTACTGTGCCTCTCTGGCCACAAAGGTGTTTTTTTTAAAGAAACGTATCCTCTGCCTTAGGTTAACCTGTGTCGCGGGGGCAGTTTACAAACATGAAATTCACGAACACAAATGACACCCAGACTCAGAGCAAGTGCATCGGTATCGAACCCGAGACCCCGTGATCCAAAGGCGGCACTTCCAACCCCTAGGCCAACGAGGCAGTCTTCGTATCAAATTCCCTTCTCTTGCGGCTGGGTTATTGGCCTTGTCATGAACATTTGCCGGCTCTTACGACACCATCACGATGGAATATGATGGTGACAATCAGTATCACGTCTCTATCAATAATTACCTCAGTATTGTGATGAGTATTATGATCTTTATAATAGTTGTGCCTCCAACTAGCAGGCTGACATTCCGAATCACTCAGCGCACTGGAGTCCTCGTTCTTGATGCCTCTATGAAAGATCCTTTTCGCTCGTCCCAATTTTGACTTTGAGCTTTTGTTGCTAGAACCCATGCTACCATCCGACGCGTAACTGGAACTATCATCACCAAACGGAGCATGCAGAACAAATGACTGTTCTAGAGGAGCGATCGGAGAAGGAGGCATCACAGTCATTGGTGATGGTGGTTGTGTTCTAACTTCAGCAGCATGGGTCGGAGAGCTGTGGAAATCAGGGAAGGGGAATGCAGTTGGACTTGTGGGTGTCATGTCAATGTAGTTAAGATCTGGATATTTGTCCGTCTGGACGTCAAGGAAGTGAGGAGAGGATACAATAACTTCAGCTCTGTTCTGGCGTTTTCTTCTTCTTGTTTTGAGGGACTCGACCCTTCGGAGTAACGCTTTGGCACCGTCGCGGAGTCTTTCTGAGCCCGTTCTTCTGAAACGTGTTCCTGTGTCTTCCTCATCTTCTTTGTCACTTTGTAACTGGATAACTGGCTGGCCCGGAACCAATCTGTAACAATTAGAAGGAATAATATTATTGGCTAAATAATAATTTATATAGCTTTAAACTATTATGCTTAGTTCTAGACTTGAGATGTCATGATCACTTCAAGCGCTATTAGTGGTATCGTAAGGTGACGGATTTGGAATACTTTGTGTCACCACCCCATTCCATCCTGAGGGTGTCGTAAGAGTCAACTATTGGGAATGACAAGGCCGAAAACCTAGCCGCAAGAGAAGGAGAACTTGATACGAAATCTTGTGCCAACCTGTCTGGCCAGTGTGGCACAGTAGGCTAATTACCCTCCATGTTATTGGAGGAGGCCTGACACGGTCATGGGTTGAGTAGTAGTACAAAAGAGACAGATTATTGTTATCTGCTTGACAACAGGTATCGCGGTTGAAGATTGATTGATTAACTTGTTTGGTATAGGCGAAATTTCGTAGCGTGTTGATAAATTATCCAAACATAAAACACCCAGAGTTAATCTTACGCTAAAGTGGTCGTTAACTTCCAGCAGCTTTGCAAAGTTATCTTTAACATCTCTGTAACGAGCATGGAATACTTTACCAAGTATTACGCTCATGCCGTAAACGGCATCGTAGCCTATTATGATGCCAAGTAACATCAAACTCCGATGCCTTCGAAAGCACCAAGTTTTGCTAAACTTCTAAAATTATTACCCGCAAATTATTCCCATTACAGTATACGCGCGAACTTCTACACGAGATAATTGAATTTAATTTGGTGAGGTGATTGAACAACGCCTTTGAATTTGCGTCGTGATTGTGAGTGACAGATTTGCGTGGAATAAATGCGATTTGTAGTACTTATGGAAAGGTTACGAAGTTTGTTTTGATTATTTCTACTTACGAGAAACATTAATATTTTGCTATTTTTATTGAAGTGAGAACGTCTTTGGCAGTTTTGAGCGCTTTTCTTGGGATAGCTATAAAATTTCAAACTCGTATCAGGATACGTGCCTTGATCGGAAAATTGTAAGATGGCGTCAGGACTCGTGAACTGATCGAAATTTAAGATGAAAGTCGGAGAGAGAGTAGGTAGACAGCCGGCGCGGCAGTAGGAATAATTAATATTGTAATATTAAATAATTTTAATATTAAATGTTTAAAAAAATGTTAGAATGTTTTGAAGTGTAATCTTTTTTATGTAATATAAATTGTCATTTTTGTGGACGTTACCGCAATCAATAAATATTGTACATTCATGTCATATATAAACTAGAATAGGGTTTCTCTTTGCTTATCGCAGTGCTCTACATAAAACCTTAATACTGCATATTTTAAATTGATAAAATCAATTTTAAAAAGCTTAACATAATAATGTGACAAGATTAACATCTATACAGCACTACTTTTTCCTCAACACCTAATACTGTAGGTACATTAAATCCAAATAAGTAAAAAAGGTGGTTTTGGTAAAATCATTTCTTCAGTCCATGTATGGTATAACATTATTTCAACATCTATCTCCTTTTGGATACGTAACCTTTGAATAAATTTTTGTTTCTGGTTCAATATTACATTATTGGATCAATATGGCATATAAGGGGTCTTGTTTTGCAATAAAACTGTCGTTAGGGTGAAACATAATTTGTGCTACAGAAACTAGTATTGAATTGGGGCTTTACCCACGTCTACGTCCCTTTTTCGTGGTAATCCATATAGATACTCGGCCCTTGGGGGTTAGCAGAGTTATGTAGGACTCCGCGCAGAAATAAAAACCGCCCTCCGCGCAGAAATGACATGTTTAAGAAATTTATAAGAAAAAAAAAATAGAAATGCACCGTAATCGGTTCATTCACACACACACACACACACTCACGCACAAACCAAACTTCTTGTCGTTAAAAATATACATGTTGTCTGTTTGATCGCACTAAACTGTAAAGTCACAAAACTATTTCTTCTTCTTTCTTTCTTCATTTCTTCTTCTTCGCAGCCCATAAATGACCCACTGCTGTCGGACCTCCTCCAATTAGACGGTGGTCAATTAGCCCACCGTGCCACGCTGGCCAGACGGGTTGGCACAGGGTTTCGTTTCAAGTTTACTTGCGGCTATGTTTTCAGCATTGTCACTTCCTTCTGTCGTCACTTACTACCTAGGCTGGACCCATTCCAGCGATGACGCTATTTATTCTAAATACTACAGGCTGAATCAATGAATTTTTTTGTGCTAAAAAGGTTTTTCTTTTTGTGGTCGTCGTCGTTTCAGGCCATAAATGACCCACTAATGAGTCAGCAGTTTTAGCCCGTAAATTACCAACTACTGGTCGGGCCTCCTCCAAATTCATGGTGTGAAATTAGCCTACTGTGCCACGCTGGCAAGACGGATTGGGACAGGGTTTGTATCAAGTTTTCCTTCTCTGGGGGCTAGGTGGCCTCTTGCCTTCTTTTAGTCGCCTTAGGACACGCTAAACATGGTATGGGTTGGCGACATTACGTATTCTAAATCCTTCACTGAGGCAGGCCTCATAGAGGGAAATTAGCCTAAGTATTTCTTTCAGTAATAACTTCAAAATGTTCCCAACTAAAACGTATATATCTTAACGTTTAATTGTAAATTAATAATATTCTAATAATATTGAAACACGTACAGACTTAGCAAGCAGGCGGAGTTACTCGAAAAGGTTAGCTAACACAATACCTTTAACAGTCACAAACTTCTAACGAGGTCTGCCTCTGGGACCGCAAACTTTTCTCAAATTAGTTGAAGTCATACAAATGTGAGTATTAATTAAACTTTCAGTGACGACGGCGGGAGTTTTGCATGAATAAGGGATTTGTGCGCGGTGTCCCTTGAGGTCTCCGCCTTTCATTGGGACAATGCGCTAATTGCTAAAACCAGCAGCTTATATACTACTACTACTCAGCCCATAAATAACCCACTGCTGAGTCAGGCCTCCTCCAACTACAAGGACGGTAATGAGTCAACTATGCCACGCTGGTCAGACGGGTTAGCACAGGGTTTCGCATCAATTTTTCGTTCTATTGCGGCTAGGTAATCGGCCTTTGTCCTTTTGTCGGCTCTTACGACACCCTCTGGATAGAATGGGGTGGTGACACTATGTATTCTAAATCCGTCCCACACTGAAAGCTCCTTGCATACTTCTATGGTATCCAAGCAGAATTTATCTTCAGGCTGCTTCATGGCAAGCTAGACTAGACAATTATATTAGGTTACAAGCGGACCCGACAGACTTCGTCCTGTCAAAAAGATTGACTCTTTGACACACCTACATTGCTGAGACAACAGTGAGTGGTTGTAATTTAATATGAACTTTATAAAATAGCAATAAAGCTCAAATTATCTCTACGTTTTGGTTAGAAAACGTTTGTATGGGAAAAAGAAAAAGGCTGTTTTTAGGGGTTTTCCCGTAATTATTCCATTTTTTCTCGTAAAAACCATCCTTGAACTTCAAAGAACATTTTAAAAAAAGACTTGGCCAAATTGGTCCAGGCGTTGTTGAGTTATGCGGTTACCAACACATTTTGCGATTCATTTTTATATTATAAAAAAGATGTACCCAGTAGCGTCAGATGTCTTCGACGCTATGGAAGGCACTTATAAGCAGTAGGAACGAAAAGTTTCTGTCTTTTATAACAAAGCCTGAAACTATTTAGAAAGCCTTCAGATTTTTTATGTTGTTACTATTTCTATAAATAGTCCGTATTTTATTCATTTAACTAGCGACCTGCCCCGGCTCCGCACGGTAACCTTCCTCTTGATTCACTCTATCCATTAGAAAAAACCGCATCAAAATCCGTTGCGTAGTTTTAAAGATTTAAGCATACATAGGGACGGACAGACGACAGCGACTTTGTTAAATATGTAGTGATGATGTACATTTTGTTTCACAATAACGTTTATAACCGTAAATTTAATGCAAACGTACTACATACGTACATACATGCATTATTTTCTTTTATGATAAGGTAATTACAGTTCTTAGGATTCCATGTGAATAGTTTTTCTCTTAAGAATAGTGTCTACAGCTAATCTAAAGTTTATTAAATCGAAATCTAGAATGTTTTAGGTTTATAGCTGATTCTGACTTCTGATATCTCAAAATTCAGAAATCAGTTATAAAAACGGAACCCCTGAACTAACTAGTACTGTGTATAAGTGTGAGTTGTGCCGCCTTTGGATCAACGGGTCCCGGGTTCGATTCCGGGGCCGGGCAAGTGTCTTTGTGTAAACCAGAGGCACTCGGAGTCTGGGTGTCATTTCTATCTATAATATGTATGTATTTACAAAAACAAATGTATCTAAGTAGTTTATCATCCATCTTGTTACCATAACACAAGCATTAAGTTGCTTAGTTTGGGACGAGATGGCGTTATGTGAAATGTCCAAGGATATTTATTATTATTATTTATTATTTAAAGTTATAACCTGCATCGCGGAGGGAGATAACAAACATGTAATTCACGAACACAAATGACGACCAGACTCGGAGCAAGTGCCTCTGGTTTAGACAAAGACACTCGCCTGACGCCTCTGGTTTAAACGAACGAGGCATATTTCCAGAAAAATGTTCTTTTTTTTTAAATATTGCATACAGCTATAGGGTTTGTCACAACCTGTATCTATACTAATATTATAAAGCTGCATAGTTTGTTTGTTTGAACGCGCCAATCACAGGAACTACGGATACGATTTCAAAAAATCTTTCAGTGTTAGATAGTCCATTTATCGAGGAACGTTATAGGCTATGTTTTATTTTCAAAAGAATTAGGGATCCGTATGAAAATTGCGATTTTGTAACATAAGGTGTAAAATCGAAAACCTATTTATGCGTGCGCTGCAAAAACTATAGACAATAGAACAAAATAATATACTACGAGTTTGTAGGTCTTATTAAGATCTACAAAAAGAGCGAGAGCACATATCTAACTCTGATAGTTTAGTCACAGTAACCGATTGAATGTTCATAAAAAATATTAAATCATCTGAAGAAAGAGGCTATATGCGAGTTCGAATCCAACGCGGGCGAAGCCACGCGCAATTGCTAGTACAAGATCAATAACAATTGATATCCAGCATCGTATTGGTGTAGAATACATAGTGTCACACCACCCATTCCATCCTGACGGTATCGTAGTCACAGTAGGTTAATTATTATCCATGTTACTGAACGAGCCCTCTATCATCTATGGACTGACTGAGTAGTCGTGTATTCAAAGTTAACGCAGATGAAGGAGGTAGGCAATCGTAAAGGATATCACTACTTTTTGAAGAATGTAGAATCTTACGTCCATGCAGATTATTAACAGTAATTCAATTGCGGATATAGTCGTGGTCGGAATATGTGACAGAAGAACGCACATATGAAAAAAAATCCGCACTAGTACGGGAAATACTGGTGCGGGGTTTTGTGGGACTCGGGTAACCCCTCAGCGATATGAGGCGCGTCCCCATACCCAGTTAACATATCCCTGATGTACCGCCCAGCGCCTACCCTTATATTAGGCAGTAGATCCACTGTGTATGGTATTTACCTACTGAATTGCTACTCAGCGATGTGAACTCGCACTTGACATTATTATCCAGTGAATTACCTCTTCATATTCACACGATAACAATTAATCTTGCATCAAGAGCTTTCCGCTCCGAAAAGCTGTGCCCTTCGTGCGTTTATTAGGGTCGACGCAATATGTGTGTGAATAAGGTTGTGGTGCCACTAACAGCGGGAGAAGAAATGCTTTATATTTATATATTGCGGTTATGAAAATATGTTACTTCTACTACTATTCAGACCATAAATGACCCACTGCTGAGTTGGGCCTCCTCCAATTACATGAAGGATAATATCAATTTTTCCTTTTCTTGCAGTAAGGTTGCCTTCTTATTTTTATATTGTTAAAATATAATACTGTATAATCGCTACCATGTCTGAATGTATCTATACAAATTTTATATACTTTTTAAGTACGAGTACTAACCGATTCCTTCATAATATCTAGCTATTCAACCCGGGTTTTATTTTGATTGTAGCAACATCTTTCGGATCCAATACGCAGACGTATGCAACACGTGGTCCATAACAATCGGGCTTAGTATTGGGCTGAGAGTCACTCAACGAGCAATGGAGAAAGGGTGTAGAAATAGATCACTCTGCATGATATAATCAGAAATTAAGAAATATGCAGAAGAACAAAAGTGCCGGACATATCGCGAAAGTTTGCATAGTTGAAGTGGCAGACTAGACTAGGCTATCGTGAATATGCCTTGTTGGTCTCGGGGCTATATGTGCCGTGCCGCCTTAGGATCAACAGGTCCCGGGTTCAATTCCGGAGTCGGGCAAGTGTCTTTGTCTAAACCGATACCCAAAAAAAATAAAAAGTCACTTCATAAATACAGCTAGCTATAACTTGTGTAAATAAATTAGTTCTCTAGAATTGTTAGTTTTTCTGCGCGTTAGTGATACGATTTTGTGAAATCTCTAACAAAATCCGGAATTGAACCTGGGACCCGTAGATCCAAAGGCGGAAAATATAACCCCTAGACCAACGAGGCATATTCACGATAGTCTAGGCCTCCCCATCGTCGGTGGCTGGTCTCACCATGTAGACCCAGTGGATCTATTGGCGGTATATTTGGGCAGTGGTTGAGCGATCGACTGCTGCGCAGCATGTCGCGGGTTCGATTCCCGCACGGAAGAAATATTTGTACGACCTACAAGTATTTTTTCCGGGTCTGGGTGTTTTCTATCTATAATATGTATGCATTTACAAAAAAAATTTATATAAGTAGTTTATCATGCATCTCGTTACCATAACACAAGCATTAAGTCGCTTAGCGTGGTACGAGAAGGCGTGTGAAATGTCCAAGGATATTTATTATATTTATTTATTATATGTCTAGGTCTAGGCAAGACCCTATCCTACCCTATCCCAATGAAATTGAAAAAGGGAAGGAATGTATACGAGCATATTAAAATGCTATCTAGCATGAACGTGATTTATAAAATCGCTACACGCTAACACAGAGACCACACCCCAACACACAGCCTATCATTATTACGGTTTAGCAATCCAAATGGATCGTGATAGGTGAAGGGATAAGCACACGAATCGTAAGTGGAACAAAATGGCCTACGAACTTAATTACGTACTTTGTAGGGCCTCTGTGTACTTTGGGGCATTTGATGGGCATGATCGAGGCTCGATAACAGTGATTGTCGCCGAAACATTTGCCTTAATCGATTAGTATTCGGGTCGGTATTTGGATTGTTGATCGTTCCTAGCTATTTAAACTTTTGAGGCAAGGTTAAATAGGTTCAGGGACCACATACAAATAGATGCCTCATGGTATCCGCAACACTAAAATGACATTTTTAGAACTCTATGTCACGTTACTGTTAAATGTCACATGTGTGAAATTCAATCAAATTGATTTAAAAATCGATTACAATTCTCTCTGTAATTCTCAGTTAATTCTTTGATAAATAATTAGCCTCCGCATACCAAAGTTATATTTTTATATACAAACACACAATTACGCATTATACCGATCAGTATCACCATAGCATTAAACAGAACAGTGTCACTACCAAATTTACCATTTCATGATAAATTTTAAATTTTATTTCATGGCTTGACTTGTCGATAGACTTGAATACAAATCAACTTGATTAAATGAGTTTCGATTTTGATTAAATGTACCATACTGCTCCAACTACCAGGAACGCTTAAGTTCAGAAGAGTTCATCTGTCAGCTAAACAGACCATCGACCACGCCCCTTCAATCTATGACAGATACGTAGCTAAAATTGTGCATCGGTCATTGGCACCTAGAACACAATACAATTGCTTCCCAACGCCAGTCTCATCTGTGTCAATCTGCCTAGCCAGGGTTGGTGTTAATACGGATCTCATCATCATCATCATTTCATCCAAATGACGTCCACTGCTGTACATAGGCCTGCCCAAGGAGGTGCACAACGGCCGATCCTTTTTCACTTCTACACTTCGATGTACCGACAGTCTTGGCACCTCTGGACAGCCTGCAATAATGTCCACGTCTCGATCGAATCGAAGGTTTTCTTGTACTCGACGGAAGAGGGATTAACAAAACATTATGTTCCCAACCCCCATTTTATCCAGAGGGTGTCTTAGAAGCTCTCTCTCTAATTATTTAGGGTTATAACTTTCTTCCCCCCATTTCAACTCCTTACAACTTTATTCGCATTAAAAATTATGCCCTTTCTCAGGCTGTGGGCCATCTGTATACCAAATTTCATTTAAATCGGTTCGGATCAAATAACTAGGTAGTAAGATATTCAAGAATACCCAAATTTTTATTTTGATGATTTGTTCATTTATTTTAAGGTTGATAGCAAACTAAAGAACTGATTTTGCTCAAATCGTGGACTGATTGGTTGAAACAAATTGGTAAAACTACAAAAAAAAAAGACGAAAGAACCTGCTCCTTATTTGCAGTCAGTTAAAAAAGTGACCACACACTAGCTTCCCACAATACAATCTGTATCAATAAAAGCAAAAATAATCTGAATAAAAATTGAAAATCCCCATAACAATCGCTCCACAAATTTCGCCTTACTAACCCAGCCTTATCTTCATCCATCTACAATCCACTTAAAATTCCAATCAATCATTTTGGACACTAAAATTAATAAGCGCAAAGTTGTCTAATCACTTATATCAAAGTGTTAATGAGGATACGCTGGATATAAAAGCTGTTTGATCAATGTATACTTACTCGCATCGTTAGTGGCAGCTCTATGTACTCGATGGCCCGATCGGATAACTTTTATCTATCCTCTAATAAGTCAAACTATTTCATTCTGAGAGTATCGTAAGTCGAAAAACTTAACTACTACTATGATAAGCCACTGCTGAGTCTACTGTGCCACGCTGGTCAGTCAGGTTTTCGTTTCAAGTTTTTCTTCCCTTGCGACACCCTCAGGATAAAATGGGGTGATGACACTATGTATTCTAAATCCAACACCAATAAAAAAAATGAAACAAAACCCTCACTACGTATGGTTGTTCATTTTTCACTTCTTAGTTATTGTCTATTTTGAAGTTAGATTTACTTATTATTATATATTTAGCATTTTACGAGTATGTAGAAGGATTAATTTCTCCAATTTTAATGTAAATACACGTCAGCTTTTTATATGACTCGTATAACAATATCGTCGACATAATCAGAACTAAAATAACAATTGGTTCCATTAATCCGCAAAGCGCAAAGCGCCGTAAAGCGGAGTCTGTGCTGTTATATATTGCACATGATCTAGATAAGGAGTATTGCAAAGCGAACGTTTAGGGACAATAAAAAAAAACAATAAGAAGTAGTCAATATAATCGGACAGAATACGAGAGAGAAATAGAATATCTAGCATATTCCGGCGCTTAGAAAGATTTAACGAGAATGAGAACCTATTCAACAATCAGTAGCGATACGTTGCTCTATTCGCAGATCGATTGATTCTTTTGTATTCGATAACGAGAATCTGGAAGAACTGATATTTCTTGGGAACGCCAAAGGCAAAAAAGGTCTCGCGGTCGTTCACCAACACGATGGA
Source organism: Clostera curtula (assembly GCA_905475355.2). Lineage (NCBI taxonomy): Eukaryota > Metazoa > Arthropoda > Insecta > Lepidoptera > Notodontidae > Clostera > Clostera curtula. The sequence goes on along the minus strand of FR997816.1, from coordinate 11,338,990 downwards.
CCTCGAGTATTAGCGAGACTCGCACACATCAATTAATTTTTATTTATATGAGAAGAAAAATACTGTGTGTCTATAGATAATCTTAGTTGATAGGACACTGGCAAATGTTTCTTTAAAAACAACAAGAAACGATGATCTCGCAAATCGATTAAATTATCTATTTGGTTGCAACTGCAGTAAATAATTTAGTCTATTCTAAGGAATTTGTACATAATTGTAAACTAAAAATGTGAAGGAAATCTGTGCTCTTTTGCTGTCTATTTGAGGCGTCATATGAGAACTCTAAGCTATTAACATACGGTCTCGCAGACCATAGAAGTCAACGCTAGAATGTGCGGAATCTCTATACTCGTTACAGTAAACATACATTTTAACAGTAGCGCAACTTTTTCTCGTGACATACTTTATCATCACTACATAGTATAAAACACAGTCGCTTTCGCCTGTCCGTTCCTATGTATGCTTAAATCTTTAAAACTAGGCAACGGATTTTGAAGCGTTTTTTTAATATAGTCGCAATATCAGTAGCGTTAATAGATAGAATGATACAATAAGAAGGTATAATATTGTAGAGAAACACTGATTAATTTAGATGTTTAATCATTGCACCCGTGCGAAGCCGGGCGGGTCGCTAGTCTATTATATATGCGTTGTTGTACTGAAATGACGATGAATGACCATGGATTGAACAGTTGTCAAACTTGGTATACAAAAATCCAGAGTAAATAATATTTGGAGTACAATAAGTCTCTTTCCCGATCCTGGAATCAAATCAGAGACCCAAACAGGCTTGCAAGCGTGACAAGAGAGCTACTGCGCATAAATGCAATACAGTATGCTACATACTTTACACAATTTCCACGACAATCCAGAACTCAATATCCAAAAATACCCTACATCGCGATAAAGCAACTTGCACTGTTTAGAATCCTATAAAGTCTATTCCCCGTAATAACCTAGCCTTTTTTTGTTGACACTGGAGAAATGCTTTATGCATATCGCCGCCCTCAGGGTGGGGCTGGCGATTATGTGGGACTCCGGGAACTACTTATCTGCCCACTAAAACCCCAGCGGTATACCCTCACACGACACACCTGGGGCACAACAGGTTCGCATAAACGAATTCCACTGTGATGCTCCGGTAACCTAGCCTGTGCCAACCATCTGGCCGGCGTGGCACAGAATTTTTGTTATTCAATATGAATTTGCCATTCTGCATCTGCTCTCCCTGTGTTTCAACTTTAATGTGCTCCCTGGAAGTCACGTTGAACATTATCCCAGTTTAGAAACATTAATGTGGTTTTCACGATGCCTCAGGTACCATAAAGTGCAGCCGCATGGAGCTTTGAGCTTTTGATATTGTGTTAAGCTAGCTCAGAAATGTATGGCTAGGAAAATAGATTAAGACAGTTGGAAACTAACTATAAATTTCCTATGGGATACATTTCGTCGCTACAATTAATGCGGACCTTAGTACTACTGAGAAGGTATTGAATAATATCTGCAAGTTAGCAATCTTACTACTACTAATTACGCCTCCAATTACATGGAGGAATGGTACTTGTATCTGCCTTGTTACTTCCTTTTGTCGGCTCTAATGATACGCTGAGCCTGAAATGGGGTGGTGACGGAATAAGTGAGCTTAGTGATCTTAGTAAGCGATGATAAATTCTAACCTAAGACGGAGGTTAGAATTTATAATCGTGCGCAGGGTGCAGGTGCGCAGGTTCGCAGGGCGCAAACTAGTCACCAGTCCTAGCTGTCATGTAGTAGTAAAAATTACAGATGCTCTAAAACTCTGGTCTAGTATGTATCTTATTGGTACCACACGTTTTAATTTCGAAGATAACCAACTGTCTTCATGTAAGTTATGTTACTTGTACATTTGATTTTGTGCATCATATTTTCTGTCCCAAAAGTATGTGTTTGATTTTTATTTATGTATACATCGAAACGTTTAGTTGGTTTGTGTACGCTCCAAAAGCTCAACAATTTCATTATCGATTGAATTCAAAGTTTGACACAATATACAATTAACTATAAATATTTTTTCTTGATAATAACATACGTATTATAACGGGAAAACAGCTTTTTCAATGGTCAGCTTTGTACCAGTAACCACGCCATCTATTGGAAGCGATATGAACGCAACGACAATATTACCGCCACTTACTAATAGATAGCGTTGTGAACAATAATCTGCTCCTAGTACAGGGACAAAAATTTGTTATATTCTGTTCTGATCTGTTTTTTCAAAACCATACGTTTTCATACTGAAATAGTTATACAGACTTTTAATACTTACAGATCAGGTTCAACGTCCGTATAATGTCCATCAGCGTCTACCAACCCCACCCTTATCGTAGGTAGAGTCTCGTCCTCGTCATCTTCTACTTCTCCTCTCGCCTCCCGGGCCTCTCTTTCTGCTAGCGCTCTAGCTGCTATCACCTGAAAGAGAAACATATCTATACTATTCCATAATACGGTATGGACGATTGCTCCAGACACTGTTTTTTTAAAGTTTATTTTAACCCATTGTACATGTGAAATAGAAGTTCGTTGCTTTTTTGCCAAACCTGTAAAGATTTTTTAAACATTGGAAATATATTTTATTTTAACCAAAATATCAACATGTATTTCGAGATGGTAAGTAACATACAAAGAGCAAAAATTGCGTTGAATATTTTTTACTGAAATCTAATAAAGCAGTATGATGGACCCACGTTCTGGCTTACCATCAAAAACATTCTGAAATTTCAGCATGTTACACAAAAATAACTTCATTTTCACTTTTTAAAAGGGTAACGTTGTACTGAAATATTTAAGTTAAATATTATGGAATCTGATTGATTACCAATTTAGTTTTGAAAACACTAAATTGAAATGAAGTAAATTCAATGAAATTGCTTGATGTAATTTCATGCTTTGAAATAATAATGTTTTGTTAGAATGTTCACTAAGAGTGTTATGTATATATTTTTTAATCCTATAACTATGTAGAAGTACAGTAGATGCTCCTATGTGCCCTATAAGAAAGCGTTGCGAGAATTTGCTAATTGCTTAATTTACACGTGAGAACACATTAATATGGAATGCAATAAGGTGTACGTTACCAAAAGTAATTTGTAAAAGCTCTATAGCAATAGCCAACGGTCGCTATAGAGATATGTAATAAAGTGAAATGGTCCTCACTTTATTTACGAGTAACATGGAAAGGTTAAGTAGAATTAACGTGGTTTCTGAACCACTCAACCTTCGCCATAACATAATAATCTCTGTTAATAAGTCACTTATGCTAAATTCGGTTCAGTTAAGAATACATAATGACACCAACTCATTTCAACCTGAGGGTGTTGTAAGTAGCGACTAAAGTAAAGGGATTATTGGTTCAAGGTCAACTTTTATCCGTGAAAATAAACGAATCCTGATTCAGCTTTGATAGTGACTGATTCTGAATACATGTACTCACCAACTCGTTACATCCTGAATGTGTTGTAAGAGCCGCCTAAGGATATTTCCAAGCTTTGTGCCAGCCCGTCTGGCCGGCGTGGCACAGAAGTCTAATTACCCTCCATTACCAGTACTAGTAGAATGAGTCTACTAAGAGTTGGGATTATATGAGTTGAGAGATAAATCCCAAGGATAGTGTTTTTCAAAATTAGGGTTCGCCAAACAAAATCATAAATCTATTTAAATACTAGCTGAGCCGGCTAACTTCGTACGGCTTAGAGTCAATAAATAAAAAACATTTTTCTCTTGGACTTCCTGGACTTCCACGAATATTTCAAGACCAAAATTAGCCAAATCGATCCAGCAGTTCTCGAGTTTTAGCGAGACTAACAAACAGCAATTCATTTTTATGAAGATACTAGCTGACCCGGCAAACTTCGTACCGCCTCAGAATCAATAAATAATATCACCTTTTAAACCTTCCCTGGACTCAAACGAATATTTCAAGACCAAAATTAGCCAAATCGGTCCAGCCGTTCTCGAGTTTTAGCGAAACTAACGAACAGCAATTCATTTTTATTTATATAGATAGATAGATGTATAGATAGATAGATAGATTAACAGATACGTATAGCGTACTACCACTTTAGCTTACTAATTCCTTGAGCCATATTGGGGACTTTGAGCCTCGGAGTCTACCGTCTACTCAGAGTATTTATCCATTTAGCAAAGTGGACCCGAGTTGGGAACTCAGAATGTCGTTACTCACCTGTAGTCTCCTCTGCGCTTGAGGTGTGATTTCGACAACCCTAGACCATCTTCTGGATTTTCTCTCGTACTGCCACTTGTCGCTGAGTGCACATTGCTCGTCATCAGAATCGTTCTGTGAACAAAAGCAAAATACTATGAAATATTTATTCAGAAACGTCAATTAGCTAATTGGACGCTCGCTAGAAACGAAATGTCGTGAAAGAATTTGCATGATATTTAATCAATACCTCGTTCGCATTAAGAATACAGTGAGGCATTCACTGGTTTAGCCACGCCCCGATCACCAATCGAATTGTTCGAAATCAGAAAGTCTCGTTCTCAGTGACCAGTTGAAGGCATAGCTTCGAATGCAACCGTCGTCTTTTATCCTTTACACCACCGTGAACAAACCTTTACTTATTGCATTATTAACGCGAACGCACTATATTAGTTGTTTCAAACTCAAACTCAAAAATAACTTTATTTACGTAGGTTTTATCACAAAACTCTTATAAATCGTCAAATTTACAGTTCGGGGCTACTTAATATTTCGTGATTAGATTAGGTTTCTTCTTTGTAATAAAATCGAGTTCACGGCATTTAGATAAAAAGGTGTCATAGCTAAGAAATAAGTGCAAGAAACATTGCAGAATACCGAATACTAACTTCATTGGGCAACTAACAGCAACCTGCAGGTAAAATAAAAAGACTGCGCCATGGGAATGGGGGTAAAATTTTACTCTGTTATAACCGGGTTTATCATAAAATCTCCAACGTATGAAAATACGGCATGCTGTTAGGGTCATCTACGTGATATAGGAATAGCTAGCTAGCTATAGGAATGAGTAAGTGATAAATGTTTATGAGGCACTGAAAAGAACATAATCATCAAAGTAAGAGTTTCAAGAAAATCACTCGATAAGCGAAACGTAAAAGTAAGCTCGTAGCAGTGCTTAGTCAGCTTTTATATCTTCCGAAGCTTAAGTGCTTAGTATTTCCACAGTATAAGGTGAAATAGTAGATTAATAATTATAATATAATAATATTTTTTTTTTAAACATTTTGTATTTTTTTAAAAATATATGTAAAAATAAGAAATAAAGAGACATGAATAAATAATAATAATAAATCGTTTATTTCATCAGAGTAGTTACATCGACTGTAGGTTTACATTAAAATAAAACTTAGAAACAGTCTGCGATAATGCCATTGTAATCTTAAGGAACTCTGGTACCCATTATAAGATTTAACTTGTGTTATGGATACCAGGATTCGTCGTATCATATGCTTTGAGAAATAATAATACAGACAATAAACACATGTGGATATTTACCCTTAACGATGTTTGCTTAAATATTAACTAAAACTAATATTTGTAGATACTATATCTAATTATGTATGTTAAATGACACAGATATATGAAGTGTGTGCATGTGTGTGTTTGTGTGTGTGGTGAGTTTGGTATATAAACTGCCTCATGTAGAATATTCCAGACACAAACTGTCTACTGTGTGGTAAGTACTCAGCCCATAAATGACCCATTGCTGAGTTGGGACTCCTCTCAATACAGGGAGGGTAATTAGCCTTCTGTACCACGCTGGGCAGCCGGGTTGGCACGGGGTTTCGTATCAAGTTTTCCTTCTCTTGTGGCTAGATTATCAGCCTTGTCATTTCCTTTTGTCGGCGCTTACGATACCCTCAAGATGGTACGGGGTGGTGTATGTAATTTAATTCCGTCACCGAGATATAAGTTAGACGTATCTGTCAATGGTATTGTAAACACATAATCTAATGAACTACTTTATTTCCGTAGTTTATTTTTAATTGTGTAACGTAGTCCAACTTTAACAATGTCTCTATCTTTTTATTACACTTTATGTTAATTTTTATCAATTAAACAATAACGTGTATAAAATATAATTAATAAAACTAAACGTTAAACGAAATTATGTATAATAATTTAAAAAAAAAGTGCCCAATCGTTGTCACTTAGCAAACTGGCCAGAAGACTTAGCAGCGTTCCCGCGCTGTATAGCTATGCCAATCCTTTGCGCGAGATACGTGCCAGCCCTCTGGTCTAGAAGTATCGACCAAGCTATGTGACAGGTCTCTGAAAAACCGATGGGTCTTAGGACCCCACGGAACCAATGTCTCAACCGCAAACGACTCAAATATATAGCTTTCCTCAAGTCTACTGTTATGTATTTGCGCCGTTTACGATATTCTACAAAATCGGCAGCACTACCAGGATCTTTTTATTTAACTACTAGCTGACCCCACAAACGTTGTTTTGCCATATAAATCTATACTAAAATTATTTGAATTTTGCTCGCCGTAAAACCATCCTTGAATTAAATTTCAACGAACATTTAAAAAAAAATGGCCAAATCGGTCCAGGCGGTCCAGTTTATGCGCTTGCCAACACATTTGTCGATTCATTTTTATATTATAGATCAATACAGTAGGGACAACATATTCGTCTTAAGTGAAACCCTTTGTACAATTTTGAAGCATGAGTTTGCGCAAACTTACCCTCGCTTCCAGACCGCTTCTTGCCAACTCTGCTTTGTTAAAATAGTATTAAAATGAAGCGAAGCTCCCACGCTTAATTAATCCCTATCAAAGGAAACTAGCAACAACGCTGAGGTAACCGACGTTGTCTACTTAAATAATACTAGCATAAACAGACTATCTAATTAGTATCCCTCATATTGCTAGGATTTGGAGGAGGCCCGACTCAGTAGTGGGTCATTTATGGGCTGAAAAGATTAACGATGAACGATATTGTTAGGTTTATATTCCATTATTACAGGTAGGCTTAGGTTACTCCATGTGGCGGCGGGTTAAGAATACATGGTGTCGCCACCCCATTTTATCCTGAGGGTGTCGTAGGAGCTGACAAAAGGACATAATAAGGCCGATAGCCTAGCAGCAAGAGATGGGAAACTTGATACGAAACCTGTGCCAACCCATCTGGTCAGCGTGGCACTGTAGACTAATTACCCTCCTTGTAGTTGGAGCAGGCCCGACTCAGCAGTAGAACATTTATGGGCTGAGAAGAGGTAATCATCATCATCATCATTTCAGCCAAAAGACGCCCACTGCTGGACATAGGACTCGCCCAAGGATTCCACAAAGGAAGGTCTTGAGCCACTTGACCATAACCAGACCATCGGTCGACCGTGTGGGAGGCCTACCAGCACTGAGCTTTCCGGAACGCGGTCGCCACTCGAGGACTTTCCTGCCCCATCGGGAGTCAGTCCCCGCAAGGTGGACTAATGACCTGGTTATGGATGCGGCCGTCCAGGACCGGCCTTTATGGAAATCCTTGGGGGAGGCCTGTGCCCAGCAGCGGACGTCTTTTGGCTGAAATGATGATGATGAGCTGATACTCCACACACCATACAATCTTTTACAATACAATCAACGACCCCCAAATCCAATTCAATCTACTCCGCTTCAAACACGCCGTATACACTTGAATTGAATCAAAGCAATTTGATGTGATTTGATTTAATTAATCCGGTAAACAAATTTAACGACGCATTTTGTTCCAATAGAAATTCACTACTAGTGTATTAGCAGACGTGTCATCACCCTATTCTACCCTCAGGGTATCTAAGAGTGTAAGTTAAACAGGTTTGATACGACATAGGGGCATTTTTTTTAACTGCCTATACAAGGAATCATTTCCAGGCTCTGTAACAAAAATCAAATAAATTGGAGCAATAATCAACCGCAAATGATTTTTTAAATTTTTGCCTCATTTGAACTTGTTGTACCTTTCCTAGCAGATGTTTATGCCTAACGCATCGTTTATTAACCTTAGGGGCTGTACATTAATCACGTGATGTTTTTTTAACATTTTTTAACCCCTCCCTCCCCCTTGGTGATACCTGGTGAGGTTTAAGACTACCCCTCCTCCCCCCATGAAAAATCACGTGTATTTTTTTTTGTACCGTTTCGAATTCATAATAATCACATATAGTATACGTAGTGTATGTTAATGCCCCTCTGTCATATGTATAATATGTGTAATTGTACAATGTAACAGAAAACAATTAGTAACTAAAACAGAAAACTGTATATGTTTTATAAATAGTCAAACATATAAAACGAGCTTTTGCGTGCGGCTTCGCATATAGCCTAGGAATAATTTAGCATACTATTCGAAAGGTGAAGGAACTTTTGAAATCGATTCATAAGCTTATGAGTTTTTTAGTGACAAACATACTTAAAACCTAGCCGCAAGGAAAACTTTATACCAAAACTTGTGCTAACCCATCTTGCCAGCGTGATACAATAGTTTAATAAATGCTAAGTTGTCTTAGGTTTTCACGATCTTTACACATTTCCTCCAAAATGCTAAGTTATCAACCTTGTCATTTCCTTTTACCGACTGTTATGACACCCTCAGAATGGCCACTCCATTCTGATGACACTACGTATTCTAAATCCGTCCCACACGGAATAATTGATATTAATCAGGCGTCAATTTGAACCGTCAATTATCGTAGGGTTTTTTTTTAATAAAAGATGTCCGCCCGTTGTAAAAAGTTCTATGGGAAACTGTCACTCATGACTAACAAGCCGTCTAACTGCTGAACCAGACGGACAGGCAAACGTATAAACTACCCGTATAATATGAAATCAGTTTACTGTGCCATACCAATTTGATGGAATGACATGCCGAACTAAGGGGCCTACCTTTTGCATGCAAAGATTTCAGATATTCGGTTGTGAATAGTGAGTTCCTATCGACTTTCATACCAGAGACATTCGTCACTTAAATATCGGATTTACTACAAATGATTTTAAGAAAAATGAATTGTGATTTGCGGAAAATATGTGGCTGCCCACACTTTTTGGTTTACACTTGTTTATTTCTGCCGGTTCAGGCATTAAGTCAAATTGAAATAATAGTCTAGTTAAACTGATAATGTATAAATATTAAATATTGTTGTCTGGTTCTGTCCTAGAAAAAAATACATTTATTTAATAACAAAGTAACACCATTTTATAAACAATAATAAAAACACTAAGCAAATTACACCCACACTTAGAGCAAGTGCCTCGGGTTTACGCAAAAAACACTTGCCCTACCTCGGAATCAAACCGGGGACGGTGACCAAAAGGCGGCATATTTATTTATTTATTTACACTTATGCACAACAAATGTACAAAGGCGGACTTAATGCCTTGGGCATTTTCTGCCAGTCAACCTTGGGTGGTGCATACATACACTACATGCATACAATACATATATACACTACATCCAACGCCTAGACCAATAAAGCAGTAATAAATAATAATAATAAATAATAAATAAATATCCTTGGACATTTCACACAACGCCATCTCGTCCCAAGCTAAGCAACTTAATGCTTGTGTTATGGTAACGAGATGGATGATAAACTACTTATATACATTTTTTTTGTAAATACATACATATTATAGATAGAAAAACACCCAGACCCGGAACAAATACTTGTAGGTCGTACAAATATTTCTTCCGTGCGGGGATCGAACCCGCGACATGCTGCGCAGCAGTCGATCGCTCAACCACTGCGCCAACCGTGTCGTCAAAGTAAAAAAAAATACTTACAGTGAAAAGTTTATAGGTTAACTACATAAGATTATCGCAAAACTTATAGTAGGTCCCCAATTTCCTATGAAATAATGTTTGAATTTATCAAGACAGTCATTCACATAAATGATTTGAACTTTTAAATAATATTGTGAGCTAGCAATATTACGAGTTACATTCGTTCTACACATCTGCATATACGTATTAACTATCATTTATTTCGATAATTTCCCTGTAATATTTCGTAGCTCATAGAAAGGTTGTCTGGAAGATATCGCGATATGCGTTATGGCCGCCCAATGCACACTTGACTGACTTAGGACTATTTTACTTTCAAATAAAATATTTCTTGAATGTAGCTCAATGGAATGATTCAATTTAATAGTGGCATTTTACTAAACTACTACACAATGTCACCAACGCATACCATTTTGAGGGTGACGTAAGAGGTGACTAAAAGAACGCAAAACGCAGATCCCCTAGTTGCAAGACCAGGCAAATTTGATACAAACCCGTCTTACCAGCGTGGCACAGTAGGCTAATTTCCCTCCATGAATTTCGAGGAGGCCTGACTCAGTAGTGGGTCATTTACGGGCTGAAACGACGACGACGACTCGTATCAGTCATATTGTACAATAGGATAGTGTCATAATAGGCATAAACCATATGGCGCACATATCAAATCAAACATTTTCAGTGCCTTTAAAACTGACTGCTTTAAATCGAACATACATTCTTGCCGGCTATTCTCTGTATGGTAAATATTACATTTTAATTGTATTGTTTGACTTGTCAAAATAGCTCCAATCAGCCAACTTCATTTAAGAAGTTTTGATTTTGAGCAACCGCGTGGTACAGTCCTCGCCAATCTTTATGCCCGCTCTGAATGTACCCGTCGGTACGAACTTGCACATCGTACATTTCATAACCAATACGAACGTAGCTCACTCACACTAACACTCGAGTGGCGAGGACTTGCGGGTGAAAAACGGCGCGTGCGGTTGTGCCCCGCCTCCCCGCTCCACGTACGTCACGCTGATACCTGATTTTGTGTTGTGCGCAGCGTAATGCAGCTACATTCGCAGCGACCATAAAGATTGGTGAGGACTGTAATAGATCTAGATTCTAGTGTCACAAATCCATTAGACCCTGACGGTATCGTATTCTGAATTCTTGTCCAGACAGACAGGCCAAAACGACGTCAGTCAAATTGCGTATCAGATTTTTCTTTGTAACAGTACATAAATGACTTGGCAAAACAAAATAAAATAATTTGCAAACGGCACGCGTTATCGCGAAACGTAATCCGCGATTCTTTTTCGAGACTTGACCTTTGACGCAAAGTTGTGAACTAAGAATGCTATTAATTAAATCTCACCTTGGATTTAGAATACATAGGTCACCACCCCATTCCACCCCGAGGGTGTCGTCGTAAGGCCGACAAGAGGAAATGAACGAAGGTCGGAAACTTGATTTGAAACCCTGCGCCACCCCGTATGGCGTGGCACAGCAGGCTAAGTAAAAAAAAAATGTCTTGTCTGTGTGAGTGTATATTTCTGTAATGCCACTATGAACTTATTTAACTATATATATTCTGTTATATACACCGTGAAATTGAAATGGATGTTTTCCCGCAGGGAAATGATTTCCTCCCGGTAGTACAAACGATTTATAACAACAAATAATTTAATTATTAATAAATGTCGGATTTACAATTGTGAAAAACAAAACTCGAAAGCGACGTCCTACCAATAGTCAGGGCAGCGCGCGGCGGGCGCGGCGCGAGCGACGCGCGGATCATTGCGCTATCAGCTGATACTTAATACCTTCCGTAGTAAGCTGTAGCACGAGGGCTTGTTAACGCAACACAAAACCTAATTACCTAAAAGTTTTGCAATTTTTCCTTCATACTTTAACGGGCTTAGGACCGTCATAAATACTTCATTACCACACAGTCTTTCACACGCTAATCAGCCGGTGAAATGTAAAAAAACATCATAAAAATAAACACCTACAATAGGTGTCGGCATTTTAACAGACGCTATTGTTACAACAACACAAAAGAAACTAACGTGGGAAACAAAAGCCTTTGTTTACTCCCCAGTACTTTTGGGAACCCTGAGCCATAGCCTTCGGTACGGAATGCGATTCTTGAATTCACTCAATAGCGGCGTAACAATACTTTTTACCTTCAACTAACTAAATACGAAACTACTAACAAGTTTCATATCATACAAAAAAATATTTGTATTATTGAAGTATTTACGGCGTATTAAAAAAATTGGGATCAACTTATTTACAATGATTTTGATTAACTAACCTACGTACTATGATTTTTTTGCTATTTACAAAGTAATTAATTACACTCACCGGTACCGAAGTAATTGTTCGAAGTGCAACCCATTTCGTTGAATGCACAATTGAGCACGTTTCATTTGATTGTCTTTCAATTTCACTAGAGTGTCTCTGTCACTTCTTACGATATTAAAATCGTCCACTATCGCAGTTATCAACGCGTCGCGCGTTTCGTGTTCTTCCCGATACACTACACATAAAAGTTACGTTAAACCTAGCCGCAGCCATACGCGTACTCCGGCGAGGATCCCGTTCGAAGAATTCGATAATTTGTTCATCGAGCTCTGGCAAATAAACGGCCAATCGACCTCTGCCCTGTGCATGCGCTGGTGTCTCAAACTGTCCATGATCGAGTAGTCGCTGTGTTGCCGCTACGATTGTCCGGGCCTGTGGGACTTGGGGGTTCAAAATCCCGCGAAGACGGAGCGACTCCAAGTGTTGCGGCGCCGCATAAAGCCGCTGGGCAGCGTGGGAGTCCTAATCAGCCCGAGCGTACAGTTGCACCATAGCGACGTACTCTAAGTTAGAATATTTGTAGTGCCGATTCATTTTTGCACTCAAACGCCACTACACGAAAACATAACGCGCGTGCGACGACAGTCGCCAATTCGCCACTAACTGAGGCGGCGCGGTTATAGCGGGTATAGGGAGTGGTGAGGGAGGGGAGGCTTTCACTGTGGTCGGCGCCGGTATCTCGTATGTAGATACCTACTTTAATATTATGTTTGGTGAATTACTATTGCTTCTCACGCTTTCGAGTTGCTGTAATATTATTTTTGATATTTGAAAAAAAAAACCTTTTATTTTTTTAATTTATCGCTATCAATCGATAGTACTACTAATAGCAAATCGATCTGCCGCGGGAAAACAATGGGAAAAAAATCACCGTGTATATTAATATATTGAGATATAAATTATAGTATAGCAAGCTACCACACACGGGACATCACTACATAGTATAAAACAAAGTCGCATTCTTCTGTCCGTCCCTATGTATGCATAAATCTTTAAAACTACGCAACGGATTTTGAAGCGGTTTTTTTAATAGATAGCGTGATTCAGGAGGAAGGTTTTTAAGTATAACCCACCCCCGCTTTGCACGGGCGAAGCCGGGGCGGGCCACTAGTATACTATAATATAATATTTTGCCCTCACTCGGTCTACGGTCGTCCTATATGCCTAAATATACATGTTGACATATTTTTGTGATGTCATAGATATATAATGATAGCTATATATATTATAGCTACGTCTGTGACATGCTTTAATTATGGATTATGTGGGAATAGTTTCAAATCAGTTCAACTAGCGAAATATACAAACAGTTGCTAAATTAGCGGAGGTACACGCCAGGATGATCAAAGGTAATTTTGTTTTAATTGGTACGGCGGCAAAGGTTAAGTGTAGTTAAATCATTCTCACATAAGACGTGTTTATAGCAATGGTTGAAATAATCATACCTTCTTTGTACACGTGTAATCATGATAAATTTATCAGGCAAATCACCTAGCCGCAAGAGAAGGAAAACTTGACACAAAACCTGTGCCAACCCACCTGGCCAGCGTGGCACAGTAGACTTATTATCCTCCAAGTAGTTGGAGGAGGCCTGATTCTGCAGTGGGTATTTATGAATGTAATAGGGGTTCCACTAAAACACTTCGTGGTTATTGCATAGATTTGAAATTCATCACCTTCTAACAAAAACTATAGCCAGTGTAAACGGCGCTGAGGTAATATGATCTTGAAAGGTTAAAGCAATTATGAGCTTGCTACCAAACACTACTTACGATGTATTTAATGAGATTACTGTGTTACTATTTCAAACTCAAACTCAAAAGGTAGGTTTATTCATGTAAGTTTTATCACAAAACCCTTATAAAACCTCGTGATTATATAATTATTCTTTTCACTTATCATTGACTTCGTCTTCCGCCGGTGAATCCTATTTTTATATTTTTTTTATTGAAATTGTTTACTTTTTATAAATATACTAGCTGACCCCGTAAACGTTTTTTTGCCATATAAATATGGCTGTTAAAAATAGGGGTTGATCGTAGGGTTGTATGAAGTTTTATATGCTGTATATGTATGTATAAAGTGTTATAAATTAAGTAAAAAATTAGTAAGCAGTGTGTAAAAAATAAAAACAGGAAAAATTGTCAAAGCCATATTTTAGGGTATGAAAAAAAGATGTTGTCTAATTCGCAGACCTAACCGATATGCACACAAAATTTCACGAAAATCAGTCGAGCCATTTCGGAGGAGTTCAATAACAAACACCGTGACACGAGAATTTTATATATTAGACTAGCGACCCGCCACGGCTTCGCACGGGTGCAATTATGCATGTATTATACTTATAAACCTCTCTATCTATTTAAAAAAAATCGCTTCAAAATCCGTTTCGTAGTTTTAAAGATTTAAGCATACATAGAGACGGACAGACGACAGCGACTTTGTTTTATACTATGTAGTGATGATGAATCAGAGAATATTTTTTGAAGTTGATTTAGTTTTTGAAAAATATATGTGATAATAAAAGAATATACGAATGGCACAATAGGCTTATTGCCCTCCGTTTAATGGGAGGAGGGACGACTCAACAGTGGGTCATTTACGGGCTGGATAGTTGTAGTAGTAGTTGAAAGGAATCTATTAGACAGATTATGCAATATGTTATAAAAAAAATATTGCAATAGAAAGTACTAAAGAGTTACGGAAGTACCAGGCCCTCATAAGACTAGAGAAGATCGTTGAGATCTTCCTAAGCTCTTACAACATTTAGCTTATCCCAAGATTACGTCGCCTCTCTATCGATTTACGCGAATGTTGTTTGCCAGCTCATCACACAGATTACAGGTCTAGTAAGATTAATACAAATTACTAATACAAATTACTTATACAAATCATTGGTAGGATAATTACATTAATCCTAGTAATATAATAGAAGGTGATATAAAATTATTTTATTGATATTTCGCTTTTAAGTTTCACTATCATTGAGCTTTTATGATTCATTGCAGTATCAGAACTGTAGATTAACCTAGCATATCCTACCCTTACTAAGATTATTTTATAAACGCGAAAGTTTGTAAGAACTAATGGATGTATGTTTGTTACTCTTTCACGCAAAAACTACTGAATGGATTTTGATGAATATAGCTTACAGATCAGAATAACACATAGGCTATAATTTCTAAACATACGAGTATAGTGTGAATTATTATTTATACTATATGACTAACTATAACAGATTTTTTTCAGGTTAAACTAGCTACCCACCCCGGCTTCGCACGAGTGCAATGATGACTCTCCAAATTTATCAGCGTTTCTCTACAATATTATGCATGTATTATACATATAAACCTTCCTCTTGAATCACTCTATGTATTAAAAAAACCGCTTCAAAATCCGTTGCGTAGTTTTAAAGACTTATGCATACAGAGGGACGGACAGACAACAACGACTTTGTTTTATACTATGTAGTGATACCCGTGGGAAGCCGGGCGGACCGCTAGTATGCAACGGTAATCATCATTATTTCCGACCATTGATTACCCCCTACTCAGTCAAGCGTCCACTAAATTGATGAAGGGAAATTGGCATACTGACGGATTTATAATATTACCAACCCATAGCATCGTGAGGGTAAGAGACGGATCATCCTTCACCAGTTGGGACCTACTACTACTCAGCCCATAGATGACCCACTGCTGAGTCGGGCCTCCTCCAATTACATAGAGGGTAATTAGCCTACTGAGCCACGCTGGCCAGACGGGGTTTCATATCAAGTTTTCCTTATGTTGCTGCCAGGTTATCAGCCTTTACATTTACTTTTGTCGGCTCTTACGACACCCTTAGGCTGAAATGGGGTGGTGACCTTCCATCGGTAACCGCTTATCATTCGGCAGGCTTTATGCTTAAGCGCCGCAGAAGTGGTATAAAAACCGGTTTTATAGATATGTGAACACTATTTTTTGTCGGTGATTAAAAAGCAATGGCATATTAAACCACGTGGGCCTAATTTATTAAATTAGCTAAATCAGTTTTATTTTATTACATTTTTTTATATATTGATCGCTAGTATCAACCGCCCGGCTTCGCACGGGTGCAATATTGACATATTATAAACCTTCCTCTTGAATCACTCTATCTATTAAAAAAAACCGCTTCAAAATCCGTTGCGTAGTTTTGAACATTGAAGCATACATATGGACTGAAGACAGGGCGCTATGGCGCTCTTTAGGGGAGGCCTATGTCCAGCAGTGGACTAATGTGGGCTGATGATGATGATGATGGACGGACAGACGACAGCGACTTTGTTTTATACCATGTAGTGATAGTGATAGTGATGTATATACACTGACCTGAAATACTAAGTACTACACTTTTAATATATCATTTTTTTCTAAACTATAGAAGTTAGAGATTTAAAATAAAAAAAAGTTTTATAGCAAAAATTATCAGCGACTATGAAGTTTTTATATACAAAATTAAACTTTTTTTCGAGTCCTTTTTATTTCGAAAGTATATCTTGTGTACTTAAAAAGTTATTGCAATTTTAAAAGTGTGATTTAGCTTTGCAGCTCACTGTTTAAATGGTTTTTTTAAGTTTTAAGTCTTGCAATGTTTTTTTATTTATTACTTGTGGGAAATAAACTGTATGTATATTTATTAAAATAATTATTCTGGTGCTCACATTAAGTCAATTTTATTTTAGTTTTGACCTACATTGATTCACTAAGGTATAGTAGAGACAAATGATGGTGACCCTAATCAGTGTAATTCTTGTGTCATCATTATTCCCATTCATTTGTCGAAATACCACAAAATGTCTTCACACACCAACGGTGAGTTGCGCAATAAATTATCACAGCCATTGACTTATGAAAGTATAGATCTGTATTTTTTAAAGCACTGCTCTTGGTATAACCTGTATCGCGAAACATGAAATGCACGCAATACAACGCTAGCGGCATTTGTATGACGCTCAGACTCGGAGCAAATGCCTCTGGTTTACACAAAGACACTTTCCTGGCCCCGGAATCGAACCCGGGACCGCGTGATCCAAGCGCGTCGTAGCCAACCCCCAGACCAACAAGGCAGTCAGTAAAATAATCATTTATGAAGAAATCCATTTACGGAGCTAGTAAATTATTATTTTACTAGTGGCCCGCCCCGGCTTCGCCCGTGCAAAGCGGGGGTGGGTTATACTTAAAAACCTTCCTCTTGAATCACTCTATCTATTAAAAAAAACCGCTTCAAAATCCGTTGCGTAGTTTTAAAGATTTAAGCATACATAGGGACGGACAGACGACAGCGACTTTGTTTTATAATATGTAGTGATGACAAGCTAATTTTTTTTTAATGGAATGTTATAAGTACATCTTTTATGTCACCCGAGACTTGTAATTAACGAACAACAAATCCACCAAGTCTAATTACCTTCCATGTATATGGGGGAAGCCCGACTCAGTACTGGGTCATATATGGGCTGAATAGATGTCCACCAAGCCTGGAATTCCCTGCATGTGTAATGTCTCACACAGGCAAACATTTATTTATAACTAGCGGCCCATCCCGGCTTCCCCCGGGTGCGATGTTACCTGCGAGTGACGGCGCGGGGCGAAGCTAGTCAAAAAAGAAGCCTAAGTTACTCCATATATCATCAGCTACCTATCAGTGAAAGTGCCGTCAAAATCTGTCCAGCCGTTCCAGAGATTAGCCGGAACAGACAGACAGACAAAAATAAATAAATATGTTATTTTGGTCTATGTACTGTGTATATATGTTACGCATTTAATAAAAAGTGGTTATTTTATTATTACAAATAGACTCTCCATTTTTATTTATTTGTATGTATGTTTAGATTTTCTCGGGATTAAAAAAAATTGACCTTGGACCTTAATACCATTAGTCAGTGTTATTTGTATTTGTCAATTCAATTAAAATCAATTTTTTGGTATGGCAATGTGCCGTTTTCGACAATTCTGCCAATGTCAAATGTGCAATGGAAATTCGTGTGTATCAAAAAAGAAAAAAATACTTTAAAAAAACACTACGTGATTCCGTAAACTTGATGTGAACTATTTGCATTTGTATCTTTACCATTGATAAATCGATGTCGTCAAATAAAAGTGTCAGTGGCATCGCGATTACCCGTGTCATAGTAATCAATCAGAAAAAAAGAAACTCGATTTTTTAAACATTTGACCACTCGATCGTGGTGCCCACACGCAGTATCGTTCGAATTTACAATAAATTATACAACACATTTGTCATTTCGCTTGGAGAAATATCAAAAGCATTCACCTTTTATTCGGGTGCGGATAAGAGGTGATAAATATTTTTAATAATCCTTTTCCCTGCTTGGGTGGTATTTTACAAAGGCTTTTGACTGCATACTTGAAATAGTTTGTTGAAATTTTTACGCCTTACAAGAACAAATACGTATATTTGTTATTGACCTTAGATTTTTTTATAGATTCACGTAACTCCTGAAGTAGGTATAACCTGTAGTTTTTTTTAAACGGAACCCCCTTTATCGCAGGGGTAGTTTCCCAATATGTAATTCTCGAACACAAATGACACCCAGACTTGGAGCAAGTGCCACTGGTTTAGACAAAGACACCTGTCCGACCCCGAAATCGAACCCGGGACCCATTGATCCAAAGGCAGCACATCTAACTCTTAGACCAATGAGGCATTTTCAGCGATAGACTCTTAAACCAGCAGAGAAAGAAAACTTGATAGAAAATCATGTCATCAGGCAGATTTCCCACTTAACGACTAAACTGCCGTAGAGTCTATGCTCCATTCCTTCAAGTGGTAGAAAGTTCTATCACGCGTATTCCACACAACGCTCAGTCGTTGTAAGAATATCATAAAAATTCTTTTATGCGTATCTCTGGGAGTTGTCAAAGGACAAATGGGCGAATATTCCCAATGCTACGCATACCCTGGGGCTCCAAAATGGTACTTGCTGCGTAACAATGCCGTCATTAAAAAAAATGTTCTACTTGTTTCTGTATTATGAAAACCATCGTTATTTCAACTCACATTGCAGTTGCTTGGTTGTTTTGCTCGGCTTAATTGCCACCTATTGTATGACTCAGCCCGTAAATGACCCACTGCTGAGTCGGGCCTCCTCCAGTTACATGGAGGGTAATTGGAGGAGGCGCTCAAGACATCTTCAGGATAGTGTGTGTTGGTGGTATATTGTATTCTCCGTCACCACACGGATAATTCATTATGAATACTGTAACATATTACCAGGGGCCTTTTTTAGGAAGTAATTTTTTAGCAGACCTACAACCAGCTCCGGGTTTGGGGGTGCAGGGTGTGTGGGACACACACACACACATAATTACACCTAAGTTATGTGACGGAGTCCTCAACCCAAACCAAATGGTAACCGCACGGTTTGGCAGAATAGGACAATAAATGTATGACATCGATATGACCTGTCAATATGAATCCCATTTAAAGCGAAGTTATTTATTTAACTGTTCTACATGAACGCAGACAAAAGCTACTCATTTACTTTACTCATTCATTTATAACTGGTATAGTATAATATCAGTTGATAGTCTACTACACAAGCTTGAGCAACGATCTAAGCCATCCAATTTTCCGTGTGACCGAACGTTCATAATGACGAAAATATCTGTTCAACATTGACGCAGTGAGATAATTTTCTGGGAATTTTCCTTTGTCAAGAATTTGACGGAGCTTTAAGTGAGTCCTGACGATGTCTACAGTCTCTGGACGTTCATACAGGGTGTGCTTATATCTGCCTCATGAGTTTCCACACGGAATCGCTTTAAAACGAAAACTGTGGCTGGTTGACTGTGTCCAAAGTTTATTAAATCTATAGCCGTTCTTATTCTCCATTATACTTTCTCTTTTCTGCATCCTTACCGTTGTACTTTAAAAGTAAAATAAAAGTAGAAATAAAGTTAAAAATAGGTGGCGCAGTTTCAAAGCAGGGCCCGTGAACTTTTTCAATCAAAGATTCTTAGACTTAAGTTGGCTGTTTGGGTTTCAGCTTTGTTCTACTCGTTAACCGACTACAAAAGAGTAGTACGCATATGTCTTGTTCCTTATAGCATATGTCTTGTCGCATTTATGAGAACGTACCAAAAATAGATCATAACTCATTGATAGTTACATAAGGCGAGGTTTCTCAGGAAACTCGGAATTCTTGTGATTTTTTAACCCCCGACGCAAAAAGAGGGGTGTTATAAGTTTCACGTGTCTGTCTGTATGTGTGTCTGTCTGTCGGTCTGTCTGTCTGTCTGTCTGTCTGTCTGTCTGTGGCACCGTAGCTCGCGAACGGATGAAGCGATTTCAATAAAGTTTTTTTTGTATGAAAGGTGAGTTACGGGCGAGTGTTCTTAGACACGTTTGATGAAAATCGGGTGAGCCGTTTAAAAGTTATGAGGGGTGAAAGTGGGGAAGAATAACCGAATGTCTGCAAATATAATCGAGTGGGGTCTCAAATGAAAGCCCATCACGTGCAATTTAACAAAATCTACATTATAATAAGTATGTACCTATAAAAAGTATAAAATAAAAATTAAATTAAAAATTTAAATAAACCCCCGACACAATAACCTTTAAAAAGTAAAAAATAAAAATAAATACTTCGCGTTGGGGGACCAGGGGTCAGGTAATAAATAAGTGTGAGTGGTCCCCCAACGCGAAGTATTCATTTTTATTTTTTACTTTTTAAAGGTTATTGTGTCGGGGGTTTATTTAAATTTTTAATTTAATTTTTGTTGTCTTTACTTTGCGCCCCCAATGCAGTATATTCCTTCTTGTACGAAGGTGTTAATAATGCCTTGTGTACAAATGTACTTACGGATCTCTTCTGATGATGATGATGCTCAAGCTTCATGTTCGCGCACCTGTTGAGAGCTGTCAGGCGTCTGAAGAGAGACTGCAATGAGTCAGCGTCCAGGAACGGGTGGTCGTTTTGAACGCCTGATACGTCTATTGGGAACTGAAGATCTGGAACAAAATGGAAATCGTGAGAAATGCTTTGGTTAGCGACAACAACAGATATAAATAGAATAATTTTAAAAGACATCATGTTTAAAAAGACAACAAATTCGGAGTGTTGCTCTACAGAGAGGAGCCGACAATAATAATAAAGACTAAGAAAAATGCTGTATTTTACGGGGCAAAAAGCGTATTCTACTGTTTGCGGAGGATCCTGTCCCATCGGGGAGCGAATCCTGTGGCCCTGCTTCGGTCGGGGCGCAATTTACCATCTCTACGCGCCCCAAGCTCCCATAACCCGGCTATCGCCAAAGGCTGGATATCCATGCTGATCGCCGAAGTAAAAAAAGGGATAATCCTACTGATATTACAAACGCGAAAGTTTGTAAGTATGGATGGATGAATGTTTGTTACTCTTTCACGTAAAAACTACTATATTATGCGCGCGAGTTCATGTCTATCGGGGCCTAAATAAATAATTAATTATAACATTGATTTTATTTCATAATTTGCAAAATTACCTTAGATTACAATAAACCAAATTGACAGCTATTGATTAGACCGGTAGACATTACCATAACCAATTAGGTAACTGCATTATAGCATTCCTCAGGATGGACATGAACTCGCGCGCGAGGTATAGATGGGTTTTAATGAAACTTCACAATAATATAGCTTATACATCAGAATAACACATCGGGTACAATTTATAAAGATATTGTGCGAATTGTCCAAACTATGACGATAAGTGTCAAGTAAGTAGAAAATATCTGACAAAAAAATAAATTCCATCACCACGCGGGTAGAGTACTAAATAGAGTTTAAATATTCACGTCTAAGGGCCGAGTCACACCGGAACGGCAGCGGCCGGCAGAGTCGCGGCGAGAACTTTCCGTTTGAAATAATTTTAAACTTTATCTACATACATAAAAGATCTGTATCGCTTGAAAAGGCAGCCGCCGCCCGCCCACGGTGACGCGAACAGCCGCACGCCATGTGCTTCTTGTCGATACTGATCTTGTATCTATGTAGATAAAGTTTATAATTATTTGACACTGAAAGTGCTCGCCGCGCCGCTGCCATTCCGGTGTGGCATGCAGAATGGATCCCTTCCTCACATTGACTGACGTTGTAATCTCATCTATTGTCAACACACATAACCAACAGCGTGTTCACAAAAGCTTCAATGGACGGAAACGTCACTCAAGTGACGTCAGCGCCTATCTTGCACATGATGAGTATTGTTTGAGTTGTAATGTAGGGACGATTATACAGATAAGCGTTTCGTAACATACGCGCATTAGTTTTGGCTGTAAAATGGTTGATAATGCTGGCTATTAACTGGCCACTTTGGCACAGAAGCCTGTTACTACCTGCTGTTAGCTGACGAGCCTCACAATATTTTGAGACTCCAGACTCCTGTTTCACGCTCAATAGCTCGTGGACTACGAGTAGAATAGTTACTCCGTGTGGTGACAATTTAGATATAGCGTCACCACCCCACTCCATCCTAAGGGTGTCGTAAGAACCGACAAAGAAAATTACAGGGCCGAAAACCTAACCACCAAAAACTTAATACGAAACCCTGTGCTAACCCGTCTGGCCAGCGGCTAGGTTATCGGCCTTGACATTTCCTTTTGTCGGCTCTTACGAAACCCTCAGGACAGTATGGGGTGAGTGACCCAGTGTATTCTTAATCCGTCACGCGGAGTTTCTTTTAACGCGGGGTTAATGCATTACAGAAGATGATGTTATTTGTGCCACTAACTCAATTGTGCTATCACAATTGAGTTACTGGCACAAACAACAGTGGAAGACGACAAATATATCTATATACATTTGTCGTCTTCCACGACAAAAGCATTTCCCTGTGACTTGGCGCACCCCACTGTGCTCCATTTCCGATGATGTTGCGACAACCAAATATAATGCTACACATTTTAGGATACCGTATCGTGTGAATCAAACTAAAGTAATAACTTCCGTATATATTACCAGCATTATTTAGATTCATTTTGATAAACCTCAAATCCTTGCCAAAGAAGATCATTACATTCCAAGAATGATCCGTGAGGCTTTTGAGATTAAAAAAACTTCAATAAAACAAATTTAAATGAAGAGGATTGTTGGCAAGAACCACCTGCTTGCGATTCAGTCAATAAATTGATCAAATCTCAAGCAAAACACTCATCTGCAAGACCTCTAGACACCGTGGGCGATTGCTGCGTACACAAGGAACGTTATCAATAAAACAAAATTATAGGCGGTAGATTTTTACTGTTTCTTTGTAATTTTTGAAGACAACTGTCATCTAGTCTCTCCCTCGACCACGACTGCTGCAAAGCATTCGAAACGTCGGGAATTAAATAATGTAATATACACGCGATACATTCGTTGAAAAGTGTTTAATTTCAATGTGTAATAATCGCGAAAACCATTAAAGTATAACTTGATACGCCTGTGCCAACTCGTCTGGTCAGTGTGGCACAGTCAAGTTCAATACGCAATTTGTTGAGGCTTATGTCTATAAACGTGTTTGCACGTGATAATCCCAAAAGATACTGCACCGATCTGCATGCAATTTTCATCAATCTATAGCTGTTAGCAAGGTTTGAGTAATTTTTTTCGTGATGATAACGGGTTCTTCAATTTACGCAAAGCCGCGCTCAGTAGCTAGTCTGTCGTCGTTGCAGCCCATAAATGACCCATTACTGGGTCGGGTCTCCTCCAAATTCATGGAAGGAAATTAGCCTACTGTGCCACGCTGGCAAA
Source organism: Clostera curtula (assembly GCA_905475355.2). Lineage (NCBI taxonomy): Eukaryota > Metazoa > Arthropoda > Insecta > Lepidoptera > Notodontidae > Clostera > Clostera curtula. The sequence continues at coordinate 11,315,073 of FR997816.1, read as the reverse complement.
ACGGGTTGGCACAGGGTTTGTATCAAGTTTTCCTTCTCTTGGAGCTAGGTGATCTGCCTCTTGCGTTCTCTTAGTCGCCTCTTACGACACCCTAAAGACGGTTTGGGTTGGTGACATTGTGTATTCTAAATCCGTCACCACACGGACAAGCTAGTCTGTAAATAAATAAAAATTCTAATGCAAATGTTTATCGCCAAGAGAAAACTGGGCCGACTGTCGTTAGAGCGGCACGTATTGCAATGACAGTATCCGACAGGGGTGGAGGGTGTCGGAAGTGGGGGAAACGGTGCAGTCGAACGCAGACTTCCGAACATGTAGTACGTGTTCGTACTTTTAATGGAAGCTACTCAGCATGTCTTGAAGTAAAAATATACGTTCTCCCTTATAATGTTATCTACATTTTAGTCCATGTGGTGATAGATTTAGGATATACAAGTATCACCACCCCATTGCATTCTTAGGGTGTAGAAAGAGCCGACAAAAGGAAATGACAAGGCCGAAAATCTAGCCGCAAGAGAAGAATAACTTGTTACGAAACTCTATGCCAATCCGTCTGGCCAGCGTGGCACAGTAGGCTTACCCTCCCTGTGATGGGAGGAGGCACGACTCAGCAGTGGGTCATCTATAGGTTATAGTAGTAGATAGAAGTATGTTTCTTTTATCGATTTTAAACAATGAAGGTGAGAGTTATTATAATATTTTAACGATTTAAAGAAAGTATATTTAAATATAATATCTAAATAGCCTTGACATACCTACGTTTATCTGAAAACAATATAAAATAAACCATAAAATTTTATGTCAAAATAAATATTTCGCCTTATCGCATAAATAATAGAGTCGTAAATGTGGTGCTAAAGTCAAGTGGCCTTGTCGAGTTGTTATTGAATATTAATAATGACGGAGTTTTCGCGCGGTTTCCAATTTTTTTATGTGTTGGTTTTTAAATTTATATCGGAATAAACGCTTTGTTAATTTTTGTAATCACCTGTAAAGAAAATACGTGCCGTAGTTTGGAAGTAAAACCGTAATAGACATTTTGTGGTCCTTTCATTAAAATTAGAACCGGTACAACAATCCACTTTCTATTTCTATTTTTTTTTTGTAAAAACTCTTATTCAGACAAAATCATCGTTTTAGTCAAAAGTCATCCAGTGCTGGACAGAGGCCTCCCCCAAGGGTTTCCACGAAAGCCGGTCCTTTGCGGTCATTCACCGTTTTCCAGCAACCTTAACCAGGTCATCGGTCCACTAAGTGCGAGGCCTACCAGCACTGCGCTTTGTGAACGCGGAGAGGTGACCCTCCATTACTTTTCTGCCCCATCAGCCGTCAGTCCTGCGAGCTATGCGCCACTACTACTGCCACTTAAGTTTGGAAATCCTGTGGGCTATGTCGGTAACTGTGTGTCGACAACACGGTTGGCGCAGTGGTTGAGCGATCGACTGCTGCGCAGCATGTCGCGGGTTCGATTCCCGCACGGAAGAAATATTTGTAGGACCTACAAGTATTGACTGCCTCGTTGGTCTAGTGGTTAGATGTGCCGCCTTTGGATCAACGGGTTCCGGGTTCGATTCCGGGGTCGGGCAAGTGTCTCTGTCTAAACCAGAGGCACTGGCTCGGAGTCTGGGTGTCATTTCTATCTATTATAAGTAAGTATTTACAAAAAAAAATGTATCTAAGTAGTTTATCATCCATCTCGTTACCATAACACAAGCATTAAGTTGCTTAACTTGGGACGAGATGGCGTTGTGTGAAATGTCCAAGGATAATTATTTGTTTATTATTTGTTCCAGGTCTGGGTGTTTTTTCTATCCTTAATATGTATGTATTTACAAAAAAAAATGTATTTAAGCAGTTTATCATCCATCTCGTTACCATAACACAAGCATTTAGTTCCTTAGCTTGGGACGAGATGGCGCTGTGTGAAATTTCCAAGGATATTTATTTATTTAACTGGTTATCCTGGGTATTAATCAGATTTATTGCTACGCCTCGGACCATAGTTGACCCACTGCTGAGTTGATCCTCCAATTACATGTAATTAGCCTACAGTGCCCCGTTGGCTAGACCCGTCTGCTGGCACAAGACTTCGTATCATGTTTTCCTTCTGCAATATGGTTGAGGAGAGCGATGGCTGCCGCATGCGTCATGCTTGTGAACCGGTGCTGAGGGTCGGTTGGCTCGGGCGTTAGAAGGTTAGTATTGTTGATTAGATCTGGCTGATGTTTGGCCCTTTGCGACTATTGCGCGCGTTTGCTCTCACAAACTGTCTTATCACGGCCTTGTACCTAAAAATGGCGATCTAAAAAGAGCAACTATAGAGTTTCTTGCCGGCTCCTCTCTGTAGAACTGCATTCCGAACCGGTGGTAGATGGTAAATTTTAAATTAAATATTATTTTGTTGTTTCACTTGTCAAAAGAGCTCTAATGAGCCAACTTTATTAAATGAGTTTTAAAATTGAATTTAAATTCTCTTGTAGCTAGGTTTTTGGCCTTGTCAATTTTCTATTGTCGACTCTTGCGACAACCTTAGGATGGAAGGGGTTGGTGATACTATGTATTCTCAATCCGTCACCATACATAAAAAGTACTTTTGGGCGTTGCTTTCAACATTTGTAGAACGGTTCTTTAATATTAAAAAAAAAAAACAAGTTAACCACATCTTAACGTTCAAGGTCTCTTGGAATTATATTATTGGAATCCCTCAATCTGTCTTCAGTAAAGGGTACTCAGTACGAACTTTCAGCTGAAGTGCTGTAATTACCACTCAGTTCGGAGGAGAACCCTTTCTTTGTTGTTGTTAGGTTACCCGAAATAGAGTGGATATTTTTTTCTTTATATACCTCAAGAAATCTTTATGATATATTGATAAAATTGTTGTTAGTAGAGACGTCAGGGTAGTTTTGACTTAGTATCTAAAAAAATCCATGTGGATTTAAAATACATAGTTTCAATACCCCATTTCGTCCTGAGGGTGTGGTAAGAGCCGACAAAAGGAAATGGCCGCAAGAGAAGGAAATTTGACACGAAACCCTACCAACCCATCTGGCCAGCGCGTGGCATAGTAAGCTAACTACCCTTCATGTTGTTGGAGAAGGCCCGACTCAGTAGTGGGTCATTTATGGGCTGAGAAGTATCTAAAAAGTACACTATAATACAGTGTGCATCTCTTCAAGACAAAGTTGTATAAGTTTCTTGAATATAAAATACATTTTTAAATGTAAACATTGTTTATTTATTTAAATCTAGAAATTTTAATCACTAGCTGACTCTAGTAGCAATGACAGCTGGCTTGGCCTCCCCTCCACAAAGCAATTCCCTTGGCATTCCCAGCCGTGGAATATCATTCGTCATTGCAGTGAAACTACGTGCGTATATCCGCAGGTTATTCCAAACTCTTGCATAAAACATGTATGGAAATAGTGACTGCACCCCAATCACACACATATCACTCCCAGACGTTGCAAGCAAAACAACTGGTACAACACAGTGCCTACTATAGCAGTATCATAATTTCAGCCAAAGGACGTCCACTGCTGGACATAGGCCTCCCCCAAGGATCTCCACAAAGGCGGTCCTGGGCCGCCCGCATCCACTGCTTTCCGGCGACCTTAACCAGGTCGTCGGTCCACCGTGTGGGACTATAGCAGAAACTGAAGTTGTAATATAATACATATTTAATTTCCATGTGGTGACGTATTTAGAATACATAGTGACACCACCTCTTTCGATCCTGAGGGTGTCGTAAGAGCCGACAGAAGGAAATGACAAGGCCGATAACCTAGCCGCAAAAGAAGGAAAACTTGATACGATGCCTAATGTGTCACGCTGGCCAGACGGGTTGGCCCTGGGTTTCGTATATGGGTAGTGACCCATATAATCTAAATCCGTCACCGCCCGGATAAATACTAAGATCTATGTAAATACTGAGACATGATTAAGTATATACAGTATAGACTGATGCCGACCGTAATTAAATCGACAAAAGGCAAGGAAGAAGGAGAATTTATATTATAGTTGTTGGAATAAATTAATTATTGTAAATAATTAAGTATTCTTCGCTACTTGATAATTCTCTTCTTCATTTTATAATCATCGTTGTTATAATCACATTTGTGATAGTAATGTGAGAATGTGTGTATTTTTTACTGCTTCAGTAAATAAATTTACTGTAACCGAGGTATCAGAGTATTTTAATTTCAAAACCTTAACTACAAGCGTTGAGTTACACGTGACAGAGTAAAAAGTGTACACTTTTGTTTTCAATTACTTAACATTTATGTAAAGTAAATATTTATTTAAAATATTATTGTAAATTTAATCAAATAAATTAAATCTCAAAAACATCCTTTAGGATTTGAATGAAATTATTAAAACTGTAGCTATTTGTTATAAAATATATTTTTTACTAAATATATTCTTAATTCAAATTTATTAAAATTTATTTTCTAGTTTTAGTTCGATTTTCTATTAAAGCGTATTTTTTTTTGTTTTTTTAAACTGTTATTTATTTTTTAGTTAAAATAGCATAAAGCTATTGCTAAATAATCACTAAAAAATATAGCAATAGCTTTATGATATTTACATCTCTATTAGCTATTGCGTCGAAGAGCGGTGTTCCACCTTGATCACCGTTATTATTATTATCCTAGTAAGGATAACGGGTCGAAATGTTTAAAATATTGAATTGTCATCGGTTTTTATTAAGTATGCCAAATTTCGAGTTAATCCGACGTTTTGAAGTGGGTCAAAATCATGTTCAAAGATTCCGTTACATACATACATACGTCTGAAGCTAATAAAAGCGTATTAAACAATATGGATGTATAACATCCTTGCCTTTATTTTTTTTTAATCACAGCGTGGCACCTGGAAATAACTTATTTTAATGACTTTCAATTAAGTCATGGCTCATTAAATGGCCTCGTAGTGATTGATTAATGATATGAGCTTCGTTAAAATTCTTTTGCTATTCATGTTAAATTCACGCACCAACTTAAAAATGAACATATACTTCGCTCACAGATCTGGAACATACTTATATTAATAAAAGTATATTTAAAAAAATATAGCGCCACCTTTATTGCATGATGTTGCAAGTCAGGTACGTGTACGATATACCAAAATCGCATTCCATGATATATTTTAATTCAGTTCTTAGACGGCTCACCAAAATTCATTCAGCATTATTTAGGTATTAAATACACTTTCATATTTACACACCATTATTTCTAACTTTATGTATATAGTTTCGATATCAGCTAAAACGTATTTTATTACAAAATTCAAAGGAGATACGTATAGTAGGGTATCATTAAAGTCACCTTTTTAGGTAAACTGTCTCGACCGTTAGCCGACCTTTGGGAAATGGGAATTTATTCACTCAGCCCTTATAATGGACGAGTTTACATAATTTACAAAGCATCGTTTGCCGTTTTAGCACTCATAAAATATTATTATATCTCGACGTTTGTTTGAAAATCCAAAACATTTCAGGTCACTTTATTAGTCTAATTAAAATCTTCTTGATGCTTTCGTTACTTTGTGATGATATTAAACTTTTCCAAGACAAAAGTCAGTCTCAATTCTGTTCTGCCAAGTTTCACGTTAATCCGTTGAAATGTATTTAAACAATTTTAAAAACAAAAAGTTTTCATACAGCAGAATTAAAAAAACGATTTTCTTCATATCTATGAATATAGAAACCTGTATATATCATAACATATCATCATCAACAGCCAAATTAGTCCACTGCTGGACATAGGCCTCCCATAATGAGCGCCATAGCGCCCTGTCTTCAGCTTGACGCATCTAGCTGCTGCCCGCAACCTTTCGCAGATCGTCGTAGCAGAGGGCCGTCCCACACTACGCTTGCCGATTCGCGGTCTCCACTCAAAAACACGTCTACCCCAGCGGTGTTCGGTTGTTGTTTTATCTTAAACACATAACGTATAATTTAAATATTTTCATTGATTCAATACATTCTTCAAAATACGTGCAAGCAAATGTATACAGCCCAACATTGTCAAATTTCGTCGTGTATACAATTTGATCATCATCATCATCACTATTTCAGCCAAAAGACGTCCACTACTGGATATAGGCCTGCCCCAGGGATCTCCACAAAGGGCAGTCCTGGGCCGATACAATTTGATAGGAGATTTTAAATAAACCGTATTAAGATTACATTTTTCATTAATAACATAATGACTTCATAATTTACAGCGTATACAGATCAATATTGTCACATGGGGCCGTGTATGAAATTCGATAGAAGACTTTAATCGTATCGAATAAGACTATAAGTATGAAGACTATAAGTATTATGCCCCAGCGGCCATCTGTTCTTCAGGCCACGTGGCCTGCCCATTGCCACTTCAACTGTGCAATCCTTCTAGCTACGTCGGTCACTCTAGTTCTTCTACTTCTAGACATAGGCCTCCCCTAAATAAAACTAATTATGATTATATTTTCTGTAAATAAAATATACACTTCATAATTTACACTGCATGCCAGTGTATACAGCCCAACATTGCTACAAGGGGTCGAGTTTAAAATTAGCACGTGGTCGCCGAACTGTGAACTCCACAGCTGAATGCTCTCGCCTTTTATCCTAAATCTGTATACGCCTCTGCTAATAGAAAGGTGGACTATTAGTGCACTCCTGTTTATTGTATACTAGTTTCCGTAAATGTCTGAATTTTGTATACCTAGTTTCACCACCACATTCCGTCCTGAGGGTGTCGTAAGAGCCGAGAAAAGGCAATTACAAAGCAGAAAACCAAGTGAAAGTAAACTTGACGAAACCCTGTGTCAAACCATCTGGGCAGCATGTCACAGTAGGCTAATTTCCCTCCTGTGATTGGAGGAGGCTCTACATAGCAGTGGGCTGAAATGATGATGATTGGTTTTTTTATTTCCTACCTTAGTTTTCTAGTCATATCAAGTGAAATTAAAAAATAATAGGTTGGCGACAAAGCGTAATCTATATTATAAAGACTAATATTATGAACACTAATATTATAAACAGGAAAGATTTGTAAGGTATGTTTGTAAGGAATTGGCTCAAAAACGACCGATTTTAAAAATGCTTTCACCATTTCAGTGCTACATTATCACTGATTCTTATAGGCTATTTTAATTGCAAAAAAGTCCACCTGTGCGAAGCCGGAACGGGCTATATTGGAAAAAATCGGCAAAAAGACGTAAAGGCTAGTAATGTTTATTTTGGTTCTGTTTATACCATTGTTTCTGCCATATTGTAAAAAGGGTATTAAGGCACTTTGGGAGAGGTCCCAAGGTACAAGTTAACGATGAATATATTCATGCGATGTTCAATAGAAGGGTGAGTAGCTGTGTGATTGACAAGATGACATCTCTGACATTCGAAGGAACTCTAACGAGTATTTTTGTACATCAGACTTCGGTATTGTGTATTTTTTTTTTTTTGTTTTGGTTTAACTCAGTTCGTGTGTCGTTTACTTTTAGTCCTTATGTGACCCACTTAGTGAGTCGAGTCGGTTCCAAATTCATGGTGGGAAAATTTAATATTGTGCCAAGCTGGTTTTCTTTCTCTCTCAACTAAGTGATATGATATTAGGTGACCTTGTGCATTCTAAATACGTCACCAAACTGATAGTATGTATGCATACAACATTTTAAAATTACCCATAACTAAGGTAGGTACATATCATCCATGTGGTAATAGATTTAGAATACACTAGCTGTGCCCCGCGGTTTCACCCGCGCTAAATTATTGTCGTACCGCGAGTGACGCCGTGGGGTGAAGCTAGTCTAAAAAAGCCTAAGTTACTCCTTAAATCATCAGCTACCTATCAGTGAAAGTCCCGTTTAAATCGGTCTAACCGTTCCAGAGATTAGCCAGAACAAACAAGACAGACGGACAGACAGACAAAAATTAAAAAAAAAGTCATTTCGGTCTATGTACTGTGTTTAAATACTTACGGATTTAGTAAAAAGTGGTTATTTTATTATTACAAACAGACACTCCAATTTTATTTCTTTGTAATAGATAATAGATGTAATAGATTGTTTCACCACCCCATTCCATTACGAGGGTAGTCGACAATAGAAAATGACAAAGTCGGAAACCTAGCCGCAAGAGAAGAAAACCTTGTCACGCAACGCTGTGCCAACCCGTTTGGCTAGCGTGGCACAGTAGGCTAATTACCCTCTATGTGATGGGACGACTCTGCAGTGGGTCATTTATGGGCCTAGTAGTAATTTTTCCTACAATATCTGGGAACGTATCGATATCTTTCACGTACTACTACGTACTAAAAATGTGTAAAACGTAAATGTCCTCGCATGTAAAGCCGGGGCGGGACCATTCTAAATTATTTTAACAAACCTCGTTTTATACTTCCCCTTTTGATGTAGAATAATATGTGCTATGAAGAAAGTAATGTTGGTTTTTAATTAAATCCCCAAGGATAGTGACGCTTGGCCGCATTGTACTCGAAAACTGTTTTGGTAGAAACAGATTATTTATTTCTACCACAGCTAATGAGTCCATGGACGTTAGATGACTTACTGTTAAGTCCGACCTCCTCTAGTTACAGGGAGGGGTAACAAAAACTATCTTGAACTAAATATAAATCTTCACATATAAAATACCACGCCAAAGGTTTTCCATTCACAATATTAGTTTTGCATCAAGTTTTTGCGTTATTATTAAGCAAATATTTAGAAATCAATAGTAATAGTGTAGTGACAAAGTTATAATGGCTTATTTCAACGTATTGTGTGACAGTCACGAAATCGTGTTTTACTTATAAATTTAATATGAACGATAACTTTATCGTGAGGCGAAAACCTTTCACAAAAAAATTATAATGAGTTGTTCCAAAAAACTTATTCAATGAATAAAGATGTTGACAAAATCTGTCTTCACGGTTGTTACCGCTGAGATACCTATCTACAGTATAAGCGGTTCCGAATATCTACAATAAAGTAAGAAAAACGCAGATATAGACCATGCGGTGACGGATTTAGAATACATAGTTCCATCATCGTAAGACCTGACAGGGCACATAGCGCGCAGGACCGACGCCCGATGGGGAAGAAAAGTCCTGGAATGGCGACCGCGTGCTGGTAGGCCTCCCACACGGTGGACCGATGACCTGATTAAGGTCGCCGGAAAACGATGGATGCGGGCGGCCCAGGACCGGCCTTTGTGGAAATCTTTGGGGGAGGCCTATGTCCAGCAGTGGACGTCTTTTAGCTGAAATGATGATGATGAAGAAGACCTGACAAAAGGAAATGACAAAGCCGATAATCTGTCCGCATGAAAAAGAAAACTTGATACGAAACCCTGTACCAACACGTCTGGCGACTGTGGCACAGTAGGCTAATGACCCTCCATGTTTATGGGGCGAGAAGTAGGTTAAAACAAATTCATAAATATTACAAGTAAATTATATTTTACAAAATGGCGCACTGTTGACCTTTATAAACGTAATGTGTGAACTCAGCATTTTAAATATTCAAATCACTTCTGTATGCCAGTGTACACAGATCTACAAACGAGTAGAGTCTACAAATAGACGTAAATTGCAAATGAGGGCACAGTAAATATACTAAACTAGTAAATCAGTTTAGCTCTTAAGTTGAGTTGTTAAGCACAAACCCATTGATTTGAAAAAAAAAAGCAACTACAGAGTTTCTTGCCGGCTCTTCTCTGTAGAGATTCCGAACCGGTGTGGTAGTTTCGCCATGAATGTGAGTGGACGTAAGGGTTGTGGGAGGTTAAGAGAGATGGATGGATGGTAAGAATGAGAAATTGTGTATGAAAGGTGTGACTGTAGATATGACGACTCATAGGTGTGTATGGAAACTACCACCGAGCGTGGCAGGGGTCGTGAGATGATGATAATGGTAACTAAATATGACGATTTATAAGAGTTTTGTGATAAAACCTATGTAAATAAAGTTCATTTTGAGTTTGATTTAAATAAATAAATAATAATAAATATCCTTGGACATTTCACACAACGCCATCTCGTCCCAAGCTAAGCAACTTAATGCTTGTGTTATGGTAACGAGATGGATGATAAACTACTTATATACATTTTTTTTTGTAAATACATACATATTATAGATAGAAAACACCCAGACCCGGAACAAATACTTGTAGGTCGTACAAATATTTCTTCCGTGCGGGGATCGAACCCGCTACATGCTGCGCAGCAGTCGATCGCTCAACCACTGCGCCAAAGTTTGAATTGAGATATGTAGAAGAAAGAAAAAGCTGATCTGCGAATCATTTAGGGGCTCAAATGATCATTATTAAGGTGGATGCTCCAGGGTAGCCCGCGAAATTCTTATTATGTTACGTTTTTTGCAATTTGCAGGGCAGTGCTAGGTTGTATAATGATGAACATTTGATTCGCGGCTGTAAGGCGTATGTAGTTACAGAATTATAATCATCAAACTCATCAATACAACACTCCAAGCTCATAAAGGTGCAAGAATGACTTTGACGTCGAAAAAGTTTTTCTTGCACCTTTGTGAGCTTGGATGGTGGTATTGATGATTTTGATGATTACACAAGATTTACATACGTCCTACAGCCGCGAATAACATTTTAATCAATATACAACCTAGCACTGACCTGCAAATTGCTCCAGCTCCAGCTAGATAAAGGGTCATTATCCTACTGAGCCACGCTGGCCGGATGGGTCAGCTCAAGGTTTCGTTTCAAGTTTTCTTTCTCTTGCGGCTAGGTTTCCAAAGTCAAAGTCAAATCATTTATTTTGCATAGGACACAATGGACACTTACAAATTGTCAACATATTAATAAAATTTATACAATGCAAAGTAATATACTTTACCACCAGTTCGGAACGCGACCACTGCTGAGAAGAACTGGCAAGAAACTCAGAGGGCTTGTCATTTTTTCTTTTTTATTACTTTGCGGTCCTATTCATAATTTAATATGTATATATTTACCCAACAAATTCCATTTCGATCGGATCTGGAAGGCGTCAGCTGAAATGTGAATATTAAAACTATACAAAACAAACTTTAATGAAATAAAATAAAACTTCCTTGGTCCAGTGAGCCAAGTCCAGCCTTGTCATTTCCTTCTGTCGGAACTTACGACACCCTCAGGATGGAATGGGGTGATGACATTTTGTATTCTAAGCTCGTCACCACACAGACCACATGTCTTTTTATACGTTCATACAAAATATGCCTACTGCTCCAATATTTACTGTGTCCACTTTTTTAATTCAAATTCATTGTGTGTACCACAGTACAGGGTGCTCTACAAACACGTCTAGTATCCATAAATGGGCCTGAAAGCGCAAATTAAAAGAGCCGGACAAAGGCTCGCGTCCATTGGACCGTGTGTTCGATTAAGTCCCATGAATGGACATCAATGGCCATCAATGGACTTGAATAAACATGAATACGTTGTGTTGATTGTCAGTTTGGTTATTTTCGTAACGACACTTTCGATTTTATAATCGAACTAGTAATAAATGTGTTTCATTTATTTTGGGTTACTCTGGCCTGGTTGTATTAATATTAGAAGGGCCTATATCGTAGAGATAGAAAAATGGACTAGAAAAGTGTCAGAATGGTACCCATTAGACAGCAAAATGAAAAGAGATAGACATAATATGAGATGAGAAGATGAATAGCGGGTCTGATATGGACACGTAGAGCGAAGAAAAGGACGGAATGGAGTTCTTTATGGCCTTTGTCGGAAGACAAGTTGTGCGAAAAGAACTACCGTTTCTCTTGGGACGAGGTGATCTGCATCTTACGTTCCTTAAGTCGCCTCTTACGACCCCCTCACGCCCCTTACGACTTTCACAGCTAGGTAGCTGATGATATAAGGAGTAACTTAGGCTACTTCTTTTGATTACTTTTGCCCCGCGGCGTCACCCGCGGGTACCATCACACCCGTAGTAATATCACTACATATTATAAAACAAAGTCGCTGTCGTCTGTCCGTCCCTATGTATGCTTAAATCTTTAAAACTACGCAACGGATTTTGAAGCGGGTTTTTTTTAATAGATAGAGTGATTCAAGAGGGAGGTTTATATGTATAATACATCCATAATATTTTAGAGAAACAGTGATCAATTTAGAGGTTCATCATTGCACCCGTGCGAAGCCGGGGCGGGCCGCTAGTATATAATAAAGTTAAGTAAATCAGAGGCTCGGGTGTAAGCCATTTCATGTTAAAAATAAGAATAACAATAAAGGCTATTTCATTTTCATATCGCAGTAATAATATTTTGAGGGTAGTATCATTGAACCTGGTGAAGGTCGTGGGAATCCTATGGATGAAGGCAGCTCAAGACTGGCCTGTGAGGGAATGCTTGGTCGAAGCCTATATCCAGGAGTGGACTTCGTTTGGCTAAAATGATGATAGTGATGATGTCGTATATTTACTACTTCTGGACCAAAATCAAAATGTTTATTATTCAAATAAAATCTTACGAATGTTTCCAAATAGTCAAATATTAAAAACTAGGAAAGGTACTTAATCATATGGTTTTTATCACCGATTCGGACGTTAAAAATATTTTGAGTAACATTACCAGTAGCATGATAACAGAATTTATGAATACTGCCATTTTACTGCTTTGAGGAAACGAGCTCGGGTTAATGTAAGGATCCCCGAAATCGTCGGACAGTCGTAACTTGCGAGATCGCAAGAAATGACTTTTATTGTTATGACCGAGTTGACAATGATAACTTTTTGTTATTATCGCACTCCTAAGTAACATAGTTTTTTTTATTAATATAACCTAATACTACCACTACAGGGTTGCCAACATTATTACCTACATAATATCAAATATTATGTAGGTTATTACCTACATAATATCAAATATTATGTAGGTTATTACCTAAAGTGCCCTTGGGGTAATAATATTGAAACCATTTTTGTTTTACAAAAGCGAGCGGTGCGTGCAATTTATAATCTTAATTCTAGAGAATCACTAAGAGAACTTTTTAAGGATACTGGGATTCTTACAGTCGCATCGCAGTACATATTTACAAATATAATGTACATTCGTAAAAATATCTGCGATTACGAAAAGAGTGGCGATATCAATAAAAATAAAATGTCCACTAGGAATAGACATCACATATTAGTCCCTTATTACAGGCTGCAAAAAGTTCACAAAACTTTTGCAGGTCTTGGTATTCGATTATTTAATAAAATACCTAAAGGCATTCAAGACTTGCCTTTAGAACACTTTAAGTGTCACATTAAAAGTCGGCTAATCTTTAAGGGGTACTATAAAGTTAACGACTATATCTTAGACAAAAATGCTTGGGAATAACTGATCGGTGTTGTTGCTAGTCCGATGCTCTTATTTAAATACTTTTAGAATAATGACAAAGTAATTAGAAATAGTGTTCTTGTTATGTGATATTTATACACAGTATGTGAGAGCATCCTAACGCGTTATTAGTATAACTTTTGAAATGTTCAATTCCTTGGTGCTCGAGTTATCATGCTCACTTAAAGACTCATGGCAGTGGTGGCGTCGTGCGGCGGGTCGTTCTCTTCCCTGCAATATGGTTGAGGAGGGCGATGGCTGCCGCATGCGTCATGCTTGTGAACAGGTGCCGTTGCTGGGGGTCGGTTGGCTTGGGCATTACAAGGTTACTATTGTCAACTATATCTGGCTGATGTTTGGCCCTTTGGAACTATTGCGTGAGTTTGCTCTCACAAATCTGTCTTAAAACCAGTCTTGTACCCAAATGGCGATCTAAAAAGAGCAACTACAGAGTTTCTTGCCGGCTCTTCTCTGTAGAGGTGCATTCCGAACCGGTGGTAGATGGTAAATAATTAATTTTAAATGGTAAATTTTAAATTTTATTTTTTGTTTGACCTGTCAAAAGAGCTCTAATGAGCCAACTTGATTAAATGAGTTTTGATTTTGATTTTGATTGCCCCTGTGCAACCCAAGGGTAATAATGTTGCCCTTGTGCAACACAAGGGTAATAATGTTGCCCTTGTGCAACACAAGGGTAATAATGTTGCCCTTGTGCAACGCAAGGGTAATAATGTTGCCCTTGTGAGGTCGCTCAATGAGCAAGCAAACAAATCTGCTACCTCTGCTACCCTGTTGAGCGTGCGCAGCGCGCGTGTCACCGGCGCATGCTGCAATTAGTTAGTGCGAGCGGTCGGTACCGTCAGCAGCTGCGGCCGCCGTCGACGCCCTGTATTAAAAATCTGATACTGAATCCCTGTGCCAACTCGTCTGGCTAGTATGTCGGCTAATTACCTACCCTTCATGTAATTGGAGGAGGCCTCACTCAGCAAGGGGTCATGTATGGGTTGGGTAATAGTAGAGTAGTATTGTGAATTTCTACTTTATACATATATGCAGCGTTTGGGAAAGATCTTCTCGTCCCCAATACCACAGTGTCTGAAGACAAAAGTCTTCAACCAATGTGTGTTGCCAGTGATGACTTATGGAACAGAGACGTGGTCGCTGACTATAGGCTCCATCAGAAGGCTCAAAGTCACCCAAAGGGCAATGGAGAGGGCTATGCTCGGAGTTTCCCTGCGAGATCGAATCAGAAATGAGGAGATACGCAGGAAAACCAGGGTCACCGACATAGCCCTCAGGATTGCCAAACTTAAGTGGCAGTGGGTAGGGCACATAGCGCGCAGGACCGACGCCCGATGAGGCAGAAAAGTCCTGGAATGGCGACCGCGTTCCGGAAAGCGCAGTGCTGGTAGGCCTCCCACACGGTGGACCGATGACCTGCTTAAGGTCGCCGGAAAACGATGGATGCGGGCGGCCCAGGACCGGCCTTTGTGGAAATCTTTGGGGGAGGCCTATGTCCAGCAGTGGACGTCTTTTGGCTGAAATGATGATGATGATGATGACATATATACATGTACTCGTCGTTTCAGCCCATAAATGACCCACTTCTGAGTCGGGCGTCCTCCAAATTCATGGAGAGAAGTTAGCCTACTGTGCCACGCTGGCAAGACGGGTTGGCACAGGGTTTGTATCGAGTTTTCCTTCTCATACGGCTAGGTAATCTGCCTCATAAGCTCCTTTAGTCGCCTCTTACGATACCATCAGGATAGTGTGGGCTGGTGACATTTTGTATTCGAAATCCGTCACCACACGGCTCTAGTACCGCCTTTGAACCAATGAATCATAAATAGCAATCCCAAGCAATTATTTCAAGGGCTTAACTGTGAAAGATCATTCATTGTCTACTAAGTAGAAATGCATACAATAGAACTATTGTCTTTATTAGATAAGCCAATGGCTACGCATGAAATGGTATTTTGATAACTAAATTGGTAGTAATGTCGTCACTTTGTGGTCTTTTTATACCCAAAGGGACCGCCTCTGATCTTAGGGCTTCATAAATTGAGACGGGCCAAGGTCGCGGGTTTTTTTTTATCAGTGACCATGAAATGAAAATGAAAGCAACGCCAGGATAAAAGATGGAGCAAGCAATTCAAGGAAATGCCCTGCCGGGCACCAGCTCTCGCGTACACACGACGGAACAGAGTAAAACTGCTTGGGCCGGACTTACATGTGAGGGTTGATAGCTAGCCGGGCGGACCGTGTAATAAATTTACATCCGTACATTCTTACAAACTTTCACGTTATTATAATACTAGCGTCACACCCCGGCTTCTCTCGGGTGCAATGATGAACATCTAAATTTATCAGTGTTTCTCTACAATACTATGCATTTACTATACATATAAACCTTTCTCTTGAATCACTCTGACTATTAAAAAAAACCGCTTCAAATTTCGTAGCGTAGTTTTAAAGATTTAAGCATACACAGGGACGGACAGACGACTTTGTTTTATACTATGTAGTGATAGTGAATAATAAGAATAAACGTAATATTTAGGGCGATCTCACCAGACTATTAAATTGTGTTTTGCAGTTAACTTCGCACTAATGCAACCACACCACAAAACAGTAGTAAAGTCCTGTCTAATTGAGAACCTTAACCTAAAACGGTTCTAAACGTCTAGAAAGCTAGCCTTTTGTAACCACGGACCGCCAATACCGCAAAACATTTACGATATAGTGCTTCCAAAACTGCATCACTCCCTGCGGTCACGCATTTAGAATATAAAGTGTCACCACCCCATTCCATCCTGAGGGTGTCGGAAGAGCTGAAAATATATGATAAGGCCGATAACCTAGCCGTAAGAGAAGGAAAACTTGATACGAACCCCTGTGCCTATTAGCCACAGTAGGCTAATTACTCTGTGATGGGAGGAGACCCGACTCAGCAGTGGGTCATTTATGGGCTCAGAATATCATCCTTTCTGAGCCAGATTTTCAGAATCCCCGACTACAGTTATTAGGGTATAGGCGCCGCGTCCCATTTGCGATCATCCCTTTGCCCCAACACATCCCCAGCGAATTTAAAAAAAAGCTTTATTAATGTAAAAAAAAAAGTTAAAAAAAGAAAAAGTTTAAAAGTTTATTTCGGAACAAGAACATGAGACATGGTAAACAGGTAAAACGATGGTAGCCGCAAAAGTATAAACTGCAGCGCATCTACCAACGCCCTTCTTTAGATTAGAATGGAATGATGTTCCATAAAAAAGTGATTATAGTTAATTTAATTAATTAATAATAATAACAAAATAAGTAACATAAAAAACAAGGAAAACCATAAACATAGTGCAGGACAATTATTATGAATTATGAATTTTACATTAAGCTATGAGGTGATGGGGTGAATGGGTGTGGGTGTGGTGAGTGTCAAATGAGGTGTGCTAGGTGTGTGTAAGGTTTTGTTGGAGTGTGTTTGAGAGTGATCGGAAAAGAAGCATGCTGCACTCTAAAAAGGTTGTGATACGCATTTTTTCTTCATAAACAAAATACGAGTGTCGTATTAAACAGCTGGTCCACAGACTACAGACTGTTATACATCTATTGTGTAACAATGAACCGCAAGTACCGTCCCATATTGGATGCATTCTGCGCTCGACTGCAGGTCCATTCCGCAATTCAATTGAGCCCAGATGGAGGTTCTAAGGTCACTGATGTAGTGTAACGCTAAATGTATTATGGCGGACGCAAGTTATGTGGGAAGGGCGATTTGGTTCCATCGGAATCAATGGCTCTGTAACGGAGCCGCAGGAAGGTTTTCCATACTGTGGATGGGAGGGGGTGTAAACACCCTTAAGTGACCCACTACTGAGCTGGGCCTTGTGCCACGCCAGACGGATTCGCATCAAGTATAATTTATTCGATAAATAAAAGTCCCCCGTTATAAAATGTTATCGATTCTAAATCGTTTCATCGATTCTAAACTAAATCGTTTGTACAGTTAATATTATGATTGTCTGATCTGGTGATAGAAATATAATTGTTTAGTATGAAATAGATAAAGCAGATTTTAAATACCAGTGACTTTACTTGAAAAAATCTAGATGCACTAGATAAAAAACCTGAAGCATGCCTAACTCTGTTGTTATAGAGATTTTGACGATTATAAAATTTTACTCGTAGTTAGTAAGTTTGGTAAAAAAATCTAATCGCTTTATTTGGGTGGATTTATTGATTCAAGAATGTAACTATCTATGATTGCGGACCATATAGTTCGATTTTTAAATAGTATGAAAAGCTGGCACGCCTAAAGTTTACATCTTGGGACACACGACAAACGTTTTCAAGCGAACCCAAGGTTAACGCACATGTGGTGCAGACTACACAAATAAACTATAAAAGTGTTGATTGATTGCCACTTTGCCTACTGACCGGGCTATGAATGTCGGCAAAGACTGAGTAGCCAGGTGTTGAAAGATTTTAAAACGACGTATTTGAATTCCAATCAACGCAAAAGAAACAGTCTGAGGTGAGTCGGTTAAGCTCAGTGAAGCCATTTTAGGGTGAAAGTTCCAGGGTAGCCCGCGAAATTCAAATTTTCTTACGTTTTTTGCAATTTGCAGGTCAGTGCTAGGTTGTATGTTGATTAAAATGTTGTTCGCATCTGACGTATGTAGTTATCTATAAAGGTGCAGAGTTTGTTTGTTTGTTTGTTTGAACGCGCTAATCTCAGGAACTAGGTACTGGTCCGATTTCAAAAAATCTTTCAGTGTTAGATAGTCCATTTATCGAAGAAGGTTATAGGCTATATTTTATTTTCAAAAGAATTAGGGATCCGTATGAAAATTGCGATTTTGTAACCCAAGGTGTAAAATCGAAAACCTATTTATGCGTGCGCTGCAAAAAGTATTGACAATAGAACAAAATGATGTACTACGAGTTGGTAGGTCTTATTAAGATCTACAAAAAAGTCCGCGAGAGCATATATCTATCATAGTTTAGTCACAATAACCGCTTTTATGTTCATAAAAACGGGTTCAAAGCCCACGCGGGCGAAGCCGCGCGCAAATGCTAGTAGAATTATAATCATCAAAATCATCAATACAACCCTCCAAGCTCTTATAGGTGCAAGAAAAACTTTTTCAACGTCAAAGTCATTCTTGTACCTTTATGATGCAACTCAAGAATTCTTTCTTTTGCGACTAGGTTATAGAACGAGGTACGTAAAGAATCACCTTTGTATGGAATAGGTTACATTGTAACATGGATACACCACAAGAATTCATTATATATTTCTACCCCATACAAGACCCACTGCTGAGACAGGCCTCCTCCAATTGGACTCCTCCAACATGGACGGTAAATAGCCTACTGTGACAGGCTGGCCAGAAGGGTTGGCACAGATATTAGTATCAAGGTTTTCTTCTCTTGAGGCTTGTTTTTTTTTTATTGCTCTTGGTGGCAAACGAGCTAGGGGCCCACCTGATGGGAAGTGTTAATGCCCATGGACTTTGGCAGTGCCAGGGGCACAGCCAGGCCGTTGCCTACCGTGAAGTGAGTGCTCTTTTTAAACCTCGTTTAAAGGAGGACATGTCGTAGCGCTCGGGAAACACCGCGGCAGGTAGGTAGGTAGTTTGTCATTACCTTCTGTCAGCTCTAACGATGGAATGACGGGATCTCAAGATGGGGTGGTGACAGTATAAATTCTTAATTCGTCACCCCATGGAAAGTATATATTCTTAATTCGTCACCCCATGGAAACCCATTTGGAGTGTTTAATATCTAACAGCCGTTTAACTTGATCTGATCGCTACCAAACTTCAAGCGTTCAGCTGATCATAAGACTTCTTAAATACTATCATAAGATTTTTTAATCAGCTCTTTCTGTTCTGCTTGTAAATATAATAGACGGATAAAAAATGTTCTTGAAGTCTATGATTTGTTTTGACAAGGTATTTCATTTATAGACTGCAAAGACAAGGCCCACCACTGAGTCGGGCCTCCTCCAAATTCATGGAGGGAAATCGGCCTACTGTGCCACGCTGGCAAGACGGGTTGGGACAAGGATTGTATCAATGTTTCCTTCTCTTTCGGCTAGGTGATCTGCCTCTTGAGTTATTTTTGTCGCCTTTTACGACACCCTCAAGACAGTATGGGTTGGTGACATTGTGTATTCTAAATCCGTCACCACACGAAGACAAGGTACTCTATCAGGATAATTATTTTGTGTTTCTGTGTTTTTACCGATAATCTGTGACTTGTTCCAAACTTAACTTGTTCGAAACTTGTGTTTAACAAGAGCTTCATTGCCAATTGCTAAAAATGTAATTTTATAAGCAAACGGCCCAACGCAACTTAACTTTGAAGGTCGTAGAGTTTCGTATTACCGTTACCGAAAGAAGATATTAAGTTTTATTGAAGCGGTCCGTATGTATTTTATCGGGTATAAACGACCTTCGAAATAAACTGAAAGTGAGCTATATTTTTATATTACTTTCTAACGTGAGGGTCAGTAGTGATGTGTTTTTGAAACTAGTTTATGCCCGCATATTTGTCTTAGCCTTGAAGTACCTACATCAAGATTAGAACGTTTTTAGCTCGATTCCTGAATCGAACCAGGGACCTGACGCCTAGAAGACCAGGCCAAAAACAGAGGTCACCCAATTCTAAATGAAAAGAATTTAACATATTAACACCAAAGTGCTTGCAAATCCTATCTGATAAAGAACTATGAATACATTTTTTAAAAGCATTCTCTTGAACTTAATCCCTACTGAGGGTATGAGCCCTAATCGCAGAAATCATAATTAAGGTATATTTTCAAATAGAATGTGTTCAAATTGAAACAATAAAATTAATGGCTTTGAGCTTGAAAAAGTTTTTCTTGCACCTTTATGAGCTTGGAGGGTTGTATTGATGAGTTTGATGATTATAATTCTATAACTACATACGTCTTACAGCCGCGAATAACATTTTAATCAACATACAACCTAGCACTGACCTGCAAATTGCAAAAAACGTAAGAAAAATTGAATTTCGCGGGCTACCCTGGAACATTCACCTTAATCTATCGCACGAATAACACTATAACGGCAATTTATGTTTATCTTAAAACTAAGCTAAGCTACTTGGCTTATAGTCGAGTATACATTAAACTCAGTTATATGCCTTATACATTTTGAGGGTCATAATATAAAAAGTGTTGCTTTTTCTCGTCGTTACAGCCCATAAATGACCCACTACTGGGTCGGGCCTCCTCCAAATTCATGGAGGGAAATTAGACTACTGTGCCACACTGGCAAGACGGGTTGGCACGGGGTTTGTATAAAGTTTTCCTTCTCTTGGGGCTAGGTGATCTGCCTCTTGCGTTCTTTTTGTCGCCTCTTACGACACCCTAAAGACGGTATGGGTTGGTGACATTGTGTCTTCTAAATCCGTCACCACACGGACACCGTTTTTTTTATTGCATACCAAATAAATATGTTTTCTTTCTTTCTAACTAGCAATTAATGCAGATAGAGTCGAGCTACTGCCTAACCTGTGTATACTGTGGCAAGACAAGAGTAGAATTATAAAGAGTCTTTGCAATCCAAGGGCACTTATTTTGGCTAATAAGAACTATCAATACGTGTACTATGGACAAATTAAAGACAGAGAGAGACACTGATCGATATTGATATCTAAAGCAATAAAATACTGTGCAGATAAAAAAAAATTAAACTGTTAATAAAATTGTGACGGGTCTATATGTTTGTAGCTTCAAGCTCTTGAATGGATGTACTGATTTTAATTAAGTCTAGTTTGTTATAATGCTTTGGTGATCGAAAAATGGTCTCCGTAATTTTAGATCTCCCAGCCGTTCCGTCTAATTGGACAGGTCATTTTCTAAACAAGTTTTTTTTTAACTATGTGAGTTCGTTCCCTTTCCAGAAAAAAACATCACAATACGCGTGTACGAAATGTTTTTTAATCATATTTAATTATTCTTATTATGGAAAAGATTGTATATTTGCAAATAAAAACATAAATCAAACTTATTAGGAAACGCGCTCTATATAATATATTCTAGAAAATCTCACCTATGTGACAAATTATTTCACAGTTTCCCGCCAAATCATAACAAGGTACTCACCAAAAATAATAAATTCTACACACACACCACAAACAAACACCACAAACCACTGACGAAAAAGTAAAATGTCAAAAATATGACATTCCAAATTCAAACGCACGACCAAGACTGTCCGATTCGACACACAAACACCCACTGATACCTGAAATGATCGTGGAAAAAATATTTTGACGGATAAGTTTGCTCTGTCAAGGAATCCGACCCCCTACTGTTACACCCTCGAAACCAAATTCATGGTTAACCAAAATCAAAACCACCCTTATACCATTTACATACCGCTCATTTTGGTTTGACATTGAAATTAAACAACGGCATTTTAAAGGTTGCCAATTTCAAAAAAGTGTCAAAATGATAGGAATTCTTATTTTGATATTACATGGTCCACTTTAAATCTTCTTTTCGTTTGGAATTCGTTAATATTTTACCTGTTACTGTGCTGCTAATCGGTTATTTTGTTTGACTTTGGAATGATGTAAACGATCAGAGAGTTGATTACTTTAAGTAGGCAATAAATAGGTGGGCAGGGCACAACAAAAAAAAATGGACGAAACCATAGATAATGTTATTTAAACATTTATTGTTACGTTTTTGTGACCTGTCTGCCGTTTTGAAACTTGTTTGTGGTGGTCAAATGAGAAAATAATGAAGATAAGTTTTATTGAGTCTATAAAAATGTATTATTTGTACTAAAAGGTACGGCGCGGCGACGCCAACTGATCTTTTCATAATTATTTAAAGTATTATGTTGTCACAAACAGCTGACTAAATGCTGGTTGCAGTAATTAAGTTATTATACCGACTAATAACAAGAATACAAGATATCTTTGTATTTTATATGCCAAAGAAACCGTCTTAAACAGTTTTGTTGAAACAAATTTATCTATATACTAGTGGCCCGCCCCGGCGTCGCCCGTGCAAAGCGGGGGTGTGTTATACATATAAACCTTCCTCGTGAACCACTTTATCTAATAAAAAAAACCGCTTCAAAATCCGTTGCGTAGTTTTAAAGATATATGCATACATAGGGACGGACAGAAGAATGCGACTTTGTTTTATACTATGTAGTGATAGTGATAGTGATAAGAGTTTGTATCACAGATCCTATATATGTATAAGAGTTTACACTGTATCTTCATGAATGATAGCTAATGTGTCAATTTGATGTTTAAGCTATATTATTGTAAAGTTTCATCAGAATCCATTAATTAATTTTTGCGTGAAAGAGTAACAACGATACATCCATAAATTCTTGCAAACTTTCCCGTTTTAAACATTAGAAGGGGAAGGATATGCTAAGTATAGCTACAGTTCTGATACTGCAATGCATCATAAAACGTCATTGCTCAATGATAGTGAAACTAGGTGGTCTTAAAAGCGGAATATCAATAAAATGGATATCATATCACCTGCGTGGGTAGATATTGAGAGCAAGCATGGACAATGGATCTACATATAGGGATACTTTTGGGTGTAATATACACTTAACTCAAAGGTGGGCTTGTAGTTTATCTACTTTGAAAATATAAATTGTAATCTCCGACATAACTAGATTCAAAATACTGAGCAATTCGCATTTGATTTAGTTACAGAAAACACTATAGTTCGTTCGCGTTAAAAATGCAGTGAGTCATGAAATAGGACAGTTTATCACCGTTCCGTTCGAAAAGTTTGCCTTTAACTGTTCCCTCTTAACCTGACTTTGAGGGCTTGGCTAACCATAGAGCATGTTCCGCCATTAGGCAGCACAACCCTCGACCCTGGAGCGAGCAGTCGAGGAACGACGATGGTTTTAATTTGTAGGTTTGGGTGCTAATTAACATCTTTTCACGTCCCACATATCCCGGCTAGACCTCAACGGCCGGGCATCCACTAGGATTTCCAACAAAAAATATATTCGATGAGGCTAGGCCGGCTAACACTGATGAATGACTGCATTCTTAATGCGGGAACTAAAATCAGTTGTTAATTGAGAACTTGGAGGTTCAAAAAGCAGAGAATAAGGTTATAGGAATAGTTTAAGGTGAATTTTCCAGGGTAGATCGCGAAATTCAAATTTTCTTACGTTTTTTGCAATTTGCAGGTCAGTGCTAGGTTGTATGTTGATAAAATGTTATTCGCGGCTGTACGACGGCGACGTATGCAGTTATAGAATTATAATCATCAATACAACCCTCCAAGCTCATAAAGGTGCAAGAAAAACTTTTTCAAGCTCAAAGTCATTATTGCACCTATATGAGCTTGGAGGGTTGTATTGATGAAAGACGACGAATATTAGACTTCTGAATGACGGTTGTCTTCATGTTGGCACTTCTCATGGCCATTTGTTCGGTATTCGTATGATTTGCAATTTTTTGTATTCCTTTTTTTGACAACTGTCCCTTCCACACATAGCCATTAATGTCAAACATGACAGATAGGCAAGTACGGATCATCATCATCATTGCAGCCAAAATACGTCCACTGCTGGATATAGGCCTGCCCGAAGGATTTCATTTCATCCATCATTTTACTGCAAGTTTAACCAGGTCGTCGGTCCATAGTTTGGGATGCCAATCAGCACTCGAGGACTGCAAGCTAAGTACAACCGCCCACTGCCACCTAAGTTTGGCAATCCTGTGGGCTACGTCGGTAACTCTGGTTCTCCTGCGTATCAGCTCAGTTCTGATTCGATCTCGCAGGGAAACTCCGAGCATAGCACTGCTTAAAAGTTATCATCATCATTATTTCAGCCAAAAGTCGTCCACTGCTGGACCAAGTTTAAAGTTATAAGGAAAAAAAATCCGAATCTCGTGGTTTTGCCGCGAAGTTATTGATCAAGTAGTATATTATTTTTAATTAGCGGTCAATATAATATTAAGCATTGTTGAAGGTCGTATAGCCAAGTAAAACTGGCTACTTATAATAATCTGTCACATACGACGTGTGTGATTTAAACTGTATTCGAACTATAACGATCAGTCGAAATAAATATGTCTGTACTTTAAGATGTGATATTTATTTATAGTTAAACTAATCTATTCAGGACTGCTGCTACTCTGCTGAGTCCCTCCAATTTTCAACAGGTTATGGAGTATTATTCCATACCTGAATAGTTAGTTTGAAAGTGAATAAAAAGTGCGCAAATTTTCTTAAGGAAGATGGTCGATGACGAGATTATATCTTCAGGATCGATATGTGGCATAAGAAAGCTTCAGGGATCGAATGACTTCGCCAGGTGGAAGTTTCAAGTAAAAAACTATTTGGAATGTAAAAACTGGTGGGAAGCTGTGGAAGCTGATGAAGTCAGTCCTTCGCTTAAGGATGTAGATAGAAAAGCGCGCACTACGTTATGTCTGCTGGTAGAGCCTTCGTGTTTTGCTCACGTATACAATGCAATAACTGCACGTGAAGTATGGCACAATCTGTGCGGAGCATACGAGGACAAAGGCTGGGGTAGACGAATATCACTACAGCGTCAATTATGGTCATGTAAGTTGGAAAATTTTGCATGTATGGAGAAGTATATCTCTAATGTAGTGACCATAGCTCAACAACTGAGTGATATTGATGCGAAAGTATCAGACGAATGGATTATATCTATCTTGCTGGCTGGTCTGACATCAGATTACAATCCGTTGATCATGGCTGTTGACAATAGTGGCAAAGAGATCAGTTTGGAACAAATAAAAACAAAATTGCTCCAAGAAGCTAATCGACAAACATCAACAGCTGACGGAAACGATGAACAGGCGTTGTTTACGTCGAACGCCAAGACGTTGGGCAAAAACCATCGTCGAAAGCCGTGGAAATGCTTTAAATGCCACAAAACAGGGCATAAAGCATCCGAGTGCGAGATGAAGAATAAGAATAAGAAGAGTGCTAATATTTGCATGAGTACGTTAAGTAAGAATACCACTAATAAAAACAGCTGGTATGTGGATAGTGGTTGCTCGAATCACATGACTTTTAATGCAGAGAACTTATCAAACTACCAAAAAGCACACGGTAATTTTAAGATAAGAGTGGCAAATGGTGAAGAAATACCAGTGAAAGGCAGAGGAAATGCAATAGTTCATGGTTGTGGAAACTCAAAACTTCCTCTACGAAATGTTCTGCATATTCCACAGTTATCAATGAATCTCATATCTGTGAGCGATCTCATCAAGAAACAGTTCGAGGTCAGTTTTGACAAAAAAGGTTGTACAATTAAAAACCAAAATAACCAAGTAGTTGCAAGATGTCATGAAGTTGATGGAATATTTAAATTGAATGAAAAAGAAAACTACGTTGTCAATCTGACATTGTCAAATGAAACTTTGACGAATTTGTGGCATAGAAGATTAGCTCATTTGGGTCAAAAGTATATGATTTCGTTGAAAAATATGGTTACTGGTATTGAATTCAAGAATACGGATAAAATTGAGCCATGTATTCCGTGTATTAACGGCAAAATGTGTAAAAGTCCCTTCAAAAACAAAGGTACGAGAGCGGAACAGATTCTAGAATTAGTTCACACGGATATCTGCGGTCCCATGGAAGAGCCATCATTTGCTGGTTCGCGATACATGTTGCTTTTTATTGATGATTTCACCCGTAAGACGCATGTATATTTTTTGCGTAATAAAAGTCAAACTTTTGAAAAATTCCGAGAGTATAAGGCGGATGTCGAAAGGGAGACGGGAAAATCAATAAAATGCCTCAGATCTGATAACGGTAAAGAATTTTGTAACCAAGCCTTTAATACGTTGTTCAAGTTATCTGGTATAAAGCACCAGACGACAGTGCCGTGTACGCCTGAACAAAATGGCGTAGTTGAGAGGGCGAACAGATCAATTATGGAAAAAGCAAGAACATTGCTTTGTGAGGCGAACCTAAGCAAAAAGTTTTGGGCCGAAGCGGTATGTACCGTAGTTTACTTGAAGAATCGGAGCCCTACAAAGGCTGTCAAGGATAAAGTACCACAGGAACTTTGGTCTGGTAGGAAAGTTAACTTGAGTCATTTGAAAATCTTTGGATGTTTGGCGTATGCTTTGATACCCAAACAGAAAAGGCGAAAGCTGGACATGAAGACAGAAGCCTTGATTTTCATTGGATATTGTGAGACAACAAAAGGATACCGACTAATGCATCCACAGACCGGTAAGGTGACAATTGCTAGAGATGTAAATTTCTTAGAGAATGTGTTTCCAGGTGATGGTACGAATTTGACGAAGAACGCAGTTGTTCCTGTTAACATTGAGGAGGAACGAATTGAACCTGCGGTGACGGGCGAATCTGATGACGTCAGAGCGGAGAGTGCTGGCGACTATATGGATTCGGATGTATCAGGTACCGACCCCGCTACTATGCAAGACGTAAGTACTGATGACGTATTTACCTCTCATCGAGCTGAACCAAGTACGAGTATAGATCCGAGTGCGCCAAGATACAATCTGCGGCCACGAAAGGCAGTGGATTATACTTGTACGTGTACCAACGCTATTGCGGAGATTGACGGCGATCCGACGACGATTGAGGAGGCGCTAGCTAGGTCTGATCGTGAGTTATGGCAGAAAGCCATCAACTACGAGCTTCAATCGTTGAACGAAAACGAAACTTGGACTCTGGTTGATTTACCACGTGACAAGAAGCCGATTCAATGCAAGTGGGTGTTCAAAATTAAACGGGACAGTGATGGTAAGGTGTCTAAATATAAAGCTAGACTAGTAGCGAAGGGGTTTACCCAGGTACAAGGCATAGACTACAATGAAACCTATTCTCCTGTAGTTAGAAGCTCGACTTTGCGTTTATTGTTCTCATTAGCTGTAGAATATGACTTGATAATTGATCAATGGGATGTAACTACTGCTTTTCTGCATGGAAAATTGAAGGAGGATATTTATATGCTTCAGCCAAAAGGTGCAATAGTTGAAGGTCAAGAGACAAAAGTCTGTAAACTGCAAAGGTCACTCTATGGACTGAAACAAGCTTCAAATGCTTGGTTTCACGAGCTTGATAGGGAGATGATTAGTTTAGGTTTTATACAATCCAAAATCGAACCTTGTTTACATCAAATGTTTTTAGGCGATAAGGATAGGATAGTAGTAGTAGTTTATGTTGATGATATTTTTTTGTTTTATAATAAAAAACACGAAGCGGAAAAGGAGAAGTTAAAAACCGGTTTGTTAAAAAGTTTCAAGGTCAAAGATTTAGGTCATGCTAGACACGTTCTAGGCATGAGACTCAGGCGGGACGCAAATACTATTTATCTTGACCAAGAACAGTATGTAAATAATGTTTTAAAAGATTTCGAAATGTTAGATTGTAAGTCAGTCGTTACCCCAATGGAAGCTGGTCTTAGGTTGGAAAAAGCTTTGAGTCCCAATTGTAATTTGCCTTATCAAAATCTAGTAGGCTGTCTTAATTATTTAGCCCAAAATACTAGGCCCGATATTGCTCACGCAGTTAGTGTTTTGTCGCAGTTCAATTCATGTTATGATGAACTTCATTTTAAGTGTGCTAAACGGGTGCTTAGGTATCTAAAAGGAACATCTGATTTTGGCCTAACGTTCCGCAAAACCGGACGCTTAGATTTGGTTGGCTACGTAGACGCAGATTGGGGTGGGACGTATGATAGGAAATCTTTTACGGGTCTAATGTTTACATTAGGCGAGAATTTAATAACATGGGAAAGTCGCAAGCAGAGTTGTGTGGCTTTGTCTTCCACGGAGGCTGAGTATATTGGTCTTAGCCAGGCTTCAAAGGAGGCGATTTATTTACGGAGTTTATTAATTAGCTTAATAAATGATAATTGCGACAGACCCGTAGTCATTTATAATGACAATCAGTCTGCACATCACATTGCTAAAAACAAGATGAACCACAATAGAACGAAACACATAGATATTAGGTTTCACTTTGTTCGCGAAGCAATATTGAATGAGGCGGTTGAGGTGCGTTATGTGCCTTCACAAGAAATGGTGGCAGATATGTTAACAAAGTGTCTGTCAGGCCCCAAATTAAAAATGGCTTTGTCGAGATTACCCATTAAGAGGGCGGGTAATAGAAGTGAGGTAACTTAAGTTTTTTATATGTGTTGTTAATATTTTTGTTTCTATTGTAATGGTTTAATCTCTGTTTACTGGGTTTTTATTTTTATTTTATGTTATGTGTAGACGTATGTAGTTATAGTTTGGTGCGTCCTCATGTGGCAGATTAAGGGGGCGTGTTGAAGGTCGTATAGCCAAGTAAAACTGGCTACTTATAATAATCTGTCACATACGACGTGTGTGATTTAAACTGTATTCGAACTATAACGATCAGTCGAAATAAATATGTCTGTACTTTAAGATGTGATATTTATTTATAGTTAAACTAATCTATTCAGGACTGCTGCTACTCTGCTGAGTCCCTCCAATTTTCAACAAGCATAAAAGTGTAATTTTATGTAGCACTGCAAGTTTTATCGGAAAACGAGACATAAAGCTGTTGATTTTTCCTCAATCTTGTGTGTACAGTCATTAAGTCTAAACTATTAAACAAGATTTACGATCATTGTAAACTCCTTAAACAATAATTAATCTCGTTTTTATTTCGAAATAACAACTATATAAAGATATTTTGTAACATGAATACTATAGCCCACGAAGTTATCTTGTAAGCTTAAATTTAACGGTTTATTATCACTTGATTTATTATGATCATTTATAGATTTAGGTTTGCTTTTAGTCGCACATGCCAATAAAATTAATAAAGCTATATTTCCCTCCTGTTTTCTTTGAATCGAGGATGCTCAACTTAGTAGTGGGTCATTTATGATGGCACAGCGTATACCGAGCTAATACCTCAGTTTAATTTGTACATTAGGTGGTGAAAAAACTTCTTTTTTGAATATGACGTAATGTGGCATATTCTTACTCCTTGACCAATGGGTGGCCAGTATTCGGAAGCGCGTCGGTGAAAAAAAAACAATAGAAGAACGATAGTCTGTTGTTTTGACATTCGTGTGTATGGCGTACTGCTCCGTGTTGCAAAATTAGTTTTTATTCATTTTTCAATATATTTCCGTGCTATTTGTGTGCTGCACTTGCTGCCGATGTTGGCGCACTCCAGAGCTAAGGTGAGTGAGTTCCGTGTTGCTCGCGTTCTATTTTTCAATTTAAATAGAGTATAGGAGACGTTTTTCAAAGCTAAGCATGTTATCTTGTCGCACCGTACAGTCCACTTTTATCGTGTGAGTCCGTAATTCACACACAATAAGTTTAAGAAAATGTGTGGAAAATAAATGGTTTAAACGGCCGAAATGCCGCAAGAGACGGAAAACTTGATCCTATGGTCTGGCCAGCGTACGGCATTACCCTCCACGTAGTTGGAGGAGGCCAGAATCGTTAGTAGGGCATTTACGGGCTGAGATGTAGTAGTACTTAGTCATAATAAAAGCTTATTATAAAATAGCATTAAACCTATAAACCTCATTTTAGTTCAGCCGTCTAAATAAACGCTCAAGAATGTAAACAATACACTCTATTCTGTATTGGTTTAGGTACATTGTGCCTTATCGCAGATTAACTACGATAAAATCCCGGAATGTTATGATTGTCAAATATCAAGCCAAACAAACGGACGTGGAACATTTTGGTTTCAATTAAAACTGAGCTTTATGAAAGACAAAATAAAGTTAAATTTAGTGTTTTTCCTTTGCATAAATATTGACAGTCACTAAGGGTTTTTTTTGCACCAAAATTATCTGTTACTGATTCGTTTTATCGAAAGACTGATATTAATAAACTAAGTCTGAAATTCTTCAGTAAAGTTGGTTGGATGTTTGATTCCGGATCCCAGGTTTGATTCCGGGGTCGGGCAAGTGTTTTTGTCTCTACCAGAGGCACTTGCTCTGATTGTGGGTGTTATTTGTGTTTGTGAATTACATGTTTGTAAAGTGCCCCCGCGTTAAAGGTCATTCTTAGTGCAGATGTAACGTTTTGAAAAAAAAAAAAATTTAATGATGTTATAGGGATTCACGACTACACATTGAAATTAAATATTTTTAACCGATTTATCGCGTGTATTGTAAATTATTTAATTTCTGCCGTTTCGAATGCTTTGCAGCAATCTATATACACGTCTATAACTAGTGTATCTCTGCCCTGAGAAAAAAACCCAGTCAAAAGTATTAATATTAATCATGTTTTGTATAAAATTTTAATCATCATCATCGCAGTCTATAAAAACCCATTACAGAATGGGGTCTGATTGGTTGAAACTATGGAGGAAAAACATTTTGAATAGCATCAATTTTTTTAAGTCGGTTAAAAAGGGAGTGAAACTTGTCTACTTTTATGTCTCTATCTATAGACCTATTAAAAGATAATTTACTTTATATTGTCATTGGTTCAAGGAAGACATAATGTGGACATGGCTCCGCAAGCTGCGGTATTTGAAAAACTTTCTTTTCTGGAAGAGGACTTGAAAAATGGTGTAGATAATTTTCAAATATTTTCTACTTTAAGGGTTCCTAAAAACAATCACAGCCTGACAGGATTTAAGTTCTTCTCAACTCAACATACTCAATATATTATAAATTGAACTTCAAATATCCTTAACTAAACTAAACCTATAAAAAAACGGTTGACAAAATTATGTTCTTGATTATACAGCCCTCCCCATTCGACCCTAAGGGTATCGTATGAGCCGACCAACGGAAATGTCAAGGACCATAAACTAGCCGCAGGAGAAGGAAAACTTGATACGAAACCCTGTGCCCACCTGTCTATCTAGCATGGCACAGTAGGCTCCATGTCCTATGGACCATGTGACTATGGAGGAGGCCCGACTTAACAGTGGGTCATGTATGTGTAGTAGTAGTATTACAGCCTGGAGTTTACTTATTAAAGTTAATCCAAATTTATAAAATATTAGCTGTAGGCGAGTTGTTATGCCACTAACTAAAATAAATTTGAAGAAAAAAAAACCACAAATACTATGTTTTTTTAAATCAGAAAGGTTCCTGGATTCATGCCCAACAATTTTCATGAAGATCATCACATGATCAAATGCCTGATTCTTTAAAGGACATACAGACAAGCAATCATTTTTTTATATATAAGAATCAAACGTTTTGTAAGATTTCCAAGATAATATTAATACGTTATTTGAGGCAACATTTCTTCTTAAATTGCACAACACTGGCCCCAGCCTTCTCGAGTTACCTAACGGCTATGTCCATGTAAGTCTAGCATTAATCGATGTAAGAATAGCGATCAATTGAGTGGGATTTGGCTTCATTTAGCCAACTGAGCTTCGTTACCGGCTTATTTATACAGAGTGTTTCAAAAGTAACATTAAAAGTCTTAATCTTTGGTGATACAAATATACTAGGAAAATCATTAAACTCTACAATAATGAATTTTTATTTAAAACACTTAATTTATTTAGTGTATATTAAACAATGGATGCGCGTGGCCCAGGACCGGCCTTTGTGGAAATCTTTGGGGGAGGCCTATTTCCAGCAGTGGACGTCTTTTGGCTGAAATGATGATGATGATGAAACAATTTAAGTAAAGGTTATTTGGATATTGTTTCGTTACCATTTCAGTCCAAAAATTACCCATAATGGAGTCGGGCCTCCTCCAAAGTAATGGAGGGAAATTTGCCTACCGTGTCACGCTGGCAAGTCGCATTGGTACAGGGTTTTATCAAGTTTATAGTTGGTAGTATAACAGTTTTCTTTCTCTTGAAGTTAAGTGATCTGCCTCTTGCGTTGGTTTAGTCTTGCAACACTCTCAGTGCTGTGCAGGGTGGGATGGTGACATGGTGTACACATATCTGTCACCGCACGGACAATCTCTGTATTTGACTGCCTCGTTGGTCTAGTGGTTAGAAGTGCCGCCTTTGGATCAACGGGTCCCGGGTTCGATTCCCGGGTCGGGCAAGTGTCTTTGTCTAAACCAGAGGCACTGGCTCGGAGTCTGGGTGTCATTTCTATCTATAATATGTATGTCTTTACAAAAAAAAATGTATATAAGTAGTTTATCATCCATCTCGTTACCATAACACAAGCATTAAGTTGCTTAGCTTGGGACGAGATGGCGTTGTGTGAAATGTCCAAAGATATTTATTTATTATTTATTTTCTTCTTTGTGTACATCGTTATCTTCAATAATGAAGGTCGATTTTAAGCTCAAAATCCATACCAGTAAAGTAACGAGCTGCGAGTACTATCTACGTCAAATAACTTGACCATAAGGTGTCATAGTGAGGGAAGGTTGGAGGAAGGCCAATTACCGCCAGTGTGGCAATAACCGACTTTTGGGCATTATGATAATAGTCATCATTTCAGCCAAAAGACGTCCACTGCTGGACATAGGCCTCCCCCAAAGGATCTCCACAAAGGCCGGTCCTGGGCCGCCCGCATCCACTGCTTTCTGGCGACCTTAACTAGGTCGTCGGTCCACCGTGTGGGAGGCCTACCAGCACTGCGCCTTCCGGAACGCGGTCGCCACTCGAGGACTTTTCTGCCCCATCGGGCGTCGGTCCTGCGAGCTATATGCCCTGCCCACTGTCACTTAAGTTTGGCAATCCGGTGGGCTATGTCGGTGACCCTGGTTCACCGACATAGCCCACCGGATGATAATAGTAATATACATTAATTGTAGCATTAGCCATATACATAGTACTTAAATCATTAAAATAAAAATAAGTATTGCTTATGTTATTTGGCGTAGATTGTATGGATGTATTTTACTTAAAAGTCAAGATCAAACCGATTATAGCTCAAATAAATTACAAGTTTACGATACGACAACGTTCCTTGCAATATATCAAGCCATCCTGTATAGCTATCGAATGTGGGACACCCCATTGACTGGTAAGTATGATTAATAGATTCGTTGGGATAGGTCGAGATGTTATTCCGGGTTTGTCCTTAACAGGACAGATTTCTTGGAAACCTTTCGCTTTGTATATTTATAGATATTGTTGGTCAAATGGACTTTCACGATGTTTTTTTGTTGAAACCATGTGGTGAAGAATTTAGAATACGCATAGTCACATCTTCATTCCATTCTAAGGGTGTCGTAAGAGTCGACAAAGGGACAAAGAAAAGTTGATACTAAACCATGTACCAACCCGTCGAGCCAGCGTGGCATAGGAGACTAATTACCCTCCATGTAATTGGAGGTGGCCCGACTCAGCAGTGGGTCATGTTTAAGCTGAGTAGTAAGTTTTAAGCACACACATAGTATACGTCAATTTGACGTGCTCACATTTAATGCTATGAGTTTTTTTTTATTCTGATCGTATTTTACCTACATCGGGTGGCTATAGTGTTCTCGTTGCGCCCTGTATAGATTCCGGCGATTAACAAAAGTCAAATTATCTAACATTTATTTGTAGTGTATTGTTAATTGTACTCTGTTTGCTCGTAAGTTTCCTTATCAATAGCTACAAACCTTTATTAGCTGTAAGTCTTCCATGCATTAAATAAATAAATAAATATCTCACCTTCGTACATCTGGGCGTACTGTGGAAACCCCGCTGCTCTCAACCATTTGCAGGCCTCCGCAGCCTCGATTTCTGTAACAAATACAATAAAATATATTAAAATTAGTGCACTATGTACCCATTCCATCCTGAGGGTGTGGAACAGGGTTTCGTATCAAGTGTACCTTCGCTTGCCACTAGGTTTTCGGCCTATTCATTTCCTTTTGTCGGCTCTTACGAACCCTCCGGACGAAATGGGATGGTGACACTAAGTATTAAATAAATAATAAATAAATATCCTTGGACATTTCATACAACGCCATCTCGTCCCAAGCTAAGCAACTTAATGCTTGTGTTATGGTAACGAGATGGATGATAAACTACTTATATACATTTTTTTTTGTAAATACATACATAATATAGGTAGAAATGACACCCAGACTCCGAGCCAGTGCCTCTGGTTTAGACAAAGACACTTGCCCGACCCCGGAATCGAACCCGAGACCCGTTGATCCAAAGGCGGCACATATAAACACTAAACCAACGAGGCAGTGAAAAGATGGTATTAAGTAAGATGATAATGGTAATTTTAAATATGACGATTTGTAAGAGTTTTGTGATAAAACCTACGTAAAAAAAAGTTCCGTTTGAGTTTAATCTATTTGTCTGTGCACTCAAGTTTATCAATACCGATACGGCACAAACAGAGACAGGTTGTGATAACAAGGCGATTACGTGCATAGTAGTAACCCACTTAGTTTTACAACTTCCGGTTGATGGTAATGCAAGATTTAACTTCAATTCCTATGATAAACGTAAGTGGTATGAATAATTTACCATATATGGTTATGGGAAACTATGAACTCATGTATAGTAGATTGTGTAAAAAAGATTTTCCAATCCAATCAACGTGGCTTTTTATGGGATTACTGGTTTAATGAGATATTACATAATTGGCCAGTAAAATTTGTGGTGAAAATCTGGAAAAAACGTAATATACAATGAAAAATATGTAACGTAAAATCTCAAGCCAGCCTACCGAAAGGAGGAAGGTATCGTTTATAAGGACGGATACGAAAATGATCAATTATCATTTAGGTACTTTGTCCGTTTAATAATTGTAATTTTATCGCTTATTAATATCCTATGTAAATACACCAGAGTTCGTTTATTTGAGTCATAAAGATCGACGGTCGACTCCCTTGACCGCCCAATAATAATAAGACCTCAGTGGCGACTCTCTATTGCCAGTACAGTGGTTGAGCGATCGACTGCTGCGCAGCATGTCGCGGGTTCGATTCCCGCACGGAAGAAATATTTGTATGACCTACAAGTATTTGTTCTGAGTCAGGGTGTTTTCTATCTATAATATGTATGTATTTACAAAAAAAAAATGTATATAAGTAGTTTATCATCCATCTCGTTACCATAACACAAGCATTAAGTTGCTTAGCTTGGGACGAGATGGCGATGTGTGAAATGTCCAAGGATATTTATTTATTTATTATTATTATCGATGGTCTTAATCACGGGCTTATATCGATTTGACATACAACGGATGCTATTACTACTATTCAGCCCCTAAATGACCCACTGCTGAGTCGGGCCTCCTCCCATCACAGGGAGGGTAATAAGCCCATTGTGCAGCGCTGGCCAGACGGGTTTGCGTAGGGTCAAAAGTTATCCTACTCTTGCGGCTAGGTTTTATTGAGAATTTCGTGGTGGCAACATTATTGTATTCTAAATCTGTCACCACAACGGTACTGTGATAATACCCTTATAATGTAGAAGCGTGAAGATACACCGAAACAGCGGAAACTAAGTCAAAGTGAAAGTGAATGGGTTTTTATTAACTTTAAATCTGTATTTATTTTGTTGTTTTTATGACCAAACAATTGCCTATATGTAGGGAAATGGCGGTTTTCATTACCCACACGCTCGGCTATAAAACTGTTTTCCTTTCCGGATTAGTTTCATACACTTTAATTTGTTTACATAACATATTCCTTATATTTTACCTGTCTGTATTTTTTATAGAAAATTTATTTGGACATACTATTCTTGTGATTTCTTGATTGCCGTTGAAAAATTGAAACATAAGCTGCATGGCATAATAGGCTAATAAAATTACTCTCCTGTAAATGGAGGAGGCTCGACTCAGCAGTGGATCATTTAGGGGCCCAGGTGATGATGATAATATATTTAAAACTGTACGTTAAAATGTGTGAATTAACATTTTACAGTTAAACAAATTTAATGGTATCACCGGACATCTTTAATCCCTAAAAAGACATAAATCATTAGACGGCATTCATATGAAAATTAACTATATATGTTTACAAGTAAAGCTCAATTTGTCACCTACTCATTCCAATATAAAACCCGTTAGATGCCGTAATTTATTTGAACAGAATCCGGTCAACTCATATTGTGCAAGATCGTAAAAAGTAAGATTTATCTCTAAGTGGTGAAGATTTATTGCAAGACGCTAGATTGGGAAAAGATTCCACGTGGTGACGGATTAAAAATACATAATGTCACCACTCCATTCCATCCTGAGGGTGTCGTAAGAGACGACAGACGGAGATGGCAAGGCCGAAAATCTAGCTGCAAGGGAAGGACGGCTGGTTGGCGCAGTGGTTGAGCGATCGACAGCTGCGCAGCAAGTCGCGGGTTCGATTCCCGCACGGAAGAAATATTTGTACGACCTACAAGTATCTGTTCCGGGTCTGGGTGTTTTCTATGTATATTATATATATAATATGTAGGTATATAAGTAGTTTATCATCCATCTCGTTACCATAACACAAGCATTAAGTTGCTTGGCTTGGGACGAGATGGCGTTGTGTGAAATGTCCAAGGATATTTATTTATTTACTAGCTGCACCCCGCGGTTTCACCCGTGCTTACTTATTGTCGTACCGCGGGTGAAGCCGCGGGGCAAAGCTAGTCTAAAAAAAGTAGCCTAAGTTACTCCTTATAGAATCAGCTACCTATCAGTGAAAGTCCCGTTTAAATCGGTCTAGCCGTTCCAGAGATTAGCCGGAATAAACAGACAGACAGACAGACAGACGGACAGACAGACAAAAATTTAAAAATAGTAATTTCGGTCTATGTACTGTGTATACATACTTACGGATTTAGTAAAAAGTGGTTATTTTATTATTACAAACAGACACTCCAATTTTATTTATTTGTATGTAGTATGTATGTATGTATGTATGTATATGTATGTATGTATATAGATATAGATGTATAGTGTATAGATAAGAAACTCTGTTTAAAACGTCTGGCCAGCGTGGCACAGTAGGCCAACATCTATGGGTTGAGTACTAGTAGTAAGTATTAATGCCTCTCAACATGGCTGTGTGACATTGAGTGCGACGTTGGGACTGTACACTAACACATTTTGCCGCCGAATATTTCACAAGAGGAGT
Source organism: Clostera curtula (assembly GCA_905475355.2). Classification (NCBI taxonomy): domain Eukaryota; kingdom Metazoa; phylum Arthropoda; class Insecta; order Lepidoptera; family Notodontidae; genus Clostera; species Clostera curtula. Next base: position 11,277,735 of record FR997816.1, on the reverse strand, counting down.
TCGAAGCCTTCTTGGGCCCGCGTGCACAAACTGCTCACGGTGTTCTTTGGATTGCCCCTCCTGAATACGGATATACCTTTACCGGAATATGTCACACAGTACGATGCGTATGGGTATTAATGGAACAACTAATATTTAAATAGAGTTTGACTCGTAAGAGCTAGCGACGCACAATAATCCTATCACCTAGGAGATAAACATGTGCAGAAGAACGGCTAACTGCTTTGTGTGGCGGTCGGGAGCTGGAGTGCAGTAAGATAGGAGCTAACGAACAAATAAATTTACCCATAAGCAATTTCCTGCGCATGGGTAACATTCCGAAAGCTAATAGGAGAAGCATGGTATTGGAAATGAATGAGACAGCAGTAGTCTTTAATCATAGTACAGATAAAAGTACCACCGATGACACGAGTCTTAGCACCGACGATGACAGCTAAAGTACCAATTCTATAAGTTGCGCTATCAAATTGCGCAACTCTCAACCGTCGAGTTAAATTAAAAAATAAACATCAGTAACTTTAATATTCGCCAGTGACATTAAAAAGATGATCTTTATAAATCTTAAAAACCCTTTAACAAACAAAAGAAATAAGGCTTTCTCTTAATAAATATTAATGAGCATCACCAACAATCTGGACCTATCTGTCCGTTGAAAAATTGATGCAATTCACTAAGGGCATAGGTCAGGTTAAGTTGGTGATGTAACTGTCTTAGCTGTAGGATGAAGGGCCAATCAGTAGTATTGTAGATGTGACGCAAACGAATGTTTAAATAATGGGAGACGAAACAGGTCTAAGATTATAACGAGTTTCGGAAATGGATGCGGCAATTTAAACAATTGTACACTATTAAAAATCTATTACGTAACAGGTTGATATTGATCGATATTTTATCAGGCAAATGTAATTCTAAATTCAATAATGTTTATACATTTTTAAATATCGATTCAAAACATTGATATAATAATTTGAATTGATATTTTAAAGTGCAAAATAAACTGGGAATTCAAGGTCTAATAGAATAATAGATAGTATTTAGTAGAGCCGACTTATAAAATGAATAATTATGTGTTCGAAATTAAACACTTTTTATCGGATTTATCGCGTGTATATTTTCGAATGCTTTCGAAAACATAATATGTTTAACAAAGACATCATCATTAAGTGTTTTTCTCGTTTACACTTGATCAAAGAATATTTTGTATTCTGAAAAATACTACATGCTTGCTCGCGTAGCACGAAATAGGCAAATGTGAAAATGTTCAAATGTCACCAAGATTAACGTTATCAATAAAACAAAATTAAAGACGGTAGATTTAACTGCCGACAAACTGTTAAGCAGTTTGGCACAAGGATGCATTGTGGTACATATGTAAAATTTATTGAATAAATCATTAAAAAAAACACTGTCTCTTTGTACTTTTAAAGACATCCGTTATCTAATCTCTCCCATGAGTGACCACGACTACTACAAAGCATTCGAAACGTCGGGAACAAAAAATAAAATTTCAATATGTATTAATCTGTACAAAAAATGCCACATCCTACTTTATATATTATTTTCCCAACGGTGAACTGGCAAAGTGCACACCAATTTTTCATCAGGCACTTAGGAACCGTACTATCACGCCACCCATGTGGTGGGGATAGCAGAAATATACATCATGATACAATAGATACCGGCTATGCCTTAGACAGGTTCTCAACTTTGAATACGGGGCACCAGAAATAATTAACAGTTTTTTTTATTCACACACGCCAACAATAAACATATTATGACATTACACAGGCCTGATATGCAAGGAAAGTATGCTGCTAACTGGCCAGCGTTTTAAATTGAGTTGGATTATGGTTGTAAAAGATTATGTGTAAACAAGTCCATTGGATATAACATTCTCTTCTACCAAGGGTTATCGAATCATTCACTCCAGTTTTATTAGTGTCATCTTCTAGTACTACTACTACTCAGCCCATAAAATACCCACTGCTGAGTCGGGCCTCCTCCAATCACAAACCCTCCTTGTTTAGCCTACTGTGCCACGCTGGCCAGACGGGTTGGCACAGGGTTTGTATTAAGCTTTCCTTCTCATGGGACGAGGTGATCTGCCTCTTACGATCTATTAGTCGCCTCTTACCACACCCTCAGGATGAAATGGGGTGATGACACTATGTATTATATAATATAAACCCGTAACCACACGGAATATAACTCACGCTATGTTGCACCCAACAATCTGAAGGCTAGCGACGGGGTCGCTTACTAAATTGGCACTCAATCTATCCATATTTTCTTTGGCCCATCCATACATGATATTCGAAAAGTTTGACATACTCTGGCTTCGAGTAATTTGTTATAAGATTAACAGATGCTATTGATGTATGTCATCTGAAATTATATTCTTTTGTTTAGGTATTGGTATCTGGATTTAGGTACAGTTATACCACAAGAAGTGCTATTTAATTAATATTAGATTATGCCTTCTTTTGTGTGATGATAAAGACGCGCGAATTCATTAATAAAATGATTGAAAAGATAGGTGGTTTCTTTTATTACTCAAGATAAAACTTGTTACAGTTATTTTGATCTAGGATATAAATAAGGTGTCACTTTGTTCTAGATTTTCGTTTTGTTTTCTTTTCGTTATCGATGGGCTTTAAAAGCAACAATCACTACATATACTACACAAAACAAAGTCGCTGTCGTCTGTCCGTCCTTAAGTATGCTTATATCTTAAAAACTACGCAACGGATTTTGAAGCGTTTTTTTAATAGAACGAGTGGTTCCAGAGGATTGAGAAATTGAGATTGAGAAAATCTTGATAATGTTTTTTTTTTTTTGTTCGCCTGGGGTAAAATCCTTTAAATCTTCATTATATGTTTATTACATGCATAATATTGTCGAGAAACACTGATAAATTCACAGTTTCATCATTGCACCCGTGCGAATCCGGGGCGGGTCGCTAGTTTTATTATAAGTACGAAATATCTTCTTCTACTTCTCAGCCCATAAACCACCCACTGCTGAGTCGGTCCTCCTCCAACTACTTGGAGGGCTTAGCTTAGCTTACTGTGCCACGCTGGCTAGACGGGTTGCCACAGGAGGGCAGGACGTCGAGTGCTCGTCAGGAGCCTGAGGAGAGGAGGAGGGCCTCCTCGTCTGCGGTGGCGTGGTTCTGCACCAGATCCCACAATGCCGCAACAGGACGCGAGTTGGAGCACCCCGGGGAGGTTTAGTGGGTGTAGGCCCCCACTATGGGGGAGAGTCCCACACTCCCCTCGCTGGCCATCCCCGTGGCCGGCGAGGAAGTCCATAAAGGATTTTACCCCGGTTGAACAAAAAAAAAACCTTTGATTATCAAGATTTTCTCAATCTCAATTTTCGAAAAAATAATACTTCGGACGGAAGACCCTTCTCCTTTTTCAAGTATTTTAATAATTGTCAAATAACTGTAATAACTCCTGAACACGTCATAAAGTTTGAAGCTTTTATAGAAGAAACAAGACAATGACGCAAAAGGAAAAGTTTAAGGATACGAAAGCTTTCGTGACGTATTCTGTGTTTAGCTTGCAAGAAATTTTCCGAGTATTCTCCGTTTCACGCGAATCATCTATTTGTAAACCTATTCTCTAAGGACTGGTGTAACCATGAAGTTTTATATTTTTTGTATATTTGCGACTGAGAGGAAAAAATTCGTGGAAGAAAATCAGAAACCCTACTACTACTAGTACTTAGCTTATCTAGTGGTTAGATGTGCCGCCTTTGGATCAACGGGTCCCGGGTTCGATTCCCGGGTCGGGCAAGTGTCTTTGTCTAAACCAGAGGCACTGGCTCGGAGTCTGGGTGTCATTTCTATGTATAATATGTATGTATTTACAAAAAAAATGTATATAAGTAGTTTATCATCCATCTCGTTACCATAACACAAGCATTAAGTTGCTTAGCTTGGGACGAGATGGCGTTGTGTTAAATGTCCAAGGATATATATATGACCCATATCTGAGTCCGGCCTTCTACAGTTACATGGAGGGTAATTAGGATACTGTGCCAAGCTGACCAGACGGGTTGGCACAGGCTTTCGTGTCAAGTTGTCCTTCCCTTGCGGCTAGGCTTTGTCATTTCCTTTTGTCGGCTCTTACGACACCCTCAGGATAGAATTTTAATAAATGTTTTTTTTTTTTTATTATGTTTTAGAAAATATAATAAAGCAATACAAAAACATCACACACACTACTCTGTATTTGACACAAACATGCATGTATACTAATGATTTCTTAGGTTTTCGCGATTATTACACATTGAAATTAAACACTTTTTAAGTCTCTCCAGCGACCACGACTGCTGCAAAGCATTCGAAACGTCGGGAATTAAATAATGTAATATACACGCGATAAATCCGTTAAAGTGTTTAATTTCAATATGCATGTATACTGTTTGTATATTGTTAAAGTCTGTGGTCAAATTGAGAATAGAACTTTAATTATAATTACATAAGGTTAAATTTTATTTAAATTAGTTTTTTTTTCTCGTTTCGTAATTCAGATTTTCCGTAAGTAAGCGTAGGCGTAGGTAGGAAAAATCTCACCAAAATCACTACTTTTGGGAACCCTACTGACCCGAATACAGCAAGAAACATGCGATAGATGGAGTTCATTTGAAACAGTTAACAAAATATGTAAACAATGCCAAATGGGCTAAACAGTTGCAGACGGGCAATTTAATAGTGATATGATATCCGTGTGGTGACGGATTTAGAATAGAGTCACCACCCCATTCCATCCTCAGGGTGTCGTAAGAGCCGAAAAAAGGAAATGACAAAAACTTGATACGAAACCCTGTCTGTGCCAACCCGTCTGGCCAGCGTGGCACAGTAGGATAATTCCCCTCCCTGTGATGGGAGGAGGTCCGACTCAGCAGTGAGTCATTTATGGGCTGAATAGTAGTACCTAGTCATTTAAAAATTAATAATTTTAATTAATTGGTAATAATTATAGTGTAATTTGTAATTCGCGAAATGCAGCTTTTGAGCTGTAGGTGTTTCTTCGTTTTTTATTACTACTCGGAGTGTGGGGATGGGGCAGAATATTACACATCCCCACTGCACCCTGGGAAATAACGCGTGTTGTAAAAGTCTACAAAACCCAGCACGCCTGGTGGTAGGATCTAATGGTCCGCCCGGCTACCTACCACCCTCACAAGTCCGACGCCAAGCAGTTTTACTGAGTTTCGTCGTGTGTATGTGAGAGCCAGTGCCCGACAGGGCATTTTCTTGAATAGCCTATTATATTATATATTTTAGACCCTGGCGTTGCTTTCCATCACGCAAGTCTAGGGTCAAAGGCATTCAAGTCAGTGATAAAAAATATATGAATGAGCCACTATTGAGTTGGATCTCCTCCAGTTCCATGGAGGGAATTAGCCTACTGAACCACGCTAACCAGAACACAGGGTTTCCTATTAAGTTTTCCTTCTCTTGCGGCAGGTGGACTGCGGCTTGCGTACTCTTAAGGACATAGCACACATATCAACTCGGCAAGGGATCGGCACCGTATCAACTCGAGGCGTTCAGTATTATTTGTATGGCTCTCACATACACATGACGAAACACAGTAAAACTGCTTGGCGTTGGACTTAGATGTGAGGGTGGTAGGTAGCCGGGTGGACCATTAGAACCTACCACCAGGCGTGCTGGTTTTTTTTTTTACTTTTACAACACGCGTTATTTCCCAGGGTGCAGTGGTGATGTATAATATTCTGCAACGCACACTAATCGGAATCGTAATGTAAACGACTCGTATGTCATTTATTTCAGAAGACAACATCCCGTTGTGCTGCGCCCGTGTTTTAATGAATTTGTAGAAACTGCCAATTCAACCAGCGGTCGCCATCCGTAAGCGCGGCTTCGCGTTGCCTAGCCGTAGCCAAGGCGACGTATCGGAGCTGCTCATCCGCTTTTGTTACGTGCTTACGTTAGATTGACGCCTGTTTGACGACGAGGCGAAAGGCGGTACGGTGCCGATCCCATTCCGAGTTGATAAGTGTGCTCCGACCTTAAGTCGCTTCATACGACAACCTTAGGGTTAGTGTAGGTTGCTCACATGTGTATTCTAAATCCATCACCACACTTTAATATTACCAACATATTTATAGCTAATCATTGTTGACAAGCATCTACGAGTGCTGTGAGTCATTTCCTTACGTTGACATGATAGCGTGGGAAGATAAATCATAATTCATTCAAAACAATATCATGATAAAGGGTCTTCATGTGTCTCTAACCAGGTATCCTAAGATCCGTAAGTAGGTACTACTACTCAGCCTGTAAACGACCCACTGCTAAGTCGGGCCTCCTCCCTTCCCAGGGAGGGTAATTAGACTACTGTGCCACGCTGGCCAGACGGGTTGGCACCGGGTTTCGTTTTAAGGTTTCCTTGTAGCTGGGTTATCGGCCTTTTAATTACCTATATTCGGCTCAAAAGACATCTTACGACATTCTCAGCATAAAAGGGGATGGCGAACCTATATATTCTAAGTCCGTCAACACACGTAATTTACCCAGTTTATTAGTATTCATCATCATCATGATGATATATTAATGTTCATTTAGGTTCAATATTTATTTTAATAAAACTTAAACTTAAAAAAGACCACAAACATATAAATACATATATATATGTAAAAAAATATAATAAATTAAAACTAATTTAAATAATTTAATAAATTAGGCCCATGTTCATTAGTTTATAGATTGCCCTAATTAAATTTAAAAAAAAACACTGATCGCTTTTAAATGGTTGTCGTTATATCGTTATTCTAAATTAATCGTTTTATAAGTTGCTTATAATTATAATATTATATTTCTATGTTAGGCTTGGCAGTAATCGCATTCGGCAATTAGAACCAAAGATAAGGAATGATCGTTCCAATATTGGGTGATTCCTTTATTTTTGATCTTGTAAACAAACTACTACTACTATACTGTAGTAGTAGTTTGTTGCCCATTGATGACCCACTGTTAAATTCAGTCACATGGAGCGTAACTAGCCTACCGTGCCACGCTGACCAGACGGGTTGGCACATGGTTTCGTATCATTGGAGGAGCCTGCCTCGGAGCACAGGGCTCCACTAAACGTGCGCCACGTTTAGTGCGCCACGTTTTTTTAAACGCCACATTACAATGATCGTCTACATTATAACTAACTAGTTTTGTTTGGTTTCGAAAGGCGCTCAACTGAAATATGAATTTTGCGACCCGCCCCGGCTTCGCACGACTGTAATTATGAACACCTAAAATTATCAGTGTTTCTCTACAATATAAGGTTTATATTATACATATAAAGCTTCCTCTTGAATCACTCTATTTAAAAAAAAACCGCTTTAAAATCCGTTACGTAGTTTTAAAGATTTAAGCATACATAGGGAGGGATAGACGACAGCGACTTTGTTTTATACTATGTAGTGATAGTGAAGTGATAGTGAACTATCAGTCAGTCCATAGTAACAGTCGGAAAACTTCTTACCATTAAATTAGAGGAGATGCAATCCGGCAGTTAGGTATGTCGATTGAAACGAAGATATATATTATATCACAATAGCAAAAAGAACTCCTATAAATTGAAAATATTTGAACCCGGGAATCTTAACTATACAGTGTTCCTAAGTACCCGTTTTATTTTTATCTCAGTCGGTTACATTTGTGTTAATTACGTATTGACATATGTTTAACCAAAACAGTTACCCCTATAACAGTCCTGATTATAAAAAAAAAACAAAGCAGTAATAACGGTTATGAACGTTAAATAACGCATGGAAATAAAATATTTTTACATACCCGTTATTTGATCGACACTCAAATTAGGAACACTCATTTTCACACCACACACTGCACTAGAAAATTTTGTAGAACAAACAAGACGGTATGCGCGCGCGCATCATTACAAACACTGATTCACTCAACTTTCATACGAAAATTCGATCATGTAAACTAGACACCATTTGTAGCAAATTAACACGTTAAACGTTTGAACTAAAGGTTACCGATACATTCATCTACCAGTTTGACCAATGTAGTACACGTTTTGTGCATAAAGATTATTATCGATCTCGCATTTGTAACGGTAAACGATTTAAAATATCGATTACACGTTTTATTGACATCTACATCACTATTTTCTCGCTAACATGACACATTCTTAATTTAAAATGAATGCGTTTTTATTGAAATCACCGAGTTTTATATTTAGAATGTTATTCAAATTATATGTTGTTCGAATATTTAAGTTGTTTTTATTATGAAAGAAACGAGTGTGCTAGCTAACAGTTGACTAAGAATGAGATTAGTTACTGTTATCAGTTGTTATCGCGGTGGTCGTTACTTGTTCTTTAATCGCTGGACACGTCACCAAATGTAGTTGGAGTGATGTGAGAAGTATTGTTGTTTAGATGAGGTAATTATGTTAATTGTATTTTGGTGACCGTGGTGACAATTTAGAATACATAATGTCAGCACCCATTCCGTCCGAGGAACGCGAGAGGCTGGTCTCCTAAACGCAAGGAAACATATCTTGTACACCATTTGCCAAACCATTTGGCCAGTGGGGCACAGGATATATGAGTCATAAGAGTATATATGATTTACGGATATATTATATAAATCAATAACATTATGTGTGTGTGTGTCCGTTTATGCACACACACACAAATAAATAATTATTGTTTGTTATTGGGTCTCACAGAATAATCTACGCTTATTTGGGACTCGCTGCTAACATCTGTTTTGTAAATAGATAATGTTTTGATAATAATGTTATTCTTAATAAGATTTCATTTCTGTAATTTAAATTTTAACGTAATGTTTTTAATACTTGCTTTATTTACCGCATCGTATTCGAGGGCTTAGCAGCTCAATGTCCCAATGACTTCGGAAATTAACGGAAATATTTAGGGCCAAGTGTTATCTAGCTGTCATTCATGTAACACTGATTAAAGCGAACATCTTCTAGGTAGACATTGTGTATTAATATCGTGGCGAGTTTTTAAAGTGAAAACTTCTTTAGCGGCGTTGGGCACTTTTCATGGGATGGTTATAAACTGTCAAACTCGCGTCAGGACAGGTGATGGACTGCCCGACTATGCAGTGCGTCATATATGAGCTGAGTAGTAGTATATGAAAGATATGAATATAGATATGACGAATCACAAGAGTTTTGTGATAAATCAGAATTAAAAACAAAATGCTTTTTTTTTTTTCGAATACATTCTTGCGAATTCTTTCAAATGGCCAACTCAACTCGACGGATACTACTAGTACTCAGCCCATAAACGACCCACTGCTGAGTTCGGCCTCCTCCCATTATCATCAGCCCACATTAGTCCACTGCTGGACATAGGCCTCCCCTAAAGAGCGCCATAGCGCCCTGTCTTCAGCTTGATGCATCCAGTTGCTGCCCGCAACCTTTCGCAGATCGTCGCTCGATCTATCAGAGGGCCGTCCCACACTACGCTTGCCGATTCGCGGTCTCCACTCAAGAATTCGTCTACGCCAGCGGTTGTCGGTTCTTCTACAATATTCCTCCCATTACAGTGAGCTTAATTCGCCTACTGTGGCACGCAGGCCAGGCCAGACGGGTTGGCACAGGGTTTCAGGCACTAAGTATAGTAATGTTACAAAGACAAAGTTATGGACGTAGTTAAATTGATCGTTATCGATTCTTGCTATTCTGACTCATATTGTACGGTTTACGATTAGTCACATTATAGCATTGTTTGGATCCTAAAAAGACTTAATGCCAGAATATTTGACCGTATTCCTGTATAGGGGTCGCAAGCGCTGCCGTCGGACAACGAATCCCTAGTTCGATATCCGGTTCGGGCACGTGTTGTCATGCCAAATATGTTTACTTGGAGTATTGTGTTCGTGATTTAAATGAGAGTGAAGAGCTCTCACAATCACCTGCTCGTGAGTAAGGTCGCCAGTACTTCATCAGAGGATGTATGATGCTTGCAGCGGCAGGAAAGTTTCCTTCTGGCTGCTTGTGTCCACCCTGAGGTTGTTGTAAGAGGTTGATAACCTAGCCACAAGAGAAGGAAACCTTAAAACGAAACCGTTATTTATTTATTTTTTCGCCCGGGGTAAAATCCTTTATGGACTTCCTCGCCGGCCACGGGGATGGCCAGCGAGGGGAGTGTGGGACTCTCTTCCATAGTGGGGACCTACCCACTAAACCTCCCCGGGGTGCTCCAACTCGCGTCCTGTTGGTGCCAACCCGTCCGGCTTACGTGGCACAATTGGCTAATTGCCCTCCCAGTGATGGTAAAAGGACTGACTCAGCAGTGGGTTATTTAAGGGCTAAGTTGTGGTAGTTAGTAGAAAACATAACCACAGAAATCGTTACAACAAGTCGTAGATTTAAACAGTATTGGCACCGTATTATGTTGCTTCATTGATCCCTAATTTAAAAGCGTAATTGACGTAATCTCGTGAACATTGTCGAGGGTACATGTCACGGAAGGTGGCGATTTTGTAATTTTATTAATAAATAAATTCAATTTATTTTAAGGCACTATCTAATACTAAAATTATTATTATACTATTCACTAAAACTAAATATTATTAACTAAGCAATTTAGCTTGTAAATGAATAAGTGCATAATTTAAATATTTTTAGTTTATCGCGGGAGCTGTTTATCACTACATAGTATAAAACAAAGTCGCATTCTTCTGTCCGTCCCTATGTATGCATAAATCTTTAAAACTACGCAACGGATTTTGAAGCGGTTTTTTTAATAGATAAAGTGATTCAAGGGGAAGGTTTATATGTATAACCCACCCCCGCTTTGCACGGGCGAAGCCGGGGCGGGCCACTAGTTAACTTATAATTAGCAAACAAAAATGACACCCTGATCCGGAGCAAGTGCCTATGGTTAAATACAAAGACGCTTGCCCGACCCCGGAATCAAACCATTATTATTATTTATTTATAATTTCGAATGATTTAAATTTGGAATCAAGGAAGAAGAATATTCGCGATGACTTTTTTTTCTTTTGACTGTGTTGACGCGGTAAAAAGAAATAAGAATATCTGTTTCAGAAATATAAATCTAATATTCTATCTTTATAATATAAAAATGAATCGCAAAATGTGTTGGTAAGCGCATAACTCAATAACGCCTGGACCAATTTGGCCAATTCTTTTTTTGAAATGTTCCTTGAAGTTCAAGGATGGTTTTTTACGGCGAGACTGTTGTCTAAGCAATGTAGGTGTGTTCCTAACGTGAAAGAGTCAATTTTTTTGACAGGACGAAGTCTGTCGGGTGCGCTAGTAATATATATAAATTAATGTTTGTCCTTTATAGAATCGTAAACTATGCATTTTATCATGTGGTGATCGTCATAAAAATTGTTGAGCATGATCCAGAAAGGTTTCTGAACAAAATAAAATGAATATATTATGTGTAATATCTTTCCTTCCTATTTTAGTTAGTGGCGGAGCAACGTGCGCAGGTACAGCTAGTTTAATATATTTTATCATTACTACATAGTATAAAACAAAGTCGCTGTCGTTTGTCCGTCCCTATGTATGCATAAATCTCTAAAAATACGCAACGGATTTTGAAGCGGTTTTTTAATAGATAGAGTGATTCAAGAGGATGTTTTTTATGTGTAATAAATACATGCATCACATTTTAGAGAAACACTGATTAATTTACATGTCCAGTCCATTGCAACCGAGCGAAGCCGGGATGGGTCGCTAGTACTATATAAATTAAAACAATAGTTGCTTTGTACTATGTATAATATTTTATGTAACTATATGACATGATGTGTCAACATAATTAAGGGTCCCAACCTAGGTTAGATCCTTTTATTAGAATTACTTGTGTATTTGCTAGTTGTGGATGTAACGACATAGGGGCATTTTTTTAACTGCCCATACTATAGGTATCATTTCCAGGCTCTGTACCAAAAATCAATTAAATTGGAGCAATAGTTTAGCCGCAAAATTGAGATAGATTTTTTAAATTTTTGCCTCATTTGAACATGATGTAACTTTCCTAACAGATGTTTATGCCTAACGCATCATTTATTAACCTTAGGGGCTGTCCATTAATCACGTGATGTTTTTTTAACATTTTTTAACCCCTCCCTCCCCCTTGGTGATACCTGGTGAGGTTTAAGACTACCCCTCCATTCCACATGAAAAATCACGTATATTTCTTTTGTACCGTTTCGAATTCATACCAATCACATATACTATAGTCATATCAACTCTGTATAAATAGAAAAGCGCAATAAAAACGCCCTTTACAATTTGATTCTTTTTCTCGTTTTTGTTGTAATATTTATGGGAATTCTATTCATCTTCACCACCAGGACCATCATCATCATCTTATGAAGTCCAAAGTCCCCAATTGTGAGCTGAGTTTGATGGACAACATCACATTTAATGAACCCGCCATGCACTCATGACTTGGCATGCGCAACTAATCTCCCACTTTATGTCAAACATTTAGCAGCTGCTCAAGGTAGGCGCACGACCTTAGCAGGTGGCCCGGAAGTGTGTTAAGTACTGTATTAAGTTCTAACTTAACGTCTGTAAGAATTAAAAAGAAGAATCCAAGCGAGTGACCGCAAGCGAGTTAATGAATGTTATTGCAAAGTGTACAGTTTTTGAAACCACCCGATTCCAACTTGAGTCTGTCGTAAGAGCCGACTGAAATAAATCACAAAGCAGATAGCCGCGAGAGATGGAAAATTTGTAGAAACGTTGTGCCAACTCGTCTGGCCAGCGGCCAGAGGCCCGACTCAGCAGTGGCATAAGTAGGGACCGAGTAGTAGTAGTAATTGGAGGAAGCCCAACTCAGTAGCGGGTGTTTTATTTAATAGAAGATTAATACCAATTATTTAATACCACACATTAGAGGTAAGAGTAACTATTATGTTTACCGCAAAATTAAAAAAAAAACGAGCGATCGCATACCAGAGATGATCATAAACTACAGAGAGATACTGTATAATCACAACCCACCACTTACCAATTACCACCATAATTTACGAATCGATTTTATTCCGAGATAGTAATCGATCACGAATCGATTGAACTCAATAGTTCAAAGGCAAAACGGTAGCTGCAGTATCAATTTATTCATCCCATTGTTGCGTACAGCCTCTCCGTGGCACAGTAGACTAATTACCCTCCATGTGTTTCTCTCATCTTGCGAACTTGCTCTCACTGTGCTGTTTAGTGTTTTTGTAAACAAGACCAATATTTTAAAAAAAAGCAATTACAGAGTTTCTTGCCGGCTCTTCTCTGTAGAGTAGCCTTCCGAACCGGTGGTAGTTTCAGCATGCATGTGAGTGAACGCAGGGATTGTGAGCGATCAGGGGAGATGGAGGGATTGTAGGAGTGAGGAATTGTGTGTGAAAGGTGTGGACACTACCAGCTAGTGTGGAACAGGGGCCGTAAGTTGATAATGGTATTTATAAATATGACGATTTATAAGAGATTTGTGATGAAACCTACGTAAATAAAGTTCCTTTTGAGTTTGAGTTTGTGACTGGAGGAAGCGCGACTCAGCAGTGGGTGGTGAGATATACGGCTTACCTGGACCATGACCTAATGACGAATGACGCTGGAAGAAAAGGGGACAATGCTTTCCCAGATAGACTAAAATAATACTGTGTGCCCCAAAGCTTACAGTCCGTTTTCGATTGAGTTCAAGCGAGGCGATGCTGGTTGGTTATCAAGGCGTTGTAATGGACGACTCTAATATTATTCTACACCGCAATGAACCACTATTTTATCTTCGTAGTAGACTAAATATTTGCCTTATAATGTCAGTCAATGTGCAGCCAGTTTAGAACATATTTGCTTATGCGTTTTTAAAAACATTTACATAAATTCCTTAAGTATGAAAACTAAAATCCGGAATTAATCATACTAAGCCCATAGCTCTTAATTGGATGGACGTTACTATATTTTATGCTAATAATTTAATTTCTTTGAACTGTGCGACTTTATGATGTGATAGGTATTCATTTGCTTAAGACGTATTAATTTTGACGTATCCATAAATTTTGTCAACATCGTTAAGCTTATGAAGCAAAGAGCTTATAAACTAATGACGTATCTAGGCCACAGAGTGGGACAGAGACAAAGATTAAAAGAACAGCGCCATGGTAAGTACATCACTACAAGTATGATGCGCGTGTGTGCGGGAGCACTGGCGGCTAGTCACGTACGGAACGAAAGCGGTTTATACTGGTTCGGCCAGTGCTTTAACAAAGGGCTACCTCACCGCTCGCTTGGTGTCGGGTCGTGCTTGTTTGTTTAAATTTGAAATTTGAATAAATTAGAAAGAGTTTAAATATGATTTATTGTACTGTGTGCATGAAGGGTGTGAATGTAGATATGACTGATAGGTGTGTATGGAGACTACCACCTAGCGTGGGACAGGGGTCGTAAGATAATGATAATGGTAACCTTACCCAATAACCGATAATGGTAACCTACGTAAATAAAGTTCATTTAGAGTTCGAGTTTGAGTTTGAAAATAAAAAATAAAAGTTTGAAAATAAAAATAAAATAAGAACATACCTTTTTTTAATTATCCCAAAGACGACTTTTTGAAATTATGAGATAAGTTTATGACTAAAAGTATGTCTCAAATTATTAAATGACAAATCCTCCTGTACCAACCCTATAAGAATAGGTAACAATTTTGCTCACTCTTTAGAAGGTTTCCCTCTGGTAATTCTCTACTCATGTGCCTCGGCTTCGGTTGTGTGGAAATAGGGAGATTATTACGGATAATTTGGTAGTTGTTCTGCTATTCGAGACTGAGCTGAATGACACAAACGAAAGATATTCGGTGTCGCCATTCTTGATTTATAAATTTAAAAAAAAATCCTTGGACATTTCACACAACGCCATCTCGTCCCAAGCTAAGCAACTTAATGCTTGTGTTATGGTAACGAGATGGATGATAAACGACTTATATACAACTTTTTTTGTAAATACATACATATTATAGATAGAAATGACACCCAGACTCCGAGCCAGTGCCTCGGGTTTAGACAAAGACACTTGCCCGACCCCGGAATCGAACCCGGGACCCGTTGATCCAAAGGCGGCATATCTAACCACTAGACCAACGAGGCAGTCAAACTTAACTATTTATATGTTATGCAACTACTACTGGTAGTACTCAGGCCATTAATGACCCACTGCTGAGTCGGGCCTCCTCCCATTACAGGGAGGGTAATTAGCCTACTGTGCCACACTGGACGGGTTGGCACAGGGTTTCGTTTTTAGTTTTCCTTCTCTTGCAGGTAAGTTTTCGGCTTTGTCATTTCCTTTTGTCGGCTTTTACGATACCCTCAGGATGGAATAGGGTGGTGACACTATATATTCTAAATCCGTCCTCAATTTATTTATTAGTAGCTATTTATATAAAGCTTGGCATTGTATGGATGGAAGTCAGCTCTTGGTTGTCATTTACCTAAGGAATGTCAAGATCACTGGCGACATTTGGCCTCAGGATCTCCTAGAATAAATAGAGTCACCACCCCATTCCGGTGGTGACTCTATTTATTCGACATTCGTCACCACACGGAATATGCTAATAGCTTGTTAATAGCTAAACGCATTTTGAAACAGACACAATTTTTATTTGTCTAATAGTTCCGTAGAATCTAGGTGGCCGAAGGTATTGCTACGTCCGTCCTACATCTGTTCAAAAATATGCATTTGTAAATTTATCAAGGCGTGTGCTTGAATCTTCATCGTACATCTTCTGGTAAAAGTTGGCCTACATTGGCCCAACTCTATATTTGGCCAATGCCAAATTTGGCCATGCTTCGGACCAATTATTCTTTCAATTAAAACGTAATTATCGACGGGTTAAAAGATAATTTGTCTTAAATGGCGAATTAAAGTGAAACCAGTAATTATTTGTTTGTATTCTCATTTACATAATCGTAACAACAATTTAAAATTATAATTAACTGTCATCGATATGAAATTATTCCGAAGATAATTGGGATGTAGGCGAGTGAGAATTCGGCCGCACGAAATCCGGGGTCGAGCAAGTGCCTTTGTGTAAACCAGAGGCACTTGCCTGTGCCCTATATCGGTAACTCCGGTTCTAATTCGTATATCCTCATCCCCGATTCGTTCCCGCAGGGAAACTCTGAGCATAAACCTCTCCATTGCCCTTTGGGTGACTTTGAGCCTTCTGATGGAGCTCATAGTGAGCGACCTCGTCTCTGTACCATATGTTATCACTGGCAACACACATTAAAGGGATTTATATTGATGTGATGATAACATTAATTCTCAAGTAAACTCGTTAACGAAAACTTTATATGGTTGTTGGCTAGATGATTATGGACCACACCATAAAGCATGTGTTGCTTGTAATGCGATATGTGAGCAATGTATATGTATTAATGTTGTATTTGTTAGACTAGGTTATGGGCCTTGTCATTGCCGATTGTCGGCTCTTACAACACGCGCAGGATAGAATGGGATGGTGACACTGTGTATTGTTAGTCCGTCGTCACACGGACTGATATTGGTGACTAGCGACTCGTCCCGGCTTCGCACGGGTGGATATTTATTTTATATTGTTTTCTTGCAATTAAAATACCCTATATTAATCAGTGATAATGTAGCATTCAAATGGTAGTAGATATTTTTTATCGACCCAGTATTTTTTGAGCCATTTCATTACAAACATACATTACAAATCTTTCTTCTGTAGGTATAATATTAGTATAGATCACGTGATCTGAATTCGGCACCCAGAAACATTCTCGTTTTGAGAGATGAAGGTACTTAGATCACATTTTGTTAATTGTCCTATCCTCAGAATTTCCTTTTATAACCTTCTCCCACATCTAATCCCTCGCCCTACAAACTTTAAGGTTTTTTTATCTCCTTTTGTTCCATTATTAGCGATGTTTTTTAAATTCTAATTCTATATTTATACAGCATCCAGTTATGATCTTTATGTATTAATGTTTATGTACCATATCAAATACTTAAAAAAAACAGGTAGGGTAATAAGCATACTATGCCACTCTGGCCAGACAGGTTGGCATAGGGTTTCGTAATAAGTTTGCCTTCTCCTAGCTAGGCTAGGCCTTGTCATTTCCTTTTGTCGGCTCTTACGACACCCTAAGTATGGAATGGGGTGGTGACATTATGTATTCTAAATCCGTCATCAATTTATTTATTAGTAGCTATTTAAGTGAAGCTTAGCGAACCCCGGGCGCTGAAGCGAGAGTTTGGGCTGCAACCGGTATATGACGTATGTATGATGATGATTATTTATTGATTTATGGTTATAATTTTATATGTATCTGTTACACACATCCTCACGTACACACTACACAGCGGAATTATAATACATTGAAATGGAGAGATCCACCCGTGAGTCACAAATAGGGTTGCCAACGGAAGATGAGCGCTGGGTGAAACCCAGCTAATGCTGAGAAGGTGATCTATTCAGCAGGACATGCAGATATACTTAATACTAGCGGCCCGTCCCGGCTTCGCACGGGTACGATGTTAACCGCGGGGCGAAGCTAGTCAAAATAAAGTAGTAAGTTACTCCTTATATCATCAGCTACCTATCATTGTAAGTCCCGTTAAAATCGGTCCAGCCGTTCCATTGATTAGCCGGATCAAACAGAAAGACAGACAGACAAAAATTTAAAAAAAAGTTATTTTGGTCAATGTACTCTGTATAATACTTACGCATTTAGTAAAAAGTGTTTATTTTATTATTACAAACAGACACTCCAATTTTTTTTATTTGTATGTATGTATATACTATACCATCTTGAGGGTGTCGTAAGAGGCGACTAAAAGAAAAGAGCGATGAAACGATGATGTATAGTAGATTGTATAAATGTGCAAAGTCCCTGTTTCAATATGTTTTTAAGTTATATTGTTAATGTCTTTCTTGTGTGTCCTGTGTGATTAAAGGTATTTTCTTTCTTTCTTTCTATTTATGTAAAGCTTAGCATTGGCTGGAAGTCGGCCCTTGGTTGTCACTTTCCTAAAGAATGTCAAGTATCTATAAATCACTGGCGACATTTGGTTTTGTTTACTGTTTACAATATAATTCCTCGATTTTATGATCTGTGTATGTTTGTAGAGAATGAATGATTTGTAATCACGCTACTTTACGACGTTAATCTGAATGGTTGAATCGATGAGAAAAATGGGACTCATCATCAACATTTCAGCCAAAAGACATCCACCGTTAGACATAGTGTCACCACCCCATTCTATCCTGAGGGTGTCGTAAGAGGCGACTAAAGGAAATGAGAAGGCCGATAACGTAGCCAAAAGAGAGGGAAGACTTGAAACGAAACCTGTGCCAATCCATCTGGCCAGCGTGGCAGAGTAGGAATTTTCCCTTCCTGTGATAGGAGGAGGCCCGACTCAGCAGTGGGTTATTTATGGACTGAGTAGTAGTAGTATTTGGACATAGGCCTCAGATAGGATTTCCTCGAAGTCCGGTGCTGAGCCGCCCGCATCCATCGCTTTTCGGCGGCCTTTACCAGGTCGTCGGTCCACCATCCAAAAATCGTCACAAACTACTGCCAAGCTCGTCCAGCCAGCGTGGCACATTAGGCTAATCTCCCTCCATTGAATTGGTGGAGGCCTGAGTATACGATAGGTATTTTATGCCTAAGATGATGATTACTGGTTTTGTAATTTCTATTACTTCCAATCTTGTTACATGTCGCGGGTTCGATCCCCGCACGGAAGAAATATTTGTACGACCTACAAGTATTTGTTCCGGGTCTGGGTGTTTTCTATCTATATTAAGTATTTATTTACAAAAAAAATATGTATATAAGTAGTTTATCATCCATCTCGTTACCATAATACAAGCATTAAGTTGCTTAGCTTGGGACGAGATGGCGTTGTGTGAAATGACCAAGGATAAAAAAAAAGTCTAGTTACTCTAGCCTCCTCCAATGACATGTCTACATGCCCACGCTGTCCATATAGGCCGGCACCGGGTTCATATGAGCTTTTCCTTCTCTTGCGGCTATGTTCCCGACCTTATCATTTCCGCTCGTCGGGCCTTACGACACCCTCAAGATAAAAATGGGTGGTGACACAATACATAAATAAATATCCTTGGACATTTCACACAACGCCATCTCGTCCCAAGCTAAGCAACTTAATGCTTGTGTTATGGTAAGGAGATGGATGATAAACTACATATATACATTTTTTTTTGTAAATACATACATATTATAGATAGAAATGACACCCAGACTCCGAGCCAGTGCCTTGGTTTAGACAAAGCCACTTGCCCGACCCGGGAATCAAACCCGGGACCCGTTGATCCAAAGGCGGCACATCTAACCACTAGACCAATGAGGCAGTCTAAATCATATTCTAAATCAGTTACCACACCGATAGTTACTCTACTTATCATTCAAATAAAGCGTGTAGGCCGTAATGAGATTCACAAACACGTTTTTCCTATCGAAACCATCAGATGCAATTGTTAGTCGGCCCATTAGAATATATTAGTACTCATTGCAAAACATTATACCCCATCTGCGCGCACGGTTATGAAAGCAAATCTGTAATTAGCATCTACCCACGCCCTTCCCACGATAAGATTGCGATTATTGACATTTACCGAATAGTGACGTCATTATTGGTTGGCATATTTTCGTGTAGTGTCGAATTAAAATACACAATGTCACCAACCCATACTATCTGGAGGGTGTCATAAGAGCAGACTAAAGGATTTTTTTTAGAATAACAACAGTACATTATAGGTAATAACAAGGTACCTATAACCTGTATCACGTTAGTTTACAAACATGTAATACACGAACACAAATGACACCCAAACTCAGAGCAAGTGCCTCTGGTTTAGACAAAGACACTTGGCCGACCCCGGAATCGAACCCGGGACCCGTTGATCCAAAGGCGGCTCATCCAACCCCTAGACCATCGAGCTATTAAACATAGTAGGATTGGCGGCCCATGGATTTGTTGCTCTGTGTGAGGCTGTAACCAAGGCTTAGGAATATATTATTCAAGCTGACCGGGTGTAGCTATTCGTCAATCCAACGAAACATTAAATGCTTAGCACTTAACTGTGACTAATTCAAAATACATTGAAGTACAATACACGTTATTCATTGTGTCAGAGGAAATTGCAAATTAGTTTTGAAACGACCAACACTAAACAAGATTTAGATAGAATCTGCGTCTCAGAGAACTCAACGTATGGAGATGCCCTTTATTATTTGTTTAATAACTTTTGAAATGAACATGATCATTAAAAAAGGAAACCAATAGAAAAAAGTAGAATTACATAATGTGGTTAGAAACTATGAAAATAAGACCACGAGTGAAACGAATAAAGCCCCTCGCATTACGCTCCTTTAATCGCCTCTTACGACACCCTCAGGAAGTAGAATACACAAAGTCACCAACCCACACTGTTGGTGACATTGTGTGTTCTACATCCGTCACCAACCAGAGGGTGGAGTAATGCATATGCATAGTTTTATGATATTATTACAAAAATAAAATAACATATTTTACCTTTTTGCAGCGTCTTCTTGCAGTAGCTTATCTAAGGCAGAATACAATCTAATGACAATTTATGGTTTTAAGTGTAAAATCTACAACATTATTGAGATAGAGCTTTTATGGATGTCTGAATTGGATGTAAATGGTTGACACAAGAATTTAATTGGAATTAATGAATCTGACGAGCAAAAGCACTTTTGTTTAATATTCATGAATATACATATTCGAGTTTTAGTTAAAATATTGTCAGATTAAATTTGAATAGAGCTGCGATCCCAATTTGTGATAATTTAAAATAAATAATGGAATAAATTAAACGGTTACCTCTCATACAATTATATTAAGTTTATTCTTTGAATCTGAAAGTGTGCCAGTGTGTGAGTGAGCGCTGCGTGTTTATTTTTATTTACACACACATCAACACATTACGTTTAATTGTCTAATAAGCATATTTAATAAGTAAAACTTGTCATAATTATATGTTGCTGTTGCTTTCGTTTAGCTGCTTCGTTTCTTAGCTACTGTGAAGAAATCTTCACTACATAGTATAAAACAAAGTCGCTGTCGTCTGTCCGTCCCTATGTATGCTTAAATCTTCAAAACTACGCAACGGATTTTGAAGCGGTTTTGTAAAATAGATAGAGTGATTCAAGAGGAATGTTTATATGTCTATATTGCACCCGTACGAAGCCGGGGCGGGTCGCTAGTACTTTTAATTTATAGTATGAGGGTGAGTGTTTACGGATAAGTAATGTAATTGATTACGGATAAGTAATTTTAATGATTACGGATAAGTAATGTTATTGTCATGCTCGCTTAAAGGTCATACTGGTGGTGTCGTGTGTCGGGTCCTTCGGTTCCCTAAAATATGGTTGAGCTGGGGGACGGCTGACACATGCGTCATGCTCGTGATCGGGTGCCGCCAGTTGGGGCCGGTCATCCCTTAACTGCTATTGACATCTCTTATTCTTAGTGGCTTAACTATTCCGTAACCATTACGGCATTTTTAGTTAAACGTGTATCCTTGCGCTTATCTTATAAAGTATCTGTGTAATCGCGTATTTCGTAAACGCACACCTACGCGCATTCATATGTGGCGTTCTTAATTCCTCATAACAAACATTAATTCTTTTACAAACAGCCGAAACATTGAGATGAGTGACATCATGATGCGCACGCGCCGCCGACACCATTGCCGTAGTACAAGTAATGAGAGATAAGCGATTCTATATGAAATAATTAATTACTATTCTTTACTCTATCTATATGGCTTTCGTCAAGCTGTGGACTGTTTTTGATTCTTTATGACAAAATAGCTTTTACCAGCAGCTATAACCCTCATGAATATTGGACTCGAACGGCTAAAAACGAATTAACAAAAAATATGAGCCAACTTCAAAATATGCAATAAAAAAACAACTATTTGAAGACAGTGCGGTAACGTTGGTGTCAATTGAAGTGGGTACCAACTTTGCTGGTTGTTTATTTTTTACTGTTATCGACTATTAGCTGTTAGCGATAAGGTAGCTCCAGTTTTAAGCCGAACGTCCACCGCCAGCTAAAGTAAGTTAGTTTAGTTTAGCAGGCGGTGGACGTTCGGCTTAAGCGTTTGTTATGATGGCCTATTGGTTATATTACGTACACTTGTTGCACGTTTTGTCATATACCGACTTTCTCTCACTATGCTGTATAGTGCTTTCTTGTTAACAAGACAGAACTGAGTTTCTTACCGGTTCGTCTCTGTGCAGTATTCCGAACCGGTGGTAGTTTCGGTATGAACGTTTTTGGGTTTAAAGATGGGTGAATTGTGTGAATGAGAATATGCATATGAAAGACATTGAAGATATGTAGCCGGTAGGATTATATAGAGACCTAGCGTGGGATAAGGGCCAAAAGATGATGATGGTAGTTTTATACATGATTTCTATGAGTTATGTGAAAAAACCTACACGAATTAAGTGTTGGTGACTGGCCGTTATGAGGCCTTTTTATATGGAAAAAAAGAAAAATATTTTAAGTTTGATTTAGATCTCTATTTTCTGTCTGTCACTCATTGCTTTCGTGTCGTGTGACCTTTTGTATTTGTATTTATTTTATAATTTATTTAGAATATAATTTATTCTACGTCAGATTTTTGTTCTACTTTCTTGTCTTGAACAATTTACACAATAATCTAAATAAATTGTAGCCTATATGTTATTTTGATGTCTTTGCTATATTATTGCACAGTTTTGTGAAAATCTGTTCAGTGGTTTTTACGTGAAAGAGTAACAATCATCCATACATCCATGCAGTAAGACTATTACACCATACACATACATCCCATTGCTCGCGAACAGGAAAGTATTGATCAAGATCATTCCCCGCTCTAATCCCAAGACTTGGGCATCGTATTATAGTATCGGACTGCAAATATGTTGCCTTTGCTCTTGTTTGGACAACGCAACCTCACTTACGAAATGGCTAAGCAGCGAACAATATTTGAACATTGTACTATTTGATAGTAGCAATTTAACTCTAGGATTACATCATCATTGCAGCCCCTGAAAGAGATACTGCCGTGACATACTGTTCAAATGTATTGGCAATGAGTTTTAGGAGTACGGGTAAGGTGACATCGCAGAAGGAGATAAAATGAGGTTGTTTTAAAATATTTGAAATTTAAAAACATATTCAACACAAGGGTGTGCCAGTTCAACAAGAAACTTTTGAAAAATGTGGCATTTTATTTTATACTAGTGGTGCTTTACGCGCGTTACTACGCCACTAACTGAAATCATTTTTTTTTTCGTTTAGAATTCTTCGTGGGCTTATGTACAACAATTTTTATGAAGATCATCACATGATCCACTGCAACGCATAGCTTACGATTATTTAAAGGACGTATAAACAAACATTCATATTTTTATATATTAAAATGATAAACATATTAAAAACAAAATATTAAATTCAAATCATTTTAAATGTTAAAAATCTGTATTTTACGACGCGGCGATGTTCAATTTTTTGTAAGTAAATTTATTCATTTTTATTGAATTAGTTTTTATGATTGCTTAATATTCTACTATACATTGTTATCGAAATAAGTCAGTAGCGTTTAAACTGGCAGCTGGTCTAACAAAATAATTACCGATTCTTCCACTACATGGGTCGTGGAGGGTAAAAGGCAATCGCTCCATGTACATACTGGTAGTTAGCGCAATCACAACAGATCCAAATTAGGAAAAAACGAGGAAGAAGACGAAGGAAGGAGACGGTGGCGCTATACGAGGGTGAATCAAAAAGTTCTTAGAAGTGCATATATATGAAACCTTTTTGGATCAAGTTCGATATTCAAATTAAAGAGTGTCTATCACACTATATTTATGCAGACTGTCACTTGTTTTTGTCAGTTCGTTCGCATGTAATAAATTTTTTTGTGCAACGAGTTGCTAAAAAGTCAAAATTATGGATAAAAGTGAGTTACGTGCGGTGATAAAATATCTCAGTTTGAAAAAAATGTCTACGAAGGAAATTTTTTTGGACATTCAGCAGACATTAGGGGGTGATGCTGTACCCTATTCTACGGTTGCGTACTGGGTGGCTGAATTTAAAAGAGGTAGATCAAGCTGTAAAGATGACCCGCGTTCTGGGCGGCCTTCAACCTCCGTTACAGAAGAAAATGTCAAAAAGGTTGAGAATCTGGTTTTGGAAGACAGAAGAATGACTATAAAACATATAGCTGAGATCCTAAAGATATCTTTTGGTAGCGTTCAATCCATTTTAATTGATTCACTGGGGTTCAAAAAAGTGTCTGCAAGATGGGTGCCACGAATGTTAACCGACGAAAACAAAAAGCGACGTTTGGAAATTTCCAAGCGTAATCTCGAAATGTTCCAGCGTGATTCGGATAATTTTTGCCGTCGTCTTGTCACCATGGATGAAACGTGGGTCCACCATTTTGATCCTGAAACTAAAAGACAAAGCATGTCTTGGAAACGACCATCCTCTCCATCCATTAAGAAATTTCGAGTTGCTCCTTCCGCTGGCAAAGTTATGGCCTCTGTGTTCTGGGATAGTGAAGGAATCCTTTTTATTGATTACATGCCAAAAGGCCAGACGATAACTGGACCCTATTATGCAAATTTAATCCCGAAAGTGCGTGAAGCGATTAAAGAAAAACGTCGTGGAAAACTGTCGTTGGGCGTGTTGTTCCTTCAAGATAACGCTCCTGCCCATCGATCGGAAGTTGCGCTCAACGCAATCCGCTGTGCTGGCTTCAATCTCCTTGACCACCCACCATATTCTCCGGACTTAGCCCCAAGTGATTTTCACTTATTTCCAAAATTAAAAGAGGAAATTCGTGGAACAAAATTTCACGATAATGACGCGGTTATAGCTGCCGTAGAGGACTTTTTCGAGAGTCAAGAAAATAATTTTTTTTCACAAGGAATAAGGAAGTTAGAAACGCGTTATTCTAAATGCATTGCATTGGAGGGAGATTATGTAGAAAAATAAAATATTATTATTTAAATCTTTGCATTTTTTAATATTGATTCCAAGAATTTTTTGATTCACCTAGTATATTCAGAATCCGTTACCACAGACAATCCTTCACATCAAAGTGAGCCAACATTATTAATAACTACAAACGGACAATTTTGTCAGCAAATCATTTGCAATTCTGAATCTGTTCATACAATAGCCGATTAATCGGTTGAAAGTCGATCGATATGAAACGAATGAACGATCAATCAAAGGAGAGATTCGATTGGTATCAACGATTGAATGAATTTGATACAGAATTATAACAATGTGTTATCGATATGAATAACGTCTATAATAATTATTTTGATTCGTCTATTAATGTCAAGTGCGAGTTCTGGGCTGCTTTTATGCAATAATTTTATTTTTAACTATGAGTTGTTGTTTGTAGGATTTCACTACTTCTAATACTCAACCCATTCATAACCAACAGCTCAAGTGAGAGAGAGTCAGGCCTCCTCCAACTACATGGAGGGTAATGAATGAGCCAACTGTGCCACGGTGGCCAGGCAGGTGTGCATAGGGTTTCGTTTCAATGTTATCCTTCTCTTGCAGATTCGGCTTACGTCCCCACACGTCTCGACTTTAGTTAAGAAAAGCGATTAAAGTCCATAATTAGACTCTCTATTATAACTATATTGCTCTAGTCAACCAAACATGTTTTATATAGGTAAAACAAAAATATTAATTACTAGTGGCCCGCCCCGGCTTCGCCCGTGCAAAGCGGGGGTGGGTTATACATATAAACCTTCCCCTTGAATCACTCTATCTATTAAAAAAAACCGCTTCAAAATCCGTTGCGTAGTTTTAAAGATTTATGCATACATAGGGACGGACAGAAGAATGCGACTTTGTTTTATACTATGTAGTGATAGTGATAGTGATGATGATTGTAAAAGAAACTAATAATATATATCTATTAATAAAAAAATAACTGACGTGCCGCCGGCGGTCTAGACTCCCTCCGTCTTACATATTTTCGATCAGGTCACGTGAACTGACGCGAGTTTGAAATGTTATACACATCCTAAGAAAACTGCGCATCGCTGCTAAGGAAGTTTTCACTTCAAAAATACTATATTAATTTTATGTCTATTATGATAAATCTAGTATTAATTATATTATTGACTTTGGACTGATACGCCCTGGTTTGGTATGTCCAAACCAGTTGTTAAGTTGAATTGCTTGTTTAGCAATTTAACTTTAAGGATACTACTATCTATTATCTATACTAATATTATAAAGCTGCAGAGTTTGTTTGTTTGTATGTTTGTTTGAACGCGCTAATATCAGGAACTACTCGTCCGATTTCAAAAAATCTTTCAGTGTTAGATAGCCCATTTATTGAGAAAGGAGAGGCTATATTTTATTTTCAAAAGAATTAGGTATCCGTATGAAAGTTGCGATTTTGTAACCCAAGGTGTAAAATCGAAAAACTATTTATGCGTGCGCTGCAAAAACTATAGACAATAGAACAAAATGACAATAATCTACTACGAGTTTGTAGGTCTTATTAAGATCTACAAAAAAGTCCGCGAGAGCACCTAGCTAACTATGATAGTTTAGTCACAGTAACCGATTGAATGTTCATAAAAAATATTAAATCATCTGAAGAAAGAAAGGTTCGAAGCCCACGCGGGCGAAGCCGCGCGCAATTGCTAGTATTTGTATATTTTTGATTAATAACATGATTTTATCTCACCGTTTTTCTTCACGATCAAAATTTCCCTATTTCACCAAAAGTTATTTAATATTTCACCACATATCTACCGTATATGTTTAAGGATACATGGAGACATCACCCCATTGTGTCCTGAGGGCGCCGTAAAAGTCAGCATAAAGGAATACTAAGGCAGAAAACCTAGCTAAAAGAGAAGGAAAACTTGACACAAAACCCTGTACCAACTGGTCTGCCTGGACCTGTCTGGAAGTCTGGCCAGCGTGGCTCAGTAGGCTAATTACCCTCCATGTAATTGGAGGAGGCTTGACTCAGTATTATTATTGTGTGAGTAAGTGAAACCAAACTCAGGGTTTCTTGTCTAAAGTGCATGGCACCAAGAATGCAGAAACGGCTGAATTCTCACAATTGTCTTAAACTTACTCACGGAAAGCTAACGGGAGCTATGCTGATAATGTCAAAGACACGTTCTCTGGAATGCTAACAATTTATTGCTTCTTTGAAGACAGAACAGCAGAATGTAGACATATGCATAGTTCTTAGTATATTATTTGTCCTTGTCTGTATACTTAATTATAGTATATACAATTGAGAAACAGGGAAACAGCTTTTTATTACACATGTATTATTTTTATAATGCCTATGTCTGAAACTAAAAAAAAACAGCGAGAATTTGTTTGAGGTTCTTTTAGTAAAAAAAATACTGTTAAAACATTTCGATTGGAATGTTATTAGACCAATCTATTTTTTTTAAGTTTATAAAGTCGGCGTTGTGTAGTAACATACATAGAGCTGTATTGAAAACCTCATTCTCTATAAGTCGGCTAGTAATAGACAAAATAAAAAGTCTAATTCTCGTCCCCACACCTGTAGTAATAATACGTGATGCAAAATTTGTAATCCTTTTTATGCAAAACAGAGCGGAGTATGAAATTTGCCACACTTAAAGTGAATATATGTAGAGAAGGAGCAGATTGCTAAGTTTTTTTTTAAATTTTGCATAGAAAATACATTCAATCAATAAAAAGTATTACTCACACTACCACTAACAAAATATTATATATGCGCGTGTGTGTCATGTATTTGACACACACGCGCATATATAATATTTTTTTTATTGTTGAAGTCTGTGGTCAAATTGATAATAGAACAATACTTAAAGAATGTATGATTTAAATTAATTTTGGTCGAATTTCGTGCGCTGGGCGACCATTAGTAACTAGTTATCTCATCAACAATCAACTAGTCGCTACGCTAGCATTCCAGAATCAAATAATGACAGGCATCCTGAACACACGTTCAAAATAATAGCCATTTTGATTTATAATCTGTGCCATTTGTCAACATTGGCTTCGGTTTATCAAAATTTATCCGATGAACTGACATTTTCGACCACCATGCAGCGACCAATCAAGCGCTTCATTGGGCAATCACCATTATCGGTGATTGATTTGCTTGCAGCGCTGAATTAGCTAAAAGCAACCGTTCAATCGTGATATTAGGATTATTCAACACAATCACTATCAATTATAAAACAAAGTCCCATTGAACACAATACAATGAAAATTTTCTGATCGTGATCTGTGGTGACGGATTTAGAATACATAATGTCACCAACCAATACCACCTTTAGGGTGTCGTAAGTGGCGAGTAAAAGAACGCAAGAGGCAGGTCACCTAGCCCCAAGAGAAGGAAATCTTGATACTAACCCTGTGCCAAACCGTCTGGCCAGCGTGACACAGTTAGCTAATTTTCCTCCATGAATTTGGAGGAGGCCCGACCCAGTAGTGGGTTATTTATGGGCTGTAACGACGACGACTGTATTTCACAAGATAGTTTGATCCCCGTATAAGATTTACGAGAATTTGCTGAGATTATTGCACGTGGCATTTAATTCAGAATATATATATGTATATATACATTACAAAATCCATGTAGTGACGGATTTGGCCGCCGTCAGTAGAAATTACCAAGGATTTTACATATAACGATAAACAACTCACAGTCGGCGCCATTTAAAAACTTTTACCGTGTCTTCTAGGAAACAATACGGTACATGTCACACCCACGCGCCCCATAGTGTATCATTACCCATCTTATACAATCGGGTTGCATAAAAACACGTTGAAATCAATAGCGATGTTTTATTCAACGCGAATATGTGCGTGTCGTATTGTATTCAAATGCGGGTGAACTTTCGCCAATTATAATGATTTGGCTAGCTGTGCTTTCACGGGCGGAACCGGGGTGACTAACTAGTGAATGCTTTAGACAGGCAGAATAAATTGGTAGGATTAACGTTGAGATTAAATTTTTTTTTTTTTTTTTTTTTTTTTTTTTTTTTTTTTTTTTTTTTTTTTTTCTCCGATTGTATCTGCCATCGACTCTTTAGTCTTTATCAGATGGTTTAATTGATTTGGTTCTAGTATTTTTATTGAGTGACTGTCCATTGATAGTCATTCTCATGGTATCTGATTAGGTTTTAGTTTTTAGGATCTCTCATCGAGGGTGAGAATGTGCCATCTCTTTAATCTTCTTGTGCGATTATTGTCAAGGTGTAGCAGGTCTTTTACAAGTTTGTTTGTGTGTTCTTTTAGCCTCTCTTTATATTTTTTTGAGTATCTGCAGATCTCTTCTTTAATTGTTAGCATTTCCAAGTATTCATGGATTTCAGTATTTTTAGTGAACCATGTTGCACCAGATATGTCTCTTAGCACTTTGTTTTGGAAGCGTTGTAATATTTCTAAGTTGGAGTTACTCGCAGAGCCCCAAAGTTCAATTCCATAAGTCCAGATTGGTTTTATTATGCATTTATAGATAAGTAATTTATTGTTAAGTGATAAAGGAGAATGTCTTCCCATTAGCCAGACAAGTTTTTTGTACTGTAAAGTCGCTTCATTTTTCTTTGCTTTAATGTGTTGAGTCCAGGTAAGTCTTCTGTCTAAGTGCAGGCCGAGGTAACGAACACAGTTTTGTGTAGGTAGTGGTTCACCAGCCATAATTACCGGGGGACAGTCCCCTTTTCGTAGCGCGAATGTGATCTGTACAGACTTTGTAGTACTTGACTTAATTCTCCATTTTTGTAGCCATTGTTCTACCAAGTTTATTTGATTTTGGAGTTTATAGGTCGCCATTTCAGGGTTCTTGTCACTAGCAAGACATGCTGTGTCATCAGCATAAGTAGCTGTTACCACATCATTTGTGCATGGAAGATCTGCTGTATAGATAGAGTATAAAATCGGCCCGAGGACAGATCCTTGAGGAACAGAGGCTTCTATGTTGTACAAATTCGAGACTGTGTCTGCTATTTTTACTTGAAACTTCCTTTCTGATAAGTATGATTTTAATATCATGAAAAATGTGTTTGGAAGCAGGATTTTAAGCTTGTACAAGAGTCCCTTATGCCATACTCGGTCAAAAGCTTGCTGGATATCTATGAATGTGGCCACACAGTATTCTTTTTTTTCCAGTGACTCTCTGATCTTGCTGACCACTCTGTGTACCTGTTCCACTGTAGAGTGCTGTTCCCTGAACCCAAATTGGTGATCTGGTACTATATTCTCTTGATTAAGCACTGGTTTCAGTCTACACAGGAATAAATTTCTCGAATAATTTTGAAAGTGCTGGTAAAAGACTTATTGGTCTGTATGAACTGGCATCTGTTTCTGATTTTCCGGGTTTCCATATCATGCAAATTTGAGATACCTTCCATAATTTGGGGTAGTGCTGTATCCTGAATACAGCATTGAACAGCATTGTAAGAAAGACGATTGCCTTCCTAGGCAGGTGTTTTAGGACTTCACCAGTTATAAGATCAAATCCTGGAGCTTTTCTATTACTTAGGTTCATTACATATATGTATACCTCTCTTGGAGTTACTATTTTCAATGGAAGTGATAATTGTTGATCACTATCAATTACAGTGTCTATTTCATTTTCAAATTCTAACGAAATTGATTCATTTGGTTTGAACACCTCTTTAAGGTGTTGCGCAAATACTTCAGCTTTCTCTTGTGGAGTTTTGGCCCAAGTTCCTGATAGTGTTTTAAGTGGAGGTATATGCTGCTGTGGTCTTTTAAAGCTCTTAGTTATTTTCCAAAGAGAGTAGTTGTCTTTTTTCAAAGTGGAAAGTGAAGATATTTTTTCTCTGAATGTATAGTTAAGATTGTCATCTATCATTTTCTTTAATTCTTTTGCTACTTTGTTGAGTTTTGTTCTGTCTCCAGGCGATCGGCCCTGCTGCCACTGCCTTCTTAATCTTCTTTTGTCCTGTACTTTTTTTCTTATCTCCTGAGGTATGTTGGTTGTAGTGTGAGTATTACTCTTGATTTCAGGCGTATATTTCCAAGCTGCTTCTTGAATTCTATTTGTTATATAGAATGTAGCTTCATCAATATCTTCTTTTGTTTTTAGTCTCTTCTTAAGGTCAATTTCCTGTTCCAAGTACTTTCCAAAGGATTGCCAGTCTGTCTTCCGATTATAAAGTGTCATTTCTGGTTCTCTATATATAATCAGAGTGCTAAATATACCTATAATGAGTGAATGATCAGAGGTGGTGTCTAGGGATGACTCAATGTCATAGTACAAGCCTGCAAGGCCCTTTAAAAGGAAGAAATCAAGCAGATCAGGTATTCTGTTTCCATCTTTAGGCCAGTATGTTGGTTCACCTGTGGATAGGGTAGTTAGTCGAAATGAGTCAACACATTTTTTTAATTCACGGCCACGATTTGATGCAAGCCTTGATCCCCATTGTGTATGCTTACAGTTCCAATCACCTCCAGTAATAAATCTATTTCCCAGGGATCTCAGATATAAGGCAAATTTTTCCTCACTTACCGAGCCTCCAGGTGGGCAATATACTGCACCAATATTGATAGGGCCTCTTCCATCATGTAATGTTAAGGTTGTACCCTGTAAATAGTCTTCCTGGAAAGTACTATGTAGGTGGTGTTTTATATTATTCCTTATAATTATTGCGGAGCCACCCTGCGAGTTGCCACTGGGATGATTGGTGCAATAAACATTATAATTTTCTAGTTGGAATTCTTTTTTGTCATTCATGTGTGTTTCAGATATGAGAATTATGTCTATCTTATTAATTTCCAACAGGATTTGAAGTTCATTCTTACTTGAAGTTAGTCCGTTGATGTTCCACAGGCCTATTCTAAAACTGGTCATGGTAGTTTGTTCAGCAGCATTGTTATGAGGTTAAGTATGATCCCCATGTGTTGGATAAGTTGATCTATTTTTTCTGCTTGTTTATTCATGATGTTAAGTAGTACTGTTTGTGAAGATTCATCTTTTTCATGTGTGTTGGAGTTATTTTCTTTCATTTGGCTAGCGGTTAACACAGTATGATGGTTTGGCTGTGATTTGGGATGATTTATTATTTCTGTGGATTTTGTTTGGTTATTCTGTTTACCTTTTCTTATGATATCACTGTATGTTCTTGTGCATTGGTCTTTTTCCTGTAAGCTCTGTGTGATAGGTGGAAAATTTTCAGCTTTTGGTGCTTGCTTCAGCTCAGTTACAGTTTCAGACTCTTTATCCTTAGGCGTGTATCTATTCTGTGCTTTTTTGGTCTTCCTATCCAGGATTTCTTTATAGACTTGGCATCCCTTGTAACTGGCCGGGTGATCGCCATCACATAAAGCACATTTTGCAGGCTGGTTTTTACTTTTTACACACTCCGAAGTTTTGTGTGAGGCACCACATTTCACACACCTAAAAGGGCGCATGCAGTTGTTTTTCGTGTGCCCATATTGTTGGCAACGACTGCATTGTGGGATGCTGTTTGATTTCCTAGGGTCTTCTATTGTTACTCGCTGATGGAATATGTATTGAATCTTTTTTACCAGCTTGTTATTATCATTAGGTTCAAGGTTTACAAAAAATACATTATATGGTTCTTTGCTTCCACGTTTGACAACATTTATGATTTCTCCTCTTACTCTGTTGCCAGTCTCCTCAATAGCTTCAACAATAGCCTCTTTTGGAGTTGTGTGGTGGAGCTTTTTGATTACAATTTTCTGGCACTTGTCCTCTTTCCGAGTAAATGTATGCCCAATAAGTCCCTTTGATCTTATATGGTCTATTAATTTCTTGTAGACCTCGGTAGTTTGAGTTGCAATAATTAGTTGATTTTTTGAAACTATTTTGTAGGTGTAATCACTTTTTCCTATGGCTGTCTCGATGCACTTGGTTAATTCACTCACATCATCAATTCCATACAGAAAGATGGGTGGTGGTTTATGAATTCTCTTTGGCTTGCTATTTATAACTGTGACTTGTGGGTCTTCATCTTCCCCTTCATCTGTGCTAAGCAGTGAAAAACTGTTATTTGTTTCCACAACCTGCGGGGAACCTCTGGTTTTGTCAAACAATTGTTGTCTGGTATGGTTGGTTTTGGGGACCTTGTGATTCTCAGTAATTTGCTCAGGTGAGAGCTTTTTTTTTCTGCCTTTTATCGGTTTTCGCTGCCATGGGACAGGTACAGTTGGACTGAACATAATCGTATTTACGACTGGCTGTTGTGTATTTACACTAATATTTGCTTGCCTTTCACTTGTGACAGCTTTTCCTGCATCACAGTTGGATGTAGATGGAGTACTTTGGTTTATATTAGTATCTTTATTGTTAAATAAACCTTTGTGAAAAACAGTTTGGACAAGTTGTCTGTTTGGCGTGTTTGCACATGTATCACTGCTTCCAGTGCTATTTTTCTCGTTATGAGACATTATTTAGCCGTTTTCTAGCAAGATCATATGGCCCATTATTGTATTTTATAAATTTTATTTACAAATTGATTTTTTATCGCGAGATTAAATTCAAATTTTTTTTTTTTTTTTAGGTTAAGCACCGGTTATAATTTTTTTGGCACAAGTTTTTAGATTATTTCAGGATTTCACTGTTATATTTTAGGTTTTTTGATTTAATCACTTTATTTTAAGTATATTAGGACACTTTTCACTCATTTATTAGCAAAATTATCACAAAAATACTTAGAGATGATAAAAAGTTCAACTGTCGCAAATGCTTCCAGTGTTGCCAGTGTTGTTGAGATTAAAATGGAAATATTTTTAATGTTATTATGTGCGTATTACGTTTTTTGTTTTCTATGGCAATCTGCCGCTTCATCGCTAATTTTTGCCAGTATCGCGTGATAGTTACTCATATTGTATTGTTTATATAGTTAACTTATTTTGAATTTCAAATAGTTTAATGGGGTATTCTTTATTACCAAAATACTGATAACGGAACAGAGACAAACAGAGATAATTGATTGTTACTTTATTGATTCGTGAGGAACTTTTTTTAAACAATCATAAATTTCACGAGGTTCATGAATTCACGAGTTGTTTGGAATTAGAACCATATACCATCTTAAAAGGTCAATGGTATAGAGGTAGTAATGGATTTATGTTAGAGACATTTAGGACTAGTGCCTACAGCGGCAAGTTTCCAGACAATGCACTGAAGCTAAATAGAACTGAATACTGAAAATAGATATGCTAGTAAAAACGCAATAAAAGGTATACCCTTGGTCCATAACATTTGTACATCGTAATTAAATTCACTCATTCTTAAATTCATTCTCATTCATTCATTATTCTTGAAAGACGCCATTGCAACCTCATTTTAATCGGCCGATATTCGATCGTTGAAAAAACTTTGTATCTTTTTACTAAGTGCAATTTATTGAGAATGGAGCACTGTTAAACGTTCTCAGGTGAAGTTTATTTAATTGTTTGCAAAACATTTGGGTGATGTGCCTTTAAATGTAAAAGGGTTCACTACTTTTTAAATGTACCTGTAATGTCTGTGTTGTACATACAAAACCGACCAAAGGTACGAAGTCTCTTGTAGCACAGTAGGCTATTGGCCCTCCCCGTGAGCGGTGAAGGCTCGACTCGGTAGCGGGTCATAAATGAACATAAATGATGAAAACTTTTTAAGTGCAGTTTGTGTGATAAGTAATGTTTCTTGGCGTTATTTCTCTCAATATTTAAACTACTTAAACACCCAACAGTGTGTTTTTCTCTTCTTCAAATTCTGCTATTGTCATTTGCGACCAAGTAAAGTTAGTAATGTTACAGTTGAACACGAAATATTCTCATTTTGGACCAGCGAAGTTAAAGAATTACTTTCATCATCATCACGATTACTTATATTAACTTACAATATTAAAGGATCTTAAAAATTACAGTTGAACCCGAATTATTTCACATTTTGGCCCAGCGAAGTTATAGCATTATTTTTACTACGTTTTCACAATCAAGGAT
The DNA here is from genome assembly GCA_905475355.2 of Clostera curtula. NCBI lineage: Eukaryota > Metazoa > Arthropoda > Insecta > Lepidoptera > Notodontidae > Clostera > Clostera curtula. Next base: position 11,242,669 of record FR997816.1, on the reverse strand, counting down.
CTCCAATATTGAAGAAGTACGAGTACATTGTACAAAGACCGGTCAGGGAATTTAAAAATGCTAGCTGTCGTTGTATCCCGCTGTGTATTTTTTGTCCCATTGAACCGCAATGGAGGCACGATGTCACCGAAAAACTTGCCCGCAAGATGCATTTGCGAAGCGCGTTTTGAGAATCCATGAGAACATTAAAATGCCAGCAAAAAAACAATGAATTGACCGTATATATTTTAGAATGATTCATCATCATCGTTGGAGCACCCCTGGGAGGTTTAGTGGGTAGGCCCTATGGGGGAGAGTCCCACACTCCCCTCGCTGGCCATCCCCGTGGCCGGCGAGGAAGTCCATAAAGGATTTTACCCCGGCCGATCAAAAAAAATCACCCTCAGGATGGGATGGGGTGGTGACTATGTGTCCTAAATCCGTCACCACAAGGACAATATTGGGTATAGGTATTTATTAAAGTGACGACGCGAACGAAGTCGCGGGTAACAGCTACTATATCACTATCACTTCATAGTATAAAACAAAGTCTCTGTCGTCTGTCCGTCCCTATTTATGCTTAAATCTTTAAAACTACGCAACGGATGTTGAGGCGGATTTTTTTAAATAGATATAGTAATTCAATAGGAAAGATATGTATAATATTGTAGAGAAACACTGATGAGTTTAGATGCTCATCATTGCACCCGTGCAAAGCCGGGGCGGGTCGCTAGTAAAATATGTTTTACTGTACGTATTTATTCTAGTAGCCGTTTTCGTGGCACTTATTTATAAAAAATATGGTTTATTATATTACAAGTGAATTGCGTCTTTGGGAGCGCGCATATCCAATTTCATTGCTTTGCTTTGCATATGTTTTATTAAGTGTAGAGTCATTTAGGGAATATTATTGCTTTTTTACATTTCCTGAAATTACGCTTTATACTAATGACGTCATTACCCACTATGTGACTGGAGGAGGCCCGACTCAGCAGTGCGTCATATATGGGTTGATTAATAGTAGTAGTATTAATTACGTCTGTGCTAAATAAATAAGTATATTCTACTAGTTCTCGGCCCTTAAATGACCCACTGCCAAGTTGGGCCTCCTCCAACTTTAAGGATGGTAATAAGCCTACTGTGCTGCTCTGGTCTGATGGGTTGGCACAGGGTTTCATATCAAGTTTTCCGTCTCTTGTGGCTAGTTTATCAGCCTCGGTTATATATTTCCTAGTAGTAGTTATCTCCTTTAGTAGCATTTACCGACACCTGCAGATGACAATGTATTCTAAATCCGTCACCAAAGGTTGTTAATACTTCAAACTCACTAGAAAAAATCTGATAATATAAAATAATGCTTTGAATATTATTATCCTTCCTCATATATTATATTGTCTGTATGTCCTTAAATAATCTTAAACTATACATTTGATTATCTTCAGCAAAAGGTTTGTGCATGAGGCCACGAAGGATTCTCAGCAAAATTTCATAACAAAAAAAAAATGAAAATTAGTGTAATGTCTTTCCTTCAAATTTATTTTAGTTAGTGGCGTAAGAACTCGCGTAGGTAACGGCTAGTAATATTAAAAACGTGAATTGACGTTTGTTTGTTACGTGTTCACGCCAAAACTTTGACGATCATCATGAAACTTTGTACACATATTCTTGGAGGTATTAGAATTAACATAGGATTCTTTTTTTGAACAAAAACTCTACTCATTTAATGGCTATAATGCGAGAAAAGCCGCGAGTAAAAGCTAGTCACTACATAGTATAAAACCAAGTCGCTGTCGTCTGTCCGTCCCTATGTATGCTTAAATCTTTAAAACTACGCAACGGATGTCGAAGCGGTTTATTTAATAGATAGAGTGATTCAAGAGGAAGGTTTATGTGTATAATACATCCATAATATTGTAGAGAAACACTGATAAATTTTCAACACTGATAAGGTTCATCATTGCACCCGTGCGAAGCCGGAGCGGGTCGCTAGTATATTATAAATATATAAAACGTCACCTTAACCACTTTCTAATTGATGACAAATGAATGAACGAATGATTGTAATCGAATGATATCATGTTTCGACTTCACTTGAAACCGTGAAGGTCAATGTGTCAATGGTATAAAGTTGTAGGTAGTGTTGTATAAACATATATGAGCCAAATAATTGTATTGCCACTTCTTGGGCAAAACTTGGACTTGAATTTTGAATTATTATATCGAAAAACAGTATAACCTCGTTAAGTCGAACCTCGATAGTAACCTCAAAATCTCGAAAAAATCTTTTGTTTCCTTCGCTATGGACACCAAAACTTCCATTAATCGAAATCTCAACCCTTTATCAGTCAAAATAATCAGCAAGTCCCTCAAAGCCACTAGGTAACACCAAAATTTTACCTCTGTATCTTGAACATAACAATGTTTTATTCTACAATCGTTACAACTCGATTATTTGAAATAAGTCTCAAGAGAACCTCTATAATTCTCTCTATGTTGAAAACTCTATAACTCAAATTTTTTGGCGTCTCCATTTATGTTCGACTTATTCTTCTTCTTCTTATAGAGGTTCTACTGTGATACAATAGGTTTTTTTTTCGGGGTTAACCATAGTGGACCATTCATACAATGTGGGTTGCGAAGGACTCTGGTCCGTCATTCAATAATATGGACGGCTTTCCCATACTAAGCGTCTCCCATTAATGGCTCATTCAGCCACGGTATACTGTGACATACACATTGGTTTAATATTCCATGCCTTACTGCTCCCAGCGGTTTTAGTCACGTGGATCCAGATCTTAATTTCCGTACTTGATAATATTTCAGCCCGTAAATTACCAATTGCTTAGTCAGGCTTGCTCCAGTTACATGCCACGCCCGAGCAAGCCAGATGTTTTCTTTCTTCTAAGTTTTTCTTCTCGTACAGCGAAGTTTTCGGCCTTGACATTTCTTTCTGTCGGCTCTTACAACACCCTCAGAATGGAATGGGATGGTGACACCATGTATTATAAATCGGTCACTACATGGAACAATTTGTTTGAAGCTAATTAAACCGCAAACAAATTGTTACGGACAACATGGTAGCTTACGGTCGATTAAAATCGATTATAAAGCATAAAAAAATACATACAACCCTAAATTTTCACCGCTCTACGATCAACCCCAAACAGCAAAATAGCGATTTATATGGCAAAACAACGTTTGCCGGGGCAGCTATTATATTTAGAGAATAGCTATAGAAAAGTATCTGCAAGTATCCCCGACACAGTAATAAACCCTTAAAGTTATACCCTCTTGTTACCAAAGTTAAAACGGACGGTTTAACCGTAGTCGGTTGCGTCTTCGCAGTTAAATATTCACAATAATTTAAGCGGCTATCAGTTTGGAGTAACTCCAAACTGATAGCCGCTTAAATTATTGTGACAGTATTGAATGGACAAAGCTGGAGAAAGGACGCAAACTTTCTTATAAAGATGGCAAAAAAATCTGTCGATAGGTTTTTTTCAAGCCAAGTCAATAATAAACTCAGTTTGGGTTTGTATGCAAATGCTCCCGAGTCGTGAGGTGAAGCTACCTCCGATTAAGAATGCTACTCTACAGAGAAGACGTGTCACCTTAGAGGTTTCCACAATGACCAGTCGCTTGCCATGTGTAACCATCGAATTTCGGCAGTTGTAACCAGGTGTTTGGTACATTTTGGGAGATATAGGCATTACGACTATCTATTGAGCAGAATTTTCCGTGTGGTGACGGATTTAGAATACATTGTGTCACCACCACATTTCATTCTAAGGGTTTCGTAAGATTCGACAGTAAATATCCTTATAATAATAAATATCCTTGGACATTTCACACAACGCCATCTCGTCCCAAGCTAAGCAACTTTACATATTGTAAATACATACATATTATAGATAGAAATGACACCCAGACTCCGAGCCAGTGCCTCTGGTTTAGACAAAGACACTTGCCCGACCCCGGAATCGAACCCGGGACTCGTTGATCCAAAGGCGGCACATCTAACCACTAGACCAACGGGGCAGTCAAATAGGAAATGACAAGGCCGAAAACCTAGCCGCAAAAAAGGAAAACTTGATGTGAATACCTGTGCCAACCCGTCTGGCCAGTGTGGCACAGTAAGTTACCCTCCATGCGGTTGGTGGAGGCTCGACTCAGCAGTGGGTAATTTATGAGCTGAGAAGTAGTAGTTGTATTGAGCAGAAAGCAGCGGAGCAAACTACTAGAGTTTGTATAATATACTCTCTGTTAAGCAAAGCGTGGTTTATTTGGGAATAAAGGACATAGCACAAAATAGAAAATAAAAGAACCATCATCATCATTTCAAACCAGGGTTTCCAAGAAGGCCGGCCCTAAGCCGTCCGCATCTATTGCACTCCAGCGACCTTCACCAGGTCGTCGGTCCACCGTGTGTGAGGCCTGCTAGAACAGTGCTTACGGAACGCGGTCGCCATTCGGGGACTTTGGGCATTTTGCCCAGTGCCTTTTGGGTGACTGAGCCTTTTGATGGAGCCCATAGTGAGCGACCACATCTCTGTACTATGTGTCATCATTAGCAACACACATTGATCGAATATTTTTGTCTTGAAAGACTGTGGTATTGTGGATCGGAAGTTACTTCGCAGCTTCCCGAACGATGTCCAACCGATTGCCTAGGTTTTCGGATTTGTCATTTACTTTTGTCGGTTCTTACGACACCCTCAGGATGGCTCGTGACTGTTATTTTATTATTAAAAAAATCCACAAAAGCCACTTTTAAAGTATTGATGCTGTCTGTACAAAATATCTTGTCGAAAACGCATTGAATTGAATGCGGACGTATTAAACGGAGAGTCGTGAATACGAAAAAACTGAACACTTACAGTTGCTAAAGTAGGTAATGATAAGTTCTACTTTTGCACTGGGTTCTTTAGTTATGCTATGGACTTATATATTAACCCACGAATGACCTACTGCTGAATCGGACCTTCTCCCATCACAGGGAGGGTAATGAACCTACTTTGCCACAGAAGGGTTGGTCCAGGGTTTTGTGTCACGTGGTTCTGCATCAGATCCCACAATGCCGCAACAGGACGCGAGTTGGAGCACCCCGGGGAGGTTTAGTGGGTAGGCCCCCACTATGGGGGAGAGTCCCACACTCCCCTCGCTGGCCATCCCCGTGGTCGGCGAGGAAGTCCATAAAGGAAATTACCGCGGGTGAACAAAAAAAAAGGGATTTGTATCAAGTTTTCCATCTCTTGCGGATATGCTTTCGGGCTTATTTTTGCTTTTGTCGTCTCTTACAACACCTTAAGGATAAAATGGGGTGGTGATATTAGTATTCTAAATGACACACTGTATGTAATGTAATGGGTGAGAGTATACAATTTAAGCGAATGATTTATATATTTTGTATTTGACACAGCTCACAAGTGTTTGAGAGCAAATTTGGCAACAGCAGGCGTTTTTTTTTAAACTTAACCCCTGCTCTCGGTATAACCTGTATCGCGGGGGCAGTTTATTAACATGCAATTCACGAACACAAATGACTCCCAGACTCCAGAGCATGTGCCTCTGGTTTAGACAAAGACTTGCCCGACTCCTAAATCAAACCCAGGACCCGTTGATCCAAAGGCGGCACATCTAACCTGATTATCTTGCCTCTTCCATGATCGTGGAGGGAAATTGGCTTACACTCTTGAACAAGAAGGTGTAAGCCAATTTGAGCGATCGACCGCTGCGCAGCATGTCGCGGGTTCGATTCCCGCACGGAAGAAATATTTGTACGACGTACAAGTAGTTTCGGGTCTGGGTGTTTTCTATCTATAATATGTATAATGATGTCTTAGGTTTTCACGATCTTTACACATTGCAGGAAATGATGGCTTCACGGTTATGATCGTTTTATTTTATTTTTATTTTATTTTATTCCCAACGTTTCAGACACTTTGCAGTGTCCGTGGTCGCGGGACGACTGGCCATAACCGTGATGTATGTATTTACAAAAAAAAATGTAAATAAGTAGTTTATCATCCATCTCGTTACCATAACACAAGTATTAAGTGGCTTAGCTTGGGACGAGATGGCGTTGTGTGAAATGTCCACAGATATATTATTATTTTAAACAAATTCAAAATCAGCTCATCAGTCCAGAAACTACAATGTAACATATAGACAGTAAAACTACAACATCTCTCTCCGTCACCGGGAGTTAAAAAAAGTCCGAAGAATGGAACCCCGAATAAAACCTTACAATGTCTCTTAACTTTGCCGTTTAACCGCTTGTTAAGCTTCAAACGAAATGCTCAATGGGAAATACATTATACATTTTTCCTTTGCTCAATGTAACAAGAAAAAAGCTCGCTCTGCCGTATTTCATTCGGCGAATCACATGATGGGGTCATTGAAATTAAACTTTTATGTTTTTTTTATTACATACTAGGTGTTTATTAATATTTATACACATATTATATCCAAACACAAAATGTAAGATGTTTTTTTCCGTATGAACCGTTACAAAGTATGTAATTTTCAAAGGAATTAAATAGAACCGCTGAAATAAAATGTTATTGTGTACATATAGTATCCGTGTGGTGACGGATTTAGAATACATAGTGTCACCACCTCATTCCATCCTGAGGGTGTCGTAAGAGCGGACAGAATGAAATGACAAGGCCGAAAACCTAGATGCAAGAAAAGGAAAACTTGATACGAAACTCTGAATCAACCAGTCTGGCAATCGTGGTACCATGGGCTATTTACCCTCCATGAATTTGTAGAAGGCCCGACTCAGTAGTGGGTTATTTATTGCTATTTTTTATTTGATTTTACGTGAGACTGACGGCTTGTGGTTTTGCCTAACACGCCTGTAATTGTTAAAAAATGCCATTTGGTACAGGGTTTCGTATCAAGTTTTCCTTCTCTTGAAATAAGAGTTTCAGCCTTGTTATTTACTTCTGCCAGATCTTACGACACCCTCAGGATTGAATGGGGTAGTGATACTAATTGTTCGAAATTCGTCATCACACGGACGACGGTACATATTATAAGCGAACATTTTAGAACAATTTGCCAACCGTTAAAGCTATAATGATTTGTTATAACGAACCGTTTGAAACAACCGTGCTTGAAAAGGTTTACAGCCACTGTGTGTACACAAAGCAATGTATTCGAGGCTCGTCAAAAAATAAGTCCACTCATTGAATGACAACTGACTGCTGAATGCAAGGCCCGTACAATCATACAATTGAAGTGAAATGATTTCCATCGATTTATTTTTTGTTGCGAAGTTCTGTGCGCACGCGTATTGAATTAAAAATTGTGCACAGGAGGTAGAAAAGATTATAAGAAATTAAGCATGTCCTCTGAAATATTTTTATAAAAAAATTTCAACTCGATATTATAAGGCATAACAAAACGAGTGAAGTGAGGGCGCAAGTGTTTGCCAAAACAGCAGTTCTACGTATTTTTGTCTATCTATACTAATATATAAAGCTGCAGAGTTTGTTTGTTTGTTTGTTTGTTTGAACGCGCTAATCTCAGGAACTACTGGTCCGATTTCAAAAAATCTTTCAGTGTTAGATAGTCCATTTATCGAGGAAGGTTATAGGCTATATTTTATTTTCAAAAGAATTAGGGATCCGTATGAAAATTGCGATTTTGTAAACCAAGGTGTAAAATCGAAAACCTATTTATGCGTGCGCTGCAAAAACTATTGACAATAGAACAAAATGATGTACTACGGGTTTATAGGTCTTATAAAGTTCTACAAAAAAGTCCGCGAGAGCACATATTTAACTATCATAGTTTAGTCACAATAACCGATTTTATGTTCATAAAAAATATGCACGGGTTCGAAGCCCACGCGGGTGAAGCCGCGCACAAAAGCTAGTCTTGTTATATGACTGTAAATACTATGTTTACTATGGATGATACATACTACTCAGCTTAGACATGTCCCATTGCTGAGTCGGGCCTCCTCCAATAACAAGGAGGGTAAAAAGCCTACTGTGCCACGCTGGCTATTTTCTTGGCGCACAGGGTTTTGTATCTAGTTTTCCTTCTCTTACGTCTAGTTTATCGGCCTTGTCGACACCCTCGGGATAGAATGGGTAGGTGACACTATGTATTGTTAATTCAATATGACTAAATGAGGCCAATAAGGGATTTATCCAGTTGAGTTTTTACTACTTTTGAATTCAGAACGCCTTTTAATTTTCGAAATGTCTCATATTATTTACATTGCACAAGTTTTTGTGATAATTGAAATTCTATATATGGCAACACTAGGTCTAGAATATTATAGAGGTTTTATTTGTTGCGACGTGTGGGAACGGAATGCTGTCAATATTATGATTAAGAATTTTGTTATTGTGAACGCTTTATGGTTTTCCATGTGGACAAGGAAAACATGATACAAAACCCGGGGATGTCTAGCCAGCTTTATTTTTTACCCCTGCATTGTGTATGTATATCCTTTATCGCGGGCCAGTTGACAAAAATGTAATTCACGAACACAAATGACACTCAGACTCGGAGCAAGTGCCTCTGGTTTAGACAAATACACTTGCCGACCGAATCGAACCCGGGACCCGTTGATCCAAAGGCGGCACATGTAACCCAACGAGGCTGTCAAAAGAGAAATTAACCAATAGATTTTCCTCCGCGAAGAAGGCCCGCAGTCTTGTATCGGCTACTAAGATGTATTTTCCCTTGTACCATAAATCTCAATAAACAAGTCGTCGTTACAGCCCATAAATGACCCACTACTGGGTCGGGCCTCCTCCAAATCCATGGAGGGAAATTCGCCTACTGTTTCACGCTGGCAAGACCAATCCGTCTTGGATTGGCACAGTGTTTGTATCAAGTTATCCTTCTCTTGGGGCTAGGTGATCTGCCTCTTGCGTTATTTTAGTCGCCTCTTACGACACCCTAAAGACGATATGGGTTGGTGACATTGTGTATTCTAAATCCGTCACCACACGGACAAATATAAACAAGTCTTTACAATGTAAAAGACCCAAATCCCTGCAATAAATATGATGTCATAAAAATGACGGGCATTTCGCCACATATCTTCATGTGAAATGTCATAGATAAATCTGGAATTTCTTTATGCTTGGACCGTAATTTGTCGAGCATATTTTTATACGAAAACTAATCTTTGCTTGCGGCTTTTTCGGTGTAAATAAAGCAGCATGGCTTGGCCTTTAAACGATGACTAAAGGCGTAATAGTGGCATTTCATTGCGTTATTCGAATTCGCTTGTCTGTCGTAATTTTTTTTACTTACTAGTTGCTACCCGCGACTTCGTCCGGGTGGTATTTAACAAAAGGTTCAGTTCGCGGAGTTCAGCTCATGACATCTGTATTTCGCGCGAAAAACACTAAAGCATTTGTGTGGAAGAGACAATGAAAATTCCGTATTTTTCAATTCAATATGGCGTCCTCCATGGAGAGCAGCGAAAAACACGTCCGTAGCGCACCGTTAGATTTCATAGACGACATTAGCTGTCAATGTCAAACGCCACAGTATTTTTCACTGCTTACAAAAGAAAGAAAGAAAGGAAGAAGAAGAAAGAAACGTGTTTATTTTTTTCTCACATCTTGAGCGGTAGAAAAGAACATGTTACAAATAAGATAAAATAAAAAAAAGGAAAAATACAAAATATATATCAATAACTTTTTTTTAATATACCTACTGTTTTGTGAGAACAAAAAAGGACCATAGCTCAGCATATGCCACATCACAGCAATAAATGACGCAGCGCTGGTATCCATCCTCTACAATTTATATAACCAGCAAACCAGCTGAAAAGAGGGGGGTCAATAAAAGTAGCCTAAGTTACTACTTGTAGTAGTAGTAGTCTAAATAGTGTAAAATTTTCACCATCTCCAGGAAAATAACTCTAATTATTCCTTAAGTAAATTATATTCTTTCTTTCTTAGGTAACGTATCGCACAGAATAAATAAAATTACTATAAATATAATAATTCTATGTTTACGTCTCCAAAACATGTTTATGAGTATATGTATTATAGATAAATTAATGGAACCCGAGCTATATAATGCGACGTAAAAAATGTGTTCCTTAGCCGCAGGCTCAGGGGAGGATTTGAATACATTTTATATTTATTAGGGTAATCCTCTTATCGCAGTGAGAGACACGGGCTTAAACGAACTTTATGAATTTAGTGTTATATTTTATAGTACCTGATGCTTTATTATACATTGTTTATTAATCAATTTTTTAATAATATCTAAATACATATATTTTGCCATAATATAAATATCGCCTTAATATAAATGTCACATACGAATATCAGCATATGTGATGATGACGTAAGTATAGAGCCGTTTAAAGGCACCTCTTTCTTTTGTTTCTATTTAAAAAAATAAGGTAATCGCTGCTACAGTATAACCTGTATCACGGGACAGTTTACAAATATGAAATTAACAAACACAAATAACACCCAGACTCAGAGCAAGTGCCTCTGGTTTACACAAAGACACTTGCCCGGCCCCGGAGTCGAAACCGGGACCCCATGATGCAAAGGCGGCGCATCTAAGCCCTAGACCAACAAGGCAGTCAACCTATTTAGTAGTAGCATATCAAGAATAAAAATATAATACTACGCGAACAAAGTAGAAGCAAAAAGCAAGGCTATAAAAATAATTATAATAAAAATGTAACATCCTGTACGTAATAGTACGCGGTTACCATTTTTTATCGAGTTAAAAGGATTTCGGTTAAAGCATTAAACACAGTAGCAAGTGTAGCCACATATAAAAAAGAATTTGTCGGTGAGTCGTTTGTATTGAGAAGGGATCTTTTAATCGTATAAATCAAAGTCGGATTTAAATTCGATGTGATTAAATAATGATAGGTCAACGAGACCCTTTTTATATTACTCGTTGGTTTTAGGCGTGTTTGTTTTGTAAGTACTCATATCTGTGTATGTTTGTACGCATAAACACGTTTGTGTATAATATTAACTGACGGAGAAACATCCTAATATGATTTTTTATTTGTAATTGTGTATTCGTATTATGAATGGTGCAGTTCTTATTACAATCTAGCTAAGGCTAAAAAGTAATGTGTACCTGTTCTAAATTACTACCGAATAAATAAACTAAGGCAATGTCCACTAGCACTTGCCTTATTGTCTTTATAGCCGAACGTCCACCGCCACCTAAAATAAGTTAGTTTAGTTTAGCCTGCATAGTTGAACCAGTTTTTCGTACACGTGCGTCCACCGACGGTGAACTTAGTTGTATGAAAAACTGGCTTAACTTTGCAAGCTAATCTAAACTAACTTATTTTAGCTGGCGGTGGACGTTCGGCTTAAATGTAACTCTGTAAAGAGATTTTTGGAAAACCTCAAAATCATAAGTACTCCTAATTATGGTAAAACTAGCTTTTGCGCGCGGCTTCGCCCGCGTGGGCTTCGAACCGTGCTTATCTCTATGCAAATTTATTTTTTTGTTATTGTGACTAAACTATGATAGTTAGATATGTGCTCTCGTAGACTTTTTTGTGGATCATTATAAGACCTACAAACCCGTAGTACATCATTTTGTTCTATTGTCAATAGCTTTTGCAGCGCACGCATAAACAGATTTTCGATTTTACACCTTGGTTGTAACGGGACAGCGCACCCATGCAGTGCCCGGCCTCCTGGGGTAGTCCCTGCGAATGTTTCCACATGTAATCAATGAGGGGTCACATTCGCCAACCTCAGCAATGGCGGCTATCACCTCCGGACATGTAATGGAGGCTTCCAGCTCCATCAACCTGAGTTCGGCCATTTTTTCAGGCCTCGTTACTTTAACGAGAGCTGGATCGACAACCCTTTTTAAATGCTCCGCAAAGTTGTCTGCAGTTTGGGCACTACCTGCACCAGGGAACACCATGAGTGGCGCCCCGGTGGCGGTGTAACGGAAGCGGACATCTGCGATCCCAAGCTCTTTGATGCTGAGGTGCTTTTTCGCCTCCGTTAACACCGATTCATATGTCATGCCCTTTTCTGCCGCCTCTGGGTGCAGAGTCATGACAACCGCAGCAGACCTTGGCGCCCTAAGGTGTGGCTTGTGTTTGCTCGGCTTGTCCTTTTTCTGTGTGTTGCGGCCCTTGGATTGGGTCCGCTCTCTTCTCGCGGCATTTTTGGACCTGACACGAGTCCAGCCATCTGGGTTGTTCGCAGGAGCAGAGGACATCAGTTCCCGTTCCGCGTCCTCAACTCTCCTGGCTGCCATACTCTTTTTCTTGGCCTTGCGCTTTTTTCGCTTGGCCTTCCCTTCTGTAGGGGCTTGTGGCTGCGTACTCGACTCCGGCCTGGCGGAATCTACGGCCTCCATCGCGTCCTCACGTCTGGTTGTTTGTTCAACCACTGTGGGAGGAACTGGCACCCTACTTCGGCTCTCGTCATGCGCGGGGGCCTTAGTGGCGTTAGTGCTCACTGGGCCAGCCACGGCCCTTGCATATGTCGCCGTTTTGACAGCGAGTTGTGCAGCTCTCGTCTGTGTCGTTGCCGCCAGAGGGGGCGTGACCGTAGTTGGAGGCACCTTGGTCGAGGTGCTCGGAACGGAAGAGCTCTTTAGCCTTGCCAGCGATGACTTTTTCTCCCTGCCTCTGAAACTGCGTTCTGGGCAGGTAGTTTAACCGCTGGGCTACGTACGCTTGACTTCTCGACGATCACATCACTCGCCTTCACAACCTTCTTCCTCTCATTACTCCCGTTCTCCGCTTCCAACTTTCCCTTTTCAGAGAAACCGCAAGATGTGCCCCCCCCCCCCCCGGAGTACGAGGGGCAGACCGCCTCCCCGCAAGGAGAGACAGTGCGGGATTCCCCAGCTGACAGCGTCGAGCTGGGACCCGCCCGGGGACTAGTTTTCATGTTGCGACTTGTCATGATTATTAATCTCACCAAACGTCCAAGAAAGAAAAGAAGGCGAAAGATTATAGATATGATAGGAAAGAATATGTGAATAGAAACAAAACAAAACGAAGGAGAACAAAAACAACGAAATAGAAACCAAAAGATAGTATATATATACATATTTTTTTAATTAGATATTAAGCAAAACCATATTAAAATTGATATTATATAACAGATTGTGCCGCTCTTCGTCTGGCCTCTCCCCGTGGGTCCGCCCGGCATGGGTGACCCTGAGCCGGTATGGCCCCAACGGATCCTAAAGGCACGCAAGCCCCCTCACCACAGCAAGGTGGCGGCACGGTCGAGGGGGAATAACGAAACCCCTGCACTAGGTATAACCTGTATCGCGGGGGCAGTTTACAAACATGTGATTCACGAACACAAATGACACAAATGACACCCAGACTCAGAGCAAGTGCCTCTGGTTTAGACAAAGACACCCGTTGATCCAAAGTCGGCACATCCAACTCCTAGACCAACGACGCAACCTATTTTTAATGGAAGAATAACACAAAATAATTGTACAATATTTTACTTAAAAGCTGTGTTATGCTCTAACATTCTTAACGTTCAGTTAAAAGCTCAGAAGAATCCAGTAAAAAGATAACCTAGAACTGAGGGCTCGGTAACTAAGGCATAAATCAAATGGCTACAACATAAATCCATCAGCGTTGGCTTAAACATAAAAACTTCACTAGTTTTAGGGTTCCTTATTGGATGCAGTTAAAAACGTTGTCTCCCGTTTGTTCGAACTTCATACCCAATACTGAGTCAGGCCTCCTCCCATCGCAGGGAGGGAAAACCAATCAACTACTTAGTGTCACCACCTCATTCCATCTTGAGGTTGTCGTAAGAGCATACAAAAGGAAATGACAAGGCCGAAAACCTAGAAGGAAAACTTGTTACGAAGTCTAGTGCCAACCCGTCTGGCCAGCGTGGACAGTAGACTAATTACCCGCCATGTAGTTCTAGACCCGACCCAGCAGGGGGTTATTTATGGGCTGTGTAGTTGTGTACGGAACCTCACTGCCGCTACACAGACAATAAAAATTGAGACCAAAAAAATTAAATTTTAAACTTACACTAAAACGCTTCCCGGGTTTAATCAGCTTAACAATTACGCCCCTATCCAATTACAGAGATGCTATCACAAAAACTCCGTATAAATAGTGGTATTGTTTGTTTAGTTAACCCTTTTAATAAGACGGATGCAAGAAACTATGGATGTGGCATCCAATTCTCTGTGTAATGGCATTCCGAACCGGTGGTAAAAAATTAAATGATTAAATTATTTTTCTTATGTTTTTTGAATTATCACTACATAATATAAAACAAAGTCACTGTCCCTCCCTATGTATGCTTAAATCTTTAAAACTACGCAACGAATTCAAAATTCAAAAGTCGGAGGAATGTTTATATGTATAATACGTGCAGAATTGCACCCGTGCGAAGCTAGGGCGGGCCGCTAGTTATATTATATAATTATTCTCGATGGCTGCCGCGTGCGTCATGCTTGTGAACAGGTGCCGTTGCTGGGGGTCGGTTGGCTTGGGCATTACAAGGTTACTATTGTCGACTAGATCTGGCTGATGTTTGGAACTATTGCGCGAGTTTGCTCTCACAAATCAGTCTTATAACCAGTCTTGTACCCAAATGGCGATCTAAAAAGAGCAACTACAGAGTTTCTTGCCGGCTCTTCTCTGTAGAGGTGCATTCCGAACCGGTGGTAGATGGTAAATAATTAATTTTAAATGGTAAATTTTAAATTTTATTTTTTGTTTGACCTGTCAAAAGAGCTCTAATGAGCCAACTTGATTAAATGAGTTTTGATTTTGATTCGAATAAAACACATTTTGATTTTAAGTGCTGAGCCGGGCTTCCCCCCATCACATCACAGAAATTAGCCTACTGTGTCACGCTGGCCAGACGGGCACACGGTAATGTTTCAAGTTTGCCTTATCTTGTCGCTAGGTTTTATGTAATTTCCTTCGTCCGCAAACAAAACTTGTTGCAATCAAAATAGTTTAATTCTAATAAACTCTTGAGAGTGATGATTTACGTTTACGTTCTTACGTTTACACGATTATTACACATTGAAATTAAACACTTTTAACGGATTTATCGCGTGTGATATTACATTATTTAATTCCCGACGTTTCGAATGCTTTGCAGCTGTCGTGGTCACGAGAGAGACTAGATGACAGTTGTCTGCAAAAGTACAGAGAAACAATTAAGAGAGTGCTTGGAAATCGTGAGATAAGTAATTGTTCTCTACGACTAGTTCGCAAAGCTAATCCACGGAAAAGTACTGATAAAACCTTTGTCGTTCCATTGTACTTAACCGTGTTGATTTCCATCCTTGTAGCCAGAACTTAATTTAATTAAAAGGTTCTTTTTATAAAATTAATATTTCAGGTTGGTGCCTTTCGGATCGAACCAAACTAGTTAGTAATATGTCCACAGTTATTGTCATGGTGCATAGTTAGTTCCTTTAGTAAGCTCATACACTATGTATTCTAACTACATTCGAATATAGAACTACCGGTAATAATCTAGTTAAATACCTATAAGCTTATCCATTTATAATCATAACACCACATCAAATAAGTTTCGTACATCCATGTTTTCTCTTAAAAAGATTCACCCGTTCCCTTTCGTACCTTAATAGCATATTGTTACTGAGTTATTATGATGCGAACAGACGTGCTTTTGTCTGTTTGTCTATTCGATGTTTAATAGCGGCGTCATTCATACGACCCTTATTTATTTTACTTTCTGTAATACGAAAATATCGCTTTGGTATTATTTTCAATTTGTGATTTACCTCCAATTGTTGAAGTTTGTATTCGGTAAGAAGATTATAATGGGCAACTTAGCTGATGAGATATTGAATTTCAATCATAGTATTTTTTTAAATTAATGTATCTCTGAAATCTGTCATTGTTGTATTTTTCTTACGTCGTGCATTGGTGCCTGTATGTAACATTTGACTTTTTGTAGTGTCAAATAAAATATTATATAAAATAAAATTTATTGACGAAAACATACAAGTATTAATAAGAAAAACTTAAATAAAACTAACCAATAAAATATACTTTTAGATGAAAATAACCTACCTAAAAATAAATGCATATTTACAAATTGTATAAATGTGCTAAACCACTGTCGCAAGGTAGAGTTTCCAAAAGGCTGGCTGCATTCCCGCGTTGGATAGCGACACCCAATCGCTGTGCTGGATATGAGCCAGCCATCAGTTCCCCCGTGACCGTTATATTAAATTATCGTCAAATAAAAATAGTTTTACGAAATTAAAACTATTACACTCTTTGAAATTATATTTACATTGTGTATATTTAACAGCAGCTACCGCGAGCAGATCTACCCGAGTTCTAATGCAATTTTTTCCCACCATTAGATTTTCATAATCTACACTAATATATAAAGCTGCAGAGTTTGTTTGTTTGTTTGAATGCGCTAATCTCAGGAACTACTAGACCGATTTCAAAAAATCTTTCAGTGTTAGATAGTCCATTTATCGAGGAAGGTTATAGGCTATATTTTATTTTCAAAAGAATTAGTGATTTGCGATTATGTAAACCAAGGTGTAAAATCGAGAACCTATTTATGCGTGCGCTGCAAAAACTATTGGCAATAGAGCAAAATGATGTACGACGGGTTTGTAGGTCTTATAAAAGTCTACAAAAAAGTCCCCGAGAGCACATATCTAACTATCATAGTTTAGTCGCAATAACCGATTTTATGTTCATAAAAAATATGCATAGAGATAAGCACGGGTTCAAAATCCACGCGGGCGAAGCCGCGCGCAAAAGCTAGTTATAGATACAAAAGAGAAGGAAGAAGAAAAACTTGACACAAAACCCTGTGTCAAGTTGTCTGTCCAGCGTGGCACAGTATGCTCCATGACACGATTTTTCGCTGATTATACAATGTTAAAGAGGTTAACAATATTTGTTTGTATTTGTATAGGCTTAATGCATTTTACATAATAAAATTACTTATACAAAAAAAACTGTTTTAATTTCTTAAACAAGTTCTCGGTACAGTAACTGTAATAAAATATTAATAAATGTATAATTAAAAGTCTCTTAAAATTTTCCAACATTAACTACATAAAAAATATCTTGCTGACCTAACCGAATAAATATCTCTTAAAGTCACGTTTATTACATAAATAAAGCTAACACCAAGAAATCTTAATGAGATCTTCGATATAAAGTTGGTACATTGCCGAACGACTCTACACGCAGTCGTTGAAGCGTGCGGCTGTTCAAGTATATCTTTCGTTTAGTTTTTAAAGTATTCGCTTCGAATTCCTGAAACATATTCTGCCTTAATTTATTGCCGGTTTTAAAATTTAAATTTTAAAGAAATATAAAATTATTTAATCATTTAGTTTTTACCACCGTTTCGGAATGCCATTCCACAGAGAAAATACTTATATTATTGATTTTGGTACTTATATTATGATAAAGTTTCCAAATACATACACTTTTTTATATTTCTCAATCGATTAAGCTGAGAAATACGTAAAGATTCATGTTCATTTTCAGAAGTTAAATTTATATTAAATTTGATACATAGAGGGACACATAGAGTGCTGCAGATTCAATCGTAAATAAAACTTGGACGCTGATATTATTTAATCCCTATATGCATAATATTGTGCAAGTCGATGAACGAATGCAGTGTAAATGGTCTCTCGAATACTCATAACGCTTCATGATCTATAATTAACACCTTTTTAAAACTATATGATAATTTTACACGTAATTCCATTCTGTTGATAAATCGTCGTTGGATCTTACGTGATAACGAATTAAAAACCAAGGTTCCTTTCAAATACTACTACTACTCAGCCCACATATCGTCCCCGTAGAGGGAGAAATAAGTAAGTCTCCAAAAACATGTAGTTAAATTTCGACCTAAGCTATCAGCAACTTAAGTTGAAAATGGCCAAACATTTTTCGTAGACTTAGTTACTTCTTCCTCTACCGAGACGATTATAAATAAATAATAAATATCCTTGGACATTTATGCTTATGATTGTTGAGTTGGGCCTCCTCCAGTTACATGGAGGGAAATTAGCCTACTGTGTTACTCTGGCCAGATGTGTTGGCACAGGGTTTTGAATCAAGATTTCCTTCCTTACTGCTAGGCTATCGGCCTTGTCATTTCGTTTTTTTTCGGCTTGCACGACCTAAGGATGGAATGGGTTGGTGACACAATGTATTCTAAATCCACCACCACGCAGAGAAGTAGGTGCCTTAGACATGCCTATGTCCTAATTATTATCGGTCTCAATTTAATCTACAACTATATAGGTTTGTATTTATTACGCCTGTGCGTGTTTTTGGTACAAAAACAATCTTCTTCCAAACTACTAAACCAATTAAGACAATTTGTGAGAGAATTTTTCGAATGATAGAGTTATGTGGTAACAAAGATTTTAAAAAACATACCACTGAATAGAATACCAAATTTCCAAAGAAACTCAGCTCGGTTCAATTTCTAATTTAATCTATTAATTTTCACTTAGTATGCAAAATGTTTTGACAGTAATTGGTTCGATGTACTTCGCGCTGAAAGCGCTTGGGATTAGCATAATTTTAACAAACAGTCATTTCGTTGGAAATTGTAAGCTCCGAAATATGTCTGGACAACCATAGTTTAATTAATATAAATGTATTAACTTTCAACCTGCATGACTCTGGGACCACCCGTCTGGCTATCGTCACATGATATGAAAACCCCTCCATTAAATTGGCTGAGACTATGGGTTGAGATGCAGATGACCTTCTGTTCTGTAGTGGTAGTTTCTGCATGAATGTGAGTGAACGCAGGGATTGTGAGCGATCAAGGGAGATGGAGGGATTGTAGGAGTGAGGAATTGTGTATGAAAGGTGTGAATGTAGGTATGACGTCTGTATATGTGTGTGTGGAGACTACCACCTAGTGTGGGACGATGGCCGTAAGATGATAATGGTATTTATAAATATGACGATTTATACATATGAGTTTAAACCTACGTAAATAAAGTTCCTTTTGAGTTTGAGTTCATGACTATGTAAGTGTGAAGTAAAATCATAGATACATACTTACATTAGCTTTAGTGATGTGTTACTATGGAAGATAAACTTTGAAAGGAAATAATAAGCATTATATTTCCATACTATATCTATGGTGGCTATTTTTTTTAAATTATTTTTATAAAACGATTTGGCCGTCCCTAAAGCAAACCACGGATAGTCATATCGGCGAGATCTCGATGCGCGGGAGTGCATTCTGTAAGTGTAGGGTTGTCAAATTAACAAAATAAATAACTCTTTAAACCCTCCTCTTTAAACTCGTAAGTGCGCCGCAATTAACTTTCCGCGCTTTTTTTGATTTTGGAACATCTTAGTGTTCAGTGTTGAATCAAGACTGGCTGGTACGACGGCACATAGTCGGGCGCCACCGAGCCGGCTGAATAAAACAAAAAAAATTAAACAATACATTTTCATATTTGCGAAAATGTCTCAAATGCATTTTCGCAAATATGAAAATTAATACATATAAGTTTTCAGTTGTTTTATTATTAGATACCAATTAATTGTAATAAAAAAATATAAGTGCCTGTTATTTTCTCATAAGTGTGTATCACTCGGGCGCCAATGTCCAAGGATATTTATATATTTATTTAATTCTTCTTCTACTCTAGAATGCCTCACTTCGCTCTGGATTCAAAAAAGGGGCCCTCGCCGTAAAAATATTACTTTGCTCCCTTGTGATACTATCTACTATTTTCTAATAATAGATTTGGCAGCCCTGAGTCACGTTTCGTGTTTCATTCTATGGCAAATAATGGAATTTATAATAGGCGTCTATAGATTAAAATCTTAGCTTTTTATGGTTTCATCTTAGTCATCAGTCTGTGAAGGTTTATTTGAAGCAGTATTAAGTGTCTATTGTTGAAATGATTGATTTATATTCCACTAGCTTCTACTCGCGGCTTGGTGTTTTATAAGAAAAAAGCTGTTTTCTTGAGTTTGTTTCGGGTAATCCTAGCTGTACGGAACGGAGTTTAAAAATTCTTTCATTATATTAATGCTACATTATCACTGATTAATATAGGCAGATTAAATTTTTAATTGCAAGAAAAAAATGTCCACCCGTGCGAAGCCGGGACTGACCGCTAGTCATTTGTGATTTTCAAATATCGTGATTGGTACACATTTTAAGGTAGCGGGTCTGAATCAACCAAACAAACAGACAGACAAAAAATGTTAAAATGTTGTTTTAGTGTGTACATCAAAATGTACTTAGTAAAAAACTGTTATTTGAATATCACAAACAGACACTACAGTTTTGTTTATTTGTATAGATTTGTAAAAAATATAGTTTCGTGCAAAGAAATCTCAAAGCACATTCCTCCAAAATGTACATTCAAAGTTAATAAGGTTGGCTATTCAAAAGTTAAGCTCTAAAGTTTAGAGCCTGACATTCCTTAGTGTTAGACGTCTAGAGTCTTAACTATTAGCTCGACCGGTTCCCATCTTAAATTAAGTTGTTACAAAATTGTGCCGAGATTCGTAAGCGAGCACCTACTGCGCAATGAGCCTATCATTGTGAGTCTCGTGGCACAGTGCAAAGGACAGTAAGTAAACCTGTAGATGTATCAGAATATTTGACTGCCTCGTTGGGCTAGCGGTTTGACGTGCCGCCTTTGGATCACGGGGTCCTGAGTTCGATACCGGGGCCAGCCCAGTGTCTTTGTGTTCGTGTTTGTACCCGTGAAAATAAATAACCTACTGCAGGGGTTACGATTTCTTTTACAGAAAAAAAATATATATTATAAATATTGTATGTGTATTAAGTATATATATTATAATATGTATCAATAACAAGGACACCCAATACCGATTCTGAATCATTGGTTCATAAAGTACGTCATTTAATATTTCATAACGTAATACTTAATTCTTAATTTATGACACGGATCGCATCGATATATTGTGAAGGTATGGTAAGTATATAGGTAACTTTATTTACCTGAAGTTTCGGCGCGGATTGCCGTGGATCGAATGTTTCTTAGATGTACTACTGTTTTAATCACTGTGGTTATGGGAAGAGACGCCCACACTTCATTGTCTATAACCAATGTTCCTTAATGCTAACACCTTTGCTCATAAATAATTATACGCTCTAAACTGCAATAGTAACATTACGGTTTTAAGAAGAGATATAGATACCTATTATATGTGGTGATTGTTAAAAGCAGCCGCTGAATGTCTGGTACAATGCTGATGACGCCTATCAGGGATGGTCTAAAACTCCAGAAAACCCAGACCTCATTTACTTAGGACGTACTTCGATAGTCGATTGCCCGCTTAACTGGTCAACCCGTTGATGCGCCACAGTAAATTGCGTTCTAGTGAACCTGTGGCGTTCCAACCGATATGTGTGAGGGTATAAATGACCCGGGATGGGTATACCGCCAGGGTTTTAGTGGGTAATGTCTGGAGCATTACCCAGCGACACCAAAAAATCTTGCAACAGTTTCCGCACGTTTTGATGTCTCTACCAACGGCCAGGACAAGAAGGAAAATTAGGTTATAAGTAGTTACCTTCCATGTAACTGGAGGAGGCCCGACTCACCAGTGAGTCGTTTATAGGCTGAGCAGTAGCAGATAATGCCAGTCAGTTCTACACTAGTTGAAAGTAGAAGAACACTAGAAACACATATACACTAGAAGAAGTAGTAGTATAGTTTAATCTATACAGACCACTAGAGGTTTTGTAAAATAACGAAATCTACTCATTCCTCCCTCAGTTTTTGTAGGTTCTTGTGTCTATTTATAGCAGACAGAGAAACTGCAATGTGTGAAGAAGCATTTTGAACGCCTAATAATATCAAGCAAATTGACAAGTCGATCATCTCATTCTATTCAGTCTTTCTATAAAAATCGACACTTAATAAAATTAGGGTTCTTTCAGACCAATGTGTAACCGTCTAATACTAGGTTTTTAAATTGCAGATGAAATGAATTTTCATGATATTTAAAAGTCCAATGTAATATAAACTGATTCATCACGAACCATGAGGCCTCGAATATGAAATTTAGAATATTTGTTTCATCGAGTAGAGGTCAGATACGACAGATTTTTTTAAATGTTCACCCGTAAAATGCGAACGCTAAACACATTTGCCGAATCCTTTAATTATTTATTTAGGACTAGCGATCCACCCCGGCTTCGCATGGGTGCAACGATGAACATCTAAATTGATCAGTGTTGCTCTACAATAATAGGCATGTATTATACATATAAACCTTCCTCTAGAATCACTCTATCTTTTAAAAGAAACCGCTTCAAAATCCGTTGCATAGTTTTAAAGATTTAAGCATACATAAGGACAGACAGACGACAGCGACTTTGTTTTATACTATGTGGTGATTTCCAACAGAGAATACAATACACATTCAAATTTACGAGATAATTCAATACAAATTCTTTTGCTTCTCTAATTAACGGAAACCATATATGACATAAATATAACAGAAATGAAATAAAGAGATCTTACGAACTTAAATTGATAAAACCATATTGTAAATATCTAAATATTTTGTTTAAGAATTATACTACTACTCAGCCCATCAATTGCCCACTGCTGAGTCGGAATAAAATTAATAATAATATAATTATTTCTTATAGAATTAAGAATTATAAAAAAATGATAAATATAAAAATAGAGATTATTCGAACAAAAGAAACTAATAACTTGGACTTAATCCAAAACAGCACTAATTGACACAGTGAAATAAAATGATAAAAATAAAAATATGGTAATGGGTCTCGTGCAATCAATTCCTTCAGCGATCAACATTATTTAGGTGTGTACGGACTAAGTTATTATACCTGCCCACAGATATAATAATACTAAGGACCTTTTTTTTTTTTGTTTTCGCTGGGGAAATGCTTTATGCATACCACCCCACCCCGGGGGAAAGGTCGGTGATTATGTGGGACTCCGACAAGGGTCGTCTACCCAAGAGTCGTTTACCCACTAAAACCCCAGCGGCATACCCTCACACGACGCGCTTGGGGCGCCACCAGTTCGCGTAAACGCATTCTACTGTGACGCCCCGGCGTGGTGCCCGCAACGCGGGCAAGCGACTATCAGAGAGGGCGTCCCGGTACACTGGGACGCCCTCAGTCATCGAGGCTTTCGTCGGTGGTGGCTCCCCCGAACCACCACCGGCCTCCTCGGCGAGGGCAGAAGGGGCCCGCACCGTCACGAACCCCCCTCCACCCCCGCCTCCGTCCGCGGCGCGGGTCACCCGGAGCTCCCTCCCTTGCGACCCGCCCCGCTGCCCCCTTCTGCGACATCGGCCCCGCAGAAGGAGGCCCGTCAGCCCTCGGGCCTAATAATACTAAAGACCTGCCTAAGGAATTGGAAAAAATATCTAAGTCTCTCGACGAACTGGAAAGTGTGTTGTATGGGTGGATCATTCTGGAAATAGGGGAATGCATGACCAGATTTAGATTTGTGCGGTATCGCGGGATTTTGAGGAGAGGTTGAGGCTGGCGTGGGCTTCTAGAAGGGACGTTAATACAAAGCCTTCTAAGTTATAAGATAACAATAAAGTTGGAACGGAACCCTTAAATTTAAATTGGGCTCACTCTAATCATTTCGTTCTGCTATCATTTCCTACACGAATCACGAGAAGCCGTGACGTGGCAACACTATTCAATGTAAATACGATTTGATTGATGGGTGGACGCGGCGATTTCCGTCAGGGTAATTGCTCATCGTAATACACTTCCGTTCCAACAATAGACTGCAGGTGATATTGAGATATTACCGAGCTCATTTGTATATTGCTTTGTTAAATAAAAAAAGTCTAAAATGTTTGTAAAATCAATCATTGATTGCTATTCCGTGTAGTAATGGATTTAGAAAACACAATGTCACCAACCCATACCATTAGGGTGTCGTAAGAGGCGACTAAAAGAACGCAAGAGGCAGATCACCTAGCCCCAAGAGACAGAAAACTTGACACAAGCCCAGTGTCAACCCGTCTTGCCAGCGTGGCACAGTAGGCCAATTTCCCTACATGAATTTGGAGGACGCCTGACTCAGTAGTGGGTCATAAATGGGCCGAATCGACGAAACGACTTCCTTCAATCAGAAAGGTATATTCATCATCATAAACGGAGCCCTAAAAATACGTGGTCACAAGGTCACTTGCAAAGTAGAGTCTTTCGTATCAAGTTTTCTTTCTCTTGCAGCTAGGTTTACGGCCTTGTCATCATTTAACGGTGGTGACACTATGTATTCTTAATCCATAATGACACGAAGGAACACATATATATATATATAATCTTTTATTACACTGGGCTGCAAAACTAAGTATCACACTTTTAAAATTGCAATAACTTTTTAAGTACACAAGATATACCTACTTTCGAAATAAAAAGGACTCGAAAAAAAGTTTGTAGAGTTTGCTATAGTTACATAGAAAGCTGATAACATTTGCTATAAAAAGTTTATATTTTAAATTTCTAACTTCTATAGTTTAGAAAAAATGGATATATTAAAAGTGTAGTACTTAGTACTGCAGGTCAGTGTATATAAGCTGTGCGTCTGTAGAATGCTTTGCCATTGTCGGTAAGGTGGGCTCAATCGTTGACGAACTTCAAAAGTATGGTGAAGGAACATTACTTGACTTTCTGTTAAAGTTGTACTTAATATGTTTAATTGTTAATATGTATATGTTTTATTGTTATTATCTATAAAAGCATATCATAACTACACTGGAACTACGCATATTGGTTTCTTGTTCCAGCTAACTCCATCCAACGGTAACTTTTAGCAATAGGACCGCCATTTTTTTGTACAATGTTCGTGTTTATGTTTCTTTTGTGTACATGTGCAATGAAGAATATACATTAAACACATTGTACCAACCCACCTGGCAAGCCTCACAAAGTAGGCTAATTTCCCTTTTTGATTTTGGAGGAGACTTGACCCAGGTCTAAGTCTGTTGTGAGTAGGGAAAACAAATAGTTAAAGTACATGAAATTGTGATGAGTCGAAATATTGTTGAGTGCAGATGTCCGTTTATGTAGCACGCATATCTACGCATGAGCCATCCGTTTCCTTGGGATCTCATGGGTAATGCATGGCGTGAGTCCGATGCACTCTGATGAATCTAGAGGTCGCCGGTTCCGCCATCGCATATAATCATAGCTCGCTCTTAAGGTGCGACATAAAGGAATGAAACTCGACACGTACTTGCTGTTAGCGACATAAATCGAAAATATATATCTAGATAACTTATGAGTATTCTTAACTCATGGTGGTTTTCGTACTAATACTTAGCCCATAAATGACCCACTGCTGGGTCAGGCCTCTTCCAGTTACAGGGAGTGTAATTAGCCTACTGTGCCACGCTGGGCCGTCAGAAAGCCCACTACTGAGTCGGGCCTCTTCCAGTTACAGGGAGTGTAATTAGCCTACTGTGTCACGCTAGCCAGATGGATTGGCACAGGATTTCGTTTCAAGTTTTCCTTTTCATACTGCTAGGTTCTTACGACACCCTTAAGATGGAATGGGGTGGTGACACTAATTATCCTGAATCTGTCACGACACGGAGTTGCACCAAACACGTTCTTTTTATTGTATATTAAATTTAATATATCTCAACAACCCTATTTATTTGTGTGTTAGCCTACTAAAATAAGAGAAATTTGATACAGTCAGCAATATCACTACATAGTATAAAACAAAGTCGCATTCTTCTATCCGTCCCTATGTATGCATAAATCTTTAAAACTACGCAACGGATTTTGAAGTGGTTTTTTTTAATAGTTAGCGTGATTCAAGGGGAAGGTTTTTAAGTATGACCCACCCCCGCTTTGCACGGGCGAAGCCGGGGCGGGCCACTAGTCGAGTATATTGCTATCACTATAGATCTCCAAAACACATCGACACAAATCAAATCGGTGTTGTCGCGGCCCGACATTTGTATTGCAATGAGTTTGTTAACGGTTCTGACTGATACATTATTGATGTCCCGACACCTCGGTCGGAGCTCCAACATTGTGTGTCCCACAAAACAATAAGAGCCCAAATTAACTTTGACGCTGTGAGTAATCATATTAACTACCTTGCTCCTTCCCAATCTCATTTGGATTAGCACTAACTTAACATTAACAACACGCCAACTTGATCTTTAAGAATAGATAGTGTCTCCACCCCATTCCATCTTTAGGTTGGCGTAAAAGCCGGCAAAAGGAGAAGGCCGATAACTTCTGGGAAAGTTATCGGCCTTCTCCGGGAAAGGGGGAATACTTTATACAAAACCCTGTGCCAACTGTTTGGACCCTCCTTGCAACTGGAGGTAGCTCTACTAAGCAGTGGGTGCAGCAATGCTGGAGGTTGGTTAAGGTCGCCGCAAAGCAATGGGTGCGGGCGGCTCAGGACTGGAGATCCTTGGGGGAGGCCTATATCCAGCAGTGGACGTCTCTTGGCTGAAATGATGATTATTATGAGCGTCCAACATTCTCAGCCCCTAATCTAAAGCCGTGTTCACACGACCATGCGACAATTACCGCGCAGGCATTGTTCCTAGTCGGGTAATAATTACACGCTTTACTGCCGGTTAAGGTCGCTGTGGACGATTTAAGAGTTGCCACCGCTAGGGTTGGTAGTATTACCAACAAAGTGTGTGGAATTGAAACCAGGATTAGCAAGTGTCTTAATGCAAGCTGTCAGAACAACAGGCCCGGGAACGCCTGCCTCTCATCACATGATCCACGAGGGATATGTATACAAATATGTATGATATGTGATATTTACTATGTATATATCACCATTCCGCGTGGTGACGGATTTAGAATACACAGTGTCACCAACCCATTCTATCCCGAGGGTGTCGTAAGAGGCGACTAAGGGAACGGCAGAGGCAGATCATCTGGCCGCAAGAGAAGGAAAACTTGATACAAACCCTGTCCAACCCGCCTTGCCAGCGTGGCACAGTAGGCTATTTCCCTCCATGAAATTGGAAGAGGCCTGACTCGGTAGTGGGTCATGCACGGGCTGAAACGACGATATCACCAATCCAAATCATCCAACTACATGAAGGGTAATAAGCCTTTTTTATCTTTTTTTTTTACCCGTGGTAAAATCTTTTATAGACTATTCCCGCCAGTCTGGGGGTATGTGGGAGTCCCCTCCGCCTCAGAGAGAAGACGGAGGCACTCCCACTAAACGTCCCTGGGTTGTACCGTCCCGCGCTTGCTGTCCCGTGGGTCCTGACTGTATCTCCACCGGAGGGTAATAAGCCTACTGTGCCACGCTGGCCAAACAGGTAGGCACAGGGTTTAGTGTCAAGTTTTCCTTCTCTTGCGGCTAGGTTATCAGTCGTCATTCCCTATTGTCATCGCTCGCGCGATGATGCGTCCGTCCTGTCCGTCCGACAAAAATGATTGCGTGACAGTGCGATCAAACATACTGATTTCTACTGAATGTCCCATTGAAGGTCGTGCGATCATGCGATGCGACCAAATTGTTTAAACGCATCGTATTGATCGGACGACCGTGTGTTCAAATACTCTGTTATACACTAAATGTCATATGGTTCGATTCCATGGATTCCTAAGATGATATTTGAAGAGAACTTAATTAATAAAATGCGTGCTCATCCCATTGTTTGGAATAAATGGACTCTAAAAACAGGCTGAATAATGACAAAGAGTGGGCTATTATTGCAATGAATTTGAATAAAATAAGAAGATTAAGTGAAATGCTTTAATAAAACTTACAATATTATTATTGATTGATAAAACTTATTATTAGGTATTAATCATCGCACGACCGTAATAGGACAAAAGTTATTTCATCGCGCGATCGGTTTCATCGCACGATATAATCGCATCGCGACATCGCACGAGCGATGGCAATAGGACGGCGCCTCAGGATGGAATGGTGACACAATGTATTCTTAATCCGTCACCACACGGACAGTGAGAGAGCGTACATTGTGCCAGTATTCATAAACAGGACAACACAGCAGGTAATGATGATAACCAAAGTTGGCATTATACGAAAGCTTTGACATATATCGACATTTAAAATATTGTTTGCCAACCCTAAATGATATTGTTTGAAGCCAGCCCATTGAACAGAACTTAGTGAATGGTTCAGCAACCGAAACCGCTACGCTAGAGTATCCCTCACTTAGCATAATTATGTTAATATGTGTGGTCTGTTTGGTAAATGATGTAGAATAAACAATGTCACATAACCTCCCCAGACCGAGGGTGTTTTAGGGTCGGCGAAGAGACTAATACAGAAACAATTAAAATTCAACCTAAAACGCTTCAGAATACAACTGTGTTTATGTCGCTCGCCGTCATTGTATTTCGTTGTACCAAATACAGTTGTTGTGTTTGACGACAAGGTTGGCGCAGTGGTTGAGCGATCGACTGCTGCGCAGCATGTCGCGGGTTCGATTCCCGCACGGAAGAAATATTTGTACGACCTACAAGTATTTGTTCCGGGTCTGGGTGTTTTCTATCTATAATATGTATGTATTTACAAAAAAAATGTATATAACGTTACCATAACTCAAGCATTAAGTTGCTTAGCTTGGGACGAGATGACGTTGTGTGAAATGTCCAAGGATAAAAAAAAAGAAAATTAGTCTCTTCGCAGTCCCACTCCGTCCGTCGGCGCTCTGATATGGCTGGACCGCAAAGGAAATGACAAAGACGAGAACCTAGCTGTAAGAGAAGGAAAACTTGATACGAATCCCTGTGCCAAGCCGTCTGGCCAGCATGGCACAGTGATTAGAGCAAGCCCGATTCAGCAGTGGATGAGTAGAAATAGTAGACCTTTATAAATAAATATAAATATCCTTGGACATTTCACACAACGCCATCTCGTCCCAAGCTAAGCCACTTAATGCTTGTGTTATGGTAACGAGATGGATGATAAACTACTTACATACAATTTTTTTTTGTAAATACATACATATTATAGATAGAAATGACACCCAGACTCCGAGCCAGTGCCTCTGGTTTAGACAAAGACACTTGCCCGACCCCGGAATCGAACCCGGGACCCGTTGATCCAAAGGCGGCACATCTAACCACTAGACCATACCCATAGCCTTTCATCTTTTACCGAATTCAGAGCCCTAATTGTGGAGACTCATAAGTAAGTTCTGAGTTCTTATGAGTCTCCCTGTGATGGGAGGAGGCCCGAATCAGCACTGGGTAATTTGTGGGCTGAGTATTCGTTTATGTAAGTTGGTTAACAAACAGCCTAATTTAAATGAGTCCCTAAAACAGTTCTGTCACGTTTTTGTGATTAGTTGGTAATAGCAGAACTTGATTAAGTAACATTGAGGTTAATTAGAAAATTTTGCTATTCATCAACAAATAATGTCATCATCATCGTCTTAGTGTATAAATTACCCAGTACCGAGTCGGTTTCTACCAATTCCGCAGGAGGAAATTTACCACATGGGCCACGATGGCATTAATAAGTCGACGAACCAGGGCTGCCGCCTTTACCAGCAGCTAAGCAAAATACCAATGTGGAAGCAGTTCCGATACCAATTCCAATTGGTCTAGTGGTTAGATGTGCCGCCTTTGGATCAACGGGTCCCGGGTTCGATACCTGGGTCGGGCAAGTGTCTTTGTCTAAACCAGAGGCACTGGCTCGGAGTCTGGGTGTCATTTCTATCTATAATAAGTATGTATTTACAAAAAAAAAATGTATAAAAGTAGTTTATCATCCATCTCGTTACCATAACACAAGCATTAAGTTGCTTAGCTTGGGACGAGATGGCGTTGTGTGAAATGTCCAAGGATATTTATTTATTTATTATTTATTTAATTTTAATTTTTCCGAATTTCCGGAATGCCCGAGGGTATCGCATAAGACTAATGGAACTCAATAGGCAGACCACTTGGCCGCAAGAGAAGGAAAACTTGATACGAAACCTAGTGCCAACTCGCATTGCCAGCGTGGCACAGAAGGCTAACTTCCCTCTATTAATTTGGAGGAGGCCCGACTCAGTAGCGGGTCATGAATGAGCATAAATTACGGTGATGATGATGAGAGTTATGCGGTAAGAAACTTACTCTTATTTTAATCTCTTAATAATACATGTGGCAATTTCATATATTGAAGATTATAACTTTCTTGAGAATAACCAATTTCGACAGCACCGTTTTCCATCGAATTTTATTGGCAAATAGCTCTTGGGAATTCATTTCGATGATGGACTACGTGTGTATCGAATAGAACACTTTCTTTCGCAACGTGACTCGATATCAGACGAGTGAATAATCGATTCTATTTTTATAAATAGAATAACTCTTGAGCACGTCTGCGTGTATTTCAAATACGCTATGGGCTATACGGAAATTTATTGGGAAGATAAAATTTAAAATCAGGCCTTATATTTAGAAGTTCAAAAATAGAACTTAATTTTTATTAATAATTTTTTTTATTGAGCATTTTACAAGTATTATAAACAAAAGAAGCATCAAAATGGATAAAAACATATTTTAATATAAGAAAAAAGAACTATCAATCAACTATTTGAGATGCCTTTGGTACACCCTTATCCTAATTACGATCTGTGTCAATTTAAGTTGGCACCAAATTTAAAAAAATATTTTGTTTAGGTCACGATAGACATTAAATCATGAACATAATTATTCATGGCATTAATATTATTAATCATTCGACCGTCCACCACCGGAACGCGACCACTGCTCAGAAGAACTAACTAATAAATAATAAATAAATAAATAAATATCCTTGGACATTTCACACAACGCCATCTCGTCCCAAGCTAAGCAACTTAATGCTTGTGTTATGGTAACGAGATGGACGATATAAACTACTTATATACATTTTTTATTGTAAATACATACATATTATAGATAGAAATGACACCCAGACTCCGAGCCAGTGCCTCTGGTTTAGACAAAGACACCTGCCCGACCCCGGAATCGAACCCGGGACCCGCTGATCCAGAGGCGGCACATCTAACCACTAGACCAACGAGGCAGGTGACAACTTGTCAGCTTGTCATCAACATAATTAGAAAACTTATAGCTTAGTCGCAGACAGCTGTGTCTTTTACATAATCGGCAATGCAGTGTTGCACTCCCAACTGAGTTATGCTCAGAGTCCTATCAAACGATGACACAGGTTGCAGAATCTAATTGCCATCAGTTAAAAAAAGATGGTACTTTTAGAACAATACTCCATCTTTAAAGGTCACATAGCACCATCATTACGAACATCCGTTAAAGCCAGATTCAATTTTAGATAATGACGCAGAACATGTTGTTTTGACCACGTACGTGTCTGTCTACCCTGTGTAATGCGTGAACATAAGACAATGGTATCTCCCTAATGATCTCATTTATCTACGTGTAGATATAGGAACATGGGTTGGCTATCAATAAAATTATCTAAGTCATTTGATTATGTGTAGTGTGACGGATATAGAATAAATAAATAAATAAATATCCTTGGACATTTCACACAACGCCATCTCGTCCCAAGCTAAGCAACTTAATGCTTGTGTTATGGTAACGAGATGGATGATAAACTACTTATATACATTTTTTTTTGTGTAAATACATACATATTATAGATAGAAATGACACCCAGACTCCGAGCCAGTGCCCCTGGTTTAGACAAAGACACTTGCCCGACCCCGGAATCGAACCCGGGACCCGTTGATCCAAAGGCGGCACATCTAACCACTAGACCAACGAGGCACTACATCTACTACTACTACACAGCCCAAAGATTACCCACTGCTGAGTCGGGCCTCCTCCAGTTATATGGAGGGTAATTAGCCTACTGTGCCACGCTGGCCAGACGGGTTGGCACAGGGTTTCGTATCAAGTTTTCATTCTCTTGTAGTTAGGTCATCGGCCTTGTCATTTCCGTTAGTCAGCTTTTATGACCCCGTCTGGATTGAATGAGGTGGTGACTATGTATTCTAAATCCGTCACCACACGGATATAATACATAGTGTCACCTTATTCCATCCTGACGGTGTAGCAAGAGCCGACAAAAGGAAATGACAAGGCCGATAACCTAGCCGCAAGAGAAGGAAAACTCTTGAAGAAGAGAAGGAAACGTAATCTTTTTTTTGGTTTCGCTAGGGCAATGCTTTTTGAATACTACCTGCCCTCACGAGTGGGGTCGGCGATTATAAGTTAGGTCTCCAGAAACAGCTCATCTACCAAGTAAAACTCAGTGGTATACCCTCATACGTCACTCTTGGGGCGCCACATGATGATAAGAAACCTTATGCCAACATGTCTGACCAGCGTGGCACTACAGGTATATGACCCATTACTGAGTCAGGCCTTCTCCAAATTAATGGAGGGAAATTAGCCTACTGTACCACGCTGGCAAGATGAGTTGGCACAGGGTTTGTATCCAGTTTTATCTCTCTTGGAGCTAGGTGGTCTCCCTGTTCCTTTCGTCGCGTCTTGTCTTGAAGAGTGTCCATGGAGTTTCTTGCCTGTTCTTCTCCATAGGATCTACTTTTTGGAACATGCAATTAGATTCCTAACTTCACTTTTGACTTTTCAAAAACACCAGTTATTTGACAAATTATTTGAGTTTTTTTTTTTGAGTTTCTTAAGACACCCTCGGAATTGTATGAGTTGACGCGGATGGGTCGAATACAAAAAACACTTAAAATTTCAAACCAAAATAGCTGTTTGATAGTCTTAAACGTCTTTATTGGCTGTACCTGGGGCTCCTTAGATTTTGTTTTTTATTTTCTCCAAATTTTAACAGGGAGTGGAGTGTCCATACCTGAAACAAGACGAAAAACAGAATTATTATAAAATCTAAATACAGACAGCACTTCATCATTGTCAGCTCATTTATGCGCTGAAGTGATGGTGGTGATGATGGTCTAGTTGTTTTTAACGACTTCGTTTTCTCTTTTGAATCGTTTTTAACAGCGACCAGCATGCTACATTATTAACACAATGTCTTCTAAAAATATGAACTAACAATATCAAGAAATATCGCTTACAAAATGACTAAAAAGTCCTACATCGCGATAGCGAAGTTTACAGACCAATTCGCACGGTTAAGAAATCCTCGACGACAGTTATCTGGGGATAGGCGCCGCTAGAGAAAGAAAACTTGATACCAAACCCTGTGCCAGCCCGTCTGGTAAGCGTGGCACATTTGACTAATTATATCCTCCAATTATGGGATGAGAAGTAAGTAAAGCGCCGCGGCCTCTTGCGCTTAAAAATTAAAGTTCAATTACATTTAATCATTTACATTTACATATTAACATTGCATTTTTCTCGAAACTGCTAGGTGGAATTGTTACCTTCGAACAAGTAACAGTATATTTTAAATTTAGAAACTTAAACAATCAATAACTTAATAAATCGATGTGAGCTTCAAGTGCCGTGCGTGCGTATATAAATCATTAATAAAAAGCTCTCAGACCACTTTTACTTTCGGTGACCATAGAGTTAGTAAATATGGTAAATGACCATACAATAGGAGAGAGATTTTTTATTTTTTTTTATTCTTGATAGGCTTACGCTTGATCGCCAGTTCATCTGATGTTAAGCGACACTGCGAACTAAGATGGAGCGCGCTTGCCTAGAAGAAACCGATTCACTCGTGATTTAAAGACACCCAGATTATATCTATCGGGGAAGGCCCACTCGGAAAGCGCATTCAGATTTTTTTTTGTTGAAAGTCCTCATGGTTACATAGCCATTTGGGAATAGCCGGGGTATGTGGGACTCTTTGGCACTGAAAGATAACTAGCACCCTGATCTTTTTATCAGTAACTTGAATGCCTTTGACCTACCCTAGGCTTGCGTGATGGAAAGCAACGCCAGGGTCTAACCATCTTAAACCCGGGACGCTTTCCCGCGTTGCGGGCACCACGCCGTGGCGTCACAGTATACTGCGTTCACTAGAACCTGTGGCGCCCCAAGCGCGCCGTGTGAGGGTATACCGCTGGGGTTTTAGTGGGCAGACGACTCTTGGGTAGACGACTCTAGTCGTAATCACCGAACTCTCCCCGAGGGGCAGTGGTATTTCCCCAGCGTGTCTAAGATGGAGCAGGCAATTCAGGAAAATGCCCTCGCGACGAAACACAATAAAACTACTTGGCGCCGGACATAGATGTGAGTAGTGGTAGCTAGCCACCAAGCATGCTGGGTTTTGTCCCACTTCAGGGTCACGGGTTGCCCCCCAATGAGGGAGACCATGCTCTGCAACCTTGGGGGCTTTGGCCCGCCTTGATTTATGGAGCCCTAAGCTAAATAGGTCGTAGCCCAGGTGCCTTATCAGTGTGGTGTCGGATTTAGAATACATAGTGTCATCACCACCTTCCACCCTGAGGGTGTCGTAAGGACCGTGAAGGCGGATTACCTAGCTGCAAGACAGGGACAACTGACACGAAACTCCCCCGCGATACAGGTTTTATGTGCAGGGGTAAAGGAAAAAATAAACTCCAAGGCGTATACAAAAGCTAGTAATCAGAAAACTAGTTGTTGCAGAATATAAAATAAGAGTTTGTAAGTAATAGTGTTCATTCATTTGTAATACGTACCTGGAAGCGGGAAAGTCTATAAATAGATATCAGAAACATGCGAACGCAGCTCTTGGGGTAGTGATGGGATCACAACAATATTCAAACTACTAATACTCAGCTCATAGGTGACCCACTGCTGAGTCGAGCCTCCTCCAGTTACATGCAGGGCAATTAGACCGTGCCATGCTGGCCAGTCGGGTTGGCATTTTGTCGTATACAGCAAGTTGTTAACAGTTACATCGCCTTAAAATTGAAACAGCGACATCTCTTTGTAAAAAAAGGAACTAACCCAATTTAAAGTCAAGGCAGACATCTTTATTACTACTAATCAGCCCTTAAACGATCCACAGCTGAGTCGGGCCTCTAAATATTATAAATAATAATAAATAAATATCCTTGGACATTTCACACAACGCCATCTCGTCCCAAGCTAAGCAACTCAATGCTTGTGTTATGGTAACGAGATGGATGATAAACTACTTATATACATTTTTTTTTGTAAATACATACATATTGTAGATAGAAAAGACACCCAGACTCCGAGCCAGTGCCTCTGGTTCAGACAAAGACACTCGCCCGACCCCGGAATCGAACCCGGGACCCGTTGATCCAAAGGCGGCACATCTAACCACTAGACCATCGAGGCAGTCAATGATATTGAGTAATTAGCCTACTGTGCCACACGAGCCAGACGGGTTGTCACAGGATTTTGTATCAAGCCCACCGTCCGCCGGTATAGCCTACCGCGAAGGTGTGACGCCCAAGTGCGCGGGGCATCGCATGGGAGAGGGTGCCCGATGGGGCTGCCGCCTGCGGACCACGGTAGCAACGTACGCGGTACCCGTGGTCCGCGCGTAGGTGAGGGCCCCACACTACCCCGTAGTCTCCCCGGACGCGTGATGGGAGGTCAGGCATTGCTTCCAGCAAAAAAAAATGTTGTATCTTTTGTTGGCTGTTACGACACCCGCAGGTTGAAATGGGATGGTGACACTATGTAGAACACTAATTATTTTCTTATTTAAAAATATTATTATTATCGAACTCGTTTAAATAAGTTTTTCAGACGTCATTGAACTATAAGTTATATGATTAAGTCATTAATTACATTACTATCCATAACACCCATAATAATTTAAAGCTATCCCAATGTATGCAGATTTACAAAATTTTGTCCTTTTCTTCACGTAAATCGTAAAGAATAAAGAAAAACCAGTCTAGACGGATTTATCGATCACAGTGTTAAACCGCCATTTTGCGTTCATCGTTTTAAGAGATACTTTAAAACGATGATATATTTGACATAAGCTGTAAAGATACATTTCCCGATAGAATTACACAAGCATTCTAATATTTTTTTATTAGATAAGTTACGCTATATAGGAAATTAATGTCACGACATATCATGGGAGATAATCGATTATCGACGCGCCTCATAACATAACTGAGGAAATATATCGATTGTTCATTGCCCATCACTATTCGAATCCCCCACTGATCCGCACAGTCGGAACTTCTAGTGTTGCCCATAAATAAAATAATGAAATGGGAGATAAAATTGTGAAATAATTATTGCTGCTGACCACACAGTATTAGACACGATAACACAAGAGAACTTTAACTTAGTATTGAAGTAAAATAACTACTATTTTACTTCAAATTGTTAATAGGGAAAAAATAGTTTAAGCCTTCTTGGTCTAGGGGTTGGATGTACTGCCTTTAGAACACGGGTTCCCGGTTCGATACCTGGGTCGGGCAAGTGTCTTTGTGTAAACCAGAGGCACTTGCTCCGAGTCGGGGTTTAATGTTCGAGAATTACATGTTTGTATACTGCCTCTGCACAGGTTATACCTAGGGCTGAGCCAAGCTCCCCTGTGCGTCACTGCCAACACGGAAAGGCTATGTAGTTTCCCGTACGGCAGAATGACACGCGGTGACAACAGTGGTAGGTTTTAGTGGGTAAACCGGTTTGCAACTCACCATCTCAACGCGACCGGGACTCCCACATACCCCAGCCCCATCCCACCGGCTGGGTACCTATAAAAGGTTTCCCCTACCAAAAACAAAAAGAAGGGATACGTTTATAAAAAAACACCTAGCAACATGAGAATGAAAACTTAGAACCTTGTGCCAATCCATCTGGCCAGCGTGGGACATTAGGCTAATTACCCTCCATGTAATTAGAGAAGGCCTGACCGCTGAGGTCATGGTCATGTATACTCTGATTGCTACTATTAGTAGATATAAACATACTATAAACAGACGTTGTAACACGCTGCGAGAGGGTGCTTCTAAGCTTATACCTTCTATGAATACAGAACAGTGCGTATCTAATAATTATTTCAGGAGCCTCAATTATACGCCCTTTCTTGAAATTAGTACAATCATAAAGTTCAATTAGGATTAATGAACATGTACCCCATATAAAATGGACACTTCCTAATTTATTTTCTCTCACTCACCCTTTGTTAGCGAATATTATTGTAAATTGGTACGTATGATGAATTTAAAATGGTTCAAATTTATTTGTGACGCTTTGTTAAGTGTTTGTAATGTCTGGTATGGGCTTAATTTACTAGCCACTGTTTTTGTGTAAATCGGGAACAATCACGATCATCACTATCAATACCTATTATAAAACAAAGTCGCTGTCGTCTGTCCGTCCTTATGTATGCTTAAATCTTTAAAACTACGCAACGGATTTTGAAGCGGTTTTTTTAAATAGATAGAGTGATTCAAGAGGAAGGTTTATAAGAGGAAGGCCGGGTCGCTAGTTATTTAATAAATTGAAAATAAATTTATCGCATGTACTAAACATTAGTAAACAGAATTATAGGCGATAGATTTAACTGTTTCGTTGTACTTTTGATGACGACTGCTATCGAATCTCTCGTATCCACGACTGCTCGACTCCATGAAAATTGTTGTGCTTGAGCCCAGGAAGATTTCTTCACAAAAAATTTTTGTGTAATGTCTTTCGAGGCGTAGAAACGCGCGCAGGGTACCTACAGCTATTTAGAATAAAATGTCTGCCATTACCACACAACCAAATACATACATTACACAGTAACATTATCCGAAATGCCCAATTCAAATGGCATTGCAAAACCGTAAACCCGTAACCAGATATCCAGTTACCATAACGTAACGTGATTTTCTTTCACAAATCAATATTGACAAATCAATCGCCTCTGGCGAACAGCTCTGAGTGCTAGCTACACTTATTTACATATGCCCATTTGAATTCAATGAAGCGAATTCGATTCAACCGTCAATAACTTGCGCTAGAAACTAAACTGTGCGGTTGACAGTAATTGTGTGAGCAGTTAATTTAACTGTACGAGCTGCAATAAGTGGGCTCGTGAAAACTGTGGGAAATCGGCCTCACGTGGTATTAAGACTGTATTAACACATTGGTAGTATGTGGATAAGATTTTATTTTAACAAATCGATATTGTGTGTCATACGACGTATCATAACTGTGTTAAGACGTTGGGAGTATGTGGTCTTTCCGTGTGGTGACGTATTTAGAATACATAGTGTCGCCATCCCATTTCATTCTGAGGGTGTCGCCTAGCCGAACGAGTAGGAAAACTTGAAACGAAACCCTAATTACTTTCCAAAATCGTACAACTCGACATCGCGGCAGGGTTCATCCATATCACCTGGAAACGATAACGTCCAGCACGGTACGCTTCCAGCGATCATTCTTACCACGCACGTGCAGACTCTGGAATGAACTACCTGCCGCGGTGTTTCCCGAGCGCTACGACACGTCCTCCTTTAAACGAGGTTTAAAAAGAGCACTCACTTCACGGTAGGCAACGGCTTGGCTGTGCCCCTGGCACTGCCGAAGTCCATGGGCGGCGGTTAACACTTCCCATCAGGTGGGCCGCTAGCTCGTTTGCCACCAAGAGCAATAAAAAAAAAAGTTGGAGGAGGCCCGACTCAGCAGTGGGTTATTTTTGGGCTGATACTTAGTAGTAGTAGATAGAGAATTAAATCGTTCTGTCTTTCGTGTACTCGTATGTATGCTGAGTTTGGTATCTCTATTGTTTTCATTCTCTTGCAGCTAGGTTTTCGGCCTTGTCATTTCCCATTGTCGAGTCTTACGACAGTCTTGTGATGAAATGTGGTGGTGACACAATAAATAAATAAATATCCTTGGACATTTCACACAACGCCATCTCGTCCCAAGCTAAGCAACTTAATGCTTGTGTTATGGTAACGAAATGGATGATAAACTACTTATATAATTTTTTTTTTTTTTGTAAATACATACATATTATAGATAGAAATGACACCCAGACTCCGAGCCAGTGTCTCTGGTTTAGACAAAGACACTTGCCCGACCCCGGAATCGAACCCGGGACCCGTTGATCCAAAGGCGGCACATCTAACCACTAGACCAACGATCTAAATCCGTCACCACACGGACAATCCTATATAAAGGATCCATATTATTTCAATTGAGTCTAGCTTCAATCAAATGTTTTCCACAGCCAATAAGTGTAGGGTTGTCTCTTCAAACAATGTGGTCTACATCCACTTTCCTCTCATTGATGGTATAACTGTATCTACGTCATTTGTGATCCCTTTCTCATTTGGTCTTTGCTAATATTAGAATCTGCTCGATATGTTTCGGCCCAAGTCCCGCACTTGTGGGACAAACTTTTGTCCCCATGGTAAATTTATTAATTACTTAGAAATTATTAATTATAGCACAATCACAAATATTACTAATTATAACTAAGAAATCATTAGAATATTACTGTTAATACTGTGATAAAGTAGGGATGCTATGCCTCTTTAAAGGAGGCCTATGTCCTGCAGTGGATTTGTGTGGGCTGATGATGATGGTGATAAATACACTGGGCTGCAAAACTAAGTATCACACTTTTAAAATTGCAATAACTTTTTAAGTACACAAGATATACTTTCGAAATAAAAAGGACTCGAAAAAAAGTTTAAGAGTTTGCTATAGTTACATAGAAAGCTAATAACATTTGTTATAAAACGTTTTTTATTTTAAATCTTTTACTTATCTATAGTTCAGAAAAAAATGATATATTAAAAGTGTAGTACTTAGTATTTGCACGTGAGTGTATTATATTCTCGGTTGTTTTTTTTAATGAGACAACATTCCAAAAATGTTCATAATTAATATTCGCTAACATAAAAAAGGGTATTTTTTATGTATTTTCTATTACTCAGCCAAATCAAATCTGCTCAAATTTATGAAGGGTAATTAGCCTACTTTGTATGTATTGGCATAAATTGAAAATTAGAGGCCTTTAACTCAAACATGACCAAACAGAGCATTATTAATTTAAAGGCATGGAATACATTCACTTTAATTTCATATAGTGTCCGTATGGTGATGATTTTTGAATAACCATGGTCACCGACCCGCACTATCCTGAGGGTTTAGTAAGAGGTGACTAAAGGAATGTAAGAGGCATTTGCGAATGCATCTGTCTACCGGAGAATGAAAACAAACCCTGTGCGAACCCGTCCTACCAGCGTGGCACCAGACGGGCCTCCTCCAGTTAAATGGGGGATTAGCTTGGTCAGACGGATCGTATCAAACTTTCCTTCTCTTACGGCTAGAATATCAGCCTTGTCATTTTCTTTTGTCGGTTCTTACGACACTCTCAGGATGGAATGGGATGGTGAGACTGTGTATTCTAAATCCGTCACTAGACGGATAATTTAATTATATGCTAATAGTCTGTTATGTAAAACCGCTTTGTTCCTTGTTCACAATTTAAATTTTACTGAATTGTAATTTCACACAAGTTTAGATTGAATGAATCTTTTTGATGAATCTTAAGTGGGACTAAAACCAATTATTCGTCCCACTTTCAATAAAGGGACGAAAGGTTTTCTGCAATATGTCCATCAATCTACTTGTCTTCATCCTGTGAGAGAATTTTATCGCCATCGGCAAATCGATTGACAATCGATTCGTTAACCGCTACCGTTGCTTATCGATGCGACGCGTTCGCATCACTTCTTTTGTATGCACGATTAGCGATTGTTATCGATTTGAATCGAATAAAAATGTCCGTTGGCTTTGATGTTATCTTTTGATCAGTCGCTGTTTTCGTTTGTATAACAGAACTGAGTCGGGAAACACATACAAAGAGTCATACGTTTATGAAAACTGTGTTCAGGTATTTTGACAGAATCACTAAAATCATTGTCCATGTGGTAACGGATTGGGAATATACAGTAGCACCACCCCATTTCATGCTGAGGGTGTCTTAAGAGCGGACAGAAGGAAATGTGTAGGCCGATAACTTAGCTGCAAGATAAGAAAAACTTGACATGAAACCTTGTGCCAAGCCGTCTGGCCAGCGTGGCACTGTAGGCTAATTACTCTCCATGTAATGGGAGGTGGCCTGACTGGGGTACGACTACTACTCAGCCCATAAATGACCCACTGCTGAGTCGTGTCTCCTGCAGTTACGTAGAGGGTAAACGCGTACACAGGTCGTAATGAAACATCTCACTTAATATTATAAACGTGAAAGTTTGGAACATTGCATTGCACACAACAATAAACACACACACACACACACGCGTTATATACCTATTTTCATATTTATTATATTTTATTTATTATAATACACGTTCATTATGTCGAGATACATAATATATACATTTTTAAATAAACAATTGTACGAATTAGTGTTGCGTACCTATATTAAATTTTAATTTAAGGTTATATAATTAGTCGGTATAGGCCTGGTTGAAAACCAGCGCCAGGCATTCCGTCTGGCATATGCTGAACCAGCGCCGTTTCAGCGCAATTTATACTAGTGCTTAAGTAATTATAGATTGTTTAAGAGGTAAATTGTACTGAATAAACCATTTTTCTTTCTTCTTTCTTCTTATGGATGGATGGATGTTTGTTACTCTTTCACGTAAAAACTACCGAATGGATTTTAATGAAACTTTACAATAATATTGCTTATACTTCAGAATAAAACATAGGCTACAAGTTATAAAGATATTATGTGAATTACAACAATATATACAAGTCGAATTCAAAATTTCTAATTGTCAAATTTTCGACCTTAATAAACTATAGACAACATAACGCTGTCAGTTGCGTAAGTAGGTTTTATACGGACGGGATAAAAATCTCAGGTATCCTATGTCCTTACTTTTTGTTTTAAATATATATAATGCGGAACAAAGTTCGCCGGGTCAGCTAGTTTCATATAATGTCTAAAGTCAAAGTCAAATCCTTTATTTTGCATAGGACACAATTGACACTTACAAATTGTCAACATATTAATAAAACTAGTGGCCCGCCCCGGCTTCGCCCGTGCAAAGCGGGGGTGGGTTATACTTAAAAACCTTCCCCTTGAATCACTCTATCTATAAAAAAAACCGAAAAATCCGTTGCGTAGTTTTAAAGATTTATGCATACATAGGGACGGACAGAAGAATGCGACTTTGTTTTATACTATGTAGTGATGTATACAGTGCAAAGTAATATACTTTACCACCAATTCGGAACGCGACCACTGCTTATAAGAACTGGCAAGAAACTCAGAAGGCTTGTCATTGTTTTCTTTTTTATTACTTTGCGATCCTATTCATAATGTAATATGTATATATATTACCCAACAAATTCCATATAACAAACTGTTCTATCGGATCTGGAAGGCGTCAACTGAAATGTGAATATTAAAACAATACAAAACGAACTTTAATGAATTAAAATAAAACTTCTTTGGTCCAGTGAGCCAACCAACCCCAAACAGCAGCACCTTTTCACAAGTATAACGCATGTGACAGCCATCGGTCTCCTCAACCATATTAAAGGCAAGTGACAGACCCGTCACACGTCGCTACCGCTGCTCAGAGTATTTTAGTGAGCATGACAACTCACAAAACCGAGCCCGATCACCGATAAAGCAATAAAAATTAGAGCTCGAAAAATTCAGTTCCAGCAAGACTGCAGTTTCAGTCCGTCTCTACACCCGTGACACCCTCAGGATGGTAGGGTGTGGTGACTATGTATTCTAAATCCTTCATCACACGGACAACCACACCTCAAGTGTACTTCGATTAGCAATATGGTACAGTCACTTACACAATACCGGAACACATCGGCGAGTATGTAATTATACGTTTATGGATACCGGCATGTTCTAAATGGAGGTGGTCCTGTCTATATTGACAACTTAGATTAATTAATATACAGTAAGTTTATGACCGTGTTGTGGCGGATTAAGATTACATAATTGCACTAATCCATTATATCCTGAGGGTGTCGTAAGACTTACAGAAATGCAACAAGCCGCAAGACAAGGAGAGTAAACTATTTTTACTGATGTACCTAATTGCATGCGACCACATTCAGCAGTGAGTTTTTTACAGGCTAAAATGATAAGGTTTGCAGTAGTGGGAAATTTGAATAACAGATTGTCACCAGTCTATTCCATCCGGAGAGTGTCCAATGACAAATGGTACTAATCAACAAAGGAAATGCTAATGTATCTGCACCTGATGACAAATTTGTTATCAAAAGCTTGGCTAAAACGTTCAGTAGGCAACTCATAACAGGTAAAAAGAAAAAAAAATGCTTATTATCTTTTTGTGCCATTCACATCAATAGAAAATAATAGATTTGGTTCTCAGATATGGCGGTTCCCGTTGATGAAATTTGAAAAACTTGATATAAAAGCCTTTGTCAAGATGCTGACTAAATGAATCAATTATTTGACACAAAACACCTGTGGTATCACTTTCATTGTGACCTTTTATTTAAAAGATTACGAGTTCCTTGCCGACTCTCCTCTGTGGAATGACATTCCGAACCGGTGGTAAAGACATTTGTTTTTTATTATATCACTAGATATTAAAAAAATATTATTACAGTTACATGAAGGATAATAGGACACTTTTAAGCGGAGACTTCGTAATAATTTAGAGATTACTAATTAGTCGGAATGGAAGTGATGAATCATTAACTATCTCTATAACCTTATTTAATATATTTGTAGCACATGTATGTAGTTTATGTATGTAGTGTATATATATAGTGTATGTACCTATGTAGTGTATATATGTACTGTATGCATGTAGTGTATG
Source organism: Clostera curtula (assembly GCA_905475355.2). Taxonomy (NCBI): domain Eukaryota; kingdom Metazoa; phylum Arthropoda; class Insecta; order Lepidoptera; family Notodontidae; genus Clostera; species Clostera curtula. The sequence continues at coordinate 11,199,018 of FR997816.1, read as the reverse complement.
TATGTAGTGTATGTATTAGGTATTTTATTTTTATTTTACACCTACCACACTTTATCTCTGCACCACCCAAGGTTGACTGGCAGAAAATGCCCAAGGCATTAAGTCCGCCTTTGTACATTTGTTGTGCATAAGTGTAAATAAATAAATAAATAAATAAATAAGTCTACTTTCCCACGCTGACTACATGGGTTAGCAAAGGGTTTTGTATCAAGTTTTCCTTCTCTTGCGGCTAGGTTATCGGCCTAGACATTTCCTTTTGTCCGCTCTTACGACACCCTTAGGGCGGAATGGCGTGGTGACAATATGTATTCTAAATCCGTGACCACGCGGGCAGATCATTTACGACTGCCTCGTTGGTCTAGGGGTTAGATGTGCCGCCTTTGGATCAACGGGTCCCGGGTTCGATTCCGGGGTCGGGCAAGTTTCTTTGTAAAACCAGAGGCACTTGCTCTGAGTCTGGGTCTGTCATTTGTATTCGTGAATTTTATGTTGGTAAACTGCCCTCGCGATACAGGTTTAGTGCGTGGGTTTCGTTTAAAAAAAATACGGTATGAAACCATGATAATGATGATTATACATATACGTTAAACAAGTAGCAGGCGAAGTTTGGACAGAAAATAAATCTTTTTTTATAATGTAAATGTAAGTGGCAACCCTGTACACCTGACAATATTGACATGTTCGCACGAACGACATTCCGATTGCGATCTCGAATCGGAAGCCGATCGTATCGACATCGGAATCCGAATAGACGACTCGACGCCGAGTGAAACTTTGTCACTTCGATAGTTATCTACGCGTAGTATAATATATATACGAACGGTGTTACGGGATATTGAATTGTAGATACTACATAATAAAATTTCAAATCTAAACTGTGCAGGTGTGACATAAGCTCTTTTGATTGTATCAAGCTTTTAACCGCAACGGTTTCGTTACTTTTTGATTATTATCAATACCGATATGATTTAAAGATCTTTTAAAAACAAGTTAGGCTTATCGTAGTGTTAGAATTAATCTCCCTGTGATGAGAGGAGGTCCGACACAGCGGTGGGTCATTTATGAGCTGATTAGTAGTAGTAGAAGGACTTTGTCTGTATGGTGGCGGTGTAATAGTGTCACCAGTCTATTTCGTCCTGAGGGTGTCGTAAGAGCCGACAAATGGAAATGACAAAGCCGAGAAAGCAGGATATCTTAATAGGACACAGTAGGTTTGTTACTCTCCATGTAACTAAATAAATAAATAAATATCCTTGGACATTTCACACAACGCCATCTCGTCCCAAGCTAAGCAACTTATTGCTTGTGTTATGGTAACGAGATGGATGATAAACTACTTATATACATTTTTTTTGTAAATACATACATATTATAGATAGAAATGACACCCAGACTCCGAGCCAGTGCCTCTGGCTTAGACAAAGACACTTGCCCGACCCCGGAATCGAACCCGGGTCCCGTTGATCCAAAGGCGAATTTCAAACCTTATCCTTTTTTGAAATCGGTTAAAACATATAGAAACCGTTTAAAGCTCATTGTTTGCTTAGAAAATAGCGGCAGTTGCAACAACTGCCTACCTGCAACAACTTTGTAGTACATATTGAGGTGATGTTAATATTTGTACTGTCCATTGAACAGGAGAACGGACAGTACATTGACAATTTGAAGACATCTGTCTTTTTTAAAGAAACTACTGGCCGTCCAGTGAGCCATAACTCTTTTTTTATTATCAGTGACTTGAATGACTTTGACCCTAGGATTGCGTGGTGGAAAGCAACGCCCAGGTCTAAGATGGAGCAGGCAATTCATTGAAATGCCCTTTTTTTTCCACACAAAACAGACCGTATCCATTTCTAAACTACTTAGATACTTTGCTATAACTTGCCAGTTCTCATTTAGACATTTCTAGTATACTGTACTATAGATAGGAGTCAGAGATAATTGGCATCAAACCTTTTACAGTCACATAATTTTACACTTCAAATGTTACCTTGTGATGTGGTATAAAATGTAAGAGGGCGCGATTGATAAAATATTGCTAAACCTGCTGTTACTTTTAAACAGTGCTGGTAGGCCAACGACCTGGGTATGGTCGCTGGAATGTATTTTAAACCTTTGGGCGAGCGCTACGTCCAGAAGTGGATTGCTTATGGCTGAAACGATGATTATGAATTGTACATAAGCATGTTTGATTTTAGGGTTGAAAAAAAAGTATAGTTGAATAGTATAGGTGGGGTCCGTAAATACTATACTTTTTGGTGCCATAAGTTTTCGCGATTATTACACATTAAAATTGAGCACTTTATAACGGATTTATCGCGTTTTATATTTTACATTATTTAATTTCCGCTGTTATATACCTTGCAGCAGTCGTGGTCACGGAAAAGACTAGATGACAATTGTCATTAAAACTACAAAGAAACATTTAAATCTACGCGCGTTGCTACGCGACGAAACACATTACACAAATTGTCTTTTTTTTTGTTCTGACACCTTCCTGGGCTCATGCACAACACTTTTGCTAAAGATCATTACATGATTCGACATTCACATTCGACACGGTTGGCGCAGTGGTTGAGCGATCGACTGCTGCGCAGCATGTCGCGGGTTCGATTCCCGCACGGAACAAATATTTGTACGACCTACAAGTATTTGTTCCGGGTCTGGGTGTTTTCTATTTACAAAAAAAAAAATATATAAGTAGTTTATCATCCATCTCATTACCATAACACAAGCATTAAGTTGCTTAGCTTGGGACGAGATGGCGTTGTGTGAAATGTCCAAGGATATTTATATTTATTATTTATGATCAAATGCATAGTTTACGATTCTATGAAGGATATACAAACAAACATTCATTTTTATACATAAGAAGAAGAAGATTACTTGAGAAGTATTTGTCTGGAGCACCTCACCGCTTAAGCCTGTGCTTTGAATGAAACATCAACAATAGCACGTTATCTGCACCCCGGCGCGACTAGTCGTGGCCATCCCAGTTATATCTATTGCATCGTTAGCAAGTACGGTTGATCGCAAACGCGTTCATTTGATTTGTGATCATGTGCACTGCATTGTTTGTTTGAAAGCCTTCTTACTAAATCCAAGTGTTGACGGATTTAGAATATAATATAATGTCACCACCCCATTCCAACCTAAGGCCATATGAGCGAACAAAAGGCTGAAAATCTAACCGCAAGAGAGGGAAACCTTGAGACGGAACCCTATGCCAACTCGTATTGCCAGCGTGGCACAGTAGGCTAATTACTATCCGTGTATTCGGATGTGGGGCCCGACACATCAGTGGGCAGCATTTGTTGAAAGTAACAGCGGTAGTATTAGCGATTTCTTATCACGGCCTCGTACCTAAAAATGGCGATCTAAAAAGAGCAACTACAGAGTTTCTTGCGGGCTCTTCTCTGTAGAACTGCATTCCGAACCGGTGGTAGATAGTAAATTTTAAATTAAATATTATTTTGTTGTTTGACTTGTCAAAAGAGCTCTAATGAGCCAACTTGATTAAATGAGTTTTGAATTTGAATTTGATGATGAGCGGCCACAGCCGGTATATTTTATTATTTTTATAAAACCTTTTTTTACTCATTTGTTTCTTTATCTATGCTCGCGGAAGAGAGCTGTCATTATGTTTTAAATATTGAATCCTTTAATTTTGGTTGTAAAATGTCGTGTAATTTTATGTTTTAATTTTATATTTATGTAATTAAATAAACGGGCGAACAAGCCGGTTGGTTTTTCAAGTTTTTTTTTTTGCCACCGCCTGCACCTCCCCCAGCACCTTGTCGCTTTTAAAGGTACTCGTAGTGTTCACTAATTCTAAGTCTATTTTCACTTTTTTATTAATTATGTTGAAGTCGTCTTACATTTCATTTTTCTTAGTTTTTAAATTAATTTTTAATTGTTGCAAATAAGCGAATGCTTTGTAAAGGACTATAATAACAAAATAGTTAAAATAACACACATTTTGCCGAATTACGCATCTTTGTTTATTACTAGTTTATATTTTTCTGCTAAACTATTGAAGGTTTTGGATAAAATTGACATGGGACAAATCATCATCATCAACATCATTTCAGCCAATAGACGTCCACTGCTGGACATAGGCCTCCCCCAAGAATATCCACAAAGGCAAGTCCTGGGCCGCCCGCATCCATTGCTTTCCGGCGACCTTAACCAGGTGGTCAGTCCATCGTGTGGGAGGCCTATCACCAGGCATATGGGACAAATCTAAAACTAAATTTGTTTACTAATGAGATTTATTTGCCAAATTTCAATAACTTATACATAAAAAAAACACTGAATTAAATAATAAAAATAAATTAAATAACTAAAATTAAATTTACTAATGAATGCGTTATACGATAAAAGAGCATACAATCGAATTGCGATGCTCCTTCTTTTTGTGGGAGATTAACCTACTGTGCCACACTGATAACAAAGGCAAATTTATTTAAAAAGACACTTAATTTTAAATTATCAATTTTAATACCTTAAGAGGTTTACCTTAAATTGACTTCATTACCCGAATAATTATTGATTGGAAAAGAACAATATTCCTTTTGTGACTTATTACGATTAATTATAACTTTCAAGACTTTGACTAAAGTCCACGAGGACATCAAACAAAATAACTTTCATTGTAAATTTACTTCAACAGTAATTACAATCTTAATTGTTGCACAAAACAAAATTAATAAGCGAAAATGGCTCTGGGCAGGACTTGTACAGAAAAAAGAACTAGGGTTTTATTTATAGACAGTAATTTTTAAAATGGTATTATTTTTTTATCCCCCGTGGTATCGCATTTGGAATACATAGTGTCACCACCCCATTTCATCCTGAGGGTGTCATACGAGTCGACAAAATCACTACATATTATAAAACAAAGTCGCAGTCGTCTGTCCGTCCCTATGTATGCTTAAATCTTTAAAACTACGCAACGGATTTTGAAGCGGTTTTTTTAATAGATAGAATGATTCCAGAGGAAGGTTTTTATGTAAATTACATCCATAATATTGTAGAGAAACACTGATAAATTTAGAGGTTCATCATTGCACCCGTGCGAAGCCGGGGCGGGTCGCTAGTGGAATTATAAAGCAAAAAACCTAGCCGTAAGAGAAGGAACTTGATACGAAACCCTATGCCAACCCGTCACCCCTTCTCAGCTATTTCTCAGCCCATAAATGACCCACTGCTGAGTCGGGCCTCCTCCAACTACATGGAGGGTAATTAGCCTACTGTACCACGCTGCCCAGATGGGTTGGCACAGGGTTTGTATCAAGTTATATCGGCTCTTACAACACCTTTAGGATGGAATGGGCTGGTGACACTATGTATTCTAAATCCGTCACCGTACACTTCTGGTAGCCGATCGGATCTGATACACATTATTCTTCATTCTCTTCTGCCTGGCTTTAATCCCGGCTATTGCCAGCGTCCGCCTTCCGACTGAGCTTCCTCCACTTTCTTTTCCTTTTTTTTTATTTTTCCTTTAAACAAACGAAACCCCTGCACTAGGTATAACCTGCAGGGGCAGTTTACAAACATGAAATTCACGAACACAAGTAACACTCAGAGCAAGTGCCTCTGGTTTACCTAAAGACACTTGCCCGGCCTCGGAATCGAACCCGGGACCCCGTGATCCAAAGGCGGCTCATCCAACTCCTAGACTAAGAGGCAGTCAACTTTGCCCGATCTTCAACGGATCTGATACACATTCATCGGGTATTACCAATTTATTTATACGCACACATTTAGACTTCAATTTCAACACAAACATAAATCACCCTGACAGGCTGGCAGAAATTTCGCTCTAACATTAATCAGAACGCCATAATAGTTTAATTAAATCCTTATTAGTACACTATCATAGATTACAGTCATGTCAAGAAATTCTATACATTGCTCTTATGAAATCTAGCACACATCCTTGGAACAGCATTTGTAGCTAAAAGCATCAAATCCAAGGTTCGGCGCGAATCGATTGGCGTATCAATCGATTTTCCTCAACTTCTATTCGCATGTAATCGGCGTATCGAGTGCGTAATTAACTTCACTCGTTACATGTCATCGTCGAGTAAATTGGGTGCGATAATCGATATGTTTATAATTAAAAAATGTGCTTTACAATACGATTCACGGTGTTTTCTAATTACCCTCTATGTAACTGGAGGAGGCCCGACTCAGCGGTGGGTAATCTATGGGGTTAGTAGTAGTAGTAGGCGTCGTGTGACGGGTCGTTCTCTTCCCTGCAATATGGTTGAGGAGGGCGATGGCTGCCACATGCGGCATGCTTGTGAACAGGTGCCGTTGCTGGGGGTCGGTTGGCTCGGGCATTAGAAGGTTACTATTGTTGACTAGATCTGGCTGATATTTGGCCCTTTGCGACTATCGCGCGAGTTTGCTCTCACAAGTCTGTCTTATATCCAGTCTTGTACCTAAAAATGGCGATTTAAAAGAGCAACTACAGAGTTTTTTGCCGGCTCTTCTCTGTAGAGCTGCCTATCGAACCGGTGGTAGATGGTAAATAATCAATTTTCAATTTTTTATTTGTTTATTGACTTGTCAAAAGAGCTCTATTGAGCCAACTTGATTAAATGAGTTTTGATTTTGATTCTAATATCTTCAATATTAAGAACGAGTCAGCAATATCACTACATAGTATAAAACAAAGTCGCATTCTTCTGTCCGTCCCTATGTATGCATAAATCTTTAAAACTACACAACGGATTTTGAAGCGGTTTTTTTTAATAGATAGAGTGATTCAAGGGGAAGGTTTATATGTATAACCCACCCCCGCTTTGCACGGGCGAAGCCGGGGCGGGCCACTAGTACAATATATAACATGTAGTTTGTAGTTAGCATTATAAGTAATTGTTATATATAAACATATGTATGTATGTGTGTGTGTGTGTGTGTGTGTGTGTGTGTGTGTGTGTGTATATTCATATGCTGTGCTGAATAAATGATTTCTTTCTTTTCTTTCAATAGATGTTTTTACTCCATCACATTCATAAATATAATAATTCTACTGCAAGTGGGTATGTCACTGAACTCCTCCTAAACGGCTGACCCGATATGAATGTTTTTTTTTGTATGCGTTTGGGTGGCAACGGTGATCACAAATCAGCGCGCACGTCTGCCCGGTCAGCTAGTATTGAATATTTGTGGTTCACACACACCATTCTGTCGTAAAAGTCGACTAAAGGGACGCAAGCTGCAAGTAAAAGATTTTTTCTATACAAACCCTGTCCAAGCCGTCTTGACAGCGAGGCACAGTAGGATAATTTCCCTCCATGAATTTGGAGGAGGCCTGATTCAGTAGTGGGTTATTTATGGGGTTTTGATAGTCTTATTCTTATTAAAGTCCAAATTAAGAGTCTCTTTGCAGTGTCCGTGGTCGTGGGACGCCTAGGGTTTAAAAAAAACTACTATCTAAAACACGCCAATCTTCATTTTCCACCTTAGCGTAACACATAATTTCGTAGTCCTCATTATATCCTCAACACTCTTGCTACGTAAACAATGCCACCACATCGGTTCTACTATCTATGATATCGACAACCAAACAATGAGATTCAATATCTCAAAGGTTCAATCGAGTAGCTGTCATCGATTGCGATAGCGTAAAGTTTATCGATACTCTCCAGACACAACACTAGCGTCGTAGTGCGGGGAATAGATGATACAGTAAATTGTTAGGGACGTTCCACACGTGTATTGTGTTTCGGTATAATAGATTTGAGTAAAGACAGTTAATTAATGAAACGTCTGGAGCACTATTCATGTTCTAAGATGATAATAATGTAATCTATTAATGAAATTGGTATGGATTTGATCTTAGTTTCAGTCCTTAAATGACCCACTACTGAATCTGTCTATTGTACCACGCTGGCAAGACGGGTTGGCACAGGGTTTGTATCAACCCCCTCGACCTTGCCGAGGTGAGGGGGTTTGTGTGCCTTCATAATCCATTGTGGCCATACCGGCTCAGGGTCACCCATGCCGGGCGGGCCCACGGGGAGAGATTGCGGGTTCGGGCGAGTCCTCTGTCCTCCCCCTTCTACTCTCACCTAAAAGGCCGGTGGTGGGTCGTGGATCTACCATCGACACAAGCCACATTGACTGAGGGCGCCCCAGTTACCCGGGATTCCTTCCGAGACTGCTGGTCTATCTCTGTTTGGATGCTGGTGTCATGAGTCCCTGGTTCGATTCCGGGGTCGGGTCTTTGTGTAAACCAGAAGCACTTGCTCTGAGTCTGGGTGTAATTTGCGTTCGTGAATTCATCATAATCATCATCATTTCAGCCAAAAGACGTCCACTGATGGACATAGTGGTCGGTCCAGAGCCGCCAACATCGTTTTCCGGCGACTTTAACAAGGTCATCGGTCCACCGTGTGGGAGGCCTACCAGCATTGCGCTTTCCGGAACGCGGTTGCCTCTCGAGGATTTTTCTGCCCCATAGGGCGTCCGTCCTGCGCACTATGTGCCATGCTCACTGCCACTAAGGTTCCAGGGTAGCCCGCGAAATTCAAATTTTCGTACGTTCTTTGCTATTTGCAGGTCAGTGCTAGGTTGTATGTTGATTAAAATGTTATTCGCGGCTGTAAGACGTATGTAGTTATAGAATTATAATCATCAAACTCGTCAATACAACCCTCCAAGCTCATAAAGGTGCAAGAAAATCTTTTTCAACTTTTATGAGCTTGGAGCTTGGAGGTTCACCTTAAGTTTGACAATCCATGTTTGTAAACTAACCCCGCGATACAGTTCACGCCTAGTGCACTGGTTAGTTAAAAAAAAAGGTTTTACACTTAAGCGGGTCCTAGACTCTTAGACCCATCTTTGCCCCGTCTCGTGTCATGTAGCAGCTAAGACTGTCATCAAGCGAACTGCTAGAGTTGTGCGCTATCTGAAATGTCTTGGAAGAATCCTAGATCTAATATATAAAATTTGGATCAACGGGTCCCGGGTTCGATTCCGGGGTCGGGCCAGTGTCTTTGTCTAAACCAGAGGCACTGGCTCGGAGTCTGGGTGTCATTTCTATCTATAATATGTATGTATTTACAAAAAAAAAATGTATTTAAGTAGTTTATCATCCATCTCGTTACCATAACACAAGCATTAAGTTGCTTAACTTGGGACGAGATGGCGTTGTGTGAAATGTCCAAGGATATTTATTTATTTATTTATTTATTTATCATGTTACGGTGTTTGTTATTAAACTCCTCTGAAATGGCTCCGATTTTCGTGAAATTTTATCTGCATATCGGTGAGGTCTGCGAATCGGACAACATCTATTTTTCATCCCCCTAAAAGTTAAGGGTGGTAACTAAATATTTTTTTTTAATTGTTACCAATTTTTTTTATGATACAGCATAAAAAAATCACTCCTCTACGATCAATCCCTAAGCGATATTTATATGGCAAAACTACGTTTGCGGGATCAGCTAGTATAATATAATGAACACACCTCTGTTAGTACGCATCTGCGCAACAATGTAGCTTTGACCCGTTATAATCGCAAGTGTGAAACAGCTTAACACGGATATGTTTGTCCAACGACCGAGATGACAATGCGCAGGAAAAGTGGCCAGGTCACTTTACAGCTTTCTTGTTATAGGAAGACGTATGGTTCCTAAGCCTAAAAACCTATGGGATATTAAAGAATAGAATAGAATAGAAACATGCTTGATTGGATAAAGCAATTATGGCGTTCACAATCGTCAACGGATGCATCTGTTTTATAACACTACTACCAGGTCGGAACGCGGCATCAACCGAGAAGACCTGGCGGAAGAAACTCGGAGGGCTTGTCTTTTTTTTAAACGCCATATTACAATGACCTCGTACATAAAACTAACTAGTTTCGTTCGGTTCCTATGCTATATCCCATAGCATAGGCCCACTCTGCCTTATGACACAGAGTGGGAGGATTATTCTCGTTGGAGGAGGCTCGACTCAGGAGTGGCTCATAAACGGGCTGAGAAGTAAGCCGGTAGATGAGCTACCTTAGATTTTTTTTCTCGCCGATGATAAAAAAATATACACGATTTTTTTTTGCACAGGTGCCACGTATTGTATTCGCGGAAACTTCTCGAAGTCGGCTTGTGCGCGTTGGACGTGATCAAAGTCTCTTTTACTTGTTTGAAGTCGCCCGGTAATAGGATTCGTGCCTACTGACTTGTTATTTTTATTTTCTGAAGAAAGTTTTTTTTGTCGTGGACAATGTCGTAAGTCTTTCGAAGATGTCTGTGTAGAGAACATGTTTTTAAGCGTACTTTTGTTATACTGACTATTTTCTGTTGTATTGTACAAATAATCGAAAGTAAAAGCAAGCCATATGCTATCTGTAATGAGTGTACAGACCTTAAAAAAGTGGGGACGACGATTATGTGGGACACCGGAAACTTCTCGTCTACCCACTAAAACCCAAGCGATATACCCTCACACGACACGCTTGGGGCGCCACAGGTTCGCGTATCGGCATTCAACTGTGACGCCCCGACCAAGCGGCTATTGGAGGGCAACTGTCCTGGGCAACTGGGACGCCCTCAGACGTTGAGGCGTAACGTAAAGCCCCTCTCCCCTCGGCATCCGTCTGCGGCGCCACGTAACGCCACTCCTGACCCGGGCCTCCTCCATCTACATGGAGGGTAAGCCTACTGCACCACGCTGACGGGACGGGTTAGTATCAAGTTATCCTTCTCTTGCGTCTAGGTTTTCGGCCTTATCATTTCCTTTTATCGGCTCTTACGAAATCCTCAGGATGGAATAGGGTGGTGACACGATGTATTCTAAATCCGTCACCCTACGGAAAACTGGGTACAAAATTTGTAACAAGCAGCTTTACCTACGCGGATCCCTGCACTAGGTATAACCTGCATCGCTGGGGCAGTTTACAAACATGTAATTCACGAACACAAATGGCACTTGCTCTGAGACTCAGAGCAAGTGCCTCTGGTTTAGACAATGACACTTGCCCACCCCGGAAGCGAACTCGGGGCATATTGATCCAAAGGCACCACATCCAAGCCCTAGACCATCGAGGCATTCTATAGTGAGTAGCCTGGTACACACTCACAGGATACAACGGACCCCCCGGGTAGCGGGACATGTTACCTCATTGGGGAGCGTAACCCGTGCCCCTGGACCAGGCAATGATGGAACGCGGTTGGCATTAAGGGTCTGGTCGGGGCGCAGTTTAACATGTTAAAGGACGTAGCACACTTATCAACTCGGAAAGGGATCGGCACCGTATCAACTCGATGCGTTCAGTATCATTTGTATGAAACTCCCTACTGCAAAGCACACTAATCGGATTCGTAACGTAAACGCCTCGCCTCGGGACAAGCTCACGAACGCCGTACGGCGCGTGGTCAACCAGCGGGCCCCGCGTTTACGCCTCTCCGCCGCCGCGCTTACGGGACATGACATATTCGTAACATTATCTTACGGGCCATCCCTAAGCGCGATCCGATACGTACGTCGCCGTAGCCGAGACGACGTACGTATGGAGCTTGGCTTGGCTTTGGTTACGTGCTTACGTTAGGTTGACGCCTGTTTGACGGCGCGGGCGAGGCGAAAGGCGATCCCTTTCCGAGTTGATATAAATATCCTTGGACATTTCACACAACGCCATCTCGTCCCAAGCTAAGCAACTTAATGCTTGTGTTATGGTAAGGAGATGGATGATAAACTACTTATATACATTTTTTTTTGTAAATACACACATATTATAGATAGAAAATGACACCCAGACTCCGAGCCAGTGCCTCTGGTTTAGACAAAGACACTTGCCCGACCCTGGGATCGAACCGGGGACCCGTTGATCCAAGGCGGCACATCTAACCACTAGACCAACGAGGCAGTCCTTCAAGGGGCTGATCGGGGTGCTATGCAACGGGTGGGTATGCATTGGGATTACAAAGAAAAGGATGTAACAGACTGATGGCACAGCTATAAGTCCGTCACCAGTGTCAGGGAAACACCAAATTGTTTATCAAAATAAAAATACTGCATTGGCGACTCCATGGAATGATTTGGATTAATTTCCATCACCCATGCTTCAATTTTTAATGTCCATTTTAAATTTTATTCGTTTCTATTGAAACTGTTTAAATAAAATTGTGCCATTATGGCTTATTAAAAGCGATAATGGCACAATATTATCCGCGTGGTGTCGGATTTAGAATACTAGAATACTTATTTAATAACAGAATTGTGTCCACAACGTTCCATCCTGAGGGTGTCGTAAGAGTCGATAACGGGAACTGCCAGGACTGAAAACCAGAGAAGGAAAACTAGATACAAAACCCTAGCCAACCCTTCTGGCTAGTGTGGCATAGAAGGTTACCCTTCAGGTAACTAGAGGCGGCCCGACTCAACAGCGGCCCATCTGTGGGCTGAGTATTAGTAATCTATACTCTATACACATACACACACACACACATACACACAAATAAATAAAATTGGAGTGTCTGTTTGTAATAATAAAATAACCACTTTTTACTAAGTGCGTAAGTATGTATACATAGACAAAAACAACATTTTTAAATTTTTTGTCCGTCTGTCTGTCTATATGTCTGTCTGTTTGTTCTGGCTAATCTCTGGAACGACTGGATCGATTTTGACGGGACTTTCACTGATAGGTAGCTGATGATATAAGGAGTAACTTAGGCTACTTAGCCTTTTTTTGACTAGCTTCGCCCCGCGGCGTCACCTTCGGGTAACATCGCACCCGTGCGAAGCCGGGACGGGCCGCTAGTAGTTTATATAATTATCTTAAACACACTCGCTCTTTATCGCGGCTTTGTCTACCGTCATAAATTGGGTCACTCTAAATCCATTACAAATGGACAGATATTTTAGTTCGAAACAAAAATATTTCAATGACGACTCCATCGAATAATTTGAAACAATTTAAAAAACATGTTGACCGATATTTTCGCCTCTCAATTCTCATTCTAACATCCATTAATACACCATTAAACATATTTTGAAATGTCAAAGTCTATTATTAGTTTATATTTAAACTGATTTACAACTCATAGTGTCTTAACTGTACCATTATAAACTTTTACCGGTCTTTATATTATTGTTATGACCCACTGATGTGCCGGGCCTCTTCCAACTACATGGAGGGTAATTAGCCTACTGTGTCACGCTGGCCAGACGGGTTGGCATTGGATTTCGCATCAAGTTTTCCTTCTCTTGACGACATCCAGGTACGTAAAAACGTGGCCAATTGAGAAAGTAATAACCATTTTTATTCTAGTTTTATACACATATCTTTATTCATCATATTTTACAAATATTTTTTTTAAATAAACTAATTATAAAATACATTTATTTATTTAAAAAAAATACGTACAAAATAGAAAAAATCCCACCCATGGCGGAGCCGAAGGCCCAAACCACCGGTGGTCAGGGATCCAGAGTGAGGAACCTCCTCACAATACGTGCCATATCCAAAAGTAAATAAATAAATAATAAAATATATCCTTGGACATTTCACACAACACCATCTCGTCCCAAGGTAAGCAAACTTAATGCATGTGTTATGGTAACGAGATGGATGATAAACTACTTAATTTTTTTTTTGTAAATACATACTTATTATAGATAGAAATGACACCCAGACTCCGAGCCAGTGCCTCTGGTTTAGACAAAGACACTTGCCCGACCCCGGAATCGAACCCGGGGCCCGTTGATCCAAAGGCGGCACATCTAACCACTAGACCAACGAGGCAGTCGTAGTACTGCCTTTTGGATCAGGCTCTTGACCCAGGAGCCTAGCGAGAGCTTCTGTAGGTATTGGTCGAAGCTCTTCGCCATCAGTCCGTGCACTGATACAAATATCGGTACAATGATTGTCGAATCCATATTCCACATGGTACCAACCTATTGACTTACTACCAACCAAAATTATTCTAGTTTTTATTATAAGTCGGCGTTTTGTGGGATGAGTAATGATCTGTCTAGTCTACCACTTCACGGCTATGAACGTCATAAGTCAAGCGGCAAGAGACAAAAAAATTGATAGCAATGATCTAATTACACACATAATTCCATCAGCGAATTAAAATCAGCACAACGTTACATTTGCGGTCCATTCATAAACATCACTATCACTACATAGTATAAAATAAAGTCGCTGTCGTCTGTCCGCTCCTATTTAAGCTTAAATCTTTAAAACTACGCAACGGATTTTGAAGCGGTTTTCATTAATAGATAGAGTGATTCAAGAGGAAGGTTTAATATGTAAATACATGCATGATATTGTAGTGAAACACTGATAAAATTAGAGGTTTCTAATGTGATGTCGTACATAAACACATTTTTATGCGCTTACATTGCAAGGGTATATTTAGTATCAGCATTGCACCCGTGCGAAGCCGGGGCGGGTCGCTAGTAAAAAATAAACTACTATGTACTACTACTACTCCCACTCTACTCCCACTGATGTCCCACTGTTCAGTTGGGCCTCCTCCAGTTATATGGAGGGTAATAAGCCTACAATGCCACGCTGGTCAGACGTGTTGGCAGTAGTTTGATATAAAACTTGAAATTAGTGAACAAACCTCTAACCCAAATACTAAACAACAACAAGAAAACATTAAATCTATACTAATATATAAAGCTGCAGAGTTTGTTTGTTTGTTTGAACGCGCTAATCTTAGGAACTACTGGTCCGATTTCAAAAATTCAGTGTTACATAGTCTACTTATCGAGGAAGGTTATAGACTATATTTTATTTTCAAAGGAATTAGGGATACCGTATGAAAATTGCGATTTTGTAACCCAAGGTGTAAAATCGAAAACCTATTTATGCCTGCGCTGCAAAAACTATTGCCAATAGAACAAAATGAAGTACTACGAGTTTGTAGGTCTTATTAAAATCTACAAAAAAGTCCGCGAGAGCACATATCTAACTATCATAGTTTAGTCACAATAACCACTTTTATATTCATAAAAAAAAATGCATAGAGATAAGCACGGGTTCGAAGTCCACGCGAGCGAAGCCGCGCCTAAAAGCTAGTAAAAACATAAAGTTAAGTGCGGTCCTGGTCCGTGTGGTTACGGTTTAAGAATACATGGAGTTACCATCCCATTCCAGCCCGAGGGTGTCGTAAGGGCCGACAGAAGAAATGTCAAGGCCGACAACCTAGCCGCAAGAGAAGGACTAAACTTCGAAACTCTATCCTAGCGTGGCACAGTAGGCCAATTACCCTCCATGTAACTGGAGGGAGTCCGACTCAGCAGTGGGTTAACTATGGGCTGAGTAGTAGTAACAAATAGTAGAAGTAGTAAATAATAGTAATAATAATAGTACAAAAAAAACCTAAATTCGCTTGGAAAAGGCATGTTGGTGACCCGCAACCTTTTTGGTCTTATAAATACTTTTTTACTTTTACTTTTGTGAGATCGACTGCTGCGCAGTATGTCGCGGGTTCGATTCCCGCACGGAAGAAATATTTGTACGACCTACAAGTATTTGTTCCGGGTGTTTTCTATATATAATATGTATGTATTTATAAAAATAACAGTAGGTATATGAGTAGTTTATCATCCATCTCGTTACTATAGCACAAGCGTTAAGTTGCTTAGCTTTGGACGAGATGGCGTTGTCTGAAATGTCCGAGGATATTAATTTTTTATTTATTTTATTTACTATAATTCAAAAATTGTGTTCCTTTTTTAAGTGAGTAGGTACTTGACTTGAAGTGAGACTAAAAAGTCTCAGTTGCTTCTGTTTTCTGTTATTTTCAGTAGTCTTTTGTAAAATGTCGTAAGATGTGCGCGTGCTATTAAAAATGTATTTAGATTGTGGTTATAATGTAAGATGGAAGACGGATTACAAGATTTATTTTTTAAAAACGCCTTTTAATTTATCTATCCTTTATGTATGCGTCATGCTTGTGAACAGGTGCCATTGCTGGGGGTCGGTTGGCTCGGGCATTAGAAGGTTACTATTTTTGACTAGATCTGGCTGATATTTGGTCCTTTGCAACTATTGCGCGAGTTTGCTCTCACAAATCTCTCATAAATCCAGTCTTGTAACCAAAAATGGCGATCTAAAAAGAGCAACTACAGAGTTTCTTGTCGGCTCTTCTCTGTAGAGGTGCATTCCGAAACGGTGGTAGATGGTAAATTTTAAATTTTATTTTATTGTTGGACTTGTCAAAAGAGCTCTAATATAAATAAAGAGCCAACTTGATTAAATGAGTTTTCAATTTGAATTTGAATCTATCTCACCTCGTCCTTAATAAGGCATGATGATGATGATTGTTTTTAAGTAACGGCAAATTCAACTTGGTTGTGCGATCTCGAAATCACCGCATGACCTCACCAGTCAATCTACTGCCTCAACAAAAAAAAGACTAAAAAGTCAAGTGGCTAATGACCGTTGACTAGTGAAAAACTACCCAAGCACTGAATATTCAATGAATATATCGAGTTACATCGTTTCGATGACATTATTCGTATCGATGACCAGTTTGACATCACTGACTTGGCCAATCATTCGATTAAATTAGTTCCATAAAGTATTTTGGAGCTATATCTACGAGTATACTATTAGCGACCCGCCCCGGCTTCGCACGGGTGCAATGCTGATACTAAATATCCTACCTACTACAATATGTCCATAGACAAAACCATAAGCGAGCGTGTGCAATGTAAACACAAAAAAATGTTCAATGTTTACGACATCACATTAGAAACCTCTTGATTTATCAGTGTTCCTCTACAATATTATGCATGAATTATACTTAAAAACCTTCCTCTTGAATCACTCTATCTATTAAAAAACCGCTTCAAAATCCGTTGCGTAGTTTTAAAGATTTAAGCATACATAGGTTCGGACAGGCGACAGCAACTTTGTTTTATACTATGTACTGATTTAGTATGTTAATAAAAATTAAATTTAAAATTAAAAAAAAACCCCGACTATTTTATACTTTTTATAGGTACACACTTATTACAATGTAGATTTTGTTATATTGCACGTCACGCGCTTTCGTTTGAGACCCCACTCGATTATATTTGCAGACATTCGGTTATTCTTCCCCAATTTCACCCCCCATAACTTTTAAACGGCTCAACCGATTTTCATCAAACATGTCTAAGAACATTCGCCCGTAACTCACCTTTCATACAAAAAAAAACTATATTGAAATCGCTTCATCCGTTCGCGAGCTACGGTGCCACAGACAGACAGACCGACAGACAGACAGACCGGACAGACCGACAGACAGACAGACACGTCAAACTTATAACACCCCTCTTTTTGCGTCGTCGGTTAAAAATGATAAAAAAAATGGGTTGCCTGGAAAAATCCAGGCCAGGCTGTGAACCCCCTCGACCGTGCTGCCACCTTGTTGTGGTGAGGGGGCTTGCGTGCCTTTATGATCCGTTGGGGCCATACCGGCTCAGGGTCACCCATGCCGGGCGGGCCCACGGGGAGAGGCCAGACAAAGAGCGGCACACGGAGGCGTGGTGGTTTTTGGCTCCTCTAAATCAACTCTGAGTACAGAGGAGTCCCCCCTCTGTACTCAGAGTTGCCTCGGAAGCCTTAACCTGCTGTGACTGTGCGGCACGTGCAATGTCCCGTACGCGCCTCTTGATGGGTTGGGGTGTGTGCAGAGCTCCCCATAAAAGCGTGGTGCCTGCTTTTATAAGCGGGCCAAGGCCCCATCAGGGTCACGGCGCATGCTCCCCCACCGGGTGGAGTGAAACCCGGCTGGCGTTTAGCAGTCGGGTATCCATGAGGATTTCCAACGTAAAAAAAAGGCCAGGCTATGAATTTTTTTTTTATTTTCACAGATTTTTTATTAGACTAATTCTATACCATTGAAATTAAACACTTTTTAACGGATTTATCGCGTGTATATTACATTATTTAATTCCCGGCGTTTCGAATGCTTTGCAGCAGTCGTGGTCGCGGGAGAGACTAGATGACAGTTGTCTTCAAAAGTACAAAGAAACCTAAGAAATCATTATAATTCTATACCAATTGAAAGTATGAAGCCCATTGCAAGAATATGCAAACGTGACAAAATTACTGGTGCAAAAGGCTAGTATTGATAAAATATACTTCTCGCAACCCGAGAGATTTGACCGGCAAAGAATAGGCAACCTAACATTTGCTTATTCTATGAGCTTCATACTTTCGATTGGTATTGAATTTGTCTAATATACAAAACCAGTGAAATGTAAAAACAAAATTTCAACAAAATCATACTAAATCTAATATATAAAATTCTCGTGTCACAGTTTTAGATGCCAAACTCCTCCGAAACGGCTTGACCGATTTTGATGAAATTTTGTGAGCATATTGGGTAGGTATGAGAATAGGACAACATCTATTTTTCATCCCCCTAAATTTTAAGGGGGGGGGTCAAAAACGTTTGCCGGGACAGCTAGTTTCTAATAAAATATTTTTCATCCATTAAACATCTCGGTGCAGATCGTTGTATAGCGGGATCCTATACTAACTAATACGGCTAGGTGATCTGTCTCTTCTCTTACGACACCCTCAGCCCTAGGAAAGTGTGGGTTGGTGACATTGTGTATTCTAAATCCGTCACCACACGTACTCACTCACACACTAATTAGTATAGCAGTTATTAAATTAGTAAGTATATTATACCATCGATCCACTGCTGGAATTAGCTATGAGGATCGATTCCAAAAAGTGTTATAACGTATTTTACAGGGTTCAGCTGGCGCACAAAACTTTGGATATTACCTACGTCCCTCGTGATGCAAACCATACCATCTTTAAGATTTACATAGCGACATCTAGTTACAAAATAAGAACTAAAATTATTCATTTTACTGAACGAAATTTGGTGAACTGAATCTTTAATATGAACTGTGTTGGCCAAGTCTACCGTCGATACATTGCTGGGATAAGCTATGAAGATCGATGCCAAAAAAGTGTTTTATTTTATTTAGTTTCTAATTCGTTTTAATTAAAAGTGGTATAGCATGCACAAAAACCATACCATGTTTACGATTTATAATTAACTAGCGACCCGCCCCGGCTTCGCACGGGTGCAATTATGCATGTATTATACATATAAACCTTCCTCTTAAATCACTCTAAATAAAACAAACCGCGTCAAAATCCATTGCGTAGTTTTAAAGATATAAGCATACATAGGGACGAACAGATGACAGCGACTTTGTTTTATACTATGTAGTGATTCTGGCCCCTGTCTATAAGTAACTCTTGAGAAGTAATTCCCAAATCAATTCTAAAGAGTGACATAAACACTAATTAAGATCAAATACGGTATAATCCAGAGTAGAATCAGACACACGGAGTAGACCGGGTAGTGACAGATTTAGAGAACATTGTGCCACCACCCCAATCCATCTTGAGGATCTCCCCGATATACTACAGAAGATCGTTATCTTCATCATTGCATCAAGCGTGATTGGTATTCTTGGTAAGTATGGTGGCGAAAGAACTAATGAAAACGGAAAATGTCTGCTAGAGGTGTGTCTGGAGTGGAATCTTCGCGTGACAATGTTTGCCCCTAAGAAGATCCACATCACGGCAACTGTCGATGACGATTTTTAAAGTGTCCACGGCCATGTCTTATGACAATTCTGTCGGTATTATGCCCCGTCCATACGCTTGCTGTTTGCCACAAGCACCAAACACAACAAACAAAGTCCCAAACATCGGCCACAATCACCAAACACTAGCAGTCGTCCTCACACTTGGCGAACATGTCAGTATCTTCCGAATCGGCAAACATGGCGGACGACGAGCTTGTAGCAGATGTCACTTTCGGGGTGACCTATTTTTATTTCGAAAATAGAATAAATAATTTCGAATCGACGCTTGTTGTTTTTTTAAGTATCTCCGGAATGAATCCATTAAAATTATTTTTTTATTTTTTAAATCTTTTACATTTTTATTCATCAACACACTGAGCCGGATCCACACATCCTGTACCTTCTGCCTATTTTTGTGGTAAGGGTCTTTTGCGATCCAGATGCATGGCTCATTTTGATATACTTCTAAAAAACAAAGAGTTGTGTCTTCCGACCAATCACACATGATTATGTACGCGCGAAAACCTATTTTAGTTAAGTCTTTTGCTCCAAAAATGATTTATCGACGCGGTCCGTGCGACGTCCACCGCTCTTAAGCTCGCACGCAATACTGATATGTTTTCAAGCGTGTGGATCTATCGCAAACTGTTTGCCAAACAGCCTTTGATCTGTGAAGAAAAACCGACACCAATGCCGATCAGTGTCGAACACAAACAAAAACAGGCACACCCCCACAAACACCCATCCACATGCTCGTGTTTGCTGTTTGTTGTTTGCTGTTTGCTATTGTTTGCCAAGCGTGTGGACCCGACATCACACACATAATATACCCACAGAATCTCGTCACAGTTACAAGTATTTTAAAACGTTATTTTTTGGACTACTAGATATTTTCTGTTTCCCATCACTAGCTCGTCTGTCAACAAGATCAAGCTATCTTGTACAGGGTATAATAACTATTAAGAGCTGTGTAGCGACCGCATGCTACATACTTTACACAGTTTACCCGAAAAATCTGAACTAATTGCATCAATAAATATCGCCTACAAATGCGATAATTACCAAAAAGTCCTACACCGCGATAGCGAAATTTCAAGAGCAATTCGCAAGTTAAGAATTCCCCGACTACAACTATCGGGGGGTTAGGCGCAGCGACCCCTAGCCAGACATACCACCTCGTCTGGCTGGATGATCATCCTTTTGCGCCTAAAGCTATTTTCAAATCCTTGGTCATCGTGACACACTCGTTAAATGGCAAGTTAGTTCTTTAGTTTACACATACTAATACGACACGATTTTTCGACATCCATAAACTTGATACGGAACCATAAGCCAACCCGTCTGGCCAACATGGCACAGTAGTCTCCAACTACGTGGTAGTACCCACCATTGGATCAGGTGCGACTCGGCAATGGGCAATTTATAAGAAGGCTAAGAAGTAAGTTATTTAGTCAAAAAGTGAGTAAAAAGTATTTTAGTACACCCGTGCGAAGCGAATGTTGGCCGCTAGTAACATAAAAATGTCATTGATTCTGACCTCCTCCAAATTCCTCATGGTTTTTACTCATATATTTCACTCACATTTCTCTACATACCATAGCGTAAAGCAACTTAAAGATAAGAATGCAAACATTAAAAAAAACCTAATGAGATTAACAATATCCTGCCTAATTGATGTAAGGTCCTATCACAGAATTTCCCACAGCATCACGATAAAGCTGTTCATTAAAATATAATCATCCCAGATTATTAAAGACTTATGACCTACTTTCTTGGACACCGACGACGCAGGGAGATAAAGGAAGATAACTTCATTATTAGATTAACTTGTCGGAAATTAAAATTGGGAAGATTATTATCGGTGGCATAAACGCCGTTGTTACCATAGTCGAGTATAGTCAATTAATGTCAGTTCCAGATGTCTATCTATGAAACTATCACCCATGACCTCTATAGCTTAAAATGTTTTTTTTATTTTTTAAACGAATCCCAGCTCTAAATATGGCGTGGTCAGTTTACAAGCATGTAATTCACAAGTAAAAATGACACTGAGCACAAAGACACTTACCCGACCCCGGAATCGAACCGGAGACCGGTGATCCAAAGGCGGCACATCCAACCCAGAGCAACAAAGCAATCTTTGTTTGTTGCGATATAAATTCCAGATGTAACATACATTGTTACATCTGGAAGATGTTCAGCGGGTATGGGAACGTTTCTCATAACATTGAAAGATGATCCAGAGTCCCACTCGCTGTACCCTAGTTTATGCCATGCTGGTCGATGGTCCATTAAGGATTTTACCCTCCATAAATTAAAAGCTCGGAGATTCCGACATGGCCCGCAGGATTGCCATACTTAAGTGGCAATGGGCAGGGCTCATAGCTCGCAGGACTGACGGCCGATGGAGCAGAAAAATCCTCGAGTGGCGACCGCGTTCCAGAAAGCGCAGGGGCCTCGCACACGGTGGACCGACTATCTGGTTAAGGTCGGTAGAAAGCGATGGATGCGGTCGGCTTAGGCCCAGTCTTCGTGGAAATCATTGGGGGCCTATGTCCAGCAGTGGACGTCTCTTGGCTGAAATGATGATGATGATGAAATTAAAAGCTATTCCTTCGAACAATTAAGAGGGAGAAGATAGGTAGGGCAGATGATCACCAGCTCGCTGAAGCAGCTGACTGGAAAGGAGCTCAACCTTACAGATTGCAGCCAGATAACGTAATGCTTGGGCAATGTTGCCCGTCTGACGGTTAGAAAACAAAGTTTAGTCACCCAATTCTGCCCTGAGGATGTCTTAAGAGCCGACAAAAGAAATGACAAGACCAAAAACCTAGCTGCAGGAGAACGAACATTTGAAAAGATCCTATAAGCTACGGCAACATGTCCTGGTCAGACTTCCAACCTATTAAAATTGGGAAAGTGGCAAGAAAGATAATAATGAAAACAAAAAATTTTTGAACGTATTTTGCAAGCCGTTTTAATAAATATCGACCCTAATGTTGACTGTACACCGCGCTCGTAATTAAACCTCAATTTGCTTGAAAATTACAGTTGCAAAACAACCTTGTAGCTCGTACTAATCAGTACGAGTCAAGATAAAACCGACTTTAACTCGCCAACTTTAAGTTCAAATTTCGATACCCATGGGTGTATCGAGGTTACTATTTTTTGTTTACATTGCAACCCGACAGCAGACTGCACGACGTCAATATCGCGGTTTTGGCGAAGCACGGAATGTAAATATAGGAAAATGACGTCACTTCACACATTCCCATATCTGACACCATCAAACCCATACTTCTCAGCCCTTAAATGACCGACTGCTGAGTCGGGCGTCCTCCCATTACATGGAAGATACACAGCCTACCACTGTCCGTGTGGTGACGGATTTAGAATACACAATGTCACCAACCCACACTACTAAAGGATCACCTAGCCGTATGAGAAGGAAAACCCGTCTTGCCAGCGTGGCACAGTAGGCTAATTTCCCTCCATGAATTTGGAGGAGGCCCGACTCAGAAGTGGGTCATTTAGGGGCTGAAACGACAACTTAGGCTACTATGCCGCGCTGGCCACACGGGTTGGCACAGGAATGTATCAAGGTTCTTTCTCTGCCCTGCTTCTTCTGTTCCTTTAGTTGCCCTCAGAACTGTATGGGTTAGTGACAGTTTGTATTCTGAAACTGCCACCACACGAAGCACGTAGGAGGTTCAAGTAGATAAATTCAAATTCCAATCATTTATTTCATTTATCTAGTGGTTAGATGTGCCGCCTTTGGATCAACGGGTCCCGGGTTCGATTCCGGGGTCGGGGAAGTGTCTTTGTCTAAACCAGAGGCACTGGCTCGGAGTCTGGGTGTCATTTCTATCGATAATATGTATGTATTTACAAAAAAATAACACAAGCATTAAAATTGCTTAGCTTGGGACGAGATGGCGTTGTGTGAAATGTCCAAGGATATTTATTTATTTATTATTTTTATTTTGTTTAGGTCACGATAGACACTTACAAAAAGTCAACACATTATTCATAATGATATTATATAATAAAAAAGGTCTACCACCAGTTCTGAACGCGACCACTGCTGAGAAGAACTGGCAAGAAACTCAGAGGGCTTGTAATATATTTTTTATATTAATGATATTTATATGATGAACACCCATCCAGTATTCAGTGGAGCCAGACGTTGTTTAATGGTCCAAATTGACAATCAAAGGAACGTAATTAGTAGATTTGGCGTCCTGTTAAAAGAAACTCAATGAACAAATGTTGAAAGCTCTCCGTTTAATTAGTAAGCTTCAATTTTAGTCGTATTAAATTGACGTCATCTACTACCCATTTTCCACCTTTACCCACGGCCGCTAGAAGATAATTTAAGTAATTTAGCGTTGGTACCGTCGTCATTTTTCTAACTACTTAATGAGAGGATGTGTGGGATTTAAGTGTGTAATTTTAGAAAAAGAAACATGCTCTCTGCTTTTTTCTCACATCATAACTTAAGGCGGTTGGGTAGCATGGTGGAAAATACCATACCGCTCAATTAATTATTAATTATTTTCACTAAAGTGACTATTTAGGCGATAATAACATTTTGTTTGCTCGGAAGTTTGTTAAAAGCTCAGAGTCTCTCCGAAAAATTAAATTCGAAATAAAGTAATCCATCACAGAAGCAAAGTTACCAACATTGCTCTGAAGATTAGTTCGTTGACGTCGAAATGGACTGGCTACATATGTTGCAGAACGGAGAACGTGACCACGGGAACAAACTAGGGCATTGTTAACAAACTTACTACGAATATCACTATCACTATCACTACATAGTATAAAACAAAGTCGCATTCTTCTGTCCGTCCCTATGTATGCATAAATCTTTAAAACTACGCAACGGATTTTGAAATGTGAACATGCATCAGTTATAAGTGAACACTTCGAACTGTTATACAATACATTACGCTTTGTCTTTATGTTCTAAGGTGGAGTATTGATTCCCATACATCCCTGTACAGTGTACCATCGACTGCGCCAGTCAACTAATCAATTGCCTGTCTTGGTGCTCAGCACGGGCTGTAATGGTTATGGTTTCCTTCACAACTCGACTATTATCTACACAGTTTTACACTGAATTATTTTAAAAGCAAGCAGGAGCAATTAGAATTTTAAATCCGGTTTCTTTTATCGTGAGCCGACGTTTTGCGGTTGCGGAACTGTAAAGGCAGAGGGTTTTTGTCTTATTAGAAACATTTGATTGAGTTTCCCGCATAAAAATACATAATAACAAAAAAAATTTACATTATAATGTTTAAACTGTAACATAATTTTACCATTTCATTAACAAAAGTGCGAATTATATATTGACCATAATATTATTTATTTAAAAGTGGTTTGTAACATATATTTTGCAAAATGGGGTCCTTTGGGGTGATGACCTTGGACCATATCTACTTATTGAGTACAAACCTGATTTGTCGGTAATTTTTACCATAATATTATTCAATCCAGTAGCACGATATCGTATAAAAATAGTTACCTGAAACAAAAAAAAAACATTTGGTTAAAACTTAACATATAATTATGAAATGATTGTTTTGTAAGTGTTCCATATGCCGTGTCACTATTGGTCACAGACTTATTTGAAGATGTATAAATACAAGCATGGCCCTTTACGCAATTTTCCCTTCCAAAACTTGGAGGAGGCCTATTCAGTAGTGGTTCATTTTGGGCTGAAACGAACTATGCTTTTAAAACCAAATAATCTGTATAAGTAAATATTTAATGTGATTTCGGATTCTTATCAGGAATCGCTTTATAAACAACATAAATCACACTTCAGTTTTTATATCACCCTTATCTTAACGACACCGATAACCGGTGGGTTGAAGATTGTCGTGTAAACACTCTATTATTAGTAATGTTATTATAATCCTTATCGCTGTTCATTCATTGGCTTGTAGCCGTCGTCAATAATTACCAATGGATGTAAATGCTGAGAGATCAAAAATACTATGGCTGCCTGTTGCATTAGAATTAGTTTCGTTTGACTAGCTGCGCGCCGCGGTTTTACCCGCGTGGTTATGTAATTTAATTTTTCGTCAGGATTTTTTCTGGTTACTTTACATTTATTGTTATATTTTGGCCATGTATAAGCTATGTCAATGTAAGGTTTCATTAAAATCCATTCAGTACTTTTACGTGAAAGAGTTACAAACATCCATCCATCCATACTTACAAACTTTTGCGATTATAATATTAGTAGGAAGAGTATCTGACACTATTACTTAATTCGTTCTGTGGACATCCTCTGACTATTTCAGATCATTTAATACGTTTATCTTAACCATCTCGTAAATGGATACTTAGAATCCCATAGTTCAAGTCTTTTTTTTATTTATTAATATTATTTTACATATAGGTTTAAGCTACTCAGCAATATACTTAGGCAAGCTATTCTTCAACCAGTCTTCGTTTTCTATTTTCATTCTATTAAATATTGCGATACCTAGTGACTTATAAGGTAAGCATAACAATTAACATTGCCCCAGGACGCTCGTGATCTCCATTCAGACAAACTGTCTGTTCGAAAAGGTTGAACTATGATGTAGTTTGCAATCTAAATGTGTTCAGAGTTTTATAATTAAAATTCTCCAAGTTTAGGAGTATATGAGACTAACCTAAGCGCGTTTCTATGCCACGAACTAAAATAAATTTGAAGGAAAGACATTACACATTTTTTTTCATTTTTTTTACAGAATCATAGCAAAGAAATGCAAATGTATGCATTTAAAGAAATGCATAGTTTACGATTCTATAAAGGACATACAGACAATCATTAATTTATACATTCAGTATAAGCACCAACGTCAAAAGTCAATTTTGGTTGTGGTTTTTTTAAGTATTGATAGTATTTTTTGTGTTTTCACAAGTATTTTTGCGATGATTTGACGACATTGAGTATTTGTCCCACGGATATGACTTCAGCAATCATCATTACCTAACCTCAACTTTAAGAAAATTAGAAAGAAAATGTAAATATCGTGTTGTGCCAATTTATAGTGCAGATATTATTCGTCTCTACATCACTTTTTTATCATTATTTCAACGTAGAAGGCAACATTATTTCACCATATTATATTGTGTCTAATGAAGCTTAAAAAGAAACATTTCAATGTTTCATTCGTCGTCGTTTCAGCTCATTTATGAATTAAGTACTACAGAGTCAGGCCTCCTAAAATGCATGGACGGAATATACCCTACTGGGCTGCGCTGGCAATACGGGTTGGCACAGGGTTGGTATTAAGTTTTCCTTCTCTTGCGGCTAGGTGATCTGCCTCTTGCATTCCTTTATTAGCTTCTTACGACACCCTCAGGATGGTATGTGAATTTGTGTGGTTGGTGAATTTGTATATTCTAAATCCTTCACCATAACGTTTTAATGTAATAGTATGTAATAATTTAACATCTCCAACCAGTTCATTAATGTTTCTAAAAATATTCTACAGACAAATGTTCTACAATTTACACACAGACACACAATTAAGCCCAGACACCGTCTCACCTTCAAAATCTAATACTTCTGCGAGCACAATATTCCAATGGCATTGGAAAAATTACACGAAATTTCGCGTAATATCTCTTTATACCACGAACAACCCTACCCCGAACCTTCGATATCTTTTGTCGAATCAGCCACGCGACAAAAACAAAATTAATGTTACCAAACAACAATACACATTAATAACCTTGAACATTGTGTCAACACACACCATTGTACCTTCACCTTTCACTTTCAATACAACATTATGTTGCCCAACTAATTATCTAATCTAAATCATTAATCTAGATAGATAGACCGAATTTGTTTTGGACACTACTAAGGATTTGCGTTAGCTTGTCATCGTTACTGGATATTCGAAAGTAAGTTTTGAAAATAGAATGATATTATTATTTTATGGTGGAACTTAAATTTGTTGGTCTATGATACTTAACGCACCATTTGTGTATAAAATTCGTCAAACTAGGCCTACAAATGTCATCATATTTATCATCATTTCGGCCAAAAGACGTCCACTGCTGGACATAGGCATCCCCCAAGGATTTCCACAAAGGCCATCGGTCCACCATGTGGGAGGCCTACTAGCACTGCGCTTTCCGGAACGCGGTCCTACAAATGTAGCAAATATGAATGCAATATTAGTCTATATTATCCAAATTGAAATTTAAAATGACACTATTGAATTTTTTACGTATTTTTATAGAGTGGTACGCAATTAATCTTCTGCTTAAGTAGCGTGTGGAGATGGGTTTAGATTACATAGTGTCACCACCTCATTCCATCCTGAAGATATGGTAAGAGCCGACAAAGGCCGAAAACCTACCCGCAAGACAAGGAAAACGTGATACGAAACCCTTTTATTGGTGACGCTGGGGAAATGCTTTATGCTTACCGCCGCCCCTCGCCGAGTCGGCGATTATGTGGGTCTCCCGAAAATGTGCCAACCCGTGTGGCCCGCGAGGCACAATAGACTAATTACCCTCCATGTAGTTGAAGGAGGCCCAACTCAGTAGTTGATCATTTATGGGCTAAAAACTACTAGTAGTAGTGGCAGCTCTGCTGATCTTTTCCAATCTTTGAAGGGTATGCAGAGATCAGTTGCCGTTACACCTTATGCGGCAGTCGATACTAGAAGTTAGAAGAACCAAATCAAGATAGTTATTGTAAATTTCGAATCCGAATTCACTAATTTAGAAGTCAATCGAGTTCCTATCTTTGGATTCAAGTCACATTGATGGTGATTCGCATTCGAGAACCGTTAGTAGGGGCTGATATAGATCTTCAGACCGTTTGTTTAACTGTTCGGACTAGTACAATTTTCTTGTCACTATTGTTATGTTACATACGATTAATTATTATCTATGATTAATTTTCTCTTTATTTATTTTTTGTGTTATTCATTTACTATTAATTCACAATGTAGCTTTAATTTCGGCGTCTAGTTTAATAGGATCTAACAAATAAATTGGTATCATTCAACCGAATTATGTTGGCCTAAAGTAATTTAAGGATTCTTACCCGACGACACTTTACACGGGTAAAGTGTCTTCGGGTATAATAAATATTGTCACCATCCCATTCCATTCCGAGAGTATCGTAAGGGTCGGCGTTAAAGAAAACTTGTGACGAAATCCTCTGCCTTTGTCGCTACTTAACGTGGCAAGAGTGGGTAATTTCTCGCTCATTGAATCACTCAATATCTGAATTTTTAACTACTAGAGCAGTTGTGATTCGAAGTTCATTTAAAATCAAATGTCTCGATATCACCGTGGTAAATTATCGTTGATATTTTATTCATTACTAGACTAGCGACCCGCCCCAGCTTCGCACGGTTGTAACGATGAACCTCTAAATTCATCAATGTTTCTCTACAATATAATGCATTTATTATACATAAAAACCATACTTTTAAATCACTCTATCCATTACTTAAAAAAAACCACTTCAAAATCCGTTGCGTAGTTTTAAAGATTTAAGCAGGCATAGGGACGGACAGACGACAGCGACTTTGTTTTATAATATGTACAATGCGTCCGTTGCAGCGCTACTAACTAAATTAAATTTGTAGGAAAGACATTACAATTTTTTTTGCATGCAACAACAGCGCATTTGGTTTACACAAAGGCACTTGTCCGACCCTGAAATCGAACCGGGACCAAATGCAGTACATCTAACCCCTAGACCAAGAAATAAGTCAGTGACTACTTTTTTGAAAAAAAAAACAACACAAAAAACTGTTGCATGGGCTGACGGTGTTCGTAATTTAATTAATTTTATGTGTATACTAGCTGTCCCGGCAAACGTTGTTTTGCCAAATAATTAACCATCCTCCGCGCAACCCCCTTCCCCACGCAACCCCCACGCCGCGCAACCCCTACGCCGCGCAACCCCCAACCCGCGCGCAACCCTCTAGGTCTTATGGTTCCAGAGATATCGTGATGACTCAATCTATCTATACAACATCTCCTATCGCAAACGTTGTTTTGCCATGTAATTAAATAGGGGTTGATCGTAGAGGGGTGAAAATTTAGGGTTGTTTATATTTTTGTATGCTGAATCTTAAAAAAATAAAAGCAAAAAATAAACAATTATTTTTGTTTTGGACCCCCCCCTTAAAATTTAGGGGGATGAAAAATAGATGTTGTCCTATTCTCAGACCTACTCAATATGCTCACAAAATTTCATCAAAATCGGTCAAGCCAGTTCGGAGGAGTATGGCAACGAAAACTGTGACACGAGAATTTTATATATTAGATATTCTCCGTATAGTGACGGATTTATAGTATATAGTGTCACCACTACATTTCCTCCTGAGGGTGTCGTAAAAGCAGACGAAAGGACAAGGCCGAAAACCTACCCACAAGAGGAGGAAAACTTTAAACCAGACCCTGTGCCCTTTAAACCCGACACATATTGTGTATTCTTCATCCGTTTATTTCATTATGTTCATATTACAAGAGTATTCCATAAGCGTCGTGGGAGTAGCTTCTTGCAGAATTAATAAAGTTCATTAACAACAGATTACGTAGTATGTGCTTATTAATCTTAATTATTCAACGACATGTTTTGAGACTTATTATTAGGAGAGAAAATGATATAATCTCCATTGAAAATGACACGCTGGGAATTTACGAAAGTATTTATAGACATGGGTACTTTGTGTCGCTGGGGTAATGCTGGATGCATACCATCTACCATCATCTACCATCTATCATACCTACATACATTACCATCTAGATTTGAAAAAAGATGCTAAAAAGAACACCTTTTGAAAAAAATTGTCTTGGGTTTTCGCGATTATTACACATTGAAATGAAACCAGTTTTAACTCCTTTATCTCGTGTCATCATCATCATTTCAGCCAAAAGACGTCCACTGCTGGACATAGGCCTCCCCCAAAGATTTCCACAAAGGCCGGTCCTGGGCCGCCCACATCCATCGTTTTCCGGCGACCTTAACCAGGTCATCGGTCCACAGTATGGGAGGCCTACCAGCACTGCGCTTTCCGGAATGAAGGCACAAACGCGCGACAACACGTAGCAAAGCGTTCACATTTTAATTTGCCTCATGCCTAGTTAAGCTACTAGTGTTTCATTACATCCTTAGGCCTTAGTTCATTGATATCACGAGAGTTTATCTCGTGTATTTTACATTAATTAATTAACCATGTTTTAAATGCTATGCAGCAGTTGTGGTGGCGGGACAAACTAGATGACAATTGTCTTTAAAAGTACAAAGAAACAGTTACATCTACAATTTTATTTTATTGATAACGTTCCCTGTGCACGTAGAAATTGCTCACGGTGTCCAAGGGCCTTGGCAATTAGTGTTGAGCTTTAGATTTGGTAAATTTAATGACAGTATCACAACCACGATAGTACTTGCCAACTATCCTCTTTATTAATATGCAAAGCATTCGAAACGTCGCGAATTATATAATGTAAAATACACGCGATAAATTCGTTAAAATTTCTTTTCAAAAAACACTGGCCAAATGTCTAGTCTTTGCATATCTGTGGGCTTTTTTAGTTCCAGGATATTAGAGATCATTCGGTCGAGTGGGTCATTGAGATTAAGCCTTGGTGTTGGATTTAAAACGCGATTCCGGAAAGGTGAGCGGTATATTTTTTAGCTTAGAATGTTCAATTCTAATAAATTAAATTACTAAACATTTAGCTGGACATTTTAGAATGAAAATTTGCTACCGTTAAGCCCACACAGATGAACGAAGCAATTTTATAAATCGATTATTGTAATCGATTTATCAACGATTTTATGTTTAGTGCTGACCTAAATGAATACGAATCGAAATTGTATTTAAATTTCTAAATTATAGACACTTTTTGATAGCGAATTAAACGAATTCGATAGGTTATTCGAATTACTTTATAAACGCGACCCAAATCGTTTCATATTTACGGGCATAATAAGATCATCTTATTGAATATTCATTTAGAAAATAGCTTGCCCCAATTCCCAATTACCCGCATTTCCAAGCTCTCAAAGACAGTGGGATGCGCCGCTCTGCAGTTTGGTACGGAACAGTCTCTTAAATTCGTACACCAATTCTGCAGATCGAGCTCGCCTACTGGCTGTGGGAGAATGGGAGCAGGTCTTTGGCTCAAAGCCATTCCTTCTCCAAATGTTGGGACATTACTAGATAACAACACTTTCCGCCTTGCCACCAGTCTCCGCTTAGGGATACAATGTATTGCCCCTCATCGCTGTCGCTGCGGTAATAATGTCGATCTTTTGGGACATCATGCCTTATCCTGCTGCAGAAGTGCTGGCCGTATACCCCGCCATGCCAGTATTAATGACATCATTCGTCGGGCCCTTGTTAGCGTTGGTGTACCAGCCGCTTTGGAACCTAATGGTTTGGTGCGCAGCGATGGCAAGAGACCTGACGGGATGTCATTGATGCCTTGGAAGATGGGACGGCTGTTAGTGTGGGATGCCACATGTGTCGACACTTTGGCTCCTTCTCATCTTCCAAGTACATCGGTTGCACCCGGTACCGCTGCAGCGGAAGCGGAAAACATCAAGCGGCATAAATACAGCAGCTTAACCAGCGGTTATATATTTGTGCCGTTTGGTGTGGAGACGCTTGGGGCTTGGGGCCCTAATGCCCAGTCTTTCTATAAAGATCTGGCAAAGCGGCTGTTTGACTGCACGCGTGACCAGAAGTCTGGCCTCTATTTCGCTGAGCGAATAAGCATTGCCATCCAGCGTGGCAATGCCGCCAGCCTTCTGGGCACTTTTGCAAACCCCTGCAGCGCTGAGGATACGGTGCCTAGTTTAATTTAGATTTATTTAGTGTTTAGTTTCTCTTTTCTTTTGGGTATATATTTAAGTTGTTTCTTTTTTACTAGTTTTAGACATTGTATATAATATTTTATTACATTTATAAATTAACTTATCAAATAAAGTTTAGAAACATCGATTAATCACGGACTGCAATCAAACTATTGATTGCACTCGTCAAAATTCAATCGATATATAAAATATTATAGTGAATATTTTCCATCATAGACATGTCACCTAATCGATATTTTAAGTTAAATAATTAAGTTGAATCGATACTCGAGTAGCATTGGGACATGAATACAATTGATTGACAGACAAATAGACTTATTGTATTGTTTAGGGCTTTAGAGCCAATGACACAGAACGTGTATCACAAACAGTATGGTAACTTTACTAATCATCATCATCATCATTTCAGCCAAAAGACGTCCACTGCTGGACATAGGCCTCCCCCAAGGATTTCCACAAAGGCCGGTCCTGGGCCGCCCGCATCCACTGCTGTCCGGCGATCTTAACCAGGTCGTCGGTCCACCGTGTGGGAGGCCTACCAGCACTGCGCCTTCCGGAACGCGGTCGCCACTCGAGGACTTTTCTGCCCCATCGGGCGTCGGTCCTGCGAGCTATGTGCCCTGCCCACTGCCACCTAAGTTTGGCAATCCGGTGGGCTATGTCGGTGACCCTGGTTTTCCTGCGTATCTCCTCATTTCTGATTCGATCTCGCAGGGAAACTCCGAGCATAGCCCTCTCCATTGCCCTTTGGGTGACTTTGAGCCTTCTGATGGAGCCCATAGTGAGCGTACTTTACTAATACCGGAAATTAACCAGAGCAAACAAATAAAAAAAAACAAGCGATGCAGAAAATTAAACTATTTATCCATCCTTGAGCTATACGCACAGAACTGCGAACAGATACGGCAAACTTGTATCTCTTTCTTGGTCTGAGGAATGAAGGCACAAACGCGCGACAACACGTAGCAAAGCGTTCACATTTTAATTTGCCTCATGCCTAGTAAAGCTACTAGTGTTTCATTACACTGTGGCCTTAGTTCATTGACATCATTGATCGAGAGGGTATTTCAAACGTGAAGTGTGTTTTGGCATAATGAAGTTGTAAAAGTGCGCAACTTTTCGTGTATAGCTTAAATGTTTATGTTATTCTAAAGAAATCATGGATTGACGTAAGCGTAGTTTAGTGATAAAATATAGTAGAGTTTTTGCAGCATTCTCACTATTTCTTCTTGTTCTTCTCAGATCATAAAAACCCGTTCTTTTAGATATTTGCGGGTTTAAGACAATAAGCACTGGTTTTAATTTATTTTTTAATGAAATCCCAGCACTACGTATAACCTGTATCGTGGGGCTGTTTACAAACATCTAATTCACAAACTGACTGGGAAGAAGAAGACACGAATAAGGGATTATAAGCATTTTAAATTAAAAAAACTTGAGGCAGGCAGGTTGAACAACGTCTAGCATTGCTGGATGGTCCCCCGTGCTTCGGAGGATACGTAAAACAGTTGGTCCCAGCTGCTATTCCACTTTTTATTAGCAGTCGATACACGTAGTAGATCCAGTAGCGTGTAAGCTGACAGCTGGTCTAACCAGTCCTCCATAAGCAATCACTTGTTAATACTGGTAGTTAGCCAAATCTGGTTAGACTGGCGCCGATCCTAATAAAATTGGGAAATGGCAACAAAGAAGGTTTGGATTCTGGCAATGACGTCACTGACACACGCAGAGAAATTATTAATACGAAGAATAAACTATTCAAAGACTTTTAAATATAAATAGAACGGTTATATAATTAAATTCCACGAAAACCACAACATTATGCCTTAACAAACATTGAAACGCCACATAAAAATCGGAACCCATATAATCGATTATCGGATCAAACGAAATGAAACGGTTAATAGCGATTTATGTCTCGATTAAAAATAGATCAAAAGCCAGCTCTAGTACGGTAAAAGATACTTTATTTTCAGATGCATTCAAACTTGGGTTCGAATACTGAAAATAGTTTTCCGGAGTGATGAACTATCTGGTGGTTTTGTTCGAGTATTCTTGATAGTTAGACCGACGTGGATACCGCGAGACTTGTCTACTTTGGTTACTTCCATAGCGTCATGTCATATGGTATTTTGCTTTGGGGCAACGCCGCAGACCAGACAGATTACCAAGAAGCTAGACATTCACATTGCGGGTGGAATTTAGTGTAATTATAACTATAATATTGTTTTAAATGGATTGACCCTAAAATAAGCTTTTAGTTGCGATATTTTGAATCAATTAATAAAGTCTGCTAATTGTGACGATGTAGGTACATACTCGTTTGTTTTATGATAATGATTTTCTCATGTTTCGCGTGGTAACGGATTTAGAATACGAATAGTTAAGGTGAATGTTCCAGGGTAGCCCGCGAAATTCAAATTTTCTTACGTTTTTTGCAATTTGCAGGTCAGTGCTAGGTTGTATGTAGATTAAAATGTTATTCGCGGCTGTAAGACGTATGTAGTTATATAATTATAATCATCAAAATCATCAATACAACCTTCCAAGCTCATAAAGGTGCAAGAAAAACTTTTTCAAGCTCAAAGTCGTTCTTGCACCTTTATGAGCTTGGAGGGTTGTATTGATGAGTTTGATGATTAAAACTCTGTAACTACATACGTCTTACAGCCGCGATTCAAATGTTCATCATCATACAACCTAGCACTGGCCTGCAAATTACAAAAAACGTAAGAAAATTTGAATTTCGCGGGCTACCCTGGAACATTCACCTTAAGAGCCGACAGAAGGAAATGATAAGGCCGAAAACCTAGCCGCAAGAGAAGGAAAGCTTGATGTGACACCTTTTGCCAACCTGTCTGGCCAGCGTGGTTAATTACCCTCCACATAAATGGACGATGCCCGACTCAACAGTGGGTCATCTATGGGCTGCGTAGTAGTAGTAATGGTAGTAGATAGTCACATACTATATGAAAAAGCTATATAAAAGTAGAACGCGTTTTAATTTATGTATGCAGAACGCTTTTTTATGGTTTTAATCTGTTAATTTTTATAGAAACATGGTTTCCTCAGCAGTAAAAATGATAAATGATGCACGTGTTAATGTAAAATTATTTTTTTAAGTTATGTAATTTATTGGATGAAAACGAGTTTAAATGTGGGAATATAAATATTTGTTTTTTTTGTATGGACATTTTTATTTTTTATTGAACCAACTACTACAACTACTCAGCCCATACATGACCCACTGCTGAGACGGGCCTCCTCCAGTTCCATGGAGGGTAATAAACCTACAGCGCCACGCTGGCCAGACGGGTTGGAACAGGGCTTTGTATTAAATTTTCCTTCTCTTGCGGCTAGGTTATGGGCATTTCCTTTTGTCGGCTTTTGCCACAGCCTCAGTATGGAATGGGTTTTGAACCAAACATAAATAAATAACATTTAACCGTACACATTAAATTGATCATAAATCTAATAAAAACTATCTAGAATACATTTTGCCAAATTTTTTATATCTTCATTTCCATTTTGTTAATGAAGCCGTTAAATTGGTATTAATTGCCAAAAACGACCAACTGATTAATAAGAGCACGTAATCAAAATTATTTAATGCGATGTAACTGCCAATAAATTATATTGGAGCTAGCTTGTTTGCATAGTAATAAAAGTGAAATTATGGAAAGTTACGTCTGATTCTAAAAAACTAAAAAAATATTTAACCGTGTCGACGATTCTAAATTGCCGGGAAACGGATGGAGATAAAAAAATACAATTTGGGTTTCCGATACTTAGACCTTTTTGCTCTTGCGTTTTCTCTGGCATCTATAAGGTGTATGGTGGATTAGAGATTAATTAATTAATTTAGCTTGATTAGTCAGGATGCAGCAAATACCCCACGGAAACCTATTGCCAGGTATTTGCACATAAACTACACAAATACATATATTTTTTTTTTATATTTTATAAAGCATTTATTCCATGTGGTGACGGATTTTGAATACATAGTATACTCACCCCTTTCGATCTTGAGGGTGTCGCGAGAGACGACAAAAAAAGAAAGACATGCTCGATAGCCTTACCGCAAGAGAAGGAAATCTTGATATGAAAAACTGTGCCAAGCCGTTTGGCCAGCGTGGTACAGTAGGGTATTGTTTTATTATTTTTTCAAACTCAAAAGGTAATTTATTTACGTAGGTTTCTTTACGATTGTTCGACATCCATAAACTCCATAACCATAAAAATGTCATTGATTCTGCCCTCCTTTAAATTCCTCATGGTTGCTACTCACATATTTCACTCACAGTTCTCTACATACCATAGCGTAAATCAAACTCAAACTCAAACTCAAAAGGAACTTTATTTACGTAGGTTTCATCACAAAACTCTTATAAATCGTCATATTTATAAACACCATTATCATCTTACGGCCCCTGTCCCACACTAGGTGGTAGTCTCCACACACACCTATCAGTCGTCATACCTACATTCACACCTTTCACACACAACTCCTCACTCCTACAATGCCTGCGTTCACTCACATTCATGCCGAAACTACCAAAATTACCGTCCATATAAATGGGGGAGGCCCAATTCAGTGGTCATCTATGGGCTGAGTTTTTTGTACCCCATTCGAGTACAATAAACTCACTAAAGTGATATGAGTAAACTTAATATTAAAGTAATTAAGTGCCACATAAATAAGTTTGAGAGAAAAATGACTCTTCTATAGAAATTTATGTTTGGAATTGCTGAAAAGGAGCAACTTTTTCTGTATAATTTTGTAAAAGTCGCTGAATTAGGTAATTTTACTTTACCTGTGATCTGGCATAACTGTGGTCCATGATTAGCGATTGCCGTAATTTATTTAAGGTAAATAAAACCTATGTTTCTTTTCTTTTTTATTTTGTCTTCAGGCGAAGAAACGTCTGTTTTAAAAATGTTTTAGGTTCTATAATTACGGAGTAAGAAAAAATTACGTGTAATTTTATGTTTTAATTTTATAGTGATGTAAAAAGTGAATGAAGGACGAGGAAGCCGGTTTATATTTTCCAAGCTCTATTCTTTTCTTGGACGGGATCCAGCGCCTCGTCGGTTACAATAACGTTCTTGAGGCTTAAATTATCTGTGGGATCTATATCACCAATCTGTTCAATCCTAAGGATGTTGTAAAAGGAAGACAAGCTAAAAGAGAAAAAAAAACTTTTTACTAACGTAGTAAAGTAAGCTATTCAATAGAGGGTCATTTATAAAATTATAAAGAATTTAGATTTTTTTTAAGCGCAAACTCTGCCCTATTTATTACATGTATCGCGGGGGCGATAACAAACATGTAATTCACGAGCGCAAATGACACCCAGACTAAGGACTAAAACACGGATTAAGTGATAAAAATTGAGTACTGACGTAAACTGTAAACGAAGTCGTTGCAATCGAATGACACTTCAAAACTCGTCTTGGACATTGGTACCAGTATAAAATGTATCGCTTCAAATTATTGAGAAATAGGAAGTGCTAAAGGTAACACTAGGAGTGACATCAATACTCGTGAGTCAACTACGCGTTGTGGTCCATTTCACCGGCAGAGAAGTTTCTTTCACCTATAAAAGTATTCATGTATTCTAACACAAGCAGACCCGGCCACGCGTTGCTGTGCCTAAGATTTGATATTACATTTAATATTAACATACGTACGTTAATTAAACTATTTAACATCGCGCCATCTATTGAATACTTACTCAATCCAGTCAACAGATATCGCCATCTGTTAGAATCTTTTGGAGCTAACGTATAATTCAGCCATGTTATTAGATAAATAATTTGCAAATAAATAATATTGGGTCTATAAATTGAGATGTAAACTATCCTATCTTACAAGTTGGATCAAAATGCACTCTGCAACTGCTATGTTATCGGTAATTTTCTTTGATCGGCTCTTACGTAAGTTGATTATTTTTTTATTGAAATGTATAATGTATCGGTGCACAGGCGGCCTATGTCCAAATAGGTTGAAGAATTAAATCAATTGAAGAAAAATATATCAGAATCGAAATAGTTAGGAATCTGGAAAATAAGTAAAGTAAAGCAACTCCTAAATAACCGGCTCACAATTAAAAAAAACACTAATAAAGAAACTTTAAAAGGGTTTTTTGTGATCAATTATTAACAAAAAAAAATACTTTGCCATTGTTGCGCGAGCTTGTTCTCATAAATCAGTTATCTTAGCTAAAATGTCGATTTAAAAACATCAACTACAAAGTTTCTTGTCGGCTCTTCTTTGCACTGTAACATTTCGAACCACTGGTAAATAAATGTATTTTGACATGTCCAAAGAGCTCAAATGGGCCAGCTTTGTAAAAAGAATGTAATTTGGATAGATTCACACACCGCTACTACTAATGAATTGGACCCGCGCTGTGAATAGCAAAACGCATTTATTTATGCCCCAGCCCCCACAATGGTTTGATATTTACAATAGAAACGCTATCTATCTAACAACAGTATATTTTTCCAAGTCATTGTTAACCCTTTGTAATCTTGAGTAAAATTATAAAGGCTAGACTACACCAGACCACCTTTTTATACCAGCTAGCTTGAACATGCGAGCGCTACGCAAATCCCTTTGTGTTCGTCAAAAACCCGACACGGAGCACGGTCGAGCACGAGCCGAACGCTCGACGCTGGTTCGAGGCTCGGAAGTCGGTCCACACTACACGAATTTTGTTACAGCTTTGGAGACGGGAAACTAAGGTTTTCGCGATTATTACAACTTGAAATTAAACACATTTTAACGGACTAACAGTGTGAATTTTACATTATTTAAATTCCGACGTTTCGAATGCTTGGCAGCAGTCGTGGTTACAGGAGAGACTAGGTGACAGGTGTAATAAATTTTATTTATATATCTACCGTTTTAATTTTGTTTTATTGATAAAGTTCCCTGTGCACGCAGAAACCACTCACGGTGTCCAGAGGTCTTGCAATGATCAATTTAATGAAAGGATCGCAGAGGTCTAATAATCGCGAAAAAACGAAGTCATCATCATCAACATCGCTTCAGGCTTTTCAGAGATAAGCCAAAATAATCAGATGGACGACTAATAAAATAATTTTGTTTTTATTTATAATACTTTCATGAACGTATGTTAAAAGACTATTGAAATCGAAATTAAACACTTTTTAACGGATTTATCGCGTATATATTACATTATTTAATTCCCGACGTTTCGAATGCTTTGCAGCAGTCGTGGTCGCGGGAGAGACTAGATGACAGTTGTCTTCAAAAGTACAAAGAAACAGTTAAAATCTACCGCCTATAATTTTGTTTTATTGATAACGTTCCATGTGCACGCAGAAAATAATGTAATATATACGCGATAAATCCGTTAAAAAGTGTTTAATTTCAATGTGTAATAATCGCGAAAACCTAAGAAATCAGACTATTGAAATTTACAAATAGACACTTAAATTTTATTTATATGTCTTTATTTATGTAGATAAAAATAACGTTACATTTTTGTATCGAAACCAACCATTATCCCATCTGAAAATGCCTTCACCGTTGTGTTGTAAAGTTATGCAACAGAATAAATCATGGGAATATTTTCTGTTAACTGCCCGTTATGAAATAGAAATTGGTAGATTAAGATAGTGTTGTTGAGAAAATATGAGGAAGATAACTGCTGGGTGTTAGATTTATTACGTATTCTTATGGCAAGTGCTCACAGTGCCCAATAAATAGACGTCGAAGTACCGATTACATAAATTGTGTGATTGGTGCCGTAAAATCTGGTCACACAGAATATTGTTTATTGATGTAACTATTTTTGTAAGAAGAATTGAAATTTATTTTCGAATACTAATATGTTTATTTTGATTTAAAAATAAGTTACGATTATAATTAAAGAAAAAATAAACGTAATCAAGTGCGTTTGATACACATATTATACCAAAAGAACAAATCAAATAGTAATACACCGTTTTTCTCAGCCAAATAATTAGTCAATTTTTCATATTATGGGCAAAAAGTACTCCA
This sequence comes from Clostera curtula, assembly GCA_905475355.2. Classification (NCBI taxonomy): domain Eukaryota; kingdom Metazoa; phylum Arthropoda; class Insecta; order Lepidoptera; family Notodontidae; genus Clostera; species Clostera curtula. The sequence goes on along the minus strand of FR997816.1, from coordinate 11,158,534 downwards.
ATAATAAATAACAAAAGCTTCTTATTAATAAATCACAAAAAAACTAGAGCCCAAATAAATCTCTAACAGATACAATATTTTATTAAATAAACATGGTTATAAAACATTAAGAGAAAAACTATAAATGTAATTTACATAGCTGACATTACTAAACTCCATCAGTATCACTTTCTATTGCCATCGGCCTTTCGACCTTAACACGTAATAATCACTGTTTGTTATTGTCTAGAATCTGATCTGGGTTCTGACACGAAAGCGATACGAGGATCTCGTGATCTCTCACACCGATTACATTTGACCCAACGCCGGGTGAGATGGTTCAAGCTGGTGTCGGGTTTACTAGGATTCAATGTCAACATTGTTGATTACCGGATAATATTCATCCTCATCATCATCATAATTTCAGTCGTATCTTCATGTATACAATTAAATATAATTGGAGTGTCCGTTTGTTCATTAAAATACCCGGTTTCACCAAGTACATTTATACACGGTACTTTTTTTATCAGTGACTTGAATGCCTTTGACCCAAAGCTTGCGTGATGGAAAGCAACGACAGGGTCTAAGATGGAGCAGGTAATTCAAGGAACTGCCCTGTCGGGCACCGGCTCTCACATACACACGACGAAACACAGTATTACTACTTGGCGCCAGACATACAGGTGAGGGTGGTAGCTAGCCGGGTGGGCCATTAGATCCTACAACCAAGCGTGCTGGATTTTGTTGACTTTTAGAACACGAGTTATTTCCCAGCGTGCGGTCGGGAAGTTATGTTAAGTTACCACATGGGAGACATACCAACGACATTAGCAGTAGATACACTGGGTTGTACCCAGCGTGAAAAATGACATGTAGTTCAACCAGAAAAATCGCCTGTTCCAAAGCCAGTCTGCAATACTGCTTAGAAATCATTTTGAATTATATTCGTTCCAAAGAATAAAGACCTATCTGCAATACAGCTTTGAAACCATTTGGAACTCTATTCTTCGGAACAAGCGAAATATCGGTTGTCCAACTGGATGGGTCGCGGAGGACACACGGCAATCACTCCATTACAACTAGGTCAGACTGCTCCCGACCCCAATGATAATAGGAATAAGACGAGGAAGGAGGAAGAAACCTGGATTGTGCCTTTAAAATTATGCGTGTGAAGCTGGGGCGGGTTTTGAATAATATGATCACAATCACCATTTGATGTTTCTTGATAACAATGTGTAATAATTGTACTATTGCACTCGCTGTTCAATGCCATCCGCGGGCTTCTATGGAGGTCAAGATCAAATAGCTTTAACTAAGAAATTTATCTATCACTAACCGACTTCAAAAAAAGAGGTTCTCAATTCAGATTCAGATGTATTGTCCTGTATCGTGAGGGCAGTTTACAAACATGTAATTCAAGAATACTAATGACACCCAGACTCGGAGCAAGTGTATCTGGTTTACACAAAGACACTTGCACGGCCCCGGAATCGAACCCGAGACCCCGTGATCCAAAAGGCGGAGCATCCAACCCCTAGACGGACAAGGCAGACAGAAAAGATAGTAATAGCCAGAAATCCCTAATCGTTTTACTTTTTTATCATTTTAATCCGAAGCGTATTTGAATGTAGTAACCGACATCAAATCGGCATCATTAGCCGAGAATCGCAAACGTGGAATGTAAACATCGATGTCAATCGATTGCAGTTATTCGAATGAAATGTCCTCTCTTTAGCAGTGCGTGATAAAATGTGCCGCCGATAACTAATAATTGATAAATCTCTCGCAATCGAATACTCGGAAGCTTAGTGAAAGTTTTACGCATTAGGTACCGAGTTTACTGTTATCAACCTGAAGTCCGTGTGGTGACGCACTAAGTATATACAGTGTCACCACCCCATTCCATCCTGAGAGTGACGTAGGTGCTGACAAAAGGGAATTTAATTCAAGGAAGAAAATCTAGTTAAAATAAATAATAAATAAATAAATTTCCTTGGACATTTCACACAACGCCATCTCGTCCCAAGCTAATCAGCTTAATGCTTGTGTATGGATGATAAACTACTTATATACATTTTTTTTAATACATATATATTATAGATAGATAGATAGAAAACACCCAGACCCGGAGCAAATACTTTTACGTATACATATTTCTTTTACATATTACAAATATTTCTTCCGTGCGGGAATAAACCCACGACATGCTGCGCAGCAGTCGATCGCTCAACCACTGCGCCAACCGTGTCGCCAATATGTTAGGTTATGTTGTTAGGTTGAGGAAGATGCTCGGCAGCAAGAGATCGTGGAATCCGTTCTACGGAAGAAGGAGGACGCGGAGCGGGAGCGGGAATGTGCCCCCGGCGCCTCTTTACAGCGCCGGGCGCGCACGGGGCGCCGTCGTCTCGCCCACAATCGCCGTATACCGCCCTGACACGGGCCTCCGGGCGGGGGACTATTAGGGTCCGTCCCCCGCCAGCGGATGCAGGGTCCTGAGGGACGATACCATGCCGGATGTCCCGGGCATGGCGTCACAGGAGACATCGTAAGTGCCTCCAGAGAAGTTCGCACCTTTTCATAAGGCGCACGAGTTTGGTTGGGTCGAAACCATTCTCTCTAACACCCCAATAACCCGCAACAACGTGACGGAGACGGGACATAGAGTGGAGTTTAGAATAGAATAGAATAGAATAGAATACTCTTTATTGTACACCAATATCAGAAAAGGTTAACATGGCATCAGAGAAATACAACTAATAAATGTACAATGGGCGGTCTTATCGCACAGGGCGATTTCTTCCAGACAACCTTTGGATGGATAGGAGTTGTGAACTTGAAAACGGCAGGTAGGGTGTGCAATAATTTATACAATATGACAAATACATGTAGTACATGAAAAAATAAATACATATATAACCTTATTCTAATACATATCATATAACTTTTAAATACTATAAATCCTATGTAATTTTAATAAATTGATACTATACATATATATACATAATATAAATATCATATTTCAATTATTAGAAAAAATAACAAATAAAGATAACATTATAACTTCAAGTAATGTTCCTTAACTAGCTTATTGAAAGTTTCTAAGGACTGTGCACATCTTATTGTTATGGGTAACGCATTCCATAAACGTATTGCAGTAATCGTGAACGACTTGTCCATGAACGTAGATGTATGTTCTGGGAAATGCAGCTTAAGGTTTTCCGATGATCTTAGGGACCTCAAATGTGTGTCACAAAGGAACTCAAAACGTTCTTTAAGATAAAAGGGAGAAATGGGATTAAATAAACTGTTGTACAACAACGAGACAATATGAGCATTCCGGCGACGACGAATTGGCAACCACTTGAGCTTTACGCGGAAGGAGGAAACGTGGTCATATTTGCGAAGTCCAAATATGAACCTTATGCAAAGATTTTGGAGACGCTCAAGTTTATTTAGTTGCTCTTCAGTTAGATCAAGATAGCTGACATCGGCATAGTCGAGTATTGGTAAAAGGAGCGTTTGTGCGAGCACAATTTTAGTGGTAATTGGGAGAAAGTTACGAAGACGCCTGAGAGATCCCGCTGCCGCGAATAGTTTGCGACTTAGAGTTTTGAGCTGTGGGGCCCATGATAACGTATTGTCAAATATAACACCCAGATTCTTAACGTTACTAGAGAATGGTATAATGGTACCATCGTAGCAAACTTGGGGAAGTTGTAACGTATCTACCCTGGCAAACATACGAGGGCTGCCAATTATGATGGCTTGCGACTTAGCTGGGTTTATTTTGAGGCCATATGCGTGACTCCAGTCTCCTATTCTGGCTAAGTCATCATTTAAATTCTCGATAATATCTGGCAACATAGTGAGTGGACCCTGAGAGTAAATTTGAAGATCGTCTGCATAAAGATGGTAAGAAGAAGAAAGATTATTTGAAATAGTATTTATAAAAATAGCGAATAGTAACGGGGATAAAACGCCACCCTGCGGCACGCCAGCAATTAAATTTGACCATGTTGAATATGAGTTATCAATACGGACTCTTTGCCGACGGCCAGACAGGTAAGACTGAAACCAATCAATCGCCATTGGAGATATGTTAAGGGCACCCAGGACTGCCAGGAGAATGTCAAAATCTACAGTATTAAAAGCATTGCTGAAATCAAGTAATAAAAGTACTGTGAGTTTGCCACACTCCATGGCACCCCTGATGTCATCCGTAATTTTGACTAGGGCAGTAACGGTACTATGTCCGGGACGGAACCCAGATTGCAAGGGATTAAGAAGATTGTTTGTACAGACAAAGGAATTGAGTTGGATATGGATAAGACGTTCCAGGACTTTTGACAGGAAGGGGAGGATGGATATGGGACGGTAGTCAGAGAAGGAACTGGGATTTTTATTCTTGGGCAAAGGAGTAACTTGAGCTTCTTTCCACGCGGACGGGAAAGAGCTACTGGATAAGGAATAATTAAGTATGTGACAAATAATTGGTAGGAGTTCATCAAGGATTGGAATTATCATATTACGGCTGACATTGTCGCTACCGACCGCGTGGGAAGATATTGACAGTATGCTTTTCTTAACATCACAACTGGTAAATTGATTAAAAACAAGTGGTTGATGATTAGGAGTTGGAAGAGATGAAAGATGCGCTAAAGTTTGAGCTTTTGCTGACGCATAGCTCGAAGAAGAAGAAAAGTGCTGATTAAGCGAATTTATATCTATTTTCGTAGGAAGTTTATCTTGACTTTTTCCAACTCCTAGAGATCTAAGAAATTTCCAGACTTTAGCCGGATCGTCATTTTCGACGGATTTATGAATACTGTGGCGTTGGGCGTTTCTACACATCTTGTTGCAGCGATTTCGTATGCAGATGTATTTCTCCCGATTGTAGTCAGTTGGCCGACACTTGAATCTGGTCTTAGCTACTGCCTTCTGATGAATTAACTTTTTGATATCGGCATTTAGCCACGGTGCCGGACGGTGTTTCAATCTTATGGCCCGAACAGGAGCATGAATGTCATACAACTCAATTAATCTAGACGCAAAAATGTCAACCTTAATATCGATGGAAGCAGAATCTAAGACACCGCTCCAATCGATACCACTAGCTGCTTCTCGAAGATTGTCAAGGTTCATACCACTAAAATTGCGCTGCAGAAGAATTTTTGACTTCGACTTAGGTGGACGAATCTTATAAGAAAGGAAGATAAGGTCGTGATATGAGAACATGTCTGCCGAGCATTGTCCATACTTGGCGACATGATCACGAGAAGAAATGAAAATCAAATCAAGAAGTGACGGTGTAGTATTAGGAAAGTGGTGTGTTGAATTTAAGGGCAGAACGAAAAGATTAGTCGATTCAACAATCGATAAGAGAGAAGTAGAACGAGAATCATTTTTTAGGAGGCAGGTATTAAAGTCACCCATAATAATTGTATGACTGTAAGCAGTAATAATGTTTTCAAGAAGTCTTTCAAAAGAAGAAAAGAAATTAATACGAAGAGAGGGACAGTAATATACTCCTAATAAAACTTTTGTATTGCACAACTCCACTTCAATGAAGAGGTGCTCACCAGCGTTTGTGGACGGCGGCTGTGGCGATGTATCAATAGTACAAAATTTTATATAATCGCGAAGATAAATAGCAACTCCACCACCACCGCCATGCACACGATCGTTGCGTATAAGATTAAAACCTGGTAAACAATAAGAGGTAGACGGGAGGCAAGGTTTAAGCCATGACTCGGAGATGAGAATAGCATGGATGTTCTCACATTCGAAGTTGGCCAGCATATCTGGGAAATGTGCCGGAATACTTTGGGCATTAATGTGGACAACATTGAAATCCCTAGGAACATCAGCAAAATGAGAAATTAAAACCTCACTCAGGGATGGGACGTTTGTAAAGCTAGAATCACTTGCAGTTACAAAACTCTCGTTATCACTATCATCAGAACAATATGACATGATAAATTATAAATATATATATATAACAATATAAAATGTACGTATATAAAATATATATAGTAATATTTAATATATCTAAATTGTGAACTGCTAATTACTTGCGTTCCTAATTTCTATCCACCCGCCAGTTCCTAAGAATTTGTATGGAAATAATTTAAAAACAAAACAAAATAAAACATCATTGACAGGTTGCGCTTACTCATTCTCAGAGACGTCAAAATAAAACAGTTAGCGATACGGAACGCAACCAAATGACACTTGACATCATTGTAACATTATGACATTGACATAATGTCATTTGTTGTAAATAATCGTACGTATGTAAACAAAACCACAATACAATTTAGTGAGTAGGGGGCCCCATAACACTCGGGGTTACCGAGTCTCACTCACCCCGCCGACGTCAAGTCCGATGTCGGTGGAAGCCCGTAAAAAGGGTTCTCCACTCTCAAAAAAAAAAGGTTAATCAACGTCGTCGGGTCAATGGGACGCAATAGAATGCCTTCTCGCGTCCAAGCGTGACGTGTGAGTGTATACTGCTGAGGTTTTAGTGGGTAGAGGAGTAGTTTCCCACATAACCATTTCCAGCGGATCCATAATAAGGATGGTATGGGTTGGTGACATTGTGTATTCTAAATAAGTCACCATACGGTATCTTTATAAATGCATAAAATTGGAGAGTATGTTTGTTATATTACAATAACCCCTTTTTACTAAGTGTATTTGGATGTATACACAGTACATACCCCAAAGAATATTTTTTACAATTATTGTCTGTCTGTTTGTTTCGGCTAATCTCTGAAATAGCTGGACCGTTTTTGACGGAACTTTCACTGGCAGATAGCTGATGTAATAAGGAGTGACTTACTACACAGCCCATAAATGACTCACTTCTGAGTCGGGCCTCCTCCCATCACAGGGAGGATCATTAGCCTACTGTGCCACACTGGCCAGATGGGTTGGCATAGGGTTTCCTTTCAAGTTTTCCTACTCCTGGGGATAGGTTTCCAGCCTTATCATTAACTTTTCTCGCCTCTTACGACACCCTCAGGACGGAATGGGGTGGTGACACTATTCATTCTAAATCCGTCACCACACGCAGAAGTCAGGCTACTTTTGAGTCACTTAGGCTACTTTTATTAACACCCTCCGCCAGTGGCGGATTTACCAATTGGCTGAGAGGCTGGAGCCTAGGGCGGCATATTTTAAGGGGCGGCAGATTAAGGACGTCTAAAAAAAGGGTCGTTCAAAGAGTGGACGTCTGTCGCAACATCAAAGCGCATCTAAAAAAAGGGTCGTCTCAAGAACTGTGGAGGCGGCATAAAACATAAAAAGCCTACAGGCTGCAAATCTGTAAAATCTGTAAATCCGCCACTGCCCCCCGCTTTTCCTGAGTGCCCATAATATAGCCGCCCATAGTTACCGAAGCGGCAAAATGCGCGGGTAACAGCTAATCATCATCATCACTACATAGTATAAAACAAAGTCGCATTCTTCTGTCCGTCCCTATGTATGCATAAATCTTTAAAACTACGCAACGGATTTTGAAGCGGTTTTTTTTAATAGATAGCGTGTAACAAGGGGAAGGTTTTTAAGTATAACCCGCCCCCGCTTTGCACGGGCGAAGCCGGGGCGGGCCACTAGTATTTGATAAATTTGTAGCTCCATTTGTAGCCCCACTCACAATACTCCTAGGATTAAAGAGTTGATGCTTGTATTCTAAATACGTTACCACAAAGAGACCACTAAATTAGTACTTAAACCACGATTAAGACTGTTTAAGCTTACGAATTACTTAATAGACCTTGTATATGTAGGGAATATTTAAATAAAACATTGCGTTGTATGTTTCTAAGGTTTCGTGTCTGCTAGTTGAATTGTAATTGATGTGTGGCGAGGGATTAGCTCGAGTGCTGACCCTATTGTCCCTATGTATGCTTAAATCTTTAAAACTACGCAACGGATTTTGAAGCGGTATTTTTGATAGATAGAGTGATTCAAGAGGAAGATTTATAAGTATAATACATGCACAATATTGTAGAGAAAACACTGATAAATTTAGATGTTCATCATTGCACCCGTGCGATGCCGGGCCGGGTCGCTAGTTACTACAATAAAGTAGTTGTAGACATGATTTCCAACAAATTTCCACACTAAGATATCGCCCATTAAATATGTATAGCAACCATTTCGTAACCAAACAACGCCATTTAAATGTATCGCAACCACTTTTAATGTATAGTCAATTCAATTTAAAGCGTGTAATGTTTTTATCGAAGAAACTCCATTACCATACGCTTCAATGTTGCTTAATAACTTAATTCATGTGTTGTGACCACACAGAGAGTGCACTTATATGGGCTATATGAGGGTCCCAATTAGTGATGGGATACAAAATATAAAAAAAAAAACGCGAATTCTTTGTCATCGTCATCATTACAGCCTATGCCGTTGCTGGGGGTCGGAGTTTGGCCCTTTGCGACTATTGCGCGCGACTTATTTCCTAAAAATGGCGATCTGAAAAGAGCAACTACAGAGTTTCTTGCCGGCTCTTCTCTGTAGAGCTGCATTCAGAACCTGTGGTATATGGTAAATTTTAAATTTGATTTCATTGTTTGCCTGGTAAATGACTAAGGTAAATGATGAGGATTAAATGAGTTCTGAATTTGAATAGATTACAAACTACAGAGTCGGTCTTCCTCCAAAGTCAAGGAAGGAAATTAGCCGACTGTGCCATGCTGGCAGGACGGGTTTTTGTCATGTTTTTCTTTTCTTGCGGATAGGTGATCCACCTCTTTCTTCCCTTTGGTCGCGTGTAACCATAGGCTTGGTTTCATTGTATATTCTAAGTCTGTTACCGCATGGACAGATTTAGAATGGCAGCTAGGACAGACAGAATTACGGAGAATGATGGACATTCATCCAACATCCGGCAGGAGCCAGAGGTTGTTTAACCTACAGATCGATTGCGTTCTGTTGTTCAGTGTTAATAAACCTCATTTATGAAACAGAACTGCTTAGCAAAAGAAATAACAAAATTACAAACCCGCAGAGTTTCTTGCCAGGTAAAGTATTTTATTTTGTATCCTAAAAACGTTATCACGTTATCAATAATAATATGCTGACAATTTTGTAACTGTCAAGTTGGGCAAAATAAATGATACGATATAATAAATCTTCTTTACATAGTATAAAACAAAGTCGCTAACGTCTGTCCGTCCCTATGTATGCTTACATCTTTAAAACTACGCAACGGATTTTGATACGGTTGTTTTTAATAGATAGAGTGATTCAAGAGGAAGGTTTATATGTATAACCCACCCCCGCTTTGCACGGGCGAAGCCGGGGCGGGCCACTAGTATAATATCTTTACATAGTATAAAACAAAGTCGCTAACGTCTGTCCGTCCCTATGTATGCTTACATCTTTAAAACTACGCAACGGATTTTGATACGGTTGTTTTTAATAGATAGAGTGATTCAAGAGGAAGGTTTATATGTATAACCCACCCCCGCTTTGCACGGGCGAAGCCGGGGCGGGCCACTAGTATAATATATAATATAAAAATAGAATATACTAAAGAACCGCCATTTTAATCTGGTTTAAGGTTTTAATTCCTGCACAGTTTAAAAAAAAATCGGCGGTAGATAAAAAAACGATCAAGTTATTTAATCTTTTACTTTGCTTCTTTGCTTATTAATACACGCAGACAATGCCATTAAAAACATACCGCCTCTCCGCACTTCCCTATCATTTTAGCAGATATTGTGTTGCCATATTTGGTTTTCCAACGGTATTTATAATGATACAGGATGTTTACAACAGGGAAAGCGAGAGGATCCATTCTACTGGAAAATACGTGCTCATGACAGTTCCAATTAGGACAAGAAAGGAATATGAAAGCTCAATTAATGATACATTAGCTGACCCAGCGAAATCTGTACCGCCATATTTTGAAAAACTGCTACTTTCCGCGTGGTGACGGATTTAGAATAAACAATGTCACCAACCCACACTATCCTGAGGGTGTCGTAAGAGGCGACTAAAGGAACGTAAGAGGCAGATAACCTAGCCGTATGAGAAGGAAAACTTGATACAAACACTGTGCCACCCCGTCTTGCCAGCGTGGCACAGTAGGCTAATTTCCCTCCATGAATTTGGAGGAGGCCCGACTCAGTAGTGGGTAATTGATGGTCTGAAACGACGAATACTACTAAGCCCACAAATCTCCCACTACGGAGCCGGGTCTCCTCCCGTTACAGGGGGGTATTAGCCTACTGTGCCACGCTGGCCAGACGGGTGGCCACAGGGTTTCGTTTCAAGTTTTCCTTCTCTTACGGCTAGGTTTTCGCCCTCGTCTTACGGCACCCTCAGGATGGAATGGGGTGGTAACACCATGTATACTAAATCCGTCACCACATTGAATGAAATATAAATAAATAACTAAATATGCTTGGACATTTCACACAACGCCATCTCGTCCCAAGCTAAGCAACTTAATGCTTGTGATATGGTAACGAAATGAATGATAAATTAAATATATACATTTTATTTTTGTAAATACATACATATTATAGATAGAAATGACACCCAGACTCCGAGCCTGTGCCTCTGGTTTAGACAAAGGCACTTGCCAGACCCCGGAATCGAACCCGGGACCCGTTGATCCAAAGGCGGCACATCTAACCACTAGACCAACGAGGCATAACAACTTTTCTAATTGAAACCTGTACCTGTATGGTATTTACAAATATTGTAGGTCACTAATATTTGTACTACTAAATTGCCGCCGACAATATCGCCTACGCAGAAATTGGACCTGATTATTAAAATTAGAGGGCGTGTTGAATTGAAACAAACGTAAACTTGAATTGAATTTATGGTACACGTATAAATCACTTACAATTAAGTATGTTTTAGTTTTCTTTTTTATAAAACTACGAGTAGCTATACGTCGCTACTCGTTGCTACGCCACTAACTAAAATAAATTTATAGGAAAGACATCATGTTTTTATTATTTTTTATTTAGAAACCCTGCATGCTCATGCACAACACTTAGCTGAAGATCGTCACATGTTCAAATGCATAGTTTACGAATTCGGAGGAGTATTGCGTCATTTATGAGCTGCAATGATGTTGATTTATTTATTAACTAGCGACCCGCCCCGGCTTCGCAGGTGTGCAACTATGCATGTATTATACTTAAAAATCATCCTCTTGAATCACTCTATTTATTAAAAAAAACCGCTTAGTTCGAAATCCGTTGCGTAGTTTTAAAGATTTAAGCATACATAGGGACGGACAGACGACAGCGACTTTGTTTTATAATATGTAGTGATGATGTAATATTATATGTACTTAATTTAAAACAGAATGTGTATCAATGTGTGTGTCCGAACTTGTACAGTAGTTTCGATTTCCGAGGAAAAATCTCAAATTATGAATTGTACATGTGTGCGTGTGTGTTATACAAACATACACATTTGAATCAGTTTTCAAACAAGCTAGTAAGGTTTGATGCAATTTCATCACCAACTTCTCGATGACACCCAAATCGATAGCCAATTTGGAATCGAGTAAATTTCTTTGATGGTTTATTTAAGTAAGACCAATAAAACTTTTGCCAAAAAATCGGCGTATAATTAATTTGCGGATCAATGTTTACGATGGGTCCCGATTTGAGATCCAAATTTGGGAGACAACGCCCGGTGAATTCGACTGTCAGTTACTTTGAGATAAATCGTTTGTAATTTATCCAACAGTGAAGAACGGTCAGTTGCGAGAGTCATGAGGTTCGATTAAGTGGGTGGCACTGTTTTTCCGCGTGATGACAGACTCATAATACACAACGTCACCAACCAATACCATTCTGAGGGTGTCGTAAAAGGCGACAAAACTTTGTAATGATTAAGTATAAGTAGGCTTAGTTAATTCGCTTTGTAGAAGAGCTCTTAACTACCTTGTCGGTCTAGTGGTTGGATGTACCGCTTTTGGATCATGGGTCCCCGGTACGATTCCAGGTTCAGGTAAGCGTCTTCGTGTAAACCAACTTGCTTTGAGTCTGGGTATAACTTTTGTTCGTGATTTACATGTTTGTAAACTGCCCCTGTCCGTGTGGTGACGGATTTAGAATAGCCAAGGTCACCAACCCATGCTATCCTGAAGGTGTCGTAAGAGGCGACTAAAGGAACGCAAGTGGCAGATCACCCAACTACAAGAGAAAGAAAACTTGAAACCAACCCAGTGCCAACCCGTCTTGCCAGCGTGGCACAGTATGCTAATTTCCTTCCATGAATTTGGAGGAGACACAGCAGTGAGTCATTTATGGGCTGAAACGAAGACAAATCTGTCCCTGCGATACAAGTTGTGCCTAGAGCGGGGGTTTTGTTTATGTATATTAACAATAAAAAGCGCGATAAAGTGTGGGAAGTCTCGTCTTAAAATTGTTATGTGGATAATGTAAAAATACATATTTATTTTTTGTCACACGCTGTATATTGTGATCGAAGTGTTGCTTGGTACAACACCGTTATTCTAGACTAAGATGATTCGATGAATGAAAAAATATCTACACCATTTTTCCTCAACCGCTCCACGTCGCGTCTGGCTCTAAATCAATGGATCTGTACTGGTGAAAGTTAGCCCGCGGTGATCATTCTGTACTTAATAATTACTTGCTATTACACTGCACCGTATGCGAGACGTAGCTGTGGGTTTTAGCCAATTAAAGAAATGTGGGGAGCAATTTCAAAAATGGAAACACCTGAAGTTATTATTTTTTTTATCGGAGACGTGGCGCGAAATTCGAATTAAAATAAAAGATTCCATTTTTTTAATGAATATCATATTGTCAACTAAAAAAGACCGCCATATTGACCTTATTAAATGGAGGTTAGCAAAATCATATTCAACGTGGTATGGATGTATTACTCATGAAAAAGATTTCATTCAAACACTTAGTTCGTAATGATTATTGAGTTTAATTTTAATTGAGTTATAATCAAAATTCATTCAATCAAATTCAATCAAAGAAAAATCAAATCAAAGAATAAAATAAAAATTTTAATGTACAAATTTATTTAAAATGTACCATTTACCAACGGTTCGGAATGCAGCTCCACAGAGAAAAGCCAGCAAGAAAGAAGAGTTGTAATACACACAAAGCTATAAATAATTAAATATAATGCCTGTAATTAAGTTCTGTGTGTCATTTGGAGATCAAAATAGATAGATAGAATAAATGCATTTTCGTAAAAGTAAAATCTACTTTAAAACGTACAACTGAATTGAGAACCACCTCCCTAATCCCCAATTGGTTTAAAATATCCGCAGAAACAAAAATTTATAGAAAATTCCAGGAGCCGACCCAACACGATTAACATATTTAGATGATGAATGCTGATGACGCCAAAATAATTTTACTTCCTGTGTACGGTATAAATATACTTTGAAAACGTACCTACTGAACTGTGAAAAGGTCAAAAGGGGAATTTGAATTGCTGATTGGTACCTTATTTTGCAGGCCTCTTGTATCAATATTTGAAATGAAATGTATGGATGTAATTATAACAGTTGAAAATTCAAAGTCAGTCTTGGGCTATGTCGGTGACTCTGGTTTGCCTGCGTATATCCTTATTTCTGATTCGATCTCCTAGGGAAACTCCGGGCATAGCTCTCTCCATTGCCTTTTGGGTGACTTTGAGCCTTCTGATGGAGCCCATAGTGAGCGACCACAACTCTGTGTTAAGGACTTCAAGGAATTTCTTTCTCGCTTGGGTTAGAAGCCGAAATCTAAAACCAACATTTAATATACATAGTATTCAAACAGCAGAACAGGTTTATTAAAACACTAGCTGCCAACTTCATGAAATGAATTTTGATTGTTTGAACAATTAACATACATACATACATAAAGTCATGCCTTTTTCCTGCAGGTGTAGGCAGAGATCACATCCTTCCACTTCCTACGATCCTGGCTCACAACTTTCGCTTCTTCCACTTTCGTCAACCTCTTCATGCATGCTCGTCGGTTTAGGGTGTTTCTGACCTGACCTATTTGGTCATGGAATGTCCTTCTTGGCCTGCTCCTTCCAACGTTCCCATTCACACTCCCGATATATATTTCTTTTGTAAGTCTACTTTCACTCATCCTCTCAATATGACCAAACCATCTAAGCATACCTTTCTCAATTCTAGTCACTACATCTTCATTCAAACCAAACCAACAATTAACGCCTTGTAAATTTTATAAATTTTTAGCTAACCTTTACTAGACGACAAGATATTCCTACCAATGAAGGTTCCATAGATATCGTGATTAGTCAGTATATAGGTGGAAATCTCTTAAATATATAGACGACTACTACTACAAATACTCAGTCCATAGATAACCCTGTGCTGAGTCGGTCGTCCTCCAGTTAGATGAAGGGTAATTAGCCTACTGTGCCATGCTGGCCTGACGGGTTGGTACAGGGTTTGTATCAAGTTTTCCTTTTCTTGCGGCTAGCTAATCGGCCATGTCATTTCCTTTTGCCGGCTCTTACGACACACTTAGGATGAAATGGGGTAATGACATTTTTTTTATACGAAACCCCTGCACTAGGTATAACCTGTGTTGCGGGGGCAGTTTACAAACATGTAATTCACGAACACAAATGACACCCAGACTCCGAGCAAGTGCCTCTGGTTAGGCAAAGACACTTGCCCGACCCCGGAATCGAACCCGGGATCCAAAGGCGGCACATCTGACACCACAAGGCCGAAATCCTAGCCGCAAGAGAAGGAAAACTAGATACGAAACCCGGTGCCAACACGTCTGGCCAGCGTGGCACAGTAGGCTAAATACCCTCCCTGTGATGAGAGGAGACCCGACTCAGTAGTGGGTCGTTTATGGTCTTAGAAGCCTCGTTGGTCTAGGGGTTAGATGTGCCGCGTTTGGATCAACGGGTTCGATGGGTCATATAGGGTCTTAGAAGCCTCGTTGGTCTAGGGGTTAGATGTGCAGCCTTTATATCAACGGGTTCGATTTCGGGGTCGGGCAAGTGTCTTTGTCTAAACCAGAGGCACTTGCTCGGAGTCTGGGTCTGGGAGTGAAAAAAAAATTGCAGATATGTAGTAAGCTTTTGGTTGTCAGAAGTTTATTTCTACCATTTCAGCTACATGAAGTCAGATTTTGAGTGGTAAATCTTGTATGAAATATAAAGCTGGTTGATATAGTGAGAAGGATTACTTGTCCTTTCTCTTCGTTTATGTAGCGCAGCGTGTTTATATGCTTTGGGGTTCAGAAGGATTATGCGACTGCAAGTCAGGGACTGGTTTACGAGTATAATATAATTATATCTAAAGTGGTTTTCTATGTACTTGTCTTAGCATCTATAAGCTATTGTTCAGACTGGAAATATAAGCATTTTTTTTATCAAGAGATGCCCTGCTGTTCCTTCTTCTCAGCCTATAAATGACCCACTGCTGAGTCGGGCCTCCTCCAACTACATGTAGGGTAATTAATCTACTATGCCACGCTGAGCAGACGGGTTGGTGCAGGCAAAAAAAGAAGAAAAAGGTATTGTCTCCGAAAGGATGTGCCTCAGAATGGTACAATTCCTTTTTCTTCTTTTTTGGTTTTGCTGGGGAAATCCTTTATGCATACCGCCGCCGCTCAGGGTGGTGTTGGCAATTATGTGGGATTCCGGAATCTACTCGACGACCCACTAAAACCCCAGAGGTATACCTCACACGACACTCTCGCAGCGCCACAGGTTCGCGTAAACACATTTCACTGTGACGCCCTGACGTGGTGCCCACTACGCGGGCAAGCCACTGTCGGAGGGCGTCCCAGGCAGCTGGGACGTCCTCAGGCATTGAGACTTTCGTCGGTGGCGGGTCCCCTGACCCACCAGCGTATAAAAGGGGCGTAACCCCCCGCCCTCCATCCGCGGTCAGCCGGAGCTCTCTCGTTTGCCACGCCAACCCTCAGCTTAGCAACCAACACCTTGAGATAAATCCTGTGCCAAACCGTCTTGGCAGCATGGCCGGGTAGGCTTATTTCCCTCCATGAATTTGGAGGAGGCCCGACTCGGCAGCCGTTTGCCAAATAGCACAGTTGTTTAACTTACCTAAGAAAACTATTGCACAGATTGTTTTGAATGTCAAACGGGTCTAAACATATGCCCTGGATCAAAAGCTTTAGGTACAAAAGTGGTTTAAACATAAAATTCTTACGCATAAAAGTGCTAGGACCATTAAATTGGCTCGCATATACATAACGATATGATGATGCGAATGTCGGCCATTGGATTACAGGTAATTTACAAGGACTGGGTAATTTTTGACGTTCCGAGGGTTGCCAACCAATTTTTTATTTGGCAGTTATATCCGGCACAGGATTTGTATCAAGTATCTCTTCTCCTGCGACGTCGTTTCATTTCTCGGCTCTTACGACACCCTCAGAATGGAATAGGGTAGTGACACTGTGTATACTAAATCTTTCATCACGTGGATAGGACTAGAATATCACTATCACTATCACTACATAGTATAAAACAAAGTCGATGTCGTCTGTCCGTGCCTATGTATGCTTAAATCTTTAAAAATACGCAACGGATTTCGAAGCGTTTTTTTTAATAGATAGAGTGATTCAAGAGGAAGGTTTATATGTATAACTCACCCCCCCTTTGCACGGGCGAAGCCGGGGCGGGCCACTAGTCATAGGATAATTTAATTCTTGCCGTCTCTTGAGATTAAACCCTAGCAACAAGGCTTAACTCTAACATGTTAGTTAAGTATACGGTATAGAAAAAACGTAATCTACGCTCTCTCACAGACTACTATTACTCAGCCCACAAACGACCCACTACTGAGTCGGCCCTCCTCTCATCACAGGGAGGGTAATTAGCCTACTGTGGCTGGCCAGACGAGTTGGCACAAGGGTTTCGTATCAAGTTTTCCTAACGGCCAGGTTTCCAGGCTTGTCATTTCCCTTTGTTGGCTCTTACGGCACCCTTAGGATGGAATGGGGTGGTGACACTAAGTATTCTAAATCCGTCACCACATGGAATACCAGACATCCCTACAGCAAATCCATTAAAAAAGGGCCCGATCACAGATCATCAGTCGCGTAAACGCGAGCTTTCACTAAAATAATTCTTACAACTTTCGTAAAATTTGTCTTTAACCATATTTAATGGCCTCCGGAGGCCACGGCGACATGCCATTATAACTTAACTAGTGGCCCGCCCTGGCTTCGCTCGTGCTAAGCGGGGGTGGGTTATACATATAAACCTTCCCCTTGAATCACTCTATCTATTACAAAAAACCGCTTCAAAATCTGTTGCGTAGTTTTAAAGATTTATGCATACATAGGGACGGACAGAAGAATGCGACTTTGTTTTATGCTATGTAGTGATAGTGATGTTGTTTTTTAGCTCCGTACGGTGACGGTTTTCGAATACAAAATGTCACCAACCCCTACCATCCTGGGGGTGCCGCAAGACGCCACTAACGGAACGCAAAAGGCAGATTACCTGGCCGCAAGAAAGACAAATCTTGATAAAATTTTCTTTTTTTTCTAGAGTTCCTCGTTGATACCCTGCCGTTAGGTACTGGCCGGGTTATGTGGGACTCCGGGGCGCTTAAGCATGGTAAATTGCGCCCCGACCTACACACTAAACCACGATCCTGAACTGCCTGAACCAGGGCCACGGGTATCACTTCCATTGCGGGAGCACGCTCCGTGACCCCGGGGGCTTTGGCCAACTAGATCAACAACTTTTTTTTTTGTTGGGGAATCCTTTAATAGGTCCCCGGGGAACGGGGCTGTGGTATATAGGAGTCCATGGGCGCGAGACAATGGTGTACAAGCACTGTACCAACTCTTAGCCGCCATGACCCAGTAGGCTTGATACTCTACTCAGTCCATAATTGAATTACTACTGAGTTGGCCTTCCTCCTATTACATACATACATATCTATACTAATATATAAAGCTGCAGAGTTTGTTTGTTTGTTTGTTTGAACGCGCTAATCTCAGGAACTACTGGACCGATTTCAAAAAAACTTTCAGTGTTAGATAGTCCATTTAGCGAGGAAGGTTATAGGCTATATTTTATTTTCAAAAGAATTAGGGATCCGTATGAAAATTGCGATTTTGTAAACCAAGGTGTAAAATGTAAAATCAATTTATGCGTGCGCTGCAAAAACTATTGATAATAGAACAAAATGATGTACTACGGGTTTGGAGGTCTTATAAAGATCTAGAAAAAAGTCCGGGAGAGCTCATATCTAACTATCATAGTTTAGTCACAATAACCGATTTTATGTTCATAAAAATATGCACGTTTTCGAAGCCCACGCGGGCGAAGCCGCGCGCAAAAGCTAGTAATACATATAATACATGTAATACATACATATAAGTGAATGCAGGGAACATGGTGAACGGAGCTTTGCACTCCTTTATGAGCAGTCGGAAGGTGTCTAACAAGGCTCGTTTGGCTGTGCATGAGGGAGTGTTGGTTCCGACACTCATGTATGGAAGTGAAAGTTGGGTATGGCAGAAGAAACATGAAAGCAGAATAAATGCAGTTGAGATGAGAGCGTTAAGAAGTATGATAGGAGTTAAACTGAGTGACAGGATAGGAAATAGTGAGATAAGGAAGCGTTGTGGTCTGAAAGAAGATGTAGTGACAAAAATTGAGAAAGGTATGCTGAGATGGTTTGACCATGTCGAGCGAATGAATGAAGAACGATTGACGAAAAAAGTGTATAAGGCGAGTGTGAATGAAAGTGTTGGAAGGGGAAGACCTAGGCGGACGTTTCAAGACCAAATTACCCCTACGGGAAATAGGTGTGATTATATACATACATATAATCACGCCTCTTTCCAGAGACCACTTCTTTCCACTTGCTAAGATCCTTACATACTTGTTTCGCTTCGTCCACTTTCATTATTCCCTTCATACAGGCTGTTCGGTTTAGGGTACTTTTGACCTGGCCTTTTTTCAAGACGTCCGTGATTTGGTCTTGAAACGTCCGCCTAGGTCTTCCCCTTCCAACACTTTCATTCACTCCTATTAAAGGGAGGGTAACTAACCTTTTTTTATTTTTGGTGTTGCCCGGGGTAAAATCCTTTATAGACTATCCCCGTCGGTCAGGGGAGGACCGACGAGGGGAGTGTGGGACTCTCCTCCGAAGAGGCATACCCACTAAACATCCCCGGGGTGCTACCTATCGCGCGTCTCTTTTTGTGGCATCACGGGTACTTGCACGGAGGCACTTCCGCGATGCCACAGAGGGTAATTAACCTACCGTGCCACACTGGTCAGACGGGTTGGCAAAGGGTTTCATTTTAAGGTTTCGGCCTTGTAATTTCCTCTTATCGGCTCTTACGATACCCTCAGGATGAAATGGGGTAACGACACTACTCGTATGTATTTCCGAAATCTATCACCGCACTGTGGTGACTTTATGTAATCTTAATTCGTCACCACACAGTGGCAGTCATTATAATTTAATGTATTTTTTAATCACTTCAGCACGAAATACGTGACAATTCCGTTAGTTAACCTACGTAAGATTGCATTAACATTAAGTGTTTTTCGGTTTATTGATTACATAAAAAATTTATTACTGCACTTGTGTTGTCAATTACGGTAAATTGTGGCGTAAATTCTTGAACTGATTGCCGTAATGTTTATGTCTACACCTTTATATTGTTGCAGCCAAAAATGTGTGCCTGCGCATGAGCTCTACCAAAGGAAGCATAGAGTTAGCTACTACTAGTCAGCCCATAGATGAGCCTCCTCCAGTCACATGGAGGGTAACTAACCTACTGTGATACGAAGCCCTGTACCAAACGGGTTGGCACAGGGCTTGGTATCAAATTTTTCTTCACCTGCGGCTATGTTTTCGGCCTTTTCAATTCCTTTGGTCGACTCTTACGACACCCGCAGGATGGAATGGGGTGGTGACACTATGTATTCTAAGCCCATCACCACAAGGACAATTTATAGGTGGTATCAATATAAAGGTGTAGGATGTTATGCCTACACCTTTATATTGTTGTAGCCAAAAAAAACCAAGACCCTTGGGTGGTATTGTGTTCTTGCACTTATGTTCTAGCGCCAGAGCTCATGGAATCATGGAGTTGGCTACTACGACAACTCAACCCATACAGGACTATTGAGTCGGGTCTCCTCCCACTATATGGAGGGTAATTAGTCTACTATGCCACGCTGGCCAGACGTTTGGCACAGAAAAAGAAAGAGAGTAAAATTATTTGTTAGTTGTGAGTTATTGTACAATGTAAACGGCGCACTACAGAAAAAATACATCCGTACATACATTGTTAAATATTGTGTTACAATAATAGCTGCTTAAAACTAAATGGAAAAAAAAATAGGTATGCACGCCGTATTCAGCGACAAAAAGGTCCACACTCAGCATATTGTGCAGTGTTGCGACAAAAATCACAACAGGGCACACTGATTTTCAGCGTGACACACAGGTTTTCGTAACAAGATTTCCTTTTCTTGCGGTTGGAGTTGGTTGCTGAAAGTTTCTCTTCTCTTCGGATCTCATTCCCTCTGCTGTCATCATCATTACTTTATTTTCATATTATCAGCGACACGTAAGTAATGCTTTTGAAACGACAAACTTCCATAGCCAACAGTAGCTCTTACCATCAGCTACCCTAGTAGTACAGAAAGCTAGACGTGTTTTGTTTCGTTTCAGATCATGAATTACCCACTATTTAGTTGGGTCTCCTCCCAATTTATGGAGGGAAATAAGGCCACTGTGCCACGCTGGCAAGTGGTCTGCCTCTTGCTTTAATTTAGTCGCATCTTATGACACCTTCAGGAGGGTACAGGTTGGTGGCCATTGAGTATTCTAAATTCTGGAAAGAATAAAATATCTTTATTTTCAACCGACTTCAAAAAGAAGGAGGCCCTAATTTTTTTTTGTATGTTTGTTGTAACATAAATCCCTAATTTATAAACTGATTTAGAAATTTGTTTTTTATAAATTTATATTGCCTTCCAATGAAGTTTTAATCGTATAAAGCGGATTTATGGAAATTGGTTCAGTACATTGGTATAAAACGTGAAAGTAGAGTAAAAAACCACCAACTCTAACAAAGAGTTATGTTTAGCTATTTTTCATGTTTGTTTCAATTGTTTAAAATGCTATTTCATTTTTGACAAATAGTTAAGATTTCATGTGAAGCCCTAAGATTAGCGCGCCCACACCGGCCAGTTAAAAATAAACGGTGTACACAGTAGTTAAATACCGTATAACTGAATTTGATACGTCAAATCTCTATAACCAATTTGTGGGTTAAAGTTAACCGCACTTAGTTTCAACATTGGTTATATAACTTTCCCGATTCCAACTTCATGCTTAGTTAAGTAAACATAGAGTTTAGAAATCGTATTTAACTTTATTGCATTTAAAACGAAAAGTTGAACCGACGTATGTACCCAGGAGTTGATTAATATCATCGCCATAATATCAGCCGTCACCACCCGACTTTTTTCAGCCCCTACATGACCCACTGCTGAGTCCAGCCTCCTCCAACGCTCTCCATGTTTTAGTCTACCGTGCCACGCTGGCCAGACGGGTTGGCACACAGTCGCCACCAAATAGTTCACACTGTATCTTTATAAATTAAGATCAATTAAGATTAACATTTATATACTAACGTATAAGCTATTTTATATTACTGTATAGTTTTATCAAAATTTATCCAGTAGTTTTTGCGTAAAAGAGTAAGAAACACACATTTTAGCGTTTATAATACATATTAGTAGGATTTTACACTGCACGGAAATATAGCAGCTAGTACTGTGTAAAACAGTACTCATCGCTTAGTCATTAAACACGTATTACTATTCAAGTAACGTTTAAGTGAATACTTAGTCACGCATCACTTAATCATTGTTAATTTAAAGTTATGCGCTGGCACGAATCCCAAGTCTTGAATTAACTTTGGGGTCATAAAAGACCCATAGATGTGCGTGGGTGTCGGCCTTCTTTCAAGTCATTGATACTTCAATACTTACAATAATACAATAATAAAAATACAATAATATTGATACTTTTTTTTCTTTTGTAACCGGCAATGAATTTAACAAAAGTGAGAGTGTAGTACAGACCTCGCCAAACTTTATGGCCGCTCTGAATGTCGGTGCGAAATAGCACATCGTACATTTCATAACCAATACGAACGTCACACTCAAAGTAACTGTTATGCGCAGCGTAATGCGGCTACATTCAGAGCGGCCGTAAAGTTTGGCGAGGACGGTAAATGGCGACCAAAGGAACGCAAGTCATCTAGCCGCGACAGAAGGAAAACTTGATACAAACCCTGTGCCAACCCCTCTTGCCATTCCTCCTTGAATTTGGAGGTCAGACTCAGTTGACTCCTGAGTCAATAGTGGATTGTGAATTAATGGGCTGAAACGAAACCTTCATCAGCATTATCCCAGGACTTTTCCCAGACATATTATTAGCACCAGTTTAACGTATCGAAACGTAATCGTATCTCCTCATTTCTGATTCGATGAAACTGCGATTATAGACCTCTCCATTGCCCTTTGGGTGAGTTTGAGCCTTTTGTCGGAACCTATAGTGAACACACATTGATCGAAAACTTTTTTCATCAAACACTGCGGTATTGTGGACGAGAAGATTTTTCATAGCTTGCCCGAACGCTGCCCAGCCGAGCTGGATCCGATGATTAACCTCTTTTTCGAAGTTTGATGTACCTAACTCGGCTGGACTGGTGCTGGTGGCCAAACAACTTCGATCCTCCGATGTTAACAGGAGTGGCAAATACCAATGTTCAACCATTGGTATTAGACATGGTCATCATCATCTACACGTTTACGAGTATCTGAGGCCTACTCGTTTAGATGCTCGTCAGAGGCCATCGAGCATCTCGAGTAGTGAGACCTCTATGTACAAGTACTTTCCTTCAATCAAATTTGTGGAGGGGCAAAGGGAATGCAATGGAAAACCAACTTTAATTAGCGCTAATCAAGGTGCAACATAATTAATTGCGTCATTGCTTGTTTCACATATAAATCATAGCTTTATGATTGGTTTAGAAAGCAGGAAGTTTAATTAAAGACGGTTAATTTCTGTTTCTTAGTTAACTCAAACTGTGACCCACAAACAAATTAACTAACATTTTTGTTTTTTTATGGTGGCACTTCACATCGGTATTCGTATCTTTCTACATCACCATTAGATTAGGGGTGTTACAAATCTAACCTGATTTGGGTAACTCCCAATATTTTATCATAATTTTAATCGTATCTCATACAATACCCACTACTGAGTCAGGCCTCCTCCAAAAACATTAAGAAAAATTAGCCTATTGTCAAGATAAAACTTTTTACAACTAAAAACTTCAAATTAAAAGTCCGTAAACATTTAATGAATGAAGCATTGACGGAATCATCATCTAATTACTAGCTGACCCGGCGAACTTTGTTCCGCATTATATATATTTAAAACAAACAGAAAGTTGGACATAGGATAACTGAGATTTTTATCCCGTAAATTAATATTGAAATTTTTTTCTTTTCCTGACCTTCCCACCAATTTTCAGCCAAATCGGTTCAGCTGTTCTCGAGTTATAAATAGTATCCCGTCCGTATAAAACCTACTTTAACAAAACGCAACTGACAGCGAAACTGTCAACAGATATCGCCATTGTTAGAGCTAACATATGATTATGAATGTCAAATAAAAGCCAAATAATTTGCAGTAAATTAATATTGAAAAATTTTTGATGATCGGGATAAAAAGTATCTTATGTCCTTTTCCTGGTCCTCAGCTACCTTCCCACCAATTTTCAGCCAAATCGGTTCAGCCGTTCTTGAGTTATAAATAGTGTAACCAACACGACTTTCTTTTATATATATAGATTTTAGTTTATTTATAGTATACTAGCGACCCGCCCCGGCTTCGCACGGGTGCCATTGTGAGCATCTAAATTTATCAGTGTTTCTCTACAATATTATGCATGTATTATACATAAAACCCTTTCTCTTTAATCGCTCTATCTATTTTAAAAAACCGCATCAAATTACGTTGCGAAAAGAGTGGGTCACTTTCAGGCTATGATAATGATTGTAATCCGGGTAAATCAGACTTGTGCATGTGTGAGTGTGAATGAATGAATGGATTTCCATATTTTTTACCGTATCAAGGTCGTAGATTTCACACATCTTTATTTAGACGCCTACGTAGTTCATTAGCAGGAGTTCTGTGTAAATCACGTGAACTCATTGATACTTAACGCTTTGAATATTTACAGTGTGTTGCAATTTGACTGTCAATTGATTTTCTACTTGTTAATTGTACACGGTACTGGTAAATTTAAATGATGGATAAACTTTTTGACGTAATGAATAGTTCTGAGTATACATTATTTTTCTATTCTGCTGTATCAGGGAGAAATAGACAGAGTGATTCTATAGGATAAACTTTTACGTGAAATTTGGGAGATTTTTTTTCTATCTTCGACTTGAATGCCTTTGACCCTAGGCTTGAATGATGGAAAGCAATGCTAGTGTCTAAGATGGGGCAGGCAATTCAAGGAAATGGCCTGACGGGCACCGGCTCTCTCATACTCACGACGGAACACAGTAAAAGTGCTTGGCACTAGACTTAGATATGAGGGTGGTAGGTAGCGGGGCGGACCATTAGATCCTACCACCAAGCGTGCTGGGTTTTGTTGACTCTATCGTCTCTCGTATTCTGCCCCGTCCACACACGGGGACAAATCATAAAATCCAAAGCATCTAATTATTCAAAATACTGATCCTTTTGTTATGATTTTAGTTACGGTTTTGGTTGCTGCCCGTATAGTACAAGATTATTTAGGCGAAAATTATAAGTAATAGCATCAAGGAGGTTGCATAAAAATAATATAAAACAAAGAGATCCTACATCACACTATCGAAGTTTACAGACCATTTCGCACGGTAGATCATCACTTAAATAAAATTGGTGGCAGTATCAGGATTGGGTTTATATCTCTATTGTCTCTTTAACATGCATTGTTTACAGTCCAAATTCGCCTGGTGGCAAGTTCATACTGCGACCCAATACACAATGGGCTTGCAAACACTTCCATTACTCATATTACCAATCATAACTGCATGTGAAATATTTGCGCCAAATAGTCTTTATTAGTGCGACATAAGGTTCTGTATGCTCTAGTTTGAATTACGACGCACTTCGGTTCTAAGGCCAAAACAAAATTCTGAGCTGAATTTTAACAACATGGACAATGGATCGTTTTGGCTTCCGTTTGTGAGCACTGCAAGATATAAGAAATAGCGTGATATTGTAAAACTCATTCTATTAGATAGATATATGCATAGATATTCTATATTATACATATACGTACACAAAAGAAACTTAAACACGAACATTGTACAGTACAATTGACGGTCATATTACTAAAAACAATTTCTTCTAGACAACCGTTGGATGGACTTAGCTGGAACAAGAATATGAGTTATTGCAGTGTGCATATGATATACTTATATAGATAACTAGCGACTCGCCCCTACTTCGCACGGGTGCAATTAGAATTATATATATAAACCATCCTCTTGAATCACTCTATCTCTTAAAACAAACCGCTTCAAAATCCGTTGCGTAGTTTTATAGATTTAAGCATACATAGGGACGGACAGACGACATCGACTTTGTTTTATACTATGTAGTGATAGTGATAACAAGAAAACAAATACATACATATAAACAACTAGCTGACCAGGCAGACGTTGTCCTGCATGATATTCGTTTACCGACTGCAGCGCCATCTGTGAGGCTGATTTAAATCTAAACCATCCTCGGCGCCACCCAAACACATACTAAAAAAAACATTCAAATCGGTTCAGCCGTTCTAGAGTTATAAAATTACAACGAAAAGTGGCATTGATTTATATCTTTATAGATAACACATATTAAGTACGACTAACAGAAAGTCAAGTAATGCTATTTCACCATAGTTTTGAAGTTCGTCAAGGATTATAAATAATAAATATCCTTGGACATTTCACACAACGCCATCTCGTCCCAAGCTAAGAAACTTAATGCTTGTGTTATGGTGAGATGGATGATAAACTACTTATATACATTTTTTTTGTAAATAAATACATATTATAGATAGAAAACACCCAGACCCGGAACAAATACATGTCGGTCGTACAAATATTTCTTCCGTACGGGAATCGAACCCGCGACATGCTGCGCAGAAGTCGATCGCTCAACCACTGCGCCAACCGTGCTGATATTTATCATATCAGGCTAACTACACTCCCTTTCATGAGAGGAGCAGACTCGGCACGCACGGGATCTGCTTATAAAATACGCTCACGCCTGTGACTTGTACCACACTTATTACTGACCACTGGCCTGGAAGCGTGGCTGCGGTTACTCTAATGGACTGGATGCCAGTAATCACTTCCTCTGGGATACTAACTGCATTTCAAATACTTGGGTACATGTATGTTTTTAAATAGCTGTACTTGAATGCTGGTTGACTGAAACGTCGGTAAGCATCAGATCTATAATTATACAGGGTGAATCAAAAACGGTATGGCCTTAACGAAAGGATCTATTTTACTACTGATAAAATCTTAGGAAAAATTACGCGGCTTTTTTCTTTCTTATCTAGTTAGTTTTCACTAGAACCCTAGATCCCATGTGTAATCAAATATGGTTCAGAAGAACATCGATATCTCACTTAGACTCATACTGACCTCACATCGGACGACTGCCTATAGGTTTTTTGTTACATCCTGTATTTGCAACTAGCTGCTGCTAATGGCTTAGTTCACGTTGAAGGAGAGCTGTTTTTTTTTCTTAATTTCATAGTATTGTCTGTCCAGCGTCGCTCAGTAGTTGAAGTCATCAAAACAACAAAGAAATTACTCAGACAGCCATAAAACACACACAACAGTCTCTTATGTTTCTGACAACATTAATTAGAATAATTATTCTAATTTCATGACAACAGCAGTCCACCCAATTACGACAATCCACCAAAGAGTCTAAATTTGATTAAAGCGGTAGTGAGTTTGAGAACTCTTGGTACGCAAGGGTTTAATAAGGGCAGAGGATGTGACTGAAATATGTTTAGAAAAGTTTTCATTTATTCTAATAAAACATCTTAGCAAACATCTTGTTTGTCCGTGTTGTGAAGGATTTAGAATACATAGTGTCACCACCCCATGCTAACCTGAAGGTGTCGTAGAACCGACCAAAGGAAATTACAAGACAGAAAAGCTGTAAGATAAGGAAAATTTGAAACGAAACTCGGCACCAACCTGTCTTTTCAGCGTGGCACAGTAGGCTAAATATCTTCATGTAACGGGTGGAGGCCTGACTTGGCTGTGGGTTACCGAAGTTGGATACCATGAAAACATTTACACATTTTTAAAGCAGGCTGACTTTATGTTAGAACCTAAATTGGTCTAGTGGTTAGATGTGCCGCCTTTGGATCAACGGGTCCCGGGTTCGATTCTCGTTACCATAACACAAGCATTAAGTTGCTTAGCTTGGGACGAGATGGCGTTGTGTGAATTGTCCAAGGATATTTATTTATTTATTTATTTATTATTTATTTAAATGTATTATTACACATTAAACTTATTACCTTATTACTTAGTTTCTAGAAGACTAACCCCACCAAGAACTACAACAACGACTACTTAGCACATTCATGACCCTCTGCTAACTCGGGCCTCCTCCAGTTTCATGTAGGGCAATTAGCCTACCGTGCCACGTTGGCACAGGGTTCAAGGGAACGATAAACTTTGTTCTCTTGCGGCATGGTTATCGACCTTGTCATCTCCCTTTATCGGACCATACTACACCCTCCGGATAGAATTGGGCGGTGACACAATGTATTGTAAATCTGTCACCACACTGATAAGACTAGAATATCATAGGTTAGTTTATTTCTAGCCATCTCTGTTCCTCATAGGATTAAACCCAAGCTCTCCGTGACAAGACGAGAGCATCAAGGCTTAATTCCAACATGTTTCTATCAACATCGTTTGTTAAACATACGGTACCGCCGTCCTCGGGGCCACATACGGAACAGTCAAATTCTAATTCAAAACTCATCAACTCATCAAGGCTCTTTTGACAAGTCAAACAACAAACATAATAGTATTTGAGAAGATTTATTTAATTTATACTTTTATTATTACAATTTGTTTTGTAACTTTATTAATCTTTTTATCTTTATATATATTCTATATTCATATTTTTAAAAAAATATTTATAAAAAAACTGCTTTTATAAATTTTCTGTAATTAGAGAAGCATAAGAATTTGCTATTGTATCATCTCTTATATTTGCACGCGTATTATATTCTTTGTAGAAAAACTTAAATTAATAAAATCTGATTCACATTTGTTACAAAATATCAAATTCTGGCTGTCGCCGTGTATAGTATGACTAGCTTCCATCCGATGTTTTTCTAGCGTGGATTTAAACTCCGAAACCCACGCAAAATTCAAACATTATATCAGTTTATCATTACTCCTATAGATCTACCGCAAAATCAATGTTAAAATTAAGATAACTAATCAATATTTAAAAAAAAACATCCAAGAAGGCTGTATGTTTCTGTTCCAATAATATATTTTTCTTTATATTAAAAAGAGGAACTTCCAGTTTACCGATTTGGATTCTGGTACTCATTATAATCATCATAATACTATGTTTACAGTTTAAAACGTTTTCATTTTATTGGTGTCATATTTTCTTTAAACTTGTTTTTATCACAACGTTACCCCAAATCACTTATATTATAATCAGAATAATCTCATTTAAGATATTTAAAAATGTTGGAATGTTCATACTTATAATTTAATTCTTCCATGCTTCTAAATATTTTAAAGTCTGCGTTTCTATACTGCAATGAAGTTACGTGTGTGGCGACGGTATTGTGAGGTGGGTTTGTGTGGGACACCATAAGGATTTAGGCACGGCTTTTGAGGCATACCGAAGACAGTTTTATGATAATACAAGCCCACGTACAAGACAAATTAATGTTTTTTGTTCTTCATTGTGATGAAAATGTACCAACGCTTATAAGTAAAAATATATTATCTTTTTATAAAAAAATAATGTGGTAAAAGGGATTTGGTATCAGCTTAGGACGTCCAGTATAGTTTATAATATCTAGTGTTATTTCGTTATTATAGCACCTATTTATACAGACTCAACATCATACACGAGAAGTGTATGATGTTGAGTCTGTATAAATAGTATAAATAGTAGTATAAATAGATCTGTATAAATAGTAATCTGTATAAATAGTAAACTGTATAAATAGTAGTATAAATAAATCAGAAAAATCCAAAGACCTTGCAAGTTTATGTTTTGTAAGGATTATCAGAAAAATGTATATACTTATTTAGGAATAATATACATAATGTCAAATGTCGTTTAATAGTGAACATTAAAATGTTTTCAAACCCTAATGTTAATGTTCTAAATTCAACGTAAACCTTCATAAGTTTGGTATTTTGTTTAATAGAAGTGTTTCGATTTTTCGGATGAGAAGTATATTATCAAACTTATTAAATCTGAATTGACAACTTATTGTGCGTGCAGCATGAACATAAATAAGTCAAATAGCACAATATAAAAAATCTTAAGAAAAATAATACTTAACGTATCAACAACACATTGCCTAAAGAGTATTGTTATAACCTACCTATTCCATTATAAGGATTTTGTAAGAGATGTCTCAAGAACTAGATTATGAAACTCATTGCTTACACTATTGGCCAGTGTGACTTATATTCCTGTTTTGTAGAAGAAACCCGATTCAATAGTAACTCGTTCATGTGCTGAGCATTAAAATGAAATTTTTGATTCTATCAAACTCTCAGTAAATTGTCGGGATATATCTGAGAACTTTCCGGTTTTCACACTTTGTTCGGTTCCATATATCGAGTATTTTAATACTGATACTTATTTCTAAATTCTATTATCTTAATATGGTTTTTTATCCGAGTTTTTTTTTTTATTTTCGGCTCTAGCAGATTTCCTTCAGTTTTATATATAAACTAGCTGACCCTGCAAACTTCGTACCGCCTCGGAATCAATAAATAAAAAACCTAAATGAATTTTTTCATGTTTTCTCACCTTTTAAACCTTTATGGACTCCCACGAATATTTCAAGACCAAAATAGCCAAATCGCTCCAGCCATTCTCGAGTTTTAGCAAGACTAATAAACAGTTATTCATTTTTATATTTAAGAAGAAGATGATTAGTATAAGATGGCTGATCTCAGCCCTTTTAATATGTCAATATAAATTTTACCTTTACTATTTATCAAAGGTTCCGAAGGCTGCTCTACAGAGAAGAGCCAGCAAGAACCTCTGTAGTTGTTTTTTTATTAAATAGGCAATTTTGTATACAAATACTAATATGACAGATATGTGAGAGCAAGCCGGCGCAGTACCTCTTTATTAGTTGTTACGATATTTATTGCCTATTTATTGTTAAAAAGATTTTATGAGTTTTGTTCATAGTGCATTACGGTGATACCTACTAGAATAAAAGTAATCCCTAGAATTGTTTTTATAATTGCCCGGGAGAATCTATCAATTATGCTAGTATAAGTTCGCAAACGACCCGCCTACTACCGTGCGTCAATTAATTTCATATTACCCTATACCGTGTAGGCAGCTGCATTGAACAGCTGATCGCTGTTTCATCTGTCCCTTGCCAATTTAACATCTGCTTAGACCGGTATAGAGGCATGAAAACTACCAGCATAATACCAGCATTTAAATTAAACACTTTTGACGGATTAACCGCGTGGTGAGTGTTTGGGAATTAAATAATGTTACATACTTACACGCGATAAATCAGTTGAAGTCTATAATTTCAATGTTTAATAATCGCGAAAACTTAATACATACATAATTATAACAGCATTTTATTTATGACTAGCTGCGCCCCACCTGGTTTTACCCGCGTGATGATGATTTTCTACTTGCTTGACATTTATTGTTATATTTTTGGATAATTCATACAATATCTTTATAAATTAGCCTATGTGTTAATCTGATGTATATGCTTTATTATTGTAAAGTTTCATTAAAATCTATTCAGTAGTGTTTACGTGAAAGTGTAACATACATCTCTATCCATCCATCCATACTTACCAACTTTTGCGTTTATATTATTAGTTGGATTTTTCTATATTGATAATTAATAAAAAGGGTTTAAACACATAACATTTGACATTGACACAAAAATTTTCATGTTGCCCTGAATTCATGAAAAAATCTCTTCCTTTTTAAGGCGGTTAAAAATAAAACCGTTCTTAAGCCTTCTGCTTGTAATGAAATGGAGGAATTGAAAGCCCCACTGGCCGAAATGGGCTGGCCAGTTTTGAGCCCTTTTAGCTTTTGTTACTTTATAAAATATCTGAAGGACAGTATATACCAACAATGAGCTCGATCAGGTCATTAATCTTTCTCAAAATCTCTCACGATATCTAACTGACCATTTGCTGTGTCAGATGTATCGTCAATCAAATCACACGACCCTTGCGTCCTTAAGAACCCAAACAAACATTTATCTATACATACGTCAAAGCAAAATTGACTTAATGAAGTCTGTTTGTAATATCAAAATAACATTTTAAAAATCAACAGATATTATGTAACAAAAGCTCGCATGTTTTTTTCTAAATACGTGGTATCATGGTATATACTGTACCGTAGAGTACTAAATACCGTACTTATTTATTTTTTTAGGACAAACAATAATATTGTTACCTTTAAATTAACAAAAAGATAGATTGTAATAATATAGTCTAAATGCACAATAATTTAATGTGCCACAACCCGCTTGTGTAATGAAACGGTAACACAGTACTAAATACTGCAATGTGCAGTACTAAATACTGTACGGTACTGATAACAAGAACGGTTTTTTTGTGTCTTTCTGTTAATTCTGGCTAGCCTCCGAAAAAACTTGACGGGACTTTCTTCTAACATTCTCTTAACTTTGCAGCTATTTGTAATACGATATTTACGTGAGCAAAGTCACGGGCGAGGAGAAAGATGTAAATGTGAAAGAAAGCAGCCTATGTTTGATTTGTATCTCAATGGTCATTCCAACAACTCAATGTGCGTACTCAAAGAAAAAAAAACTGTGAAACACACCCCTAATTGGACAGGCAGATGCTTGTCGTGTGTAGTAAAAATGACAGAAGGTTGAGTGGGAATATAAATTTTACCTAAATGCTAGTGGTCGCCCAATGGATGAAATATAGTTCTGAATATCACCACAGATTTTAACAATAAACAAAATAGTATATATGTATGTTTATGTCAATTATATAAATATAAGTGTTCTTTTATTGATTTATTAATCATAAATTTGAAGAATATTAGCATTCTGCACTCCTTATCTATAGACACTATAAGTGTGGGAAAGTTCATAGGCCTCCGTCCGCGCAAATTATCCTAAAAAGGGTTACTCATCTTTTGCCAACATAGGTAATCACAAATATGATAGATAAATAATAGCGTTCTACTTTGTCCTACCATTTTGCATCTGTACAAATCTATAATGCATAATAATCTTAAACAATAAATTACACAATATGGTGCTTGGTGACAAAAAAAAATTTAACGAACCCAGGCTAGCTAGATATGTAACGTTTGTGTTGGAATGCAGATGGATACCACCACCTCATTCGCTTATGATGTCCGCAACAAGCGGAATTAAAAATCACACACCAAAATACAAGAAACTTTGACAAGCCACTTACCGCAACTTATGTTAATTTAAAAATAATTTGTGTTGGAATTTTAGAGCTGGCTAATAACTTTATCCGTGTGGTAACTAATTTAGAATACATAATATTACCACCATATTCCGCCTGAGAGTGATGAAAGGACCGAATTACATGGCCGAATACCTAGCCGCAAGAGAATGAAAACTTGAAACAAAACCCTGTGCCAACACGACCTACATACATTAATTTCCTTCCCTTATTTGGAAGAGATCCGACTCAGCTGTGGGTCTTGTACAGCCTGAGAAGTAAGTAAGTGATAACCATAAGAATGAAAAACAAATTTAAATACGCTTCTAACATTAATTCACAAACTATTTATGCTGACCTACTGTTTTAAGTTTGCATGGTATTTTTACCCACGTGCCTGTGACGCATTCATACCACAACCACAAACCACCCGCAGTCATAAAACACCACTTTAAAGTAACAAAAATGTACTCTCCATCAATGGTTTAAAGTCCACAATTAAACGCCATCAAATAACACTTAAGATCACTATCATTAACGTGGACATGTCCAAAAATTCGGCGAATCTCGGAATGGGTCGGGTTTCGTTTTCAATTTTTTTTATACAAGGTCAGGCAGAGCAAGGTTTTTGGGTCAATCTGCCGGTCTCGTCCTTGCGTGGCAGATGTGTCTTACCTAGAGTAGAACGTGTCTTACCTGGAACAAAATATGTTTTATATCAATTTGGTGGTCAGATGTGCCGCCTTTGGATCAACGGGTCCCGGGTTCGATTCCGGGGTCGGGCCAGTGTCTTTGTCTAAACCAGAGGCACTGGCTCGGAGTCTGGGTGTCATTTCTATCTATAATATGTATGTATTTACAAAAATAAAAAAAAAAAATATAAGTAGTTTATCATCCATCTCGTTACCATAACACAAGCATTAAGTTGCTTAACTTGGGACGAGATGGCGTTGTGTGAAATGTCCAAGGAAAGGATAAAGGATAAAGAAAGGTGACATTAAAATAGAATTTGTACAACTCCATAAGTTCCAGTGGTAGTAATTCCTTTTGGTGACGGATTAAGAATACATGGGGTCATCACCCCATTCCATTTTGAGGGCATCGTAAGAGCTGACAAAAGGAAATATCAAGGCCGAAACCCTAGCTGCAACAGAAGGAAAACTTGATACGTGACCCGTCTGGCACAGTAGGCTCCTTAGGTAGTTGTAGTCCTTGTAGTCATTGATAGGCCAGTTTGCCCTCCGAGGTACCGAGGATGGCAGACGTTACAATATAATGGTGATACATCAAATAACTAGCCCTTGTTTAACTTGCAGACCGACTGCGTTTCGCTCCGTTCCGAATCCAGTAGGCAACGACATTCTCCATATGCAACTTCATCATAAAAGTTAATAACCCTAACATGCTTATTCATTGTGGAATTTCGTTTAAAATTGATAACATATCTTCCGAACATGATTAGAAGAGCAAATTTACAACGTGTTTTAATTATGGCAACTAATTGAAGTTTTACTTATGAAGTCCGGTTTTTTGTGGCACTATTTGTTGGGAAAATTGTTAATGAAACAACCCAAGGTTTATAAATGTAGTTCATCGTAAAACACGTGTTGTGGGAATGAACCAACCTTTAAACTTGCCTTTACGTTTGATGTTGAATTTAATTAGTAATTAATTAAAAGCAATTAAGTAATTAGTAAATTACCCTCCACGTACTTGGAGGAGGCCCATATCAACAGTGAATCAATTATGTGCGGAAAAATAGTACTAAGTAGTAAATAAAAGAGTAAGTCAATATACAATTTTAAAATGAGGTTTCCAAATAACTTTTATAATTAAATTTCATTAATGGTTGGAACATTAATGGATGACATATGGAACTGAGACGTGGTCGCTCACTATGGGCTCCATCAGAAGGCTCAAAGTCACCCAAAGGGCAATGGAGAGGGCTATGCTCGGAGTTTCCCTGCGAGATCGAATCAGAAATGAGGAGATACGCAGGAAAACCAGGGTCACCGACATAGCCCACCGGATTGTCAAACTTAAGTGGCAGTGGGCAGGGCACATAGCTCGCAGGACCGACGTCCGATGGGGCAGAAAAGTCCTTGAGTGGCGACCGCGTTCCGGAAGGCGCAGTGCTGGTAGGCCTCCCACACGGTGGACCGACGACCTGGTTAAGATCGCCGGAAAGCAGTGGATGCGGGCGGCCCAGGACCGGCCTTTGTGGAAATCCTTGGGGGAGGCCTATGTCCAGCAGTGGACGTCTTTTGGCTGAAATGATGATGATGATGATGAAATGGTTGGAACTGGAACACTACTGGCGTTAAAGCTTCTGTTTCTAAAAATTGTGTATTTCAAATTTATGAGACTCAATTTGTGACCATTAATTAAAACATAAAAAACACAAAATTTATAAAAAATGCATTTCTCTTTAATTGCGTTTAACCTATAGGCATTTTCACAAAACATATTTCAAAGTTTCTTAATTACTCGTATTTAGTCTGCTTTAGTTTAATATTTATCTTAATATTTTATCTAGGATGTGGTAGATATTTTATATAGATATTTTAGAAATAGAAAAAAGGAAAAAACTGTCGTTTATATACTGACATTGATAACAACCGTTGGGTTAATTCGTATGATTTGATTTTGACGATATTTTTTATCTAAAAATGTCTGTAAAAGTCTGTGTGTATAAATACTAAAATTTAAACTAAATCAATCATATCCATACTTTTCTATCGCATGCCGTTCATATAGGAAGTCTATATCCGTTTAGGAATGAGTAAGACAAACGAATGGAGCGTATGGGGGTGAGAGGGACAAACAACGTCTGCTCTCGTAATCCGATCTTCGGATCAATTTGTGTGGAGTACCAAGATGATGCTTCCGTGTAGAGTATATTGGCATTCTTGAACTTGATCAGCATCTGTCTATTCACTGTACTATTTTGGAGAGACATACTTGTTTCACTTCTATGTAGTAAGGATTTAGAATACACAATGTCACCAACCCATACCGTCCTGACGGTATAGGAGGTAGTACAGGTGACTAAAGGAATGCAAGAGACAGATCACCTAGCTGCAAAGAAGGGCTTATTGGAACAAAGCCTATGTCAACCGGTCTGACCAGCATGTCACAATAGATTAATTACTCCCCATGTAATGGGAGGAAGCCCAACTCAGCAGAGAAGTAAATTAGGGCATAAATGACCCACTGATGAGTCCGACTTTTTCCAGTTTCATGGAGGGAAATAAGGGAAATTAGCCTAGTGTGTCGTGCGGACCAGTAGGACACAATCTTTGTACCAAATTTCGCTACCTATGTCAACATGAGGGTGTCGTAAGAACCAACAGAGGAAATTATAAGGTTGAAAACCTAGCCGCAAGAGAAGGGAAACATGAAAGAACCTCATCTGGCCAGCATGACAGGCTAAATATCCTCAGTGTAATGAGAAAGGGCCTAGTAGTTATCGCTTGGAAAATGTTTGGTTCAGAGTTCATACCACCGCCGAGAACGCGGTCCACTGTGGTACACCAACTCTGTATTTACATGCTATGCGAACAAGGCTGACCAGCGCTACTGGATCATTTATAGAGTTAGGCGGAATGATAAAGAATGCTTTACTTTAGCGATTTATATAAATAGGATTGATTGAGCCTTCACACATTTAACATGGAAGTTTATTACCAATTTAATCAGTTTTGATAGGCAATACAACGCCTTTGGTCACAGTTCATTTGGTTCGTAAAATTGTCATTAATCATGGGAAAGCCGGACTTATATAATTTATACCGAATATACACAGTAAACATATAAGCAGTACAAAAAATAGGACAAAAAAATACACAAAAAGTTACTGTTAGTATTATTACTCGTATATAATTATGTGCTGTTGGTAACTTTTGAGTTTAATTGTAATCCCAATTATTGATGCACATTTATAGTAGATGCTGTTTTATTTGCTTTTTTAAGGCAGCTTTCCGATGTCGATATTTGTGTACTGTAAGTACTCTTTACAATCGGATACAAAAGACGTCGTACTGATTTGTTTCGATAATCCAAAAATTGTTGGCAAATCTAGAAATCCAACCTTTGATCAAAGGCAGCGCGTAAATCAAATAACGCTACTACGGTAGTGCTTTTAGGCTACGGATATTGAGTCTTCCATTCGATTGATCAGGTATTGGCATTTTTCCAAGTCAGGGGTACTTCCTCATCTCAAGACAGTGTTGCCTGATAGTATATATGAATGTATCTTTTACAAATTAATTGTGTACTAGTAAATACTTTCAGAAACACAATTTGGATACTGCATAAGTTTATAAATTCACTGTGGCATAGTGGAGCCAGTTATTTGTACCGTTATTAAAATATCGAGAAAAGTTATTAAGTTGTGCAATATAATAAATTATTCATCAGCGTAAAAAATGAAAAATTAAAAGTTTGTTTTGCAAATCGCGAAATCAACATTTCTATGCATTTTCAAATGTCAAAATATTATTCAAATTATTATGTCAAATATTAATTTTTTTTTCGAGTCCTTTTTATACTTTCGAAATAAAAAGGACTCGAAAAAAAGATTAATTTTGTTTATAAAAACTTCATAGTCGCTGATAACATTTGCTATAAAACGTATTTTAAATCTCTAACTTCTATGGTTTAGAAAAAAAAGATATATTAAAAGTGTAGTACTTAGTATTGCAGGTCAGTGTATATTTCTTGCCTTATTCCCAATTTCATTGGGCTCGGCACCGGTCTAATCTGACATGGCTATCCCTTTCTTTTTTGTTGACGCTGGGAAAATGCTATATGCATACCACCGCCCCTCGGGGAGAGGTCAGTGATTATGTGGTACTCCCGAGACACGACTCGTATACCACTAAAACCCCAGCGGTATACCCTCACACGACTGGGGCGCCACAGGTTCGCGTAGACGCATTCCACTCTGACGCCCCGACAAGGTGCCCGCTACGCAAGCGACTATCAGAGAGGGCGTC
Source organism: Clostera curtula (assembly GCA_905475355.2). Taxonomy (NCBI): domain Eukaryota; kingdom Metazoa; phylum Arthropoda; class Insecta; order Lepidoptera; family Notodontidae; genus Clostera; species Clostera curtula. The sequence goes on along the minus strand of FR997816.1, from coordinate 11,120,759 downwards.
CCGGACAACTGGACAACTGGGACGCCCTCAGTCAACGAGGTTTTCGTCGGTGGCGGCCCCCCGACCCGAAGGAGGTGGGCGTATTGTCGCCTCCTCCTCCCCGGCCTCCATGTCAGGCAGAGCATCCTCCTCAATGACCCTCTCCGCCACCTCGTTTAAAAAGAAGACAAGCCCACCGAGTTTCTTCCGCCAGGTCTTATCGGTTGGTGCCGCCTTCTGACCTGGTAGTAGTATTATAAAATCCGATGACGATTGTGAACGCCATAATTTGTTTATACAATAAAGCATTTTTCTATACTATTCTATGTGCCGTTTTCGGACCAACTGGTCCTGGGTTCGATTCCAGGGTCGGGCAAGTGTCGTGTAAACCAGAGGCACTTGCTCTGAATCGGGGTGTCATTTGTGTTTGTGAATTACATGTTTTTTAACTGCCCCCACGGGGGTTACGTTTTTTACAAAAAAAAAGAAATGAATTACATACCTACTTTGTTATAAGTTTATACTTTTCGAAAGAAACCCATTTCCAAGCAGTGAGTTGTTTAACAGTCGATGATTAGAAGACAAAGACAACATACACTCAAAATATCCAAAGTCAACGCAAAATAAACAACCAATCAAATACAAAAATCTTTTAACGATAATAAAGGTTCTAAATTATAACCAATTTGTTTAATAGTATGTAATTATTATAACGTATTTAACCATATTTAATGAAACATTTTTATTAATTACAAAACATTATATCGCGTCCCGCTGTGCAAGTTACCGGTAAGAAATGATTACTCATAACAATAATTAATTATGTTGTGTGTTTAATTTTAATACGTAATTGTTACATGTTGTGTTATTTGTATTGTTGAACCTTCTATGAATGACTAACTGCTGCCAGCAAAATCTTTGTAAGGAACTATTACCACTGCCGAGTCTGGCCTTCTTCGATTACATGGAGAGTAATTAGCCTACTGGGCCACGCTGACGGCGGGTTGGCACAAGGTAAGGAACTTTAGCGAACAGCATGCTACACACTTCACCCGAAATATCTGAACTTATAACATCAAGCAATCATAATTTTAGCCCATAAATGACCCACTACTGAGTCAGGCTACTCCAAATTCATGGAGGGAAATTAGCCTAATGTACCACACTGGCAAGACGGGTTGACAGGTTTGTATCAAGTTCTCCTTATCTTGCAGCTTATCATTTCCTGTTACAAGCAATATCGCCTACAAATGCGAGAATTAGCAAAAACTCCTACATCGCGATAGCGAAGTTTCAAGAGCAATTCGCAGAATTGAGAATTCCCCGACTACAACTATTGGGGATAGGCGCCGTCTGGCTGGATGATCATCCATATATCCCATAAGACTGTCTTCTTGGTCTAGGGGTCTATATCGCTTTTGGATCTCGGAAACCGGTTCGATTTCGGAATCGGGCAAGTGTCTTTGTGTAAACTCGCAGTCTGGGTGACATTTGTGTTCGTGAATTTCATGTTTGTAAACTGAACACGATACAGGTTACCCTTAGCACAAGGGTTTCGAAAATAGTAGTAGGTAGCACTACTATCGTGGGTTATCCGTGTGGTGTCGGATTAAGAATCCCCCCACAAATTCGGAGGAAGGCCGGACTCATTAGTAGGTAAATAAATAAATAAACACGACATTAATGTAACCCAATCAGATGTTTGTAACAGAAAATATGATAAAGAGAGTGTCCATGGAGTTTCTTGCCTGTTCTTCTCCTTTTTGGAACATGCAACTAGATTAGTAACCTCACTTTTGACTTTTCAAAAACACCAGTAAATAGGTTCAATTGAAATAAATGGTTTGAGTTTGGTCATTTATAGCTGAGGATCTAAGGTATATGTCATGATGAAGCCAATTGATTCAATCGTAATGTATATAGGGTGTATTTTTCTTCACTATCACTACATAGTATAAAACAAAGACGCTGTCGTCTGTCCGTCCCTATGTATGCTTAAATCTTTAAAACTACGCAACGGATTTTGAAGCGGTTTTTTTAATAGGTAAAGTGATTCAAGAGGATTTTTTTAAGTATAATACATGCATAATATTGTAGAGAAAAACTGATAAATTTAGAGACCCATCATTGCACCCGTGCGAAGCCGGGGCGGGTCACTAGTTAGAGATAAGACATAATTACACTCATACATTTGTTAGTAAATGAACATTGAAAACATATCTCCCCGCTGCGAGTCTTAATGCCACTGAGAACGCTGGCAGGCAGAACTTTATGACCATCATTACGAAGAAGATCGTAACCAACGGCTAATTTAATAACACATTGAGTTGGCTATAGCAGTTATACTAGGAGCTTGCTTCATGGTTTATAATCAGTAGATTATAAAGCATGTAGTAGTAACTACTCAGCCCATAGGTGACCCACTGCCGAGTTGGGCCTCCTCCATTTACATTGAGGGTATTTAGCCTACTGCCACGTTGGCCAGAAGGGTTGGCACAGGGTTTTTATGAACCCGTGGCCCTGGGTTGGACATTCGAGGATCGCCGTCGGTTTTAGTGGGTAGGTCGGGGCGCAATTTACCATCTCTACGCGCCCCGGAGTCCCACATATCCCGGATAGTCCCAAAGGCCGGGAATCCATGAGGATCACCGAAGTAAAGAATTAAAAAAAAACGAGGGCTTTTATTGAAATTGTCTTTCTCTTCTGGCTAGGTTATCCGCCTTGTTTTGCCATTTCCTTTTGTTGGCTCTTGCGACACCCTCCGGGTGGAATGGGATGGTGACAATATGTGTACTTAATCCATCACCACATGTACGCTTATTACGTAGGCCCACTCAGCATTGGGCCATTTATGGGCTGAGTAGTAGTATCTATTAAAGTAATATTATCCATCTTTCGTTGTAGCTTTAGAGTTTTTCTTACAACTTGTTTATATTCCATTTAGTCGATGTAGGACTTTCACTTTTTTTGCATGAAACACTAAAATCATATCATTATCATACTGAAGTATCGTAATGAAGAATTGGGTATTCAGTAAAAATATAATATTAAATTTTAAAACAAACGAAAATTTAAGTTTGGAATGTTTCATTTGAAAACAAACGATCATTTTAAATTTGGAATACCACACGCGCAGTTGACATATGGAAGTGATCGCTTGAAGCTTTTATTTTTCGAACACCATAAACATATTGTAACGTTTCTTTTTAATTAAACAAACATAGACTAAACAAACGTCATCGTTTATTTGGGAAAGGCATGGATATTTAATGTAAGCAAGATGATCTTTGAAAGTGTAAACATAGAACTACTTTTATTTTGAGAATGATGAGTTTTGATTTTGATTAGGGTTAGCACTTTGCTGTTATTTGTCCATTATAAACCCTTGCGTTTGCGTCTCCATATTATTATTAGCACACTTTAGTTTAGTCCATTACTGGCCTTTTGCAGCATAGCACACCGTACTCAATTTAACGCACCCAACTGCTCCAAAGAATAAAGACCTATCTGCAATACTGCTTTCAAACCATTTTGAACTCTTTGAGACCATTTAAAACTGTATTCTTCGGAACAAGCGTGCTGTTCGTAGTCTTTCATAAGTTGTGGCCACATCTTACAGAGAGTAGTATACACCTGATAAACTCTACTATTACTACCCAACTACTACTCAGCCATGCATGGCCCACTGCTGAGTCGGACCTTCCCCCATTACATGAAGAGTAATTAGCATATTGTGTACCAAGTAAAACGAGTAAAAGTTGTAAAAGTACACAAGAGAAGTAAAACTTAATAGAAAACCCTGTGCCAACCCGTCTGGTCAACGTGGCACAGTAAGCTAATTACCCTCCATGTAAATGGAGTAGGCCCGACTCAACAGTGGGTCGTCTATGGGCTGAATGGTAGTATTAGTTGTTTAACAAGCACATCGATTGCATTGGGCAATATCTGCTAGTCTCCGTTACCTCTGTCTAAACCAATGTTTACATTAAACAAAGAGAGTCTGTTCTTAATAGTATTGATAGCAAAAAATCTGTGTTGCGTAACAAAAGTTAACCGTTAACCCTGTAAGCGGGCCGAGATAGACGAGTTGCTGCAGTAATCATTACTAAAGGTTTGCCAGACAATCCATTATTGTATCACCGTCATCGTTTTAGCTATAGTTATATTTACTAGCTGACCCACCAAACTTCGTACCGCCTCAGAATCTATACTAATATATAAAGCTGCAGAGTTTGTTTGTTTGTTTGTTTGTTTGAACGCGCTAATCTCAGGAACTACTGGTCCGATTTCAATTTCTTTCAGTGTTAGATAGTCCATTTATCGAGGAAGGTTATAGGCTATATTTTATTTTCAAAAGAATTAGGGATTTTGTAGCCCAAGGCGTAAAATCGAAAACCTATTTATGCGTGCGCTACAAAAACGATTGACAATAGAACAAAATGAAGTACTACGAGTTTGTAGGTCTTATTAAAATCTACAAAAAAGTCAGCGAGAGCACATATCTAACTATCATAGTTTAGTCACAATAACCACTTTTATATTCATAAAAAAAAATGCATAGAGATAAGCACGGGTTCGAAGTCCAAGCGAGCGAAGCCGCGCCCAAAAGCTAGTCAATAAATAAAAACCCTGAATGATAATCCAGAACAAAAATAATGCGTATTAGAAAAGTATTTTTCATACTTTCCAACCTTTTAAACCTTCCCTGGACTTCCACGAATATTTCAAGACCAAAATTAGCCATCCGTTCTCGTTCCAGCCGTTCTCGAGTTTTAGCGAGACTAACGAACAGCTATTCATTTTTATTTTTAAAGATATTTTTTTAATTTCTTAAAAAGTTTTTGCACTCTGTTGAATAGATATTTATTTCTATAAATGCATGAAACTACTATAACTACTACTATAACATTTGGGGTACAATGAAGAATGATACTCATTAATAATATTTAATTGTTTCAAAAGACGTTTTGTATCAAGAGGTCTATAAGAAGTTTATATGTGTATATATGCATGCTCTAGGAGCCTAAATTATTTTTTCGGGCGTATTATAAAAGATATTGTATTGACTAAGTCACACAACCAGTATAATTCGTGTCAAACATGATTATCGTCATGATTTCAGGATGAGTATAATATCCGCCTTAACAAATCGAAAAATGAAAAAAAAAAGCGATTTCCTTGCGTCGGAAATTAAAAAGAATGTAATTTGCTGTCGTCAAACGTCCTCAGTTTGAACAACGCGTAGATTGGTTTTTATTATTCATGTTCACAATTCAGTTATTACTTTTAAACATGTTTGTATATATTGCGCTTATTAAATCAAGCTAGATCATATATTTCACATTAGTTCTAGACTGACTTATTGTCACCACCCCATGTCATCCTGAGGGTGTCGTAATAGTCGATAGTAGGACATGACAATGCCGAGAACCTAGCCTACAAGGATACTTTTATCCAAGCTAAAGGAATACTGTGGAATGTATACCAGATGGGCTGGGGAAGAATTTCATATCACACTTTCATCCTTTATTGGATCGACACCCACAGCTTGGAATAAGTTGGTAAATAATACGTACTAGTCCCAGCCCAGCGGTCGAAATTCAACCTTAAATAATTTAAATTACAGTTCTATTCTCAATTTCACCACAGAATATAACAATAAACAAAAGAGTATATATGCGTGTGCGTGCGCGTGTCAAATACATGCTGGTGTCATCATCAATACAACCCTCCAAGCTCATAAAGGTGCAAGAAAAACTTTTTCAACGTCAAAGTTGCACCTTTATGAGCTTGCAGGGTTGTATTGATGAGTTTGATGATTATAACTCTATAACTACATACGTCTTACAGCCGCGAATCAAATGTTCATCATTATACAACCTAGCACTGCCCTGCAAATTGCAAAAAAGTAAGAAAATTTGAACTACCGGCTACCCTGGAGCATCCACCTTAATTAAATACGATTAAAAATACTTGTAAAATTCGAATCCTCATTCAAAAAAGTGTTATACGTTTAAAAGGCAGGGTCAATGTGAAAGTGCATAACCGGCGACTCGGCCTCAACTATTGGCCAACCGTACTAAGCAACAATGCCCTATGACAAGCACAGTTACACTAGAAAAATGAATGTCAACTGCATGACCTTAGTTGCACGCGTTCATCATCATCATTGCCATCTGGCAGTCCAGCTATGATTGGATACTTAATGAGTAAAGTTATGCTGCAGTAGGCGTAATTTTATCATGACAATATACTCTTTCTTCTTCTTCTTCAAATTAGCTGTTCAAAAATGGTGGCCAAAATTTTATGATCATCATCATAATTATAATAATTTCAGCCCCTAAATGACCCACCAAAATGAAGCAACCCGCAACGATCGGAATAGCAAAGTAATATATTTTAGTTTACCACCAGTTCGGAACGCGACCACTGCTGTGAAGAACTGGCAAGAAACTCAGGAGGGCTTGTCATTCTTTTTTTTTTTTCATCTAGATTTACCTTCTCTTGCGGTTAGTTGAACTGCTTTGCGTTCCTTTACGACACCCTCAGTATAGTATAGGTTGGTGATATTTTGTATTAATCCGTCCCCTGATGGACATCATCATCATTTTAGCCAAAACAGTCCAAAGCGTTTCGGTGACCTCTGTCGTCAATCCACCGAGGCCTACCAGTTCTGCGCTTTCTTGTACTTGTTTCTTCTTGGTCGCCACTCGAAGACCTTTCTGCTCCATCGCCTGTGAGTCCTACGTGATCTGCCCACTGCCAGTTACGTTTGGCAACATTTTACTTGTGCAGCAACTATCATTTATTGTAGCCCCGACGATTAATTTTATCGACTGTCACTCATCGGATTTATTGGGGGTTACAGAGGTACATACAATGGTGGTAAGGAGCAGAAAAATAGTACTTTGTGACCTAACCAACCCACAAAAACCAACAGCATCATATTTTTTTATAACTTTGCGGTCCACTGTGCGTAAAGTAAAGCCTCCTTCTCTTTGGAGTTGGTTAAAACGATACACTCAGTATTGCCTATCAAAGAAAATCAACTTAGCTCCATTTTAAAGCCATTAATTAACCATTTTTATACAGCAAAATTTATTATTTATGTACTAATGTTTTTTTTTTGCTGCGGCTATGCTGAAGCTCCGACTTCTCGCCATTAGCAGCTGACAATGACCTGTGACCTTTGACCTCTGTGCAATTTATCTTAATAACGTTTTTGTGTAAGGTTTCTCGGTGTTTTCTTCTTACAAAAAGAAATATTGTAAATATTTTTTCATCTCAATGTACACCAGTTCAATAGTACCATCAAAGTAAATCTCATAATCATAGTATCTTCAACTCAACAAAGCCAACCTTCCAATAGACGCTACGACGATTTGTCAAGTGATCTTATGAACGAAATTGGAGACAACCGATGGCGTAATGTTACAGAAGCTATTATCATAACATGAAATGTAATGACATACGTCGTCGTTGTCTGTGGGGTGTCGTTTTTAGATATATTTTTTTAAACCGAACCCCTTGCACTTGTATCGCGGGGGCAGTTTACAAACTTGTAATACACGAACACAAAAGACACCCAGACTCAGTACAAGTGCCTCTGGTTTAGACAAAAACACTTGCCCGACCCCGGTATCAAACCCGTTGATCCAAAGGAGGCACATCTAACCCTAACCAACGAGGCAGTCCATGTAGTGACGGATTTAGAATACACAATGTTGGTGATATTATGTACGATTCTGAGTATCATAAGAGGCGATTAAAAGAACGCAAATCTAGGCAGATCCAAGGGAAACTTGATACAAACAGTGTGCCAACTAACTCGTCTTGCCATCGTAGCACAGAAGTTTATTTTCCCTTCATTTACTTGGAGGAGGCCCAAATCAGCAGTGGGTAATTTATGGGCTAAAAAGTGTAGTATGAAAACAAAATACGTACAGATGTCTCCTGTGCGTACAATTCAGGCCACAAAAAATAGCCCACATAACCATAACGTCTCCCCACGTACACTTGCGGTCACTAAAACGGGCACAAAATGTGTGCAACTCAAACCATCGGAATGTCAACGCGGGTGGTGATTAACAATTGACCTTTTAAGGCGACGCGGTTTCGACATCAGAGTAAATATGACCCTTGGTTTAAAAAAAAGATTTGTTTTGTTTTTCGAGAGTGTACTGTACCGTATTGTCTAGCTCGTAATGACCCTTGACATAGTGACTGTGGATTATCATTGATTTAATTTCTATGTATTCAAAGTTTCTTAAGTACAAGCTAAGCTAAGCGTATTAAAATACGAAATTTATTTTCCTTTAACACATTCCTTTTTCAAAAATCTATTTAGAGTAGGTATGAATCTTTCATAAAATGTGAGATTCATACTATTGTACATACATATGTATTAAATATAACATACTAGCGACCGTCCCGGCTTCGCACGGGTGGACTTTTATGTTTTTCTTGCAATTAAAATGGCCTATTCAGTGATAATGTAGCATTTTAATGGTGAAAGAATGTTTGAAATCGGTCCAGTACTTTTTGAGCCAATTCGTTACAAACATACATACAAATCTTTCTTCTTTATAATATTAGTATAGAAGATTCCTAAACTCTATTTGGTATTTACTACATTATGATAACATATAGACATACAACGGCATAGCGTCTCCTCCAATTCTTCTTCTTCTTCTCAGCATATAAATGCTCGGGCGCCCTCCAACTACATGGAGGGAATTAGCCTACTGTCGCTACGCTGGCCAGACTGGCTGGCACAAGGTTACAAGTTTTCCTTCTCTTGCGGTTACACTTTCAGCTTTGTCATTTCCTATTGTTGACTTTTACGACACCTTAAGGATGAAATGGGTGGTGACACTATGTATTCTAAATTCGTCACCACACGGAGGGAGCCTTAATTATCCCATCTCAATAATTAACCTTCTCACTGAACTATATAATCACCGCTACCGTAATTAAACGTGTTGTAATTTAAATCAAAGTGTACATTTACATTAATATGCAATTAAAATACCACTTATAGCTTATAAAGAGTGTTTTTAATTGCAGGCACAAATCAAGACTTACATGCGAAGCCATAAGGGAAAAAAACTTGGCAGAAATCCTTTTTTTTTTTACGTTGGAGATCCTCAATGAGACCCTGCTGTTGGGAACTGGCTGGGCTATGTGGGACTCCGGGGCGCGTAGAGATGGTGAATTGCGCCCCAACCTACACACTAAAACCGACGGCGATCCTCGACTGCCCAACCACACGGGCCACGGGAGTCACTCCCATTGCGGGAGCATGCTCCATGACCCTGGGGCCTTGGCCCGCCTCTTAGTGGAGGGAGCTCATGCTCCGAGGCGGGCCCCTCCAATTATGAGAAGGGGCTGTATTGCCCTCCAATATTCCACCGCTGGGAGGCGCCTTCCTCCAGGGGCTTGTTTTGCTTAGGCGACGGATATAGCGACAAGAATCTATGTATTGACAAGTTATACATCTACATCATAATAAGCGTGTACCTATAAAAAGCAGAAAATAAAATTTTTATTAAAAATTTATTAAACCCCCGACACAATGACCTAAGTTCCCTTTAAAAAGTAGAAAATAAAAATAAAATACATCGCGTTGGGGGACCAGGGGCCAGGTAATAAATAAGTAGGAGCGGTCCCCCAACGCGATGTATTTTATTTTTATTTTCTACTTTTTAAAGGGAACTTAGGTCATTGTGTCGGGGGTTTATTTAAATATTTAATTTAATTTGTATTATGCATTATTATCTACTACTACTCAGCCCATAGCTATCCCACGGCCGAGTCAGGCCTCTTCCAAATTCATAGAAGGAAGTTAGAGCCTGCTGTGTCACACTGACTCGTCGTATTAGCACAGGGTTTCGTATCAAGTTTTCCTTCTCTTTCGGCTAGGTTTTCGACTTTTTCATTGCCTATCTATGACTCTTACGATACCTTGAGGATTGAATGGGGTGGTGACACTATGCCACGTTGGTCTAGGGGTTAGATGCCCCCATCGACTGTGCTGCCACCTTGCCGTGGTGAGGGGGCTTGAGTGCCTCAAGGATCCGTGGGGCCATACCGGCCAGGGCCTCCCATGCCGGGCGGGCCCACGGGGAGAGGTGAGACGAAGAGCGGCACCCAGCGTCGTGGCGGGTTGCGGCTCCGGGGACTCCTCTGTCCTCAGAGCTGCCTCGCGAGTCGTAAACCGCTGCGGCGCACCATGAGGTCTTCGGGTTGGCGCTCAACTTAGTTGGCCGTCAAACCGAGACCTCACTCAACGCCCTTGGGTTGTCGAAAACCCGAGGGCTGACGGGCCTCCTTCTGCGGGGCCGATGTCGCAGAAGGGGGCAGCGGGGCGGGTCGCCAGGGAGGGAGCTCCGGGTGACCCGCGCCGCGGACGGAGGCAGGGGTGGAGGGTGGTTCGTGACGGTGCGGGCTCCTTCTGCCCTCGCCTAGGAGGCCGGTGGTGGTTCGGGGGAGCCACCACCGACGAAAGCCTCGATGACTGAGGGCGTCCCAGTGTACCGGGACGCCCTCTCTGATAGTCGCTTGCCCGCGTTGCGGGCACCACGCTGGGGCGTCACAGTAAAATGCGTTTACGCGAACTTGTGGCGCCCCAAGCGCGTCGTGTGTGGGTATGCCGCTGGGGTTTTAGTGGGTAAACGACTGGGTAGACGACCCTTGTCGGAGTCCCACATAATCACCGACCTTTCCCCCGGGGTGCGGTGGTATGCATAAAGCATTTCCACAGCGAAAACAAAAAAAAAAAAAAAAAAAAGGGTTAAATGCGCCTTTGGATCAACGGGTCTCGGGTTCGATTCCGGGATCGGGCAAGTGTCTTTGTCTAAACCAGAGGCACTTGCTCGGAGTCTGGGTGTCATTTGTTTTCGTGAATTACATGTTTGTAAACTGCCCCCGCGATACAGGTTATACCTCGTGCAGGGGTTACGTTTAAAAAAAAAAGTATTCTAAATCCGTCACCACACGGAATTAATATCTATCCAAGGCCTTAACGAATTCGACAGGAGGAAACTAACTTACTATTTTTGCCATTAGAACGAGAAGTCACTAACAGATGAAGGTATTCCTTCTTGCAGTACTAAATATTCTACGTATAATTCTGCCTGTCTGCTGTTTGTCGCTTCGTACCCATAGGACGCGCTGGATTGTTAGCATTATTATAAAACCTTCATCACTGGGACTACATGTCTGCGCGACTTAACTTTCCTATGTGAAACCTCTCACGCCCAAGCAACAATATTGTATGCAAACCTTGTCATAACTCGTCCCTAGTTTTATAGCCCCTATTACCGGGAACACATAAGAGGCCTGCGCCTTAACCGTCGCGTATTAACATTCGAAACTCGTGCGCATGCCTTTAAAAATGCTTTGTCGGCTGATACGTAGAAAGAACTTAGGATAGTCCAGGATGAAACAAAGTGGCCTTTTTTTAAGTTGCGTATTTGTTCTGACAACTTACCTATAATTCCTTTCTATTTAATTGGAGGAGGTTTGACTGAACAGTGGGTTATTTGTAAGCCGAGATTTGTTACTTGTTACTAAGTTTGTGACAGTCAAATCGACATCTTTATGTGTACGTGAAGCAAAACTTTTGTACTTCTTTTTACGAAAATTGTGTGGATGGGGGAGTATGAAATTTCCCACACTTATAGTTTATATAGAGAAGCAGAATGGTAATATTTTTTTTAATCATGTATAAAATATATATAACAGTATAAAAGACATTACACATACTACCATATATTTGACACACACACCCATATATTTATTATACTCTTTTTTCTATTATTTAATTAAATTATGTTACTATATTTATGTTGTTTAATTAATTTGTCTTTATTTTATCTGTAATTTAAAATATATATAACCTATAAGTTAGAATTATGTAGTATAAAAAGTTATCGCATGTAATGTACTGTTTTAAGATTAACGTAGTTTTTTTTTCTTTCTATTTCTGTTCCGAGTGCATTTGTGTGTCACTCTTGCTGTAGCTGAAAATCTGCTCTGCAGGAAACCGTAGTATGATGCTGAGATGCAGCCATTTGGACACATTAAAGTATACTTTGTCTTCTGTTTTATTCTCATGTTTTTTTTATTGTCTCTAATAAACATTTTCTTTATTTCTTTCATTTGGTTATTGTTGAAGTCCTTGGTCAAATTGGGAACAGAACTATATTTACAGGACTACAAATTAAATTAATATATTTCGAATTTCGACCGCTGGACGACCTCTCGTAATGACAATAAATGTGGAATTGAGTAATCAATTCAGGCTAAACGGACAAAAACGATAATGTATTTCAAAATACATAGTATAAAATATACCAAATAAGTAAATAAAAGTAGAAGTAGACTCTATAAAGACATTACATCTTCGGTTTCTGGAATAATCAACATCTTAGGTCCGCTGCGAATACCGTAGGACAAGTAATTTATGGCTGCCATTAGGCACGCCCATCAAAGTCTAATTCAAAAAGTCGATAAACTCCATTTCATGTTTGAATTCTATTCTACCATTCAAATTGCATACAGCCATCGTTGTACTGTCATAAATTGCTCGAACTATTTCGATATTTAAATGGTTTGATCACGTTTTGTGCCATATTAAGTGTTTAGGCACTGTATTAGTTACACTGAGTTTTGCGACGAAGTTGGAATCAGCAAAATCGGTCTCTCAGTGTACCGATTTATGATCAGATTATTAGTCACTATCCGCATGGTGACGGATTTAGAAAATATAGTGTCACCACACCGTTCCACCGTAAGGAAGTCGTAAGCGTCGACAAAAAGTGGCAAAAGGGAACTGACAAGGCCCAAAATCTAGCCCTATGTAAAGGAAAACTTGATACGAATTCCTGTACCAACCTGTCTGGTCAGCTTGGCAATTACCCTCCATGTAACTGGAGGAGGCCCGACTCAGGAGTGGGACATCTCTTACCAGTTATTTAAATAATGCACAGAACACTAATACTTAATTAATTTTACACACACTGCCATGTATTTGACACACACGTATATGTATAATATACTCTTTTGTTTATTGTTGAAGTTTGCGGTCAAATTGGGAATAGAAATGTAATAAGAGAATAGAATTTAAATTAATTATATTCGAATTTCAACCGCTAGGCGACCAGTACTTATGGCTAGTGTGAGTGAGCTACGTTCGTATTGGCTAAACGATTTACGATGCGCAAGTTCGTGCCCACGGCTACTTTCAGAGCGGCCATATGGATTGGCGCGGACTGTACTGAGCGCGCGTTAGAGCGCTAAACTGACGGCGCGCTATGACGCCGAGATGTGTTGTACAACCAGACAGAGCGGAGGTCAAACAGAGCACCAGCGCTAGCAGAGCGTTGCGTACTGCTAGCGGTGGGGCTCTGACAGTATATTACCATAGTGACTGCATAGTGACTGCCTCGTTGGTCTAGTGGTTAGATGTGCCGCCTTTGGATCAACGGGTCCCGGGTTCGATTCCGGGGTCGGGCGAGTGTCTTTGTCTAAACCAGAGGCACTGGCTCGGAGTCTGGGTATCATTTCTATCTATAATATGTATGTATTTACAAAAAAAAAAGTATATAAGTAGTTTATCATCCATCTCGTTACCATAACACAAGCATTAAGTTGCTTAGCTTGGGCGGAGATGGCGTTGTGTGAAATGTCCAATGATATTTATTATTTATTTATTATAGTAGTTCAACGCATCTCGGCATCTCTGACACGCGATAAGTACGCGTTCTGTTTGGCGAAGCTCTTAGATTCAATTTCACTTTCATTGTCACGTTCAATCTCAAGTTGGCGACATCACTAAATCATTCTTAATCCGAAGCCACAAGGATAATTACCTAACGACTTCATTCATAATTTACGCAACCCAATCGTGAGCTATTAATCACAAGTACAGTTACGACTAGAAACAATAACATAGAACGATCTTTAAGCCGGATTCATCAATCATCGCACAATTAAGAATAACTATCTCATTCTAAGCCGTACAATTCGCGATACAAACCCACGCGAACAATTATGAATAATTAAGAATGTTCGCGTTCACAGAATATGTTTAGAGAGTAGGTACTCATCTCCTACCAAGGCCTGACTTAGCAATGGGTCATTGATGGGCTAACGACCCATTGCTAAGTCAGGCCTCCTGGAGGCTAATTAGCCTACTGTACCACACTGGCGAGACGGGTTGGCACATGGTTTCGTATTAAGTTTTCCTTCTCTTGTGGCTAGGTTATCGGCCTTGTCATTTCCTTTTGTCGGTCTCAAGTACAAGTACAATGGTACAGGGTGGTGACACTATATTTTATTTTATAATTTTACTATACAGTACTGTACCAAATTGCAAAATGACCTTAAGAAGTGAGATCAGAGAGCCAATTCAAGGAAGCAGGTTGAAATGCGTTTCTGTCTTCTAGAATGAGGTAGATTTATTTGTATTTTTTAATTTCATGTTTGTAAACTGCCCCGCGATACAGGTTATAACTACAACGTGGGTTCGCTCTTCAAAAGCAAAAACGAAGATGTCAAAGTTTTTCTGAGCCAGATCAGAACAGGACAAACTAAACCGATTGCGTGACCTATATCTACTGTGTCTCTCCGATTCAAGAACATACAACACATGTGGTATGAATAGTGTGACGTCACACACCGCCATAACTTATGTTATGGCCACATACGTAACTGCAATAACAATGGTCACCTTTTCCGTCTCAATTCTTGTAAAAGTTGAACGTGTTCGTCTGTTGCATCGGAGCTCCGAAACGAATAGACAGGTTATAATGCAGTGATTATTGTTGTATCAAAATCGGTTCAACCATTCGGCCTTTTCATTACTACTATAGTGACGCATGGGAGTAACGTCGGCTGTGTTATGGTCTAGCTCTGATCTTTCAGCCATTTTATTAGTGATGTTTGTAAACAGTATGTGAGTGCAGTTTCAGCACGCACTATGTAATTTGTGTAATTTCACTGATTTTTATTTTTAAACTAATGGCCCGACCCGGCTTCGCCCGTGCAAAGCGGGGGTGGGTTATACATATAAACCTTCCCCTTGAATCACTCTATCTATTAAAAAAAACCGCTTCAAAATCCGTTGCGTAGTTTTAAAGATTTATGCATACATAAGGACGGACAGAAGAATGCGACTTTGTGTTATACTATGTAGATATTTTTAAAGGCTACTTGATTATGCTTGTTATTGCTTTCACAAATCTGTACTTAAAACTTGTTTGTACCACCATCATTGTAACCCTTTTATTTAAAAGAGCAACCACAGAGTTTCATGCCGGCCCTTCTCTGTGGAATGGCGTTCCGAACCGGTGGTAAAAACGAAATGATTAGTTATTTTTATATTTCTTATAAATTTAATACATTTTTTTTTTGACTATTTGAAAGCATTCGCAAGAATTTATTCGAATAAAAAACATTTTGATTTTGATTCACAGTTTGTCCCACTACTGAGTCGGTTCCCCTCTAGTAACAGCCTACTAATGAGCCTACTGTACAACGCTGGCCAGACAGTTTGGCACAGGGTTTCGTATAAAATTGTCCTTCTCTTGTGGCTAGGTTATCCGCCCTGTCATTTCCTTCTGTCGGCTTTTACGACACCCTCAGACCGATTAGGGTGGTTCTAAATCCGTCACCAAGCGGAAACTACATAAAATGACTATTTAGTAAAATTATCTATACTAATATATAAAGCTGCAGAGTTTGTTTGTTTGTTTGTTTGTTTGAACGCGCTAATCTCAGGAACTACTGGAACGATTTCAAAAAATCTTTCAGTGTTAGATAGTCCATTTATCGAGGAAGGTTATCTATACTAATATATAAAGTTGCAGAGTTTGTTTGTTTGTTTGAACGCGCTAATCTCAGTAACTACAGGACCGATTTCAAAAAATCTTTCAGTGTTAGATAGTCCATTTATCGAGGAAGGTTATAGGCTATATTTTATTTTCAAAAGAATTAGGGATCCGTATGAAAATTGCGATTATGTAAACCAAGGTGTAAAATCGAGAACCTATTTATGCGTGCGCTGCAAAAACTATTGACCATAGAACAAAATGATGTACTACGGGTTTGTAGATCTTATAAAAATCTACAAAAAAGTCCGCGAGAGCACATATCTAAGGGTTCAAAGCCCACGCGGGCGAAGCCGCGCGCAAAAGCTAGTAATATTATAAAACTTAGTGACTTTAATCGATTGTTCAAACTCTCAAGTTGTTCTTAGCCCTCGCTTAAAAGCTCTAAGCTTAAGTTGGCTTCTTAAGTTACTTGAAATACTAAACTTTGTTTCTTTGGAGTTTGAGGGAATTACGTCTTCAATTTACATTTGATATAAACTCTATATGTAAAGATATTGTTTTAATCAAAATGTTAATAGATCTCGATTGAAATTTTACATAAACAAATTGGTACAAACTTCTTCTACTCGTATTAACCAGTTATATATGTCATGGCATGTGTAATGTCATCTGCGATGGTATGGCCACATCATGCGCCGCCCTATGGAGTACGTTGGCCGGAGATGCATGAATATGGCTGTCCTTGGAGCCAGGTCCCGTGGTCGCCCTCGCAAGCGCTGGCTGGACAAGCAGTCCGACATGAGAGCCAATGGCCTGACTGCAAAGGATGTAGAAGATCGGGCAAAGTGGAGGAAGCTCAGTCGGAAGGCGGACCCTGGCAATGGCCGGGATTAACGCCAGGTAGAAGAAGAAGAAGAAGAAGACTGGTCTTGAATATAATTTTTGTAAACTGCCCCCGCGTTACTTGTAGTTTGTAGTATTAGTTAGTTGTAGTTATTATTTAAATACATGTGTGTGTGTGTGTATACTTATGCTGTGTTGAATAAATGTTTTCTTTCTTTCTTTCTTCTTTCTATACAGGTTACATCAAGTGCAGTGGTACGGTTTGTTTTTTCTAGAAACCAAAAAAAGGCCCTGCTACGGTTTAACTTAAAACATTTTTAATTTCGAATATTCTGTGTAAATATTACAGTAAGCAGTAGTAAAGTCATACGCGTTAATATTTGCTCAGTCTGTGGCCAGCCTATTGTCAACTGCCAAATGTTGACACATTACAAGGTTAGAAAAATAAACAATTATATTTTCAAGTCGTTATTTCTCTAGGTAACTTAGGTAGTTGAAATTTGACTAGTGATTTGAATGAATAAACATAGGTATATCCAATTTAGGCTAAAATATAAAACCGAAATAGATTTAAGAAGTAAGAAAAAACAAAATGTACGTTTTGATTGCAACAATATTTTTAATTTTAGAATTGCGCTTCTGCACGTTTCGAATTGAATTTAGAATTTTAGAACGTATCGAATGGTTCATCAATATTCTATAGTGTAATTTAGCGAATTTGTTGTGCAATAAATAAAAAAATCAGCAATAAAACTAAAATTTAAATGGCTAATAACTATTTAGTGCTATAATTAAAAAGCCGTCACAACCGGGTCGGCATGATCGTGCACAATTTTTTATTGAAACATTTCGACCATAAAAACTTGATGACAGATGAATAGGTTTGATGACATAAAATAGCATAATAAGTCATCTACAATATAAAATGTATGATTTTTTTTTTTGGGACCGTGATTCCAATGTATTGGGTCTCTATCACACTGCTAAGTCGGGTCTTCTCCAATTACATGGAGCATAATATCCCACTGTTCCACGCTGGCCCGAAGGGTTGGCACTGGGTGTTGTATCACGTTTTCCTTCTCTTGCGGCTAGGGTATGGGCCTTGACATTTCTCTTAAGACACCCTCAGAATGGAATGGGCCGGTGACACTATGTATTTTAAATCTGTCACCATACGGAAAGTTGGTTTCTTAAAAGCTGACCCTGCAAACATTGTTTTGCCATGTAATTAAATAGGGGTTGATCGTAGGGGTGTGAAAATTTAGGGTTGTATGTATTTTTGTATGTTGTATCATAAAAAAATAACAAAAAAAATCGTCCAAAAAAAAAAATCTGGTTTGAGCCATCCAGATATCAGTGGGTGTTAAAATAAGTTAGCAACTTATTCTCATACCTACTGAATACTGAGTTTCATCAAAATCGGTCAAGCCGTTTCGGAGGAGTATAAACACTAAAACTGTGACACAAGAAATTTAAATATATTATAAGATATACGCGAGTGAAGCAAACGTATAAAATTAGCTCCGCACAGTAAACATCTGCACCATGTGCTCCATAAAGAGGGCAACAATTATGGGAAAACACAATAGTTGGTAGTACAAACTAAACGCCGTAAAAATCCCAGACTTGTTGCGCCATGGCGTGGGCGGCGTGGCAACCACATGGCGTTTGTTGTGACGTAACTTTTTGACAGTAGCTATTTGAATTTGGAACGAGTTGGAATTATTAATCTATGGTTCTTTTTTCTTTTAATTACCTAATTTATTTTAAATGCAATATGCGTCTGATTTATTGGCGAAATCTTTTATACTATATTATAGTATCATCATCATCATTTCAGTCAAAAGACGTCCACTGCTGGACATAGGCCTCTCCCAAGGATCTCCACAAAGGCCGGTCCTGGGCCGCATCCATTGCTTTCCAGCGCCTTTAACCAGGTCGTCGGTCCACCGTATGGGAGGCCTACCAGCGCTGGGCCTTCCAGAACGCGGTCACCACTCGTGACTTTTCTGCCCCATCGGGCGTCGGTCCTTTGAGCTATGTAGAGTATTACTCTTACTCATTCCATAGATGACCCAATGTTGAGACGGGCCTCATACAGTTACATGAAATGTAATTGCCTACTGTGGCGCTGCTGAGACAGGTTGGCACTGGGTTTCGTATCAAGTATTCCTTCCCTTGCTGCTAAGTTTTCGGTCTTGTCATTCCCTTCTGTCAGTCAAGTAAGTTATACTTGTGAACAGGTGCTGCTGTTTGGGGTTGGTCAGCTCACTGGACCAAGGACGTTTTATTCAAGTTTGTTATCATATTTGTTGGGGAAATCACTATCACTACATCACTATCACTATCACTACATATTATAAAACAAAGTCGCTGTCGTCTGTCCGTCCCTATGTATGCTTATATCTTTAAAGCTACGCAACGGATTTTGAAGTGTTTTTTTTTAACAGATACAGTGATTGAAGAGGAAGGTTTATAAGTATAGTACATCCATAATATTGCAGAGAAACACTGATCAATTGAGAGGTTCATCATTGCACCCTTGCAAAGCTGGGACGGGTGGCTAGTAAATAATAAGTTAATAATTAGGACAGCAAAGTAAGAAAAAAAACCATGCAAGCCCTCCGAGTTTCTTGCCAGTTCTTCTCAGCAGTGGTCGCGTTTCAACTAGTGGTAAACTAAAATATATTACTTTACTTTGTATAATATTTTTTATAAATGAGTTGACAATTTGTAAGTGTCCATTGTGTTCTATCATCATTATCATCATCATCACTACATAGTATAAAACAAAGTCGCTGTCGTCTGTCCGTCCCTATGTATGCTTAAATCTTTAAATCTACGCAACGGACTGTGAAGCGGATTTTTTAATAGAAGATAGAGTGATTCAAGAGGAAGGTTTATGTGTATAATACATGCATACATTTCATCAATGCACCCGTGCGAAGTCGGGCGGGTCGCTAGTACAAAATAAATTATTTGACATTAACTTCAGTCAGAGCACACCGTTTGTAATTAGAAATGGGATCTGAAGAACTCTGTACGATGCCTCAAACTTTTACAAGCAAAGAGCGACTCTTTCGACAGTATCGATTAACTCCAGATCAGGAGCAAGCGATTAATACCTAAGCTTGTACTTAATGCATTGCGGCGCAAGACCTAGATGGATTGTTTTAGCCGCCATTACGAAAGGCAATATTGTTTTGTAACTCACAGCTAAAGCTACTTAGATTAGATACGCCAAGTTTCGCAAGTGTATCCTGACTGGCAGTAACTGTCTTATTAGTGTCAGGATATTAGGTTTCTTAAAAGGACTAACAGGTTTGGTTGCCACTTAACTGTGTGATTATGACATTTAAGTGATATGTCATTTGGCATTCTAACATTGTACTAGTGTTGAACGGTTTGTGTATTGTGTCGCCATAGTTTAGTAGAGTGAGTGACTTGGCAAGTCCCTCTGCTGAAGCGTCAGTTTGCGAAAGGGTGCGATTAGCAGCTACTAGTACTACTCAGCCCATAAATGACCCACTCCACGCTGAGTCGGGCCTCCTCCTGTCACAGGGAGGGACATTAGCATATTGTGCCACGCTGGCAAGACGGGTTTGCACAGGGTTTGTTTCAAGTTTTCCTTCTCTTCGGGCTAGTCGATCTGCCTTTTGCGTTCTTTTAGTCGCCTCTTACGACACCCTAAAGATGGTATTGGTTGGTGACATTGTGTATTCTAAATCCGTCACCACACGGACTTTACGAACACAAATTTCATAAAATTCACGAACACAAATGACACCCATACTCAGAGCAACAAGACAATCGCCTGGCTCGTGAATCGAACACGGGACCCGTGATGCAAAGCACATCCAACCCCTAGACCAACGAGGTGCTCAAGATATATTTTCAGGTCGACGCGGCGACGTTCAGTAATGGACTATAGAGGTTTTGATGATAATTAATGTAGAACAAGAACACGCCTATAATCGAAAAGAAAAGCCACTACTATACTCGTATTATACTAGCTGACCCCGCAAACGTTGTTTGACACATACATATCGCTAAGCTAAGCTTAGAAAATAGGGGTTGATCGTAGAGGGGTGAAAATGTATGGTTGTTTGTATTTTTGTATGCTGTACCAAAAAAAAATTCTAAAAAATAAAAAGAAAATTTGGGACCACCCTTAAGATTTAGGGGGATGAATAAACGTCCTATAATAATGAATTTGAAGAAGGCACAACCCGGTAGTGGGGCATTTATGGGCTGAAATGACGAAAGTGCCCTCGCGATAGAGGCTATTATAACCTACTACTTACTGGGTTTCCGTTTTGAAAAAAAAGTAAAAATAATATATCATATTTAAATATACATATCCACAACAGATAGTTCTGAGCGACCCGTCTCCCTGCAAATTTCAGTCCACCGTGGGAGGCTGTTATTCAATCACAAAAATTACGGATTTAGTTTATAATTCATTAAAACATATATATTTTTATGTAGTGACTCCTACCGCCCTTTGGACGGGTTGCGAGCAATAAGTTCCAAGAACGAGCAGACGATAAATCACTGTGCAATTGCGGTGTTGCCATTTGCTGGGTGTAAAATGTAATTGAATAATGCACCGAGTTCGGTTGACCGCTGGGTTGTAATAAAAAATAAAAAGAAAACGCCGCGGTTGAGTATTTATGTCGCATCTGTGGTCCCGTATGGGAATATTTAAAAAGTTAAGGACATAAAGTGCTGAGTTTATGTTCGTGTGACGATTTCAGAATTTATGGTAGTTCTATGGTTTGTTTCGAAGAGTAAGTAAAGTTTGGTCTCCCAAATGTGTTTGAAAGTAAACCGCACATTCGATTGTTTTTTTTTTTAATATATGTCATACTATTTTTATTGTGTATACTATACTATACCACATCTAGGGGTTTTCTAACCAGACTTAAGTAGTTTTTTCAACTAATTTAAATGCTACAATTTAACGTATGTTTTGTACAGAACTCGGATAACAATATCATAGACATAATAAAAATATTGCCTTATTTCAAATCTTTAGATAAGTCACATGAAGTTTTTAGCCAAATAACTGAACCGTATTTTTTATTTTTTCTCTTGCGGCGGATTTCTGCATGAAATTCCTTTTGTCGCCTGACTCAGGATGGAATGGGGTGGTGACATTATTTATTCTAAATTCGTCATTACACGAATGCGCTAAGTATCACACGCTAATAATTCGGAAAGCTTCCTAGGACGGCTATGCCATCATATAGCGGCCGTAATATAATGGTGAATGACGTCACTAAAACGCTGTCTATGTAAACGACATGGCGCGGTTTCCTAGACACCGTAACGTCAAAAAGCTGTGCCGCCATTTGCATGAAGTCGGTGTCCGATGGTTTCGTGAACGTTTGCTTTGGTTTCCTAGAATAGCGGTGTCGTATATCGGACGTATAGTGACGTCATTCACCGTTAAATTATCTAGCTATCCTAGGAAACCAAAGCTTTAGGAACCGATACGCCAAGGGATTCCAGGCGTAAAAAAAATCACATTATAACGGTATGGCCCTCGAATTGCCCTATGTAGCTCATTGAATCCTAAATGTCATGGGAAGGAATTGACGACAATGTGTTATGTGGTTTTATATTGAGTCAATTTCACGCGTCACAGCGTTTGCAGTTAAGCTTAGTTATTGCCACTGTATGCAATAGGGCTAGGGCTCAAAATAATGCACAATTAATTGTTGATGGCTTATTTTTTTTTAAATACACCTAGAGTTGCTCAAAAAACATGTTTAAAATTAATGACTAATGAATTAATTAATTAATGACACATTATTACTCTGCCCATAGATGACCCACTACTGAGTCGGGCCTTCTTTCGTTAAATAGAGGGTAATTAGCCTACTAGATACCGCTGGCCAGAGGGATTGTCACAGGGTTTTATCAAGTAATCTTGCTCTTATGGCTAGGTTTTAGGCCTTGTCATTTCTTATTGTCGACTCTTACGACACCCTTAGGATGAAATGGGGTGGTGACAAAATTTTTTTACAAATTTATCAGCACGCGTGGACATATAATTCACTCTTTAAAAAAAAATTATTCACAATCCCAAAGGCATTAGGTACTGGAAATCCCCATACATGTTTCTGTGGATTGTCTTGGAATCAGCCTCTGGGACTTTACACAAGCACCTCAAATCTTCTTCGACCGTGGTGTGGTGAGCGGACTTGCCTGTCTTATGGATCCGTTAGGGCCTTAACCGGCGGTTTAGGGTCAGACAAGAAGAGTGGCATACGGTCTAGTGGTGTATTTGGCTCAAGAAACTCCCCCGTCCTCAGAGTTGCCTCAGAGTTGGCAGACTAAACACCTTGGGAGCCAAGTGTAAATAATAAAATACAAACGGATTGGCAAAATGAAACAAAAAGTAGTTCCAAATACAAAATGCGTTGTCATAATAAATTTTGTCAAAATATTGTCATCTCGAATCAGGCGCGTAAGCTTTCATCACCAAAGCGACATCCAGGGTTGTCAGATTGTAGTTGGGCACAGTCTTTGTGTTGACTGATTTAGAATACATAGTGTCCCACCCCATATCATCCTGAGAGTGTCGTAAGAGCCGACAAAAGGAAATGACAAGGCTGAAGACCTAGCCACAAGAGAAGGAAAACTTGAAATGATAACCTGTGACAACCCGTCTGGCCAGCGTGGCACAGAAGGCTTATTGTCATGTAAATGGAGGAAGCATGACTTAGCAATGGGTCATTATGGGCTGAATAGCTGCAATGCACGAACACAATTATCAATTGGACTTCTAGCAAGTGCATCTGGTTTCCAGAAAGACACTTACCCGAACCCGAACCGGTATCCGTAATCCAAATGCGGCACATCTAACCCCTAGACCAACGAGGCAGTCAAGTTATGCAGTCTGTTTGCATAGTAGAATAAATAGTGTCACCATCGCATTAAATCCTGAGGGTTACGACACCGAGACAGAGCCGACAACTAGGCCAATAACCTAGCTGCAAGTTAAGGTAAACTTGAAACTAAACCATGTGCGACGACGACACGGTTGGCGCAGTGGTTGAGCGATCGACTGCTGCGCAGCGTGTCGCGGGTTCGATTCCCGCACGGAAGAAATGTTTGTACGACCTACAAGTATTTGTTCCGGGTCTGGGTGTTTTCTATCTATAATATGTATGTATGTATTTACAAAAAAAAATGTATATAAGTAGTTTATCATCCATCTCGTTACCATAACACAAGCATTAAGTTGATTAGTTTGGAAGGAGATGGCGTTGTGTGAAATGTCCAAGGATATTTATTTATTATTTATTTATGTGCCAACCCGTCTGGCCAGCGTGGCACAGTAGGCTGAATACCCTCCGTCTACGGGCTTAATAGTAGTACCCACGTTTTAAACATGTTTTTTTTTAATCAGCTCTAAACTAATCGAGTTTTTTTTCCGTTGGTAATCCGCAATGTCTATTAAAAAAAAACAAGCCATCAACAATTAATAGTGAATTATTTTGAGCTCTAGCCATAATAATTACTCTCCATGTAATAAGAGTTATTCCTAGTCAGCAGTACCTACGTCATTTATGGGCTGTGTAGCAGTAGATACAGTATAAATATGTTTACTGCCAGCCCTAAATACCGGTGAGATAACACCTCAATCCAGCCACCCACTTCAATAATTTGTTTGCTTTTGCAGGAGAAAACCGACAGAGCCTATAATTTTGGCGGTGCGTTTTTGTCACGTACGGTCGCAAAAGCATCGAATAAAATATTTCGAATAGGGATGTTCGCATGTCGATATTTTAATAAAACGCGTATCGGAATAGGTTTCTGTGTGGTGATGAATTTAGAATACATAATGTCGCCACCTATTTCTTCCTGAGGGTGTCGTAGGAGCCGACAACAGGTCACGATAAGGCTGTATATATAAGGCTGGCTAATAACCTAGCCGCAAGAGAAGGAAAACTGCCAAGTGCCAAGCCGTCTGGCCAGCGTGGCACAGTAGACTAATTACCCTCCTTGTAGTTGGAGGAGGCTTGGCTTAGCGGCGAGTCATTTATAGGGTAAGAAGAATTAGAAGTGTCGATGTCGCCACCCCATTCCATCCTGAGGATGTCGTAAGAGCCGACAAACGGAAATGGTAAGACCGAAAACCTAGCCGCAAGAGAAGGAAGTATACGAAACCCTGTGCATAATTACCCACCCTATGATGAGAGGAGGCCCGACTCAACATTGGGTTATTTATAGGTTCTGTAAATCTGAGTCTCGTAGAACTGTAGCTGCAAGTCGTCATTACAAACACATAAGCTCAAAAATCTACAATAACTTAAACAAAACCTTAAACATCTACCCATTAACCAAGAGCAAATGCAAAATGAAACTTGTCTCCTGGCTGATATCACTAAATTACGATGACACAGAGAAACTTGTGGAAGTGTAAAACACTCATCACTCTCAAACACACTCCAACAAAACCTTACACACACCTAGCACACCTCATTTGACACTCACCACACCTACACCCATTCACCCCATCACCTCATTGCTTAATGTAAAATTCATAATTCTTAATAATTGTCCTGCACTATGTTTATGGTTTTCCTTGTTTTTTATATTACTTATTTTGTTATTATTATTAATTAATTAAATTAACTATAATCACTTTTTTATGGAACATCATTCCATTCTAATCTAAAGAAGGGCGTTTGTAGCTGCGCTGCAGTTTATACTTTTGCGGCTACCATCGTTTTACCTGTTTACCATGTCTCATGTTCTTGTTCCGAAATAAACTTTTTAAACTTTAAAAAAAAAAAAAAAACTAGTAGGGAGGCCGGTGGTGGGTCGGGGGACCCGCCACCGACGAAAGCCTCGATGACTGAGGGCGTCCCAATGTACCGGGACGCCCTCTCTGATAGTCGCTTGCCTCGTCGGAGCGTCAACGTGGACTGCACTCGCGCGAACCAGTGGCGCCCCAAGCGTGCCGTGTGAAGGTATACCGCTAGGGTTTTAGTGGGTTTACGGGTTCTGTCCCGGGGGTCCCACATAATCACCGACTTCTCCCCCGGGGGGCGGTGGTATGCATAAAGCATTTCCACAGCGACAGGAAAAAACAAATAACGGTAGCAGTAGTAGTAGTAGTAACGTCCGAAGTGGGCCCCTCCACTAACAGGGGGGAGCGGAGGGTCCACCTTTAAAAAACCGCGTGGGCTCTCCGCTAACTTGGGATCCCCCTAAAAAATTCAATCTCCAAACATTTCGAAAGATAAATGTTTTATTACGTAAAAAACCATTATCGATAACAGCAACATTTTATCGCAACATCTCTACTTAAAAGCTGTTAAGGCGAAGTAGGTTAAGGCAAGCCGTTTAAGGAAGCCACCTACTTAAAACAATTCGAGAAATAATTGTCTTTAGTCTTATATTGACTTTTTAGACTTATTTCCTTGTATAGTTTGTCAGACATCAATTTATGTCATCTGTTACTTGACAGTGAGGTAATATTATTTCTTCTTCACATTCTTGTAGATCTTTGTGTTACTACTGATATAACAAAAATACTTTTGTATGTTTGTAACGAATAAACTCCAAAAATATTAAATCGATTTCAGAAACTATTTCACTATTATGATGCTATATTATTCCCGAGTTATTATTTCTGTATGGTGCCGGATTTAGAATACATAGCGGGTGGCACTATGTATTCTAAATCCGTCAGCCCATTCCATCCTGAGGGTGTAGCAAAAGCCGACAAAATAAAATGACAAGGCCGATAACCTAGCCGTAAGTGAAGGAAAACTTGACACGAAACCCTTTGCCCGTATAGCTAGCGTGGCACAGTAGGCTAATTACCCTCCATATAACTGGAGGAGGCCTGACTCAGCATTGGGTCATATTTGGGCTGATTATTCCTGAGTACCATACACATTTCTTAAAAATATATGCGAAACTTAGTTAAGCACAGATTAAAGCACACGCGGGCAAAGCCGCGGCCGTAAGCTATCTTTGTTTTCTAGTTTAAAAATTATATTGTCTAGTAAAATGTCCAGTAGTAAGTTTAATCCATCCAATCATTCCGTTAAACTATCCGCGTGGTAATGACGGATTGAGAATACATAGTCATCACCCCATTTCAGTCTGAGGGCGTCGTAAGAGCCGACAAAAGGAAATGACAAGGCCGATAACCTAGACGCAACAAAAGGACACTTAGAAAGATCTGTCTAAAGAAAATGACAAAGGTGTAAGAGAAGAGAATTCATGAAATTTGTGGAGGAGTACCGACTCAGCGGGTCTTTTTAAGTATCTTATAAAGTATATTGTCAGCTCTTCTCAAGAGTGATTTACTTATACAAAGCTGACGCTGATAGCTTACAGAGTCAGTCTGAACCAAACACTTTTAATCTCTAAAAGATTTTCACACGCTTCTGTCGATTAGTTGAGAATTCAAAAATGAAAGAGACATTAGTTACAAATAAATTCGAGCATTATCACTTCTAAACGTACAATACGCACTAAAAAATAAAAATAAACGCTGAATAAGTCATCAATATATCAAAAGACCAATAATTGACAACAGATAAGTTTACAATCTCCAAATATCGATGTCAAATGTAGCACGTCAAGATAGCGCGGGATTTCATAACAGAGATCTTAGTAGTGTAAGAGGTAACCATTAAACTGAAATTTATAAATACACTTTTATTACTTACAAAAGAATTATTAAAAGTACCTGTCGATTGTGAATTCATTTTATTTTAATTGTACACAAACAATGACCTTATAGCAGAAATATAAATTTGTAATTACATGTACAAAGGCGAGCTTAACTCATACATTAGTTTGTGTTATCAGATTAAACCAAACAGTATTTATTGGATTTGGTATCAGTAAAATATTTAGCTTATCAAAAAATCATACATGCCTTTTTGGTGTTCAAAGAAATCTATTTTTATTTATAACGCTGATATTAACGAAAACTTAAATTACGCCTCATTAGAAGATTTGCGTAGTACCTATTATCCTAAAACGATTGTCAAAAACCAGTCCACAAAATTCATCCCTAAATAGTATTTCAGTCTGGTATATATCTATTAGTACATGAATATAATCTTAAAGATATAATAACCTAATACAAAATATTTAATTTTAATAATTAAAGTTTTAGTTTATCTTTTTATAATAATTTTAGTAACAGTTAGTTTAGTGTTTTGTTTAATGTTAAATGTATTTTAATATATTTTTACTCATAAATAAATATTTCGCTAAAATCGATTTGTTATAATGAGAAACAAAATTACTGTTCCGCGAGCCCATTGAGACAAACATCTCTTCTAAAGCCGTATAACATAATCATTTACGCGTAGAGCTCTTGTATTTAAATACAACCAGTCATATCAATTATCTATAGTACAATGGCGAATGACTCTATTCGCGAGTGTATGTTAACAAGACTGTGACGTAACTTCATAATGGTCCCAAGATTAGGCGGATTACTCATTACCCATAAGGATGTATCAAATAACATAATGTTTAATGTGTCATTGAAACAGATATGTATGTTAGTTACGAATTTACATACCTACTACTGCTCATAAATGACTCACTCTTTGGGTCTCCTCGGGTCTCCATGGAGGGTAATAAGCCTATCATGCCACGATGGACAGACGGGTTAGCACAAGGTTTCGTTTCAAGTTTTCCTTCTCCTACGGCTAGGTGATCTGCCTTTTGCGTTCCTTCAGTCGCCTCTTACGACACCCTCAGGATAGCATGGGTTGGTGACATTTTGTATTCTAAATCCGTCACCAAACGGACCAACTGACCAGCATACTGTGGGTTAATTACCCTCCCTGTGATGGGAGGAGGCCCGACTCAGCAGTGGGTCATTTATGGGCTGAGTAGTAGTATAGTTTGTTAAAAAAACAACAAATATACAGGCAGGTTAATAAATAAAATAAATAAATAAATATCCTTGGACATTTCACACAACGCCATCTCGTCCCAAGCTAAGCAACTTAATGCTTGTGTTATGGTAACGAGATGGATGATAAACTACTTAGATACATTATTTTTTTTGTAAATACATACATATTATAGATAGAAATGACACCCAGACTCCGAGCCAGTGGCTCTGGTTTTAGACAAAGACACTTGCCCGACCCCGGAATCGAACCCGGGACCCGTTGATCCAAAGGCGGCACATCTAACCACTAGACCAACGAGGCAGTCAATAAGCCCTGGTGTGAATAAGCCCTTAGCAATGATAAATGAACCGTGTAATGTAAGTACCATAAAAGTTAGAGATGATGCAATTGTAAAATGTATCGATTAAGATTTAGAAACAGTTGTAAATGATACTGGCATGAGGTTGTCTTTGAAACCGTTTAATAATGATGCTCATTCCGCTTTCAATATTTGAGATCATTAATTACATGTGCCTTCTTAAAGTAATTTGACTGCCTCGTTGACTAGGGGTTGGATGTACCGCCTTTGGATCACGGGGTCCCGGGTTCGATTTCGGGGTCGGGCAAGTGTCTTTGTGTAAGCCTGAGGCACTTGCTCCGAGTATGGGTTTAATTTGTGTTCGTGAATTTCATGTTTGTAAACTGCCCCAGCGACACAGGTTAACCTAATGCAGGGGTTTACAATACAATGTAAACAAGATGGGCTGGCCACATCTGTCGTACAACTGACGGCCGCTGGGGCAAACAGGTGCTACAGTGGAGACCACGTACTGGCAAACGTAGGGTGGGACGCCCCCCTGCTAGATGGAGCGACGATCTGCGACGGGCAGCCAGCAGCAACTGGATGCAAAGAACCGAAGACCGGGTTCAATGGCGAGCCTTGGGGGAGGCCTACGTCCAGCAGTAGACTGAAATAGACTGATGATGATGATTTAAACAAAATACGTTATTAAAAAAAATTGTACCGACCTTTGTGTTCCTATATGACGAGTTTTAAAATATATGAAGACCGGTATACATATAACGAATTACAATTGCTAGAACTGGAGCAGGCTAGGAAGGACTCTAACCTAAACTTTATACTTCTACTTTTTAGCCCAAAAAGGCTTCGGAACTTCGCCCACGAGAATACTATGTCGTGGTCACTTCTTCCTTCACCATTTCTTCTTCACCATTTGAATGCCATTTGCAATTCTTTCACCACTTGAATACTACATTACCACTGATAAAATAAGTTGATAAATAACTTTAATTGCAATAAAAAATATAAAATAAATGTCCACTCACAGCTATCACTATCACTACATAGTATAAAACAAAGTCGCATTTTTCTGTCCCTCCCTGAGTATGCATAAATCTTTAAAACTACGCAACGGATTTTGAAGCGGTTTTTTTTTAATAGATAGAGTAATTCAAGAGGAATGTTTATATGTATAATATAATTGCACCCGTGTGAAGCCGGGGCGGGTCGCTAGTAGTTAATAAATGTAGTTTATAAATCGCATTTCACTAAGTGCATTTGGGTGTATACACAGATATGTAGAGTGAATAAACTAAAACTTCATTTTTTACAATTCTTTCTTTTCTTTCTGATTTTGACGGGACTTTGACTGGCAAATAGCTGATGTAAAAAGGAGTAACTTAGACTACTTTTATTGACCCGTCCCTTTTCCGGAAATCAGTAGTTACAGTTTTCAAATTTTTGCGTATTTCGGCGCGAAGTACAGAATGAATAAGTTATCTGCGAACCGAACAATAACTCTTCTGATAAATACCGCGCGGACGCACTCGCCGGTAACAGCTGGTCTATAATAAAGTGGTAAAAAGAAGAGGGAGATTTGTAGATATCTATATCTATAGACACCTAGATATACATACAAATAAATAAAATTGGAGTGTCTGTTTGTAATAATAAAATAACCACTTTTCTGTCTGTCTGTTTGTTCCGGCTAATCTCTGGAACGACTGGACCTATTTTGACGGGACTTTCACTGATAGATAGCTGATGATATAAGGAGTAACTTAGGCTACTTTTTTTTTAACTAGCTTCGCCCCGCGGCGCCACTCGAGGGTACCATCGCACCCGTGCGAAGCCGGGACGGGTCGCTAGTTAATAATATAATATCGACAAATTCAACACTACCTTTTAAGTCTACCATTTTATGAGTAGGCTTGTAATTTTACAATATTTACATTACAATCGAGGTCAAATAACAAGTGTTTGTTATTTTGTAAATTAGCATTGCATACGCTAAGTGGTTACTTACATAATTATCTGACGATCATTTTGGCGATATTACTGATGGCATATAGTCTTAAGCTTGCACAACATCTTTTATCCGAATACAAATCCCGGAAAGGTTTTAAATCACTTCACTATTACTATTACTACATAGTATAAAACAAAGTCGTTGTCGTCTGTCCGTCCCTATGTATGCTTAAATCTTTAAAACTACGCAACGGATTTTGAAGCTGTTTGTTTGTTTTAATAGATAAAGTGATTCAAGAGGAAGGTTTATGTGTATAATACATGCATAATTGCACCCGTGCGAAGCCGGGCCGGGTCGCTAGTATCTAATATATAAAATTCTCGTTCCCATTTTCCGCCAAAACGGCTTGACCGATTCTCATGAAATTTTGTGAGCATATTGGGTAGGTCTGAGAATCGGCTACTATCTATTTTTGTTAGTTAATTATTTGGCAAAACAACGCTTGCGAGAGTTTGGGCTGCAACCGGGATACAAGGCTAAGATGATGATGATTCTTGATGAACTTCTAATAAACATCGACTGCATGGTGTCGGATTTAGAATACATAGTGACGCCCTCATCCTGAGGGTGTCGACCAAAAGAAATGACAAGGCCGAAAATCTAGCTGCAAGAGACGGAAATAAATAAATAAATATCCTTGGACATTTCACACAACGCCATCTCGTCCCATAAGCTAAGCAACTTAATGCTTGTGTTATGGTAACGAGATGGATGATAAACTACATATATACATTTTTTTTTGTAAATACATACATATTATAGATAGAAACCACTAGACCGACCGATACGAAGCTCTATGCCAACCCGTCTGCGTGCCTCGCTAAGTAGGACAATTACCCTCCATGTAACTGGAGGAGGCCCGACTCAACAGTGGGTCATCTATGTGCTGAGTAGTACCCATAAGAATTTAAGTCGGCACTTATTTTGACGACACTCACAGGACGGAGTGATGTGGTGACACTATGTATTATTAATTCGTCACCATTCGGATGCACCTACTTCAAATGGCTTTTTATTAGTTGGGGATGGGTCAAAATATAAAACTTCCCCACCGCACGCTGGGAAATAACGCGTGTTGTAAAAGTCAACAATACCCAGCACGCTTGGTGGTAGGATCGAACGGTCCGCCCGGCTAGCTACCACCCTCACATTTCCCGAGTCCGACGCCAAGCAGTTTTACTGTGTTCCGTCGTGTGTACGTGAGAGCCGGTGCCCGGCAGGGCAATTCCTTGAATTGCCTGCTCCATCTTAGACCCTGGCGTAGCTTTGCATCACGCAAGCCTAGGGTCAAAGGCATACAAGTCACTGATAAAAAAAATTATATCTTTCTACTTCCTAGCTTTCGCTGGTAGATATAGTTTATGATAACGATTCTATCTATCAGCCACCGAAGTCCACTGCTGAACATAGGCCTCCCCCATAGATTTCTACAACGCACGATATCGTGCAGGCTGCGTCCACAGACTCCCAGCGACCTTCACTAGGTCGTCCGTCCAAGTCGGGGGTCTTCCCGCGCTTCTCTTTCCCATGCGTGGATGTCACTCCAAGACTTTTATGCCCCAACGGCCATCTATTCTTCGGGCTACGTGGCCTGACCATTACCACTTCAACTGTGCAATCCTTCTAGCTATTTCGGTCGCTTTGGTTCTTCTACGGTATCCTCATTTCTGATTCTATCACGCAGAGTAACTCCCAGCATGGGTATCTCTATCGCACGTTGAGTGACTCTTACGATTAAAGTTATCTATATTGACGTTAAGCTCACAGTTTTTATTCGACAGTACTAAAAAGTAGTTATGCAAGGTTCGTTTTAACAACCACAGTTTTTGTACCAGATATCGTTTTGTTGAAATAAAAACAGTTTTGCGTCATCGCCACTAAGCGTTACTCGGACCAGTTAATTTGAGCTGGTTACACACAGTTTTATTGCGTTTTTATCTATTCTGTTACTTGGTTTCTAGAGAAGATGTTTGTTTTGCATAACCCTCTCACAGATGATGAACGTTAAAAATAGGCAATGAGGTGGACAGTATATTCACATTTTTTTATTTCCCAAATAATCCTTCTAAAAGTTGCAAACATTGTCTTTAGATTACAGGGTTCCAGTTCTATTCCGAGGTCTATGCACTAGATCGGGATGATATTTAAGGCCAAAAATAATTGTAGTTAACTTGCAATTTACCGCGATAAGAGGTAAGAAAAGGCTGTTTAAAAATGTATATGTTTTTAACGATGTCTACTATATTAATGTCCTATTTCATATTCGCCGTCGTTCGTCGTTTCAGCCCATAAATGACCCACTACTGAGTCGGTCCTCCTCCAAATTCATGGAGGGAATTTAGCCTACTGTGCCACACTGGCAAGAAGGGTAGGTACAGGGTTTGTATCAAGTTTTCCTTCTCTTGCGGCTAGGTGATTTGCCTCTTGCGTTCCCTTAGTCGCCTCTTACGACACCCTCGGGATGGTAATGGTTGGTGACACTGTGTTTAATTAGTTTAACTATATTTTCCGTGTTGCGACGGATTGAAAATACATAGTGTCACCACACATTTCCATCCTGAGGGTGTGGTAACAGCCGACAAATCAAACAAAAATGCTGATAACCTAACCGTCATAGAAGAAAAACTTGATACGAAACCCTGTGCCAACCCGACTGGCCAGCGCGGCAAAGTAGGCTAATTACCGTTAATGTATCTGGAGAAGACCCGACGCAGCAGTGGGTCATATATGGACTACTACTGAAGTCGAAATATCTTAAATGCGACTAAACGCTGGCATATTTTAATCGTGTTGCCAGGATAGTGAAGTAATCAATACTGCCTGGAATTATTTTTGCTATTATTATTCATATACTACCTTAGAAAATGAAAAGAAATTTCTGAAAAAGAAACATGACTATCCCGGGCAGCAGAATGTATTTTTATCGCAGCACATCAGATACTGTAAAATCTCACCAATCCAAAAAACCAGATATATTTTTCTTTGGGTCGTATCTACCAGCTCTCTGCCTAGCCCATCGATGTCATCGACCCAAATACCTCATGCTGCAGCCACACTGAACAGTAGGCCGTTTGTGATTCAACGAGGAAGCATGTTTTTCGACTATATGGGTCAACTTTAGGGGCAGCAGTGATGGGGCGTTCAGATATCGATAAACAGCGAAACTTTGTCGGAATTATGCATATTATCTGAATTTTTTTGAAACTCCTTCGTCAAGGAAAATAATCTGTTTGTATTATAAATACTATTAACTAGTTTTATTGTACTTGATTATGCGAAGAGCGGCTCTCGATGACGAAGCTCATCCGGATGACTTACCTGGAAACAAAAACCTATCTTTAGAATGTTTTTTTTTAATCTACTATTCCTTCTCGACCCATAGATGCCTTACTACATAGAGTAGTACCTAAGGCATCTATCATACTGAGTTGGGCCTCATTACATAGAGAATTCCCAAAATCATCTATTTTTTGTAAACTTTGATTGTTATTAGGATAAATAAAGTAAAATTAGTGTAAAATTGATTATTTCCAAAATAGAATGTTCCATAGTCGATTCCAAATTAAGACTGAAGATGTAAGTTATGAAATAATTGATTATAATTTTAAAATAAATTAAGTTTATATAGTATTAAGATAAATATAGTTGTTGTACAAAATATTGTTCTCATCGATGCGATTGTGTGCAATGCTTAGTGGTACAAACTCAAACATTTAAAACAAGAGAAAAGAACATCGATACGTACCAATCCGTCATCCACAGATGGCTAATAGTTGCAGAAACTTGTAGAAGGCCTAAGTCTTTAATGTGTGACGGCGAGAGATAATGATTGATAGAATAAAGTTAGAGTCGTAAACATCGATAAGATAGACACACGGCAATTTGGGAACAACACTAGCTGCAACGAATTGCATCAGAGTACCCATCGACAGAGATTTAGAGCGGCGGCGTTACGTTGGTTTACCTAATTTTTCTTTGTTGTTGCTTCGACTGACCCCTCATTGTTTAGACGAACAATGCGCGCTTTGAAAAAGACGGTGTCGGCCGGAAAATTATTAATTGGGGACATACGGTCTTTGACTTTCGACGTTTTAAGTGCGCTCGTTGTCGTTTTGGGACATCACTATTTGACAGGTTGTCCGTTAATTATGTTTGTAAAGTGGTTGCAATACAGGAAGCCCTAGTGTTGGGAGTTACCATTTGAAATAATCGGAAAACAGTTGAGTATAAAATTATTTAGTTAAAGAACGACGTACTTGAAATTATTAAAGCTGCATTATTTCACTGCAATGTAGAATATGGGGAAATTGACACTGCTAGAAAGGTCTACTTTTAGGCGCGGGGGGAGTGTTAAATTACTTTGGATCAGGGGGTTCCGGGTTCGATTCCGGGGCCAGGCAGGTGTCTTTGTGTAACCCAAAATTTCATGTTTGTAAACTGCCCCAGCGTTACAGGATAGAGCTGGTGCAGGGGTTTCTTTTCTTTTAAAAAATATATAAATAAACACCGGTCTGGGGAAGGTATGTGTGGGACTTTCTGCCAATCAGTAATATGAACGGCGTCCCCATACCCACTTAACATCCCCCTGGTGCAACATCCTGCGCTTGCCTCGTGGGTCTCAACTGTGTCTCTACAGGGTCAGTGTACATGGCCTATCGAAATGATATAACTACTACTCAGCCCTCATTCCGTGTGGTGACGGATTTAGAATACATAGTGTCACCACCCCATTCCATCCTGAGGGTGTTCGTAAGAGCCGACAAAAGGAAATGACAAGGCCGAAAACCTAGCCGCAAGAGAAGGAAAACTTGATACAAACCCTGTGCCAATCCGTTTTGCCAGCGTGGCACAGTAGGCTAATTACCCTCCATGAACTTGCAGGAGGCCCGACTCAGTAGTGGGTCATTTATGGGCTGAAATACTGATGATGATGATGACTCAGCCCATAGTTGACCCACCGCTGAGTCGGGCCTTCTCCATGGAGGGCAATTGGCCTACTGTGCCACGCTAGCGGCATAGAGATTCGTATCAAGTTTTCTTTCTCTTGCGTCTAGGTTATCAGCCGTCTTTTTTTTCGTCGGCTCTTACGACACTCTCAGGATGGAACGGGATGGTGACACTATGTATTCTTAATCCGTCACCACGCGGACTAAAATGATGTTATTTTAGAGGAAAATCGAACAATGTATAGGATAACTGGATAACTGTGTTATTTTCGTGGTTGTCAAACAATAGCGATATGATTGACGTCTTTTGCATAAAACACACATTTAAAGATTTAAAAAGGTATGTGTGTCAAAATCTTTATTCACAAAATACGACACAGAAGGCGTTTTAATTAAACACAAACAAAGAAGGACACAAATTCGTTTTTCAAAATTGGAATACCGAGTGCATTTGGCATGTGTTCTAAAATCAAAACGTACAGTGCAGCTTGCTTGAAACTTTTTCGTTATTCCATTTGGCGCATTTTTAACTCCCGCCAAACGAAATTGGGGCGCATGTGTTCCGTAATACACACCAATTATACTCTTAATTGCTTTATATTGATATCTTCCGCTTAGAGATCAGCTTCATTGAAGTGCCCGCCCGCTGCGGTGCGGGATTCAGAATTCGTATTCTTTAACGTCATATATTAAATATAGGCTGATTGGATAATCAGCCTATATTTAATATAGTGGAGGAGGCCCGACTCAACAGTGGGTTATTTATGGGCTTAGTAGTATTCGTAATTATAGGATTTTTTAGATAAATGTTTACAAATTCCCAATGTATATTTATAATTTACAACTGGCTCGGAGGCTTTTCTACAAAGAAAAGCTGGTAAGAAATTCTTGTAAAAAATGTAATTGTTGTAAAAAAATTACAGACATTCTTGCTGCCATCATATTTCTAATATCTGAAACAAAGTCATCACTTGTTAGGACTGCACCGGTATTCAAATAATATTATTACTTCATTTACTAAGTTGTGACGTCACGATGAATGAATGAAGTCATTGAGTCACATGATAGTCGTGAACTTGAATTAACACAGTCCTTCTCTTTTGCTTCTCGATTCCATGGAGCCAAATGTATCTGCTTTAATAGGCCTGTTACTGGGCCCAAAGTTACTGTTCTGTTTTGGAATCCGACACGGTGCATTCTGCTAAATTAGTGACGAAAACTTGTGGCACACGCCCCGTGAACTAACACTATAGTATCAGAAGATCATGAAGCCTTTGGATAAACGTTGCAGAACATCGTTTTTGCCTAAAGTGTCCAGGTTTTTTTTGTCCGTCTTTCTGGAATATTCGTAACTATATTTGTAACATTTACCACCTAAACAATTTTGACTGTAAGAAGTCTCTATCTTGCTGCCCTTTAAATATTGATTTTATTCAGACGGATTTCAGAGAGATTCAGACTTCTATTTATAAATTCATGAACTTTACTCGTAAATAATCCACGACATTTCATACTCATACTTTTACAGTTACATGTCCTTGTCATTCTCTCTCTCGCACACCACACACACACACCCACACCCACGCACCCACAAACACACACACACACACGCACACACTGTTAAAACTGTAATAGGCTCCGGTAGCGGCTAAATTCTAAGATGTCCCTTTTAGACTTATAGAATTAAATATTATTATTAGTTTATTCAAACTGTCAAAATGTACATTCAAAAGCACGTTGATTGCCGATTACGACCTAGGCTCTAGCAGGTTTGGCATGGCCTTACTGCACCTTACCTGTACCTTCTACTGCTCATCAGCATTTAAGTTCATCACCACACGTATTTCAAAAATAGAGTCACCAGACCTTTGTGTGACGATACACAATATAAGATGACCCCTGATAGAAATTACGATCGCAGATTGTCATAAAATGACTTGACAATGAGTCACGCGGCAGCATCGAGGTCTCGTTAGTGACCACGGGAGTGTTAAAGCTATTCTGTATTATAGGCTAGTGCGAAAAAAAGACAATTATGTCTTTGTTATTGTTTGGGTGGTTAAAGGAAGAAAGTTCATCATGGCCTATGTGGCTGATTGATAGAAAACAAATTGAGTTTTTAATCATCTATCCATAAAGAACAGCGTTCTAAAATTTCATTTTTAAAAACGATGTTCAAATATCCTTCTCCATTTGAAGGTCGTTAGCGCAAACACCGCCAAAAAGGTTGAACTTGTGATCTTTTTTTAATATTTCAGAGGTCTCGACAGCCAGTTTTTTCATTTATCTTGGCGTACCGAGAAACGCGGTGTTGTTTTTTTTTTAATCTGCAAATTTATTAGTCCCTTAATTAATTTTGGCATCGAAATGAAATTTTATAATAACATCTCCTGTTGCTATTATAACTTTATTCCTTATTAAACACCCGTCAGAATATCTTATAGATAATGTGTTGAGTTATTTTTGGCTGAAATGATGATGATGATAACTCAGTTAGTTGGACTAATTGAGAATGCTAACGACTGCTGACGCCGAAAATTAGCACATAAAGATTAAATGAGTGAAGATGTATTACTCCCACACAGTGGACCGACGACCTGGTTAAGGTCGTCGGAAAGCGGAAAGGAAATGGAAAATGAAATGGATGCGGGCAGCCCAGGATCAGCCGTTGTGCAGATCCTTGGGGGAGGCCTATGTCCAGCAGTGGACGACTCTTGGCTGAAATGATGATAATGATGATGATTGCACGCGGATTTATCGCGTGTATTTTAAAATACATTATTAAATCGCGTTTCGCATGCCAGCAGTCGTGGTCACGGGAGGACCTTATTAAAAAAACAAAATTATAGGCGGCAGATTTTTACTATAAATTATTAAAATTACAATTGTTGTTAACAACTGTAATTTTAGTCGTCAATTTTGATACAATGCGCGTCTAGACCGCTATGCTAGTTACCTACGTACAGCAAACACAATACTACGTGAATAACTACAAGCCACAGATAACCTTAATATCGTGTGCGAAAGGTGAGTAAGAGAACACGCAACAAATAATGTGAGTTTATGATACGACAGAGAAACACAAGCAACCTTCCAAATGAAAATGTCAGTCAACGCGAAATAAGGAAACGTAACAATAGTGAGAGAAAAAATGTCAATAAGAAACAGATGTTACAAAGAGTATTGTTATGTAAGGGAGCGCTATTGGGCTCTTAATATTAACCGACGTCGAAAGGAGGAGCTTCGCATTTTGGCTGTATTTTTATATTTTACAACGTCGTCTTCATTTCAGCCCATTAATGACCCACTACTGGGTCGGGCCTCCTCTAAATTCATGGAGGGAAATTAGCCTACTGTGCCACGCTGGCAAGACGGGTTGGCACAGGGTTTGTATCAAGTTATCTGCCTCTTGCGTTCTTTTAGTCGCCTCTTACGACACCCTAAATATGGTATGGGTACAAATGGTATCAATACCATAGAATTTAATAGATATTGGTTCAGTAATCTGAAGGGAAGTGTTCTATTCCTTTACTAAAAATGCCCCAAAAATAAGGAAACGACACCCTAAAGATGGTATGGGTACAAATGGTATCAATACCATAGAATTTGATCGATATTGGTTCAGTAATCTGAAGGGAAGTGTTCTATTCCTTTACAAAAAATGCCCCAAAAATAAGGAAACGAAAGCTTTTTAACATTCGAACTAAACTCAAATTACAACAACACAAATTAGGCATTAAAAAAGCAAAAAAGTAACTATCTTCACTACATAGTATAACCGCTTTAAAACAAAGTCGCTGTCGTCTGTCCGTCCCTATGTATGCTTAAATCTTTAAAACTACACAACGGATTTTGATACGTTTTTTTTTAATAGATAGAGTGATTCAAGTGGAAGTTTTATATGTATAACCCACCCCGGCGACTAGTATATAAATAAAAATGAATCACAAAATATGTTGGTAAGCGCATAAGTCAACAACGCCTGGACTAATTTGGCCGTTTCTTTTTTTAAATGTTCGTTGAAGTTCAAGGATGGTTTTTACACGAGAAATTCGAATAATTGCCGGAAAACCCCTAAAAACAGCCTTTTTCTTTTTCTATTTCACGTTTTCACGCCTTTCACGTTTTCTAACTAAAACGTAACTAAATCATTAGTATTTTATACTAGCGGCCCGTCCCGGCTTCGCACGGGTGCGATGTTACCCGCGGTTATCGTCGTACGCGGGGTGAAGCTGTTATTACTATAAGATTTTATTTCTCAATGCTTGCGTATTTATTATATCTGCTACTACTAATCAGCCCATAAATGACTCACTACTGGGTCGCGCCTCCTCCGATTGCATGGGGGGGAATATAGCCTAATATGGCACGCTGGACAGGCGGGTTGGTACAGGGTTTTGTTTCCAGTTTTCCTTCTCTTGCAGCTTGGTTTTTCAGCTTGTCATTTCCGTCTGTTGGCTCCTACGACAGCCTCAGGATGGAATTGGGTGGTGACACTGTGTATTCTAAATCCGTCACCATGCGCCGGGGAGGCCCAGTAGTGTAAACAAGACCAATGATTTGAAAACAGCAACTACAGAGTTTCTTGTCGGCTCTTCTCTGTAAAGCAGCATTCCGAACCGGTGGTAGTTTCAGCAAGAATGTGGGTGGACGCAACGGTTGTGGGAGATCAAAAGAGATGAATGGATTGTAAGAATGAGAAATTGTGTTTGAAAGATGTGACTGTAGATATGACGAGTCGTAAGATGATAATGTCAACTTTAAATATAGAATAGAATAGAATAGAATAACCTTTATTCTGATAAAACTACACACAACACAGAACTTATGGAAATACAAATAGTTATAAAGATACGTCATATAAAATTTAATTCTTACAGCTAATAAGTATTTATATACAAACTGATGCACAAAAATTCTATGCTGTATAAAGCATTGCCAGAAATGGTCTGAGCTCAGCATATGTTGTAGATAATATATTATCCACAACGCTGGTTTTCAGCTCAGCCATATGTAGCGCTAAACAAATAAAAAAAAAAACAACAAAAAAATTACACCTAGTACACGCCATACATTGCTCCTCCCAAATAATTTACATAGAAAAATGCAATTTTAACTTCGGCTACAACGGATACTCCTCATAAATTTATTTTATTGACCGTATAGTGTACATGAAAATAAGCGAGAAAAAAATATTAATTACTTATGAAATGTATGATGTAATATGACTAAGTATGTAATATGACTATTTAAAAGAGTTTTGTGATAAAACCTTCGTAAATAAAGTACCTTTTGAGTTTGAGTGGAATTTGAATAAATAAATAAATAAATATCCTTGGACATTTCACACAACGCCATCTCGTCCCAAGCTAAGCAACTTAATGCTTGTGTTATGGTAACGAGATGGATGATAAACTACTTATATACATATTTTTTTTGTAAATACATACATATTATAGATAGAAATGACACCCAGACTCCGAGCCAGTGCCTCTGGTTTAGACAAAGACACTTGCCCGACCCCGGAATCGAACCCGGGACCCGTTGATCCAAAGGCGGCACATCTAACCACTAGACCAACGAGGCAGTCAAAATTAATGATGATGATAATGGTAGGCTTTTCTTGGGTCAATCAAATAGATTTATCGCGTGATAAGACTATAAATTACACTAAAAAAATGTTTATCGCTGTTAGTCTTAATAATTTAACAATAAAATCGCGAGTTAAGATACAGCGCGCCTACTTAACCAGTTAAGTCACGAGTTGCCCATTAAATTGTGAGAATGAAGTGTAAAAAACCATAATTTACTATACTTCCTTTTTCCTTCCATTATCATCAAAAGAATAGATTTGTTATACCTATTACTACTACTAGTGGTTAGATGTGCCGCCTTTGGATCAACGGGTCCCGGGTTCGATTCCGGGGTCGGGCAAGTGTCTTTGTCTAAATCAGAGGCACTGGCTCGGAGTCTGTGTGTCATTTCTATCTATAATATGTATGTATTTACAAAAAAAAAAATGTATATAAGTAGTTTATCATCCATCTCGTTACCATAACACAAGCATTAAGTTGCTTAGCTTGGGACGAGATGGCGTTGTGTGAAATGTCCAAGGATATTTATATTTATACTACTTCTCACCCCATAAATGACGCACTGCTAAGTCGGGCCTCCTCCCACCACAGGGAGGCCAGACAGGTTGGCATAGAGTTTCGTTTTAAGTTTTCCTTCTCTTGCGGTGAGGTTTTCGGATTCGGAATTGACATTTTGTCCCCTGTTACAACACTTAAATCTAACTTCCTCACCACTCGGTAATTTATGTCGTAAATATGGTAATTTGAATTCAGGCTTCTAGTTTTATCCACCATGAAGTTATAACTAATGCTCGAAAATGCTTCGAGAAAATAATGGTACGGCCATACCGCATTAATTGGCGGCCAGATAGGTGAGTTTAAACGTCAAATATGTAACACTTTTTTTTCGTCGAGGGTAAAAACTTAACTACTGAAACCGTGCGACATTAGTAGTAAACAATAATGCCTCGTGAGTATAATATTTTATGAGCAACAGTGTCAATTGTCATAAGTATTTGGGTCGCGTCACAATTCATTTGAACATAATTTATGGCCCAATAAAACTGGATTCGATGATTTTGATACTTTTGTATCCGTGTGGTGACGGATTTAGAATATATGTATAGTGTCACCACCCCATTCCATGATAAAGCGGTCGTAAGAGCCGGAAATTACAAGGAGAGAGCGTTACCTCCTCTAAGGCGCTTCACACACTGCCCCGCGCTCCGTCGCCTGGCGCGGAGTGGCAGATTTTAATATTGTATGCAAGTACCTACATCGATTAGTATAGAAAACACGCCAGGTCCAACACACCGAAAAAGCGCCGTGGCGCGTTTTCGGTGATATTAAAATCTGCCACTCCGCGCCAGGCGACGGAGCGCGGGGGCAGTGTGTGAAGCGCCTTAGAGGAGGAAACGATACCCTGTGCCAAGCCATCTGGCCAGCGTGGCAAAGTAGGCTTATTGCCCTCCATGTAACTGAAGAAGACCCAACTCAACAGTAGGGCTGAGTACTATGACGACGCGGTTGGCGCCGTGGTTGAGCGATCGACTGCTGCGCAGCATGTCGCGGGTTCGATTCCCGCACGGAAGAAATATTTGTACGACCTACAAGTATTTGTTCGGGGTCTGGGTGTTTAACTATCTTTATTATGTATGTATTTACAAAAAAATAATATAAGTAGTTTATCATCCATCTCGTTACCATAACACAACCATTCAGTTGCTTAGCTTGGGACGAGATGGCGTTGTGTGAAATGTCCAAGGATATTTTTTTATTATATATAGGGTTTTTCAACAAGAACTTTGTTTTTCAACTTGGTGAAGCACCAACAACATGACAGTTTTGATATTTATTGTTTTGACGTATTCGTAGTAGATGCTTTGGCAATTGTTACTATAAATTCATGTGCGCTGGAAAATTGAATAAAAAAACCACAATGACAATAGCGGGTCTGTTAAAGTTACACTTTGTGAAATTCGTGATATTTTCGGACAACATAATCGTCCTTCTGAGATCTGAGTACCCCACAAACCCCCACAAATAATAATACAGTGGTGTTAATTCAGACGATCTGGCTGGCCACTCGGAAACTCAGTAGGAAGACTATTACGAAATGTAACTTTTAACATAACCACTATTTCCATAGTGGATCTTAATTCGATTTTTGTTCACATTTCACAAGCATAACGCATGTGGCAGCCATTGATCTCTTCAACCATATCAAAAGGAAGTGGTTAGACCGAAGTCCAACATCGGAACTCCATTTTCGGAGGGCACGTAAGGCCAGTCCCTGCTGCCATTCTGCCATTTAAAGCCGTCGATACAGCGTGAAAGTTAGCAGCTGGTTTAACCAAATGGTATACCGGTTGTCTCATGGATTTATAATTTGAGACGGGGGCACATACAAGTATAAAGCTTAGCGAATAAACAAGTAGCTATGCGAATGATTAGTCTTGACTCGATTGCGACGA
Source organism: Clostera curtula (assembly GCA_905475355.2). Classification (NCBI taxonomy): domain Eukaryota; kingdom Metazoa; phylum Arthropoda; class Insecta; order Lepidoptera; family Notodontidae; genus Clostera; species Clostera curtula. The sequence goes on along the minus strand of FR997816.1, from coordinate 11,076,884 downwards.
ATCGATTATAGCTGCATCGAATTGTGTATTAATCAAGACTCGAGTTCATGAATAATTTAATTTGCTCGCAACCAGTGTTGTACGTGATAATCGCGTGTTTGTACCGTCTAAGCGATTAATATGATAATATCGTTGTGGAAATAATCGATATGTAACACTTTTAATTTTGTTTGTAGTTAGCCCAAAATTGTTAGCTAGTACTTACATAGTTTTGCTCGATTGTTTCGTTAATAAAACTCATGTTACAATGTCTCTTAACCTTGATTGATTAATCATCGAGAAATGTTTAGTTGTTGGTGAGGTAACTAATCACTACATAGTATAAAACAAAGTCGCTGTCGTCTGTCCGTCCCTATGTATGCTTAAATCTTTAAAACTACGCAACGGATTTTGAAGCGGTTTTTGTAGTAGATAGAGTGATTCAAGAGGAAGGTATATGTGTATAATACATGCATAATATTGTAAAGAAACACTCATAATTTCAGATGTTAATCATTGCACCCGGGCGAAGCCAGGGCGGGTCGCTAGTTTAGAATATACAACACATTCAATTCTGTGTTATGAGAACCCAAAAAGACTTTAACCAGAAAATGTGGCCCCAAAAGAGGGGAAATTGATATAAAATCCTCTTCCAAGCTATTGAGCAGCATAGAACAGAATTATTCTTCTTCTTCTCATACCCAGAGTCTTACTTAACCCAGCTAGTCTCCAACGGCCAGATGTTTATGAGGATTTTCCACGTTTTCAAAAGACCCGTTTTCCCCTACTTACTCTTCATCAAAACCAGGTAAAACTTCCAGTATCGATTCCGAGAATCGATAAAATCGTTCCGCGTTCCTACCCTAGTTCTCATAATCGTGAACAGAATATCATTAAATGTTTCAAACATCGAATTTGGAATACTGTTCAATAACTTGCACGTGTTACTAGCCATTTACGAACGATTTCATTTAAAAACAAACTTTTGTTTGGTGTACATGAAACAATACTCTATAATAAAGGTATTAGATTGAAAATCCTATAGCAAAGGTTTACACGAATAGAGGAGTGAAGTAGTCAATAGTTGCTTGTAGTAAAAACACAATTTAACTTGCAAATGCGATGGGCATTGGACTGTGCACCGTTTTACACGGGTCGTACAAACTATAATGTTGTGTGTTGTAACTCTGCTTATGTGTTGCCAGTTTACACCTGTAATTGTGTATAGCGAACTTATATCGAAAAAAGTTATTTTTTTTAAATTGTGTAAGGAAGTAGCAAGTAGCAGCTAAGAATTAAGATGATTATATCCACATTTTCAGGTGTCTTATGTTTTTTTGTAAATTTTGTAAGCGTCAAATAAAAAATAATAATTCAAAACTCAAAAAAAAACTTTATTCACGTAGTTTTTATCACCAAAATCTTATAAAATCGTTATATTTAAAATTACAAATACCATCTTTCGGCCCTTGTCACACGCTCTATACACTCCTATCAGTCGTCTTATTTTTCATGCACACTTCCTCATTCCCACAATCCATCCATCTCTTTTGGTCTCCCAAACCTCTAGCCATATTCATACTGAAACTACGACCGGTCTGGAATGCTGTACTACAAGGAAAAGATGACAACTAACTTTGTAGTTGCGTACAGAACGTCAGACCAACTCCGACGGCTTGTACTGGGAGTTTACCAGGTCCCAAGGCTGCGACGACCTCCACCCTGATTTAGAAGGCACTTATATACGTTGGCCCCGGCTAACAATCTAAAGCCTGCAATACACGTTAGCCGAGCGTTGCCGAGTGAACACCAATACCAACTTATAGACGGTATATTTGCATTGTCTTGCCATCGCACATTTTTGTCAGCGAGCCATTACGCGATTGGCGTCGGACGCGTTCAATCGTGTGTACGCGTACAAAATGTCACTCTCAACAAACCAACAAAAAACATTTTCAAATTGTTGGAATTTTACCAGAATGAAGAGGTCATCTGGAATCCTAAACTAAGCTCAGATAGGTGATTTTCCATACTATTCTAGTAAAAAGCAAATTCAATTTAAAAAATTGCAAGCTACGTCTACTTTCTTCGTTTTTGTCTTTTCATTTTCATAACTTTCGTGCGGTATTCACTGACATAATTATTATAAGCGCTCATTAAATAAACAGCACCAGCTGCAATAACTTCTTCTTGTTTTCATCTTGTTTCAAGGCACAATACAAACTGAATGAGCCCAACGTGTGGGCATCTCTTCGAAATTAGTCTATATTAGCCATTTTCATTGGTTTTCGATACACTTGCCGAACGTGTAGGCAGTAGCACTTGCCCTGTATTAGTTTACTAACGCTCGCGTTGGCCTAAGCTCGGCCAACGTGTATTGCAGGCATAAAATCTATGTCAGTCGTAATGAGTAGCATGAAAACTGATTGCTGTCCCACTAAGTGGCAGAAGACGATACTGTTCTAAATTTCAACACTTGATACGCGCAAGAGTTATGACTAACCCATTCTCAATTAAGATCTTAGTGAAACCCACGTATCTTGGAACAGCCAATGGCAGCGTTTCTAAGAACTGCACAGACTCTATTAAGCTTTGCGCGAATCATTACACCACCCGGTTAATTCTCACGACGTGTTATAAGGCCCTCTTCACAATTGAGTCCCGAAAATAATTCACTATTGACGAGGATCTGATGGAATACATATACTCGTATTCACCACTCTATTACATCTTTTGTCGTAAGAGCCGACAAAAGGAAATGACACGGCTGATAATCTAGCCACAAGAGAAGGAAAACTTGACACGAAACCCTGTGCCAACCCGTCTGGTCAGCGTGGCACAGTAGGCTAACCCTTGATAATAACCCTTGATGTAGTCGGAGCGTGAGTCAGGCTGACTCACGAGTCATGTATGGCCTGAGTAGTAGTACAGAGGCGAGCTTAACTCAAGTCTGATTTTTCCTACAACTTACGCTAATTTTACCTAAACTTCATATCTATACTAATATATAAAGCTGCAGAGTTTGTTTGTTTGTTTGTTTGAACGCGCTAATCTCAGGAACTACTGGTCCGATTTCAAAAAATCTTTCAGTGTTTTATAATATTTTATTTTCATAAGAATTAGGGATCCGTATGAAAATTGCGATTTTGTAAACCAAGGTGTAAAATCGAAAACCTATTTATGCGTGCGCTGCAAAAACTATTGACAATAGAACAAAATGATGTACTACGGTTTGTAGGTCTTATAAAGATCTACAAAAAAGTCCGCGAGAGCACATATCTAACTATCATAGTTTAGTCACAATAACCGATTTTATGTTCATAAAAAATATGCACGGGTTCGAAGCCCACGCGGGCGAAGCCGCGCGCAAAAGCTAGTTGTGTTTTAAACTTAGCACGTGGCCAATTAATTTGGATAAAGAAAATTGACATTTATTAAATTAGACTTTAAATAAATATGATTGAACAATATGAAGTGACCTTATCTTTATTATAGCAGACACAATGAGTGCCATTGATTTGAGATCGGTTCTTGCGCGTGGGCATCTTGCTATAACGTCATGTGAAATGAACGTAAAAACCACAGAATAAACACTACACGGTAAGTTAAGTGGATACCGCCTTCAAAAGCGGTATGTAAAATTACACGATCATATGATGTGTGAATCGGCAGAAAAATCAACAGAACTCTGTTACCAAAAAATTTACTATAAGCTGTATAACAAACATTTCACATTTCAACGTAAATATATTCCTTGGTGTCTGTGTCACATGCATGTAATGCATTCTATCGCTTAAGTTGTTTTACTCCACGTTATGGTGCACTGGTAGAGAATGCCATAAGGCATTCAGTCCGCCTTTGTTGTTTACATACTTTGTAGGTGTTTCCACTGTCGAATGGATCGTTTACGAAGTTTCCCAAACGTCAGGTGGCCCGCGCAGACAAATAGTGGTAGCTTTTAGTGGGTAAACCGGTCGCAATCACCATCTCATCGCGACCGGCACTCCCACATACCCCAGCCCATTCTCCCCAGCCCCGGCTGGGGACTAATAAAAGGTATTCCCCACTATAAAAAGACTGTGTTTGCATAAGGTATAATAATCTTACTATAATCTTAATACTACAATCTTAGATTAGTGACTGACATCACCCGTCAAAATTGTAGATTAGACTTTAGGTAAACAATAAATTAGATGGATAACCCAAAACCTACAAATAAAATTAACATTTGCTTATAGGTTATTTTATTGGCTTTTAAGGATTTATAGGCCATTTCGAAAATTATCTGAAAATAAGGGGTGGTGATGCTGGCCTGATTTTATAAATAATAATATTTACGGTAAATTTCGTTTTGTGGCCCTTTCTTCTTAAGCTCCGAAACGTAATTATACTCTTATTTGTGTGTGATTGAGTGTGTATAAATATTGTGATTGTGGATTATAAAACGAAAAAAAAATGCAATAATAAACATAATTTTGATACCTACTGCTTAAAATATATCTGCACTGTGTCTGAGTGGGATGGGATCCAAATTGACCTTAACTGGAGTGAAAGGATATGCGTTGGATAAACGCAACTTAATCAAAGGGCTTTTTGTAACTCGTGCCCCGGTTGAGTAAGTGTATCAGGTTCGATTCTCGAACTCATCATTAAATGTTCATTCAAACCGAGTGGATTTGACTCGTACAAAGGCTTAACGACTAAACGCCGACTGTAGCTCTTACTACTATCACTCAGCCCATAAATAACTCACTGCTGGATCGGACCTCCCCCCATTCCAGAGGATAATGAGCCTACTGTGCCACGCTGGCCATACGGGTTGGCAAAGGGTTTTGTATCAAGTATTCCTTCTCTAGCAGCTAGGTTTCAGCCATGTCATTTCCTTTTGTCGGATCTTAGGACACCCTCAGGATGGATTGTGTTGGTGACACTATGTGTTATAAATCCTTCACCACACTTAACACATCAGATATCTTCCTTACCCGTTGCCCTAATGAATTAGGGTTGGCACAACGGTAGTCCTTATTGAAAAAACGCTACTGGAAGCTAAGTTTTAAAATTGTTGTTGTAGTCTAATTATAAAGTTGATTCCAAAACAATGTAGGCTACAGGTTTACGGGTTACAGGTATTCTTTCATTTTACTCTTTTTTTTTCTAGTTACTTGAATGCCTTTGACCCTAGGCTCGCGTGATGGAAAGCAACGCCAGGGTCTAAGATGGAGCAGGCAATTCAAGGAAATGCCCTGTCGGGCACCGGCTCTCACACACACACGACGGAACACAGTAAAACTGCGTGGCGCCGGACTTAGAGCTTAATATCCTATAATCCAAGTTTAAAATAAGAATGTTACAACAAAATAAAGCACAGAAACAAGCCTGCTCAATGACTCAGAGGCACTGTGCACAACATCGTAATTATTGCATGCATAAGGATAAAAACACACTACTGCTATCTATAATTAAGTGTATGAAACCGGCAGTATTTATATGGACCCATCACTGTTTCTATGGACTTCTTCTTCTTCTATGGACACCGTGAGGTGAAAGATTTAGAATACGTACATACAGTCACTACCCCATTTCATTCACGGAGCATGTTTCGCCATCGGGAGGAGTGAAACCCGTGGCCTTGTCTCGGGCAGTTAATGGACACCGTTGGTTTTAGTGGGTAGGTTGGGGCGCAACTACCAGCTTTCCGCGCCCCGGAGTCCCACATAACCCGGCAGTGGTTAAGCGGTCGACTGCAGCGCAGCATGTCGCGGGTTCGATCCCCGCACGTAAGAAATGTTTGTACGACCTACAAGTATTTGTTCCGGGTCTGGGTGTTTTCTACCTATAAAATGTATGTATTTACAAAAAAGTATATAAGTAGTTTATCATCCATCTCGTTACCATAACACAAGCATTAAGTTGCTTAGCTTGAGTCCAAGGATATTTATTTACCGATGAGAATTTCCAACGTAAAAAAAACTATTTTTTACACGACTTTTTTCTTTACTCTAAGGCTAAAATTTTGCCTTATTTCTAATTCAATGGTGGCTACTTAAAACTAAAATACTTAAAACTAGCGGTCCGTCCCGGCTTCGTACAGATGGACATTTTTTTTTCTTGCAATTAAATTAGCTAATATTTAATGTAACATTAAAATGGTGAAAGAATTGTTAAAATCGGTCTAGTAATTTTTGATTGAGAGACACATTGGAGATGCCTTTGACCAACAGTAGAATAATGTGGGCTGATGATGATGATATCTGTAATCGTCTACACACAAGGGTGAGATGCCCCACATAACGTCTCAACAAAAAAGTATGTAATTAGCGACGTTACACAATCCCACATGCTTAAGACTATTTACTTAGAGAGTAGTTGTTGAGAGTATTTGCATAATGATTACGACTCTTAAGAGCAAAGAACAGTCGTTCAAATATTGTGAGACTTCCCGGTTAAAAATATTACATATTTTAGACACAGATGTTATGTATGTCCCTGAGAGATCGATCTCCTCCATTTAGCGATTGCCACTTGACCTCCTTCTAGTGGGACCGGTAATCACAATTCTTAGACTACCAATAAGTTTTTACGCTACTGATTGCGTGTATCTGCCATAGATGGTATAGTTCATCTATACTCTATACAAATAAATAAAATTGGAGTGTCTGTTTGTAATAATAAAATAACCACTTTTTACTAAATCCGTAAGTATGTATACACAGTACAAAGACCGAAATAACTTTTTTTTAAATTTTTGTCTGTCTGTCCGTCTTTCTGTCTGTCTGTCTGTCTGTTTGTTCCGGCTAATCTCTGGAACGGCTAGACCGATTTAAACGGGACTTTCACTGATAGGTAGCTGATTTTATAAGGAGTAACTTAGGCTACTTTTTTAGACTAGCTTTGCCCCGCAGCTTCACCCGCGGTGCGACAATAAGTAAGCGCGGGTGAAACCGCGGGGCGCAGCTAGTGAAATATAAATTGGTCACTTCTTATCTACTTTGCGATCTCTATAAACGTTGAATCCATATTTCCTATAAAATGGTAGCAGGCACACACCCACAGTTTTACGAGTCTTGTACTAATTTTATAGTAACAGTGTAACTACACTATTGGCTCTTCCACGTTAATCCGTGTACTGGTGTTTCGGTGTACTGGTGTTTCCGTCTACTGGTTTTTCTGTGTACTGTTTTTTTAAGGAACTATTAATCCCTTTAGTAATAGATATACATCTATTTCATAATATTACCACTAATCCACATTGATGTGCTCCATGCTTTAATTCTGTGAAATCTTGTCATTTTCTGTAACCCTTGTTCTGTTTACATGTGAAGTTACAAGTCAATGACATGGAGGTCATTATCATATTCATATTTATTGTTTTTACATTGGACTCCCAGATCTTGAGTATATGTGGCTTGCGAAAAGATACTTGCGTAAGATTTAAGCCAGCAGCCGATGCGACTGACGGAATCACATAACACACGGGCGTGTATAACAAAAACCCAAAAGTCATCCTATAGAGCTAATCAAAAGAAGCAAAATACAATCTTGAAGTATGAAAGAGATTTTATAAACCAGATTTTCAACATACAACATGGGTTTCAGTGAAAACCAAAACGTCTGATTCAGAAATATTTTCAAATACACAAAACTTCGAGTTAGAAAAATATTATTTTTGCTATTATTTGCTTCTTTTGTTACACCCTGTATATTTATTATAGTTCGTTCGCATTGGAATACAGTAAGTAAAGGTGTATTATCATTGTGTAAGGGATGCAACCATTACGATCGTAAATATACCTTGAATGGGTCAGTACAAAGATGATTTTCTAATTTGGAACGATTGGATGGATTACGGGGCATGGCTTTATAGCTCATTCAATTTTTAACGCGAACGAGGTATAGTAGAAATAGTAGCATGGTGCAGTAGGCTGATTTTTTTCCACGTGATAGTGGAAGCAAGTCTCGACAGTGAGTATTTTATAAAGACAGACCGACCTACCGATCTTCTTGTAGATAGAGATGATGTTGATGATGAGATGAGAAGTATTAGTACTAATGTGTGTGTTTATTTTCTTTGGACAAATGGCAGGTTGGTATTCTGCATCTGCCAATAAAACGTATTAGCAAGTCAATGCTGTACTGGTTTCATTGTTTTGTTCATTGTTTACCGATGCATTACTGAGTCAGAATGCGATTGTGATGTGTTTGGCAATTCTATTGGCCTTGTCAGCAAAATGTTATGATTGTTGATGTTTTGTGGTGTAAATTCTGTCTGCTTTTGAGCCATGATGGTGTAGTTCACACACATAATGAACCATTACTGTAAGTGTGTGGGTGTGACAAGTGAAGTTATTTTTACCGTAAGTTACGTAGAGTTGAATACTAGTGTTGAAGCGATTGAAAAAGCCTGCTATGGTTGCCTGGAAGAAATTGCTTTAAGTAATATGGCCAACGATTACATTGCATGTCCTGTATTGTCAAATAAATTTAAGTGAGCTATCAATAAAGTGGACTCTATCTGTCTAATCATCATCTCAGGCCATTAATTCACCACAGTTACGTCGAGCCTCTTCTACTTTCATGGAGAGAAAAAAGCCTACCATGCCATAAGCACCAGGTCCATTCACGATAGCTAAGTTTTGTTTAAATTATCAATATTTTGTTATTTTTTCTTAGATTATCATTTTGTCTTTTATTCCGAAGCCCACTACTACTTAGTCTATACATGACCCACTAATGTGTCGAGCCATATGTCGCAAAGGGGGCTGCGGGGCGAGTCGCAAAGGAGGGAGCTCCGGGTGACCCGCGCCGTAGACGGAGGCAGGGGTGGAGGGGGGTTCGTGACGATGCGGACCCCTTCTGCCCTCGCCTAAGAGGCGTCCTAGTTGCCGGGATTCCTTCTCCGACAGCCGCTTGCCCGCGTCGCGGGCACTACGCTGGGGCGTCACAGTAAACTGCGTTTACGCGAACTTGTGGCGCCCCAAGCGCGCCGTGTGAGGGTATACCGCTGGGTTTTAGTGGGTAGACGACTCTTGGGCAGACGACCCTTGTCGGGGTCCCACATAATCACCGACCTCTACCCCGGGGCGCGGTGGTATGCATAAAGCATTTCCCCAGCGACGACAAAAAATAAAAAGTTTTCGTAACAGGTTTTCCTTCTCTTGCAGCTAGGTTTTCGACCTTGTCATTTCTAGTCACTGTAGACTCTCCAGTACGGAACTGGACACCACATAGTCAAATTTATAGCGTTGGACTTTTTGAAATTTCCATAGAAAGTGGGCAAGCAAATAAATTAAAAGTTTACACGATGATTCAGAATCACAACCATTAACCACACTGTTCTTAGAAATTAAAAAGGAAAATATAAAATGCAAATAAACTCAACATGAACCGCTCTTATATATCAATAGTGCCTTTTAAGGTCTACAAAAGACCAGAATGTAAAGGTATTGAATATGTTCAAAGATTCCGGAATACGTTCTGATTGAAGGTTTCAACCCTACAGGAGTACACACATTTACCTAGATTAACATTATAAGGTGACAACCACAAGAATACTAGCAAATTAAAATTCGTGCGATTCAAAGAAAAAAAACTTATCTAACTACAATATTTTTTTTAACGAAAGCCCTGCCCTGCCCTGCATTTCAGAAACATGGTAAATTTTAGAACAAAAATCCCAGACACCCAGACTCGGCGCAGATGCCTCTGGTTTACACAAAGTCAACTTTACCCGACCTAGGAATCGATAAAGTTGAAGACACCAAAATAATTAAACAAACCTAATTAAGACAATTTAAAAAAAGTTTTTCATTATCAATTAATACTTTAGACTCCGACCACCCGCTAGGAATAATATACGATTTATTTTCATTTTATCTATTTTTCCATCAGATAATGGATAAGGAGGATAATTATTAAGGTAATTTATTTTTATAATCTTTAAGGACTTTGTTTAGGATTAACTTTTTCAATATTATTATAGTAGCAAAACAGCTTAGTTCAAGGATACAACAAAATCAAACAGCTATACATACAATAAAAAGTACTAGCAATGAGAATCCAATAAAGTCTACTGGGGACTTCCTGTTTTTTTTTCACAATGCAAAAACATAATATAAACGACACAATTCAACTTCATTAGGATAGATGTTCCCAAATGAAACTAATGAACCGTCATATTTAATGCGTAGGTACTTGAATCTGTTTATGCTGCTAAGCCTATTATTCGAGTTTTTTATAACTGTCCATTAAACGCTTCGTTAACTTGAGAAGACAAAAGAACTTTTTGCGAGACTTATTGGATTTGCGAACGTAAGTGGAGAATCATCAAAACAACTCCTGTGGATTGGATTGGAGACTTAAAATTCAATTTTAAACTTTATGCCAACAAACATAAAGCACACGTAAATGATTTGGAACCTCCAAATCAAGATATTAGCAAACAATTGAGTGTATCATGATTGACTTTATAGTCAGTCACGCCCTAATCTCCGAACACGTCGTAAACTTTAAAACATTTCTTATTTTTTAGTCGTCAAGGTTCAAAATTATCTTTTACATCTGCATATCTCAGTCGGTTTATTAAAACTTGACGGCATTAAAGCAGTGAATGGTTAATAACGTCTCGATTGACATTAATTCTTCCTTGTTGTGCTTCTGATTTGCATAATCTATGGACTGGTTTTTTCACTGGGTGCGAATTGGGATGATTCATGGATTCTTGCAATCATTTTCTTGTTCTTAGTACTTTGTGATGTCATGTTGACTACTCCAAATATTTCATTGCCGAACTTAAAATCTCTCTGGGTAAAAAAACACTTCAATTTCGGCTAGAAAGAAAAGATGTCATGAAAATATGTCTATTCACAATACAATTTTACAATTAATACTACAATTCCTAACATTTCACGTTTGAATCGATTGGTTTACTCTTTACAAAAACAAATCAGGATATACTTAGTTTCTTTAACGTTTGATTAGGAGACGTAAAAAGTGGGGCTCAATGCCAAACATGCTCAACAATGGGTGACTGTAAGTGGTCGTGAGGCGATAATCAATTGTCAATAATATATCGTCAAAGTTACCAAATGTAAGGTCACGGCAAATATTACGAGATTTGTTATTGTTTACCACATCACGCATGGTATGATCAAATATAAATATTCTGCCGATAAAGATGTCTGTCTGGTATTGAAATTTGAATATCGATCACGACAATAGGATATAATATAAAATATTATAGACTGGTCTGAATCACGGTAGAATTTAAGTACCTTTATATGATGAGCTGCCTTAGCTATTTAGCCCGTGTGCACTGTCTTGTGTAATCTTTGCCGAAACACCTTTAAACACCGTCAAATTTAAAAGTTTGTTATGTGTAAATATGCCAAAGCTTGAAATTGTTAACATAAAACAAGATACGGATATTGGATTATTGATGTAGGAAATAATATTAACACACTTTAGAGAGATACCATTAATAGTACACGTTCTGAGAAAAGCCAATATAAAAATAAACAATATATCTAATACTTAATGTGTCATGTTAACCCTAATAATGAACGACACTCGGTTCCGATTAGAATTATTTTAAGCTGACAGCAAAAACCAATTCCTATCACTCCCAAAAGTTGGTGTTATTAAGTAAAATTTATATACAACATAAATTGTAGCTTAATTTACTATGTATTTCTCGGTCCAATATTGTGAGTGCTTTTATGAATACAAAGAAATACTACCTTTAAAACTTAGTGCTTTTTATCTGCTACTTCGGCCAACGCCTCAATGAGATCACAACAATAAATCCACTATTTATCGGATTTCTTAATCAACGAGGCGCCAAAGCCTTTATCGACACATCGCTACAATTTAAGCCTTTTAAATTGTAGGCAACAAGTTTATTGTATCTACGTTTATTTTCACAACACTTGGGTGGTCGAGATCGGAATCAAGTGCTTTTATTTTTAGCTATAAGATCTTTTTTATTTCTAATCTTTTCACCGACAGAAGTAAGACCATTGAGCGAGATTCAAGATCTTGCACCGCGTATAATTATTTAGAATTTCGACATTACAATAACATTTTACTTTGAAATGCCTTTCTGTTGACAACACAGTAATTGAGCTTGATATGAAAGTCATGGTCTAGATTTTGTTGAATCTCATTTCTCATAATCGTGAGTATAATTTTATTTTCATTGTGGGTATTTTTGGTTTCCTCCTATATTTAGGCGTCTTACTGCAATGTTCGGTCTCAAAAACTATTATACTCAGTTTGTTTTTTGAAGAAAGCAACTTTGTTATTCGACACATATCATCAATGGTACGCTAAGTGACGCAAGACACGTTGTAAAAAGTTGTTTATATTTCATATTAGCACAAATGTTTCTTGTCATGAAGCGAAATAGTGTACAGACAAGTTTTACAAGTGCGATTTGATGCTAGTGTCTCTTTAAGGGCTATATTGATATTGTGAGGTACACTCGATGCAAGATAAACACATACAGGTATTTTTTATTATAGTGTTTCATTTCCATTTAAATAATAAAACTAGAGTTCTTGTGTTAAAATAGAATTGTTATCAGGAATACAGACATTTTTGAAACTACTATGTATGTGTTTTAAGGGAATCTATTTAATCGAATAGAGAGAACATTGATACGACATAAAACCCTGTGTGAATTGTGTGCTTAGACAGCGTAGCCCGGTAGGCTAATTCATAAAATTTAAGGAAGATCTTACGTACTTAATAGTGAAACCATGTGAAATCATTGATCTTGTCTTTCGATAGGTTCAGGATACGAAACACTACACAATTGTAAGTGAACAAGTTTTCACTCCGATTTATGCATCAATTTGTAAATCACTATATATATATATCGATATAACTATCGAGTAAGAAATTGAAGCACTGACATCTATTTGCAAAAACGGAACAAATCCAATTTAAATTTAAAGCAGACGAAGACAGTGGGTCCCATCTAGTATAGTTATAATGATAGATCTTGTAGTTATTATAACATTACGTATTTACGTTACTCCTGGAAAGGTAATACTGCCATGACTTCTTATTCCATCTTTAATAAATACAGTCATTAAACAGCTCCGTTCACTGAGAATAATTATTGATATTAACTCCTTTATAGCGTGCTCATAAAATTGTAAAATATTCTCAGCAGTATTAATAGGATTCGCTCCCTGTGGAGCGGTGTCGATTTCTTCTTTTAGTACTTGAGATAGATTCTCTATATTATTTCCTATTCTTTCGTTAGCTTTAATATTAGTTGTTTTATCTTGATCTCATCCTTCATTTTGTAGTTTTAGTACCTAATAATTTCATTCGTTCATAATATACTAAGCTAAAAATGTTGTTTGTCCTTATTTTAAAGATAGATTCCCTCGCTACAATTTGTCTTGATAAATATTTCCAACGGACACCAATGAGACCCACAGAGAGTCTAGACCAACCGAAATTATAGTTGCTCGGCCCCAGAATCGAACCTAAAACATGTAACACATTGACAGCCAAGCAGTAAGGGCAATTCCTAGAATAAAGACCATTCGAAACCAAGTAAATTCGATTCTAACAATGACAATAATGTTCAAGTTATCTAATAAACTGCCAAGGAAACTGTTGATAATCTCTTTAAAACTCTGTAAACAGTAGGAACAGCTGTTAAAACAATATTGAGCACGGTAGCTAGAGATGCGAAATTCTCACTTTCCAATGTACGCGGGTAAGATAATCAAATTACGGCTAGAAATACCGAGTGACCAAACTTTCGTCGGTAAATACAGTACGAGCGAGCGTATGTCACTTTGATAACGGAGCGGAATCTAAACTTACATAACCTGAAACTTTTATAGTTGGCAATGGACTTTTTTTAGAATTAAAAGCTTTTTTCTTGATACAAACCATGTGCCCATCTTCCCAGCGTGGAACAGTACGCAGATTTCCCTAAATAAATAAATATCCTTGGACATATCACACAACGCCATCTCGTCCCAAGCTAAGCAACTTAATGCTTGTGTTATGGTAACGAGATGGATGATAAACTACTTATATAATTTTTTTTTAAATACATACATATTATAGATAGAAATTACACCCAGACCGAGCCAGTGCCTCTGGTTTAGACAAAGACACTTGCCCGACCCCGGAATCGAACCCGGGACCCGTTGATCCAAAGGCGGTACATCTAACCACTAGACCAACGAAGCAGTCTGAAATGCATTTGGAGGGAGACCTACTCAGTAGTGGTTTATTTATGAGCTGAAATAATGACAAGGAGAGGTGGTAGAGAGCAAATAGCAAGCGCTTCGTGTAACTGGTAGCTAGCCAAATTCGGTAGAACTATTGCCAGTGTCGACCTCAATGAAATAGGAAAAAGGCGCGGTAGAAAAAGAACATACAACAACACAGGCCTGCTTGAGCTCACCTATGTGCATGCCTTTTATCCAGGGTCTAACAAAGCCATAACGCAATGATCTATAGTACTGCTGATATAGATCTTCGTCTTCGTTTCAGCCTATGAATGACCCACTACTGAGTCGGGCCTCCTCCAAATTATTGGAGGGAAATTTGCCTACTGTGCCACGCTGGCAAGATGGGTTGGCACAGGGTTTCTATCAAGTTTTACTTCTCTTGCGGCTAGGTGATTTGCCTCGTGCATTCCCTTACGTCTTACGATACCCTCAAGAATGGGGTGGTGACACTATGTATTCTAAATCCGTCACCACACGGAGATATAGATACTGTACAGAGTAGGCAAATTACCCTCCTTGCGATAGGAGGAGACCCGACTCAGTAGTGGTTTATTTATGGGCTGAGAAGAAGAAGAAAAAAGGGGTACAAAAACGAAAAAAAAACATAAATGAACAGGATCGTGTGTGTAAAATATGTAAAAACTCAATTTGATACTTTGGTCATTGCTATTTTTATTAGCGGTTTATCGCGCGCAATGGGACCTAAGCTCCAAACTCACTTCAAACAACCGCCAAGACTAAAAAGGTGAAATTCTCGTACGTGTGAAAAATGGTTTTTATTTGAAGTTTGTTCAACGCCCACATTCGCAGTGTCTTTGAAGCCCTCTGTACTGTCCGCTTTTAAGGAAAAAATGCAAATGACTGCTACCTACCTTCTTTGAACCTAATAGTGAGTAAAACCGGCTTAAAGTCGATACGAACATCAATATTGCATCTCGTGTGCATAAATGCTATGCATGCTTGGACAAACATCGTAAAAACGTGCTTTAACAAAAATAAGTGCATTGCAATCGGTGCGAAATGTCACATAGTAAGTTATAGAACCAATACCATGGACATTGTGGAGTCACTATCACTACATAGTATATCAGAAAGTCGCTGTCATCTGTCCGTCCCTATGTATGCTTAAATCTTTAAAACTACGCAACGGATTTGGAGCAGTTTTTTTTTAATAGATAGAGTGATTCAAGGGGAAGGTTTATATCACTATCACTACATAGTATAAAACAAAGTCGCTATCGTCTGCCGTCCCTATGTATGCTTAAATCTTTAAAACTACGCAACGGATTTTGAAGCGGTTTTTTTTAATAGATAAAATGATTCAAGAGGAAGGCTTTTAGGTGTAATACATGCATAATTGTGTCATAATAGTGTATAATAAATTCATAATATTGTAGAGAAACACTGATAAATTTAGAGGTTCATCATTGCACCCGTGCGAAGCGGGGCGGGTTGCTAGTTTGTTATAAATGCCAACCTGTTTTGAGTTTAAAAAAGAATTAGCGGAATCGTAACATTGGTCTACTACTACTACTCAGCCCATAAATGACCCACTACTGAGTCGGGTCTCCTCCCATCACAGGGAGGATAATTAGCCTACTGTACCACGCTGGCCAGATGGGGTTAGGTATCAAGTTGTCCTTCTCTTGCGGCTAGATTATCGACATTGACTGCCTCGTTGGTCTAGTGGTTAGATGTGCCGCCTTTGGATCAACGGGTCCCGGGTTCGATTCCGGGGTCGGGCAAGTGTCTTTGTCTAAACCAGAGGCACTGGCTCGGAGTCTGGGTGTCATTTCTATCTATAATATGTATGTATTTACAAAAAAAAAATGTATATAAGTAGTTTATCATCCATCACGTTACCATAACACAAGCATTAAGTTGCTTAGCTTGGGACGAGATGGCGTTGTGTGAAATGTCCAAGGATATTTATTTATTTTTTGTAATTTTTTCTTGTCGGCTCTTACGACACCCTCGGAATGGAATGGGGTGGTGACACTATGTATTCTAAATCCGTCACCATATGAACATAGGTCAAAAATATCTACACAGAAAGACTTCTTCGTCTTAAAGTGCCTCTCCATTATTTGAGGTTGGCCTGATCTTAAAAAGTCCTTGGCCATCTGGAATAATAGAAAGACTAGACTAAACTAATAAATACTGACTACAAGGAAACCTTACGTTGTCTATATTTAAATATTTCTGAAAATTTGACAATTAGAATTTTGAATTTAACTTAATCACTACATAGTATAAAACAAAGTCGCATTCTTCTGTCCGTCCCTATCTTCTATACTTATAATAAATCTGTAGAGAGGTCAATTCTGTACATGAAATATTTTTCCAAAATAACTATCAGCGGGTGATTAGTGATCGATACTGACGCCAAAAATGCAATCAGTAAAATTTTTGTCTGTCTGTCTGTCTGTCTGTCTGTCTGTCTGTCTGTCTGTCTGTATGTTCGTTATAGAAACAAAAACCACTCGACGGATTTCAACAAAACTTGGTACAATTGTTCTTCATACTCCTGGGCAGGTTATAGTATACTTTTCATCACGCTACGATCAATAGGAGCAGAGCAGTGAAGGGAAATGTTGGGAAAACAGGAGAACTTACTCCATTTTTTAAGCTTCCGTCGCGTGTGCAGCCTTAATAGTTAAAGCTACACAGAAATCATGTATGACGGAAATGTTCTCCTTAAAATTATATAAAAAATATTCCAAGACAGCAAATGTCTATCTTTTATGGTTGACTCACAATAACACGTGTAACTCCCGATTAGCAGTTCAGAGCTTTCTGATTATATTTGTCTACTCTTACGTTTATAACACTCTCAATCATCCCTAATTAATAAATTTTAACATTATTACCTATTTAATAAAAAAAGAATCATAGAAATCGGTACAGAAACACCAAAGTTATTCATGAAATACGCTAATAAACCATCGCGCGTGATTACTGAATCATGCTTTAAGGATTATTTTTGTGTAACCGTCGCATCGGGTCGTCGCGGGAGGTTTAAAAGGGCGGGGGATCCAAACGCGAACTTCATACAATATTTGGATTTGGCTGATGATGCGAGTAGACGTTCCGAGTATTCGCCCTTATTGACAGGCAATATTGTTTATCAGCGCGACTTTTAGTCTTTACAATAATTTAGTTTATTTAATTTTCTTTTGTTGTTATTTCATAAAATAGGTATTAGTTATTTTGGTGGCGTGTTATATTCGTTCAAATTACAAATTATTAATAGTTATTTCTTTTTAGGTGAAGTTAAGTAGTAGTTAGTTAGTAGTAGGTAAGTTTTGGTTAATTTATGTTCAGTTTTTTTTTAATAATAATAATAAGTAAGTAAAAGCGTAGGTACTTTTATTAATTAAAGGTATAGGTATTATTAATTATGTTATAGGTATTTAGTTTTAAGTGAAGTAGGATAGTTTACCCGGAAGCTATGCGCTGAAGTATTTTCGTTGTATAGGTACTTAAGCCTCATGTGAACGTGATCTAAACAATATTACCAATACATTAACTTAATAATACACAAGGAATTACACACTGATGGAGTTGCGGGCACAGCTATCTATATATATAAAACTCTTCCGTTAATGAGTGACTGACAGACAACGCACAGCGGAAACGAATGGCAGTAGAGAGCTCAAATTTGGCCTGTGGGTTTGTTGGGAGGAGTAGGCTACCACTAAGAGAGGATTATTGGAAATTCCCTCCCAACGGGGTGAAAACGGGGATAAATTGTTTTTTTCCGGAAGTCATTATTCCACGCGGACGAAGTCGCGGGCAAAAGCTAGTGTATGCATAAATCTTTAAAACTACGCAACGGATTTTGAAGCGGTTTTTTTTAATAGATAGAGTGATTCAAGAAGAAGGTTTATATGTATAACCCACCCCGCTTTGCACGGGCGAAGCCGGGGCGGGCCACTAGTATCTCTATAAATTTACACACAATATCATTATAAATTGTAGCCTATGTGTTATTCTGATGTTTAAGCTGTATTATTGTAAAGTTTCATTAAAATCCATTCAGTCGTTTTTACGTGAAAGAGTAACAAACATCCATCCATCCATCCATACTTACAAACTTTCACGTTTATAATATTAGTAGGATAAAGCAGCTACTTACAGCTATCTAGATAGACCCAATAAGTAGAAGATCAATTTGCCAACGTTTTAGCAATATTTATTCAGTTGTTAAGACTTTGACCTACAAGTTTAAGAATAAAACTTAAGTATTTGCATGTTTACCGATCTAAGAATTTAAATTTGAATTGTAAATGGGTCTGCGAATGCGGTGATTACATTATTAGGTTTTCCAGCTAAGTTAATTTGAGCCATTGTGTGATATAACGAGATATTTTAAGGTGTCTGTATGGTGACGGATTTAGAATACACAGTGTCACAACTCATCAAACTCTGTGTCGTGAGACTGGCTTGTAGCAAATGTATTCCAGTATAACAGGCAAGTGTGTTTGAGTAAACAGGAGGCACTTGCTCGAAGCTTGGATGACATTTAAAGAATATAAGAAAAAAATATCTGTTGGCCAATCTATTGTTGATCTAGAGGTGAGGTAAGGAGGTGATGCTATGAGCCGCCTTTGCTTTACGGGAAATCGGTGTTGGGAAGGGGTATCAGTGTAAACTAGAGGTGTTATTACAGTTCCATTCTTCTTCGCAGCCCATAAATGACCCACTGCTGAGTCGGGCCTCCTCCAACTACATGGATAGTAATACGCGATACTGTCTTTTTGTTCTTTCTCGTGGGGGAAACCTGATCTGGGACTCCGGAGGTTCGGAAAGCTGGTAGTTGCACACCAGCTACCCCCCCCCCCCCAACTCCACATCGCGTCATTACGAGAGCCGTTCCAGATAAATAAGATTAAATACATATTATGTATAAGCAAGTATTTTAAACAAAATGCTTTTGTTGCAAAATTATCTTGGGCGAAAAGACCGGTTCATATTTTTTTTTAAATGAGGACTTTATCACCATACCAAACTTTAACCATTATAGCACGGTATTAGTTATTGTAGATAACTTAAACCGTAATTAGATATTAGTCGACTTGTTACAAACGACACAATGTTTACCATCTCGCTCCATCAAACATGTCTGTGTTTTGTTTGCAAATGACTTCCAATCTAATGGCTATAAACGACCTCTTTATATCAAGGCGAAGTAACTGAGGAATCTATAAATGTAACATGAGTATTTATAAGTAAATAAATACTTGTTTACGATTTTGTTCATATACATGTTGTTGTAATAAAAATTCCACAGTCGCTTAAAGTGACGGTATAGAGCTCAACGAAGGAAAAATTCTGTGTTTTAAGAATAATCTTTGTGGTGGCGGATTTAGAATACAAAGTTTCACCATCCCTTTCCATCCTGAGGTCAACGTAAGAGCCGACAAAAGGAAATGACAAAGCCGATAACCTAGCCGCAAAAGAAGTAAAACTTTATACGAAATCCTGTGCCAACCCGTGTGGCCAGCGTGGCACAGTAGGCTAATGACCCATCATGTAACTGGAAGAGGCCCCATTCAACAGTAGTAGTACAAAGTAGTGTAGATGCGGTTGGTTTTGCATAACCCGTCCACTCAAGTCCGGCTGGTGTTAAATTATACCTAACATTAAAAAATGTGTCTACGGTTTTATATCCAAACGCATGCAATATTATTATTCTGGGTTTTTTTGTAACCATTTATAATCTTTCACATGCTAGCGGCAATGCATTTGTAAATAATCGTAAGACTATATTACCTATACCACTGACCAAAAGTTGGCAGCACAAGCAACCTAACATTGATACGAATATGGAAACCCCTTCGACCATAGATAAAATATATTTTCAACAACCGCCAAGCTTGATCACGATTTCCCCATAAAATTTACTATTTAGGGAAAAGTAATAAGATATTGTTTTAAGTTTATTTACTTTCTATATGGGATTAGGAGCCATTTTTGGAATCTTGCACCGCGTTTGATGTTCGTATTGTGGCAATTGGCTAATAACAATTTCTGCCAGATTTGAAACCGAGTTTTATTTGACACTAGCGACCCGCCCCGGCCTCGCACGGGTGCAATGATGAACATCTAAATTTATTAGTGCTTCTCTACAATATTATGCATGTATTAAACATTATAAACCTCCCTCTTGAATCAATCCACCCATTAAAAAAAACCGCTTCAAAATCCGTTACGTAGTTTTAAAGATTAAAGCATACATAGGGACGGACAGACGACAGCGACTTTGTTTTATACTAAGTAGTGATAGTGATAGTGAAGTGATAGTGATAGTGATGATAATGATGATGATGACCATCTTTCCGCACCCCGGTGTGTGGGACCACATACCTCGACTAGTCTCCAACGGTCGGTTATTCATGAGGATTACCAGAAAAAAATCCATCGTATTATGTATTTCAAATACGTCCGTGAAATCTATCTGATACCTGATACAGGCAATAACAGCAAACTGCCTTTAATAATATTTGAAACTGTGCAAATATTTGCCCCAATTCAACGACAATTCGAGCAATTTACTCACTAACCGAAATGCAAACAGATAACTGGCAGTTTTGTTAGCATTATAACGTTGTTCAGACTGGCAACAGGTTTGCACCATTTACCGACTGAATTGATAATCCTAAACGGCTGCCCGGTCAGCTAGTCTATAATATAAAAATGAATCGCAAAATGTGTTGGTAAGCGCATAACTCAACAATGCACGGACCAATTTGGCCAATTTTTTTTAAATGTCCGTTGAAGTTCAAGGATGGTTTTTACGTCGAGAAAAATTCGAATAATTGCCGGTAAAACCCTAAAAACAGCCATTTTCTTTTTCTTAAACTAAAATGTAGAGACTGAATGTAGTTGTGTTCCTAGCGTCAACGAGTCAATTTGCACTTTATTACCGCTATCTTTTTGACAGGACAATGTCTTTATATATATATTTCTTGTGTGCGTGTGTATGTGACTGAACTCCTCCTAAACGGCTGAACCGATTTGAATGAAATTTTTTGTATGCGTTTGGGTGGCACCGAGGATGGTTTAGATTCACAAATCAGCCCGACAGATGGCGCTGCAGTCGGTAAACAAATATCATGCAGGACAACGTCTGCCCGGTCAGCTAGTGTCTTTATAAAAAAAAATGGATTGCTGATCGTTAGTCTTGCTAAAACTCGAGAATGGCAGGAGCGATTTGGCTAATTCTGGCCTCGAAATATGAAAAAACAACATTCAGGTTTTTTATTTATTATTTCTGAGGTGGTACGAAGTTTGTCGGGACAGCTAGTTTTTAATAAAAACGAAGTAAAAAAAAATGTAATTCACGAGCACAAATTAACCCCAAATTTAAAAGACTTATAAAAACATTAAAACCTTAAGTTATCGATATACAGGGTGGTCAAAAAGTCGTGGATCAAACGAAACCAGCGGTTAGATGGAGCCATCAGCAGCAAAAAATTGTTCTACGGGAGGTCCCAAAGGTCAACCCCTGCAGAGTTACAATTGATTTTGTGTTTTTATGAGAAATTGTCTTTTTTTTACTAAAACTTGATAAAATTCGAAAAAATCAACACCCTGTATCTTTTTTATTATTTTCACTAGATTGGTACTGATGTGTCCTTTCGTTAGACATGCTATTTATGGTAGTTTATTGGGTGTGTTGAAGATAATATTAAGTTTTACGAAAGCAATAATTCTTAAATCAAAACTTGTTATTTACTTCGGAGACCACTGTGAAAAAAAAATACTCTACAGAAAAGTGCCCCTGTATCACAATTTTTGGCGCATTTAATAGGGATTCTAAAAAGGTATTACACATGGCTATGCATGGCTTCGATATCTTTCGAGGACGATCATTCGTAGCAAGGTCAGAGTTATTTCATACTTAAAACTCGGTTAGGCCTACTAACCTAACCTTACCTAAGCGTGATCGTTTTCCGGACTACAGGGTCTTTATCGTCGTTTCAGCCCATAAATGACCCACTACTGAGTCGGGCCTCCTCTAAGTTCATGTAGGGAAATTAGCCTACTGTGCCACGCTGGCAAGGCGGGTTGGCACAGGGGCTGTATCTGTCTGTCTCTTGCGTTCTTTAAGACGCCTCTTACGACACCCTCAAGATGGTATGGGTTGGTGACAATGTTTATTCTTTATTGTCTTCGTTTCAGCCCATAAATGACCCACTACTGTGTCAGGCCTCCTCACAATTCATAGAGGGAAATTAGCCTACTGTGTCACGCTGGCAAGACGGGTTGGCACATGGTTGGCTGACCCGGTAAGACTCTCTCCATGTACGAATTATGTACGCGCATAAAGAATACAATTCTAATAGATTGTCCGTGTGGTGACGGATTTAGAATACAGAATGTCACCAACCCATACCATCTTGAGGGTGTCGTAAGAGGCGTCTTAAAGAACGCAAGAGACAGATCACCTAGCCGCAATACAAGGAACACTTGATACAGCCCCTGTGCCAACCCGTCTTGGCTGCGTGGCACAGTAGGCTAATTTCCCTACATGAACTTAGAGAAGGCCCGACTAAGTAGTGGGTCATTTATGGGCTGAAACGACGATAAAGACCCTGTAGTCCGGAAAACGATCACGCTTAGGTAAGGTTAGGTTAGTAGGCCTAAGCGAGTTTTAAGTATGAAATAACTCTGACCTTGCTATGAATGATCGTCCTCGAAAGATATCGAAGCCACGCATAGCCATGTGTAATACCTTTTTAGAATCCCTATTAAATGCGCCAAAAATTGTGATACAGGGGCACTTTTCTGTAGAGTATTTTTTTTTCACAGTGGGGTCCGAAGTAAGTAACAAGTTTTGATTTAAGAATTATTGCTTTCGTAAAACTAAGTATTATCTTCAACACACCCAATAAACTACCATAAATAGCATGTCTAACGAAAGGACACATCAGTACCAATCTAGTGAAAATTATAAAAAAGATACAGGGTGTTGATTTTTTCGAATTTTATCAAGTTTTAGTAAAAAAAAGACAATTTCTCATAAAAACACAAAATCAATTGTAACTCTGCAGGGGTTGACCTTTGGGACCTCCCGTAGAACAATTTTTTGCTGCTGATGGCCCCATCTAACCGCTGGTTTCGTTTGATCCACGACTTTTTGACCACCCTGTATAAGTTGACTATATGAAGTTGATGCCAACCGCCCGGCGGCAGTTATCTGGTATAACATGTGAGATAGAAAAAAAAAGCGAGGGAGATGTATACACCAACTTTTCGTTCTCTTGTCGCTAGGTTTTCTGCCTCCTCATTAGTCAGCTTTTACGACCACCTCAAGATGGGATGAGGTGGTGACACTAAGTATCCTAAAGCTGTCTCAATACGGTCATTAAATACTTGGAAGCTTTACGACACCATTAAAGCAATATACCGAGTTAACTGGTCGACATGTTTATCTGTACGTTTTGTCGAAACGGCGATGTTATAACTAAGCTTATAAAATAATAAATATATGCATCACACGATTTCATCCTGAGGGTGTCGTAAGAGACGACAAAAGGAATTGACAAGGCCGAAACCCAGTCTCAAGATAAGTAAAACTTGATACGCAACCAGACCACTACGCAGTAGTAATATTAAGTAGTATAATTTATAAATTAGTAATATAGTTTATTTTTAAGTTATCTTATCAGTTTGATTTATTTAATATGGACCTTGGATTTATTTATGGTCTGTACCACGAGGGATACGAGATGAGAAATGATTTGTATGTCCTTATACCTACCGAGTTGTAAACAAGACAGATAAATTTGAAAAAGCAACTACGGAGTTTCTTGATTGCTCTTCTCTGTAGAGCAGCATTCCGAACCGGTGGTAGTTTAAGTATGAATGTGGATGAACGAAAGGGATGTGTTTAAAATATGAAAGAGAACATGCGTATGAAAGGTATGAATGTAGATATGTCGCCGATAGGATTGTAGAGACTACCACCTAGCGTAAAGATGATGAGGGTAGTTATTAAAGCCGCGTCCAGACGGTTAAATTACATGTTACAATCGTCTAGACCCGGCTATGAAAACCTAGACGCATACTCTATGGCCAACGTGGTACAGGAGGCTAATAATGTTACATGTAATTGGAGGAAGCCCGACTTAGCAGTGGGTCATGTATGAACCAGGTAGTAGACTTTTTGGATGAAAGAATGATAAACCGACAGGAACCCATCAATCGACCTTGCACAAAGATATTTGCCTAACTTTTTTTTTTCGTTATTGCCCTTAGAGGCAAACGAGCTGGCGGCCCACTTGATGGTAAGTGTAAGCCGCCGCCCATGGACTTTGGCAGTGCCAGGGGCACAGCCAAGCCGTTGCCTACCGTGAAGTGAGTGCTATTTTTAAACCTCGTTTAAAGGAGGACATGTCGTAGCGCTCGGGAAACACCGCCGCAGGTAGTTCATTCCAGAGTTCACTCCGCAATCGAATCGGGAACGCATAATCCATAATGCACTTGTCCATAAAACCCTGGTCCCCAACGCGATGTATTTTTTTATTTTTTACTTTTTATAGGTTACGTAGGTCATAGTGTCGGGGTTTATTTAAATTTTAATTTAATTTTTATTTTCTGCTTTTTATAGGTACACGCTTATTATGATGTTTGTAATGTGCACATGATGCGCTTTCATTTGATACCCTACTAGATTATATTTGCAGACTTTCGGTTATTCTTCCCCACTTTCACCCCCCATAACTTTTAAACGACTCAACCAATTTTCATGAAACATGTCTAAGAATACTCGCCCGTAACTCACCTGTCATACAAAAAAACTGTATTGAAATCGCTTCATCCGTTCGCGAGCTACGGTGCCACAGACAGACAGACAGACACGTCAAACTTATAACACTCCTCGTTTTGCGTCGGGGGTTAAAAAGGCGTTTGCACAGCGTGATATCAACGTTTTTTTAGTCGACCCATACGACACCCTTGTGAGGGACTGGCCTGGTGACAGTATGTATTTCAAATCCATCACCAAAACAACAAAAGTTTGCGATTTAACGTTTATTTAAGATTGAGTCCGTTTCCCCACACAAAATTATGTCACAGGAACTGTGTCAAATTCCGTAAAAACCGGTACATTTACGGAATATTTCAATGGGAACCGGTTAAACAAGTGGATACGTTTGGCCTCTTATCGCGCTCAAATTATCTCAATGAAATTTTCGGTACCAGAAGTGATCTTAGGTCCGATTCGAATGCACTATAGGCTGACACCACCTCGTTCTACCCTGAGGGTGACGTGTGAAGGAGTAGTAAAGGAGAAAGATAGGTGGGAGAAGAAGATGGCAGATTGGCAGTCGGGACCGACGGTTTTAAGCATCCTCCACTGTATGGAGGAGGTCGGAGATTAACAATGGTTATGATGAAAGGATCCGGCAGAACCAGACGCTGCATATCCTATAGACGGGGCTAACAGGAGAGGGAAAACTGGTTTCCATCCCCGGACAGTACCGTGGAAGAAGCATGACTTTGATAGAGAGACACGGATCTCAATCCTTACACAGCGACCCTGAACAGCAAACAAAAGGATGCTCAATAATTCAATTAACTAACAGTTTAAAATTTCCCCGCCGGACGCTGGGAGATAACGTGTTGTAAAAGTCAGCAAAACCCAGCACGCTTGGTTGTAGGATCTAAGGGTCCACCCGGCTAACTACCACCCTCACCTCTAAGTCCGGCGCCAAGCAGCAAGACTGTGTTTCGTCGTGTGCATGTGAGAGCCGGTGCCCGACAGGGCATTACCTTGAATTGCCTGCTCCATATTAGACCCTGGCGTTGCTTTCCATCACGCAAGCCTAGGGTCAAAGGCATTCAAGTCACTGTTATAAAAAACACTTTCGATTTTTAACCAGAACGTATTTCAATTGACTGATAACTTTATCAATGCAGGCGTGGTTAACAATTCGAGTTTCTCTATAGAATAAACAGCTCGTTTTAATTACGGCAAGGGTCGTTGAACTCTTGTTTAATAAAGCCACACATAAATGAAAAGATAAGCGCCGAGGCTACGATAGGACTCACGCGATCCACAATAAACCATTTTTTTTTTAATTCAGCTTCTGTTCCGCTCCTAATTACTGTGTTAAACAGAGACACAATTCAATGGAATACATTTAAAACTACATATATCTTTAATAAGTACATAACTAAGTCTATTCTTACTACATTTTGAGGAAAATATATAATAGGTGTCCCTTCTTTTCCTTCCCGTGTGGTGCCAGATTTAGTAAACATAGTGTCACCACCCCATTCCATCCTGAGGGTGTCGTACGACAAAAGGCCGAAAGCCTAGCCGTGAGTGATGGAAATCTGAATACGAAACCCTGTGCCAACCCGTCTGGCCAGCATGGCATAGTAAGCTAAGTACCTTCCATGTAACTGGAGGAGGCCCGATTCAGTAGTGGGCTAAGTAGAAGTAATATTAGGTATATCCCAAGAAAGCTATACGTTTTAACCTTTCTTCTATTCCAGGTGTGTATATAGCTACCCCTCGACTGTGTTGCTATCTGACGTGGTGAAGAGCTTGTGAAGACAGTGACTATAGCAGTCAGAGTGGTTGCCCCGCGAGTCCTAAACCGCTGCGGGGCACCGGCGTCCTTAGGTTTGCGGTCAACCCGCTGGTCTAAGCCGAGGACGGGCGTGGTTTCCTTCTCATTCCGTTGCAGAGCATTACTACTTTATCTTTTTTTTTTTATGAAAGAGGGAGGCAAACGAGCAAGCGGGTCACCTGATGGTAAGTGATCACCGCCGCCCATGGACACCCACAACACCAGAGGGGTTGCAAGTGCGTTGCCGGCCTTTAAGGTGGGGGGAGGGGGGGTGTGTGCCTCCGGCCCTCTCGCTCACCGAACGAAGCGCAGTGGCTAAAAGCTACAACTCAAAAGTCGGTCTTCTGCGAGAGTGTGGTACTTACCCGGTCGAGCCGGCCCATTCATGCTGCGAACAGCGTGGCTCTACCACAAAAAAAATATCTTTCTTTACAATTAACTTTATGGTTTACAAAAATGTAATTCGAGAATACAAATGACACCCAGACTCAGAGCAAATGTCCTGGTCTGCATCAAGATACTTGCCGGTGCCCGGAACCGAACGGGGAATTAAAAAAAAACATTGTTCTTGTCTATATAAATCTTTACAAACACAGAAAGGTACACAGCACATACCAGAGCTAATAAATTGTCACACGAATTAGTAAAAAGCTGTCACTTTACATCGCAAACAGATATTTCACGCTTATTTATTTTTATAGATATTCTATGCTAAGAGACAATCTCATTACATAAGCGACTATCAATCAAGTCAGGCACTTGGAATGTGACCCGCTGATAACCGAGATGCATCTGTCGCGCGCTCCACTTAAAGTGGGGACTTTGTTGTGGCAACGTCATTGCGGCAATGAATGAACGTCTTTTTTCATTCAAGTGGTGATTGACAGGATTTTATATCAGTGATAGGAAATATAGTGATAGAAAATATCGTGATAGTCTAGAACTTATTGACGGATACAAACGCAAGCTTGATGCTATTTATGGTATCTAGTAATAAAGATTACACAATTTATTATCTACTAGCGACCCGCCCCGGCTTCGAACGGGTGCAATTATGAATGTCTTGAATCACTATCTATTTAAAAAAAACCGCTTCAAAATACGTTGCGTAGTTTTAAAGATTTAAGCATACATAGGGACGGAAAGACGACAGCGACTTTGTTTTATACCATGTAGTGATAGTGATGAATTAATCTCCAATGTCCATTTTCATTTGACAGCTTGTGGTAGGGGTTGGATGTGCCGCTTTTGGATAACGGGTGTCCAGTTCGATTCCGGGGCCGGGCAAATGTCTTTGTGTAAACCAGAGGCACTTGATCCGAGTCTGGGTGTCATTTGTTAAATTTCATGTTTGTAAACTGCTCCCGCGATACAAGTTGTATATTAGGAATAACGTATATTTAAAAAGAACCATGACAGATGAATAGACAGAAAAACTGATAGACTTAAGATATACCTAAGACCTTTTTATATTATCACTACTTACTACATAGTATAAAACAAAGTCGCTGTCGCATGTCCGTCCCTATGTATGCTTAAATCTTTAAAACTACTCAACGGATTTTGAAGCGTTTTTTTTAATAGATAGAGTGATTCAAGAGGAAGGTTTATATGTACAATATATGCATAATATTGTAGAGAAACACTGATGGATTTAGATGTTCATCATTGCACCCGTGCGAAGCCGGGGCGGGTCGCTAGTAGTGTATAAATTAAAACAATAATTGCTTTTTATTATTTTACTAGCGACCCACCCTGGCTTCGCACGGGTGCAATGATGAACATCTAAATTTATCAGTGTTTCTCTACAATATGATGCATGTATTATACATATAAACCTTCCTCTTGAATCACTTTATCTATTATAAACCGCTTCAAAATGTGTTCCGTAGTTTTAAAGATTTAAGCATACATAGGGACCGACAGACGACAGCGACTTTGTTTTTTAATAAGTAGTGATGATATTGTAACCATGTGACATAATGTGTCAACATTTTTAAGGGTTTCAACCTATATGAGATTCACCTAACCAATAGAATTACTTGTTTAGTTGCCAGCAGTAACCTGTGTTGTTGTCCTTTAAATAAATACATTTGTTTTCGTCAAATTCATGTTTGTAACTGCCTCCGCGATACCTGTATCCAGATAACCTGTTATAAGTACCTAGTGCAGGGTATTTATTTTTAGAAGTAACAAAACATGACAGATGAATGACTGATAGACTTGTGAATTGAATAGAATTCACTAAATTGCCTATCTCTTAGATAATATCAATATAATAAAAACCTAATAACATTTACGATACGAAATTTCAAAGCCTAGGTATGCAATTGGTTTTCTGTGTACTATCTTGCAAATACTAGACGCCTATTTGATACAGAAGGTTCAGTTTTAACCCTCGACCAATTAAAGAGCTATTATAAGTTCTGAACGATGTTACATGTTCCCCTATTGGGCAGTTAAACCCTGTTTCGGGCAGTTCAGGCACGCCGTTGGTTTTAGTGTGCCAACCCGTCTGGCCAGCTTGGCACAGTAGGCTCACCCTTCATTCAACGGGAGAAGCCCGACTCAGCAGTGAGTCATTTATGGGCTGAGTAGTAGAGGTACATTAAAGTTGGGTTTAGGGATAATAAATACTAAAATACAAAACAATACAATACAAATACCGCTCCATAAGGAGTTCCAACGCAGGTTTTTAAGAGATGTTTTATCAAAAAAAAAACAATGTTCTTCTTCTTCTTCTTAACTTTATTAACATCGTGCCAGCGTGGCACTGTCGTCAGATTTCTGCCATGAAATTGGAGGACGCCCCATTCAGTTGAGAGTAACTTTGTGGAGGTAGGAGGTAGGTGGTGACACTGTATTCTGAACCCGCCACGACGCAAATCTGCTATTCATTCGTTTCAGCCCATAAATTACCTACTACTGAGTCGGGCCTCCACCAAATTCTTGCAGGGAAATTAGCCTTCTGTGCCACGCTGGCAAGACGAGTTGGCACAGGGTTTGTATCAATTTTTCCACCTCTTGCGTTCTTTTAGTTGCCTCTTACGACACCCTCAAGACAGTATGGGTTGGTGACAGTGTGTATTCTAAATCCGTCATTATACGGAGACCTGCTATACCTTTTACTATTCTTTGATAAATACTATGAAGTAATAGAAATTCACATCGCCGCATGTCCGTCCTTCAAATAACTATGAGTTTGCAATAAAATTAGTCATATGCATTGTTTAGTTAGAATTCCATTACGCGTAGCGAGTTCAGTAGGATCTGTGAGGAGAAAACACACACTAACATACTACTAAGTACTACTACTCAGGCTATAAAATACCCACTGATGATTCAAACCTCCTCCCATCACAAGGAGGGTAATTAGCCTACTGTATCACGCTGGCCAGACGGGTTGGCACGTTTTGTCTCAAGTATTCCTTCTCTTGTAACTAGTTTATCGGCCTTGTCAGTTCCTTTCACTACACCCTCAGAATGGTCTTTTTTTTTTATTGCCTTTATAGGCAAACGAGCTAGCGGCCCACCTGATGGTAAGTGTAAACCGCCGCCCATGGACTTTGGCAGTGCCAGGGACACAGCCAAGCCGTTGCCTACCGTGAAGTGAGTGCACTTTTTAAACCTCGTTTAAAGGAGGACATGTCGTAGCGCTCGGGAAACACCGGCGCAGGTAATCTAATGTGCATTCTAAATCCGAAGCAATGCATACGTTTTAAAAACAGTAGTAACATAATATATTTTGACTACCAGCTAGTCAATATATTCGACTTTGTCCGCGTGGTATTTAACAATGCGGGAAACTCAGTAACTATGGGTTCCTGAAAAGCGGAGGTGGGTGTCAATAAAATTAGCCTAAGTTACTCCTTGTTACATCAGCTATCACTACCTAGTCACGTCAAAATCTGTCCAGCCATTTTAGAGATCAGCCGAAATACACAAACAGACAAATATTGTAAACAATTTTGTTTTGTTGTAAGTACCATGTATACATCCAAATGCACAGATTAAAAATCTGTTAAATTTTATTTATTTCTATTGATGAGACAATACTATTGCTATACGGAACCCAAACAATGATTGGTTAACCGCTAGATTACTGTGTCAAGCCAAACTGACAAGCTGTGCTGATGTCATGACTTCCTGAACGTTTCGCTAGTTGCCATTTATGTTTACTAATTATGCATATTTTTGTTTCACGGCATGTGAGTTTTGTGTAATTACTAAGTACCTCAATAAAAACAGTTAATTATTTCATATCATCCTTGGATAACGTAAGAGCCAGACCACCTGGCCACAGGCGGAATAACTTGATTCAAGCGCTGTGCCAACCAGTCTTACCAGCGTGCCACAGCTGGCTAATTTCCTTCCATGAATTTGGAGGAGGCCCGACTCAGTAGTGGGTCATTTGTGGGCTGAAATGAATGCATTAAGGAAAACGGTCACTAGTAACAGATTTAGAATAATTACAGTCATAACTTAATCCTGTCCTATGGGTGACACAAGATGTACTAATAAAACTACTAAAGGTTTCTCTCTGTTGCTGAATTAAGCAGTTGGCAGGAGATCCAAAACTTTTTAGGCGCACAGGGTTGATCATCCAGCCAGCTGCTTATTCCGTTTATCATCTTATTTCTTAACTGTGCGAATTGCTCTGTAAACTTAGCTATCGCGATGTAGGACTTTTTGCTTAGTCTCGCACTTGTAGGCGATATTTCTGGATATCGATATTTCAGATTTGTCGTGTAAAGTATTTTGCATTTTACTAAAGTAAACTACATTAACTGCCGCTTGCGTTTCATACGATACCCTCATGATGGTATGGGTTGGTAAAATTGTGTATTCTACGACCATCCAGCGCCCGCGGCTGTTGTGTATTTTTAACCCCCTACGCAAAATGAGGTCTGTCTGTCTGTCTGTCTGTGGCACCGTAGCTCGCGAACGGATGAAGCGATTTCAATAAAGTTTTTTTTTTGTATGAAAGGTGAGTTACGGGCGAGTGTTCTTAGACATGTTTGATGAAAATCGGGTGAGCCGTTTAAAAGTTATGAGGGGTGAAGGTGGGGAAGAATAACCGAATGTCTGCAAATATCGAGTGGGGTCTCAAATGAAAGCGCATCACGTGCAATTTAACAAAATCTACATTATAATAAGTACGTACCTATAAAAAGTATAAAATAAAAATTAAATTAAAAATTTAAATAAACCCCCGACACAATAACCTTTAAAAAGTAAAAAATAAAAATAAATACTTCGCGTTGGGGGACCAGGGGTCAGGTAATAAATAAGTGGGAGTGGTCCCCCAACGCGAAGTATTTATTTTTTACTTTTTAAATGTTATTGTGTCGGGGGTTTATTTAAATTTTTAATTTAATTTTATGCCATATTAATTTCAGAATCTGTTGAAATTGGATTCAAACGATGTATTTCTACAGTATTAAAGAAGTCCTCGTTTCAGCCCATTACTGACCCACTACTGAGTCGGACCTCCTTCAAATTCATGGAGGGAAATTAGCCTGTGCCACGCTTGCAAGACGGTTTGGCACAGGGTTTGTGTCAAGTTTTCCTTTTCTTACGGCTAGATGATTTGCCTTTTGCGTTCCCTTAGTCGCCTCTTACGACACCCTCGGGATGGTATGGGTTGGTGACACTGCGTATTCTAAATCCGTCACTACACGGTTAAAGATGTAGTTTATTCCAACCCAGTGTGATCGAACCCGCGGGCAAATCTAGTTGCATAAAAGTGGCGGTCACTCTACATATCTACTTAATCATTGTTTTATTTTTTGCGCAATCATAGTTCATTCACTCTCAGTTCATTCACTCCTTGGCTTTAGCGTACTTCACCTTTAGCGTACTATTAGCATAATGCTTGCAATAAACTTGAGCAACAGTTATTGCTCCATTTTTTTAAAATTTGCATTTAAGTTTTTACTATTCTGTTCTTACATTATGCTAAGGAGTGGAACTCTCTGCCGAGGTTTTCCGTTTTCCGGGACGCTATTAACTCTCGTTACTGCCAAAGTGAATATGCACCTGCTAGGCAAACGTATACCATATTAGGCCACATCTTCGCCTTCCATCAAGCGAGATTGAGCTAAAACTTAAGCAAACCTTTTATATAAAAAAAAAATGTTTAAACTGCTAATGGAACTGTCTGTGTGTCCGTTTATCCACACCACAAATGACTTAATCAATTTTGATAATACACTATAGCGAAATAGTCCATGTGCTGGCGCATTTAGAATACATAGTGTCTCCAACCCATTCCATCATGAGGGTGTCGTAGCAGCTAATAAAAGGAAATGACTGGACTAATAACCTAGCCGCAAGAGAAGGAAAACTTGACACGAAGCCTTATGCCAACCCATCTGACCAGCGTTGCACAGTAGGCTAATTCTATGTAATGGGATTTATTACAGTCCGTTTAACTGGAGGAGGCCCGACCCAGCAGTGGGTCGTCTTTGGGCTGGGTAGTAGAAAATGTCGATGCCATGATTGGCAGTATAGCATAATAAGTGGCAGTGGGCTGGTCATATCTGTAGAAGAACCGACAACCACTGGGGTAGAGGACTTCTTGAGTGGAGACCGCGAATCGGCAAGCGTAGTGTGGGACGGCCCTCTGCTAGATGGAGCGACGATCTGCGAAAGGTTGCGGGCAGCAGCTAGATGCGTCAAGCTGAAGACAGGGCGCTATGGCGCTCATAATGGGAGGCCTATGTCCAGCAGTGGACTAATGTGCGCTGATAATGATGATAGCTCAAAGTAATGTAATAAAAAACTTAGAACGATATCGAAAACTCAAAATTCTATGAAAATTTGATACCAGCAACAATTTTAATAAGCAAGATCAGTTTTGTGTTTATGTTTACGAAGTCTAAAGTAAGAAACTTTTTTAATATCTTTTAATCTGTTCCGCTATGTTCAAATTACTTACTTTGGTATTCATAATGGTACTTTAGGTACATATTGGCTTAAACTTCTCCTTCTCAGCCTCTAAACGACCCATTGATGAGTCGGGCCTCCTCCAAATACATGAAGCGTAATTAGCCTACTGTGCCACGCTGGCAAGATGGGTTGACAGAGGGATATGTATCAATTCCTTTTGTCGGCTCTTACGACACCCTGAGGATGAAATGGGGTGGCGGTACTATGTATTCTAAATCCGTACGACTTAATAAATTACCGTCATTATCACCAACATCCCACGCCAGAAATAAGTAATGCTGGAAGCATTGATAATGTTTCAAGTTCTTTGAAGGAAAGTATTAATAAAGTAAGTACTTAGGTATTTACTTAAGCGTGCGGCTTCGCCCACTTGGACTTCAAACGTGATTATTTTGGCTTCGAATATAGCGTATGTTACTAAGGTTTAACGTAGCGTTCTAACGGTGAAAGATTTTTTGTAATCGGTTTGAAATAGTTTTTCCGTTTATTCGTCCAATAATAAAATATAAAATTTTGTACTGAAATTTAAGTTATAGAGATTAAAGGTTTACGCTGATCTGGAAATCGCATTATCCATGAGCAGCGTATGTCGATTACCCTAAGACATTTATATTATCTCAGTCACTATTCAACCGAAATGATACTATACTGCGACTAAAATACACCTAGCTAATAATTTCACATGTTATCTCCAAGCCCCTGTGGCCTAATGGATAAGGCATCGGCCTCCTAAGCCGGGGATTGTGGGTTCGAGTCCCACCAGGGGTACATCCTTTTTGTTACTTTTTAATTATATAAACGTAATTAGATTTTTTATTGTATTTTATATAGATTTGGATGAACGTATATAACTTTTTTTATTTAATTCTCTGTAGTTTCAAATCGAAGCAATGGCACCAACATATGTATTTTTTTACATAACATACATACATACTTTATTCCATGTAGTCTTAGTTGAACTCCTGATTAAAAGAGGACTTTTAACTTTGTGTCAGTCTCAGGATCCTAGCTCTTATACGAATATACCGATCATAATGAGTTTTTATTTGAAAGCAGATTTTCTACCGGTGGTTCTTAGAAACGTTTTATCAAACAAAATTAAGTTTATTATGTGAGTAAAAATTATGTAAATTATGTTAAGCCCATCAGCAGCCTTTTAAATGGTATCGAGGGATTCCTGAAACTTCAATATTGATATTCAATATTGATTATTGAGCCTCAAATTCTCAGAACTTAGGTTTTGTGAATTTGGAGAAATGTCTATTGACAGCGTTGAGAAATCGATCTTTGCAACAACTTGTTCCTCAGTAAATAACAGTGTACCATTTCACTAAGATAATACTAATTATGTTTAATGTATATATGCGTCCGTGAGGTGACGGATATAGAATGCATAGTGTCACCACCCCATTCCATCCTGAGGGTTTCGTAAGAGCCGTTAAAAGACAATAACAAGGCCGAATATCCAACTGCAAGAGTTTTCCGACGAAAATAAAACGCTTTCTTTCTTCTTTTCTCTCTTTCTGCATACATATTAAACCTATTGCAGTACTGAAATTAGTTTAATAAGGGATATACGTAAATATATTTTTTAAAGCCAGGTCATTCACCTCTCATTAGATATGGCGCAATAAAAGAACCATCAACATATAACACCCATTACGGTTGCGAGTTAGCAGATATTTATTATAACATGAACCCTACTTGCCCTAGGCATATAATATTAAATATAAGCAGTAAACCAACTACAAACTATACACACACACGCAACCATGCGGGGCAACACACACACATACAGCTTACTCAGTAATTCACGTTTAATTGAATATGAATAGACCGAAATATAATGGCGCATCGGAGAGTGTACAATAGTTTATTCTCGGCCAGTCTTAGTCTGCCAGTTTAGTTTGGCAATCAGGTGGGCTATGACGGTTACCCTGGTTTTCCTGCGTTTCTCCTCATTTCTGATTCGATCTCGCAGGGAATCTCCGAGCATAGCCGTCTCCATTGCCCTTTACGATACATAATTCAATATCTAGATAATAATTCAATTCTGAAGTGCCGACAACTAAAGCGCATTTGAATAGTCAAGATGAGTATGAAGCTACCCCCACGCCGGAATGCTCTACACAGAGGAGGCAGCGAGAACTTCTATTATAGTCTTTTATTTTTAAGTGTCATCTTGGTTAAAATAAAAGATACGATAATGAGCCAATTTTATAAATAGGCAAAAAAGCAACATCAAATTTCTTATAATATCCTGTTCTGTCTGGTCAGCATGGCACAAGCTGATTTTCCAGCAAATTGGGGAAGGCAATAATGTAATTTTTCTTTGTAAACCACTCGAATGAACCTACTGCTTGGTATGTATACTGTGGCTAAAGTACTAATAATTACCCAGTCCTATAAACACGACTTAACTCGGCAATCAGACCCTGGCAAGGGCTAAGTGTTCAACCATTGGTGAAATCACAATTGTGCAGATAAAAATAAACATTTATTACTACATCAAGTGAAAAACTCTTCATCATCATCAATTCAGCCAAAAGACATCCAATGCTGGACATAGGCCTCCCCCAAGGATTTCCAACAAAGCTTGTGGGACCTACCAGCACTGCGCTTTTGCGGAACGCGGTCGTCACTCGAGACCTTTTCTGCCCCATCGGGCATCGGTCCTACGAGCTATGTGCCCTGCCCTGCAAATCCTCCAAAATAGGAAAATCTCTTATTAGAGACAAACCTCGGTATTAAATGAATAAAATAAAAAATATTATAACGAAATCATAAACTGACCTCGACCTCGTACGTTCGAAGGAAGCTGCTCGGGTTCATGTTAACAAATATAATAGTAATACTACTATTGTATTGTATACTACTCAGCCCATAGATAATCCACTGTAAGTCGGGTCAGTAAATAAAAAAATAGTAAAAATTAGTAAGTAAATAAAAAATAAAAAAATAAATATTTTTGTTGAACGCCACATTACAAAAACCGCTACTATATTTCCATCTATGTGCCAATCAATAGTAGTAATATGAAGTATACCTTCTGTTGTGCGCATCTTTTTATCCGTATGGTGATGGTGGTGGTGGTGGTATTAGTGGACACAAATACCGCCTAAACCCGAAGTAATTATGGATTGCACATATCCTAAAGCATATCTTCGGAATCAAAATATCTTATCTTTTGTTTTAATAAAAAAAAAGAAATCTATGTACTAGGTATTTAAAAATTCACGAACACAAATGACACCCAGACTCAGGGCACTACTAACCCCTTGACCAACTGATGCACTTAACATCAGGTAGAATGTGATCATGTGTTATTTCTGTAGTGAAAAAAAAAACAAATGACTATCTGCGTCTGTGCAGTCATAATACTCGTATGACATCATCCGATGATCCCACTAAGGCGTGGTGTATTAAAGTGTTGAAAAACTAGACAATATTGGTTTATTAAATACTAAAACCCATTGACTTATTCATCATAACCCGTGAGGTGACGGATTTAGAACACATAGTGTCACCACTCCATTCCATGCGGAGGGTGTCGTAAGAGCCGACAAAAGGAAATAACAAGGCCGGAAACCTAGTATAGTTATTTTTTTTTTATTAACCTAGGGTGGTTCACTGTGTATGTTACCGCCTAACTGCGTGATTTATAAACCGATTGGGAAAATTCGAAACGTCGGGTATTAAATAATGGAAAATACACGCGATAAATCCGTTAAAAAATAACAATTTCAACCTTCTAAAGTTACAGGTGAAACCGCAGGCAAAGGTTAGTTTCAATTAATGTCCAAAACCAGAGCCAAGCTCTTAATCAATCATTGCACAAAATGTCACGGCCATCTTGGAACGTGTTTATAAAATTAGGCAATCATTAATGCTTCATATCATTATAACTCCTGGCTGAAGAATATTTTTGCAAGTATAAAAGGTTTTAAAGCTCTTAGTGAACAAAGTACAATTTCTTGCAATGATAAAAGGTTATTTAAGGACCTAATGAATATAGTACAATTTTCTTTTGTTATAAACTCAAACTCTAAAGGAACTTTATTTACTTAGGTTTAATCACAAACCTCTTATAAATCGTCATAGTTACAATTACCATCATCATCTTACGGTCCCTGTCCCACAAAAGGTGGTAGTCTCCACACACACCTATCAGTCGTCATACCTACATTCACACCTTTCATACACAAGTCCTCACTCCAACAATCCATCCATCTCCCTTGATCACCCACAACTCCTACGGCCATGCTGAAACTACCACCGGTTCGGAAAGCTGCTCTACAGAGAAGAGCCGGCAAGAAAATCTGTAGTGGCATTTTTTTTCAAATTAATGGTCTTGTTTACAAAAAGCACTAAACAGCATAGTGAGAGCAAGTTCGCCAGATGAGACAAACACGTTTAAGCAATGAATGACGAATAGGCCTTGACAGGGCCAATCAAAAAACAAATCAGCGAATAAAGGTCTCCATTGCGTCATTGCTCACACTTGTATTAAAGACCGAGGTTTAAATCGTGCGTGTGGTGCCAGAATTATAATACAGAATCCTGAGTAGGCAACTAAAGAAACGCAATAAATAAATAAATATCCTTGGACATTTCACACAACGCCATCTCGTCCCAAGCTAAGCAACTTAATGCTTGTGTTAAGGTAACGAGATGGATGATAAACTACTAAAATACATTTTTTTTTGTAAATACATACATATTATAGATAGAAATGACACCCAGACTCCGAGCCAGTGCCTCTGGTTTAGACAAAGACACTTGCCCGACTCCGGAATCGAATCCAGGACCCGTTGATCCAAAGGCGGCACATCTAACCACTAGACCAACCACTGAACCAGGCCGTCTAGCCAGCGTAGGTCAGTAGACTAGGCCCTCCATCAATTGGGAGAGTGGTTGGTAATTTATGGGAAATGAGAAAAAATGACGACGAAATGACGACGATGGTAACTAAAGTATTCCAAAGGATCTTTTAACGTCTTCGAAGATTCTTTTTCACCTCATCTATAACGTTTGCTCTTATCTATACGAATATATAAAGCTGCAGAGTTTGTTTGTTTGTTTGTTTGTTTGTTTGTTTGAACGCGCTAATCTCAGGAACTACTGGTCCGATTTCAATGTTAGATAGTCCATTTATCGAGGAAGGTTATAGGCTATATTTTATTTCAAAGGAATTAGGGATCCGTATGAAAATTGCGAATTTGTAACCCAAGGTGTAAAATCGAAAACCTATTTATGCGTGCGCTGCAAGAACTATTGACAATAGAACAAAATGAAGTACTACGAGTTTGTAGGTCTTATTAAAATCTACAAAAAAGTCAGCGAGAGCACATACCTTACTATCATAGTTTAGTCACAATAGGTCGAAGCCGCGCCCAGAAGCTAGTTTGTAAAATATGCGGAATTTATTTGAAGCGAATTCCTTCACAATAATAATTTTCGGGATTAAAAATATTCATTTCAGGCCCTCACAGTGCTTAATGTGTAATTAGATTTTTTTAAATTCAAGATTCTTTTCATAAAACAGGTCATTGATCTTTTGTTTTTGACACCGAAAGCTGCACTGTTCATGTGTCAAATACAAACCAGACCACAGAACTAGGAGATTCCCATTCTATCGATCATTCACTTATCACCTCTCGGACAACACCGCCGTCTAGACCAATGTCCAGTTTACCATTATGACGCACCGCCGTCCTTAATTAAGTGTTTAATTTAAAATACACAGGCGAGTTTTCAAGAATCCCGTTCGCCTTGGCCACTATTTCCTACTTGACCACTGTTTGCGCCAATGTACATGCACTGTCTAGCACCGCTATTAATACAATTATAGAGATATCTTCCTCTACGAATAAACTAACTGATAGAAATCTATTTATTTGTATCGACTAATACATGATCTATTGCTGAAACTCTATCTTCACCTACAGATAAACTACATAACTGATAGAAATCTATTTATTTGTATCGACTAATACATGATCTATTGCTGAAACTCTATCTTCACCTACAGATAAACTACATAACTGATAGAAATCTATTTATTTGTATCGACTAATACATGATCTATTGCTGAAATTCTATCTTCACCTACAGATAAACTACATAACTGATAGAAATCTATTTATTTGTATCGACTAATACATGATTTATTGCTGAAATAAAGGTAACTTTATTTACGTAGGTTTTATCATCAAATTCTTATATATCGTCACATTTAAAATCACCCGTATATACGTTTGACCTTTGTGCCATGCTAACTGGTAGTCTCCATACAGGCCTATCGGTCGTCTTATCTACATTCACACTATCATACACATTTCGTCATTCTTACAATCCATCCATCTCTTTTGATCGCCAACAATCCTTGCGTCCACCAACATTCATGCTGAAACTACCACCGGATCGGATTGCTGCTCTGTAGTTTTCTGAGTCAGGGCTCTCAATAACATGTTGACGACACGGTTGGCGCAGTGGTTGAGCGATCGACTGCTGCGCAGTATGTCGCGGGTTCGACCCCGCACGGAAGAAATATTTGACCTACGACCTACAAGTATTTGTTCCAGGTCTGGGTGTTTTCTATCTATAATATGTATGTATTTACAAAAAAAAATGTATTTAAGTAGTTTATCATCCATCTCGTTACCATAACACAAGCATTAAGTTGCTTAGCTTGGGAAAGGATGGCGTCGTGTGAAATGTCCAATGATATTTATTTATTTAACAATAGGAGGGATAATATTGAGAAAATCAAATCATCAGATAAATAAATAAAATAAATAAAAAAGCCTTTTATTTCTTCCAGAAAATGCTAGTTAACAAGTTTTTGTAGTATTTACCTATTTTATTAAAAATTTATTCTGTAAGAACCCCTCTGCAGGTAAAGGCCTCCTCCAAATTGAGCCAGTTTTCTCTGGATTGTGCTGTTTGTGTCCAGTTTGGACCCGCTATGCGTTGGATTTCGTCCTCCCATCTGGTGCACGGTCTCCCTTTCCTTCTTTTTCCCGCTGGCCCCCTCCATTCTGTCACTCTTTTTGTCCATCTTTGGTCTTGCAACAGTTTTTTCGTTGTGGGTAGTTTGAATTGTGAGCATTACATTTTTCTGGCTCTTACATATTTATTAATTAAAATTCAAAGTCTTTATTTATTCAATAAATTTAATGTATATAAATATTAGAAACTAATTATAGTACCTGCTAGCCAAGAAGTTTATCACTTTACATCTACACTACACATTGTCAGTTTTCATCAATTTGCAATGGATTCTGTAAAAGAAACCTTGGACCACTTGAAGGACAGCTTCCACAAGCGAATGGCTGCTTTTGAGGAGGAACTGCACAGCAAACCAGGTACCTCTTCCAATACTGGGAGTAGCTTGGCTACAGAGTTTGCCAATTTCAAGAATTTCACTGTGCAAGCCCTTAGCACCTTACAAGACCAAATCACACTTATTGACAGTGGCCTAGATTGCTTGGAAATGAGGGGAAGACGGAAGATGTTGCTGTTACATGGTCTCCCTGAAGCTAAAGATGAAAATCTTCATAATGTTGTGGTACAGTTGGTTCGAGAGGGGCTGAATGTTGCAGAATTTTCCACCACTGATATAAAGCGATGTCATCGGTTGGGGCGCACCAAATCAAGTGGCAGGTCTCGCCCAGTTGTCTGCAAGTTCCAGGGGGTGGCCACACGGGACAAGATTTGGTTCTTAAAATCAAAGCTCAAGGGCAGTGGTAAAACAATTTCTGAGTTTCTGACTAGGGTGCGTCACGATGCTTTTATGTTGGCTCGTGAAAAGTTTGGTGTCACCAAATGCTGGACCCGAGAAGGTGTCATATTTGTACAGGCGGTCAACGGTCAGCTGCATCGGGCCACTACTGTCTGTGAGGTCAAGAACATCGCCCAAAAAGTTCTCTCAGCACCCGTGCCTGAGGTACCGGAACCCGTGGTTGTCTCCACACCCGTCAAAACCTCCAAGCCAAAGCGTACCGGAACAAGAAAATGATCGATCGCACCATTAATATAAAAAACGACGTGCTGTAGGTGTTGTTGTTCATTCCATTTGTTTTCTTTTGCGAATGTATCTGTCTCCATAAATAATGTCTATGACACACGTTGATGTAGTTGAAGGTACTTAAATACTTGCGTAATGTGATAGCCCATAATTTTAAGATCACTTTTATAATGTAGGTTACTTTACTTTTATTTCAACTTCGTTGTTTGACGTTTGTCATTTTGACATAATTATTTTGTTTTTTCATCAGTCTCTCATCAATCAGTCTCGTCGTTCACTACAATCGTTCTAATAGGCAATTAGTGACCTACTTTTGCCAGTACAGTATGTTGTCTTATTTTGTTGTAACTGTGTGTAGTTATATCCTGTTTTTAAATATTTTTGCAAATCTTGGCTAGTTGTTACTTATTTATTAAGTGTATAGGTACTTATAGCGTATAAGGATTATTTTGATATTTATTTATAACTTCTTATTGTATTCTAAGTATGTCTATTTGCAGTAGTAACAGTGATGATTTTCGTTCCGCTGATGAAAGTGGTGACAGTTTTGTCAGTGTACCATCGCTGACAGAAACTTTGACTTCTACTTTTTCCGATGTCCCCAAAAACTTTAATGCAGTCCATATTAATGCTCAAAGTATCCCGGCACACTTCCCCGATATGCTGGCCAGCTTTAACTGTAAGAACATACATGCAATACTTATTTCGGAGTCATGGTTAAAACCATGCCTGCCAACAATTTCCTATACAATCCCTGGTTTTAATCTCATTCGAAACGATCGCGCTGCTGGTAGGGGTGGTGGTGTTGCTATTTATCTTCGTACTAATATTCTCTTTGCAATCACTGATATGTCAGCACAACCACCTCCACAAAATGCAGGCGAACATCTTTTTATTGAAATATTTCTCCATAATACGAAAGTTCTTCTTGGTGTGTTTTACTGCCCTTCATCAAATATTGACTATTTCTCCTCTTTCGACCAGCTTCTTGAAAAGCTGACCCCCTCCTACAGTCATACTATTATCTTAGGCGACTTTAATACATGCCTACTTCAACGCAATTCCCGTACTTCTAGATTTCAATCTACTATAGCTTCTTATAACCTTTCAACCCTCCCACTTGGTGCTTCCCATCACTTCCCTAACTGTGCTCCTTCACTTCTCGACCTTATTCTTGTTTCCTCTCCTTCGTTTGTAGCCAAGCACGGTCAGTGCTCAGCTGATGCTTTCTCTTACCATGACTTGATTTTCCTTTCCTATAAAGTCCGACCTCTGAAAGCCAAATCCAAGATCCTTATGCAGCGTAATTTTAGTGGTATGAAATTGGAGGAACTTCGTAAGGATGCTGCTGAGATTGACTGGACTCCAGTAATCACGACCAATTGTATAGATAATAAAGTTAATGGGTTTACATTACTTCTAACTCAATTATATAATAAGCATGCCCCTATTAGGGCAATAAAAATTAAACACTTGCCGGCTCCATGGCTTACTGATGATATTAAGAAATTGATGGCGAGAAAGAATGCTCTTAAGAGCAAATATAAGGCTAGGCCCACGCATAATAATCGGGAAAAATACGTGGCAATAAGAAATCACTGCAATAAGGCGTGTAGAAATGCGCAACGCCAACATATCCATGAATCAGTTCAGAACGGAGACCCATCAAAAGTATGGAAATTCCTTCGCTCAATGGGAGTCGGTAAATTAAAACAAGATGCAATTCCTAAAACGATTAATATTGATTTACTCAATAAACATTTCTCATCTTCGTCCAACTTTGATGGGACCACCAAGAATAATACACTGAACTACCTGTCATCGTTACCGACACCCGGATCTTCCAGTTTTGTGTTTAATCAATTTTCCGATTGTGATGTTAAGAAGAGCATAGAATCAATTACATCAAATGCCGTTGGCAGTGATTGTGTTAGCCGCAATATGATCCTCCCTATCCTAAATGAAATCCTACCAATAATCACCCACATCCTGAATCACTCCATATCCCTTGGTGTTTTTCCATCTATCTGGAAAGAAGCTCAAATAACGCCTCTTCCCAAAAAATCGAATCCAAAGCTTTTTTCCGACCTGCG
This sequence comes from Clostera curtula, assembly GCA_905475355.2. Classification (NCBI taxonomy): domain Eukaryota; kingdom Metazoa; phylum Arthropoda; class Insecta; order Lepidoptera; family Notodontidae; genus Clostera; species Clostera curtula. The sequence goes on along the minus strand of FR997816.1, from coordinate 11,032,984 downwards.
CCCAATTTCCATCCTTCCTTTCCTGTCCAAAGTCCTTGAACGCCTTGCCTACAATCAACTCTCCAATTTCCTCAACAAAATTCGGGTACTCAACCCCTACCAATCTGGCTTTCGGCCCGGCCACAGCACAGTCACTGCCCTCGTGCATATTACAGATGACATAAGGTTAGCAATGGAAAAAGGCAATCTTACTTTACTTACGTTGCTAGATTTTAGTAACGCCTTTAACACCGTTGACTTTGATATACTAATCGGCATACTCCGCTCGCTTAACATATCTCCAACGGCTATTGATAACATACATGCAATACTTATTTCGGAGTCATGGTTAAAACCATGCCTGCCAACAATTTCCTATACAATCCCTGGTTTTAATCTCATTCGAAACGATCGCGCTGCTGGTAGGGGTGGTGGTGTTGCTATTTATCTTCGTACTAATATTCTCTTTGCAATCACTGATATGTCAGCACAACCACCTCCACAAAATGCAGGCGAACATCTTTTTATTGAAATATTTCTCCATAATACGAAAGTTCTTCTTGGTGTGTTTTACTGCCCTTCATCAAATATTGACTATTTCTCCTCTTTCGACCAGCTTCTTGAAAAGCTGACCCCCTCCTACAGTCATACTATTATCTTAGGCGACTTTAATACATGCCTACTTCAACGCAATTCCCGTACTTCTAGATTTCAATCTACTATAGCTTCTTATAACCTTTCAACCCTCCCACTTGGTGCTTCCCATCACTTCCCTAACTGTGCTCCTTCACTTCTCGACCTTATTCTTGTTTCCTCTCCTTCGTTTGTAGCCAAGCACGGTCAGTGCTCAGCTGATGCTTTCTCTTACCATGACTTGATTTTCCTTTCCTATAAAGTCCGACCTCTGAAAGCCAAATCCAAGATCCTTATGCAGCGTAATTTTAGTGGTATGAAATTGGAGGAACTTCGTAAGGATGCTGCTGAGATTGACTGGACTCCAGTAATCACGACCAATTGTATAGATAATAAAGTTAATGGGTTTACATTACTTCTAACTCAATTATATAATAAGCATGCCCCTATTAGGGCAATAAAAATTAAACACTTGCCGGCTCCATGGCTTACTGATGATATTAAGAAATTGATGGCGAGAAAGAATGCTCTTAAGAGCAAATATAAGGCTAGGCCCACGCATAATAATCGGGAAAAATACGTGGCAATAAGAAATCACTGCAATAAGGCGTGTAGAAATGCGCAACGCCAACATATCCATGAATCAGTTCAGAACGGAGACCCATCAAAAGTATGGAAATTCCTTCGCTCAATGGGAGTCGGTAAATTAAAACAAGATGCAATTCCTAAAACGATTAATATTGATTTACTCAATAAACATTTCTCATCTTCGTCCAACTTTGATGGGACCACCAAGAATAATACACTGAACTACCTGTCATCGTTACCGACACCCGGATCTTCCAGTTTTGTGTTTAATCAATTTTCCGATTGTGATGTTAAGAAGAGCATAGAATCAATTACATCAAATGCCGTTGGCAGTGATTGTGTTAGCCGCAATATGATCCTCCCTATCCTAAATGAAATCCTACCAATAATCACCCACATCCTGAATCACTCCATATCCCTTGGTGTTTTTCCATCTATCTGGAAAGAAGCTCAAATAACGCCTCTTCCCAAAAAATCGAATCCAAAGCTTTTTTCCGACCTGCGCCCAATTTCCATCCTTCCTTTCCTGTCCAAAGTCCTTGAACGCCTTGCCTACAATCAACTCTCCAATTTCCTCAACAAAATTCGGGTACTCAACCCCTACCAATCTGGCTTTCGGCCCGGCCACAGCACAGTCACTGCCCTCGTGCATATTACAGATGACATAAGGTTAGCAATGGAAAAAGGCAATCTTACTTTACTTACGTTGCTAGATTTTAGTAACGCCTTTAACACCGTTGACTTTGATATACTAATCGGCATACTCCGCTCGCTTAACATATCTCCAACGGCTATTGATTGGTTTCGTAGTTACCTGCTTGGGCGCCGCCAACGTATACGCATCGACGATAACTTTTCTTCGTGGTGTGATATTAGTGCTGGCGTTCCACAGGGTGGCGTGCTATCTCCATTACTCTTCGCAATTTTTATCAATTCTATATCCTTTCGACTACAGTCTTCCTACCACCTTTATGCAGATGATCTTCAAATTTATACACATGCTCCTCCTGCCACACTATCGGAGGCAATTACTTCAATAAATACTGACCTTCACCGGATAAGTCATTGGAGTAAAAGTTATGGCCTAAAAATTAATCCGTCCAAGACTCAAACAATGATCATCGGCAGTCCTAATATGACTTCTCGAATCGATTGGGCTCAAACACCACAAATTTGTTTTGAAGGAGTGATTATACCATTTACTGATAAAGTAAAAAATCTTGGACTTGTCATCGATAGTAATTTAACATGGGTCCCACAACTCCAAGAAATTAGTCGTAAGATTTATGCGTCTGCTAGTGCTCTACGGCGACTTAGGAACTTTTTACCTATTGCCACTAAAATTGCGCTTGCTCAATCCCTCCTACTTCCTATCCTTGACTATGCTGACGCCAGCTACCCCGATGTTACTGAGGAGCAGCTTAATAAGCTTGAGCGACTTCAGAACTTTTGTATACGATTCATATTTGGTTTGCGCAAATATGATCATGTCTCAGAATCTCGTATTAAGCTCAAGTGGTTGCCAATCCGCCATCGCCGGGATCACCATATGTTATCTCTACTTTACAATATTCTTTTTAATCCCACCACCCCTTCATATCTCTCGGAACGTTTTGACTTCCTTAATGACACGCATAATAGGCTTTTGAGGTCGTCGGAGAACTTAATTTTGAGTGTGCCAGTGCATTCCACAAAATTTATGGACAAATCATTTGTAGTCCGTTCTGTCCGTTTGTGGAACGCACTGCCCTTACATATTAGACAGTCCCAATCGCTTTCTTTATTTAGAGAATCAGTAAAAAACCATTTCCTTACAATAACAAGTCACTCATGTTGAAGTTAATAAACACTGTAACATATTTAATCGTTCATCAACAATTTGTACTTTTATTTTTATTATAATATATATTTTTGTATATATTATACGATATGTATGTATATATAATATTATATTTAGTATTTAATGCTGACATATAACGATCCCAACAACAGTATTTGCGCAAAATTTCTTGTAATAATGTGTTGGTTGCCTGGAAGAGATTGCTTTTTAGTGATAAGGCCGCCAATTGTATGTGTTAAATTAAATTTCTCTTGTAAACCATGTTAATGTCGCAATTATACAATAAAGTGTTATCTATCTATCTATCTATCTATCTATCTATGTGTCCAGCCCATTTCCATTTTAATGCAAGAGCTTGTGCTAAAGCGTCTGCTGCTTTTGTGATGGTGCGTATTTTTGTATGCCTTATTTTATGTGTTCTTTTTATGTTTAGCATACTCCGCTCCATTCCTCGCTGGCACGTTATAATTTTATTTTTAATATTTTTGTTGAACTTCCATGTCTGACAAGCATAGGTCAGACATGGTATAAGGCAAGAGTTCATAACCTTTGTCTTTAGCTTGATTGGCATGTTGCTCTTAAATATTTCTTTAAGGCTCCAGTACTTGTTCCATGTTAGCTGTGCTCTGCGCTCAATCTCTAGGTAGTTGTTTCGTCTGTCTAAGCTTATTTGCTTGCCTAGATAAATGTATTTATCGGTGTATTGTAGAAGCTCTTTGTCAACGTATATTTGTACCTTGGTGCTGTTGGTCATTACCATAGTTTTAGAGAGGTTCATCTCCATTCCAGCGAGCTTGCTAGCTTTGTTTAGGGACTCTACCATGTACTGTAGTTCTTTTCCTTTCTCTGATATTAGCACCAAATCGTCAGCAAAACGTAGGTGGTTTAAATATTTATTTCTTATTTTTATTCCGCATCCATTCCAGTCAAGTTTGCTTATTATCGACTCTAGTATAGCTATAAATAGTATAGTTGAGAGTGGGTCCCCCTGTCTTACGCCTCTCTTTATAGGGAACCAGGGACCGGCTGTTTCTAGTTTAACTCTACTAAGTTAATAGTTTAAAGTTCTAAGTTTAATCATCAGATACATAGTTAAATTAAATACTAATCCGTGTTCATGTGATGACGGATTTAATCGGTGCGGGGATCGAACTGGGTGTCATTTGTGTTCGTGAATTACATGTTTGTCATCATGATGAACACCCGCGATACAGGTTATATATACCTAGTGCAGGGGATTTCGTTTTTTAATTTAAAAAAAAGATAAGATAGTTTGATTCCGAAGATATGGCTTAGGATTTGTGCAATCCATAATTACTTCTGCTTTATGCTGCTACATTTCATCATTTCAGCCCATAGAAAACCCACTGCTGAGATTGGCTTCCTCCAAGTTAGGGTAGGGAATTTACACCAGAGTCGTATTTTTTTATCTGTGACTCGAATGCTCTTGACCTTAAGCTTGCGTGATTGAAAGCAATTCAAGGAAATGCCCTGTCGCGCACCGTCTCACATACATACACAGTAAAATTGCTTGGCGCCGGACTTAGATGTGAGGGTGGACCATTAGATCCCACCTATTTCACATTGGGTATTTTAAATCAGTCACCATACGGATAAAAAGATGAAACTGTCGATAACATAGCCACCTACCCGTCTGGCCAACAAGGCACAGTAGGCTAATGACCCTCCATGTAATTGGAGGAGGCCCGTCTCAGCAGAGGGTCATGTATGGGCTGAGTAGTACTACTACGACCCGCTGTTAAGTCGGGTCTCCTCCAGTTACATGGAGTGTAATAATCCTACTGTGCCATGCTGGCCAGACGAGTTGGCACAGGGTTTCTTATCAAGTTTTCCTTCTCTTGTGGCTAGGTTATCGGACTTGACATTTCTCTTTGTCAGCTTTTACGACACCCTTAGGGTGGAATGAGGTGGACTAATTAGTAACAGTAAATACTGATATGTATTTTGAACCTCCAAAATATTATTTACTAGCGGCATCGCACGGGTGGACATTATTTTATAAATTTTTCTTTCAATGAAAATAGCCTACATTAATCAGTGATAATGAAGCATTAAAATGCTGAAAGAATTTGTAAAATCGGTGTAGTACTTTTTGAGCCAATTCGTTACAAACATACTTACTTACGTACTAATCTTTCCTCTTTAAAATATTATTATTTTAAAGATAAAACCTCGACAGGACCCGGAAGTTAGGGTGGTGATCTTATCGATAACGTTTAAACGATATGGAAGACATTCGTTAGCGGCACACTGCTAATTATTGCGTAAACATAGGTTTAAGGATATTTTGACTCGGTAAAAAATATTAACGATGTCGACAAGAAAAATGTCGATATTTTTCATCGCATTTTTAGTTTGTACCACAATCAATTTGTTAGTATTTATTAGTAGTTTCCGGTGCTATTGAAAATTTATAAAGATTTCAAGTTCATTTATCAACCATCTTTCTACAAATTGTTGAATTTCAATTGAATTTATGGACATCATAGAATTTCTAGAATAGAAGATTTTGACATTTTCTTTAAATATTATGTAAGTATACAGAAAACAAGGACAATACGAAAATACTCGAATTTCACAAATATGTAGTTGGCTTCACGTAACACTTATCAGTTACATAAAAAACTATATTTATGATAACCTTTTAAATAAAGCACAACACTTTTATTCTTTAAACTTCTTCATTTCATTTTTATTATTATATGAGCTTATGAGTGGATAAATACTTGGAGACCTACTTCAGTTAAAGTGCGTGGTTTAGTTAATTTTTCTTTTTTCATGATCAATTGTAACTAATAATAAGGTTTCGTAACTCAAAATTTATACATAATAGGGAAACTTGTAATTGGCCTTATATTTGTTAAGTATTTCCTTGTAATTTTAGATTTGTTGGTTATTAAATAAATAAATTTAAGAACAAAACGATTTTAAATAAAGAATTATAGAATTAACTAGTGACCCGCCCTGGCTTCGCCCGTGCAAAGCGGGGGTGGGTTATACATATAAACCTTCCCCTTGAATCACTCTATCTATTAAAAAAAACCGCTTCAAAATCCGTTGCGTAGTTTTAAAGATTTATGCATACATAGGGACGGACAGAAGAATGCGACTTTGTTTTATACTATGTAGTGATAGTGATAGTGATTAGAATATACGTAAGTACGGAAGAGAACTGTAATAAAATTATAAATGCAAAGTGACTCGATTTGTAACTGACTATGTGTCTAACAATCAGAGCAGCAGTAATTAATTTTAAATTATTAAATAATTCAGTTTAAATTATTAACATTTTAAGTGCGTTATGAGGTCATAGAAATTTAAAACATCTTTATTATGAAAGATACACTAATCAAAATAAACAAAAATAAAAGCAAACGACTTTCTGCGCTATCAAAGGAAGATTGAAAGATACAAGATGTCAACGTTTAACTTAATATTAAAACAGGTTGAAGCAGAAATACAGGTTGTGCGTAAACTAAATAATGATAAGGTACACGAATCTTGAAAATCAACAAAATCTTGACGACGTAAAACAAATATTTAAATAAGCTCCTACGTAAATAGATGTTGACAAAAAGGCGGATACTCCACGTGAATACTTAATAACCAGTTGATATTTTATTAATATGTCTGCCATTCGAATAAATATTGTGTATTTTAGTACAGATGATAATAATGGTTATAGTTGGATATAAGTAGTTTCATATTTGTATTCAGAATGTAATTCGCAATAATATAATATGTATTGTGAATTTTGTGTGTTATTACATAAAATCCTATCGCTTTATTTTTGACAAGAGAACGGATTTTTTGTGTTTGCTGTTTCTTTTACAGTACTTATTTATTAAAATATTATAGAATGGATCTAAAGAAAATTCAAGGGCGGTTCTATTTATAAAAAAAAATTAGAAAAGTTTTACCAATATTTCTAACTTTTTAAAAATTATTTGATAAATTAGTTATATCATCTTATTTATCCAAAAAATATTTAAATGTATAATCAATAATGCCACTCGAGAACTATAAAAACCATATTTTTACCTACAAGTTTATCAAGGTCGCCTCATACTCATAATACCTGTTTAGACTCGATACGTACCGTTTTGCCATGATAGCGCGAACAAATCCTCATCGTGTAGCCATTTCAGCTCACTTATTATGGCAGACATATCAGCATCGAACGACATCAATACATGACAGCACAATGACACAAAACACTAAACGATTCACATCACTAGCACAAAAAAACGCGCGAAGTTATCCGTGGAATCCGTTTGATAGCTCAATACGTGGATTCCATTTTCAAAATTGTTCCAAAATCACTGAAAAACTGTCAATGCCATCGTCAAATCACTTATCGTGCTACAAATAGTTACGAAATGTCAAATTGACAGCTGACGATCGCGGGGTGAACGATCGACATGCGCGAGCGCAACGTGCAACGCGCGCGGCCAGTACAAACAGACTGGCCCGACTGGTTGGTTGTAAACAGATACCAGTTAGCGGGGGGGCTTGCGTTATCGATAACCTTAAGCACGAAAATCGACAAATAACATCACTAAAATCGCTACCTCGCGTGAAATTCGAAGGCCGCGAGATTTTTACGCTTTGATGTAAGGTTAATGTAACGATATTTTATTGTTAACCGGCATAACTACTTCGCTTAATTGTTATTTTGTAAGTTTACAACTTGTCGGCATAATTAAAAATTTGTTAAGTTTATAACATCGTTAATTATGTAGTGGTTGCTTTTTAAAGAAATTGTTTTCTGAGATCGGTGTGGGCAGCGAAACGATTAAGTATACGACTGTTATCGAAACATTTTATATTTATTCGATTATGTTTTCTTTGTGAAATATCCGATTGAAACTGACAGTTCCTACGTTGACACCTAATAAAATAAAAAGCCTATTAGAAAACAGATTAATAACCTTTTTGAAGTTATCAGATATAAGGGGTATCAAAATGGAATCGCTTGCCATATTAATTGTATTACGTAACAGATTATAATTGAAAACCTAGTACTTAAATCATTTTTCTTTTACGTTGGAAATCCTCAACGCCAGGTGGGTTATGCGGGACTCTGGGGCATGGAAAGAAAGATGGTAATTGCGCCCAACCTACCCACTAAAACCAACGGTGTCCTTCAACTGCCCAAAACAGGGCTACGGGTTTCACTCCCCGATAGGGAGCATGCTCCGGGACACTGATGGGATCTTGGCCCGCTTGTACAAGCAGGCCCAACGGTTTGATGGGAGCTCTGGACGCTCCCAAACCTATCGAGACGGGACATTGCACGTGCCTCCGTCAGGCGCCGGATGAAGCGGCGCCCGATTCTTACAATATTATAAAGAGTGTGATTGGTTGATCACACCAATGTCAGGAACGGCTGGTTCCTTAGATTAGCGTGATCAAACAAATAAATAAAAACAACGTAAAAAAATTGTGTTGAATAGCCCATTGATTAAATTTACTGTCGTATGGTTATGGGTTCAGAATACTTAGTGTCGCCACCCCATTCCACCCAGAGGGTGTCGGCAAGAGCCCCCACCCAGACACCCAGACTCAGAGCAAGTGCCTCTGGTTTACACAAAGACACTTGCCCGGCCCCGGCATCGAACCCGGGACCTCGCATCCAACCCCCTTTTTTTACGTTGGAAATCCTCGTGGATACCCGGCCGCTAAACGCCAGCCGGGTTATGTGGGACTCCGGGGCCCGGAAAGATGGTAGTTGCGCCCCAACCTACCCACTAAAACCAACGGTGTCCCTCAACTGCCCGCGACGGGGCCACAGGTTCCACTCCTCCAGATTGGGGGGCATCCAACCCCTAGACAAACAAGGACAAACAACTATTTCTAGACAATATAAAAGTTATGATTTCTTAGGTTTTCGCGATTATTACACATTGAAATTAAACACTTTTTGAACACTTTTTGACATGAAAAACAGACGCTCGACCAAATCTGCAGTTTGTGAGCACACATTCAACAAAACCAACCAAGTACATTCACTTTGATAGACCTCAAATCCTTGCCAAGGAAAATCATTACATTCCAAGAATGATCTGCGAGGCTATTGAGATTAAAAAACATCCAAATTTCAATAGAGAGGATGGTTGGCAAGTACCACTTGCCTGGGATCCAGTCATTAAATTGATCAAATCTCAAGCAAAATACTCATCTGCAAGACCTCTGGACACCGTGAGCGATTTCTGCGTGTTCATGCAACGTTATCAATAAAACAAAATTATAGGCGGTAGATTTTAACTGTTTCTTTGTACTTTTGAAGACAACTGTCATCTAGTCTCTCCCGCGACCACGACTGCTGCAAAGCATTCGAAACGTCGGGAATTAAATAATGTAATATACACGCGATAAATCCGTTAAAACGTGTTTTTTTTTCAAATTAAAAAAGTTTACCGAGAATCTTGAGTCTTACTTTATGACGTAACCACTCATTCTAATTTCGGTGTTCGGAAGATACTGTTTGACTAGAATTTATCTTATACTAGTGGCCCGCCCCGGCTTCGCCCGTGCAAAGCGGGGGTGGGTTATACATAAAAACCTTCCTCTTGAATCACTCTATCTATTTAAAAAAACCGCTTCTAAATCCGTTGCGTAGTTCTAAAGATTTAAGCATACATAGGGACGGACAGAAGAATGCGACTTTGTTTTATACTATGTAGTGAAGTTCAATTCCAACAAACATTGATAAGGCCGGTTATTTATTTTAAGATAGCGTCTTTCTATATCAACTGTGCTCGTTATAAATAAATGAAATTTTAATGTTTCTTTATTGTTCTTTTATACGCAAAGGTGACATACAGCCACACGAGGTGGTATGTCTGCTCACAGCGCCTACTACTACTACTCAGCCCATAAATGACTCCTGAGTCGGGCCTCCTCTCATCACAGTAATAAGCCTACTGTGCCACACTGGCCAAACGGGTTGGCACAGGGTTTCGTATCAAGTTTTCCTTCTCCTGCGGCTGGGTCCTTGTCGTTTCCTTTTGTCGGCGTTTACGACACCCTCATGATGGAAGGCTGGTGACAATATTTAATCTAAATCCGTCACCGTCGCCGCGGGGTGAAGCTAGTCAAAAAATAGCCTTATATCATCAGCTACCTGTCAGTGAAAACCCCGTCAAAATCGATCCTGCCGTTCCAGAGATTAGCCGGAACAAGCAGACAGACAGACAGATAGACAAAATATTTAAAAAATGTCATTGTAGTCTATGTACTTACTGTATAGACACACTTACGCATTTAGTAAAAAGTGGTTATTTAATTATTACAAACAGACACTCCAATTTTATTTATTTGTGTATCTATTTAGAGATAACCAAAATTAAGAATCAAACAACAAAAAAGAGCCGGTGGCCTTGAAACAGGTGAACTGCTTTTGATAAAACATGGCTAAGAACCAGGGACACAGATTGAACTTTCAATTAAAAAAAAAGCATCAGAATCGATCCATTCTTTATGAGCCACAGCCCACAACCCACACTTCTGAGGGTGACGTAAGAGAGCTGAAGGCGAGACGCGGCCGCAAGTAAAGGACAATTTGCCATCCCACCTGGCCAGTATAGCACAGAAGACTCAGTCATGTATGGAGTGTGATGAGTGTGGCTTTCTTTATTTTCGGTTCTCATCTGACGGAACATGGGTCTCGTATGATCGGTCGCGTAACGCCAAAACACACAAATGTATGATAAAACATTCAACCTTTCACACCTAACCGATGATGCGTTAGTGTGTCGAGCGTACAGCGTCATACATTTGTCCGTTTTGACGTTCATGCGCGTCATTCGTGAAGTATTTTCCGTCCGATGTGAACCGACCCTTAAGCAAAACTAAGATTACTCTACACAACACCTAGCAATGGGAAAAGCTTTTGTGCAATAGGAAATTATTCCAACACGGAAATCCCCAACGACCGATGACTCACAGTATTCATTCAAGCGAACGCGCGACGCTGACAAAATAATAGTTTAATGTAAGTTTGTATAAGATAAACGTAAATTATTATAATGTGCTTTAATAACTATTCAATTGGACTTTAAAACTAAAATGCACGTCGTCCCCTATTGTAAGGGTCCAAAAATATACCCGCATAAAATGAACAGGGACAAGATAAGAGTTAACTGCGTGGTTCGTTTTTTGGGTATCTTTAAACAAAGATAAACAAGTTGATGATAATAAACTTAATACTTCCGTGTTGTGATAGATTAATAATACACAACGTCACCAACCCATACCAAACTCAGCATGTTGTAAGTCAGTTCACTTAGCCGCAAGAGAAGGATAACTTGATGCAAACACTGTGCCAACCCGCCCTGCCAGCGTGGCACAAATCTGTCTTAGCCCGGCCTAAAAATGACAATCTAAAAAGAGCAAATACAGTTTCTTACCTTATCCTTCCTTATCCTTATCATTATCCTTGGACATTTCACACAACGCCATCTCGTGCCAAGCTAAGCAACTTAATGCTTGTGTTATGGTAACGAGATGGATGATAAACTACTTATATACATTTTTTTTGTAAATACATACATATTATACATAGAAATGACACCCAGACTCCGAGCCAGTGCCTCTGGTTTAGACAAAGACACTTGCCCGACCCCGGCATCGAACCCGGGACCCGTTGATCCAAAGGCGGCACATATAACCACTAGACCAACGAGGCTCTTCTCTGTAGAGCTACATTCCGAACCTTTGTATGTATGTATGGTAATTTCTCAATTTTATCCTACTGTTTGACTTGTCAAAAGAGCTCTTATGTGCCAACTTGATTAAATGAGTTTATATTCTAAATCCGTTAGCACATGAATTCCCTCTTTAATTAAACAACTAGCTTAAAACAGCATGCGTTCCTGCGGCACTAACTAAAATAAATTTGAAGGAAAGACATACTCAATTTTTTTTTGTACCGAGATCTTCGTGGATTCTGCTGAAGATCATGATCAAATGCATAGTTTACGATTCTTTAAAGGACAACATTTATTTTTCTTTATAAAGATAGATAATAAACGGTTTCACATCAAATGCCATTGTCCGTAACGTAATAAGGCTTAACCTGTATGGCGGCTAAATTATGTATGTATGAAAAACATGTTAGTTTAGTTAGTTAGTTTAGCTTGCGTAGTTGATCATGTTTTTCATAGATGTCAGTTCACCGTCGCGTCGGTGGACGCACATGTAAGAAAAACATGCTCAACTGTGCAAGCTAAACTAAACTAACTTACTTTAGCTGGCGGTGGACGTTCGGTTTTACTTTTGTTGTAGAACATAACAGTTACGTAAACCTACTTAAAACTGAACCATCTTCTAGTTTTATGTGGAACCGCAGTTCTCAGCTTTCTAATGCAGGCAATTAACTCATTGTCTCTACTACTTTCTTAATATACATTAAAACTACGGTTACAGGGGATAATATAAACTCTATTGCCGTCCAGACGACATTCAGTCAGCATTCCCTCCTAAAATTTGGAGGAGGCCCGAGTTATTTGTGTGGGAAAAATGTGAAGGTTTTTGCCGAGGTATCTCCCACCAGTCCGTTTGTGACCATGGTTGGTGCAGTCTACGTCGAAACATAAGGCAAGTTAGCACTCATACACACGAACGGCATGTTGTCAACGACACAGACAACTGCACTCGCCGCTGCACTTGTCTGTGTCGTTGACATCATGCCGTTCGTGTGTATGGGCACTAAAGGACGTCTTGTTGGTCTAGCGGTGGACCACGGATGCCCGGTTCGATTCCGGATTCAGGCAAGTGTCTTTGTGTAAACCAAAGGCACTTGTTCTGAGTGTGGGTGTAATTTGTGTCTGTGAATTTCATGTTTGTAAACTGCGCGATACAGGTTATACCTAGTAGAGGGGTTTCGCTTATATGTATCAAAAATACAACAACAAACTATGTTATGTCCGCCATTCAGACCTGTTTTTCCTTCTCTCGTGGCTAGTGCTCTTATGACACCCTCAGGACAGAATGCGGTGGTGACACTTTGTTTTCTTAATACGTCACTACACCGACAAGATTAGTACACAGATTACTAAGCAAACGCCATATTTAAGTAATTAAAAATCGGATCAGAAAAACTATACCTACTAGTTATTCCTTCATCTAATATATAAAATTCTCGTGTCACAGTTTTCGTTGCCATACTCCTCCGAAACGGCTTGACCGATTTTGATGAAATTTTGTGAGCATATTGAGTAGGTCTGAGAATAGGACAACATCTATTTTTCATCCCCCTAAATTTAAAGGGGGGGTGTCAAAAAAAAATTGTTTATTTTTTAGAGAAAATTTTTTGCTTTTATTTTTTTAAGATTCAGCATAAAAAAATACAAACAACCCTAAATTTTCACCCCTCTACGATCAACCCCTATTTAGTTACATGGCAAAACAACGTTTGCGATAGGAGATGTTGTATAGATAGATTGAGTCATCAAGATATCTCTGGAACCACAAGAACTAGAAGGTTGCGCGGGGGTTGCACGTGGTGGGGTTGCGCTGGGTGGGAGTTGCGCGGGGAAGGGGGTTGCGCGGGGGATGGTTAATTATTTGGCAAAACAACGTTTGCCGGGACAGCTGGTACTTTATAATAATTAAAAAGTATGTATAAATAAAGGCGCTATGGCGCTCTTTAGGAGAGGCCTATGTCCAGCAGTGGACTAATGTGGGCTGATGATGATATAAATAGAGCGTATCCCTTTCTAAAGGTCACTTTCTTACCCCCTAAGAAGGAATCAAAATCCTTTATAATTACGCAAATAGCGAAATTGCTTTGCTGTATTACCTTGGAAGGTATTCTTTCTACGGGCTTTTAAAAGCAAGTTGTATTTTTCAAGTAATGAAATGAAATGCAAATCAGGGAAATGCTTTCAACCGCAATTAAATTTCCTTTGGTCTCTCTGATTTTTCTTTGTGTACGAATCCGATATAGATTATACTCCAGGAGGCAGTCTTATCACTTTACAAAAGGAAATATTCTATAACACTTAAATTTTTACATCTCCACTGGTCGCAAATAATTCTCTGCCCTTCTCTACTATCAGCTGACATCGCCCCATTTTGCAGATGTGACGCCTAGGGCCATGGGTCCTGGCGGGCAAGTGTCTTTATGTAAACCAGAGGCACTTGCTCCGAGTCTGGGTATCATTTTTGTTCGTGAATTTCCTGTTTGTAAACTTCCCACGCAATAAGGTTTAAGGGCCTCCGCGCATTATGCGACCAGGCCAATTAATTCTTCTACGATGTATATAGCTGCGCGCATTACGAGGCCAGGCCGCGCGGCCAAGTTTTGGTCGCGCGGCCAACGAAAAACATCGCGTCACATACGCGGCCTATTGGCTGCCGCGACCAATCCGCGCATTATGCGGCCAGGCCGCCTAAATGCGCGGGGCCCTTAACCTAGTGCAGAGGTTTCGTATAAAAAAACAATAGAAAAGATATCATCGTTCACTCTCTTTTTTTCTTCCCAGCAAATATTAATATCGTAAGAGGGAGACACGAAGTAGACATTAGGTTACCGATGTGGATACCCGGCCGTTGGGATCTGGTTGAGTTATGTGGGACTCCGGAGCGTGTAGACATGGTAAATTGTGCCCCGACCTACTCACTAAAACCGACGGCCACCTTCGACTACCCGACTCACTGCTCCCGGTCGGAGAAGTATGCTCCGCAAAACATAAAGAAGCCTGACCTATACAGTGGGTATTTTTTAGTCTGTACATTGTCGGTTTTTATTTGCTTCTATGTCTACATGTCTATATTATTGTATGTGAAAAGAAATAAAAAAAAAAATTTATTAGTACCCTTTTTACGAAAATTGTGCGGACGGAGGAGTATAAAATTTCCCTCATTTATAGTTTACTCGAATACATGGAAGGAATGAATAATGTTTTTTTTTTAATTAACAATAAAAAACATTACACACCACCATAGGTATAATTTGACTGAATACAGCCAAACAAGAAACACCGTCTCTTGGGCTATAAAACCACGCAGCGTAGAAAGCCAGAACCTCGTTACTAATGTATGTGACGTAAATGCGTGTCGCGGCGGGTACCCTTGCAAATCGCTAAACCTATTCATTTGCCTTTTTTAGCGCTTATGTTCGTGGCACAAGTCATAAGCGATAGCGTTCTTACTAACTTCAAAACGAGCTTATGATGGCTGTCAATTTCCGTCGTGAAACATGGTTTTGGTATCGCAAAGAACCCACTTTAATGTATGTAGGTTAACACCGTTATCTTAGTGGATGGTAGTTAAAATGTATATTATTTTTAAAGTGTAGTCACGGGAATACAAAGTATCACCACCCCTTAACTTCCTAAGGGTGTCGTAACAGCCAGCGTTAAGGAAGCGACAACTTGGCACTTAGCAGTGGGCTATTTCTGGGCTGAATAGTAGTAGTAATAAATAATAATAAATAAATATCCGTGGACATTTCACACAACGCCATCTCGTCCCAAGCTAAGCAACTTAATGCTTGTGTTATGGTAACGAGGTGGATAATAAACTACTTTTTTTTGTAAATACATACATATTATAGATAGAAAACACCCAGACCCGGAACAAATACTTATAGGTCGTACAAATATTTCTCCCGTGCGGGAATTGAACCCGCGACATGCTGCGCAGCAGTCGATCGCTCAACCAACCGGTTGTGTTTTACAACCGTCACCACATGGAATGACATCGGAAGACATCAATGTAGTATTAATACCTATGTAACTCGAATATATCATCACGCATATTGCCAATTATTGTTATAAGTTAACAGTCATGGACGTATAAAAAAAGGCGGACGGAACTCTGGCTAAGACAAAAGTGAGACGCCAAAATGGCGGCAGCTCTGTATGTGTGGGTTAATTTTGGGGTTGCCAAGATACACAAAATTTTGCAATAAAAACATGGTTAAAATATAAAAAAAAAATTGTTCGAAATTGTTATGTTTAACTTTAACATCCTAAATGCTGAGTATTTTTTTTTATAATAACGTCTTTTACTTTGAGAGGATCTTGAAATTTCCTCTAATTTCGAGATGTGTTGAAAACGATTCTAAATTAAAAGAAATGCTTTCATTACCAAAAATTTTTTTGTGATAATATATTTATGTTGCCTAACTATAATTATAATTAATTGCGCACCTCTTGAGTACAGTAACAGTTTATTCCTCTGCCACGTGTTTTGCTCAAACAAATATTAAAACAAAATAAAGCACTGGGGATTAAACTAATGTATGAATATTTTTACGATTCGACGACACGGTTGGCGCAGTGGTTGAGCGATCGACTGCTGCGCAGCATGTCGCGGGTTCGATCCCCGCACGGTAGAAATATTTGTACGACCTACAAGTATTTGTCCCGGGTCTGGGTGTTTTTCTATCTATAATATGTATGTAATTACAAAAAAATATTAGTTGTTTTTAAGTCATCCGCATCAAAATGTATACTGCAAATGACACTGTATTTGTTTGGAATCCAATCGTTTTTACCATTACAATTTCTACTAAGTAATTTTAATTCAATCATTTCTCCATACTTAATTTTCCTTAGAAAATCTAGCAAAAGGAATATAAAATAAAATACGCAGTAGTAACTATTAAATAATTAACTATAATAATATATTGATTTTTATAATAAACGAAAAATTGCCCACATTTCGGTTAATTTGCACACTTGAATATTGGCAACACTGAACTTAAAATTAATTGTTTTGTTCTAGCAAATACAAATTGATTTTAATGTATATAATCTGGAAATAAGTGATTGAATTATTCATTTACGTATGAAACGTGATTCCTGGATTGTTTTTCTTTCGGTCACTACGGTTTTTACACCATTTTACCACGCAAGACATGATTTATAGTTTTAATTTTTTCGCCGCAAATTGCGTCTTTGTGCATCGATGTTCACGCGCGTAATGGCCGACTAATGTGTGAAAGTGTGCGTGCTGGCCTGTACATATAGCTGATCTGGCCGACTATGATGTCACAGTTTTTAGTTAGCGAGACTCTGTCCGACTTTTTTTATACGTCCATGTTAACAGTATAATCTTTTAACTTGTACCGTATAGAAACAAAGTTAAAAATACATCATTGGAGTGGGGTCTCTGTGGTTATTTTGTGTATGACTCAAATTGTACAAAGGTTACTACGTGGGTGACCAATCAACACTCGAAGGCCCTTGAAAGCGTGATTCTATATTTGAAATACATTGCAACAGTTATTGGAGTTCTTGAACGTTCTATTAATGTAACATACGCGATTATTCGTTGATTTTTTTTCAGTGACTTGTTTGCCTTAGCCTTACGTGATGTAGAGCAACGACAATTAATAAATAAATAAATATCCTTGGACATTTCACACAACGCCATCTCGTCCCAAGCTAAGCAACTTAATGCTTGTGTTATGGTAACGAGATGGATGATAAACTACTTAGATACATTTTTTTTGTAAATACATACTTATAATAGATAGAAATGACACCCAGACTCCGAGCCAGTGCCTCTAGTTTAGACAAAGACACTTGCCCGACCCCGGAATCGAACCCGGGACCCGTTGATCCAAAGGCGGCACATCTAAGCACTAGACCAAGAGGCAGTCACCATCATTTCATCACCATCATTTCAGTCCTTATATGTCCCACTACTGAGTCAGTCAAATGCAAAGAGGGAAATTGGCCTACTGTGCCACGCTGGCAAGACGTGTTGGCACAGGGTTTTGCATCCAGTTTTCCTTCTTTTGCGGCTAGGTGATCTGTCTCTTGGGTTCCTTTAGCCGGCTCTTACGACACCCTCAGGATGGTGTGGGTTAATGACATTGTGTATTCTAAATCCGTCACCACACGAAATTAATTATTAGTAGATAAAAAATAAGGAAGGCCGATAACTTAGCCGCAAGAGAAGGAAAACTTGACACGAAACCCTGTGCTTATCCGTCTGGCCAGCGTGACACAGTAGCCAATTACCCTCCATGTAACTGGAGGAGGCCCGACTCAGCAGTGGGTCATCGATGGGCTAGATAAAAAAAGATAGTAGTAGGTAAAAATACGTGCGTGCTTAATGGCGCTTAATGTGCTAAAAAAATAATTATAATTATATATGACGGAATTTCTAAACAGCGCTGAGGATGCGGTGCATAGTTTAATTTAGATTTATTTAGTGTTTAGTCTATCTTTCTCTTTTCTTTTAAGTATATATTTAAGTTGCTTTTTTTTTCTACTAGTTTTAGACATAGTATTTAATATTTTATTGCATGTTGTTATTTTAAATTAATAAAGTTTTATTTCTAAACATACTGCATAATATACATATATATATTAGTATCATAATGTATAAATATTTCACAAATCTACATAAATATATAATTTAATTCTTCCTTTTTAAATTCGAAATCTCTCATTTTTTTTACTTTATGGACTTTCTAATTCTTTTTAATTTTAAATTTATGTCATAATTCATCATCGCTATAATTTCACGCGTATCATTGTCAAAATAACATTCCAAATTCAAATCTAATTCAAATTTCGAACGATCCAAGCGTAACACCTCATAAACAATTACCGAGTGCGTAAAGAGAACAACCAATTCAACAAGGCCCGGCAACGTCCTTCAAATCATTGTTCTGTTTAGGCTTTCGAAGGCTGCTTAGAAAATGAGGGGTCGTCGTGGGCTGGTTGTTATTGTAATGACAAAGATTGTTATTTGTACGTTCCCAACGCTTTCTTTGTACTTTCGCTCGCTTCGTACGAAATGTACTGTGATTTAGATCGAGTTTCAGGGTTTAATTTAATGATGTAAACAATCATCTTTCAGAATACTTCTTTCGAGGATTTTTATTGCGAGGCTTATCCTTACATATTCCTAGAGAACGGGTATAGCGGATTTATTTTTTTCTCTTTCGATTGTCTCTATCGATTTTGACAACCTAAAGAATTTTATAGAAGAAATAGAACAAAGAAGATTGCATTTAGCAATAAGGCCGCCAATTGCACAACTTTCTTTAAAATAGTTTCTTTCAATACTTTTATCTGTTTGATGTTATACTATCAACCCGGTGCAAAGCCGGGGCGGCTTCGCACCGGTGCAATGATGGACCTCTAAATCTATAAGTGTTTCTCTACAATATTATGGATGTACATATTATACATTATGTATAAAACTACCTCTTGAATCAATCTATCTTTTAAAAAATTGCTTCTAAATCCGTTGCGTAGTTTTAATGGTTTTACTAGCCCATTCCGTACTGAGGGTGTTGAAAGAGTCAACAAAAGGAAATGACAAGGCCGATAATTCTAGCTACCTACCAAGTAAACGAAAACTGATACAAAACTCCTGTGACAACCCGAATGGCCAGCGTGGCATAGTAGGCCAAATTCCCTCTATGTGATTGGACGAGGCCCGACTCAGCTGTGGGTCATTTACGGGCTGAGGAGTACTCCCTCTTTTCGAAGTTTTCTATCTCTTGCGGCTGGGTTATTTTGCTTATCATGCCCTTCTATCGTCTCTTACGACCCCCCCAGGATGTGGTGGGATTGTGTTGTGACACTATGTATTCTAAATGCGTCACCACACCTACGTTTACTTCTAAGTTTTTCTGCGAGATCGAATCAGAAATGAGGAGATACGCTGGAAAACCAGTGTTACCGAAATAGCCGACAGGATTGCCAAACTTAAGTGGCAATGCGCAGGGCACATTGAGTGGCCACTGCGTTCCGGAAAGCGCAGTACTGGTAGGCCTCCCTCACGGTGCACCGACGACCTGGTTAAGGTCGTTGGAAAGTGATGCATGCGGGCGGCTCAGGACCGGTCTTCGTGGAAATCCTTGGGGGAGGCCTATGTCCAGCAGTGGATGCTGATAATGAATTTGGGGCCCTGCTTGCCTTTTATCGCAAAATTCTATCGTAGATGTGTCTTATTTAAATGTCAGAGACTGGAGATAAACTTTATAATTATCTTTGTATTATAGATTTAAAGTTCTATCCTGAAGATTTTTTGACTGCCTTGAGGGTCTGGCCTTTGGAACACTAGTCCTCGGTTCGAATCCGGGGTCGGACAAGTGTCTTCGTGTAAACCAGAGGCACTTTCTTTAAGTTTCATTTCTCTTCGTGAATCATCTAATTCACGTGTTTGCAAACTGCCCCAGGAATACAGGTTATAGGTAGAGCATAGTGTTTTCTTTAAAAAAATAACACGAACTCTATTTTGTCACGTTGCTTTGATATGTTTTATTTTATCTCCTTTTCACTTGGATCTCTGACTTAAAAAAGGGTTCCTATAAAATGTTCATTCTCTTTCGGCTAAATTGTATGTTATGTATATAAATTGTTTTTTCAAATCTCACGACACCCTTATGACGTAACGGGGTGATGACGCTATGTATTCTAAATATGACGAATTTACACACACATGGACTTAATGCAAACCATACAACTTTCCCTTCAAATATTTGCGGGATGCGTGGACGGAAACAGAAGGCTAGGTCTATCAAATTTCAGCCGGAAATTGACATGGTTGGCTCGTGCCCCTGTAGGACTAAAGTTGAGTCATATCCGCTGTAACTCAAACGATAAGCGATAGCGTTTTGGTTACTTTTTTTTTACTTACATACACTTTCATCACAGTTAATTTTCGTCATAAAACATAATATTTTTTTCGATACACACGCATAGACGTAGAAATCAATTTACAACTTGTATATGTGTGGTGCCGCATTTAGAATACATAGTGTCACAATCCCATCACATCCTGAGGGTGTCGTAAGAGACGATACAAGGGCATGATAAGCAAAATAACCCAGCCACAAGAGAAAGAAGTCTTCGAAAAGAGGGAGTACTCCTCAGCCCATAAATGACCCACAGCTGAGCCGGGCCTCGTCCAATTACATAGAGGGAATTTTGAATTGGAATTGAAGTCCTCCGAAACGGCTCGACTGATCTTCGTGAAATTTTATGCACATATCGGTTAGGTTTGCGATTCGGACAAATATCTTTTTTTCATTCCCCTGGGTGTTAGGGGTCTTTTTTTTATTTTTTAGATAAAAATGATTGTTTTTATTTTTTTATGATAGCATACAAAAGAATGTTTACCCCTCTACGATCAAGCCCTATTTTTAATAGCGATATTTATATGGAAAACAACTTTTGGCGGGACAGCTGTTAGGGATAGATAGCTAAAATATAGATAAGTTAATATACTTTTTTAAATATTGAGTTAGTGATTGGTGATCGAGTTATCATGCTCACTATAAGACTCATGGTAGTGGTGGCGTCGTGCAGCGGGTCGTTCTCTTCCCTGCAATATGGTTGAGGAGGGCGATTGCTGCCACATGCGTCATGCTTGTGAACAGGTGCCGTTGCTGGGGGTCGGTTGGCTCGGGCGTTAGAAGGTTAGTGTTGTAGATTAGATCTGGCTGTTGTTTGGCCATTTTGTTCTCACAAATCTGTCTTATATCCAGTCTTGTAACCAAAAATGGCGATCTAAAAAGAACAACTACAGAGTTCCTTGCCGGCTCTTCTCTGTAGGGGTGCCTTCCGAACCGGTGGTAGATGGTAAATTTTAAATTGTTTTTTATTGTTTGACTTGTCAAAAGAGCTCTAATGGGCCAACTTGATTAAATGAGTTTTGATTTTGATTTTGATATATAAATTGCTTAGCTCTTATACCTTGCAGTTCACCACGTTCATCGATACGTATTTAGTTACACGTAATACAGAAGTTAGTGTTCGTTAAACCTAAAATATAAATATGTATACTAAGTATTATTAGTATAATATAGTAAATTCTTATAGGGGGAACATCGATTACTGCTCAGACCACTGCTTAGTGGGTCCTCCTCTCATCACAGAGAGGATAATTAACCTACGGTGCCATGCTAGTTGGCATAGGGTATCGTATCAAGTTTTCCTTCTCTTATGGCAGGTTATCGGCCTTGTCATTTCACATGTCACGCGCAGTATAGAATGGGGTGGTGACAATATCTATGTATTCTAAGTCCGACACCACATGGCACATCGTAATACTGAATTTGAAGCCCGTGATAAAAAAAAAAGATTCGAAATTTGTATTTGGTAGGTATAATTATAACGTATATGTTGCAGTATAACAAAAAAAAATAGTTTCTTTTTAATCGCGGTAGGGATGTTTAGATCACTTAGGCTTAGGCTGCCTAATCTTTAGTGGTTACCCTTGCCTATGATAACAAAGGCTTCACTTACGCGTGGCCAATTTAAAACAGTTACAAGAAGAAAACTATTTCAAAATAGGCACTAAAAAGCCAACATTAAACAACCAATTTGACCTGGATTATGTTTAAAAAAAATACTTTTGGGTCGATACAGACTTCAAATAATTATTCTTTTACTATTTAGTGTGCTTGGTTCAGATCGTGTTGTTTTATTTGAACCACAACGTTTCAGGCATTGCAGAGTCCGTGGTCGCGAGGCGCCTGGATGATGGTCCCTGGAGCAGCCACGACACCTAAAACATCGATATCAATTCGAATAATAAAACTAGCTAAAAAAACACTTAATTTGCGTTCTTACAATGATTATGTTCTGTTACTGGATACATCTGGAACAAATGCCAATCGAATAAAGTGTTTATTCGATTGGCATTTGTTCCAAATTATAGAACTATGAGGTTACAAAAAATAAAAAAAACAAACAAAGTTAAGAACCTCCTCCATTTTGAAGAATATTGAAAAAAGAAAACAAAGATACTGGCAGCAAAAAAGAAAAGCAAATTCTTTATGCTGCGAACATTAAGCCTCTGATAGAGCTCTGGCCACTATACTCACGTGCAGGAACGCATCGCGGCTCAAAGGTGCTATTATTTTGGTTACGGTATTTTGATTTTAGAACGCTGTGTTATTTGGTCTACGTTACTTTTTTATTTTATTTTTTAATAACTACAGTTGCTCAAAAAGTGGCATATTGCAGGGACGTATAGCGTTCGGGAAGTGGGCTATTACACACGCGTGCTTTTTCTTTACTATTCCCGCACTAGTGCGTTTTCTTTCCCAACTGTCAAAATAATGTCTATTATAAGGAAAAACCAACCATGAAGTTTTTACTAAAAAAAATCATAGAAGTTTTTATGATTCATGCAAATACGTATATTTGTAAAAAGAAACTACGTACTAATTTGTTTCAATATCAGATTTAATTATTTGATTGAATGAGTTTCATTTCATCTAATTAAATTTCATTTCATATCAATAAAAAAATTCTACTGAAGACTTGGCTGTATGAGCATTGTTCCTTTTGCCTACCAGAATGGATGAAGAAAAAAAAATCTCTGCTTATATTCTACGGTCGGCGCCATTTTTCAGAAATGATTAGTTAGTTGAGTTTATTGTGTTTTAATTATTTTATTAAATTGCTTCATTTTTTCGCAATTGTATTAAAAATAGTCGTTCAGTACACGTGCGGAACCGTCATTGCAACTTGTTCCGACTGTCAACCCTCGCCTTCGGCTGCGCCTCGGCTCGGGTAGACATTTGTCGGAACTCGTTGTAATGACAGCCTTTCCGCACTTGTAATGAAATATACTATTCTAGTGTGATGTCAGTCGTTGGAACCCCCATAATGACGTTTTGCTTGTTGGCCTTCCTCCCACGTTCCACCTTTATCTACCCCTCCTTAGCGTCCACAGCGTTGCGCACTTTTCAAGTAACTACCTCCCCCGAGGTCTCAATTTTAGCGTAGTGTACGCTGCACTCTACTGCACTCAGGCGCGACAATTCGAGCGTACGAAGGAGCCAATGGCCAACGAATGGAATCGGATTCGATGACGATCTTGTGCTGGTTTTGGTCAGAACCAGTTTGGAGACTTTAGCAAAAAAACGTTTCCTCCAATTTATTAGTGGAGGCCCGACTCAGCAGTGGATCTTTAATGGGCCGACACCATGATGACGACGATACTCATAAAATCGCTCAAGATAGTTCTTGCAGTCATTCTCTAATAGAAAGTCGTTAAACCCACGTACGTACGTAAAAATAATCACATACCTACGCTTAAAAGTGAACTTGCAATACAAATACTAAGCCACGCCCTAATAAGGTATTAATGTTGCCCAAATTTACATATTTAAGATATAAAAGTGTATTATGCCATTTTTAGTGTCCGACACGATACAAATACGACATACATATAATATCGGATCATCTCCGTGCTCCGGAGGGCACGTAAAACCGTTCGTCCTGGCTGCCATTCCACCAACTACGGCAGTAGTTAAAACTATCACCCATGCTACTAGTATTAGTAACGCGAAAGTTAGTAAGATATGTATGACTGTTAGACTTTCACGCAAAAACTACTGAATGCATTTTAATGAAACTTTACAATTATATAGCTTACACATCAGAATAACACACAAGCCATAATTTCTTTTCAGGTTTTCAGCCTTGTCATTTCCTTATGTCATCTCTTGCGACACCCTCAGGATGGAATGGGATAGTCACACAATGTATACTAAATCCGGCACCACACGGAAGCGACGGCCAAATGCTTTAACATTATTTCTTCTTCTTCGGTCGTTACGTTTTGAGAATCAATCTCGTATGTCAAATTCATTTTTAAACTGAATATACTAATTACCTGCCAGTATTTTGAAGTCTAGTAATGAGTTCAAGGTAGTGTCAGGAATTGGAATCTTGTGAAATGGAAAGATTTCGTAATATTTTTACCATGTCGTGTCGTCTGATGTAAATCACGCGATATGGTTGACGATTAGAAAGTGCAGCGACCTACGATAACCTTGGCACATTGGATCTCATTAGGGCTGTCACGTGGTTTCAACAATTTGTAATGGCCATCGCACGGTCAATTTTACCGAGACAGAAAAAGAATAACGCGAAATGTAAGACCTAGATTTGTTGACGGTTAGAATCGATTTTTTTGCTTACAGTTTTTGACAGAGAAATTTAAAAAAAAAAACTTACCTTTGGCTGTAAGATAGCAACAGGTCTCGGTTTGAAAATTAGCGCTTATACTAATTTTAGTGCATGCTATAAAAACTTATGAATGTAAACAATTTGTTTCCATCTTTTTTTTTATTAAAAAGCTACTACTGCTACTATTCAGCCCAAAGATGACCCACTGTTGAGACAGGCCTCCTCCAGTTGCCCCTAGACTGTACTGCTTCTTTGCCGTGTTGAGGGGGTTTGTGTGCCTTGATGATCCGTTGGGGCCAAACCGGCTTAGGGTCACCCATTCTGGGCGGGCCCAAGGTGGGAGGTCAGGCGAAGAGCAGCTTAGAGTGTCGTAGCGGGTTTGGGCTCCGGCTATGCCTCTGTCCTCAGAGTTACCCTGCGAGCCCTAAACCACTGCGTAGCACCAGTATCCTCGGGTTGGCAGTCAACCTGGTTGGTCGCTAAGCAGAGTGCTGGCGTGGCTTCCTTCTACGAGGCCGTTATGTAGCATACGGGGGAAGCCAGGGGGAGGGGGTCGTGACGTTACACCCCAAGTCTCCAGAGACTGCCCCGCATGTTTTTTCGATACAAACAATAACTCAAAAATTCTTCAAAACAAACATAGGAAAAAAAGAAATCCAATGGTTATTTAAGTTTGCCGCTAATTTGCATAATCCACATGCTTTCCATTTTATCATCGATGAAATATTAAGGCCACGGATTGCGTGAAACGCGGAGCGATTTTATGAATTCACATTTCTTCACAAAATTCCAGAGAACATATTATAATGTTACGAGTTTAAATTGTTTAATGAAAGTCAGGCTGAATTAAATTAAGCAGATAATTACGTAGAGACCAAGTTCCAAAAGTTTTTGTTCTACTTACTTCTACGTCTCAGCACATGAATGACCCACGATTGAGTCGGGCCCGTCCAGTTATTTGGATGGTAATTTAATTAGCCTAATAGGCCACGCTGCCCAGACGAGCTGGTAGAGGGTTTCGAATTACTATGACGTATTCAAAATCCCTGTGACGTTATATATACATATATTAGTACTATATGTTTTTTTATTACGTTTTTTTATTAGTACTATATGTTTTTCAAAAGTTTGTATTCTTATCTTATACATTGCTTAAAGCGAGATCTATGTACAATGTTTTGAATGTCATTTAGAATAGTCATTTTAAGATAATTCGTAAGAATATGTTTATAATACATAAATGTACTATATAAAAATAAATAAATAAATATAAATATAAACCGTCCCAGCTTCACACGGGTGCAATTTTCCCGCGGTAGACGCCGCAGGGCGATGCTAGTCAAAAAACAGTAGCCTAAGTTACTACTTATATCATCAGCTACCTATCAGTGAAAGTCCCGTCAAAATCAGTCCAGCCATTCCAGAGATTAGCCGGAACAAACAGACAGACAAAAAATTAAAAAAATGTTATTTAGTTAATGTTACTTACGCATTTAGTAAAAAGTGGTTATTTTATTATTACAAACAGACACTCCACTTTTATTTATTTGTATGTATAGATGCGTATGTTTTGTATATTTTGATATTTACCTCCTCTTTCTATTTAAGTTTTCATGCGTGTTAGTTTATTCATAATTTTATTTTATTTAACTACTTAGGATCTCGCGTTAACACGTTCGCTGCGTTGTGAGGTCATATTGGCTCATAGCTAACTTTTGTGCGGTGCGGAGCGAAAACAGCTTAATTTACTCTGGTGCGAGAGGGACAACTTTAAGAATTTCTTTTACAGGAATGAGATGAATATACCATTATAATTACCGCTTTATTGTGAACAATCCAGCACTCGTGAACCAATACGACCTCACCCGCACCAAAAGAAAAATATTTCATTCAAGTGCGGTATGAGTTCATTATGACCACATACTCCCCGCACCTCACATCCGCACTGAACAACCCGCTGGCGCCATGTTGTGCAGTTAGTGTTGTAATACATGACAGGGTAGACGATACGTCTTTTTCGCGCCTAAATTTTCGATCTTACCCGCAACGTTGAATTTTAGTATTTTAAATTAGTTATGTAGTGTGATGTTCTCAGTAAGTCTCCGAATCCCAAAACTAAATTTTGACAGTGAGGTAGAAACATAAGAAAGGACAAAAGATGAAATGAAAAACCCAAAATATCGAAAACATTTGTTAAAAATGAACAGCAGGATAGCTAAACTTAAGGTAGGTACGAAATATCAAGACAGTATTTCGATCATCATTCCAAATATTAGAACGTTTTATAGCCCGCATATATTTTTTTCACCCACAAGAGCTAAGCCTGCTGCAGTTAAGGATCCGATACCGCAAAAAGATGTTTAATATTACATTGAGACTTATAAATAAATGTCAATAAAATAGTTTTATGGACCATGTAGTCAAATTCGATAGTTTTTTTAATTAACATTTTTGTTTTGCTGTAATTGATTTACTGAGGAAGGAAAGAAGCACTGTTGAGGAACGTGCGGTTATACTAAAATAAAAAGTCTTTGATTTTTTATTTTAAGCCTCTAAAATGTTAATGGTATTAGTTTAACTTATACTGCAGATAATTTATCGATCTGAATGTTAACAGAAGTGTTTCTCATCACTAGCTTTTCAATGTCTTCAGTGGGTTGTGTGTCTACCCGCTCCTCTTATCACCTTACCTTATACCTATCTATACATAAAATATTACCGAAATAGACAATCAATTAGAAAGATAACCTTGTTCACATAAATATGCCAAAGAGCGATGTATTTCTAAATTTTATGCGATAACATAAAATGTTTTATTAAAAACATTAATTTTATATGTTATCTTGGGGCTCCACTAAACGAGGCGGGCTGAGGTCCCCAGGGTCCCGGAGCATGCTCTCCTATTGGGGAGTGTATCCCGTGGCCCTGGTTCGGACATTCGAGGATCGCCGTCGGTTTTAGTGGGTAGGTCGGGGCGCAATTTACCATCTCTACGCGCCCCGGAGTCCCACATATCCCGGCTAGTCCCAACGGCCGGGAATCCATGAGGATATCCGACGTAAAAAAAAAAAAAAAGAGGCTAAACTTGTATACCACTACTACTACTCAGCCTATTGATGACCCACTGCTGAGTCAGGCCTCCTCCAAATTCATGGAGGGAAAATATACAACCTTGCTTGGTACAAATGCTTATCAAGTTTTCCTTCCCTTGTGGCTATCTGCCTCTTAGTCACTTCTTATGACACCCTCTGCGTAGTATGGGTTAGTGACATTATGTATTTGAAATCCCCACCAGTCCGCACACGGATAGACACGTGTAAAAGTGTTTAATTGGAATATTCAGATCCAGAAATAATTCTTTAAACATACAGGTGAGTTCTACTATGGGAAACGTCAACTAAAACCTTAATTTATTCCCAGCAAAAATAGTATTATCAAGCTCCATTAAACTTGAATAACATTAAAATCAATTTGCAATCAATTAAACATTATTTAATACTTCAAAGCCTTTTTGTGAAAGTATTACACAATTCGCACGTACAAAACAGGTTAAACATTAGCAGTTTTTTTATTACAGTGCTAGTCAGTATATATGGCACAACGTGTATTTTTTATTATTTGGAGAGAGACATGATAAACAATTTTGAAAGCTGGCAATGGGTTTTGTTTCGAGTTTTTTATGCTTGCTGCTAGATTTTCTGCATAGTGCCTTAAGTATTCTCATACGACACCATTGGGTTGAAGTGAGTTGTTATCTTCCGTGTGGTGAGGAATTTAGAATACCAGTGTCACCAACCCATACCATCCTGAGGGTGTCGTAAAAGACAACTAAGGGAACGCAAGAGGCAGATCACCTAGCAAAAGGAAAACTTGATACAAACCCTGTGCCAACCCGTGTTGCCAGCGTGGTACAGTATGCTAATTTCCCTCCATAAATTTGGAGGAGGTCCGACTCAGGAGTGGATCATTCACGGGCTGAAACGATGAATTGTTTTAACTATGTATTGTTGTTGGTCCACGGGTTGGATGTGCAGCCTTTTAGATCAGTTGTCCCCGGTTTGATTTCGGGGTCGGGCAAGTGTAATAAGTAAGCCAGCGGCACTTAATCTTTGTGTTCGTGAATATCATTTTTGTAATCTGCCTCTGCGATAAGGGCTTATATATTACCTTATATATAGTACAGGGCATTCGTTTAGGGCATGTACACAAAATTGCGAATCGGTGCGATTCGAATTCGCATCGCGGGAAACTGCGACACGAATTTCTTCAATGCGATTTCGTGCGGCAAGGCGTCTCCCTTCCACGATTCGGGTGACCAATAAGGCAACAAGTGCGACGTATTATCGCAGGAATGCGCGATGCGAATCAATTGGCATGTTCTTGCGATGCGTCGTGGGAGCTCGTAGATTTTTACGATGCGAAGTCGCATCGCAGTTTTGTGTTCAAGCCCTTATTAAAAGAAAATACATGTAAATAAATTAAATATATATATATTGACTGCCTCGTTGGTCTAGTGGTTAGATGTGCGGCCTTTGGATCAACGGGTCCCGGGTTCGATTCCGCGGTCGGGCAAGTGTCTTTGTCTAAACCAGAGGCACTGGCTCGGAGTCTGGGTGTCATTTCTATCTATAATATGTATGTATTTACAAAAAAAAATGTATATTAGTAGTTAATCAGCCATCTCGTTACCTTATCACAAGCATTAAGTTGCTTAGCTTGGGAGGAGATGGCGTTGTGTGAAATGTCAAAAAAAAAAAAAAGAGTAGTGTTAGCGCTTGTAGCAAACAAACTAAAGATTGTATTTAAAATATGGTTTATTGCTATTAAGTTGATACAGTTTGTGGATGTTTTTCTGTTGAGTTCGAAATTCGTTATATTGTGACATTATTCAAAATTAAAAAAGGCGTGTCTCAGAGATACAACGAGAACGCGCGAGCGGGAATGAAGTGACAGCCACGAAATGTCAAAAAGCTGCGTCGTTCAGAAAGCGGTAACAATGAGGTTTAAACAACGACAAAAATATTTAAGGACAAACACAGCCTTGTTATTTTTTTAAATATAGACGTTTATTTATTTATCTATAAAGAAATATGAGTAAAATTGAAAATAAATGCAATATCTAATTTTCTGATTTATAAATAAATAAAAATGTATATTCAAGTACCTATTGAAAGTTGACTTCAATAATTAACGTAGCATTTCGATTGTAGCAGAGAGAGAGAGAGAGAGAGAGAGAGAGAGAGAGAAACGTTTATTTATTAGAATATAAGTAGTTATTTAGATGTTGACAAATGTATGTATCATTATATTCTACCGGTTTTGCCGGTGTACAAATATTAAATGTAAAATTATTATATTAAATTCTCGCAATTTACCATAATTAAAATTAAAATGACATAGATATTATATTGAATTCAATCATATTATTATTAATTAGCATTCACGCAAAATATATAAACCAAAAAAGAAAAATACAATTATATTAATAAGTCCATTATTTACATAAATACTTAATAAAATTGTCATCATTGAAATCATATTTTGTCTGTAAGAAAATCTTTTACTGAGTAATACATTTTACCTATTAATAGTTTAAATAAATTAGTTTTAAATCGAGTAATTGTTAATGTTTTGAGGCTATCAGGTAAGTGGTTAAATATCCTGACGCACATGCAGTAAACATTGTTATGAACAACACTTAATTTTTGCTTTGGTACATTTAATTTGTGTTTATTACGGTCAGATCGTGCTTGCTCATTAGACTGGAAAAGATTTTTATGTTGGAATACAAATGAACTTATTTCAAATATATACAGACATGGAAGTGGAAGTATATTTTGGCTCTTAAACAATGGTTTACACGTATCTAGATAGTTAGCTCCACATAGGGACCTTATGCACTTTTTTTGTGCCTTAAAAACTGTTACTGATTCCCCAGAGTTACCCCACAGTATTATGCCATATCTTAACAATGATGAAACATATCCATGATAGGCTAAATTAGCTGCATGCAATGACGCCACTTCTCTAATTCTTTTAAGTGCATAGGTAAATTTATCTAATTTTTTACATGTCATGTCGCAGTGAGCCTTCCAGTTACAATATTTGTCAATAGTTATGCCTAAAAAGTTAGTGGAATGTACATTTTCAATTTTAATGTTATTGTAAACTAAATTAAGGTCAGGTATATTCTTATTGTAGGTTAGAAATTGCATAATTTTGGTTTTACTCAAGTTCAATTTAAGGTTGTTACATTCAAGCCAGTCAACCACGCTATTTAGCGTTTCTTTTGCCTTAGTCAATAGATCTTCTTTAATATCACTCTTTATTACTATTGTCGTATCATCCGCAAATAAAATACATTCATCATCGGTAATATTGGGTAAGTCATTTATATACAATAGAAATAACAGCGGTCCAAGCACACTGCCTTGTGGAACACCATTTTTATTATGAAGATAGTTAGACTGATGAACTTCCCTGCGGTTGTTTTCAATTCTAGATATTTCAACACACTGGACTCTGTTTTCTAAATAGCTTTTTAACCAGTCGTGAGCTTTTCCCCTTAATCCATAGTGTTCGAGCTTTCGCAGGAGCATTTGATGTGATACTAGATCAAAAGCTTTGCTCATATCTAGGAATAGCGACAGTGGATAGATCCCGTCATTAAAGCACTCAGTAACGCTTTTAACAAGTTTAAAACAAGCAAGTGTGGTGGAACTTCCTTTTCTAAAGCCAAACTGCTCATTTTTTATTATATTGTGTTTTGTTACAAAGCTATATATTTTTACAAACATAACTTTTTCAAATATCTTAGATATAATTGGGATCAAGGAAATTGGTCTATAATTTCCCATGTCGCAACTGTCACCCTTTTTAAATAACGGTTTAACAACCGTTTTTTTTAATCTGCTAGGAAATTTACCTTCACATAGTGACCTATTAATGACGTGCGTAAGTGGTACGATTATATATTTAGCTAATTGTTTAAGAGTCTTAGTATTGATCAGATCATAACCTGTAGCATTGGTGTCGTTTAGTGACTTTATTATCTTATAAATGTTTTCCTCATTGACTGGTGTTATAAATATTGATGTTAAACAACTTGCAGTCTTATTGGTTGTACTGTTGTCTAATTTTGGATTCTTTGAGTATCTGCTACCGATATAAAGAAGTCATTCAATAAGTTACATATTTTGTTAGGATCATCATAGGTTATATTATTAAATTTTATCGATTTTATATCACTTTTATTAGAATGCGGCCCAGAGGTTTTCTTAATTAATTGCCACGAAGCCTTACATTTGTTTTTTGAACGCTCTATAAATAGAGTGCCGTCTTTTTTTTGTGACTGTATAAGACACTTTTTGAGGATTTTTGTATAGTTGTAATAATTTATTTTGTTCCTTTTTTTATTCGCGGGTGATAAGCAGTATTTTATATATAACTGTCTTTTGACTATACAGGACTTTTTTAATCCCTTTGTCAACCATTTGTTTTTAATAGGCTTATGATTAATTCTTACAGAAATCTCTGGAAAACACAGATCAAAAAAGAGTACAATGAGATCATGAAATTTATTAAATGCGATTTCTACGTCATTTTCAGTTAACACTTCTTCAAATCTAAGTGATGAAATACATTCATAAAATTTACGTGTATTATCTGGGCTAAAGTCACGTCGCTTATCTATATAATATGTCTGCTTAGCCTTAATTTTAGATGTAATCTGAACATCAACTGATATACTCTGCCCAGTTTCGTGGTCCGACAGAGCTAAATAATGAATATTTGACTTTACATCTTTTAGGTTCGAAACAATTAGGTCTAAACAGTTATTTTTCCGCGTAGGTTTTTGAATGTGACTCATTAGATTATTTCTATTTAATATACTTATTAATTCTTTTGAAGCATTATTTATTTGGAGCATATTTATATTCCAGTCACCACATAGTACAACTCTCTTAGTAGATTTATTTGTTATAGTCTGTATTAACACCTCTAGCTTATTAAAAAAAGTATCTAAATTGGATGTGGGGGTTCTATAGATACAGACAACCAACATATTATAATCTACTATTTCAATACCACAACATTCAAAGACATATTGATGTGTTTCTAACAACAGTGTTTTATAGCTTAAATTACGTTTCACCATTATGCAACTTCCACCTCGTCTTTCATTAGGCCTACTGAAACAGGAAGCTAGTTCGTAATCTTTTAGTTTAAAATTACATTCCGAGCCACTTTTCAGAAAAGTTTCCGTGAGACAAATTACATCAATATCTCCAATTTCCTTACATATTTCTAATACTGCTACATCTAAGAGATCTTGTTTGCTTAATGCCCCAGCTATATTCTGATGAAATAGTTTAAAACTAATTTCGTTACTAACGAAAAAAAGTATATTGATTATTTGGTTTTAAGATACGAGAATTTTCGGATCGTATTAAATTACAACGTGATTTTGAGCTTACTTGTTTAAAATAATTTAGAATAGATGTTTGTGTATACTGTTTTCTACTATCTAATTTGATGTTATATTCGTGAAAAGGTAATTTTCTAGGTATCCATTTTTTTTTTACAATATATTGATCTTTATACTGAAGATAATCTATTTCATAATTTAGCTGGGTGCAAAGAGTGTAATGGTATGAATAACTTGCGTTATAGTATCTCATAGAGTCATTTAATTTGTTTACATCAATTAGCTTACAATTTAAAAAATTATTTATTAATAGTTGAATGTCTTGGTTGAGTAGTTTCTCATTAAGATATACATTTCTTCGTACTTTAATTACATACACTTGTTTACATTTTTTCAAATAGTTTAGGGCAATATTCAACTCTGAACATAATTTAGACGGGTTTTTGTCATGAGAACCAAGTGACAAAATTACAATATCATGTTCATCAAGATGCTCATACATATTTTTAATACTACTAAGAATTTGAGAACTTGTTGCATATGACTTAATCATTGATGTTACTATATATCTATCGTTCCATTTATTTTTTCTGGTTTCAGTTATCCATCCTGACAATCCCCGTACTTTTTCGTCACCTAAAATCATAATCTTTGAATGTGTGAGTTTATTGCTTGCGTCACTATTTATCAACTCAGAGGTGCACAAAAGGGATGTTTGCTTAGTGTCTTGATGATTTTCTGAGGTCTGCTTAGCTGAACTAGAAATATTAGTATTTACTGGTTTTTTCAAATTCTGATCCAATCCAAGGTCATCTATACTGATATTTTCGGTTAATTCAACGTCTGCGTTTAGGTTTAGCATTCTTTTACACGTATTACTCTGTTTCCTTAAGGTGGAATTCTTCCTAGAACTATTGACAACTGTACTGGGTATTTCCTCCAGGGAAACAGTTTTCAAGTGTGATAACTGTTTCTTCTGTTCCTGTATAAGAGCATTTAGTGAGCTGTTCTGTAATACTAGTTCGTCAATGTGATGATTTGCACTATCTAACTTATTTTTATGTCCTTCTATTTGCTGTTTTAGGTCTTCCATGATGTCATTATTATAATAACCCGAAGATACATCAGGTAGACTGTTAGCTATTGAGTCAGGTGAAGGTAATGAGTGCGTCGATAGAAATGAGTTATTTAGATTGATTCCTTTTCCTTTCCGACGTATTGTGATATTATCGTCTAAACTCATTTTATTTACTTATTTGTATGAATAACTACAAAAATGATTGTCGTATCCCGGGCTCGAACCATCAGCCACCAGCGTCGATCTTTCGATTCGTACGTTGTGATACCGCTAGGCTACGGCACTTGTTACCAACGTTGCGAAAAGATGGCTTCTTATCCAAGATATCTTTCAAATACCTTGTCCCCGTTCACACGTTGGTGTGTAGATGGTGCTAGGGTGCGACCTATTTATTCTTGTTCCTTCGGCTATCAACCTATCAACGTGGTTCGGCAACTCCACGTTACGTGGCCCCTCTGTCGACTGTTGGAATGCTGGAATTTCTAAGGAATGTCAAATATTTGTTAGTTTTGCTTATATTCCCAGCCCAATTCCTCTTTGTTGGAGGGTCCTGCGTAACTAGATTTTTCAGAGGTCTAATCTTCTGGTTTACCTACACACTTCTGCACATTAAAAGTCAATAAATGTTTGTAGATAAAAAGTGAATTTTGAAATTTATTTACGTTAAGCACGTTAGTTTCACTTTTTAGCCGAGAGATGTCTTGAGGTTATTTGCACTAATTAGGTCTATTTATACCTTAAAAAGTCCGGTTTTAACACGAGACAGGTTTATATTCTCCTCCCGCGCCTGGTACTACCTTGTGTGGGGGGAACTTGGTTGTGGTTTTCGTGATTTTGGCCTTGCAAATTTCACTCGGTACTCCGTCGGTAATCGCAGATTGTTGCGGATTCCTTTGTCCTTATTTCTCCCAATTTTGGCTCTTCCTGTGGGCGGATCTGGAATCCACGCACGTCCAAGGATGCGGGACAGTGCGGCGCTTCCGTTGGTGTATCCGCTTACACTGAAATCCTTTGGGTTTATCACACAGAGAGTCACAAAGTTTTAGTAAATTTAGTCACACAAATAAGCACTATTTCAGTACTTCTAGGTGACCTAGATGCACTACTTTTTCACGGGACGTCCGCGGTCGCTAAAACGCAGTTTTAACACTTTCAATTGTCAGGAAATAAGTCTGGACAATTTTAAATATATTTTTTTAGTATATACCCGCCAACTTAAAAAAAATCGTTATAATACAACGCTACGATGCGCCATATTTAGTGCCAACTTCACACGCTACCTCTCCTATTAATTATAACAAATTGAGGCTGATTAAATACAAGACGGATGAATTAAATTAATTAAGTTTGGTGGGCGGTGAATCGCCTGTCGTTATGTAGAAAGTTGTTTGCAAAAATTATTGCTCAAATTTAGTTAGGATGTTGCACTAAATGGAGATTTATT
This sequence comes from Clostera curtula, assembly GCA_905475355.2. Classification (NCBI taxonomy): domain Eukaryota; kingdom Metazoa; phylum Arthropoda; class Insecta; order Lepidoptera; family Notodontidae; genus Clostera; species Clostera curtula. Next base: position 10,997,065 of record FR997816.1, on the reverse strand, counting down.
TCTTTGAAGTATTATTAGGTTACGCCACGTCAAATAAAATTATCTTACAATTTTTTTAGCCTATGGCCCGATTTAGGAGTAGGCTTTTCAGCCTGAAAAAAATCCTGTTACACCCAGACTCGGAGCAAGTGCCTCTGGTTTACACAAAGGTACTTCTCTGAAAGTCGTCTAATAGTCGTAATGACATACACCATGGAGACCATGCTCAATGGCTTCTGTCGAGCCGTCGCGCCGAATGAGTAGGCCTTATGATGAACATGGAGAAGACAAAGATCATATTCAATATCCATGTTCAAGCCACTCCTATTGACATCGGAGGCAAAGGGCAACGCAGAGGGCTATGCTTGGAGTTTCCTTGCGAGATAAAATCAGAATTTTATGGAGGGCAATCAGCCTACTGTGCCGCACTGGCCAGACGAGATTCGTATCAAGGTCTACGTCTCTATACGGTTTTCAGCTTGCAGCTTTGTCGATATTTCCAGCAAGGTCCAATTTGGGAGTCATCTGGAAGGTAAAGCCAAATTGGCGGGTAAAAAGATGGGCGTTCTGAACAGAGCCAAGGGGTATTTCACGCCCGGCCAACGACTTGCACTCTAGAAAGCACAGGTTCGGCCGCACGTGGAATACTGCTCTCACCTGTGAGCAGGTGCGCCCAGATACCATGGTAGGCAACGGATTGGCTGTTCCCCTGGCACTGCCAAAGTCCATGGGTGGCGGCTAACACTTACCAGCAGGTGGGCCGCTAGCTCGTTTGCAACCGAGAGCAATAAAAAAAAACTGAGAATGTGTTAAATTTATCTTTTAAGGGCCTCCGCGCATTATGCGGCCAGGCCGCGCGGCCAAGTCGCTGCGGCCAACTAATTCTTCTACGATGTATATAGCTGCGCGCATTACGCGGCCAACGAAAAACATCGCGTCACATACGCGGCCTATTGGCCGCCGCGACCAATCCGCGCATTATGCGGCCAGGTCGCGCGACTGGCCGCGCGGCCTGGCCGCCTAAATGCGCGGGGGCCCTAAGTTCTAAATCTGTCTAAAAAGCACCTTTTGAACAGTATTATGGAAATCATTTTGATTAGGCGAGAAGATATCTGGATTTGGGTGAATATAATATAGATCATTATTTATATATTTATATATCATTATCATTTCCTTTTAAAGGCTCTTTTTTACATTGGAAATACTCAAGCATACGGTTCCTATATGCCAGCAGGGTTATGAGGGCCTCCGGGGCGCGGAGAGATGGTGATTTTCGTCCCAACCTACCCACTAAAACCAACGACCTCGACTGCCCGAAAGAGGACCACCGGTGTAACTCCCCAATGAGGGAACATACTCCGTGACTTCTGTAAGCTCCTACTACTATTCAGCCCATAAATGACGCATGCTGAGACGGGCCTCCTCCCATCACAGGGAGGGAAAATAGCCTACTGTGCCATGCTGGCCAGACGGGATGGCACATGGTTTCTTTTCAAGTTTTCCTTCTCTTAGGACTCGGCCTTATCATTTCCTTTTGTCGGCACTTGCGGCACCCTCAGGATAGAATGGGGTGGTGACACTATGTATTCTTACTCCGTCACCATGCGAACTATTACAGTAAATCTCGGTCAAACACAGACTATTATTTGCGCTCCCAAAAATCTTATCTTCACTTACAGGTAGGGTTGCCAACCCTACTTTTAATAAAGTATCCTACTTTATTTTTGGTAATTATACTTTATACTTTGGCATACCAATAAAGAAAATACATTATTTCCGAAGAAAATGTTTATATATTTAAACTAGCGACCGCCCCGGCCTCGCACGTGTGCAAAAATGAAACTCTAAAATGATCAGTGTTTCTCTACAATTTTGTGGATGTAATATACATAAAAACCTTCTTCTTGAATCACTATATCTATTAAAAAGCCCGCTTCAAAATCCGTCGCGTAGTTTTAAAGATTTATGCATACCTAAGGACGGACAGACGACAGCGACTTTGTTTTATAATATGTAGTGATAGTGATGATGATGCTAGTGATGCTGATGCTATGCTAGTGATAGTGATGATAGTGATATGTCAAACAAGCTTTGAATCATTTAAATATACCAAAAAAGGTTTTGTTGACCTACAAACACATAAAAAACATTTGAACTTTTTTTTCTACGGAATGCTTTATTTTTTCTATCCTAGCCATTAAGTATATACTTTTTTATCAAAAATAGTTGGCAACCCTACTTACGTGTCCAATTTATAGTGTATCAAATTCAGGGATATTTGCAAACAACTATTACAAAACTAGAGCGTATCTAGATAACCTAGAAACGTATATAGATAGTAATGTGTTTAAAATATATTTATACGTCTCAGATCTATATATCTGTATATTTATCTTTATATACAATAATTAGAATTGATGTGTCTGTCATAGTAAAATTACCACTTTTATATCAAGTGCATCTAAACACGGATTTTACAATTTTTGTCCGACTGTTTGTTTCGACTAATCTCTGAAATGGCTGGACTGATTTTGAAGGAACTTTCACTGGCAGGTACCTGATATAACTAACTTATGCTACTTTTCACTAACCTATTCTATCCAGAGGGTAGAAGACCCCACTAAGAAAAATAATATGTTAATTTCCCCCCCATTTGATTGGAGCAGGTCCGACTCAGGAGCAGTGCCTCTTTAGACTTAAGACTTTAAGAGTCATGGCAGTGGTGGCGTCGTGCGGCGGGTCGTTGTCTTCCCTGCAATATGGTTGAGGAGGGCTATGGCTGCCGCATGCATCATGCCTGTGAACAGGTGCCGTTGCTGGGGGTCGGTTGGCTCGGGCGTTAGAAGGTTAGTGTTGTTGATTAGATCTGGCTGTTGTTTGGCCCTTTGCGACTATTGCGCGAGTTTACTCTCACAAACTGTCATATCACGTCCTTGTACCTAAAAATGGCGATCTAAAACGAGAAACTACAGAGTTTCTTGCCGGCTCTTCTCTGTAGAACTGCATTCCGAACCGGTGGTAGATGGTAAATTTTAAATTTTATTTTGTTGTTTGTCTTGTCAAAAGAGCTCTAATTAGCCAACTTGATTAAATGAGTTTTGAATTTGAATGAGATGATCATAATTAGCTGCAAAGGGCAATGGAGAGGGCTATGCTCGGAGTTTCCCTGCAAGATCGAATCAGAAATGAGGAGATACGCAGCAAAACCAGGGTCACCGACATAGCCCACCGGATTGCCAGACTTAAGTGGCAGTGGGCAGGGCACATAGCTCGCAGGACCGACGCCCGATGGGGCAGAAAAATCCTCGAGTGGCGACCGCGTTCCGGAAGGCGCAGTGCTGGTAGGCCTCCCACACGGTGGACCGACGACCTGGTTAAGGTCGCCGGAAAGCAGTGGATGCGGGCGGCCCAGGACCGGCCTTTGTGGAGATCTTTGGGGGAGGCCTTTGTCCAGCAGTGGACGTCTTTTGGCTGAAATGATGGTCATAATTAGAGTTCTACTACTACAAATTAGCCTATTAGTGGCCTACTGCTGACTTGGTCAACTATATGGAGAGCAATTAGCCTACGGTGCCTCGCTGGCCAGACGGGTTTTCGTATCAAGGTTTCGTATATTTTCTTGCGGCACAGGATGAAATGGGGTGGCGTTCTTATTTCGTTTTGTCAGGCCTTACGACAGCTGGAATGGGGTGGTGACACTTTGTATTATTAATCCGTCACCACACGGAATACTCTTAATGCGTCTACATAATGGCTACTCGAGCCTTTCACCCACAGTATCATTAAAACTTTATGACCTAACCTAAGCTATGTATGTCCGCGGCTTGCAATTAATTAGTACAAGTTTATTGTCATCCATTCTCCTCTGGCGGTGACTTTTGATCTTCCGTAGTTTAACGATACACGCGAAGAGTGATAGATTTATACCAATTTTATTTTTTTTGGGTATAGGTCGCGGCACCCAGACGGCAAATCCTGTTAGTTAACCCAATCTCGAGAATACATAGTGTCACCAGCCCATTCCATCTTTCGAAAGGCCGAAAACCTAACCAAAACATCGCCGAAAACCTAGCCGCAAGAGAAGGAAAACTTGAAACGAAACCCTGTGCCAACCCGTCTGGCCAGCTGATAGGCTAGGCTAATTACCCTCCTTGCATTGGGAGGAGGCCCGACCTAGCAGTGGGTCATTAATGGTTTACGTAGTTGTAGTAGAATTCAGTGACACCAACTGTCTGTTAGCGCAGTGGTTGAGCGATCGACTGCTGCGCAGCATGTCGCGGGTTCGATCCCCGCACGGAAGAAATATTTGTACGACCTACAAGTATTTGTTGCGGATCTGGGTGTTTTCTATCTATAAAATGTATGTATTTACAAAAAAAAATGTATATATGTAGTTTATCATCCATCGCGTTACCATAAAACAAGCATTAAGTTGCTTAGCTTGGGACGAGACGGCGTTGTGTGAAATGTCCAAGGATATTTATTTATATAGTTATTTATTACTTTATTCATGATCAACACAGTCTAAAGAGGCATTGCAGAGTTGGGCCTACTCCAATAAAATGGGGAGAAGTTAACATATAATTTCTCTTAGTGGGGTCTTATGACACCCTCTGGACAGAATAGGGTGGTGTCACTACGTATTCTACACCCATCCGCATGGCCTTCTAAGCTTAATGATTCTATGCAAACAGATTCAAAACACGCCGAAATATTTATGAACTCGCAAATTTATATCAGAAATGTTATCTTAATTTTTTTTCTTCGCTTTAGTCTTCTCGTGGCCTGAGCTTGATTTATTTACTGTTTACGTAATAACTTTTATTTTCGAATGTGGGACTATGCAACATATGTTTTTAATTAATTTTCTTTCCGTATTCCTTTATTAAGATTGAGATTTAGTGCAGTTGAGATACGAGACTCTCATTTAAGTATATTATGTCAAATATTTTTCCTGCGTGCGATCACACAATTTAGAATACACACTGTCGCCATCCCATTCAATCCTGAGGGTGCCGTAAGAGCAGATAACTGGAAATGCTATGGCCGAATACCTAGCTATAATAATACTTGATACGAAAGCCTGTGCCAACCCGTCTGGCCAGCGTGGCACAATACCCTCGATGGAATTGGAGGAGGCCTGACCCAGCAGCAGTAGTAAATAGGAGCCCGTGTCGTGACTGATTTAGAATACATAATGTCACCAACCCATACCGTCTTTCAGGGTGTCGTAAGAGGCGACTAAAAGAACGCAAGACAGATCATATAGCCCCAAGAGAAGGAATACTTGATGCAAACCCTGTGCCAACCCGTCTTGCCAGCGTGGCACAGAGGCACGGCCCAGTAGTGGGTCATTTATGGGCTGTAACGACGACATAAATTGCCTGCCAATCCCCTCAGATACCCTCAGAATGGAATAGATTGGTGACATTTGATAAACTAAATATGTCCCCGCACCACTCTATTTATCAGTCTACTAATATTAATAATCTATCAGAACTAATCTAATTATGGCTAAAACTAATCCCTTGCGTATTTCATACATCGTCGCTTCCGTGAAACATGAAAACAATCGCCTTCTCTATTAGCATACAATGAGTGCGTGCCCCTGCGCATCAATGGAATGGTCTAGGGTGACCATAAACTTTGTGATCTAATAAAAAAATAGATCTTCTATTTTTTTCCTCCTAAAGATTAGGATTTATGCAACGCCTATGGAATTAATGTTTCTTAGAATATATTTTTACCAGCGTGGCCAGTAGGCTAATTTCCCTCCAAGAATTTGGAGGAGGCCTGGCCCAGCAGTGGGTCATTTATGGCCTGACGACGACGATATATTTTTACCAGGGCACATAGCTCGGAGGACTGACGCAAGATGGGGCAGAAAAGTCCTCGAGTGGCGACCGCGTTCCGGAAAGCGCAGCGCTGGTTGGCCAGCCACACGGTGGACTGATGACCTACTCAGAACCGGCCTTTGTGGAAATCCTTAGGGGAGGCCTATATCCAACAGTGGACGGCTTTTGGCTGAAATGATGATGATAATTATATAAGTTTTACATTTTTTATAGTTATATTTAGTGTAGTATTTTAGTATTTTGTATGACATGTGTGACTTAGAATACGTAGTGTCACCATCCCATTCCATTCTGAGGGTGTCTGTGGGTGATGATAAATTAAAGGCCAAGGCCGATAACCTAGCCGCAAGAGAAGGAAACCTTGATACAGAACCCTTTTTTATTGGTTTACAACATACAATATTTCTCTATCTGTCTGCTTCGTAATTTATTCATTTCCACCTGAACTTTTTAAGAACACAGAGAAACAGAGTAAAACAAAAAGAATCTAAAAGGTTTCCTCGCTTTCGCTTCAATCTAAATATTAAAGAGACTTGTGGAGTTGCCTACAATGTTAACAAAATAGTCAGAATATATTCTAAAGGCCCATTTAGACGGGGATAGTTTCTCGCCTCGAACATACGATTATCGAAAGGATATAAAAAAGTTGCTTCGTCTAAACATTCAAACCTCTCGCTCACTCGCTTTGGCGAGAATTGCCTTGCATTACAATATTGACAGTGTCCGTCTAAACAGAATTTTGAAGCAATAATCGTATTTCGAGTTTTTGTGCCAGTTGCTACCATGATTGTGGTGCGCGAGGGTGTTTTAATTATATCTGCTCTTCTAAGACAAAAATTACTTAAACGGAAACGGAATAAAATATGTTGGGTTAAAAATTGGATAGCGAGAAGAAACAATTTTGGAGCAAAGAAACAACTTAATACTATCGGCAGCACCATATTTAAACGATTATTGTGTCATTTTTAAGAACAATAACCTAGTAATTACTAAACTCGAATGATCAAAACTCGCACTCAAAACGGTTCAAACCGATTTGTACGATACTCGTATGAACTTGAAGATATGTCATACTAGATCGAGTCGAGTTTCTCGTAAGCAAGAATCTTCCTATAAAATGTCGCTGTGTAAACAGACTTAGGAAATTATCGCCTAGCGATATGTCACATTCGAATCTCGTATGACATAATCGTAGGCGAGAATTTATTTCTTGCCTATGTGTAAACATTTTGATGCGATAATGTTATGGCGATTATTGCTTGCGATACTAGCTTAGGATTCTCGCACCGTATGGTGCGATAAACTATCCCCGTCTTAATGGGCCTTAACTCTCTGACGTATACGTGACTACAGTCCAGAATTCAATTCCCGGGCTTATCTTAATACAAAGATGTTAAAAGGTCGATCACAGTTTCAGAAAACTTTACTTTATAGCGAAAAATAGAAAACGAGATAACATACAACAAAAAGCGGTTATTGTATAATTTATTTTATTTTCGCAATTGACGTTTATTGTTGGCAAAATCATTTGGAAAAACAAGAGGCAATCGCGTCTCAAAAGAAATGTGTAGGATTTTTTAGGTACATTATAGGATTTAGCAACACGGATTGGCGTTATATCTATATGTCGGAGATAGCGACGGCTGAGCGATAGAGTCGTCATCATCTTGACTTGGTACGAGGTTTATTACTTGTAACTTTATAATTCACAATATTAACCACAGTATCAATAACAATGTTCAGTTAACACACTTAAATAGACAAACCGACAGGTTCGCAACGGAGAAGTGTCTCGGTCCGTGTCCCAACGTCGACTGACTGATCGAGCCAACCTCACTTTCCATTACGACTCTGTCCACGTGCCGCCATTGCAAAACAACTGACGTCACCGCGTTTGCCGCACTACTGTGTCAACAATCAATTGAGAAACTTAATAAAACGATATCGTTATCCACGACACGGCCATTCTGACGAAGCACACGTCCTCGTGTGTACTTGTAACAAAATAACCAACTGAGGCACATTTTCACGATCGGCCAACCTGATGCTAATGGTCCGTAATCGTATCTTAAGAATCAAGTTAACAGAGATCACGTTAGCATACAAATAATTTCAACAACTTTAACACGAAAGGTTCCTCTAAGCCCATAATCTTTAAATCTCAATACTGATACTTTAAAACAGTAAGTTTAAGACAATAAGTACACAACACATGGCCCAGCTGTCCCAGCAGCTAGTGACAATTCACGTGTCACCCATATCGACATCGCTCCAAGCGATACGACCAACACTTTAACTGGAGTCCACGACTCCCAGGCCACACAGGACCATACAAATAGTCTCTCTCGAAACCCGGGTCCCCGCCACACCACTAGCTGCCCATCGCGCTCTGTACAACTCTGAGAGTTGCAGTTACGACTACAGACTAGTGCGTGTAGTGCGACCTAGCCAAGGTATGTGTTCTTATTTACTGTTGGAGGCATCCTCCTCACCATCTTCATCAGACAAATTTAACTCAACGGACACACTGCTTAGAGGAATCCTCCTTATACAGTCGTGAGCGTATTTTTATGTTCTATTACCGGTCAAAGATTTCAGCAAATAACGATCACCATCAAGTAACTCCACATTTTTTTAAAGGTCCCTTGTATTTCGCGTCTAATTTAGTTTGGTTTCTCTTCGTTCTGAATTTAAACTAAATTACCAACATCAAACTTTACCACTTTAACTTGTAGTTTTATCAAATTTTACTTTTTCGTAACTGGCACTCTTTTCTATGTACGTGGTTAATTACTGACCAGCGGAAGGCCCGGGGAACAATTGGAAGACACCGGGTCCGATTATTTCTCTGTACCTTGCGATGTAGGACACCTGAGCGCATGTTGGAAATGTCGAGTGGTAACAGATGATCTTACGAGCTCGAGCCATACGACGTCCCTCACGATAACTGATTTGAAAATCAAAGGCCTGCACCAAGGCCCACCTAAGATGCACACGTGCGGTGCTGTCGGTGTTCCAGGGCAGAATGAATAGAACATTCATCCACTCCTGCGATGACCGAACCACTGACTCACTTCATTCGCGAGCGAAACCATCCATTTACTCGTTCCTTCGTTCGATACGTCACAGCTCTTCAGAATCTATGCGCAGCGCCATCCGCGAGTAATGCCACGGAGGCGGCATAGATGGCGCTAGTAGTACTAAAACGTTAACTCAATATGCCACACGACCATCCTGACAGTCAGCGCGTTCTCGCGCGTCTTTCATTGTCGTTGTGTGTGAAACGTAATAAAAGGAAAAACTCGTACGGTTATCGGGGTGCCCCGAGTCACAAAGCGCCAAGCTTTCAATGGTCAACTGTACGCGAAGCGCGTAGCTCCCGACGTAACAGTACGGGCTACACAAAACACGGAGTTCCGACGTACAGCAACGGAGCTACGTGAAGCGCGGAGCTTCCAATACACTATAGCAGTGTTACACGAAGCGCGGAGCTTCCAATGCACTATAACAGCGTTACACGAAGCGCGGAGCTTCCAATGCACTATAACAGCGTTACACGAAGCGCGGAGCTTCCAATGCACTATAACAGTGTTACACGAAGCGCGGAGCTTCCAATGCACTATAACAGCGTTACACGAAGCGCGGAGCTTCCAATGCACTATAACAGCGTTACACGAAGCGCGGAGCTTCCAATGCATTGCAACGGTGAACTTAGCAAACTTCCACATGCCTCTCGTTACTCGCCGCTGCTGCAGGCGCTGCTCCGAACTGCTTGCGCCTACTGCCGCGCCAGCTCCTCCGCTGTTGCCACGTGGACACTTCGTTGCCAAATGTCCGGCGGTGCCGCACCTGAAACAGATTAAGTCCGACCGCGGCCTCGGTCCCGCAGAGCTTGACGCCGAAGTGACAGCACTGGCTGCCTTGCCTTTCACCTCGCCTTTGGAACGGCAATCGGACGGTCGGTGACCTATTTTACCGCAGTTGTGAAATTTCACCGTTGCCGACTGAAACTTCGATTGCCTGAAGTCTGGATCTGCTGTCCTATCGCCTTATGTTTATGCTCTCAATCTACCTCACCGATGCAAATCAAGGCATATAATGGTGCCATAATCTTGGAAAACTGATATAACCTGCCGAAAATATGACGCTAGACCGATGAACTGTCAAGCTAAACAAGCACAGCAATCTAAACTTCGTATCGCAAGTAATTAACAGGTAAACATGTAAAAGAATTTCAAATAATATTTTCTTACACCGGTCAAAGCCACACTATCGTAAAGTCGTATACCATACAATATACCCGAGTAATAAAATGGAAACTGCTCACCGGAGTGACGTAAAATTGCAGCTGGTGCGCTTACTACAGATCCACTCACTATTTTTTGACCTGGCTGACCGCAGTACTGTTGCTCGCCTTCCTGCTGCTCCGCTCAGGGCAGTTAGACCCATAGTGTCCTTGTCCATCACAATGAAAGCAAGTGATCCCCACTAAGTTAATCGCCGCACTATGACTGCAGCTTGTGATCTTCAGTTTAGAACAATCTTCATGTAGCTTAATGTCTCCTTTATAGTGACAATGAATCGCCATTATCGGTTATTTCCATCGCGTACAGAAGCACACACATTATCACTACACTGTTTTCTCCACGTGGGCTGAATGAGTTACATCCCACTTCTGATGTCGGAGATAGCGACGGCTGAGCGATAGAGTCGTCATCATCTTGACTTGGTACGAGGTTTATTACTTGTAACTTTATAATTCACAATATTAACCACAGTATCAATAACAATGTTCAGTTAACACACTTAAATAGACAAACCGACAGGTTCGCAACGGAGAAGTGTCTCGGTCCGTGTCCCAACGTCGACTGACTGATCGAGCCAACCTCACTTTCCATTACGACTCTGTCCACGTGCCGCCATTGCAAAACAACTGACGTCACCGCGTTTGCCGCACTACTGTGTCAACAATCAATTGAGAAACTTAATAAAACGATATCGTTATCCACGACATATATAATAATATATCCTTGGAAATTTCACACAACGCCATCTCGTCCCAAGTTAAGCAACTTAATGCTTGTGTTATGGTAGCGAGATGGATGATAAACTACTTAGATAATTTTTTTTTTTGTAAATACATGCTTTTATTAGATAGAAATGACACCCAGACTCCGAGCCAGTGCCTCTGGTTTAGACAAAGACACTTGCCCGACCCCGGAATCGAACCCGGGACCCGTTGATCCAAAGGCGGCACATCTAGCCACTAGACCAACGAGGCAGTCGAAAATATAATCAGAAGATCTCACATTTTCAGCTCAAAAAGGCACAAAGGGATGATCAAACAGCCAGATGAAGTGGTATGTCAGGCTGGGGACCGCAACGCCTTTCCCCCAATAACTGTAGTCCGGGATATATTCTCAACTGTGCGCATTGCTCCGTAAACTTCGCTATCGCAGTGTAGGAATTGATGGTAATTCTTTTATTTGAAGGCGATATTTCTTGATTTTTCGGGTAAAGGTAGCATGCTGGATGCAACATAACAATTGATTAGGCTTAGATTAGGCCTCGTTTGTCTAGTGATTAGATGTGCCGCCTTTGGATCAACGGGTCCCGGGTTCGATTCCGGGGTCGGGTAAGTGTCTTTGTCTAAACCAGAGGCACTGGCTCGGAGTCTGGGTGTCATTTCTATCTATAATAAGTATGTATTTACAAAAAAAAAAAAAGGTATATAAGTAGTTTATCATCCATCTCGTTACCATATCACAAGCATTAAGTTGCTTAGATTGGGACGAGATGGCGTTGTGTGAAATGTCCACGGATATTTATTTATTATTTATTTATATTATTTATTTTGGTGATTTTTTATGCAATTAAGGCGGCACTCGGCGTGGCATTTCAAGATCGCAGAGCATGTTCCCCCATTGAAAAGCGCAACCCGTAGCCCTGGAGGGGCAGTCGAGAGACGCTGCAAATTTAAGTGGATAGGTCAGGCTGCAATTTGCCATCTTCTCGGCCCACATATCGCGGCCGGCTCCCACATAAGAAACAGGATGACATTCATTGGCAAACATATGGTCGCCTGAAGGTTAGCTATTACCGTCGTCTATGGAAATTTGCCTATGGTCCGTGTGGCCCCTGCACTAGGAATAACCTGTATCGCGGGGGCAGTTTACAAACACGTAATTCACAAACACAAATGACACCCAGACTCAGAGCAAGTGCCTCTGGTTTAGACAAAGACACTTGCCCGACCCCGGAATCGAACCCGGGACCCGTTGACCCAAAGGCGGCACACCTAACCCCTAGACCAACGAGGCATTCTATCCTGAGGATGTCATAAGAGCCGACAAAAGGTAATATAAGCGCAATGAGATGTTCATCATGATGAGGTGGATATATCTGTAAGGGGGCCGCGGGGCCTATCCCCCGATTACTGTCGTCGGAATTATTTAACCTTGTAAATTGGTTGTAAACTTTGCTATCGCGATGTATATCTTCGCTCTTAATTAAAGACGTTTCTTGTTATTGATAGTTTACATTTTGCATAGAAGCATGTAGCATACCGGTTTATTATTTTATGTACACTTGTTTTCGTTGTACTTCACTATCACTACATAACTATAACTACTACATATTATAAAACAAAGTCGCTTTCGTTTGTCCGTCCCTATGTATGCTTAAATCTTTAAAACTACGCAACGGATTTTGAAGCAGTTTTTTTAATAGATAGAGTGATTCAAGAGGAAGGTTTATATTATGTATAATACGTGCATAATATTGTAGAGGAACACTGAAAAATTTAGATGTTTGTTCATCATTGCAACCGTGCGAAGCCGGGGCGGGTCGCTAGTTAAACATAAATTTGTCCATAAACTGCTCCAAATGATGGTCACAATAATCAGGACAACGTTGTACACCGTTCAATCACCCCGCCCTGTGTTTATCCATCTGTCTATTCACCTCTCCAGAAATGCATGTGAGACTCATTGTACAAATACTTCGAATGCTTCATACTTTTACCACTTTTACACGGTTATAATAATGGAATTATTATAATGATAGTTGTAGCACGTAGTAGGTAACAGTTTTCAATTCAAAATCAAAATTCATTTGACCGAATTGGCTCATTATAATATTTTAAATACATATTATTTTATTATTTGTCACTGATAGGACCATCATGGCTAATAAGCCTGACATCGTGATAATAGATCGGTCGGCGCGTCGTGCAATGCTTATCGATATCACTGTTCCATAAGATGTCAACCTCGTGAAGGCTGAGCATGAGAAATAAATAATAAATATCCTTGGACATTTCACACAACGCCATCTCGTCCCAAGCTAAGCAACTTAATGCTTGTATTATGGTAACGAGATGGATAAACTACTTATATACATTTTTTTTTGTAAATACATACATATTATAGATAGAAAATACCCAGACCCGGAACAAATACTTGTAGGTCGTACAAATATTTCTTCCGTGCGGGGATCGAACCCGCGACATTTTGCGCAGCAGTCGCTCGCTCAACCACTGCGCCAACCCAAGATCAGCAAGTACTTAGATCTATCTCACGAGGTTGGTGCCATGTGAACTATGGATTCGACAATCATTGTACCGATAGTAATAAATTATATATTAAGATATTAATAAGATCAAGAATTTTTTTTTAAATAATATTTTAAATTTACACTTCTACACAGAACTGTGTTACAGTGTGGTGATGGATATAGAATACACAGTGACACCACCCCATTCCATCCTGAGGGTGTCGTAAGAGCCGACAAAAAGAAATGACAATGCTGAATACCTAGCCGCAAGAGAATGAAAAGTTGAAAGAAACCCTGTGCCAACCCGTCTGGCTGGCTTGGCACAGTAGGCTAATTATCCTCTCTGTGATGGGAGGAGGCCCAACTCAGCAATGGGTCATTTATGGGCTGAGTAGTAGTATGAATAAAACTGTTGTTAACTGACTCATGACTGTCATTATATAATAGTCATCATACACTGTTTCCTAGGTTGTAAATATTGAATGCATTTGAATTCTGATCTCGTTAAAGATGTCTGGCTTTGCGATAGCCATTCATTTTAAATCACACTGGGGTGGTCTTGCTAGGATTGAATATTAGTTATCACAGTCATAGTTATCACAATAATACTAATGAGAGGTATTGGAGTGTATTCATCACTTCTGCATAGCTACACGCTTCACTTGTTTTAATATTCACGTTTCAGTTGACGCACTCCAGATCCATTAGAACAATTTGTTCTAATTGGCTAGGAAACTATTTAACAACGTAACTATGTAAGATATGATCGTAAGGTAATAAAAATATGACATGCCCTCAGAGTTTCTTGTCTCTCTTGAAATTAATTAGCATTATATATTTTTTTATTAATGTGTTGACAATTTGTAAGAGTCCATTTTTTTTTATTTATGAACTCTTTATTGCTCACTAAAAAGACAAGATACAGACAATAATTTAATTTAATAAAATAATTTATTCTGCTTTGACTTTCCCTTCCGCCTAAAAGTCAAGACCTCGTTTTATCACACAATTTAAATGTCTTAGTAACCGTACGCACTAGCGGTTGGCCGCGTAGGCGGCTAGCCGTGCGGCCCGCCGCTTTTCTAGTTGGGGCGGTTTAGTACGTACAATCATAGGCGGTTGAATATTAAACTGAAAAAGCGGCTGGCCGCGCGGTTATCCGCCTCCGCGGTTCAACCGCTAGTGCATAACGGGGCTTAGGGAAAATTTGACGGGCAACTGTGGAAGAAAAAAATAATAACGCGAGAACATCTTGGTCAATCCTGGGGATGTTGTAATAGCCGACAGAAGGAAATGCTGAGGCCGATAACTTAGCCGCAACATATAGAAATACTAAAAAGATACTCTGGGCCTCTGAGTAGGTAGGTTTTCAGACTTTTCACATATTTTCGTCGGCTCTTACGACACCCTCGGGATGGAATGGGGTGGTGACACTATGTATTCTAAATCCGTCATAACATGGGCTAGTAGTCCGGGGTCCCCCGTACATTGATTTCACTTGATTACTATCAAGCTAATTTTTCGTGAGTAGCTTCATTTTCATGAGACGCCCAACATTTTCTTGTCGACAACTCATGACTGTGGTAGCTAACAGAGGTAGCAAGGGTGAAATATGTTGATTTTATGATTCTAAAAAAATTATTACTAACCGGGTGCTTTTTGGTATATCTGATGATAATTATCTAAATTATTCGAAAATGTATTTGTCCTACAAAATGTATGGTTTGATCAAAGAGTCCTCCACCTCCAATATGTATGGATAACGAGGTCATAAAAAATGATTACTAACCAGCTGGTTTTTTTTTATTTACTTAATAAATATGTATATTATTTAACCGTCATATTGTCCTACAAGTTGCGTGGTACGTTATCCCGGTCCTACCTGTCTGTCCTACACTCAAAAGTTGTTCTACAGATCATAGAAAAAAAATTATTACTATCAAGCTGAATCTTTGTGAATAGCTTTGTTTTGATGAGACGCCCAACATTTTCTTGTCGACATCTCTTGATTGTGGTAGCTAACAGAGGTAGCAAAGGTTAAATATGTTGATTTAATGATTCTAAAAAAATTATTACTAACCGGGTGATTTTTGGTATATCTGATGAGAATTATCTAAATTATTCGAAAATGTATTTGTCCTACAAAATGTATGGTTTGATCAAAGAGTCCTCCACTTCCAATATGTATCGATAACGAGGTCATCAAAAATTATTACTAACCAGCTGGTTTTTTTTATTTACTTAGTAAATATTTATATTATTTAACCGTCATATTGTTCTACAAGTTGCGTGGTACGTTATCCCAGTCCTACACTCAGAAATTGGCAATACCACAAGACCCATTTTGTCATCACTAACTGTAGGACACCAATTTTACATGATAGGTTAGTATTCTCTGCCCCAATGATACAATGTCCTACAAAAAAACAGGTATGTATCATGAGTCCGACAGAAATTGACATTTTTCGTTTTCCTACTTATAACTTACTAGCTGACCCGGCGAACTTTGTTCCGCATTATGTATATTTAAAACAAAAAGAAAGTTGGACATAGGATACCTGAGATTTTTATCCCGTCCGTATAAAACCTACTTTAACAAAACGCAACTGACAGCGAAACGTTATGTTGTCTATAGTTTAATATGGTCGAAAATTTGACAATTAGAAATTTTGAATTCGACTTGTTTAAATTGTTGTAATTTACATAATATCTTTATAACTTGTAGCCTATGTGTTATTCTGATGTATGAGCTATATTATTGTAAAATTTCATTAAAATCCATTCAGTAGTTTTTACGTGAAAGAGTAACAAACATCCATCCATCCATCCATCCATCCATCCATCCATACTTACAAACTTTCACGTTTATAATATTAGTAAGATGATACAGTGAAAACATCTTTTTTATTAACTTAAATAACTTTTTCTTTTACTAAAGTAGTACAAAAAAATTATTATTTACTTAAAAAAAATCTATATTCATCAGATTCATCTGATAAATTTTCAGTATCATCACTGTCATTTTCATCTATTTCATTTTCCTCGTCTTCTGGCTCTGTAATAACGTAAAAAATTAAGTATTTTTAACATAAAATGAATCCACTTCGTTTTATAGTGTACGAAACTTTTTATATAGTACATATACGGATCCCGCTATACAACGACCACCGATATGTTTAATGGATGAAAATTATTTTATTAAAAAATTAGGACTTTTTCAGGCAATCCATTTTTTTAAATTATTTTTAACCTACTATATTTCTAATAAAATAATTTTCATCCATTAAACATATCGGTGAATGTCGTTGTATAGCGGAATCCGTATAATGTACTATATAAAAAGTTTTGCACACTATAAAACGAAGTGGATTCATTTTATGTTAAATAATACTTAATTTTTATACGTCATTACAGAGACAGAAGACGAGGAAAATGAAATAGATGAAAATGACAGTGACGATACTGAAAATTTATCAGATGAATCTGATGGTTTTTTTTTATATGTAAATAATTATTTTTTTGTACTAGTACTTAAGAAAAATAATTTATCTAAATAAATAAAAAAGACGTTTTCACTGTATCATCATCACTACATAGTATAAAACAAAGTCGCTGTCGTCTGTCCGTCCCTATGTATGCTTAAAACTTGAAAACTACGCAACGGATTTTGAAGCGGTTTTCTTTAACAGATAGAGTGATTCAAGATGAAGGTTTATATGTATAATACATGCACCCGTGCGAAGCCGGTTCGGGTCGCTAGTAAGTTATAAGTAGGAAAACGAAAAAATTACAATTTTTGTCGGACTCGTGTTACATACCTGTTTTCTTGTAGGACATTGTATCATTTGGGCAGAGAATACACTAACCTATCATGTAAAATTATTGTCCTACAGTTAGTGATGACAAAATGGTTCTTGTGGTTTTAACAACTTTTGAGCGTAGGACTGGGAGAACGTACCACGCAACTTGTAGGACAATATGACGGTTAAATAATATAAATATTTACTAAGTAAATAAAAAAAAACCAGCTGGTTAGTAATCATTTTTTATGACCTCGTTATCCATACATATTGGAGGTGGAGGACAGTTTGATCAAACCATACATTTTGTAGGACAAATACATTTTCGAATAATTTAGATAATTATCATCAGATATACCAAAAAGCACCCGGTTAGTAATAAATTTTTTTGAATCATAAAATCAACATATTTCACCCTTGCTACCTCTGTTAGCTACCACAACCAAGAGTTGTCGACAAGAAAATGTTGGGCGTCTCATGAAAATGAAGCTACTCACGAAAAATTAGCTTGATAGTAATCAAGTGAAAACAATGTACCGGGGATCCCGGACTATACAGGCAAAAATATTATATTATTATATTAATAGTATTTTTTTAAATTAAGTAATATTATTTAGAAGATTAAGATTTGCTCGATATTTAGACCAAGGCTAATCCAGCCCTTCTAATGACAGTCATCACAGCGCAATGAACCTATTTTTATTAATAGTAACGAGTAAGTCATTAAGCATAAATTCATACAAATTGGTACCCGACGACGTGGAATCTATCAACTGGTATAAGGATTAGGTATTTATCCTTAGCTTTGAATGTTAACGCCTGTCTCAATTACCATAGCAATATTTTATTTGGAAATTCTAATATAATCGACAGGCTCATACCTTGCTTATTATTTCACTATTTTGTGGCTAGACCATTATTTTACGACACACGAAGTGTGGAATGACGGATTTAGAATACACAGTGTCATCCCGAGGGTGTCGTAAGAGGCGACTAAGGGAACGCAAAAGAAAGGCAGATCACGAAGCCGCAAGAGAAGGAAAACTTGCTACAAACCTTTTTTTTTTTTGTTCGCCCGGGGTAAAATCCTTTATGGGCTATCCCCGTCGGCCACGGGGATGGCCGAGGTGGGCGTGTGGGACTCTCCCCCAGAGTGGGGGCCTACCCACTAAACATCCCCGGAGTGCTCCCTACTCGCGTCCTTGTTGCGGCATTGTGAGATCTGTACTCAGAACCACGGTGCCAACCCGTCTTGCCAGCGTGGCGCAGTAAGCTAATTTCCCTCCATGAATTTGGAGGAGGCGAGGCTAAGTAGTGGGACACTAATGGGCTGAAATGAACTGTGGAATTATACGGACACTACGGATAGTGACAGTATTCTACATCCGCCACCTGCCTTTTTTATGAAGAAGAGGAATACAAACCGCAAGCTGGTCACCTAAGTGATCACCCAAGGTAATCCTTAAGATTAAGGATGGAATGGTTGTCATAATGCAAACACTCTCAGCAAAACTGCTACTGCACGATAGCGTTCCCCATGCTGTAGTAGCAGGTTTCAAGACACACTGAGAACTGCACATACTACACAGACAACAACAACGACGCTATTGGAAGATGTATAAAGCAAGCTCTGGCTGCAGACGACCACACCATCCAGGCATACAACATAGATATGGCAATAAAGGCCAGGAACAACAAGGCGATCGAAAACCTTGATCAGCAGAAAATGTCACGGACACTGAATAGAAATTAAACACTTTTTAACGGATTTCTATCTATCTATCTATCTATCTATCAGCCACAGAAGTCCACTGCTGAACATAGGCCTCCCCCATAGATTTCCACAATGTGCGATCTCGTGCAGACCGCATCCACCGACTCCCATCGACCTTTACAAGGTAGTCCGTGCACCTAGTTGGGGGTCTTCCCACGCTCCTCTTTCCCATACGTGGACGCCACTCCAAGACTTTTATGCCCCAGCGGCCATCTGTTCTTCGGGCCACGTGGCCTGCCCATTGCCACTTCAACTGTGCAATCCTTCTAGCTACGTCGGTCACTCTAGTTCTTCTACGGATTTCCTCATTTCTGATTCTATCACGTAGAGTAACTCCGAGCATAGCTCTTTCCATTGCACGTTGGGTGACTCTCAGGCGCCTAATAAGTCCCATTGTGAACGCCCACGTCTCTGGCAACACGCACTGTTCGAAGACTTTTGTCTTCAGGCACTGAGGAATATTGGATGAGAAGATATGACGTAGCTTCCCGAACGCTGCCCAGCCGAGTTGGATTCGACGAGTGACCTCTTTCTCGAAGTTGGACTTACCTAATCGGACTAATTGTCCCAGGTATACTCGTCAACAACTTCGAGAAGAGAATTCCCAACAACAATCGGGTACGGTGTAACATGGACATTTGACATGACTTTCGTCTTATCCATGTTCATCTCTAGACCCACTTGTTGAGAAACTCTATTGAGGCCTCCGAGCATTGTACTTAATTTCTGCTGCGGTTAACGGATTTATCGCGTGTATATTACATTATTTAATATTTAATGACAGTTGTCTTCAAAATTTCAAAAGTGCACGTGGAACGTTATCAATAAAACAAAATTATAGGCGGTAGATTTTAACTGTTTCTTTGTACTTTTGAAGACAACTGTCATCTAGTCTCTCCTGCGACCTCGACTGCTGCAAAGCATTCGAAACGTGGGGAATTAAATAATGTAATATAGTTACACGCGATAAATCCGTTAAAAAGTGTTTAATTTCAATGTGTAATAATCGCGAATACCTATTAAATCACGGAATAGAATTTAAATATCAAGACCAAACAGCTATTACCAAACATAAGCTAAGGAAGCACCTACTGAGAGTACGTTAAATGAAACACCAATGTCGCCGGTCCCAAGGCGCAGACGAAAGGAAAAAAAGAAGAGAAAATAATTATCATTCATTGCTAAAAAGAACACGGACTACAAGTCTGTGGTGTTGTAAGTAACAAAATAAATAAAAATATGGATGGATGGGCGAGAAAATCGTGGAAGTTCTAGAAGTTATTTTAGGCATGTTTATCAAAACCGTTTCAGTGGTTTTCTTTACTTGTATGTTGGGTTCCAAACAATGTTGGTTATTTATACAAATAAATAAAATTAATTAAGAACTATGTTACTTTTTGCATTTATAGGTACACGGTACAAACACTATATGTTGCTAAAACTAGCTACGGTTCAGCATGCTGCTTTACAGGGAAGAGCCGGCAAGAATCTTTTTTTTCTCGAATTATCGGTCGTGTTAAACTCTCAGTCATTTCGGTTCTTCTGCGAGTTACGGATATACTGGTGCGCTCTCCAATGCTTCGAGCGACACTTATCCTAATTTAAGCAACGTATGTATAGTAAATCGAAACGTATTTTTCCCAAGCAAAACATTGGAATTCCACGCATAAATCGACCACTATCGCCTCGAAAACTATGAATTGCGGTTCTGGAATGGCGCCAACACCTTAATAGCATTTACAACTGTTTTTATATCACTATATGATGCAAGGACGTCTATACGTATTGATGGTTTGACCACCCGTATGGGTTATATCTTAACTTGCTTATTTTGAGCCATTATCTCAATGTATCTCGGATTTAATCTTGCTTCGGAGGGCACGCCACATCCGTTGCAGCTGCCGCACGTCTATGGCCGTCTATAGACGAAGTCAGCTGCGTTACACCTATCACTCAGCCCGTAGATACTGTCTCTTGTGTTGCATTAGTCGCCTCTTAGGACACGAGAGTGTGGGTTGGTGACATTGCGTATTCTACATCTGTCACCACATGGACCGTTCCATTCTAATGACACGGAGGGTAATTAACGCGCTGTGCCATTGACCCGATGGGTTGGCATTGGCACAAGGCTTCGCATCAAGATTTAGATCTAACAACTAGGCTAATCAAACTCAAACTCAAAAGGAACTTTAGTGACGTAGGTTTCATCACAAAACTCTAATAAAACGTCATGTTTAAAAATACCAATAGCATCTTACGGCCCCTGTCCCACACTACGAGGTAGTCTCCATACACACCTATCAGTCTCCACACACAATTCCTCATTATTACAACCCTTGCAATGGAAGGAGTATCAATTGGACATTAGCCGTTTTGGCGTTATTGAGCAACCCATCCATTTGTTATAGTAGATAATATGATAATAACGAGAGATTTAAGATATTTTATATTGACTAGCCTTAAAGATCAAAGGTTCTATAGGACATGGCGTGGACCTATTGGTTTGTTTCAGTCCTTTTTTGTTTAAAAAACATTCGAGTAGATTAGATTGGGAGGCACCGTCGTAAAAAACGTCGTACGTTAAGCCTATTGCAGGACAAGCAAATTATGATGATATGGCTGAAAGTTACCGGTATTACTGTATTTAAAATTTTTTTGCACAAAAATATAATTTCTTTTCATACATTTTCCTGCTGCAATTCTGGTAGGCCTTCCACACGGTGGACCGACGACCTGGTTAAGGTCACCAGAAAGCCAGGGAAGCGGGTGGTTTAGGACCAGCTTTCGTGAATCCTTGGGGGAAGCCTATGCCCAGCCGCCTTTGGATCAACGGGTCCCGGGTTCGATTCCGGTGTCGGGCAAGTAAGTGTCTTTGTCCAAACCAGAGGCACTGGCTCGGAGTCTGGGTGTCATTTCTATCTATAATATGTATGTATTTACAAAAAAATGTATATAAGTAGTTTATCATCCATCTCGTTACCATAACACAAGCATTAAGTTGCTTAGCTTGGGACGAGATGGCGTTGTGTGGAATGTCCAAAGATATATTTAAAGACTAAACCCAGCAGTGAGTAAGCTATGGTTTGAGTAGTGGTACAGAAAAAGACTAGTTATAAACAAATACATAATATCATCGTGTCTTCGCTATATGAATTTACTATAAGGTCATATCACATAAAGCGTTTACAACCTATACGCAGTTGTAAAATGGTCTGGTTGAAGTGATGGCATCTTTACTATCTTCCAGCTTTTAACTGACGCGTTGATAACGAATACTATTCAGCCTATAAATGACCCACTGCTAAGTCAGGCCTCGTTACATTCCCTCAAACTTAATTAGCCTACTGTGTCACGCTGCCCAGACCGGTTGGCAGAAGGTTTCGTGTCAAATTTTCCTTCTCTTGTGCCTAGGTTCTCAGCCTTGTCATTTCCCTTTGTCAGCTCTTACGACACCCTCAGAATGGTAATGGGGTGGTGTCACTATGTGATAATACCGCTAACCACCAATACAGTACAGATAATACCACTTCCAAGAAGCGATGGTAAGCACTAATTAACTGTAAACAATTGAACTAACAGCCATTTAAAGGATGTTGTAAAATACTTCCAATTTTATGACTTCCTTTACCGATGTATTGTGAAATTAGAGTCATGGCGACGCTACGTAGAATCAAGACTATCACTACCTATCATAGTTATGATGCTATGATAACATAACTAGGTAGTGATAGTCTTGATACGACATCATAGTTACGACTTACGTTTGTCGTCGTCACTAGAATAAAATAGAATAGAATAGAAAAATGATATATTGTTTAAACCAAATGGTCAACGGATACGTCATTTTTAAAACGCTACTACCAGGTCGGAACGCGACACCAATCGACAAGACCTGGCGGAAGAAGCTCAGTGGGCTTGTCTCTTTTTTGTACGCCATATTACAATGACACCTGAGTGTAGGTACTTAGAACTAGCTAACTATATCAATCAATATCGTAATCATGATCCTCTCGGCGACATTTTTAACCAAGCGAAAAAAGTGACCCTATTTATAATCAAGTCACTTTTTTCTCAACGAGTTTGTTTTTATGAGTCTACAATGATACAATAATTAGCAATTAAACATTTCAATGCCTTCTCCAACTGCCCGGCTAGCTCAGTCGGTAGAGCATGAGACTCTTAATCTCAGGGTCGTGGGTTCGAGCCCCACGTTGGGCGCGTCTTTTTACTCATCTCAATATTTCTTTAATTATAAGAATATAGTCTCGGTTAAATGAGTCTTTATTTTCTAAATTTAGACTTCAAAATATGGAAACCACCTACCTGCTATTTTTCTCTCCCTCATTTTTCTCCAAAGCTGTTCTGCCTTTCTCATTGGCCAGTTCTCCACTTTCGCAGAGAAGCTTCTGAAGAACTTGTACTCTTTGAAGTGTGACATTCTTCGCTCCATTTTACTCGCAGTATGCCCAGCAGGTGGCGGCGAGGGCGCTTTCGGTGTAGAAGATGGAGACGCCATTTTGGAATTAACGGTCAAAATTTACAACTATAAACACTTCAATTGTTTAAAAGAAATTCGGATTTGGAATTTTGGTCCCGTTCAAAGTTTAAACTTCCATTTGATCATCAATTTATTTTTTATATCTACAGAATACATTTTCTTATTTTAAAATACTGTCACGTTTTTTATTAGCCTTCATTTGAAATATGTTTTCAGCCAGACTACATTAAAATGATACTAAATATGTTTAAATAACGAACTCTATTTTAGGTTTCCTAAGTTTCAACACTAATTACGTTTAACTAACTATGTAAACACTCAGCTGGAATAGTTTCCAATTTCGCCAAGTGTTTTTGTTAATTAACCTGAAACAAATAAACATCATTATTAGTTATTTAATTGCGAACTTTGATGCCTGTTGGGATAGCATCACCATTGGTACAGGGCCGATGGGGACTGTCCGGGTAAAGTGGGTCTTCGGGGCGCGTAGAGATGTTAAGTTGGACCTTACCCTACCCACTAAAACCGACGGCGATCCTCGACTGCCCGATTTCAGGGCCACAGGATTCACTCCACCAGACAGTGTGCTTCGAGACTTATAACATGCCTCTTATCGTCAGGGAAGGTTCGTTTATTTAACGGCTCATGTGCTATGTTTTTGGTGCACATTTTGTGGTACCTGTGTTTTTATCAAAATCGGTTCAGCCGTATCAATTTATTAGACATTCTTGTTTTTCTTTTTTCAAAAATGTGTTTAAGGTTTTAGTCATAGTCTATAAATAGTTATTTGCAAAAATATAAACCATATAGGCCCAGAACCGGCCTTTGTGGAGAAAATTGGGGAGGCCTATGTGCAGCAGTGGGCGTCTTTTCGCTGAAATGATGATGATTTCATGATGATGAAACCATATTTCACTACAGTAATTTAAATCAAATAAGGCTGTACTACTGGACCCGGGGCGTATTGTGAGGAGGTTCCTTACTCTGAATCCCTAACTGCTAGTGGTTTAAGTCTATGGCTTCGTCATGGCCATTTGGCACTTCGCAAAGCACCGCGAGCTCTATGGTCACAGGAAATTCTGACCATCATATTTGAGACGTTTGCGGTGGAGACGTGGGGTTTTAGGTCAGAGACGGTACCAGTGTACCGGTTTGTCGACACTTGCCATGTAACTAAATGATACAAATTCATGAAATAAATTAATGTCGCCATTTTATTAAAAATGGTAAATTATTTTTCCGCACACGTTTCCATTTTACGTTATACAGTTTTTCATTTCTACGTAACGGTAACAAATTGAAAAATCGTGCATTGAATGGGAAACGTAAAAAATAATTGGATGAGATAGACGCGAAAAATATGAATATTTTATTTATACGAGAATTGATGGTGATACCTTTAATAAAATGATAGCATTTTTAAGTAGTGTTTTTTAAAAAAAAACAAAAAGCAACTAACTACTACTACTTCTCAGCCATGACCCACTACTGAGTCGGGCCTCCCCCATTACATGGATGTGCCACGCTGGCCAGACTGGTTGGCACAGGGTTTTGTTTTGTTTTCCTTCTCTTGCAGCTTTCTTTCGGTGCTTTTCACGACACCCTCAGGCTGGAATGGGGTGGTGACACTATGTATTCTACATGTGCAGCTACCACACTAATTACCAACACGCTGAAGTATCATCCCCTAAAAGCCAATCATTTGAACCGTGTAGTGACGGATTTAGAATACACAGTGGCACCAACCCATACCATCCCGAGGGTGTCGTAAGAGGCGACTTAGTTAACGCAAGATGCAGATCACGTAGATGCAAGAGAAGGAAAACTTGATACACACCCTGTGCCTACCCGTCTGGCCAGCGTGGCGCAGTAGGCTAATTTCCCTCCATGAATTTGGAGGAAGGCCGACCCAGTAGTGGGTAACTCATGGGCTGAAACGACGAAGTTTATTTTATACCAAATTAGATGTAAAATTGGTTCTGGTGAATTGATGTTACCTTTCAACTCAACTTCGTCTGAACCGCATTTTGGAAAGGTTAAAAAGATAACCAAAAGGTCAAAGGTCGGAATGAGTTTAACACGTCCATTTTTATGCGAATAGTTACCTAAAATCTTAATGGATACGGTTTTATTTGGAACCAGCTGTTACCTGCGACTACATGATGTGCGTTTACTTTGAATTGAAATAGTTCCTTTTTTAAACGACAACAAAAAATGAAACTCAAACTCAAAAGGAACTTTATTTACGTAGGTTTCATCACAATACTCTTATAAATCGTCATATTTATAAACACCATTATCGTCTTACGGCTCCTGTCCCACACTAGGTGGTAGTCTCCACACACACATATCAGTCGTCATACCTACATTCACACCTTTCACACACAACTCTCCATGATCGCTCACAATCCCTGCGTTCACTCACATTCATGCCGAAAGGATTAGTTTCTCAATTATTCGTCTATGTGTCTTTTGTGTATGTACAATATACAAAACTGTAGCGACCAGCATGCTACAGACTTAACACACTTTACCCGAAAAATCTGAACTATCAACATCAAGAAATATCGCCTACAAATGCGAGAATTCCTAGCAAAAAAAAAGTTCTACACCGCGATAGCGAAGTTTCCACAGAAATTCGCAATGTTAAGAAGTTCCCGACATTTGTTATTGGGGGATAGGCACCGCGGCCCTCTGCCAGACATACCACCTCGTCTGGCTGGATGATCATCCCTTTGTGCCTAAGGTGGATCTTGATGTCGACAGTTCAGATTATTCGGGGTTTTTTTTATCAGTGACTTGAATGCTTTTTACCCTAGGCTTGCGTGATGGAAAGCTACGCCAGTGTCTAAGATGGAGCAGGCAATTCAAGGAATTGCCCTGTCGGGCACCGGCTCTCACATACACACGACGGAACACAGTAAAACTGCTTGGCGTCGGACTTAAATGTTAGGGTGTTAGCCAGCCGGGCGGACCGTTCGATCCTACCACCAAGCGTGCTGGGTTTTGTTGACTTTTACAACACGCGTTATTTCCCAGCGTGCGGTGGGGAAGTTTTATATTCTGACCCGTCCCCACACGGGACAATTGTGTTAAGTATGTAGCATGCTAGTCACTATAAAACCTTCGCTATTTTTTATTCGTTTAGTATTGGCCTTTAGACTTGAAATAAGTGAACAGAATCATTAAGGGAAATTTGAGTATCCTTGGACCGGGTAGGTGCCAAATTAAATTGATGGTAGTTAGGATATAGGTATACCCAAAGTATAACCCAACTTCAAATGGTCGTATAATGATTTTCAAAAAATCAAGCAAGAGATTTCTTTAGAATTATTTAACTAAGCCTGTATGTAGCCTTTGTACAAATGTGCCTTTGTACAAATTTTCATGTGTTCGACTTTTGTTTTGTATGTGTACATAAATTGTTAAATAAATAAACTTATGTCGAACACATGGAAATATACAGCTTATTTGTAATGAAATGTCTTCCACCAGTCCCGGTAGTATTTTTTTTATATAAAACAACTCGCTATTGATTATCTAGGGATATATAAAAAGCAATTGACGAAGTTGTCGCCTGAAAAATCGGTGAAAGATAGAAAATGTAATACAGCTCTCTGACTAAAAGGGGATAACTCCAAAATTATGTTAATTCAATGTTCGCAAAGTTTGATTGACTGTTTGTCCTCTTAAAACGAATTCAGTACTTAAGACGGATAAAAATTTGTGTAGCAGTAAGTAAATTTAAACTTTTTTCTTTAATGGATAAGGGTATGTTCATACTAAATGACGCTAAACAAAAATGCTGGCATATTTCAAACTAGGAGAGTTTTCCAACGTTGATCAACTGATCAAAAGTTGTTAGTTAATAAAGATTCTTTATATCAATTTAGAGTAAACGTTTGTGGGCTGAATAGTAGTAGTAGTATTTCGTAGAAAATGATACACAAACAGTTTATATTGCAAAGGATTTATTGTGTGACTGATTTAGAATACATAGTGTCACCAGGCCGTTTCTTCCTGAGGGTGTCGTACAAGACGACAAAGGGAAATGATAAGGCCGAAAACCAAATCGCAGGAGAAGAAAAACTTGATACGAAAATCTTTTTTTTTTTTTTTTTTACGTCGTAAATCCTCATGGATACCCGGCCGTTGGGAAATGGCCGGGGTATGTGGGACTCCGGGGCGCGTAAAGATGATAAATTGCGCCCCGACCTACCCACTAAAACCGACGGCGATCCTTAACTGCCCAAGCCAGGGCCACGGGATTCACTCCCATTGCAGAGAGCATGCTCCGTGACCCTGGGGGCCTCGGCCCACCTCGTAGTGGAGCCCCATGCTCCGAGGCGGGCCCCTCCGATTATGAGGGGAGGGCTGTATTGCCCTCCCCCATTCCACCACTGGGAATCGCGGCGCGCCTTCCTCCCGGGGCCTGTTTTGCGCAGGCGACGGACTTTCCCAGGTCAATCGCCCGCAGGCCCACTTACGGCGGGCGGAGGTCAGCCAGCGCCCTCCGACGCCTGTTGCGGCGCTGGCGGTTTGGGCGTTGGGAGGCCAACTCTCTGGCCCGTTCAGCCTCCTCCTTGGCTGTCATGACGACCTCACAGAATGAGGCCGTCTCCCTGATACGAAACCCTATGCCAACACATCTGACCAGCGGGGCACGTTAAGCTAATTACATTCTACGTAGTTGGAGGAGGCCCGACTCAGTAGTGGGTCATTTATGGGCCAAGAAATCAAAATCAAAATCAAAATTTTAATGAAGTGAGAGTATTTTAATTGAAGAGCCAAAAATATTGATTGAACTCTGTCTTGTTTTAATATAGGTACAGTTTGTGATCACTACTACAGCGGAGATCGCGCGTAAATAAGTGGATTATAGCCAGTGTCAAAGAGAAATTTATTTAAATATACATTTAAAAAAGAAACCTTTCTTTTGTTATTTATCATTACAATATCTACATCATTCATTGGGCTTGTTTTAATAAAATAACATTACATCAAAACAATAACGTAGTTGAAAAAATAACGTTATTTAAATAACTGGTCAACAAATCCTGTGTTAACGTCTGGAGTTATTATGATTGACAGTATATAAACAATCTGTTCGATTGTTCAAACAGAAATAACATTTCAAAACAATAACCTATTTGAAAAAAGAAGAGAATAACAAAATATTTATAATGTCCAAGGAAGGCGTTCAAAATCTTCGTCTGCCAATGCGATTTTGCGAACAAAACAGCTTTGACAAGCCTCAAGGTTCATTTGAGGGATTTTTATTCAATCTCCTCTCCTATGAAATGTAAATATAAATGGGTCGAAGTCAGGGCGGCTCATATTTAGAGACACATTTGAATTTCTAATTGCAGATTTCGTTGTATTCTTTTTTATGAAAAATATAAAATATTGAGGGGACTTGTTTATTTGTCTTTAAAGGATTTTATTGATGAAGCAGCGGTTTTGTTCCCGAATTTACGTTAGCCTAGAGAAAATTTGACTCTCAAGACCTGCGTTGAGAGTAGCATTTTCTCTGGCAGTGTGTACCCCTTTATACGAATTGGAGTATGAAATGACCCACACTTAAAGTTCGATTATGCATAAAAAATATTATTAAAACAACAAAAATACATTACACACACTACCATGTATTTGACACACACGCATGTATACTCTTTTGTCTATTGGTAAAGTCTGTGGTTAAATTGAGAATAGAACTATAAATTAAACTAATTAACGTCGAATTCGATGAGAGTCCAAGATCTGTAACAGCTGACGTCATCCATGTTTCAGAAGGCATGTAAAACCCACGGTCCCGGCTGCCAGCCAATATAGTTACTCTCTCTAGGGAGGTTCTTCATTAAATTGTACGTTTTTTATCGCTAAAGTCCATCATTTATGTTGTTTCAGCCGATAGAAATATTCACTAGATATATTAATAAGAAAACATTTCTCTTTTACTTAAGACTTACATGTTATTAAAATTAAACACTTTTTAACGGATTTATCGCGTGTATATTACATTATTTAATTCCCGACGTTTTGACTGCTTTGCAGCAGTCGTGGTCGCGGCAGAGACTAGATGACAGTTGTCTTCAAAAGTACAAAGAAACAGTTAAAATCTACCGCCTATAATTTTGTTTTATTGATAACATTCCCTGTGCACGCAGAAATCGCTCACGGTGTCCAGAGGTCTTGCAGATGAGTGTTTTGCTTGAGATTTGATCAATTTAATGACTGGATCCCAAGCAGGTGGTACTTGCCAACCATCCTCTCTATTGAAATTTGGATGTTTTTTAATCTCAATAGCCTCGCGGATCATTCTTGGAATGTAATGATTTTCCTTGGCAATGATTTGAGGTCTATCAAAGTGGATGTAGTGGTTGGTCTTGTTGAATGTGTGCTCACAAACTGCAGACTTGGTCGAGCGTCTGTTTATCCGTTATAAATCCGTTAAAAAGTGTTTAATTTCAATGTGTAATAATCGCGAAAACCTAAGAAATCACTTACATGTTATTTAATTACTAAGTTTTTTTTTAATGTAAGAGCCGGCAGGTGACTGCGTTCCGCCTGATGTTAAGTGGAAATGCAGTCTCGAAGTGGGGATACCTAGTGCTAAACTATACGTACAGTATTAGCCATCCCCGTCCTGCCGGGCCGCAAGGTGCCTCTTCACGCTTCGTTTGAAAGACCCTATATTGTAGGTGGGTGGAAATACGTGTGCAGGGAGGGAGTTCCATGCTCGTGAGGTGCGACAAAGAAACGAGTTGCCATAATGATGTCTTAGGTTTTCACGATCTTTACACATTGCAGGAAATGATGGTTTCACGGTTATGATCGTTTTATTTTATTTTATTCCCAACGTTTCAGACACTTTGCAGTGTCCGTGGTCGTGGGAAGACGAATAAAATAAAATAAAACGATCATAACCGTGAAGCCATCATTTCCTGCAACGAGTTGCCAAATTTCGTGCTTCGCGATGGAATGCTGGCTACTGTGAATCGGTGGCACTGAAGCCCCGCACGCGTATTACGACAAAGGAAAGGAGAGGAGGGATAAGGGAGAAAAGCTCTTCTGAGCACTCCCCGTGGTACAGTCGGTAGAATGCACTCGGTATAAATTTTCATTTTCAATAGGTAACTTTCTTTAGAGACAAGTACAATGAACAACAAAAATGTACTATCGGCGTTTTCCAGTTCTCCGAGTTTCATCGGGGATCATAACTCCTTCATTAATATTTGCAGCTCTAACTGTGTCTGTGTCTTAACAGTCTACCACAAAATGATTACTTAGAGGAATGTTTTCTCGAAGGATTTGTCAACAGAACATTTTGGGTTTCACCACAGAACGACTAAATATTGAATACAGTATTAATGTTAGTTCGCCACAGAGATATTTGGTGGTATAATAACAAAATTGTCTACTGCTACTGTTCAGCCCATAAATGACCCAATGCTGAGTCGTGCCTTCTCCCATTACAGGGAGGGTCATTAGCCAACTGTGCGACGCTGGCCAGACGGGTTGGCACAGGGTTTCATATCAAGTTTTCCTTCTCTTGCGACTACGATTCCGGCCTTGTCATTTCCTTTAGTCGGCTCTTCCGACACCCTCAGGACGGAACAGGGTGGTGACACCATGTACTGTAAATCTGTCAGCACACGTAAAAAAACGTCTAAATACCTACACAATATTTTACTACTCAGCCCATAAATGACCCAGTACTGAGTCGGGACTTCTCCCATGACATGGAGGGTAATTATCCTACAGTGCCACGCTGGCCAGACGGATTGGCACAGGGTTTCCTATCACGTCTTCCTTCTGTTGCGGCTAGGTATTCGGCCTTGCCATTTCCCGTAATCGACTCTGACGGCACCCTCAGTAGGATATGGAGTCAAGGCACTTTGTATTCTAAATCCATCAACACACGGACGTAAATTAGTAACGGTTTCCTCGAATTAAATGGCTCGTAATATTCTAATAAGCTTCCTAAGTCTTATGTCTAA
This sequence comes from Clostera curtula, assembly GCA_905475355.2. Lineage (NCBI taxonomy): Eukaryota > Metazoa > Arthropoda > Insecta > Lepidoptera > Notodontidae > Clostera > Clostera curtula. Next base: position 10,965,605 of record FR997816.1, on the reverse strand, counting down.
GTGGTTTCTCCAAAAGGATTAAACGGACCTACCAGGAGTGTCCTACGAGGGAGAATAGGCGGAATTAATTATGTGTCCAGCGTCGCCGCTTTGTAATTTGTATCTTGTAAGCTGAGATTATGTCAGTGTTGCTGTGGGTTAATAAATTATGGCAGGAGTACTCAGCCCATAAATAAATAAATAATAAATAAATAAATATATAAAGCTGCAGAGTTTGTTTGTTTGTTTGTTTGTTTGAACGCGCTAATCTCAGGAACTACTGGTCCGATTTCAAAAATTATTTCAGTTTTAGATAGTCCATTTATCGAGGAAGGTTATAGGCTATATTTTATTTTCAAAGGAATTAGGGATCCGTATGAAAATTGCGATTTTCTAACCCAAGGTTTAAAACTTATTTAAGCGTGCGCTGCAAAAACTATAGACAATAGAACAAAACAATGTACTACGATGTAGGTCTTATTAAAATCTACAAAAATGTCCGCGAGAGCACATATCTAACTATCATAGTTTAGTCACAATAACCACTTTTATATTCATAAAAAACAAGCATAGAGATAAGCACGGGTTCGAAGTCCACGCGAGCGAAGCCGCGCCCAAAAGCTAGTAAATAATAAATAAATAAATATCCTTGGACATTTCACACAACGCCATCTCGTCCCAAGCTAAGCAACTTAATGCTTGTGTTATGGTAACGAGATGGATGATAAACTACTTATATACATTTTTTTTGTAAATACATACATATTATAGATAGAAATGACACCCAGACTCCGAGCCAGTGCTTCTGGTTTAGACAAAGACACTTGCCCGACCCCGGAATCGAACCCGGGACCCGTTGATCCAAAGGCGGCACATCTAACCACTAGACCAACGAGGCTACTGAGTCGGGCCTCCTCTCATCACAGTGAGGGTAATTAGCCTACTGTCCCACGTCACCAGACGGGTTGGCCAGGGTCTCATATCAAGTTTTCCTTCTTTTGCACCTAGATTTTCAGCCTTGTCTTTGCCTTTTGTCGGCTCTTACGATATCCTCAGGATGGAATGGGGTGGTGACATTATTTATTCGAAATCCGTCACCACACGGAACACACGGACCGATATATCGTCCCCGTAGAGCTAGAATTAAGTAAGTCTTCATAATTATGTAATTAATTTTCAACCTAAGATATCAGCAACTTAGGTTGAAAATGGCGAAACATTTTTTAAAGACTTAGTTACTTCTTCCTCTACCGAGACGATATGTATCTGTTTATTAATACGCGAAGCTAACACTTTATACCTGACGAGGGTGTATGGCATTTCCAACACCTTTAGTTTACGAGTATATAGAGAAGAAGCACAGAATGCTTTTTTTTAAATTATGAATATGAATAAATTAAATAATTAAAAAACACTACACACATTATCATGTAGGTATTTGACACACACACACAATCATCAGTATCACTACATAGTATAAAACAAAGTCGCTGTCGTCTGTCCGTCCCTATGTATGCTTAAATCTTTAAAACTACGCATCGGATTTGGAAGCGGATTTTAATAGTTAAAGTGATTCAAGAGGAAAGTTTGTTAAGTACATGCATAATATCGTAGAAAAACACTGATAAATTTAGGTGTTCATCATTGCACCCCTGCGAAGCCCGGGCGGGTCGCTAGTTATGTATAATCTTTTGTTTATTGTTAAAGTCTGTGGTCATATTGAGAATAGAACTGTTTATTTATATAGAAGTACTAGGAGACCGGCCGGCCACGCGTTGCTGTGGCTAAGGTTTTTGTTATATTACATGCCGGGCGGCCCAGGACCGGCTTTTGCCGAGATCCTTGGGGCCTATGTCCAGAAGTGCTCGTCTTTTGGAATTTCAGCCGGATTGGACTCTCTTAGGAGAGACTTTGGATCTCTTTGTGTCCTATACCGACTATACACTGGGGAATGTTCTGAGGAATTATTCACCCTGCGGCACTCGGAGAGATTTCATCCACATCGGCTGGATATACAGTTTTCAGCAACTGTACGTGTAGCGCGAGCCTTTTTACCGCGCACGTGCAAGATGTGGAATGATCTACCTCCCGAAGTGTTTCCTCTGCGCTACAACATGGGGCTCTTCAAAAGAGGTTACATGCATCTTAAAGGCCGGCAACGCAATTTCTCCCGTTAGTTTGCAGATGTCTTGGGCGACTGTGACCAATTTCCATCAGGTGGACCGCCTGCTCGTGTATCGTCTTATAATACCTATAAAAAAAAAAGATTCCCTATGATCCGTGCGAAGCCGGGTGGGTTGCTGGTTTACCATAATACAATATACCTGCATCGTAATTGATAACGTGTGTGCCAAGGGCAGCCATACAAATGCACTTAAAGTATTAATTAACTCATATAATTTCCTCGTTTTCTGTATTTCCCTAATCACAAATGCGTATACTCGTAATACATACATATATAATCACGCCTCTTTCTTCTTTCCACTTGCTACGATCCTTACATACTTGTTTCGCTTCGTCCAATTTCATTATTCCCTTTATACATGCTCTTCGGTTTAGGGTACTCTTGACCTGGCCTTTTTTCAAGACGTCCCTGATTTGGTCTTGAAACGTCCGCCTAGGTCTTCCCCTTCCAACACATTCACACTCGCCTTATACACTTTTTTCGTCAATCGTTCTTCATTCATTCTCTCGAATGAATGAAATGAACAAAAATAAAACAAAACTTCTGCAGGTTATACATTTTTCATATAATGTAATAATAATTTGTACATTTGGGTGAAGAGCTTGATCCAAAAGGCAGTACTTTTGGATACGGCACGTATTGTGAGGAGGCTCCTCACTCTGGATCCCTGACCGCCGGTGGTTTGGGCCTTCGGCTCCGCTATGGGTGGGATTTTTCTATTTTGTATGTACTTTTTTTGGTGGTACAGATGGTAAAACAAAAAATGAAATTGATTTTATTATGACCAACAGAAACAGCTACTTTACAAACTTTACCGTCATCAAAAGATTTAACTTCAACACCAACCATAGGCTACTTAGAACTGAGCTCAAAACAAATCAACCAAAGAAGACTAGACCGAGACCAGACTCAGGAAACAAAAAATTCAACGAACAGCAACTAGAGCAATTAGCAACAGCCCTAAGAGCTGAACTTAGAGACTTCAAAGAGAAAACTAAGGAACTAGAAACCCAAGATAAATACAATTATATAGAGAATATTATCAAACTCCAAACTAAACTCATAGCAGATAGTAAAATTGATACAAAAGATAAACTATCAACAGCCACTATAAAACTCCTAGAGGAGAGAGATCGCCTTACTAACGAAAGAAGTACTCAAAATAGAAGACAGAAATTAGCCAAAATCAGCAAAGATATCAATGAAAGTATGAGAAAGGATAGAAAACAACGAAGGATGCGAACGATAGAAAATTACATACGGAAAACCGGTGGAACTAAAAAAGCACTCAAAGTATTGACCGGCACGAAGAATTGGATAGTAAAAATAAAAGACGACCAAGGAAAATATGATTACCACAGAATTGACATATTAAAAAGAGCTACGTCATACTACAAACATCTTTATCGAAGCAACACTACGCAAGCTGAAATCAATCTACTGGAAACCTCTAACACCCCCAGTATTCTCCAAGCTGAAGTCAGTAAAGCTATAGATACCCAAAAGAGTGAGAAAGCACCTGGGCCTGACGGCATAAGCAATGAAATCTTAAGAAATAGCAAAGAGATCCTGCTACCTGTACTCACAGATATATTCAATGATATCACGAATACTGAAACCATCCCCCAGCAATGGACTGAGTCTCTCATCATCCTACTGTATAAGAAAGGTGATAAATACGACATAGGAAATTATCGCCCTATAAGTCTTATGTCCAATGTATATAAGATTTTTGCAAAGATCATCTTAAAACGGATCGAAAGAACCCTAGACGAAAACCAACCTATAGAGCAAGCAGGATTCCGCAAAAACTACTCAGTGATCGACCACATTCACGTAGTGCGTCAAATTCTGGAGAAATACAACAACTACCAACTCACATACTACATCGCATTTATAGATTATAGTAAAGCATTCGATTCTCTACAACATGACAAAATATGGGAGGTGTTACTAGAACAAGGAATTGAGCACAAGTACATTCGACTAATAAGAAATATATACAGTTGCAGCAGAGCAAGAATCCAACTAGAAAAGAAAAGTACTCCTTTCAGAGTGGAAAAAGGCGTAAGGCAGGGAGACCCTCTATCTCCGAAATTATTCTCCGCAGTACTAGAATCAATCTTTCGAAGACTTAATTGGGAAAATCTCGGAATTAATATAGACGGTCAACTGCTATCGCACTTAAGATTTGCTGATGATATAGTGTTACTGGCAAAAACAGCAGAAGACCTAACCAGAATGATAAAAGAACTTACGAAAGAAAGTGAGAGAGTAGGGTTGGAAATGAATCCAGAAAAAACTAGGGTGATGACAAACATACTATAGATTTAGGAAACACTGAAATCAACTATACAGACGAGTACGTATATCTAGGGCAGCTCATAACTCAAAAAGATCCTATGCAGAAGGAAGTAGACAGAAGAATTACAAATGGCTGGAAGACATACTGGAGCTTAAGAGAGGCTATGAAAGATAAAGAGCTCCCTATAAACCTAAAAAGCAAACTTTTTAACACCTGCATACTACCTGTCCTTACGTACGGGTGTCAGTCATGGTCCTTAAATCAGGCTACCTTAAACAAACTAGCAACTTGCCAGTATGCAATGGAAAGGAGCATGCTAAGCATTAAAAAGTCCGACAGAGTTAAAAAAATCGTCATTAGAAATAAAACAAAAACTATCGATGTAATAAGCAAAATCAAAAGACTCAAATGGCGATGGGCTGGTCACCTGGTAAGAGGACACGACAAGTGGAGTAAAAGGGTGACATGGTGGTACCCAAGGGAAGGCAAAAGGAAAAGAGGCCGACCACAGAAAAGGTGGGACGATGACGTTAGACAAGTGGCAGGAGTCACATGGAACCGAGTGGCTCGTGAGAGAAAGGAATGGAAAAGGTTGGAGGAGGCCTTTGCCGACTGGCAAACAGATCTAGGAAACATAACCAAGCAACAAATATTAATGTAAATTTACTCATAACTATTAACTTTAAGATTTTAATGTTAGTCCTTTACATAAGTTTAATAATCCATTGTACTAAGAGATCTGAATAAAAGGCTATATTATTATTATTATATTATTATTATTATACACATATCTTTATTAATCATATTTTAGAAATATTTTTTTTAAATAAACTAAATAAAAAATACATTTATTTAAAAAAAATACATACAAAATAGAAAAAATCCCACCCATGGCGAAGCCGAAGGCCCAAACCACCGGTGGTCAGGGATCCAGAGTGAGGAACCTCCTCACAATACGTGCCGTATCCAAAAGTACTGCCTTTTGGATCAGGCTCTTCACCCAGGAGCCTAGCGAGAGCTTCTGTAGGTGTTGGTCAAAGCTCTTCGCCATCAGTCCATGCACTGATATAACTATCGGTACAATGATTGTCGAATCCATATTCCACATGGCACCAACCTCGTGAGATAGATCTAGGTACTTGCTGATCTTCTCATGTTCAGCCTTCACGAGGTTGACATCATGGGGAATAGTGATATCGATAAGCATTGCACGACGCGTCGACCGATCTATTACCACGATGTCAGGCTTATTAGCCATGATGGTTCTATCAGTGACGATAGATCGGTCCCAGTAGAGCGTGACATGGTTATTACTCAGAACTGGTTCAGGTTTATATTGGTAATATGGTACTTCCGATTCCACAATACCATATCGAAGGGCAAGTTGCTGATGGATTATCCCAGCTACTTGGTTATGCCTGTGCAAGTATTCCCCGTTGGCAAGACGAGAACAACCAGAAACAACATGTCTGATGGATTCACCGGGACAGTGACATGCCCGACAGATGTCGACTGTCCCGTCCTTAATGATGTATTTCCGGTAGTTGTTCGTCTTGACAACTTCGTCCATAATTGCAAAGACAAACCCTTCAGTTTCCCCAAAGAGGTTACCGAAGCGTAACCAGGAGACGGAAGCGAGTTGATCTATCTCTGGTCCTGTCAGAGCAGAGTAGAATCGTCCGTGTAGCTCTTTACCCTTCCATATAGCCTTGCGTTCCGAAATACTAAGAACCTGTGGTCTGCGCCAGTTCTGTTTTGCCATGGATAGCGCGGTAAGGCCAGAGTCAACCTTGACAACATCTCGATGCATCTCGTCATCTACCCTGAGAAAATAGTCCCTGAGGTTGCAGACCTCCCGGTTGTGTAGGGATTTGACGTTAAGAAAGCCGCGCCCGCCACACCTCCGGGGGATGTACAGCCTCATAACGGACGAGCGGGGATGATGCATTCGAAATGCTGTCAATTGTCGACGGACCATCCTGTCCAAGGCGTCCAGCTCTGATTGAGTCCATCTTAGTATGCCGAAAGAATAAGCGATCACAGGTATAACCCAGCAGTTAAATGCACGAACCTTGTTTCCGCCAGACAAAAGACTTTTCAGCACTTTTGTCAGGCGTCCCAAGAAACGCGTTTTGAGCTGCTGTTTCACATCACTGTCAGCAATTCCTAATGCCTCCGACATACCAAGATATTTGTAGGTATCCGATTCACAGAGGGATCTAAGAATCACATTTTCTGAGAGTTGTAAATTTTCCGAATTCACAACTCTACCCTTTTGTACATTTATGACCGCACATTTGTCAACACCAAACTCCATACTGATGGCGGAACTAAAAGTCTCTGTAACTTTTAGTAGTGCCATCAGGTCAGATTGTTTTGGTGCGTACAACTTGAGGTCATCCATATATAAGAGATGTGATATGGTCTTACCCCCTCTGTGAAGTCGGTAGCCGGGCATTGAATCATTTAGTAAAATACTTAAAGGATTCAATGCCAAGCAGAACCACAATGGACTGAGGCTGTCGCCTTGGAATATTCCACGCTTTATCCATATTCGTTCCGACGCTTCAAAAAAATGTCTGTGTCCCGGATGATAAAGAACCGTGCTCCACTGCCTCATGCATGAGCTTAGGAAAAGGCATAAATTTGCATCAACTTTATACAAATCTAGTACTCTCATAAGCCATGAATGGGGTACCGAATCATAGGCCTTTTTGTAATCAATCCAGGCCATAGAGATATTTTTTTTGGACCGCCGAACTTGTTGGCAAATAGCCATGTCAATGAGGAGGAGGTCTTTTGTACCCCGGGACCCGGCATTACATCCATTTTGATTTGACGCCAAAATATTATTTGCCAAAATATGGTTTACAATTTTGAATTTAATTATGGATGTAAGGAGCTTGTAGATGGTAGGCAAGCATGTTATCGGGCGGTAATTCGTAGGTTCCGAGATACGACCTGATTTGTGAATGAGGTGTGTGACCCCAGTTGTCATGAAATCTGGGAGCGATCCAGCCTCCAGGGCTGCTTGGAAGAGTGTTGCTAGCCGTGCATGACAACTACATACTTTTTTAATCCAAAAGTTGTGCAAGCCATCTGGACCAGGGCTTTTCCAATTAGGTGCCGATCTAATGGCAGAAATAACATCATCTAACTCGATGTGTACTGGCTCCATCTGTGTTATCTGCTCACATGCACGGCCAACAACACCAATCCATTGGCCCTCTAGATGATCAACGGGCCGTGACCAAATGTTTCGCCAAAATGCCAACATTGTGTCAGCATCAGGTGTTGATAAGTCAGCCGTTGGAGGCTGAGGTCGTTCCCAATTTCTATAGATTATCTTTTGATCATTCTGAAAGAGGCGATTTTGATTAAATCGGTCAGCCCTCTCCCTTTATCTACGTATACGCTTCGCCCATGCATAAACTTTTTGTTTAAAGTAATCGATGCGCTCTGTGACACAAGCGGCGTAATCGCATTGCCGGACACCGGTGCCGGCAAAGGCTTGTATCACATAGCGCATTACCCTAGGGCGTGTGTTGCCCGTCATGAAACAATATAGCTTCGCTATGAGTGTCCTGGCTGCAGTGATGCGTTTTTCTATTCTGTACTGCCAAGCGGGTTTACATTCAGGATGCCGTGAAGCAGTGCTATTTTTTGGAAAGGTAACACCAGCTACACGACAAACCGCAACTGCACCGCAGTACAGAATAAAATGCAACTCAGTCAAATCTCCGACAGAGTTAAGTTTATCCATCAGGAGACTATCCAGGGCACTCACCAAAGCCATATTCCGTTTATGCGTAGGCAAACGAGGTATACGAGGTCTAGAGGTCATTGGGATAAGTCGATATTCCTCAATTGTCTCTTCCAGAATCCTCCTCAATTGCTCATTGTACTGGTCGTTTAAACTTACCTCTTCAATCTGTCCCAAATCTAATTGTTCCACTGATGTTGGTGGTAACAAACATGCAGCAGTGGGTGTTGTCACCTGCACGCTAGAAACAGGTTGAGGTGGTAATGTTTCGAGGCGCAATCGCTCAAGTACGGGTTGTTCCAGTAGGTTTGATCGCTGAATAGCCCGTACCTGGTCCGACAGTCTTTGCGCAGTGACTGTGACGTCTGGGTGAAGTTCCTGAAACAACGCAAGTAACCTGGATCGGTACGCAGTGAGATTGGTTCCCCCATCTGTCGCCCCATAGTAGGCCCGCATGACACTTTCATTTAAATTATTTGTCCATCTCATGCGGCGCACTACACCACCAGTAGCGGGAGCCTTTGGCAAGGCCCTATGCCCTGTAGACCCCAAGCTGGCTGGCAGCGGCGGCCGCCCTCTCCTCGCAGGTCTTCGGCTAAGGGAGGGCGATGGTGTTGGCTCATCTTCACTGCTGGATGCAGTCCCCGGAGGCGTGAAGTACTCTTCATCGGATGACTGCACCCGGTTTGATGAGACAGCTGCAGATGTTATGCGTGCGTTTGCTTCATATGGCTCACGGCATTGACGTCTTGGATTGATTCTTCGCTCCATTGCAGATGATGATATAACACAATTCGTATATGCATTTTATGTATTTTTGGGTGCATTATTGTTCTGTATTCTGTTTATTGCTAATAATAAAGAAAAATCGGTAGAAATAATAATTTTTGTAAACATTTTTGAGAGCGAAAAAACATGACGTATTGTCACTTTGGCGTAGCCATAGAGTATTATTATTATTATTATTATGTACTTTTTTTAAATAAATGTCTTTTTTATAATTATTTTATTTAATACAAATATTTGTAAAATATCTATACTAATATTATAAAGCTGCAGAGTTTGTTTGTTTGTTTGTTTGTTTGAACGCGCTAATCTCAGGAACTACTGGGCCGATTTCAAAAATATTTCAGTGTTAGATAGTCCATTTTTTATTTTCAAAAGAATTAGGGATCCGTATGAAAATTGCGATTTTATAACCCAAGGTTGAAAACCTATTTAAGCGTGCGCTGCAAAAACTATAGACAATAGAACAAAACAATGTACTACGATGTAGGTCTTATTAAGATCTACAAAAAAGTCTGCGAGTGCACATATCTAACTATTATAGTTTAGTCACAGTAACCGATTGAATGTTCGTAAAAAATATTAAATCATCTGAAGAAAGAAAACACATTTATGGGCTAACTATATGCGAAGAGGAGTTAAGCACGGGTTCAAAGCCCACGCAGGCAAAGCCGCGCGCGATTGCTAGTAATTAATAAAGATACATACATACATTTCAGCCCGTAAAAGACCCATTGTTGTCTCGGGCTTACTCCGATCACAGGAGGAGAAATTAGCCTACTATACCACGCTGGCCAGACGGGTTGGCCAGGACTCGGGTGCTCGTAAGGAGCCTGAGGACAGGAGGAGGGCCTCCTGTGTGTTCTAAATCCGTCAACACACGGAATGTACGTGCATACTAGATATTAATACGTGTACTTAACTTTGTACCTAACCCTTTTTCTGAAAATTGAGTCTTAGGAGGATTATGAAATTTCCCCCACTTATAGTTTATAAAGAAAAGGAGTGCAGCATACTAATATATATTTTTGAATTATAATTATACATCACTACATAGTATAAAACAAAGTCACTGTGTCTGTCCGTCCCTATGTATGCTTAAATCTTTGAAACTACGCAACAGATTTTGATGCGGTTTCTTTTAATAGATAGAGTTATTCAAGAGGATGGTTTATATGTATAATACATCCATAATAATGTAGAGAAACACTGTTAAATTTAGAGGTTCATCATTGCACCCGTGCGAAGCCGGGGCGGGTCGCTAATATTAAATATACCAATTGGCCTAGAGGTTGGACGCGCCGGCTTTGGATCATGGGGTCCCGGGTTCGATTCCGGGGCCGGGCAAGTGTCTGGTGTCTGAGTCTCATTTGTGTTCGTGAATTTCATGTTTGTAAACTGTCCACGCGATACAGGTTACACCGAAAGCAGCGGTTTCGTTTAAAAAAACACACTACCTATTGTTTGACACGCACGCATAAATACTCTTATGTATTATGTTAAAGTTTGTGGTTAAATTGAGAATAGACCTTTCATCGTAATTTAAATTAATTATGGTCGAATTTCGACCGATGGGTGACAGTTAGTTCTAATTACATACTATGAAAGTTTACACATACAATCCGGAGCGTATTACATATTTATTCGAACATAAAACTATCACCATCTCCTGAACGCCTCCGCTCAATTGTCGTTAGTGGTGTTACTGTTAAACGTTAAACCCACATTGGTTATTAAAAAGTTTCCCATTCACAGAAGGACTAACTAACTTAACTACTTTTATGCAAGCACGACAGATTTAGCGGACAGCGCCATCTATTGACGACACAAATGTACTATATTTTCGTGTACCTAATAAAATTGGTATGATTCTAATACCTTTACGTACCATCTCAATAATAGAGAAAATATTTTGTTACTATATTCCTTGTTCCAATTTCAATTGGCGGCAGTATTTTAAAAAGAGCGGAACTCTTACCGACGGTGACGGATTTAGAATACACAATGTCACCAACCCTTACCATCCCGAGGGTGTAGTAAGAGGCGACTAGGGGAACGCAAGAGATAGATCACCCAATCGCAAGAGAAGGAAGACTTGATACAGACCCTGCGCCAACCTGCCATGCCAGCGTGGCACGGTAGGCTAATTTCCCTCTATGAATTTGGAAGAGGCCCGACTCAGTAGTGGGTCAGTCATGGGCTGAAACGATGAATCTCAGAAATTGGGATAACCGGTAATAATGTGGTTAGATCAACTGTAAGTTTTTAAGCTACCAGCTTCATTATATTAACTGCCATAGATGGTTGAACCGTCGACGGTTGACGGAGGTCGGTGTGGTGTGTCGTGCGGCGGGTCGTCCTCTTCCCTGCAATATGGTTGAGGAGGGCGATGGCTGCCACATGCGTCATGCTTATGAACAGGTGCCCTTGCTGGGCGTCGGTTGGCTCGGGCATTAGAAGGTTGTTGACTAGATCTGGCTGATGTTTGGCTCTTTGCGACAATTGCGCGAGTTTTCTCTCACAAATCTGTCTTAACCCGGCCTTGCATCTAAAAATGGCAATCTAAAAAGAGCAACTACAGATTTTCGTGCCGGCTCTTCTCTGTAGAGCTGCATTCCGAACCGGTGGTAGATGGTAAATAATAAATTTTAATGATCAATTTTATTTTATTTTTTAATACGCTTTTATTAGCTTCGCTTGTATGTATGTAACGGAATCTTTGAACATGATTTTGACCCAGTTAAAAACGTCGGAATAACACGAAATTTGGCATACTTAATAAGGACCGATGACAATTCAATATTTTAAACATTTTGACCCGTTATCATTAATAGAATAATAATAATAACGGTGATAAGGTGGAACACCGCTCTTCGCTGCAATAGTTAGTAGAGATGTAAATATCATAAAGCTATTGCTATATTTTTAGTGATTATTTGGCAATAGCTTTATGATATTTCAACTAAAAAATAAATAATAGTTTAAAAAAATACGCTTTTATAGAAAATCTAACTAAAAAATAGAAAATAAATTTGAATTAAAAATAGTGTCAGAAAATTTGTATTGTAAAAAGCGTGGGGTGCTTTTCAGGATATAATCAAAATAACCCTTCTAATCATATCAGTTCCTAAAATATTTATAACTATTGATAACATGCACCCCACGCTTTTACAATACAAATTTTTTTTCTGACACTATTTTTAATTCAAATTTATTTTCTATTTTTTAGTTCGATTTTCTAGAAAAGCGTTTTTTTTGTTTATTTTTTTTTTAATTTGACTTGTGTACGAGCCAATTTGATTAAATGAGTTTTGATTCTGTTGACGGATTTAGAATACATAGTGTCAACACCCCATACCATACTGAGGGTATCTTACAAAACGATAAAGGGAAATAACAAGGCTGATAATCTAGCCACGAGAGAAGGGAAACTTGATACGAAACTCTGCGCCAACCAGCGTGGCACAATAGGCTTATTGTTATTACCCTCCATGTAACTGGAGGATTCCGTGTGCTGACGGATTTAGAATACATAGTGTCACCACTCCATGCCAACCTGGGGGTGTCGTAAGAGCCGACAAAATATCCTAGGACATTTCACTTAACGCCATCTCGTCCCAAGCTAAGCAACTTAATGCTTGTGTTATGGTAACGAGATGGATGATAAACTACATATATAATTTTTTTTTTGTAAATACGTACATAATTATTATAGATAGAAATGACACCCAGACTCCGAGCCAGTGCCTCTGGTTTTAGACAAAGACACTTGCCCGACCCCGGAATCGAACCCGGGACCCGTTGATCCAAAGGCGGCACATCTAACCACTAGACCAACGAGGCAGACAAGGCTGAAAACCTAGCCGCAAGAGAAAGAAAACTTGATACGAAACCCTGTGCCAGCCCGTCTGGCCAGCGTGGCACAGTAGGCTAATTACCCTCCATGTAACTGGAGGAGGCCTTACTCAACAGTGGGTCATTTTTTTTTTAAATTGAGAAAGTTATGCTGAGATGGTTTAGCCATGTCGAGAGAATGAATGAAGAACGATTGACGAAAAAAGTGTATAAGGCGAGTGTGAATGAAAGTGTTGGAAGGGGAAGACCTAGGCGGGCGTTTCAAGACCAAATCAGGGGCGTCTTGAAAAGAGGCCAGGTCAAGAGTACCCTAAACCGAAGAGCATGTATGAAGGGAATAATGAAAGTGGTCGAAGCGAAATAAGTATTTACGGATCGTAGCAAGTGGAAAGAAGTGGTCTCTGCCTACCCCTACGGGACTTAGAACTGGAGGAGGGCCGACTTAACAGTGGGTAATTTATGGGTTGAATAGGAGTAGATCCGGGTCCGATGCCTTTACGTGTCCCGCTTTACTTGTAACGGCATGCTATTTAAATTTCCCACGGGAACTGTTTCCAATGTTGGGTCATAAGATAAGAAAGCTCCTGTTTTTTTCCATATCACTTTGACATCAGAATGAACGCATAAATAAACATATTTCTATTCGATACCGATTAGATTTGATTTTCCGTGTGGAGATGGATTTAGAATACATAGTGTCGCCACCGCATTTCATGCTGAGGGTGTCGTGAGAGCCGAAAAAGGGAATGATAAGGCCTTTATCGACCGCCTGCTACATACTTTACACAGTTTACCCGAAAAATCTGAACTAATTGCATCAAGAAATATCGCCTACAAATGCGAGAAGTACCAAAAAAATTCAACTGCAATTCGCATAGTTACGAATTCCCCGACTACAACTATCGGGGGATAGGCGCTGCGACCCCTAGCCAGACATACCACCTCGTGTGGCTGGAAGGTCATCCCTTTGCGCCTAAAGGCCGATATCCTAGCCTCAAGAGAAGGAAAATAGAATACGAAACCCAGTGTCAACCCGTCTAGCCAGCGACATTTCCTTTTGTCGGCTCTTATAACACCTTCAGGATGGTAAGGGATGGTGACACTATGTATTCTAAATCCGTCACCAAACGGACGGACGCTGTTCGCTAGCCTACATTCAGAACCATACGGATGATGTTTCTAATATTATGGTTTCGTGGTCACGGGATGTCATTGAAAGTATGATTAAACAATTAAAACTACCGCCATAGAGTTAGTTTTTTTGTATCACTGTGTAAATAGTATTATAGTAATTTCTTAGGTTATCGCGATTATTACACATTGAAATTAAACACATTACACAGGGGAAGTTATCAATAAAACAAAATGATAGGCGGTAGATTTAACTGTTTCTTTGTACTTTTGAAGACAACTGTCATCTAGTCTCTCCCGCGACCACGACTGCTTCAAAGCATTCGAAACGTCGGGAATTAAATAATGTAATATAGTTACACGCAATAAATCCGTTATAAAGTGTATAATTAAATGTTAAAACGAAAATCTCATGTTTAAATCAGTTTGCGCGTTCCGAAACATATTTGTTGAACCCGCTCCGTTCCTCCTAAATCATAAATTATTATAAACAAGAAACAAACTGGCTACCGTAAAACTGAAAAAAATATTTTTAAATTTAGAATATTTGCAACTCACCTCACTAATATGTCTTTCATTAACAAACACTAACACAACACTTAACACACACACAAATAAGGGTTTTGATCACTAGAACGACATTATTTTCAAAGTTCAATACGCGAATGTATGCGAGCTATCGGAAAACCGTCCTTTCAGCTCCCGAGAATCTACAGGTCTGACCGCAGTGCTTCAGAATTTCCCGCTTGGAGCGCTGAAAGAGGTAGCTATACTATTTTCCTATACGTGCGAAAGGGAAATCCGATTTTTCGCTATTGCGGAAAATTCTCGGCAACTATATAATCGTGCTTATACGTATTGAATGCGGCATTCTATAAGAATTTGCATGCTTATATTAAATTAATAACTCATTTTGTTTATTTGATCTAATTTTGCGTTTCTTAGATGCGTTATTGTTTTAAATTATTTTTGGATAGGTGTTTGGTATTCGAAGGTTGAATTAAAACCGTTTTAATGAACAACTTCAAAATACAGGTTCTCAATTGAGTTGTATGTAATCATCATCATAGTTCAACCAATCAACAATCTATATATAAAAATAAATATAATTGAAGTGTCTGTTTGTAATACATATTAAAATAACCGCTTTTTACTAAGTGCATTTGGATGTGTACACGGCACATAAACCAGAACAATATTTTTAACATTTCTTGTCTGTGTATTCGTTTCGGCTAATCTCTGAAATGGCTGGACTTTCACTTGTAGACAGATGATGTAACAAGGAGCAAGGCTACTTTTATTGACACCCCCCCCCCCCTACGCACCACTTTTCTGGATGCCCGCGAAGTCAGAGCTAGCTTAAAATAACTTTGGCTAGAGTTTATTAGTGTGGTGACGCATTTAAAATAAAAAGTGTCAACATCCCATTCCATCCTGAGGGTGTCGTAAGAGCCGACAAAAAGAAATGACAATGCTGAATACCTAGCCGCAAGAGAAGGAAAAGTTGAGAGAAACCCTGTGCCAACCCGGCTGGCTGGCTTGGCACAAGCTAATTACCCTCTCTGTGATGGGATGAGGCCCGACCCAGCAATGGGTCATTTATAGGCTGAGTAGTAGTATGTAGGCACAGTAGGCTAAATACCCTCCCTGCGATGTGGGAGGCCTGACTCAGTAGTGGGTCATTTGTAGGCTGAGTAGTAGATCCTCATGGATCACCGGCCGTTGGGGCTGGGTAGAGATGGTAAATTGTGCGCCAACATACTAAAACCAACGGCGATCCTGGACTGTCCACGAACGAGAGCCACGGGATTCGCTCCCCGATAGGAGAGCATGCTCCAGGAGCCTGGAGCCCATGTATCATCACTACATAGTACAAAACAAAGTCGCTGTCGTCTGTCCGTCCCTATGTATGCTTAAACCTTTAAAACTACGCAACGGATTTTGAAGCGGTTTCTTTTATTAGATAGAGTGATTCAAGAGGAAGGTTTATATGTATAATACATATATCCATAATATAGTAAAGAAACACTGATAAATTTTGAGATATTCATAATTGCACCCGTGCGTTGCTAGTTATACATATAAAACTTCCTCTTGAATCACTCTATCTATTAAAAAAAAATAGCATCAAAATCCGTTGCGTAGTTTTAAAGATTTAAGCATACATAGGGAAAGACAGACGACAGCGAATTTGTTTTATAATAAGTAGTGATGATAGTGATATTGAAGAGATAGTGATGATGATGATACTGTTTTCTATTCTATTGTAAAATATCAAATATCTGGAGAAAAATAAAACGATTTGGATTTTGTTTTCATTGCGGGGATTGTTCCAAGAAGATCCTTTTGTAATATGATAGGGTGCTAACGTAGATGAGGTTTGTCTTCGAGCCCAAATTAAAATTATAAAAACGAGCCTGTCTGAGTGTTACGTTTGCACACGAATTGGATCAACGGGTCCCGGGTTCGATTCCGATAAACCAGAGGCACTTGCTCTGAGTCTGGGTGTCATTTGTGTTCGTGAATTACATGTTTGTAAACTACCCAGCACCTACTGAGAGTAGGTTAAATGAAACACCAATGTCCCAGGTGCCAAGATGCGGGTTACGACAGACGAAAGGAAAAAAAAGAAGAGCAAATAATTACCATTCATTGCTAAAAAAAACACGGACTACAAGTCTGTGGTGTTGTAACAAAATAATTAAAAAAAAAACTACTCAGGCGATACACGTTATACCTAGGGCAGGCTTACGTTTTTTATAAGAAATGAGAAAGGTCACCCTCTCAACCCATACAAGACCCCTTGCTGAGTACTAATACTCAACCCACTGTTGAGTCGGGCCTCCTCCAGTTACATGGAGGGTAATGAGCTTACTTTGTCACGCTGCCTTTCGGATCAGGCTCTCCGCCCAGGAGCCTAGCGAGAGCTTCTGTAGGGGTTGGTCGAAGCTCTTCGACATCAGTCCGTGCACTGATATAACTATCGGTACATCATCATCATCATCATCATCATCAGCCCACATTAGTCCACTGCTGGACATAGGCCTCTCCTAAAGAGCGCCATAGCGCCCTGTCTTCAGCTTGACGCATCCAGCTGCTGCCCGCAACCTTTCGCAGATCGTCGCTCCATCTAGCAGACGGCCGTCCCACACTACGCTTGCCGATTCGTGGTCTCCACTCAAGAACTCGTCTACCCCAGCGGTTGTCGGTTCTTCTACAGATATGACCAGCCCACTGCCACTTCAGTCTGCTAATTCTCTGAGCTATGTCGGTGACTTTGGTTCTCTGTCGGATAATCTCATTACGGAGCCTATCCTTCAGAGAAACTCCAAGCATAGCTCGCTCCATAGCACGCTGAGCGACTATCGGTACAATTATTGTCAAATCCATATTCCACATGGCACCAACCTCGTGAGATAGATCTAAGTACTTGTTGATCTTATTAAAAATCGAATCTAATCTAAAATAATCCTAAAAATATTTTTTATCTTATCTTATTTAAAATTATTATTATCTCTATAATATAAAAATGAATCGCAAAATGTGTTGGTAACCGCATAACTCAACAACGCCTGGACCAATTTCGCAATTCTTTTTTTGAAATGTTCGTTGTAGTTCAAGGATGGTTTTTACGGCAAGAAAAATTCGAATAATTGCCGGAAACCCCCTAAAAACAGCCTTTCTCTTTTCCCCATACAAACGTTTTCTAACTAAAATGTAGAGATAATTTGAGCTTTATCGCTATTGTATGAAGTTCATATTAAATATATATTCATATAAATGACAACCACTCACTGTTGTCTAAGCAATGTAACTGTGTTCCTAACGTCAAAGGGGCTTTTTTTTTGACAGGACGAAGTCTGTCGGGTCCGCTAGTCTAATATATAAAATTCTCGTGTCACTTAGTGTTTCTTAGTAAACTCCTCCGAAATGACCCGACCGATTTTGATGAAATTTTATATTCAAATATGGAATTTTCACCCCTCTACGATCAACCGCCTTTTTTAATACGCTTTTATTAGTTTCAGTCGTATGTAACAGGCTTCAGACGTATGTAATGGAATCTTTGAACATGATTTTGACCCATATTAATAGCGATATATATATGGGATAACAACTGGGTCAGTTAGTAGAATACGAAAGTTATTTTAAAAAATGTATCTTAATGTATTTTATTAACCCCCGACGCAAAAAGAGGGGTGTTATAAGTTTGACGTGTCTGTCTGTCTGTGGCACCGTAGCTCGCGAACGGATGAAGCGATTTCAATAAGGTTTTCATTTTTTTTTGTATAAAAGCTGAGTTACGGGCGAGTGTTCTTAGACATGTTTGATGAAAATCGGTTGAGCCGTTTAAAAGTTATGAGGGGTGAAAGTGGGGAAGAATAACCGAATGTCTGCAAATATAATCGAGTGGGGTCTCAAATGAAAGCGCATCACGTGCAATCTAATAAAATCTACATAACAATAAGTGTGTACCTATAAAATATAAAATTAAATTAAAAAATGTAAATAACCACCGACACAATAACCTTTAAAAAGTAAAAAATAAATACATCGCGTTGGGGGACCAGGGGTCAGGTAATAAATAAGTAGGAGCGGTCCCCCAACGCGATGTATTTATTTTTTACTTTTTAAAGGTTATTGTGTCGGGGGTTATTTAAAAAATTTAATTTTTATTAAGAAACAAGTAAGATTTTCCTCTTAGCTTTGCTATTGTAATCTGAAACATAAATAAAATCAAACCTAGTTTTGGGTTATTTATAATAACACAAATCAAATTTATTCTCAAATTAACCGAGTTATAGGCGCAGTTAGTTCGAAAATAATCAAAATGACGAGAGTGAAATGTGAACGTTAAAAAACTATCGCAGCGTATTTTCTTATGTAATAAATAGGTTTTATTTGACCTGAAATGTTAATGCGCTGTCGCGTCCCTCACAAATAAATGGTCTGTTTGTAATCTGTCAAAGGTTGTCAAAATAACCGATTTTTTATGTTAGCTCATCCGTCGGATTGCCCAATTTTATGGGGGTTGACACCAGTCTAGTCTGATTTGATTAACTACCGGTATTTGCACAGGAATATTACGCCTCGAGGGGCGACCGCGTTTCGGAAAGCGCAGTCCTGGTAGGCCTCCCACACGGTGGACCGATGACCTGGTTAACGATGGATGGGGGCGGCCTAAGACCGGCCTTTGTGGAAATCCTTCGGAGAGGCCTATGTCCAGCAGTGGACGTCTTTTGGCTGAAATGATGAGTGGGACCACCATTTAGGACATCTTTATGGTAGCCGGAGCCTCATCAAGCATAGATAAAAATACGCTTTTCCTGTGCTATCGGTGTCATTCATACACCTTTTTACTGGATCGGTGACGAGTGAGAGATACGTTTGATACGAGAGATAAGATTGAGAGATAAGTTTGAGTGTCTTTGTGTAAACCAGACACTTTCGGTGTTACTTTGAATCACTGGTTTGATTCCGGCGTCGCGCCCGTGGTTGTGAGACATAAAAGAGATGGATGGATTGTAAGACTGAGGAATTGTATGGTCTACCACCTGTCCCACGCCAGACTACCACCTAGCGTTCGACAAGGGCAGTAAGATGATAATGGTAACTTTAAATATGACGATTGGTAAGAGTATTGTGATAAAACCTACGTAAATAAAGTTATGTTCACGCTCAGTCATGCTTATTACATGCATTATTTCAGCTCCGCAAACGTAGAAACTATCAAGGTCTAAGCCTAGACAGTTAAGTTTGAGTGTCTTTGTGTAAACCAGACACACTTGCTCTGAGTCTGGGTATCATTTTGTATTCCTGAATTAAAATACATGTTTGTAAACACCTCTTGTGAAACAGGTTAAACCTAGTGCAGGGTAAAAACCACTACTAAGCCCATAAATGACCCACTACTGAGCTGAGATTCCATTGCATGGATGGTATTTGGCTTACTGTGCCACGCTGGCCAAAGGGGGGCGCAGGGGTTTTCAAATCAAGTTTTGATTCTCTTGCGGCTAGGTATTCGGCCTTATTATTTCCTTTTGTCGGCTCATATGACACTCACAGGACAAAATGGGTGGTCACAGGACACTATGCATTCTAAATCTGTCACCACACCCATTTTATATACTTTGATATATCGTTGGTACCCACTCCGTCAAGCTTCAAAAAGCTCTCCAATCGGATTGTCTAAAGAGCTATTTCAACACACACAGTTTAAATCGGTTAAACCTGTATTGAAAATAGAAAATATTAAGAGCGTCCTTCATAACTTGTGATGAATGGAAGTGATTTTAATTAGGTCACGTGGCAAGAGCGATGTGCGAGCTATTAAGCGATGAAATATTTGTAGGATTGTACAGTGGGAACGTAGCGTAGACTATTCTTGTTTATATTTGCTATATTTAATAACAATAGTTTACCACGATGAATTTGAATTATAGTTTTACTAGCGATCCACCCCGGCTTCGCACGGGTGCAAATTTATCAGTGTTACTTTACAATATTATGCAAGTATACTACTTATAAACCTTCCTCTTGAATCAATCTATCTTTTTTAAAAACCATCCAAATCCGTTGCGTGGTTTTAAAGATACAGGGACGGACAGACGACAGTGACTTTGTTTTATACTATGTAGTGATTCTCAATAATAATTTGACCACAGACTTTAACATCAAAATCAAAATGATATTTATTCGAATAAATTCTTGCGAATGCCTTCAAATAGTCAAAAAATGTCATTCCACAAAGAAGAACAGGCAAGAAACTCCTTATTTGCTCTTTTAAATATAAGGGTTACAATGATGGTGGTACAAACAAGTCTGACAGATTAGTGAAAGCACAACAAAAAAAGGATAATATACGAGGGTGAATCAAAAAATTCTTGGAATCAATATTAAAAAATGCAAAGATTTAAATAATAATATTTTATTTTTCTACATAATCTCCCTCCAATGCAATGCATTTAGAATAACGCGTTTCTAACTTCCTTATTCCTTGTGAAAAAAAATTATTTTCTTGACTCTCGAAAAAGTCCTTTACGGCAGCTATAACCGCGTCATTATCGTGAAATTTTGTTCCACGAATTTCCTCTTTTAATTTTGGAAATAAGTGAAAATCACTTGGGGCTAAGTCCGGAGAATATGGTGGGTGGTCAAGGAGATTGAAGCCAGCACAGCGGATTGCGTTGAGCGCAACTTCCGATCGATGGGCAGGAGCGTTATCTTGAAGGAACAACACGCCCAACGACAGTTTTCCACGACGTTTTTCTTTAATCGCTTCACGCACTTTCGGGATTAAATTTGCATAATAGGGTCCAGTTATCGTCTGGCCTTTTGGCATGTAATCAATAAAAAGGATTCCTTCACTATCCCAGAACACAGAGGCCATAACTTTGCCAGCGGAAGGAGCAACTCGAAATTTCTTAATGGATGGAGAGGATGGTCGTTTCCAAGACATGCTTTGTCTTTTAGTTTCAGGATCAAAATAGTGGACCTACGTTTCATCCATGGTGACAAGACGACGGCAAAAATTATCCGAATCACGCTGGAACATTTCGAGATTACGCTTGGAAATTTCCAAACGTCGCTTTTTGTTTTCGTCGGTTAACATTCGTGGCACCCATCTTGCAGACACTTTTTTGAACACCAGTGAATCAATTAAAATGGATTGAACGCTACCAAAAGATATCTTTAGGATCTCAGCTATATGTTTTATAGTCATTCTTCTGTCTTCCAAAACCAGATTCTCAACCTTTTTGACATTTTCTTCTGTAACGGAGGTTGAAGGCCGCCCAGAACGCGGGTCATCTTTACAGCTTGATCTACCTCTTTTAAATTCAGCCACCCAGTACGCAACCGTAGAATAGGGTACAGCATCAACCCCAAATGTCTGCTGAATGTCCAAAAAAATTTCCTTCGTAGACATTTTTTTCAAACTGAGATATTTTATCACCGCACGTAACTAACTTTTATCCATAATTTTGACTTTTTAGCAACTCGTTGCACAAAAAAAATTATTACATGCGAACGAACTGACAAAAACAAGTGACAGTCTGCATAAATATAGTGTGATAGACACTCTTTAATTTGAATATCGAACTTGATCCAAAAAGGTTTCATATATATGCACTTCTAAGAACTTTTTGATTCACCCTGGTATATGCGTGTGTGTGTCAAATACATGGTAATGTGTGTAATGTTTTCTTTATTCATTATACATATTTTTTATGTATAATTAAAAGAAAATATTGGTATCCTGCACTCTTTCTCTTTATAAACTATAAGTGTGGGAAATTACATACTCCGTCCGCGCAACTTTCGTTAAAAGGGGACATAGTTTATGTTGCCCTTATTAAGATATAGATTAATAATAATTAATTAATTACAATATATTAATAATAATATAATATTAAATAATAATTTAATATTACATGATAGTCTATATTAATATGTATATAAATAAATAAATATATATATCCTTGGACATTTTACACAACGCCATCTCGTCCCAAGCTAAGCAACTTAATGCTTGTGTTATGGTAACGAGATGGATGATAAACTACTTATATACATATTTTTTTTGTAAATACTTACATATTATAGATAGAAATGACACCCAGACTCCGAGCCAGTGCCTCTGGTTTAGACAAAGACACTTGCCCGACCCGGGAATCGAACCCGGGACCCGTTGATCCAAAGGCGGCACATCTAACCATCTATACTATTAAATAAAATTGGAGTCATCATCATCACGCACCCAATGCGGCGCGCTCGCACAGGTCGCCGCCGCCTGGCGCATGAGCGCCACCTTCCTCTCTAACCGGGGCATCCGGGTGGGGGAGTAGTGGACCGCCCCCCTCCCACTGGAGACTAGGCCCCGAGGAGACACACCGGACTTTACTATACCTGGACCAGACACGTTTCAAGGATTAGACATGCACCGGATTTGACACAAAAGTAGAGAAGAGCCTAACTCACACATAGGCTTCTGCCCAAGGCCGAGCAGCAGATTAGGGACAAATCACTGCTCATCACACAAGGCCCAAGAGGTGTAGTGACGCAATGTCACACACACAAACGTGATGAAAGGGTTGAGCACAATGTCTTCACCCTTGCCAAGCTCATCGCCTCGCGAGACGTGATAATGCATTCCCGCAGGTGATTCGGCATGAGGCAGAAAGTTCGTGGTAGGTTTTAGTGGGTATACCGGTCGCATCTCACCATCTTCACGCGACCGGGACTCCCACATACCCCAGCCCCGTCCCATGGCTGGGAACCAATAAACGCCAACGTAAAAAAAAAAAAAAAATACTGTTTGTTCTGGCTAATCTCTGGAACGGCTGGAAAGAACTTTCACTGATAGCTGATGATATAAGGAGTAACTTAGGCTTTTTATAGACTAGCTTTGCTTAGCTAGCTTTACCAAGCTTTAAAAACGCACCCGTGCGAAGCCGGGACGGGCTGCTAGTTTAATTATAAAATAATAATTTAATATTATAAATATATTTTACTTCCAACACAATATGCAGTCCGCGTTGTGATGGATTTACGATACATAGTCTCACCATCCCATTCCATCCTGAGGGTGTCGTAAGAGCCGACAAAAGAAAATGCCAAGTCTGAAAACCTAGCTGCAAGAGAAGGAAAACTATTACTAGTTTCATTTCCTCCATGAACTTGGAAGATACCAGACTCAATTGGTAATTCAAGGGTTGAAATTAAATAAATATCCTTGGACATTTCACACAACGCCATCTCGTCCCAAGCTAAGCAACTTAATGCTTGTGTTATGGTAACGAGATGGATGATAAACTACTTATATACATTTTTTTTTTGTAAATACATACATATTATAGATAGAAACGACACCCAGACTCCGAGCCAGTGCCTCTGGTTTAGACAAAGACACTTGCCCGACCCCGGAATCGAACCCGGGACCCGTTGATCCAAAGGCGGCACATCTAACCACTAGACCAACGAGGCAGTCAATTGATGATCAAATTATAATGATGATAAACAAATGGACTGCAATACTAGCCTTGCGATGGGAATGAAATGAACTTTGTTTACCAACTTGTCGTACTTGGCTTTACCGTGTCACAGGAACTTAAACTAAGTAATAATCCAACGTGATACCCCAACTTGTGTAAGTATATTTACCTTACCAAGGGAGTTGGAGCAAAGATATTTTAGAGTGGTGACCATTTTTGTGGACGGACGACCTCGTAAAGGGCGCTGGGTGGATGGTGTATGCTCAGGCTCGTACATTGTAGCCACCTATGGGTAGTTAGATAGATAGCTTACTTCTTACTTGTCAAGCCGTGGAAGACCCACTGCTGAATCCGTCGCGGGTTCGATTCCGGGTTCGGGCAAATAAGTGTCTTTGTCTAAGCCAGAGGCTTACTCTGAGTCTGGGTGTTGTTTGTGTTCGAGAGTTACATGTTTGTAAACTTTTTTTTTTAAACAAATTCCCTGCACTAGCTATAACCTGTATCGCAGGGGCAGTTTGACTGGCCTCTGGTTTAGACAAAGAAACTTACCTGACCCCGGAATCGAACCCGGGACCCGTTGATCCAAAGGCGGCACACCTAACCCCTAGACCAACGAGGTAGTCAAAACTGATACAGATTATGCACAGTGGAGGCATTCCGTTTAAAAAAATAGAGCAGGAAAATTGGCCTAATATGCCTTGCCTGGAAGATATTGCTCTTAGCGATAAATCCACCTTATTGTACAAGTGATTTATAAATGTACTAGTGGCCCGCCCCGGCTTCGCCCGTGCAAAGCGGGGGTGGGTTATACATATAAACCTTCCTCTTGAATCACTCTATCTATTAAAACAAACCGATTCAAAATCCGTTGCGTAGTTTTGACGATTTAAGCATACCTACATAGGGACGGACAGACGACAGCTACTTTGTTTTATAATAATATATATGTAGTGATACTGTAGGTACTACTGCTGGTAGGCCTCCCACGCGGTGGGCTGACGACCTGGTTAAGGTCGCCGGAAAGCAGTGGATGCGAGCGGCCCAGAACCGACCTTTGTGGAGATCCTTGGGGGAGGCCTATGTCCAGCAGTGGACGTCTTTTGGCTGAAATGATGTTGATGACTGTCCTAAGTTGTTCCTGTTGTGTAATACTGTTGCTGTAAAATTAAGTTAGCTATCTATCTAATATGCCATATCTATCTAATATGTTTAAGGTATCCTAGCTACTATAGCAGCTAGATTTTCTGCCATGTAATTTCCTCCCCGGCACTTACAACACACTCGGGATGGTGCAAATCCGTCACAACAGACAGCTTACCAAAATTAAAATCAAAACTCATTTAATCAAGTTGGCTTATTAGAGCTCTTTTGACAAGTCAAACAATCGAATAAAATTTACCATTTGAAATTGATTATTTACCATCTACCACCGGTTCGGAATGCAGTTCTACAGAAAAGATCCGGCAAGAAACTAGCAATTTTTAGGTACAAGACCGGATCTAAGGCAGATTTGCGAAAGCAAATTCGCGCAATAGTCGCAAAGGGCCAAACATCAGCCAGATCTAGTCAACAATAGTAACCTCCTAATTCCCGAGCCCACCGACCCCCAGCACCTACCAAAATACTATTACCCAACTCCTAAATGCAAATACAGTTTTGATTCATCATTTTCCTCCTATTGAGAGCTCTTACATCAGGCTGATCCACCCAGCTGCCTCCAGATTTCACAAACCGCCGCTTCATTTAGCAGGTACGGCGTCATATACTTCGCCAGCCGAGTAACATTATCAATATTATCACTACATAGTATAAAACAAAGTCGCTGTTGTCTGTCCGTCCCTATGTATGCTTAAATCTTTAAAACTACGCAACGGATTTTGAAGCGGTTTTTTTTAGTAGATAGAGTGGTTCAAGACGAAGGTTTATATCTATAATACATGCATAATATTGTAGAGAACACTGACAAATTTAGAGGTTCATTATTGCACCCGTGCGAAGCCGGGGCGGGTCGCTACTATTATAATAAATAAATATAAATATCCTTGGACATTTCACACAACGCTATCTCGCCCAAAGCTATGCAACGTAATGCTTGTGTTATGGTAACGAGATGGATGATAAACTACTTAAATACATTTTTTATTGTAAATACATATATATTATAGATAGAAAACACCCAGACCCGGAACAAATACTTGTAGCTCGTACAAATATTTCTTCCGTGCGTGGATCGAACCCGCGACATGCTGCGCAGCAGTCGATCGCTCAACCACTGCGCCAACCGTGTCGTCAAATTATAGAGAGTTTCTTGACAGATCTTCTCTGAAGAGCAGCATTTCCAACCAGTGGTTGTATGTATCTATACTCTATACTAATATATAAAGCTGCAGAGTTTGTTTGTTTGTTTGTTTGTTTGAACGCGCTAATCTCAGGAACTACTGGTCCGATTTCAAAAATTCTTTCAGTGTTAGATAGTCCATTTATCGAGGAAGGTTATAGGCTATATTTTATTTTCAAAGGAATTAGGGATCCGTATGAAAATTGCGATTTTGTAACCCAAGGTGTAAAATCGAAAACCTATTTACGCGTGCGCTGCAAAAACTATTGACAATAGAACAAAATGAAGTACTACGAGTTTGTAGGTCTTATTAAAATCTACAAAAAAGTCCGCGAGAGCACATATCTAACTATCATAGTTTAGTCACAATAACCACTTTTATATTCATAAAAAAAATGCATCGAGATAAGCACGGGTTAGAAGCCCACGCGAGCGAAGCCGCGCCCAAAAGCTAGTGTAACATAAAGGGTTGTAGCGACCAGCACACTACATGTTTTACACAATTTACCCGAAAAATCTAAGAAAAACGAATAACATCAAGAAATATCGCCTACAAATTCGAGAATTACCAAAATGTCCTACACCGGGATAGCGACGTTTAAAGAGCAATTTGGACGGTAACGAAATCTCCGACTACAGTTATCGGGGGATAGATCGGCCGCGGCCAGATATACCACTTCGTCTAGCTGGAGGCCTAAAGGGGGTTGGAGACGCAGAAAGAGATGGATGAATTGTATGAAAGAGGACGATATTATTATAGAATAAGTGAAGGATATGAAGACTGCCGCCTAGCGTAGAACGAAAGCCGAAAAATTAAGATTAAGAAGTAGTATTGATTTATAAGGGACTAGCGACCCACCCCGGCTCCGCACCGGTGCAATTATGCATGTGCTATACATATAAACCTTCTTGAAATCACTCTATCTATTAAAAGAAACCGCTTCAAAATCCGTTGCGTAGTTTTAAAGATTGAAGCATACATAGGGACGGACAGACGAAAGCGACTTTGTTTTTTAATATGTAGTGATAGTGATTTGTGAAGAGAACAATGTTAATATTTTTTTTGAATGAATTTTGAATTCGAAACCGCGTCTTACTCCACAATTATTTTAATTTCTTAAGTTAATGCCATGTCTTCTACATGAATGGCCAAAACCATATACCGTAGAATTAGCAACATAAAATCATATTGTCTAAATGATTGAAAATACTAGTTACTATGAACACGATTCTTTTGTCTCTAATAGTAAAGAGAACTTGCTTGTAGGGACGTTCGGAGAATAATGAGTTATTGTTCTGCGCTCCAGCTTTTATATCAACCTATTGTTCAGACGTGTGTAGCAGTGCAAGAAATAGGTACACATACAATCTTATTACGGTAGAGCACTGAGGAATTCACAGGGGGAGAGCCGGGTAAAATGGACAGCAGTCAGTTTTTTTATTGAATATGAAAATAATGCTTAGTGTGTTTACCGAGTTACGAGTAACTAATTGTAGACCTATTTTTGAAATACTAGATGTCGTCAAGATGTCGAAATATACAACAAAATTACCTGCACGGCAACAACTAAAGGATTAAAAAAACCCTTAGCTTTTTAATAACTTTGTCCTGAGTGCCTACTTTGAAAATGTTCATCGGTCAAGGTCGGAACCGATATAATCAAGGTCGAGAGGTTGGATGTGCCGCCTTTGGATCAACGGAGCCCGGTTTCGATTCAATTATTCGATCCCGCAATAATTGTTAGATATTTCATATCTGCACAAATTGTTCGGTAGATTTTGCTAACGCGATTTTGGCTCCTTGTATTACGGCGTTTCAAAGCGACAAAGCGATTGAATGCTGACATTTTGATCATTGAAATACAGGGTGTCTCAGAACGGTCCAACTATTTGGAGTATGAACTAAACGTAAAATACACGGAGCAGAGGTGGGGGAGGGTTAGCTCTAGCAAGCTCAGTCCTTACATTTTTACTTGGCGCCATGCCTTACACGGGAGAGCAACGCTCGTTTTGCATGCGCGCGTATTTCAAGAACAATCGATCGCTCGTTCGTGTTCGTCGTCTATTTAGAATTAATCATGGATTGCGCAATATTGGAGAAACGCCTAGTAATGCCACTATCCTCGCCTGGATCCAGGAATTCCACGCTACTGGAAAAACACTAGGCGATATTCATCATGGTCGTCCAAGAACAGCAAGGACCCCTGTAAACATTGAGTTGGTAGCGAATTCAGTAAGCCGACGGCCTCGTCTTAGCATTGGGGAGCGAGAATCGCAATTTTTTTGGTCCAAGACATGAAGGTTAGAGACAACTGTATTTTTTATTTGTTATCCTTAAAAATCACTTGCATTGCATACATAATTGAAGAACTAGCTAAAGAAATTACATCTGCCCTCGAACAATTTATGGGAAAAAATAAGCTTAGTGCGGCGCTGGCCCGATGGTTTGGCACGGGGTTCTTATCAAGTTTTCTTTCTCTTGCGGCTATGGTCTGCTTCTTGCATTCCTTTAGTTGTCTATTACTTGTTGTGGGTTGGAAACATTGTTAATTTATTGAAACTACATTAAACACTTTTCGCCCACAATACCGCAGTGTTTGAAGACAAGTCTTCGATCAATGTGTGTTGGCAGAGGTATAGAGATATGCTCGCTCACTATGGGCTCCATCAAATGGCTCAAAGTCACTCGAAGGGGAGATGGCAATGCTCGAAGTTTCCATGCAAGATCAAATCAGAAATAAGGAGTTATCCAGGAGAACCAGAGTTACCGACATAGCCTACAGGATTGACAAACTTAAGTGGCATTTGGCAGGGCACATAACTCATAGTACTGACGCCCGATGGGGCAGAAAAGTGTTCGAGTGGCGACCGCGATCCGGAATGCGCAGTGCTGGTAGGCCTTCCACACGGTGGACCGACGACCTGGTTAAGGTCGCCGGAAAGCGATGAATACGACCGGCCTTCGTGGAAATCCTTAGGGAAGGCCAACAATGGACGTCTTTTGACTGAAATGGTGATGATGATGATGACATTAAAAATAATATTGTATCCACTTTACCCCCGTCTCCTCGACCAGATGTGCCCGGGACGTAATCAAGCTAGCAAAGCAAACATTCCCTGACCGCAAAGGGAGAGACGGTTTAAGCGGAAGCTTCTCGAACAATTTATAATTTTAACATAATATTTATTATTTTTATAATATTGAGAATTGCCAAAATTTGGTTAGGACTGAAGATGAAATTTAAATGAAGTTACACTGATCTTTTTTTTTTTTTTGTTGCCCGGTGTAAAATCCTTTATGGACTTCCCGCAAGTTACATTGACCAGAAATACGAAGTACTACACTTTTAATATATCAACTTTTTCTAAACTCTAGAAGTTAGAGATTTAAAATAAAAAACGTTTTATAGCAAATGTTATCAGCGACTATGAAGTTTTTATATACAAAATTAAACTTTTTTCGAGTCCTTTTTATTTCGAAAGTATATCTTGTGTACTTAAAAAGTTATTGCAATTTTAAAAGTGTGATACTTAGTTTTGCAGCCCAGTGTATTTTGTTAATCGTAGAGAGGTATACAAAAAAATATGAGACTATTAACAATATGTTAGGCCTTGGGATCTCTCGCTGTGCCCGTGGAGATACAGTCAAACCCACGGAGCAGCAAGTGCGGGACGGGACACCCCAGGACACCCCAGGAAGTTTAGTGGGTATGCCTCCGTCTCCTTACAGAGGCGGAGGAGACTCTCACACACCCCCTGCTGGCCATCTCCAGACTGGCGGGGATGGTCCATAAAGGTCAAAAAGCTTGGCATCTCGGAGGTAGAACTATGCATTGTTGCTCCCCCCCACGCAGAAGATCAGTGTAAAGCTGGACTCAGGAGACAGAGGACAGACTGCGAGAGGAGGAATATAGTCAGGTTATTTGTAGGGTACAATTCCCGCTTAAACGCCTCCCCAGAGTCCTCACTCAAAAATTGGTGGAGTCACTTCTATTTGGCCGGATATCCATTTCATTTTATTGACTATGAAAAAGGCCTGAGTATCCAAGGGGTTTGGTCAATAACATGTCAGCAAAGAGGCTCCTCTATTTAAAGTTATACTTCATTGTTCACAGAGACATAAAATATTGAGTTAAACAGTCGAAATTGTATGTACAAAGGCGCGCTTAAGCGGGTTTTCTTCCAGACAAACCGGAGTGATGGATAGATTTGATTTTGAAGACATTAACATGTTTACGTTAACGGGTCTTTACCTTTGCGATGTGGAAAACTACTGCGGGGGAGACAACCTTTATAATTGGGGTTTGAAATCCGCAGAGGTTTAGAAACATTGTGTGGCTTAGCTTATATTAATTTATGTTGTGGGAACAATTAGGTATATGTTTCCTTCTCACATGACACCCTCATGTTAATAAGTGTTAATAAAATTTCCGTGTGCTAAAGGATTTAGAATACATAGTGTCACCACCCCATTCCATCCTCAAGGTGTCGTAAGAGCCGACAAATGAAATGAAAAGACTGATAAGTTAGCCGCTAGGAACACTTGTTACAAACCCTGTACCAACTCTGTCTTCCAGCATGACACAGTTGGTTAATTTTCCTCCCTAAATTTGGAGGAGGCCTGACTCAGTAGTGGGTCATTATGGGCTGAAATGATGGTAAACATGTTCAGGCTTTACAGGCACTCATTTGAAATAGGTTTTAGGCTCAGTGACCCAAAATATTCGGTACTTGATAACCAGGTTAAAAAGGACCAGCGTTCCGTGAAAGGACTAAAATTCTTTGGTGTCACCTCTGTGATTGATGGCGTGGCATATACCTGGTACTGGCACTGAAATGATTTATTGGAAAATTATAGAACCTTATATTAACACGTGAAGCAAAAACGATGTAACCGTGTTTGTCTGAAAATTGCGCGGGTAGTATAAAATTTCCCACACTTATATCCATTAATAAATATATACTGTTTTATTAAAATTTATGTTATGTTACTTCTAATTACTCATCATGATGACCGTTGAAGTAGTTATTGGGTCAAAGAGTAACACAACTTACATTCACATTTATGATATACTAGCTTTTGCCCGCGACTTCGTCCGCGTGGAATAATGACTTCCGGAAAAAAACAATTTGTCCCCCTTTTCTCCCCGATGGGAGGGAATTTCCAATAATCCTCTCTTAGTAGGCTTCCTCCCAACAAACACACAGGCCAAATTTCAGCTCTCTACTGCCAGTAGTTTCGGCTGTGCGTTGTCTGTCAGTCACTCAGTAACGGAAGAGTTTTATATATATAGATAGCTGTGTATCCAAGCGAGGTCTTGACCGTTGAGGCGAAGCGCAGGGGGTAAATTGGTATATCCAGTAATTAGGGCCTGTGTTTTTGCGACATTCACTGACAACCTCCATTTTGCTAACCAGTCAGGTAAGGCGTCGAGGGTTGCCTGCAGTCTTTTAGCGGCGAAGGTTGGCTTGTACGATGAGGCTTAATACGCCGCGTCGTCGGTGTATAGCGCGAGCTGTACCTGACTGGTACATGGAATGTCATCTGTGTACGTTGCATAACAGGCAGGCGATAGGTACCCCCGCGCGGATCGGACGCACGGAGGACAGGGCGTCTTCAACTTTCACTACGAAGGATCGGGTCGTGAGGAAAGAGGCGACACTTTGATGACACGTCCTGGGGCAGTAGACGTCGACAGCTTGAACAGTAGTCCCTCATGCCATACCCTGTCGAATGCTTTCTCCATATCGAGGAGTACGGCCGCCGTGAACTCCTTCTTGTTGTGTTTGACAGCCACAACAATTCAGTATTCACGCGCGATGGCTTATTAGCGTATTACATGTATAACTTTGGTGTTTCTGTACCGATTTCTATGATTTTTTTTTTATTAAATAGGTAATAATGTTAACATTTATTTATTAGGGATGATTGAGAGTGTTATAAACGTAAGAGTAGACAAATATAATAAGAAAGCTCTGAACTGCTAAGCTATCGGGAGTTACACGTGTTATTGTGAGTCAACCATAAAAGATAGACATTCTCTGTCCTGGAATATTTTTTATATAATTTTAAGAAGAACATTTCCGTCATACATGTTTTCTGTGTAGCTTTAACTATTAAGCTGCACACGCGACGGAATCTTAAAAAATGGAGTAAGTTCTCCTGTTTCCCAACATTTCCCTTCACTGCTCTGCTCCTATTGATCGTAGCGTGATGAAAAGTGTACTATAACCTGCCCAGAAGTATGAAGAACAATTGTACCAAGTTTTGTTGAAATCCGTCGAGCGGTTTTTGTTTTTATAACGAACATACAAACAGACAGACAGACAGACAGACAGACAGACAGAAAGACAGACAGACAGACAGACAAAAATTTTACTGATTGCATTTTTGGCGTCAGTATCGATCACTAATCTAATCACCCGCTGATAGTTATTTTGGAAATATATTTCATGTACAGAATTGACGTCTCTACAGATTTATTATAAGTATAGATATAGATAGGTAGAGAACGAGTACAGAATACATTAAATCAATTAAAAGAAACATTACACACACTAACATGTATTTCACACACATACATAATATCTATACTATACACTCACATAGAATCTGATATTTAAAAATCTCATGTCACGGTGTTGTAAGTAGAGCAGGCATAGGACAATGTCCTGCAGCAGACTAGACTGTGATGATGTTGATGATAGTAAAACCGTGTGTGCTGGTAAAACCCATAACATACTATAAACATGTTTATCTGACATGACATTGAATATCCCATCAAGGTTATATGTCTGAATTTTGCAAATCAAATATTCATTGCTTATTTTCATATAGTGGACTACAGATATTGAAAATCATTATGGTTGTCAAAAACCATTGGGTTTTGACAATTAATTATTATATTACTTCCATAGTCTATTAAAAATGTCGACCCGACAGTGTCTTTATTTATGTTCGCGATAAACGCAAATGATATGTTAAAAGATATGAGGTGACGGGTTTAGTATACATAGTGTCACCACCCCATTCCATTCTGAGGGTGTCGTAAAAGCCGACAAAAGGAAACGACAAGGCTAATAACCTAACCGCAAGAGAAGGAAATTTTTATACAAAACCCTGTGCCAACCCATCACGCCGGCATGGCACTGTAATGCCCCTCCCTGTGATGGGAGGAGGCCCGACTAAGCTGTCAAGGGCTATATTAATATTTTATTATTATATTTATAATTGTCTTTATTTTATGCGGTTCTGTCCAAAATGTCCATTACTACTTAATGGATGCAGTACTTATAATACGTTAAAGTTAATTATTTCCTACCTTCGACTTGTTGTAATTGATTTAACACGGTATCTCACCAACCTTTTCCGCCCCGAAGGTGTCTAAAGACCTTATCTGTAGCCACGCCAAAATTTGCTACAAAATACCTAATACGATTACTATGGGCTCCACCAGAAGGCTCAAATTCACCCAAAGGGCAATGGCAGAAATGAGGAGATACGCAGGAGGATTGCCAAAGTTAAGTGGCAATGGGCAGGGCACATAGCTCACAGGACTGACGCCCGGTTAGAAAAGTCCTCGATCGGCGACCGTGTTCCGGAAAGCGCAGTGCTGGTAGCCTCCCACACGCTGGACTGACGACCTGGTCAAGGTCGCCGGAAAGCGATGGAAGCGGGCGGCTCAAGACCGGCCTTCGTGGAAAACTTTGGGGGAGGCCTATGTCCAAAAGTGGACTTCTTTGAGCTGAAAAGTGATGATAATAAGCTGGAGACTCAAATACAATTTTATCGATGTCTTTATAGAATCGGTTTATTTACTTGTACTTATCACTACATAGTATAAAATAAAGTCGATGTAGTCTGTCCGTCCCTATGTATGCTTAAATCTTCAAATGTACGCAACGGATTTTGAAGCGGTTTTTTTTAATAGATAGAGTGATTCAAGAGGAAGGTTTATATGTCATAATTGCACCCGTGCGAAGCCGGGGCGGGTCGCTAGTCTCATATAATTGAGTTTAAAATTGAGGCGTCCCGCCTCTATAATCTGGACACTAAATTCTATTTTATTTTTAAAAGGCTGGTATTCAATGTATTTATTGGTGAATTAATGTACCAGTCGGTGAATTTTCTTAAATTAAATGTTAAATGTAGTCTAAAAAATGTAGAGATCGTAATTTTCATAACTACATCTTGTGTGTGTGTGTGTGACAACACTTAACAATACTGTACGTACGGCTAACATAAGACAATTCCCTCCATAAACATGGAGGAAGCCCAAACTTCACGATGAAAAATATCACGACCCTTAACAAAAGTACGAGAAATTGCGCAACAAATGGCATTGTTTTAATTTAATAACAGTCACATGCCCGTAAGGAATGCTGGTGACAAACAAAAAATTGCTTGTGGCAGCCCTAGGGACTTCGCCTACTCGCCTCCCCCTTATAAAAGGTGCTACTGGTCAGCGCAAGCCTCAGACTCTGAGCGACAACCCTGGAGAGCACTGCAATTTTCAAATATTCAATGGTGGGAATATGATAGTTGGACTACCGTGAAAGCAAATACGTAAGTCCAATTTAAACTTTCTTGTTATCTGGATTTGGTTCCAAATGTCTTTTTTAATGTATATGATACACTAGCGACCAGCCCCGCACGGGTGCAATGATGAAACTTTAATGGTTTTAAATTAAATTTTGATTTATCACTGTTTCTCTACAATATTACGCATGTATTATACTTTAAATTCCTCTTTAATCATTAAACCTTCCTCTTGAATCACTCTACCTATTAAAAAAAACCGCTTCGAAATCCGTTGCGTATTTTTAAAGATTTAAGCATACATATGGACGGACAGGCGACAGCGACTTTGTTTTATAATATGTAGTGATAGTGATGATAGTGATAGTGATGATATAGACATTACAGTTTACGTTACTATAGCGGTAAAATTCATTTTACTACTACTACTCAGTCCACTGCGGGGTTGAGCCTCCTCCACTTTCATGGAGGGTAATTAGCCGTAGTTTGAATGTTATATTAATAACTAGCTGCGCACCGCGGTTTTAGCCGCGTGGAATTTATTTTTTCGTATTTTTTTTCTTCTACTTACACTTATTGTTATATTTTGGACAATTTACACAATATATTTATAAATTGTAGCCTATGTGTTATTCTGATGTTTAAGGTATATTATTGTAAAGTTTCATTAACATCCGTTCTGTACTTTTTACGTGAAAGAGTAACAAACATCCATCCATACTTACAAACTTTCGCGTTTATACGTTTATAGGATAGGATAGGAAGTAGGATTGTTGATTGTGTGAAATAAAACTTACACTTTTCACCCAAAAAAAATGTTAGTTATAGGTAATTGATTTCAATGTACCACCCAAGGTTGCTGGAAATTTAATTTCTCATAAGTTTGGTCATCAGGTCGCTAGGATCAATATTTGCAGTTAAATGATTGGACTATAACATTCTCGGCACCCATCTTGCCATTTTTCTCATATTCAAAGATTGTTTCAATATGGATTGTATACTTCCATATGAAATTCCCGTTTCTTGAATTAAGTATCGGATGGTAACTCTTCGATCGCCCAATTTTCGCGACTTTTGTAACATTTTCTTGGGTGACTGACGTCGATGGACGGCCGCAA
Source organism: Clostera curtula (assembly GCA_905475355.2). Lineage (NCBI taxonomy): Eukaryota > Metazoa > Arthropoda > Insecta > Lepidoptera > Notodontidae > Clostera > Clostera curtula. The sequence continues at coordinate 10,929,614 of FR997816.1, read as the reverse complement.
CGATGTTCGTCTTCCGTGCTCGTTCTCCCTACTCGAAATTAAGAAGCCCACCTTGCGACAGTGGAATACGACGGAGCAGACTCTCCTAATGTTGCCTACAAATAGGAAATAATCTCTTGCGCCGTTAATTTTTTAAACAAAGATTTAATAACGGCACTCACTTCGATTTTCTTCATTTTCGAGAACACGTTCCGACACGATGCAAACAAATGACAACATTCAGAAAAAAACAAAAGAGCATCGAAATTTTTTTTGCCTAAGCCTGCCAGTATTTTTTTTCTTACCAAGGAGTATGTCCTTCTCACTACTTTTTGTTCCTCCCTAGTAAATGCCTCTCGAATCTTTTAAACAAAGAATTACATCAGCTTTAGACAAATAAGAGAAGGAATAAAGAATTAGTGATACGTGATAGATGAAAATACGTCAACATATATCACCTGTCACGTCACTTCAGGTCGGGGAGAGCGGGACGTGACGTTACGCCAACTTTAATCAAATTTCAATGTCCGTCCTTCAAATTTAAATAAAAGTATGTCTTATTGTTCCAGATCAGCAAACATGCGCCAGAAACAAGTATTTCTTCTATTATTACTGATAATCACAACAAACGTCGCTCGTGGTAATGGTAATAATAAAACAAAAGGTTCAAGAACCGCCAACAAGAAGCATAGTGCTATAAAAGACGATCGGATGAAGAGGTCATTATTTGAGAAAGAAATCAGCCCATTTTGGTCGAGCAGGGGAAAAATACAAATTCACGATGATACCCAACCTATTGACTATGCATTTGATCACACACCAAATCAAATAATCGTAAAAGAAAATGATAAACTAATCCAAGATCCACCGTTTTGGGGAAACCGTGGACGACGCGATAGTTCATCTGATGAAAGTACGCCTCAATATGACGATTACCAATCTCAATATTGCGAACACTGCTCAGATCGTGTATCTACACACACATATTTAAAGGATAGACGAGACGAATTTGTGTCACCCTTTTGGGGTAGTAGGGGAAAAAGGGACTCCAGTTTAATAGAAGATCAATCAGATCCATTTTGGGGTAATAGGGGAAGACGGCAAGACCAAGAACCATTTTGGGGTACTAGGGGCCGGAGAACAGAAGATTCTCCATTTTGGGGGAATAGGGGGCGACGTGAAGATGAACCATTTTGGGGTAACCGTGGCAGGAGGGAGGATGTAGAACCTTTTTGGGGAAATCGAGGAAGACGACAAGATCAAGAACCATTTTGGGGTAACAGAGGTCGAAGGCAAGAAAATGAACCCTTTTGGGGAAATAGGGGTAGGAGAGAGGATGAACCATTTTGGGGTAATCGTGGTAGGCGAAAATTGACATCTGATAAAAACAAAAAAGAAGATTTGAAAGATTCGATACTTAAGGCTATTAATGACGTGCAAAATGATATCCAATATTTATCTCGGCTCAAGAAAGGTAATTTAGACCCCAACTCTTTTTGGGCAAATAGAGGAAGAGAAAGCAAATTAAATCTACTTTTCAATGGACCTTCAAGAAGCAGATTCATGTCAAAATTCGGCATGAAAGGTAAAAATACAGAACCAGGAACAATCCTTGAAAACCGGATGTTTGTCGATGAACCAAATTATATACTGGTGGAACGAAGTAATCGCGCATCAGGTGAAGATGACCCGTATTTCATATCTCGTGGCAAAAAACACCATTTTGATGAGGTAAGAGATAGAAGAGGCGCTATCGAAGAAATAGTTAAATCTGTACGTAACGATCCGTATTATATTGCAAGAGGTAAAAAGAACACTAATACAAACAACAGAAATTCAACTGCAACGTTTGAAGAATTCGTGAAAGCGAAGGAACTAATTTGCTCGGCAATCGATTTAATTACAATGAAAAATGAAAGTAATAAACACAAAAAAGAAATTAATGATAATGACAGAGACAGACGTACTATATTGAAGAAACTTGCTGCTCAGCTTCAAATGGATCCATATTTTGTTAGTAGAGGAAAGAGAAGCGAAGTTGTACGTGATCAAGACTATTTGCAGGATTTTATCACGAGCATAACCGAAAAATGTTACTAATATAGGTGTAGTATTTATGGTATGAAAATGACATTGTTTAAATTCTAAATAGAGCATATATAAATTTGTCTGCAATTTGGCCAAATAAAGTATAATATGTGTCATCTTGAGTATTTCTGCTTATATTTATTATAATTCTAACGACAAACTGTTATTAATTGTTTAATATCAAATTCTCATATTTAAAATCTATAAATTACTGTCGAAATACGAGTGAATAAAACAAAGGCATGTTAGTGCGATTCATTTATTAATCTGCAATTTTATAAACATAGGATACATCATCCAAACATCCTATTTTAAAACTTGTTGCTCCATTTTCTATCAGGTAACGATTGAATCTTTTTTTGAGCAATGATAAAATACTTTTAACAGATTTCGATGATGGGAGGGTACAATTGAATAAGTCTGTATATACCTACGCTTTATGCTAAAATATGTTTAGAAAATATAAATTACCTACAAAACGTTTTTAAGTTACCCATGCTACCGTCTCAATTTTGAAAGATTTCACTAACTTATTCAGCTTTATAGTGATAAGGATTAAGATATCGGAGATTTAGAGTAAAATTTCTTATATTTAAAGACAGTTACAAACAGTTAAAATTCAATAAAATGTTCATTTAAAATATTTTGATACAATATTTTAAGCTAAGTTACATCGAAGTAAATATTTTCCAACCCAGATAAAATAAGATCAGAATTGAGCTAGCTAACACGAGTAACAAAATGTATAAGCTGTCATTGAAAGAATTGAACAATTTCGAAGATCTAATACAGATTAAGGTACACAAACGTATCATATCAAAGTATCATTTCAAAGTAGTCTATACAGATTCACATCTACTCAGACAACAATATAAAATGACATCTAATCATGTCTTGATATGGGTTACATGTAAACAATTCTAAAACATTTATACGCGAGCGGCCAATATACAGATGGTCCAATTTATCTTTTAATACTGAATATTAAATTTGATATTTATTAAGATGGCGAATCGATAATTTGACATTTAATGCCCTAACGTTAATAATCTCATACTCACAATCGCAAAACACCAACTCCTTACTAGTTATTAAAATCAATGTTTAACTTTAGTTAAGTTACACTACAATCCTGTCTTTCATGTTTACGAAATTTGCTAGAGTCACGAAAACGACCGTGTAAACTTAAGTTGTGCATTTATTTTTAATAGTAAGGCTGAAGGTGTATATTTTAGCATACATCAACATTTCGTTATGAAAACTGGAATTATACTAACAGTCATCAACGAAAACATTATATAGTATAATTTAGGCTTTGTCTACTTCGTGTGCACGTGACGTGCAGATATAATAATGTGAACGTCAATTCCAATAACTTCCAACACGAGTGTTGGAAATAACTTAAACCCTGTAGGCTTGGAAATTCGTTCAAACTCTCCAGAGCAAAAGATGATTGGTTGAGTCCTCTCTGCCTGCATCTTCTGTCATAGATGAACTCCTAAAGTCCTCATAACCATCTCCACCCGATATGATGAGAGTTTCTTTATTATTCTGATTACTCTCCGCCTGTTTCTGAAGTTTCTCTGCGTTTGCCGACCTGCGGCTTAAAGCTTTCGTTTTCAGTGATGTTTGTGTCGACTTGGTTGGTTGTTTAGGTGGTGCAGGATTTTCAACGATCGTCAAAAATCTCACGTGACCTGTGTGTCCGTAGGGTATACCTGAATATAAGAGTAAAATCAAGGTTATTAAATGATTTGCAAACATGAAACGGTAAGGGTTGGAGATGACAACTGTCTCATCTAAATATACGTACCCGTCAAATGCGGTACGGTAAAGATGCCAGTTCTCGAGTTGGGGGAGTTATGCAGTGGTGCAGTTAGAAGTACACCAGCACTAGTTCCAACCCACAAAGTTTCACGATGTGCAAGTAATGCAGTAACTCGAAGACAAGCAGTTTTGTGCTGTCTAATAATGCCATCGCAACCTGGAGATAAGAATATGTAAGGTCAATGTTGCTAGAATTATGAATTTAACAGATACTTATATATATACATTGATTTTAAGTTTGAAAACATAATAAACGACGTGTAGTAAAACAGGATAGTGACCGCTATTAATTTCCATCATCATAATTATCATTAATATTGTGCTTAATATTGTTTTTTCATCACAGCCCTGATAATGAACTACATACTGTTAAGACGTATTCATAGAGAATTCATAAGGGGAACTAGGGCATTGTGCCAGGCGGGTTGGCACAGGGATAGTATCAAGTTTTCTTGCTCTTGAGGCTTCTATTAGCCACCTTTTATGACGCCCTCAGAATGGCATTCTGACCCTAAATCCACCACCACACAGATGTTTTATTATGCACTACAATGTTACTTTATGATGTGCAGAAAGTCATACACGATCTTTGGTAAAAGAGTTAATCAATACTGAATAAATTATAGTGTGAATGTTTTTCAGCTAATAATAAATTTCATTTCATTATGAAAAGAAAAGAAATACAACTTACCATGTAACATTTTTGTGACATGAGGCGTAATGTTGATTTCAGCCAGTTGTTCCCGGCTAGTTGAATTGTAACATCTCAATTGCGCAGCATTGTGCAGCGACAACCAGATGGTGCCACCAGCTACTGCCATATGGCTGATAGGTTTCGTTTCAGAGCTGATTTGGAATGTTTCGTCCACCTTAAATAAAACACCTTAACATTCTGCACTACATTCTTTGGATTATACATCTACAAAATAGGTACAATTGTACTATATTTTATGACAGCTGAGTAGTAGTAGTACTATTCAGATCTTAGATGACCCTCCATGAGTTGGCGTAGAGCGTAGTCTCTGAAGTAGACGCTACGCGCTACGCATTACGCCAAGTCATAGGAAGCCATAGTACGATATTTGGAAATAGTATTGTCACATTTCTCTATAGTTTTACGACTACCTGAGTTAGTTAGTTACACCAATTACACGAAAGGAAATTAAAATTTGCAGTCACATCTGAATTTTCTAAATAAAACGATTTAGTTTGGTTCTAAATGCGCAAGGATATGGAAATATACTCCAAACAATTATAAGATAAGATGCGTACAGACCTGCAATGAGTGCGGGTTGATGATCTTGATTGAAGCGTGGGTAGCGCACCAGAGCTTTCCACCAGACAAGAGCATACTACTCACTGGGCTACTGCCCGTTCCCACGGGGATTGTTGACTTTTCTGCCCAAGTTCCGTCTATATAATAGAGAAATATATATTTAGGGATACTTTTTTGTCGCCTTACACGGTTTTTTAATAAAATATGATATTACCTATGTCTCGACAATAAACGACCAGATCACCATTCCCGAGGGCAACAAATACTTTCCCTTCGACGTACCTAGAACAAGAAAAGATAATGCTGTCTTAAGTTTTCATGATCTTTGCACATTGCGGTAAATGAAGTCTTAACGGTTCTGGTCGTATTGTTTTAACCCTTTCGATACTCGATAACGACACAAATAGAAACACAAAAAGGCGTGGGCGTTTATATAAGTAACCGAAGAGTATGTATGAAAGGAATAATGAAAGTGGACGAAGCGAAACATGTATGTAAGGATCGTAGTTAGTGGAAACCACTTCTTTCCACTATATCTTATCTGCCTGCCTCTACGGGAAATAGGCGTGATTATATGTATGTATATTTTTAAATACTCCCGATACAAACGGTCTAAATTAGATTTGGGACCATTAGTGGTCGGCGCTAATTTGCAATAGCTTATTAACACTTAATACGGTTTTAGTACACAATTATGTAAAAGACATCGAGCCCTGTCTAGTTTCCGAGAACGCATTCAAAGCAGTATTGCCCGTTACAATCTAGCGGAATGATTTGCTATCTAAAAGTTAAAAAGATTGGAAGACTTACACAATGGAATGAACTCCGGAGTTATGTTGCAGTTTTATCTTGTTCTTCTTTATCCTGATGTTGTCGAGACAGTTGTACACATGTATGCAACCGTCTTCTGTCCCTAGCCACATCGTTGGCTGGTTTGCTGTAGTTGCGCTATCTTCTGAAGACTGTCGACTAGCTGGTGACGATACAGTACCTATAATATGTGCAGTGTTTTTGTTGATCTTAACATTTAATGTGCAGTTAAATATGAATAAGCGTTAAGAAGGTTGCGCAGTACTTAGTATCTGAGGCTGTTAGCAATAAACAATGAATGGATATGGATTTAATTTGTCTATTGTGATTCATATTATAATGATACAAAGCTCTTTCGAAATTTGTATTCCATTAATGTCTTTGTATTGATTCATGCATGACATGTGTTTCAAAATCATCTTCATTGAGAATATCAAGCAGAGCTCAGAGATTATCAACAAATAAGCAGAGATAAATTAAATCTAGTTTATTACACTAACACTAAACTGTACGCACTATCTATATATCAAAAGTCGAAAGTTTTAAGTAGATACATTTAAGCATTGACGATAATATTAGTTAAATAACATGCAAATAGTTTCACTGTTTAAATATTACCCAACATTGCTCGTCCTGGCACTAAGATGCGTTGAAAAGAAGTGTGTAAGTTGACAGTAAAAGGTAAATAAAACAGGTTAAATACAGTAAGAGATTAAAAGATGACATATAGTTAAAAAAGTATATCGTTGCCGTATTATTATTAATACCGCTTGTTTATACACTATGGTACGTGACTTTTAGCAAATACGACCACAATATTACGATGCAAACAGTATTACGGTACATGTGATTTATTTATAGCCTTAGATAGAAATTTTATTACCAAGTTATCAGTGAAGGGACGAAAAAATCATCATATTTTGTCGGTATATTTTTATGTTATACTTTACTTACTTTTACTTAACTAAGTAGTAGATTATTATTTTCCCTAAAAATATTTGGTGTCATCTAATGTAGGTGAAGTGCCACCTTATTCTCAAACTTTAACACATTTGTCCAAACTAAATAGTATTAATAATGTTCCGTGTGGTGACGGATTTAGAATACAAAGTGTCACCAGCCCGTTCCATCTTGAGGGTCTCGCAAGAGCTGACAACAGGAAATGACAAGGCTGAAATACTACCCGCAAGGGAAGAAAAAGTCGATACGATACCCATTTGGCCAGCATGGAACAGTAGGCTAATTACCCTTTATGTTACTGGAGGTGGCCCGACTCAACAGTGGGTCGTCTGTTGCCTGACTAGTAGTAAATAGTAATATCCTCAGTTTAAGAATTTACAACGTTTTTTTTTAAATAAAAATATGCCGTCTTACTTAATTTCATCGGAAATCCACGTCTACAGCCGGGTATAAACGAGGTATAAACGGCCAGCCGTTGGTGGTTGGTCAGGTTATCTCGTGCTCTGAGCAGGTTCTGAGCACGTTATGTCGTCACTAAATCCGACGGCGACCCTTGAATGCCCTAACCAGGACCACGGGTTTCACACCCGTGGGGGAACGTGCCCCGCGACCCTGAGCATATGGGTTGAGAGATGTCTTTTAACCCAACCTAATCTCAGATCGTAGGCCACCGGATTGCCAAACTTAAGTGGCAGTGGGCAGGGCACAAAAGTCCTCGAGTGGCGACCGCGTTCCGGAAGGCCTAGTGCTGGTAGGCTTCCCACACGGTGGACCGACGACCTGGTTAAGGTGGATGCGGGCGGCCCAGGACCGGCCTTTGTGGAGATCCTCTAGTGAGGCCTATAGACCAGCAGTGGACGCTTTTTGGCTGAAATTATGATGATGATGAATCCCAAAGTATTGTAATTCCTATAATGGTGCGCCTAGAGCGATCATGAGATCATTCAGTTCACAGATAACTTGGCAAGACTATAAAAGCTACGGAAAAGGTATACACTACAAGGGTTATTGACAATAACACGTTGACATATATAATGAAATGAACAATACTACTTAGTTATTCAAAAATATATTAGAAACGAGTAAATAAGGACACTGATAAATTTAAGTCCCCCTAGGGCCCCCGCGCATTATGCGGCCAGGCCGCGCGGCCTGGCCGCATAACGCGCGGATTGGCCGCGGCGGCCAATAGGCTGCATATGTGACGCGATGTTTTTCGTTGGCCGCGCGGCCTGGCCGCGTAATGCGCGCAGCTATATACATCGTAGAAGAATTAGTTGGCCGCAGCGACTTGGCCGCATAATGCGCGGAGGCCCTTGCGCACTAGCGGCTGGCCGCCAGCCACTAGTGCGTACGGGTACTTAGGTATTTCAAAAATAGATCGGTGGTAATCAGAAATTTAAAAGTTCATAATAAAAGTTTTACAGTCACTGCTCTGGTATTTATTAACACTAAGGCCCATTCCACCCTGAGGGTGTCGTAAGAGCCGGCAAAAGGAAATGGCAACGCCGATAACGTAGCCAAAAGAGTGGGAAAACTTGATACGAAAGACTGTGACAACCCGTCTGACCAGCGTGGCACAGAAGGCTAATTGCCCTCCATATAATTGGAGGAAGCCCGACTCATCAGTGAGTCGTATGGGCTCACAGTGAGTCGTATGGGCTCACAGTGCGTCGTATGGGCTCACAGTAGTAGTAGATAAAATTCTACAATTGAAGAAATGCGTCATGCTTGTGAACTGGTGCCTTTGCTGGGGGTCGGTTGGCTTGGGCCTGAGAACTTTACTACTGATGACTAGATCTGGCTGATGTTTGGCCCTTTGCGACTAATGCGCGAGTTTGCTCGCACAAATCTGTCTTAAGCCCGGCCTTGTACTTGAAAAAGGCGATCTAAAAAGAGCAACTACAGAGTTTCTTGCCGGCTCTTATCTGTAGAGCTGCATTGCGAACTGGTGGTAAAAGGTAAATAATCAATTTTCAATTTTAAATGGTAAATTTTATTTGATTGTTTGACTTGTCAAAAGACCTGAGCCAAATTGATTTGAGTTTTGATTTTGAATCATGAGACATATTTTGTTCATGACTAACTTACCAGAAGTTATTCCCATGGCTTGCTTGTCCACCGCTGGATTTGAGTTAGACTTCATTACAGGATGGACCTGAATGTTCTGCCCGGTATGTGGGGTACTCAGACTCTTGCTGTGGTTAGGAGTCAAGGTGGTATTCCGATTACCCAGACTAGCAGTAAGGCTACCATGGAGCCTGATGGTAGCAGACTCTTGGCTCCGCTCTGATTGAGCATCTTGGTTCTCACTGGATGAACCATCGTCTTCTTCGTCACTTGATGATGAGCTGTAAGTTATGACAATTAAATTTTTATTATGATACTTAAGATTATAAAGACTGAAATTCGTATGCTCCTTTGATGTAATCTCAACTATACTATGAAGCATTTAGATAAAGTTTAGTCTTCCGATTGGATAGCTTCTACTAACTTGGGCGAGGCATACAACCTGGAGCTCCCAGGGCACGGAGTGTACCCCTCAGATCTCTTTCTCTACAGACCACATAACCCGACCAGGCACCAACGGCCGGGTAACAATGAGGATCTCCGAAAAAAAAATTAAAAGCCCAGGGGAGGTTTTACCGGGTATGATAAGCATGATCCGTTTTATCCCCTCATCTGCCATGCAAACAGGCCGTAGCTTCAATGACTCTAATTTGCAAATCTACAGATTGTCGTTTGTCGTAGTTAAATTGACCAACTAAACCAGACCGACCGGAGGAAAAGTATTATTCGGAAAATAAATAGTCAAGAAAAACAATAGCTTGAATCTATTGATTTTCTTGAATACACGATGATCAATATAATGGGTTTTACACCATCCAAGAGAAGAAAACCTTGATACAAACCCAGTGCCAACCCTTCGTGGCAGAGTAGACTATTTTAACTCCATGATTTGAAGGTGTGTCGACTCAGTAGCGGGATGTTTATGGGCTTAAACGACCAATATACTCAATGGATGGACCGACCTGTCCAGGCGTATGTTTTTGCAGCTGTCGTCAGGATCCGATATGCTAATTCCAGGTTTCACTGAACTAGTACTGTTTAGTGAACTCGTGCTCCTGGAACGAAAATTATTGCTGTTAAAATAAGGTTTAGAATTAAAGAAATTATTATCAAATAGAATAACTAAAAGTATTCAATTGAATAAAAGTAGTATAAAAGATTCATCATCATCATCATTTCAGCCAAAAGACGTCCACTGCTGGACATAGGCCTCCCCCAAGGATCTCCACAAAGGCCGGTCCTGGGCCGCCCGCATCCACTGCTTTCCGGCGACCTTAACCAGGTCGTCGGTCCACCGTGTGGGAGGCCTACCAGCACTGCGCCTTCCGGAACGCGGTCGCCACTCGAGGACTTTTCTGCCCCATCGGGCGTCGGTCCTGCGAGCTATGTGCCCTGCCCACTGTCACTTAAGTTTGGCAATCCGGTGGGCTATGTCGGTGACCCTGGTTTTCCTGCGTATCTCCTCATTTCTGATAAAAGAATAGAATCACTAAAAGTATTCCATTGATCAAATTTCATGTCGTTATACTGGGAGACTACCATCGTGAATAGAGTAAAAATAATACGTCCCACTTTATCAAACGAAAGCAAGATTAGGTTCCTTTGAATACCAACTTTTCAATGACCACATTCCAATATAGCTTCATAACAATTTAAGAATAACGGGATTTGTCGGCTTACATGAAGCAAAAACGATGTACCCGTTTTTACAAAAAATGCGTTAACGGGGGATATGAAATTTCCCACACTTTTAATTTATTTCGTCGTTTCCGCCCATTAATGACCGGGCCTCCTCCAAATTCATGGAGGGAAATTAGCCTACTGTGCCACGCTGGCAAGACAGGTTAGCACAGGGTTCGTATCAAGTTTTCTTTCTCTTGGGGCTAGGTGATCTGCCTCTTGCGTTCTTTTAGTCGCCTCTTACGACACCCTAAAGATGGTATGGGTTGGTGACATTGTGTAGTCTAAATCCGTCACCAAACGGAAATAATATTATGCATGTTGGTCAGCTCGCGACCACGGCCATTGTAACATGGTCGAAACGTCGAGCAAAACCAGGTATTAATTCTGTGCGCGATAAGTCCCGATAAGTTTTTAATTATAATAATATTATAGTTATAATTTAATTTTGCTGAAAAAATACTTAAATCAATTTAAAAACACTAGCGGCCCGCACGGTTATAATCATGAACTTCTAAATTTATCAGTGTTTCTCTTCAATATTATGGATGTATCATCACTACATAGTATAAAACAAAGTCGCTGTAGTCTGTCCGTCCCTATGTATGCTAAAATCTTTAAAACTACGCAACGGATTTTGAAGCAGTTATAACAACATGCATAATATTATAGAGAAACACTGATCAATTTAGATGTTCATCACTGCACCCGTGCGAAGCCGGGGCGGGTCGCTAGTTATACAAATATAAACCTTCCCCTTGAATCACTCTATCTATTAAAAAACCGCTTCAACATCCGTTGCGTGGTTTTATAGATTTAAGCATACATAGCGACGGACAGATGACAGCGACTTTGTTTTTTATTATGTAGTGATAGTAAAGCCTGTGGTCAAATTGAGAATAGAACTATAATTTAAATAACTTAAGGTCGAATTTTGAGTGCTCGGTAGCCTGACCACTAGTTAGAATTGATGTGTCATAACTTACGGTATATCGACAGTCTGTTGCCTCGTTAGAGCTGGAGCTGGCGGTACACAGGCAACGCATAGGATACGTGCGTTGCAGACACCATTGCATGACGTCACTTGAGGTTTCGGCGATAGTGTCAGCACACAAACTTGGCCTACGTAGCCATCGCTGTTGCAAACCTACAATTAAACATATAAAAACAGTATGAAGTGACACGGAAGAAAATAGAACACTCTTTGGTGATGTAAATCTTTGGATACCTAATAGTGCACAGGGTCATATGTAAGTGAAATAGGGGTCAGAGACCTTTGGAGCAACGGGTCCCGGGTTCGATTCCGGGGTCGGGCAAGTGTCTTTATCTAAACCAGAGGCACTTGCTCCGAGTGTGGGTGTCATTTGTGTTCGTTAATTTCATGTTTGTAAACTGCCCCCGCGGTACAAGTTATACATAGTGAGAGGGTTGCGTTTTTCATTAACAAAAAAGTTGATTATTTGGACATAAATAGTGTCGCCATTCCAATCCATCCTGCGGGCGTTGTAAGAGGTAGATAAAAGGAAATGATAAGGTCGAAAACCTAGCCGCAAAAGAAGGAAAATTTGATACGAAATCCTAAGCCAATCCGTCTGGCCAGCTTGGCCCAGTAGGAACACCAATTACCCTCCATGTAGTTGGTGGAGGCCCGACTAAGCAGTGGGTAATTTATGGGGTGAGAAGTATTATAAACCTGGATTCTAGTCAAGGAATTCCTTAGGGGTTTGGAGGGCAACAAGAAGCATTATTTGGTGTTGACACCACTTTCCTCGGTATTGACTAAACTTTAGTTAAAAATAATAAAAACGGTGCAAAAATTACTTTTTTCCTTATTTACCATTTCAACTAAAATATAAGTAAAAATTTAATTGAAAGTAAAATACGAGAATACCAATAAGACTTGAGCTTGACCACCTAAAGTGAGAAAATAATATTGGATTAGTTCTTACCCAGACATCAGGTGACTGTCCTTTTGGAGGTAAGGTGGGAGCAGCACAAGTGAACTGGAGACCAGCTCTAGTCTTCCGGATCGGTACCGGAGACAAGAATTCTGGAGCTGACCTCTCTTGACCGTATACACCTGTACCAGTGACAAATAAGCCTTATCTACAGACTGTATACAAAATTCAGAAAGTTACTGCTACTAAAACAAGAATATTTAGTTTTCAATAGCACCAGACAACCTGACAAATTTTAGACGAACATATTGGTTTCGAGGTCAACCAGAGGCAAAAATTCAAATCAAATAAAGATTGAAAATAAAATAAAATAAAGCCTTTAACACTTACTATAATACAGAATATAAATAGGACAAGGACTTCGTTTTAAAAACAACTGTTTAGATTTCGATAAATCGTGACCATATTCTTTAAAAATTACTCTAAGTTTATATAAACAGAATAGGGCAATTTAATAACAACGATTAATATTGAAGGAAAATTAAAAAAGGAATAGAAACGAGGAAGCACAAGAATGAACTACATATTTTTACACCAAGTCAAAGAAAAACTAAGTAAATGTCCCATACCAAGGACCATGGGACGGCCCTTGGTATGGGATGTCACATGCGTTGACACCCTAGCGCCATCGCATATTCCGGGGACTGCGAAAAGGGCTGGCAGCGCTGCGGATTCTGCTGAATCCCTCAAGCGGCGCAAATATTTGTGCCGCTTGGGGTGTAAACTTTTGGTCCGTGGGGCACGGAATTTAAATCTTTTTACAAAGAATTGTCCCGGCGTCTCTTATCTTTAACCGGTGACCAGAAGGCTGGTTATTACTTCGCTCAGCGAATTAGCATTGCCATTCAACGTGGCAATGCTACCAGCCTTCTTGGCACCGTACCCGATGACAGCGATCTCGCGCAAATTACTTTGTTATAATTCTAGTTATTTAATTTATTTTTATTATTTAATTAAGTGTTTTTTTTATGTTTTTCAGAAATATACTTATAGTATACAGTATTTTATATAAAAAAGTAAATGTCTTGTCAACATCAACACGTCAAAGGCAAGGAATTATGTAGAGAAAGTTGGAAATTACTCCGATAAGAAATTACATCGGTTTACAAAAAAAAATCTGTTCTTAATCACGTCCCAAAATTAGCTATTAAATACTCAACAAGATTTATTTCTTCATCAATCATGTCACAATAATTCAATTGATCTATTTTGATGTTTGTGTTCCCTCAAATTACTTACACATCTTTTGCTTGGTTTCATTTATCAACTCCTCCCAACTGCTCCTTTTGTCTGCTTTCGGGAATATAACTGTCAGATTTTCTGGACCGCTTCTGAAATATTTGAAATTGCCAAAGTTAAGCATTAAATAAATAAATAAATAAATATCCTTGGACATTTCACACAACGCCATCTCGTCCCAAGCTAAGCAACTTAATGCTTGTGTTATGGTAACGAGATGGATGATAAACTACTTATATATATATATATTTTTTGTAAATACATACATATTATAGATAGAAAATGACACCCAGGCTCCGAGCCAGTGCCTCTGGTTAAGACAAAGACACTTGCCTTTAATATTGACTAAATCTTCTAAACTTAATGTGCTTCGAAATCATCTGTTCAAAATTTTGCATACACTTCTTTTCTTTTCTATCCGTAAATATGCCTTTACTGAGCCAGAGTTTCATTAACCCCGTAAATGGAATGTAGCTTACCAGGCTTATGTGAGACTGACCAGGCGCGGGGAGCATACTCCCCATTGGAGGGCGCAACCCGCTACCCATAAGCGGGCATAGGGTTACCAACTATACTGTTTTGAACAGTATTATACTGTTTTTCACTAAATTATACTTTTTACTGTTGAACAAAAATAAAGTATGCAAAATTCTGTTTTCAGCATCAAAATGCACACACATTATTAAGTGTTATACTTAGACGCTCACACATTTTTTTTCAGTAATGAATGCTAAGTCGAGTTAGGATAGAAATAGAGCATCTACTAAATTAGTCAAAATTGAGATTTTTAAAAAAGATTTTAAACTAACAAGTTTCTCGCACAACTTTAAAACACAGCTCTAAAAATAAATAAATAAAATACTGTTATTTTTTTCTAAAATACTGTTTAATATTCTTTATAAAGCTGAATATGTATACTTTATGTATTGTAAAAAAAAGTTGGCAACACTAAGCGGGCAGCCGTTGGTAATTACCATATTTCCGCACCCCGGAATCCCATACATCCCGACCAGACCCCAAGAGAATTTCCAAAAATTAAACTAACGCTGTCTAGGCTAAAAGGCTGACTGGGCGATTGTCAACCTTTTTTTCACTTGTAGCCAGATTTGAGGCTCATTTACTTCCTTTTACTTTGGCAAACTCAATATATACGATTTTTCCTTAGTCCATCACACAAGAATAGACTGGGTTGTTCAATAGTTCATCACAAGCTATATTAACATTATCAACCTAAGATTATGTGGCTTCGATTCCGTTTAATATTACTAAATTACACTAAGCACTACAAACGTCGGGATTTAATATACCCGCGAAAATCCGTTTAACAGTGTTAAATTTCAATAAATAAAATAAATAAATAAATATCCTTGGACATTTCACACAACGCCATCTCGTCCCAAGCTAAGCAACTTAATGCTTGTGTTATGGTAACGAGATGGATGATAAACTACTTATATACATTTTTTTTTTGTAAATACATACTTATTAAAGACTACTCAGCTCATAAAAGACCCCCTTCCAAGTCGGGCCTCCAATTACATGGAGGGTAATTAGCCTACTGTGCCACGCAGGCCAGACCGGTTGGCACAGGGTTTGTGTCAAGTTTTTCATCTCTTGCTGCTTTGCGTCTTGCGTTCCTTTAGTTGCCTCTTACGACCCCCTCAGGATGGAATGGGGTGGTGATACTATGTATTCTAAATCCGTCACCACATAGACTAGACGAATACACTAAGGGCCCCCGCGCATTTAGGCCGCCAGGCCGCGCGGCCAGTCGCGCGGCCTGGCCGCATAATGCGCGGATTGGTCGCGGCGGCCAATAGGCCTCGTATGTAACGCGATGTTTTTCGTTGGCCGCGCGACCAAAACGTGGCCGCGTGGCCTGGCAGCGTAATGCGCGCAGCTATATACATCGTAGAAGAATTAGTTGGCCGCAGCGACTTGGACGCGCGGCCTGGCCGCATAATGCGCGGAGGCCCTAAAAGTTTAGCACGTCATATTATTACAATACGGATTTAATACTAACGACGTATTCAAGCTGATCTCCATATAACAAAGTTGAGTATCGCTGTTCTGCCTCTCTGACAACTGTCGGTTGAGGTTATGCAGCATCTCTCTCACGATCTCCTCCAGCTGGGAGTGCTGTGTATGTAAAGCAGCTACGTGCTCCGAAATCTGTGTCAACGTGTTCGCATCTTCTGTCAATGTTTCCACTTCATGCATTATCCTCCTTAAGTTTTCGTCTTTAGCTGTAAATGATAATATTAATTACGATTGGATCTATAGCAATATAAGATTTTTATTTAAACAACTTAAACTTATTACATAGAATTAATATCCCTTCTTCTCGTGCTCGTAAATAACCCCTGCCCCCTCCAAATTAGGGGGCCTACTGTGCCACTCTGTCACAAACCACAAAATTGTTTGTTGCAGTGGCAGATTATTTTGCTGCCAGCATAATTATTTCAACAAGAATCCCTGTAAGTAATGTTTTAAACGTTCACAAATAACCGCAATATGTTTCCGAGAAAAATACCATTCACGGTATAAAATAGAATTCAATTTATTAATATAATAATAATAATAATAATAATAAATCATTTATTGCTGCAAAATTACATAATATAGTTAACATAGGATTAACAAAACGATAAAACGATTACAATTTATAAAATTTTGCAGAGCGCTTGGTTTACTTAAACTAAATTATCCATCGGTTTCCTCACTAGGCAAGCCTGTATCGAGGAAACCTGTTAACAGTTGTTTTGTTCTTCTCGATTATCTCCCTTCGGAAAATTACAAATTTAAACCCATTCAATAATATTAAAATTATTTCTATAAGTAAATTACTAGCATTGAATATTTAAAAGACCTTCAGTCGCATCATAATTTAACGTTCTTAGCCAATTAGATACAATATTTTTTGCTACGGACACAGTTTTATTTTTAATGTCGCAATATCTGACGACCCTATTGTACACGTTCACACAAACAGACTCTCCAAAACGCTGCGCGAATCTACTACTGACTGATGGGGTGGCTAGTCTGAAGACTCTTCGTTTTGTGAGAGACTCAAAAACGGGTGATGAAATGACTAGCTTGTGCACGGATAAAGATGTTCTAAGTATGAAAAGTTGCCGCACACTGAGCACGCCAACCTCCTCAAAAACACTTGCGGTGGGGTATCTGAATGGTCTTTTCATCATAACTTTCAGCACCGATCGTTGAGCTCTCTCGGCCTGAATCATTACAGATTTAGAAGCACTACCCCAGCAGGTTATGCAGTAATTAATCAGTGACTGGCAAAGCGCATAATAAACTGATCTCAAGGTATTCTTGCAAGCGACATCACGCAAACTACGCATAACCTTAATCATTTTGCGGATCCGAGCTGAGAGAGTCCCAATGTGAGTCCTAAAAGTTAAGTTTTCATCAATGTGTACACCGAGATATTTAATTAAGTTTGACCGTGTGAGTATTTCGCATAGGCATGTTGACTCGTTGCAGGTGTCATTATGGATTTTAATTTTAATTCCTCTGCTTGGGGCAGAGGCAGCGGTTTTGTGGAAACACAAGTACACGGTCTTTTTGGTGTTAAGTGTAAGGACGTTTTGTTGTAGCCACTGAACGACTTGCGACATCCCCTTTTCAGCTGAGGAGCACACAAGGGGCCACGTAGGTCCGTGGAAAATTATGGCAGTATCGTCAGCATAGCATAGCATGTCGGCATTCTTAATCTGGATCTCATGAATATCATTAATATACAGTAGAAACAGTGTTGGGCCGAGTATACTCCCTTGTGGGACACCGAAACGAATAAATTTTGGGGTGCTTATTTTCCGACCGATACGTACACACTGTTTCCGGTCCGTTAAGTAGCTCCTGAACCAGTTTAGGGCGAGTCCTCTGATTCCTACGACATCCAGCTTTTTCAAGAGTATGGGAACAGAGACAGTGTCGAAAGCCTTTGCCAGATCAAGGAATATACCGACACAGCACTGCTTCCTGTCTAGATGCCGTGCTACCAATGTTGTTAATTGTTTGACGGCATCTTCAGTGCTCAAGTTTTTGCGGAAACCATATTGTTTTGAGGAAATTAAGTTGCGGTGTTCAAGGAAGCCTACGAGTCGTTTGTTGACCAGTTTCTCGAGTATCTTCGAGAAGGCTCCCAGAAGAGAAATCGGTCTGTAATTATTAAGAATATCTCTTGGTCCACCTTTGTGGATAGGACAAATCAAAGCAGTCTTCCACTGTCGTGGAAAAATACCCTGCGAAAGACTGAGGTTTAATATATGTGTAAGGGGAGGTACAATTTCATTTTTAATGTGTTTGATAAGGGAGTTACAAAGTCCATCTATCCCTGGGGCTTTGTCACTATTAAGGCCAATAATTATCTTTTCGATTTCCTCCGGATCGGTAGGGCTCATAAAGAATGAGTCAACAGGAGAATCCTTGACTCGAACACCTCGTGCAAGGTCGTCCTCGTTCTTGTTAATCTTACACATTATCTGGTCAGCTAGTGTTTGTCCTACTGTAGAAAAGTGGCTGTTTGCTTCGTCAATGGATTGTTGTGCGTCTGAGGTTCCCTGTAGTGTTAGAAGTTCAACAGGGTCTTTATTAACTTTATTAAGGTTGCAAATATCTTTTATGGAGCGCCAGAGCTTTTTGGGGTTGTTTTTGTTGTCTTGTAGTAGCTTATTTTCATATTCCGATTTAAGTTTTCGCAGTAAGTCAACAAAGAAATTTTGGTAACGTGTGTAACTTTTTTGGAGGATTAAGTTGTCCGGTTCGTTTCTAGATCTCTGATGTAGCTTATCTCGGTTTCGCATACAGCGCATCAGTCCCGGGGTTATCCAAGGCTTCAATGTGTATTTAGATCTGCTTAGTTTGACTACCTTCGTGTGTTTCTCGACAATATCCAGCAAAATCTTAGTAAACATTTCGTTAGCTTGGTCAACATCAGTCATATTTTTTAAGGTATTCCAATCAATAGATGTGAGATTCATTTTAATAGCATCGTAATCTCGTCTTGTAACAAGGCGACTCGGTCGGATTGGTTTAGATCCGTTAACGTGCAAGCCTACTAGAACTGGATAATGATCTGTGATGTCAATTTGACATACAATACCTACTACTGTCTCCCATCTGCCTACATTTTTAGCATAGATGTGGTCAAGGCATGACGACTCCCTAGTTGGCTGGGTTATGGCGGGAAGAAAGCCATATTCAGCCATAAAACATTGGTACTCTAAACTTTGCGAGTCACCCAAGGTGTCGATGATATTTACATTTATGTCACCAGCAATTAACAAAGGCAGGCCATCTACTTCATGGAGGTAAACTTCGAGTGATGATAAGAAGTTTTCCAAATTCCGGAACGATGGCGAACGATATATTGCAATGACAGTGATGATTTTAGGGATATGTATGGTTAGACAGTCTGCTTCGTCAATTGGAGGTTCAGAAACGGTGGCGTTCCAACTATCTTTCACATAGGCCACCACTCCACCGTTTTGGTTAGTCTGCTTGTGTGTATTAAATGATATATATCCGAGTATATTAGGAATAATTGATGAATCATTTATCCAGCATTCCGTCAAGATCAAGACATCGACAGAAAAAATTAACCGTTCCAAAGCTACTAGGAAAGTATCGAAGTTTTTCTGTAGGCTTCTGATATTTACTGTAAGTAATTTAAAATTGTGTTCTGGTGTGAAGACGTGATTACACAAACATGGATCATTTATTAATTCGCAATGGATCTTAATAGAATCTATTTCAGATGCTAAGTCATCTGTAAAAATCATTTGAGTGAAATAAGTATTTTACAAACTGGGTTACAAGTAAAACGTATAATTTTAACATATGTTACTATGGCGACTATGTTTTTGGGGCTAGTGCATACTAATAGTCGGGAAAGTGATAGGCTAGAACTGTTCAGGTAAGTAGTAGCAGAGTTACAAAGCTTGAAAACAACAATAAATTGGTAACTAAAAAAGGAAATAAAAAATAAACTTAATATAACTATGATTATTGTGAAAAACCTATTAAATATTTTGGTTGGGTATAGAGAGTTACTGAATACTTGCGGCACCAGCTGCGGCACAAGCTGGCAGCTTGTTGTCCCTCTTGGCCCCGTCGGCCGATGAAGACGGTGGGAGTAGTCTTTCCAGATCAGTTTGCGATCGTATGCGGATAGCTGGACGGCCCTCCTTGTGCTTGACGTAGATAGCACCTTGAGTACACCAGCAGAAAGCACACCCGAGTCGCTTGGCCTGAATTCTAGCATCACGAAATAACACTCTATTTTCCTTGGTTAATCTTTCGTTGAAAAATACTCTTCGAGCCGGTGCACCATATACCTCCAAGTCGTTGCTGTTAAGATTCTTCCTGGGCTTCGCTGCTTTTAGGAATTGATCGCGCTTTGATCGACGAAGAAGTCTGACTACTATTGGTCGGGGCATTTTGGCCCCATCTTCAGGTAGGGCTGCGTTCACAGGTGGGCCACGAGGCCCTACACGGGTTACCCAATCAATATCGTTGTCTTCCAATGCCATCCCCAGTTTTTTTGCTGCAACCAGAACGATGTGATGAACATTTTCATTGGTGTTCTCAGGTATTCCGACTATTTCTATTTCGTTACGCAGATTGGATTGTGCTTGTGCTCTTAATTCGTTCTGCAAGTGTAGTACCGTGGCTTGTAAGGTGGTAACCTCTTCATCTCGTTTCTCCAAGTATTTCAGGCGATCATCGGCAGCTCCAAGTTTAAGGACAAGTTCATCCATTCTTTCGTGACAGTTAGAAAGGGATTCGGTCACGTCCACCAATTGTGTCTTGAGCGCTGAGAACGCGTCAGTCAACTTCCGGAGTTGTTCAGTGAGATTATTCAAGTCTGCCATTGGTTCTGCGGTGGTAGGGGTTGTTTCCGACTTTTTACGGATCGTAACGTTGTCACATCCCGATCTGACTGGAGTAAGGGTATTGTCCCCACCTTTTTTGAGCGAGGCACAGCAATCAGGGCATTTCCATTGCTTCTTGCGTTCAGCAGTTAGCGATGTAACATTTATGCACTGCGTACAGAAGCATTTCTCACAGTTAGTACTTGTGCATTTAACAACCTGGTGCTCTCTGATAGGCTTCATACATCCGGCACACTTCATATCGGTTGACAAAACACCTAGGTGCTTCTCCGCGGCGAAGTGAGAAAAGGTGTATTGAGTGACGCTACTGTCTATATTCTTAATCTATGACAAACGTGTTACGTAGACGCGCTGCCGGTACTCCGCAAGCTCTGCACGCAACTTTCACGGTTATTCACTGCGCGTAACCGTGAGGATGGCTTGCACAGTGTGATCTTGTTTCTGCGACCGCGTTACCCACACTCAAATTTTATGATGTTCGTTCAATTTTATTCTATGAGTATTTATTTAAATAACGCACTAATTACACTTAGATTGTTATTATTAGTTAAGTTTTATCTTATCCACAAGGTGTTTGGTTTTTAATATGCAAATAATTCACTTTTTATACACTTAAATAATACTTTTATCGCGGAGCTTTTTGACACAGAGGTGATAGTTTTACCGAGGAGACAAAGCAAAGCATTAGAAAATGTTATCAAAGTTACTTTACTCGGTAACAGTCGTTTCGTAAAATACGCAGAGGACGGCAAAGTCAAACGCAATTGGAACAATATCCTTACTTGGCCCCGTTATTTGTGCTGAAGATGAAAGTTGACCCCCAAGGAATCCGCAAAAGAAATTCCAATAACATTTTGCGAATTGACCTCTGAAAATGTTATTACGCCGGTTCATTTGATCACGGCTTAAGAATAATATTTGTCTAGTCATGTTAATAGAGAAAAAGGTGCTCCGAATTAATTTCTAACATTATTGAAGGCTTGTCATGATATCAGAGGAACATATTGTTCACGTGTCAGGTATTATAGGTATCATTTATAGTTCTACAAGTTTTGGAATCTTCTCGCGCCACCAGAATTTCCGGCAAATTTATCCTTTGATACCGTAAATCTATTGTTTCATTGTCAGCTTCATCAAACGATGCAGCGCTAGGCCTTACAAGGATCATAATTCACGCTAGCTGCTACAATTTTATATAAAATCTTTCGTTCTCCAGGCTATTTGACTTATTTACTTAATTCTTAATTACTAAATCTGAGTACTAACCTTTAACAATTTCGAGATCAGCTAACGAAATCCTCATGAGAAGTTTGTACTTGTTACCTTCCATTTGGCTGGCTATGTTACTTTGGTATGTCCTGGAATTTAATATTTTGTACAGTTTCTTGACAATAATAAATATTAAATTTTATTTCAATTGGGTGTTGATAGTTTTAAGAAACGAAATAAATATAAATATCCGTGGACATTTCACACAACGCCATCTCTTCCCAAGTTAAGCAACTTAATGCTTGTGTTATGGTAACGAGATGGATGATAAACTACTTATATATATATATATATATTTTGTAAATACATACATATTATAGATAGAAATGACACCCAGACTCCGAGCCAGTGCCTCTGGTTTTAGACAAAGACACTGGCCCAACCCCGGAATCGAACCCGGGACCCGTTGATCCAAAGGCTCAAATTTAGAATATTCTATTTTAATATAACGCTCAACACAAGAAGCTGTTTTGTTTTTAACAAGCATACAACCAAAATTAATAGTTCAGGGTGTCAATGATCTCAAAATGGTTTACAATCGGATTTTTACAGTAGTTCTTCGCTTTAAAAGTGGTATAGACAAGCATTGGTAAAGTTTGAACAATAATGGAATTAATTTGACTGAAAGACCAAGTAGCCTTATTTGATATTTGATCAGTTTTAGTACTATAAATCACTTTTACAACTACTACTCAGACCATACATAGCCCACTGCTGAGTTAGACCTCCTCCAATTACATGGCGAGTAATTTAGTCTACTGTGCTACACTGGGCAGACGGGTTAGCACAGGGTTTCTTATCAAGATTTCCTTCTCTTGTGGCTAGGTTTTCAGCCTTGTCATTTCCTTCTGTCGGCTCTTACGATACCCTCGGGATGGAACGAGGTGGTGACACCCTGTATTCTAAATCTGTCACACATAGATATTACACTTCTACAACCTATTTATTAATACTTACGGTGTAGGTTTCTTTATTGTCCCTGTCCTTCTTTTAACGCTAGTAATCAGCAATGTATCGTTGAACAGAAATAGAGATCTATCTTTAATGGTCCCTTGTACTGACGGCATAGTCACCGTTTCGTGTCTCAGAAATACCCTGTCTGCGGTAACCAGATTAGATAGACCTTCAATCATTTGCTCCAGCTCCCTCAAAGTTTGTTGTTGTTGCTCCAACTCCAGACTTTCTCTTCCAGTACAATTTATCAGTTCTAATAGTTCGTTAATTTCTTTTTGTGCTTCTAGTAATAGTTTGTGATCTGGATGTGACTGGTCTGCAAAAGAAATAGTCTTCAAAATTTCATACATCTTTTCCGAGAATCACATATGCACAATTGATGCGATCCTAATTTTATCAATAACCCTAACAGCACATTGTTGCCATGTTGAGTGACATACAACGTAGACCTGTGTTCTTATAGCCTCTTACGACACGCTTAAGTCGGTTTGGATTGACGACATTGTGGATCCTAAATCAATTTCCCCATGGAACTTTAAATATAAAAATGTGATAGCTCAGAAATGAGCCACTGTTGAGTGAAGGCTCCTTCGATTGCATGAAGGGAGGTTAGTCTATAGGGCCACGATGACAAGATTGACAGTCTAATATTTATCCAAACACTTATATCTGAAAATGAGACAAAATATTCATTTCGGTTCTAACCTGTGTGTTTAATCAGCCTCTGCAACAACAGCTTATAGCTCGGGAACTTCTGCACTGGTTTTATCAATAAGTTGTCCAGTGACAACTTGCCCTTATGGTCTCTCACATTAGCATCCAAGAACTTGGCGAAAGCCGGCCTTGAAGCTGCCGCGGATTTTATCGTGTCCTTCGCTTTCTTCAGGTTGTTGATGAAGGTCATGTAAGTGTCCATTACGGTGGGTTTGGTAAACTGAAACATCAGATGAAATTATTGTTTATTTGTATGTAAATGGGAAACGCTTTCTGACAGCGGAGAGTGCGGTAGGTAATAGATCTGCAGATTGAGCAACTTCTGGCTCTACTATGGATGTTTTATGGGAGTCTATCGTTTGTAATATCTGATCTCCTCCGTGCGACAGGCACGTAAGATCCTATATGCCGTACTACTATCTATGGCCGTCATTTCACCCCGTGTGGGGACGGGTCAGAATATTAAACCTCCCCACCGCACGCTGGCAAATAACGCGTGTTGTAGACGTCAACAAAATTCAGCACGCTTGATGGCCGATCGAATGGTCCATCCGGCTCGCTACCACCCTCACATCTAAGTCAAGCCAAGCAGTTTTACTGTATTCCGTCGTGTGTATGTGTGAGCAAGACAGGGCATTTGCTTGAATTGCCTGCTCCATCTTACACCCTGGCGTTGCTTTCCATCACGCAAGCCTAGGGTATTCAAGTCACTATTAAAAAAAATCATGTGAAAACTGACAGCTGGTCCTACCGGATGATTACGGTTCTCCAACTAGATGGGAGGGCAGACTGCAATCACTCCGTATTATCAGGTGGGACTGGTCATAAATTTATGAATTTGGGATCAATGCGAGGAAGAAGAAGAAGGTAAATGCTTTCTGTTTGACCAGTATTAGTAGCAAAGTTCGTCTAGAAACCACCTTCTTTATTGAGGAAGTTCTGTGCTTTTGGCGTATCAATTGGGACATTTTTGTCGATTGATGCCTGGTAAGTACTTAGTAGTTTACGTTTGAAGTTCTAATAAGTTTCAACTGCTGCAGTATTTAAGGTTGTTACACCTGAGCCTAATGAATTGTATTTTCAATACGCAGCCAGAAAATAAGGACTATCGGATGACACCATTGATTTCGTATCAGTAGAAAGGTATATTTCAGGGCCTGAGCAACATGGTCCTCTCCGAAGGTAACTTAGTAGAACAGGTCTTCTTAAATCCAATAGGTACAAAGTTACCTTACCACATCTAGAAAGACGTCGCCAACTTTCTGCTGCAGATCCCATTGCTCAAGGCGCCGCCTTAACTGCTCCAGAAAGACTTGGTGCACATGCAGTATCGCTGGCACTTGGTAGAAAATCTCATCCACCAGTGACGAATCCAAGAGGTTGGCGTTTTCCGGACTTTTGAGTGGCTGAAGATATTTCTGGTGACAAAATAGGGTTATATTAGGTAGATAATAGTTAAATGAAGTTAGGAACTCTTTTCAACTACAATAATAAATTTCAATATTATTGGATCCTGGCCCTTCAATCTATTTTATGTTAAGTCTGAAACTAAAAAACTATAGGTTCTGTATATAACAGTAACATAAAAAAGAAACTGTGTGTGACTGTATGTTTCTTACAATAAATAAACTCTATAGGGTCTAACAAAGCAAGAGGCAGATCACCCTGCCCCGAGAAAAGGAAAACTTGATACAAACCCTGTGCCAACCTGTCTAGCCAGCAAGGCATTAGGCTTATATCCCTGCATGAATTTGTAGAAGACCCGACCCCGTAGTGGGTCATTTATGGGCTGAAACGACGACTGTCGTAGAAGCCTAATAATTTTAGATCTGAGATGTTTCTTGGATTCTCGATGTTTTGCCTCGACATATGACACTTTTTCTTCTTTGCCTTTTCCCATTTTTATTTTCAGAGAGTTTCATTCTACATAGGGTCTTTGTTACACAACGTGTTTACGACTATTTGCCTATCGCACACTGTAGCGTGACGTTACTACATATTAGGACGACAACACATAAATCAATAGGACTACGAAAAACACGCTACCACCGCTACGAGATATCGCTACGTACTACGGTGAGGTAAAAAGTTATATTCACCACAAAATAGACGAGTACAGAGATCTATAAACAATCTATAAACTACGCGCGCTCGGGCAACGCACACAGACATAGCTCACCGACACGATATCTCGGTACGTGGAGGTGGTGGGAATAGTGAGTGCGTGCGTGTTTTTTGTGTTTTTTGGGCATTTTTTGCTAAAAAATGCGAATGGCACGTTAAAAGTGTTATTATGTCGCGGAGCATGTTCCCCCACTGCGGCCCTGAAGCGAGCAATCGAGGTGTCCCGTTGATTTTAGTGGGAAGATCGGGACGCTAATTACCAAATTTCCGCGCTCGCAGTCTCACATACTAGTAGTGACAACGGCCTGATTTCCAACAAAAAATAGTGATTATTATTTATTAATATACCGTTGACTTTATGGATGTTTTATTTTCCACAATCATCAACCTAGCTACGAGTGTTACTATCCCAATAGTATTATCGCATAAGTCAGAGTCGATAATTTTCTTTTGCAGGGGGTAAAATCCTTTATGCATTATTCACACAGGCCTGGGAAAGGCCGTTGTATGGTGTGTGGTGTGGGGGTTGTAGGCTCTGGTCCTCCAATCAATAATATGAATAGCGTCCCCATACCGCGCCTGCCTAAAGGTCCTGTGTCTGCACGAGAAGAGTCGAAATCCCTATCGCGACCGCCGCGCGTAGTTATGAAAACTGAGGTAGTTACATGAGCTTGACTTCTATACGCAATTATTTTGTGTATTTACCTTGTAACTTTATTTATTAAAAGGAAATAATATCAGGTTTAGGATCAAGTTTTCCTTCTCTTGCGGCTAGGTTTTCAGCCTTTTCGACTCTTACAACACCCTTAGAATGAAATGGGGTGGTGACACAATGTATTCTAAATCCGTGACCACACGGAATAATCTACTAGTGTATGTCCCAAATTGACACTATATATACTATTAATGGGTTACCATCGACAGTCAAAGGTACGGTGATTGTCAATTTTGACTCGATTGTTACCAGGTTCTGGAATGATTCCCATTTTGTAAACGCATGAATTTCTTTGTATGTAAATTTGCGTCGCATATCATACCTTCCTTTTGTGTAAAAAATACAATAAACTCCCCTGAGAACAACTCAGAAATGGCGTCATAAACAGTTTTATAGAACGTTAAAATGGATGAACATAAAAACCGCAGAGACGGTATCTTTATCTTCGCTTTAAGTCCTATAATAAAAAGGTGTAATTTTTCTGTAGCCTGTCGTTCTGTTTTTTATAAACCAAGCACAATGTAGCATCTGAATTCTAGAACGGGTGAACGTATTGTGATTATTTTTATTTGAAACTAGCGACCCGCCCGGCTTCGCACGGGTGCAATTAGGCATATATTATATATATAAACCTTCCTCTTGAATCACTCTATCTATTAAAGGAAACCGCATCAAAATCCGTTGCGTGTTTTTAAAGATTTAAGCATATATAGGGACTGAACACACCTACATTGCTTAGACAGCAGTGAGTGGTTGTCATTTAATATGAACTTTATACAATAGCATTAAAGCTCAAATTGTCTCTACGTTTTAGTTAGAAAAAGTTTGTATGAAAAAAGAAAAAGGCTATTTTAAGGGGGTTTCCGGCAATTATTCGAAACTTTCTCGCCGTAAAAACCATCCTTGAACTTCAACGAACTTTTAAAAAATAGAATTGGCCAAATTGGTCCAGGCGTTGTTGAGTTATGCGGTTACAAACACATTTTGCGATTCATTTTTATAATATAAAAGATTAGCTGCACCCTGCGCGAGTTGCTACGCCACTAACTTCCCAACCCGTCTGACAAGTTTGGCACAGTAAGCCTATTACCCTCCATGTAACTGGAGGAGGCCCGACTCAGAAGTGGGTCATATAGGGGCTGAGTAATTAATTAGTAACTAATTTGAAAAGTATCAAAAACTAGCAATATATCCTATTTAACGTTGGTGTAAATTAATGTTGGTAAAATTAACTCCTTCTCTTTTATATCGGGCTTCTTTATCAAACTTGTTTAAACACCCTGGAGGGACAAATAGGTTGCAAATTCAATTAAAAGGGCTCCTTCTGAAGTCGTTTGGCTCATCCGCACAGCGCGTTTGTTAATTTCGACCTTCGGGTAGCAAGGGGTAAAGTGCGGGGCGGGGGAAGGTGTAGCCTAGTCGAAGAGTCGACGACTAATAAAACTCAAAACGTGTTTCTTCCAATAATCACGCGATTGTGCTTTAAAATGGTCATAGGTTCATATTTAGACTTTATCACCGATGGCTACTCGAATGATCAACTGTAATATAAAATTTCGTATTTTTTTTTATTAAATTATGATAATAATTTTTTTGTACTGTTTATGTCGTAGACACTACTTTCGCCTTAAACCTGGAAGAATTAGCTTGTAAGCGATAAGGCCGCCTAAATGTACTCTAATTGTAACGTTCTAACTATGTTTTATGTTTATAGTATTAATGTGCAAAAACAATTATCTATACTCTATACTAATATATAAAGCTGCAGAGTTTGTTTGTTTGTTTGTTTGAACGCGCTAATCTCAGGAACTACTGGTCCGATTTAAAAAAATCTTTCAGTGTTAGGTATTCCATTTATCGAGGAAGGTTATAGGCTATATATATTTTATTTTCAAAAAAATTAGGGATCCGTATGAAAATAGCGATTTTGTAAACCAAGGTGTAAAATCGAAAACCTATTTATGCGTGCGCTGCAAAAACTATTGACAATAGAATAACATGATGTACTACGGGTTTGTAGGTCTTATAAATATCTACAAAAAAGTCCGAGATGCGAGAGCACATATCTAACTATCATAGTTTAGTCACAATAACGGTTTTTATGTTCATAAAAAATATGCATAGAGATAAGCACGGGTTCGAAGCCCACGCGGGCGAAGCCGCGCGCAAAAGCAAGTAAATAAATAATTTTTAATCGAAAGCTAAGCCGATCAACCTCAAACAGCGACAACTGTTCACAAGCACAGAGCCTCGCGAGGCAGGCCGAGCCATCAGATGTCCCAGAGCATTCAAAATGAACAATTGTGTAATTTCAGCTGCAGCTATTTTTCTAGTAGCTTATTGTTTAAGAAAAAGAAAACAGTTACGTTTTAAGACCAAGACGCTTATGGATTCGAAAACTATAAGAGCTTCGCAATCAATACGGAAATATATTATTTCAGATTAAGAAACATGATAAAACCGTACATAATTTTATACGCATGTCTCCACAAGTATTTGCGAGCAGTGCTCGGTTGGTGTGGACGTGGCTATTGTGTTTTACTCTTTGTCTAAGAACAGTAAGTACTTCTACTCACATGGCAGGAAAGTGGGCCGGAAATTGTACGGGGAAAACCGTTGCGCACTGAACTGTGCAAGGTTGGGACATTTTGCCAAAACTCAATTGTTTGAAGTAATTCATTTCCACCATCGCGGCCCATTAAAGACCAACTCAAAATCAACTCAAACACAAAGTCTTGCCTCCCCCCATTACATGGAGGGAAACACGCCCACTGTGTCACACTGGCAAAACGGATAGGCACAGGATTTTGTTTCAAGATTTCCTTCGCTTGTTGCTCGAATACCAATAAGATCTTCATCATCATTTCAGCCAAAAGACGTCCACTGCAGGATATAGGCCTCCCCCATGGATTTCCACAGAGGCCGGTCCTGGGCCGCCCGCATCCACCGTTTTCCAGCGACCTTAACCAGGTCATCGGTCCACCGTGTGGGAGGCCTACCAGCACTGCGCTTTCCGGAACGCGGTAGCCACTCAAGGACCTGTCTGCCCCATCGGGCGTCAGTCATGCGCGCTATGTGCCCTGCCCACTGCCACTTAAGTTTGGCAATCCTGTGGGCTATGTCGGTGACCCTGGTTAACCTGCGTATCTCCTCATTTCTGATTCGATTTCGCAGGGAAACTCCGAGCATAACCCTTTCCATTGCCCTTTGGGTGACTTTGAGCCTTCTGATGGAGCTCATAGTGAGCGACCACGACGTAGTAGCAGTAGTCACTATCACTACATATTATAAAACAAAGTCACTGTCGTCTGTCCGTCCCTATGTATGCTTAAATCTTTAAAACTACGCAACGGATTTTGAAGCAGTTTCTTTTAATAGATAAAGTGATTCAAGAGGACGGTTTATATGTGTATTATATCCATAATATTGCAGAGAAAAACTGATAAATTTACAAGTTCATCATTGCACCCGTGCGAAGCCGGGGCGGGTCGCTAGTAAACAATAAAAAATATTTTAAACACATTTCGGAATTATCACTCCCCAAAATTTACGGGTCGCGGAAAATTAATTACGCATCGTAAAATTATTCTAATAACTCTTCGCGTCTGTTAATCCGGTCCAAATGAGCCGTCGACTGACAAACTCGTTATATTTATGGTCTTGATGAGCAGCTAGGGTTGTCACCACGAAGGTCTAATGACTCTGGGTCTTTTTAAGATGATTCATGCGCCGTTAATCATGTTCGTGGGATGCATTAAGAATGTTTTATTTCGATAATGGATGATACCATCGAAGAGTTGACAAATTTCTTACATTTTACGTCAAAACAAAAAATAAGCTTCTCATCTTGCCAGTGTGGCAAAGTAGGCTAGTTTCCCTCCAAGAATTTGGAGGAGGCCCGACTCAGTAGTAGGTCATTTACAGGCTATTATTGTACCCCTTGTAGTACGGAAGATATCTTGCGTCATGCTTGTGAACGGGTGCCGTTGCTGGGGGTCGGTCGGCTCAGTCATTTAAAGGTTAATATTGTTGACTAGATGTTGCTGATGTCAGTCCTTTGCGACTAATGCGCCTTGTGCCTAAAAATGGCGATCTCAAAAGAGCAACTACAGAGTTACTTGCTCTTCTCTGTAGAGCTGCATTCCGAACTGGTGTTCCATTCCAGGATTGTGCAATGGTTGTATTAAATTCGTGGTCTCTTTGTCTTTAAAGTTTGTTAATTAGATGTTTATAAAGCGAACGACAGTTTTCCATGTGGTAACGGTTTTAGAATACAAAATTTCACCAACCCATGTCATCCTGAGGGTGTCGTAAGAGTCGCCTCTTGGATATTGGAACGCTATTGGAACGCAAGAGGCCACCTAGCCGCAAAGGAAGCCTTGAAGGAAACCTTGAAACAAACAAACCTACTGTGCCACGCTGGTAAGACGGGTTGGCACAGCCCGTCTTCCCAGCGTGGCACAGTAGGCTAATTCCCCTCCATAAACTTGGAGGAGGCCCGACGACTAGTGGGTCATTTATGGGCTGTAATTATGATGAAACCGAACGATACAAGGATTATTGGTTTTTTACTTTAGTAATCATCATGATAACCTGTCCTTTGGGGAGTAGCCGGGTGAAGTGGGACAGCAGGGCGACAAAATACTAATTAGCGCCCCAACCAACCCACTTAAACCAAAGGTACCCGGTTCATGACTGCGGTTTAGCCAATTGGGGAAGTTCTTCTCTTTCTACCAATACTAATTCTCTGCCCATATGTGACCCACTGCGTAGTGGGGCCTCCTCCAACTACATATAGTATGATTAACCTACTATGCCACGCTGGTCAGATGGGTTGGCATGGATTGACGAAAGAGAAGAGTCTTTTTTTCAGAGACTTCTTCTACAGGTCTGCGCAGCGGACTTGGGACGGGTCCCTGCTCAACTTAAGACCTCCGAGAAGGAGTGGCGCCTTTCTCATATAGCGCCACACACAGCCAAAGAACCGAGGGTCGAGTTCTCACCTCCCCTCGCCCAGCCATCATCTAGTGAGAAGAATAGAAGCTTTCCCGCAGATGATTTGGTTCGAGTCTGGATAAGCAGTGGTTAGGTTTAAGTGGGTACACCGACCGCAATTCACCATCTTGTTGCGGTCGGGATTCCCACATACCCCAGCCCCGTCCCTCGGCTTTCCGTTCCAATACCTCTTAAAAGGTTTCATCCACTCAAAAAAAAAGTATTCCGCATCAAGTTTTCCTCCTCTTGGGGGCTAGGTTTTCGGCCTTATTATTT
The DNA here is from genome assembly GCA_905475355.2 of Clostera curtula. NCBI lineage: Eukaryota > Metazoa > Arthropoda > Insecta > Lepidoptera > Notodontidae > Clostera > Clostera curtula. The sequence continues at coordinate 10,897,763 of FR997816.1, read as the reverse complement.
CCTTTCGTCGGGTCTTAAGACAACCTCGGGAAGAATTGAGGTGGCGACATTATGTATTCTATATCATCACCATACGGAAGACCATTCTACCACTGCCCGAACCGGACATCAACGGACATGATGCAGCCGGGATACTTAGAGTGATGTCTTAAAAACATGCAAGGAACCACTACTGAGTCGAGCCTCCTCCAAATTCATGGAGGGAAATTAACCTACTAGGTCATGCTGGCGAGATGGGTTGACACAGGTTATGTTATGTATATGGTAATACGGGGTGCGTGTGTGGAACCTCCCCGAGCGACGAGTGCGATTAGCAACTTCCCCCCCCCCCCTCGTCCGGTGCACCCTGGGCAACGGCTGGATCACCGTAACGGAGTGACCAGCCGGCCAATCCACACCCCCATCATCCCGCATTGTGCGCGCGCGATCAAGATGGGAAGAGACAAAACCTCTGTCGCTCCAACCTCGGAGGCGCGTCTGCTTCGGTCGAGCTTGCTCCCGGAGCGCGTGACCCCTCTCCAGTGCCCTTCTCAGGGCATGGAGCGGCGAACAACGGCGGATATCCGTGAGGATCTCCACGTAAAAAAAAAAAAATGTATATGGTTATACCCCACAATGCCGCAGCAGGACGCGAGTTGGAGCACCCCGGGGATGTTTAGTGGGTATGCCCCCACTCTGGGGGAGAGTCCCACACACCCCGGCCATCCCCGTGGCCGACGGGGATAGTCTATAAAGGATTTGACCCCGGGCGAACAAAAAAAAAAAAAAGGTTATGTATTCTCTTGCAGCTAGGTAATCTGCCTCTTTTGGTCGCGACCGGCTCGGAAACCCATACAGAGTTGGTGACATTGTGTATTCCAAATCCTTCACCACACGGTCCTTCTTCTTCTTCTTACCTTCACTAATATCTCCAAGGCTTCCACGTAGGATTTTTCAGTCTCGTACAGCTCTACCACGACGTGCGTCCTTGTGTCCTGCAAGAGATAAAAAATGAATTTAAATATGCATACTCTAACTCGAATGGAAATCACAATTTTAAATGAAGAAGAAGGAGTTTGACAGTTTCACGTTTGACGTCTCACTCTCGCTAATTAAATCCACGCATCGCGTGCAATATTATAGAGAGGAAATATTAGGAATTAAAAGCTAAAGAGAGACTCGTTTAATTATATAGCAAATGAACAGCAATTTATTATTCGACCATGTGGTGAAAGATTTAGAAAATATAGTGTGAAGTTTGTAAGCAGTATGTGAGTGCAGTTTCAGCACGCACCATGTAATGTGCGTAATTTCACTGATTTTTATTTTTAAATTTTTAATAGGCTACATGATTATGCGTGTTATTGCTTTCACAAATCTGTAAGACTTGTTTGTACCACCATCATTGTGACCCTTTTATTTAAAAGAGCAACCACAGAGTTTCCTGCCGGCTCTTCTCTGTGGAATGGCGTTCCGAACCGGTAGTAAATACTAAATGATTAGTTATTTTTATATTTCTTTTAAATTTGATACATTTTTTTTGACTATTTGAAAGCATTCGCAAGAATTTATGCGAATAAAAGACATTTTTGACTGCCTCGTTGGTCTAGTGGTTAGATGTACCGCCTTTGGATCAACGGGTCCCGGGTTCGATTCTGGGGTCGGGCAAGTGTCTTTGTCTAAACCAGAGGCACTGGCTCGGAGTCTGGGTGTCATTTCTATCTATAATATGTATGTATTTACAAAAAAATTTATATAAGTAGTTTATCATCCATCTCGTTACCATAATACAAGCATTAAGTTGCTTAGCTTGGGAGGAGATGGCGTTGTGTGAAATGTCTAAGGATAAGTAAGTATAAGTAAAGTGCCCAATCTGACCAGAGTCCTTTACTCCCTGGGCAATAAAAGGCCAAAAGAAATTTATTTAAATGAACCCGGTACGGTCAACATAAATACACGGTACCCTGTCGGGGATCCCGAGGGTATCTCGAGGTGTGCGCAAAATTATACCGTCAGCAATGAAAATAATGAATCATTATCATCATCATTATCATCACCACATTGTATTAAACAAAATCGCTGTCGTTTGTCCGTCCCTATGTATGCTTAAATCTTTAAAACTACGCAACGGATTTGGAAGCAGTTTCTTTTAATAGATAAAGTGATTCAAGAGGAAGGTTTATATGTGTATTATATCCATAATATTACAGAGAAAAACTGATAAATTTACAGGTTCATCATTGCACCCGTGCGAAGCCGGGGCGGGCTAGTTAATAGTATAAAACTAAGTCGCTATCGTCTGTCAGTCCCAATGTATGCATAAACATTTAAAACTACGCAAAAAGTTTTTTAATAGATAGAGTTATTCAAAAGGAAGATTTATATAAATAAATAAATAATAAATATCCTTGGACATTTCACACAACGCCATCTCGTCCCAAGCTAAGCAACTTAATGCTTGTGTTATGGTAACGAGATGGATGATAAACTACTTATATACATTTTTTTTTTGTAAATACATACATATTATAGATAGAAAGGACACCCAGACTCCGAGCCAGTGCCTCTGGTTTAGACAAAGACACTTGCCCGACCCCGGAATCGAACCCGAGACCCGTTGATTCAAAGGCGGCACAATCTAACCACTGGACCAACGAGGCAGTCAATATGTATAACACACAATATTGTAGAGAAACACTGATACATTTAGATGTTCATCATTGGTCGCTAGATCGCTAGTAGGGTCGCTGATTAAAAATATAAAAGAAACATTTTTATGTATGTGTTTTATACTATCTCTTCTCGTAGTCATTCGTGTTCGCTATTTGAATGCGGTATCCGTGTGGTGACGTATGTAAAATACATAGTATCACCACCTCATTCTATCATGAGGGTGCCGTAAGAGCTGACAAAAGGTTTGATACCCTTATTATTTAAATTTATTTATTTATGTACACACATAGAAAAAGTAAAATTACATTTAGGATACTTATGCACAAAGGTGCTACTTATTTCTATAGAAATCTCTTCCAGTAGACCTGCACAAGGAGATGGTGAAAAAGTATAATAGTGGCTTAGTGCGTAAAAAACGTAATATTAAGAATATTACAAATGTTTAAAATAAGTATAATGCAAAATAATAATAAGTAATAATAGATAGTTAAATACGAAATATAAATACATACATATACAATGCGTGTTGCCAGCGATGACATACGGATCAGAGACGTGGGCGTTCACAATGGGACTTATTAGGCGCCTGAGAGTCACCCAACGTGCAATGGAAAGAGCTATGCTCGGAGTTACTCTACGTCATAGAATCAGAAATGAGGAAATCCGTAGAAGAACTAGAGTGACCGACGTAGCTAGAAGGATTGCACAGTTGAAGTGGCAATGGGCAGGCCACGTGGCCCGAAGAACAGATGGCCGCTGGGGCATAAAAGTCTTGGAGTGGCGTCCACGTATGGGAAAGAGGAGCGTGGGAAGACCCCCAACTAGGTGGACGGACGACCTTGTAAAGGTCGATGGGAGTCGGTGGATGCGGTCTGCACGAGATCGCACATTGTGGAAATCTATGGGGGAGGCCTATGTTCAGCAGTGGACTTCTGTGGCTGATAGATAGATATATTGTATAGATAGACATATACAATACTTAATAAATAAATACAACAACTATGACTAACAGGAGGAGAGATAATACTCTTTGACTCTTCGCTTAAAGGTAAGTAGGTAGTGAGTTTTTTGTTTTCGCTGGAGAAAAGCTTAATGTATACTGCTGCCTTTTGGGGGTACGGTCAGCGGTTATGAGGGACTCCGGAACACTCGACTACCCACTAAAACCCCAGCGGTATACCCTCATACGTCTTGTTTGAAACGCCATAGGTTCGCGAGAACGCATTCTACTGAGGCGCCCCGATGAGTTACGACTATCGGAGGGCTTCCCGGGTAAATGGTACCCTATGGCAACCAGTCTGGCTAGTGTCGCACAGTAGGCAATCCTCCTGATGAATATAAATATCCTTGGACATTTCACACAACGCCATCTCGTCCCAAGCTATGCAACTTAATGCTTGTGTTATGGTAACGAGATGGATGATAAACTACATAGTATACTCTTTTTTTGTTAATTCATACATATTATAGATAGAAAAGACCCAGACCCGGAACAAATACTTGTAGGTCGCACAAATATTTTTTCCGTGCGGGGAATCGAACCCGCGACATGCTGCGCAGCAGTCGATCGCTCAACCACTGCTGTATGATTGAGATTTTTGTATGATTTTAAGCCATGTTAACTGCCAGTATATTCAGTTGCACAGTAGGCTGATTGCCCTCCATGTAACTGGAGGAGGTCCGACTCAGTAGTGGCTCTTTAGTGGGCTGCGATGGTGGTGGTAGAAGCAGCGGTTTTTGTTGACGCTACTGTCGGTACAAAACACGGCATGTTATTAATATTCATCGGACGAAATGCGGTAGGTTTATATAATGGCGTGCCCAAGCTCCGAAGGAAAACGGCAGTTCAAGCTATTTTTTACTCAATGAATTAATCCATTGTGTTTTCTTACATAACCAATGATATGGTATGGGCACCATCAGAAGGCTCAAAGTCACCCAAAGGGCAATTGAGAGGGCTATGCTCGGAGTTTCCCTGCAAGATCGGATCAGAAATGAGGAGATACGCGGAAAAACCAGTATCACCGACATAGCCCACAGGATTGCCAAAGTTAAGTGGCAGTGGGCAGGGCACCTAGCTCGCAGGACCGACGTCCGATGGGGCAGAAAAGTCATCGGGTGGCGACCGCGCTCCGGAAAGCGTAGTGCTGGTAGGCCTCCCACACGGTGGACCGATGACATGGTTAATGTCGCCGGAAAACGATGGATGCGGGCGGCCCAGGACCGGCCTTTGCGGAGATTGATGATGATGATGACATAACCAATATTCTTCAAGTCCACCCCTTTTTCGCTCCAGTCCAGTCGTACAAATACTATCGAAATCAGTTCAGTAGTTTGGCAGAATATTTGAAATAAGTAATCAACAACTATTCGTAGGAAGGCAAAATTTGTATATTGTTATTCGAGGCATTTACAAAGCTTACGTTTATCTATACAAATAAATAAAATTGGAGTGTCCATTTGTAATATTAAAATAACCGATTCAGATCAAGCTAGTTTGCACAAAAATAAAACATTTTATTTTTGTGTACTACAAATACGAACCGACTTCAAAATAGGCAGTAAAAACGTAAAAATAAATAATTGAAGTTGGTCCCAACTTCAATTGAGAACGACTTTAATGGCATCGACACCAAATAGCTTATTTTTCGCTTTTTTAATTCCGTTTTGGAAGTCGTTTTTTTTTATTAAAAAATAATCATATCATACAATACATGAACGAACACAGAAAGTTTGTCAAATACTAATTGTACTTTTAAAAAGTTACATTACATAAACCACTCAGTTAAAGTTCAAACAACAATTTAACGTTGAGCTCCAAAACATTATGCAACGTCTACGTTACAAAGGAAGTACGCCTTGAAACGCTTACTAAAGATGTCAAGGTAAGTTGGTGGAAAATATGGAGGAAAATTCTCTTTTTTAATTAGGCTAAATGCCTACTTGTTCAAACGAACTTTCGCTTGAGTACAAAGTTGGTGGAGAAGAGTTTCCTTTCATTTCGAGTTTTATTAACACATTAAAAACATACTTAAATTTAAAACAGGGTAACGAACGGAGTTTCCGCTTTTTTTATTAAACGTCACCATCATGGAGCCACTGCTGGTCGAGCCTCTCCCAAATGCATTGAGGGAAATTAACCTACTGTACCACCCTTGCCTTCTTCTTATACTGTCACATCTTTATTCTCTTACGACACTCTCTGTTTGGTGTGATGATATGGTGGTATGGTTTGGTGACACTATGTATTCTAAATCCGTGTTGTGACACATGGACCTTATTAATATCTTATTTTATTTCAGATTAATGTTATAGAGTTGCTTTTGAAGTTTTTCAACAGAATCACTTTGGTTAATACATATTGTTTAATAATAGCAATTAAGTCCAATTTATCGTCTTAAAAATTTATAAATGTGTTATTTTCTACAAAATTTTAGCAAGAACCCGTCTCATAACAAGAGTATCATCATCATCATCATTTCAGCCAAAAGACGTCCACTGCTGGACATAGGCCTCCCCAAGGATCTCCACAAACGCCGGTCCTGGGCGGCCCGCATCCATCGTTTTCCGGCGACCTTAATCAGGTCATCGGTCCACCGTGTGGGAGGCCTACAAGCACTGCGCTTTCCGGAACGCGGTCGCCATTCGAGGACTTTTCTGCCCCAACGGGCAAGAGTATAATCAAACATAATCGACACGCGTTGAAAGAATTAGGTCATTGCCTATGCAGCATAACGTTATACATATTCAATGTAATTTCCCTTCCCGACAACCTGGTTTTGGCACCGGGTTCTCCGCTCCAATGGTCTTTCGACATTAGGAAAAATGGATTTCCTAACCATTACGTACCGCGTCAACCACGCCTATTTGGGTTTCTATGCGCTAAAACTACGTTTCGTAAGTCGAAAGCCGAACGTCCAAGCCAGCTAAAATAAGTTAGTTTAGCTTGCATAGTTGAGTTTCTCATACATGTGCGTCCACCGACGGTGAACTAACTTGTATGAAAAACTGGCTCAACTGTGCAAGTTAAACTAAACTAACTTATTTTAGCTGGCGGTGGACGTTTGGCTTTAAAGCACTTCACTATGTCATTCTAGTAGTTGGTATAGGGGTTGGATGTGCCGCCTTGAGATCACAAGTGCTCGGTTCGATTTCGGGGTATGGCAAGTGTCTTTGAGTAAACCAGAGGCACTTGCTCCGAGTCTGGGTGTAATTTGTGTTCGGGAATTACATGTTTGTAAACAGCCCACGCGATACAGGGTTTAAATGGAGAAGAGACTTCGTTTTTAAAAAAAATATGTCTTTATGCGCACTTGTGTGGCTGGAATAACTCATACTACTACTCAGCCTAAAAATGGTAACAATTGTAACTAGCAACTATGATTGAAAAAAAACCGCTAGCGCCACCTGCCGTCACTGCTCTGTAGCAGCATTTTAAACCGGTGGCAGTTATAAACATGAGGATTTGTAAGAATATTATGAAAAAACCTATACAGAACAGTTTGTATTTATACTAGAACTATAAAAGACTAGCTGACCCGGCGAACTTTGTTCCGCATTATATATATTTAAAACAAAAAGAAAGTTGGACTTAAGATACCTGAGATTTTTATCCCGTCCGTATAAAACCTTTTTTTTTTTTTTGATGCCCGGGGTAAAATCCTTTATGGACTATCCCCGCCGGCCTGGGGATGGCCAACGGGGGGCGTGTGGGACTCTCCTCCGAAGAGGCGTACCCACTAAACATCCCCGGGGTGTACCGTCCCGCGCTTGCTGCCCCGTGGGCCCTGACTGTACTCCACGGGGACAGCGTGCGCTGAGGGGAGTGGCCTTGCGACCGCCCGACTCCCATCCAATATGGGCTCCTATCAGGAGCAACCTCCTCTGGAGCAATTACTGCTCCGGCGCCATGCCCGGTACACGTGGCATGGCACCCTTCGCCCCGGGGTGTATTCTCCTATCGGGGAGGGATTTCCCCTAATCCCTCGCCCGGAGACCCCAGTTAGGGCGGTAGGTGGCGCACATGGGCCATCCGCCTTCGCCCTCTGCGCGCCCGGCGTAGTGGGTGCGCATCGGGAGCTCTCTCGCGCTCTCGTTCTGCCTCCTCTTTGGCTCGCATGACGACATTGGCGAAGTCGTCTACGGCCTTCCATGCCATCTCACTTCCGACCATCTTCTCGACCAGGATCGGAAGTGAGAGGTCAGGTCCCACCACGGCAACCAGTGTCGCACGCTCATCGCGCCAGGCCGGGCACTCCGATACGGTGTGGTGGCTGTCGTCTTCCAAGGCGGCACAGTGGTGGCAGTTTGGGGTAGGTTCCCTCACCGCCACCCGGTGCAGGTACCTCCCGAAGCAGCCATGCCTCGAGAGGACCTGCGTGAGATGGTAGCTTAGTACCCCGTGCCGCCTGGTGACCCATTCCTCCAACAACGGCCTGATGGCCGCTATGGTGGCAATTCCCGCAGCTGGCCCCTGCAACGCCCCGCTCCACGCTGTCATCAGCAGCCCGCGCTCGTGCGCTCGCCAACCCTGAATCGTATTCACCATGGGTGTTTCGCCCCGGCCACGAGCCTCTGCGACGCGGTCAAAGACCGCTGAGAGCACTCGGGCTTCAAGCTCCCATGGTGGTGTGCCGGCTAACACGCACGCCGCCTCAAACGAGACGCTGCAGTAGCCACGTACCAGCCTTATGGCCATCAGCCGCTGTGGGCGCCTTAGTAGCGACCTCGTTTTGTTCCGAAGCCTATCAGCCCATACGGGCGCCCCGTAGAGGGCCATGGACCTAATAACAGTGGCATACAGTCGCCTGCATGCCACGTCAGGGCCCCCTACGTTTTTTAGTAGGCCACTCAGGGCGCCCGCCGGTCCGTATAAAACCTACTTTAACAAAACGCAACTGACAGCGAAACGTTATGTTGTCTATAGTTTAATATGGTCGAAAATTTGACAATTAGAAATTTTGAATTCGACTTGTTTATATTGTTGTAATTCACATAATATCTTTATAACTTGTAGCCTATGTGTTATTCTGATGTATAAGCTATATTATTGTAAAGTTTCATTAAAATCCATTCAGTAGTTTTTACGTGAAAGAGTAACAAACATCCATCCATCCATCCATACTTACAAACTTTCACGTTTATAATATTAGTAAGATACTCGTGTATAGTAAACTACAAAAGCAATTGCAGAACCTGCCCCACATGTCATTTAATGGCCTTTGAATGACAGTTTGCCTCTGGTGGCTGCTAACAATCGCTCTTTTATAGTGCTTTGTCTGGGTAAGAAGTGTCAAGCCAATGGAGTGAAAAGCGACTTGGTTGAAAAGGGAATCTCATTTACTATTTGCGCAAAGGAATTTAAGAAACTTAAATGAATTTAAAATCTAGAATAATTGAAATTATTAAGACTTTAATGATGTCTTAAGTTGTCGTGATTCTTTAAATTGGTGTGTGTTTTAACAAAATGTATAATTTCTATAATAGGACTTGTCTATCAGCTGTGATTGGCAGTAAGAATGGTACAGTTTTGAAAGAAGTTACAAGATAGAACAATCTTTTTATAATGAAAAAATATTTATATCATCACTAAATAGGTATGGTCTAGTGGTTAGATGTGCCGCCTTTGGATCAACGGGTCCCGGGTTCGATTCCGGGGTCGGGCAAGTGTCTTTGTCGAAACCAGAGGCACTGGCTCGGAGTCTGGGTGTCATTTGTGCTCGTGAATTACATGTTTGTAAACTGCCCCCGCAACACAGGTTTTACCTAGTGCAGGGGTTACGTTAAAAAAAAAGTTTTCCTTCTCTTGCGGCTAGGTTTTCAGCTTTGTCGGCTCTTACGCAAGGGCGGATCCAGGGGGGGGGTCATGGGGGTCATGACCCCCCCCTGAGCTGGTTCCAGGACTTAGGTGGACCACTAATTGAACATAATTATTTTATTTATATATTTTATCACCATACAGATTTTATGTAAAACAATATCAAACTCAAATCATTTATTTCAATTGAACCTATTTACTGGTGTTTTTGAAAAGTCAAAAGTGAAGTTAGGAATCTAGTTGCATGTTCCAAAAAGTAGATCCTATGGAGAAGAACAGGCAAGAAACTCCATGGACACTCTTTTTATCATATTTTCTGTTACAATCATCTGATTGGGTTACATTGATTTCGTGTTTATTTATAGTAAGCTAAGATGTGAGGACAATGTAACATATTGCACAACAGAAGTGTCCAGGAGATCAATATAAAGCTATGTAGGTATGTCAATAGCAGTTAAGGGATGACCGGCCCCAACTGGCGGCACCCGATCACGAGCATGACGCATGTGCCAGCCATCCCCCAGCTCAACCATATTTTAGGGAACCGAAGGACCCGACACACACGACACCACCAGCATGACCTTTAAGCGAGCATGACATACTCTCAACTGCTTGTTTATATGATAAGTTATATAAATACGGTGACTACATAGTGCTCACATTTACAATTCCAAACTTCTAAACAATTATACAAAATAAAATGATAAAGGTCCTGTATAATACGAAGGTCCTGTATACTCGATATAAAAAAAAACAAAGACAAATTAGTCCTACTCAGTGGTAAAAAAAACAAGGAACATTAATATTTAATAAATCCATGATGTCAAAAATAATATTATGAGATAGGTACATGTCAATAAAAGACCTAGTGAAAGGCCGGAATTAAATAATTATTACAAAAAAAGGAGTAGCAAAGTATGAAGACCACATAACACTATTTCAGTGTGGCTGCGGAGCTGGACCAGCATTTCGCCAAGCATTTTTATCATCTACATATTCATCTAATTTATAATAAGCCTGCCTACATAGTGTGCGTTTTACACATATTTTAAACATCTTCTCGTTTAATTGAAGGATGTTGGAAGGTATTTTATTGTAAAATTTAATGCAGTTCCCCATAAATGAAGTTTGCACTTTTGATAATCTACATTTTGGTTGAACTAGCTTATTTCCATCTCTAGTAGTATAATGATGTCGTTCGCACTGTTTACTAAATAAATGCAAATTTTTCCTAACATACATGATGTTTTCATATATGTACTGACAAGGCACCGTTAGGATGCTAATTTCTTTGAACAGATCCCTAAGGGAATCGCGACTGCGTAGATTGTAAATAGCTCTAATAGCTCTTTTCTGCAGAATGAAGATTGATTCAATGTCTGCAGCACGTCCCCATAGCAGAATACCATAAGACATGATACTGTGGAAGTAACTAAAGTACACCAGTCGTGCAGTGTCTATGTCTGTTAATTGGCGGACTTTCCGAACAGCATACGCTGCGGAACTTAGCCGCTTAGAAAGAGATGTTATTTGGGGACCACATTGTAATCTAGAATCAAGCGTTATCCCTAAGAAAACAGTGTCCTCTACTAAATCCAATTTATCATTATTCAATACCACATCACACTCACTATGTTTAACATTAGGTAAAGAAAATCTTATACATTTTGTTTTATTCCCATTTAATACTAAATTATTCGCAGTGAACCAACCATGTACTTGATTAATAATTTTATTTATATCGTCATAGTTTTTAGCACGTCTATCTACTTTAAAAATAAGTGAGGTGTCGTCAGCAAACAAGACTATCTTGGGTTGATTATGCAATGAATGGGGAAGGTCATTAATGTAAACTAGAAAGAGAAACGGGCCTAATATAGAACCCTGTGGCACGCCCATTATTACGTTTGAGCTCATTGAATTGACACCGTTTATCTGAACCTGCTGCTGTCTATCACTCAGATATGATTTAACTATACAAATGGCCTGCTTACAAAAGCCGTAATGTTCAAGTTTGAGGAGCAGCGTTTCATGATTTACACAATCAAATGCTTTCGAGAGGTCGCAAAAGATCCTAAGAGCATCATGTGCTTCCTCCCAGGCAGTAAAAAAATAGTCCGGGGTCCTCCGTACATTGATTTCACTTGATTACTATCAAGCTAATTTTTCGTGAGTAGCTTCATTTTCATGAGACGCCCAACATTTTCTTGTCGACAACTCATGACTGTGGTAGCTAACAGAGGTAGCAAGGGTGAAATATGTTGATTTTATGATTCTAAAAAAATTATTACTAACCGGGTGCTTTTTGGTATATCTGATGATAATTATCTAAATTATTCGAAAATGTATTTGTCCTACAAAATGTATGGTTTGATCAAAGAGTCCTCCACTTCCAATATGTATCGATAACGAGGTCATAAAAAATGATTATTAACCAGCTGGGTTTTTTTTATTTACTTAATAAATATGTATATTATTTAACTGTCATATTGTCCTACAAGTTGCGTGGTACGTTATCCCGGTCCTACACTCAAAAGTTGTTCTACAGATCATAGAAAAAAAAATATTACTATCAAGCTGAATCTTTGTGAATAGCTTTGTTTTGATGAGACGCCCAACATTTTCTTGTCGACATCTCTTGATTGTGGTAGCTAACAGAGGTAGCAAAGGTTAAATATGTTGATTTAATGATTCTAAAAAAATTATTACTAACCGGGTGATTTTTGGTATATCTGATGAGAATTATCTAAATTATTCGAAAATGTATTTGTCCTACAAAATGTATGGTTTGATCAAAGAGTCCTCCACTTCCAATATGTATCGATAACGAGGTCATCAAAAATTATTACAAACCAGCTGTTTTTTTTTATTTACTTAGTAAATATTTATATTATTTAACCGTCATATTGTTCTACAAGTTGCGTGGTACGTTATCCCGGTCCTACACTCAGAAATTGGTAATACCACCAGACCCATTTTGTCATCACTAACTGTAGGACACCAATTTTACATGATAGGTTAGTATTCTCTGCCCAAATGATACAATGTCCTACAAAAAAACAGGTATGTATCATGAGTCCGACAGAAATTGTAATTTTTCACTTAAATAACTTTTTTTTTTCTAAAGTAGTACAAAAAAAATATTATTTACTTAAAAAAAAATGTATATTCATCAGATTCATCTGATAAATTTTCAGTATCATCACTGTCATTTTCATCTACTTCATTTTCCTCGTCTTCTGACTGTAATAACGTAAAAAATTAAGTATTTTTAACATAAAATGAATCCACTTCGTTTTATAGTGTACGAAACTTTTTATATAGTACATATACGGATCCCGCTATACAACGACCACCGATATGTTTAATGGATGAAAATTATTTTATTAGAAATTTAGGACTTTTTCAGGCAATCCATTTTTTTAAATTATTTTTAACGTACTAAATTTCTAATAAAATAATTTTCATCCATTAAACATAACGGTGAATGTCGTTGTATAGCGGAATCCGTATAATGTACTATATAAAAAGTTTTGCACACTATAAAACGAAGTGGATTCATTTTATGTTAAATAATACTTAATTTTTTACGTCATTACAGAGACAGAAGACGAGGAAAATGAAATACTGAAAATTTATCAGATGAATTTGATGAATATTATTTTTTTTATATGTAAATAATTATTGTCTTGTACTACTTAAGAAAAATAATTTATTTAAATAAATAAAAAAGACGTTTTCACTGTATCATCACTACATAGTATAAAACAAAGTCGCTGTCGTCTGTCCGTCCCTATGTATGCTTAAAACTTGAAAACTACGCAACGGATTTCGAAGCGGTTTCCTTTAACAAATAGAGTGATTCAAGATAAAGGTTTATATGTATAATACATGCATCCGTGCGAAGCCGGTTCGGGTCGCTAGTAAGTTATAAGTAGGAAAACGAAAAAATTACAATTTTTGTCGGACTCGTGTTACATACCTGTTTTCTTGTAGGACATTGTATCATTTGGGCAGAGAATACACTAACCTATCATGTAATAGTATATTTCATTACAAGTGCGGAAAGGCTGTCATTACAACGAGTTCCGACAAATGTCTACCCGAGCCGAGGCGCAGCCGAAGGCGAGGGTTGACAGTCGGAACAAGTTGCAATGACGGCTTCGCACGTGTACTGAACGACTATTTTTAATACAGTTGCGAAAAAATGAAGCAATTTAATAAAATATTATAAACACAATAAACTCAACTAACTAATCATTTCTGAAAAATGGCGCCGACCGTAGAATATAAGCAGGTTTTTTTTTCTTCACCCATTCTGGTAGGCAAAAGGAACAATGCCCATACAGCCAAGTCTTCAGTAGAATTTTTTTATTGATATGAAATGAAATTTAATTAGATGAAATAAAACACATTCAATCAAATAATTAAATCTGATATTGAAACAATTTAGTACGTAGTTTCTTTTTAGAAATATACGTATTTGCATGAATCATAAAAACTTCTATGATTTTTTTTAGTAAAAACTTCATGGTTGGTTTTTCCTTTTAATAGACATTATTTTGACAGTTGGGAAAGAAAACGCACTAGTGCGGGAATGGTAAAGAAAAAGCACGCGTGTGTAATAGCCCACTTCCCGAACGCTATACGTCCCTGTAATATGCCACTTTTTGAGCAACTGTATTAAAAAATTATTGTCCTACAGTTAGTGATGGGTCTTGTGGTTTTAACAACTTTTGAGCGTAGGACCGGGAGAACGTACCACGCAACTTGTAGGACAATATGACGGTTAAATAATATAAATATTTACTAAGTAAATAAAAAAAAACCAGCTGGTTAGTAATCATTTTTTATGACCTCGTTATCCATACATATTGGAGGTGGAGGACTCTTTGATCAAACCATACATTTTGTAAGACAAATACATTTTCGAATAATTTAGATAATTATCATCAGATATACCAAAAAGCACCCGGTTAGTAATAAATTTTTTTGAATCATAAAATCCACATATTTCACCCTTGCTACCTCTATTAGCTACCACAATCAAGAGTTGTCGACAAGAAAATGTTGGGCGTCTCATGAAAATGAAGCTACTCACGAAAAATTAGCTTGATAGTAATCAAGTGAAAACAATGTACCGGGGATCCCGGACTAATACCTTATTAAGGAACAAAAGAAACAAGGACTAATTATTACAAATATATCTATAATCTAAGCAAACAAAGATACTGCCACCACATACTTAATTTTTATTTTCAAGTAATTATAATTGCATGCAGTCGGGATTTCATTATTTATATAAATTGTCGTATATTTATATTAATTTATTAGATATTATGGATATTTTAATACAAATGTAATCATTATGTTTAATGTTTTTAAGTATTGTCGGTTTTTTATTTATGTAATCATTTTTTTTATTTTTTTATTATTGAATGAATATGTTGTATTTTTTTTGTAGTCTATTTAATTATATAACTACTACACGTCACACGAACTATTCGAAGCAAAAGCATAGACCCCATACTTAGATTAAGTTAGACCTCAAGTGCTTGCAGCTTGGTATCCGTATGCCACTACTGGGATTCAGCAGAATATCAGCGTCAGGTACTGCACTTGACATATGCTGAGCTGGATACCCTTTCGGTGCAGTTTCGAGACACATAGCTAATTCAGAAAATTTATTCTTTTTTGGTTTTATTTATTTTTTTATTATTTGGTTGTATACATGGACGTATAAAAAAAGGCGGACGGAACTCTCGCTAAGACAAAAGTGAGACGCCATGATGGCGGCCGCTCTTTAAGTGTGAGTTAATTTTGGGGTGGCCAAGTTACACAAAAATTTGCCATTAAAACACGGACAATTTAATAAAAAAAATATGTATTGTTCGAAATTGTAATGTTTAAGTCAAAGTGTCAAAGTCAAATAATTTATTTTGTATGGACAACTTTTGTTTGGACACAATGGACACTTACAAATGGTCAACATATAAAAAAAATGTATAGAATGCATATATTGTAGTTTACCCATAGTTTACCACCAGTTCGGAACGCGACCACTGCTGAAAAGAACTGGCAAGAAAATCAGAGGGCTCGTCATTCTTTTTTTAATAATTTGCGGTCCTATTTCATTTAATTTAATATCCCAAATGCTGAGTATTTTTTTTATAATAATGTCTTTTGTGTAATAATCTCTTTTTTTTATTTATAGTCGGTAGCTAGTTGTTTGCCCAGGGTGTTAGAAAAAGTTCGCGCAAGACGACCAAAAAGCCGCGTTCTCCTACATCATGACAACGCTTCTTCACACACGGCCAACAAAACAAAGTCATTTTAGCTTCCGGAAAAGTACAACTCGTCACCCATCCTGCGCATAGCCTCGATCTAGCACCCTGTGATTTCTGTATTTTCCCCAAAATCAAACATTTCATGAGAGGTTTCACTTTTACCAACTCCGAAGAGGCAGTGATAGCGTTCAATCATCACGTAGAAAACATGCATTCAGATCTGTGGTCCTCCTGTTTAATTAAAAAAACGGTTCAATTGCATGAAAAATGTTTGAAATGTAGTCTTTTGAAAAGCAATAAACACAATATTATAGTTATAACATTTTTTTTAAGTTACGCAAAACTTATAGTGTGACCTACGTATGTATTTTGTGTGTTTCTATTTTGTTTGTTGGAAAACCTTGTCGTACCACCTCTTCAATTTTCATCAATTTTGCAGAGTTTTGCGTCATGTCATGTCGAGGGGTGACATACCTGTAGCTGTTATGACAAAATCATTAACCACGGTTACGGAATTTAAATAGACTGCCTCATTCAGTGCGTGATAGTGGTTCTCTGGGTGTCTTCAAGAGGACAATATGTACGTGGATATGTACAAGTTATTATGTGTGGAGTTTTTCAAGTGTACAATAAAGAATAAAAATTTTAAGTACAGTACTTACGTACATTAATAAATAAATAAATATCCTTGACATTTCACACAACGCCATCTGGTCCCAAGCTAAGCAACTTAATGCTTGTGTTATGGTAACGAGATGGATGATAAACTACTTATATACATTTTTTTTTGTAAATACATACATATTATATATAGAAATGACACCCAGACTCCGAGCCAGTGACTCTGGTTTAGACAAAGACACTTGCCCGACCCCGGAATCGAACCGTACTTTACTTGTATCTATTGTTATCAAAATTAAATTATAAGTTCTTGACTTGACCACGACTATGTGACCCCCTCCTGGCGCCAAAGCTGGATCCGCCCTTGCTCTTACGACACCCTCATGATGGAATAGGATAGTGACACTATGTATTCTAAATCCGACACGTCCACACAGATATTTTATAATTATTAAATTGATACACTTTCTATTCACATAATCACGCTACAAATGATTTAATAATGTTTAGCGAACGCCTTGATTGTAATTTATGTGGTTTATAAATAAGGATTAAATGTGCTTAGTGGTTAATTAACTAGGAGTGCGTGGGTGCAAATATTTTAACTATAAGCTATTAGTTAAACCTGTGGCTTTGGGTTGTATTTTAGCGACCATGCTACATCTCGTACTTTACACAATTTGCCCGAACAATCTGAACTAATAACATCAAGAAATATCGTCTGCAATTGCGAGATTTGTTAAGGGTAAAAACGATTTATCTCGATTTCAGGCAAAACTACAAGTCCTATGGAAAAAAATAGCAAGGTTGTAGATCTTTTTATTACCTACTATAGTCTATACCTACTTGTTTTTGGTTTTAGAAATGAACGATTTTATACGTGTTTTAATAAAATATTTAAAGGTAATCAAGTAGTTAATTTGTTGTGCAGTCATTTATCTGATACTAGCGACCCACCCCGGGCATCGCACGGGTGCAATGATGAACCTCTAAATTTATCAGTGTTTCTCTACAATGTTAAGATGCAGTGGCAAATTTAGTCGGGAGATTTAGTTTGCTTAAATTTTAAATAGAGGTTCAATTAAAAATTTCCCTTATTAAAATAATAGAAATATTTGCATGTACCTACGTTATTTAGCCGTCTTTCAAAAGTGGCAGATGTACAAGGCACGCCCTTTGGCGGCGGAGGTAGCGAACACAGACAAAAATCACTTATTTTTACGAGATATCTGATTAGAGAAAGCGAATGTTAAAAACAAAGATACTTTAACTTATAGCTTCCTTATAAGTTGAAAGTATATTTGAAAATTCAAATGAGATCATAAAACGCGATTATGAAGACGTGTAGAACAACATTTCGTCCTTGGGGTGTCGTAAGACTCGACATAAGGATAACGCCGAAAACCTAACCGCAATTAAAGAGTAAGTACATAAAAAAAGTAAAAAAAAAACTTGATATGAATCTCTATCTGGCCACCGTGGCGTGGGACAATTTTTTTTGCCTAAAAATAAAAAAAATGGGGTGGATCACCGTTTACATTTAGGGGGATGAAAATACATGTTATCCGATTCACAGACCTAACGCAGACAAATGGCGATTTTTGTGTTAGTTTGCTTGCACATCGCAAGCAAAATTACACAAAAATCGCCATTTCGGAGGAAAGTTTATTTAAAAACACCGTGACACGAGAATTTCATATAGGTTTCATATAGATTGAAAACACTATTTGATATAGGCTTTCTGCCTTCCAGGCGAATATCAGACGTAGCAAGACTTAGGATATTGACCTGAATAAAGTATATTGGCTGCGTAACTGACCTCGTCCGATCAATATTCAATTATTCACTAGGTACCTACTGCGAGTTACTTGGAACTTCTCTTCATGCTAGCCTTATTATGTCATTGTGGATTTCCGGAATTAATTAACCGAGTTGAAAGTATACAAACAAGACTTATGCGTGTGGTGACGGATTTAGAATACATGAGTCACCACCCCATTCCACCCTAAGGGTGTCGTAAGAGCCGACAAAAGGAAAATGACAGGACCAAAAACCTAGCCGCAAGAGAAGGAAAACTTGAAACGAAACCCTGTGCCAACCCGTCTGACTAGCGTTGCACAGTAGTGTAACTACCCCCATATAATGGGAGGAGGGCCGACTCAGCAGTGGGTCATGCTGCTGAGTAGTAAACAAGACTTAAGACACATTCAGTTTCGATCTAATGCACTTACACTTACACTAAAATATGCAATATTGCAAATATTTTTTTATTTTGACTCATTTTCATATTTTAGCCCATAAATGACCCACTACACAGTCGGGCCTCCCCCAAATTCATATAGGGAATATAACCTACTGGGCCGCGCTGGCAAGACGGGTTGCACAAGGGCTTGTATCAAGTTTTCCTTCTCTTGCGGCATTATCTGCCTCTTGCGTTCCTTCAGTCGCTTCTTACGACACCCTCAGGATGGTATGGGATGGTGACATTGTGTAGTCTACAACCGTCACCACATAATAAAATATCATATACTTCCGCAAAGGTGCGGTGAAAAATATCAGACCAAAATCGAAATCAAAGTGTTTTTATTTGAATTCTTACGAATGCTTTTAAATAGTCAAAATAACCGTGTTCATGGAGGAGGCCAGACTCAGTAGTGGGTTATTTACGGCCTGAAATATGATAATGAGTCTAAATAAAAAAAAAACACACAACAATTTTCGAGTGAAATTTCTATTGCGCCTTCCAATAAGTTTGCGTTAAATAAACGTTAAACACAGTACGTAGTAAACAAGACCAATACTTGATTTAAAAAAAAACAACTACAGAGTTTTTTTGCCGGCTCTTCTCTGTAGCGCAGCTTTCCGAACCGGTGGTAGTTTCAGCATGAATGTGAGTGGACGCTGGGATTGAGCGATCAAGGGAGATGGAGGGATTGTAGTAGTGAGGAATTGTGTATGAAAGGTGTGAATGTAGGCTACCCAAAGACAATGTAACACGCGCACGAAGTCGCGGGCACAGCTAGTAATATACGGTATCAATCCCGTCTCAACCCGTCTCAAACCGGGACCAGTCAGTATTATTTGAAACCGGGTTTGAGCCCTAAAACTTTCCATTTGGATTGTCAAGGCTGTCGCACGTCCAGTAGCTGATGGCTAGTATAATTAATGTGCTATCGATCGATCTGGCGAGGTTACACAAGATAGATAACGGCCAAATATTGTAATAAAACTTTCGTAGGGTACGTAAACTATCATAACTAACAATGTTTTATAGAACACTGTATCTTTTTAAATTACTGATGGAGTTTCTTGCCGGCTCTCCACTCTGTAGTGGCATTCCGAACCGGTGGTAAATCACTACATAGTATAAAACAAAGTCCCTGTCGTCTGTCCGTCCCTATGTAGGTATGCTTAAATCTTTAAAACTACGCAACGGATTTTAAAGCGTTTTTTTTTTAATAGATAGAGTGATTCAAGTGGAATGTTTAATTTCACCCGTGCGAAGCCGGGGCGGGTCGCTAATATTAAATAAAATTACAAGCTGCACCCTCGCACGCTACGCCACTAACTAAAATAAATTTGAAGAAAAGATCACATCACATAAATTTTAATTTTTTTTTGTCAGAAACTATCGTGCGCAACAATCTGCTGAAGATCATCACATAATTAAATGCACAGTTTACGATTCTATATAGGACATACAGACTACAGACAAAAATTGATTTGTATATACATAGCCTATGTGTTATTCTGATGTGTTAGCTATAATATTATAGCTCAAAAGTTTATTCGAATACATTTTGATCTTATAATTTTTTACCAAATTCATACCTTCAAATCGATATTGTTTACAAGAAGAGTCTTGTATTTAAAAAACTAAATTTTATTTATCCTTTAGCCTGTAAAATTAAACAACAGACTAAACTACTAATTAGCTCAAGATCAACTAATGGAGCAGAGGTTAACCAGTCGTGACGTCAGCGAGGGCCGGTGTGCTCTTGACGCGGGTAGCGGAGCCCACTTTTGCGGGTTCCCAGGGCAAGGCCGACCCACGCCCACTTTCAACGTCGCTCGCTAACGACTTAAAAACCTTTCTCAGCAAAATTTCCCTCGTTAGATATAAAACAATATTGTAATATCTCAAACTCAAAAGGAACTTTATTTACGAAGGTTTTGTCACGAAACTCTTATAAATCGTCATATTATTAAATCTGTATATACAGGGTTGATACGACATAGGGGCATTGATACTAGGTATCATTTCCAGGCTCTGTACCAAAAATCTATTAAATTGGAGCAACAGTTAAGCCGCAAATGATTTTTTAAATATTTGCCTCATTTGAACATGATGTATCTTTCCAAAGAGATGTTTATGCCTAACGCATCGTTTATTAACCTTAGGGGCTGTCCATTAATCAAATAAATTCAAAATGTTTTTTAACATTTTTTTAACCCCTCCTCCCCCTTGGTGATACCTGGTGAGGTTTAAGACTACCCCTCCACCCCCATGAAAAATCACGTGTATTTTTTTTTGTACCGTTTCGAATTCATACTAATCACTTATAGTATACGTAGTGTAATTTAATGCCCCTCTGTCATATCAACTCTGTATAGGAGCTGTTATAAAGATAGATTGACTCATCACGATATCTCTGGAGCCATAAGACCTAGAGACTTGAATTTTGGTAGGAATATTGAATATTTGACTGCCTCGTTGGTCTAGTGGTCAGGTGTGCCGCCTTTGGATCAACGGGTCCCGGGTTCGATTCCGGGGTCGGGCCAGTGTCTTTGTCTAAACCAGAGGCACTGGCTCGGAGTCTGGGTGTCATTTCTATCTATAATATGTATGTATTTACAAAAAAAAAATGTATTTAAGTAGTTTATCATCCATCTCGTTACCATAACACAAGCATTAAGTTGCTTAACTTGGGACGAGATGGCGTTGTGTGAAATGTCCAAGGATATTTATTAAAAAAAAAAAAAAAAAAAAAAAAAAAAAAAATATTCTTATCACCGAGTAGAGGTAACCTAAGAATTTACGAAATTCCAAAAAAGGGTGTTGCGTTTGAGTTATTCAAAACAACGTTTGCTGGAATAGCTAGTTACCAATATCTTCGTACGGCCTCATTATCTCTTCACGGTTATGATCGTTATATATTTTTTTTTTCTCAACGTTTCAGACACGATCTTTACACACGTCAATTTCCTGCAATGTGTAAAGATCGTGAAAACCTAAGACATCATTATGTCCCACGCTACGCGGTAGTCTCCAGACAAACCTATCAGTTATCAAATCTACATTTACATCCTCACACACAATTCCTCATTCTTAAAATCCATCCATCTGAAACTACCACCGGTTCGGAATGCTGCTCTACAGAGAAGAGCCGGCAAGAAACTCTATAATTGCTTTTTTTTTCAAAAAGTCTTGTTTACAGAAAGCACTAAACAGCATAGTGAGAGTTTGCTAGATGAGAGAAACACGCTACACGATTACGCAATGAATGACGAATAGGCCTTGACAGGGCCAATCAAATACAAATCCGCGATACAAATACAATTCTGGGCAGTGTAGTATGATCTGTGAGTTGTATGGGTGGGTTTGGCGATGGTGAGCGGCCAGAGCGATTTTTATGTAATTTGTTTAAAACCACTTTTAATTTCTTTTTTATGGCGTTGTAGAAGACAAACGTCATGTTTAAAATTAATTTATATCTAACTAGCGACCCGCCCCGGCTTCGCACGGGTGCAATGATGAACATCTAAATTTATTAGTGTTTCACTACAATATTATGCATGTATTGTACATATAAACCTTCCTCTTAAATCACTCTATCTATTAAAAAAAACTGCATCAAAATCCGTTGCGTACTTTTAAAGATTTAAGCATACATAGGGACGGACAGATGCCAGTGACTTTGTTTTATACTATGAATTGATTATAGTGATTTTGAAATTGTAAAACAAAAATGCCTTTGTCGGTGATACCTATATCCTAATTAACATGGCATTGACTTCAAATGGTCATGTTTTGAGTATTTGGTTTAGAAGAATTGAAGCCTTTCTCTGTTCAAAGTCGGTTAAAATACTGAGTCTACGACGTACTCCGTACGAGTCTGGCGTACTACAAGTTACAAGGAGTGTAAATAGCCCACTGTGCGATGCAGGCCTGGCGGGTTAGCACAGAGTTTCGTTCTCTGTATGTTTTCGGCCTTTTCATTTCCTTTTGTCGGCTCTTACGACCACCTCAGGATGGAATGGGATGATGACACTCGTGTAATAACATTGTTTTCACGTTAAAAGGATACCACTTTTTTTTAAAGGAAACCCCTGCACTCCTTTTAATCTGTATCTGCCTCTGCGATACACACACGAAATTCATTACCACAAACGACAACCAGGCTCAGAGCAAGTGCCTCTGGTTTACACAAAGACACTTGCCCGGCTCCGGAATCGAACCCGGGACCCAGGGATCTAAAGGTGGCACCTGCAACTCCTAGACGTATAATATACCTGTATAATCTTCAGTAGTTTATGAGTAAGGCCGTTCACAAAGCATGTTATAGCTTCATCTCGCACTGTTGACTCACGTTTACGAGGCGAAATTAACTCAAATAGACCGTACAGAAAGGCTTTTGGCAGTAAATTGTTATGACACACTTTGGAAACGCACATCCAATAAGCTTTTGTTATTGCTTGGCTGATTGTATGTTGTGTTAACCCTGAATGCAAAATTAGGCGTGATATTCTTCTATGAAAGATAGGATCCGTAACGAGATTATCCGACAGAGAACCAAAGTCACTGACATAGCTCAGAGAATTAGCAGACTGAAGTGGCAGTGGGCTGGTCATATCTGTAGAAGAACCGACAACCGCTGGGGTCGACGAGTTCTTGAGTGGAGACCGCGAATCGGCAAGCGTAGTGTGGGACGGCCCTCTGCTAGATGGAGCGACGATCTGCGAAAGGTTGCGGGCAGCAGCTGGATGCGTCAGGCCGAGGACAGGGCGCTATGGCGCTCTTTAGGGGAGGCCTATGTCCAGCAGTGGACTAATGTGGGCTGATGATGATGATGATGATTCTTCTATGCAAAACCATACATACTTATAATCACGCCTCTTTCCCGTAGGGGGAGGCAGAGACCACTTCTTTTCACTAAGATCCTAAGTATAGTATACTGTAACCAGTAAGTTTAGTACATATGCCCTGAGCTTAGAACATTTACCTCGAATTTTTATATTTTACTAGCTGAGCTGAGAAACGTTGTTTTGCCATGTAATAAAATAGGGGTTGATCGTAGGGGGGTGAAAATGTAGGGTTGTATATATTTTATAAGTTGTATTATAAAATCATAAAAACAAAAAGAAATGTCTAAAAAAAAAAAGAAAATTGTTTTTGCTGTGGACCCCCCTTAACACTTAGGGGTATAAAAATTTGTTATAATATAAACCTTACCTCTTACCTACTGAATAAACATATAAAATTTCATCAAAATCGGTCAAGCCGTTTCGGAGGAGTATATACTATAAACACTAAAACTGTGCCACAAGAATTTTATATTATCACTTCACTCATAGTATAAAACAAAGTCGCTGTCGTCTGTCCGTCCCTATGTATGCTTAAATCTTTAAAACTACGCAACGGATATTGATGCGGTTTTCTTTAATAGATAGAGTGATTCAAGAGGAAGGTTTATATGTATAACCCACCCCCGCTTTGCACGGGCGAAGCCGGGGCGGGCCACTAGTTAGAAGATATACCACTAACTGACCCCTGCAAACGTTGTTTTGCCATATAAATATCACTATTAAAAATAGGGGTTGAACGTAAACAGGTGAAATACTTAGTAGCCTAGTATGTCTTTTTATATTCTGCATCTTAAAAAAATAAACTTTTATAATGATAAAAGAAATAATTTAGTGCGATTATGAATGAAAAATAGATTTGGTCCGTTTTTTTTTAGAATTTTATATGTATAATATAGTAGATATAGGTAAATAGAAAGAAATAAAATGTAAACAATAAAATGCCAAACGGGTTACCTAAAGTTGGCACATTTAGGGTTGTATGTATTTTTGAATGCGGTATCATAAAGAAATAAAATCATTTTTTTGTCTCAAAAATAACAAAGGTAATTTAGGGATTTCCCACCCTTAACATTTAGGGGGATGACAAATTGATGTTGTCCGATTTACAGACCTAACAGATGTGATTATAAAATTTCATCAAAATCGGTCGAGCCATTTCGGAGGAGTTAAATAACAAACACCGTGAATTTTAAATAATTTCTGTGAGAAATGAGTATAATTAATTTCCTCATTCAGGCACTGCTGAAAAATATTTAGATTCAACGTTCATAAATGACAGGGTTTTTAGTGAAGATTTTCCAATACATTTTTCTTTTTCCATGAGTTGTATTTTCCCTTATCCAACATTCCCACCCTTCGTCAAAAGAAAATCAATATAACGCCATCAACGGTTTTCCGATAATTTGGGCAATCCCAGCTGGCGTGCCTTAGTGAAATTAAAAAGAAAATGCCAATTTCACGTCGCCGACAAGATAATTTTTTGGAGTAGCTCAAGAACCGATTTTGTAAATAATATTTTGCCAAACCCAGATCTAAAACGTCCATAGATACTACTACTCAGCCCATAAATGACCCACTGCTGGCCAGTGGGCAGTGTGGCACAGCAGTCTAATTACGGTCCAAGTAGTTGGAAAAGGCCGGGTTCAGCAATGGGTCATTTATGGGATGTAGATTTAAATAATATATATACGCGGTTTGTTCAAAAGAAAAGCTGAATTTTAATTTTCGCGGGCAGGTGCCTCTTTGTCTAAAAAACTAACTTCGCGAACTCGCAACTTAGAGTTAATCTATCCCGGTTTTACCCTACATCCGATTATTGAATTTTTTTTTGTTATGTTGGGACACATATTGTGTTAGTCATATGTTGGCATTATTAGCCCATTTGGATAGGTAGTTTGTTGTTGACAACTGACAAGGTTAGTCAGGTTTTGAGTGGTCTTCCATTTTTTACTTTTGAAAAAAATGGATCAAAGAATATATAATTTAGAATATAAAATTTTGCGTTAAAAATTGAACAAAGTGCTCCAAGGCACTTGGGATGTTGACTGTGCCATTCGGCGAGTCTACTTTGTCTTAAAAAAGTGTTTCTAAGAGGTACAAGCGCTTTACAGAAGGCCGAGAAGTTGTTGATGACGATGAGCGTCCTGGAGTTGCAACAAGTCAAGAAAACATTTAAAGAGTGAAAAAAATATTTTGGAAAATCGTCGAATCACTATTAGGGAAGTTGCAGAGGATGTTGGCATTTCAATTGGCTCATGCCATGCAATTTTCTAGAATGTTTTGGGCATGAAACGCGTTGCAGCGAAGTTTGTTCCAAAATTGCTAAATTTTGAGCAGAAGTAGTATCGCTCAGAAGTTATTGAATGACGTCAACGACGATCCAGGTTTACTTTTTCACCAGATTTGGCTCCATGCAACTTTTTCCTATTCCCAAAACTGAGGAGACTAATGAAAGGAAAGCGCTTAGCCACAATTGATGAGATAAAGTCTGAATCGAAGAACGAGCTAATGGCCATACCAAAAAGCGCATTTCAGAAGTGCTTCGAAGATAGGAAGAAGAGCTAGCATAAGTGCATTATATCTGAGGGGGATTACATTGAAGGGGACAAAATGGATATTGCCATATAAATCATTACTTATAAAAAAACGAATTTCACTCTTTTCTTTTGAACACACTGTGTATGTATTTATACAAGACGTTGTAGCTAAATTCTAAATTCGAAGTTAAACATAGATACTACTGTTTTAAAACTGTAAAGAGATACTATTAAAATGTACTCCATAGAACTCGGAACCCTCGACTAGTAAACCGTCCAAAAATACCCAAATGTGTGAACCAAAACCAAAAAAAAGAAACCCAATTTTAACCAATGGGTTTCATCAATTATTTCACGTATTATAGAGACAGCCAACTACCGAACCAATTTTGAAATAACTCTCTTAATCACTACAACAAGAATTTTCGAAAATCGTATTGGCATACTCCTCCTGATTTTATTCGGTTATATATTGATTGGCAAGCGTTCGACAACTCTTACCCGCTGCTCTAACCTAACACGCCGTAAAAATAAACAGCCCTTAAATGCTAATGGCCAACATTACACTTAATGTTAACGATTGTAGTATTAACTATACAACTGCCGCTCAATTAAATCTAAGGACATTCACACATTACGATCTCTAAAGTAGACAAACCGCTACAAAATGCAATAAAAATGTCGTCAAGCTTATGATGACGGTAATAATAAACACAGGACTGTAGTAAATTTATTCCTGCGACAAACTCTATCTAGCACTACCCGTGTGGGGACGGGTCAGAATATTATACTTTCCCACCGTTTGTAACCAATCAAAACGTTCCAAATTAAAAATTCACGTTGTTAAATACTTTCAAACGCAACGGTTGTGTCGTTGTCCTATATTCTTTACACCACCGTGTACACCTTTACTTACTGCTTCCGAAGGCGAACAAATTGTAGTACCCATCCTATTTCATTGTGCATGCGATATAGTTATATTTCATACAGCAGGTATTGTGGAAAGTATGAAATGGTAGACAATTACCTGAGCCGCAAGGACAGCAGTTGGCAAGACGTTGGTATCCGCCATCCCGCTTCTGGAACTCCTGCTGCCTCTATCTGAACTCTCATCATCAGAATCTGATGCATGGAAAGACAGATTTCCTGGGCTCGGGTCACTGAGTCTTAACTTTAAACAATCACGACGCATCTTTAGATGCATTTGTCAGTTTTATCAATAGACATCGTCTTTGGTAATCTTTGGGAATGTTTGGTTTAGTTATGTCATTTCTTTTTTGGTTCCTGTTTACGTCACAATTTGTTTTTATTACGACTTCTGAGGAAGTGCATTCGGCATGGCGGCTTTTAGGCATTTATTCCGGAAGTGAAATTTAACGTGTACGCAACATGCAATGTAATATATTTTTAAGTAATTGAATTTTGATTTTTATACGTTTTTATTAGCTTCATATGTATGTAACACGCTTCAGATGTATGTAACTTAAGTAACGGAATCTTTGAACATGATTTTGACCCACTTCAAAACGTCGAATTAATACGAAATTTAGCATACTTATTAAGGACTGATGACAATTCAATATTTTAAACAGTTTGACTCGTTATCCTTACTAAGATAATAAGGATTAGCGATTAGCTTCAGACGTATGTAACCTATGTAACGGAATCTTTGAACATGATTTTGACCCACTTCAAAACGTCGGATTAACACGAAATTAAGCGTACATATTAAGGACTGATGACAATTCAATATTTTAAACAGTTTGACTCGCTATCCTTACTAGGATAATCAGGATTAAATATTTTTTGTTTGAAGAGACCGTCGAGGTCCAACTCCGTTCTTCTATGCAATAGCTAATAGAGATGTAAATATCGTAAACATATTGCTAAATAATCACTAAAAATAAAAAATACGCTTTTATATACATCCAACTAAAAAATAGAAAATATTAATTGTAAAAAAAGCGTGGGGTGCTTTCCTGTTTCCCTGACCAAAGATTGAAGCAATAATTTACGAGTTCACTTACCCTATCCAATCATAAGCAGTATTTTTACAACCATCTACTAACAGGCCTACTGATTGAGTGAAACTGATAACGCTGCCTTTCTATCTACTCAGTAACATGATACAACAACCCTTGTGCTGCTTTGTCATCATTGTGTCGCATTGTTCTCGACAGACCGGCTCTACTGCGTATTAATCTACTACCCAGCCCATAATATTAATTGGCTTATGTGCCCTGTAACACCCTGTGACAATATTCAATTCAATACTATCCAATAATTATTAATTACTAGCGACGGCCCGGCTTCGTACGGGTGCAATTATGCATGTATTGTTATACCTAAAAACCTACCTCTTGAATCACTCTATCTATTAAAAAAAACCGCTTCAAAATCCGTTGCGTAGTTTTAAAGATTTAAGCATACATAGGGACGGACAGACGACACCGACTTTGTTTTATACTATGTAGTGATAGTGATTCACATTTTTATTCATTTCAGCCTTTTTATTATTCACAATCATTATTATTATTAATATTATCTCTTTATTTCATATTTTTACATATATTTTTTAAAAATACATTTTTTTTAATATATACATAAAAACAGACAAAAACCGTCCAAAACGAGGTCGATGACCTAAGCTACCGACGGTTCAGGGCTCCAGAGAGAGTAACCTCCTCAAGATCCTTGCCGAATCCAGTATGACAGCCTTTTATAATTAATTATCATTATAATACTCAATAATTTATATTTAATAATGTTAATTCCTCATCTGTCATTGACTATACTCTCTGTAACATAGAGATTTGTTTGATCTGTTTTTATCATTACGCCTTCAATTGAGAAATGTTTTAATAATTTATAATTTGTAATTTAAACTTTATACACTCTGTTTAGCTTTATAATTTGTTTAGTTTCTGGTTTCCGGGCTGGAGCTGAAAATCAGTGCTGCAGAAACCTGCAGTGTATGCTGAGCTCCTGCCTTTTAGACACTATATTGTGACCTAAATTGTCTTTACTATCTGTATGTGTGTGTGTGTGTGTCTAATAAAAGTTTTTTCTTTCTTTCTTTCTATATAAATATCCTTGGACATTTCACACAGCGCCATCTCGTCACATGCTAAGCAACTTAATGCTTGTGTTATGGTAACGAGATGGATGATAAACTACATATACATTTTTTTTTGTAAATACATACATATTATAGATAGAAATGACACCCAGACTCCGAGCCAGTGCCTCTGGTTTAGACAAAGACACTTGCCCGACCCCGGAATCGAACCGGGGACCCGTTGATCCAAGGCGGCACATCTAACCACTAGACCCACTCCTGAGTCGGGCCTCCTCCCGTCTTAGGGAGGATAGCAAGCAAATCAGAAATAAAATCTGCCTAGCGTACCTCCACCAATCTGGAAGAGGTCTGATCTATTAGTGGATTATCTATGAGCTCCGAGAATGACAATGATGATAAATCTCTAAAGGGTCTAGTCAAGTTTCTAAAGGGTTTTTTTACCCGTGTGGTGACGGATTTAGAATACATAGTGTCACCACCCCATTCCATGAGGGTGTCGTAATAGCCGATAGAGGAAATGACAAGGCCGAAAACCTTGCCGCAAGAGAAGGAATAGTTGACACAAACCATTTTTTTTTGTTGTCGCTGGGGAAATGCTTTATGCATACCACCGCCCCCCCGGGGGAGAGGTCGTTGATTGTGTGGGACTCCGACAAGGGTCAAATCCCAGCGGTATACCCTCACACGGCGCGCTTGGGGCGCCACAAGTTCGCGTAAACGCATTCTACTGCGACGCCCCACTTGATACAAACCCTGTGCCAACCCGTTTTGCCAGCGTGGCACAGTAGGCTAATTACCCTCTATTGGAGGAGGCCCGACTCAGCAGTGGGTAATATATGGGCTGAATGATATCACATATCTTGTTAGACGGAAGGCTGGCATGACGAACCATTAGGATTTTGGGAAGTAGCCGTTGGTGTAGAAATCTATACTAATATATAAAGCTGCAGAGTTTGTTTGTTTGTTTGTTTGAACGCGCAAATTCAGGAACTACTGGACCGATTTCAAAAAATCTTTCAGTGTTAGATAGTCCATTTATCGAGGAAGGTTATAGGCTATATTTTATTTTCACAAGAATTAGGGATCCGTATGAAAATTGCGATTATGTAAACCAAGGTGTAAAATCGAGAACCTATTTATGCGTGCGCTGCAAAAACTATTGGCAATAGAACAAAATGATGTACTACGGGATTGTAGGTCTTATAAAAATCTACAAAAAATCGTAGATAGCACATATCTAACTATCATAGTTTAGTCACAATAACCGATTTTATGTTCATAAAAAATATGCATAGAGATAAGCACGGTTTCAAAGCCCCCGCGGGCGAAGCCGCGCTCAAAAGCTAGTTGTGTCATAAAACTTACGATGAACGATACAAAACAATGGTTAGCAAGGACACGCGTATAATAACATATCGTTAAACCGTTTGGAGTCTATTCGCGTACGAGTGCTTCTGCTATGCTAGGGTTGCCAGCGTTGACCTATTTACTATTAGACTGCCTCGTTGGTCTAGTGGTTAGATGTGCCGCCTTTGGATCAAGGGGTCCCGGGTTCGATTCCGGGGTCGGGCAAGTGTCTTTGTGTAAACCAGAGGCACTGGCTCGGAGTCTGGGTGTCATTTCTATTTATAATATGTATGTATTTACTAAAAAAAAAAAGTATATAAGTAGTTTATCATCCATATCGTTACCATAACACAAGCATTAAGTTGCTTAGCTTGGGACGAGATGGCGTTGTGTGAAATGTCCAAGGATATTTATTTATTTATTGGCAATTTTTTTTTTCTATCGGTGACTTGAATCCCTTTTACCCTAGGCTTGCGTGATGGAAAGCTACGCCAGGGTCTAAGATGGAGCAGGTAATTCAAGGAATTGCCCTGTCGGGCACCGGCTCTCACATACACACGACGGAACACAGTAAAACTGCTTGGCGTCGGACTTAAATGTGAGGGTGGTAGCCAGCCGGGCGGACCGTTCGATCCTACTACCAAATAAATAAAATTGGAGTGTCCGTTTGCAATAATAGAACTACTTTTATTTAATGCATATGTATACAAAGTACATAGACCAAAACATTTTTATTTTTAATTTTGTCCGTCTCGCTGTTTGTTCCGGATAATCTCTGAAACGGCTGGACCGATTTTGACGGGACTTTCACTGATAGGTAGTTGATTATATAAGGAGTAACTGAGGTTCTCTGGCTGGCTAGACGGCTTGGTTTTTAGCCAAGCCGTCTAGCCAACGTGGCACAGTAGGCTAATTAACCTCCATGTAACTGGAGGAGGCCCGATTCAGCAGTGGGTCATATATGGACTGAGTAGTAGTAGTAATCATCATCACTACATAGTATAAAACAAAGTCATTGTCGTCTGTCCGTCCCTATGTATGCTTAAATCTTTAAAACTACGCAACGGATTTTGAAGCGGTTTTCTGTAATAGATAGAGTGATGCAAGAGGAAGGTCGATTTTCTTATAATAGATAGTGATTCAAGAGGAAGGTTTATAGGTATAATACATGCATAATTGCACCCGTGCGAAGCTGGGGCGGGTCGCTAGTTTAATATGTAATGCTCTTTCGAGAATGTATTCAACCCTATAACTTGGTATCTAATGGAGCAGCTGATTTCCAAAGTGAATTTATCAGCAACGCATTGGAATGAACCTTGGAAAAGGCTAGACTACACAATAAACAAACAAACAGTAAAGCATTGACTAAAACGTTTTTAAATATTGTTAAAATAAAGCAAGTTATTCTTCAACAAGATTTATTTGAAAAAACTAGCTGAGTCCCGCGATGTTTCCCTCGGTTATTGTCGTACCGTGAGTGACGCCGCGGGGCGAAGTCTAGTCTAAATTACTCCATATATCATCAGCTACCTATCAGTAAAAGTCCCGTCAAAATCGGTCCAGCCGTTCTAGAGATTAGCCAGAACAAACAGACAGATAACAATTTTAAAAAAATTTGGTCTATGTACCTACTGTGTATACAAACTTATGCATTAAGTAAAAAGTGGTTATTTTAATATAACAAACAGACACTCCAATTTTATTTATTTGTATAGATAAATTAAATGTTACAAGTACTACTACTCAACCCATAAATTACCCACTGCTGATTCTTGCCTCCTCCAATTACATGGAGGGAAAATAGCCTACTGTGCCCACGCTGGCCAGACGGGTTGGCACAGGGTTTCGTATCAGGCGTGGTTCTGCATCAGATCCCACAATGCCGCAACAGGACGCGAGTTGGAGCACCCCGGGGAGGTTTAGTGGGTAGGCCCCCACTATGGGGGAGAGTCCCACACTCCCCTCGCTGGCCATCCCCGTGGCCGGCGAGGAAATCCATAAAGGATTTTACCCCGGGCGAATAAAAAAAAAAGGGTTTCGTATCAAGTTTTCCGTAAGTGTATGAACACTAGCAATTTATTTTTTGTTTACTAAAAGTCGCAAAACATAATCATCATTTCGAACCATAATTGACCCACAGCTGAGTCAGGCCGCCTCCAAGTTTATGAACGGCTTTGCACAGGGTTTGTATCAAATTTTCCTTTTCTTGCATAATTTCTCTAGGAAATTTGACTTGCTTTGGTTCAGTTGTTTTTCCCCTCAGGGTGGAATGGGTTATAGCCACAATTAAACAGTAGTAATAAAACTATTCTATTTATCCTCTGTGTGGTGACGGATTAAGAATACACAGTGTCACCACCCCATACCATCCTGAACGCGTCGTAAGAGCCGATAAAAGGAAATGACCTAGCCGCAAGGTAATGAAAACTTGATACAAACCCTGTGCCAACCTGTCTTGCCAGGGTGGCACAGTAGGCTAATTTCCCTCCGTGAACTTGGAGGAGGCCCGACTCAGTAATGGATCAATTATGGGGTGAAATGGTGATGAATAAAACTATTTAAGTTAATCTTTGAATGTCTGAGTCTTTTAACTATAGCCAAAATACTTACGGTTTGCTATTCATTATAAGACACTAAATCCAAAACGAATCATCTATTCAAATGATGCCACCGACTAACAGAACGACATTTGAACACGTCTAACTAATAAAATACCTCTTTCACGATGTTACTAGCGACCCGCCCTGGCTTCGCACGGGTGCAATGATGAACCTCTGAATGTCGGTGTTTCTCTAAGATACTATGAATTTATTATATCTTCCTCTTGAATCACTTATTCTATTACAAAAACCGCTTCAAAATCCGTTGCGTAGTTTTAAACAATTAAGCATACATAGGGACGGACAGACGACAGCGACTTTGTTTTATAATATGTAGTGATGATAACCCAACTTTTTAGATTATCTATACTAATATTATAGAGCTGCAGTGTTTGTTTGTTTAATTAAACGCGCTAATCTCATGAACTACTAGTCCGATTTCAAAAAATCTGTAGCGACCAACATGCTACATACTCTACACAATTTAATATATAAATCTGATCAAGAAATATCGCGTACAAATGCGAGAATTACCAAATTTCCTACACCGCGATAGCGAAATTTCAAGAGCAGTTCGCACAGTTAATATTTCCCCGACTCAATTATCGGGGGATAGGCGCTGCGACCCCTAGTCAGACATACCACCTCGTCTGGCTGGATGATCATCTCTTTGCGCCTAAAAATCTTTCAGTGTTGAATAGATCATCAATGGGCATTTTTTTTTTTCTTTTCAAAAAAATAAATTCCTTTACGACGCTGTTGTCTGCGGGGAGCAGCTAGTATTGTATAAATTAAAAAAATAGTTGTTTTTTATTATTATATGTAACTATATGACATGATTTGTCAACACATTTAAGGTGAATGTTCCTTGGTAGCCCGCGAAATTCAAATTTTCTTACGTTTTTTGCAATTTGCAGGCCAGTGCTAAGTTGTATGATGATGAACATTTGATTCGCGGCTTTATGACGTATGTAGTTACAGAGTTATAATCATCAAACTCATCAATACAACCCTCCAAGCTCATAAAGGTGCAAGAATGACTTTGAGCTTGAAAAAGTTTTTCTTGCACCTTTATGAGCTTGGAGGGTTGTATTGATGATTTTGATGAATAAAATTATATAACTACATACGTCTTACAGCCGCGAATAACATTTTAATCGACATACAACCTAGCACTGACCTGCAAATTGCAAAAAACGTACGAAAATTTGAATTTCGCGGGCTACCCTGGAACATTCACCTTAAGGGTTCGAACCTAGATAAGATCCGAGTATTAGTATTAGTATTAGGAACTGGAGAGGGCTATGTTTGGAAATTTCCTGCGAGAATCCGAAATGAGAAGATACGCAGTAATCACATAGCAGCGCATAGGGCACATAGCTCGCAGGACTGATGCCCGATAGTGCAGAAAAGTCCTCGAGTGGCGACCGCGTTCCGGAAATCGCAGTGCTGGTAGGACTCCCACACGGTGGACCAACGACAGGGCGCCTCAGGACAGGCCTTCGTGGAAATCCTTGGGGGAGGCCTATGTCCAGCAGTGGACGTCTTTTGGCTGAAATGATGATGATCAGTTTCTTCTACACACGCCACAAAAGGAGGAAGGTTTGATACTAATCTCTGTGTTACAACATTGGGCGATCCTCCCTCCATAATATTGGAGGAGGCCCGAGCATAATTCATGGGCGGAAAATGCAAACAACGGAAAAGACAACACGCAAGCAGAAATCTAATAAATTCGCCTTCTGTGCCGTTTCCCCCATTCTAGTTGGGGTCGGTACCAGCTTAACCTAATTAATTAACTAACAGTAACGTTAACTACCACTATTTACATAGACCGATTGCCCTCCGCGACACATTTAGTGGGACAGCCGGTAATTAATATGGGTGAGCGTAGCCGGTGGCAGGACTTCACTATCACTACATATTATAAAACAAAGTCGCTGTCGTTTGTCCGTCCCTATATATACTGAAATCTTCAAAACTACACAACGGATTTCGAAGCGGTTTTTTTTAATAGATAGAGTGATTCAAGAGGAAGGTTTATATGTCATAATTACACCCGTGCGAAGCCGGAGCGGGTCGCTAGTAGTTTATAAAAAATATCTTTTATATTATATAATACTACTTCTCTGCCTATAAATGACCCACTGCTGAGTCGAGACTCCACCAAATACATGGAGGCTAATAAGCTTACTGTGCCACGCTGGCCAGACGGGTTGGCATAGAGCTTCGAATCAAAGCTTTCCTTCCCTTACGGCTGGGTTGTCGGCTTTAATGTTACCAATTGACTGCCTCGTTGGTCTAGTGGTTAGATGTGCCGCCTTTGGATCAACGGGTCCCGGGTTCGATTCCGGGGTCGGGCAAGTGTCTTTGTCTAAACCAGAGGCACTGGCTCGGAGTCTGGGTGTCATTTCTATCTATAACATGTATGTATTTACAAAAAAAAATGTATATAAGTAGTTTATCATCCATCTCGTTACCATAACACAAGCATTAAGTTGCTTAGCTTGGGACGAGATGGCGTTGTGTGAAATGTCCAAGGATATTTATTATTTATTTATTTGTCGGCTCTTGCGACACCCTCAGCACGAAATGGGGTAGTGACACTATTTATTCTAAATCCGTCGAAACATAATATTAAAACATCACAAGCAATGAATTATTCAAATAACTTGAGATATTTCTGGAATTGGGAATCGTAACCCTTGACATTTATAGGATGAAGGTGTGTTAGGTGCCATATTTTGCGTAGTATCGGTTAAAATAACGGTATAGGTGATGTTACGTATAAATTAAAACGTTAATCAGTTATTACCTATTTGATAAAACACAACGTTACAACTATAAGTAACAGTATTTTCATCTACCATTCAACTATACGTGACACAACTCCTAGACCGAAAATCATTGCCTAATTAATGTATAAAAACAACGCTTTATAACGACAGCGTCTTACATATTTTTCATAATCATTATCATTATCTTCTTCTTTATCTCTATTATTATTACATATTATAAAACAAAGTCGCTGTCGTCTGTCCGTCCCTATGTATGCTTAAATCTTTAAAACTACGCAACGGATTTTGATGCGGTTTTTTTAATAGATAGAGTGATTCAAGAGGAAGATTTTTATCTATATCATCATTGCACCCGTGCGTAGCCGGGGCGGGTCGCTAGTATTTATAATAAAACCTATGGGATTTCTAGTCTGCAATTATGTTTTTATGTTTAGTACATAAAACATCTAGTTGGCAAAGAAATGATTAGATATCGAAGATTGTTTTAAAACAAAATCTCTTAAAGTATCAAGTTAAGGTAATAATTTAAGCTGCAAAATAACCTTTTAAATCGATATCAATTTTCTTCTCGATTGTATATTTTAGCGTCCATCTTCGATGAAAGATTTTGTTTCGTTTCAACAAACGTTGATCTGTGAAATATGTTTACATCTTGCTCATAGTTTCCACCTGTTTTACATATACATCTCCGTAAATACAAGAATATGACCTTATTTTTCGTCGGCTACGAGTCATTTTCAATCACGGTCTGGTACTAAGAAATGATCATTCATCATCAAAACGAAACATCGGTATGTATCGGTAATCGATAGTAGGTACAAAGTTCTTAGTAAAACCGGGAGAAAACGAGAACGCCCGCCCTGGCAAAATGTTCTCCATCATATTGTGTACACGCAATATTTTGTACGTTCGCCACCGCCATGCCGTGCACCGTAAAATGCGTATAAAACACTATTTTTGTATCGTTATCCTATGAACTATAATCGATTAAACACAGCACATCACTTACTCGAATCACTACAGAGTCATTAAAATTCAAATTCGGAATGCCATGTTATTTTTTTTAAGTCGACATATTTTAATGGCGATGAAAACGCGGGGTTGTTTGGCAGCGTTGCGACGCCCACCGTCGACAGTGGCGCCACACGCGGTACTGGCTGGAAATTCTGCTTCGGGCAACAGGAGCGTTCCATATTGACTAACAAATGTGATATTCCGTTTATCAGCGACCTTATTACTTTCACTTTAGGGATTATTTTGGGAAATTTCGCGCGGCGCTTACGGCGTTTCGCGCGTAAATAGGCATCAGGATGTCCCTTTTGTTCACGGCGTTTTTGTTCCGTTCATTTCAGTGGATTCTGTTTTGTTTGGAAGGTATATAATAATTACATTAACTTCTATGACCGCAGCGACTGATGCTTTGTTAATTGGTAAGGCTACCTGTTTTGTGGGGAGTGTAAACCGCAGCCCTGAGCCGTTGAGGGACGCCTTTTATTTAGATGGTTTCAAACGAAACCCTGTGCCAACCTAGCTGGCGTGGCCCAGTAGGTTAATTACCAGTGGGCCTGACTCGGCAGCTGGTTAATTATGGACTGAGTACTACTACTACTACCACAGGAGTTGAGAGTTATACAGAGCGAAACCTTCTAAGAACAGCGACACGGTAGGGACACTACTACAATCAAGGTGCGCGTGTGTGCGGGGCCACTGGCGGCTCGTCACGTACCGAACGAAACCGGTTTATACTGATTCGGCCAGTGCTTTAACAAAGGGCTACCTCACCACTCGCAGCGTACCGCGTCGTACGGGTTTGTTTAAAATTGAGAAAGAGTTTATATATGGTTTATTGTACTGTGTGCATGAACAGCGAACGAAAAAATAAAAACATATCTTTTTATAATTATTCCAAAGACCAATGAAATCTTTTTGAAATGATGTGATTAGTTTATGAAAGTATTTCACAAATTATTAAATGACAAATAGATGTAAACAAACTTTTGTGTATTTAATTTAATCCTCCTGTGCCAACCCTATAAGAATAGGTTTCGGTTTCGCTCTGTATTACTCTGTGCTACTACGCAGCCCATAAATGACCCACTGCTAAGCCGGGCATGTAATCATGAAGGGTAATTGGCCAACTATGCCACGCTGGCCAGGCCGATTGGCACAGGGGTTGTGTCAATATTCCCTCTCTTGCGGCTACGTGATCTGCCTCTTGAATTCCTTTAGTCACCTCTTAAGACACCCTCAGAATGGATTGGGGTGGTGACACTATGTGTTCTAAGTCACCACACGGACAGCTGTTCAGGAGTAAGTCATAGACAGACATGTATCCCTTTTTTCGGTAGAGGTTAATAGAATCCATTGCAGTCTTCCGTTTGTCGCGTCTCTACTTTGTACGAGTGACCTTTAACCCATTCTATGGTATAACAGGATTAATTACAATGGCTGATTCACTATATACCTTGGGCTCTAATTAGGGACAAATCCTTGTAGTCACGGATGTAGAATATTATCGACCACCAGCCCACCTTAACTTAAAAGACCCACTGCTGAATCTGGCCTCATCCAATTCATCATCAGCCCAGATTAGTCCACTGCTGGACGTAGGCCTCCCCTAAAGAGCGCTATAGCGCCCTGTCTTCAGCTTGATGCATCCAGCTGCTGCCCGTTCGGGAGGCCTCCTCCAATTAAATGGAGGAGGAAAATAAAATTAGCTTACTGTGCCACGCTGGCCAGACGGGTTGGCACAGTTGGCTTCACATATCAGTTGGCACAGAGGACCCGAAATGATTTTTGTCCCCGTGTGGGGACGGGGCAGAATATAGAACCTCACCGCACGCTGGGAAATAACGTGTGTTGTAAAAGTCAACAAAACCCAGCACGCTTGGTGGTAGGATCGAATGGTCCACCCGGCTAGCTACCACCCTCACATCTAAGTCTGGCGCCAAGCAGTTTTACTGTGTTTCGTCTGTGATGTGTGAATGTGAGAGCCGGTGCCCGACAGTGTGCCTGTTCCATCTTAGACCCTGGCGTTGCTTTCCATTACGCAAGCATTGGGCCAAAGGCCAAACGCTAATTAAAAAAATATACTTCACCTATCAGAGGCCTCATAAATGGAACAAAAAATATATATTGCTAGCATAGACAAGAGACAAGGCAAAACCTCTAATGACAAAATTCAAATTTAAAAAAGTATGAGATCAATTGCCTTTCACTGGGGAAATACTTAACGCATACCGCAAACCCTAACACGTCTGGTTCTCAAGGACGCATTCTACTGTGGAGCCACGACTGGTTATGACTATTGGAAGGCATTCCGGGTAAATGGGATGCCCTCAGTCAGTGAGGCAGTGTGTGTTGCCAGTGATGACTTATGGTACAGAGACGTGGTCGCTCACTATGGGGTCCCATAAAAGGCTCAATATCGCCCAGAGGGCAATAGATATTCTCGTTGTTTCCCTGCCAGAATCAGAAAAGATACGCAGGCGAACCAGAGTTATCGACATAGCCCACAGGATTGCCAAACTTAAGGGCACATTGCTCTTACCACTGACTGCCGATGGGGCAGAAAATTCATCGATAGGCGACCACGTTCCGGAAAACGCAGCGCTGGTAGGCTTCCCACACAGTGGACTGGTTAAAGTCGCCGAAAAACGATGAATACGATATTGCGACTCAGGAACGGCCATCGTGGATAGCCTATGTCAGTGAACGTCTTTTGCGCGAACAGATGAATGATGATGAAAATAAATTGTTCTAGACAAAGAATTAATATTCAAATTTAATGTCGATTGAGTTATTCATAATGTTGTTGACAGTTTGCAGCTAAATGATTTCGTTTGAATATTCATTATTCATTTATTATAAGGCCTATTGCACATGCAGTAAAGAAAACTATTTTTTAACTCGAAACAATACTCGGAAATCTACCTTCTACTGAGTTCCTTACTTCGGATAGAATGGAACTGAGCCGCTAATGCTGCTGCAAAGGTTCGAGCACGCCGAGGCTGATCAGGGTCGTCATGGCGAAGACAGGGCGTTAATGGCGCTCGTTAGGTGCGGTCAATGTCCAAAAGTGGACTAGAGTGGAATCAGAAAGGGATTCCTTGCTAGATAGAGCGACGATCTGCGAAAGGGTGCGTCTTGGCGAAGACAGGGCGCCAATGGGGCTCGTTAGGGGAGTTCAATGTCCAAAAATGGACTAGAGTGGAATCAGAAAGGGATTCCTTGCTAGATGGACCGACGGTCTGCGAAAGGGTGCGTCATAGTGAAGGCAGGGCGCTAATGGAGGTCGTTAGGGGAGGTCAATGTCCTAAGGTGAACTAGAGTGGAATCAGAACCATGATGATTTGGTTATACAACATGTATAGTGTGCATGTCCCCTTATACGTCGATAATATCGCATAAGACATAGATTAATGCCATGATGGGTGGAGATGTGGGTCAAAATGAGTTATTTATGTACTGCGTGTAGGTATATTGTATACGTAATAGACGATATGTAATTGTGAATACTTTTAATTAGTTTTGTTCTTTGGATTTAGTTTATTTAAATACAGCGCGGCGGTGGTGGCTTAAATAAATTTGCATTTATTTTTTTACAGGCGAAAGCGAAAATTTCCGAATCATAACTCAAATTGAAGTCGGTGCCAACTTAAATTGACTGAGATAGAGATTTTCTTATTCTTATTTTATAAATAAGTTATATTTTTAAATTATCTTTTTATTTTTATTTTATTGACTTCAAAAACCATAAAACATCTGACAAGTAAGTAATTTTTACTTGTCAGATGTTTTATTGTTTTTTAACTGTGTTAAAATTGTTGCGATGTAGTTTTATGTTTAGAATGAATTCCGTGTGGTGTCGGATTTAATATACGTAGTGTTACCGCCCAATTCCATCCTGAGGGTGTCATAAGAGCTGAAAAAGGAAATGACAAGGCAGAAGACCTTTTTTTTTTTGTTCGCCCTGTGTAAAATCCTTTATGGACTTCCTCGCCGGCCACGGGGGTGGCCAGCGAGGGGAGTGTGGGACTCTCCCCCATAGTGGGGGCTTACCCACTAAACCTCCCCGGGGTGCTCCAACTCGCGTCCTGTTGCGGCATTGTGGGATAAGGCAGAAGACCTAGCCACAAGAGAAGGGAAACTAAATATGAAACTCTGTGGCAACCTGTCTGGCCAGCGTGACACAGTAGCCAATTACCTTCCATGTAACTGAAGGAGGCCCGGCTCAAAAGTGGGTCATCTATGGGCTGAGTAGTATTTATGATACTGAGTTAAAAAAAAAATAAGTTTAGGAATGTAAAAAACTCTTCGTAATAAGGTTGCTTAAGTAATGTTTGTATTTAGGTTCCTATTGGTGAGTTAAAAATCCCTTCCCTAGTTCGACACCGGTGTCAGGCATGTGTCTTTGTGTAAACCAGAGGCACTTGCTCAAAGACTGGGTGATTCAAATTGACTAGCCTTTCAAGAGATTTATCATAATTGTCATTCTCGCAGCTCATAGATAAGCCACTATTAGATCAGACCTCTTCCAAATTGGTAGAGGGAACCGCGCTAGCCAGATTGGCATTAAGTACCTATAATTCCAAGGTTTCCTTCTTACCTAAAATAATCTCTATATTTTCTTAGATCTATAATATTCGGCAACAAAATAAGTAAAATACATGACAAAAAGTTTTCATTATGAATTACAAAATAGAATGCGAATGTTTTTAATTTCATTTTTCAAATCGTAAATACAGCTTTCATTGCCTATTCAAAAAAAGAATATAAATCAACAAATGTAGGTGCTTACGTAAGCACTCGTTGACATCCATATTCGAATTGAGATGTTCTTAATACGAATAAAACGTTCCTGATTTCTTTCCGTTCTACAAAACGTTATTTTAAACGATCGTTGACAAAAACGCAACTTCAATTTATATCTGAGAGGCGAGCGAAGACAAATGGGTATTTACTAAAATTGAGAAGAAAGGAGTTTTTATAAAGTGTGTTGATTGAGTTGTAATAAAACGTAATAGAAGATTCGAAATCAAAGAAATTGTATTAATCGTTCCAGAAGATGCGCGGCAAATAGATAGTTGACCGTGTTAGTGACATTATGCATATGTCTAATTCCGTCACTGTACGGACTGACTGAAATGAGCTGAGACGTAAAATTCAAAGAAAAATTTTTTTTAATATTTTTTTATAATTGTGGCGCCAGAGAATTAAAAATAAAATGAGGTAAACACGTACATTCATGATTTTAAATGTGATACTAACGTTTGTCAGAAACAGTTGAATAAAAAAATAATAATGCGGAGATTGAGTAAAAATCTTTTTGTACATGACTGTGAGGGGAAGAACCTACAGTGTCACCAACCCACTTTATCATAAGCGTGTCGTACGGTTAAACTGGCAGGCAGACAGTCTAGCTATTATGAAAAAAAAACTTGTCATGATAGTCTATGTCACACAAGTAAAAAAGCAGTATGTAAAGGTGTATTGACGGTGGTGGAAAGGATAAACTACAGGGCACAACCGTTTCAACCCCCGCCCACCTCTTTAAACCGCATACAACTCTTATATTATACTAGCTTCTGCGCGCGGCTTCGCCCGCGTGGGATTCGAACCCGTGCTTATCTCCGCTTCGCGTGTAGCCTATGTTACTAAGAGATTGATAAGGATTAATATTACGCTACACATTTAACGTAGTTTCTTTCTTCAGGCGATGTAATACTTTTTATGAACATAAAAGTGGTTATTGTGACCAAACTATGATAGTTAGATATGTGCTCTCGTAGATCATAATAAGACCTACAAACTCGTAGTACATGGTTTTGTTCTATTGTCAATAGTTTTTGCAGCGCACGCATAAATAGGTTTTCGATTTTACACCTTTTTTTACATAATCGCAATTTTCATACGGATCCCAAATTCTTTTGAAAATAAAATATAAGCCTATAACCTTCCTCGATAAATGGACTATCTTACACCGAAAGATTTTTTGAAATCGGACCAGTAGTTCCCGAGATTAGCGCGTTCAAACAAACAAACAAACTCTTCTCAGCTCAGCTTTATATATTAAGTAATAAGTATAGATTTCGCATTAAAAAATAACCTATGTTCTTTTTCAGGCTCTAGACTATCCGTATACCAAATTTTATTTAAATCGCTTCAGTAGTTTTGGCGTGGAAGCACGACAGACAGGCAGAGTTACTTTCGCATTTATAATATTAGTAAGGATTGTTTCAAAGTTTGTCGTTGAAGTTATGTTCCCTCAGCTTGCTAAGCAGTTGTTTTGCTTTCCATTTCTCTTGTTATTTTCTCGCTAACAGCATCATCCAACAGACACGATCTTAAAGCGTTAAGGTTCTATTGATCTATTATCGCCAGCAACAATGTTGGAAGAGAACTTGCATCGGGACGATACAATTTCCTAGCAATGTCCGTTTTCTAATCTATGACACTTTACACCCAATTTGTCCGTTCTATTCGTGTTAAACAGCAAAATGAGTGTTAGGTACTACATCAGAAGAGTTTCGTGGAATAACCAAGTTTAGAAGTCGGATGTGCCGCCTTTAGAAGTTGGGAAACTGGATCGATTCCGGGGTCGGACAAGTCTCAGATATTACACATATTTCCACTACTACTTAGCCCATATATGACCCACTGCTGAGTCGGGCCTCCTCCATTTGGCTCAGGGTTTTGTATTAAGTCCTTTCTTTTAATGTGATGTTTATACACAGTATGTGAGAGCATCCTAACGCCATAATATAACTTTTTTAAATATTGAGTTCCTTGGTGCTCAAGTTATCATGCTCACTATAAGACTCATGGCAGTGGTGGGTCGTGCGGCGGGTCGGTCTCTTCCCTGCAATATGGTTGAGGAGGGCGATGGCTGCCGCATGCGTCATGCTTGTGAACAGGTGCCGTTGCTGGGGGTAGGTTGGCTCGGGCATTAGACGGTAACTATAGTTGACTAGATCTGGCTGATGTTTGGCCCTTTGCGACTATTGCGCGAGTTTGCGCTCACAAATCTGTCATAAATCCAGTCTAGGAACCAAAAATGGCGATCTAAAAAGAGCAACTACAGATTTTCTTGCCGGCTCTTCTCTGTAGAGGTGCATGCCGAGGTGGTAGATGGTAAATTTTAGTTTATTTTTTGACTTGTTAAAAGAGCCAACTTGATTAAATGAGTTTTGAATTGAATTTGAATTGAGTTTAACCTGCAGATTGATCGGTCTGTCTACCTATCCCAAAACTATTAGCACTCACGCAAAACAAACGCATGAGTGTTTACAAGACGCGTGTTTGACGGACTGCCAACGTTTGTGGGTCACGAACAGCGGCGCGGTTAAGTATAACTAAAAGTTTAACGCCGGCTTGTTTGAAGGTGACGAAAATTGGGTTTGGAAGGGATTTTATGACTGATGGAATTTTCGTCGCGTTTGTGATGAGAATAACTGCGCATGAGTCACTTTTAATGGCGAGGCGATCTGGCGCAATCTGGCTGTTAACTAGGGATAGAAAAATTGAGCATTGGTCAGAGTATTTTTT
This sequence comes from Clostera curtula, assembly GCA_905475355.2. Taxonomy (NCBI): domain Eukaryota; kingdom Metazoa; phylum Arthropoda; class Insecta; order Lepidoptera; family Notodontidae; genus Clostera; species Clostera curtula. The sequence continues at coordinate 10,853,392 of FR997816.1, read as the reverse complement.
GTATTTTTATTATTTAGTATTTTTTGTTATAATGAAACTCCTTTTTTTATAGTGGGGGAAACCTTTTATAAATCGCCAGCCCAGGGACAGGACTGGGGTATGTGGGAGTCCCGGTGATTGCGAACGGCTTAACCACTAAAACCTACCACTAATTGTCTGCGCGGGCCATAATGAAACTCCTGCACTAGGTATAACCTGTATACTCATGGAGTTACAGTCAGGGCCCACGAGAGAGATCTTGCGTGGGATGGTACACCGGGCGGATTTTTAGTGGGTATGCCTCCGCCTCTTCACGGGGGCAGAGGAGAGTCCCACACGCCCCTCGTCGGTCTTTCCCGAGACCGACGGGGATAGCCCATGAAGGATTTTAGCCCTCGACAGCAAAAAGAAAACCTGTGTCGCGGGGGCAGTTTATAAATATGAAAATCACGAACACAACTCAGAGCAAGTGCCTCTGGTTTTATACAAAGACACTTGCGCGGGCAATTTTCGTAAAAGTAAAAAGAGGTACAACATTTTTGCTTCCCGCATAAATATAGAGATTAATCACAGATCTTGGGGAAAAATTAACAAAAAAAACCGAACAGAGTCGTAAGCAAAACCCATCCTAGATTAGTCTTTACTAGCGACCCGCCCCAGCTTCGCACGGGTGCAACGATGAACCTCTAAATTTATCTATGTTTCTCTACAATATAATGCATTTTTTGGACATAAAAACCTTCCTCATAAACCACCCTATCCTTTTAAAAAAACCGCTTCAAGACCCGTTGCTTAGTTAAAAAGATTTAAGCATACATAGTGACGGACAGACGACAGCGACTTTGTTTTATACTATTGATAGTGAAGTTTATGACGGCCCTAACTTTTACTTGCCTGAGGAATGAAGGTTTCAGTGGCATTTAGCCGATTGGATTCCTGATCATAATCAGTATAATTGACATCAAGGGTATCACGATATAACCTTAATACGGTAATGAACTTTTGTAGCGAAACGAAGGGGCCCGTTATATACGGAAATTTTTTCCACGCGCGTAGATGTAAAAAAATATATCCGTACCTGCGATGATAGATGTTGATGATAACTATAACTAGCAAATCGCCTAGCCGTGTGAGAAGGAAAACTTGATACAAACCCGGTGCCAACCTGTCTTGCCAGCGTGACACAGTAGGCTAATTTCCCTCCATGAATTTGGAGGGGGCCCGACTCAGTAGTGGGTCATTTATGGGCTGAAATGACGACTCCTAATAATATTAGGTGTGTACCATTGATAGTCCTGTCATCATTTAATTGTTTTTGCTATTTGCACACACACATGCATACATGGGCATGTAGTTGCGACACAGTCTAGCACTAATGTAGCTATTTATCGCACATTAATCAAGGTAACCCTAGTTTTTAGTTCCCATAAATAAATAATTCGGATTTTGAATTTGAATCGATCACAACAGCAATGAATTAAAAAAAAATATTAACACAACCTGTATATTATGTTTGTAAAACATGGCAAATGATTTTTTGTTGATACAAAAATTGTCTGAGCCAAGGCTTTTTGATAATATCTCGCTCGCAGTTGTAACACAGGAACTATTGGCAATAAAATCCACCATATAGAAACATTACCCGAACATTGTTGAATCACATCAAAAGGATTCTTTACGATGGAATGTTTCAGAAATATGTGCAACAAAAGACCTTGAGCGTTTGGAATAAGATCTAAAGAATATTAAAAGAAACATAAATATCCTGAGCCTCAACTTAGTAAAAATTGACAGCCTCTGAGCTTTATTATCGATGTTTATAGTTTTGTTAACTAAGTAATAAGGTTAACAAACAATAAGCAACAATACAAAGCATAACTCATCATCATCATCATCATCATCATCATCATCATCATCATCATTTCAGCCAAAAGACGTCCACTGCTGGACATAGGCCTCCCCCAAGGATTTCCACAAAGGCCGGTCCTGGGCCGCCCGCATCCACTGCTTTCCGGCGATCTTAACCAGGTCGTCGGTCCACCGTGTGGGAGGCCTACCAGCACTGCGCCTTCCGGAACGCGGTCGCCACTCGAGGACTTTTCTGCCCCATCGGACGTCGGTCCTGCGAGCTATGTGCCCTGCCCACTGCCACTTAAGTTTGACAATCTAAAAATAACTACTACTACTCAACCCATAAATGACCCAATGCTGAGTCGGGCCGCCTCTCATCACAGGGAGGGTAATTATCCTACTGTGCCACGCTGGCCAAACGGGTTGGCACATGATTTCGTACAAAGGTTTCCTTCTCTTGCTTTGTAAGAGCCGACAAAAGGAAATGACAAGGCTGAAAACCTACCATTTCAGCCATTCTAAATCCGTCACCACATGGATAATAATGCAGTTAATAAAGCACTGGGAACCATAGACATTTTCAATGTATAAATACTTACATCAGTTCTGTTGAATGAGAGGACCTTGTTTATAGTGTGAACAGTGCAAATAGTGACAGTTTTAAAACGTCAATAATGACAACATTGACACATATTTGTGACTAAAAACTAAAACCGTATTAAATGATGGAAATTTTCAGGCCTCCGAAATGCCAGCTGAAAATTAATAACAGGAAGTCGTCGGAATAAACTTTATGGCTAATATTAGTTTCATCGCGTGAAACTTTGTATCATGATTTTCATTTCGGCAGTTTTCACTGAATTACTGCCACAGTATATAGTCTACCTTTATATTTAAATAAGTTATATATAGTATGGGTAAACGGCAACGGGACGCCCCCCTGCTAGATGGAGCGACGATCTGCGACGGGCAGCCGGCAGCAACTGGATGCATAGAACCGAAGACCGGGTTCAGTGGCGAGACATGGGGGAGGCCTACTGTACGTCCAGCAGTGGACTGAAATAGACTGATGACGATAACCTAGCCGAATGTGAAAGAAAACTTGAAACGAAACCATGTTCCAACCCATTTTGCCAGCATTAGGCTATTTTCCCTCCTTGTACTTGGAGGAGGCCCGACTCAGTAGTGGGTCATTTATGGGCCGAACTGACAAAGTTCTTTCAAATAAATTGAACGCATTTTTCATTTATATGATCATTTGTATCACTATCACTACATAGTATGAAACAAAGTCGCTGTCGTCTGTCCGTCCCTATGTATGCTTAAATCTTTAAAACTACGCATCGGATCTTGAAGCGGTTTTTTTAATAGGTAGAGTGATTCAAGAGGAAGGTTAAAAACCTAAGTATAATAAATGCATTATATTGTAGACAAACAGTGATAAATATAGAGATTCATTAAAAGCATTTATTCCGTGTAGTGACGGATTTAGAATACATGTCTCCAACTAATACTATCCTGAGGGTGTAAGATCCGAAAGAAATGACAAGGCTGAAAAGCGAGCCGCAAGAGAAGGAAAGCTTGAAACGAAGCCCCGTGCCATCCCGTCTGGCCAGCGTGGCACGGTAATTACCCACCATTAAGATAATTAAGAGCCCCTCATTAAACTAAAAATTATGAATGAATAAAAGAAACAGTATGGAGAATGAAATTGCGAGATTAATAAAAGTGAGAAATGGTATGAATGGGGAATTACCTTATTATAGGTTCGGTCGCAAGACATAGGTCGAATGTAAAAAAATTAACTACAAATTAACCGCTCCTACTTATTTAGTACCTGGCCCCTAGTCCCCCCCCCCTTTTTACCCCCAGACTTTTTTCAGGGCTCAACTGATTTTCGTGGAACATATTATTTTTAACCCCCGACGCAAAAAGAGGGGTGTTATAAGTTTCACGTGTCTGTCTGTCTGTCTGTCTGTGGCACCGTAGCTCGCGAACGTATGAAGCGATTTCAATAAAAAATTTTTTGTATGAAAGGCGAGTTACGGGCGAGTGTTCTTAGACATGTTTGATGAAAATCGGGTGAGCCGTTTATAGTAGTTCAATAAAGTTATGAGGGGTGAAAGTGGGGAAGAATAACCGAATGTCTGCAAATATAATCGAGTGGGGTCTCAAATGAAAGCGCATCACGTGCAATTTAACAAAATCTACATTATAATAAGTATGTACCTATAAAAAGTATAAAATAAAAATTAAATTAAAAATTTAAATAAACCCCCGACACAATAACCTTTAAAAAGTAAAAAATAAAAATAAATACTTCGCGTTGGGGGACCAGGGGTCAGGTAATAAATAAGTGGGAGTGGTCCCCCAACGCGAAGTATTTATTTTTATTTTTTGCTTTTTAAAGGTTATTGTGTCGGGGGTTTATTTAAATTTTTAATTTAATTTTTATGTAATGTGCACGTGATGCCCTTCATTTGATACCCCACTCGATTATATTTGCAGACTTTCGGTTGTTCTTCCCCACTTGAACCCCCCATAACTTTTAAACGACTCAACCGATTTTCATCAAACATGTCTAAGAACACTCGCCCGTAACTCACCTGTCATACAAAAAAACTGAATTGAAATCGCTTCATCCATTCGCGAGCTACGGTGCCACAGATAGACAGACAGACCGACAGACATTCAGACACGTGAAACTTATAACACCCCTCTTATTGCGTCGGGGGTTAATAAAGGGGGCGGATTTAGACTACACAGTGTCACCAACCCATTCTAGCCCGAGGGTGTCGTAAGAGACGACTAAGGGAACGGAAGAGGCAGATCACCTGGCCGCAAGACAAGGAAAACTTGATACAAACCCTGTGCCAACCCGTCTTGCCAGTGTGGCATAGTAGGCTAATTCCCTTCATAAATTTGGAGGAGGTCCGACTCAGTAGTGGGTAATTTATGGCCTGAAACGACCCACTACCGAGCCGGGCCTCTTCCAATTCTTCAATCTTGCGTTCTTTTAGTCACCTCGTGTAATAGTAGTAGTGGTATATTTATATGTAGTACACTATCGATATAGATCGCGGGGGCAGTTTACAAACATGTAATTCACGAACACAAATGACACCCAGATTTGGAGCAAGTGCCTCTGGTTTACACAAAGACCGACCCCGGAATCGAACCGGAGACCCTGTGATCGAAAGGCGACACATCCAACTCCTGTACCACCAAGACGGTTATGGCGGTCAAATGGGATATTCTATATTTAAGTTGCACTGACGAATTACGCAATAACACTAAGTACTAATGAGAAATAATTATTCCACGGACGTATTTTGTTCGCAAAATGTCGTCCTCATAAAGATAATATTTTCTCCAACCACATCGCAACGGCTCGAGCAGTACTGCGCCACAAAAATAGCAACCAGAAATAAATACATCAACCATAACATCTATTTCGAGTCTGAGTATTTTTGACTTCCAAACTATTGAGACATGCTCGTTGTCAGCTGATTTTGACAATGTGGCGACGCGTAAACAAAATGGCCGCTAATTTTGGTTCGTTCGCTGTTAGGTAATTATTTTTACGTTAAAATTATGAAGAATAGGAATAGGCACATTGCAGACTAATATCTTGACTACTCTCAAATAACTGTAAATTTGTTTTAAGCTGTGCCGCCTTTGGATCAACGGGTGCCGGGTTCGATTCCGGGGTCGGGCAAGTGTCTTTGTCTTAACCAGAAGCACTGGCTCGGAGTCTGGGTGTCATTTGTGCTCGTGAAGTACATGTTTGTAAACTGCCCCCGCAACACAGGTTACACCTAGTGCAGGAGTTTCGTTTTATATTAAAAAAAAGAATAAATCAAACACCCCATTCTATCCTGAGGGTGTCGTTCCGACAATAGGACTTGACATCAATCGACTTGTTACGAAACCCTGTGCCAGTAAGTCCGTGGCACAGTAGGCTAATTATATATTACCCACCATGTGATGAGAGGAGGCCCGACTCAACAGTGGGTCATTTAAGGGCTGAGTAGTTGTAGTAATATGAACTGTAAAATGGTTCGGTAGCTTATGTAATGTCTTCGTCTCAATAAGGATTGATAAGATAACCAATCTTACAAAACAAGTACACACAAAGCAATGAAATTTAAAAAAAAGTGAGAGCGTGGACTCACCCGCGCGAATTAAGGTGAATGTTCCAGGGTAGCCCGCGAAATTCAAATTTTCTTACGTTTTTGCAATTTGCAGGCCAGTGCTAGGTTGTATGTTGATTAAAATGTTATTCGCGGCTGTAAGACGTATGTAGTTATAGAATTATAATCATCAACTTTTTAACGTTTAACGCAACCTTGTTGGAATTCGCATTACAAGTTTCACTTCAAAAACACTTTTTCTGGTAAATTATTTACTTACATTGTTATTACCTCGACCCCATACGAGTTATTGAGTCAAGGTTATTTTAAATCTAATATGTCTGTGAGTGCGTCAGAGATGCAAATTGAAATAGACACAGGGGATAGTATAGTTTTCCCAATAGACTGTACCTAAATATAGGTTGACAATAAAATAAAAAGTTTGTGTAGTATAAATATGTCATTGACTCATTAGTAGCTACTGAGATAGTTAAAATAACATTAGTTAGAGCTCCACATACGCTCAGGTATGATGGACAGATCATCATTTCGGCCAAAATCCATCCACTGCTGGACATAGGCCTTTTTTTTGTTTTCGCTGGGAAATGCTTTATGCATACCACCGCCCCCCGGGGGAAAGGTCGGTGATTATGTGGGACTCCGACAAGGGTCGTCTACCCAAGAGTCGTTTACCCACTAAAACCCCAGCGGTATACCCTCACACGACGCGCTTGGGGCGCCACAAGTTCGCGTAAACGCATTCTACTGTGACGCCCCGGCGTGGTGCCCGCAACGCGGCAAGCGACTATAAGAGAGGGCGTCCCGGTACACTGGGACGCCCTCAGTCATCGAGGCTTTCGTCGGTGGCGGCCCCCCGAACCACCACCGGCCTCCTAGGCGAGGGCAGAAGGGACCCGCACCGTCACGAACCCCCCTCCACCCCTGCCCCCTTCTGCGACATCGGCCCCGCAGGAGGAGGCCCGTCAGCCCTCGGGCCGGCAACTGGAAATAGGCCTCTATCAAGGATTTCTAGGGACGGCCCAGCAGACTGGTTTTTATATCAGTTACTTGAATGCCTTTGACCCTAGGCTTGCGTGATGGAAAGCAACGCCAGGATCTAAGATGGAGTAGGCAATTCAAGGAAATGCCCTGTCGGGCACCGGCTCTCACGTTACATAACTGATTGGTGACGACTGGAACGGATGGAATGTGGTGATGACACTGTATTATAAACCTAATGTCACCCCATTCCATCCTGAGTCTATCGTAACAGCCGACAAATAGAAATGACCAAGCCGCAAAGTGAAACTTTTTAGAAACGAGATATGAAATCCGTCTGACTAGCGTGGCAATTTCTTTTTACGTCGGAGATCCTCATTGATACCCGGCCGTTAGGAAATGGCCGGGGTATGTGGGACTCGACGGCGAGCCTTGACTGCCCAAGCCAGGGTCACGGGATTCACTCCCATTGCAGAGAGCATGCTCCATGACGTCTGACTAGCGTGGCTACATTAACCTCCATGTAATTGGAAGCGGTTCGAATCAGCAGTGGGCCGTGTACGGGCTGAGAAGTAAGATAAGATTTGTTTTTTTTTTATTATACAAAGTCACGAATTGACATTCAAAAGTACAACAATGTCTCACAAAATTGCTCAAGCAATTTGTCTGTGGGTTGCGTGCTGGGTTCGCAGTGGTTGAGCGATCGACTGCTGCGAAGCATGTCGCGGGTTCGATAAGCACCCGCACGTAAGAAATATTTGTACGACCTACAAGTATTTGTTCCGGGTCTGGGTGTTTTCTATCTATAATATGTATGTATTTACAAAAAAAAATGTATATAAGTAGTTTATCATCCATCTCGTTACCATAACACAAGCATTAAGTTGCTTAGCTTGGGACGAGATGGCGTTGTGTGAAATGTCCAATGATATTTATTTTATTTTTATTTTTAAATGCAGTTTAAAATTGACGCACGCTAAGACTGCGGGTATAGTACTTCACGCGCAACAGTTAACTTTTGGGTCTCTTTGACTGTGATTGGCGAAGTAGAGAGTCGCAAGCCACTGGCCATTGGTTGATGGCACTTTCGCTTATATTCACTTGTTGTATACAAAAACTATAGAAACCAAAACGCGCGTTGAATCTTTTTTAAAATTCGAACTAAATACGCAATCCCTACAAATTACTGAATGGCGAAGCTCTGTGACGTCACATTGACGTAAGCGTGCAAGCATGTTGCTAATGTGTTTGCACGTTCAGGAATTTTTGAATGTCAATCGTTCTAAATGTTTGACATTGGAATTATGGGAGATGACATTGTGGATTCGTTTACGCTTTGAAGCCGATCCGTCTGACATTTAGATCATTCGTTCATTCAGTCTTTTGTTTACCTAGCGGTTACGGCACATCTTGTGCATACACAATACTATAAGGTTAGATGACGTAGATGGATGATTTATGTGTAAGGCAAGGAGAATGTAAGCAATGATTCTGCAGCAGGTGTTGCTTAAGGTGGATGTTCCAGGGTAGCCCGCGAAATTCAAATTTTCTTACGTTTTTTGCAATTTGCAGGTCAGTGCTAGGTTGTATGTTGATTAAAATGTTATTCGCGGCTGTAAGACGTATGTACTCGTAGTTATAGAATTATAATCATCAAAATCATCAATACAACCCTCCAAGCTCATAAAGGTGCAAGAAATACTTTTCAACGTCAAAGTCATTCTTGCACCTTTATGAGCTTGGAGGGCTGTATTGATGAGTTTGATGATTATAACCCTGTAACTACATACGTCTTACAGCCGCGAATCAAATGTTAATCATCATACAACCTAGCACTGCCCTGCAAATTGCAAAAAACGTAAGAAAATTTGAATTTCGCGTGCTACCCTGGAGCATCCACCCTAATCTGGAAATCAGATGCGTCCAGCTGGCCGGTATAACTACTAAATACTGGATTCATAGTTGTTCAGTCACTTTTATAATAATAATAATATACTACTACTAAGCTCATACATGACCCACTGCTGAATCGAGTCTCCTCCTGAACATGAGGGGTAATTATCCTATTGTGCCATACAGGTTGGCACAGGCTTTCGTATCAGGTTTTTCTTCTCCTGCGGCAAGGTGACCCGCCAATTGCGCGCGTTAAGTCGCCTCTTACGACACCCTCAGTATGGTAGAGGTTGGCGACATTCATCATCATCATCATAATTTCAGCCGAAAGACGTCCACTGCTGGACATAGGCCTCCTCCAAGGATTTCCACAAAGGCCGGTCCTGGGCCGCCCGCATCCACTGCTTTCCGGCGACCTTAACCAGGTCGTCGGTCCACCGTGTGGGAGGCCTACCAGCACTGCGCCTTCCGGAACGCGGTCGCCACTCGAGGACTTTTCTGCCCCATCGGGAGTCGGTCCTGCGAGCTATGTGCCCTGCCCACTGCCACTTAAGTTTGGCAATCCAGTGGGCTATGTCGGTGACCCTGGTTTTCCTGCGTATCTCCTCATTTCTGATTCGATCTCGCAGGGAAACTCCGAGCATAGCCCTCTCCATTGCCCTTTGGGTGACTTTGAGCCTTCTGATGGAGCCCATAGTGAGCGACCACGTCTCTGTTCCATATGTCATCACTGGCAACACACATTGGTTGAAGACTTTTGTCTTCAGACACTGCGGTATTGTGGACGAGAAGATCTTACGCAGCTTCCCGAACGCTGCCCAGCCGAGTTGGATCCGACGATTGACCTCTTTCTCGAAGTTGGACTTACCTAACTGGACAGTGTGTCCCAGGTAAATGTAATGGTCAACAACTTCGAGGGTAGAACCTCCGATGTTAATAGGAGTGGCTTGAACATGGACATTAGACATGATCTTCGTCTTCTCCATGTTCATCTTAAGGCCGACTCGTGCGGAGGCTCCACAGAGGCCATCGAGCATCGTACTGAGGCCCTCCATGGTCTCAGCCATTACGACTATGTCGTCAGCGAATCGAAGGTGAGTGATGTACTCGCCGTTCACGTTAATGCCCAGCCCTCTCCAGTCCAGAACCTTGAAAACATCTTCCAGTTCAGCGGAGAACAGTTTCGGAGAGATAACGTCTCCCTGTCTAACACCTCGCTGCAACTGGATCGGTTTCGAGGTCTGGTCCTGGAGTCGGACTGACATGGTGGCGTTTTCATACAAGCACTTCAACACTTCGATGTACCGATAGTCGACTTGGCACCTCTGGAGAGCCTGCAATACTGCCCACGTCTCGATCGAATCGAAGGCTTTCTGGTAGTCCACGAACGCCCGACAAAGGGGCAGGTTATACTCCTCGGTCTTCTGTATAACCTGCCGTAGTGTTAAAATATGGTCTACGGTACTGAAGCCTTTTCGGAAACCGGCTTGTTCGGGAGGCTGGGAATCGTCAAGCCTGCACGCGAGTCGATTCGTGATGACCCTCGAGAACAACTTGTAGACATGGCTCAGAAGTGAGATGGGTCTGTAGTTCTTCAATAAGGTATTATCTCCCTTCTTGAAGAACAGCACCACCACACTTCTGTTCCATGCCTTTGGCGTTCGTCCTTCGAGTATGACGGAATTGAATAACTTCTGAAGTTCTAATAATTACACATAAACAGGTAATTCCGTCATCACCCGCCGCCTTATTGTTTTTAAGTTGCTCGAGAGCCATCCCGATCTCACACAGGCTGACGTCCGGGAGGTCTTCTGTCTAGTGCCGGGTTAATCTAGCTCGTGGGTCGTTTGCTAGATTTATGACGGGTTCCTGTGTAGACGTGTACAGTTGTCCATAGAAACTCACGACTCACGACATTCATCATTGCAGCCAAAAGTCGTCCACTGCTGGACATAGGCCTCCCTCAAGGATTTCCACGAAGGCCGGTCCTGAGCCAAACTCAAACTCAAATCTCAAACTCAAATCATTTATTTCAATTGAACCTATTTAAAAGTGTTTTGGATAGGTTAAAATCCACCACCGCATCCATCGCTTTCTAGTCATGATATTGTATCAACTTTAAAAATGTACCTACCTATCTACCTAAATGATGATGGGTAGCGCAAAACTCAAAAGCTGAACTAATCTTGCATATTTTTACGCTGAAACATTCCTAAGAGCTCGACTGCTCCAATAAAAATGGATTTAGCTCGGCAATTTAAAAATGTATTTTGAAGCTACAAAATTTACAACAGTACTCACTAACTTATGTATCATTTGAACGCGGCAGTACGTATTGATGTAAAACCAATAAATCACAACGTCTAGTTAAACGCCATGTTCTCTGACCTTGCATATTTATATTCGCAGTTGTTTAGTCGTAAACGCGAACTTTACGCGAGTGTTTTAAAGACAATCAAAGAGTGTGAAACTAAACTATACCCTACCTAATACTTTAGCTACTAATTTCTTAGCACATGAATGACCCACTGCTGAGTCGGGCCTCCTCCAAATACATAGAGGGTAATTAGGCGTCTGTGCCTCGCTGACTGGACGGATTGACACAGGGTTTCGTATCAAGTGGTTCATCATCATGCATCAGATCCCACAATGCCGCAACAGGACGCGAGTTGGAGCACCCCGGGGAGGTTTAGTGGGTAGGCCCCCACTATGGGGGAGAGTCCCACACTCCCCTCGCTGGCCAACCCCGTGGCCGGCGAGGAAGTCCATAAAGGATTTTACCCCGGGCGAACAAAAAAAAAAGAAAGTGTTTCGTATCAACGTGGACGGGCGGCGGTCCCTATGAAGCTGTACACCAAAACGGGGTGAGACACGGGACATGAGTGGAGATTTTAGTGGGTAGCGGGGGCGCCTACCTCCACATTACTGGAGGGAGGCGTCTTCGAGTCCCTACATAACCGTCCACTCACTTAGAGGTCTTTCTCCGCGAGTGGCGGCGGCAGGGTACCCAAAAAAGGTTTTATACCACTCACAAAAAAAAGAGGTTCGTATCAATTTTTCCTTCTCCTGCGGCTGGGTTTTCAGCCTTGTCATTTCCTATTGTCGACTCTTCAGACACTCTCAGGGTGGAATGGGACGCGTCCTAGTTCTAATCACTTGCCCGCGTACGGGCACCACGTCGGGGCGTCACAATGGATTGCGTTTATTTACCTGTGGCGCCACAAGCGTGTCGTGGGAGGGTATACCTCAGGGGTTTTAGTGGGTAGACGAGTAGATTCCGGAGTACCATATACTCGCCGACCTCATAGGGGCGGCGGTATGCATAAAGCATTTCACCAACGAGACAAAAATAAAAGTATCGGGTAATTGAAAGAACTGAAATGTACACTAAGTATATACAGGGTTACAGGTTAAGTCGACCGAAACCCTTTAAGAGGTGGTAGTTTCCATCATTCCTGACTGATTTGAAGCAAAAATAACGGTAAAGTTGCTCGCAGCGCCTTGCATTGTATAATATCCCGCTCGCACGCGACGCGCTACCCATTGCAGGACCTCAGAAGGACCTCAGGACAATAGGCGCTGCGAGCAACTTTACCGTTATTTTTGCTATTACCTGGGAGTCTTACATCGATGATTTTTCCGAGAATCCTGATAACACCGTAGCAAATTATACCTTATCGGAAAGCTGAAGAACCATAGATATTTTTAAGCACATCTGCACCATAACTGTCATAGATTTTTTTTTTAATATCTTACAAAGAATAAAAAAAAATCCACAAATTTATTTCTTTTTTTAACAATCAATCGTCTAATATGACTCAGTTGGTACAGTTGCTTGCAGTTTTTGTATTTAAAATAATGAAGCAACTAATCTGCTACACAAAAAATACAAAAACAAAAACATTAGAGGTACAAAAGACAAAAAATCTGGATTTTTATAAAAAAAAACTTCAAAGTCCCATAACTTGAGAACGGTTAAGTTTGGGGTATGGGGTTCCATAGTCAAATCAGTCAGGAATGATGGAAACTACCACCTCTTAAAGGGTTTAGGTTGACTTAACCTGTAACCCTGTATGTATAATTTGTACACTCCAACATTGTACTAAATCTCAGACCTGACTGTGGGGAAGCGGGCCTAAATCAAAGTCAATATAATGCAAGAATTGTTTTGCGCGCGTTACCACACTAACCGGGAATTTGAGTGAAAAAAGTTAAAAGCTAACGCCCATTAACAACTGTACTACAGTAATAAAAAACCAATCTTAGAACATAGGAATTTTCAAAATAAACGTCGGCAAGGACATAACAAAACAGTCGTAAGACACGACAAAACCGCGAAACGCAACTAGTAGTACATTCAGGTGATAGGGTTGTCAAACATGTCTATCACTACATATTATAAAACAAAGTCGCTGTCGTCTGTCCGTCCCTATGTATGCTTAAATCTTTAAAACTACGCCACGGATTTTGAAGCGGTTTTTTTAATAGATAGAGTGAGTCAAGAGGAAGGTTTTTAAGTATAATTTGAGCCGTGCGAAGCAGGGGCGGGTCGCTAGTTTAACATAAATTGAACTAACCGTGTGGTGACTGATTTAGAATACTTAGTCACCACCAAATTCTATCCTGAGGTGGTCGCAAGTTAAGAGCCGACAATCGGGCATGACAAGGCCGAAAACCTACTTGCCAGAGAAGGAAAACTTTATACGAAACGTGTAGGCTAATTACCCTCCATGTAATTGGAGGAGGCCGAGTCAGTAGTAGCTCATGTATGGGCTGAGTCCCGGGTTCGATTCCGAAGTCGGGCAAGTGTCTTTGTGTAAGCCAGAGGCACTTGCCCTGAGACTGGATGTCATTTGTGTTCGTGAATTTGATATTTGTAAACTGCCCCCGCGATAAAATAAATATGACATAGAACATTAAATTGTAGGAGATCTCAACCTATAATTTTGTAAAGTTTGAAAAAGAGCAACTACCGAGTTGCTTGGCTCTTCTCTGGAGAGCAGCAATACGATCGGGAAGTAGCTGCACATCTGAAGATTAAAAATTATATTCTAGTTTCAGTTCAAAAAAGTTAATTTTTGGTGTTGACTTGCGTTGGTCTCTTTATGGGTTGAGAAGAAGATCTATGACCATAATATCAAGAGGTTGTGTTTGAGTATTCTTCCAATTTTTTTCTTCTACGTTGCCCGCGTGACAGCCCTGCATGATTGTCAAGAAAAAACAGCGCGTTGGTTCCGCATTTGGCAAATGTCCAATTCGGCTTCCGTTGACTTTGCACGCGTGTTTCCATCTTGCTGTTATGTATTACCCGGCCACGACTACCAGGCGTCTGTCTTGAGGGCCCGTATACCCTATTGACCCCGTGCGACATAAGCAACAATCAATGCTGCTAATGATCTTCAAACGGCTGCTGAGTTGGAGAGCCTCTCATTACATGCAGGGTAATTGTCCTGCAAAGCCTACTGTGCCACGCTGGCCAGACGGTTGGCAAAGTGTTTCTTTTCTTTTTCGGCTCGTAAGACGCCCTCTGGATGGAATGGGGTGTTGACACTATGTATTTTAAATTCGTCACCACACAGACTCTCAGTCTAAGGGGAGATGTGTATTGAATAACCAATCAGGTTTCGTTATTCTATTTTTTTTTTTATGAAAGAGTGAGGCAAACGAGCAAGCGGGTCACCTGATGGTAAGTGATCACCGCCGCCCATGGACACCCACAACACCAGAGGGGTTCCACCGAAGATGAAGTGGAAGGACAGGAGATGTGGAAATAAAGAAACCTGATTGGTTATTCAAGATACATCTCATCTTGTCTCCTCTCCTCTCTGCTTTGGTGGAAACCGGGCCTAATTATTGTCATATGTCCATTAAGCGTAAGGTTATTATTTTGGCTGTGATAGTTGCATCCATTTTTTTTGCCACTATCCTTTGTTTTTTGTGTGTAATTACATAGTTAGAAGTGAAATTGATTTGTCCGTGTGGTGACGGATTTAGAATACACAATGTCACCAACCCATACCGTCTTTAGGCTGTCGTAAGAGGCGACTAAAAGAACGCAAAAGGCAGATCACATAGCCCCAAGAGAAGGAAAACTTGATACAAACCCTGTGCCAACCCGTCTTGCCAGCGTGGCACAGTAGGCTAATTTCCCTCCATGAATTTGGAGGAGGCCCGACCCAGTAGTCACCGACATAGCTCAGAGAATTAGCAGACTGAAGTGGCAGTGGGCTGGTCACATCTGTAGAAGAACCGACAACCGCTGGGGTAGACGAGTTATTGAGTGGAGACCGCAAATCGGCAAGCGTAGTGTGGGACGGCCCTCTGCTAGATGGAGCGACGATCTGCGAAAGGTGAAAGGTTGCGGGCAGCAGCTGGATGCGTCAAGCTGACGACAGGGCGCTATGGCGCTCTTTAGGGGAGGCCTATGTCCAGCAGTGGACTAATGTGGGCTGATGATGATGATGATGCTGAACGGCGATACTTTGTTATTTGTATTTGTCAATAACGGCTACCAATGTCAATGGTAGGATTTTTTTCAAAAAAAGTACACACTTACATTATTGTTGAGATTGTGTGAAATGTGTTGAAGTGATTGAAATGGTCCTCTGTGTGTTTTGCTGAAATAAATATGTTTCTTTCTTTCATTCTTATATGTATGTCAGTAACCAGTAATTATTTATTTATGTAGAGATTGAAGCTAAACTCCTCGACAAACCAATTAATTACTCGAAAGTTGGCAAGTTACGCGGAGAAAATTGCCACGTAAATTGCCCTGTAACACGGAGAAGGTGTTGCCAGACTTGCCAGGTTCCCTTTTATGGGCAAAATGGGACCGACATTTTGTTTTTGCACCAATTACATTATGCGCGTCGCATGTAAATTAATTATCACCAGATATAACTGGAAAATCAACATACTGTGACGGTTTGGCACAAGGATTGTCAAGGCCTCCTTCCCTTGAGGCTAGATTATATGCCATTTCATGAGATATTAGCTCCAGCTCTAGTTATAACCTGTATTGCGGGGGCTGTTTCATCATCATCATCATTTCAGCCAAAAGACATGCACTGCTGGACATAGGCCTCCACAAAGGCTGGTCCACCCGCATCGGATGCGGCGCATCCCCTGCTTTCCGGCGACCTTAACCAGGTCGTTGGTCCACCGTGTAGGAGGCCTACCAGCACTGCGACTTCCGGAATCTCTAACGCTTCGTCGGGGTGTGCCGAGGTCGGTAGGTATACCTGTATGACCTTCAGCGAATAACGCTTGGTTATTCTGAGTATAAGGTGCCACCCTGGTCGACACACTCTCGATGTTAACAAGGTTGTTCACAAGGGACTTGTGGACAATAAACCCAACACTTCCGGGACGGTTGGTCGCCCTCCCGGAAGTAGAGCCAGTTGCCGGATTTGAGGGTTATCGTGTCCTCCCCTCTATTCGGACTTCAGACAACCCCACTATATTCCATCGCAGCTTGCTCAACTCTTCCTCGAGTTCTATGATCTCGTCAGTCCGCAGTGTCCGTGTGTTGTATGTTGCCAGGTGCATCCGTCGTCTTTATGGTAGCCGGATCTCTGCCCGAGATTCATTGCACCCCCTAGTAGGGGGCTGTTTGCAAAAATGTAATTCACGAACACAAAACGACACCGAGACAAGTGCCTCTGGTATACACAGACATTTGCGTGACACTGGAATCAAACTAGGGATCCGTAATCCAAAGGCAGAACATTCAACAAGTACCAACAAGGCAAGGAAAATACCCTCAAATTAATGAATTCGTTTTATTTTCCTTCTAAAAAGTTCCATTTCCAAGAGTATTTAAATTTAAATTGGAACGATTTAAGGTGAATGTTCCAGGGTAGCCCGCGAAATTCAAATTTTCTTACGTTCTTTGCAATTTGCAGGCCAGTGCTAGGTTGTATGATGATGAAAATTTGATTCGCGGCTGTAAGACGTATGTAGTTACAGAGTTATAATCATCAAACTCATCAATACAACCCTCCACGCTCATAAAGGTACAAGAATGATTTTGAGCTTGAAAAAGTTTTTCTTGCACCTTTATGAGCTTGGAGGGTTGTATTGATGATTTTGATGATTATAATTCTATAACTACATACGTCTTACAGCCGCGAATAACATTTTAATCAACATACAACCTAGCACTGACCTGCACATTGCAAAAAACGTAAGAAAATTTGAATTTCGCGGGCTACCCTGGAACATTCACCTTAAGCGTGCAAGCAAAACAGCCTTTGAATTCTTTTATTTCACGGATTTATTTATCCATCAAGAAGCAAAGGCAGCATGCGTTCAGCCAAATCAATGAAACGCGGCTATTATTTTTAAAATTGACAAACAAAAATGGCGCCAATGATCACCCGTGATGCGTGGCGGAACCATTCGATTATAAAAATAAACATTGCGGTTGCACATGGATCTGCAATAAATTGATCGACATCGTTGCGTAATGGCCGAAATCGTGCGAAGATTTAGATTTCGGCTAGAATTATTTTTATCCTCTAGTTATTCGCTAAATGAATTAGGACAAAACCAATCTTTATCACTGAAGATGTCGTCCGAAATTTCTAAAGGAACCGGAGTAGTACAAAATATAGCTTACAAGAAGGGACATCATAACAACAACTACTATACTAAGGAAAACTTGAAACGAAACCCTGTGCCAACCCGTCTGGCCAGCGTGGCACAGAAGGCTAATTACCCTATGTAATGGGAGGAGGGCCTACCCAGCAGTCATTTATGGACTGAATAGTAGTAGAAGCCGTACGTGTGGTGACGGATTTAGAACACAAAATGTCACTTATCCATGCCATCCTGAGGGTGTCGTAAGAGGCGACTAAAGGAACGACAAGAGTCAGATCACCCAGCCGCAAAAGAAGGAAATCTTGAAACGAACCCTTTTTTTTTTATCGCCCGGTGTAAAATCCTTTATGGACTTCTTCGCCGGCCACGGGGATGGCCAGCGAGGGGAGTGTGGGACTCTCCCCCATAGTGGGGGCCTACCCACTAATCCTCCCCGGGGTGCTCCAACTCGCGTCCTGTTGCGGCATTGTGGGATCTGAACCCTGTGCAAACCCGTCTGGCCAGCGTGGCACAGTAGGCTGATTCCCTTCTATAAACTTGGAGGTGGCCCGACTCAATAGTGGGTCATCTATGGGCTGAGTATTAGTATATCGGTTTATGTAGCTCAATGTCTCCATTGAATTGCCCCGACAGTGGATCGTTTATGGACCACCGTCGAGTAACAGCCCTGTGCATGAGTCATCCCCGATGTAGGCCAGTGGCAACACAAACATGTGTTAGTGTGTCGGCTCCTCATAATAAGTTACGATTCAGTAAATTCCAGGAAAATTCCCGTTGCTATATGGATCCGTAACTATGGACCTATGGACTAGGATTGTGCATTAGTCTATTGGATTTTGGTTATGGCTTGCAATTTAGAAGATTCTTCATCATTCCTAAAGCGCCTTTTTGATAACTGTAAGAATTGGACCATCGTCGTCGGCCCTGGGATCCGGGACTCTTATAGTCCCTGGCGCCCCTAATTATTGTTTGATAATTTCTAAATTGGAAGGTTGTAACAGGTTGTAAAAGGTTGTAGTTTGAATTTTAATTAGCGTTCTTGCTTAACTTATAACTTTAAATGGTAAGGATCAGTACTGGTTTATCCCAACCCCCACGCCCATAGGCTAGACCCGTATTGGGTAGTAATGTCCGGAACCCTTAGCGGAAACCACCAACTACCAAATGCATGTAAATTTTAATGTTTAATTTAATCTTTTGTTGTAATGTATTTATAAATAGGTTGACAGGCAATAAATTGGGTATTTCAAGGTTCTCCAGACTTTAATTTTTTAAACCCACCTTACATCTTGGCTTTCGAACTTTCATTCTGGAGGGACTAAATCTCATATGTAACAACCGTAATATATAATACTAGTGGCCCGCCCCGGCTTCGCCCGTGCAAAGCGGGGGTGGGGTGGGTTATACATATAAACATTCCTCTTGAATCACTCTATCTATTAAAAAAAACCGTATCAAAATCCGTTGCGTAGTTTTAAAGATTCAAGCATACATAGGGACGGACAGACGACAGTGACTTTGTTTTATACTATGTAAAGATGAAGAATCGTTGAGAGCTGATACTAGCGTCGTTCCTTGCCCAACGACACGTCATTTCTTGAACTAATCATAATGTAGAATCCTCCATCCTAATTGAGATCTATTGACCGCAGTTATTTTTTTTTACTGTTTCTAAGGTTAGCACTGAAGCAGAGTGCTTTGTATTGCGGCATGTTTAATCTATTTATCTATACATATAAATAAAAAGGAATTGCTGTTCGTTAGTCGCTTGGACCGATTTGGCTAATTTTGGTCTTGAAATATTGGTGGAAGTCCAGGAATGGTTTAGGTTTAGAATATATGAAAAAACATGTTTTTAACTTACGCCTTATTTTTGTTCCAGTTAAGGTTAGCACATATTTGAATAAAGTTGAAACATTCTGGAATTATCATTCAGGTTTTTTATTTATTGATTCTGAGGCGGTACGAAGTTTGCCGGGTCAGCTAGTTTTTGATATAATTATTTATTTATTTTCTACACACGAGATATTGGTGCTTGAGTGTTGAGCTTTAAAAATACATAGAAACAGTTAAATCTAATGCCCATAAAGTTGTTTTATTTATAACTAGCGACCCGCCCCGGCTTCGCACGGGTGCAATTATGATATAGTTAAAAACCTTCCTGTTGAATCACTCTATCTATTAAAAAAACCGCATCAAAATCCGATGCGTAGTTTTAAAGATTTAAGCATACATAGGGACGGACAGACAACAGCGGCTTTGTTTTATACTATGTAGTGATGTTCCCTGTGAACACAGGAACCACTCATGGTGTCCAGAGGTCTTGCAGATGAGTGTTGAGCTTGAGATCAATTTAATGACCGGATCCCAAGCACTGGTATTAGGACATTCCACTGCTATTTGCGTAAATGTCAGTATTATCTCATATTCCTTGGCGAGTGGCTTTTAAACTACAATAGATCGCTTGTAATCATACCACTCAATCTTGAGGCCCAAAGGCTTGTAAACATTTAAACAATATGAAAGATTAAGGAGATTTTTTCTCATAAAGAGTATATTTGGAAGCTTTGCTAATTGTTAAAGGTGGTCTGGTCTACCTACACCAATTCTTACCAGTTGGGGTGGAGTAAGTAGTACGGACTATTAGGGTATAACTGTTGGTACTTTGTACCTAAAGATCAAAGGTACGTAATGAAACATGTAAACATTGCATTAGTGATAACTCTTTGATGACAACATTAGAGATGATCTTTTATATCGAAACATTGTTCGATAACCTCACGACGAATGATTTATCGGTATTCGATACTCGTTTTAGTTGTAATACCGATCTGAGTATTTAACCGTTATTAAGTACTGCACATTTGCTGACAAAATAAGAATATGTAAATCAGGTCTAAAAATAAATAATAAATTTATCTTCTACTTATAAAAATAAAAATGAATTGCTGTTCGTTAGTCTCGTTAAAACTCGAGAACGGCAGGACCGATTTGGCTAATTTTGGTCTTGAAAACATTCGTGGAAGTCCAGGGAAGGTGAGAAAATATGAAAAAAAAAAAAAAAATTTAATACGTATTATTTTTGTTCCAGTTAAGGTTTGCACACATTTTAATGAAATTCTGGAAACTTATGATTAAGTTTTTTTTTATTTATTGATTCTGAGGCGGTACGAAGCTGGCCGGGTTTACAGTGGGTTTTAATTCGATCGAAGCGATATCATTGAAGTAAGTTGCAGTATAAGACAGTTTTACACCGTGTATACCATCTTTTTTTTAAATGGGCTTACCTTTGGTATCAATCTCGCGAAGATGGAAGGCGAAGATGAGGCCTATGGTGGTATACGTTTGCCTAGAAGTTGTCTTTTCACTTTCGCCTTAAAAACCATCTCTAGTGCCCCGGAGTCCCACATACCCCGGCCAGTCCTCAACGGCAGGGATCTCCGAAGTAAAAAAAGACTATAAAGTTAGGATCTTAGGTAGATATTCTTACGAGCAAAGCCATGGACAACAGCTAGTAGAACATATATCTAGATTAACGCTTGAAGCATTGGTGGATTGTAAAAGCAAGTCATAAATCGATCGAATAAATTGGTACTAACCATTATTTCGCTACCAATATTTATATACTGGGAAGCCCAGGAAAACATACGAATTTGGATCTTGGGAAGTCCCGGGCCAAGATTAAATCGTTTCGCGTTTAAATACTGCAGCATTTATGTGTCACAGTAACAGAAATATAGCGATATATTTAACTCTACGGTTTATTGATGCTTTATTAAGATTATTTTCGCAACAATGCCATTTTAATATTAAAACACTAGATGAACCGGCAGACTTCGTACTGCCTCAATCGATAAATAAAATACTTTAGGCTATAAAAAAGTTATCGTCAAGCGTCACGTCAAAGGAAAAGCAAAATATTTGTTTTTATTTAATTCCGATTTCCACCTACTTATAGATAATATTTCAAGGTCAAAATTAGCCAAATTGGTCCAGCCGTATCGAACAGCAATTTATATCACTATCACTACATAGTATGACACAAAGTCGCTGTCGTCTGTCCGTCCCTGTGTATGCTTAAATCTTTAAAACTACGCAACGGCTTTTGAAGCGGTTTTTGTAATAGGTAGAATGATTCAAGAGGAAGGTTTACGAGTATGTGTATAATACTTGCATAATATTGTAGAGAAACACTCATAATTTTAGATGTTATATATTTCACCCGGCCGAAGGCAGGGTGGGTCGCTAGTTTATTTATATATATGTCGAGGATTGAAGTTATGGCGCGAGAGACAGTGCCATCTAAGGATTATTGTAGTGAACCAATAAATTGTTACCGGAAACGCAAGCGGCGTAGTACCTTCCGCTTGGACACGATCGTCGATAGAGCGGATGTAGCGAGACGGCGGCTAGATGGCGCTAGTAGAACGTGAACCGGATGCACCATTGACAGCGATAGTCTTTATAAGGAGCCGCGCTGTTGAATCGAGAGGCATGAATATCTGAGACGTCGCGGGGTACGGACCACTGCCTCAGACAATCAGTACTGTCTTTATTGTGGTGCGCTGTCTACGTCGGACTTTCTTGCATTACGCTCGGTGTCGACGCACGTGTTTGTTTCCATAATGTAGGAAGTCGTTAGTAAAAGAAAATAAAGTTACTTTGACTTAAATTATCTTTCGTTCAAGTACCCAAGTCAGTGCCCACATCCATCTTAAACTAAGTCAGATCATGATGAAGACCGGATGGTTCACATCTCGGCCACCCATCCATGATCTCATGAGGGTATCTGCGACATATATATATATATATATATATATATATATATATATATATATATATATATATATATTCCAGAGTGTCCTGTGTGACGCTGACCAGACGGGTTGGTATAGGGGTTCGTATCAAGGTTCTCTGCCTTGTCATTTCTTTTTGTCGGCTCTTTCGTCACCCCCAGGATGAAATGGAGTGGCGACTCTATGTATTCTGTATCAGACACCACTCGGAACTCCAGAACTAGAGATTACAAACACCACAATAAAAACTATAGAACACAGTCAAGGGAGTATCAGCACATGTAGATGGCACATTTCCAATGCAATTTATGTTTTGTGACTAAAAGTTGAATCAGAAAATCGTTGATTGCTGTCTCATAGTTCTAAATAGAAAAAAAAATTATACACAGTACTGATGCTATCGGTAGGATCTCTCATCTGGCGAACTTTCTCTTACTGTGCTGTTTAGAGATTTTTGTAAACAAGACCGATAATTTGAAAAAAAAAGAAACAAAAGAGTTTCTTCTCGGTTCTTCTCTCTAGAGCAGCGTTCCATACCGGTGGTGGTAGTTTCAGTATAAATGTGGGTGGATGAAAGGGTTGTGGGGAAAAGAGAAAAGAGAGAACGGATTGCGAGCATGAGAAAATGTGTGTAAAAGATGTGAATGGAGATATGACCCCGTTATTCGTAACTGTCATATTCCTTTGTCCATATGGTGACTGATTTGAAATACATATTAGTCCGCTAAAGGAATTGACAAGGCCGGAAATCTAGCCGCAAGAGAAGGAATACTTAAAATGAAACGTGTGAGGTTAGATGTGCCGCCTTTGTATCAACGGGTCCCGGGTTCAATTCCGGGGTCGGGCAAGTGTCTTTGTCTAAACCAGAGGCACTGGGTCGGAGTCTGGGTGTCATTTCTATCTATAATATGTATGTATTTACAAAAAGAAACTGTATATAAGTAGTTTATCATCCATCTCGTTACCATAACACAAGCATTAAGTTGCTTAGCTTGGGACGAGATGGCGTTGTGTGAAATGTCCAAGGATATTTATTTATTTAAACAGCAATTATGAGTGAAATTGTAGTTTTCCATAAACTATCGATATCAATAAGTGCTCATCCCTATAGAAGTATTCTAAGAATATTGGCAGGTAACAGAAACAACATATTGCATAGAGTCTAGGAAGGTGATAAGTAGCTTTATAGATTTCTTAGAATCATGTAGTATCGTTGTTGTTTTGTTAACACTAACCTACTAATGATGACATATGGAACAGAGACGTGGTCGCTCACTATGGGCTCCATCAGAAGGCTCAAAGTCACCCAAAGGGCAATGGAGAGGGCTATGCTCGGAGTTTCCCTGCGAGATCGAATCAGAAATGATGAGATACGCAGGCAAACCAGGGTCACCGACATAGCCCACCGGATTGCCAAACTGAAGTGGCAGTGGGCAGGGCACATAGCTCGCAGGACCGACGCCCGATGGGGCAGAAAAGTTCTCGAGTGGCGACCGCGTTCCGGAAGGCGCAGTGCTGGTAGGCCTCCCACACGGTGGACCGACGACCTGGTTAAGGTCGCCGGAAAGCAGTGGATGCGGGCGGCCCAGGACCGGCCTTTGTGGAGATCCTTGGGGGAGGCCTATGTCCAGCAGTGGACGTCTTTTGGCTAAAATGATGATGAACCTACTAATATTATAAACGCGAAAGTTTGTAAGAACGTATGGATGTTTGTTGAACCGATTTGAATGTTTTTTTTGTATGCGTTCGGGTGGCACCAATGATGGTTTAGATTCACAACTCAGCCCGACAGATGGCGCTGCAGTCGGTAAACGAATATACCGCAGGACAACGTCTGCCCAGTCAGCTGGTAATTTATAAAGATATAGTGTAAATTATCCAAAATATAACTATAAAACCTTTTATCTACCATCATTATCACAATTTTCCATCACGACTCGGGTGGAACCGCGGGTCGCAGCTAGTGTATTATAAATCCGTGACACGGTCTTCGTAAATAGTGGTCGCCAAATTAGGTTGAACTGTGGCCGACCTCAGTGAGATTGGGCAAAGACGAGGCACGTTATGACGTGTTTGATGGGCAGAGTTAAAAGCATCAAGACCGAATATCAGCATCAATCCGCATCGGTCATTATATTACTGATGCTTAGGATAAAGGTGTTGATAATCCGCGGAATATTGATGCGGTTCGCAAACAACCCTAGCGCGATCGACCACGGCTAAATAAAGGATATTTGCGTAGTTTCTTGACCTGTTGATTCATCGATCAGTCTTGTATAGAGCTGTATTGTTATGTGATCCTTGCGCTTCTTCGCTTCATCGTGGTACACAGGGACGGATAAGAACATACATACAGAATCTATTTATAACATCTTAATAGACTCACTTAGTAGAAAAAGTAATAAGACATCGAGAGCGAGACAAAGACATCTCACTGAATCAAAATTAATTCCGTATGATGGAAATAAGTTCGAAATTCGAAGTTCGAATGGAGTCCGAAAGGTGCTATACAGTTAATATTTAAAACTTAGAAGACACATTTTAGATTATACTGTATAAATTAATACATCATCATATGATATTATGTGTCAACATATTGAAGGGTTCCAGCCATCCATCAGAACCATCCATTGGATCTACCTATTAGAATTAGTGGCTAGTTGTTACCTGTTTTGCTGTCGTAAAAATAAATAAGAAATTCGAAATCTATGTCTAAATGTATATTATAAGTAGTTTATCATCCATCTCGTTACCATAACACAAGCATTAAGTTGCTTAGCTTGGGACAAGATGGCGTTGTGTGAAATGTCCAAGGATATTTATTTATTTATTTTGTTAATCACGAGGTGCAATGAAATTTATTAATTATTCTTTCTTTATTTTTCTTTTAAATACGAAGCCCCTCCACTATGTCTATCCTGTATCGCGGGGGCAGTTTACAGACATGCATTTCACGAACACAAATGACACCCAGACTCCGAGCAAGTGCCTCTGGTTTACACAAAGTCACTTGCCCGACCCCGGAATCGAACCCGGGACCCGTTGATCCAAATGCAACGAGGCAGTCATTTACGGAATCATTAGAAATACTACATAGTTTGTTTGAAAAGTGTAATAATCGGAGAGTGGGAAGAAAACGAGTTAAGCGACTTAAGATCGTGACGTCACATTTGCGTAGAGACGCGATGTTGCCAGTCGTAAATATATCTACAATTTACGGAAAATAACTCGCTGGGAACTAGGTCGGTGGAAGAAAACTCCTATAACAGTGTTGAGAAACTGAAAATAATATTTCTGTTCCCACTAAAGTTGTTTAAACTACACGTGGCTATTTGAAATTGGAATTGTTTGTGTTCAAATTAAGAATCTTTTCGAAATTAGATTAGATTGTATTCAAATTAAGAATGTGACCTAAGTAGAACAGTCGCGTCTGGTGAAAGATTAAGTCACCAAACCTTTCCTTTCTGGGGGTGTCAGACCAGTCGATTTCAGAAGCTGGACAGGCCTCAATCTACTACTACTACTTTGCCCATAAGAGAAAAACTTAGACGCAATACTTATTTTCAAAAAAACTATTAAACACGAAACTACCGAACACACCGGTTGGCGCAGTGGTTGAGCGATCGACTGCTGCGCAGCATGTCGCGGGTTCGATCCCCGCACGGAAGAAATATTTGTATGACCTACAAGTATTTGTTCCGGGTCTGGGTGTTTTCTATCTATAATATGTATGTATTTACAAAAAAAAATGTATATAAGTAAACTACTTATATATATCCATCTCGTTACCATAACACAAGCATTAAGTTGCTTGTGAATTAATTTATTTAAAGACAGTGAATACCAATAGCCATGTGGCGTAACTATGGAATTTGGAACGATAAGCTAATTAAAATCGAAAGTGTCAATGGAAATTAAACTTGATATCAGTTATAAAGTGTATTAATTAAGTATGTTATTATCTGGAAGTTGTTTGTTGATGTGACATTAGGCAAATGAAATAGCGAAACCAAGCATAATATACAGCTCACGTATGACGTAGTTCTTCTGTAGACTCTCTAACTATAATCGGTGTAATAATGAAAACTTCTACTTCAGAGCTCTTGATGTCTTAGGTTTTCACGATCTTTACACATTGCGGGAAATGATGGCTTCACGGTTATGATCGTTTTATTTTATTTTATTCCCAACGTTTCAGACACTTGTCCGTCCCGCGACCACGGACACTGCAAAGTGTCTGAAACGTTGGGAATAAAATAAAATAAAACGATCATAACCGTGAAGCCATCATTTCCTTCAGAGCTCTTCTTACTGGAGCTGCCAAAATGGGAGCAGACCAGAACCTTTTTGTTCATTACTACATATTTCCTAATTCCTTCATTTATATTACTACTAGCGGCCCGCCCCGGCTTCGCACGGATGGAATGATGAACATATAAATTTATCAGTGTTTCTCTTCAATATTATGCATGAATTATACATATAAACCTTCCTCTTGAACTACTCTATCTATTAGAAAAAACCGTTTCAAAATCCGTTACGTAGTTGTAAAGATTTAAGCATACATAGGGACGGACAGAAGACAGCGACTTTGTTTTATACTATGTAGTGATAGTGAGACATTTTTTCCTTGAACAAACATATTCCTTTTTGAAATGAAAACTTATTTTGGCGCACCGCACACAGATTTTTCCGTAAGAAGTTAGTTAGGCTGATCCGTCACGCCTTGAGGTGAAAGGCTCGATCGGGTGAACTCGGAACCGCCGAGTGCACCTCAGCGAGAAAGATACATTCAGCTGCTCCTCGCTGTTGTGTCGTTGTAGTATATTCAATTATAGTTATTATTGGTGTTTTTGTACATGTAACTTTAGATCACCACCTATAAGGATACTACAAACAAATAGCATCATACTTAGTTTCTGTCCATGTAGTGACGGATTTAAAATACATAGTGTCATTACCCCATTTCATCCTGAGGGTGTCATATAAGGGGACTAAACGAGCGCAAGAGGCAGATGATCTAGCCGCAAGATATGGAAATCTTAACACAAACCCCGTGTCAAAGTCTGGCTAGGGTTGCCAACTATACTGCTTTGAACTGTTTTTCACTAAATTATACTTTTTACTGTTGAACAAAAATAAAGTATACAAAATACTGTTTTCAGCATCAAAATTCAAACGCATGTGTTATACTTAGACGCTCACACATTTTTTTCAGTAATGCATGCTAAGAAGCGGGAGGGTAGAAATAGAGCATCTATTAATTAAATAAAAAATGAGCTCCTAATTTATTTTAATTTCAGTTTTAATTGTGGTGAGGAGTATAAAGTTTATAAAAAAGATTATAAATTACTAAGTTGTGCGAGTAGCTCTAAAAATATGTATTTAAAACGATAAATAAATAAAATACTGTTAATTTTTCTAAAATACTGTGAATATTTCTAAAATACTGTTTAATATTCTTCATCGAGCTTATTTTGTGTAAAAAAAGTTGGCAACCCTACGTTTGGCCTGCGTGGCACAATAGGCTAATTACCCTCCATATAGTAGGTAATTTACGGGCTGAAAATTAGTAGTCAAAAGTTAATACTAACTAACTAAAACTAAAAAAGGCAAATTAATTTTACGCTGTGCACATAAATATTATATGACATTGTTCTTCTACGTATTATTCCTATTGAAATGAGAGCAGGGAGTGTGTCTGTTATCAAAAGGGCCGATATTCTGTTGTCAAGAGCTGGCCAAAGCCAACAGTGATTGACGCCAAAAATACGTCGGGCATCGTAGTTTCTTAAATTGGAATTGGCCAGTACATGTGTGTGTCGCTTTGCATCGCTGTCCTTAACGATTAATCTCCAGTGACATGGCTTTAAAATAAATACCATTTTGGACCTTGATGCATTAAAGATAAAGATGGTTTGTCAAAACTGTAGTTACAATACTATTTGTGTTTATGTTATAGTAGCTGCGCGGTTTCACCCGCGTGTTAATGGAAAATTGTGATAATTATGATACAACGTATTATTATTTTTTCATCAGACTTTTTCCTATTTACATGATCGTTAAATTTTCGACAAGTCACACTATAGGTAATTTGATAAATTAAGTCTAAGTGTTATTTTGAAGTGTAAGCTGTATTTTTGTAAAGTTTCATCGAAATACAATCAGTCGTTTTTGCGTGAAAGAGTAACAAATATGTACATATTCTTACCAACTTTCACGTTCACAACTTTAATTAAGATTGCATTATGGACATCTGGCAACAGTCGATTACTAATTCTGAATTGCTGTCATTATGACCTGTAAACTGAAACCTAATAAAATTATCATTTTATTTATTTAAAATATTTAGGGCATCCTATGGTACACCCACATCCCATTAAGCCATTAAGGCACAACCCATTAAGGTGCAACAGCATGCACTCAACCATGTTGAATATATGTAGAATAAAAAAACCCATTAAACTCGCCGTATCGCCATACAACAGAAACCACCGATTTTAATTCATGATAGCTGACTGCCTCGTTGGTCTAGTGGTTAGATGTGCCGCCTTTGGATCAACGGGTCCCGGGTTCGATTCCGGGGTCGGGCGAGTGTCTTTGTTTAAACCAGAGGCACTGGCTCGGAGTCTGGGTGTCATTTCTATCTATAATATGTATGTGTTTACAAAAAAAAATGTATATAAGTAGTTTATCAGCCATCTCGTTACCATAACACAAGCATTAAGTTGCTTAGCTTGGGACGAGATGGCGTTGTGTGAAATGTCCAAGGATATTTATTTATTTATTTATATTTATAATCATCCCGTCTGGCCAGCGTGGCATAGTATGCCCGACTCAGAAGTGGGTCATCTATAAGTTCCATCTGTGAACTTGGAGATAGTCCGTCTCAGCAGTAAGCCATGAAGTGGGGATGATGATCTATTATTGTTGATGTGGTGACGTATTTCCAACAATATTTAGCCACCCGTCGTGGCCTGTTTGTGTCGCAAATTACCCAGAAAATCTGGCCGTACACGATGGAAACTTCGAAACAAATAATATGCCAACCCAAACACATATAAGTGTCTATTTTTGGATTTCTCAGACCTGTTGTCTTAAAAGTTTTCCGAAAGTATGGATAATTTTATAAAAAACTGCTGACCCGGCAATCTTCGGTCCGGCAAAGAATCAATAAATAAAAAACCTGAATAATTCCAGAATATTTCAATTTTTAACTTAACTGGTACAAAAACCATGCATATTAAAAAAAGATTTTTCATATTTTCTCACCTTTTATACCTTCCCTGGACTTCCACGAACATTTCAATACCTAATTTCAATACAGATTTGCCAAATCGGTCCAGCTATTCTCATGTTTTAGCAAGCCTAACGAACAGCAATTCATTTTTATTTATATAGATTGATAGATAGATATTACTCTAGACTACTAAAATTACTATTACTACTTAGCTCATACACGACCTACTACTGAGTCGGGCCTCCTCCACTTACATAGAGAGGAATTAGCCTACTGTGCCACGCTGGCCAGACGGGTTGGCACAGGGTTAAAGATTTCCTTCTCTTGCAGCTGGATTATGGCTTTGTCGTTTCCTTTTATCGGCCGTTACTACACTTTCAGGATGTTATGCGGTGGTGACACTATGTATTCTAAATCCGTCACCATACGGAACAAATAAACAAAAAACTGGCGAATTCTATGGGTAGCATGAACATGCTGTGTAGAAAATGACAATATATTAAACTCTTTCGTGGCATATAATAAACTAAATGAGGTATAAGTCCATCGCCCTATTCACAATTGCATTGAGGTTTCAATCTACCACCATTAGGCTAACTATTAACTTGGCTATTAACTAAATAAGGTATTATAAGCCAAAGACCAAGTCTCCAGGACACAGGGCATTAAAGAGAATTGACAAATTTTAATGTTTAAATTCATTTCAACTTGGTCGATCAATATACTATTAAACCACAGGTAATTAAGGCCCTTCGTACACAAGGCTACGCAAATCTTCCATACAAATCCGTACACGTTCGCGTCGCCGACATTCGTTCCACGACTCGCTTTGTATGGCGGTAGTCGCTTGTAAAATAGTACGGATGGCCTAACACGTAGTAATATAAACAAACATAACAATTGATTCTAAAATCATTGATGTCACAACGTCGCACCCTGCGCCACTCCAATTAATCGTGTATCTATACTTTTGCAATATCAACGACTGCCCTTAAATTTTTAAAGCTCCTGGAACAGCTGTTGCCTGACTCACGTGACATTGGCGAGTGAAGTCGGAAAACGCGAGTAAATGTGTTCAGAAACATACGACCCTGAACATGATAGCGGATTAACAAAAAGTAAAAACTAAATATTTCACTGGCGATCTTGATAGAAATATTGAGATGTCACCAAAGCCTAGGTCTGTTATTTATTATTATCACTCTAGCTAGATACTGGTTCTTAAACAATATGAATTACAAGCAGCCCGTCCCGGGTTCGCACGGGTGGACATTTTTTTCTTGTAATTCAAGTAGCATATATTAATCAGTGATAATGCAGCATTCAAATGGTGAAAGAATTTTTAAAATCGGTTCAGTACCTTTTGAGCCAATTTGTTACAAATATACATACAAATCTTTCCTCTTTGAATTATACTAGCGACCCGCCCCGGATTCGCGCGGGTGCAATTATAAGCCTCTAAATTTATCAGTGTTTCTCTATAATATTATGGATGTATTATATATATAAACGTTCCTCTTGAATCACTCTATCTATTAAAAAAACCGCTTCAAAATCCGTTGCGTAGTTTTAAAGATTTAAGCATACATAGGGACGGACAGACGACAGCGACTTTGTTTTATACTATGTAGTGATAGTGATAGTGATGATTATGATTATGATAATGATCTATATGACTATTATCGAAATAATATATGTCGGTAGGAAGAGGTAACTTATTGAATTCTGAAAATCAGTAGTACGAAAAATATTTTATGGATACGAATGTGACTTTGTAACAATAAATGTTAATAAAACAGATAATGATCGCGAGGTGGAGATTGGTACAAGCGAAGCATAGTCTACGAGCGCCACGGACAAAAATCCCAGTGTATAAATTCAAATAAACTTTGGCAATAACACAAGACCGTTTGTTCTTATGCTATTTTCTGCTGAAGTAAACATCATAACACTGTTTGCAGTTCACTTTGTTGCTCAGCTCGCGGATGTAAACGGGGTCAATAGCAAAGAGGATGTTTTGAATGTACTCACGTTATGCTGTAGCGTCAGGACCACGTTGTCGAAGGTGGAAGAGTTGGAGAGAGCCTCGGAGCTCCCTCGGAGAAGCTCAGCCAGAAGATCAGCGCCCGGCTTAACGCCAGCCAGCTTTGAAGGCGAAGATGTAGCTCGGACATGAGTAGGCCCTCTACCCGTGCTCCGTGTTGAACACATATTCCCTACACTCGCTTTTCGACTAGGCACAGTCGCATCGGACATACTTCTTCTCCCAGACTCAACTGACCGACTCGATGGCGCTTCCAAATTCTTCCCGAACGGAGCTCGACAAAAATGATGCCGTCTCGCTTCCACGTCGGAAGTATCCGATGGACTGAAAGGTGAAGGTGAAGCCGTCCTGTCTCTCGAGCACGTGTCGCTATCGGCTTCCGAGGGAGAGTCCCCATACTTTCGTCTTGTGGAATTTCGGTACGAGTCGTCATCTCTTTCATCGGAGCTTTGCTGGTAGAACCTTGCTCGTCGCGCTTTAGCCTCATCCGACCTTGACCACGTCGGTGCTGTAGCTTCTAAAGGACTGGGTGGCCCATTTGTACATGAGTCATCCGACTTGTCACCAAGTATCGAGGAGGTCCGCGTTTCGGCTGACAAACGCATCTCTTGTAAGGAAGCGTCACTATTTTCCCGCTTGCAGCCATTCAACGGTGGCCCCTCTTCTTCACCTCCGTCGTCGCTCGGTGTCGTAATATAGATCCCCTTCCTTCTCTTGGATTTATCGGAGCTGTTTTTCCTACGTCGTTCCCTAGCACCAATTGCAGCTGGAGAGCAAGAATTCTCCACGGCAGCCAACAAGCTAGCCACTTGCTCACTAGTTATCGTCTCGTCTTCTTTGTCTCGGTCTAGAGAGCCATCCGAAGCACCGTCCGAGCGCTGCGTCGGCTCCTCCGGCGGTATGTCGTTCGACCACTGTTTCACTATACACTCATACACGGGCACAGGTATAAAACTTTCGATTTCGTTCGGACACTCTTCAATCGTACTCGGAAAATTAGAACAATCACAGTCCACATTAACACACGCGTTTGATGGAGGAGCTGGGAGAGGCGGGAACGCGAAGGGCTGAGCGGGCTCGAGGGGAGAGGTCCCTTCACTGTGAGCTTGGGCACTGTCGGCTTGCGAGCCGTCACTCTCTTCGCGAAGTTCGTGCAAGACTCGCGGTGTCATTAACACGGGTAAGCTCCCACCAGCTTCAGCCGAGGTCTCCTCCCGCACTGGGGGTACGCGGCGCGGCAGCGGATGTGTCAGGGATCGAGCACCGAGTTGCTTATGAGGAGCATCTAGCGGTGGGGACCGCGCGGAAGGCGACGCGTGCGCCAACAAACCCTCGTCCGACCCCACGGCGGAATCCACCGAAGCCAATGAACCCCCTTCGGTCGTATTCTCAGTGTCGGTCGCGACACTCGCAGTCTCTACATCCCGACGTTTCGACGGCTCCGGTCCGGACTTCGCGGTACGCTTGCCGAAATCGAAAATCGACTGTTTCGGCCCCCGATAATACTTGTCCTGTGCGAAATCGCCCTGGGAGAAGGACGCACTCCGGTACGGTATAGTCTTTTGGGCGTACGATCCAACTATGGAGCGGGGTTCGACTCGGACGAGGGTGATGTTGTCGGCGTCGAAGTCATCGCAGCGGTCCACGGAGACGCCGCGAGGCGGGCTGTGACGATGCCTGGAGCGCGGGGGTGGGACCGGAGGGAGGACTGGGGCGGAATGGGGAGGCGGGGGCGGCGGCGGCGGCGGGGCGGGCGTGGGACGCGGCAGCAGGCGCTCAGTGAGGGCCTGCAGACCCTGCAGGCGCTGCTGCCGCGAGGGCCGCTCTTCGCGCGCGCCGCGGCCCAGGCGGCGTTGGAAGCGATCCAGCGTGCGGCGATCGGGCTTGGCGCGGCCGAGGCACGCCGCCACCGCCTCCTCGGAGCAGCAGCGGCACGGGCAGGCGCGCGGCGGCGGAGCGCGCCGGACGGCGTACCGCACCGCGCCCAGCGTCACGTACGGGGACCTGCGCACACGACGCCGGTATATTTAGATGCGCGCTACTCGCCGAAACTCTTGGCGGCGAATGCGACCGATTTAGTGCGGCGCGCCTCCCCCTCGCCCGACGAATACCGGGAGGATTTCCCGCGACCCACTCCGCGGCGGTTCACGAGTTATATCGGACCGGATGACTCGCGTCTGTCTTTCTTTGAACCGCGATATAATTGACGGTGGGCCGCTAAAAAGAGCTGCGTACTAACGATGCAGTGCGAACGCCAGTGAGCAATGGCAGGTGGACAGACAGACGGAAGACGCGACATCTAAAAATAGTTGGTCGTTGGCGAATCGGCGACATGGCGACCTCGTACCAATGTTTACAATTTTCGTGCCTGGTTACACCGTGATGATTGCAATGAGCGTGCTTACTGATTATCTAATCATAAATCTTGTCATTTGAACCGGTTTCATCGAGTTTCATAAAACATGTCATTCAAAAAGTAATTTTAACACATGTCAATGTAATTCAATTATCATCAAAACACCGTCATTAAATCAGCACATATTAACGCACTGCTGAGCCAGACTTCCCCCAATTTAATTATGGGCATATCGCGGCATTTCATCATCATCAATACATTGCTGGATTTAAGCTTAACAAAGATTTCTTGGGAAGACTATATCCAGCAATGGAATGGAATACTTCAGTTCGAATATAATTAATTTTGGTTTCACAAAATGTAGAAAACTCTTACTGTATATAAAATCACTGCATTTCCTCTATTCGCTTCTTATGTTGTAGAGCTCCTAATGCTGTGTTCCAGATCAAAGTAAAGTAGACCATACCATTGCGAGAATTACACATCCATCAAACAGATTTTTTAGACTATTCCAAGAAACTCTGGTACTGAAAACTCTAAGTATAGGGGCTATACCAACTCTTAATATAAATTGAATAAACTCCTGTTTACATGCTTTAAATCAAATCTCGGGAATTATAATTAATAAGATGACTATATAATCGTTAACATTAGGTAGGTACATTACTATTTACTATATTGTTTCTGTGAAATTCACATTCCAAAGCTTCAATGTATACAGAAATGTAAATTAGAGGCTTGTTGGTCGACTTTAACTGGTTAGAAGCAAAGGGAAAGAAACCTGGGGTATTCTCGCCTACGTCTAGCGCCATCTGTGGGCGATCGGGAGCGTGCGTCAGACGCCATCAGCGGTCACGTGACACCGCGCATGCTTTACGATGCGCCCGCGCCCTGTGAATAAAGAAAAATATTATTGATCGGATTCCACAGATGTCTTAAATATTTTGGTAAATTTTTGCGTTTTTAATTTAGTTCATTATCATTTCATCCCATAAATAACCCAGTACTAAGTCAGGCCTCCTCCAAATTAATGGAAGGAAATTAGTCTACTATGTCACGTTGGCAAGACGGGCTGGTTCTCTGTCACCACAAAGATATTTACATAATGACATCAAACTAATGTAATAGCTTTAGTTTCACCTGCTTAAGTTATCGAAAACATGCTTGCTACAGTTTTATAAAACTAATAATAAGACCCAATTGCACGGTAAACAACTAAACTAAATTGCATTCTATTTATACTAAGTAAATGTATTGTAATTAACTGAGACAAATCTTTACAATTGGAATAAATTACAAATTTGGAACATCAGATGACATTAAGAGCTGACTACTAGTTACCCAAAAAGTTTATTGTGGACAAACAAACAGACACAATGTTTTATTCATAAGCGACAAAGCCCACAAATAAATTAAAAAAGATTTGACTTGTAGCGTCATCTAGTTAGCGAAATATGTATTAACTGGTAGGGCGGCGAGATTGTTGGGCGGCTATTTGCGTTAACCTTAAGCAGCTAGGCGGAACGATCTAATCGTTTTACTGACTTAGAACAGAGGGCGCTATTGAAGACGAAAAATATTTCGCTTTCTAATTAATTTAATACACAGCAAAATTATGGGCTTATTTGTCGCTTTAAAAGCACAAGACCAATGTTGACTACTACTTTTAATACCTAATCAGCTTATGAATAGCCCACTACTGAGTCAGGCCTCCGCCCATTACATAGTGGGTAATTAGCCTACTGTGCCACGCTGGCCAGACTTATCTTTAGTCTAGGTTTAGGCTTGTTAATAAATTTAAATGTATTATTAAACGTTTCACGCATATTACTTAACCGTGAAATTTATTTTTTTATTAGCTGTACCCTGAGTGAGTTGCTACGCCACTAACTAAAATAAATTTGGAGGAAAGACGTTACACAAATATTTTATTATTTGTTCAGAGACCATCCTGGGCTCATGATCTTCAACTTTGGTCAAGATCATCACCTGATCCAATGCTTAGTTTACGATTTCATAAAGGATAGATATACAGAAAGGATTTATGTCTTTTAGAGGATTTAAAAAAGTAAAATGTTTACCCAATCTTATAAACAAACCTCCATATACCGAATGTCTTTTACATTCCTGTGAATTGAAAGTTAAGCAAGTTCCTAAGTAATATTTCACCTATATTAGCATCCTTTTAAGGTCGTAAATATAAATAGTATCTACATAAAATCTCAGTTAATGCATCCATAAAACAAATACAACGAGACATCCTTGTATCGATAAATACGAGTATTGTATCTGTTTGTATCGATTGACTACAATGTTGCATTACGAATTTACCGCGATCTTTAGATTATTTAACATTATTTAATACCCGACGTTTCCTCGCTGCAGTGACCACGACTGCTACAAAGCATTCGAAACTTTACACACATACATAAAGTCACGCCTTTTCCCCGCAGGGGTAGGCAGAGATCACATCCTTCCACTTGCTACGATACTGGCTCACAACATTCGCTTCTTCCACTTTCAGCAACCTCTTCATGCGTGCTCGTCGATTTAGGGTCAAGGTCAGAAGGACCTGACCTTTTTTTAGGACATCACCTATTTGGTCATGGAATGTCTAACGTTCCCATTCACACTCCCGCTATATATTTCTTTTGTAAGTCTACTTTCACTCATCCTCTCGATATGACCAAACCATCTAAGCATACGTTTCTCAATTCTAGTCACTACACCATAATTCAAACCACAAGGCTCTCTTATAGTTTCATTCCTAATCCTATCACTGAACTTCACTCCTAGCATACTTCTGAGTGCTCGCATCTCCACTGCGTTTATCCTACTTTCATGCTTCTTCTGCCACACTCAACTTTCACTTCCTTAAATTAGTGTCGGGGCCAGCACTTTATTGAGAACCACCAGACGCACCTTTTTGAACAGCTTCTGACTATTTATATATAGGCACTAAAAAGCAACCATTTTAAGTCAGTCTCAATTTAAATTGGTACGCGTGCTTTTCACGAGCCTATAGTTACTGAATATTCCACATTGATAAATACCACGCGAACGGAGTCGCAGGTAACAGCTAGTTTTATAACATTATGACGTTGTGTGTTTGCGGAAATATGTTGCGGGTATGTATATGGCATTAAGTCTGTCTTCATCCACCAGTTGTGCAGAAATTAAAAAAATACACGATGAACCCTTTATAATAGTTTTTATTTTAATAAACAAGGTCGGCATAAAGGAAGACACTGTAACACAACCTTACATGGCTATAGCCAAGTTTACCGCCGATTTAAGTAATTTAAAAAATTAAAGTGACACTTGCTTAATGACTCTTTGCAACATTACTGACATTATACCATTTTGTACATGACAAGATGACGGATGCTTCAATGAACGCATCTCGAAATGATAGTGAAGCGGACCCTTATTAACTCCAAGAAAAAGAGTTGCCACTGAGACACAAAAATCTACTTTTGCACTGTAAACAGTACTTATGTTACTGAGAATTGTTTTCTTTTTTAAAACGAAACTTTTGCAGTTTACCTATAACCAGTATCGCGGCGGCCGTTTCCAAACATGAAATTCTCGAACACAAATGACACCCAGACTCGGTATATAAGAGAAAGTGCCTCTGGTTTACACAAAGACACTTGCCCGGCCCCGGATTCGAACCCGGGGTCTCGTGATACAAAGGTGGCACATCCTACCCCTAGACCAACAAGACAGTCAGGATTATTAGCTGTATTCGCTAATCATCTCTCCCTGTGGCGACAGATTAAGAATACATAGCGCAACCACCCCAATCCATCATGAGGGTGTCGTAAGAGCCGGCAAAACGAAACGACAAGGCTGATAACCCAGCCGTAAGAGAAAGAAAACTTCATACGAAACCCTTTTTTTTAATCACCGCCCCCCGGGGGTAGGTCGGTGATTATGTGGGACTCCGACAAGGGTCGTCTACCCAGTAAAATCCCAGCGGTATAAATAAATAAATAAATAAATATCCTTGGACATTTCACACAACGCCATCTCTTCCCAAGCTAAGCAACTTAATGCTTGTGTTATGGTAACGAGATGGATGATAAACTACTTATATACATTTTTTTTTGTAAATACATACATATTATAGATAGAAATGAGACCCAGACTCCGAGCCAGTGCCTCTGGTTTAGACAAAGACACTTGCCCGACCCGGGAATCGAACCCGGGACCCGTTGATCCAAAGGCGGCACATCTAACCACAGTTTGGGGCGCCACAGGTTCGCGCAAGCGCAGTCAACAGTGACGCCCCGGCGTGGTGCCCGCAACGTGGGCAAGCGACTATCAGAGAGGGCATCCCGGGCATATGGGGCATCGTCACGACCCCCCTCCACCCTTGCCTCCGTCCGCGGCGCGCGTCAGCCGGAGCTCCCTCCTTTGCGACCCGCCCCGCAGCCCCCTTCTGCGACATAACGGCCTCGCAGAAGGAGGCCCGTCAGCCCTCGGGTTAGCGACAACCCGTGGGTGTTGGTGCACCACAGCGGTCCAGGACTCGCAGGGCAACTCTGAGGACAGAGGAGTCCCTGGAGCCCCAGTCCACTGCGGCGCTGGGTGCCGCTCTTCGTCTCACCTCTCCCCGTGGGCCCGCCCGGCATGGGAGGCCCTGGCCGTTATGGCCCCACAAATCATTGAGGCACTCAAGCCCCCTCACCACGACAAGGTGTCAGCACAGTCGAGGGGGTTCATACGAAACCCTGTGCCAACCCGTCGGGATAGCCTACTGTGGTAATAAGCCTAATGTGCCAAATTAGGCTTATTACCATACATGTAACTGAAGGTAGCCTGACCCAGCAGTGGGTCATAATATGGGCTGAGTACTAGAAGCCCCCATCTGGCCAATTGATCATAAACTAAAACTCTCAAATTTAAAAGGAACTTTATTTACGTAGGTCTTAAACAACACTCTTAAAAATTGTCATTCTTTAAAATTACCATTATCATCTTACGGCCCCTGTCCCACACTAGGTGGTGTAATGAGTGACCAGTATACTCTGGTACACTACATATTTATACTAAAATATATAAATAAGGTTATCAAATAATACAATCTGGATACCATGAAATCCTGGTCACGGCACCAAATTGTAACGAGTTGTTGGTGAACCAACCGTTTGGTTCACCAACTTAATAGTTTAAGTTGGTGAACCGTGGTATAAATAAATAAAAAAATATAAATAAAGATAAAACCTAACTTAACAATATAGTTTCCTTAAATAATATATAACTTAATAAATAGATAAAATAATATATAAATAATACAATATATACCTTAAAGAACTTAATAATAATAAACTTAAAATTAGATTTAAAATTAGATTGACTTTAACATTAGATTTAAATTAACTTAAAATTAGATTTTAGATTGGCCAGTGATTGTCTAGTAGTGAGGACCCTTATGTTGTGCCGCATTATAACCTAAGAACGTTTAGTGATGGATTGGTATATGTATTACAAAAGGTTTCCCTAACTGTCCCTACTGCAATATATGACCTAAGTAACATATGGTGGAAAACATATAGTATGACTAAATGATATCCAAGTGTTAGTGAAACAATGATACCTACAGAAGGTTTCCCACACATTCCTATTACCTGAAGACCCTATATGACCTAGCTAACCTATATGACCTAGATACCCTATATGATCTAGGTACCATATATGACCTAGCTACCCTATATGACCTAGATAACCTATATGATCTAGCTACCAAATATGACCTAGGTAACCTATATGATCTAGATACCCTATATGACATAGCTAACCTATATGACCTAGCTAACCTATAATATTTTATTCTATGGAGATCATGGTAAACACATAGTATGCTAGTAAATCAGACCAAGAGTCATAGAGCAAGAGAAATAATAATATCTGGAGTAAAACACTAGAGATCAAGAAACTACTTATTATTATATTTGCAGCGGGACTAAGGGAAAAGGCCCCAATTCCCCGCCTTGACCTGTGAGCTTCGACTAGCCTGACTTGGACACTCTCCATTCCGCAATTTGTGGAGAATTGTGTTGAATATTCCACAAATTATGTAGTTTCATTTCTCTTTAAAACTACTTACTTTAATAATTACTCTAATGTAAAATCTAACATTACCACTGGTTCACAAAGTCCATCCACAGAGAAGAGCCAGCAAGAAACTCTGTGATATTACTGCTACTCAGGGGTTTATTATTGAAAGGTCTGACTTTCAATTCTTACAAATAATGCAACTCTATAGCAAATGTAAAATCTATTACTCCATTATAAAAGAGAGGGCTTAACTCATTGTACTACAAAACGAAGATATATTTGTTGATATCGTCTAAGTACAACGAATTGTTCTGATGATGACGATGATGCTTTGACTCTAGCATGAAATACAGCACACTACTGCATTGAATATGGTTATGCATCCCAGCCAACCCACAGCATGAGTACCCAGAGACTATTCAGTACAATAAGTATTAGGTATTTAGTAGTAGATGAACAATCAGATACTGCAGATTGATGGTGTGATTTCTTCTCTAATACTCTCACATAAGCACTCTTGCCAAGCAGGTATTTGACTGAACAGGTGATTGCTTTCCTCATGAGCATTCGATAATTAGACCGATCTCCAAGTCTAGATTTCCCTCTCCATGAACAATCCACTGACCCCCCAGTACTGATAGGTAACTAGGTACACAACCACATCAAATAGGTAGTATCATATTGCTTATGATGTTCAAATGTTAAGTAATTATTTGAATGTTTTAACCTTGAAACTTTGGTTAAGTTTAGATAAGTTAATGTTAAGGTTTCGACGCCTTACATATATAGATAAATGTCCAGGTTTTAAGTAGTGCTCTGAGAAAGTCTAGGATACTAAATAGATCTTAGTTCAAACATAGGCATTAGACGACACAGTAAATTCCGAAATAACGTAAAATAACAGTCTACAAGC
The DNA here is from genome assembly GCA_905475355.2 of Clostera curtula. Taxonomy (NCBI): domain Eukaryota; kingdom Metazoa; phylum Arthropoda; class Insecta; order Lepidoptera; family Notodontidae; genus Clostera; species Clostera curtula. The sequence goes on along the minus strand of FR997816.1, from coordinate 10,812,524 downwards.
CACAAACTAACTACTATGAATGCACATCGTAATATCTCAGTGAATAAATACGTATTCCCGTAAATATAACTCGAAATATGTCTGAAATAACTCAATAAAGTAGTTCACTAGGTTTCCGTCTAGTCATAATGATCATTCCTCGATCTATGCACTACGTTATGCACTCTAATTGGAAAGTCCTCACCAATTTCTGCTGCCAGATCAGGGTCCTGAATCCATATATCCAAACCGTAATCCAAAGGCTTAAGCACTAACACAAGCACTGCACTCGCGGAGCCCTATGAACGCTTATATTAACACTGAGATCTAGGTTCTAAACTAATTTTAAGCACTAAACCGACTAGCACACATCCGACAAGAGTTACGTTTCGCGAATCAAATACTAGGCTAATTCACAGTACTGTCCTAAACCGAGCAGCCAGCCAGCACTCCAGGGTCCAGAGTTGCGGCTACAAAAGACCAGCGTATCGATTCGCGACGAAGAAAACTATTAACGGTTGACTAACTGTCGACTAACCGTCCCTTGTTCCCTCCGACCCCTTTTATAAACACGCCCGAAAGTAGCTCCCCTCTCTGTCAAAAATAGCTTCGTCTCTTTCATAATTTAGTATGATTGGTAAGATTCGCGTGTTCAGTATGTTTCGCGTGTTCAGTATGTTTCGCGTGTTCAGTATGTTTCGCGTGTTCAGTATGTTTCGGGTGTTCGGGATGTTTCGTATATTTTTCTTGTTTCTTGGGTTTATTATTTTTATTTAATCGGTACATTTCTCATATTCGTTTGAACTTTGAAGTATATAGTTTTATATATTCCTGTAATTAAATATGTATTGGACTTTGTTGTAGTTTAAAGTATTTAATTATTTATGTGGGAATCATGGCGTGGTGAATATGAATTGGAGACATAGGTATAGTTTAGAATGAACAAGTCTGTGCTTGTCTTAGCCCCATTCCTAGTATGTACTTGTAAGTTAACCATAATACTAATTATATGTACCTATATAAAATAAATAGTTAATACATAGTATCGATATAGCATATTTCGGTTTGTTGTTTATATATTTGTGAATCACGATGGGGTAGATCGAAATCTGGCCCATCACAGTGGCGACCTCCAGACACACATATCAGTCGTCATATCTACATTCACACCTTTCATACACAACCCTCGTTCTTAAAATCCATCAAACTCTTTATATCTCCCACAACCCTTGCGTCCACTTTCATGCTGAAAATACCACATAATGATGATGGTAAAATACTGCAAATCGACACGGATGAAGCCATGGGTGCTAGCTAGTTCTGAATTAATCTTAAATATTTGGTGTAAGAAAATACTCGATGAGTTTGACACGCCACACTCTGAGAAATCAATGTTCACCACAAACCACACGACGCGTATTTTCCTTAGCTTACAATTTTAAAGCCAACTTTAACACTTGAAAGGATAGTCAGATAATGTAACGTAACGTTAAATTTTTCTTGTGTATAATGTAATTTGTAACTAATAGAGAGGCTTATGTGGTTCTGTTATTATGCCTTGTTGGTCTAAGGGTTAGATGTGCCGTCTTTGGATCAACAGGTCCCGGGTTCGAATCCGGGGTTGGGCAAGTGGCTTTGTCTAAACCAGAAGCGCTTGCTCTAAGTCTGGGTGTCATTTCTGTTTGTGAACTACATGTTTGTAAACTGCCCCTGCGACACAGGTTATACCTAGTGTAGGGGTTGCGTTTAAAAAATAAACAATGCGCTACCTTTCTGGTTACATCTCTGTTCTATTCTTGTCCGCGTGGTGACGGATTTAGAATACATGGTGTCACCACCCCATTGCGACTAGGTTTTTGGCCTAATCATTTCCTGTTATGGGCTCTTATGATACCCTCTGGATTGATCACTGTAACCTTGTACTCTAACTCCATCACTACATAAAGCTCTTTTCTTTCGTCGGAAATCCTCTTTGATACCCGGCCGTTGGGTCTGACCGGGCTGTGTAAGACTCCGGGGCGCGTGGAGATGATAAGTTGCGCCCCAACCTACCCACTAAAACCGACGGCGATCCTCGACTGCCTGTACTAAGGCCACGAGTCACACACATTAATTATTTAATTTACTTGACTATTTTAATTTCATAATTATTGTCATAATATAAATGTATGTTCTCATGTCTCTTTATTTCTTATTTTTACATTATATTAAAAAAAACAAAGTGTTTAAAAAAATTACATAAAAATAGACAAAAACAGTCGAAAACGAGGTCGATGACCTAAGCTACCGACGGTTCAGGGCTCCAGAGAGAGGAACCTCCTCACGATCCTTGCCGAATCCATGATGACAGCATTTTGAATCAAGCCCTTAATCCAGCAACCCAGCGAGAGTTTCTTGAGATGTTGGTCGAATCATATTTTATTATGATTATATTTTTGATTCCTTTTCTTTTCTTGGATTTACGTTATTGTATCATTAGATTTATTTTATTTTTTACTAGTGGCCCGCCCCGGCTTCGCCCGTGCAAAGTGGGGGTGGGTTACACATATAAACCTTCCCCTTGAATCACTCTATCTATTAAAAAAAACCGCTTCAAAATCCGTTGCGTAGTTTTAAAGATTTATGCATACATAGGGACGGACAGAAGAATGCGACTTTGTTTTATACTATGTAGTGATTCTTGGATTTACGTTATTGTATCATTAGATTTATTTTATTTTTTATGATTTATATTACTATATTTGTTGTAGTTATTATTTTCGTCCGTTTCCTCACCAAATTGGTCCCTGGCGGAAGAACAGCGCTGGAGTTAACTGACCAGCAAAATGCTGAGCTTGGGCCCAATTATAGATCCACCATTTAAATCGTTATTTTTATATTTTTATTTGTTATTTCTTGTCCTGTAATAAAATATTTATTTATTTCTTTCTTCCTATCATAGCTGCACTTAATAAGAAATATATTGGCTTCATTAAGTTTTCAAATCACTACGCAGACAATGTATACGCGTATGAAACTTTTAATAGAACACTTCCAATTCACAGCAACAAGGAACAAATTTGATTTGTCTGGTTGTTGAATGATTTATCGACAGTTCTCTAGATGTTTTAGGGTACCGCGATCATCACGCAAAATGCATAGTAAATTATAAGTTTTATGCTAGTCGTGAAATAAATGCATACTAGTGATTATCAAGTAAAAAATATCCTCTATATTTTTTTAACGAAATCCCTGTCATATGTATCGCAGGGCATGTTTACAAATATTTAATTTTTAGAACACAAATGACATCCAGACTCATAATAAGTGCCTTTGGTTCACACGAAGATACTTGCCTGACCCCGAAATCGATACTAGCTCTTATTTCTAAAGATCATTCGCAAAATACGTCGAAAGTAATTCTCATTACATATGTAACATAATCATTATTACATAGTATGTATAAAACAAATTCGCTGTCGTCTGTCCGTCCCTATGTACGCTTAAATCTTTAAAACTACGCAACGGATTTTGAAGCGGTTTATATGTAATGCATAATATTGTAGAGACACTCTGATAAATTTAGATGTTCATCATTGCACCCGTGCAAAGCCGGGGGGGGGGGGTCGCCAGTATAATATATACGGAACACTATCAAAGACGTCTAACACGTGTTGCACGATAGTCATGTATCGGAAATAATGATAGTCGATTTAAAATAGTGTTGTGTAAATAAAATTATCATAGCAACTTTTAAACCTTTTAAATATTTATTAAGTAGTAATTTCTCCTATATTCTTTTAAATCACGTAAATTGTGTAAATGCTGAACATATATTAATTTCTGTAAATTACTTATCAGGCTTCCTGGGTACCACTGGTTCTATCAATTTAGAAACACTAACTTAAGTAATATTTACTTACATAAACACTAACTTAAGTAATAAAACAAGACTAAAAATACCAAATAACCTAAAACTTAAATATTAAAATATATTATTTAAAGGAGTCCCTTTAGGCAAGGTTCCGAAGATACTGGCAGCGTCCCCCTTTGAATCGCTAGACTAATTCTTTGTCCGAGGTAGCTACCAGCTCTTCGGTCTCCTGTGATGTCGACTAACCTTTTTGCTATTTCCTTAAAAAGGCTTATAGCGCTAGGACCCCACGGACCAAGGGCCTCGACACCGAATGGGACAAATTCATATTTATTGTGTAAATTGTATTTGGAATCTTCATATTGTAGCGACCATCATGCGACATACTGTACACAATTTACCCAAAAAATCTTCACCAGAAATACAAATTGCATCAAGAAATATCGCCTACGAATGCGAGAACTACCAAAAAAGTTCTACAACGCGATAGCGAAGTTTACAGAGCAATTCACACAGATAAAAATCCCTACTACAGGTATAGGCGGCATTCTACCAGACATACTACCTCGTCTGGCTGGACGATCATCTCTTTGCGCCTAAAATATATTAGCATAAATACTAGTAATATGTATTGACGGATTTAGAATACACAATTTACATTGGAAAGGAAATTACATGAAAGAACACTTAGCCACAGCAACAGAAGAAAAACTTGAAACAAAAACCTTTTTTCTTTTTTTTTTTGCCGGGGAAATGCTTTAAGCATACCGCCGCACCTCGGGGGTGACAGGCCTATAAAGGACACAGCAGACCTATCAACTCGGAACGGGATCGGCACCGTATCGCCTTTCGCCTCGCCGTCAAACAGGCGTCAACCTAACGTAAGCACGTAACCAAATATATATGTTACTAGCTGTCCCGGCAAACGTTGTTTTGCCAAATAATTAACCATCCCCCGCGCAACCCCCTTCACGCTTACGAATCCGATTAGTGTGTTTCCAGTAGGGAGTTGATATGGTGCCGATCCCTTTCCGAGTTGATAAGTGTGCTTTGTCCCTAAGTGGGACTCCGAAAGCTACTCGCCTTCCCACTTAAACCCCAGCGGTACACCCTCACACAACATGCTTGGGGCGCCACAGGTTCGCGTAAGCGCATTCAACTGTAACGCCCCGAATTAAAACCAAAACTTATGCCACGTCTGGCCACCGTGGCTCAGTAGGCTTCCAATTATTTCCCTTCTGTAATTGGAGGAGGCCCACACTGAGCAGTGGGGTTTTTTATGGGCTGATTACTGTGTAGGTAATCTAAGGCAGCTGAAATGAACTCTACTAAAGACAGAGCGCTATGATACTTAGTAGGGGAGTACTTAGTCTATGACCAGCAGTGGAATAGAGTAAAATGATGATGATTATGTATTCTACGTCTCGCAAGCAACGTTTTAATATCATACTCGGACAGTTCCTGGCACTCTTTAAGGAGCTTAGTCGTCACGTGCAACTTGTAATGGAGATAGCAAACAATTTATGCTGTTTGGAGTTCACTTGCTTATGGCTTTCTTATGTAAGAGCAGGCAGATGACTGCATTCCGCCTGATATTAAGTGGAAATGCAGTCCAGAAGGGGGGATACCTAGTGCTAAACTATACCGACCTTCGAGATATAGCTGCTATATCACTACATAGTATAAAACAAAGTCGCTGTCGTCTGTCCGTCCCTATGTATGCTTAAATCTTTAAAACTACGCAACGGATTTTGAAGCGGTTTCTTTTAATAGATAGAGTGGTTCAAGAGGAATAATACATCCATAATATTGTAGAGATACACTGATAAATTTAGAGATTCATCATTGCACCCGTGCGAAGCCGGGGCGGGTCGCTAGTAATATCTATAAAAGTGGTATGTATATGAGGATGTTCTGCATTCTGTCTTAAGCTATTGCATCACATCATGGGGTTATGTACCTAAAACTAAACTGTTGGTCGCGGAAAGAGGACAGAGAATGATCCTGAAAGTCAGCTTGCGTAAACCACGTTTATATCCCACTAAAACACTCTATGAAGAAGCTGGCATTCTTTCCGTGCGCCAGCAGTACATACTTTTAACGTTTTTATATAGTTAAACATTCAAAGATACCTATAGATAACATAAATAGGATAGACCTCAGCAGAAGTAATCATACAGTGTGTAATCCATAAGTAGTACCTAAAGACCTCCTTTGCTCAAAACTTTTTCATTTTTCGAAGCGTCCTATTGTATAATAAAGTAAACAAAATATTAAAATTAATATATGATTGTAAATACAAATGTAAAAATAATGTTTCTGAATGGTTGTTAACTCTAGATTAAAATAATACAGAAAAAGCGCTGGAAATAATGGTATAGTAAAAACTATAAAGATAATTTCCGACAGTACTCTTAAACAGCATACTCGCATACGCACACACACACAGATATATTTCTCCATCTTAAATAATTTATCTGCAGTAATCATGTGAGGTTGCGGGCAGCAGCTGAATGCGTCAAGCTGAAGACAGGGCGCTATGGCGCTCTTTAGGGGAGGCCTATGTGCAGCAGTGGACTAATGTGGGCTGATGATGATGATGATGATGAATCATGTGAGAGGGGCCTGGTGTTCTAAAATACAGGGCTAGGCTTAGTTTAGACTCCAGATCTCCCACAGATTACATTCTGCTGTCTTCTAGTTTTTATAAAAAGTAACAAATTTTTAATAACTGTTTGTAACTTTTGTGGAGATTAAATAAAAAGTTTTTATTTATTTATTACTATTTATACGTATAGCACTAGCCATCCTCACCCTGCCGGCTTGAACGACTTGAATGCCTTTGACCCTGAGGCTTGCGTGATGGAAAGCAACGCTAGTGTCTAAGATGGCTTTTATTCACACGCGTTTGACCCGTAAGGTGTCGTAAGCCGTAAGTTTGTCCCCGTGTGGGGACACGGGGACAAACTTACGGCTTACGACACCCTCAGGATGGAATGCGGTGGTGACACCATGTATTCTTAATTCGTCACCACACAGACAGTCCTAACCTAATACCATTACATTGTAATGATAATGCAACTTGACACGCAGAATCAGCAAGTATCGGGTTAGATTACCAGCCGGTCTAGTTCTGCTTAAATGGACGGACGACATGTACTAACCGATTAATAAAGGCATAGGCCACGCAATTAATGAGTGATAAGGTCGGGACAAACCATAAATTACCCTGGCTAAATAAAAGTTGCCAACTTGAAAGTTCCAACAGCATTTGTACAATAGTCAAATGAACACTTTTTACGGATATATGGCGAGTATTTTACATTATTTACTCCATTAAAAAGCACCTCGTTTAGGAGAGCTCCAAGCTCTGAGGCGTGGAGGGTTCTCTGCTTACGGGAGGCTGTGACTGCCCCCCTCCCCCCGCGCTACGGCTGGGCGGCACCCTCCGAACGTAGCTCCACTCCAATGTAAGCAATAAACAAACAGTACATCTTAGATGTATGTACGAATAAATCTAGTTCACTTTAAATGTTATTTTTACACAAAATTACGCTTGCATCTTGCATACTAATCTTGAGCATCATAATTCAATGGTAAAAATAGTTCTTGTACGTAATATTTTTAAGAATTAGTTTAACACACATACGCGGCACACTTATATTAAATTTATTACTGTTTATTTTGAAGTTTTAGCACATTTTCCACATAATAATGGCGAGTTCACAGGATGCGAGTTCTAATGTGCAGTGAAACTCGGATGCATAATTGTATGGCTCTAAAATATAATACAAAGTAAAAACTTCCTAGCTCCATTAACTTTATGGTTCGGTTTCTAAATATACGTGATTGTTAGGGTTGCAACCATACTATATACTAAAGTATCCTACTTTATTTTGGAATTATAATTTATTTCTTTTGCATAGCCCTAAGAGAAGGAAAAGTTGATACAAACCCTGTGCCAACGCGTCTTGCCAGCGTGGCACAATAGGCTAATTTCCCTCCACGAATTTGGAGGAGGCCCGACCCAGTAGTGGGTCATTTACGGGCTGAAACGACGACTTTTGCATACCAATAAAGAATGTGAAAGTACTTAATTTCCGAACGAATTGTTTATTTATTTAAATTTCGATTGTCAACAGGCTTTGAAATATTTAAAGATGGCAAAAAAAATATTGCATTTGCTAAAAGCAGATTTAAAAAAAAGCATTACTCAGTAAAATACTATTTTTTTTCCTATCCAAACCATTTTGACGTAATCTCCAAGAGATTCAAAGACCCTAAAAACCCCTTTGTCTAAAAAGGATGGAAGCATTTGAGGCGGGTCTGGACAAGGCGACTTCGACCACAGGAACCGCATCACTGGCTGCGGAGTTCAACACCTTCAAAAGTTTTATGTTGGCGACTTTAAAATCTCTGCAGGACCAAATTAATCTGCTTGCTCTCGAGGCTGACAGGCAAGAAATGCGTACGAGGAGGAAGATACTCCTTGTTCATGGAGTCACTGAAGCCAACGCTGAGGACCCTGTCGCTGCCGTTGTGTCAATTGTAACAAAAAGGCTGGTCATCACGGATTTTTCTGCAAATGACATCAGTCGCTGCCACCGGATGGGTCGTATCCCTGGCTCGGATAAGCCAAGGCCAATAGTAGTGAAATTACATACACTAAACAGGCGTAATGATTTATGGTCCGCTAAAAAAGCGTTGAAGGGCTCTGGCATTACGCTGTCGGAGTTCTTGACGAAGCCGAGGCACGACATTTTCTTGCAGGCAAGGCAGCGGTTTGGTATTCATAAATGCTGGACCAGAGATGGTTCCGTGTTTGTATTGAGTCCGAATGGTACCCGTCTTAAAATCCAAAGCATTGTTGATCTTGACAATATCAGGGATCCCACTACAACACAAGTGAGTCCTGCTAGCACCGTTCCTGGGATGGCTAGGACTCGCCGGGCAGCGGCCGTCACCAAAAAGTGAAGTACATAATTACTAATTAGTTCCCTCTACTATTTAGACATAGATGATAAGGTGCGCGAATAAAGTATCGCACAAAATTCACTGTGCCGGCACAAGATTATTGTATACTGTATGGTGCAATCCTAGGTGCAATCATTTTCTGTCTTCGTCCTCGCTTGTAATCGTGATATTATTGATACTTAATTCTGCACTGGCGGAAAAGATGGACCTACCGGCGCTGCTATTATATTATAAAAAAACTCGAAAATGACGGGTAGGTGTGATTCAACACAGCCGTCAATACTGCGTTCGACTCAAGGTCACACCTAATGTGATTATTATCGCAATACTGTGGATAATGAATAAATGTGATCTTGGGGGTTGCCATGTGTTGGATTTTTTTTTTCCTATGTTTATTTTTTTTGTAGTTTTTAATTAGTTTCTTTTTTTCGTAATTTGTTTTTTTATTTTATTTTGTAGTTGTTAGAATTAGTTTCTTTTTATCGACCTTTCTTGTGTAGTTTTAGTCCATAGTAATAATTTTATATTCTTAAAGAATACGGTACAGTAGTGTAAGTAGTTTCATGTTTTTGTTCGCAATTTTTAATTTTTTATTTATTTTATGTAATGCATGCTTAGTTTTGTAAGGCTTTGGAAGTTTGCATTGAACCTTTTGTTGTCACTCCACGGCCGGGTATTAGTGTTGAATTGCTGGACATAGTAGTTAAGTCCAGTATATTTGTTTTCTGATATATAGATACAGATATTATATATTCATATTTATTTGTTTAAATGTTATAAATATTATTGTGAAGCATTATAATCATAATGGATCTAATTTGCAGCGACTTATTTATATCTTGCTCTTCGTCGGAGAGTGATGACAGTTTTACTAGCACCACACCTTCTCTTCGGGACTATCTTGAGTCTGAATTTAGTGGATTAGCCAACAACTTAAACGTCGTACATTTAAACGCTCAAAGCATACCTGCTCATTACCCTAGTCTTATGATGTCACTGAACGGCCTAAATATACACGTGATACTTGTATCTGAATCGTTTCTACAGCCCTGCCTTCCCTCTGCCGCTTATTCTCTCCCTGGCTTTCATTTAATTCGGAATGATCGCACGTGTAGTTCTTATGGTGGGGTCGCCATTTACCTTCGGGATAACATTCCTTATTCTTTTGTCAGTAAGTCACCTCAGCCTCCTGCGAATACAGCGGAGCACATTTTCATTGAAGTTAAGCTTCACCACAGTAAAGTACTTCTTGGCGTATACTATAGCCCTTCCCTCAGGAATAATTACTTCTCTTCATTTGAACAACTTCTTGAAGATTTATGTCCCTCTTATGATCATACTATTATCATGGGGGATTTCAACACTTGCTTACTGAAACAAGATTCTCGTGCTCAGCAGTTTAATAGACTTATTGATTCATGTAATTTACACATTTTACCACTATCTGCAACACATCATTCCCCTAATTGTTCTCCGTCACTTCTTGACCTTATATTAGTTTCCTCTACTGAACATGTCGCCAAACATGGACAGCATAGTGCTGATGCTTTCTCGTACCATGATTTAATATTTCTTTCGTACAAAATCCGTCCTCCTAAACTGAAATCTAAATTTCGCTTCCAGAGAAACTTTAGTGCGTTGGATGTAGATCTTCTTCGTAAAGATGCAGCGGACATTGATTGGGCTGTCGTCTTGCAGGCAGACACTGTATGTGATAAAGTGTTATATTTCAATAATCTACTGATTAACCTCTTCGACCATCATGCTCCTGTTCGACCAGTAAAATACAAGCATCTTCCGGCACCTTGGCTTACAGACGATCTCAAACGACTTATTAAAAAGAAAAATCAAGCCAAGGCGAAATTTAAGACCGACGCATCTGAAAAATACCGTAACCGATATGTTCGAGCCCGTAACCGCTGTAACACTGCTTGCAGAGATGCTCAGAGGCGAAATATACACCAAGCCGTGGAAATAGGTGACCCAGCGAGGCTTTGGAGATTTCTACGGAGCCTTGGTATTGGTAAAATGCGACAAGATAATACGTCGGATATAGATTTAGAGTCTCTTCTTGAGCATTTTTCTAATTCGTCGGCTCTAGATGGTACCGTCAAAGCTAATACCCTCAGATATCTTGCTTCACAAACTCTACCTAACTTTAGGTGCTTTGCCTTTTCTACTGTATCTACACAGGATGTTCAAAAAATCATTCTCTCCATATCCTCGAATGCCGTTGGTAGTGACGGTGCTAGTCGTAAGATGATCATACCTATCCTTGACATCCTCTGCCCAATAATCACCCACATCCTTAACTTTTCTCTCACTACTGGCGTTTTTCCAACTTGTTGGAAAGACGGTCTAGTTACCCCATTACCCAAAAAGTCCAATCCCGTGGCTTTCAATGATTATCGCCCTATAACTATCCTTCCTTTGCTGTCTAAGGTCCTTGAACGTATTGTTCAAGGGCAACTTAGTACTTTTGTCAATGTCAATACCATCCTTAACCCTTATCAATCCGGTTTCCGTCCAGGTCATAGTACGACTACCGCACTAGTACATTTATCTGACGATATTCGACAAGGTATGGAAAAGCAGCAGTTAACCGTTCTTACTCTTCTCGATTTTAGCAATGCTTTTAATACAGTCGATCATGACATTTTACTAGCTACGCTGCGTTCTCTCAATATTTCAGCCCCTGTGATCGACTGGCTCCGTTCATACTTGTCTGGTCGCCGACAACAGATTCGTATTGACGACAAAACTTCTTCTTGGTGTTCAATTTCAGCCGGCGTACCGCAAGGAGGGGTGCTATCTCCACTTTTATTTTCATTATTTATAAATTCCATCGTGGATGGTCTTACGTCCTCTTACCATCTTTATGCCGACGACTTACAAATTTATGCTCAAGCAGAGTTAGATTCATTGCCGCAAGCAATTTGTACCATTAACAAGGATCTCGAACATATCTGCAGCTGGAGTAATGCACATGGCCTAGCTGTTAATCGCAGCAAGACCCAGGTGATAATACTTGGTAGCCCATGGCTAACATCTCGAATTAGGCATGATCTTTTACCACCAGTAATTTTTAATGGTATCTGCATATCCTACCAACAGTCGGTGCGGAACTTGGGCGTTATATTTGATGAAACGTTAACCTGGAAGGACCATATTGCGGAAGTCAGTAAGAAAATTTTTTCGAGCGGTCGTTCACTAGGGAGACTGCGTAATTTCCTTCCCCAACGCACCAAAGTTTCGCTGGCACAAGCTCTATTGTTGCCGATTCTTGACTATGCGGATACTTGCTTCCTTGATTTAACCGCTGATTTGCTGGACAAATTAGAGCGACTACAAAATTATTGTATCAGATTTATTTTTGGCTTGCGTAAATTTGATCATATCTCTGAATATCGTTCAAGGTTGGGGTGGCTTCCGGTTCGCCATCGTAGGAATTATCACGTGTTATCATTGCTGTATTCTATCCTGTTTAATCCACTTGCTCCTACTTACCTTAAAAATCGATTTTCCTGTGTTTCTCCTTCTCAAACCCGTGAACTTCGGTCCTCACATACCCTCCGTCTTAATATTCCCCTCCAAACCTCCAGATTCGGTTCAAATTCTTTTATGGCACAGAGTGTACGGCTATGGAACTCGTTGCCAGAGTCTATAAGACGGGCTGGTAGCTTAGGCGTTTTCCAGGGTAAGGTAAAATCACACTTTCGGCATATACAGGTGCGGTAAATGTTGGCTTTTACATACTATCGTTTCTTATACATGTGGTTGCTGATTATTATGCTTTATTTATCTGTTACATATATGTATGTGTATATTTATGTATGTATATATTTTATTAAATGTATGTATTTTATTACATCGACTATTTATATGTATGTATTTTATTTATTGAGTATAGTAAGATTACTGTAAAATAGTTATGTACTTCATTGTTTTTTTTTATTTTCTCTGGCATCACTACCTTCTGTATTTTTAGTCTGTCTCACTTAAGGTTGCCTGGAAGAAATCGCTTTAGCGATAAGGCCGCCTAATTGCACATTGTATGTTTTTGTTGCTTTTATGTTTCTACTTTTGTAAATTTATGTGTAAAGAAGTGTAAATAAATAAATAAATAAAAAAACATTTTATACTTTATTTTGTTTAAAAAGTTGGCAACCCTAGTTCTCGTGTTGAGTACTGTAAACATTTACGACCTGCTCATCACATGGAATAGTGCAAATGACTAATGATGCCGGTTAATACTCATAAACATAATAAATAGACTTCAACTTAATAAAATAGCTGCACTTTGATTTTCTGCTTTGACGTCAGTGTGATGATACCTCATGGGTATCCATGGAGGCCGTTGGAGTCTGGCCGAGTTATGTGAGACTCCGGGGCGCTAACACCGACAGCGTCGTGTCGTCGTGAAGACAGTCGTCAGCGTGAAAGCTGGCAGCTGGTCTAACTATACAATTGTGGTCAATGGCCAGTGGTCCCACTGGATGAGTCGCGGAGGGGAGGAGGCTATCATTAAGAGTAAATGGTGGTTAACCAAATCAGTTAAGACATTGGGAAAAAGATATAGCATTAATAATTTAAATATGACTAGTGGCCCGCTTTTTGATTCGCACGGGTATTTAACAAAAAATATGTGGTAGTTAGACATATATCTTTATAATTACAGCATATGTGTTATTCTGATGTATAAGCTAAAGTACTGGTAGGCCTCCCACACGGTCGACCGACGTCCTGATTAAGGTCGCCGGAAAGCAGTGAATGCGGGCGCCCCAGGACCGGCCTTTGTGGAGATCCTTGGAGGAGGCCTATGTCCAGCCGTGGACGTCTTTTGGCTGAAATAATGATGATGATACGCTAAAAGAAATGAAAATTCATCAAAATCCATTTAGTAGTTTCACGGTAATGATATTATAGGACGACTAGCTGTGTACCCTGAGCGCGTTGCTACGCCACTAACTAAAATAAATTTGAAGGAAAGACATTACACAAAATTTATTTATTTTTGTTCAGAAATCTTCGCTAGCTCATGCACAACACTTTGCTGAAGATCATCACATGATCAAATGCTTAGTTTCCATACCATTTTATTTATAAGAAGATATGTCAATGTTATAATAATATTTTATAGGGCCTTGCATATTGTGGGCGCTCCATTACGAGCGTGCGCATTTGCATGATTCAGGTTTCGTAAATTTAGTTTTAGTGCAAATGTCATTTATGATATCTACTTTAGATTCTAGACTAATTTACGACTGTTGTTATTGTGTTTATTAGAATTGATTAGACAGATGGTAGCACACATAACAGTGTTTTATATAGCATTATATATAATAACTATTCAGTCATCATAGTAACATTAATATATCAATATTTGAGTTACCACCGTGACACAATATGCTAGTGATGTTCCATATGCCGCAACAGGTTTTTATTGTTATCTATAAAATAAATAAAATTTGATTGTCTGTTTGTAATATTAAAATAACTATTTTTAACTAAATAACTGTACATATACCAAAACAAATTTGTTTTTACATTGTTTGTCTGTGTATCTGTGTGTCTGGGCTAATCTCTGAAATGGCTGGATCGATTTTGAAGGGACTTTCACTGGCAGATAGCTGATATAACTAGGAGTAGCGTAGGCTACTTTTATTTCCACTGTCTTTGTCTAAGCCAGGGGCAGTTGCTCCGAGTTTAGGTGTCGTTTGTGTTCGTGAATTACATGTTTGTAAACTGTCCCCGCGATACACCTAGTGCATTGGGTAAACCGGTCGCAATCACCATCTCATCGCGACCGGGATACCACATACCCCGTCCCCGTTCCTCGGCTGGGGATGTATAAAAGGTTTCCCCCACTATGAAAAGAGGGTATCATCACTACATAGTATAAAACAAAGTCGCTGTCGTCTGTCCGTCCCTATGTATCTTTAAAACTACGCAACGGATTTTGAAGCGGTTTTTTTAATAGATAGAATGATTCAAAAGGAAGGTCCTTATGTATAATACATGCATAATTGCACCCGTGCGAAGCCGGGGCGGGTCGCTAGTCGTTTTATAAAAAAATAAATACGCTGAAATAATTTTATTACATCCTGAATGTATAACATTTCTATTCCAGCCTATACACATACATATCCGGAAGGTTGGCAAAAATCGATTCTGATCTAGTTACCCTTTACATTATTATAGGAAGTCAGCTACGACCAGAAAATGTTGTAGCCACTCGTCTGCATCAGTTCACATTAAATATGCCATTCTACGTGGCATTCTGCCAACTTCGTTTCCAAGAATTATAATTTCATCGGGTTGTTTGCACCTCTTCTTAGTAACTAGTCACGTAGTCAACCGCTTTTGAATTCACCATTGCGCTAATTTCATTTAACTCCTTACGAAAAAGGAGAGGTATACCTCTCTGTTCTAGAGCGTCTAGCTCTACTAGTGCTACTATTCAGCCCATAATGACCCACAGCCGAGTCGGGCCTCCTCCAATTACGTGGAGGGTAATTAGCCTACTGTGCCATGCTGGCTAGACGGGTTGGCACAGTTTTTCGTTTCAAGTTATCCTTCTCTTGGGGCCAGCTCTTCGGCCTTGTCATTTCCTTTCGTCGGCTCTTACGACACCCTCAGGCTGGAATGGGGTGGTGACAATATGTATTCTAAATCCGTCACCACACGGATAATTATATGTAATCTATGTCTTTAAATGTCTGTGGCACCACATCTTTTATACGGATGAACCGAATTTGATTATATCTTTGGCTTGAAAAGTGTTAAGCTGTGTAACTATGCCAGAAAGAGACAGCGTTATTACTCACCTACTCATATTGTAATATTTTTTTCTGTATGTAGTATGCTCAGTCTAATATCGGATCGAGTGGGCGAAGATGCAATACTATTCTTTTTAACACACGATTAAAAAAAGAAATGTTCAGGCCACACCTTACTTAGAGATGTGGACTTTATTTCAAGTGGTTTAAAGTCTACAATTTAGTGGCACGTCACCGTCGACCCACAAATCGGCTGGTACGGTTGAAGAAAATCACGGGTGCACGTAGTTTATGGTGTAATAATGTTAAGATCAAATAGATTTTAATGGAATATAGGCAACTGTGGGGTAAGGAACTGTGTACACAATTCTAGTAATACATATTATAAGTCTGAGAGTGATATTGAAAGAAGAGTGAATGCAGGAAACATGATGAATGGAGTTTTGCACTCCTTTAAAAACACTCGGAAGGTGTCTAACAAGGCTCGCCTGGCTGTGCATGAGGGAGTGTTGGTTCCGGCACTCATGTACGGAAGTGATAGTTGGGTATGGCAGAAGAAACATCAAATCATAATAAATGCAGTTGAGATGAGAGCGTTAAGAACTATGATAGGAGTGACAGGATAAGAAATAGTGAGTTAAAGAAACGTTGTGGTCTGAAAGAAGATGTAGTGACAAACATTGAGAAAGGTATGCTGAGATGGTTTCGCCATCTCAAGAGAGTGAATAAAGAACGATTGACGAAAACAGTATTTAAGGCGAGTGTGAATCAAAGTGTTGGAAGGGGAAGACCTAGGCGGACGTTTCAAGACCAAATCAGGGACGTCTTGGAAAAGGCCAGGTCAAGAGTACCCTCAAGTGAAGAGCATGTATGAAGGGAATAATGAAAGTGGACGAAGCGAAACAAGTATGTAAGGATCGTAGCAATTGGAAAGAAGTGCTCTCTGCCTACCCCTACGGGAAAGAGGCGTAATTATATGTATGTTCCTGTAGGGCTGAGTCAGCTGCAGACAGCGACTTAAACGCGTGAACAATGTACCAGAAAAATAAGAGATGACTGTCTTAGTGTAAGTTGGAGAACTTAGGGTTCTGTTATTGACATTTCAGGAGCCCATACTTCTTCATTTTTCCAAATATTTGAATATTTTTCGCGCAAAATACATAATAAATAAGTTATTGTAAACTCTGCGAACTGTACATTAACCTTAAATAACACGCGTGCGAAGTCGGTGTTATCAGCTAGTACCAACTAAGACTAAATAGCAGGAAACGGAATACAACACAATTTTTTTATTATTTCTTCTACTTTTCGGCCCATAAAATACCCACTGCTGAGTCGCGCCTCCTCGAACTAGATGGAGGGTTATTAGCCTACTGTGCCACGCTGGCCAGACGGGTTGGCACATGGTATCAAGTTTTTCTTCACTTGCGGCTAGGATTTCGGCCTTGTCGTTTCCTATTGTCGACTCGTACACGCTTAGAATGTCTTTATTTATTAATTATTTTTAAAATAAAAATACTAACTAACAAATCACTAAAATAATGGTTTTAAAAACATAAAATTTTGTGTTAGTTTATTTAACAATTTCCTCTCGCATTCCGTGAGGCATCCATAGTAAGTGGGTTAATTAACTGTTAAATTATGGAGTGTTGATTAAAGCATACGGTTTCAATCAGTTGTCACGGTTAATTTGACATTTATTACAGGTAACATACAACTTGCCGAGCAGTTTTCTTACAGTTGTGGCCGTCGTTTCAGCCACTACTGAGTTGGGCCTCTCCCTAATCCATGGAAGGGAATTGGCCTGGCAAAGGGTTTCGTATCAAGATTTCCTTCTCTTGTGGCTGGGTTATTTCCTTTTGTCGGCTCTTAAGACACTCTCAGGATGGAATGGGATTCTAAATCTGTAACCACACGAGCATTGGACGGTCGGAAGCCACTAGTCTCGTTCATATAACACAGTTGCTAACTGTACCGTCGGCCTACAATGCAATGACCGTTTTATTGTTTTATGATAGTTTCTAAGATTGATTGTATTTTTCTTTGGACAACCTACGGTACACCTACGTTAAACGCCAACGTAGAAACTTGCACTACAATAAAAACAACGATCTATTTTCAATAATACTAGCAGACGTGGCCACGCATTGCTGCGGTTAAAGTTTTTTAACTTTAATTTTTACTTTTAACATAGCGCCATCTATTGAATATATACTCAATACAGTCAACAGATGTCACCTGTTAGAATTGTTTGGAGGTAATATAATTTAACATATAATTGTGTCTGTCAAATAATAGACAAGTAATTTGCAATAAAATAATATTGCGTAAGCTATCCTATCTTTTAAGTTGGATGAAACTGCACACGGTGTGCTAGTTAGATTTCAGCTCTTACGACACCCCAGGATGGAATGGGGTGGTGACACTATGTATTCTAAATACGTCACCACACGGACATAAAAAGAAAGAGTGCGTTGAAAAAAAAACTGTTGCAAACAAATTTACAGCAAAACGATACGGTCGTTATACGTTATTGGCAAGAAATATTGGACGGTTATTGAAAAATAATGCGATACTTTTTAACCTTTTTTAAATTAATTTATTCAGTCGTGTTTTATTATATTGCTACTCGGTATTCGAGTTATGTTGTCACGCTAGACCAAACTTTTATTTTAAACGTAGTTTTACTGCTAATATTTACTGTCGCTAGGACTATTTTAGCATTATCTATCTTTTTGCTATTTATATTTTTGCATTTATTTTGCCTATGTCACGCTGTAAACTTACAAATTGTCAACATAATATTTAGAAAGAAAGAAAGAAAGAAAGAAAGAAAGAAATGTTTATTTGTCAGAATGTAGTAGGTTACAATAGGTGTTCTATGGTTTTTCAGGGTATCATACATTCTACCGAATTGGTGTACAAATATTAAGCTTAATTTATAATTATATTGTGCTATCTAATATTTAACAATGCAATTGTCATCGAGAAATTCTTTAGTCGAATAATAACATTTATTTAACAGAAATTCTAATAATTTCCTTCTGAATGACGTTATGTTAAGATTCTTTAGGTCATTTGGAAGTTTATTGTAAATTCTGATAGCCATACAGAATGAATTTTTACTATATAATGTAGTGCGTTGGCTTGGTACAGATAATTTATTGGGGAATCTACTATTTCTATTTGTTACATTAATATTTCTAATAAACAGATCTGGGTTTTTGTATACAAAGATGGAAATCTCATAAATATAGAGACAGGGCAGTGGTAGGATACGGTGTCTTTTAAATAATGGAACACAGCTGTCCAGGTAGTCAGCACCACACATTATGCGTATACACTTTTTCTGTGCTCTGAATGCTCTGATTAAATCCACTGAATTCCCCCATATGACTATTCCGTAGCGTAAAACTGAGGAAACATAACCGTGGTACGCACATAGTATAGCATTGGGAGTAGCTACTTGTCTTAGTCTGTTTAGAACATAAACATAACTATCCAGTTTAGAGCAGATCTTATCGATATGTAGTTTCCAGCTGCAATGTTTATCAATTACTAGACCAAGGAATTTAGTTGATTCTAGTTTTTCTATAGCTTTGCCTTTTTGGGTAATATTAAGAGAAATTTGGGTACTGTTATGAGTTTGAAAGTGTATTATATTCGTTTTATTTACATTTATATTTAAGTTGTTATTGTTTAGCCAAGTAGTTACGTTATATATAGTGTTGTTAATATCTGTTTCGTAGGTATTTTTATTGTGGGAGTGTATAAATAATGTAGTGTCATCAGCATATAAGATGCATTTGTAATTAGTTGAGTCTGGTAAGTCATTAATATACACTAGGAACAACAACGGTCCGAGTATACTACCTTGTGGTACGCCGTGTTCGTTTAACATGTATTCAGAACGATAAGATGTTTTGTGGTGACCAGCTACACTTGGAATTTCAACACATTGGTATCGTTCAGAGAGGTAACTCTCTATCCAATTGAGGGCATTGCCTCTAATGCCGTACTTGTCTATCTTATTTAAGAGTATCTTGTGTGACACAAAGTCAAACGCTTTGGACATATCAAGAAAGATAGCGACGATTGGAATTTTTTTATCTAGATACTCCGTTATTATTTTAACAAGATTGAAGCAGGCCAAGGTTGTGGAGTAGTTTTTTCTGAAACCAAATTGTTCGGATTTTAATATATTATGTTTTAAAAAGAAGCTATATAAATTACTGTATAATGATTTTTCAAATATTTTTGATATTATTGGAATTAAAGTTATTGGTCGGTAGTTACTCATTTCGGTTCTTTCGCCCTTTTTGTAAATTGGTTTAACAATAGAATATTTTAATCGTGATGGGAATTTACCATTAAAGTAAGATAGATTTATTACGTGGCTTAATGGACGAGATAAACTTTTAGCACATTTTTTAATTATTTTGGTGTCGATGTTATCGTATCCGGTAGAGTTAGTGCTATTGAGCGAATTTATTATTTTGTGTATTTCTAAATCATCAACTGGTTTTAAGAAGATTGTATTTGGGTTATTCGGAATATTTTTAAGAAATAGGTTATTAGTGTTAGTTGTATTAGGACTTTTTGTTAATTTAATGAAATAATTATTAAAACTCTTAGCTATATCTTCAGGTTTATGTAAATCTAGATTATTATTTTTTATGTGCTTTATATCTGTAGTATTAGTATCATAATTAAAATTAGTTTTTATTATTTTCCAAGCTGCTTTACAAGTATTTTTAGATTTAACTATGTATCTAGTATTTTGTATTTTATGAGCTTTAAGAGTACATTTTTTTAGAATAGTTTTATAGACGTTGTATTGCTTGAGATGAGAGTGTTTGTTTTCTGATGATTTGAGGTACTTTAAATAGAGCGTTCTTTTATTTTGGCACGATTTTCTTAAACCCTTAGTCATCCATTTAGTTTTGATAGGTTTATTGGCTATTTTGACATTTATGATAGGGAAGCATAGGTTGTAAAACAATGTTATAGTATCATGTAGAAGATTGAATGCTTCATCAACATCCATACACTCATAAACATCGCTGACATTTATATATTCGACCGCCTAAACTTCCGAACGCGACACAGCTGAGAAGAACTGACAAGAAAATCTTGGCTCTCGGGGGCTTGTAATTGTTTTCTTGCGGTCCTATTTCAATAACATAAATAAAGTATATTGACACTGAACAGTCGTGAATGTGGTAATAATAAGCTTTTTGAAGTGAAACCTTCTTTTGGCGCACCGCACACAGATATTTTCGTAGGCTGATCCGTCACGCTCTGAGGTGAAAGGCTCGATCGGGTGAACTCGGGACCGCCGAGTGTACCCGAGCGAGAAAGATACAGTCACCGCACACAGATTTTTAACCCCCGACGCAAAACGAGGGATGTTATAAGTTTGACGTGTCTGTCTGTCTGTCTGTGGCACCGTAGCTCGCGAACGGATGAAGCGATTTCAATACAGTTTTTTTTTGTATGACAGGTGAGTTACGGGCGAGTGTTCTTAGACATGATTGATGAAAATCGGTTGAGTCGTTTAAAAGTTATGGGGGGTGAAAGTGGGGAAGAATAACCGAAAGTCTGCAAATATAATCGAGTGGGGTCTCAAATGAAAGCGCATCACGTGCACATTACAAAGATCATAATAAGCGTGTACCTATAAAAAGCCAAAAATAAAAATTAAATTAAAAATTTAAATAAATCCCCGACACAATGACCTAAGTATCCTAAGCGTTGGGGGACCAGGGGTCAGGTAATAAATAGAAGCGGTCCTCCAACGCGATGTATTTTTTACTTTTTATAGGATACTTAGGTCATTGTGTCGGGGGTTTATTTAAATTTTTAATTTAATTTTTTGCCTTAGGTGAAAGGCACGATCGGGTGAACTCGGGATCACCGAGTAGCTAGAAAGAAACAGCTGCTCTTCGCTGTTCTGTCGCTGTGTTTAGTATATTCAATTCATACGTAATAATTGTCTTTATTAATTGAATAGTTATTATTCAAGTTACAACCAAACGCCTAGCACATTTTAGAAATAATCTTTTGTATACGCTACCGGAGCTGCCTTATCACGATACCAATACAAACAAGCAATACGATAAATTTTTTGAGTATTTTAAACGCGAGTTTGCGACCGTCTTTAAACCTAAGAGTGCTATGATATCTGACAAAGTCACTTTTAACGATTGGGCAACCCCCGGCATATACAAAAGTAGAAAACGTTTATTTGATTTGTACAGTCAAAAAAAATACAATCATAGTGTATCGTTTCTTGAATACGCTAAGATATATTCAAAAATATTTAAAAAGGTTTGTGCCTGCGCGAAGGCATTATTTCTAAAGACTAAACTGCAAAACTCCGATAATAAAATAAAAACTACATGGAATATAATAAATAACGAAACTGGTAAAACGAAAGTGCCGAAAAGTAATTTTTATTTAAAAATAGATGATCGATATGTCAAGTCAGACTCGGAAGTAGCGACAGAGTTCGAAAACTTTTTTACCAACATTCCTTTATTAACGACGAAAACTCTGGACGCATCTCCTAGTTTGGCTGAATCGATCTTAAAACAAAGTGTGGGTACATCGAACAATACATTTAGCTTCTTGCCTGTAACTCACAAAGATGTCACAACCGCCTTCAAAAGTTTAAAAATGAAGAAGACTTCCGATGTCTGGGGAATGTCTGTATATATTATTTCCTCAGTTATAGATGTCATAGCACCCGCTTTAGCAATAATTTTTAATAACTGTATTATGAATGGGGTGTTTCCTGACCAGTTGAAACTCAGTAAAGTTTTACCTTTGTTTAAGGCTGGTAGCACTGAAGATCTTTCTAACTTTCGACCTATATCTGTGTTGCCAGCCTTAAGTAAAATTTTTGAGAAATTAATTTTATTACAAATGATGCAATTCTTTAACAGCAATCATCTATTTCACGGCAAACAATTCGGGTTCACTAAAAACCTCTCAACCATAGATGCAGGCATTGAGTTGATGAAACATATATTCGGGGCCTGGGAACAGAAACAAGATGCTCTTGGTGTTTTTTGTGATCTGTCCAAGGCATTCGACTGCGTTCATCATGAGATTCTCGTCAGAAAACTCCACCATTACGGCGTAAAGGATAGAGCTCTTGCTTTGCTTAGTTCTTACCTGAGTAATAGAGTCCAGAGGGTTGAAGTCAATGGTAAGCGTTCCCAAGGCTCTCGAGTGACCATTGGCGTCCCTCAGGGCTCTATTCTCGGCCCATTTCTGTTCCTTGTATACATCAATGACTTACCATTCTATGTTCAAAATAGTCATGACATTGTTTTGTTCGCGGATGACACATCTTTATTATTTAAGATAAGTAGACAGCTAAAAGACTATGACGATGTGAACAATGCACTGTCCAAAGTTATGCATTGGTTCAACACTAATAATTTACTACTTAATAACAGTAAAACCAAGTGTTTGAAGTTCTCAATGCCTAATGTTAAACACTTAGCAACCAATGTGCAACTAAACGGAGATGAATTGGGATCTGTGGAATCCACTGTTTTCTTGGGTATCACTATAGACACAAAATTGCAGTGGAGACCTCACATCGATAGGCTGGCAAGCAAATTGAGCTCCGCAGCTTACGCCGTGAAAAAAATTAGACAGTTAAGTGACGTGGCTACGGCCAGAATAGTCTATTTTAGTTACTTTCATAGTATAATGTCCTATGGTATACTACTTTGGGGGTGTTCTGCAGATATAGACAGAATTTTTGTTCTCCAGAAACGAGCAATAAGAGCTATTTATAACCTGGCTCCCAGGACATCCCTCAAAGATAAGTTTAAGGAGATGGGTATTCTTACCGTAGCTGGTCAGTACATTTATGAAAATATATTGTATGTCCGAAAAAACATTGAGAAGTTTGATAAATTAAGTGACACTCACACTGTGAATACTAGGAATAAAAGTAATCTTGTTTTACATGCTACTCGTCTCCATAGAATAAGTAATTCATTTGTAGGTCAGTGTATTCGCTTCTACAATAAGGTCCCTACAAATTTGAGAGGACTTCCGATCCATAGATTCAAAAAGATAGCTAAATCTCAACTTTGTAAGAAAGGCTACTATAGCGTTACTGATTACCTGACTGACCCCGTAGCCTGGGATTAAGCTGCTCGAGCTCATGTTACCACATATAAAATAGAAAAATAATTATATATTTTTACTAGTTTGGATTCAAAGCGGCAAGCTTACTGGAAATGAATATTCGAATTTAACCTCATTTAATTTTGTGCGTCTATCCTGTGAGTTGTCATGCTCACCAAAATACTTTGAACAGTGGTAGCGACGTGTGACGGGTCGAACACTTCCCTTTGATATGGTTGAGGAGATCGATGGCTGCCACATGCGTTATGCTTGTGAACAGGTGCCGCTGTTTGGGGTTGGTCGACTCACTGGATTCATGACTTATAATTTCATTTTTAATTATTCTTTTTTTTATTATAAAATTCATATTTCAGTTGAGCGCCTTTCGGAACCAAACGAAACTAATTATAAGATAACGGTTATTGTAATATGGCGTTTAAAAAAAGAGACAAGCCCACCGAGTTTCTTCCGCCAGGTCTTCTCGGTTGGTGCCGCGTTCCGACCTGGTAGTAGTATTTTATAAGTGATGTATCCGATGACGATTGTGAACGCCATAATTGGTTTATACAATAAAGCATTTTTCTATTCTATTCTATTCTATTCTATTCTATTGGTACGAAATAAAAAATATTTTGTCAATTATTTAGTTTACATTGTGAGGTTAGTGTGTGTATGTGTGCTTCTGCCGGCACTCCCGTAGTGCAACCCGTTGTTGTTTTGTAAAGCTTTGTCTTGACAAGCTTTTAAAGGCATTTCTCTAACTTGTATGGGTAATTTGTTACAAAAGCGTAGGTATACCTTGAACCCTTTTTCTGTGGAAACGAGTACAATGTACACCTAGATTATTCTTGTTCCATGTGTTTATAGTACGTATATCACAGTTTTTTTCCATAATTATTTATATTTTTGGGTGCATTCATCAAATTTCCAAGGAAATATTCAACTGGTATAGTTAGAATACTTATTGCTTTTATCGCGTTGAAAATTTAAGAAAGCACACGAAGTCGCGCAGTGTAGCTAGTTAGAATATTTAAAAAAAACTAGACAGCAGGCGTCAGTGTGTCTAGCAATTAAGATTTGTTACTCAGAACCTTTCTATTTATAAGCACGCACAAAATAGACGCAGCCGTAGTTTCTTGTTAATGCGTGATAAGATAGAGATTTTTAGTGATGAAAATACATCGGATTTAATATAGTTCCTTTGTCAATACTACTATGCAGCCCATAGATGACCCACTGTTATTAGTACTCAGACCATAGATGACCCACTGTTGAGTAAGGCTTACTCCAGTTACATAGAGTGATTAGCCTACTGTGCCACGCTGGATATACGGGTTGGCCCAGAGGAGGAGGGCCTCCTCGTCTGCGGCGGCGTGGTTCTGCATCAGATCCCACAATGCCGCAACAGGACGCGAGTTGGAGCACCCCGGGGAGGTTTAGTGGGTAGGCCCCCACTATAGGGGAGAGTCCCACACTCCCCTCGCTGGCCATCCCCGTGGCCGGCGAGGAAGTCCATAAAGGATTTTACCCCGGGCGAAAAAAAAAAACAAAAAAGAAAAAAAAAGGGTTCGTTTCTAGTTTTCATTCTCTTGCGGCTATCGGCCGTGATATTTCCTTTAGTCGGCTCTTACGACACCCTTAGAGTTGAATGGGGTGGTGATTTTATGTATTCTACATCTGTCACCACAAGGACTGTACACTTATGTACGAACTAGCGAGCCGCCCCGGCTTCGCACGGTACAATTATGCATGTACATATAAACCTTCCTCTTGAATCACTCTATCTATTACTAAACCGCTTCAAAATCCGTTGCGTAGTTTTAAAGATTTAAGCATACATAGGGACGGACAGACGACAGGGACTTTGTTTTATACTAGGTAGTGATAAGCACTTTCAATTTAAAAGCTACGCTAACTAGCTTGTCTTTAGACTTTTTGGAATAGACCACGCATCTAACAAAAATTTGGAAATAAAATGATGACGCACTTTAGAAAAGTTTGTATCAAATGGGAAAACGAAATGTGGGACGTATTAGTGTATCGTAGTTTAGTGACGGATTTAGAATACATAGTGTCACCATCCCATTAATAAATAAATGAATAAATATCCTTGGACATTACACACAACGCCATCTCGTCCCAAGCTAAGCAACTTAATGCTTGTGTTATGGTAACGAGATGGATGATAAACTACTTATATACATTTTTTTTTAAATACATACATATTATAGATAGAAGTGACACCCAGACTCCGAGCCAGTGCCTCTGGTTTAGACAAAGACACTTGCCTGACCCCGGAATCGAACCGGGGACCCGTTGGTCCAAGGCGGCACATCTAACCACTGGACCAACGAGCATTATATCCTGAGTGTATCGTAAGGAAATGACAAGACCGAAAACCTAGCTGTAACACAAGGAACACTTTATGCGACACCCTGTGCCAAGCCGTCAGGCCAGCGTGTCACAGTAGGCTAATTACCCTATAAGCATTTGGAGGAGGCCCGACTCAGAGGTGGGAAATTTACGGGCTAAGCAGTAGTAGGTTCTAGGGGGGAGAACTATAAATGTTCAGTAGGGAACATGTGTTGTTGCTGATGTGATGATAGTATGTAATGTATGTATTCATTTAAAAGTATATCACTACATAGTTTAAAACAAAGTCGCTGTCGTCTGTCCGTCCCTATGTATGCTTAAATCTTTGAAACTACGCAACGGATTTTGAAGCGGTTTTTTTTAATAGATAGAGTGATTCAAGGGGCAGGTTTATATCTGTAATACATACATAATATTGTAGAGTAACACAGATAAATTTATTATTGCACCCGTTAAGCGCAGTGCTGGTAGGCCTCCCACACGGTGGACCGATGACCTGATTAAGGTCGCCGGATAACGATGGATGCGGGCGGCCCAGGACCGGCCTTTGTGGAAATCTTTAGGCTCCCCTATGGCCTATGTCCAGCAGTGGACGTCTTTTGGCTGAAATGATGATGATGATGATTGCACCCGTGCAAAGCCGGGGCGGGTCGCTAGTAAACATATAAAAGTAAAGCAACATTATTCATTGAATTAAATATTTCCAAAATGTTATTCATCAAAAATGATATTGGTGATGGATGTAATGACTAAATCGTGAAAAAAATGAATCTAAAACTGGACTAGTTTGACACATAAAAGTTGGAGAGATGCCAAAACCATAAGAGCGATCGATTGAGAATGAAAATAGACAAGTGATTATAATGTTGGAGACTTTAGGGCGAGTGCACACTGTGCATTTTAAACGGGCGATGACGCAACGACGGACTATTGACTCGCTCTAATGCGTTCTAAACGAAATTCAAATGCAGAAAATTCGCACAAGGTTTAACATGTTGTGAACGCAAGTAGGTAAAAATTGGGGTTTCCAGATCAGATAAGATCTGAAAACCCCAATTTTCAATAAATGTGTATTCAAATATACGAAATCTTGTTTTTGTAATAATGACCTACTATTTGAATATACTATTTATTGCATACTCATTCAATAGATTGTGATCTGTGTGATTGGTCATAGTTTTCAATCAATGTGTATTCAAATATCATAGTTTTCAATCAATGTGTATTCAAATATACGAAATCTTGTTTGTCTTAATGGCCTACTATTAGATACTATTAGACAGATCAGACAAGATCTGAAAACCCCAATTTTCAATAAACACCTAATTTACATCATAGTATTCAAATACCTACTATTATAATAAACCGTTCATTGAATTAAAAAACACCTATTCAAATAGATTCTTATCTGCATTACATTCAAATTGAATAATGATCAAAGGTAAAACTATGTGATTGGTCTTAGAATGTCACAAGGTTTAATTCTGATAATTGAATGCGCTCACACATTCTCCGATGTTATCTTATATCGGATTTTTGATATACTTACGTCATTGCGTTCTTCTATCTCACGAAGCGATGTATGTGCATTATTCGATGCGACTTTCAACCTTACTCTCATAAACTTTAAAACCACATGTCATCGCTTCGTGACGTAAAATAACAATTAGATGAGAGTATGTAAGTGAAAGGTTAAATAAAAATACTTTATCATTTATTAAGTACTATGATTTATTTTACGACATATTATTCGATACCTTTACAGCAATTTCTTTAACCGATTTATAAATGTCATCCATAAATATGTTTTTAACTACATGCTGCACGCACAATTCAGCATCACAATTACATAGCGAACTTATGATATCAGGGTAACTTTCCACATCATAAACTTCGATCCTGATCACTTTAGCACCACGCGTTAGTTTTTTTATACAGGTGAATGCAGCTGTTGAACTTCTCTTGAGCTGTTTGCTGCTGGGACCCTCCAGATTCAATTGTTTTTCATTTTTCTGTCCTACTACAGTATTCATAGGAATGAAGTTGAAGTAGTCGTTTTCGGAGTCCTGAAAAAAAAAAACAGAATGCAATTAGTCATGTTGAACTAAGTGTATACTTACATACGTTTTTATTCAAAAACTCTAATGTCAAGGGCTTATAATTATGTTATATTTTAATTGATAGATAAAATACTGTTAAAGAAAATATTACCACTTACCGACATTACGCGATGATATCCCCCGTTTTTAGCCAGTCAGGACTCAGCAAGGGTACAAATTGAAATGATTGATTTAATATATTTTTTTCAATTTATATAATAATCGATTTTTTATCTATAGAGTTCAAAATCGTACAATTTTGTTAGATTTCGATAAGTACTCCGACAGTAGGACAAAAATGGCATGGTGAAATTGAAACCTCAAGACATCACGGCGCCAAACATTTTATTGTTTACTATAAATCTATATTGATAAAACAAACACTTACTGTACGTTTGTTCACTGTAATTTTTTCATACATTTTTATTGAGAAGATCAATATCATAATGGCATGCGAAACCATCGCATGTAAGTAGTACGTCTAATTTGCAACGTAAGTTCTAATTCTATTTAAGGAGATGGATCAAAACAATAATATTGTATTGCAATATCGACATACTATTATTACTCCGGGTTCTTATTAGTGTACACTTTAGGTATCATAATTTAAGGTTGAGATTTATACATTTGGTTATGATTGCAAAGCATTTGTCGCGTGAAGAAGTCCTGACTCAGGATTTTAGGTTAACGCATGCATTACATATATGGAAAAAGCTCACGTCGGCAATCCCGGCTATATAAATATTGGACGGTGATTTAGGGGACATCACTTCAGCTACCAGAAGCTCCAGATAAACATCAAGTACCTACCTACTTACCAAGAATCAACCTACTCTACGAAAAATGTAAGTATTCCAAGTTCTTTAATAATACATAAATTAATAGACCTGCTCTTGTATTTATATTTTATAGTTTTATCTAGCGTGTTATAGTATCATGGTTTAATAGAGTAATGTTTCTGTGATAGTTATGTTTCAGTATTCTAAAAAGATGTACTTATTTCAATATTAGATGAACATAGATAGATAGATACATAGACAATAATAAAATAATAATAATAAATTAGAGTAGTGTACCTATCTGTGACATTTCAATGTGGTATGTACGCTTGAATAATGATTTGATTGTATTAATATGTTTCACTCTATTTCAGGTCGCACGAAAACGCCGAGACCCTTTTTCCCTCTGACGTCGACGAGGAACCTCAGGTTCAAAAAAAGAAGCACGACGGGCGAAAAAGGAAGCACGCATCGTCACGTACGTCTTCACCATCGAGAGCAAGTCCGGTGCCCCTACGAAAAATGTAAGTATTCCAAGTTCTTTAATAAAACATAAATTAATAGACCTGCTCTTGTATTTATATTTTATAGTTTTATCTAGCGTGTTATAGTATCGTGGTTTAATAGAGTAATGTTTCTGTGATAGTAATGCGTCGTCGACGAAACCGTCTGTGTCGTCCCATCCATCGGCTTCAAAGAAGCTGCATATCAAACCCATTCCCCCGAGGAAGTGCACGGCATACGATCTGTTTGGAGACGATAGCGAGGACGACGAGAAAGAGCCCCCTGCAGTTACTGGTAAAACACCATTAGCTTCATATATATCACGACGTCTTGCAAATGGTCATTCGCGCCAAACCTTTGAAAAAAAGCCGGGAACGCACTATATTGATTTAAAAATATACCGGTGCGATGAAATAGAAAAAGTTCAGCCAATGAATAGATGGCGCCAAGCAATTGTCACGCTTAAAAATCAAACTTTTGACAATACAGATGCTTGGCAACATTTGTCTAATTTTATTATAGCTACACGAAAAGAGTACGTTAAGTGCCCACCAACATTTATTAGTAACTACTATTAAAATAGTAGGTACTGTATTAAACAAGTACTATAATTCAGTAGTACCTACTATATTACTTAGTGGACTATTATTAAGCTAATCTTGTATTCATTTATTCAAATATTAGGTATTATTATCTTTATATTTCAAGTTTATACTATTGCTATACCTACTAGCTTAGTTTATAAATGTTTTTTTTATTTTTGTAATCTACATTATGAATAAATATGTAGATGTAAATCTACTATTATGTTATATACCTTAGGCGGTACTTAGTTATTACATAGGCATATAAATAAATCATGTAATCAGTTATAGAAATTAAGTTGTATAATCATTTATCATATTACATTTGATTTAATGCTCATGGTTTTTTTCCTTTCTTTATTACAGTTTCAACTAGATCCGGAATCAGAACAAATAACAACGATATAATAATATGTCAAAAATGTCACATTGAAGTACCTAAAATTGAATATCAGTATCATTTAAGAACGAATTTGCATAAATCTAATTGCATACTAAAAACTGAAATTGAAAATATCGATATAATAGCCACGGCTTTTAAAAAGAGAATAATAAGTTT
Source organism: Clostera curtula (assembly GCA_905475355.2). NCBI lineage: Eukaryota > Metazoa > Arthropoda > Insecta > Lepidoptera > Notodontidae > Clostera > Clostera curtula. The sequence continues at coordinate 10,781,890 of FR997816.1, read as the reverse complement.
CAAACTGAATCCATTAATGGAATACCTAACACCTGAGGAATTCCTAATGGATAATCGACTTAAGGTTATAAAACTAATTAATGATTGTTTGATAAAACATAATTGTGTTAAATTAAACTTTGAACTTTTTGCTTATTTCATTCTACCAACATCTGATGAGCAACAGCTTAAATCATTTAACACAAAATATGAAATCGTATATAATAATAATACAGATATGAATGAATTATATTTGAAAACAATAAATACATTTGACAGAAAGCTCTCAGAGTTCCAACATTGTGGATCTGGCTGGACTTGTTTCTCTATAAGTCATCTAGAAATTAACATTAACAAATACTCTCCTTTGAAAGGCGGCACCTATATAGATTTGCCACAAGTAATAAAAAAAACTAAAAGTTGTTTAAATATTAAAAACAGCGATAACAACTGCTTTTTATGGAGTATTGTCGCAGCATTATATCCCTGCCAAATGAATGTTTGCAGAACAAGTTCATATCCGCATTTTTCAAAAGTTTTAAATACAGATGGGCTATCATTTCCCCCATCATACAAAGATGTTAAAATATTTGAAAATTTAAATCCCCACATAAGTATTAATATATATGGATTAGATAACAAAAACATGGTCACTGGACCTTTATATGTGGCAAGTTTAAGAAAAAGTCAGCACATCAATTTATTGTACTTTGAACAGAAAGGTAACGGGCATTATTGCTTAATAAAAAATCTATTGAGATTAATCAAACGTCAGATAAGTAAACATAAAGGTAAAATGTACCTATGTGAGACATGCTTACAAGTTTTCACGAGTGAAACGAAATATAATGACCATAATAAATGTCCTAAGGTTTTGACTGTTTTACCTGAAAAAAATAGTATTCTTCAATTTAAGAACTTCGAAAGACGACAAAAGATTAATTTCGTTATATACGCCGATTTTGAAAGTCTTTTACTGAACTGCAACATAAATGTAACTGAGAATACTCGTACCTATAAGGTTCACGAACCTTCATGTTTTGGTTACTATATTTGTTGTTCACACAATACAGATCTGAATAAGTTTGTTACTTATAGAGGAGCTGATTGTGTAGAAGTATTTATAAAATATTTAATAAGAGATTTGGAGTACATTCACAGTATCTTATTAAATAAAATACCTATGGCACCTTTAACTAAGGACCAAGAAAACGATTACAAAAATGCCACTACATGTCATATCTGTAATTATTTGCTCTTTGACGATAAAGTAATGGATCATGATCACATTACATCACAATACCGAGGCGCAGCACACTCTCATTGTAATTTAATGTTAAGAGTTTGTCCATTTGTGCCTGTTATTTTTCATAACCTATCTGGCTATGACTCTCACCTATTTATAAAAGAACTATCGAAGTATGAAGGTGCTTTTAAAATTATACCAAAAACCAAAGAAAGGTATATGTCATTCACAAAAGTACTTCATACTAAGAATACATTAAAATCAAAGCCTATTCAAGTTAAGTTCATAGATTCTTATCAATTTCTTCATTCAAGTTTAAGCACATTAGTAAATAACTTGAATGAACCTGACTTTGTTAATTTATTAAAAGAATTTCCAACTATTAGTAATAATCAGTTAAAGTTGTTACGACAAAAAGGAATTTATCCCTATGATTATATGGACGCATACTCAAAATATTACGAGACTCAACTTCCATCGAAAGTTTGTTTCTATAACAGTTTGAATTGTCAGCATATAAGCGATGATGAATACGTACACGCTCAATCTATTTGGCAGTCATTTAATATTAAAACACTTGGAGAATATACAGATTTATATTTAAAGACCGACGTATTACTTCTTGCTGACGTATTCGAAAAATTTAGACAGACTTGTCTGGATCATTATCAACTTGATCCAGCGTATTACATTACTGCACCTAGTTTAAGCTGGGATGCGATGCTTCTGTACACAGGCGTTAAATTAGAGTTAATTCATAGTTTAGAAATGTATGAATTTTTGGAAAAGGGAATACGTGGAGGCTTGGCACAATGTTCTCTTCGCCATGCTCAAGCGAATAATAAATATTTACCAAATTACGATGCTTCTCAAAAATCAACATATTTGATTTATCTTGACTGTAACAATTTATATGGTTACGCAATGACAAAGAAAATGCCTATTTCAGATTTCCGTTTTATGACAATCGATGAGATTAAAACAGTAAATGTGTTATCAATACCAGATGATTCTGAATATGGGTTTATTTTAGAAGTTGATTTACTATATCCTGAGAGTTTACATAATACTCATAGTGATTTACCTTTTGCGCCCGAGAGGTTCACACCTCCTGGAGGCAAAACACCTAAATTAATTGCTAATTTATACGACAAATTCAACTATGTCATACATTACATTCATTTAAAGGCATGTTTATTAAATGGACTAATTTTGAAAAAAATTCACCGTATTTTAATATTTAGACAAGAAAATTATTTACAAAAATATATTGACTTGAATACTACTTTACGTCAAGCTTCAACAAACGTATTTGAAAAAGACTTTTTCAAACTACTTAATAATGCTATATTTGGAAAAACTATTGAAAATAGACGCAAACAGGTTAACGTCAAATTAGTTACCATGTGGGATGATTACAATAATAAAACTAACAAGCACCACGGTGCTGAAAAATTAATTGCAAAACCAAATCTGAAAAGTATTGCTATCTTTTCTGAAAGTTTTGTTGCTATTCAATTAACTCCTGAAAAAATAATTTTAGATCGCCCTATTTACATTGGGTTTACAGTTCTAGAATTAGCAAAGGAACATTTGTATAAATTTCACTATAACTTTATTAAAAATAAATATAATACTCGCGCAAGACTGTGTTATACAGACACAGACAGCCTTCTTTATTTTATAAATACAGGGGATGTTTATGAAGACATCAAAAATGATATCGCAAATTTTGATACAAGTAATTTCCAGGCTGATAGTTGTTACAGCATGCCAAGAGTAAATACTAAAATTCCAGGACTGTTTAAAGATGAACTCGGGGGTGACATCATAAGTGAATTTGTAGGACTGAGAGCCAAACTATATTGTATAATCAGTTCAAAAACTCGCATCGCAAAAGCAAAAGGTATATCTAAAGCTGTTACTAATCGATTGAAATTATCTCACTATAGTAAAGCTTTAACAAATAATGTCAATTTTAAATGTAAAATGAATATAATTAAATCACTTAAGCATGTACTGTACTCGCAAGAAATTCATAAAGTAGTTTTAAATAGAAATGATGATAAGAGACAAATACAAACGAACTTTATTGAAACTTTACCTTGGGGTCATTGTGAAACTTTATTCTAAGAACTTATTTATAAAATTAAATACAAATCTGTTTATGTGAATAAATTGTCATATTATTATTATTATTATGTTTGTTTATAATTCGTATTAGTAAGTAGTATAGCAGTATATATTAGTAAGTAGGTATAGCATATACATGTTTAATTTAGTGAGTGGTAATGTTGATTTTCGTATTGAAATATGTAATATCTGAATAAAAAATGTATAACTGATGTATGATTTTTATTTTTGCTATGACCTTCATTCTATTAATCTATAACATCACTAATCACGAATATAAATACTTTACTAACTTATTTATTTATTTACAGCAGGTTTAAACATAAAATGGATGCACTATGTAGGTATTCTGAATATTACCTACGTTCGCTTTACATTTGACGAGACAACTTTATATCTCAATCATTTGTTTTTATTATATTTAGGCTTTATATATCTATGTATGCGTAAAATTGAATTAATAGTCAAAATGAAGTTGATCAAACAACACACATCACTTAATGTTAATCATATAAATCTTGGTGACTCCGATAACCACATTAGGCATAGCGTTCTGTTACCAAATACGATTCGTTGTATTATATGTGGTCCATCGAATTGTGGAAAAACAAACGTAGTTCTTAGTTTATTATTGCATGAGAATGGTCTTAAATTTCAAAATCTTTATCTTTACTCGAAAACTAACTTTCAACGAAAATACAGGTTCTTACGAGAAGTTATAAAGAGGGTGCATCAGGTTAAGTTTCATGAATTTAATGATAATAAAGAAGTCATAGCCCCAGATGAAGCACTACCTAATTCTGTATTTATTTTCGATGATGTTGCATGTGAAAATCAAATAAACATTCGTAATTACTTTTCTATGGGTAGACATAAACAAATCGAATGCTTTTATTTATGTCAAACATACTCTAAAATTCCGAAACAGCTGCTGCGTGATAATGCTAACTTTCTTATAATATTTAAACAAGACGATGTGAACTTGAAACATATTTATGAAGAGCATGTTAGTTCTGATATGTCCTGGAATCAATTCAAGAACCTTTGTAATAAAGCTTGGAGAGAGCCATATAACTTTGTTAGTATTTGCAAAGATTCTTCATTAAACAATGGAAGGTACAGACAGAATTTAGATAGTTTTTTTAAATTTTGATCTAAAAATGTATACCTATATATAAATCAATAACGTATAAATCTGATTTAGTATTATATCTTCTTTAGCTGAGTACACTTGTAACAGTACAATATGGAAAAGAATATTAAAATAGAATTAATGAAGTCTGTAGACTCCATAAAGAATAAAATAAAACAAATGAAAAACCAGGAACACTCAATGAACTTGTCACTTGATAAATTATTAAAACCTGTCACAGATCCCCTTAAAACCCTAGTTGATTCGAATAAGACAATAGCGAAAATACAAACTAATGAAAATACACACTCTAATTTTGAAGACATGGAATTGGATGACATTAATACTAGTTCATCTACAAAGTTCGAAGAATGTTACGAACCAGAACCGAATTCTGTACAGATCGTTAAAAAGTCTCCCCAGACGGAATTACTGGATGATTTAGAAATATCATTAGAGGGTCGTGATATACATGATATTTATGATGGTGTAAATATACCATTTGGAATAAGGAGTGCAAACAAAAAATTACTAATGGGTAATTCAAACGTTTCATTTTCTAAAATAGATAGTGTGAATGATGATAATGTCATTTTAATTAAAATTGGGGACAAAAGCTACAATTTAACCCCAGGTTTAAAAGAACTTTTACTTCGAAGAAAACCTGATTTGAAACTAATATCGAGCAAAGATAAACTTGTCTATAAAGATATGTTGCATTATACAAATGCCCATAAGAAAAATTTCAATCCTAATGGGCAAATAAGAGGCGATAAAGGTATAAAATATCGTGAAATAATCAAACCATTGTTTTCTGAAGCGTTAAACAATAATATTGTCACTAAATTTGGAAGAAGCTTACCAACACTAAAGAAATACAAAAATAACACTGACTTGGTATATTGGGACGATCCTAACGAACTGGTTGACAGATTGAAACTATTGATTGCTTCCCGAGATGCCGGTAATTCAAACCATGATAATGAAATTTTATCAATAATCGAAGAATTAAAAGAAGCTAGCATAATTAAATAATAAATAGTCATAATAATATGCTTTTTATTCAGTATTATAGCTGAATTCAAGACAAATATACTAAATTGTGAATATGAGTAAAGCTGACGTGGTAAACGAAATTCATAAAAATGCGAGGGTGAACTATCCACGAAGACGTGTTATCATGAAAGATATAGATGACTTGTGGCAAGCAGACTTAATTGATATGCAATCAATTTCAAAAGAAAATAAAAGTTACAGATATATTCTTGCCGTCATTGATACATTTTCGAAATATGCTTGGGCCTTTCCTATGAGAAGTAAAACCAAAGAAGATGTGTGTAAGACTTTCAAAACTTTGTTGGACAAAGGGCGTGTTCCTAAAAATCTGCAAACTGATAATGGAGCAGAATTTTATAATAACAAATTTCAGAAGCTTATGAAATCGTATCATATTAACCATTATTCAACTTTCTCAACTAAAAAGGCTTCAATAGTTGAACGATTTATCAGAACATTGAAATCTAAAGTTTATAAGGAATTTAGTTTAAAAGGCAATTACAATTGGGTAAATAATACCCTCAATGATGTTATTTACAAATACAATCACACTCACCATCGCACTATTAATGAAATCCCTGCTAATGTGGACAATATTAATAAAAAACTGATATTAGAAAGGTATTTAAAATTGCAAAAAAATGATAATTTAAAAAGTAAGTACAAAGAAGGTGATTATGTGCGTATCAGCAAATACAAAGGAACATTTGAAAAAGGTTATACTCCCAACTGGTCAACAGAAATATTTAAAATTCGTAAAATACAAAATACAACTCCTATAACTTACTTAATCGAAGATACTATCAGAGGTCAACCTATTTTAGGTGCATTTTATACACAAGAACTTCAAAAAACAAAACATCCCAATGTATATCTAGTCGAGAAAGTTCTTAGAAGAAAAGGTAACAGGGTTTTAGTAAAATGGTTAGGTTTATCTTCAGCTGAAAGCAGTTGGATTGATAAATCGAATGTAATATTATAAATAAAATAACATTAACAACAAACTCGAATCACATAACTATTTATTAAAGTATTCAAACCGGAATCATCAGTCTTATAATGTGTTTTGGAGAGAGTAGTCTTCTTAATTGGCTTATTAATAATTTACCATTTGAATTACATTTACCAGGATATAATTACTGTGGCCCTGGTACTAAATTAATAAAAAGACTTACACAAGGAGATAACGGTGTAAATAAGTTGGACGAATATTGCAAAGATCACGATATTGCATATCACAAGTCATCAAACTTAAAGGATCGACATAAAGCTGATTTAATTTTGTTAAAAATGGCGAAAGAGCGAGCGGTTGCTTCCGATGCTAGTATAGGCGAAAAAGTCGCGGCACGTTTAGTAAGTAAGGCTATGTCAACAAAAATTAAAACTGGGTCTGGTTTGAGAAAAAAGCCTTCTCCAAAAGTTACATCTGGAAAAGGATTAAAAAGTAAATTAAAAACTGTTATTACAAAAGCAAAAAGACATATAAAAAAATTAAAACCTAAGAGCAAGAAAATGGCTATAGAATTAGCTATTGCCGCTGCCAGGGAATTAGCTGATGACTCATCGATTAAGCTTCCTCGTATTATTCCTATTCCAAAAACTGGGGGAGTATTACCTTTGATTCCTATTTTTGCGGGATTATCAGCGGCGGGAGCTTTAGCAGGCGGTGCAGCTGGTATTGCTAAAACCATAAATGAATTCAAAATGGCTAAAAAGCTGTATGAAGAATCGAAGAGACACAATGAAAAAATGGAAGCTCTATGTATTGGGAAAGGACTACACCTTAAACCACATAAAGGCGGTCTTGGAATTTTCGTATCAAAAGAAAAAAACTAAGATATCGGCTACCCAAACGGGCCTTAACTAACTTTGACATTTTAAAGTACGGGAATAGAATTCCTTATTTTAGAGGTGTCTTTATGAGAGATGAGCTCCCTAAATGTCCTTATAAAAAAGAATGTGGAGTTATTAATTTAGATAGTTCTAAAAATCCTGGTTCTCATTGGGTAGCCTATGCAAAATATAATGATTATGTTGAGTATTTTGACAGTTATGGAAATCTTAAACCTCCAAAGGAATTTATAAAATATGTAGGTTCTAATATTCAATATAATTATGAAAATATACAACGTGATCACCCCTTCAATTGTGGACATCTATGTTTAAATTTCTTAAAGAATTTTTGGTATAATCAAGAAATAAAATAAACAGGATCATTTAAAAGAGTTCAGTATGCAAGCATGCCTACTACGGTTACCATCTCTGGAAATAAATCAGAACTGGTCTCGTATTTTCAACCACCTCTTCATTTATCTGATCAATACGAGTGCGGTTTACTATACTTTTCAGTATTAAAAAAAAGACCGAATGTGCCAGTTAATAGCAGCAGTTTAGCAGCTGTAATCAGAATCGAATGTGATCTTGTGCACGGTTCATATTACAACGGATTACCGACTCATTTTATTCACGAATTCATATCTGATACTGCTCCAAGTCACGGGTACACAGAAATACCCCAGAACGTTATTTACTTCCCAGTAAACAAAAACATAATTTCATCTATATCTGTCAGGATTGTAGATCAGTTTGGTTACTGTATTGACTTTGGTGAAGAACATATTCAATTACGTCTTCATTTAAGAAAAGCAAAATGATTGTGTATGATAAAAACCCTACAGTGAAAATAAAACGTCCTATTCCGTCAACAACCGTTAAGGTGCACAGACGTAAGAAAAACGTGATGAAATTGACTAAATCAAATAAAGATTTTCTTAAAGCTTTAGGGTTTAAAGTATGAGTATACTACAGATTACTGATTTACCACACTTTGATAGTTCAATCGAAAGTTATGAAGTCCATTCATACAATCCCTACAATAACAGCTTTAGAGAAAACGATGAAATCAGAATCCCCATCCACCAGCAAGACATATATGTACTACCATCAGCCAGTTCAATCTACATCGAAGGTCAGGCAAAGCTGTTCGGCAAGGATGGGCATCCAATCAAGAAAACTGTTACGTTCACTAATAACCCTGTTATGCATTTGTTTCAAGACATCAGATACGAAATGAATGGAATTGAAATAGATCGTATAAAAAATTCCGGAATAACATCAACAATAAAGTCATACATCTCATTAAATGAAGCAGAAAGTAAAGTTGCTGCATTATGGGGTTGGAATTTAAACGGGTTCGAAAGTTATGGGCATTTTAGCGTTGTGGTACCTTTAAATAAGATTTTAGGGTTTGCAGAGGATTACAATAAAATTGTGATAAATTGTAAACACAAACTTATATTGAATAGGAGTAATTCTAACTTGAATAGTATTATTCTTACTGATGAAGTCGTTCAGCTTCAAATAGATATACAAAGGGTTCAGTGGAGAGTACCACATGTAAAAGTTTCAGATAGAGAACGTTTAACACTTTTAAAGCATTTAGAAAGAGATAAACCTATTCAGATGGCATTTAGAAATTGGGATTTATATGAGTATCCTTTACTACCTAAAACCACAAAGCATTCTTGGTCAGTAAAAACTGCTTCTCAATTAGAAAAGCCCCGGTATGTAATTTTTTGCTTGCAGACTAATAGAAAAAGTAATAAATCGAAAGACAGCTCAGTATTTGATCATTGCGATGTGACAAACGTAACGCTATTTTTGAATTCTCAATATTACCCTTATGAGCCTTTAGGCTTAAAGTTTTCTGAAAACAAGTACAGTATATTATATGAAATGTATGTGAAATTTCGTCAGTCGTATTATAACAGCCCTGTCGATCCCTTGCTTGATCTGAAAGATTTTAAAGAAAAAGCACCACTTTTTATCATAGATTGTTCAAGGCAAAATGACTGTTTAAAAACAGGCCCGGTAGACGTAAGGTTGGAATTTGAATGTTCAACATTGATACCAGATAACACAACTGCTTATTGTTTAATTATTAACGATCGACTTGTGGAATACAAACCGTTAAGTAACATTGTGCGCAGGCTAACATGACTGCAATTGTAGATGTTCAAGGTTTCAAATCAGAAGCTAACGAATTTATAGTAAAGGAAATTGCGATATTATGCGATAAAAAAATACAGGTATTTTTAATAAAACCTCCATTCCCATTTTACGACTTGACTAAACAAGAACGGCGACAAGTAAGTTGGATTGAGCGCAATAGAAAGATATACTGGAAGGAAGGAATTGTGCCCTACTCAAATTATCAGAATTTGGTCTTAAATATTTTAAGAGATAAATGTGTTTATGTCAAAGGTTCAGAAAAAGTGTCATGGTTAAGGAAAATTGTAAATAGTGCTAATGTTAATAACTTAGAAGATAAAGGTTGTCCTAGTTTATTAAACTTATATAAACAATATGAAAACTCTCATGATGTGTATAGTTGTATTTATCATGATTCAGTATGTGCCTTGAAAAACGTTCTCTGTTTAAATAAATGGTGTATAAACAATGTAGTATAAACACTCTAAGTAACTAATAAATTTTTGAAATAAATATTTTCTTGTTTTATTCATTAAAAGGTTGATTATATGTATAGTAATTCCCACAGATTTCGCAATAACATTTCGCAAGAAACAGATCATATCAGGCTGGAATATTACTCAAAATTAAAATGTAATGACTACTTACCCACAGAAAACAGATCAGATCAGGTTAGAACATTATTCCATACATAAAATATAATAACTTTAAGTACCTCGGAAACAGATCTGATTAGGTCCGATTATTTTGCACCAGTTCTCAAATAGATACATGATCACAACAACACCTCTATGACCAATCACACAGATCACAATCTATTGAATGAATATGCAATAAATAGTATATTCAAATAGTAGGTCATTATTACAAAAACAAGATTTCGTATATTTGAATACACATTTATTGAAAATTGGGGTTTTCAGATCTTATCTGATCTGGAATCGTATATTTGAATACACATTTATTGAAAATTGGGGTTTTCAGATCTTATCTGATCTGGAATCGTATATTTGAATACACATTTATTGAAAATTGGGTTTTTCAGATCTTATCTGATCTGGAAACCCCAATTTTTACCTACTAACGCATTAGTCCGTGTGATGACGGATTTAGAATACATAGTGTCAGCACCCCATTCCATCTTGAGTGCGTGAAAGCCGACAAAGGGACATGACACGGCCGATAACCTAGCCGCAAGAGAAGCAAAACTTGATACCAGATACTGTGCCAACCCGCCAGCGAGACACAGTAGGTTAGTTAACCTCCATACAGTTGGAGGAAAAAAGGCCCTTCTCCGCAGTAATTCATTAATAAACTGAGTAGTGTGACATGTAGCGACACCATGAAAGATCATTTGTCATACAAATACGCTGATGCGGCGATACAGGCGCGCTGTATTGTGTATTGTAATTAACACAGAAATGTATTCATCTTCAATTTAAGGTGAATGTTCCAGGGTAGCCCGCGAAATTCAAATTTTCGTACGTTTTTTTGCAATTTGCAGGTCAGTGCTAGGTTGTATGTATGTAGAATGACTTTGAGCTTGAAAAAGTTTTTCTTGCACCTTTATGAGCTTAGAGGGTTGTATTGATGATTTTGATGGTTATAATTCTATAACTACATACGTCTTACAGCCGCGAATAACATTATAATCAACATACAACCTAGCACTGACCTGCAAATTGCAAAAAACGTAAGAAAATTTGAATTTCGCGGGCTACCCTGGAACGTTCACTTTAAGCTACAATTATCGTATTCTCCAATCATTAATTAAAACGCGATAAAGATAATTTTTTTTTTTTTTTTTTTTCTTGTATTGTTTTTGCCTTATCTTATATTGTGTCTTTGTTTGCTATCAAATAAATTATTTTTCTTTCTTTCTTTCTTTCGAATAAAACGCGAGATAAATACGACAAACTGCTTTTTGGTCGTCTACAGCGACGTAAGCGCACGTGCGTGGAACGCGCGTTAAAAGTGCGCCGTGTGTCTATACCCCTACAAAGCTTTAGCAGCAACAGCTTTCCATAGATTTTTTGTCAGTCGGCTTGTACGGAATATCTTAATTCTTACTTCTCAGCCCATGACTGCTGTTGAGTCGGGCCTCCTCCAACTACATGGAGGGTAATTAGCCTACTAAGCCACGCTGGCCAGACGGGTTGGCATAGAGTTTCTTGTCAAGTTTTCCTCTTGCGGCCAGGTTTTCAGCCTTATCATTTTCTTTTGTCGGCTCTTACGACACCTTCAGGACGAAATAGGGTGGTGACACTCTGTATTCTAAATCCGTCACCACACGGAATATCTTAATCTAATATATAAAATTCTCGTGTCACAGTTTTCGTTGCCATACTCCTCCGAAACGGCTTGACCGATTTTGATGAAATTTTGTGAGCATATTGAGTAGGTCTGAGAATAGGAAAACATCTTATTTTTCATCCCCCTAAATTTTAAGGGGGGGGGGGGGTCCAAAACAAAAGTAATTGTTTATTTTTTAGACAAAATTTTTTGCTTTTATTTTTTTAAGATTCAGCATACAAAAATACAAACAACCCTACATTTTCACCCCTCTACGATCAACCCCTATTTAATTACATGGCAAAACAACGTTTGCGATAGATGTTGTATAGATAGATGACTCATGACTCACATCATGATATCTCTGGAACCATAAGACCTAGAGGGTTGCGCGGGGGTTGCGCGGGGAAGGGGGTTGCGCGGGGGATGGTTAATTATTTGGCAAAACAACGTTTGCCGGGACAGCTAGTAATAAATAAATCTGTTCCAACCCGTCTGACCAGCGTGGGACAGTGGGCTATTTCCCTCCCTGTGATGGGAGGAGGCCCGACTCAGCAAGGGGTCATTTTTGGGCTGAGTAGTAACAGGCAATTTCCCAAGTGATGTGACAACCAATAATTGAATATTAACAATGATGTCATCTATTTAACATGAATCAACACAGTAGCGAGTGCCATTTGTAACATTATCGACTCCGATCGAAACCGTAATGATTTATAACGTTTTTTCAATTGCCTATTTTGGCACACTAATATAATTAATGTATGCAAAACAAATTTTATCGAGCCATCGACGAAAGCCTTCGTAACGGCATTATTACTTTTATTAGCAACTATCAGAACCGCGTATTCACTAATTTATTAAAAACTAGCAACCCGCCCGGCTTCGCACGGGTGCAATGATGAAAATCTAAATGTATCAGTGTTTCTATGCAATGTTATGCACCTATTATACATACTTATAAACCTTCCTCTTGAATCACTCTATCTATTAAAAAACAGCTTCAAAATCCGTTGCGAAGTTTTAAACATTTAAGCATACTTAAGGACGACGATAAACCACTTTGTTTTTTAATATGTAATGATAATGAAGCTCACTGTGGCATTCGGGGACTGCCGCGGCAAATCTATTGTATAGCAAATGATGATCACTACATAGTATAAAACAAAGTCGCTGTCGTCTGTCCGTCCCTATGTATGCTTAAATCTTCGAAACTACGCAACGGATTTTGATACGGTTTTTTTAAATAGATAGAGTGATTCAAGGGGAAGGTTTATATGTATAACCTACCCCCGCTTTGCACGGGCGAAGCCGGGGCGGGCCACTAGTTGATAATAAATGATAACGAAACTTAAAAAATAAAATCATTTTTATTCAAATCTTTCTGACGCTGATAATATGTCCTTTGACATTCACATTTTTTTTAAGCTCTTTATGTTTTTCTTCTTTAAAAAACTAAAATAGCTAGAAATAAATAATTAGGTATAAATAGTGTAACTAATTACTTGGTAAACTGCTTGGTGGTAGGATCGAACGGTCTGCCCGGCTGGCTACCACCCTCACATTTAAGTCCGACGCCAAGCAGTTTTACTGTGTTCCGTCGTGTGTATGTGAGAGCCGGTGCCCGACAGGGCAATTCCTTGAATTGCCTGCTCCATCTTAGACCCTGGCGTAGCTTTCCATCACGCAAGCCTAGGTCAAAGGCATTCAAGTCACTAATAAAAAAAACATCGAATAAAATATGAATAAAAAAAACAAAAATAACGATATTATGAGTTTGATCATCGAATTTCGCGCGATGTACTTCTATACACACAAAAACATAGTACTAAATAGTACACGTGCTTGGTTTCATGGTTTCTATTACATAATGAAAAATGAATATTTACTACAAATTGAAATTGAGAATTTAAACTATATTATAGCAGTATTACACATATACATCTTATACATTAAATACTTCTTATAACATTAGCTCTTTCGTTGAATGTCTATTTACCTATTTATTGAAGGACAATAAAACAGGTAACAAGTAGTAACTAAACAAGTAATTATATTAAACGGTTCTAATCTAATCTAGGTTAGAACCCTTCAATATGTTGACACATCATGTGATACAATTACGTTAATAATAATAAAAAGCAACTGGATTAAGGGCCTGATTCAAAAGGCTGTCATCCTGGATTCGGCAAGGATCGTGAGGAGGTTCCTCTCTCTGGAGCCCTGAACCGTCGGTAGCTTAGGTCACCGACCACGTTTTCGACGGTTTTTGTCTATTTTTATGTATATTTTTTTTATTACATTTTGTATTTTTTTTAAATATATGTAAAAATATGAAATAAAGAGACATGGGAATAAAAGCAACTACTGTCTAAATTATGTAGAATAATCTAAAAAGTCAGGTACCGTCTCATCAAAGTCTAGCATTTTTAGGTGAAAGAAACGGTTTTTTTATATATATGATCGGCTTTGTTATCATACTCATTTCAATAGAGAGCTATTAAAAATGTTACCAACAAAATAACTTGGGTTTATCAAGTTCAATCAAATGGTAAATATTTAAATGGCAAATTTTTTATTTTATTTTATTGACTTGTTTAAAGAGCGTAACGAGCCAACTTGATTGAATGAGTTTTGATTTAGACTAATTTCCCTAAGTAAAATTGGCGGAGGCCTGAATTAGCAGTGGGTCATTTATTGGCTGAGATTATTACATCAGACTTATGCTAGTGAGAGACCCCTTAGTGGACCAAGTACCACTAAGATACTATGTATTTGGAACAAACTAAAAAATTGCGTCTTTTAACCTACTTCAATATAAAAGATGGACCTCAATTCGTCTGTATCCTTTTTGTATGTGGTCCGCATGTGGTCAGGTTTTAGAATACACAGTGTCACCACCCCACTCCATTCTGAACACAAAAGGCCGATAGACCCACAAGAGAATGAAAACTTGATACGAAACCCTGTGCCAACCCGTCTGGCGAGCCTGGCTCAGTTGGCTTATTACCCTCCATGTAATTGGAGGGGGCCCGACTCAGCAGTGGTTATGGGCTGAATAGTAGTAGTAGTTACCACATAACTCAGTCATATAAGACGGTTTTGAAATGTTTTTTTTTATTCCAATAAACTGCCATCAGATCCTTCAGGTCCTAAAGAAATTTTATCAAATTGGTTCCGTAGTTAATAAATAAAATTTGAAATTGGAAAATTGAAAAATATCTATTATATCGAACGTGAACAAATTTAGGGTTTTTTCGGACGACTCACTAGTTGCTGGTAAGAAGTACAAAAAAAAAACAAAAAAAAAGAAAACACTACAAAGCGAAATATCAAAAATCAATCATTTTCCTATCTACCGTTACATAAAATAACATACTGCGCGTTTAGTAGAAAAAAGCTGTTATTTTGACATTACAAACAGACACTTCATTTTTATTCATATGTATAGATTGATATTTGATTCACAAAAGGATGCTTGCAAACAAAGGCTTGCTGTCTCCATACATAAACATAGATCTTAACACCTTACATCAAGGTATAGATTAGCTTGGCACGTTGTTTTGAGTATATGTTTGACAAACTTAAAAGCAAAATCACGGCCGCAGAGTTGAAAGAACTTAGTGTGTGACCTTTGAATTTGCTCAGTAAGTATATGAAGTACAATTTGTTCATAAGCGTCATCATCATCATGATCTTACCTCACACTCGAAACACATGGATTAGCGTACTCTATGCGTATGCTGGCCATACTATGGGTTACACAGTTTTGTATCAAGTTTTATTTCTCAGGACGCTAAATTTTGTGCTCATCTTATTAGTTCCTTTGGCTCTTACGACACCCTCGGGATGAGATGAGGCGGTGACACAATTTATTCTATGTAAGTATACCCTCAGGTCACAGGCAATCAACTGAATATTCAAATTAGTTTGGTTTCTCCCGTGACCCAGGAATTCGCTAATGATAAATACACGCAATGAATCCGTTAAAAACGTATTAATTTCTATTGCATATATCTACGTATTTTCTTAAAATCTTAAGCCAAGTTTTTTCATCCTTATAAACAGTCTGATAGTGTTTACTCCATTGGTAGTATGGCATTGAGAATTTTTCAACAGTCAAGTAGTAGCGATGTTTCTTATCAGTAGGATTAACTGCCTCTTCATACGGATTATGAACACATTTGTTTCAGCTTTCTAAAGTTAGTGACGATAAACTGAAAACATTAAATTAAAATTTTAAATAAACCCCCGACACAATAACCTTTAAAAAGTAAAAAATAAAATAAATACTTCGCGTTGGGGGACCACTCCCACTTATTTATTACCTGACCCCTGGTCCCCCAACGCGAAGTATTTATTTTATTTTTTACTTTTTAAAGGTTATTGTGTCGGGGGTTTATTTAAATTTTTAATTTAATTTTTATTTTATACTTTTTATAGGTACATACTTATTATAATGTAGATTTTGTTAAATTGCACGTGATGCGCTTTCATTTGAGACCCCACTCGATTATATTTGCAGACATTCGGTTATTCTTCCCCACGTTCACCCCTCATAACTTTTAAACGGCTCACCCGATTTTCATCAAACATGTCTAAGAACACTCGCCCGTAACTCACCTTTCATACAAAAAAAACTTTATTGAAATCGCTTCATCCGTTCGCGAGCTACGGTGCCACAGACAGACAGACAGACACATGAAACTTATAACACCCCTCTTTTTGCGTCGGGGGTTAAAAATGAAGTATCAGATTGATAAACAGTCCAATAAGTTTATTCCTCGAGTACTTATCAGGTCATTTATCTCAGACTTGAAAAACATGCCCATAACATAACAACATAACAAAGGAACGTTTGAAAAGTTCGGCGGGCCCCACCTTCTAAATAACTTAATACATTTACCGTAACAAATAAGTAATTGACATAATCACTATCTGCCGGAGATGGTAGTTCGTAATGGAGGTCGGTCGATGAATTGTGAACCTTTTTTGCAACTAATAATTGTCTAAATAATATCCACTGATTAAGATATAAATCAAAAATTGACGTTTTTATGACGGCTAGTTTAAATAAGTTCCTACTACTGGTTTTGCTATTGAGAGCAATTTGCGGTTTTAATATTTAATGCAAATATGTTTCTTGCCCAGTGGTTATAAGAATTAGCAATGAATCATCCGACCGTGTGGTAAAGATAATCGAATAGAAAACTCTTTATCGTACACCAATACAAAGGACTATGGGCTCCACCAGAAGGCTCAAAGTCACCCAAAGGGCTATGCTCGGGGTTTCCACGCGAGCTCGAATCGGAAATGAGGAGAAACGCAGACACGCCAGAGTTACTGACATAGCCCACAGGATTGCCAAACTTAAGTGGCAGTGGGCAGGGCACATAGCTCGCCGGACCGACGCCCAATGGGGCAGAAAAGTACACGAATGGCGACCGTGTTCCGAAAAGCGCAGTGCTGGTATAAGGCCTTCCACTCGGTGGACCGATGACCTGGTTAACGGTTTGGTATAAAAATTAAAATAAGCTACCAATAAAGATGCTTTTTAACCCCCGACGCAAAAAGAGGGGTGTTATAAGTTTCACGTGTCTGTCTGTCTGTCTGTGGCACCGTAGCTCGCGAACGGATGAAGCGATTTCAATAAAGTTACGGGCGAGTGTTCTTAGACATGTTTGATGAAAATCGGGTGAGCCGTTTAAAAGTTATGAGGGGTGAAAGTGGGGAAGAATAACCGAATGTCCGCAAATATAATCGAGTGGGGTCTCAAATGAAAACGCATCACGTGCAATTTAACAAAATCTACATTATAATAAGTATGTACCTATAAAAAGTATAAAATAAAAATTAAATTAAAAATTTAAATAAACCCCCGACACAATAACCTTTAAAAAGTAAAAAATAAAAATAAATACTTCGCGTTGGGGGACCAGGGGTCAGGTAATAAATAAGTGGGAGTGGTCCCCCAACGCGAAGTATTTATTTTTATTTTTTACTTTTTAAAGGTTATTGTGTCGGGGGTTTATTTAAATTTTTAATTTAATTTTTATGTTTTAACTCGACTCCTTTACAAAGTGTATATTTATATGCAATAGAAACCTTTGTATACTCTTTTTAAGAGAAAATACAGCTTGATAACTTTTTAGGACATCCTGTAAATATGAGAAAACAAGATATCATTAATCATAATATTAGTAACCTACAAGTCTTTAAATGCTAACCGTGCCGAAACTAACCATTAAATCAATTAGGAACTTACATCGATTTAATCTGCGATCATTTATATCGATAACACTAATATATGCTAATGACATGATTATACTCTCTAATGGCGTAATAAAAGATTCTTTTTTTGTACAAAAAATATTAATAAGGACTGTAATTTCTCTATTAGAAAAAAATACCGCCAACACCCGGGCAAGTCACGAATCAAACAGGTTTTGAATCGATTCAATAGAACACATTAGCATCGAATGATAAATCGATTGTGGCAATCGGATCGTGTCGATGATTTTGTAGTTGCGTTTCACACTAAGAATTGCTACGGAGTAACGTGTGGATATTAATTTTGTGGCATTAAAGGCGTATTTTTTTAACGCAAGTCCATTAAAGTTAAAACGAATAATTTGTTATGATGACATGCTGCGATAATGAGAAAAACAAATTTGATGCTTAAAAGGTTAAATTATTTGCTTTACTATAAAAAATGTATTCAAGATAAATAGTAACATTACGCCATTTAGATAACTTTAGTGATTAAGTGAAATGATTACATTACAAAGCATAGATACCAGAGTAAGCCTCTAGTTCAGTGAAGAAAAGTGTAAAATCTGGGGTCCAATGTATTGAGAATAAAACCTAATAAAAATGACCCCTAATTGTCTGTGCTCGACTGTCATAGAGTGTATGTTATTATATTATTATCTGCGTTCTTTTTAAGTTTAAAAATAAACCATTGAATCGATATCGAAACATTTGTTTATTTATTAAATCGGTTTTAACAGACAGAGTAATTCCATAAGAATCATAAAAATAACCATACAACAACCGAATAAAGAGTGTCCCCTATTTTGAAGTTATTTATGTTCTACCTATAGCAAATGTCACCTATAACATAATAGGTACGTGAAGCAAAAACTTAGGACACCTTTTTACCGAAAATTGCGTGGTCGGAGTATGAAATTTCCCACAATTATGGTTTTTATAAAGAAGAAGTGCAGTATGTATAATTATTTTTTAAATTACCTATGCGTGAAAAATACATTACATAAGTCAGTAAAAAGAACCTTACACACTATCATGCACGAGTATTTGGCACACACACGCAAAAATACTATTTTGTTCATTGTTGTAGTCTGTGGTGAAATTGAGAATAGAACTATATTTTAAATTAAAATTATTATGGTCGAATTTGGACTGTTGGGCGACAACTAGTCTTATTAATTTAAAGAATAATATGACCGTGACGAGTTTAGATCACGCAGTCACCAAAATACTCAACTTCTCTTTCCATTATGTTGAGGTTGATTTACGATTGACAAATCATTGAATGCTCGATCAAATTCGTATTTCGATCTTGTTAAGTGTTCTAGTCGAAATCGATTTTAATTCGATTCTGTTCAAACCCACCGACAAAAAAGAAGCGTTATATTTAGTATAGTAGTAATTCTTTTAGATTTATTGAATCGAATGACAAGCACCGCAAGATTAAGTTCTAAATCATTTATACCGAAAGGCGATTTGTCATTATGTCTAAACACGCCATTAGGGGCTTTCAACTGTTTGGCAGAAAAACTTATGGCAAATACATTTGACTCCACTTGAGGTTATCAATATTTGTCTTAGAACTCAAAATGTTTTTTTTTTAATTCCTATGGTTTCACACAAATAACAACTTATTACTACGTCTAAAACTAGAAAAAAAAAATTAATTATTTAAAAGAAAACAAAGAGAGACTAATGACTAAATTAAATGACAATAGCCGCGTACTGACTGGGCGAGCAGCCTCGCGAGGCAGCCGCGCGAGGCAAATCCTCGGTCTGTCAGGACGTGACTCGCCCGAGGCAAACGCACGCGCTGCCTCGCCCGAGCGTGCCTCGGCCCGAGCCGAGCGTTGTCGGTTTTTGTCTATGCTCAAAGGTGCGTCGCCGCGTCGGTAGGTTTGCCACGCGCACTCAAGACAGTTGTGTTTTGCCTCGCTTGTTTAACGAACACGGAATCATGGATAATGATACTTAGATAGAAGATAAAAATCAATATAAAGGCGAATATAGACTACTATGGGACGCGCAATGTCCTGATTATACAAACAGAGGTCTGGAATAAGGTACGTGAAGAAACATAAACCGAGAAATGAACATTCTAATAACTAGCTTAACAAAAATATGGAGTCTATGTTAGGATCATATAGGAGCAGAACTAAATATGCGCTACGCTCGCGTATCCTCTGTACGAGTTGTGAGTAACTGAACGTTCGAATCATTCCACTCTGGCTCAGCCTCGCTCCGGCGCACAGTGGGGCATTTATCAAAATTAGGCGGTCAAAATTATTTTCTTTATTTTATGTATTATAAATAGTTTATAATTATTATATCTCAATTATATAAGCTTTTGGTGAACGTAAAAAACAATTGTTCATAAAAAAAAATCACGTTTTATTGATAAAACAAAAAAAAATCAGGAAGAGGAGTCCCACGTCTCTTCACCAGAGCTGAATCCTTTCGTTTCATTGTCAGGCCCTTCTATGCCACTTTCCTCGTCCGAGGAATTCTCTTCAGCCGTGTGTGGCTGAGCTGACATA
Organism: Clostera curtula; assembly: GCA_905475355.2. NCBI lineage: Eukaryota > Metazoa > Arthropoda > Insecta > Lepidoptera > Notodontidae > Clostera > Clostera curtula. The sequence continues at coordinate 10,761,255 of FR997816.1, read as the reverse complement.
AGCATTTTTATTGCTTCTTTGCTATGTGGCGTATACCTGTTTTTAGGTTTTGGTCTTATGCTAGATATCAAGGGATCAGAGCTGAGCAATAATCTGTTCATTACGTCTAAATTCTATTGCTCCCTAGAAAATTTTCTAGCGTAATCCTGCCGATACAGTCGAATATGTTTATTACGCGCCTTCTTCAGATAATAAACCTATAGGCAAAAGTGCATTTTCCATGACAGTTGCGCCATGAATTAATATTTTATGCATCGTGGGAGTCATCGGATGCCAGGGATATAATTCAATGTAAATCTTCGCTGTCTCATACCCATATAGAGCAAACTTTTTAAATCTACTTTATAAGAGCTGGATATGACTTCCAAAATCACTTTCAAGCGTTTTAATAGATTTAAATCCACGACGGTGATTTCAGCAGCAATTTCAGGATTGGCAAAAAATCTTTTACTAGTATTGCCATCGTTGTTATTGCCAAAACCAGCTTTCGGCACATCTACTAGTAGGCCCATTTGCTCTCAATTTTTTTTTGTATTTCTGCCTTTTTCTGTTTAACAATGTCTTTGTCATTTTCCGACCTTAACTGCCATTTTTGAACAGGAATCTTGTATGCCAAATGAAGTATGCTTTCAAAAAACCGAATCCTAGCATGCAACACGGATAGGCCAAACTGTAATGCGTCGCTATCAACAGTTTTCTTCGTATCGAGGTTATTACATTATTTTGATGTAGCACCACAGATGAAGCATCTCATGGTTGAAGTAGCAGCGTTACACACTTTTGCATCAACCATAGTCAGAGTCATGACGTGCTTTGCACTTAATAACATTTCGCTCAGCATGAATTCACTGGTTTTCAATGCATTTATAGCCTGTTCGACATTTGCGATTTCAGACTTAGTGTTATCCACTGTTTCTTTAGTAAAACGGATCTTTATTGGTCGACAGAATCGTGGCGAAGAAGGAGTTGGATTTTGCCAAAGAACTTTTTTGTTTAAACCACATATTAACTGTAGCGGAACAAAGCAACTTTGGAAAATGTTGCTGTCACTCGCATCTCTATCTTGCATTTTTTGTTTGTATTGTGATTGTTTTTCTGCGTTTACTCCTTTCACTACTACTGAATCTATAAATGACTTTCTTGGTCGACCAGAAGAACGTCTTCTAGCCCTTGGTATTTCAAAGGTTCCTTGCAACCACTTATCATTCTTTTGAAGGAAAAGCTGTGATTTTTTATGAGCTTCTATCCATTTTTTTCTTAAATTGAGACTTCAAATAAGATAATTTATGTTTCACTTCCTTCTTTAGTTCTTCACAATACTCATCTTGCGATAAAATATCTCTCTCGAGATAACTCAACTTTTCGTCAAAATTATGCAAGTTTTGTTCCTGCATTTAGTTAAAAAGGTGTTTACGCGTTACTACTCGCATTCCTGAGGTACCCTCAGCTTCTGAAATGGAACGAAAACTGGTTTAAAAAAGGAAAATAAATAATTAGCAAATTCGATGAATTTCTACTACATCATTCATTGATGTTGAAAATGTTGATTTCACGGGAGATCACGGCCAATTTCCTCGTTTTCAATTAGCCTAAATACTCTATTTTATGTTACAACTGACAAACCCAATGGGACGAACCCTGAAGTATAACAAAAACCATTTTAAAAACAAAAAAATAGATTTCAATACAACAATCTCGAGCATGGTTTTTAATCTTCAAGTACGCTATATTTTTTTCTTACCATTGGCATGAAACTTATTAATATATATGTATTCTTACCTGTTATACCTGAAACCATCACAATATTCTTCACAACACATCCCAAAATAAAAATATTCACTTTTAAAATAGCAGTTTTTCCCAAAATGTCTAAACGCAATACAAACACTTAGAGCGACGATCAAGTTTAGACTGACATACCTCGGCGTGAGCTTCCAGTGCGGAAGCGGGTGGGGTCACCCATTGTTCTACGGTTACTCACCAGTCGCAGGTAGTCATTTTTTTTTACCTGAGACATATTTCAAGTATTGTATTTTTGACCGCCTAATTCGTAGATTTGCCCGTTCGTGCGGCGCGGCGAACGTTGCGAAGCAAACGTCCGAGGCTGCCTCGCGAGGCTGCTCGCTCAGTCAGTACGCGGCTATTAGGCAACGCATCTTCAGCACTGCAGGTGTTTGCAAACGTGCCCAGAAGGCTGGCGGCATTACCAGACTGGATGGCAATGATTGGGCAGAGAAACTAATTGTTTTTAGGTATAGAGCGACCTTTACCAGGCGACGGCCTGTTCAGGCTCGCCAGAAGGCGATGGATGCGAGCGGCTCAGGACCTGGCTTCGTGGAAATCCTTGGGGGAGGCCTATGTCCAACCTTTTGGCTGAATTTATGATGATGATGATAGAGCGTGATTTAACTTTTCTTATTAAGGTGAATGTTCCAGTGTAGCCCGCGAACGATATAGAATTTAAAAGTTATAGAATTATAATCATCAAACTCATCAATACAACCCTCCAAGCTCATAAAGGTGCAAGAATGACTTTGAGTTTGAAAAAGTTTTTCTTGCACCTTTATGAGCTTGGAGGGTTGTATTAATGATTTTGATGATTATAACTCTGTAACTACATACGTCTTACAGCCGCGAATAAGAAAATTTGAATTTCGCGTGCTACCCTGGAACATTCACCTTAAGCTGCGCCCAGATACGAGACGGAACACTATCGTTTGTGAGTCTAACAGGAATTCTCAACAGCTGTGGGCGGAATCACTCTATAGACAATTTGTTAAAAACTAATACGTGCAATCTTTTGAGAATACCGTGAAAATATATACAAACTGACAGGCAGTCTCAGCCGGACTGAGGGGAAACAGTCCAAGCAAAATAATAATGAATAATGTCTTTGAAATTATGCAGAAAATGGCCAATTAAGGAAAATCCTTAAAATTTACGAGTAAAACATATTGATTTACATTTAACGTGATTAATGAGTATTTTAATTTATGTAAAGCTGTCCTGAGTTATTTATGGCCGTTTTTTAGTTTTAAATACTCACTTGCTTTAATCGTCAGGTTTAATAAGCGGCAGCATAATATGGACCTACCATTATGTCCTATGTAGAAGATTTTTATTGTTAAATGCATGTCAGTCACCTTAAAGTTTTTTTGTATATATGGAGTGATACATAATGAAAATTCAATTCGTAGTAAAAAAAAATATGAAATCATTATTGAATTTTCTTTTTTTATGTTTAAGAAAGCACAAGAATGTAACATAAAAGCTATTTTAATTATAACTTATGATCCAATATTTCTTTAAAACAAAAACATAGTTATATTGAGGAAATTAATATAGAAACTAAATCTTAGGCCTTCACTATCGTTACCACATTGTGGTAAATTGAAATTTGACGGGTTGTGGATCATCTTTTTTTTTATTTAAACCCCAATGTTAAGCCCTGAGGTAAACTCTACCATATATCCGCGTGATGAAGGATTTAAAAACATATTGTCACCACACCATTCTATCCTGAAGGTGCCGCAATAGCCGACAAAAGGAAATGAGAAGGCCGAAGTAGCGTGGCATAGTAGGCTAATTACCCCCCATGTAAAGGGAGGATTGTAGTGGATCATCAGTAGTGGATCATTTATGGGCTTATTAGTTTAAGTAGTTATATTTCGAAAGGAATGCATGTAAGTTTTATCACAAAACTCTTATAAATCGCCATGTTTATACTACTATCAGAAGTATATAAGCCCTAATATTTCAGAAACGGTCTAAAACCTGACAAATGTAATTTAAAACAACTAGAGTAGTGCCAGAAGGCGCAGTGCTGGTAGGCCTCCCACACGCTGGACCGACGACCTGGTTAAGGTCGCCGGAAAGCAGTGGATGCGGGCGGCCCAGGACCGGCCTTTGTGGAGATCCTTGGGGGAGGCCCATGTCCAGCAGTGGACGTCTTTTGGCTGAAATGATGATGATGAGAGTAGTGCTGAAGTTCAAGTCTCAAAACAATTAAAAATTGTTCTAATGCATATTATGAAACAATAGAATACTCACAACGGTAGCGACCTATAAATTCAAATTATGTAAAATCAAATGTAGAATTCTAAAAACTTTAACATCAGTAGTAATACAATCAAATTAAATAAGATAACACAAAAAATGGTTTTATATTAGCATCAATAACAAGATGAATACCGTTAAACACTTTTAAAAACTCATTTAAAATTCAGGTATTTATAAAATGTCAATTTTATGTATTGGCGATTAAGTATTTGTTTATTTTACGCTTATTAATTACACATAATTAACGTTATATTATCAATAAAATCAAACAACATTTATAAAATAACACGACTGTTGTAAATTTTGTGATGTATATTTAACTAGCGACCCGCCCCGGCTTCGCCCGGGTGCAATATTGACATATAAACCTTCCTCTTGAATCACTCTATCTATTTAAAAAAAACCGCTTCAAAATCCGTTGCGTAGTTTTGAAAATTTAAGCATACATAGGGACGGACAGACGACAGCGACTTTGTTTTATACTAAGTAGTGATAATAATAATAACATAGTCTAATACATGCTGCCGTGCGGAGCCGGGGCGGGTCGCTAGTATTTAATAAAACTCACAAAAGCTTGTGACTTTGGTCGTAATTTTGTTAAGACATTTGTAACTTTATTAGTTTAAATTTTGACGTTATGTCGTGTTCTAGTAATTTTATTTTTGCTACACATAATCTGCCTTTTATCTTAACATCTAATTAACATAATATCTTGTATTTAAAGTAAGACCGTCTTTGCGCATCCGGTGATCAACACAGTTTTAATGGACAATTTTAGCTTCAATTCGGTGTTATGTTATAAATTCACACAATATATTTTTTCCTGTTGAGTGAATTTATTATTATTCGTAATTCGAAATATTTATTTCATCATCATATTAATAAACTACCGGCCCGTCCCGGCTTCGCACGGGTGCGATGTTACCCGCGGGTGACGCCGCGGGGTGAATCTAGTCAAACAAAGTAGCCTACGTTACTCCTTATATCATCAGATACCTATCAGTGAAAGTCCCGTCAAAATCGGACCGTTTCAGAGATTAGCCGGAACAAACAGACAGACAGAGAAAATTAAAAAAAAATGTTATTTTGGTCTATGTACTGTGTATACTTACGCATTTAGTAAATTGTGTTTATTTTATTACTAGCTGACCCGGCGAACTTTGTTCCGCATTATAAATATTTAAAACAAAAAGAAAGTTGGACATAGGATACCTGAGATTTTTATCCCGTCCGTATAAAACCTACTTTAACAAAACGCAACTGACAGCGAAACGTTATGTTGTCTATAGTTTAATATGGCTGAAAATTTGACAATTAGAAATTTTGAATTCGACTTGTTTATATTGTTGTAATTCACATAATATCTTTATAACTTGTAGCCTATGTGTTATTCTGATGTATAAGCTATATTATTGTAAAGTTTCATTATAATCCATTCAGTAGTTTTTACGTGAAAGAGTAACAAACATCCATCCATTCATCCATCCATACAAACAGAACCTCCAATTTTATTTAAGCTGAGCTGCAATAAAATAATTTTCTTTCTTTCTTTCTATAGCAGTCGTTACGCGAAGTCAGTAGTGAGAGAATTGACAGCGGATTTAACCAAATAATTTCCGGTAGTCCTATCAGATGGATTGCGTTGGTCAGATGACAATAAATATTGGTAGTTAGGCAAATTAGATTAGACCAATGCCTACACATTTTTGGCGGGGGTAAAATCCTTGATGCACTATCCACATCAGCCCGATAGGGATGGTGTGGGGCGTGTGGGACCCATTAAACCCGCTGTTCCTTCCAACGCTGATTGCCCTGTGGGTCCTGACTGTACCTGGGATCTAGGGGCTTCCACTCGAACGCTATTCCGAACGATCTTATTGGAATTATGACGTTTCGTACTCTGGACCACAATTGAACGCGACGCAAGGTCCAATTTTTTCAATATTGTGTGGCCATTAGGGAACTAATCACTATTGAATTATACAATACCATAGCTAATTTTGTGCAAGCTAACTTCATGTGTAATGACACAATCGTTAACCAATACAAGAGCAACTCAGATTTCAATCCAATGTTGTCAGTATTGTTTTCAAGAGTACGGTAATTTGACAGCATTGAAAATGAATTGGATCGGAATTGGCATTGGATTAAAATTGTTATTGGATTGAATAGTAAGCGCCCTAGACTGGGAATTATGAAGATCCTAGTGAAATGAGAAGCAAGGTATAAAAAAGAATGTGTGTCAGTATCGTAGCAAATTCCACTGCATAGCATTTATTTACTTTCACAGAAAATAGGTATTTGTATTTGTTAAGAAACTTGTCGCTGTCCAAAATACTTCTAATTAGCACTATTTATTCGTAACGATCAAAATTTTAATGGTCAACTAAACTATTAGAACGCTTTCAAATTGTCTAGTAAGTAATAAAATTAATCATTTAGTCTTTAACACCGTTGGGAATGCCAAGAAACTTCATGGTTCATAATAAAATAAAACGGTTACAATAATGATGGTAATAACAATTATGACGAACATGTTTTAATTTATGTTATAACTAGTGGCCCGCCCCGGCTTCGCCCGTGCAAAGTGGGGGTGGGTTATACATATAAACCTTCCTTTTGAGTCACTCTATCTATTAAAAAAACCGCTTCAAAATCCGTCGCGTAGTTTTAAAGATTTAAGCATACATAGGGACGGACAGACGACAGCGACTTTGTTTTATACTATGTAGTGAAGATAAAGATAGTGCCGAGTACTCGCAGCAAGCTGGAATACAGTCGATCGCCCAATATTAATCCGGGTCAAAGGACAAACTAAATGAATCTTTCATTTGCCGCCCCGCCGCTGCCGAGCAGTTGATGCGCATCGTGAAAATGAAAACACGCTACCGCGCGAAAAAGATTCATACAAACTGGCGTTACTATAACGCAAACAATAATAATAAAGGAGAAAGAAAACTCGAACTAAGAACACGGATTGTAGATGCGTAAGACAAAAAAATATCTTACTCTTTTTGCACATAAATCATGTCCATATTAAGACGAACTCTAAAACGTGTTGCCAAGTGCGAAAGTGCGTGTCAAATGATGTTGGCAAAAAATTAAAATAAAAAACAATCCAGAGGTTAACGATGTGTTTATAGATAAGACAAACGTTTAAAAACTTTCTGGTAGTATAATACTGTAAAAGCGTTTATTTGTAGCTACTATGACTCCATGTTGATTTTAAGTCTGTGGTTTTAAATTAAGAAAAAGCTTTTATTACTTTTAATTGCCGTTTTATGTATTTTTGGGAGCCATTATAATTTATAAAAAATACTGTTCTAACTATTGAAAATGTCTGTAATAATTTGCGGTGTCGCCTTATTATTATAATAGCGCCAACCCATACGTACTCAGGGTTTCATAAGAGGCGACTAAAGGAACTTAAGAGACATTTAACAAATAGAGAGCACTTGTTGGATTTCTTGGACCCTTGTTTCGATTCCGGAATCGGACCGAATCGAATCGAAATCTAGGTCTCAGTCTGCGTGAAATTTGTGTTCCTGAATTACCAGCCCTTGCTTTTTTTAAGTCTGTTCACTACTTACGTGAAAAAGCTTTTATTTTAATTAAGAAAAACTTTCTACCTCGTAAGCAATTTCTGAACGCATAACATTTAGACAAATATACGTACAACATTATTGAATCATATCAATACTGTTAGTAATTAAGAACTATTGAATGTTGGGTCGCTGACTTGCGAAACCAATAGACTTCGATTCCCAATCCGGTGTTCCGAACAAGCTATGTTTGTAGCTTACAATTACATGGTGTTACCTGCGAGTACATCGGCGTTGTCATTGAATTGGATTAGTTACTTTTTTGAAAATAGATGTCACTGCTACAATATTTAACGCGACATAACAATTTTCAAAGTCTGCATTTGTTCAGTCACTTTCCGAATTATGTTTTTAGTAGAATTCCACTGTATTGAAATAGTCTTTAATTTTCATGTGTCATACTTAAAATCAAATCAATAAAACGATTTCAATGTTAACATGATGGAATTCTAATCACTTAACTTGTAGGATATTAATAACGATTAGTAGTAGTAAAGAAGTTAACCAGAATTCTAGTTCAGAAAAACGACAAGGATCGATTGCTCACTCAATCCCTCGATCTAGAATTACAAAAAGTTAAATCTTGAAGCTTATTTTAATTAGCTTCATGCCTTCATTTCGGATCACTAAAGGATTTTTTCTAAACTCAGTTTAATTTCTAGGAAGTTTCCAAATGTAAAACTATTTTTTTAAGCTTAACTTTTTCTGAGACCGAGTTGCGTCTCCCGCATAGAGAACCGACATGCTGAATATCACAACATTAATTTGCGTTTGTATTGTGTCTATTATCTTTGGGTATCTATTCGCCGTTTGTGCTTACCTTTCTAATAGTGAATCCACACCTTGCTGTGCCCCGTAATTGTTTGGACAGCATATGAACATTTAGTAGCGCGAAAAAAAACTAGCGTTGTACAATATTTGCGGAGGCTGTTTTAGGGGCGCGTCATGATTTTTTACTATTACTAAAAATGTGACCATTTGCCGAAGTGGTGACGGATTAAGAACGGATAATATCATTCGCCTATTTAGACACCTTCAGAATGGGTTGAGGGTCATAAGACGCACATGATACACAAGTGGAAGAGAATGTATTTTGAAATCCTCAGGCATACTCGTTGGGGACTAGCAGGGGTGACCCACTAGAATCAACAGTGTATCTAGACTGCCGGAGCAGTTCCATGGGTTGTAACATACTCCGCGGCTAGCTAGAAGAGAAGCATTTATCATAAATTGCTAAGCCTTAGATTGTGTTGTAAGATGGCTATTAAGCCCAAATCGAACCGGAACGCGTGTTCCACAACTCGACAAATGTATTCAAAGAATGCGGCTAAACAAAGAACGGTCGCAAAATGATTTAACATCTAAAATATTCGCGATGCAGTCTCTTTGTCAGATAAGGAGATAGAAGATGTAAACATTTGCCGAACGATAAATATGTACCCATGTATGTACTAATAGAAAAACAATACACATCTAAGTCTGTACTAGAGGCCCGTCTCTGCTTCGCACGGGTATTTAAGAATAAAATCTAAAATCTGTTTTATATATGCATAATGTTCTCACATGCTATGTACATATACGTATATTAATTCACATTATGTCTTTAAAAATTATAGCCTATGTGTTATTCTCATGTGTAAGCTCTATTATTATAGTTTCATCAAAATCCATTAAGTAGATTTTGCGTGTAAGAGTAACAAACCGTCTATTCCGAAGAATAAAGTTCTATCAGTAATACAGAATATACATGTTTTACATTTTTATATTTTTTTCTAGTATATAATAATATAGGGAATATACTGCAGAAGATTATTTTAATCAGATATGTATTAATAATTGATTACACATCGAAAATTTAACAACCATTCTTTGTTCCGAAAACACTGCAGAATTTGTTCGTCGGAATAATCGAAACATACTTACTACGTAGGTAGGATCGTCGTACGTAGGATCTACGTATACAGGGTGTATACAGGGTGGCGACACGGTAGCGCAGTGGTTGAGCGGTGGTTGAGCGGGTTCGATTCCCGCACGGAAGAAATATTTGTACGATCTACAAGTATTTGTTCCGGGTCTGGGTGTTTTCTATCTATAATATGTATGTATTTACAAAAATAATTTATATATGTAGTTTATCATCCATCTCGTTACCATAACACAAGCATTTAGTTGCTTGGCTTTGAACTAAAAACGATGGTCAGCCTTTTACGTTCCGTTTCAACAACCTGGTATGCGTTGGTCGTTTCAGCCCATAAATTACCCACTACTAAATCTGGCCTCCTTTAAATTCATGGAGGGAATATAGCCTACTGTGCCACGCTGGCAAGACGGGTTGGCACAGGGTTTGTATCAAGTTTTCCTTCTCATACGGGTAGGTGATCTGCCTCTTACGATGCGTGTACGACGATCTTACACCCTCAGGGTAGTGTGCGTTGGTGGCATTGTGTATTCTAAATCCGTCAACATACAGACTATGCACTTCGTTTAATTACACCTCTGTTTAATAATACTGGCAAGGAGCCCGTCAAGTTCATTATCTCTGTTAAACTGATAAGATATAATCAGATGTTCACAAAAGCCGTGTCATATTTGAGAGATATATATACATTTACTAGCTGTCCCGGCAAACGTTGTTTTGCCAAATAATTAACCATCCCCCGCGCAACCCTCTAGGTCTTATGGTTCCAGAGATATAGTGAACATCTCCTATCGCAAACGTTGTTTTGCCATGTAATTAAATAGGGGTTGATCGTAGAGGGGTGAAAATTTAGGGTTGTTTGTACTTTTTTATGCTGAATCTTCACTACATATTATAAAACAAAGTCGCTGTCGTCTGTCCGTCCCTATGTATGCTTAAATCTTTAAAACTACGCAACGGATTTTGAAGCGGTTTTTTTAATAAATAGAGTGATTCGAGAGGAAGGTTTTTAAGTATAATACATCGATAATATTGTAGACAAACACTGATAAATTTACAGGTTCTTCATTGCATCCGTGCGAAGCTGGGACGGGTCGCTAGTAAAAATATAAAAGCAAAAAAATTTCTCTAAAAAATAACCATTTTTTTTTAAAATTTATGGGGATGAATAATAGATGTTTTCCTATTCTCATACCTACCCAATATGCTCACAAAATTTCATCAAAATCGGTCAAGCCGTTTCGGAGGAGTATGGCAACGAAAACTGTGACACGAGAATTTTATATATTAGATTATTGTTGAACTATCAAGTGTCCGTGTGGCGACATTCCATCCTGAGGGTGTCGTAAGAAAGGAAATGTCAAGGCCGGTGACCTGGCCGCAAGAGAAGGAAAACTTGATACGAAACCCATCTGGCCAGTATGACACTGAAGCGAAGCTTCCTGGGCCGATTTGTTTTTTATTTTTAATTTTAAAGAGGACCTTTCAATTAGCTATCAGTGAATATTGTCCTTCAAGCTTCGTAGCCTGTCTTCCAGTATGTTTCCTAGGGTTACGGATTTAGAATAAAATCACCAACGCATCCCACCCTGAGGGTATCGTAAGAGCCGACAAAAGAAAATGTCAAGGCCCCAAGAGAAGGAAAACTTGATACGCAACCCGTCTGGCAAAGTGGCACAGTAGGCTAATTCATCATCATTTCAGCCAAAAGACGTCCACTGCTGGACATAGGCCTCCCCCAAGGATCTCCACAAAGGCCGGTCCTGGGCCGCCCGCAGCCACTGCTTTCCGGCGACCTTAACCAGGTCGTCGGTCCACCGTGTGCGAGGCCTACCAGCACTGCGCCTTCCGGATCGCGGTCGCCACTCGAGGACTTTTCTGCCCCATCGGGCGTCGGTCCTGCGAGCTATGTGCCCTGCCCACTGCCACTTAGGTTTGGCAATTACCTCCATGTAACTAGAGGAGGCCCGACTCATCAGTGGGACATCTATGGATTGAGTAGTAAGTAGATAGCACCACCAAAGGCGTCACGTTTCGACTGGCCTTATAAATCGTGACGCTGACGTAAAACGTGATTGTTATTTGCCAACCCATCTGGCCACAGTGGCATATTAGGCCAGCTACCGTCTCTAAATGGCTTAAATTATGCCATCTTTACCAAGTTACGCTTAACTTTGATACTGATAATATCTATCGTCATAAACAAAATGTTTATTTGACATTGTGGTTGTCCCAAATATATTTTTTGTGTCGATATTAGTGATGTTTATCTTAAATGATTGTAATGGCTTAAATAATTTATGTGTATGGCCAGCAAAAACTGGTTGGGTTGCGGTGAGAGCGATGGTGATAGTTTTTTGCACGTTAGTACTCTGTATCTGAAGTATAAATAGCGTGAATTATATTTGCGGTGGATGATCTACATATTTTTAGTAGAGGTTATATGAGCGTAGACCCGGCGTGAACTTAAATCTTGTAACATAATCGCGGAATCATATTAATCATCATTATCATTACATAGTATAAAACAAAGTCGCTGTCGTCTGTCCGTCCCTATGTATGCTTAAATCTTTAAAACTACGCAACGGATTTTGTTAATAGATAGAGTGTTTCAAGAGGAAGGTTTAAATGTTTATTACTTACGCGCATAATTACACTTTTTTTGCATAAAAAAAATAAAATCAATTAGTTTTTTTTTTATTGAAAAACAAAATGTTGTTTCCAATCCAATCCACCCTTAACACATAAGGGGATGAAAAATAGATGAGGTCCGATTCGCAGACCTAACCAATATGCACTCTAAATTTCACGAAAATCGTTCGAGCCATTTCGGAGGAGTTTAATCACAAACACCGCGATATGAGAATTTTTTTTTGTAAATTTTCGTTATTTACACAGTTCTTGTCCGTGCTTTATTTGGACCATTTACATCATGATATAATTACCTGTTATCACTACATAGTATAAAACAAGTCGCTGTTGTCCGTCCGTCCCTATGTATGCTTAAATCTTTAAAACTACGCATCGGTTTCTGATGCATTTTTTTAATAGATAGAGTGATTCAACAGGAAGGTTTTTAACTATATTATAATTGCACCCGTGCGAAGCCGGGGCGGGTCGCTAGTTAATTGATAAATAGGTCGCTTCTAACATTATCTAAGTCTATTTGTCCGCGTATTCGAACGGCACTGTCAATGCGAGAATACGTGGATGTAATTATTTTGACATCGGACGGTCTCAAAAATGGCTGGCTCGGACTTGACGTCAATGCTCTTTAAATGTGGGGTTCCTTAAACAACAAATATATGTATTAGAGTTTTCAACATGTAGTTTGTGACACCGTATAGTTTTAGAAACAGCCCGTAGATTACTGCGAGGTAGGAGGTAGCTTATAAGCTTTTAAATAAAGATCATTTTCCTGAGATTTCTGCCTACGTAGTCCTTATGCCTCACAATAACGTGAATGTTCAAGTAAGTTTGTGAACTCACAACAGTGTCTGAACAATATATTTTTATAGTCAAAATAACATTTTTATTTTTTGATGCGCATTGTTTTAAGAAGAACATTCTTGGGAATATTTTTTTATTTGTAATACTAACCACTTCCGATAGATTCAGTAGTCCTATAACATAGAATTACCGACCGATGAAATATAAAAAGTAAAGGTTTATATCCATTTGGAAGGCCGCTCTGCAGATCGGAGATGACAAGGAACTCTGCATTTTAAAGAAAAATGGTTACATACTTCAATAATAAATCTAATTTATAAAATTCTCGTGTCACGATTTTTGTTAATGAACTCCTCCAAAATGGCTCGGCCTATTATGATGAAATTTTATATTCACATTTGATAGGTCGATGACAACATCTATTTTTCGTCCCCCTAAATGTTTTTTTTTAGATATTAGATTATTTTTGTTTTTATTATTTTACTAGTGGCCCGCCCCGGCTTCGCCCGTGCAAAGCGGGGGTGGGTTATACATATAAACCTTCCTCTTGAATCACTCTATCTATTAAAAAAACCCGCGTCGAAATCCGTTGCGTAGTTTTAAATATTTTAGCATACATAGGGACGGACAGACGACAGCGACTTTCTTTTATACTATGTAGTGATGATAGAGCATACAAAAATGCATACAGCCCTAAATTTTCAGCCCTGTACTCTCACCCCTATTTTTATATGGCAAAACAACTTTTGCCGGGTCAGCTAGTATTAGATACAAAAATCAAACATATTTATGGGAGCAAGCTCGCAAACTGTAAGCAATAGACAATAATTGAACTTTATTTATTTAAAAGTTTTACACAAAACGAGCAAAGGTGACAGCACCAGTTCATAATCATGATGAGGCAGCCATTATTAGAATATTATCCCTTAAAATTGAGTCAGACTACTAGTACCTACTGAGCCCACAAATATCCCACTTTTGAGACGGGCCTTTTTAACCCCCGACGCAAAAAGAGGGGTGTTATAAGTTTCACGTGTCTGTCTGTCTGTCTGTGGCACCGTAGCTCGTGAACGGATGAAGCGATTTCAATAAAGTTTTTTGTATGAAAGGTGAGTTACGGGCGAGTGTTCTTAGACATGTTTGATGAAAATCGGGTGAGCCGTTTAAAAGTTATGAGGGGTGAAAGTGGGGAAGAATAACCGAATGTCTGCAAATATAATCGAGTGGGGTCTCAAATGAAAGCGCATCACGTGCAATTTAACAAAATCTACATTATAATAAGTATGTACCTATAAAAAGTATAAAATAAAAATTAAATTAAAAATTTAAATAAACGCACAATAACCTTTAAAAAGTAAAAATTAAAAATAAATACTTCGCGTTGGGGGACCAGGGGTCAGGTAATATATGTATAAGTGGGAGTGGTCCCCCAAAGCGAAGTATTTATTTTTATTTTTTACTTTTTAAAGGTTATTGTGTCAGGGGTTTATTTAAATTTTTTATTTAATTTTTTTAGTCTAGTGTGCCACGTTGGCCAGAGGGGTTGACACAGGGTTTTGATTCAAGTGGTCATTTCCTTTTGTCGACTCTTACGACACTCTCAGGATTGAGTAGGGTGGTGACACTATGTATTCTAAGCCCATCTCCACACAGTACTACTGAGTCAGACAGTGCGATTACTATAACAAACCAGGAAAAAAAGAATTTACATTAAACGATTGAATAAATAAAGTCGCCAGACGAAATAAAGACTGTATAAGTGGTCAGACATTTTTTTTATGTAATTAATTAACAGTTCGACACATGAGCAATGTCAATGTAACACTCGCTAGCAGCTACTGGCATTTAGTCGGCGGTTAGGATCAACGCTCACTTTCGCGTCAACGAATAATCATCATCATAATCTCAGCCAAAAGGCGTCCACTGCTGGACATAGGCTCTCCCTCCGTCTTACGGATTCTGAATCACGTCACGTGTCCTGACGCGAGATTGACATTTTATACCCATCCCTAGAAAAGTGATCAACGCCGCTAAAGAAGATTTCACTTCAAAAAGTGGGCGGTGTCTTGATCAATGTGACACTTGTCCAACTATCTAAATATTAGATCGACTTTTGCGGTTATGCCTTTTTTGCGTGGCATTTCTACGTGCGTGGGAAGCTAGCTCGGTCTAGGCGTCAATTCTCACACTAGATGATCCAAATTTATATTGACTCATTGATTTATCACTTTTAGATCGGCTGAGACAAATTGCTGAGATGATTGGTGGCTTTAGTGGGTTTTTTTCAGGTGTGGTTTATTAATTGTGGTATCAATTTCATGATGACAGTAAACAGGCGAGCTTGGTGTCTATGCAACCTTAACTTAGTGAACAATGGCGAACTATATTCTACGAATACACGGCTATTTTATAATTACCTTATAAAAAGTGTGATATTTTATATTAGGCTTCATCATCATCATCATCATCAGCCCACATTAGTCCACTGCTTTACATAGCCCCCCCCCCCCTTAAGAGCGCCACAGCGCCCTGTCTTCAGCTTGACGCATATTAGGCTTATTGGATCGTAAATATTTAGTGGAAACTTTTTTACTCAACAAGACGAAAGTTTGGCAAAGAAACTGCCTACAACGTACAGTTTTACTTGTTTTCCTTTGGAATAATTTCCGGAGTTTGATTTCTTATTTCTTAAATGTGATTAGAAACGTTGACAGATAACTTTTTTTTCTGGTAATTAATTAATGGTGGTGTATATTACGTTTGTTTGCATATTGTAAGTATTTTTAAAGGTTTAAACATGTACACGAAAAATATGTACATGTTGATATGTATTGTTAAAATTATGTTAATGAGCAGTTCTTGTTTCAAACAATAGTTACGTGTTTGTTGGAACTTTTTTTAGCAGACCAGGTAAATGGTCAGTAAGTTACTACTTAGGATATTTTTATTTTATACTAACTGTACTCACCGCGCGTTGCTACGCCACTAACTACAATAAATTTGAAGGAAAGACATTACACAAATATATATTTTTTTTTATTCAGAAACCTTACTGGTCTTGGCTTCCTTCCTTGGTAAACTTGAAGATCACTATATCTTCAAGATTGCTAAAGATCATCAAAAGCATAGTTTACGATTTTTATAGAACATACAGACAAACATTCATTTTTATATTTAAGAAGAAGATTAGAACCAGCTTTTACCCGCGGCTTGTGTCGCATTGAAGACATTAACAAAAAGTATTTTACATTACTTCTAACACCTAGAAGAATAAAGAAAGTTTCATGTTGTTCGGTTAAGTAGTTTTCGCGTGAAAGCGTAACAAACAAACTATATTCAAATTTATAATATTACTAGGAATTATAAAGAAGCGAGTTCCAGTACCACTCTCATTTTAGTCGTGCAAACTTAATTTAGAATACAGTTAAAAACATTATTCAGAAGCTATTTCGTTCATCGTTTCAGCCCATAGATGACCCACTACTGAATTGAGCCTCATCCAAATTCATGGAGGGACATCACTATTGAACTCAATAACCACATGCCAGTCAGACGAACGGGTCCAACTTAAAACACACCACCATTTTACGTAGGCCATAACATAAAATTTTATTTCCTTGTTCGGGTGTGCGTCGCCCCTTATTCGTGCCTTTTTCATTAAACTTTCACTGTGCAGCCGTAATTTTTGGCACGTCAGTCATCCGTCTTACACGCGTTTATTAAAGTATTGAGTAATGAAGGAGGAAAATGGGCGAATTTGCAAAAAAAAGTAACGGTACACGAGTACACTTCAACTCTTGGACTAAATTATTCGGAACGGTAAAACATTTTTGTTGTAGGCTTCTGGTTACTGGGAACGCAATCAATATGCAGGTAAGATTACTTATAGCATTGCTGGATTTTAGATGAGTGACCATCATTTATATCGTACCGTACTATACTATACTTCGAACGGGTGCGATGTGAACCGCTGGTGACGCCGCGGGGCGCAGCTAGTAAAAAAATAGCCTAAGTTACACCTTATATCATCAGCTACCTATCAGTTAAAGTCCCGTCAAAATCGGTCCAGTCGTTCCAGAGATTAGCCGGAATAAACAGACAGCCAGAAAGACAGACACAGACCAAATTTTTAAAAAAAATTGTTTTGTTTTATGTTCTGTGTATGTATGTATACAACTTATGCATTTAGTAAAAAGTGGTTATTTTATTATTACAAACAGACAGTCCAATTTTATTTATTTGGTATAGATAGGTAGCTGATGGTATATGGAGTAACTTAGGCTTTACTTTTTTTTGACTAGCTTCGCCCCCCCGGCGTCACCCGCGGCTAACATCGCACCCGTGCGAAGCCGGGACGGGCCGCTAGTCATTAATATGACTACGAGAGCTACTCCGTTTGGCTGTTAGAATTATTCACAGAAGTTATAGTATAATAATTGATGTTTTAAAAATAGGGATCCGTTTAAATTTTGTATGTAAAATAATTTATGCTTCAAAAGAAGCAATCAAAAAAGGATAAAAGGGACTTGTATAAAAATATCTGTGAAATAATAAATAAATACCACTTTTTCCTTCTTACAAATCTTTGTAGATTACTTTTTTTCAAGTGTTCTGCCAAACTGATTTCGATTACATTTATATTGGACCGGATTTAGAATACGTAGTGTCACCACCCCATTCCATCCTGAGGGTGTCGTAAGAACCGACAAAAGGAAATGACAAGGCCGATAACCTAGCCGCAAGAGAAGGCAAACTTGATACGATACCCTGTGCTAAGCCAAACCATCTGGCCAGCGTGGCATAGTAGGCTCATTACCCCGTACCATATACCGGAGGCCCGATTAAGCAGTGGGTGATATTACGATGATATTGAAATCAGTCTTGTAGTTTTTTATGTATTCGTTACAAACATCCATACATACACATTTTTCTTGTTTAAAATAATAGCATAGATATGGTTAATTATTAAAATATGTTATTAGACAACATAACACCAATCCATTAAAAAATAACCTTTTAGAATACATTTATTGATCTACGGAACCTAGACATTAAAGCCACATAATTTAATAGTGACATATGTATTTATTGATTGGCTCTATAATAAAATGAGTCGATATTTTTTATTTGCATATCAATTCAATACAATATATGGACTGTAAACCTTTTTTATATAAAAATGTGTGGGTTCAATGGTGATTTTGCGGTACCAATTTGAGTTATTCCAATACCGTTTCACTCGATAAAATATTTATCGATTGACTAAAGGCCGCTGCATACGTGACGGGTTTTTATACGGACGGGACGGGACGGGAATTATTGCAAACATCGTTTTGATACAAAATGTATATGAAAGTGCATATTTCACGGACGGGACAGGAACGTGGCACTCACGGGACGTGCTAAACATCGTCGCCGACGATTTTATATACATTTTGTATCAAAACGAAGTTTGCAATAATTCCCGTCCCGTCCCGTCCCGTCCGTATAAAAACCCGTCACGTATGCAGCGGCCTTAATAGCGGAACTTTTTGTAATCATTACCTATTTTAGGTTGAATTTGAACATATATCAATATGATTGTACATATTAGCAGCTACTGCCTCCTCTGCACCCACATTTTTACTCTTTTATGAGCTTTTCCGTGTGGTCACGAATTCAGAATACATAGGGTCACCACCCCATTCCATGCTAAAGGTCATCATCATTTATTTTTCATCATTTCAGAGAATAGACCGCTGCTGGACATAGGCCTCCCCCAAGGATCTCCACAAAGGCCGGTCCTGGTCCTGTATGCTAAAGGTGTCGCAAGGAAATTACAAGGCCGATAACCTAGCCGAGCAAGAAAACTTGACACAAAACCCGCTTGGTGCCGCCTGGCGAAATTCTTTATGCATACCGCTACCCCTCGAGGGTGGGGTTGGCGATTATGAGGGACTCCGGAATTTACTCGTCTACCCACTACAACCCCAGCGGTATACCCTCACACGACACGCTTGGGGCGCCACAGGTTCGCGTAAAAGCATTCCACTGTGACGTCCTGACGAGGTGCTCGAGGCAAGCGTCAACCAAAGGCGCCCTATGATACTAAATCCTGTGCCAGCCCGTCTGGCCAGCGCGCTAGCGTGGCCCACTGCTGAGTCAGGCCTGCACTTGGAGATTAATTAGCCTACTATCCCCCAATGCCGCAACAGGACGCGAGTTGGAGCACCCAGGGGACGTTTAGTGGGTAGGCCCCCACTAAGGGGGAGAGTCCCACACTCCCCTCGCTTGCCATCCCCGTGGCCGGCGAGGAAGTCCATAAAGGATTTTACCCCGGGCGAACAACAAAAAAATAAATAAAAAAAATTTAAAAACTGCGTCTTGCATTCCTTTAGTCATCGCATACGACACCCTCAGGATGGATAGGGGTGGTGACACTATGTATTCTAAATGCGTCACCACTCGTGGAATAAGATCCATTGTGAACGACCACATCTTCTGAGATATGGTCGTTCGCAATGGAGTTTAATCTAGTTCTGAGAGATAGATGGTTTATGGATCTGTCCTTTTGCCATCTATCTCCCAGAACCAGAATAAAAAAATGTATACCACCATCGCTTAAAAACAGTTCGACAATCGGTAGAAGGGTCAATGCCCGCCAAGATAAGATACACAGTAACCAACGATTGCAAACACAATGAGTCATTAGATCCACTCGTCCACCGCAAAGCGAACAATTAAATCTTTTCATAAAATCAGGGATCATCGGTTAAGCCGTTTATAATCATAGACGTTCATATTGGGATCTCGCTTGGCAGATTTTATCTAGAACAGCGCAAAGGTAATTGAACCCAATAAATAAGTGGGCTTAAAAAAGCCTATTTATTTTGGCAGTATTTCACTTTTACCGCCAAAAAGACTTCATAAAAGTAACAAACGAAACCCCTTTCTGTATAACCTGTATCGCGGGGGCGGTTTACACAAATGAAATTCACGAACACAAACTACATCCCGACTCAGAGTAAGTTCCTCTAGTTTACACAAAGACACTTGCCCGACCTCGGAATCAAACTCAAACTCAAAAGGAACTTTATTTACGTAGGTTGCATCACAAAACTCTTATAAATCGTCATATTTATAAATACCATTATCACTTACGGCCCCTATCCCACACTAGGTGGTAGTCTCCACACACACACCTATCAGTCGTCATACCTACATTCACACCTTTCACACACAACTCCTCACTCGTACAATCCCTCCATCTCCCCTGATCGCTCACAATCTCACTTACATTCATGCCGAAACAACCACCGGTTCGGAAGGCTGCTCTACAGAGAAGAGCCGGCAAGAAACTCTGTAGTTGCTTTTTTTTTTAAATATTGATCAACTTTACAAAAAACACTAAACAGCATAGTGAGAGCGAGTTCGCAAGATGAGAGAATCGAACCGGTACTCGTGATTCAAAGGCACGTCCAACCTCTAAACAAACAAGGCAGTCAAACGAAAAACAAAATAAAGTGTATGTGGCATCGAGGTTCCTGCAAAGACTAAGCGATTTTGATTAGAGTTTTTTATCCGCCGTACTTTTAACAGTGACTTCTCAGCAGTCGCCGTTGGCTTCAATGGGTTGCGCATACGGTGAGACCGCAACGGCCGGGTATTCACGAGAATTTTCAAAGAACTAATACTAACTACTTTTCATACCTTAGATGAATCACTGTTGGGTCGGGCCTCCTCCAATTAAATGGAGGGTAAGTCGGGCTTTTTTTTTACTTGGGAGAAAGGTTTTATTGGTCCCCAGCCGTGAGACGGGGCTGGGGTAAGTGGGAGTCCCGGCCGCGTGAAGATGGTGAGATGCGACCGGTGTACCCACTAAAACCTACCACGAACTTTCTACCGCATCGCCTGCGGGAATGCATTATCACTTCTCGCGAGGCGATGAGTTTGGCAAGGGTGGAGACATTGTACTCAACCCTTTCATAACGTTTGTGTGTGACATTGCATCACTCCACAAAGGGGTTCGGCCCAAATCGAGACTGATTTAAGGTACGTTAAAATATTAGGTCTCTGACATTTTAACGTACCTTAAATCTGGGAAGTGGTCGACGTGTGGCGGGTCGACCACTTCCCTTTGATATGGTTGAGGAGATCGATGGCTGCCACACGCGTTATGCTTGTGAACAGGTGCCGCTGTTTGGGGTTGGTCGGCTCACTGGATTCAAGACTTGTAATTTCAGTTTTTTATTATTTATATATAATTCTATATATTTTTTTCTTATTATAAAATTCATATTTCAGTGGAGCGCCTTTCGGAACCGAACGAAACTAGTTAGTTTTATGTACAAGGTCATTGTAATATGGCGTTTAAAAAAAAAGACAAGCCCTCCGAGTTTCTTCCGTCAGGTCTTCTCGGTTGGTGCCGCGTTCCGACCTGGTAGTAGGTAGTGTTCTAAAACTTATGTATCCGTTGACGATTGCCATAATTGGTTTATACAATAAAGCATTTTTCTATTCTATTCTGAAGATGATGTTAAACTTTCTTTGCTGTGTATTTTACTAGCTTTAGTTCACAATGCCTCGTCAAACTATACTTACATAGTGTTAGGCAACATAGGTACACTACATTATATGAGTAGGCTCAATATTAACAAGAAGAGTTAACTCTAGTGTATTATTATATGGCGTCATTCCCTTGGGGTGGGTATACACAGAGGCATATTCCAAGAACCTTTCTATTCACTGACTACTACCTTTACTTGGTCGACCTCCTTTTTTTTTTTTTTTTTTTTCTTTTTTTTGGTATCCGGGGTAAAAATCCCTTATGGAATATCCCCGTCGGTCCCGGGGCGGACCGACGAGGGGTGTGTGGGAATCTCCCCCAGAGTGGGGGCCTACCCACTAAAACATCCCCGGGGTGTACAATTCCGCGCAAGACCTGCCTCGTGGGCCCAGAATCTGCACCACGAGCCAACGCAACCGTGGTAATTTCTTGCTGCAAACGTGGCCTGTCGACTGTCACCTCAATTAGCAATACCTCGAGCAACATTTTTTTTCTTTATTTAATGAGCTGGTTCGCTTAGCGAATATGTCGCTCAGTACATAACTTCGAGCAAAATGGATCGATCTTCTGCGGATTCTTCACTACATAGTATAAAACAAAGTCGCTGTCGTCTGTCCGTCCCATGTATGCTTAAATCTTTAAAACTACGCAACGGATTTTGAAGCGGTTTTTTAATAGATAGAGTGATTCAAGAGGAAGGTGTATATGTATAATATATGCCGCCGTGCGAAGCCGGGGTGGGTCGCTAGTTAATTCATAATTTTATCACTCAGCGTGTCTCCAATCATAGTTATTCCAAGTTTTTCCGTGTGGTGATGAAATTAGAATACATAGTGTTGCCACCGCATTACATCTTATAGGGGTCTTAAGAGCCGACTAAAGAAAATGATAAATCCGATAACCTATCCGCAAGTGAAGAAAATCTTGATACGGTACCCTTTGCCAACCCGTCTGGCCACCGTGGCACTACTATTCATTTATTTATTATTTATGATTATTAACGTATCAAGTTTCCTTCTCTTGCGGCTAGGTTTTCAGCCTTGTCATTTCCTTTTGTCGGCACTTACGACACCCTCAGCATGGAATGGGGTGGCGACACTGTGTACTCTAAGTCCGTCACCACATGACGCTAAGGATGTCGTAGGCTACTAATGGAACGCAAGGGACAATCTGGTCACATAAGAGGTGGCAATTGTCTGCGAAGTGGCAGTTTGATAAAAAAATCTTATCTATATTTGAAAGCACGCTTAGGTTAAGCGGATTAAAAAAACAATATTTTGAACCTCTCTTGAGCCCATCTTGCCAGCGTACCATAGCCAAGTTAGATTTTTATTCCAGGTACTTTGGCATAGTGAACTCAGGCAGCGGGCGACGGACCACCGTCGACATGTATGGTTCTTATACCAACAAAGCAGAATTCAAATCCGTACAAAATAAAATAAAAGACGTATACACACAGCCTTATATATCCATTGTATTGCTAGTACACACTTACAAGCACATTGACATAGATCGACGGTGTTGAATATTTCGCAGTGACGAAATCTAGGCAATTAGGATCACAGCTCAGTGTTACACCGGTCATAGGAGCCTTGTTTCGTAACACTGTAATATGATCGCTTGGCTAGCAAATATTGGAACGTGTGCGAAAAACGTCTTCTTCTTCTTCTTATTTAAAGTGCTTTTAGGTTATCGGACAGACTTATGGCCCGCCTCGGAGCTGAGGGCTCCAGTAAAAGCGGCCAAGACCCCAAAGGCTGCGGAGCATGCTCTCATAAGGGAGAGCGAATGTTATGGCACTGGTTCGGACAGTCGAGGACCGTCGTTTTAGAAAGAAAGAAAGAAAGAAATTGTTTATTAGACACAAAAAATGAAAACCATAGATAATAAAACAGAAAGCAAGGTATACTTTAATGTGTCTAAATGTCATCTCATGTAATCTCAGCATCATACTACAGTGTCCTGTAGAGCTGGTTTTAGTGGGTAGGTCTGGACGTGATTACCATCCTACGCGCCCCGAAGTCCCACATAACCCGGCAACCCCAGCCGCCGAGTATCCATGAGGATCTCCAACGTAAAAAAAAGAAAAACTTATCCAAAACCAGTCTCCAGTCCTTCTTTCTTTTTGTTAATATTTTCGTCATAATAAAACAAAACTATAAGCCGTAGATTTCATTGTTTCTTTGTAGTAGTAATTGTTTCATAAGCCAGCAATATACGTTGGCCCAGCATGGCCGAGTGAACGCCAATACCAACGTATAGACGGTATATTTGCATTGTCTGGCCATCGCTCGGTGTCGCTCGCCTAGTTGGTTTCGATACACTTGCCCAACGTATAGGCAGTAGCACTTGCCTTGTATTAAATTGCCTACGCTCGCGTTGGCCTAAGCTCGCCCAACGTGTATTGCTGGCATTAGAAGACAACTGTCATCTAGTCACGCTCCTGATCACGACTGCAGCAAAGCATTCGAAGCGTCGGAAATTAAAATAATGTCATATTCACGCGATAAATTCGTTAAAAAGTGTTTAACTTCAACCGTTAAGAAGTGTTTAATTTCAATAACTAAAAAACTAGTGGTTAGATGTGCCGCCTTTGGATCAACGGGTCCCGGGTTCGATTCCGGGGTCGGGCAAGTGTCTTTGTCTAAACCAGAGGCACTGGCTCGGAGTCTGGGTGTCATTTCTATCTATCATATATGTATTTACAAAAAAAAAGTATATAAGTAGTTTATCATCCATCTCGTTACCATAACACAAGCATTAAGTTGCTTAGCTTGAGACGAGATGGCGTTGTGTGAAATGTCCAAGGATATTTATTTATTTATTATTTTATTTATTTACAAGTGGTAAGTGATGTTTTGACGGCTCAGTTCCTGTTGTTTTATTGAAACACCAACGTGTAAGTTTGTACTAGTTGAGCTGGTATATTGTTAACACTCATTGGAATTATTTCGTAAAACACCAGTTACATAAACTATTGCGCTATTTAATATAGGCACGGTTGAATAGTGTTATCTCCTCGCTATACAAGACACGAACTATTTAATTTCCTACTGATATTATAAAGTCCGTATTTCCGTGTGGTGACGTATTTAGAATACAAAGTGTCACCACCCCATTTCATCCTGAGGGTGTCGTAAGAGCCGACAAAACGAAATTACAAGGCCGATAACCTAGCCGCAAGAGAAGGAAAACTTGGAAACACTATACCAACACGCAATTTGTTAATCATATAAGGGCCATTCACTTAAAATAATTCCCCAAATCGGTTCAATTATCGGCGAACATACCTATTTAAAAAAATATCTAAAGAATTGATAACCTCATTTTTTAAGTCGGTTAAAATGAAGAAAAGTAAAGGGGTTTGTGTTAATGTTTCTCTCTAGGGTCGTTATCGATAAAATCACTGTGCGAGATTACAGTAATAAAAAACATATTTCATAATTTTACATCTAATAATCTATTTAGCATTCAATTAAATTAGTATTTTAAAAGTTCAATGACCTCACACGTAATATTTTCAAAACTCAATAAGCCCTATACCGGGTCAAAAAGAATCTTGTAAGAACAGTAAATCACTAACACGATTTTACTTTGTTCTGTTTACTCGATTGCTACAAAACTACTAATCAATTAAAACCTAGCCCAATAATAATGGCACTGGAACATTTTTTAACAAAGAAATTCGAAATTAAACCCTCCGCATTCTTAAATAAATTAAATGACATCCTTATTTTAATAGCCTATTAGTAGTAAAAGCCACTCACGACTCTAAAATACCAGTGTTCCTTACCTCAAAAGGTTCGAAAAAACAACATAACGCTGTGGGTCTTAAAAATATAATATATAACTATACTTGCACGCGTATATCTTCCACCGAGACACATTTGCAGCTGCCACAAAACAATAAAGAAAGTGCACGAACAAATCCACTTACCAGTTTTTGTTGTATCGAGATAAATCTCAAAAGTTAATCGACACAGTATCCAATATCGATTACGAACAACAACTTCACAGCACTATTATAAAAAGTAGTTTTCAAATTCGGAATTCGACCGAGAATTGGAATATTTTTAAATCACTGTCACTTATGCACATGAGGTTAAAAATGTTTTGATTTAAAAAAAGACGGTCGGTCGCGAGGAGCGCTGCTCGAGCGCACGCCGATTTAAAACTGATCCGACCGGTCGACGCAATGAAGTCTGAACTGAACCATCGTGACCGTATCCTCGCTCACTTCAAGACTGTAGAGATTATGTTTTTGTTGCTCTTACTTCCATAATCCATTGTTATTTGTTACCGGTGTAGCTGTTATAATGTACCTACCCATATGCCATTCTTGTTTTTTTATAAACTGATTGATATGCCTCGATTTCGATGAGGAAAATCTATAAGGATATTCTATATTATAGTATATTCATAGAGAATATTCTAATTAGACTTTTGGGTAAGTTTCGCACCTGGGGAATAAGAAATCAATAGCATCACAAGAATCATCATCAATGGAGCGTTGTCCTTTATAAGCCCCGTTATGATTCTGGTTCCAATAAGGCTGATGGTAAATAGAACAAAAGGGGCAGAAAAAAAAGGAAATAAGTTTATGGGTTAGCTATTTTAGTTGCTATCTTACTATTATTAAAAATGTTACTGAAGCCCATATATACTTTAGTAATTAGGTACCTACTAATGAGTCACTGCTGAGTCAGGCCTCCCCCATCACAGGGAGGGTAATTAGCCTACTGTGCCACGTTGGCCAGACGGTTTAGCACAGGGTTTCTTATGAAGTTTTCCTTCTCTTGCAGCTAGGTTATCGACATTTCTTTTTGGTCAGCTCTTACGACACCCTCAGAATAGAATAGGGTGCTGACACTGTATTCTAAATCCGTCACCACACGGACTATCTGTCACTACACGGACTGGAAAAGTATCAACAAAAAATAAAAATGCATGCGTAAATCATCAATAGAACCCTCCAAGCTCATAAAGGTGCAAGAATGACTTTGAGCTTGAAAAAGTTGAGGGAGGGTTGTAGTGATGATTATAATTCCAAGCTACATACGTCTTACAGCCGCGAATAACATTTTAATCAGCATACAACCTAGCACTGACCTGCAAATTGCAAAAAAACGTAAGTAAATTTGAATTTCGCGGGCTACCCTGGAACATTCACCTTAAGGGCGGAAATGTACCCACCGTAGCTACACTTTTTTTTGTTTTACCGAGGCGTACAAAAATATTGACCATGTCCATCATTTGCGTTTTATTTCTGACCCACATATCCATAGCCAGATGTAAATAAAATATATATATTTTTAACAACACGCAGTGAAGCCCCGAATTATTTACATTCGTATTGTGACCGATAAAACGTCGATTATTATCTCTTTATCGGTTGCAATCGGTGAACGCTTGATATCGATACGACAATCGATAGTGTCGCGAAAACCTCATGCAATGTCAACATTGAATATAAAACATACGCTATAATTGTGTCGACTATTATTTAATCAATGTGATAATAATTTCTTTATCGCCTATCTTTGTGTGGTAACGCTGTTAGTTAATTTTAATATTTTACAATTCATATTTTAGTTGAGCGTCTTTCGGAACATAACAAAACTAGTTAGTTATTATGTATAGTGTCTAATAATATTTAAGGCGTTTAAAAAAACCAATCCACTACGTTTCTTTCGCCAGATCTTCTCAGTTGATGCTGGGGTCCAACCTGGTAGTATGTAGTTGAAAAAAACATTTAGCCGTTGATGATTGTGAAAGCCATCTGTTATTTGACAGTCACAATTATAATAATGTCAGCTCCAAACGATTCTAACAGATGGTGGTATCTGTTGACTGGATTGAGTAAATATTCAATAGATGGCGCTATGTTACCATAACCACCACAGCAACGAGTGGCCGTGTCTGCTAGTTGGTCAACAACATTTTTCTATTTTATTTTAATGACTCAAAAGTACTTACTCTCAGAAAAATAACAAACTGAAGTGCCAGTGGGCTGGTCATACCAGGGCAGAGCCCAAACACTGCTAGCGCCTATTCGCCCCGGTGCCATTGCTGGTATTAACCTGCTAAATTGAAAAGTTCTTGCGTGTGCTTGTGTCAGAAGCGTATGACATACGTCCCGAACTGACACTTTAGTATTAGTAGGTTAATAAAACTGACAAATCCGACACAATAGCACTGTAGCACGCTACATACTTTACACAATATATCCGAAAAATGCGAGAATCGCCAAAAAGTCCTACATCGCGAAAGTGAATTTTACAGAGCAAATCGCACGGTTAAGAAATCCCCAACGATGTTCGTCTGCTAAATGGAGCGACGATCTGTGAAAAGTTGCGGGCAGAAGATGGAAGCCTGAAGCGGTTGTACCGCTCAAACGATCCGCCTGCCTAGACCTAGGAAAGGCGGCAAGCCGCGCTGTTCAACCACTAGTGCGTAAGGGGGCAAAGTGCTATGGAAGCGGTTACCGTCTCCTTTACAATTTTTGCTTCTATAATATATTTCTTTAAAATCTTTCTTTTGAAGAACTGTGGTGGCGTTACTTAAGCATACAATCACAACGTTATTTGACGTGGAGGGTCGAGGTCCGTTTTTTTAATATTAGGGGTTTTAGGGAAGAGGGGCCTTTGGTTAATTTTTCAGCCTTGTTTTTGCTTTATTGTTTATGGTGATATGTTTAATCAAATAATCTACCTATTTAATACGTCGCAAAGCATCACTCATTGGTGATGGTATTTGGGTGTAATATTCCAGTCGGGTAACTCCAGTGAGCGAGTGGCTCTATGTTATGCCTTGAGAGGTCTCTTAAGGTGGATGCTCCAGGGTAGCCCGCGAAATTAAAATTTTCTTAAGTTTTTTGCAATTTGCAGGGCAGTGCTAGGTTGTATGATGATGAACATTTGATTCGCGGCTGTAAGACGTATGTAGTTACAGAGTGATAATCATCAAACTCATCAATACAACCCTCCAAGCTCATAAAGGTGCAAGAATGACTTTGACGTTGAAAAAGTTTTTCTTGCACCTTTATGAGCTTGGAGGGTTGTATTGATGATTTTGATGATTATAATTCTATAACTACATACGTCTTACAGCCGCGAATAACATTTTAATCAACATACAACCTAGCACTGACCTGCAAATTGCAAAAAATTTAAGAAAATTTGAATTTCGCGGGCTACCCTGGAGCACCCACCTTAATAGTACCACCAAAACAACTGGGTGGTGTCCACATAATCTATTCACCCTCATTTCAACCCATGCGATGAGTCAGATCCGTGTGGTGACGGGTTTAGAATTCATAGTGTCACCACCCCATTCTATCCTGAGGGTGTCGTTAGAGCCGGCAAAAGGAAATGACAATGACGAAACGAAACCCTGTGCCAACTCGTCGGACCCACGTGGCACAGTAGGCTAATTACACTGCCTGTGATGGGAGGAGGCCCGACTCAGTAGTGGGTAATTTATGGACTCATCCCATAGATAGTAGATGACAGTAAAAAATTAATTAAAAAATGATATGAAGGAAATTTAGTCTACTGTTCACCACGCGCGCAAGACAAATAAGAACAAGGTTGCGTAGTTTGCGTACTATTTTTTTAATTTTCTGAATCGAAATTTCGTCTAATCGGCTTTTACAGCGCGAGAAATAGTGATGTGAGACTTATTGGAGACTTATTGTATATACTTATTATACTACAATTAAGGTGGATGCTCCAGGGTAGCCCGCGAAATTCAAATTTTCTTACGTTTTTTTGCAATTTGCAGGCCAGTGCTAGGTTGTATGATGATGAACATTTGATTCGCAGCTGTAAGACGTATGTAGTTACAGAGTTATAATCATCAAACTCATCAATACAACCCTCCAAGCTCATAAAGGTGCAAGAATGACTTTGACGTCGAAAAAGTTTTTCTTGCACCTTTATGAGCTTGGAGGGTTGTATTGATGATTTTGATGATTATAATTCTATAACTACATACGTCTTACAGCCGCGAATAACATTTTATTCAACATACAACCTAGCACTGACCTGCAAATTGCAAAAAACGTAAGAAAATTTGAATTTCGCGGGCTACCCTGGAGCATCCACCTTAACATTAACACCGGCTTTATTGTAGTACCGGTATCGCGAATCATCTCTAGCGATAATTGGTATGTTAATTACCGATTATCGCTATAGTAACGAGTATGGTAGGTAATTAAATAACAAACAAAAATCCTTCGAAAAATTGCATAGCTCGACAAGACAGAGCAAAGACAAGGCATAACGAAAAGTTAGCTTTGCAACTGACATAAATATTCTGAAACAGTAGCATGCCCCAAATGATCTCTCATTAAATTATTCGAAATTCAAAACGAGTTTACTCTACATAACACAACACATAAGTAGATATCACGAGACGCTGGCAAAGATTGCACTAAGAAGAACATTAGCATAGGGTTTTTTTATTGTATAACTAGTGGCCCACCCCGGCTTCGCCCGTGCAAAGCGGCGGTGGGTTAAACATATAAACATTCCCCTTGAATCACTCTATCTATTAAAAAAAACCGCTTCAAAATCCGTTGCGTAGTTTTAAAGATTTATGCATACATATGGACGGACAGAAGAATCTGTGCGGGGAGAAGAATGGTCAAAAATGAACGACGGAGTTTATTAAAAAAAAATGTTCGAATCCTCTTCGTAACTTCGGTTTTCGTCACTCTTGATGTGAACGTTGTTCTCATAAAATGCGTGGCGCTTACTATTCGCTGTCGACCGAATTTATTGGGGTCATATAAACTAATTCTTTCATAAGACCCCAAACGTAAAAATCAAGCGGTGTGAGGTCAGGGCTTCGTGCTGGCCACGGAATTTTATTGGCCCTCCCCTTCCAAGAATATACAAGGCCACGATAGTCCATCAACAACTTGCCCTTAAATATAGCCTTGTGGATACTGAAGTGCCCTACTACCAATACCAGCGTTCTCGACAATGGTCACGTCACGCTTTTCTGGGATTGATCGATTGTAACTTAAAGGACAGGATTATTCTCGCTAATATGTAAGTCTGATACAGTGGTAATTGGCCGATTGGCGAGTCGGGCAATACTCGTTGCTATCACTATCCCGTATGACGAGAACCTCGTTAAAGTTAAAAAGGAAAACGTACCAAGTACTTCTATCGATTTGGCTCACGAGGTTACCGCAATGTGGCATGTTGATTCAACAATCAATTCAAAAATCAAACAAACAAGATTGTGCTTTGAAATTAAACACTTTTAACGGATTCATCGCGTGTTTAGAAGTCTCTCCCGCGACCACGACTGTTGCAAAGAATTCGAAAAGTCGCGTCGGGAATTAAATAATGTAATCGAAACGCGATCTAACCGTTATAAAGTGTTTAATTTCAATGTTTAATAATCGCGAAAACCTAAGAAATAATCATTGTGCTGATAGTAGTTTCAGTAAACAGTCATAATCGCGAAGAATTTCGACGAACATCTCTCGCTGAGGCTGTCATCCTGGATTCCGCCAAGATTGTGAGGGAGGAGGTTCCTTTCTCTGGAGCCTTGTAACGTCGGTAACTTAGGTCATCGACCTCGTTGTCGAAAGGTTTACTATTTTTATTTAAATATATTTTTAAAATAATGTTTTTGAAAGTATATATATATATATATATTAAACACTGTGTTTTTAAAATATATGTAAAAATAAGAAATAAAGAGTATATCACTTATTTATACCAATATGGTAATAAAGAGTTAAACAACCTTACATTAAATACGACTTAAAAGTATTGGAAGCCATACTTCAAACATTAAAACATCAAACTGGTGTTGCGTTCCGTCCGCATTAATATAATTTATGTTGCATCTTTTTCTCACTTAGACAGAAAGACAGAGATAGCATTATGCTATGCTAACTATGTGGTAAAGACTAAAGATAAAGTTTTGGAAATAAAACAACAATACAATAACTAAAAGTTTGTGAAAACAGTGTTTTTGGTGAGAATCATTAATCATTTCTATTAAATATAACAGTACTGCATATTTTACGAAACATTATCTGAAGCAGAAATCTTCTGTGATTGTAATCCGCTTGAAATTTTTGGTTGTACCATTCAAAATTCACTTCGAAATAACTGTAACTTTTTAGGTGTGGCAGCCGCGAAAAGCTTGAAAACAAGTGTTTTTTTCCCTTATCTCGAAAAATTGTCCAAAAATGGTGGTCTTAGAGTCATGCTGGTCGCCTTGTATCTGGTCTTCGGACGTGAAGGCTGGGAGTCGGGCGGTGGCTCTATATACAGCAGCTGTGAGTGTTGTGCTCATAACGTTTATTGGATATCAAATGACTGGTGGAGACTCCACGCAGCTATGGAATCCTCTATTTGAAGCAGATGTAAGAGGATGTAAGTGAGACAAATATTTATCATTCTAAAAGATCCATGGTATATTCAGGTTTCTAAAATTTGGAAGGGGGACATTGGCCATAATTTTCTACTTAATTTGCCACAGTGATGTCCCAACTGGGTTCTTAATCAGCAGCAGTCTCGCTATAAAATTACTGTGTTAAATATTTTTATGGGAACAGCAGGGTTGGTAGGTATATTCCAAAGACGGAAGCCCTAAAAAAATAAAACTAAGTCCAATTTTCTACTTTTGCTTTCCATTTATTATGTGTATATTAAGGTTTTCAACTCTTGTGGCTATGTTATCAGAGTATCTATTTTCTAAATAGCGTAAAGTATTCTCGTAACTTTATTATAATTATGGAATTATAATAAATCTTTATTTTATTTCTTTTACAGCATTGCCAGTGTTTGGAATCATATTTATAGTCATACTGATACTGCTTGTGATATTTTCTGTACTAATGGTAAGTTTGTTGACGTCATGGAATTTAATTTTGAATGTTTTCAGGTTTTGTAATTTTTTAAGAAAAAATAACAGGATTTCAGAGTAATATTTATTTATATACTATATATTTATATTTATTATATAATTACTGTGTATAATATTTATTTATACACAGTAATTTTAACACAAATTTTAAAAGGACACAACTGTACAATAGGTCTATTGCATGTTGTTCGCACGGTTGGACTGTGCATGGCTATGGTTGTGGGGCGCTCATTTGGAATGGAGTATACGGAATACTAATCTACGGGGGTAGGGAGATTCAGGATTCACTTTTGTTCAGAAGATTTCAGTGTATTTGTTATCAATTAAAAGTTCTGAAGTGTTTTATTTGGGAGTGACTTTCTTGTGAACTGTGCATCACAAAATGATGGCCCTCAGAAGCAAATGACAATTTCACATTGTAAATAAAAGAGGAAATCTGATTTCGAATTTACATTAAACCCATAATTAGCAAACTGTTTCATGTGGTGATGCATTTAGAATACTCAATGTCACCTACCCATACCAATATGAGTGTGTCTAAAGACATGACTAAACAAAAGTAAGAGGCACACCACCTGGATGCTAGAGATGGAAAACTGCATACTAAAGTGCGCTAATTCTCCTTCATGAATTTTGAGAAGGGCTGACTCCATAGTGGGTTATTTATGGGCTGAAACAAACAAATTAATAATGTAATAATTAATTGACTAAATGATAAATATACTGGAGGTGGCTGTTGTATAGCCAATAGCTCAAAACGCAAGTAGTCTGCAAGTTAAGCAATGCCTCACTGTGAACGTAGGAGGGGTGACCAAAAATGGAATGTTTAAATAGTTTCCCATACTGCATAATGGTGGTAGGTTTTCGTGGGTAGACCAATCGCTTCTTACCATCTTCCTCGCGACCGAGACTCCCACAAACCCTAGCCCTCATCCCCCGGTTGGGGAAATACCAAAGCTTTCCCCCACTAAAAAAACAAAAAGGAGTGGTGTCCATCATATTACATCTAGCCTCCTCCATGCTTCAGAAAGCACGTTAAATCTTCAGTTCCGGCTGCCTGGTAGATAACCAATAGACTATTACTGATACCTTTGAAATATTGGAAAACGGCAAGGAAGAATAGTGGAATTTAGCTTTAAATATAAGTCCATCACCGACACTGTTTTTTTTTTTTGCCCGGGGTAAAATCCTTTATGGACTATCCCTGCCAGCCTGGAGATGGCCAACAGGGGGTGTGTGGGAGTCCCCTCCGCCTCTGTCAGGAGACGCAGTCATACCCACTAAACGTCCCCGGGGTGTACCGTCCCGCGCTTGCTGCCCCGTGGGCCCTGACTGTATCTCCACGGGCCATCACCGACCCTGCGTGATCGAATCAGAAATGAGGAGATACGCAGTCGGACCAGAGTTACCGACATACTGACGGCCAATGGGGCAGAAAAGTCTAAATGGCGACCGAACTCCAGAAAGCGCATTAGCGGTGTACCTGTTGGACTGACGTCCTTGGTAAGATTACTGGAAAACGATGAATGCAAATCCTTGGGGGAGGCCTATGTTCATTAGTGGACATCTATTGGCTAAAATAATAATGATCTTGTCATCATTATACTGCTTCGTATTTCTTGGTTTTTTGTGTAATGCATTGCATTTTTTCAGGTTATCGGTATCAACATATGGATGCGAGGGTTGATACTGCCTTGGCTCATAACTATGGGCCTTATTATCATCTTCCAGTGTATATTTGGGCTGTGGTTGATGGGAGGATATTATATTTATGTAAGTTTGTATTTTACCTATTTACCACACCAATCGATCAACGTCGACCGATGGCATCGATAGACGATCGATCGATCGGTGTGGTAACACCCTAACATTGTGAAAGAAAAGCATGATGCTATGATTCCCAAAATGGATCTTTTTTTTTAATAAGTGGTACCTCTGCTCTCCTACTACTAGGGTTAACATGTATCGCGGGGGCAGTTCACAAACATGTAATTCACGAACACAAATGACACCCAGACCCAGAGCAAGTGCCTCTGGTTTAGACAAAGACCCGTTGATCCAAAGGCGGCACATCCAACCCCTAGCTACCAACGAGGCACCTCTGGTAACCGTACCCACGCACAGGCACAGAATGCCAGTCAAGGGTGGTGTTATTTGGCAAGCGGGGCCATAGTTCAGGAGCCCTTAGTTGCTGAGGTCCACACTTGTGGCAGAATTTGCATTTCTTTTTATTTTTGCCGCTATTTTCTGTTCTTCTGGTTTCACTCGCGTCGATTGACATATCCAAGTGCGACCTGCGACTATCCCTTGAATAAAGAAATAAGTTATTAGTAGAGATGAAACGGATAGCAGTTTGGCCGGATACCGGATATTCGGCCAACCATGTGGCCGAATAGCCGAATAACCGGCCACCGGATATCCGGTGGAACTTAGCCGTTTGGTGCATCGCACTCACACACACACACACAGCTCACACTCATGACACGTTTTGGGATTGCTTTGATCAGGTAGCAAATGAAAACAATACTGACCAGGTTCAATGTGAAGAAAGAAACGCGATAACTTATAATTTTTATCTCAAGTCAGTGATGTAATGCCAAACAATACCCAAATTTAACAAAGTTTGCCAAAATCTATCTTTCAGCACCAGCAGCAGTGTGTACAACAAAAAAATTTTTGTCTGAGACGCCCTTTATTTATGAAGAGAAGCGAAACCGCTTGCTACCTCTCAATGCAGAGAAATTAGTATTTATTCACCATAATTTGCCCTTACTGCAGTATGAATACTAATTATGTAATTACATAAAAATATGTAAATACAGCAGATATGTAATTACATAAAAATATATATTTTTTATCCAGACTTTTTTAATTTGGCGAGATGCCTAACCGGCCGAATAGTATTTAGTTATCCGGTATTCGGCCGGACAGTATTAAGGCCGCCGGATAGGCCGGATACCGGATAGTTACTGGATATCCGTTTCATCTCTAGTTATTAGTTACTGATTAGTGAATCGAAAACGCAATTGCTTGTGGACTATTTCATGTGTTCGCAAACAAAAAAGAAATTCAGTATAAATTTGTCTTCTTGTCTTTCCGAAATTTGTCCAAGGCCGTGTCCTCAAGCCGTGTACATACTCGTAATCAACTTTAATACTAATTTCAGTTGGATGCTACATTTGCAGCTTTCATTGACTTCTTCTGGGCGGCATACAATGTAAGTATTTCAAATTTCGTCCGTGTGATGATAATGCACAAAAACATACCATCTTCAGGGTGTCGTCACCTAGCCGCAAGAGGAGGAAAACATAGTTTAAACCCTTCATGAATTTGGAGGCCAATTCAGTATCAACGATTCTCAAATTTATCATAATTTATCATCTATCGTCATTAAGTTAAAGCCTCCTAAGTTCCTAAAGCTGGGTACTGACCCGGTTACCCGGTTACGCGGTGTAATGTAACGTGCTCCACAGCGAGCATTCGCGCAGTCAGTACGTCGTGTTACGGAGACAAACAACTACATGTACTGTATTTGGAGTTGGTGGTTTGGGCACACGGATTGAGAGCTTCCTCCATTTTTGAAATCACTATTACTACATATTATAAAACAAAGTCGCTGTCGTCTGTCCATCCATATGTATGCTTAAATCTTCAAAACTATGCAACGGATTTTGGAGTGGTTTTCTTTAATAGATAGAGTGATTCAACAGGAAGGATTATGTATAATACATCCATAATAATGTAAAGAAACATTGATAAGTTTAGAGGTTCATCATTTTGGTCGCTAGTCAGTTATAAAATAAACCCACAATGACAAATAATGTCTCATTATTTTGCTCACCGTTACACATGAGTGACTCTATATTTCAATGTTTCAGATTTACTGCTGGCTGTGCGTGTTCTCGCAGTATCAAATAATATTGGAGATGCAGTCGCCCAACATTGAGATGTTGGTCGAGTATTAGTTCTAACAAGATAAGTGGAACTGTCCTTAACGATACAAACCTTTGTATAGTGAAGCCAAATTTGTTAACATATGTATAGATTTAATGCTGGCTCTTCAGAAGACCATTCGCATTTGCTCTTCGTGTTCTGTTTGTCTTGTTTCACAAATATTCCAGCCACCCATAAGACCTAAAGGAAATACGAATAGGGAAGTCGCATTCCATCATAAAGTTTAACAGCTTCCGTTACACACCATATAGAGGGTAGTACGCACTAACAGTAGCTATCTGATTAATCAATCCGTTATTTAATCGATCAGTTTTTAGATTTTATTATAATTGAGAATAGCGCCCTCTATTGGTACGTATTTGAAATGTCAACAACTAAACTGGTGGATAAACTAGTTGACAGTAGTTCGTGATACATATAATAGATGGCACTATGCGAAAATTATGAAAAGTGAAACATTTGGGTTGTAATAATTATATTCTGTGTTTCATTAATGTACCATGTAACTCTTTGAGTGATAAGCAGATAGTTATGGATTCAAATCCAATCTTTGACCACGAATGACAGTGATCAAGCCTTCTCAATACCAAATTTAAAACAAATAGGTGCATATTACAACAACCAAGATGCGGAAATCTTTGAAAGAAACCTCATACCAAAATGGCCTCATAAAAAACCCATCGACTGAATCGTTAATTGTGATATTGCATATTCAATCTAATACTGCTCAGCCCATATGTCACCCACTGCCTCCTCCACTTACATGGGGGGCAACAAGCCTACTGCATTGGCTGGCCAGACAGGTTGGCACAGGGTTTTGTATCCAGTTTACCTTCTTATCGGCCTTGTCATATCCTCAGGATGGAATGGGGTGGTGACACTTTGTTGCCTATTCCAAAGATAAAAGACCTATCAGCAATAGGTACTGCTTTGAAACCATTTTGAATCTATTCTTCGGAATAAGCGAGTATTCCGAATCCTCCACCATACGGAATCCTACCTACCTCTTCCATCGTCGATTAGTAATTGTTCATCATGAATATTCGAATAACAGCAAACTACTAACTGTTCACACTGAAAGCGCCAATCTCAATAATGCAGTCGTTACGTCAGTTGCGCTGGGACTTTTATTAATCGACTAACATCAATTATATTGACTAAACTGAAAAATCAACTAATTCGATTAGTGAAGTTTTAATAATAGTTGTTAATCGCTTGATTCATTTGTAGTCATTGATAGGGTTTTGTCATTACCATTATTGAACACCCTGTATTAGAAGTAATTTTAGTAATTAATTATCTTGTAAGTATGTAGTTAACCAGTATGTGCCTGTTGTGTAGATAGATAATATTTAATTGGTGCATTTTAACATTACGGAAAGCTATTACGATACAAAATATTATATTATTGAGCTAGCTAAGGATCATGAGACCATGGTTCGATTCCGGGTCGGACAAGTGGCTTTATGTTATTATTATCACTGCCCATAAAATACCCACTGATGTGTCCGGCCCCCTCCATTTATATGCTCTGGGTCTCGGTGTCATTAGGGTCAGCTAATTACACGGTTACAACTACTCTGAACACCCAGGGCGGGTTATCTTCAAAAAATAAGAAAGTCCTGACCATTACCTACGTGAGGATTACATTTTCTAATTTACCGACTTCAAAAAAAGATCGAGACTAAAAAGCGAAAAATAACCAAGAACATTAGAGGTCGGTGCAGACTTAAGTTTACACCGACTTCAATTGGTTCGTTATTAGTATTTTTTTTATGTATAAAAAAATTGTTTTAAAAGTCGAATTTAATTTTTTACATATTTTAGACACAAAGATATGCCCGCGTAATGTTGGAATTGCACCATTTTATAGTTTAGTGTTCAAATAACAAATAAGTCTAAATAAATCCGTCCATTTTTTATATTTTAGGATGTATGTATAGTTTCTTTATCTCAGTGTTATTGAATCTCGTATATGTATGTCGGAGATAGCGACGGCTGAGCGATAGAGTCGTCATCATCTTGACTTGGTACGAGGTTTATTACTTGTAACTTTATAATTCACAATATTAACCACAGTATAAATAACAATGTTCAGTTAACACACTTAGATAGACAAACCGACAGGTTCGCAACGGAGAAGTGTCTCGGTCCGTGTCCCAACGTCGACTGACTGATCGAGCCAACCTCACTTTCCATTACGACTCTGTCCACGTGCCGCCATTGCAAAACAACTG
Organism: Clostera curtula; assembly: GCA_905475355.2. Taxonomy (NCBI): domain Eukaryota; kingdom Metazoa; phylum Arthropoda; class Insecta; order Lepidoptera; family Notodontidae; genus Clostera; species Clostera curtula. The sequence continues at coordinate 10,722,594 of FR997816.1, read as the reverse complement.
ACGTCACCGCGTTTGCCGCACTACTGTGTTAACAATCAATTGAGAAACTTAATAAAACGATATCGTTATCCACGACACGGCCAGCCTGACGAAGCACACGTCCTCGTGTGTACTTGTAACAAAATAACCAACTGAGGCACATTTTCACGTTCGGCCAACCTGACGGTAATGTTCCGTAATCGTATCTTAAGAATCAAGTTAACAGAGATCACGTTAGCATACAAATAATTTTAACAACTTTAACACGAAAGATTCCTCTAAGCCCATAATCTTTAAATCTCAATACTGATACTTTAAAACAGTAGGTTTAAAGTAATAATTACACAACACATGGCCCAGCTGTCCCAGCAGCTAGTGACAATTCACATGTCACCCATATCGTCATCGCTCCAAGCGATACGACCAACACTTTAACTAGAGTTCACGACTCCCAGTACACAGGACCATACAAATAGTCTCTCTCGAGACCCGGGTCCCCGCCACACCAGTAGCTGCCCATCGCGCTCTGTACAACTCCCAGAGTTGCAGTTACGACTACAGACTAGTGCGTGTATTGCGACCTAGCCAAGGTATGTGTTCTTTTTTACTGTTGGAGGCAACCTCCTCACCATCTTCATCAGACAAATTTAACTCAACGGGCACACTGCTTAGTGGAATCTCCTTATACAGTCGTGAGCGTATTTTTATGTTCTATTACCGGTCAAAGATTTCAGCAAATAACGATCACCATCAAGTAACTCCACAATTTTTAACGGTCCCTTGTATTTCGCGTCTAATTTAGTTTGGTTTCTCTTCGTTCTGAATTTAAACTAAATTACCAACATCAAACTTTACCACTTTAACTTGTAGTTTTATCAAATTTTACTTTTTCGTAACTGGCACTCTTTTCTATGTACGTGGCCGCTTACTCTCTTGTCTTACTAATGTCTACTGCCGGTCCGGAATCATTCAAAGTTAATAGGTTAAATGGTCTAGCTAAACGTCCTATCAGAAACTCGAGTGGACTCGCTTGTATTACACGGTGGACAGAGGAATTCAAAACTAATTGCACGTCTTCTAACGCTTCATGCCGGGACCTATCAGACGCTTCTATCGCGGTCAGCATACTTTTTAACGCGCTCATTGTTCTTTCTACTTGGCAATTAGCGCGACTTGAACCCGTAGCTATCAAACGTAATGAAACTGACAAAAAAACTTTGAATTCTTTGTTGGCAAAGCATCGTCCCAGATCTGCAATTACTTACTGGAGCTCCAACTAAAGACGCTTGATTTAAGGGATTTAATTGTTCTAGCCAAATCTATTCTCAGGGTATGATACAAGGGAACAAATTTTGTGACCGCATCAATTAAAACTATGACGTACTCCTTGCAATCGCTTTTCCACTTAATTTGCCAGTTAAGTCAACGTGCACAGTATGCCACGGGATACTAATCTTAGGAATTGGATGAAGTCCCGCTTGTGGGCGACCTGATTGCGATTGAGATAGTTTACAAGTAATACAACCATAGACAAACTTACGAACGCACTTAGCCATGTGCTCGAACCAATAGTGATCAACCCTGTATATTTGGCCACCTCGCCCTTTATAGTTCACAGAGCCACCTCGCCCTTGACTGTATATTTGGCCACCTCGCCCTTTATAGTTCATAGAGCCACCTCGCCCTTGACTGTATATTTGGACTAACTTCTACAACAGTCAACATATTTTTGAGGGTGCTCATAACTCTTTCCACTTGGCTTCGGCGCAACACAATGTTTGATGAGAGAGCACTCTGCACCAGAATCAGAATAAAATGGATACGACTCACAAGCGTTCATCAGCGTACTGCTGGGATTGCTAACATAGCAAACTTCCACATGCCTCTCGTTACTCGCCGCTGCTGCAAGCGCTGCTCCGAACTGCTTGCGCCTACTGCCGCGCCAGCTCCTCCGCTGTTGCCACGTGGACACTTCGTTGCCAAATGTCCGGCGGTGCCGCACCTGAAACAGATTAAGTCCGACCGCGGCTTCGGTCCCGCAGAGCTTGACGCTGAAGTGACAGCACTGGCTGCCTTGCCTTTCACCTCGCCTTTGGAACGGCAATCGGACGGTCGGTGACCTATTTTACCGCAGTTGTGAAATTTCACCGTTGCCGACTGAAACTTCGATCGCCTGAAGTCTGGATCTGCTGTCCTATCGCCTTATGTTTATGCTCTCAATCTACCTCACCGATGCAAATCAAGGCATATAATGGTGCCATAATCTTGGAAAACTGATATAACCTGCCGAAAATATGACGCTAGACCGATGAACTGTCAAGCTAAACAAGCACAGCAATCTAAACTTCGTATCGCAAGTAATTAACAGGTAAACATGTAAAAGAATTTCAAATAATATTTTCTTACACCGGTCAAAGCCACACTATCGTAAAGTCGTATACCATACAATATACCCGAGTAATAAAATGGAAACTGCTCACCGGAGTGACGTAAAATTGCAGCTGGTGCGCTTACTACAGATCCACTCACTATTCTTTGACCTGGCTGACCGCAGTACTGTTGCTCGCCTTCCTACTGCTCCGCTCAGGGCAGTTAGACGCATAGTGTCCTTGTTCATCACAATGAAAGCAAGTGATCCCCACTTGGTTAATCGCCGCACTATGACTGCAGCTTGTGATCTTCAGTTTAGAACAATCTTCATGTAGCTTAATGTCTCCTTTATAGTGACAATGAATCGCCATTATCGGTTATTTCCATCGCGTACAGAAGCACACACATTATCACTACACTGTTTTCTCCACGTGGGCTGAATGAGTTACATACCACTTCTGATGTCGGAGATAGCGACGGCTGAGCGATAGAGTCGTCATCATCTTGACTTGGTACGAGGTTTATTACTTGTAACTTTATAATTCACAATATTAACCACAGTATAAATAACAATGTTCAGTTAACACACTTAGATAGACAAACCGACAGGTTCGCAACGGAGAAGTGTCTCGGTCCGTGTCCCAACGTCGACTGACTGATCGAGCCAACCTCACTTTCCATTACGACTCTGTCCACGTGCCGCCATTGCAAAACAACTGACGTCACCGCGTTTGCCGCACTACTGTGTTAACAATCAATTGAGAAACTTAATAAAACGATATCGTTATCCACGACATGTATATTTTAATTACTATTTAGAAATACTTTACGATTATTTAATTTCGTCTTCTCTTTCTCAAAGGATTTAAAATACTTCTGTGAAGCCATGTCAATAACCGACATTTCATTTCAACGGTGTTCCATATTTTTTCCAAGCTATGGATATATTTACTACTAGTATTCAGTCCATTGATGGCCCACTGCTGAGTCGGGCCTCCTCCAGCTACGTGGAGGGTAATTTCCCGAGCACAGTAGGTGCCACGCTGGCTAGATCGGTTGGCACAGGGTCAGCAAGTCACAGGTCCCGGAGCATGCTCTCCTATTGGGGAGTGTATCCCGTGGCCCTGGTTCGGACATTCGAGGATCGCCGTCGGTTTTAGTGGGTAGGTCGGGGCGCAATGTACCATCTCTACGCGCCCCGGAGTCCCACATATCCCGGCTAGTCCCAACGGCCGGGAACCCATGAGGATATCCGACGTAAAAAAAAAAAAAAGGGTCAGCAAGTTTTCCTTTCGGCTAGGTTATCGGCCTTGTCAGTTCCTATTGTCTGCTCTTACGACACCCTCAGCATGAAAATATGAGGTGGTGACACCATGTATTCTAAATCCCACACCACACGGACATGAACAATATTCCGTCTAGTGTAAAAAAATATGTCCGTAGTAACAATCGTTATACTATGCAACAATCATTTATTGGTTATAAAGTGTCCAGCAATGATAATTATAACTGTTGAATGACATTTTTCAATTGCATAGAGATACCGCAGACGATATTTTTTATATACGAGTTGGGAGCTGATACTTTTTTGGATTATGGCCGCCGGCGCCGTATTAATTATCATATAAAAGTGACACTGCATTTATTTTTATCAATAGAATCTAATTTGTGTATTTTAAAGTTTTAAATGTATGAACTATTTTACATGTATTTATAAGAATTAAATATGTTAAATATGATTTGTGTCCGTAACTCTTTTATTTATATGATTTCGAGGCGATAATTAATGTTATATTCTTTCAAAACACGTAAATTGTGTAACTCTGAATTGTACACGTGTTGTAGTGAGAATGATATTGCACTCCACAAAGCGTGGTCTATTTAGTGCTCCGTGTTATTTTTGTCTTAACATCATTCGATACCTATACGGTAAGTATTAGTTAATTAATAAACTACTAGGAATGAAACATTTCAATTTGAAAATTCTTATTTATTCAGACAACTAACGGAAAAAATAATTCTTTTTCATTCACGTACAAATGAAAACGTACACAAAATTGACATACTGAAAAAATAAAAAAAAACATAACAGATATTTGCGTACAAGCCTATCCCATATTTTAATTAATAATTACAACTTTATTACAATTTTAATAATTATAATCTTAAATTACGATTATAATAACGAAGCCTTATAAAAATTGAAATGAACAACTTTTTTCACTCTTATTGCACGGTTAAAAGTAGCATAAATACATTACCAATTATGATTACTGGTTTCAAATCTAATCAAATATAATAGTTATAACTTTTCTAATAATAAAAAATAAATCGTCTTGTATTTGGCTCAAATATAAACTTATTGGAACGCATTGAGTATTTTAAACATATTTTGTCATGATTATATTAATAAGACGTCGTTTTGACAATTTCCATTTTTTGAAATAATAAAAAGTCTTAAACATTATTGCATTAAATACTATGATAATTAGACTAATAATGCAAATAAGTCAATATGTACAACGTTGTGTCATTTGGATTAATAAAAATAATATACACAATACTTAACCTATAATATACAATGTCAAATGATTAACTCTATCCTAAGTACAGTCGTGTCGATAAATTATTGTACAATAATTTACAAAAGCCTTATTATAAAAATGATATGCAAGAAATCTATCGATGAGGCTTGTTTTATACCCTATAGTAATTATTTTGTGACTCAGATAAGCGCGGATTTCTATTTTTACTTTAGCCGTTCAGTTTTGTTCAAATAAACTACACCGTGGACCATAACTTAATATAACGTAACATGAATGGCTTTCAGAATTTATTTCTTATTATTTTACTAATTATTTTTGACATCTGATGTAAGTTACTCAAGCACATGCGAACGTAATGAGGAATCAAAATAATGTTGTAATGATAACTATTATTTCAACTGATGTCATTACGTCAATATATATTGTATCATTATTTTATTTTGTTTATATTTTTGAATCATTCCTTTAACGCTACCTAGATCGAAATTATCATAGTGTTTATTTAATTTACAAACTAAATATAGTCGTGCAGTATTTTTACGCACTACCCTATTAGAAAATTCCGCTTCGTCCGAGTTTTTTGAGTATTCACATCCAAGTCTATTCAGCCGTATACAATTTTAGATATAATGATGAATTACCCTAATTGAGCCCCGTACAATCATGATCAACAAAAAAACTTAACAAAGAACGGTACAACGCAAGATCGGGAAAACACGAGTCCAACAAGATTACCTACCGAGGGTACGGCTATGAGCTGGTCGAGTACCAGTTCGTGTTGGGTGGCACTGACTTGTCTGGTTGGTGCGAATGGGACGAATGCGCTGAATGAGCTTGAGGATGGTACAGATGGAACGATGAGGGCGGATGGAAGAACTGTGATTGGTCGAGAGGTGACGCGTAATCCAACGCTCCGGGAACCGCTGCATACGCTTGAGGCTTCAATGGCAAAGACGTCTCGCCTATATACGAGTGTCGTAAAGCGTCGGAATAAGCGCTATTGTCGTATGACAACGCATACTGCTGTTTGTCCCTAGGCGACACAGAGCCTGGTGGAGTCATAGCTGAATGATAGTCACCATACCCTCCGTACGCTAGTGAACCTATATCGGTTCCTTTGTGTCCTAATTGCTCACCGTAACCGGAACCTTCGCTACCAGGAGGAGTCGGCAATGGTCCACTTTGTCCATCGCTGGAGTAATACCCCCCGGTTCTACCGTCACCTAAAAAGTTACTTCGAATCACACTTTCTCTATTCGCATAAAGTTGCCTTAGCAACGCCGAGGCTGGAGTTGGAGTATGGTTTCCAGGCATTTGCCTGTTTAGGTGACTCAAATGATGGTTCTGTGTTCCTATCCATTGAATCGTTGATTTCTGTTGTTGTTGCTTCAGTAGGGCGTCTGTTGAGAAGTCAGTTGGTCTGTGTGAAATCTCTTTGCCGTCCATAGCTACAGATGGTAAATGCTTTGACATTGCATTTTCCAAGTCTCTCACAGACGTAGCGTCCGGCGTGCCCTCTGGTATAGCCAAATTGGTTTTAGACATATCTCGCTCTGCCGGTGAGATTGTTGCTCCGGGGTTGGATGAGGATTTTCGTCTATCTTCGTCTCTTTCTGCCTCGTCCTCACAATCCGTGGTGTGCTTTCGCTTCTTCAGTCTTCTCGCTGGCATTGGAGAAGTTCTTTCTGTGTGGAGCGGTAGAGGCTGTGTGTCATTTAGTCTTGTTAGATGAGTAACGTCGGATGTGGGTACGGGTGCAGTTGACGCGGAATCTGTGTTAGATGGTGGCTCAGTCCGTTCTGCTTGATGGCGTGGCGGTGGGGGTGGTGCTCCGGAGTTGTCTGTATCTGGAGGGCCATTCTCGGGATCGCCTGTTGTTTCTTCTCGTTTCACACCCTGTACACTCTCTTCTAACTGGCAGCAGTCCATTACGGTATTTGGATACTCTCGGCCACTGAAAAAGATGGCTATACATTAATTTTCTTCTTAAATTAGATAAAGTGTGCTGTTCTGTCATCTTGTTGTGGGCCATAGTCCTCATGGAATATGGCGGATCCCAATTTAATGCCAACCTCCTATCATGACTTCCGAGCATAATGAGCACCTTTATGCAATGTGACACTGGGCATGTTGGGTATTTTTATATCGACTGTCTCATGTCGCCTTGAGTTAACTAGGGTAGGCTCTCCGCAAAAAATGTATTTATGGGTTAAATTATGAAATTAATTCATTTATTTTGGTTTGGCGTTATTAAACCAGTCTTACCTGATTACGTAATTGACGCAGATAATGTTTTGCTCTTCTGCGTTTTTGGAGGAGCAGACGACGGTCGCGCAGGTTTGCATCCACGTGTACCCGCCGAGCTTGTTCATTATCCTATAGTAGTGAGTCAGCACCTGGCCTTTGTTTATTACTGCAATAAAAATTAAATAGAGCACATCATACAACTGACAATTGACTAATAACAATTTGAGATTTCATATTATGAATCTGGATTTTTGACAGATCTAGATCGAGGTTCTATTTTTATGTGTAATGGTAGTCGGGGACTGCCTGAAAGTCTATTGCACAACCCCTAAAGAACTAGATACTGATAACTGACTAGATGAAATGACTGAGACTGTTTATCACTTATATTTCTCTCCATTTTTTTACCGCTCTAGTTTCTTCTAGTTTCGTCTCGTCATGTGACATTTGCCAAAAATCTAAAGAAAAAAAAATAGCCTACCCTAATCATCAGACTTTCGGGTCATTCTTGTTAGAAATCTATATGAATCCAGCGTTATAATATAAAATGTTCATACAAATATTGCTTTGAGTGTAGCGATCGCACATTTAAAATAAAAAACAAAAAGACGTTGAATAAAAAAAGAATCTGGGTCTAAATTATACGCTTTTCTGATGAGGTTAACTAACACTTACTTAATTTTTTTTACAGTCGGAATTAGATTCTGGTCAACAAAAATAAAACACCGAATCGAATGACTTAGTTTCATTACATGACTCTCGTCAGTTCTCGCTTCACCGGTCACCTTTTTGTTCAATAGAAAAAGTAGCAATATTATAGCTTTTTGCACTGTTCAGGAATATATCGATAGCGTTTTTTGAAAACGTATTGTGACCTTCAACTTGATATTGTGCATAATTGATATTGAAGGTTTGCGACTGTCTGACTTGTAATGTTCAGTTCTTCATCACCCATTCATCTCACATCCAGCATACTCTACTTTTCATTGGCACATGTATGCTATCAATCTTTCCAACGCATCTACTTCAGTTTAAATGCTAATTTGTGGAAAATCTGTCCTTAAAACGTCCCAAGGAATAGACGTCAAATATAAATCTTTTCCATATTCATCTGTGTTTGGCAATCCTAATATATGTAGAGACATTGAGCCAATATGAAGCATAACATTAGGGTCTACTACGACCTTCATCTTGATTCAACGAATCATGATTCGTAACAAAAGATATTCTTCGATTATATTCAATTGTGTACACAAAGGATATAGCGATGAACACGTGTATTGTATATGTGAGTCATTAGGACCAACGTGGTTTTTGGTTTTGTTGATGTATTGTTATGTATTGGCAACAAACATTTATTAATTAACATGAACTCAATGTTGGATGAATGCCAGAAAATGAAACCTAATTTATAGATTTACGACAAGTGTTATGCCAATAATTAGCTCCAAGTTTGCAAAGGTAAGTCTATGTGGTAGTCTATTAATAATATTGTATTGTCTATGTTTGCGATGTAGGGAAACAAGTTAGCGTAGTTAAACTTCATCAAATGAACTTGATAAGAAATTTAAATTTTATCTTGTCATAAGTATGGTTATGAGGTATTTTTAACTGTTTGTGCTTGCACGCGTTTAGTAACTCAATAAACTTTGGACGGAATATATTCGACGTAAAATTAGTCACGTCCATGAGTTTAACGAAATTATCACTTATTGTCTCATGTTGACGTACGAATCATAAATCAGTTTGTTTTTCAAATCAACAAGACGTTCAGTAAATTCCTGGGCATCAGGCCATTGTCGGAAGTTTCAAGCATAATCATTTAATTTTATTGGCTATATGCACAAATTTGAATATCATACGCTTCGACAACGTCAATGCGGTCATCCCGTAAGCTAACCGCGTATCAAGTTGTAACCAAATTACCCGCTTTCTACCAAACACCCGGACTTTTATGTTAATTCAACAATTGTTATTCAACACAAGGAATGTCCACATTTGACCGGCATCTACATAGATGTACATTTTAAATTCAAATTGATGGTCTCGTAAAGCTATCAAATGGTAAGGTGCTAGAACCGCATGACGTTAACACATCGCCGTGATTGGCATTCAAAATGGCAGCCATCTTCTTATACGATGATTGGTTGGACGATTACGTCAGAATTATGAGTCCTTCCATTCATGATATATTTGTTCCTGACATTGTTAAGGAGAATTTTTGTGGTGAAGCAATTACAGCGGACGATTATGTGACTAAGTCGATATGCGAGATCACGATTGCTGTGTTCACGTTTGATGACAGACTTCCTCAAGCTAAATTAGCATGGTTGCATAGACTCTTGTACTTTTGATTGCCTAAAAAACTTGTATGAACGAATATCTTGCATAAGTATGACTTCTATAACCAATCTTTAAATCAAACATAACAACATAGGTAGATACTTAAGAAGCAATTGCCATCAATAAGGAAACATAGAATTAAGGAAGCCCGTAATAACAAAGACGAAAACACATACAGTCTTGGTATATACACTACAGAGATCATAAAACACAAAGCCATCTAAAAGGACATTAAGACATGACATTTCCCACGTCTATGCTCGGGGAAAGGAAACCAAAATGATGATATAAAAATTATTATTCAAATCACAACCCGCCTAGAGACGGCCGGCGTGGCGTTAGGCCTAAATTGTATTCCACTGACGGATGTATACGAAAGTAATAATATCGTACATATAAGAGATGAAGATTACAGCGCTTGGGTAGCTTTACGTGCCTCGTAAAAGCCAAGGATATGAAGACACAGAAAAATAATAAGACAATATTGCAGTTGCTTACGCAGACGCAAAACTTGACAAAGATTAGTGTGTTATTTATCTTACATTACCGGAGCATGATTGAAACAAAACAATCAAGTCAAGGAAAATAAATAAGGAAGAAATTCCAAAGGTAACATCGTTCAAAAATTCCCACAAAACACAGTGGACTCATAAATTTTCCTCGTAACGCCTTGCGCCTTGGGCTGCCAGTCTACTTGACATGGATTTCTATAGGCTACAAACTGAATACAAATCGGCAGTTACAACATTAACCCACGAAGGATTTCACCACATATATTGGGTCATGGGTGGACATCGAATCGTTTATAGACAATTGATGATATAGAAGCAAGGCTAATTAATGGTGGCATTAAGTATGACTAAGATTGATTTATTTAATCGGAAGCTTATGTTTGGTTGGACTGTTATAGAAAGCGTATGTGCGGTGACGGATTTAAAACTTGATACGGAAACCCAGTGCGGCTCTGCAGTGGGTCATTTATGGGCCGAGCCAGTGCCTTTGGTTTAGACAAAGACACTTGCCCGGCCCCGGAATCGAACCCGGGACCCGTTGATCCAAAGGCGGCACATCTAACCACTAGACCAAAGAGGCAAAGTAATATAAATGGATACTCACAATCTACGTGACATTTTCTAAGCTTGTTGGCGTCTTCTCCGTGACAAAGCGCGTACAAATTCTTCCCCGTTAATTCTTCCGCTGTGTAACCAAGTAGTTCTGACACCCGGCTAGAATCAAAATATTATGTATAAACACAGTAAAAAAATATTTTATCGATCTAAATTGGGAAACCATAGACCTATCAAGATTACTGGAAGATAAACTTCCAAAGGTTTATAAAAAATAGCTACTGGCATATTTGTCTATTTCATAATTTCATGATTGCGTGAAGTAAATGAAACATAGGTACCTGGGCTCACAATGTGCTATTCTGAAGTCGAAGTTTATTCTTGTGACGAACATATCTGACTCCAGTCGAATTTCATGCACTGAAGGCGGAGGCAATGCAATAGCTAGTGCAACCATACCCAGAAGAACTGTAGGCGATTTGCGGCTATGCGAGAACGAGTATTGTGGCCGAAGACGACACAGCATTAGAACCACCTGAAAAGACAGAGAACACAGTTGATGTTACGGAATCACCAATAAACGCTTTCACAAAATGAAAATGTGTAATGAGTTTTGTTAAAACATCCATATCTTATTCACGAATACGTAAAACAAGTAATTTAAACTCGGAGAGTTATAAAAATCTCATTGAAACTTTCGGAATTAATTTTCTTCAAACAAGAGAGCCTGTACGTGTTTCATACAAGACAATTAAACTTTCGAATATAAGCGAGAAACTGGGAAGCCATCTTTTACAGAGAGAAATGTTTCCAAGGCACGTACAATACACATTACCAGGTAATCGAGTCCACAGATCAAACGTTTGGAGGATCAACTAATTTGCCATTTTCCCAATAAACCGTTGCCTTTGGCGCATTGAGCGTCCTACAGGAAACAATCCCAGTATTAATTGCTCCTAACGCTAGAACCGTATAAGCCATTTAGATAAAGATAAGAATTATGAGCAAACTTTTAGTTAAATGACTAATAAAATACAGTTTCAAATGGAAATAAAATAACAATTGGCAGGCAATAAAAAATCAACAACGCCCTAAATGCAGCAGGAAGTGTCCAAGAAACCGCTTATAAAATAAAAGGAGAATTTACACCCCGAAAACAATCTACTGGCAATTTTATTCGTCTAGCGGTATTCGCAAGTCGCTTGTGATATAATCACATTTTATGACCTAACACCGAGTTAAGGCAAAAATTATGGGGCCGTATAACGCGCCTTGAGGCACCCCACCCGGAACAATAATTCTGCTCAATAATATTTGTGATCTAAGATGGATAAAGAGGTCGTTTGAATCCATTTGTTACAATGATTTTTGTAGAAATATTTAAAAGCTAGCTTAAAATAGAAAAAAAGTTATATACTATAGACAGTGTCATATTTTGTATAGACGATTTTTATTTGCTTAACCCAAAATGTCACTATTAATTTATTTCACAACATCGTCTCTATACAAGATACCCACCCGCCAGTTACCACCACTTTCTCCGTATCTTGATGCCTCACCCTCCTTGCCCCTTCCAACCTAGATTGAAAATGAAAATTCAACGTGCATTTATTTCTCTCATTCTAAATACTAGATAAGAAGAAAAATGTCCACAAATTTTCATAGTCCTCTCGGTTATAAATGACTCAGAAGTGATTAAATGCATTGCGATAAGGGACTTGCGATTTCTTAACGCAATTTATCATTGGTTAATTATTGTCCGACGCTGTTACAAATTCTAAACGGTTGAATTTGCAGAAACTAAAGATTTAGTACACTTTTGGTATTCATTTTAATTGTCTCTTATTATGCTTTTTGAATATAAATTAACCTTGTTTTTGTTATATTGTGCTACGTTTTACTTTATTTTCTTTAGATTTGATGACGCATCTACTAAATCTTTAATTTCTACTGCTACAATAGTAATTTCTCTTACCCTGTATCCCGAAGATTTGAAATGGCACCCTCGCTTAGTGAGTGTACTTTTCATCCGCACACAAAATGCCCGGTCCATTCCTCTGTACAAAGCTCCACTAGCAGCTAGACTCATTTGTGATGATACTGTTGACAAGAAAATACTAATTAATACATCCATTGGCATACTGATGAAATATACTGATATAAAATGTTCATATCCGCACGTATTCCGATGTCTTATTTTCAGTTCAGAAACTTTTTTAATTCTTATTTTAATTTGTTCATTGTATATGAGTCGTATTTAAATTTCATAACTATGCACTTAAATTAGTTCCTTTTAGTTAGACTACCGAAGCAGGCCGAAGCAACCTTAATCTAAATTTAAATTAAATCAATATTCAAGAGAATTTTTACTTTCAATTTAGATGGATAGACTCAATCTGGATTGGTCGAACGGGTAACTAATTAAAAGGTTTTAGGATTGGGCCCGGGAATGATCGACACTACGCTCTAATTGATTTCACTGAGCTTGCTACACAGCTATTTGTTAATGATTCTAAAACTTTTGGATAGTTCGAAGATCCTTTTCAAAGGCAGCCATTCGAGTTTATTTTAAAAACCGTATTACCAAATGTAGCATTGATACTGCAGTGAAATTTCCAATAACATATCTCTACAACAAATTTTACTCTCTATTATCGCTCATTATTTTTCAGCACCATCTAAGTGGGACGTACATGTTCGAATGATCAATTTCATAGGAGTAAGTCTGTACCGAAATAGAATTTCACAGCCACTGAGATCTATCAAAGGCCTATCTCTTGTTAAGATGCCTACCGGTTTTGCTGTCTCAGATTTAAAATCAGTTCATGGTTCTCTTAACAAGGCAGTAATGATTTCATTATACTCTACGATGGCTATTCCTTTCATCCAATTCTGCATACAGCGTTAGCAATACACTGGTAACCATTTAATCTTTAGCAACAACGAAACAATACTATTTATTTTGCACAATCGACTGTACGGTTTGTATCACGTCTTTGTACTAAAATCGACGTAACTAGACTTAGTGGTCAAATATAGCCTTGATAACCGTGGTTTAAAAATGTGATATTTTCGTCTACTTACACATCTCCGGTGTTTCAGATAATATATCATTAATTGTTTCAAATAATCTTAGCTAGCGGAGTAGGAATCATCAATAAATCATTATAAGTGTCAATCAATTCGATTGCACCAAACTCTGTAACTATTGAACCGATATTGATTTGATTTTCACTATTCAATAGGCTATTCAAACTGGTTTAAATTTAAACTTTGCGAAGGTGACTTATTGTTGTCATTATTAACTTGCCTTTTGATAAAAATTGCGATAATTTTCTAGCGCTGCGCTAACAATTGCGGTTTGCGTTAATTTAATTTCAACATGATTAAAAAATTACGTTAGGTACATATTATTGCGACTATACGTATACATATTTAGCTCTCGGTAAACTTTTTAATATATTCTTTCTTGCTTTAGCAACATATTGTTGTAAACTCTTCAGACGTAGTTTAAATAAACAACGAAACATACGTTTTATTACGAACATATTTACGAGTAGGTATAGTAAGGATTGTATAAAATGTTATTTTCATCCTCATTTATAATTGCCAAGTTTGACTGTTGTTCCTTCGTTTTCGCCACATCCATCTTCTTAGGTTTTAGAACCACTGCCACCTTAGCCTAGAAGCATCATCACACGATCTCCCAGTCAAGGGCCCATGGCTATCAAATGACAATGTGGCCATTTCACCATGGCCCTCTGTTCTGTGACTCACTCAACAACGCCTGTCAAACTGACAATAGGTCGCTGTCAAACCAACTCGATCCTGATTGATTTTTTATCGACTTTTTAGCATCGTAGAGTAAATTGAAATCGATTCTAGCCCTTCAGCGCTACGTGTGAAATTAATGGAGTTTGGTTAACATTGGCTTCTTGCGGTTGTTGTACCTTGCCTTGATCCCAATTTCACCGGGGTCGGCACAAATTGTATTGTTTTTTAATGTGTGCAACGCTGCTTTTACGTAGACATCAATATCAGGTTTTACACAAGCCTGCAAAGGATTTTGCATGTTTTCAGATTTAATATTAAATTTTTTTAGGTTGTAAGCTTACCATTTGCTCAGTCTCTCCTCTATTCTTTCTTTTATTTGCATTCAGATGTTGAATAGTAATATTAATCTCGTTCCAAACGATTACACTCGCGGTATCCGAAAGATGCAAATCGTCAAAAGAAATATTTGATTCAAGTTACTTTTTAAAGCATTTGATCTGTGCCCGCAACGTCAATAAAAACTATTGATGCAGTCGACCGGACAGCATTGACAGTAAAATTATTATACGAATAACTTTTTTGCTCATTTCCTTGTTTAATTAAAGCCAGCACCCGCACCTCTTTAGAATCGTGATCATAGATGACAGACAGAATTGCAACACGATGAGGACAATTAGACGCACAGTCGACGTCAATGAAGTAACACGTTCCCATAACGACAGGAATAAAATATTAATTTGTTGTATAAAGGTGTGTACTGACTCCCCATTGACCGTTCCATAAGCTGGCAACGTGCCGTGAAGTCTCCATAATCTAATTTCAATTCCGTCCGCAGCTTATTACAGCTAGCATTCGACAATTCGATATACTTAGAGAAATTTTCGGATCGGTATTGTCGCTTAGTGTGAACGGTGCAACGGCCTCGGAAATAAGTACAATTTAATTGAATTTCATAGAGATTTCTTTTTTATCTTCGACCCGGTAACTCTTGCTTCTCATTTTATAAATGTCCAATACACCTGCATCATAAGTAACGGTGTGGCGTTCTCAGTTTACTGTTTTCAGACTGTTTTTTGATACATTTTTTACTCGTTTCGGCCGGAATTAAATGATGTTAAACGGTGTAATAAGTAATCCAAAGTGGCGCAGTGGACTCCGAAATAATTAACCGGAATAGAGAAAAAAGGTTGAGACATAGAAAATTAACTTTAATTCTAATTTGACCTTCTGAGTTTTAGTGGATATTATTCTAATGAATAGGTCTGTTTGGAGTGAACTTGAACTGCTTTGATAAATTGCGGTTGCAAAAACGCGGTTGTTATTTAAAATGGCATAACGTTATGGTAATTCAATCAAAGAAATAAAATGGAGCCGAACAATTTTGCCTTTTCAAACAATTTACAATGTTAGCTAAGATATCGCAATATGCTAATAGGTTTTCATTCTTTCAGATTGGGATTGTGTTTAAAGCATTATGTCTATTAGGTATTCGTCTATAAAGTTTCATCGCTATTATAATAATTTTATGTTTAAAACTGTTCTAGTACTGTTTGCCAATTCCTTAAATATTGCCTCCTTTGACGCCTCCCTAAAGGTTTATCTTATGTAATGTCTTACCATCAGGATTGTTAGTCCCATGTTGGCTGCCTTCTTCGCTCCCTGAAGCTGGACTGTTCAGTCCTGCGGTTCCAGGTCTGCCAGTCAATGATAATCCTAATTGTTCAGCAATTTCTGCGTGATCGGCTTGATGGACGTAGTCAAATATACTGCTACCCGTCATCTCTACCTGTGGGCGAGAACATAATTTAATATGCGTATAATAATAGTAATTGAATTTGATGATTTGTGTCAATGCATATATGTTCAGGTCCTTTGCCAGAACTTCGGTGATTCTATAATGGATAGTGCAACTATCGGCAGTTGGCACAATGCCATTCTCAAGATTCCATTTAGTCAAGATGTTAACGTTCTTAAGTTGGCCACAATAACTTCTTATAAAATGTATAATATTTCGTTTTGACTTGTATCTCTAAACTTTCTGAATAATCTCACTGTAAATTTCCGATCTCTCTTCGGATTCTCTACAGTTGTCATTGACAACATTGACTTTAAATAGTTACTGTTTAAGTATTATTTCTTTATAAAAGTGAAATAAACATTTTATTGAAATAAATTATATTAACAGGTTCTGATTATCCAATGAAGGAAACGACTGTTCAAAACTTGTAGACGTCAAAACGTAGGAAAGGTTGAATGGTTTGCCGTCACGTACACCAGCGTCGTTATGAATGAAAGCCCTGTTATCACGCATCGCATAGCAGGTGGCTTCATAGAAACTGGTAACGTGGCTAACAAGACAGTGTTTACGATTGATGAAAATTATGATGAACGGGATAAGACTGGGATTATCTTGAGGAATACGGCAGTTGAGGTTACTGTTAAGCATGATTGTTTAGAAATGGAGATGTAAGAATTGCGGTTGCTCGTAGATAATTTGCCTTTAGTCATTTAAAATTTAATCGTGGGAAAGAAGTCTATGTTAACAACACATCGTTACACACTAATTTAGATAAATGGTTGACTGCGAATGTATACTGTAACTCAACTAGGAATTCCTTTTTTTCAAATAGAAAAGTTAATGCCAAAGTCATAAACCGAAATTATTCTAATGATGTTCTGATGAAAATCTCCAAATTACTAGTGAATACAGAAACTTGAACAAACTAAGAATATTTTAGATGATCGTGATAGATGGGATGAAGTAGCATTGTTTTAGTACATGTTATTGCTAAGTAAAGTTATGCCATTGAACGTGACAATAGAGAAATAATCGAACTTTGACTATTACAAGCAGCAAATCGATGAAAAACAAAAATATTTCCACATCCTTAGCAACAACTTTCACAATGGACCTTTCACGGGTTTATGCTAATGTGTCTTTAAATAAATTTATCAAATAATAATTGTGGGACCCTATTACGCATTCTATGGTCGTGTATCCGCAGTCAGGCACTGAATGTGAATACCATAAAACAATGGTAAGCTTACGGTGGTCGCTTCTCGGAATGGTGGCCAGGATTTTATGGTGTTTATTGATTCGCCGATTGGTCGGATATTTTGTGTACCTACCTCCGTATTTGCCCATGGAAAAGTTTAGTGAATAGAAAAAAGACATTGTGAAGCATTGAACCTCCGAAAATAAGCGCGTCTATTAATATTCAGGTTGCCATTCAATAGATTATTTGACGGTTGAATAGATAAATCCTTGTGCAAAGCATTTAGTTTTATATAAACAATTGTACGTCTTGAGGTAAATCTTGATTGGTATTCAATAGGCGATCTTGGTGATACAATCTTTGATGGAAATCGAAATACATCATCATGTATTTGTAAATGAGGTCTCAATTAAAGAATGATGGCATTAAACTGGCATTCCAGTAGATTGTTTCCGAAAGCAATATTTCAGTTAATATTCTGGTAAATCGTTATTCGAATAGTAAAAAAGTGTTATTGCGTTTCTTGTAAAAAACTACTTAACGGCCCTATGGATCTGTGGCGAAACTTTCCAAGTTATGGAATCAAAATAATATCCAATCTTCAAAGATTTATAATACGAGATATTTCTTCGCGCCGGCAAAAAGCAGACACGTAAATGATTTCCCCATAAAAAGATATACGAACAAAAACTTGAGCTCTTTACGTGAAAAAGAAAATATGATTTTCCATAGTCGGCCTTATCATCAGCCTTCACCGAAAGGAAAAAGACAGAATTTAATATAGCCGAAACGTCTAACACAAGCTTTACTTATAAGAAAGTTGTATCTACTCTTATTTACCAGGAAGTTTATGTATTTTATGTTACCCATACAAACGTGCCTTGGAGACGTGTATGTGAAAAGTGTACCGACGGTTTTAGGCTTGTGTGTGTGCATTCGTTTGGGGGTGTGTGAGTTTGTAGCATTAGGATGAGGAGCACGCGCTTGCCTGGCCCGAGACGTGACTGGCATATCGCATCGTCCTTTTCCCCCTTATCCTCCGTCTCATTCCCGCAACCCCCCGCAGCCATTTTGAAACGAATTTCCCAGTTTTCGGCTCTTTTCCGTCGTCTTTTAATTTTGGAGCGTTATTTAATTTTGCTTATGTTTTTTATTCGGCTTTCATTTTTTTTGTTAAATTCAGTTATCTCTGAATTCTTGTGCAAGTATATCACGTATTCCACATTTAAATATTTGAATTTAATATGGCCTAAATTAAATATAAGTAGCTTACGAAATTTGGTTTAGTTTTTTACGAGTTTAAAGACGCAATACTACAAAAATCATTAGCTGTATAAGCTTCTGGCCTCGTTGGTCTAGCGGTTAGATATGCCGCCTTTAGATCAACGGGTACCGGGTTCGATTCCGGGGCCCGGCGAGTGTCTTTGTCTAAACGAGAGGCACGGGCTCTGAGTCTGGGTGTCATTTGTGTTCGTGAATTACATTTTGTAAACTACCCCCGCGGTACAGGTCATACCTAGAGCAGAGGTTACGTTAAAAAAATATAAAACATTGCCGAAGAAAGGAGGTTGGTTACTATAATAACTTGATACGTCAACCCTCGCAGATGACGGTCCTGAGGCATAGACACGTAACCTGCCCACGTAGAGGGCATAACGCGACACGTGTTAAAGTCTTATCATAGATCTGATGAAGTTATGAGCGGATGTCTTTCTAGCGCCGCCGAAAATTCAACGATTAGATCGTTTTATTGGCTGGCATTGTGCTTTGAGTCTTGATAAGGGTGTAAAGGGGTAATCGTGCTGTGGCTTCAGAGTTTTTAACCCACGACGCAAGAGACTGTTATGTGTAGGTCGCGGCATCGCAGCTTCAGAACATACGAACAATTTCGTTTGTTTTTTTTACGTGTGGTGACGGATTATGAATACTTGGTGTCACCACTTCTTTTCGTCTTGAGGGTGCTAAGCTAGCCAAGAGTAAGAGAAAGAAAACTTGATACGAAGCACTGTCGTCACACCCGTCTTGCCAGCGTGGCGCAGTAGGCTAATTTCCATGAATTTGGAGGTGGCCGGACCCAGTAGTGGGTTATTTATGAGCTTCGTTCCATTCTGAGGTTGATAAGCATCGATAAAAGGAAATGTCAAGGCCGCAAACCTTGCCATAAGAGAAGGAAAACTTCATACGTAACCCTGTACCAACCCGTCTGACAAGGCACAGTAGGCTAATTACCCTCGCTGTGATGGGAGGTCCGACTCATAAGTGGGTCTTTTATGGGCCGAATAGTAGTAAGAATTGCCTTTTGAATCAGTGCCAGGGACGCGCTAGTCTTTGCGTATGCCAGAGAATCATGCTCCGAGTCTCAGTCTGAGAATATAGGATTCATTATACGCAACTCCTAGACAATAAAAAATGTATATATCACTATCACTACATATTATAAAACAAAGTCGCTGTAGTCCGTCCCTATGTATGCTTAAATCTTTTAAACTACGCAACGGATTTTGAAGCGTTTTTTAAAGATCGAGTGATTCAAGAGGAAGGTTTATATGTATAACACATCCACATGACTGCCTCGTTGGTCTAGTGGTTAGATGTGCCGCCTTTGGATCAATGGGTCCTGGGTTCGATTCCGGGGTCGGGAAAGTGTCTTTGTCTAAACCAGAGGCACTGGCTCGGAGTCTGGGTGTAATTTCTATCTAAATATGTATGTATTTACAAAAAAAAAATGTATATAAGTAGTTTATCATCCATCTCGTTACCAGAACACAAGCATTAAGTTGCTTAGCTTGGGACGAGATGGCGTTGTGTGAAATGTCCAAGGATATTTATTTATTATTTATTAATTTATATTATAGTAGAGAAACACTAATAAATAAGGAGATTCATCATTGCACCCGTGCGAAGCCGGGGCGGGTCACTAGTAAAAATATATATGTATGTCTGGTACTTACTTGTGATAATCCTAAATATATAGAAACAGTTTCAGATATGTACAGGAATCGGCCGTCTGCTGCCACCGAAAGTGCGAAGCCGTCCAGTGACTGAAAGAAAAGACACAAAATTAGCACATTTTAATAATAGCGCAACGGGGAAGTGGGTCTATGCTTTGGCCGGCTGAAGCGCAAGATGTAGCGCTCTCATTGGGTAACGCTGGTCATAGCCATCTGCGGCTATCAGCATTATTCCAGACAAAAACAGGAGCTTTGGCCGTTATTCCTCGCATTGTTTTGGAGACCTCAACCTTCATTTCGTCGTTTCGACCTAAAATGACTCACTACAGACCTCCTGTAATTGGCGGAGGGTAATTAGCCAACAGAGGGGTTGGTATAGGGTTTCTTATAACGGCGTGGTTCTGCATCAGATCCCACAATGCCGCAACAGGACGCGAGTTGGAGCACCCCGGGGAGGTTTAGTGGGTAGGCCCCCACTACACTATGAGGGAGAGTCCCCACTCCCCTCGCTGGCCATCCCCGTGGCCGGCGAGGAAGTGCATAAAGGATTTTACCCCGGGCGAAAAAAAAAGGGTTTCTTATAAAGATTTCCTTCTCATACGGCTAGGACTTTTTTCTGGGGTGAGGTTTCTCGATGGCATTGTGACACTGTGAATTTTAGATTCGTCACGGCAGGTTAATTACTGGGTAGGTTAAAACTCTGCCGACCTTGAGCTCAGCAACACAATGTCACCCAAGATACCTATTAGAAAAGATACTGTGATAAAGATATAGAATGACACCCAGACCCGGTTCAGTGTTGGGGCCGGCCACACTTGTCCCGTCCCAACACTGAACCGGGGGGCTACTATTGATTCAAAAACGGCATGTCTTAACCCCTAGACCAACTAGGCTAGATAATTTGGTCCCGATATTTTGCGAGGTCCTTTCAGTACAGGGGCATTTGGTGCGTGTCGGACTCAGCCGCCTCTCCACTGGGACGCGAGAACGGAGGAGTTTTAGTGGGTAAGGGGGCGCTCTCATTCCTATAGAGCGCCTTTGAGTCTCCACATAACCTTGTCGTTTCCACTCACGTCGAGGCATTGCTCCGTGAGTGGAAAGGCAGGGTACCCGTAAAAAGTGTTTCTCCTCCGCCCAAAAAAAAGAAGACCTATTTGAGGTTATGCGCTGTCTCTACTATTTTCACACTGCCAAACAAAGTTCGGCATGTACTGGTGTCGACGTCTTTTGAGTCATAAGGAAAATGGACATTAAAATATCATAGGATCCGAATTGCCAATACGAATTGCCAAATCTTTTACAGTTACCTCGTTCGTGTCAATAAATAGAGTTAGCTTGGGGATTGGCAAATTCGTTTCATTCAGCGTTCGAACAAATGTAACTTTGTGTCGAATTCGACAATTGGGGTATATTGGTAGCTTAAAGCAATATAGAATTGCTTTAAACTACATCATCACTACATAGTATAAAACAAAGTCGCTGTCGTCTGTCCGTCCCTATGTATGCTAAATCTATAAAACTACGCAACGGATTTTGAAGCAGTTTCTTTTAATAGATAGTAATCAATAAGTAATAGTAATTCAAGAGGAAGGTTTTATGTATAATACATCCATAATATTGTAGAGAAACAGATAAATTTAGAGGTTCATCATTGCACCCGTGGTCGCTAGTCGTTAGATAAAGGAGACGTGGCCTAGCATGCAATTGGTCCACATAGTCTGGCTTTACTGATATGGGTGTTCAATATATTCCACCTGACGTCCATGCTCCCGAGACTATGTATAACCCGGCTGTCATTCTTACGTCTATAGCAGTTGATACACGAAGATGGTAGCGTGCAAACGAACAGCTGTTCTGTGTGTTATGACCGGTAGTTTGAATAGTGCCTGTACCTCAGGGGCAGTTTACAAACATGTAATTCAGACTCAGATCAAGTGCCTCTGGTTTAGACAAAGACACTTGCCCTACCCTGTAATCGAACCTGGGACCAGTTGATCCAAAGGATCCCAGTGTAAGTACTGGTAGTTAGCCAAATCAGGTTAGACTGGAGCCGATCCCAATGCAATTGGGAAAGGGCAAGGAATGATACCATGACTACATTGTGATACTGGCTGCCCACTCCGCTGAACCCTGGTTAGCTCGACAACGGTACATCGTCATACATTGTCAGTTTTGTAAGAGCCGGCAAAAAAGTAAACAAACATAAGATGGCTGCGATGAAAGCGATCACCACGATATTAAATGATTACTACCATAGATTGAAGACTGTCTGGAAGAGACAAATAAACGTCAAATGAAGTTTTCTTTAAACTGTTAATAAATAATTTAAAAAGCTTTTTCCATTATTGTTGAAGTATATGTTGACGACAGTCCTTTACTTAATTATAAATAATACTTTACAAACTTAGAAAAAGAATATGGTTTTGATGGATCAAAAGACTAATTGCTAATCTAATCTGTCGTTGCGAACCTTTTTAATAAAGTGCTTTACACTTTATTAAAAAGGTTCGCAACGACAGAATGTAGTAATATTTTAAAACTAGCTGACCCGGCGAACTTTGTTCCGCATTATATATGTAGCGACCACATGCTACATACTTTACACAGTTTACCCAAAATATCTGAACTAATTGCATCAAGAAATATCGCCTACAAATGCGACAATCACGAAAAAGTCCTACACCGCGATAGCGAAATTTCAAGAGCAATTCGCAAGGTTAAGATATCTCTGACTACAACTATCGGGGGAATAGGCGCTGCGACCCCTAGCCAGACATCACACCTCGTCTGGCTGGATGATCATCCCTTTGCGCCTAAAGTGGTGACCCCGACGTGATCTGAACACGCAAGATCCTTAACAGTGGTAACCCCCGACATTGAACTCCAGAGCAACCATCCAACGAGTCTGCAACATCCTCCTGCCTGGTCAACCTGGTAAAGACAAACACTCCTCAGCAGCAGCAGCCGTTACTTAGCAAGCCAAGACGTCAGCCTTAACAGGACCACGCCCAGCCGACTCACCGTGCTACCTGGTTCTGCGGCACGACACTCAACCGCCCAGTGAACTCCACTACACAGTTGAGGTGCTCAGTCTCGACTCACCGTAGACTCCGAGCGCTCCTGGCACTTGCGAGCTCATCACACTGCAGCGATTCAAGAGGATCGACCTCCGGTCTTAGGGGGGAGCCATGTAGCGACCACATGCTACATACTTTACACAGTTTACCCGAAATATCTGAACTAATTGCATTAAGAAATATCGCCTACAAATGCGACAATCATGAAAAAGTCCTACACCGCGATAGCGAAATTTCAAGAGCAATTCGCAAGGTTAAGATATCTCCGACTACAACTATCGGGGGAATAGGCGCTGCGACCCCTAGCCAGACATCACACCTCGTCTGGCTGGATGATCATCCCTTTGCGCCTAAATATATATTTAAAACAAAAAGAAAGTTGGACATAGGATACCTGAGATTTTTATCCCGTCCGTATAAAACCTACTTTAACAAAACGCAACTGACAGCGAAACGTTATGTTGTCTATAGTTGAATATGGTCGAAAATTTGACATTTAGAAATTTTGAATTCGACTTGTTTATATTGTTGTAATTCACATAATATCTTTATAACTTGTAGCCTATGTGTTATTCTGATGTATAAGCTATATTATTGTAAAGTTTCATTAAAATCCATTCAGTAGTTTTTACGTGAAAGAGTAACAAACATCCATCCATCCATCCATCCATACTTTCACGTTTATAATATTAATATTATATAGTAAGATTCGAAATATTTTGTTGCCGGTACTTGATTTCA
The DNA here is from genome assembly GCA_905475355.2 of Clostera curtula. Lineage (NCBI taxonomy): Eukaryota > Metazoa > Arthropoda > Insecta > Lepidoptera > Notodontidae > Clostera > Clostera curtula. The sequence continues at coordinate 10,698,503 of FR997816.1, read as the reverse complement.
TTAATGCTTCTATTTAGTAGTTTACAAAGTTCAGTCTCTACACAGTCTACTAGGTAAATTTAAATACCTGTTCAATTCATTTTTTTAACGTTCATGTTATGATTTCTAAGAAATAATGCAAAAAGATTGCTAATCAAGGACATAATAGATGCGGAACGTGGTATAAATTAGACTATGTATAAATCGAACAATGAGTAATAGCTTGGTACGCTACCGTAGTCAATTCATTTTCAAATAGTAGTAGTTACTTCATATATTACTAGTAAAATAACTACCAATAAGCAGTACCTATGCCACATTGAATAAAAGCTACTGCACGCGGCTACGTCATAGTCTAAAACTTGCTCCCAGTAATTTACTTTTTTTAAGAGCTAATGTTGATTTGATCAAACTCAAGAGAAATTTTATTTACGTTGGTTTTATCACAAAACTCTTCCTAATCGTCATATTTAAGATTACCATTATCATCGTGCAGCGCCTATCAGTCGTCATATCTACATTCACACCTTTCATACACAATTCCTCATTCTTACAATTCATCAATTTCTTCGCCTAGAACCCCTGCGTCTACCCACATTCATACTGAAACTACCACTGGTTCGGAGAGCTGCTCTGTAGAAAAGAGCCGGCAAGTAACTAAGCAGTTTTTTCAAATATTGGACTTGTTTACAAAAACATAGTGTAACAGCATAGTGAGAGCAAGTTCGCCAGATGAGAGAAACATGCATCACGTTTACGCAATGATCGAATATCGGATATAAGATTTACAGTTTGCAGGATAAAAAACTTATTGTTAAGTCACTTTAAAATGGTATAGATTTGTATTCATTTGTATTCTCGATGCAAGAATCATTCGTCATCATTTCAGGCCTAAAATCCCCAGACCAGACCCATTGTGAGTGCTGAGTCGGGACCATATCCACGGAGGCAAATTAGCTTACTACTACTATGCATGTGTGTGTGTGTGTTTGTGTGTGTGTGTTGTATCAAGTTTCCGGCCTTGCCAGTTCCTTCTGCCAGCGGTTACGACACCCTCAGGACGGAATGGGTTGGTGACTATGCATTTTAAATCCATCAGCGCTACTAGAGATATTAAAATGCACAGAAATTTTCGAGCTTTGCCGTAAACTTTATATCTATGAAAGCTTCATCTAACGTTTTAATGAGAAGCACGGTTGACAAAATGCGACGAACAAATTAACTTTTTATAACAATTCTGCGTCTGCGCCTAAACGATGGAAGATGACATCGTGGAATAAAAAGAAAAGTATGGATTATGCCCGTAATAGACCATTGTGGCGGGTTTAAGGTTTAATCAAAATGAACGTGGCTCTAGTTTGAAGAGTTTGTTATAGACTACTTTTTGAGCCATCCGTTTTCAAGGGCAAATTACTTAGTTAAAATGACGCATAGTTATCGCAGTTTAACTAAAATGCCTAGTTGAATTTAGATTTTTTTAAAGAAATTTTTACCAACTTTGTCCTGTATCGCGGGGCAGTTTACAAACATGAAACTGTCGAACACAAATAACGTCTAGACTCAGAGCCAGTGCCTCTGGTTCTGGTTTACAAAGCTACTAACAAACTAAACTTAACTATTAGGTTCACTTTTATGGGTTCCCATTTTGACTGTATATTTCAGATTTTGTTTTAAGAACTTTAGAAGACGAACAACAAAAGTAACCAAAACATTATTTTTTATACTTTTCTCCTTGACTTCCGTGATGGAAATTCCATCGTTCCTCGTATCAACTTACAAAAGTCCCACTGCTGCATGACTCCTCCAATTTCATAAGGGGAGATCAGCATTTTTTATGAGGACAAAAATCTTTTGGGTTTCTACATCCAGCGGGATAGGACTGGGGTATGTGGGAATCCTCGGGCGCGAAGAGATGGTAAAGTGCGCCCGGGCAACCACTAATACCTACCACGCAAAGTTTTCTTACTCTTGTCATATGCCGCGCGGGAAACCTCTATACGTTCTCGCTGATGGCTCGCTAGTTGCATACAAGCTTGCCTTGTCTAGCGGCTAGGTATTTAACCTAATTAAACTTCATTAGAGTTTACCGACTCTTACAGTCCACGCCAATCTTTATGGCTGCTCTGAATGTAGCCGCATCACGCTGCGCACAACACAAAATCAGGTATCAGCGGGACGTACGTGGGGCGAGGAGGCAGGGCAGGTCAGCGCGCGCCGTCGCTACCCGCGTGTTAGTGTGTGAGCTACGTTCGTATTGGTTATGAAATGTACGATGCGCAATTTCGTACCCACGGCTACATTCAGAGCGGCCATAAAGATTGGCGAGGACTGTACTCGACTTGAAAAGGGTCTCTCTCAAGATAGAATTGGTTGGTTGGTCTGTATGTATTCTTAATCGTCACCACGAACAACGTGGAGAGGGGATTAAAGTTGTCACGTGATCGCGTTTACGTCCCAAAAAACATGGCGCCTATTTATACGTATTCCAAATTTAAGACACGAACGACTTGTCACGTTTACAAACGTCCAAAAATGATTTCGCAAACCGCGTTCCATCGTGTCTGTGCTTATTTTTTCTACAAAATCGTACAACTAGTCCCGCAAAACAAATTTCCCGTGCGATGTGGAAAAAATAGAGTGAAGGTATCACGTACTGGCTATTTTCAGTGGGCAATGGAAACCGCAGCACCCACAGTATTGTAATGACACAGAATCGATTGCAAAATGATAATTTACGTGATCGAATAGATATAATAGGTTTTGGAGTTCCGCACCATGTTTCGATGTCGAAAATTCTTGAAATATGCGGTTGGAAAATTTACATAGTACTCGTAGGTACAATTAAAAAGTAAATTTATGGAGAAAAATTATTATTATTATTATTACCACTTTTCCTGTCCCTGGTTCGATTCCTTGGGTCTAATATCGCTGACTTTTTAATTGAATTACAAAAACACCCAATGTTAGGACATCGATGTCTACTTAACTGTCATGTCAATCAATTGGAGCGAAATAAAAAAAATACAATTCAAAATTCACGGAACCGATTCTAAATTCAAACCCCAAATTACCTCGGTATCGATATAATATATTACTTGCCTACTTATACTCGATTAATATCGTTATGAAATTCGAGTGAAAACCGTGAAATATCATAAATTGAGTTCTTTTTTCAATCTGTATGTGTGTTGCAATTTCTTTTGTGCCACTTGTATTGTATGTTTTGCTGGCAAAAAACCGTTAAGTCGGACAGTGATTGCGCAATGGTAACTTGGACGTGACAATACTTTTCAACGTTCATGGGATAGTCTCATAAATATTTTTATAAATATCAGTACTTAGTGATAAAAAAAATGTCTATCATAAAAAAGGTACACTTTTTTTAAAGGGAGTAGGATGTTTAGTGTTTACCTACTTGAGAAGTCATGAATATGCCAGTTACATGGAGGGTAATTAGCCTATTGGGCAACGCTGGCCAGACGTGTTGGCACAGGGTTTCGTTTTATGTTTTCCTTCTCTTGCGGCTAGGTTATCGGCCTTGTAATTTCCTTTCATCGGCTCATAGCACACCCTCAGGATGGAAAGAAAGCATGACGATGACCGCAGAGGGAAGTGGATTGCTTAAGATGCCAACACAATGCTTCCCCTAATAGAGCTTTGGTTATTCAACCACTGCGCCAACCGACGACACGGTTGGCGCAGTGGTTGAGCGATCGACTGCTGCGCAGCAGAAATATTTGTACGACCTACAAGTATTTGTTCCGGGTCTGGGTGTTTTATCTATAATATGTATGTATTTACAAAAAAAATGTATATAAGTAGTTTATCATCCATCTCGTTACCATAACACAAGCATTAAGTTGCTTAGCTTGGGACGAGATGGCGTTGTGTGAAATGTCCAAGGATATTTTATTTATTTATTGTCCTCTCACAGGAACACCAGACCACCAGGCATGAGGCTATTTGACTGCGATATTCTTTAAGGAGGACTGATAATCAGCTATCCCTAGGCGTAGTACTCCTCGACTGACCGGTCTGGACAGAGCTTCGATGCCCAGTCTGAGGGATTAGGTACTACTACTTCTCAACCCATTAACGATCCATTGCTGAGGCAGGCTTCCTCCAACTACATGGAGGAAGGCCATACAGTGCAACGCTGTCCAGACAGGTTTCGTATCGAGTTTTCCTTCTCTTGCGGCAAGGTATTCGGCGTTTTGTCAGCTATTGCAACTCCTCAGGAAGAAATGGGGTAACGTATCTATACTAATATATAAAGCTGCAGAGTTTGTTTGTTTGTTTGAACGCGCTAATCTCAGGAACTACTGGTCCGATTCTTTCAAAAATTCTTTCAGTGTTAGATAGTCCATTTATCGAGGAAGGTTATAGGCTATATTTTATTTTCAAAAGAATTAGGGATCCGTATGAAAATTGCGATTTTGTAACCCAAGGTGTAAAATCGAAAACCTATTTATGCGTGCGCTGCAAAAACGATTGACAATAGAACAAAATGAAGTACTACGAGTTTGTAGGTCTTATTAAAATGTACAAAAAAGTCCGCGAGAGCACATATCTAACTATCATAGTTTAGTCACAATAACCACTTTTATATTCATAAAAAAAAATGCATAGAGATAAGCACGGGTTCGAAGTCCACGCGAGCGAAGCCGCGCCCAAAAGCTAGTGTATTATAAATCCGTCACTGCACGGCCTGGGTGACTGTGCTTCGTGGTCACCCTATACAAGTGTGATGGTGCTTTTAAGTCTTTTTGCGAGCAGAGTGACCAAACATTGCTGGGGAGTGGTTTCGTCAGTTGCCTATGATCACAGCTGATGGTGTTCTATGTAATCGATAGTCATCGCGGCAAGGTCAGATGGCGTGCCGAATTAATTGTGTCGTGTTACGAAACGTGAAATTTTTAACATCTCGGTTCTCGTTGTATTGAAAACAAACCCGCTGTTGGCGACCCGCAACCTTTTTAGTGTTAGTAATATTTTTTTTTAAATAATTTTAAAGCTACTGTTCTTTTTGACTGTCGAGAGTTTACGGGTTTTCTCCACATTATTTTACTTAAGTATCTTTATGGCGATTTCCACTTCATCATCATCACCCATAAATTACCCACTTTTGAGTCGGGCCTCCTCCAAATTCATGGAAGGAAATTAGCCTAGTGTACTGCTACTTAGTCGTCTCGAAATCTCTGACATTATCCATGGTCCTAATCGAGATGCAAAAATAATCAAATTGCATTGTGTATTGCAAATGAATTATGGAAACTCTTAGCTCAATATGAACCTACCAATTAAAAAAAACCCACTTGAATGCGAACTTCTTTTAAATAGGTAAATTAAAAAAATTACACTTACTGTAAATACGAATTTCATCTGTCAAATTTTTGTTTCAATATATGTGTAGGTAATTGTATTTTACTTCATATTATTTTAGTTACAGTGAGAAAACACTGATTCCAAATTATTGAATCGTACTATAGATGTCTTCTCACTAAGGACACGGTTGGAAGTAGACATATTCTGAAGCACTATGCAAGTGAATTAGTGTTAGGTCGCACGTGATAAGAAGATATTCCTGAACGGGCGCAACCAACGAGTAACGCAAGCGCCGCGCGTGAGGTTTTCCGAACGGAGCCGTACTATAAAAATAAAATAAGGATAGTTTTATATTTAGTCTGTACAATTGATTTTAATTGTTTTAGTGAATCTAGCCTAAGTCATTCTCTGCTTGACTGTTAGAGAATGCCTTTAGGCATTAAGGTGGATGTTCCAGGGTAGCCCGCGAAATTCAAATTTTCTTAGGTTTTTTGCAATTTGCAGGGCAGTGCTAGTTTGTATGATGATGAACATTTAATTCGCGGCTGTAAGAAGTATGTAGTTACAGAGTTATAATCATCAAACTCATCAATACAACCCTCCAAGCTCATAAAGGTGCAAGAATGACTTTGACGATGAAAAAGTTTTTCTTGCACCTTTATGAGCTTGGATGGTGGTATTGATGATTTTGATGATTATAATTCTATAACTACATACGTCTTACAGCCGCGAATAACATTTTAATCAACATACAACCTAACACTGACCTGCAAATTGCAAAAAACGTAAGAAAATTTGAATTTCGCGGGCTACCCTGGAACATCCACCTTAAGTACGCTAATTTACCTACCATGTTGCATGAAGAGTAAAATAAAATAAATAAAATAGTTTTAAAAGAAATCAATCTACTTATTACTAAAAGTTATGAAGAAATAAACCACAGGCTTAATATTGCTGTAAATAATAAGACGCTTACCTGTAATATATGTGTTCCCTGATGTTGTTCAAACAGCTCCAACGCCAGGCCTGCCGACGTCCGTCTGTTCTGAGCACCTGCGACAAGGAATAAAGTACTTAGTTAAAATTGAAATAAAGTAGAAATTCTTTACATTTACAGACAAAAAGAGCGCACAGACTACGTAAGCAGAATTATTTTTAATCTGTGAATAAAATTGAAATTGTTGAGATCCGACTCAGCAGTGGGTCTTTTATGTGCTGAAAAGTTGAATATGACACCAAACGACAACCTCGAAAAGAGGAAAGAAGAGAGACGGGAGAAAAAGATGACCCAACATAGCCCATCCAAGGTAAACCAATGACCCGGCTAACGTTTTGGCCGGCGAAGATTGTCTCCGCGAAAGGGTTTCACCCTGAGGCGGAATCCCCTCAGTCCCCCCCCCCCCCCGGGGGGATGAGAGAGATGACCCCACCGAGAGAGAGAGCAGAAAGGTCCAAAGTACCCATCGCTTATAGGAAGGCGCAGTGCTGGTAGACCTCCCACATGCTAGACCAGAGCTAGTTAAGGTCTGAAATTACGAAGACAATAATTGCAATACTAATGACTATTTACCCAATAGTAGGTCCACATTGAACGCCCCAGCGTAACTGATTCTTTCCATAATCTATGTATTAGGCAATAGGTGAAGTAAAAACATTGTAACGAAATTTGCGCTTATTACACACTTGCGCGGTCGGTGCTGACCCTTACAGTTTTTAAAAAAGGGTATGTTGTAGAGTACTTATATTTTTCTAAAATGATGCATACAAAATCCATAAAAAGAACTTTACACACACTACCATGTATGTATTTGATACACACACGCATAACTCTTTTGTTTATTGTTTAAGTCTGTGGTCAAATTGAGAATAGAACTTTAATATAAATAAATTATGGTCGAGATTAGACCGCTGGGCGACTACTAGTCATTGTAATTCGCCTTTAACGCAGCAAAAGTTACAATGTAAGTTATCGTGTCGAAGCTTGTATCATAAAGTGCTCGGCTTTGAAACCCTATACTGGGTTGATAGCATCTCGGGTATGACGGGTTGAACTAACAGCGGTAGCTATAGGCTTGGAGCCCGAACGAACGGGTATTATTAGTTAGCTTCCGTATATTGCTAAATATGTTGGTCTATTGTTGGTCTGGTGTTTGTCTATTGTTGGTCTTTTTTGACGGCGACTTTTAGGCGTCGGTGTCCTCTTACCATTAAGACACTTCGATGTGGTAATCTAGCAACACAAAATGTCCGTGGTAGTAACGAAAGTGACCACGATTTTGGTACATGATGCGCCCGCGCAAGGACACGGGTAGTGTCGTGACGGCGGAGCGTGACGTCTGCGCAGCACGCTACGTGTACTCACGTCCAAGTCACTGTTACAGTTTTTATCATCACGCCTCTATTATTTGTCTTTTTGGCAGAGCTGTATTACCGATGCAATTTTAGCCGGGTTTTTACATTTATCGGTTTTACTAGATCTATCGGTCTGTGCCGTTAACAACAAATAGTTTTATGTTTTGTGGGAAAGGTTTTTCAATACATATTGTGGTGCCATTTCATACTTCTATTCTTTATTTGATTATAATGGCTGTCGTTATCTGATGATCCTGCCAATGATAGTGAGCTTTGAAGGTAATAAAATAGCTTTCTATACAGTCAGACATCTTCCATTTTATCCTCAGAAAGGGTGCTAATATAATAAATAAATAAACATACTTGGACATTTCACACAACGCCATCTCGTCCCAAGCTAAGCAACTTAATGCTTGTGTTATGGTAACGAGATGGATGATAAGCTACTTATATACATTTTTTTCATTTCATTTTTTTTGTAAATACGTACATATTATAGATAGAAAACACCCAGACCCGGAACAAATACTTGTAGGTCGTACAAATATTACTTCCGTGCGGGAATCGATCCCGCGACATGCTGCGCAGCAGTCGATCGCTCAACCACTGCGCCAACTACCTACTATTATTCCAGATTCGTCACCACACTATATCATGGTGTCTAACTACTTTTTCATCCAATTCCTCGCCTTTCTTTCAGGCCATAAATGACCCACTGCTGAGTCGGGCATCCTACAGTTACATGGAGGGTAATCAGCCTACAATATCACGCTGGCCAGACAGGTTGGCACAGGGTTTCCTATCAAGCTAGGTTATTGATATTGTGATTTCATTTTGTTGGCTCTCACGATACCCTTGATGGAATTTGCCGCCCGTAGGCTTTTTGAGACGACCTTTTTCAGACGTCCACTCTTTGACGACCTTTTTTTTAGACGTCCTAAATCAGCCGCCCCTTAAAACATGCCGCCCTAGGCTCCAGCCTACTGGTTAATCCGCCACTGAGAGGAGTCGCCCTAGGACGCTGCCGCCCCTAGGACGCGGGCTATACGGCCTATTTATAAATCCAGGACTGGAAGTGACAATTTTAGTCTTTGTCACTCCGGCCTAGGGTAATTACAAAATACGAGATTCCATCTCCTCTACTAAATCAAGCCTCGTCAAATTTCGTTTAGTTTATTTATTTAATTAATTTAATTAATAAAATATATCGTACAGAGTTAATAATAATAATTAAAAAAAAACACTAGGCAAGCCTGTGTCTTGGTGACCTGAGATATTTCAACATAATTAATTGTACACCGGCGCCGGCGTGATACCGTGTAAGTTAATAGAATAATACAGAGACTACAAATGATTAGACAGTACGTTAATGCGTTTTTTTTAAATATCCTCGTCTACCATCGACTTTACGACGAATAGTTTAAGAAGGCAAATTCGCCGGTATAAAACAATACGATAGTCATATCGGTTTAATCGTAAGTTAACCGGCAAAGAAATAAAACGACCATCCACTACGGCTTCATCCGTAGGGCGGCCATATATAAGCGCTTTCAACGGACTGTCCTGTATCAAGTTTCAAAGAATGAGATTTATTTGGCGGTGTAACAACGGATCGCTACCGGACGTCTTTGTTACTTGGACACTGCTTTATGGGGACATAAATTTATGTGAACTTCTATATGTTTAAAACGATATTGTGGGTGCGAAGATGTGTAAATATGTTGATAGTGTTGCGATATGAGTTTGTGTAGAGACATTTTCATTATGACGGGATCAATAGTAAGGTGTGGTGACGGATGTAGAATACACAATGTCACCAACCCATACCATCTTTAGGTTGTCGTAAGAGGCGACTAAAAGAATGCAAGAGGCAGGTCACTTAGCCCCGAGAGAAGAAAAACTTGAGTCAAACCATGTGCCAACCCGTCTTGCCAGCGTGGCATAGTAGGCTAATTTCCCTCCGTGAATTTGGAGGAGGCCCGACCCTGTAGTGGGTCATTTATGGGCTGTAACGACGAATAGGAAGGATTAAAATGGAATTAGGTTTTTAGAGATGATCATATACAAATGTTTGCAGTTACCGAATTTTGGAAACATAGGTCTGCATAGTAGCCGGCAAATAACTTGAACAGGAATCATTGGCGGAGAAGGGCGGTTGTTGTACTAGAGGTTATTCGAATATTTATACTTATAGAATACTCTTTATTTATTGCACCTTTAAAATATCACACAACATTAAATAAGGCTCACAAATACAATTAAAATGTACATCTGGATTACAAAAAAAAATGCCGGGTCAATGCTAAACTCGTAAATATTTCTATGCTATTACTTCTCAGGCCATACATAACCCACCGCTGATTCGGGCCTCCTCCAACTACATGAATGACAAAACTGCCTCGTTGGTCTAGTGGTTAGATGCGCCGCCTTTGGATCAACGGGTCCCGGGTTCGATTCCGGGGACGGGCAAGTGTCTTTGTCTAAACCAGAGGCACTGGCTCGGAGTCTGGGTGTCATTTCTATCTATAATATGTATGTATTTAGAAAAAAAAAATGTATATAAGTAGTTTATCATCCATCTCGTTACCATAACACAAGCATTAAGTTGCTTAGCTTGGGACGAGATGGCGTTGTGTGAAATGTCCAAGGATATTTATATTTATTTAATAATCATGGTTACTCCACAGGCATGCTAGTCGGCATATCAAAGCCAGGTTCAAGTGAGTTTGTTGAATTAAATCGTCATAAACTACACGCGGGACCTATCTCGGCATCGCATGGTTTAAATATGTCGCGGCCGAATCGCATCTATGTGAAACTGTGTGAATCCGCGGTTATGGTTCGGGTTTAAGTTTAGTAAACTTTAACTTGTTGTATTTTGTAGATTGTGATTTTCCCTCTTAATTTTTTTTAAATTATTAATAGATAATGGAAAATTAATTTGTCTAAGGGTTTCACTGTTTCATTCTCTTATCTGGTAAGAAACTTCTACCTCGCCTTGTTTCCCTCCATTTATATGGAGGAAGCCCGTATTAACACAGGGACATTGATACTACTCCTACCACTCAGCCCATATATGACCCACTGCTGAGTCGGGCCTCCTCCCCACATGGAGGGTAATTAGCCTACTGTGCCACGCTGGCCAAACGGGTTGGAACAGGGGTTTCCTTCTTTTACGGTTAGGTTAGCGGCCTTTCCTTTTGTCGGCTCTTACGACACCCACAGGATGGAATGGGGTGGTGACACTATGTATTCTGTCACCACACGGAGCGTTTATAGGCTGAAATGAATGATGATACTTTTCCGAATCCGCAATCGTTAAGACTCAGTAGGCTTGAGCAATACCGCGCTTTGTGGTAATCTGCGTGTATATCATAGGGTTAGAGATATTGTGGTAACCCAGTACATTTAGCTTTACCTTACGTTCTCGTCGGTCCAATAAATGACCATTAATTTCCTCCCCTCCCCACTAGGACTTAGGACAAATTTTTATTAAAACGTCGCTTAGTCGCCGCATAATTTTCTCATTACCAATGCGTCTACACCCTTAGCTGTACTCATTATTATTGTAATTTGTAAGGGCATTAGCAGACTGGCGGAGTTAGGTGTTAAATTACTGCGATTATTATAATGGGTCTGATAACTTTAAAAGTCGTGAGTCATTTCAGACATTTCAGAACAGTGAAATGTAGATGCAAACAGACGCCAGTTCAGCTGCTAGATTTAGACAGATGTAAAACAGGTAAGTACATACAGTATAGTGTCAATACCCAATTCTATCCTGTGGGTGTTGTAAGTGGCGTATAAGTCTACTACTTGTGAAAAAGTTTACGACCTTGTCATTCCCTTTACCCGGCTTGTATGATACCCTCAGGATGGAATAGGTTGGTGACATAATTTATTATAATTCTGACACCCCGCCTATATTACTAAGGTGTAATTTCTTGTTACGAATAAATAACTTAAAACAGAGAAGGAAATAACTATATAGTTTTCTAAAAGAATTTTCGCTTCGTATTTATAAGGGAGAGTAATGACCCTCCCTTGGTAAATCCAACAACAGCGTGATGGGTAAATTTAATAAAACGCCCCAAAGATGGTCAACACTTGCCCACTGCCGGCTATCGATTTGACACAAAATAGAGGCGACCGGACCGCCTCTTACACCGAAATGTATCACGACAATTCGGAGCTCAAACTTGCAATTTCTTTTCTCGTATTTTCACCTTTATATCTTACTAGTGGCCCGCCCCGGCTTCGCCCGTGCAAAGCGGGGGTGAGTTATACATATAAACCTTCCCCTTGAATCACTCTATCTATTAAAAAAAACCGCTTCAAAATCCGTTGCGCAGTTTTAAAGATTTATGCATACATAGGGACGGACAGAAGAATGCGACTTTGTTTTATACTATGTAGTGAAGGTGCGGATCGTTGTCTACTTAAAGATATTAAATATAGTGACGTTTATAATTATACTTTCTACGAATGTATCGGGTACTTAATAATTACTTAAATACAGCCAGACAGTCCTGAACTCTGGCAAAACTGGATGTTATAGGAACCTAATGATATGTCCGTGTGGTGACGGATTTAGAATACATAGTGTCACCACCCCAATCAATCCTTCCGTAAGAGCCGACAAAAGGAAATGAGAAGGCGGGAATCCTCGCCGCAAGAGAAGGAAAACTGGATACAAATCCCAAATCAATCCAAATCCATGTAATTCGACATATTCATGGGCTGATTTGTGTATGATTTGCCTAAGAGCGAGTAGGTACTCTTTTAAGAAAATAATTTATATTTCTACACTCGAATACAACTAACACAGTTTAGACAGAGAAACTACTTACTTATGTACTCACAATACTGTTTTTATTCTTAAACATAGGTATAAAATAAATAATAAATATCCTTGGACATTTCACACAACGCCATCTCGTCCCAAGCTAAGCAACTTAATGCTTTATGCTATTAATCTTAAACAGCAAATTGCTACAGTACAAAAGTGTAGGTATCGAATTAAAAAAGACTGTTGTTTATACATATATTAATAGGAATAGGTTACTTTATGGTGTGATAGGCAACCGTAAGTTTGGGATTCAACGTATTTATTGAAGGCGAGCAATAATTTAGTGGTATTTGCACATTGGCCAGTGCTAACATTTACCCGCACTGTTTTCTTATGGACCAGAACAAATAAAAACCAACGTTAATATGTGAGGATTACGCGAAATTTGTTAATATTACCTAGTCCAAGGTTTTGTCAAAAATCAAGCCGATCCATCTGACAAACGAATTCAGACTCATTTAGGCCTGTATGGTGACGGTTTTAAAATACATAGCATAACCCCATTCCATCCTGAGACTGTTGTAAGAGCCGAAAAAGGAAATTACAAGGCCGATAACCCAGCCGCAAGGGAAGTCTTGATATGCAAGTCCGAAATACGAATTCACATAAGAAATTTTTTTTTTTAAACGCAACCCCTGCATATGTATAACCTGTGTCGCAAAGGCAGTTTGCAAACTCCTTTTTCTTTTACATTTTATTCATTAAATTACTGGTAAGTTTTGTAATTTGCCTATTTATTTTTCGATGTGAATCAGTAAAATATTCCTATAAAATATCTAGATCAATTAAACAAGAAACAAAGAATTCATAATTAGGTACATGTGATTTTTTCTGTTTAATAAGCTGTATCTAATCATCTATTCTTTCCATATCTGTAACATAAAACATATCTAAAATATCTTTATAGTTTTCCAAGTTGTCCAAACATTACCACAAGATGAAACGAAAACTTCGCCGCCTCTAAATGTGAGCCAGTGTTGATTGGCGCCCCTAGGGGGCAGCACTTGACCGGAACTGTGTAGCTCTAATGAAGAATTACCTCCCCTTCGTACGTCTGTTCAACTTAATATAAGAATTTGTGCTCAAAAGATACTAGGACACTTTACTGACTACATCGCATGTTTCATAAACTAAAAAATGATTTTGCATTTAAGTATGTTGTATTTTAATACCCAGCTTATAGATGACCCGGTGTTGAGTCCGGCCTCCTCCAAATTCATGGAGGAAATTAGCCTACTGTGCCACGCTGCACAGACTGGTATTTGGTACTAAAAGTTGGTCAAACGGGATGGCACAGGATTTTTACCAAGATTTCCTTCTCATGTGACTTGGTTTACGGCCTTCTCATTTCCTTTTGTCACCTTTTACGACACCCTAAAGATAGAATAGAACAGTCCGTGTGATGACGGATTTAGAATACACAATGTCACCAACCCATACCGTCTTGAGGGTGTCGTAAGAGGCGACTAAAAGAACGCAAGAGGCAAATCTTGATCTTGACAAGAAACAAAACTTGATACAAACCCTGTGCCAACCCGCCTTGCCAGCGTTGTCACAGTAGGCTAATTCCCTCCATGAATTTGGAGGAGGCCCGACTCAGTAGTGGGTCATTTTATGGGCTGAAACGACGAAATATAGAATGGCGTGTTGACACTATGTATTCTAAATCCGGCACCACACGGAAATCACACACATTAATGAATTGCAACTAGGCAATTACACGACCGGACAACCCTTCAACTGCCATCGGGTCTTTCGGCCCGACGTCCGATCGATACCAAATAAAAATGGCTCCAAAAACCGGGAAAACGATCCGATAGTCGAAACACGTACCGACAATATAGCGGGGTGATGATTGTGATGCAGAGGGACAAAAATGCTTCAGTAACTATAGATTGAAAATAAAATAGCATATTCGTTTGGCCTGTATTGTTTGGCTGTCTACGTTGTGGGGTCTGCGATTTTTCGTTGCGCGGATTTTGCAAAATTACTTTGCGCGTGTTTTTCTACAAGTTAAATCTATAGGTTTATAAAATACTAGCGACCCGCCCCGGGTTCGCACCGGTGCCATACAATATTATGCATGAATTATACATATAAACCTCTTGAATCACTCTATCTATTGAAAAACCGTTTCAAATATTTTAAAGATGCTTAAAACATAGGGACCGACAGACGACAGCGACAAATGAAATGTTAAATTTTAAATATTTTAAAATGTTAAATGTTACATTTTCAATATTTTAATATTCTTTGCTGACTACTATACCACACTACAAAACAGCCCGTATATGACCCACTGCTGGGTCGGGCCTCCTCCAGTTACATGGAGGGTAACTAGCCTACTGTGCCACGCTGGCCAGACGTGATGGCACAGGGTGTGTATCAAGTTTTCCTTCTCTTGCGTCTAGGTTTTCAGCCTTGTCATTTCCTTATGTCGACTCTTACGACACCCTCAGGATTAAATGGGGTGGTGACACTATGTATTCTAAATCCGTCACCACACTTAAATGTTGTTCTTAAACAAAAAAACATGCATAGAAGTTGGGTTAACGTAAGCCTCTACGTGTAAGTCTGCCACACTCTGCAGTATTTAATTATGTCCGTACGGGTCTCTCACGCAGTTCATTACGACGGGATTAGCAAAGGGTTAAGTTGGCTTATTGGAGGCGCATACGAAGTCGGAGACGTGAGAAGGGATCTTTCCTCACAGTGTCTGCGGGGTGTTTTCTTACGGTAAATAAAGACTATTTAGCTTATTACAGTCAGTTTATTTTCGGGCAACAATTTGTTAGCTGATGAACGGTGATAAAGTGTGTTTAGCCATTTAAAGTTGTTTAATACTCAGCCCATAAATGACCCACTCCTAAGTCCGGCTTCCTCACATCACAGGGAGGGAAAGAAGCCTACCGTGCCACGCTGGCCAAACGGCACAGGGTTTCGTTTCAAGTTTTTCTTCTCTGACTGCTAGGTTATCGGCCTTCTCATTTTCTTTCGTCGGCTCTTACGACACCCTCAGGATAGAATGGGGTGGTGACACTATGTATTATAAATCCGTCACCACACGGACAAAGTTATTTAAAAAACTAACAAACTGTTTGTTTAATGTGGCAGGTTTTAATGGAGGAGTCCAAAAATGAGTAATTTTAATTATAATTTGTCTAGTCATGTATATCCCTAATGGTATATCTACAGTATTGTTTAACAATCGCAAAGAATGCAAATAAAACAAAACAGTTGCTTATTTTATAATAAACCCCTTCTATATCATAAATATTAAGTGACATTTTAATTCTTCGCGCCAAAACCCAATTTCTCATATTTGCTACAAAAGCAAACAAGAAAGCAATATTTCTCAATACGGCACAACACACGAGACAAGACAGATAAATTCGACAAATTAACTTCTGTGTAAACACATGTTTCGGTCCCCATATTGCCGGTAGGCGGCAGCACTTGATTTATGGCATTAAGGCCCCGGCGCTCGCGGTGGGCGGACGTGTTTTCAACTGGTTAAGTTCGAGAATAAAACTTTATGATCCTATTTATACTGTATGATTCTTTTTGATCTTTTAAAAATGGATAGCTTTTAAACATGGATTAATTATAGTACCCCCCACCCCCCATTAAAAACCACGTGAATTTTTTAGTACCTACAAAGAATCTTACACTCAAAGGTTACGTTTGACGAAAAAATAAATACACGTGATATCTTACTATACCTATAAAGGGGGGGGGCCCTTTTGATTTTCTTACGTTTTTTGCAATTTGCAGGTCAGTGCTAGGTTGTATGATGATGAACATCATGAACGGCCTCTTAGTGTCTCGGGTGGAATAGGATAGTAAAAAGAAAGTTATTTATTATTATTCCGATAGAATAGATTAATGTTAGTTGCTTGGAAGTAATTTTAGGATACTGCTTCTACTAGTCAGCCAACTCCATGGAGGGTCAGCAGGAGAAGGAAAGCTCATGCTGGCCAGACAAGTTGGCACAGGGTTTCAAGATTTCCTTTTCTTGACAAAAGGAAATGACAAGGCCGAAGAGCTAGCCGCAAGGGAATGAAAACTTGAAGCGAAACCCGTCTGTGCTGCGTGGCACATTAGGCTAATTCCCCTCCATGGAGAAGGCCCGACTCAGTAGTGGGTCATTTATGGGCTGAGTAGTAGACAACGGTTCATTTATGGGTTGAGAGAAAAACGAAATAGCAAAAGCACCAGTGTATTTTGGCCCGTGTCGCAGGGAGCTGTGGTCCCTTTATTTATTGTTATTTTTCTATTTCGCCGGCAGATGTGCGCGAGTATGATTTACGGGCGTCTTGTATTAAGGTCGTGAATTATCGCCCGGCCCGTTAGATTCCCTTATTTTGTGGAAAACTAGATAAGAAGTGATACGAACATAATGTTGAGGCTATATGGTCACCTATTTTACAGAATTGTGTTTAATTAAATCCTTTTCTACTTATATGAAGATTACTTCTAATTGATAACTCGTTGGTTAGATGTGCCGCCTTTGGATCAACGGGTCCCGGGTTTGATTCCTGGGTCGGGCAAGTGTCTTTGTCTAAACCAGAGGCACTTGTTCTTAGTCTGGGTGTTATTTGTGTTCGTTCGTGAATAACATGTTTGTAAACTGCCCAAGCGATACAGGTTATAATAACAGGGCTTTCGTTTAAAAAAAAAAACACAATTCGTCTGAAATCGTTGAATAAATGATTCTGAGGAAAGGATAGAAAAGTCGCCTGATTTATACAGTAGCTTTACAAACAGGGATTAAGATTAAAAAAAAAATAATTAATATCTCAAAAAATATATGTTTATATTTTTAAATAATTGACTGAGTCTCAATGGCTGGTCGGTTATATTTGTTAGTACTTAACATAAGCTCAAAGGTTTAGAATACATTGTGTCATCACCCCATTCCTCCCTGCGGGTGTCGTAAGAGCCGACAAAAGGAAATGTCAAGGCCAAAAATGTATCCACAGAAGAAGAAAAACTTGATGCGTAACCCTATGCGAACCCGTCTGACCAGCGTGATACAGTAGGCTAATTACCCTCTAAGTAACTGGAGAAGACCTGACTTAATAGTGGGTCATCTATCGGCTAAATAGTAGTTACAATATTAGATTAGATACTCAAATATCGCCCCTTTGCCCAATGTAACAATGTATACATTTTAATGTACAAATATAATTCGCACTGTGGTTCGATCAATTAAACGCGTCAGACAAAATCATCAAACGAACCCCGACGAATTTAAATAAGCCAGTCACGTACCGCAAATAAGCAGTACTAACAAGCGGTATATCGCTTGCACTGATTGCTAATTGATTGGATTAAAAATTTTGCCCGAATTCCCCGCGTATTGTTACACTGGGGGACGTCTTAAAAGAATTAATTAGTCATTGTAATCGCGGTGTACCTTTCAATTTGGATTGACAGATGTATTTATTTTTTAATCTTGTTGGATGAACGGACAAAGAATTTTAAAATAAATCCTTGCGAATGCTTTCAAATAGTCAATAATTATAACACAAATTTTAAAATCAAAATGAAAAATTTAATATTATTCATCATTTAGTATTTACCACCGGTTCGGAATGCCATTCCACAGAGAAGAGCCAGCAAGAAACTTCGTCACACGTCACACTATCTGTGTGTGACGGATTAAGAATACAGGTCACCAACCCCCATTACTTCCTGGGGTGTCGTAAGATTCGACAACAGGATATGACACTAAGCTAGTCGTAGGAGAAGGAAAGCTTGATATAAAACCCTGTGCTGACCGGTCTGGCTAGGTTGGCACAGTAGGCTGGTTCCATGTAATTGGAGGAGGCCCGACTCAGCAGTGGGTCATTTATGAGCTCACTAGTAATAATAGTAGAATTTCATTATTTTTTTGGTTACGGACTTAAAATATATAGTATCACCACCCTATTACATCTTGAGGTGTCGTAAGAGCCGACAAAAGTAAATGACCAGCGCGATAATCTGGATACAAGAGAAGGAAAACTTGAAACGAAATCCTATTTTTTTTTGTTCGCCCGGGGTAATGTCCGTTATGGACTATCCCCGTCGGCCACGGGGATGCCCGAGGGGGGGCGTGTGGGACTCTCCCCCAGAGTGGGGGCCTACCCACTAAACATCCCCGGAGTGCTCCTACTCGCGTCCTGTTGCGGCGTTGTGGGATCTGGTGCAGAACCACGCGGAAACGAAACCCTGTGTCAACCCGTCTGGCCAGCGTGGTACAGTAGGCTCATTAACCTTCATGTACGCGTAGGTGCGACTCAATAGTCTATGGGGTGAGTAGTAAGTAGTAAATATAGTCATATTTAAAAATAATCTTACGTACAACTGATACCTTCATCGAGATTTCCACTGCGTAGGTTTTATGTGAGTCTGACCTCAGCTGACAAGTACATTGGCAAATATTTGAAATAAACATATCGGTACCCGCGATCGTTGCAATAACTTTTTAAAAAGTTCAACAAACCCAACACTTGGCATCCTAACAAATACCTTCTTGTAAACAAAGACAATTTCACACGCGTCTTTTAAATTCCTTTACAAATCTTTATGGCGAACAGATGTATACTACTCAGCTCATAAATCTCCCATCAGCTCCCATCACGAGGCGGGTTTCAGCCTTGTAATTTCCTTTTATCGGCTCTTACGACACCCTCAGGATGAAATGGGGTGGTGACACTATGTATTCTAAATCCGGCACCACATGGAACCGTCACTCGGATCCTAACAAATACCTTCATGTAAAAAGAGACAATATTATAGCCGCATGGGGTATAATATTGTCTTTGGTTATTTTAAATTCGTTTACAAATCTTTATTGCGAACAGAAGTACTCGTATATTTGAACAAAAAAAGTCCCCACAATAGCATTTTGGAAGACAATTTTGACACCCCTAAACGCCAATGTTTTATTATCTTGAATATTTTTATTTGAATACACGTAGGTGCGTAGGAGGGCTGGCTTCAAAATTGAGTTAAAATGACAGTGGCATACGTAGTGATTCGCCCCGTGGTCGCATTAAGCGCATTACCGGCCAAAATTGGATTTGTCGTGGGGCGTTTTATTGGTACACTTGTTACGAATTTAGGAGCACTGCGTTAAAAAAGCCCTTTGTTGGATGTAGTGGGCGCACTAAAAACTACCATGCTTTAAGTGTATATACACTTAAAGGCAGGTTTTATTGGTCTAGTGGTTAGATGTGCCGCCTTTGGATCAACGGGTCCTGGGTTCAATTCCCGGGTCGGGCAAGTATCTTTGTCTAAACCAGAGGCACTGGCTCGGAGTCTGGGTGTCATTTCTATCTATAATATGTATGTATTTACAAAAAAAAATGTATTTAAGTAGTTTATCATCCATCTCGTTACCATAACACAAGCATTAAGTTGCTTAGCTTGGGACGAGATGGCGTTGTGTGAAATGTCCAAGGATATATATTTATTTATTTAACTATTCAGCCTATGAATGACCCACTACTGAGTCGGGCCTCCTCCAGTTACATGAAGGGTAGTTAGCCTAATGTGGGCACAGGGTTGTGTATCAAGTTTTCCTTCTCTTGCAGCTAGGTTATCGGCTTTGTCATTTCATTCACGACACCCTCAGAATGGAATAGGGGTGGTAATCAATGTTTTCTAAATCCGGCATCACACAGTGGGTCATTTATGGTCTAAAATGATGATAATGACATTGCTATTTTAAAAAGGTAAGGTTAAGTTTCGATTCTGTTTAGTTTTAGTTCTTTATACTACTACTCAGCCCATAATAGACCCACTGCTGAGTCGGGCCTCCTCCAATTACAGGGAGGGTAATAAGACTACTGCGCCACACTGGCTAGACGGGTTGGCACAGGGTTTTTTATCAAGTTTTCCTTCTCTATCGGGTAGGTTTTCGGCCTTGTCATTTTCTTTTGTCGGCTCTTACCTCAGGATGGAATGAGCTGATGACACTATATATTCTAAATCTGTCACCCTACGGACAAGTTCTTTACAGTATAAAGGAATTTAATACCAATCAATGCAATAATTCAATTTTATTTTTCTAAATTTTTTCACAGTACCTAGACTAAATTCCCTCCATGTAATTGGAAGAGGTCCGAATTTCCCAATACGAAAATCGTTTGTCTTCCTCGGCTTTCTCCCAATTTCATTGGGGATCTTATTTGGCTACTCTACCAGTATTTACAGGGAGCGATTACAGTCTGCCCTCTGCGAGTCATCTTGTGGGACAACCGGTATTTTTTTGGTTGGACCAAAGATGGTAGAATGGGAGTCGTCGAAAGTTTTCGGCATTGCGTGCCCTCCGGATCCATGCCATCCATCTCATCCGAGATCAGATATTATTAGTGATGGATATCCCAACATCCTTCAGCGCTAGACGTTGCTTAACCTGAACATCGACTAGGTCTAGAGGAACCTCAATTTAAAAATTTTATATGATATATTAAATACAAGGAAATTCATTTCGGTTTATTCAAAAACTCTTTACAAATAAATATGTCAGAGTGTAATGTTGACTCACAACATAAAACAAACGTTTGTTTTTCCTGTACTCCACTAGGTAATATTTGTTTGACGTATTGCGGTGAATCAGTGTCCCCGAAGTGCATTTATTTACGAACACGCCTCGCTTAACAATGTTTGTGATTTACCGCGCACTTTTTGTCCAAATACAATTCTAATGCGAGCCACTGTGTAGGTATTATTTTTTTGCAAAGAATTGATTTTCGAGGAAACTTGCCGAGCATTTTTATTGATTTTAATATTTTTTTGTGGATTAACAGTTACAATAGATAGACATCCAGATCTATGGTACGGTGGAAATATAAAACAATTTCATGCTGCAATTTTCAATTTTGTGGTATGATTGTCTCCATTTTATGATAAGATCGCGTAAGAAATAAGATCAATGCGCTCCGTTTTGATACTTGATATTGTTGGTTCTTTTTTCTTTAATAAAAAAGTTATCTGTTTATTGTGTGCTGACTAAATAATATGTCCATATTTTTGGTTTAATAGCGAACATTTCTTTAAAATATGTTTAATAGTGCAATACAATACTTGTTCGATTATCTATACATTTAAATAAAAATGAATCTTTGTCTGTATGTCCTTTAAAGATTCGTAAACTATGCATTTTATCATGTGATGATCTTCAGCAATCAGTTGTGCATGGGCCCAGGACGTTTTATGAACAAGAAAGTATGAAAATTTGTGTGCTTTCCTTTAAATTTATTTTAGTTACAGCTTGTACTATAGTTACAGCTACAAAATAAACCATAACGTTGCTTTTTATTATTTTTTGTAATTATATATGTCATGATGTGACTGACATAGTTAAGGGTTCCAACCTAGATAAGATCCGTATACTAGTTAACTGGTTTAGGTACTCTTTACAAATAAATATGTCACTGTAATGTTTGTGTTGTGTTTGTGTGTGTTTAGTTGCTAGTTGTTACCTGGTTTGTTACCATATCAATAAATAAATATAAGCATTAGAATTAGGTATTTCATAGGGCCTAGATCTTAACTATTCGCATGCTAGACATGATAAAATAATTGCCTTCATAAAAAGGCTGCACATGAAACACTCTTAATTGAAACTGACGTCAGTCTGGAATGTAGAATTCCGGCTAAAATCTTTTCAATTCATTTTATCATCATCCTCATATTAGCCAAAATAAATAACTACTAGATACTGGACGTAGTCCGTGTCGTGACGGATTTGGACTACACAATGTCAACAACCCATAGCTTCTTGAGGGTGTCGTAAGAGGCGACTAAAAGTAAGCAAGGGGCAGACCACCCAGCCGCAAGAGAAGGAAAACTTGATACAAACCCTGTGCCAACCCGTCTTGCCAGCATGGCACAGTAGGCAAATTTCTCTCCGTGAATTTCGAGGAGCCCCACTCAGTAGTGGGTCATTTATGGGCTGAAACAACAACTGGGCGTGTGTGGCAGCCATAGGATCATTTTACTATACTATAAATAAACATTAAATAAAGATGATATCACTATCACTACATACTATAAAACAAAGTCGCTGTCGTCTGTCCGTCCCTCTGCTTAAATCTTTAAATCTTTCCTCTGCTTAATTCTATGCTTAAATCTTTAAAACTACGCAACGGATTTTGTAGCTGTTTTTTTAATAGACAGAGTGATTCAAGAGGAAGGTTTATTTGTATAATAGATGCATAATATTGAGAAAATACACTGATAAATTTAGATGTTCATCATTGCACCCGTGCGAAGCCGGGGCGGGTCGCTAATCACTACATAGTATAAAACAAAGTCGCTGTCGTCTGACCGTCCCTATGTAGGCTTAAATCTTTAAAACTACGCAAAGGATTTTGAAGCGATTTTTTTAATAGATAGAGTGATTCAAGAGCTTGGTTTATATGTATAATACATGCATAATTGCACCCGTGCGTAGCCGGAGCGGGTCGCTAGTTAGGTATATAATATAGTTTTGCTGACACTACAATTTCGTTTGTATTGCTAACGCTACAAAGGGCGGGTTAACGTAGTTAGTTTCCACAATGACTTGACGAAGGCAAATCAGATTTGTCACCCTCCAACGTTATTTTAAACCTAGTCAAGCATTTTGCATAGTTTGTGTACTGGCAGGGGTCGATTGTCTAGACTAGTCAAAGTCAGTTTCAACGTGGCCCGTGCTTAAAATCTAAACAAAGATTTAACTTGAAAGATACTGAGCCACAATTATTTCAAAGCATTAATCAGGGTATTAATCAGACAAACTTTTTTTGGAGTCGGTATGGTTTTTGTTAGTTTTCCATGGAAACCCAACATCTTTGTTTTGCTTACCAAACTAAACAGAAATACTTAAAGAATCTTAAATTACTTAAAGACTTTTTCTGTCATTATTTTTTGTCCTTGAATGTCCTTGCCGGTGGACTAGCCAAGATATACCTCTATCCGCCAATCATCGCCTCTGTGACACAAAAATCGCGGATTGCTCAAGTTCTTTGACAAATATAAATTATTTGTAACTAGCGGCCCGTCCCGGCTTCGCACGGGTGCGATGTTAGACGCGGGTGACCCCGCGGGGCGAAGCTAGTCAAAAAAGTAGCCTAAGTTACTCCTTATATCATCAACTACCTATCAGTGAATGTCGTCAAAATCGGTCCAGCCGTTAATAGATTTAGAGTTAATAAATTTAGTTAGATTAGCCGAAACAAACATACAGACAGACAAAAATTAAAAAAAGAAGTTGATTTGGTCTATGTAAAGTGTATATGGCAGACCACGAACGCGTGTAATTAAAAAAAGTCTAACTAATGTTTTTGCAAAATACAATATAGTCCGTACCGATTATAAGACAGGAAAAGGGAAGTAAATCGTGAGCTTTTTTTGAGTTGCCGGGTTTTTTTCTTTTCACTTCATCCCGTATTTCTTTTTTAATTAACCAGACGTACCTTTAAGAGCCTTACTCGAAGGTGGTGGATCTCTACTCCACGGCGGATCTCCATGCCCGGAGAAGTCTCTTAACTTGAGGTAGCTTATAGTCAGCCTTATGATGGACGCCTTGTCCAGCTGGCTGGTGATGGCTGCGGGAAGGGGCAGCATCTTCGCCAGCTCGTAAAACTCATAATTCTCCTTCCCCCTTCTTGACCTCGCTGCATCTCTACTCTTCTCTTTTCGTAGCTCGAGGATGCTGTAAATAAATTGACTAGTTAGATAGTTTAACAACGAACACACGGATAGATTCCGTGTGGTGACGAATTAAGAATACATAGTATAGTAATACATAGTACAGTAATACACAGTACAGTAATACACAGTACAGTAATAATACACAGTACAGTAATACATAGTACAGTATTACATATGTCACCACCCCATTCCATCGTGAGGGTGCCGTAAAAGCCGCCAAAGGAGAATGACAAGGCCGATAGCCTAGGCGCAAGAGAAGGAACACTTGATACGATACCTTGTGCCAACCCGTCTGGCCACTAGGCACTGTAGGCTAATTACCCTCCCTGTTATGGGAAGAGGCCTGACTCAGTAGTGGGTCACTTAAGGGCTGATTAAACAATGATGATTTAGTTCTGCAAGAAACTTAACCATTAATGTCGTTGAATATTCTCATAACTTTTGTTACTACTGGGTTTTTGAAATGGTATTTTTGTCCATATTTTAAATAAACATTTTTCTTCAGTTAAATTAATTTAACAGACTCTGGAAATGATATAAAATTGTTTGAAAGAGAAGGCGTATCGACTGGGAGTGTTCGAAACAGAACACACCCAGAATCCGCCCGTGGGTGGAGCTTTAGTTTATGGCATTTACATTTTTAAACTCTTTGTTTTACGGTGAGCCGGCAGAGACAATTAATTTGGAAGCTAAGGAGTTTTTTACTTAGGTATTGTGGCTTGGTATAATTTTTAGGTACGATTAATAATCTTCGTGTAGTGACGGATTAAGAATACGTAGTGTCACCATCCCATTCCATTCTGAGAGTGTTGAAAGAGTCACCTAAAGGAAATGGCACGGCCGCAAGAGAAGAAAAACTTGACACAAATATCATATGCTTAAATCTTTAAAACTACGCAACGAATTTTGAAGCGGTTTTTTTCAATAGATAGAGTGATTCAAGAGGAAGGTTTATATTATAAACACTGATAAATTTAGAGGTTTCTAATGTGATGTCGTACATAAACATATTTTTATGCGCTTACATTGCAAGGGTGTATTTAGTATCAGCATTGCACCCGTGCGAAGCCGGGGTTGGTCGCTAGTTAAATATATGACACAGTAATTAACCTCTTTTGTTTTTACAACAAGTATTTATTGATCTGCGTGGTGACGGATTTAGAATACACAATGTCACCAACCCACACCGTCCGGTGCGTAAGGAACGTAAGAGGTGTGTCACTACACACCTATGTTACTCAGCCGCAAGAGAAAAAAACGCGGCACAGTTGGTTAATTTCCCTCCATGAACATGGAGGAGGCCCAATTCAGTAGTGGGTAATTTATGTGCTGAAGTGTGATTTGTTGAATAATAAACTCCGTAGATATTAGGCCAAAGGTGACACTATTATGTTAGATCTATACTCTATACATACAAATAAATAAAATTGGAGTGTCTGTTTGTAATAATAAAATAACCACTTTTTACTAAATGCGTAAATAAGTATACACAGTACAAAGACCAAAACAACATTTTTTTAAAAAAATGTCTGTCTATCTGTCTGTCTGTTTGTTCCGACTAATCTCTGGAACGAATGGACCGATTTTGACGGGACTTTCACTGATAGGTAGCTGATGATATAAGGAGTAACTTTTTATAGGCAAGCTTTGCCCGCGGCACGACAATAACCGCGGGTAATATAGCACCCGTGCGAAGCCGAGACGGGTCGCTAGTTAAAAATAAAAGTGATTCTACACACTATGGTTTCATAGCCTCATTTTCTTTACTTTTAATAAAACAGCTGTTTTGTTTAGTATGGTATGTGGTTAAGGATCTGCCTGGTTAAGAGTTTTGACAACGCCACAAACAAAGGCACTTAGCATTAAGACAGTTCACATCAGCGGAAACTTTACAACCGTCATCCAACTACGAGAAGGTGCCAAGTAAGCGAACCTGCCAGTTTTACGACCGGCCCGTGAGTCCCGAGCTTTATAGCCTTCCAGTGAGGTCATTGGAAACCTGAAGCCTTTTACGACTTTTTCAAAGGCTCCTGTGTTTTGTCAGGTTTCTTTTCTATAGAATCATCATCATTCTCGGCCCATACTATAGACTATTGAGAGATGGCTGACAATTTTTGGAAAACTTTTACATTGGTCAATTTACCCGAAAATGGAACTGTAGACTTGTCTGGCGTAAGGGGTCCTAAAAGGAACCATAGGCAGATAAATACATTTTAAAATTCGCAAAAAAAAAGTGCCCTACACCTACTTCCTCCCACCTAGTCAGGTCTAAAGGTCTTATAAGACGCTAAGTCTTATAAGTTTAGGTTTTATAAGACTTTTAGGACTATTAGGGCTGTTTTCAGCCCACCTAAACGAAAACTTCAAAAGCCCCAGAACAGGGTGGCATAAATGCTTTCATACGAATAGACATCACTTGTATGGTCCCCTTTACTTGAGAAAGCCCCAAGAAACTTGAGAAACCTATGTATAATGTCCTATCCGTGTGGAGACGGATAAGAATGCAAAGTCACCTACCCACACTATACTAAGGGTGTCATAAGGCAAGAGGCTGATCGCCTAGGCGCAAGGGAAGGTAAACTTGATACAAACCCTGTGCCAACCCGTCTTGCCAGCGTGGCTTAGGCTAATTTCCCTCCATAAATTTAGAGGAAGTCGACTCAGTAATGGGTCATATACGGGCTAAAACGATTAATTATGAAATATATACTATATATAGGTATGTTGGTTTAGTTTAATTTATTGACAAAATCTCTGACTAGAAATTTAAGATGGTTTTAAGAAAATAAAATCTTGATCAACCTTTTTAATGTTATCACAGCATACAAAGAGCCAATATACTAAAGCTCTGATTTACCGTGACGTAAGCACGCCTCAGGGGCAAATAACATTTTAAAAACATAAATATAAACAAACCCTTTCCGAATCAGATTTTCCGATAAACGTTCTAAACCGTGAAATTGTTAGGGTCGGTTTACATGACGATTAAAAATAAAACTTGGGGTGAAAATACACTAATATAGATATGAAATCCCAAATTAAAATCTGGTATTTAAAAAAGAAATCCAACTGCGTATGATACCTAATTAAAGTTAAAGTTTAAAAAAATCAAACCCAGTCATTGTTTCCTGGGGCAAAATTTAGTGCCCAGTCCTTAAAGACTGTAATGTAATAAATAGATTGTACCGTATAGTAGTAGATTGTAAAAGCAACCTTCAACTCAGTCAGATTAAAAACTAATTTGGGTCGTATCCTGTCGATTATTCGAGCGTAATCGTTATTCATATTCTTGTTTTAAAAACTCCTGCACTAGGTGTAGTTTTAGGTAGTTTACAGACATGTAACTCACGAACACAAACGACACCCAGACTCAGAGCAAGCGACTATCAAGGCAGTCAATTATTATTTCATCCATAATTTTAGCAGTAGCAAAGTTTTTGTCTAGACATCATTACACAGTTTGCCATTGTGGTTTGGCGAACGATTGTATGTTCCGAACAATAGGTTAATACACCACGACGTAGCTTCTGCTCGCTCAATAAGACACATAATTGACGAATGATTAATCGTACAGTGGTCGGGACCATTCGATAAATTATCGGTAGTCACGTTTTTACATAAACAATACCCGTTAAGCTGAATGTGGTAATACTACGCCCACGACCGTGCTGCCACCTAGCTGTGGTCTTACCTTGCGTGCCTTTTTGATCTGTTGTGACTATTATGGCTTACGGTCACCTATGCCGGTGGACCACACGGAGAGGCCAAACTAGGACCGGTAAATGGTACCGTGGTAGGTTTGTTCTCGAAGTAGTCTTGAAAGCTTTAAACTGATAAATAAATAAATAAATATCCTTGGACATTTCACACAACGCCATCTCGTCCCAAGCTAAGCAACTTAATGCTTGTGTTATGGTAACGAGATGGATGATAAACTACTTATATACTTTTTTTTTTGTAAATACATACATATTATAGATAGAAATGACACCCAGACTCCGAGCCAGTGCCTCTGGTTTAGACAAAGACACTTGCCCGACCCCGGAATCGAACCCGGGACCCGTTGATCCAAAGGCAGCACATCTAACCACTAGACCAGCGATGTGGTGGACTGGTCAAATGCCAATGGTATCGGATGTGCCACCTACAGCGGGATAGGAAGCGATAGGTGTGAAAGCAAGGGCTGACACCGCTGGCAGTAGCTATGCGCTGCTCTGAATCAGGCGCCTGATAGAGGTATGCGGAACGTCTCGGACGAGCCTCTTTGTGAGGTTGGGGAGCGTCTAGAGCTCCTCATCAAGCTCGTAGAATATATTCCCCCACTGGGCGGAGAAACCCGTGGCCGGTTTCAGGCAGACAATGCGCCGTAGGTTTTAGTGTGCAGGTCGGGGCGATAATAACCTACCATCTTTCCGCGCCCTGGACTCTCAAATAAACTAGCTCACGGCCAAATTCATACTAGGAGATTGTGATGCACATAAAACTGCCTGGAACCTAATATTTTTTGTTTTCTTGATGAGTTACAGGAATTCATATCACGTTTCTTATATCTTATTTTTTTACCATTCGGTGTCATCAACGGTCACGTACGATTAGCGATCCTGAGAACAGAATGATTTTATGACAATGTTTCTAAATCAATAGTGACACACGACATGTATTTAAAATATACCTTAATGCATGTGCATTGAATTTAAATGCAGTGACTTTAATGACCGGCGATTTAAGCGTTCTTTTATTAAAGGTAACTAAGCTTTATTAAAAAACGCCATGTAACCCTACCCTTAGTGGGAACGCGATTGACCACGCGGGCAAGGCGTAAGGGCTTTACATTGTTTAAAATAACTTTGCAAAGGGTTGCATCGTGTAGGGGTAACCGGAACCTCTTAAAACTTGACCGCCCCAAAGATTAGAAAGAATTACGGTTATCAAATTTTAAGCCCTACTCACATACGGATAAAATGGTAGAGATTATTTCTTTTTCATTTGGTTTCTGTGAAAGCCGGTACCTATTAAATTAAAAATATTATTTTAAAATGAATATCTTCCATTTTTATATTGTTTTTTTTATACCGATTTTTTTATTGTAGGGATATGGGAATGCTGTCGTCGTCGTTACAGCCCATAAATGACACACTACTGGGTCGGGCCTCCTCCAAATTCATGGAGGGAAATTAGCCTACCGGGAATGCTGTGCATATCTGTGATTGATATACATACATACGACATAATGCATTTGTACGCGTGTACTTACTTATGTTATTCCGCACTAGCGTCCCGCGCCAGCTTCGCACGGGTGCAATAATTAACTTCTAAATTTATCATTGTTTGTCTACAATATTATGGATGTATTATACTTAAAAACCATCCTGTTGAATCACTCTATCTATTAAAAAACCGCTTCAAAATCCGCTTGCGTATTTTTGCGTATTTTTATTGCTTAGTTTTAAAGATTTAAGCATACCAGGGGACGGATTGACGACAACGACTTTGTTTTATAATATTTAGTGATGGTGATGTATATTGTTGTAAAGTCTAATAAAATAAATTTACACTTATAGATTGTATGCTCGATTTTTTCCTGCCGAACAAGAGTTACCCACTTAGCCCACAAGATTTCCAAACTTAAATATCAGTTGGCACATAGCCCCGCAGGACTGGCGAATTAGGGGAGGCCTATGTCGTTGGCTGAAAACTTGAACCAAAACCTTGTCCAAACAGGTTTGGCCAGCGTGGGACAGTAGGCTAAATCCCCTCCATGTAATTGGAGGAGGCCCGGCTCAGAAGTGTTTAATATATTATAGTAACTACTTCTTTAGCTTCCTCAGGCCTCATGAATTGTGAATTCTACATTCAACACTTCTCTCGATGGTGATTCTTTGCACGAACGATACTTTTTTATCGCGGGGGTAACCCCGGGCAGTTTAAAAACATGAAATTCACAAACACAAATGACACCTAGACTCAGGGCAAGTGCCTCTGGTTTGCACAAGGACACCCAGGAATTGAACCGGGGAACTAATCCAAAGGCGTCACATCTAACCAATAAGGCAGTCCTACGGTCGAACAGAACCTATTGCCAGCAACCTAAATACTTCCTAAGCTTCCTCAAACTTCATGAATAAGTGAATGCACGAGCAAGTTCCGATACGGTGAGTCATTCGCTCATGACTCTTCGACCGAATAGCTGTGAACCTAATTTCAATTGAGCAGCACCTACCGAATCAGGTCAGGTTAAAAAAGTATTTTCACTTCAGTAGCTCAAACATGTAGGTTTTGCTCACTGAAAACAGTGAGCAAAATGCGATTTTGCTCACTCAGTGAGACAAAGTAACTTTTTAATTATAATTCAAAACATTGACACTCTATCTCTTTCCCGCCAATAGAATAGAGAGAGACAAAGCCCCAGCACCAACAGCTCCGATTTTGAATTCGACCTCAAAGACACGTTCGGAATTTTAAAGAAATTTAGCAAAAATGATAATTGTCTTAATGTAATTTATTGAATTTTTTACTTATTGTTGTATTTAAACGAAAATAAGTATTTACTATTGTATTTATATATAAAACTGATATTATTAATAACCTAAAAATAACTTAAAAATAAAACTATAAAAACTTAAAAATAAATTAACCTAAAAATATTTAATTCTAGTTTCAAAAATGTTACGTAATATATTTCATCTCCTATAATGTTCTCGCTGCTGTAGTGAAAAGTTATGTGTGTTACACGAGAGCACAATTTTTTGCATCTTGTGCCTTTGAATCTCTCGCAACACTCAGGAATCAACTTTAGAATCATTGATTCCTTCGCTTGCTCGGGATTCAATATCAGCACTCGCAGCAAAAAACGACTTTGCTCTCTTGTTGCACAAATAACTATTGTACCTAAAGCGCGTCGTCCACGTAGAGAGAATAGAGCTAGACAGCTTGAAGACTAATCTAATCTGTACTCTAATTTCTACGTACTCTTAAAGATCAATAGAGCGCCATACTGCAGTTTTTTTCCCTATCGTGTGGTAGCTCTATCATAGTGACATTTTGGCCTACGTCATTTTGGTAAACGTCAGTTGTCTACATCTAATTAAAAATACGCCTATAGCTAGACTGATCGATGGCCTTTAGATAATTCTAGAGCTCTCTATTCGTATCGCTTGTCTCGCTCTCGTACCTGCGTCCACGACGCCTTCCGAGAGCAGCCGTGCCTGTCTACGTAGACTGTAGTGATATATGGTAGTCTCCCTAATGTGTACACGTCGTAGATTGCCCTATGAGAGTCGTTCTCCGTAATTTTAATATATCGTGGACGAAGCGCTTTCGGCTGTTTTATGCGTTGTTATCCTCCGTTCACAAAGCATATCGTCATAGAGCGGGACTTCTGTCTGTGTGACAATTTAGAATACATAGTGTCACCACCCCGTTCCATCCTGAGGGTGTCGTAAGAGCCAACAGATGGAATTGACAAGGCCGGTAACCTAGCCGCAAGAGAGTGAATCTTGGTGCCAACCCGTCGTGCCAGCGTGGCACAATAGGCTAAAACCCTCCATGTAGCTGGAGGAGGGCTGACCCTGCAGTGGGCATTTATTGGCTGAGTAGTAGTAATAATTTTGATCTTCAAACTACTACTAGTTTGAAGATGGTTTAATGCAAAATACCTTTTAAAATATAACCTAGAATATGTATTACACAAATTAAAAAACTGGAAAACTTTGTATCTGCAAATAGTTGGCGACTCCAATGCTTTTTGTTCTGTCCAATTTTTATGACGTACCTCCCTTCATCTTAAGAGTGTCCGCCTTTAAGTGGCCGAGTACGTGCCCCGACGCCTTACCCACCTGGGAATCGAATACGCAACGCGTCACTAACGCATTGACCCCCACGGCAAAACACCCTCAAAATTTACAAGCCGAATTCAGCCTTACCGTTATGAGATATACTTCAAATTCCGGCAGCTAGAAATATCTTCAGTGGTCAGTGATGATTAGTATCCCAATTCAGAAAAAGCGTAACCGCAAAATAGTTCAAGCAGAATGATGCCTTGTATTAAAGAAATAAGGTCGGTATCTTTGTTTTGCGGTCCAAAGTAAAAGAATCCTATTGCAAATTGAAATAGGAGAAACCGGTAGGAAAAAGTGCAGGAACCGAACCCTGGACGGGTCATAAAAAGGCCTCCGTTCTGTCGCAGTAGTTACAGTTAATGTGCCCGGGACAAATTGAGTTGCGCCCGTAGGAAAATTAGCTGCCCCGGGGGAACCCGGTATATTTGCGAAATAAGGAATTCGGAAATAAGCAAGAGTAGCGTATTTATTTGTGTCAATTTAATTTCGTTGATTAATATTGAATTGGTCAGTTAGTAAAGTCACTGGTGAGGTTTTAGGGCGCACTCGCTAAAGAAATCTTAGTGTGAAACCTTATTAAATATGATACAATGCACTTTATGAACGCACATTAACAAGACAAAATAAAGTAATGCACAATGAGCGGTCTTATCAGCACAGTGGTATGATTTCCTACCATCAAATTACAGGAAACCTTACTGACTAGTTGTTAATTCATAACCCAAGAAGGACAATAATTTCAAAACTATGGTAAATCAATATAAGGTCAAGAACATTTTTATTATAGTTTTCATTGAACTGCAATGGAAGTAAACAGTTATTTGTTAAATGTTTATCTATATGTAAGCCGTAAACATACAGAGAAACCTCAAAAAATATCTAAAAATTTTTGCATCTAACTCAATAATTGTTTTAAGTTCCATCGTAAAAGACTTGCTTGAAACCAAACACGTACCGACTAAGATATTTTATACCCGTTGTTCAAGCTAAGAAACTCAGTCAGCTTCTTCGGTCATAAAAGCTCATGCAATCTTCAAGCTAACCCTTCCAATGCTGTGACAACTCAATAAAACACAGGTAGCGAAAACACGTCAATAGCCCTGTTGTCACCCGTCACTTACAGGGTTAAAATCGACACCTAAGTGATTAACCCTTATCGGGTATTTAGTACCCCAATATCTTTTTATGGAGCATGGGAATTTTCGAGTATTTTCTGCTTCAACGGACACAACACTAAACATTCCTCATTGTTGTGGTTACGTGATTATTGAACTGCAATGTAACGGTTTATAAAAAGATAATGGTTGGATTAAGAAATTGGGGTTTTTGCCGAAGATTTTTATTGTTTGGGCGTATAATGGAATAACAATATTGCTTGCTTCCTGTCCGCTGTATTTATTATACGAATACGTAAGACACAGTAATATTGGGCCTCGGATATGTTAAGCTACGATCTAATGGAGGTTTATATTTTCTAGTGGGAGTGGAATAATCGGAGATTCCCTTCGGGATCGAATCAGAAATGTGGAGATACACAGAAGAACCAGAGTTGCGGTCATAGCCCACATGATTCCCAAACTTAAGTGGGCAGGTCACATAGTTCGGAGGTCTGACGCCCAATGGGGCAGAAAAGTCCTCGAGTAAACCCGGACGCGACCCCGAAGAAACCGCAGTGCTGGTAGGCCTCCCACACGGTAAATCGACAACCTGGTTAAGGTTAAAACCATGAAGGACGCCTATGCCAAGCAGTGGAAGTCTTATGGTTGAAATCATGATGAATTGTTTGGAGAAAATTACATTGGTGTAAAAGATTCATGCGTTTTATTAATATCAATAAGATTAAAGCATTGACTAATGATCGAGTTTCACACAGTTATGAAATAAATAACAGGTACCAACTTTCAAGGGTATATTATACCCCATAATGTCTCTTAACACATTGTCACTAGAAGTGGTTATGTCAAACGATCGCTCCATATTTCTATTGACAACCTTTTTAATATCGCATTGAGCATTTAAGGGTTATAAGTACCTATTATATCTAATATTTGGCGTTGGGAAGATTTATTTCGATTCGGTTTTTAAGTCCTTTGCTTTAACTACAGTCTCGGATAATAAAAGCTTAAAGGTTTTTATTAACCACCGGCAAAAAATAAATGTACCGATTCCTTATTTTATTGTGGAAAATTAAGGAAAATCACGCATTGTTGGACCACATATTCTGGTACAAATAGCATTTTTTTACATACAGATTAAAACCCTTGACTCATTGTATATTTGACCCACTACTGAGTCAAGCCTCCTCCAGTTACATGGAGGGTAATTAGCCTACTGTCTCACGCTGGTTAGACATCCAACACGTCCAGTCACAGGGTTTCGTGTCAAGTGACATTTCCTTTTGTCGGCTCTTAAGACACCCTCAAGATGAAATAGGGTGGTGACACTATGTATTCTAAATCCGTCACCACATGGAATGTTTATGTACTCATATTAGTGTTCATTCACACAACCCATCTTTATTTGAATTTCTCGTAAGTGACCGTTGGGTCTCCAGGACCCGGGGGAACAACGCTTGACTAAATTCCAGGGGCCCCCATATCAGAGCTTTTAAAGAAAACTAGCCGACCCTAAGGGACTAAGGGTGTGAATTTCCCTTTGAAAAATTTGGAAAGAAAAGCCGGGCATTTTCACTAGCCGATTGGGAGATAAGACTGGTCGCATGATTGCTTGGCCTCTCAGAATTAGAAACTTTCTTTTTGTTTTTTAGAATAGGTACCTATATGTTTGTTACTCTATCAAGTAAAAACTACTAATTTGACTATGGTCAAACCTTACAATAATATAGCTGATACATCAGAATAACACATATGCTATAATTAAATTTGAACTATGACAGAATATTGTATTTTTTAAAATACAAAATATTTTATATTTTTAAAATGTTTTATTGTAAAAAAAAAACCGTTTGAAGCCGGGGCAGGCCGCTAGTTTTGTATACTTTTGTTAAACAATAGATTATTGCAAACATATAAGTGTATACAGCCAGATGGTGCGAAGGAATATTATAATATGTAAGGATTAGGATAATTCTTAGCAATTCAACTGTAAATATTGAATATTCTCAGTTAGGTACATAATATCTAGCGTGTTGTATAAGTTTTATTGTGTGTCATTAAGTTGCTTAGCTTGGTACGAGATGGCGTTGTGTGAAATGTCCAAGGATATTTATTTATTTATTGAATAAATTTAGGATATTTATTTATTTATTAAATAAATAAATAAATATCCTTGGACATTTCACACAACGCCATCTCGTCCCAAGCTAAGCAACTTAATGCTTGTGTTATGGTAACGAGATGGATGATATACTACTTATATAATTTTGTTTTTTTTTTGGTAAATACATACTTATTATAGATAGAAATGACACCCAGACTCTGAGCCAGTGCCTCTGGTTTAGACAAAGACACTTGCCCGACCCCGGAATCGAACCCGGGACCCGTTGATCCAAAGGCGGCACATCTAACCACTAGGCCAACGAGGCAGTTAAGCAAAAAGCAGTTAAGTCGTTGTTAAGTAATAAACGTAAATAATGACTTCAATTACAGTTCATATCAAATTTATTACGACTCAGCTCATACACGACCTACTGCTGACTAAGGCCGCTTCTCATCACAGGGAGCTTGTGCCAAGCTGGCCAATAGGGTTGGCACGGGGTTTCGTATCAAGTTTTCCGTCTCTTGCTTAACCGGCTATCAATCTGGTCATTTCCTTTTGTGGGCTCTTACGACACCCTCAGGATAGTATAGGGTGGTGACAGAGTGTATTCTAAATCCGTCACTACATGGACTGTTAGGATTGTAAATCTATCTATTGCCTCGGGTGTCTATTGGTTAGATGTGCCGCCTTTGGATCAACGGGTCCCGGGTTCGATTCCGGGGTCGGCCAAGTGTCTTTGTCGAAACCAGAGGCACTGGCTCGGAGTCTGGGTGTCATTTCTATCTATAATAAGTATGTATTTACAAAAAAAAATGTATATAAGTAGTTTATCATCCATCTCGTTACCATAACACAAGCATTAAGTTGCTTAGCTTGGGACGAGATGGCTTTTGCCCCTCAATCACAAATAACTATTAATTATCGCAGAGCAGGTCTCTAAACAGGCGTGATGACGTCACATTAGCAGGGGGAAGATGAGGGGTAGTATTTGACGAAGGAAATGAAAATGTCATCTCAGTATTACCATGGAGGATTATTGATACTGGCCCAGATATTTATGGTGTTTGATATTAGCTGATTATCGTGAGGATCAGAGAGGGTGCGCGGAATTAGTTTATGGTAATGCCGTAAAAATATTAGGTTTCCGAAAGTAATGCTTGGATGAGAATTGTTCGAGAATGTGGTTGGATATTATGTATTTAAACGTTCACTGTTTGCAAATGATGACATATGGAACTGAGACGTGGTCGCTCACTATGGGCTCCATCAGAAGGCTCAAAGTCACCCAAAGGGCAATGGAGAGGGCTATGCTCGGAGTTTCCCTGCGAGATCGAATCAGAAATGAGGAGATACGCAGGAAAACCAGGGTCACCGACATAGCCCACCTGATTGTCAAACTTAAGTGGCAGTGGGCAGGGAACATAGCTCGCAGGACCGACGTCCGATGGGGCAGAAAAGTCCTCGAGTGGCGACCGCGTTCCGGAAGGCGCAGTGCTGGTAGGCCTCCCACACGGTGGACCGACGACCTGGTTAAGATCGCCGGAAAGCAGTGGATGCGGGCGACCCAGGACCGGCCTTTGTGGAAATCCTTGGGGGAGGCCTATGTCCAGCAGTGGACGTCTTTTGGCTGAAATGATGATGATGTTTGCAAAAATTCTGGAAAGTACTATTATTAGCCAATTTTTAGCCAACCTGTCTTGCCAGAGTGGAACAGTAATTTCCCTCCATAAACTAGGAGGAAGCCCAATTCATTAGTGGGTAATTTATGTACTAAAATTATTATGATAATGAATGCATTTTTATGATAGTGCTGTGACATACTTAAGTATAAAAAAGGCAGTTATTTATGGTTTCTTTATTATATCACTTGTCTGTAACACAGCGGACATAGCAGACATATGGAATAAATTACCTTTAAACTTATTTATTTAATTCCACATCTGTCGCGTAATATTTAAGACTTAAATTATTTATAGTAAAAAACATAAAAAAAAAATTATTGGCGTGAAACGTTTATACAGATAAAAAATAAGGTACGATTGGTTTATAAAAACTAAGAGGTTAAAGGCAATAGCCATAGTCCCTTACAAAAGGCTGGGGCGTGTTAAAGGCGCAGGTCACGAAAAGAGACGGTAGGTTTGATATTATGACAGTGAAATGGTTATGGTAAATTTACTACGCATAACTGCAATTGATACTTGGTCATAAACTTGTGTACATACTAACACATGAAACATGTAGATATGGATGCACTATCCATAGCCTGAATATAAAATAACCCATATTTTTTAATCATGCCGTTTCACTGCTAATTTTTCTTACATCAAATAAAAGGAATTTTAATGCAGCAAAGCAAGCATGGTCTAAGATGAGAAGAACGTTTTAATTAATACACAATATTATTTTTTGTATACGTAGCATTGAATTCATCCGATGAAAGCATAATGATAAAAACGTTGACCCTATGACGTTGATTTTGAAAACAGCTAATTCAAAATGCAACTGTCAACCGAAATTTTACTATATAGTCCGGGATCCCCGGTACATTGTTTTCACTTGATTACTATCAAGCTAATTTTTCGTGAGTAGCTTCATTTTCATGAGACGCCCAACATTTTCTTGTCGACAACTCTTGATTGTGGTAGCTAACAGAGGTAGCATGGGTGAAATATGTTGATTTTATGATTCAAAAAAATTTATTACTAACCGGGTGCTTTTTGGTATACCTGATGATAATTATCAAAATTATTCGAAAATGTATTTGTCCTACAAAATGTGTGGTTTGATCAAAGAGTCCTCCACCTCCAATATGTATGGATAACAAGGTCATAAAAAATGATTACTAACCAGCTGGTTTTTTTTTATTTACTTAATAAATATGTATATTATTTAACCGTCATATTGTCCTACAAGTTGCGTGGTACGTTATCCTGGTCCTACGCTCAAAAGTTGTTAAAACCACAAGACCCATTTTGTCATCACTAACTGTAGGACAATAATTTTACATGATAGGTTAGTGTATTCTCTGCCCAAATGATACAATGTCCTACAAGAAAACAGGTATGTAACGCGAGTCCGACAAAAATTGAAATTTTTTCGTTTTCCTACTTATAACTTACTAGCGACCCGAACCGGCTTCGCACGGGTGCATGTATTATACATATAAACC
This sequence comes from Clostera curtula, assembly GCA_905475355.2. Taxonomy (NCBI): domain Eukaryota; kingdom Metazoa; phylum Arthropoda; class Insecta; order Lepidoptera; family Notodontidae; genus Clostera; species Clostera curtula. The sequence goes on along the minus strand of FR997816.1, from coordinate 10,660,081 downwards.
TTCATCTTGAATCACTCTATCTATTAAAGAAAACCGCTTCAAAATCCGTTGCGTAGTTTTCAAGTTTTAAGCATACATAGGGACGGACAGACGACAGCGACTTTGTTTTATACTATGTAGTGATGATACAGTGAAAACGTCTTTTTTTTATTTAAATAAATTATTTTTCTTAAGTAGTACAAAAAAATAATTATTTACATATAAAAAAAAATAATATTCATCAGATTCATCTGATAAATTTTCAGTATCATCACTGTCATTTTCATCTATTTCATTTTCCTCGTCTTCTGTCTCTGTAATGACGTAAAAAATTAAGTACTATTATTTAACATAAAATGAATCCACTTCGTTTTATAGTGTGCAAAACTTTTTATATAGTACGCACATACGGATTCCGCTATACAACGACATTCACCGTTATGTTTAATGGATGAAAAATATTTTATTAGAAATTTAGGACTTTTTCAGGCAATCCATTTTTTAAAATTATTTTTAACATACTAAATTTCTAATAAAATAATTTTCATCCATTAAACATAAGTTAAACATAACAAAAAGTTTCGTACACTATAAAACGAAGTGGATTCATTTTATGTTAAAAATACTTAATTTTTTACGTTATTACAGAGTCAGAAGACGAGGAAAATGAAATAGATGAAAATGACAGTGATGATACTGAAAATTTATCAGATGAATCTGATGAATATACATTTTTTTTTAAGTAAAAGTTATTTAAGTTAATAAAAAAGATGTTTTCACTGTATCATAAGTTATAAGTAGGAAAACGAAAAATGACAATTTCTGTCGGACTCATGATACATACCTGTTTTTTTGTAGGAAATTGTATCATTTGGGCAGAGAATACTAACCTATCATGTAAAATTGGTGTCCTACAGTTAGTGATGACAAAATGGGTCTTGTGGTATTACCAATTTCTGAGTGTAGGACCGGGATAACGTACCACGCAACTTGTAGGACAATATGACGGTTAAATAATATAAATATTTACTAAGTAAATAAAAAAAACCAGCTGGTTAGTAATAATTTTTGATGACCTCATTATCGATACATATTGGAAGTGGAGGACTCTTTGATCAAACCATACATTTTGTAGGACAAATACATTTTCGAATAATTTAGATAGTTCTCATCAGATATACCAAAAATCACGCGGTTAGTAATAATTTTTTTAGAATCATTAAATCAACATATTTAACCTTTGCTACCTCTGTTAGCTACCACAATCAAGAGATGTCGACAAGAAAATGTTGGGCGTCTCATCAAAACAAAGCTATTCACAAAGATTCAGCTTGATAGTAATAATTTTTTTTCTATGATCTGTAGAACAACTTTTGAGTGTAGGACCGGGATAACGTACCACGCAACTTGTAGGACAATATGACGGTTAAATAATATACATATTTATTAGGTAAATAAAAAAAAACCAGCTGGTTAGTAATCATTTTTGATGACCTCGTTATCCATACATATTGGAGGTGGAGGACTCTTTGATCAAACCACACATTTTGTAGGACAAATACATTTTCGAATAATTTAGATAATTATCATCAGATATACCAAAAAGCACCCGGTTAGTAATAAATTTTTTTGAATCATAAAATCAACATATTTCACCCTTGCTACCTCTGTTAGCTACCACAGTCATGAGTTGTAGACAAGAAAATGTTGGGCGTCTCATGAAAATGAAGCTACTCACGAAAAATTAGCTTGATAGTAATCAAGTGAAAACAATGTACCGGGGATCCCGGACTAATACGAATGTGTAAATAAAAAAACACTAATAGATACTTGAAAGTTACAAAAAAATAAAATCGAATTCGGTTCATCATTCAAGAGCCAAAAGCATTCCAAAAATAGTGTAACATAGTGTAACCACCCCATTCCACCCTGAGGGTGTCGTAAGAGCAGACAAAAGGTAATGAGGACACGGGCGAAAACTTATCATACGAGAAGGAATACTTGATACGAATCCCTGTGCCAACTCATCTAGCCAGCGTGGCACAGTAGGCTAATTACCCTCCATGTAACTGGAGGAGGCCCGCCTCAGCAGTGGGTCATGTATGAGCTGAGTAGTATCTTCCGGGGCTAAGAATAATATTAATAAAAAAAATCAAGTATCAAGACCATTTACGCTATCAGGTAGTCGTGCAGTCTCCTGGGACGGTCGCCATCACACCCCGGTGATGAGGTCAATATGACTCGACAAATTTTCACCGTGTCCAACCCGTGATGGTACTACGATTTATCGCAAAGTTAATGGAATAAATTGCTAAGTGACATTTTGTATCGCAACTTGAAATCGATTAAAAGAGCATAGACTGCCTTGTTGGTCTAGGGGTTGGATGCGCCGCCTTTGGATCACGGGGTCCCGGGTTCGATTCCTGGGCCGGGCAGATGTCTTTGTGTAAACCAGAGGTACTTGCTCTGAGTTTTGGTGTCATTTTTATTCGTGAATTTCAAGTTTGTAAACTGCCCCCGCGATACAGGTTATACACAGTGCAGAGGTTACATAATCCTAAAAAAAAAAATTAATAACTTACTACTTTTTTTTTTTTTATATATCAAATCCAAGGTAAACAAGAGATAAATAGATCTGTATATCTGTGTAAATGCAAAGTCAGACAACGTAAAAACCAAACCATTTGTGTGGTTAGAATTTTTCTCTAAATCACAGTTCATTCAAATTATGTGTCACCACCCCATTCCATCCTGAGGGTGTCGTAAGAGCCGGCCAAATACAATAACAAAGCCTTTCCAGAATTAGCTTACAGCGAAACACACCCACGCACAGACACCTACACCCAAACAAATAAGATAGTGTTCCTAATAATATAAAATAGCACATGATATAAGTCGTACTCAGGGGTCTCATCGCACAAGCCAAGCTTAGTTTGAGTTTCTTTTTTTTTTTGTAATTTTTTTTTTACTTTATTTGGGATAAAAAACAGCATCGTACAATATGTATTTGTCTAGTATAAAGAACAAGTCATAATATTACGTTATCGTACGGCCATCAACATTATCCACATATTAAATAAAACGACGACATGTGATTGCTACATTACTTACAACTAAAGATGACTTATACTATATAATCAACAATAGTAAACCATAAGGGAATGAAAATAGTCTAAAGGGTTACTTACATTTGTTAAAAGTTAATTAAATTTAGCCTTAGATAATATATTATTAATCTGCTTTTTGAATTGTGCAGTAGAATTGGAAAACAAGTCAACATCGGAAAACTCGGAATTGTAAATATCAAGTGTACGCCGAAGAGGTGCACGAATACCAGCATTAGTCCTACAGGAGAAATCCTACAGAGTTGTTAACTGTAACAAAAGTAACCTTGTACCTTTTTTGCTAATATGGTTTTTTTGGTTGCAACACACAACCAAAATCAAACTGAAACCCCCATTCTCTTTCGTCGGTTAAAAATGCCTACACACGCTGCCCCATCCGGCCCTTTGGGACCAGTCGATTTGTACGCCGACCAAATTGCCTCTCTTTAAGCGTGGACTTTAATAATCACGCCATATCCAATTTTCGTTTGCGACGGTGAAGGAATAATAATCAGTCGCTGATTGAATATATCACTTGTTTGTTAGTGAATTGACACTTGTTTAGTGTTCAAATTTGTAGTGCTGGTTTAATAGTATATTTCGCGACAAATAACAAAATTTATTTATTTATAAATGGGTTTGTACATAGAAGCAAACATTACGCAATTGCTGAAAGAAGTTTCTGAAATAAAGTCATTCCAACAAATCGTTACCATTTCACCCAAAAGACGTCCACTCCTGGACATAGGCCCAGGGACCCAAGGATTTCCATGAAGGCCGGTCCTGAGCCCACATCCACCCTTAATCAGGTCGTCAGTCCACCGTGTGGGAGGCCTACGAATACTACTAATTCGCCTCCATGTAATGGTAGACGGCTAATTAACGGCAGTAATTTATGGGCTGATTAGTAGTAGTAGTTTTCTTTCTCTTGGTTATCGGCCTTGTCATTTCCTTTTGTCGGCCTCAGGATGGAATGGGGTTATGTCACTTCGTATCCTAAATCCGTCACCAGACGAAATACTTTTACATAAAAGTGTAATCAAAGGAAATCGTGCAATTTTGAGACTTAATTTTGGGTAAAATACCGCCTAAATAAATTAAATTTAAAAATATAACTATTTTTTTGTAGTTTGCATTCTCCATTTAAATATTTTCATAGTCAGTAAAAGCACCGAGATACATTCATAAAAACAATTACGACTTGACCCCAAAGCAAACAAAGCTTAAAAAGACAAATCTCACAAAATCTCAAACATAAAAATGTAAAGTGTAGATAAATTGCGTCCCACAAGACGTCGACGAAAATATTCATACACAATAGATCAGTATCTATGGCCCACACACCCCAGTGGGCGCGTGTAGCGGACAAAAAATGACCAATCTGCTAGACGCGTTGACACGGCTATGACTAATGGTGGTCTGCGTTTAGTAAATTGCCTGCCAGACTCGTAGCGAAACTGGAAAATTGTTTCATTCATAAATGCAACAGTCGGGATTTGCTATAAATGGGTTTTAGATATAAAAAAAATGTTATTGGATTACGTAGCCCTTCAGATGACCGAATGTTTTTATTATCAGAGTACGGATAGAAGAGATACGGATAGAGTTTTGCTAGGTGAAGCCTTTTTAAGTAACTCTAAAAGGTTAATTTTTAATTAGTTCGCAACTAATTCGAATATCGCCACCCAATTCCATCCTAAGGGTGTCGTTAGAGCCGACAAAAGAAAATACCAAGGCCGAAAATCTAGCCGCAAGAGAAGGCTTGTGTGGTACAGTAGGCTACCCTCCATGTAATTGGAGGCGGCCCGACTCAGCAGTGGGCTGGGTATTAATCTAGGGTGACAACCTCAAGTTCTCAATTTTGTTTGCGTTGCTTATTGTGTCAGTGCCATAGTCCGTGTGGTGACGAGTTTGAGGGCGTCGTAAAGGTCGACTAAAACATTTCCTTTCCTGTCGATTAAATGGAAAAATTAAGGTAATTTTTTTTTTGTTTTTATGTAGTACAATCTGCGAAAGGTTGCGGGCAGCAGCTGGATGCGTCAAGCTGAAGACAGGGCGCTATGGCGCTCTTTAGGGGAGGCCTATGTCCAGCAGTGGACTAATGTGGGCTGATGATGATGATGTAGTACGGCTTACGTTTGACTTCAATCTCGCTTGATGGATAGCGATGATGAGGCGTAGGATGGTACACGTTTGCCTAGAAGGTGTCTGTCTTAGAAACTTGGTATGAAACCCTTTGTCAACCCGTCTAGCCAATGTGGCTCGGTAGGCTGGCTACCCTTCATGTAGTAGTATTAGTGCCATTATTCACATGTTAATGTGCGTGTGGTAAATTGAAATACTACTCTTACTCAACCCATAAATGATCCACTGCTGAGTCGGGAATTAGCCTACAGGGTTTCGTCAACCAGTCTAGCCAGAGCGGCCAGGTCTTGACATATATTTTTGTCAGCTGGTGGTGACACTATGTATTCTAAATCCGTGACCACACGGAGATGACTTAAATAAACACTAGTATTAAAAATGTATTAAACACCTACTAAGTACAACGACAGTCATATGCACCCTTTTAAGAAATAGTCGTTGATTGAACGTCTTTCTCAGTAAATAAAACTAGCCTGCGGAATTAGCAATACAAAGAGCTGGGGCCGCATTGGCAACCAATTGAAAGGAGAAGGAAATAATAGTTATTTGCAATAATCGACTAAAGGGACGGCTGATTGCGCCCGGGGCGGATGCCCGAATTTTTCCCGCATTTTCGTTTGCCAACTTGTGTCTTTTTATACTACATTATTATTGCTAATTTTACTACTTTCTATCTTGTAATATAAGCTGGCAAGTGTTAGTACGGTAGACAATATAAAGTGAATAATCAATGGTTTGAGGATTAACAAACGTTCACCAATTGTAAAACTTGGTTATTAAATTCTTCTTCTTCTTCTTCTTCTCTGTCCATTACAGAGGCATAACTGGGTCGAGCAGAAATTAGACTTACACAAGACGGGATGAAGCCTCTTGTAGCTATTATTTCGTATTGTAGAGACAATTTAATAAATAAAGGCACAAAAGTCTTAGGACTAAAAATTAAAATAATATACATATTAAACTAGAATTTATAAGTAAATAAAACTAATCTAAATAATTTAATTAATTGGATCCGGTAATGTGTCAACAATACTGGCAGCAACACGGAAACGAACGACGGATTTAGAAAACATAATGTCACCATCCCATTCCATCCTTAGGGTGTCGTAGGAGTCAACAAAAGGAAACGACTAGGCCGAATAACTGGTCGCAAGAGAAGGAAAACTTGATACGAAGCCCTGCGCTAATTACCCTCCATGTAATTGGAGGAGGCCCGACTCAGCAGTGGATCATCTATGGGATGAGTGATAATTATATTCTATAGATTCAGAATACTCGCATTGCTCACGATAACGCCAACTTTTATTTGAAGACCCCTCAACTAGTGCCAATTTAACCCTAAAAGAAGGAATTAAAACAACAGGGGTCAGCACAAAAGTTCATTGATGAGGTAAAGGGGGATATAATAGATCATTTTCGGGACACTTGTCCTCCAGTTAATCCGGACTGACCGGAGCAGTGATCGATTGTAGTCACCCTACCTCAATCGGAATGTCTATTAAAGTTGGCATTTTAGGTTGCTGTTATTTGCAATCCGGTAATGATTCTGTGGTCGAATTCTATATCAGCATCTAATTCAGCAAGGCGTTTGTTATGAAAATTTAATAAAGAGTTAATCAGTCAGTTGAGTGCCTTGTTGGTCTAGGGATTAGATGTGCCGCCTTTGGATCACAGGGTTCGATTCCGGTCAAGTGTCTTTGTGTAAACCAGAGACACATTTTCTGAGTCTAAGATTTTTGTTCATGGCTTACATGTTTGTAAACTGCCCCGCGATACAGGTTATATATAATGCAAAGGTGTTGCTTAAAAAAAAATTGGAACGGTAATGTGGTTAAAAGATTCCAACGCACAAAAAATTCATATTACTTTTCAATGGAAATATCGCTTGCATTTTACATGAATTTTTTTTCGACGTTACGAATGCTTTGCAGGGCTCGAGGTCACGGAAGAGACTAGATGACAGTTGTCTTTAAGAGTCCAAAGTTGATATACCATAAATTGAACTCTTTTGTTCCTGAGCACCCTCAAGAACAAAGGAGTTCGTATCAAGTTTGCCTTCTCTTGCAGCTACGTTTCTGGCCTTTTCATTTCCTTTTGTCGGCTTTTACGACACCCTGAAGATGAAATGGGTTATCGATACTATGTACTCTAAATCCTCCACCTACCTAACCATGTATACTGAAGGTTTATTGCGTAATTAAGCAGTATAAAAATATAATTAAAAACTGATTTGGCACAGTGTGGCTATTTGAGTATGATATTAGGCTTTTTTATATTAAACCCAATTGCAATTTCATTCGCTATTGCACCAATTTCTTATTTCAACTCAAAACCTCACTTAGCTGCAGTAGTAATATAAAAAGGAGAGCAACAAAAAGCTCGAGACGCAACCGCAGACATAAATCGATTGGGTTTTTTTTGGTTTACTTCTACTCGATTCTCTAATGACACATAATAGTTTGATTATTGAGAATCAAAGGATATACGACGATTTCGGGGACGATATATTGAAGTTTCATTCATTGGACATAGATAAAAATTAAGTATGTATAAAGAACACTATGAAGGACACAAAATCGTAATAATCATAAATCGTTTAAAAATCAATTATATACAAAACTGCTGGTGTTTGGTCTTTTGTTTTATCAATATTTGTGTAAAAAACATGTACAGAGGTTCTTGCTGGAATCGGTGGTATATAGTGTACTTGAAATGTATATTGACGTATTAAAAAATCTCGAATGAGCCAACATGAATAAATTAAGTCATTTGAATTTAGAGGATTCTGATTGAATTTAGAGGATTGAATTTGGAGGAGCTTGAGTGCTTTGTCTAACTAAGATGAGTCTTTTGAACTCATCTTGGTTAGACAAAGCACTCAAGCTTTCATTGAAATATTGATCAAATATCTTTACAAAACGTTTAGATGTAGAAAACATAGTATAGTATCACCACCCGTTTCCATGTTGAGGGTGTCGAAAGCAATATCCAGGCTGATAACCTAGCCGCAAAAGAAGGAAAACCTACCCTTTTACGTAACTAGAGGAGGCGCGACTAAGCAGTGGGTCATCTATGGACTGAGTGGTAGTAGTGGTATATTTATTCATGTTACGTTTTTTTTTAAACCAATATAACACACGTGAGCTTCCATTCAAATATTGATAAAGTAATAGGTAACGAAATATTTTAATTAAATCGTAAAATTATTTTCTTTTGCCCAAATATTTCTGAATGTGCCCACTGTGCATTGGCTGACTTGCGAGGCATGTTTAGTTAGTCATATATTTAAAAATATATTTCATCACCTTGTATCGAAGTCTTTCGGATTGCATAGTAAAAACTCGAATGGATAGAGGGCGCGACGAATCGCAGTGACTTGGCATTTGGTAGCTGATTGAGGCTGACTACTGCTGTATTCTTATACAGGCCGCGTCAGGTTTCAATCGAATATTATAATCGTTTAAAAACTACTCCTAATGCTCAAATCGTGATCAACAAATAATATAATAGAGAAAAAACAATGATCTCATTATTATTAGAACTATAGGAACTCAAAATTTGTTATCAAGTGTAGATATTTAAGAAGTCAATGTGAGTGTGTGATGAACCAATTTAGAAAATATTTGCTTGATCATATGGTCTAAATTCGTTGATTACGTTCGACGCCCCCATGGTGTAATCCAGTGGTGACACTATGTATTCTAAACCCATCACCATCGGAACCGGGACCAATGAACGTCAATTTTTTTTTATACGAAATTTTTACCTTAAGAAAATCATTGTAACTCGAAAATAAACCAACAATGTTTCTAAATCCAGAAATACACTCACCCTGTGAATAATAAAGAAAAAAAAACATAGTCGACCTGTAATAGATCCATACATAGAAAAGGGACTGCGATACACTAATCTTATTTTACAGATGGAAAGTAAAATACACTTTATGTCGGCGCCATAAAGTTCGAAATCGATAAGCGACAGTGAAACGCTCAAAGTCAATCTGAAATGAGCCTGTAGGCAATATTTATAATGAATGCTAACCCGGATATTTGGTATTGATTTTTTGTCGCTCATCTTTACTTTTTGCATCAACATTTTTTTTTCATAATTATGAAAGAACGGCAAAATATTACTGTTGTAGATTCAGTTAGTGCTTTGTATTAACAGCTTGCTTGGGTGGCTATAGTGCATAGTTTCATAAACTCGTTTAGTCATGAGAGTGTTGTACTAGCCGCTCAAACTTGAAGACCAATCCGTCTGGTTAACTTGGGTTAATTTTCCTCCAATATTGGGTGTGGTCAGACTCGGTCGTGGAATTTATGGCCTGACACACTAACTTTATAATTTCGGGCAATAAGTTTCCCATCACTGGGTCAGGCCTCCTCCAAACTCATGGAGGGATGTGGGGGAACACGCACGCAAACAAGTGCACATTGTAATTATATAACAGCGAGAGCGGATCAAATACACCAGTTGGCATCAGACTTTCTTGTGTATCACTTGTCTCCCCAGTAGTCACAACATTGGTGACCCGAAGTTAACCCGACTGAAAACCGACCGACTTGACTAGACAATAACCCGAATGTCATTTTTTTTTGACTAGCCGTTTATAATTAACGTTTTAAAACCTTGTGCATGTGTGGTATTAAACTAGCGGCTCGTCCGGCGTCGCACAGGCTTAAAAAATAAATACAAAATCTGTTAAAGTTAGACATATAGTGTTAAACGTCATAAATATATTAATTTACACTATCTTTATAAAATATAGCCCATGTGTTAGTCTGTAAGCTATGTTATCGTAAAGATTAATCTAAATCCATTCAGTAGGTAGTTTCTGCATGAAAGAGTAACAATGTTTATAATAATAGTAGACAGAATAGAATACAATCGTTTCATTCGAATAAAGACATTTGAATCACCATTGAAATTAGAGGTCGTAAAACTTTCATCGATAAACATTTTGGACTCGATATCTAATTGTGGTAACCATACACAAAAGTATCGAAACATCTTTTTTAATCGAAATATCCAACGCTGTGGTTAACCCTCAATGTTATGTTCAGGTGCATCGGTTACGATTTTTAAAAAACTGTTCTTGATTCGATTTGTAACTCGTAAGATGTAGCCGTCTAAAGCAGTTTCTACATCCTACTAATATTATAAACGCGAAAGTATGTATGTATGGATGGATGGGTGGATGTTTATTACTCTTTCACATAAAAACTACTGAATGGATTTTAATGAAACTTTACAATAATAAATAAATAAATAAATATCCTTGGACATTTCACACAACGCCATCTCGTCCCAAGCTAAGCAACTTAATGCTTGTGTTATGGTAACGAGATGGATGATAAACTACTTATATATATATATATTTTTAATACATACAAAAACATACAAAAAACATATTATAGATAGAGATGACACCCAGACTCCGAGCCAGTGCCTCTGGTTTAGACAAAGACACTCGCCCGACCCCGGAATCGAACCCGGGACCCGTTGATCCAAAGGCGGCACATCTAACCACTAGACCACTAGCCCACTAGACCAACGAGGCAGTCATATAGCTTATACATCAGAATAACACATAGGCTACAATTTAAAAAGATATTGTGTGAATTATCTATCTATAGTATAAATAAAAATATGTTGGTAAGCGCATAACTCAACAACGCCTGGATCAATTAGGCTAATTTTTTTAAAATGTTCGTTGAAGTTCAAGGTTGGTTTTAACGGCGAGAAAAATTCGAATAATTGCCGGAAAATCCATAAAAACAGCCTTTTTCTTTTTCCCATACAAACGTTTTCTAACTGAAACGTAACTAAATTATTATTGTTATAACCTAGCGGCCCGTCACGGCTTCGGGTGAGATGTTAACCGCGGGTATTGTCGTACTGCGGGTGACGCCGCGGGGTGAAGCTAGTTCAAAAGATAACATGAAGTGTCAAGTAAGTAGAAAAAAAACTGACGAAAAAATAAATTCTATAACCACACGGGTAAAACCGCGGGGCGAAGCTAGTTTAAAATTCGTTACCACATAGAGATATGACCCAGACATGACCCACTGCTACGGGTTGGCATACGGTTAACTTCTTAAGCTTAAGCACCTAGCAGGAACACACCTAGCCGGTTTTTCCAAAATTTCTAGTGCTTTTCACGATAATTATACTAAGTTAATGAAAAATAAGGTTTTTTGTTAAATACCATGCCTATGAAGTCTCCGGTAATAGCTAGTGATAAACATGACGGACACACGCACATGTATAGCGAAGTGAGGAGCCACCATTATAGTCTACAAAAAATAACTGTTCTGCCGTAGTAGGTGCAAAGACGAACACAATATCACATGCTCTCCTTTATAAACTTTTCTCAATTAATTTAGTTTTTTTTTCACCCCACATCCAATAAAGTGTTGCATGTAACAAAAATGCGTGTTACATCCATTTAGTCACGCTCTTTATTTTCCAATCAAAATATTTTTGTCTACGGATGTGATTTTTTTTTTATTTTTCCATGTTTTCTTTCAACCGTGTTTTTGTGTTCCTTAGAAATGTTGACGAAGTGTGAAAGGGTTCCTGCCCTGGTGATTGAGTCAAAGATGTTTTTGTTTCCGAAGAGGCATAAAAAACGTCTCGGAATTAACGCTCCTTTATAGCTATTGTTAAATCTATCGCGACGAGTTGTTTTTTACTCGCGAAGTTACATCCAACGGGGTCTGCTGTTGAAATGTCAACCTAGCTGCATCCTGCGGTTACACTCGCATGGTGATGAAATTTGTGATAATGATTATAAAAAGTATATATTTATTCGTCAGATTTATTTTCTACCTATTTGACACTTATCGTTATATTTTGGATAATTCACACTATCTTAATATATATAAATTACGCGTCATGTTGCTTTTACGCGATGGACTCCTAAATTACTTAGCCGATATTAATAAAATTTGCGCACCGTGTGCGGTTTTATCCAACTTGAAAGATAGGACAGCTTACATCCCAATTTATAGTCGCAATATTATTTTATTGCAAATTATTTAACACTCACAATTATATGTTAGCTCCAAATTATTCTAACAGATGGCATATCTGTTGACTTGATTGAGTAAGTATTCAATAAATGGCGCTATGTCAATGACAAATGCATTAGAACAAAAACCTTAGCCACAGCAACGCGTGGCCGGGTCTGCTAGTATCTTGTAAATATAAGTAGCCTACGCCTTATTCTGATGTGTAAGCTATATTATTGTAACGTTTCATCAAAAATCATTCAGTAGTTTTTGCGTGAAAGAGCAACTATTTTAACATAAAATAAAATAATAATCTTTATATTTTATTGCTTACCTACATGACAAACATCACGTAACTAATATGTATATGTACATTATCACAAAAACTGCATCCATTTAAAATTAAACTACTTGAAATCAATGCATGGAATTAATCTTTACTTTCAAGTATATCAATGAGACCATAATATCAAGTTTTTCGCCATTACATCAACGAAATTTAGGCCAGTCACAAGTCAAGGTTCAAATCCGGTTGCGTATTCAAGTTTATGGTTACTCTTGAATTACGTGTTGTCAACAAAACCCAAAGAAATAACGAGAGAAATAACTTCATCATAACCCTTCCAGCCAAAACGAGAAAACTTTTTAATACTGTCTCTAAATCTTTTTTAGCCGACTTCAGAAAATGATTTTTTTTTTGTATTGACTGCCTCGTTGGTCTGGATTAGATGTGCTGCCTTTGGATCAACGGGTCCCGGGTTCGATTCGGGGTCGGGCAAGTGTCTTTGTCTAAACCAGAGGCACTTGTTCGGAGTCTGGGTGTCATTTGTGTTCGTGAATTACATGTTTGTAAACTGCCCAGGTTATACCTAGTGCAGGGGTTTCGTTTATTTAAAAAAATAAAAAAAAAAAAAATTACTGCATATCTCCATGATATATAAACGAATTGATAAATTAGATCAGTCAGTACAGCATCACAACAGACTATTACTAATAACCGGGTTTCGTGAGAACTAAACAAATTATGGCAAAAATCTTCTCTAACTAAACTAATACACCAATTAACTTTTGACTCGAAACAGCTAAAACATGGCAACATTTTATTTGTATCAACAACACTCATTACGGAACTCGTTTCTGGGAAAACGACGAATTACCGCAATGATCTTGATATTACTCTGAGTACTTCAAATACTCCGTGTGGTGACGGATTTAGAATACGCAGTGTCACCTACCCATACCATCCCGAGGGTGTCGTAAGAGGCGACTAAGGGAACGCAAGGGGCAAATCACCTAGCTGCAAGAGAAGGAGAACTTGATACAAACCCTGTGCCAACCCGTCTTTCCAGCGTGGCACAGTAGGCTAATTTCCCTCCATGAATTTGGAGGAGGCCCGACTCAGTATCATATCATTCATGGGCTGAATCGACGACGAACGATGACTTGAAATATTAGTCAAAGGTTAGCCTGATTTGCATTTCGTTTGTAAAGCATGTTGTTAAAATGTTAGTCACTCAATTGTCCTGTGAAATCTGCCATTATCCATCCGACACTGCAATTGTTTTTTTTTATTATTCTTGATAGGCTTACGCTTGATCGCCAGTTCACCTGATGTTAATTATTATGTTATTTATGCTCTCACTAATCTACTAAATTCAAGAGGTCTCGCCAATTTCTTCCGGCAAAAGCATGACGCATACGTCCGAATCTGACACTATATTATTTAGGATCAACACAGTTTGGCAAATGTAGCGAACTCTGTAACGTCACCAGGTAAGGAGACTGATAGATGCCTTCTCTGGGCACTATGACACGTGGGAACACCAGTTTGGAACGTGGCACCAACCGAGAAGACCTGGCGGAAGAAACTCAGCGGGCTTGCCTTTTTGTTATACGCCATTTACAATGACCGTGTTTCGTATGGTTCCACTGACTGCCTCGTTGGTCTAGTGGTTAGATGTGCCGCCTTTGGATCAACGGGTCCCGGGTTCGATTCCGGGGTCGGGCGAGTGTCTTTGTCTAAACCAGAGGCACTGGCTCGGAGTCTGGGTGTCATTTCTATCTATGATATGTATGTGTTTACAAAAAACAAATCTATATAAGTAGTGTATCATCCATCTCGTTACCATAACACAAGCATTAAGTTGCTTAGCTTGGGACGAGATGGCGTTGTGTGAAATGTCCAAGGATATTTATTATTATTATTTAAAAGGTGCTCAACTTAAATATGCATTTTATATATTTATTATTATAGCGAGCAGCTTAATCCCAGGCTACGGGGTCAGTCAGATGATCAGTAACGCTATAGTAGCCTTCCGTACAAAGTTCAGACTTAGCGGGTTTTTTAGTCTATGGATCGGAAGTCCTCTCAAGTTTGTAGGGATTTTATTGTAGAAGCGAATACACTGATCTTATTCTATGGAAACGAGTAGGATGTAAAACAAGATTACTTTTATTCCTAGTATTCACAGTGTGAGTATCACTTAACTTATCAAACTTCTCAATATTCTCCATTTTATTCGAAAATATCTAGTTCATACTACATCGAAGGGCTTAAGCACACTCAAAGCTTTGCTCAACCCACGAAGGAACGAGGACTGGCTAGATGACTTGGCAAAAAAGTACATTCACAATTATTCACCATGTAATAACAATAAATAAATTACCCAATTCTTTATGTTTGTACCCACAAGGCAGTAAGTCCGTCATGACATGATAAAATCTTAATTTGTGTGCCGCTTCGTCCGCGGCGGTAAAGTGAAATATCGTTGTTTCACTTGGCACAATGTTTTGAAGGTTAACTCCGTGTTTTGTTGATTGTTGAAGTTAAAAATGTACGTTCACAGTTAGTAACTTAAGTATCTACTTGTATATCTACATTAAGCATCGTGCGGGTATAGAAATGACAAGATTATTACTAGCATTTGCATCGTGTAGGATGGGACGTTGATGGAAAATAGCAGCTTTAAGGTGAATGTTCCAGGGTAGCCCGCGAAATTCAAATTTTCTTACGTTTTTTGCAATTTGCAGGCCAGTGCTAGGTTGTATGATGATGAACATTTGATTCGCGGCTGTAAGACGTATGTAGTTACAGAGTTATAATCATCAAACTCATCAATACAACCCTTCAAGCTCATAAAGGTACAAGAATGACTTTGAGCTTGAAAAAGTTTTTCTTGCACCTATATGAGTTTGGAGGGTTGTATTGATGATTTTGATGATTATAATTCTATAACTACATACGCCTTACAACCGCGAATAACATTTTAATCAAAACACAACCTAGCACTGACCTGCAAATTGAAAAAACGTAAGAAAATTTGTATTTCGCGGGCTACCCTGGAACATTCACCTTAAGGCTCTGGGATTTGAATCACAGTAGGCTGATTACCCTCCATGTAATTGGAGGAGGCCCGACCCAGCTGGCCACGTATGGGCTGAGTAGAAGTGGAAGATTTAATTGCCGCCTTTGGATCAACGGGTCCCGGGTTCGATTCCGGGGTCGGGCAAGTGTCTTTGTCTAAACCAGAGGCACTGGCTCGGAGTCTGGATGTCATTTCTATCTATAATATGTATGTATTTACAAAAAAAAATGTATATAAGTAGTTTATCATCCATCTCGTTACCATAACACAAGCATTAAGTTGCTTAGCTTGGGACGAGATGGCGTTGTGTGAAATGTCCAAGGATATTTATTTATTTATTTATTATTAATACATGATTTGTGTTTAAAATCTGGTTCAGATTCATTATTAATGCTAAATTCTCATACGTACTTCAAGCCATTTTTAAGTCGGGACCAATTATATAGAATAACTGTTGGTTAGAATTAAAATACACGGACAAACTTTTATGATAAAATGTGTCGATATGTCTTTATTTGTGTGTTAATTGTGGCAAAAAATAATTGGAACGCATGTGAAAATATAACAAGGACGAAGAAGAAGAAGAAAGGATTAGTACGGCGATAAAATTATAATAATAATTTGATTACAAGTGTGAAATTACAATAGACTTTTCTAATAAACCCAAGGAAACATATTATAAGATGTTACAAAATATTATACTCTGAATACAAGCTTGTATTAACACAAAACAATTTTCAAAAAAGATTTTCTTAAAAATTAAGTAGGTACCTATCCCTTTTGAGGTTTCTTCATTTTGTAAACATAACTATCTGCGTAGTCCCTTCATACGACACTCTCAGTGAGAAACGGGGTGCATGATAAACTCATCATTCGTAACTTCACTTCTTGTTAAACTTAAATAAATAATAAATAAATATCCTTGGACATTTCACACAACGCCATCTCGTCCCAAGCTAAGCAACTTAATGCTTGTGTTATGGTAACGAGATGGATGATAAACTACTTATATACTTTTTTTTTTGTAAATACATACATATTATAGATAGAAATGACACCCAGACTCCGAGCCAGTGCCTCTGGTTTAGACAAAGATACTTGCCCGACCCCGGAATCGAACCCGGGACCCGTTGATCCAAAGGCGGCACATCTAACCACTAGACCAACGAGGCAGTCTTCAACTTGATATTGATAACTTGAATCCCTGTGCCAACCCGTCTGGCCAGCGTGGCACAGTAGGCTAATAACCCTCCCTGTGATGAGAGGAGGCCGTAGTTGTAGTTCACTTGTTTCTTAATACTCATCACTCAGCGATGTTTATATTTTAAAACAAAAATACCGTAAAATTGACGATCATCGACAAATTTCCATAATTTCATAGTCTATTACTTTGGTTTGTTAAGCACTATTGACATAATTATGTTATCACCGATGGTCAAAATCGTTGTTAAACATGCGATTGTGATGGTAATCATCATAATATTGCTATAAACAGCCAATTATGACACATTGTGCTATTTATAGGTATACTACCGACCCGCCCCGGCTTCGCACGGGTGATATTATGCATGTATTATATTACCATCCTCATGAATCACTCTATCTATTAAAAATATATCTATCACTACATAGTATAAATCGTACGCACCGGATTTAATAGCGGTTTTTTTTAAATAGATAGAGGAAGATTTATAGGTATAGCACATGCATAATATTATAGAGAAACACTGATAAATTTAGATGTTCATCATTGCACCTGTGCGAAACCGGGGCGGGTCGCTAGTTAAAAATAAACCGCTTCAAAATCCGTTGCGTAGTTTTAAAGATTTAAGCATACGTAGGGACGGACAGACGACGGCGACATTGTTTTATACATAACTAGCGACCCGCCCGGCTTCGCACGGGTGCAATTATATTATACCTATAAAACTTCCTCTTGAATTACTCAATCTATTAAAAAAAAACCGCTTCAAAATCCATTGCGTAGTTTTAAAGATTTATGCATATATAGGGACGGGCAGAAGAATGCGACTTTGTTTTATACTATGTAGTGATAAGTAGTAAGTAGTGATGATGCTAGGACCAAAGAGCATTATAGTATGGCAGTGCCCGTTTAGTAGAGATATACTTAAAACTCTCCGTGTGTTGACAGATTAGAATACACAGTGGCACCACCCCATTCCATCCTGAGGGTGTCGTAAAAGCCGACGGAAGGAAATGATGCAATGGAAAACCTAGCTGCAAGAGGAGGGAAAGTGGATACAAAACCCTGTGCCTGTGGAGATCCCTGTGGAGGAGGCTCGACTTAGCAGTGGGTCATCTATGGACTGAATAGTATTAATAGTTACTTGGCAATCAAGGTAATGTTCCGAGAATCTCTGACTGCCTCGTTGGTCTAGTGGTTAGATGTGCCGCCTTTGGATCAACGGGTCCCGGGTTCGATTCCGGGGTCGGGCAAGTGTCTTTGTCTAAACCAGAGGCACTGGCTCGGAGTGCCTCTGGTCTGGGTGTCATTTTTAACTATAATTATGTATGTAATTACAAAAAAAAAAATGTATTTAAGTAGTTTATCATCCATCTCGTTACCATAACACAAGCATTAAAGTAAACAGCACAAGCAAGTCATTTTGTGCAAATTAGTGAAATCAGTTTTTTAATATGTTATATAAAAAACTGATTTCACTAATTTGCACAAAATGACTTGCACGTCAATCCAAAATAGTTGTCAGCCACTTTTCTGGAAGAACCTTGTTTCCTAAAACACAGGCCCCCGGCCTAGTTTAGGAGACAGCAGTTTATCCCACATTTTGACACATCTGTACAACTTGTCAACATTTCAGTGTACTGTTAGTCTACGTATATTTTGTACAAATAAAGCTTTTATTATTTAAAAAAAAAAAAAAAAAAAAAAATTAAGTTGCTTAGCTTGGGACGAGATGGCGTTGTGTGAAATGTCCAAGGATATTTATACCGTACATTGGTTTAATTCTGGTGCTACCAGGATTGTTGTACAGTGTGTAACAAAAACTCTATAGCCTTAAAGATACTACATACCACCGTACCCGGGGGAACGGTCGGTGATTATGTGGGACTCCCGAGACAGAACTCGTATACCCACTAAAACCCCAGCGGCTCCAAGCGTGCCGTCACAGCTGGGGGCGCCACAGGTACGCGCAATCGCCAACCCGCTTGCCAGGCGTGGGGATTAAGACACACCCCTCTTCTTGGGGGAGGCCTATATCCAGCAGTGGACGTCTATTGGCTGTTGAAAATGACGATGATAAAACAAGATTGATGGCTTTATTATGATTGTAATTTTGTGTAGCCTAGACATTGTCTAGTCATCGCTTTCCCCGGAATTTCACGACCAAACTATTAGCAGGTAGAATATCTCATATTACTAACAGTGAACTCTACACAAACAATGAGATTATCACTTCCTGACCAGCAGTTTATGATGACGCAATCTCGGCACACGCCAAAGTACATTAGGGTTGTCAAATCTGTACCTAATTATTTTTTAAGAAACTCCTCCAGCTCTTATTGCTTCTGCTACAAACAGAGATAATCTGTAAGTCTGTTTTTTTTTAAAAAGTAACGGTAAAACCTACATCGCGAGGCAGCTTACAAGCATAAAATTCACGAACACAAATGACACACAGACTCAGAGCAAGGGCCTCAGGTTTACGCAAGGACTTGCCCGACCCCGGAATCGAACTCGGGACACCATGATCCAAAGGCGGCACATCCAACCCCTACACCAAACTAGTAGAGTGGAGACTGCGTCTGGGAAAATGTAGCGTGGGACGCCGTCTACCCAGATGGTGGGTCAACCTGCTTAAGAGGGCTGACAGTGACTGGATGCACAAAACAGTAGTGAGCTTTGTGGCGTACCTTGGGAGGGCTATGTCCGTAACGGGCTGATGATGATGGTAATGTACAAGGAAAGAATGTGAGATGCCCTCGTCAGTTTATAAATGTGGAGTCAGGGTTTCTCCGAATTGATGAAGGGTCGAATACTGTTTCAAGTTCAAGCAGGGTTAAATTTTCATATAATTTTATTTCTATTCTGTAAAGCGAAACCCCTTTTTTATTGTGGGGGAAATCTTTTATAGGTTGGGCTGGGGTATTTGGGAGTCCCGGTCGCGATGAGATGGTGATCACCACACTGGTAAACAGTGACTCTGTAGTTAGTCATTTATGGATTGAAGTAACGAAGGTGTGCAGCAGATTTGGTGGTATTTGTCGTTGTAGCATGCTTGTGAAGTTCTCGAGACATTTCCCGGTTAAAAAAACGATACAAGGGATCAATTAATTTATATGATACTAGCGCCCCGGCCCGGCTTCACATGGTTATAATAATGCATGTATTACACATACAAACCTTCCACTTGAATCACTCTATCTATTAAAAAAAGGCTTCAAAATCCGTTGCGTAGTTTTAAAGATTGAAGCATAAATAGGGACGGACAGACGACAGCGACTTTGTTTTATACTATGTAGTGATAAATAATCATTTTGTGATTTTGATGAAAACAGTCGTTAATACAACCATTGAGCGTAGTGGAGGAATGTCAATGAATATAAGGGTTGAATTACTACTGGAATAAATCCACTTTAATCATAATAGACTAGAGTAAACATTTTTGTATCGCAGACTAAAAGGAAGTTTTCCTTCAGATTACAGATGGCCCGCTATTGTGTGTGGAGTTTGTCCCAAAATACCTCCGTTGGGTGGTATACATAACTTGTTACTGGAAGTCCTAAAGCTTTTGAGATTACAAACAAACCCATAGACAATCATGTCGTTTCTCATGACAACCCTACCCAAAATTCGTGCTAGAAAACCTGCACAATGCTTAGTAGATGCAATCACGAAATATTTGAGGACAGTTTTGCTGTCGCGTGGACATTTTAAACCGTTTTATTATCTTGTTTTATTTCATTACTTAAGTCATTGCGCGCAATAAAACGAACGAAACATTTTGTGCTTTGTAAATTGTTTCGTAAGTTATCATTCACTTTGATAAAATACCTAAATTATGTAAATATTCACGACATCAATTATTATTTTTAATTCTGAAAGCAACAATTAGAATAAGCACACAAATCCAAAATAAAATGCTAATTAATTGAAGGCAATTACATTTTTGTTGATTCGATAACTCTTTGGTATACCTACACAAAACAGAGATTTTATAATTAAGACGGACTTAAAAAAATGCATAGAGTTTTAATATTAAATGTGTTGTTTTATATTTGGCAAATATACCATTGAGACATGGCAATTATAAAATGATGTTCTGTTTTTTAAAATGGTGTTAATTTGCCTTACATACCATAGAGTTATCGAATAAACACACAGTAAAACTAACTAAAAATAAAAAATATAAAGAAAAAAGAAACGTGCCCAGGTTCGAGATGCGATTGGTTGGATGCTTGTTGCTGCCGACAGATATCCGGGCTTGTCTGTACGAACCAGGAATGGGTGAAGGCCGGGTTCAGGCCAGGATTCAGGCCAGGCCCCGGCCCAGGCAGGCCCATCACGCCAGGCAACCCGCCAGGCCTCTGGTGATGGAAACCAGCTGACGCCACCGCGTAGTCCATAGCTACAGCCTGATACGGCAACATCGTCACTCAACACTATTTTTTTTAATAAATGTCCGATTTGACAGTTCCACAGTTTTCCCGCGTTCTTTCGCACGCCATTATTCGATTTTTAAATTTCCAAACAGTTCGGTCCGTGTTCTAAAGTTTTGTTTTTAAACGCGTTCCATTTTTGGAATTTGTCACTCGCGCACTTTTCAATTGTTGATGGCCTGTCTTATCAGTTTTAGGGCTGCGACGCACTGTTATCGTCCTTTTGTTGAGGCGCGAACACTTTTCAGTTAAGGGCCGCTCTATTTTGACCGTCCGCTGGGGAAAAGTCACGCACAGCCACCCACTTAATAAATATTCTGGGCATATATCCGTTTTTACGCGGACGTGACTGAGGGTGCACTGTCCGATTTTCACGTACGGAACGCGCGGCCGATTATCAAAAACAGTTGAACACGTCCCCCTCCTACGGCCACGGACGTGCAACTGAAAAGTGGTAAACGCGACTCTATCTCTACAGGCTAGTCGTTCGGGGATTAGAGGGAGATGGCGCTATACGTTTGGGGTCCGCCGAGGTTCGATCGGGTGTCATCGGCGAGTTAAAAGCCTGCATCGTTACACGGTCCGTAATAGGCGGTTACGTGAGTGGGCGTGGCCTCGGCGATTAAGTTAAATTGTCGCGCGCTGATTGGTTGAAATTGGTAGTAGTCGGTTACGTGATACGTTCGGAATACGGTTATGGGCGCCCGTGGAATATTATATGTGACTTGTAGGTTGGGTAGCGTCCAGGCTGGCTGCAGTTTGGTTCCCGACTGGGTCATTATCAGTTTGTTTGGTTGTGGAATGGGGTTGTGGGTTTTGGGATTGAAATTAATTATACCATGTATGGGTAATTATGAATGGAGGCGGAGTTAAGCGTAGATAGTAATTTACCTATTATGCGATTTAGGTCAAAAGGTGTGGTTATATAGATTTTTGGCATACTTTTCGGTAAGCTCAGATTAAATACTTTAGGCACTAATTTGATCCAATAAAAAAAAAACTTTATTAGTGTTTGATTTCACATTGTTTCGGATAACATCGACTGAGAGGAGCTGGCAAAATATTCTATAGGTACCTAGTTGCTTTTTAAAACAGCCTCTATGCAATAAGAAGCTTTTACAGTAGGTACCTACTTACATACAATAAGCTTAAAGTCCAGAATCATTTTTTTAAGCTTTTATTGGAAATTATACTAAAGTTACCAATTATATTTAATGTCGTGTAATTTCTCCGTGTGGTGACGCAGAATACACAATTACACCAACCCGCACCATTCTGAGGGTGTCGTAAGAGGCAACTAAAGGAACGCAACAGCCAGCGTGGCACACTAGGCTAATTTCCCTCCATTTTGGAGGAGACCCGACTCAGTAGTGGGTCATTTATGGGCTGAATTAATGATATTTAATGCTTACACTATTTAAACAAACCCGACCTAGGAATCAAACCACCACGAATAAATAAATATAATTATGGTCACATTAAGCCTCCGGTCAATTGAAGGTCTAGTTTCACCGCGCACCGGAAGTAAGCAATGTGGCGGTTTCCGGTCGCCATTTATGATTTAATACAATATCACCATCGTCTTGTCAGCTCATTATGACCTATTGATGAGTCAGATGTCCGCGTGGTGACGGATTTAGAATACATGGTGTCACCACCCCATTCTATCCTGAGGGTGTCGTAAGTGCCGACAGAAGGATATGACATTACCATCCGGACCATACCAAGGAGAACGTGGCACAGTAGGCTAATTAGGTACCCCCCATGTAACAGGGGGAGACTCGACTCAGCAGTGGGTCATATATGGGCTGATTAGTAACAGTAGTATGCCCAGCAGTGGACCAGAGTGGACTGATGATAATGATGACGATGATGATGATGATGAAATATATATTATATATTCACGGTGTAATAACACCGTGAATAGATAATAGTTTATTAATCCTGTAATCATCAAATCATCTATGCAACCAACCTTTGTGACGTACAGTTAGATGGCCGCAAACCGGAAACGCCCAGCGCTGCGGCTTCCGGATACCGATTCGTGTGCTAATGTTGGTACTACATTGTTGGGAAATCACAATTCTTAGCGAGAACATGATAATGTTATACTGATATTGTCACCAATAAATATAATGTCACCAACTCATCCTATCCTGAGGGTGTCGTAAGGCGCATAGTACTTAGTAGGTTGGAAGCTTAGTTTCAGAACTACAGCCCAGCGGTTGGCGCAATTTGCCAATTCTCCGAGCTATGTCGGTGAAAACTCACCGATGGTTTATGTAGGTTATCTATTACACGAATTTATTATTTAATGAAAATATTATATAACTACTATGTCTAAAACTAGTAGAAAAAAGCAACTTAAATATTATATAGGTACCTAAAAGAAAAAGAAAGATAGACTAAACACTAAATAAATCTAAATTATAATATAATATTTTTTAGATGGCGTCATATTGACATTGCCTATAAGTTTGACAGGCCATTTCAAAATCAAAAAAGGAAGCTTTTGTTCGAAATTTAAATTTGAATTGCCGACCGATTATTTCCGTGCGGTTGGCATTGCGGGAATCGTTCGGAATCCTATGGCCTATGGAGGTAATCAATAAAGAAATCTTGGACACGGTCACGCGAGGCGCGATCTAAAGCGCGGACGCGATGGTACGCAGGGTGAGACTATGGTCATAGGAGGAGCGGGAGCGTTTTAGGTTGCGAGCGGGCAGATTTTCTCCTATCAAACGAATTTCATTTTTTATCACCGACTTGAATGCCTTTGACCCTCAGCTTGCGTGATGGAAAGCAACGCCAGGGTCCAAGATGGAGCAAGCAATTCAAGGAAATGCCCTGTCGGGCACCTGCTCTCACATACACACGACGAAACATATTAAACCTGCTTGGCGCCAGACTTAGATGTGAGGGAGCTAGCCGGGCGGGCCATTAGATCCTACCACCAAGCGTACTGGGTCCTTTGGACTTTTACACTACGCGTTTTTTTTCTAGCATGCGAGTTAGGTTCGTGCCCGATAGCATAGGGATTTTATCACCAGCGGAAATGTAGAAAAGTTTCTCGCGCAGCATATGGCAGTTCACACTATGCGTGTGGTTTTTGTGGGTATCATAAGCGCACTTTTACAGACGCACACTCAGCCATGTCCTCCGTGTCTGTATCACGCAAAAAAGGGTTTGTATCACGTTCCCTTCAAGAAAACTAGGGTACGCTAAGCTACGGCCTCCTACTCCCGTGGAGACACAGTCGCGACCCACGAGGCAGGCGGTGTGGGACGGTGCACTGGGGGATGTTAGTGGGTATGAGAGTCCCACACACCCCACACTGGCCTTACCCCATGCCGGTGTGTCCGCAGAGGATTTATTATATTTTCTATCAGCCACAGATGTCCACTGCTGAATTTACCTCCCCATAGCTTGCCACAAATTACAACCCTGTACATATCGCATCACCTGACTCCTCCATCACTTAGTCATGATCGACCCACGCTTATTATCCCATACGTAATCGCACGGTCTTAAAGTCCACGCGGCTGAAAACGCACGCATAATCATTTGGCTTATATTTAATTATCACCTATCATACCCCTATTTCATTACTAACTTGTTAGATATTAAATTCTCGCGCGCCTGTTTTTGCAAAACTTGAAACCTGTATTTAAGTTCGAGAGGGTAGCTTTCATTGTATTGTAAAGAGGTTCAACACGAGCGGTGAGGTTGCTAGGTAATAAGACGATTGATGGATATACTGATCTATTTAATAAGAAGCAACAGTTTTTATACTTGGGAACAATAATGATAATGACTTATAACTACACATACAACAAGCTAATATAATATATTTTGAAAGCGCATTAATCTAGGACTGACATCCTGAAGCCCAGAAGTCGAAGGTTTTAGTGAGTGCGGGCCCTAATTACCATCGTTCTTCGCCCCGGGATTCCACATACCCTGGCTAGTCCGCAACGGCCGGGTATACATTAAGATTTCCAATGAAAACAAAAGCCTTTTAACTTTCAGATTGTTTATAACAATAAACATATTGATAAGTGTTCGTTTTAATGTCCCATCCTGAGGGTGTCGTAAGAGCTGACATAAGGAAATGACAACGCTGAAGACCTAGTAGCAAAAGAAGGAAAACTTGATACAAAAACTTGTGCGAACCCATCTGGCCAGCGTGACACAGTAGACTAATTACCCTCCATGTAACTGGAGGAGGGTCGACCCAGAAGTGAGTCTATGGCTCTGCCGTCTATGGGTTGATTAGTAGTAGTTTTAATGTGAGAAGTTTCAGTGCCTACTTCTTTAGGCCATTGTCATATACTCGAGCTATAACCAAGAACCTATGATAGTTTCTCCAAAGCCTTACAGTGGCCACGAAGGGCATAATGAAAAGTAAAATAAAAAATCGTTGCCATATTTCCAAATAAAAGCGAACAGAAATAGTAGCTTACAATTTCTATTCCAAAAAACTTCTGTGGAGATGCTGGGATTTGAACCCAGGACTTTCAGCATGCGAAGCAGACACTCTACCACTGAGTTACATCCCCGATGTTAAGCAATATCAAATTTAGGTAAGTTTTTGATCTCTTGTAGGTGAACGATCTGAATAAAGCTTGATGCAGTGGTAACGACCACGATACATTTTTATAGAAATCACGCCTATAAATCGAGTATTGTATGATGCTCAAAATTCAATACCGACAAAATCTTAAAGTGCAATCAAAATAACTTTTTTATTTGATCTTAATGTTTTCAATACTATCATTATAATGCTATATGTACAGCAGTAAATATTCCGTATATCCAGCCCATACCATCCTGAGGGTGTCCTAAGAGACTCAAGAATCGCTAGAGACCGACCACCTAGCCGCAGGAAAATGAAAACTTGATTATAAACCTTGTCCCAAGCCGTCTTGCTAGCGTGGCACAGACGGTTAATTTCCCTCCATGAATTTGGAGGAGGCGCGACTCAGAATTGGGTAATTCATAAGCTGAAATTATTATAATATTAACAGCAGAAAACATGTCAACTAATGTATTTTTTTCTAGTGTCTTCGTATCTTTGACATGTGCAACTCGATTTGTAATCGATATCACCAAATCGCTACCGCTCATCATTAAGCCCAAAAATTTCACAAGGGAGTTAGGAAATTGTCTTCTTATTGGATAATTCGTGATTTCCATTTTTTTCGTTCCCACTGCACCACAACAGGTGTTTGAACCTGTCCACGAACTTGACCGTAGAGCTAGATTTTTTATATAATTATTTTTTATAACAATCTTGACATTAGAGGCATTTCGGAACGCACCAATCGGAGGACAGTGCGATGAACTCGATACGATTTTATTTACGACTCGATTGTACTGTTATTTCTTTAATCGATTATTATGGCGACTTGTTGCCCTTCGATTCTGCTTACTTTTTTTAAACGTCCGACATTGTTTTTTACATTCCTTTTTTAATTGTTGCTTCCACTTTCAAATGAATAAATGTTTTAAATCACAGCGGTGTTATAGGTTTATTTTACTTATATAAATATTTTAGAAAGATATTTTATGTAACGGTTTAATTCATTTAAAAAAAAGTCTGACCTTCTCATTGGACAGCCAAACAAAAGGGATAGCAACAAATATAAAGCGGATAATACAAGTTGTTTAAGTTCGGCTTTTATTTTTGTGCATGTAACTCGGAACCAAAAGATGTCCACATTTGGGAGCAACCTGTATTCTTTTTATTACACACAAATTCGCAAGACTTTTATCGAATATACTACCCACCATTAATATAATATTTTGTAATTCTGTTTAGTTTTTAAGTACCGTCATATTGTAAGAAAACTATTGCGTGATTACTTTGTGAGAAGATCTAGTTTTAAACGACGATACTAGCTCACAGAAAAGCTCGAATGAGTTTATGTTGCGCTATTCCACTGAATGTAACCAATCTATGTATTTGCTACGAATAAATAAAAAAAAAAACTAGTAAATCGTCTAAGAATATCCGAAATTGCCATACAACAAATGGTTTCGATTACTTATTTCAAGTCTTATCGCAAACTAAACACATAGAAAAAAATACAAACAAATTAAAATTCTGCTCCAACTGACATTCACAAAATCGGTATGTGTGTGTGTCAGACACATATGAGTGTGTTATCTTAAAATTAATGTTTGTCCTATAAAAAATCGTACCTAAACTATGCATTTGATCATGTGATGATGTTCAGCACATAATGTATATGTAATACGTAATACATTGCTGCCCCGTCCCTGCTCGCCAGAATATAACACTTTCCCACCGCACGCTGGGAAATAACGCGTGTTGTAAAAGTCAACAAAACTCAGCACGCTTGGTGGTAGGTTCTAACGGTCTGCCCCCATCTACTACTCTCACATCTGAATACGGTGCCAAGCAGTTTTACTGTGTTTCATCCTGTGTATGTTAGAGCCGGTGCCCGACAGGGCATTTTCTTGAATAGCCTGCTCCATCTGAGACCCTGCCGTTCTTTCAATCTCAATTCAATCCAGATGGGTACAAAGTTTTTGGTTCACAATTTTAAATTAAAGTTATTTAATTCTCAAGATAAACTATTCTCTCAAATTAAAATATAATAAAGTCTTAATATTACAAGGAAACTATTCAACGAATGTCCCAACATGACCATAAAACATCAGTGTGGCCAGCCTCCCCATTTCTACTAATTCTCCCCTACCACGAGTGCGATAGTGAATTTTAAGCAGCATCGATCTTTTTGCCCTATATTCTAGGGACGTGCAATGACCCTTTACTAGGTACGGGGACAAATCATATGGTTTTAAATCGATATGCCTGATGAATAGATGTGAGTTCATGGTTACGTGTGGTGACGGATTTAGAATACGTAATGTCACCACCTCAGTGTGACCCGAGGGTTTCGTAAGAGCCGATAGAAGGTAACAAGACGGCCGATAACGTTTCCTTTTATTTTTGTTTTGTTTTGATCCAGGGTAAAATCCTGGATCGATCTTGGAGCGAGCTATGCTTGGAGTTTCTCTGAAAGATAGGCTCCGTAACGAGACTATCCGACAGAGAACCAAGGTCACCGACATAGCTCAGAGAATTAGCAGACTGAAGTGGGCTGGTCATATCTGTAGAAGAACCGACAACCGCTGGGGTAGACGAGTTCTTGAGTGGAGACCGCGAATCGGCAAGCGTAGTGTGGGACGGCCCTCTGCTAGATGGAGCGACGATCTGCGAAAGGTTGCGGGCAGCAGCTGGATGCGTCAAGCTGAAGACAGGGCGCTATGGCGCTCTTTAGGGGAGGCCTATGTCCAGCAGTGGACTAATGTGGGCTGATGATGATGATGATGAAAATCCTTTATAGACTATCCCTGCCAGACTGGGGATGGGGGTGTGTGGGAGTCCCCTCCGCCTCTGTGAGGAGACGGAGTCATACCCAATAAACGACCCCAGGGTGTACCGTCCCGCGCTTGCTGCCCTTGACTGTATCTCCACCTAGCCATGAGAAAAGAAAACTTGACACATTTCATGAATTTCCGTCCATGTAACTGGAGGGGGCCTGACCCAGTAGTGGGTGATCTATGTGGGTTAAGTAGTATGGGTGTGTGGAGGTTGAGAAACTGTGAAATATCGCCTAAGGGGTGTCAGTGCCGCCGTTGGATCATGGGTAGGTACATGCTTCGATTTCGGGGTCGGGTAAATCTATTACCCATTTGTGTTCATGTTAAAGAGTTCTCGCAATACATTTTCAATCTAGAGCAGATTATTAATATGCTTCATAAAAAAATTAGGTATAGCTAAAGGGTTTTTTACACCAGCATTCCGTGCGGTGACGGATTTAGAATACTTAGTTTCACCACCCCATTCCATCCTGAGGCTGTCGTAAGAGTCAGCAAAAGGAAATAACAAGGCTAAAAACCTAGGCGCAAGAGAAGGAAAACTTGATACAAAACCCTGTGCCAACCCGTCTGGCTAACTTGGCACAGTAAGCTAATTATCCTTTCTCTGACGACCCAGCAGTGGGTCATTTATGGGCTGAGTAGAAGTAGTAGTATGAAATGTCTAATAACTTGGTTAACGAACTCGGTGTAACATTCACTTAAGGCGAAATAAACATGTCCAAGTTAAGCACAAGCGGGTTATCTACACTTGCCCCGGAATTAGGGTACGTCACACATTAAGATGGCAACCCAGATACTTTGATATGAATTAAGATATTCTAATTTTAATTGCGCGGATGCATAGATGTAAGTAGAGTTGCCAGCTCAGTGTATATTGTCTTAATTTAGGGATAATTATGTTAGGAAAATCTTTTTTTCCGGTAAAAACATTGTTGTATTTAGGAAATTAATGTATATATGAATTTCGACGCTGAAGTTGTTTAGTTTATCTGAGTCTTCTTCTCTTTTAAGTTTTTGCTTCCATCTTTAAACCGATTAGTTGGTCAACGACAAGTGTTAAACAAGTTATAAAAAAAAATCTAATCTCTTAGACCTAAGACTTAATAAGTCTGTTTCGGACAGACCGTATGTAAAAGTGTTAACGAAATTCCAGTACTAGTTTCATTGATTTTAGTAAATATTATTTTATTTTAAATAGGTTTACATTGTTAACCCCCGACGCAAAAAGAGGGGTGTTATAAGTTTCACGTGTCTGTCTGTCTGTCGGTCTGTCTGTCTGTGGCACCGTAGCTCGCGAACGGATGAAGCGATTTCAATAAAGTTTTTTTTGTATGAAAGGTGAGTTACGGGCGAGTGTTCTTAGACATGTTTGATGAAAATCGGGTGAGCCGTTTAAAAGTTATAAGGGGTGAAAGTGGGGAAGAATAACCGAATGTCTGCAAATATAATCGAGTGGGGTCTCAAATGAAAGCGCATTACGTGCAATTTAACAAATTCTAAATTATAATAAGTATGTACCTATAAAAAGTATAAAATAAAAATTAAATTAAAAATTTAAATAAACTCCCGACACAATAACCTTTAAAAAGTAAAAAATAAAAATAAATACTTCGCGTTGGGGGACCAGGGATCAGGTAATAAATAAGTGGGAGTGGTCCCCCAACGCGAAGTATTTATTTTTATTTTTTACTTTTTAAAGGTTATTGTGTCGGGGGTTTATTTAAATTTTTAATTTAATTTTATAGTGGGTATGTTCAAGTCAAACATTAAAATACCTACTTTTATTTCTTTTTTTGTTAGATTAGGATATCGGTATTAATTAAACTTACAACTAGGATACTTTACGCCTAGTTTAATTGCAAAACACTAATTGTCTTCAACCCCCAAAACTCCGCAAGATTACCCCAGAAAATGTATTAAACACAGATAAAATCAAAATGGCGGCATTAAGCTTTGCATATGGGGACAATTAAGGCGAAATTTGTATAATAACACTGATACATGTGTAAATAAATTAATAAAACACACCCCATGGGTAAGGGTTAAGATTTAAACGGCAGTGATATGATCTTTTAACCCTTCAACTTGGAGTTTTGGTGGCGTTTAGAGGGTTGGATTATTGTGATCTATTAAATGTTTTATTATTTTAATGCCAATAATATAGCTATACAAAATTTTGAAAGGTACTGTTAAATGTTAATAATACATTATGGATTTCTATTATTTCTGCGTGACGGATTCTGAATATACTGTGTCACCATCCCATTCCATCCTGCGGGTGTTGTAAGAATCGATAAAAGGATTTAGAATAAAATAATAAATAAATATCCTTGGACATTTCACACAACGCCATCTCGTCCCAAGTTAAGCAACTTAATGCGTGTGTTATGGTAACGAGATGGATGATAAACTACTTATATACATTTTTTTTTGTAAATACATACATATTATAAATAGAAATGACACCCAGACTCCGAGCCAGTGCCTCTGGTTTAGACAAAGACACTTGCCCGACCCCGGAATCGAACCCGGGACCCGTTGATCCAAAGGCGGCACATCTAACCACTACACCATACATATACACAAACTACATAAAATCACCAATCCATCCTGAGGGTATCGTAAGAGGCGACATAAGGAACGTAGGTAGATCACCTAACCGCATGAGAAGGGAACTTGCATATTCTGTGCCCGACGCAGAAGTGGGTCTTTTATGACTACTGTATCAATTACAAAACAACTTTCAAATTCAAATTCAAAACTCATTTAATCAAGTTGGCTCATTAGAGCTCTTTTGACAAGTCAAACAACAAAATAAAATTTAATTAAAATTTACCATCTACCACCGGTTCGGAATGCAGTTCTACAGAGAAGAGCCGGCAAGAAACTCTGTAGTTGCTCTTTTTAGATCGCCATTTTCAGGTACAAGGCCGTGATACGCGCGCAATAGTCGCAAAGGGCCAAACATCAGCCAGATCTAATCAACAATACTAACCTTCTAACGCCCGAGCCAACCGACCCCCAGCAACGGCACCTGTTCACAACCATACGTGTTACCTACCGATTTCTGAATGACGCTGTTTTGATATTTCGTGGCTGTCACTATTTCCCGCTCTCGCTTTCTATCTGTTTTTTAATTTTAAAACTAATTTCGAGAGACAAACTGCACAAATTCACAAGCAATAAACAATATTCTCAAAACACAATCTTTAGTTTGGTGTATTTAATTTCGGTTATATATTTAAAATTAAAACATTTACATCTTTAGACAAGTCATATCTTTTCCAAAAAGCATTAAAATAAAGCTCTTGAAACTAATAAGTAGTTTAGTTATATTAATTACTAGTGGCCCGCCCCGGCTTCGCCCGTGCAAAGCGGGGGTGGGTTATACATATAAACATTCCTCTTGAATCACTTTATGTATTAAAAAAAACCGCTTCAAAATCGGTTGCGTAGTTTTAAAGATTTAAGCATACATAGGGACGGACAGACGACAGCGACTTTGTTTTATACTATGTAGTGATAGTGATATTTTATTTATACTAACCATCTATGTATAAATAAAATGTATATAAGTATGTAGTAAAAATGATACTTTATAAGTTTTAAAACATTCTCGATTTTCAAACGTTGTGACAATATTTTTTCAATATAATGTAATGTTGGTCAAATATTGTAGAGCTTTTCAATCGTCTGAGGGCACGGTATTCAGAGGCGGATTAAATGTTGAGATCGTTTTACTCAAGCACCTAGTCGGAGCCATTTTAGCAACCATATACATAGTATAAATTGTCATTACAACAAGCGCGAATACATAGACACTATAATATATCAGTTAAAAGTTCCTCCACAGCCTACCCTGTAAAGAATAGGAAGCGTAGTAATACACCAAAGTTCGCCAACTCCAATATCCTACGTACTGCGTATATTAAGGCTTTAAGACGAAAGGGGGTCGGCACGCGTGCTTCGAATATCGATGAGGAACCGTACCCGGTTTCGTCAACTTGTTAATGGTACATAAATCTATGGTATGTCTAGGGATATACCTTAAACTCCCAGTCTGTGTGGTGACGGATTTTGAATACACAGTGTCACCACGCCATTCCATCCTGAGGGTGTCTCAAAAGTGACAAAAGAAAATAAAGAGGCTGAATACCTAGCCGTTAAAAGGAAAACTTGAAACCCTGTGCCAACCCGTCTGGCCAGCATGGCACAGTAGAGTAATTACCCTCCATGTAATGGGCGGAAGGTCGACTCTGTAGTGGGTCATGTATGGGTCAGAGTCAGGCGTCATACGTATAGGTTTTGACTTTTGTAGCGGACGCTTTGGATGAATAGAGAAACAAATGTATGATTGACAGGACGTGTTGGTCCAGGGGCCGCCTTTAGATCAACGGATCCCCGGTTCGGTTCCCGGGTCGGGCAAGTGTCTTTCTGTAAACCAGAGGCACTTGCTCTTAGTCTGGGTGTCATTTGTGTTCGTGAATTAAATGTTTCTAACTGCCCTCGCGATACAGGTGTATACAAAGGGTAGGGGTTTCGTAATTTAAAAAAAATATTGACAGGACCTGTCAATGTCAATTCCATCCATCTGTCTTTCTATATCTACTACCAACGCGCGTGATTCGAAATATACTTGGTTAGGTCCCCAGAACGAATAAACCGTCTTTGATAATACAAGAGTACCTACGTGAAAATATTCTGAAGCGTAATGTTTTTAATTATTTAGAACGATGTTTGAGTTGTCATGCTCGCTCAACTGCATATATCCGTCTTAAATAGGTTTTCGCGATTATTAGGACATGAAACTAAATAGACCCTCCGGTGACCACGACTGCTGCAAAGAATTCGAAAGGACGGAAATAAAATAATGTAATGTACCCGCGATAAAAAGTGTTTCATTTATTATATCACCAGCCAATTATAATCAAATAGCAACTTCCACAATAAATATTGTCACTTTTAAAAGATCATTTTCGCGCCCTGTTCTTTTTTTTTAAGAACAAGGCCAATTTGTTAAACGTCGTAGTCGCGCGGAACCTAATAACGCGGGGTAATTTTTCAATTGCCCACGTTAGCGTTTTTGAACTTGGAACTCGGATGGTTTAAACAGTATGGTTGCAAGAAATTTTTTCTTTTCTTTTTTAATTTTCCTTGTCTTCCTGTTTATCAATGTGTTTACTAATAATACGTAATGTGTTTAATGTATAAAATATTTAATTTAATAATTTTAGTGAGTCGGTCGGGGAATTTAAAATTACATTAATGTATATTACTATACTACTATTGTCCGTGTGGTGATTTAGAATACACAATGTCACCAACCCACACTATCCTGAGGATGTCATAAGAGGCGACTAAAGGGTCGTAATAGGTTTTCCAGCCTTGTCATTACCTTTTGTCTTGTTTAACGACATCCTCAGAATGGAATGGGGTGGTGGCACTATGTATTAACTCACTTCAGTAAATTCCATTCGATATCAACAAAACTTGTGCAGTTTTCATTTTAATGCTATATAAAACATTAGTAATTTACTTCAGCTAAACCGTTGCATAAACCTCTCCTTTGAGTTACAATTTGCATACATTTTTTTCACTTGTGCATTACCGTTTTTTTGTTCAAACCGTGTTTAAGTCTAACAAAACGGTCTTTATTTTTGTCTCTTTTTCTACTCACCCCTCTTCTCAAGACTAGGGGAGTGTTCATGTTCATTATTTCATTAAAAAGTATTGGGTGGGAATTCGGTGAGAGCAGATACTGCCTGAGAATCGGAAGGATCAGGATTTGATTCCTGGGTCGAAGAACTCGAAGATATTTTTGTGTTACTGCTAGATATGATTTGTAACGGTTGCTATAAAAAACCGATAACAATTATTAGCAAAATTTCTTGCTTGCGCCTTCAGTCTGGAAAGCCTGACCTGGATGAGAATGGAAGAATGTGTCACCAGCGCATCCTAAATTCATTGTCATAGACGTAAACATACTATAGCATTACAATGAATTACTTGAATAAGTACCCCAATGATTTTCGAAGTGAGTGAAACTTAAAAATTGTATGTGTATGACGTGTTGACAGGCGGCAAAAATGTAACCGACCCACAATAGCACGCGCCAATGATTCGCTATACAGAGTTATGGAATTATAGACATGCCATAGTTTTAATGAAATATTCTCATAAATTACGGCAAGAATGTTTCGTGCAATATTTAATTTAAATGTGACGTATCTAAAAAAGGTTTTAAGACTAGAGAGTGATGCATACAGAGTTCAAACAATAATGACAGAAAATATCAGATTGAAAAAGCACACAAATATGAAAAAAGTCAATACTTACTCTCTAATATATTTTAGTGTCGAAGGATACATTATAAAATGTTTTTTTTAATACTTATACAAATATATGTAGTACGAAAATAACAAATGGACACAATGCTTAAAAATACCAATGAAACTAAAACAAAACTTAAAAAAATACTAAAATTATTAAAAGGAGAATGTTAATAAATGTTTTCTTAATAATTTATCAGGTATGTGATAACTGATAACAGAGATGTTTCTCCAATGATTAGTTAAAAGTGATTATTTATACTGCATTGTGTTCGCGAATACTTAACATAATGATTAAGGAAAAAACATATTATCTTTATTTAAGATCAAGCGCGCTGGTAATATTTGGGACCTCTGAAACATTTTATAACACCATAATCCCACCCTCTGCTGGCAGTAACAAGGGCAATCTTGTGGGTGACTCGTAATGAAATAGAAAAAAAGTTAAAAAGTGGCCTGTTTTTTTTCCTAAACATGACTTTTGCATTACGCGCCAACAGCGAGACTGAATTGATATTCAATAATATAATTATTTCACTGAATGGTTTTATTCCATGTAGCATCTTATTATGTAAGAATTTACAGTATTGCCTTTCCAAGAATTTTCAATTGTTTTCATCTAAAAAAGAATAAAAAAAGAATGTAATTTTTTCTTCGTCTTTTTAGTAATTGCAATGGTCGAGATCAGTCTCACCCAATTTAGCTAACTACCTGTATTGATGGAGTGATTGTCATCTGCTCACCACGACCCATGGAGTGGGATAACTTCTGCTTTTGCCAGTCAATACAAGAAAATAGCTGACTACCTACAAAAATACATAGGTGAGGCTTATATTTACACTGACGTAGGCCATAATAGGTAAATCTAAACAAAGCATAATCTACTACTACTACTCAGCCCATAAATGATCCACTGCTGAGTCGGGCCTCCTCCCATCACAGGGAGGGTAATTAGCCTACTGTGCTACGTTGGCCAGACGGGTTGGCACAGGGCTTCGTATCAAGATTTCCTTCTCTTGCAGCTAGGTGTTCGGACTTTTCGGCCTTGTCAATTCGTTTTGTCGACTCTTACGACAACCTCAGGATGGAAATGGGCTGGTGACACTCAGGATGGAAATAGGGTCCGTCACCACACGGAGAATAATCACAATACTAATAATAGTTAAAAATCCTGGA
Source organism: Clostera curtula (assembly GCA_905475355.2). NCBI lineage: Eukaryota > Metazoa > Arthropoda > Insecta > Lepidoptera > Notodontidae > Clostera > Clostera curtula. Next base: position 10,623,917 of record FR997816.1, on the reverse strand, counting down.
GAAAATAAACCTTTTAGTTATACTTGAAATATTAATACTGATGTCGAGCGTGACAATCATTAGAACGGTTATTAATTATATCTTTAAATTAAATCGTATCGCTTATTAATTATACAATTAAGCATAAGGATATCCCACTTCTGATACCACAATTAAGAATTTACATACCTGGGTAGTTAGTATTTTCTCTTCTGGTGTATAAATATTTATGTGTATAAGTAAAATTGCAATTTCTGTAACATTCGTGTTCACAAATTTTATTGAATAAAATTATTGTAATTAGCCTTTTTTTAAATAGAAACGAAGCTCCTGGACTAAGTATAACCTGTATCGCAGGGACAGTTTACAAACATGAACTTCACGAACACAATTTACGTTCAGACTCAGAGCAAGTACCTCTGGTTTACACAAAGATACTTGCTCGGCCCCGGAATCGAAACCGGGACCCCGAGATCCAAATCCAACCACTTTATAATAGAAGTATTGTAAAAGTCTTGTGTATATAATGTGTAAATTGGTATAGACTGGTTACATACAGCAAAGGTTAAAGACTTTACAACAACACATCTCCATAGACAAGTACAATATCGGATTACAAAGTAATAATAGTTCTAAACAATGAATGAACGGCTCGCAGACAGTAGCGAAGATATGCAATAGGACCTACGTTCCACTATCTGTATAGTCGTGTCGGATCATCTTGATAGTTGATACTTTTTAATATTGAAAAAATAACTACATAATTCTTCGGACTATGTGAAAATAACTTTTATTGCGTACTTGTTTTCGCTATAATATTGACACTGACTATTTTTCTTAAGTAACTTTTTTTATTGAATAGCTCATCATTGAAAAAGCCTTCCTCAAAGTGGGGAATTTTTTACTACACTTATTTTTTCGACCTTTTTCCTAGTAAGTCATTCAGTTTTGATCATTGCTGGAGTTAAAAGGCGTGAAAGTGTATGACAATCTGCTTTTTGAAATAGGACCTATAAAATCGATACAGAACCATACCAGTTAATTTAAATTATAAATCTAAAATTAGATAACTTTTGGCTCTATCGTTAGTACTAGTTCTATAAATACAAATCGATTCTCAATTTGACCACAGACTTTGACAATAAACAGAAGAGTATATATGCGTGTGTATGTTAAATACATGGTAGTGTGTATACTGTTCTTTTTATTGATATAATGTATTTAAACAAAATAGCTTTCACCTTCTCTTTAAAATCTATAAGTGTGGGAAATTTCATACTCCACAGTCTTCGTAATTTTCGTAAAAAGGGTACAAAGATTTTGTTTCACGTATTTACTAATCGCTAGCCCTAGTCCAAGTATCAAATCCAATAAGTCCTAGTATTGATCTAAGTCTATCTTAAAGTCACGTAGCAATGCGGTCCGTGGATCACGTCCACCAATCATCTGAATCGCGCCCGTGACCATATGCCTGTCCTTTTCTCACTTGCGGCACCCACAGATCTTCCGTCTCACCGTCTCGAGGTGAATCCATCGGGAAATCTGAATACTGTGAAGGAGAATTAGGTGCTTTGACATTGGTGTGAGTCGTTGATAGATTTTCTTTGAAGTGCTTTCGGTTGCGTACCTTCCGGGAATTACGTAACTTTATATACGGAATAGAGAAAGGATATTTCAAAATTCGTATTTCGAATCCAAATAAATGTGCTACTTTAAAAAACAACATCTGATTTCAACCAATCGAATATCGGGTATTCTTCAATGATATTAGAAACTAGTTTACTTAGTTCACTGGCCACTCTATTACCACAAAAAGGCGAGGCGGCGCCCAAAAAATAGGTGTTCATATTTTAGTATATTCAAGCAAAAAGGAACCTTATTTACGTATTACTAAAGTCCAATAAAACGCCACCTTTAGGGCTTGTCTTACGCTAGGTGGTAGTCTCCAAAAGGGTTTCTGCATCAAGGGCTAGGTTTTATAGCTTTTGCGTAACTTTGGTCGTCTATTCCGACGCTCAGGATGGAATGAATGGATTCAAACTCAAAAAGAACAATATTTGTGTAGGTTTTATCGCTATACTCTTATAAATCGCCTTGTCATCTGCCATCATTATGTTTAGGCCCTAGTGCCACGCTATCAGCGTCATATATATCCTTGGACATTTCACACAACGCCATCTCGTCCCAAGCTAAGCAACTTAATGCTTGTGTTATGGTAACGAGATGGATGATAAACTACTTATATATATATATATATTTTTTGTAAATACATACATATTATAGATAGAAAATGACACCCAGACTCCGAGCCAGTGCCTCTAGTTTAGACAAAGACACTTGCCCGACCCCGGAATCGAACCCGGGACCCGTTGATCCAAAGGCGGCACATCTAACCACTAGATTTCAAATGTCACCATTCGCAAAAATCCATCAATCTCTTTACTTACACCCTCCAATCCATCCACATGAATACTGTAACTACCGATGCCGAATTTTAATTAAATTGTTTACGTAAGTCATCTTTTTGACTAGCTAATGTAAATAGGGATTTAACTATACCAATATAAAGTAAACATTTTTATCGATTTCTGTTCACAAAAAATAAAGAGTTTTAGTACGTAGCTATCTAAAAATATGTTTCAGTAATCAACATTGAAACGAAATACAACACACATAAACATTTCCACACAATCGGCGTGAGTATTGAACATTTATTTTTATGGTCGCGAACAGCAATAGAATGTCTGTATTGTGAGTAAATAACATTAGCGTTGTCTCTAGCTTTATTTAAAGCCTACATAGTCATTTCTCATGCTAGTTTAGCTACTTCTAGTACAATACACTGCTTTATGCCCGTATTAAGAAAAATAAATTCAAACTGTCGAACGATATTCTATTACAGAACAAGTTTTTAAATTTATAATTAGAATTCTATTAGATGACGATTGAACACAGAATTTAGACATTGAAATTAAACACTTTTTAACGGATTTATTGCATTTATATTATTACATTATTCAATTTCCCACGTTTCGAGGACGAGACGAGACGGGGAGAGACTAGATGACAATTGTCTTCAAAATTACAAAGAAACAGTTAAATTTACCGCCTATAATTTTATTTCATTGTTAGCGTTGGGAATTTAAATAACGTAATTTGAATGCGATAAATCCGTTAAAAAAGTGTTTAATTTCAATGTGTAATAATCGCGAAAACCTAAGAAATCAGAATTTACATTTTTAGATGGTGGTTAATCAGGCAAAACGTCTGTAAGGACTCACGGATTAATATATAAAACATGCGAGACTGCGCTAAGTAATAATTTTATTTATATTTCATCAAACTCAACCGCAAAAAGAACTTTGTATAAGTAGGTTTTATCACAAACTCATATACATCGTCAACCTAAAACCACTATCACCATCTCTCGGCCATTGTCCCACTCTACGTCTTCATAGGTACATATTTCTATCGACGTCACATCTACGTTAATACCATTTAATGCTTTTTTTTTAAATAAATAATTTCAATATTTTATACATCCTTTAAATTTAAATACCTAAACATGGACTAATGATAATTAACCCAAAACTCTCGCCATCTTACTGCAAAGTGAGGAAAAATATATATATATATAGGTATACGTGATTGATCTGTCAAAATCTTATTTATATTCGCAAAAAATGCGTATCATGTTATACATATGTATGTAATAATTATATGAATTAATGGTTCTCTCTTTAAAATTAAACGATCTAAAGAATAACTTTAAATTTAACACTTTCAAATTCCACGCGACTTCTATTATCATTCAAAAGTTCAAACCTACTCATTCAACATGCGAATGAATGACTTTCAAAGGAGCCTTCTACAAGAAAAATAGTCTCCGCTCTTTTAACCCTCAAATATGAACTAGGGCCAGTAAGAGGCCACGTACGCCGATTTTTCTGGTCAAATGCATTGCGAAAGGAACGCGATGGCCTGCCACGGACGGCTACCATCACCGATCTATCAGCGTAGTTCGCGCGCGGAATTCCAAATTCGGATCACCAATCGCAACTGCCCATTTCAAACGGACTTAAAGACGGTACTTCGAATATTGAAATTGGAACGTACATCTTTTGTTTTAAAGACACTTTTGTTAAGTTTAAATTTATACGACTTATCCGCGTGTTCGTAGGAATTTGGGACTTATTTTTGAATAGGTAAAGGTCGTTTTGTGCTGGCTTTGTAATGTAAAATACATCAACCGTTTATTGCAATTGTTTTGAGAATATCAACTATTTCCTGTTAAAGGTCTCTTTCGCCCATTGTCTTTTGGTTTCTCTCTGAACATGCGATGATGTCATGTATCGCTTTCAACTGAATCGTAAATGTTTTATGCTAAAAAACGTCGTATAGGTACTTTAAACATTTATTGTGAGTCACAATGACGAAGTAAATATAATCTGAAACGGAACTGACACGTTTCAATATAGTTCACATAAACATTTATATTTTGATTTTTTTTATCAGCAACAATCTTTACATGTATAAAAAAGTTGTCAAATAAATACCAACAGCACCACAGTACTTTAATTTATTTAAATATCACTTCACTATTGATCGATGATTAGAACTATTATCTTTTAAAGGCGTCTGTCAAATTTAAATTAAGAAGATGAAATCTTTTTGTCGAGCAGAATTAAATAAGGTTTTTATACAAAATATTAAAAATAATATCTCTCTAGTAAAACATTTCATAAAATACAAGGGAATTCAAAAACTTCAAACATCTTAAAGCAACGATATAAAACCATAAATTGTCTTAACAACCCTTCACTGCAGGTGGGTGAAAAATAATTTATTCAAATAAATCTCGCGAATTTTCGTTGCAATGGCTTCTAGTAGGCCCTCGGGTGTCGTTATGAAATTCTTTCACAGTACTAAGAGAGTACATTTTTTCCGGAGTTTTAATGAAAATGCTAATAAAAAGGTGACGATGTTTGATCGCGTATTTTAACTGAAAAACATAACTTGCGAGTTATCAACGTCTGGCAGCACAAGAAGAACTACAACTCAGCCCATAAATGACCCACTGCTGAGTCGGGCCTCCTCCCATAACAGGGAGGGTAATAAGCCTACCGTGTCACGCTGGCCAGACGGGTTGGCACTGGGTTTCGTATCGAGTTATCCGTCTCTTGAGGCTAGGTTTTCGGATTTGTCATTTCCTTTTGTCGGCTCTTACGACACCCTCAGGATGGAATGGGGTGATGAATGACTTGATGAATGAGGAAGGACATGTCATAGACCACAAGAACCACAAGAAGAACGTTTGATGAATATAAATCATTGAAAGTTTCACAAATTTCACTACAGTCAGCCTTGTTGGGTCACCCGTCTTTGGGTCACTGGTCCCCCGGTTCGATTCCGGGGAAGTATCTTTGTGTAAACCTTGCCATAAGTCTGGGTGTCATTTTGTGTTCGTGAATTTCATGTTTGTAAACTGGTCCCGCAATGCAGGTTACAAACAAGGTTTATAACCTTGAGCTGTAGTTCGTTTTTTTGTTAAAAAAAAGTAATTAACTGTCCTTAATAATATTTCAAATTTAATTTCAGCCCATAAGTAACCCGACACTGAGTCACGCCTCCTCCAAATTTATGGACGGAAATTAGCCAAATGTGTACCGCTGGCAAGACGGGTTGGCTCACGGTTTGAGTCATGTTTTCCTTCTCTTGCGGCTAGGTGGTCTTGCGTTCATTTAGTCAGGTATTCCGACACCCTCCGGATTGAGTAGGGTGGTGACATAATTTATTCTGAATCCGTCATCACACAGACATGGACACTGTCTTTAACACTACATAGTATAAAACAAAGTCGCTGTCGTCTGTCCGTCCCTATGTATGCTTAAATCTTTAAAACTACGCAACGGATTGTGAAGCGGTTTTTTTCAATACATAGAGTGATTCACGAGGAAGGTTTATATCTATGTATAATAAATGCATAATTGCACCCGAGCGAAGCCGGGGCGGGTCGCTAGTATTTATATAAAACAAAAGCACTAACAAGTCGTAGAAAGTGAATAGTTCGTATTTATTTATTTGAATGCTACATGTAATGGGGTGCAGGCGGACTTGCTAATGCCTGATGACATTTGGAATGTCATCAGGCATTGTCTACTACTACTACTCAAGTAATCAGCCCATTGATGACCCACTGCTGACTCGGGTCTCCTCCAGTTATTAGCCTGCGGTGTCACGCTGGCCAGCCGGGATTGGCACTGGGCTACGTATCAAGTTAACCTTCTCTTGCGGTTAACTTGATACGTAACATACTTTATGTTTTTATATGCCTGCTTAAGATTTTCTAAAATGGTGGCTGACAATAGTCAGGATAGTACATTTTTTACACTGGTGTAATAGTGTAAAAGTTCTTAATATCATATAACCGGCAGAGATTGTTTAAATGTATGCTGGTCCGCGATAATATCTAAAAATACTGCAAGGATTTTTATAGGTAATGTTTCACCAATTGATAGAGTAGTTTCTGAAGAAGTTTTTTTTAAATGAGATCCCAGCTCTATGTGTAGTCTGTATCACGTGGCTGTTTACAAACATGTAATCCACGAATAAAGTTCTAAGTATAATAAACCCGTGTTCGAAATTCATTTCCCAATCATCACCTCATTAGTAGAAAAGTAGGTAACTGCGAAACGCAATAAATATCTTAAACATTATTCAGTTCAAATCTCGAAGGAAGTGTCTCGGCACGACGGTCGTAAATAAGGATGTGAGATAAAAATTTGCATTATCGCACTTATTTTAATTTCGTTCAGCATTAATCATCGCGCGGGTGCAGTGTCCTACTACCATTTTTTATTTTTTCGTAACTCGGCGCCTATTTAATTTGCTGTCGCGTTCAAGGGTTAAGTAAGTGAACATAATATTTTAAATAAGTTTTAATTCTAAATTCGGATATTAGAACTAATATATAGTACCTAGATTTTATTTCTAAGTTTACTTTATACATCTTTCGGAACATTGTATTATTACTATTTGAAATTTAATTTCCGAACGCATCCTGTTTCTAAGTAACGAATAGTCTGTTTGGTTAAGACGTCTCGTTTGAATTCTACTGTTTACAGGTTCAGTCGTTCTCGAGATTTAGTGAGACTAACAAACGTTAATTCGTGTATTACATATAATAAAATGTGACGGATTTAGAATACATAGTGTCCTTAATCCATTTCATCGTGCGCTGTCGTAAAAGCTCACAAAAGGATATGACAAGGCCGATAACCTAGCCACAAAAGAAGAAAAACTCGATACGTAACTATGTGCCAACCCATCTGGCCAGCGTGGCTCAGTAGGCTAATTACCCTCCATGTAACTGGAGGAGCTCAGACTCAACAGTGGGTCATCTATGGGCCGAGTAGTAATCGTAGCACATAATCTATTCACCAAGAAATCTTCACTTGGTTGGTCTGCCTCGTTGGTCTAGTGGTTAGATGTGCCGCCTTTGGATCAACGGGTCCCGGGTTCGATTCCGGGGTCGGGCACTAAAGACACTTGTCTTTGTCTAAACCAGAGGCACTGGCTCGGAGTCTGGGTGTCATTTCTATCTATAATATGTATGTATTTACAAAAAAAAAATGTATATAAGTAGTTTAACATCCATCTCGTTACCATAACACAAGCATTAAGTTGCTTAGCTTGGGACGAGATGGCGTTGTGTGAAATGTCCAAGGATATTTATTTTACTTCAAATTCTATGGATGAAAATTATTATGGCCTGTATCATTTTCCTGTTGCCTAATGTTCTAACGAGTTTCTAAAACCCTAATTTAGTAATATTCTGTATAGGTGCCACATGAAAAAGTACACTAAAAGACTAAAGAAGCTCTGTTTAAATCTTTCAATGAAAAAGTATTCCTTTTTTATTAAACACAGTCCTGATAGTTTCCTGATGCTCCAAGACGGAAGGTACATTTAAGGGTCATTTTGTCCCTAAACAAATTGCGCCCTACAATATTCTCGGCACGGACACTCTGGGACCTTTCTTGTGACGTAAGTAAGGGAAAAAGGAATAAGTCGGATATTGAGTTTTGAACCTTCTAAGGAGAAAAACAATGCAACCAAGAACTAGGGTGGTCAAATTATGGACTACGTAGGATGTCGAAAAACACTCAAAAGACCCAACCGTCTGTGACAAAACTTATAACTTGGAAACAATATTTTATGCCTAAATAGACATAGCACCTGTTATTTAAAAAAAACACACGTTATATTATAAACTTTGAGTTTGTTGCTGAAAAGGTTAGAGAACTGATGATATACAGCAAACTCATGGGAAAACAGTGGGTTTGAAATGTTGCATTTGACTATTTAAAAGAAATTATTAACACGCGGGCACTAGCGAAGCACTCTCTTGTGTTAGGCGAGACGGAAACTAATAAGAACTCAAGCCTACTCACTACCATACCCTAATATTTCCCTATCTGAACAAATCAATCGGTTATTTTTAAAAGGCTAATTAAAATACTGCTTCAGCATTGTACACATTCGAAATTAAAAGATTTCTCAGTTACAGACTTTCAACGCGAACGTTCCAGCCGAAATAGGGTTGGATGAAAAACGACACAGTAAAAATTAAGTTTCGCGAGTGAAAAATGGTTCTTGGACATCAAGGGACTGGCACGGTAAACACTGGCCGCGGGTCCCCTGTCTATTACCAGGATGTAAACACATTTTGGACGACGATAAAAAAAAGACTGGCGTGTTGTCAACTTGACACGCGCTTAAACTTAAATATGACTTTTCTTTATGACTCTTTTACACTTATTACGAACCTTTTTTATGTGAGAAGTTGTCATGGACCCCCGGCCGGGTCATAGCTGGATAATGAGTGAATCTAACAGGCCTTGATTATGATGGCGCCCAAACACCAGCGCAGTCGAGACACACAGGTTTTACTTTTCAGGACCCTGGCAGTTATAACGATTTTATGTAATCTGTCTCACGTCACCTTCAGGATGGTATGGGTTGGTGACATTGCATTAGCACCACACCGAACAAAAACAACAACGTCACCACATGCGTGATAAAATAATTATTTCAAAATTGTTGATGTGAAAAGGTTGATAGGTTTGCATTTTTATGTTTAACTAGCTGACCCGGCGAACTTTGTTCCGCATTATATATATTTAAAACAAAAAGAAAGTTGGACATAGGATACCTGAGATTTTTATCCCGTCCGTATAAAACCTTTTTTTTTTTTTTTTTGTTTTCGCTGGGGAAATGCTTTATGCATACCACCGCACCCCGGGGGAAAGGTCGGTGATTATGTGGGACTCCGACAAGGGTCGTCTACCCAGTCGTTTACCCACTAAAACCCCAGCGGCATACCCACACACGACGCGCTTGGGGCGCCACAAGTTCGCGTAGACGCATTCTACTGTGACGCCCCAGCGTGGTGCCCGCAACGCGGGCAAGCGACTATCAGGGAGGGCGTCCCGGTACACTGGGACGCCCTCAGTCATCGAGGCTTTCGTCGGTGGTGGCTCCCCCGAACCACCACCGGCCTCCTAGGCGAGGGCAGAAGGGGCCCGCACCGTCACGAACCACCCTCCACCCCTGCCTCCGTCCGCGGCGCGGGTCACCCGGAGCTCCCTCCCTGGCGACCCGCCCCGCTGCCCCCTTCTGCGACATCGGCCCCGCAGAAGGAGGCCCGTCAGCCCTCGGGTTTTCGACAACCCAAGGGCGTTGAGTGAGGACTCGGTTTGACGGCCAACTAAGTTGAGCGCCAACCCGAGGACCTCATGGTGCGCCGCAGCGGTTTACGACTCGCAAGGCAGCTCTGAGGACAGAGGAGTCCCCGGAGCCGCAACCCACCACGACGCTGGGTGCCGCTCTTCGTCTCACCTCTCCCCGTGGGCCCGCCCGGCATGGGAGGCCCTGGCCGGTATGGCCCCACGGATCATTGAGGCACTCAAGCCCCCTCACCACAGCAAGGTGGCAGCACAGTCGAGGGGGGTCCGTATAAAACCTACTTTAACAAAACGCAACTGACAGCGAAACTGTCAACAGATATCGCCATTGTTAAAGCTAACATATGATTATGAATGTCAAATAAAAGCCAAATAATTTGCAGTAAATTAATATTGAAAAATTTTTTTTTGATCAGTTTACCTGGTCCTCAGCTACCTTCCCACCAATTTTCAGCCAAATCGGTTCAGCTGTTCTCGAGTTATAAATAGTATCCCGTCCGTATAAAACCTACTTTAACAAAACTAATTTGCAGTAAATGAATATTGAAAAATTTACCTTCCCACCAATTTTCAGCCAAATCGGTTAGCTGTTCTCGAGTTATAAATAGTATCCCTTCCGTATAAAACATACTTTAACAAAACGCAACTGACAGCGAAACTGTCAACAGATAGTAATCCCGTCCGTATAAAACCTACTTTAACAAAACTAATTTGCAGTAAATTAATATTGAAAAATTTACCTTCCCACTAATTTTCAGCCAAATCGGTTCAGCTGTTCTCGAGTTATAAATAGTATCCCGTCCGTATGAAACCTACTTTAACAAAACGCAACTGACAGCGAAACTGTCAACAGATATCGCCATTGTTAGAGCTAACATATGATTATTAATGTCAAATAAAAGCCAAATAATTTGCAGTAAATTAATATTGAAAAATTTTTTTTTTTGATCGGGATAAAAAGTATCCTTTGTCCTTCTACTGGCTCTAAACTACCTCCCTGCCAATTTTCAGCTAAATCGGTTCAGCCGTTCTTGAGTTATAAGTGAAGTAACTAACACGACTTTCTTTTATATATATAGATAAAGGCATCCTTAATTTAAATGATTGAAGAAATCTTTCTCACGTTCCCAGACGTTTTCAAATCGCTAGATTTACAAAAAAAAAATCGTTTCTTTTATAGTTCGAATCGTCACAGAATAAACCAAATCTAAAATGTTGTAGAAAAAATTACACCCAAAATTTTTATAGCGATGGTAAGGTTACACCTTCGATCTTATCTCAAGCAATTTGCAGTAATATATGACTTAATCTAACGCGAACTATAGGTTGAAAAACAGCCCTCTATAGTTTATTGCCATAGAAAAAAAACTACAAATCATAGATCCTATTTTCGCCGTTAATTTTGACCTGGCAATTTGTTTAACTTTTATATTGTATGATTAATTTTATTACTGTTTTGACAGATGTGATTTGTTATTAGAAATAAACTTACGTCTACTGTGGTTTTTAGAAATCGTTATTTTGAATAGTTTCTTAATACTACTGCTCAGCCAATAAATTATCCATTGCTGCGTTGAGCCTCCACTCATTGCATAGAGGGTAATCAGATTTCTGTGCCACGCTGGTCAGACGAGTTGGCACATAGTTTCGTTTCAAGTGCTTCTCTTGCGGCTAGGTTGTCGGCCTTCTCATCTCACATTGTCGGTTCTTACGACACCCTCAGGATAGAATGGGGTGCTGACACTGTATTCTAAATCCGTCAACACACGGAAAAGTTTATAGTACGGGTTGCAGCGCCGATTTTAGTGGTTCGATTAAGTGTTTCAGTAATGTTTTTTTTACAAAGAGATACATTACTTGATAGGGGTTAAATTTGGAGTGCCCGTTAGTTGCATACTTGTAAAAAGCGCATTGAACAAATTGCAATGTCATATCATCATGATGCACTCATGATAGATATTATAACGTCCAAAATTGACCTAGGTCACCATCTAACACTGCACTACATATCTTTACAAGGTTATTGACTAGATGTTACTGATCTTTGGCCCTTTGCGATTATTGCGCGAGTTTGCTCCGACAAATCTGTCTTCTATCTAAAAATGGCGATCTAAAAAAAACGGCCGGCACTTCTTTGTAGAACTGCCAGTGATAAATATTCTAAACATATAAAATGGTAAATTTTAATTTAATGTTTGACTAATCAAAAGAAACGGTTCAGGAAAGCGCATTGCTGGTAGGCCTCCTCCCACACGGTGGACCGATGACCTGGTTAAGGTCGCTGGAAAACGATGGATGCGAGCGGCCCAGGACCGGCCTTTGTGGAAATCCTTGGGGGAGGCCTATGTCCAGCAGTGGACGTCTTTTGGCTGAAATGATGATGAGGATGAATCAAAAGAGCTCTAATGATTTCACCTTCACTAAATGAGTTTTAATTTTGACCATAGAACACGAACCCCGATCTAGAAAACCGAATCAAATTTCTCAAAACATTCAAAAGCCAAGAAAGAAATTTAAGATGACATAAAATAAAATATAACATGAAACAAACACGCGATTAAGCAATAAAAATGCTACCGTTTTTTGACACTATCCCCTTCTCGGAACATATAAAATACACCAACGATTTGTTTATAGCACATTAACAAAAAGTAACTTTAATATAGTAATAAAACTGTGGAACCAACAACAAGGGTATAATTTCGCCATTAATATTCAATTTTGCCCCCAAAACCCCTCAAAAGTTGGGACTTCAAAGAAAAATCTAAGATGAGAATCTAACGAGGTATCTACTTACGTCATTTCCTAGTAGGCGTTGAAAGGGTTACTCGAAAATTGGGCGTGTGTGGGTGAAATAGTCTTATGTGTGCTTTGTAATTACTTCGACATTAACACGTGGATGCGTGCGTTTGAAATTGGAACTTTTGACGTACAATGTCTCAGATATCATCAGGTGAACTGGCGATCAAGCGTAAGCCTATCAAGTATAAATAAAAGAAGATATTATGTCAACCACAACCCAACAAGGGCCACTGCTGGGTCAGGCCTCCTCCAATTGCAGGCCAGAAATTAGTGTGGTCTGGCCCACACTAATTTCTTCTAATGGCCTTTAAAATTGTGGCAAAATTTTCTGCATCTGCTTTTTTTTATATTAGTTCTAGTTATGTCAAAACATGGTCGTGTGGTGACGGTTTCAGAATACATAGTGTCACCACCCCATCCCTTCCTGCGAGTGTCGTAAGAGGCGATAAAAGGAAATGACAAGTCCGAAAACCTAGCGGCGAGAGAAGGAACATTTTTTTTTGTTCACCCGGCCTGGCCAGCGAGGGGAGTGTGTGACTCTCTCCCAGTGGGGGCCTACTCACTAAACCTCCCCGGGGTGCTCCAACTCGCGTCCTGTTTCGGCATTGTGGGATCTGATGCAGAACCAGTGCCAACCCGTTTGGCCAGCGGGGCACAGTAGGCTAATGACCCTCCATGTAGTTGGAGGAGGCAGTATGTCAAAAACATTTATGCCTACTCAAGTTAGGACTTTGTGATATAATGAACCATTTTGACATTATTTTAGTATGGCGTAGGCCGTGCAAGGTTCAGATCTAGGGCCGATAATAGGATTGTTAGTTTATCTGCCTATTGTAATCCACGTAGGTGTTTCATCAGATACATTTAAAAAGCCAGTTTTATGGTTCGTCCGCGGTGATTTATCCGCCTTCGGACAATCCAGGTATTTTTTTTAAGTACTGTAGTTGATACAATTGTCTAGCAATTGTATTATAACACTGTAAAAAAATTACATCAGATAGCCCCAAGATAAGGAAACTTAATACAAACCCTGTGCCAACTCGTCTTGCCAACGTGGCACAGTAGGCTAATCTCCCTCCTTGAATTTGAAGGAGGCCCGACTCAGTAATGGGTAATTTATGGGCTGATGATGATGAAAAAAAAAATTAATTTCCTGAATGCAACAGTTCTTGCTATTTTGGCCAAAGCGTGTAGCATCCTGAAGTGACACGCTCAAACATAATTTGTATTGGTAAATTAGAGTTATTTCCGGATTTAGTATACACAATGTCATCACTCCATTCCATGCTTAGGGTGCCAAAGAGTCGAAAACCTAGCCCCGTACATGGCTAGAAGGTTGAGTAGAAGTGGTAGTTAGTTTTACTAATAGCAGAAAGCGTAATATTCTGTAGTTTACATCTTTCTGTATGTATACAGCCTACTCTTAATCACGTGATTAAAATGTGGAGATCACGTGATTTACACGTGTGGACTACTGGTTTTTTATAATAACACATTTTTAATTAATTAATAACGACACTAAGGTAGTACGATCATCCTCAAAACTAACCTACTAGACACCCGATCTTGTTAAACATTCATTTTACCACTACAAGGATTTACCAAGAAAAAGATTATAACCTTTTTTTCGGCGATGCTTCTGGAAAAAAACACCATCAACCCTCCATCCAGGTACGGTGAACACCTGAGAGTTTTGACAGTTCCTATCGAGCGATCATAATGTGCGTACGCGCAGATTTACGACGCCATAAACCGCGGCGCCCGCGCATTGTGGAGGCTTGTTGACAAAACGGGCGCCGGAGAACCCTTAACTAGGTGGTTGGGCGCATAATGTGGATATGACATTTAGTAATAGTCTAAAAATTTGTTTCATATTAAACACTTTTTATAGTAATCCGATTTGAATGTTCAACGTTAGACAAGTTTTTCAAGAAAAAAATTTCTTAGTCAAAAGTTAAGTAATGACAGCTATGCCTTTTATGGTGTTGCAATGCAACCTTTTTTATATTTTCTCTATATTTACTGTATTCAACAACGCGCATAACTCAACAACGCCTGGACCAATTTGGCCAATTTTTTTTTTTAAATGTTCTTTGAAGTTCGAGGAAACCATCCTTACGGCGAGAAAAAATCGAATAATTTCCGGAAAACCCCTAAACTCTGCCTAATTTTTTTTCTCATACAAACGTTTTCTAACTAAAACGTCGAGACAATTTGAGCTTTATTGCTATTGTATAACTAACCTAACGTCAAAGAGTGAATTTGCACTTTAGTACCGCTATCTTTTTGACAGGACGAAGTCTTATTAAAACTAAAATATAAAATACATATTAATATATTAGAAAATAAAACTAATTTTAATAAATAATTGGGCCATGAAAATAGTGTCAAAATTCCCACTATGGCCTTATAATTGAACATAAAAAATACATAAACATTTATCTCTTTTTTTCTTAATGTAAATTTTACTGATACCCCCTTACGTGTAGTCAAGTAAAGAGCTACCATTAATGTAATATCGGTTGGAACAATAGGGCTGCGAAAGCCTTAATTATAATGAGTATTCAAAATTTCAGATAAGATTGAAATCCTTAGAACGTAGTGTATTTTTAAGTATATGTGCATAAATTTGATAACATCTGGGGCATGTCCACATATCGATATGGCATCTCTCAAAAGAAAATATGAAGTTATGATGTGGTGACCGCACATGTCCATTGTTCCCTTTATAACGAAGTCCTAACAAAAACCGCCTTATTGATACAGTCTCATAATTTTGACGTTTTATCGTTACAGGTCTATGAGAAAGGAGAACGGTAGCCGATCAATTGGTATTTTAGGAATGTAGGGTAACATTGTTTTGTTACAAATTTTCGAGATGTGATGATTATGTTAATTAGTTCATCATCATCATCGTGATTCCATTTCAAACATGGTGGGAAATTAGTCTATTAACTGGCCCAGCCGAGTTTTAGTCTTGGTTATGTACAACTTTCTGTTTAATTATTTTACACATTTTTATCAAATGAGAGAGAATGTCTATTACGACTGCTACTCATACATGACCCACTGCCGGGTCTAGCCTCCTCCAATTACATGGAGGGTAATTGGCCTACTCTCCAATGCTGGCCAGGCGAGTTTGGTATTAAGTTTTCCTTCTCTTGCGGCTAGGCTTTCGGCCTTTTTATTTTCCTTTATTGACTCCTACGACACCTCCTAGATGGAATGGGATGGTGACACAACCTATTCTAGATCCGTCACATCACGAGCTGTCAATATATAATACTAGTGGTCGGAATTATACCATAATAATTTTTTTAATTATAGTTCTATTTTCAATTTGACTACGGACTTTAAAAATAAACAAAAGAGTATATACGCGCCCGTGTGTGTGTCAAATACATGGTTGTGTGTGTGGTTTTTATTGATTTAATGTATTTAGTATTATGTCTATGATTATAAATAAATAAATAAATATCCTTGGACATTTCACACAACACCATCTCGTCCCAAGCTAAGCAACTTAATGCTTGTGTTATGGTAACGAGATGGATGATAAACTACTTATATACATTTTTTTTTGTAAATACATACATAGAAATGACACCCAGACTCCGAGCCAGTGCCTCTGGTTTAGACAAAGACACTTGCCCGATCCCGGAATCGAACCCGGGACCCGTTGATCCAAAGGCGGCACATCTAACCACTAGACCAACGAAGCATAAAAGGATTATAAAAAAACTATTAGCATTCTGGACTTCTTCTCTTTTAAAAACAATAAGTGTGGAAATTTTGTACTCCTCAGTCTGCGCAATTTTCGTTAAAGGGTTACAAAACAAGGGATTTGCTAAAACATAATAGATTTTATTTTATTATTGATATGATGATATTTTATTTAAATCGATTATCATTTTCTTATAATCAATTTTTAGTTAATCTATTAAATAATTTACGTCTTTAAATCGATTTTCAGAAACAGCTGGTGTCTATGCGGCGAAGAAAAAATCTCGAATTAAGTTCATTACTTAAAATATAAGTAGATTAAATAAAACCGGCGCCATCTGTAGGCATGTGTGTAAACTAGTTTCGGTGTAGTGGTGAGTGAGATAAACTTGTTGCCGTTGTTGGTAAACAATAAAACACCTAAAATGTAATCTTTGTAAAATAGGACTTGACAATTATTATTTTTATTTGAGTTCTCGAGACAATAACTTTCTCATTTTGTTGGGTTGGGATGCTCTTCATTTCGTTTATAATATAATAAATAAAACGTATAATGGTACTTAGATTTGTAACAATAATGCTATGTATTTGGTTTCCTAATTCCTTACCTTATTTTAAAGGCCTTGATATTTAGATTTGAATTGGTTATTTTTTATTCATATAATCTTATTTTTAATCTGAAAAATTGTTAATATATTATGAATATTTACGGTTTATTATTGAAATATGTAAAGTAAACATGCATGTACATACATACTTCTAAAATCTACATACCTAATACATAAAAAGATAAAAACTATTCTTTTTTATTTTACTAAAACGTAAAATCGATTTTCCAATCGATTAATTTGCAATAAAGAAAATCGATTAATTTTAGGGATGATCGATATACATCGATGTTGATTAAACATCGATGTTTATCTGAAAAACATCGATGTTTTGACATGGATGTCTTGTATTCGATAACATCGGCACATCGATGTTACAGGATTAAAATATCAAAACCTCAATAATTCTTTTGAGCACCATCTAGTATGCATTAGAAAACAGGATAACTCCTCGCAAAGCTAGTTTTCTTACAGTGTGTGCCCGAAAACTACTAAAATAGTTATTTTTTTCTTGAAACTTTTAATTTCTAAAACAATTAATACATTTTCTTAATTTTAATGTAGTTTTATTTGTTACCTAAAAAACATCGATGTTTTTCAATCGCTATTTGATTTACACTTATGCACAACAAATGTACAAAGGCGGACTTAATGCCTTGGGCATTTTCTGCCAGTCAACCTTGGGTGGTGCAGAGATAAAGTGTGGTAGGTGTAAAATAAAAATAAAATACCTAATACATACACTACATACATACACTACATGCATACAGTACATATATACACTACATAGGTACATACACTATATATATACACTACATACATGTGCTACAAATATATTAAATAAGGTTATAGAGATAGTTAATGATTCATCACTTCCATTCCGACTAATTAGTAATCTCTAAATGATTACGAAGCCTCCGCTTAAAAGTGTACATCGATACTTATGGTTCGATGTTATTCAAATATCGATCATCCCTAATTAATTTATATTTAAACGAACACTGGCTGTTCGTTCCTTTATTCTCACTCACACATCCTTATCCCTTCTATTGACTCACGCTACGCTAAAATTAGGCCTTAACAGCCGTTCAAAAATTGCCATAGCGGACGGTATTTCACGTCCACACGGCGGGGTATTGGTAAAGTTTTCAACTAGCAATAATCGCACCTCGGATTAACCTCATCGGTTACGATATTGCCTCTGCGCAAAGTTAATTATGGTAAGTACATCGATAAGACTTGAAGTATCACTGTAACAAAACCATATCGACTTTTAACTCGACTGCCCCGCCATCTAGTTGCGGAACGCTGTACTAACCAGTTTTTTTTTATAGGATAACAAAATAATGTTGTATAACATAAGGTTGAATAATTGTCATTCGGCTTTAGAAGATTTTGAAATTAAACACTTTTCAACGGATTAATCGCGTGTATATTAATTACATTATATATCTAATTCCCGACGTTTCGAATGCTTTGCAGCAGTCGTGGTCGGGAAGAGACTAGAAAAGTACAAAGAAACAGTGCCAACCCGTCTGGTCAGCGTGGCACATTAGGCTAATTACCTTCTATGTAATGGGAGGAGGCCAGACTCCGCAGTGGGTTATTTAGGAGCTGAGTAGTAATCGTAGATTTAACATCAAAACATAATAAATACAATACGATATTCAAATATTGAAATGTAGAAAACTTTTATAGTACACACAAGGTATATATTTAAAAAGTAATATACTTATAAATAAAAGAGAAACGATGCAAATTCAGAGGTCCGCGAGCCGATTGGCCGAGAACATGGCGGCCGAATTTCTCCGAACGTCAAAATTCGAATTGTAACGCGATCACGCACGCAAACCGTTACTGCACATTTCAAAAATAGAACACGCCGGCCATACTGAGTAGGTGGACAGTTGACGGTAGCGATTCATGATTCGCTTATTAATCAGTCTATTTATTTTATATTGCAAATAAAATATTCAAGAGACGCAGACTCGGCGCATACATTCCTCAACAAAATGACTATAAAAACTAATGCTACTGCATAATGCGCGCCGTTTTATTGCGGCGTTCTCGGTAATCGAAATAATTATTGTGTGTATTCATAGATGTTATCTGTTGCATAAGCCGCAGAAAGACAGTTTCACACATTTCCCCTTTTCAGAGGTTATTTTGATAATTAATCATAAGGAATTTTCTTTTTTATTCTTGAGCATAGTATTAGATATTTTTTTATTACACATTGAAATTAAACACTTTTTAACGTATTTATAACGTGTTCATTTATTCCATTATTTAAATGCCGACCTTTCGAAAAGTCGATTTCAATAGTATTAGTGGTAGAAGATGCCTTTACATCTCGTAATAAGTGTAGAAAGAACAATTATAGTTTCATTAAAGGTGCCCAATATTCTTTCAATATTTAGTAATTGATCATGTAGGTACGAATAATCACTACATAGTGTAATGATGGTCTCGTTGTTGGTTATATTTTATTTTATTTACTTAGTTTACAAATTGTTCTTAGATCAATTACAGAGGATCAATTCTTGTGCAACGTGGTTCTGCCATCTCGTCACCAGAGGGCTCCCGTCGCTACACCCCTAGGGATGTTCCCTAAAACTAGTGCTGTCTTATATTCTAAATACCTTACATCTCCCTTTCTTTGAAACTTAATAAAATTAAACATAATCTTTTAAATAACTTGGTTTTTTTAATTCTCTACCTGATCGGCTCCTTGCTACAGTTTCCTGCTCTACAACTGTTGTTAAATCATTTCCATCGGCACACTTAACATTATTATCATTAATAGTAAAGTCTAAGTTTTCTTTACTATGATACATTTCCACATTTTCATTATCTATATCTACTTCCTCTTCTTGTTCAACAATCATTTTCTTATCATTTTTACTCTCGATTAGATGTTTTCTATTCCTGTCAATAATAGTTCCATTTTCGGTTAACAATTTATAAGAATTAGGTCTCTCACATTGAGTCAACACCTCTGCATATACTAATGGTTTTTTATTACCAGTTGTCACTATTACCTTTTGACCCATTTCTAAATCTTTTAGTTTTTTAACATTTCTATCATAATATTGTTTTTGATTATTGGAATTTTCATATAACCTAGTTTGTATGTTTTTATTTTCACAACCATTAACAGTAACTATATTTGGTAGTAAACCTTGAATTTTTCTTCCCATCAATAATTCAGAGGGAGTCTTAAAATTTAAACTTGAAATTGGTGTTGCCCTATATTCTAATAATGCCAAATACTTATCTTTTCCCTCAAAATCAGCTTTTTTAAATATATTTTTAACAGTTTGAATATATCTCTCAGCAAGACCATTAGATTGTGCATGTAGTGGACTGCTTGTCACATGAATGAAATTCCAGCTACTGCAAAAATCTTTGAATTTATAGCTAGAGTAATTTGTCCCATTATCAGAATATAGTTTATCAGGTATTCCATGTCTACTAAATACAGACTTTAGTGTTTCTATGGTACATTCTGGTGTTAAATTTTCTAATTGTTTAATCTCAAAATATTTACTAAAATAGTCCACAACAATTAAATAATTTTTATCATTATAATGGAAAACATCAGTAGCTAACAGAGACCATGGTTTATCAGGCATTTCTCTAATTGTCATTGGTTCCTTACAGTTTTTATGCTTAAATCTATCACAGGTACTACATGACAACACCTTATTTTCAATATCTTTTGACATATTAGGCCAGTAGATACATTGCCTAGCCCTATTTTTGCATTTTTCAACTCCTATGTGGTTATAATGAACTTTAGATAACATATCTTGTCTTAGAGTTTTTGGTACTATAATACAGTTGTTTTTAAATACCAGGCCATCATAAATAAACAGTTCTCCTATACATGTATAGTATGGCCTCACCGTATGGGGTATATTATTTACATTTTGTGGCCATCCCTCCTGAATATACTGTTTTAACATCTTCAGTTCTTCATCTTTATTTGTTTCTTCCTTAAATATTCCATACTTATGGTCTGAAATTGATACATTACATTTTACTAAACACACTTGAGATTCATATAATTCTTCTATGATGCTATTGTCATCTTTATTATTTTTAACATCTCTTGATAGTGAATCTGCCAATAACAATGTTTTACCAGGTCTATATCTAACCTTTATGTCATATTTTTGTATTTGCAATCTCATTCTTTGTAGTCTTAAAGGTATTTCACACAGGGGTTTTTTAAATATCACCTCTAGAGGTTTGTGATCACTCTCTACTTCTACAGTCATTCCATAAATGTACTGGTGGAATCGTATGCATCCAAATACAATGGCTAACATTTCTTTTTCTATTTGTGCATATGCTTTTTGAGTGTTCGTCAAAGCTTTAGATGCATACCCCACTGGCAAGTTATTTTGTAACAAAACTGCCCCCAGAGCATCTTTAGATGCATCGACTGATATTTTACAAGGTTTATTGGAGTCATAAAATTGCAAAACTGGTTGGGACATTAAAATGTTTTTTAATTCATCAAATGCATCATCTTGTTCTCTGTTCCATTTCCATTCTCTCCCTTTTTTGACTAACTCTCTTAATGGGTTACAGACTTGAGACATTGAAGGTATAAATTTTGACACATATGTTATCATTCCTAATAGCCTTTGTAAATCTTTAATATTTTTTGGTTTTTCCAAGTTTAAAATTGACTCTACCTTTCTCTGATCTGGTTTTATACCTTCACCGCTCAGTACATGTCCTAAATAGATAATTTCTGGAATTCCAAATTGGCATTTATCTAAATTAAATTGTATGCCATTATCTTCAGCTACCTTTAAAACTTTTTCTAATATTTTGTCATGATCCAACTGATTTTTAGCATGGATTATTACGTCATCGACAAACACTTCACATCCAATAATGTTTTGGAATATTTCACTATATTGTCTGTGAAAAATTTCAGGTGCAGATGATAGACCATACGGTAATCTCTTAAAACAATACCTACCAAACGGTGTAGTAAATGTGCACAGCTTAGAACTATTATCAGTTAATTTAATATGAAAAAATGCAGTAGATGCATCTAATTTTGAGAAAACTTTCGCACCTGCTATTTTTGAAGCTACTTCCTCAAAAGTGGGAAGTTTAAAATGTTCTCTTTTTATATATTTGTTTAAATTACTTGGATCTAAGCATACTCTTATTTTACCATTGGGTTTTCTTACTATCACAATATTGCTAACAAAATCAGTCGGTTCAGTAATTTTTTCTATAATCTTATTTTTTTCCATGTTTTCTAACTCTAACTTCAGTGGTTCATGCAATTTTAATGGTACACTACGTGGTTGTGCTATTTTGCCTTCACTATCTTCAAATAATTTAATGTCATACTCAAAATTCTTTAACAATCCTAATTTATTTTCATTAAATATACTGTCCCTATATTTCTCAATAATTTCTTCATATTGTTTTTTTATATCTATTTTTTTCAAATATTTCCTTTCTATTAGACCTAGATTTTTCACTGTTTTATCTCCTAAGACTGGACATACTCCTATATAATCTATAACTTGAAATATCAAAGGTATACTTTTCCCATTAACCAGTTTACAGACTATTTTGATTTTTCCTATGCATTTCAATGGTGATCCGTCATAGTTGTACAAATTACAGTTAGATCTGTCAATCTTATGTTTTAATTTAAGTATTTCTACAATTTTAAAGGGTAAAACATCACAATCACTTCCTGTGTCAATTCTAAAGTTTACTAACCTGTTATTTATTTCCAAACATTCATACTGAGACTTATCCTTTATTTCGTTTACATTTATTGATCCCAACACAAAACTTTCATTTTCTTCACTGTCCTCTTGTTTACTTATCATTTTCATCTTTGCATAGTGACCCATTTTCTTACATTTTGCACACCTTTGTCCATATGCTGGACACTTAAAGCCATGTTCATATCCACACCTAGTACAGGTTTTCTTCTTATATGTTTTGTCTATGTCCTGTTTACTTTTTTCCTGCCTATTGTTTTTTTGTTGAGTTTGCTGCTGTTGCACTCGGTTTACATAGCTGCTTTCGGTCAAGCTCTTAAGGTTGTTTGAAGCAGTTTCTGCCGCTTTGCATAAGTCCACACACCGTTTCATATCTAAATCAGGCTCCTTGAGCAACCTCTCCTTTAGTTTCATATTTTGAATGCCCCTTATTATTTGATCCCGTATTAAACTATCTTTAAGGGTGCCAAACTCACAGTCACTTGCCAATGTTTTTAAGGCAGTGAGAAATTCCCCAAAGGTTTCAGATTCTTTTTGTTCCCTCTGAAAAAATATATGTCTCGACATAGTTTCATTCTTCAACGGGGTACAATAATTTTCAAATCGGTCAATTATATCCTGCATAGTTGCCGATTTTCCAATATCAAACGTGTTATATACTTCAATGGCCTCGTCTCCCATAACATGCAATAACAATGCTATTCTTTCCTCTTCCGTCATATTTTTGCTGCTTTTACCTGCCGCTTTGTAGTAAAACATGAATTTTTGTATAAATTTTCTGAAATTTTCTTTTATATTACCTGACGCCAACAGTAATGGCGGAGGCTGACGCAGATAATCCATGTTTTATATGTTAAGCTTTTCCTCTTCTTTAATTAATTTGATCCTACCGACTGCGCCATGTAATGATGGTCTCGTTGTTGGTTATATTTTATTTTATTTACTTAGTTTACAAATTGTTCTTAGATCAATTACAGAGGATCAATTCTTGTGCAACGTGGTTCTGCCATCTCGTCACCAGAGGGCTCCCGTCGCTACACCCCTAGGGATGTTCCCTAAAACTAGTGCTGTCTTATATTCTAAATACCTTACACATAGTATAAAACAAAGTCGCATTCTTCTGTCCGTCCCTATGTATGCATAAATCTTTAAAACTACGCAAAAAATAGATAGAGTGATTCAAGGGGAAGGTTTTTATGTATAACCCACCCCCGCTTTGCACGGGCGAAGCCGGGGCGGGCCACTAGTAATGTATAAATGAAAATATTTTTACCAGGATCGACTGCTAACTTAGAGACTACGCGTTTATCAAAGCCCCTTTGTTTTAAGAAGGATATGAATCGCCTAGTCTTGCTTGACCTCCAGAGAGCTTTCGTGCCGCCCACAGTTGAGAGACTTGGTCGTCTTGATAAAATGAGAAAGGGAGATCTTCAGATACTGGTTAAGGGATAAAACAATCATTTGTCATGTCAGATCACGGTGATAAAGCTTGTGATGGACGGAGATTTGTGTAATGCTGTCTATGAATATTTTTTCTTATACTCCTCATATGAAAAGCGGCAACTAAAGTTTATGATATAAGTTATTATCCCATTATAATAATAGTTAATAGTTTTTTTTCATGTTTTTATTGAACTTAGGTATACTAAATACAATAGTACTGTAGAGATACACCTAACTTATAACGTAAGTTTTTATTAAGTTAACAGTTGTACTGTCCGTACTAAGGATGCTAATTAAATCTCTGCCATAAAAACTCTCAGAGCTTTTTGTTGTGAGTTTGATTGACACAATGTTTTACAATCGAAATTAGTAAAAGGCAAAAAAATATAAAAATCAAACCAACCACAACTCTCAAAGGGACCATATTGCCGTATTACCATACTTGTAATCTTTGAGATAGACAAATAAATCCGCGAATGAAATATGTAAATTTTATTCTTTGAAAAATGGAAGGAAAAATCTCTGCGGTACCCCCGCGCTAAGTGGTTGTAGGTGCAAAGTGGGTTAGAAAAAAAATCCCACTCGAAATGAATATTTTAAGAAATTCCTCTTTGCGGGTTTTTTAATGTTTATTTATGTGGTCTTAGGGTTGATACGGGTTAATATTAATGCTTTTGCAACTACTAAGGGTTGGGGTTGCAGCGACCGTTTCATTGAGTGCAGTATTGAAAATATTATTTTGTGTTTTCTTGCCACACTATAGATTGTTGATAAAAAAACAAGTGGCAATGTCTATGTTTGAGTGCAAAACTAATTGACTATTACTTTCAAAGATAAGTTCGTTATCATCATTACTGGCTTAGATTTCGGAGAGGGAAGTTAGTCTTCGCACTGCCCAGACGGTTGTTCCTTTAGTGACCCATAGGATACAATGGGTTAGTGATTTTATGTATTCTTAATCAGTCACCACACAGACAATATTATCAGGTATTATGAAATATAATTCAAGGTATTCTATGTTATTATAATATAAAACGCTTAAAGACTAGAGTGCCAGTCTGTCCGTCAAATTTATTACACATTGTAAATACGGCGACCTCAATAAAATTATAATTAATTACAAATAGCGGTAGTGATGTGGCGATGGCTATCTCCATTCGGTTATGAGTATTGTAGTTTGGAATATTCGACAGCCAAAATACACTGTCATTTATGTACCAGGTTTATCTTACCCCTACCACGCTGTCCACTCGCAGAGAAAGGCCTCTACGCGAGTGGACAAGTGTATATTTTTAATGACTGCCTCGTTGGTCTAGTGGTCAGATGTGAAGCCTTTGGATCAACGGGTCCCGGGTTCGATTCCGGGGTCAGGCCAGTGTCTTTGTCTAAACCAGAGGCACTGGCTCGGAGTCTGGGTGTCATTTCTATCTATAATATGTATGTATTTACAAAAAAAAAATGTATTTAAGTAGTTTATCATCCATCTCGTTACCATAACACAAGCATTAAGTTGCTTAACTTGGGACGAGATGGCGTTGTGTGAAATGTCCAAGGATATTTATTTATTTATTATTTATTTATTTAATGATTGCTTCTTGCTACCTTAGTTCTCAGCCTGTAAAAGATCGACTGCTGAGTCGGGCATCCTCCACGAGGGAAAAGCCTACTGTGCGAAGCTGGTCAGACGGGTAGACACAGGGCTATTAAGTTTTCGTTATCTTACGAAATAACGAAAACTTAAAGCATAGCAGAAGCCTAGCGTTTTCTGCTATGTAATTTCCTTTAGTCCTTTCTTACGGCACCCTCTGGAGAGAATAGGGTGGTGTCATTAAGTATTCTAAATCCGTCACTACAAGGTTTTGAATTACTGCCATTGCGCATTATTCATTTGACATTGTAATTATAGCGACATTTAATTAAGTAACATGCCTTAATTATTGACATTTGCATGTCAATAATATTTGACTAAATTGATAGACTTATGTATTCTATTAACCCTGTACCAGCTCTAATGCGAATATATATATTTTTTTAACGATTTGAAGATATACTTGAATGCCGAAAATTAATTAATCAGAGGACGAAAATTGTCCCCACCCTAGACAATCCATGGCAACAGTGGTTATTGCCCAACCATCGTTGGCAGGAAGCGGTAGTGGATTCGACTCCTGAGTTGAATAATTGATTTGATTGATGTCATAGATGTCGTCATAAGTAACTATTTGAGACACAATTGAATAGTAAAATCTCGTATTTAGTAATGTGTGAAGTTTATTAATGTTGAACGGACATTTTTTTATAAATAGTTTATTAATATTTTAGGCGCAAAGGGATGATCATCCAGCCAGACGAGGTGTGATGTCTGGCTAGGGGTCGCAGCGCCTAACCCGCGATAGTTGTAGTCGGGGATATCTTAACCTTGCGAATTGCTCTTGAAATTTCGCTATCGCGGTGTAGGACTTTTTTGTAATTATCGCATTTGTAGGCGATATTTCTTGATGCAATTAGTTCAGATTTTTCGGGTAAATTGTGTAAAGTATGTAGCATGCGGTCGATACAATATAAAGCTGCAATTCTATGCAAGTATCTATCTGTGGCGAATCTATAGAAGACCTCTGGAGTGCATACCATTAACTTCATCATCATATCAGACCATAGATGACCCACTACTGAGTCCAACCACCTCCAAATTTAGTAACCATCGGTTTATCAGCCTTAAAATGTAATTCAAAATTCAAAACTCATTTAATCAAGTTGGCTCATTAGAGCTCTTTTGACAAGTCAAACAACAAAATAATATTTAATTTAAAATTTACCATCTACCACCGGTTCGGAATGCAGTTCTACAGAGAAGAGCCGGCAAGAAACTCTGTAGTTGCTCTTTTTAGATCGCCATTTTTAGGTACAAGGCCGTGATAAGACAGTTTGTGAGAGCAAACGCGCGCAATAGTCGCAAAGGGCCAACCATCAGCCAGATCTAATCAACAATACTAACCTTCTAACGCCCGAGCCAACCAACCCCCAGCAACGGCACCTGTTCACAAGCATGACGCATGCGGCAGCCATCGCCCTCCTCAACCATATTGCAGGGAAGAGAACGACCCGTCGCACGACGCCACCACTGCCATGAGTCTTAAAGTGAGCGTCTCTCGTCGAATGTCGTTTCAGCCCATAAATTACCTACTACTGAGTCGGGCCTCCTCCAAATTCATGGAGGGAAATTAGCCTACTGTGCCTACTGTGCTACGCTGGCAAGACGGGATCGCGCAGGGTTTGTATCGAGTTATCCTTCTTTTGCAGCTATGTTTCCCACCTTGTAATTTTCCATTGCCTGCTCTTACCACCTCAGGATGGAATGGGGTGATGACACAATATATTCTACGCGCAGATAAATTAAACTTAAAAACCACGCAGATAAATTAAACTTAAAAAAAATCGTTAGTCTCTTATCCTAAACTCCCAAACGTCAACGTCCCAAATGTCAACGCTATAAAAAAGCTAAAACTACACGAAGTAACATTTGTTAAAAAGGGAATCGAACATTCCAAGGGTATGGCAACCCCATCCCGTAGCGGGAAGAAAAAGATACAGCACTTAAGGGCCCCCGCTTTAAAACGCCCCCACAGATAATAAAAACGCTTGTCTATGCCATAGACAATAAGAGACAATTGTAAAACACGCTGCCAACATATTGTGACCCGCCTATTTGGCGGTTATGGTAAACCCGTGCTTTTATTATAAAACTTTTTTATTTGAAAATGGAATTTTTAATAACTGACCAATCAAAGGTGTTGTGCTTGTAAACTAATTTTAATACTACTACTAATCAGCCCATACACGACCCACTGCTGCCTCTTTCACTCACTCTCGGGCCTCTTACAAGTATACGGAGGTTACCATGCTGGCCAGACGGGCTGGCGCAGGTTTCGTATCAAGTTTTCCTCTTCTTTCGGCTAAGTTTTCGGCCTTGGCATTTCCTTTTGTCGCTTTTTGCGACACTCTCAGTATAGAATGGGTGGTATCCTGACTTCGCTAACTACAAGTATATGCGCAGAGATTTGCACGCTTAGTGTCTGTTCTCTGCTACTCATCTAGTGGAACAGTGTCAGTCTGTATGACTGCCTACCATAGATCTTCGAATGACAGCCCTTTGAAGCAAGGTGGAGGTCAGATATCACAAACGACGGACCCGGTTTAACATCCAGGGGATGCAGCGGTTTGACGTGTTAACTTTTTATAAACATATTCTTACAAAATATCTTATAATAACTATACTCAATTGACATCCAACGCACATTAAATATATTGAGCAGCTCGCTATTAGCAAATGTAAAAGAATACAAACTTTTGAAATACATATTACCAAAGTGTAGTACAAATTTAACGGATATAATTAATTAATTTATTATACGAGTCATAGATAGTACTGTCATTCACACATACTGTAGTAATAGATAGTACTGTCATTCACATTATCTGTGATTCTTACATCAGCAATGATATAGACCCTATAATAATTTATAATTTCAACCGATTGCCTCCAGATTTATAAACCCCCTCCTCCTCCTCAAAAGTTATAAGACATTTCTGTATTTTTTTAAATTTTAGAATTCATTCAATGTCCGGGCTCAGCAATACTGGTTGGATTCCGCCTACAATAAGAAGAAAACCAAATGGCTTAGAACGGGGCGCTTGGAACAGTTTAAAGTCATCATTACACGGGTTAAAGCGTTTTTATACACAGCGCCTCCGCGGTGCTTAGCCGAACATATTTTTCGCGTTTTGAGGGGTACGTAAACTTGTGACAGGGTGTTCATAAATGTACCATAAAAAACTGTATCATGGGGGCTCGTTAAAGTGCAAATGTCTCTCGGACACCGAGCAAGAATCTCTGGTTTAAAATGTAGTACCTATACTGGCCGGTTACGGTCTATGACGATTTTATAGCTGTCATGTTTTATTTTAGTTGTCAATTAAATATTTTACAAAGCATGAAACGTGTTTTCCATACTTCCTATATATATCAACGGATATATTATAAATGACGTGAGACAGGGACTATCCATTACCTACCCAAAGCGGCACTAGTAACCTTTAGACCAAAAAGGGTTCTTAAAAGGTCTAAATTTGTCCACATTTACATGCCAACCGAATCAAAAAACAGAGGAGGTTTTGAAGGTGTCAATTGTATTTTTTGTATATATTTTATGTTACGACATAGCTCCGTCATTCCCATTTATATCATGATCCCATACAAATTTCTGTGTTCTTTAGTTTGCTATAAAACTTGTAATAAGTGAACGAAACCATTTGACGGAAGAAAGAAGAAGAATTTTGGTATTATTGGACGACTTACAAGTTGTTGGTACCGACTTTACATTAAATAAAATTACTATATGTTAATTACTGTCATAAACGGTTTAAATATAGCTTTGAATGAGGATATTGATGCAATTTGGCAAACTACCTGTAGTAATATTTAGTTGTGGTAGCCAAATTTTCAGCAATAGTGGTTTGGGGAGGCCTCAATCACATGTGAGCAGATTAAAGACAAAGGTGCTGGTAAATTTAATTTAAATATTTGTTAAAATATATTTTTTCAAAAAATTCCGCATACAATTATCATCCTGTACATAAAAAGGAGACAATTCGCATTGCCAAAGATTCACCGTGCTAATAAAAATAATAAAGCTGGCAATCCTTTTTTCTTTATGTCGCTAAGGGCGCGTACACACTGGGGAGTCGTGTCTTGTCACACCTGCGTGCTCAAGCCCTTATTTATAGCAATCTTTTAATACGCCTCATTGGAAGAGCGATTGGCAATTTCAAATCGCCTTTTATTTGTTTAAACTTAATCCGGGTGAAATGAAAAGAAATACAGAAATAAAAGGTCACTTGCTAAAAAATAAAAGCTCCTAACATCCTTTTTCTTAATTGATGTATTTTTTTTATATATATTCATATAATTTTTATTGAACCAAACATAAATATATAACAATAAAATACATATATGTATAGTTAAAAAAATACACTAAAATTATTCTTATAAGATTTATAGGCCACAAAAAGAGGCTTAAAAAACATATTATTTTTAAACAAAATATTGGTAGATCTTACACGCTGATTATAAAAATCGTATGTTTAAGTTAATTACAAACTCCTAATATAATAGCAGTGTAAGTTATATTTTGATAATCAAATAAAGTAGGCACATAATACAAAACATTACTTTTAAAAAAAAAAGCCAGAAGTCCATAAAGACTTCATAAATAATCTCGTTACAGAGAAATCCTTATAATAAACGTTTTTAAAGCACTTTTTGCCGACCTGTCGGTAGGAAATTTAGACTAATGTTGTTTCACCCCTCTAGAACCAGCTTCGTATAAATAGCTTATAAAAACGTATAAATACAAGGACTTATTATAGAGTGATTGGTTATGGAATAAGTCCCTCTTTATGGGTCTATATATTTTAAATTTAGAATCTACATTTGGAATATGTTACTCGTATTTTCCTAACATTATATTATTGAAATAGTGACCACGTTAGAAAGGCCGACGAATACTATTTCAAATTTAGAACTTCCAAGCCTCGTCATCATCATCATCATTATAAACCCTTTTGAGTCCCTTGCTGTGCAACTTTATAAGTAATCGCTATTTTCTAAAAAGGAAGTGAGAATAAAGTGGTCTCAGCCTACCCCTACGGGAAAGTGATTATACGAGGGTGAATCAAAAAGTTCTTAGAAGTGCATATATATGAAACCTTTTTGGATCAAGTTCGATATTCAAATTAAAGAGTGTCTATCACACTATATTTATGCAGACTGTCACTTGTTTTTGTCAGTTCGTTCGCATGTAATAAATTTTTTTGTGCAACGAGTTGCTAAAAAGTCAAAATTATGGATAAAAGTGAGTTACGTGCGGTGATAAAATATCTCAGTTTGAAAAAAATGTCTACGAAGGAAATTTTTTTGGACATTCAGCAGACATTAGGGGGTGATGCTGTACCCTATTCTACGGTTGCGTACTGGGTGGCTGAATTTAAAAGAGGTAGATCAAGCTGTAAAGATGACCCGCGTTCTGGGCGGCCTTCAACCTCCGTTACAGAAGAAAATGTCAAAAAGGTTGAGAATCTGGTTTTGGAAGACAGAAGAATGACTATAAAACATATAGCTGAGATCCTAAAGATATATTTTGGTAGCGTTCAATCCATTTTAATTGATTCACTGGGGTTCAAAAAAGTGTCTGCAAGATGGGTGCCACGAATGTTAACCGACGAAAACAAAAAGCGACGTTTGGAAATTTCCAAGCGTAATCTCGAAATGTTCCAGCGTGATTCGGATAATTTTTGCCGTCGTCTTGTCACCATGGATGAAACGTGGGTCCACCATTTTGATCCTGAAACTAAAAGACAAAGCATGTCTTGGAAACGACCATCCTCTCCATCCATTAAGAAATTTCGAGTTGCTCCTTCCGCTGGCAAAGTTATGGCCTCTGTGTTCTGGGATAGTGAAGGAATCCTTTTTATTGATTACATGCCAAAAGGCCAGACGATAACTGGACCCTATTATGCAAATTTAATCCCGAAAGTGCGTGAAGCGATTAAAGAAAAACGTCGTGGAAAACTGTCGTTGGGCGTGTTGTTCCTTCAAGATAACGCTCCTGCCCATCGATCGGAAGTTGCGCTCAACGCAATCCGCTGTGCTGGCTTCAATCTCCTTGACCACCCACCATATTCTCCGGACTTAGCCCCAAGTGATTTTCACTTATTTCCAAAATTAAAAGAGGAAATTCGTGGAACAAAATTTCACGATAATGACGCGGTTATAGCTGCCGTAGAGGACTTTTTCGAGAGCCAAGAAAATAATTTTTTTTCACAAGGAATAAGGAAGTTAGAAACGCTTTATTCTAAATGCATTGCATTGGAGGGAGATTATGTAGAAAAATAAAATATTATTATTTAAATCTTTGCATTTTTTAATATTGATTCCAAGAATTTTTTGATTCACCCTCGTATGTATGTATTGTTAAGATTAACGTTGTATTTTTTTTTTAAATTTCTTTTCATGCATTTTTGTTTTGATCTTGCTGTAGCTGAAAATCAGCTCTACAGGAAACTGTAGTATTATGTGAGATGCAGTCATCAGACCAATCAACGTAAACTATTGCTTGCCATCTTCTGGTTTTTTTTATTGTGTCTAATAAACAGTTTTCTTTTTTTGTCCTAATGAGGTAGTGCTCTGTCTTGTCTTGGCCGCACTTATCCAACATTTCGCAAACACGTCTGACCGAATAATGAGTCATGGTCAGTTACATGGAGGGTAATTAGCCTACTGTGCCATACTGGCCAAATTCTACCCACGAGTGTTACCCAAATAACAAAATACGGTGGTTATTACAAACAAAAAGTAAATATTTTTCAAATTTGGAAGACTCCGCTTTAGTTAATTTACTCTGTTTTCGCTAACGACCCCCGTCACCCTCGTTTTCAAACCGCGACGGGACCGCGACGTAGTCGTGACGCGACCTGTAAGATTCGCCAGACAATTTAAATGTAAATTCGAACACCGCTGTTCATACTAAATCTTAGAACATCTAGAGATGAGCCGTAATTGCTTGGGGTGTGATGAACTTAAGTGTAATACTTATACAGCATAAATATACGTATCTACCTTATTCTTTCATTGAAGCTAGACTTAAGGTGGATGCTCCAGGGTAGCCCGCGAAGTTCAAATTTTCTTACGTTTTTTGCAATTTGCAGGGCAGTGCTAGGTTGTATGATGATGAACATTTGATTCGCGGCTGTAAGACGTATGTGGTTACAGAGTTATAATCATCAAACTCATCAATACAACCCTCCAAGCTCATAAAGGTGCAAGAAAAACTTTTTCAACGTCAAAGTCTTGCACCTTTATGAGCTTGGAGGGTTGTATTGATGAGTTTGATGATTATAACTCTGTAACCACATACGTCTTACAGCCGCGAATAACATTTTAATCAACATACAACCTAGCACTGACCTGCAAATTGCAAAAAACGTAAGAAAATTTGAATTTCGCGGGCTACCCTGGAGCATCCACCTTAAGATAACCTGTCATTATTATATCACCTCATTAAGAACTCACTCCTTAAAATTACCTAGGAATTGCCAAAGAGAACAGGCACCTTTTCCGCGAGGTCACGGATTAAGAATACATAGTGTCAGCAACCCATTCCATCATGAGGGTGTCGTAAGAGCCGACAAAAGGAAAAGGCCGATAACTTTGCTGTAAGAGAAGGAATACTTAATATGACGCCAACCCTTCTGGCCAGCGTGGCACAGTATGCTCATTACCCCTCAGTTCGATTCCGGTGTCGTGCAAGTGTCTTTATGTAAACCAGAGGTACTTGCTCTGAGTCTGGGTATCATTTGTGTTCATAAATTAGATGTTTGCATATAGCCCCCACGATAAAGTTTATACCTAGTGCAGGAAATTCTACGGCGCACTGCACTAACGACATCTACATTGAAGATTTAGAACAGTGTCGTGATTTTACAAAATGCGTGTAAATATTGGCCAACCGAAAGCCAAATTTGAACAGAGAAGGTCATCATTTCAGCCAAAACACGTCCACTGCTGGACATAGGCCTCCCCCAAGGATCTCCACAAAGGCCGGTCCTGGGCCGCCCGCATCCTCTGCTTTCCGGCGACCTTAACCAGGTCGTCGGTCCACCGTGTGGGAGGCCTACCAGCACTGCGCCTTCCGAAACGCGGTCGCCTCTTGAGAATTTTTCTGCCCCATCAAGCGTCGGTCCTGCGAGCTATGTGCCCTGCCCACTGCCACTTCAGTTTGGCAATCCGGTGGGCTATGTCGGTGACCCTGGTTTGCCTGCGTATCTCATCATTTCTGATTCGATCTCGCAGGGAAACTCCGAGCATAGCCCTCTCCATTGCCCAGAGAAGGTAGTCTATGAGAAAAGTACAACTCTTTTTAATAACGCGATAAAAGTAGTTTAATAGCATTTTGTTCCAAAGTTACAACATTCTCAAAAGCTCTAAACAACCTCGAATAATATTCTAACCAGCTTATCAACGAGATCATAAGCCAAACACGAGCGTTAAAATTCACACGGTGCAGAACACTGGCACAGTAACTAGAGCATAAGCAGTAGGTTATATATACGTTCGGTCGCGGAGTATGCTCCTCCATTGGGAGTGAATCCCGTGGCCCTGGGTCGGTCGAGGATCGCCGTCGGTTTTAGTGGGTAGATCGAGGCGCAATTTACATTCTCTACGCGCCCCGGAATCCCACATAACTCAGCCAGTCCCCAACGGCCGGGTATCCATGAGGAACTGCGATGTTAAAAAATGTTATATAAATATGCGTATCAATTCTGAAGTGGGCAGTCGAGGGACATGGTTGGTTTTAGTGGGTAGGTTGGGGGTACATAGTTATTTAGTAAAGTCTCCGCTTACGGCAGAAATAAAAAAAATCAAGTTAAGCGTTATGCTATTGGGTAATACTGCGATAGTTTCGTACCCCTGGTCTCATGACCCACGAGCGCCTTGGCCTGGTGCCATTTAACAAAGACCACGAGGGTAGAGTTCTGACCTCCCCTCGCTCAGTCGCCGCCTACCCTGATGAAGGTTACGAAGTTTCCCGCAGGCGGTTTGGCTCGAGACCGGAACAATAGTGGTAGGTACTAGTGGATAACCCGAACGCACTATCTTCTTTGGCCCTTGGACTCCCATATACCCCAACCCCGTCTCCCGCCTGGGGACTTATAAAACATTTGCCCTACTATAAAAAATATCCGTTCAGCAGCTTTTATGACAAGGTCCCAGAAACTCACCGTCCCTATGCGTAGGTATGCCATTTTTATTGTCAGTAAGTAACTGGTTATTTTACTAACTTTATGTATATTCACTGTGGCGCTAACGCGCTTTGAAGTTTCGCCGCCGCGATATAATCCGTCTACGTTGAGCGGATTAGGGTTGGTGTAAGTTATAAAGTCACGCTTGTTTGTTGTGGTGCCATGCCAATACACCACAGTACAGTATTTTCAGTGCCTTTTTTTACGTTGGAAATCCTCATGGATAACCGGCCGCTAAATGCCAGCCGGGTTATGTGGGACTCCGGGGCGCGGAAAGCTGGTAGTTGCGCCCCAACCTACCCACTTAAACCAACGGTGTCCATTAACTGCCCGAGACAGGGCCACGGGTTTCACTCCTCCCGATGGGGGAGCATGCTCCGTGATCCTGATGGGGCCTTGGCCCGCTTATACAAGCGGCCCCACGAGGCACGTGCGGGACATTGCACGTGCCCCCGTCAGGCGCTGGATGAGCTGGCGCCCGACCCACGTGTTTGCTTCGGCAGCCGGTGCAGGCCTCCCTGGCCGTTAATAATTACCTTTGCAGTTGCAGTATAATAATTACCTATAACATATTAGCTGTACCCTTCGCGCTTCGCCTGAAGCTTTCCTGGGATGAAAAACCCTTTGCTGAAGATCATCACATGATTAAATGCATAGTTTACGATTCTTTAGTGGACATACAGACAAACATTACATTACGGGAGTCTCCGCTGTCGCGAGCGCTTGGCACGCTCAACCTCATTTCGGAACGGATTGACATATTTTCTTGTACTCTGAACGAATTCACAAAGGCGGCAATGTATGTAATTTGTTACTCGTAACATTACTTATATGATAAGTAGTCTATCGCATTAGGGTAGCCTGTAATGATAGGTCACTAACTGATAAATAAATGATTTTTTGATACTACAGATAATATGATATGATGTAGATACTTGACGCAACTAAGTGGCCAAGATAGTCCATTAACAACTGGACCTTTAATAGGCTGGTATTGGTATAAGGGCATTTCAGTATCCATAGGGCTATTATGGATACTGAAGTGCCCTTCTACCAATACCAGTCTACTCATTCTCGAATATGGTCATGTCACGCTCTACTGGGATCGATCGATTAGGTATTACTGACAGGACTATTCCCGCTAATAAGCCTGATATAGTTGATCGATTGGCGAGTCGGGCAATGCTTGTTGACGTCACTATCCCGCATGACGAGAACCTCGTTAAAGTCGTAAAAGAGAAACTTACCAAGTATCTCGATTTGGCTCACGAGGTTACCGCAATGTGGCATGTTGTTTCAACAATCATTGTGCCGATAGTCGTTTCAGTAAACGGTCTTATCGCGAAGAGTTTCGACCAACAACTCAAGAAACTGTCCTGAGATCAAGGGCCTGATACAAAAAGGCTGTCATTCTAGAATTGGCAAGGATTGTGCTAAGGTTCCTCTCCCTGGAGCCCCGAACCGTCTGTAGTTTAGTTCAACGACATCGATGTCAGCGGGCTCTCTATTATTTTATATATATTTATTAAAAAAAATATGAAATGGTAAAAAGAGATTCATGAAAAATAATAATAGGTACTTAAGTAGTTATATTTTACTAGCGACCCGCCCCGGCTTCGCACGGGTGTAATGATGAACCTCTAAATTTATCAGTGTTTCCCTACAATATTATGGATGTATTACATATAAACCTTCCTCTTCAATCCGCGCTTCAATCCAAACGCTTCAAAATCCGTTGCGAAGTTTTGAAGATTTAAGCATACATAGGGACGGACAGACGACAGTGACTTTGTTTTATACTATGTAGTGATAGTAATTCAGTGCGGTGACGGAGTTAGAATACACAGTGTCCATCTTTAACTGCTTGCCCTGTTGACTTCTTTTAGTCGCCTTTTAGGAAACTCTCAAGGTGGTATGGTTGGTGAAATTGTGTATTCAAAATCCGTCACATTACTTAACTATTCCAAATTCAGAATCACAACAGACTCCCACAGGTACAGAAATGTTACAGTAAATTTCAAGGCGTTTGTTCTTTGTTTAAAAAGTTAAAAAGCATTTTACGCTCAATTAGCGTTTGGTCATAACATAAAATGGTTAACCCTTTAATACTTACGGATTTACAGTTTTAATTCTTTAGACGACTCCGCCGAAAGCTTGAGTGTTCGTACTAAAGTATCGAATAGAATAGAATAGAAATATGCTTTAATGTTTATACCAATTATGGCGTTCACAATCGTCAACGGATACATCAGTTTTATAACACATAAATAAAATAAATAAATATCCTTGGACATTTCACACAACGCCATCTCGTCCCAAGCTAAGCAACTTAATGCTTGTGTTATGGTAACGAGATGGATGATAAACTACTTAAATTCATATTTTTTTTTGTAAATACATACATATTATTTCTAAATACATACTTAATATGTATTTACAACACATATACATACATACATTTATAACACATATATATTTAACAATGTCCGTGTGTGTCGTAAGAGCTGACGAAAAAAAATTGCAAGGCCGAATGTCTAGCCGCAAGAGAAGGAAAACTTGAACTGAAATCCGTCTAGCCAGCGTGGCACTGATGGGAGGAGGCTCAGCAGGGAGCATTATTTATGGGCTGAGCAGTAGTAGTATTATATTTAACGTGAATATTTCATAAAAAAGTTTCACATCAACCTATCTAGCAGCGGTAAACTCTATTTATGCTTTCTTTTCTATGCTACTGAGATTATTATTAGTAACGTTTAGATTAAGCTATTTATAGGTAAACTAGCGATCCGCCCCCGCTTCGCACGGGTGCAATGATGCAATATTATGGATGTATTATACATATAAAACCTCCTCTTGAATCACTCTATCTATTAAAAAAACCGCTTCAAAATCCGTTGCGTAGATTTGAATATTTAAGCATAGGTACATAGGGACGGACAGACGACAGCGACTTTGTTTTATAATACATATGTAGTGATAGTCTGTCCCCAGGTTTAAAACATAAACTAGTTGCCCGGAAGAAATGGCTGACAGCAATAAGCTAGCCAGCAATATACATAAAAATAAGTGTCTAGACATTAGGTCTAATTAATGAGTTTATGATATTTAATGATGTCTTAGGTTATGATGTCTTAGGTTTTCACGATCTTTACACATTGCAGGAAATGATGGCTTCACGGTTATGATCGTTTTATTTTATTTTATTCCCAACGTTTCAGACACTGTAAAGTGTGCAAAGTTGCGGTGTCCGTGGTCCCGCGACCCGTTGCGTTGGGAATAAAATAAAATAAAACGATCATAACCGTGAAGCCATCATTTCCTGCAATGTCTTAGGTTTTCACTATCTTTACACATTGCAGGAAATGATCGTTGGGAATAAAATAAAATAAAACGATCATAACCGTGAAGAGATCATTTTATGATATTTGTTTATCTTTGTCAATCTAGATGGTCTCACGCTCTTGTCAAATCAAATCTTTCTCAAACTTTTTACAGTCCATGCGTCTGCGTTTTAGTATCTGTAGTCTATATATAAAGTATGTATTTATCATACATAGACCTTAAAACTAAAATTCATAATATAATATTACATATAATATATACTTTACGTTTGTAAATAAACTCGAGCTCTCTGTATTGGGAATAGCTCTCCTTGGCACCCATTAGCAACGCAAGGGTTGGTAGTAAACGGACCCTAAAATAAGATTCTTTTGCTCTTCTTGAAGACAATAAAAGAAATTAGATTTCTGCTCAACCATTCGATTACACCAAGAGTTTAGTTTATCTACAAAGCTTTAATCAGTATTAAAAGCACCCTGTTTGTTGTCTGAAATTGTTGTGTGAAAATTGTCATGGTGTCTTATGTCCAAAATTGTCACTTACTCGTTCCATGCTGAGGGTGTCCTAGGAAAAGTGTCAAGGAAAATCGTAGGCAGAAAACGTAGTCTCAATAAAAACTATTTATGAAATGTTATGCCAGTCAGACTGGCACTGACGGTCTACTTCCCTCCATAGAATTGGAGGGGGGCCGGTGGTGGTTCATTTGACTAAGACGATGATGATTTTGTAACACATACATAATTCTAAGAATAATGAGATTATATTATTTTCACATGAATATTGAATGCATTATACAAACATAATGCTGTTTTTATTAATATAAATAGTAATAAAGTTCATGATTTACCAGTTCTCTTGTGCATAGTATCTGAAACAACATATTCAAATTATTAATAATTCAATTTATTAAAACAAATTTAAAAAAGACAGGCTCTAGAGTTAATTACAATTTCTAAACGACCATACTGTACGTCGGCCTACTTGATACGCCATCTAGAATCCAAGACAGAAACTATTTTAAGTGGTTTTAGTTTGCATTATTTTAAATGACCAACAGATGGCGGTAGTAGTTATTTCCCAACGGATTTGAAGCGTAATATTGCTCGTTTTATAGTATAGCTTTTATATGGAAAGTTTATAAACATTCAGTATAAAGGAAATATACCACAGAAATAACTAGTTAGGATTAATTATTAAGATAATAAATCCGTGGGTGACGGATTTAGAATACATAGTGTCACCGCCATATTCCACCCTGAGGGTGTCGTAGGAGCCGACAAAAGGAAATGAGAAGATCGAAAACCTAGCCACAAAAAAGGAAAACGTGATACCAAGCTCTGTGCCAACCCATCTGACCAGCGTGGCACTGTAGGCTAATGACCCGGCTAGTAGATCTTGAGCCGTTACAAACATACACACATAAAAAGAATTCCTCTTTAGAATATTCGTATCACTACATATTATAAAACAAAGTCGCTGTCGTCTGTCCGTCCCTATGTATGCTTAAATCTTCAAAACTAAGCAACGGATTTTGAATCGGTTTGTTTTAATAGACAGAGTGATTCAAGGGGAGGGTTTATATGTATGTAGCGACCGCATGCTACATACTTTACACAATTTAGCAGAAAAATCTAACCTAATTGCATCAAGAAATATCGCCTACAAATGCGATAATTAAGAAACCTACACCGCGATAGCGAAATTTCAAGAGCAATTCGCAAGTTAAGATATCCCCGACTACAACTATCGGGGGGAATAGGCGCTGCAACCCTTAGCCAGACATCACACCTCGTCTGGCTGGATGATCATCCCTTTGCGCCTAAATGTATAACTCACCCCCGCTTTGCACGGGCGAATCCGGGGCGGGCCACTAGTAGATAATATAATAAATCTACTCTTAGCTTAGACATGCCTTAATGCTGATCGGCAACCACCCATGTGTGACTTACATAATGACACCAGCCCAGCCCCAAAATATGCCGTCATTAAAACATCTTTCCTAACATCTTTTCATATTCATATTACAAAGTAATAAAATAGAAAACCGTGACAAGCTCTCTGAGTTTCTTGCCAGTTCTTCTCAGCAGTGGTCGCGTTCCGAACTGGTGGTAAACTATACTACTTTGCTTTGTATACATTTTATTGATATTTTGACAATTTGTAAGTGCCCATGGTGTCCTATGCAAAATAAATGATTTGACTTTGACTTTACTCAGCCCTTAAATGACATATTGCTGAGTCGGGACTCAACCCATCACAGGGAGTGTAATGACCCTAACGTGCCACGCTGGCTAGACGATTTGGCTTTCGCATCAAGTTTTCCTTCTCTTGCGGCTAGGTTTTCAGACTTGTCATATTCTTTGACGCTCTCGGGATGGAATGGGGTGGTGAGACTGTATTCTAAATCCGTCAGCACACGGAAAATTTTAATTGTTCCACAAATTTTATATAATTTGTTAAATTGTAATGTGAATTTTAATTGTAATGTTAAATTGCAATTTCTTATATAAAAATGTATTATATAAATAGTTACAATGCTTGTTTTTAAACATATTAGTTATATCAGATTTCATCACAATGACATCCATGTGAAATCAATCTCCCCAAGTTTGGCGAAAATTAATTTCGCCGCATCATTTCCTAATAAAACAGAGAAAAAAGTAGTATAGTTTTTCTCAACAACTCTATACGTTTCATTTTTGGTCTGCGTAAGTATGATCATATTTCCTCTTTTCGTGCTCAGCTTAAATGGCTTCCTATCCGACAGAGACGATCTCTCAGATATCTCTGTATGCTTTATTCTGTCATGAACGATCCTTGTACTCCGGAATATCTCAAAAGTTATTTTCTAGTCTTGGGTGGCTCTCATTGCCTAAATCTTCGTTCTGCTGACAATTTACTCCTTGAGATTCCTTTGCATCGTACCAATTTCATTTCTAATTCTTTCGCTGTTACGGCGATCAAGCTCTGGAACGCGCTCCCTCTTGACATTAGAAAAGCTCAGACCAAACTTACATTTAAGCGCAAAGTTAAGCAACACTATTTTCTAACACTGCCTCAGACTTGATTAATCTTCGTCACGTTGAAATTGTATTTTTCATATATATTACGTATATTGTAAAAATTTATAGTATTATAGTATGTATTCATTAAATTTGTATGTATTTATATATATTTATGTGTGTGTATATACATATATATATGTCTGGTATTCCTTTTGTACCCCATATGCTCTTTCCTTTTAACCCGAAGGTTGACTGGCAGAGAATGCCGCATGGCATTAAGTCCGCCTTGTGTACCGAGTTTGTAGTACATAAAGAGTAAATAAATAAATAAATAAATAAAAAAGAAAAAACCCTCCCTCACGCGCATCAAACAAACATTAAGAAATAATGTGCCGAACAC
Organism: Clostera curtula; assembly: GCA_905475355.2. NCBI lineage: Eukaryota > Metazoa > Arthropoda > Insecta > Lepidoptera > Notodontidae > Clostera > Clostera curtula. Next base: position 10,582,244 of record FR997816.1, on the reverse strand, counting down.
CTTAATCTTATTACATTATAATAACCTGGAATAACTTACAGATGTTTTCCAATCAGATTTCGTGGACCCCAATTTTTCATCGGAGAAAATTACATTATCGAAAATTTGCATTGCCTGCAGCGCCATCTATGAGCGAGTGGCATTATTAGGAGCCATATTTGACTTCGCTTGACACGGTACTAATTCTACTCAGATAGCCTTTATGCGTAATATATTTAAGTTCAGAATTGTATGCCTATTTTTAGCACGGGTGTATAAATAAGTTGGTTAAGTGCAAAGTAAGATTAGGGCTCGATCGCATTTGGGCCCTTTGCAAAAACAGTATGAATAATAATGTGATTAGCATAATATCGGTAGCTCCGCTAACAAGGTTGTTTACTTTTATAAGTTTTGCTTGTAGTTTCATTAAATTAATATTTTATAATTCAGTTCTACGCAGTTCTTTGCCTTGATTTCGGTCATTAATATCATTATTTAAAACTCCAGTCCCTTTCTTAGTTAGTTACTGTAATATTACAGGAGGTCCTTCATCATCATCATTATCATTATAAGGCCACTAAAGTCCATTGCTGAGCATAGGCCTTCGCTAATGAGGACCCTAGCCCCTAGGCTTCAGCGTTTTTTTTATCGCTGACTTCGATGCCTTTGACCCTAGGCTTGCGTGATGGAAAATAAATCCAGGGTCTAAGATGGAGCAGGCAATTCAAGGAAATGCCGTGTCTGGCACCGGCTCTCACATACACACGTCTAAACCATCTAGATCTTCAGAGCAAAACTTATATACGTAAATAGGCATGATTTGTGAGAATTGAATTAAAAATGCTGTAAATAAATAGGTAAAATAAACCGTTATGAAAGAAAGGTTTATTGCAATCCTTGAAAAGCCCGTAGATAACATTTTTTGTAATAAAATTTTACAAATAGACTAATATTTTAGACCTCGTAAAAAATCCAGTGATACCTTTGCAAACATTTTACAAAGTATAGGGTAAGCGCATCTTTGGCCGTGGGGCGGCCAGCGTAAATAAATAATTATAATTCTTAATAAAACTACCCCTGATGCCCACTGCCCACTGGTAGCTGTAACTTGCACGTGGTGGCTGTAGTAAAAATAGTAGGACCCAAAGTTTTTGATCAGTACATTTTAAACTATTTCAAAAATAGTTATATTATTTTGTGCATCAAACATATTTCACAAAAAGGACAGGTTGAATTATTTGCTGTAAAGGTTGATCTTATCGCCACGTACGATTTCCTAAAGACCGTAAATTGTTAACCTATAAAAATATTTATATACCTCAGCCCTTGGGCAAATAAAAGGGATCCGTGTGGTGACTGATTCAGTATACAAAATGTCACCACACCTATTCAACCTGAGGGTGTCGTAAGATGTGACTACAGAAACGCATGATACGAAATCCTGTGCCAGTCTGGCCAGTGTGGCAGAGTAGGCTAATTATCCTCCCTGTAATGGGAGGAGGTCCGACTCAGCAGTGGGCTGAGTAGTATAGAAGGACTAGCTATAGGTCTACCATGTTGCCCTGTCTATATGCCTGTCTGTGCAATAATACGTCCAACTCGCCAAGAGCAAATTCTCACACTACTCGTAAACGAAAATGCGCAGAAAAAATGACGTAGGTATGATATGTTATGAGTATTGTTTTTCTGGGCAAAGATTGACTTTGAATCGGCTTTTAAAACAGGTAAACCAATTTTGATAAAGTTTACGTAGCTAAGACCACTCTCTAGTATGATAAAGTAGAAAAAAAATACAATCATTTGAAAATGTTAAACGACTGTGACGGGATTTTTTAAAATATTCATACATTAAATTACCTTTTTTATGTAATATATATTTAAATATACGACAAGGTTGGCGCAGTGGTTGAGCGATCGACTGCTGCGCAGCATGTCGCGGGTTCGATACCCGCACGGAAGAAATGTTTGTACGACCTACACGTATTTGTTCCGGGTCTGGGTGTTTTCTGTCTATAATATGTATGTATTTACAAACAAAAAAAATGTATATAAGTAGTTTATCATCCATCTTGTTACCATAACACAAGCATTAAGTTGCTTAGCTTGGGACGAGATGGCGTTGTGTGAAATGTCCAAGGATATTTATTTATTTATTTATATATATACCACTATAAGTCGAAGTTTAAAAAGTTTACCTTCCCTTTTTCAATATATAAATATACTTCAAGTATCAAAGTTCTTTGGTCACACTACACTGATAGAGCCGTCAATGCGATCTGTCGGTAATGACCGGACACTTTACATAATTTACCGATTGAGTGACCCCGAATACAAACTAGACCTTCTATGCCCATCCCTTTCTAATATATTGCTTTTATTGAACACTATTTGGAACTAGTACGAGTCTATGGTAGGTTTGAAACTTTCTTTTAGAAAGACTGTTTTATGCTGCGCTATTGAAAGCCCATGTCATTAGGGTTTCTTCTCAGCCCATAAATTAACCACTGCTGAGTCGGGCCTCTTCCAATTACATGGAGGGTAATAAGTCTACTATGGACAGGCGGGTTGGCACAGAGTTTCATATCAAGTTTTCCTTCTCTTGCGGCTAGGTTTTCGGCCTTGTCATTTCCTTTTGTCGGCTCTTACGACGCTCTTAGAGTGGAATGGGATGGTGACAATATCTATTCTAAATCTGTCACTACACTTAACGTGTACTCACTAAATGATTGATTGCCAAACTTAAGTGGCAGTGGGCAAGGCACATAGCTCGCAGGACCGACGCCCGATGGGGCAGAAAAGTCCTCGAGTGGCGACCGCGTTCCGGAAGGCGCAGTGCTGGTAGGCCTCCCACACGGTGGACCGACGACCTGGTTAAGGTCGCCGGAAAGCAGTGGATGCGGGCGGCCCAGGACCGGCCTTTGTGGAAATCCTTGGGGGAGGCCTATGTCCAACAGTTGGCTGAAATGATGATGATGATGTACTCACTAAAGGTAAAGACACATTGAAATCATGGTGGGCCCCCGCTCGTATTTCTCCGATTCGATAAAAATATCTGTTTAATCGATATAAAAATCGATTTAATGCTAAACATCTGCTAAATAGGTAAAAAGTGGCAATTTCCGAGGGCCACACTCAGCGGGATCCGTCAATCAGCTACCAACGATGTATTGAAATCAACAAGATTGAAATCACCGTTTTTATGCGCACGCGCAACAAAGGTTCGACTCTAGTGGCAGGCGTAGCGGGTTATAAGTAAAAGAAATGAAAGAAATAAGTATTATTTTTAAATTTCATCTGTCAACAAAGATTAGACGGATGTATGTTTGTTACTAAATCACACGAGACTTGCTGTAGGAAAGTGGATAAAATTTGTCTTAGAATAGAATAGAATAGAAAAATGCTATAATGCATAAACGACAATTAAAAAAAAAGACTTGTGTCCAGTGAGCCGACCAACCCCTAACAGCTGCATTTGGTTAAAACTCCGCAAACTCTTCTCGTATCACTACGACCGCAGTCTTTAGGTACTACACGGGAACTACCAAACAGCCAACGACTGCTATAACAAAAACAGTGCCCGCTTTAATTGCAGTCACCGCTGATATTTTGCTGATGCTCATTTTTTCTTTCTGTTAGAACTGCCAAAATTGGTTCCAGAGCAGGGTCGCAGCTTGGCGCAGTAATTCCACTTCTGCTAACAGCATTATTCTGGATCCCACACGCTGGATAAACGGCACACGGAGTCGTGGTGTGTTTTGGCTCCGGGGACTCCTATGTTCTCAGAGTTGCCTTGGGAGCCTTAAACTGCCGCGACACACGGCATCGTGATTACAGTAGAGGGGCGGCCAGGCGTAGACGCCAGGGCTACCGCCATTAGCAGCGGAGGCAGGCGAGCCTCGGCTGCTACCGCAAGCGCGTGGCTCGGACGCCTTTCATCCGGTGTCTGACGGGGACACGTGCAATGTCCCGTACGTGCCTCTCGATGGGTTGGGGAGCGTCCAGAGCTCCCCATCAAAGCCTGGAGCCCGTTTGTACAAGCAGGCCATGGCCCTATCAGGGTCGCGGCGTGCCAATTGGCGAGTGAAACACGTGGCCCTCTTTCGGGCAGTTGAGGGACACCGTTGGTTTTAGTAGGTAGGTTGGGGCGCAATTGCCATCTTTCCGCGCCTTTAGTATCTCACATAACCCGGCTGGCGTTTAGCGGTCGTATCCATGAGGATTTCAACTTAAAAAAAAGTCGTATAACCACTTTTTCCTTCCTAGAATACACGATGTCATCACACCAACAAACTTTGACTTAAAGCCTGTTCCAACTCGTCTTGCCAGCGTGGCACAATAGGCTGGCCTCACTCAGTAGTGAGCATTAAATGGGTTGAAAAGATGATGAAGAAGTAAAATCAGACTCACTCCAAGAGCTGTTAAATACACTACTCAGCCTATAAATGACCCACTGCTAAGTCGGGCCTCCTCCTATCACAGGGAGGGTCATTAGCTTACTGTGACACGCTGGCCAGACGAGTTGGCACAGGGTGTCATATTAAGTTTTCCTTCTCTTGCGGCTAGGTTTTCGGCCTTGTTATTTCCTTTCGTCAGCTCTTACGACAGCGTCAGGATGGAATGGGGTGGTGACACTATGTATTCTTAATCCGTCACCACACGGATAAATGATAAATACGTCGTGCGACGCGTGACGGGTCGTTCTCTTCCCTGCAATATGGTTGAGGAGAGCGATGGCTGCCGCATGCGTCATGCTTGTGAACAGGTGCCGTTGCTGGGGGTCGGTTGGCTCGGGCGTTAGAAGGTTAGTATTGTTGATTAGATCTGGCTGATGTTTGGCCCTTTGCGACTATTGCGCGCCTTTGCTCTCACAAACTGTCTTATCACGGCCTTGTACCTAAAAATGGCGATCTAAAAAGAGCAACTACAGAGTTTCTTGCCGGCTCTTCTCTGTAGAACTGCATTCCGAACCGGTGGTAATTGGTAAATTTTAAATTTTAGATTAAATATTATTTTGTTGTTTGACTTGTCAAAAGAGCTCTAATGAGCCAACTTGATTAAATGAGTTTTGAATTTGAATACAATTCAAGGGTAATTTCTACGCCAAGAAGCACAGCCATCAATGTAATCCACAGACTGCTCAGCGGTCAACAATCGGCCTTATTTTCATTCCTGTTATTACCATTAAATAGCCCGAGATATCCGCTCCCCCAAACGACTATCGGAACAGCCGGGGGCAGTTTATGAGACATAACCTTCGACTACGGATATCTGATGCATTTTTAGGCAGTTTCGGGTTAAGACAATTGGTGCGTTAGTGTAAAGGCGAAAATTCTTTTTATAAAGTTATTTCGTGAATTTGTAAAACAGTGACAACGATATTAATCAAGATAAAGGATAGTGGATATTACTATTTTTACTTTACAAAAGATTTTATAAGACGAAATTTTTTATAGTTCCATCATCCCGAAAACTTTTAATATGTACGGTCTATATTATTGCGATAGCAATTGTTTAGGAATTTGTTTATCATGTGATCTTATATCCACACGAGTTAGAAGTATTATTCTTTAATTTAAAGTGTAGTTTTTTTTCGGTGAATTACAGTCATAAGAAAATACTAATTTAGTTAGATGATAACCAATTATCAGCCAAATCGTAGAATTGCAGGCTTGGAAACCGAGTTGGTACTGCTGAATCCATCTGAAGGATCTGTGTAGATACCGGTCTAAACAATTTAGACTGGGCATCGTTTCAGCCCATAAATAACCCACTACTCAGTCGGGCCTCCTCTTAATTAATTGAGGTAATTAGCCTACTGTGCCACGCTGGCAAGACGGGTTGGCACATGCCTTGTATCAAGGTTGCCTTTTCTTTCGGCTAGCTTTCTTTTAGTCGCCTCTAACGACACCCTCAATACGGTATGGGTTGGTGACATTGTGAATACTAAATAAAAAAAAATATAAAAAAAAACCACACAGACAATCTCCAGACGCCAATAATTCTGTTTAAATTACCAGTAACTATTTAACCAAATTAGGTTAGAGCAGTGCCGACCGGCAATACGGTAAGGGGTGGAAGACTTAGCATTAGATAGCGACAGTCTAAAGAAGAAACGGAATCGTAACAGATTCTACACTTGCGCCATACGCCAAAAAGCAATTGACTACGAATTTACTGTTTTAAGGATCACGAGAATGCGGTTTCCTATGTAAGAGGGTCAGGCAGGTCATTGTTTGGGGTTCTATTCAATTCATGAGCTGACCGGGACCAAATTGAGAGAAATACATATGAATTCGATCGTTCAGTTCATCCTGATAGCGTAAAGGTCCATTGAGTGAAGTGGAATGACCGAATTATGGAAGTTGCCAGTAGCTATGCCCATCAAGGGATTTGGTTGCCCGACCTGTACTGTTCAATATTAATTCTTCAGCTGTCTTTGAACAAACTCTCTGCGTTACTTTGTTTTATTAAGCAATATTGAAGCCATGTTTTTAAAAGATAATTCGTAAATACAGTTTACTCTCGTTAATTGAAACCTGCTATAATTCGAGCCTCTCTATAATTCAAAGTTATCACGAGTGCCCTACAATATCTCTTTATATTTCGAACTAAAACAATACATTTTTATGCACTTGGTAATTCTAACGAAAAAATCATTGCTATATAACAAATCGGCAAGCGTAGTGTCGGGACGGCCCTCTGCTAGATGGAGCGACGATCTGCGAAAGGTTGCGGGCAGCAGCTGGATGCGTCAAGCTGAAGACGGGGCGCTATGGCGCTCTTTAGGGGAGGCCTATGTCCAGCAGTGGACTAATGTGGGCTGATGATGATGATGATATAACAAAACGACGCGTTTATTCGAACTCAACGCCGTCCAACGACAGAAAGAGGTGAAAAATATTGTAAGTACATTTTGCGATAAGTTACTACAACTTGTATCACGGATTGGTTTGTTTAGTTATCATTCAGTTACTGTTACTCTTTCGTTGGTATACAGATTAAAATTTTGTGTTAGTAATGAGCCCTAGAAAGTATAAATGTTTGACGATTGATATATGTATTTTAAGCCATTTGATGTTTCAAACTCTCGATAATTCGTAATATTTTAAGTGTCCCTCGAGTTTCGAATTAACGAGAGTCGACTACGATATACATACTTGTATATCCCTACGAGTATAATAATTCATGAAGCAAAAGCGTTGTACCCCTTTTCATCTAATGTATGTTTGTCATATTAAAATAACCGCTTTTTAATAAGTGTATTTGGATGGACACGGTACATAAACCAAAACATTTTTTTATAATTCATATCAGTCTCTCGGTCTGTCGGTTTCGGCTAATCTCTTAAATGGCTGGAACAATTTTGACAGAACTTTCACTGAAAGAAACTGGCAGAAAGCTGAGGTTATTTAGGCTATTTATTGAAAACCCCCGCTTTTCAGAATATATGAATTATCAGAATATAGATACTTACTGAATTTTCTAGATTGTTAAATACCACGCGATCGGACAGCGGTAGTGTTAGTAAAGTCCAACGTTTTTAAACAAAAAAATGGGGCCATTTATGCCCTTCATTCAGCCCATAAATGACCCACTGCGGATTAGGATCTCACCCAGTTACGCTGGCCAGACAGGTTGGCAAAGGTTTCGTATAAAGTTTTCCTTCTCTTGCGGCTAGGTTATTAAAAGTAATTTTCTTTTGTCGGTTCTTACGACACCCTCAGGGTGGAATGGAATGGTAACACTATGTATTCTAAATCCGTCACCACAAGGAATATTCGTAATTATTTACTATAAGAGTATATCTATAGGTTTCCGACACAAATAAATAAAATTGCAGTGTCTGTTTGTCATATCAAACAACTTTCATCGGCATATCACTACATAGTATAAAACAAAGTCGCTGTCGTCTGTCCGTCCCTATGTATGCATAAATCTTTAAAACTACGCAACGGATTTTGAAGCGTTTTTTTAATAGATAGAGTAATTCAAGAGGAAGGTTTATAGGTATAATATAATTGCACCCGTGTGAAGCCGGGGCGGGTCGCTAGTTGTTGATATAACAAGGAGTAACTTAGGCAACTTTTATTGACACACCCCTGCTTTTCAAGGAGTATTCGTGTTACGGGTTTTCCGATGAGTCCGGAGTTTATGATAACCCACTGTTAAGTCAGGCGTCTTCTGTTTTGGAAGGTAATTAGCCTACTGTGCCACTTTTGCTAGACGAGTTACCACAGAGTTTCGAATCATGCTTTCCTTTTCTTGCGGCTAGGTGATCTGCACTTGCGATCTCTTACTACACCCTCAGGGTGGTATGGGTGGGTGATATTATGTAGGGTAAAACCGAGATAGATGCCCCAGTGGGATAGATGCCCCATATTCTAAAAACCTAACTTGGCGAACTCGTGACTCATAGTTAATTGTATAAGTAGGAGCCACGGTCACCCCATACCTTAGTTACCCATGGACAGTCGTGTAGGAGGATGCGTTTTGGTCGTGTATGTAATAATCTCCGCGGCGACATTCACGAACACGTCAAAGTTTGAAACGTTAGTATTCTGTGTTGTATAACTTTATAATTATTAATAAATTCCGTTATATTTTTTCTTATGTCGATATACTGGTTCATTAAGTCTGCATCTAGGTGTAAATAATTGCTATTTACTTTAATAAAATATTAAAAAATACTTAGGCATCTATCCCTATCACAAAGGATAGTTGCCCTGATTTTTCAACGTATAGGTGCCCTTAGGGGCATCTATCCCTCCATAAACTGCTATATAAGATTATAGTATAACTATGCCACACAACGGAAGGATAACCCTACATTTACAAATAAAATAGGATTTGCATTGAATGTTTTGAAAGAAAAATACGAAATCGTTATCCAACTGGATCTGAATCTGGACTGAATCTGTACACTTTTCAGAAATTATTACACTATTTAAGTAAAATTATTTTTAGAAACAATTAAGAATTTCTATTTTTGTTAAATAAATAAAATGCTTATAAAATTTAATTCAACAAAGAACATGATAATGCTTGTTGAAACTTAATAATTTATATTTTAATTAAACAAACGCTGTAAAAAAATAATTATGGGTACACTACTAATAAAAAAAAATACTTTTCATTATTATGACCTATGTTTCGTTATATGATTAGAAATACCTAACGTTTAGGCTAGGCTTTTAGTTTACACGGTTAAAAAAACATCTATCCTGCATTGCAGGCATCTATCCTTCTCAGTATTTTCATGGTGGGGCAACTATCCATACAGGTAGGCATCTATCCTCAAAAAAGACATTCTACGAAAAGCCAATTTGTGCAAAATCTGTATTTGATAGGTTAAATATTAATAATAATAATTAAGCATAAAGGATTGGGCTAGCTACATTCGTAGAAATTATTCGTATAAAACACATAGATTAAAAAATGGGTGGCTTTTTCTAAAAGTGGGGCATCTATCCCGGTTTTACCCTACTCTAAAGCCGTCACAATACGGACTGATGACGTCAAGTAAATTAAAAAATAAATAAAAAGTAAGTCACGTGACTGTTAAATAAAAAAACTATTTTAAGTTGAACACATGGGAACTTCAATCCAATAATGCCGGCAACTTACTACGATAAATCGAGATAACATGACACGGGGTCATAAAACTGACCCCAGCACCCCTAAGTGGGGTCAAGACGGCGACCGCACTAAAGGATGTATTCGTATTCAATAATTTATACAATTGATAAATAATAAATATAGGAAACGCCGCGGGTCACGCTTAGTTTTTATTTTTATTATCTTTCCGTATTTTGATGGCGCATATATTTTGTGTATTTATTTGGAAACGAATTTGTGGTGATGGACTTAGAATACACAGTGTCACCACTTCATTCCATCCTGAGGGTATCGTAAGAGCCGATAAAAAGAATTGAAAAAAGGCCGAAAATCTATGCGGAAGAGAATGAAAACATGAAACGAAACCCTGCGCCACAAAGCTTAATTTTGTTTCACACTAAACAGTATGACACATTTTAACAATTTGACACTAAATAGCTTAAGTCCCAGGCAGCTTGGTCATTTACATAATACTGGTAATAAGCTTTTTTGTAAAGCTTTGTCTTGACAGTCTTTTAAAAGGCATTGCGAGGAAATTCTCTAAGTTGCACGGGCAGTTTGTTTTAAAAGCGTATACATTGACCCATGAAAGAGTTACTTTTTCTGGGGAGATGAGAACCATAAAAGAGTTACTTTTCTGGGGAGATGAGTACCATGAAAGAATTACTTTTTCTGGGGAGATGAGTACAATGGACGGCAAGATTATTCTCGTTCCGGATATTTATATTAAAGATTCTAAAACTTCCATATTAATGATATCCGATGCAACAATCCCGTACGATTCAACCCAACATCTCGATTCCACAATCGACGATTAAATCGAACTTCTTACTCGATAAACCGTCCGAATGGCTAACGCGAATTTTTTCGCACGGAATCGCGCGAACAATCGCACCCCTATATATTATCGATGATGCTACCTTTTTGCATCAATACATCGGCCTAGTCCTGCTTCGGCACTCATTAGAAAACAAAATTCTGTTCATTTTGAATTTATTCAATGGTTCGGGATACGTTAAACAAGGTACGTTAAAACAGTTATTTGATAAAAAGTCTCTTATTTCCCAACATCTAGATTAAGACGATTTTTCACGCAAAATTGCTCTTGTAATATGCTCTTGGGGAATTTCCATAAAATTGGGATATTTGAGCATATGCTTAAAAAACATATTTTAATAAAGTTGATACATTTTGGAATTATCACTCAAGGATTTTTATTTATTGATTCTGATGCGGTACGAAGTTTGCCGGATCAGCTAGTCTAACATATAAATAAAATCTAAGGAAACTTTAATTTAACGTAGAAAATAAATGCAAATAAATTTAGACCGAATTCAACTACCCGAAATGGGAATAGGCAAATACGTCTTCTGTACGAATGCGCATTCTGCTAAACAACACATCTTACAGACTTCAAATAACACTTCTGCTTGTCTTGGAAAACTCAACCTTGTTTCTCAGAAAATATAACTCAAATTTGTTGGCTAGAAGTCTAAACAAGGCTTTAATTCATAGTCTTTAAGTTATAAGTCAGAGGGTAGATTATGCAATGGCTGTGCCTTGACTTCAAAAGACGAGTTATCTCATACTACGGAATCAGTTCTTCATAATAGGCGGGTAGCATTGTCACGAGAGGTTATTGGCGTTTATCGGAAATGCCTTTCGAAAAAATACGCTTTTCCTTTTATTTTGTACGCCTTTGTCATGCATTGTATGTCCTCATATTACTGTCATGAATAGTCCCCTAGGGGAGACATTCTGAACCTACACCCACATCTCAGCTTTTGTAGAATTCAAATCCGTTTTAAACCATCATCGGTGTGCTTTGATCTCTACCTGTCACTCAATCTTGCCGAAACCAACTATTCTTTTCTACGGTTTGGTCTAGTTAACGAAGCAAACATTAAGATACTATGTACATTATTAGCCGAGTGTTGAGTTCGGTTCACTAACCCATACTATCCTGAGGTTGTCGTAAAACGCAAGAGTTGGAAAAATTTGTCACAAACTCTGTGCCAATCCAGCGTCAGCCAGCGTCGCACAGTAGGCTAATTTCCCTCCATGAATTTGGAGGAGGCCCGACTCAGTAGTAGGTATAGGTTGTTTTTTTTAAACTATCCCCCTGCACTGGGTATAACCTATATCGCCGGGTCAGTTTACGAACATGTAATTCACGAGCACAATGTACAATTGCACTTGCTCGGCTCTGGCTTAGACAAAGACAATTGCCCAACCCCGGGACCCGTTGATCCAAAGGCGGCACATCTAGCCCCTAGACCAACGAGACCAATTGATGATGTATTAGCAATACCGACCCTAATATTACTACTACTCAGCCCATAAAAGAATCAGGATCAGGACTCACGATGAAATGGATCTGGGACACTATGCCCTAATTCTAGATAAAACAAACCCTACCAAAAACATATTAGTATTTATAAAAACCTTGACACCTGCATACTCGATCTTAACACCAAAGCTCTACGACAAATCTCAAAGTAATTCCAAGCCTAAACTAGTTACTACCTTAATTAGCCAACTCATAAACAAAAGTACAGTCTGCACAAGAAATAACTAATCCAACCTCAAACTTCACTAAAAACGAGCGAAAAATCCCTAGCGAGTGACTTCGTTCACCTCAACACCGGTTCTAACCAGTTTATACCGGTTTATGACCGTCTTAATGACAGTGCTCGGGTGTTTTAATGACGTTTAATGAGTGCCAACGACTTTGGGCGACTTTGTTTAAGAACTTCCCACTTCCTTGCGAAATCTTTGCGGAGTTTCGTGTGAATTTGCAAGCTTTTAAGTGGAATGAGGATTTATTATGGGCATTTTACTGGTTTTGTGAGTCGGACATTTGTCTTTTTTTGATATGAATTTAATTTTAATGAAGACGCCTCGTGAAGCGAGGACCTTGTGAAGGTCGCTCAAAGTCGGTGGATGCGGCCTGCACGAGATAGTGCGTAGTGGAGATCTTTGGGGGAGACCTATGTAGTAGACCTCTGCGGCTGATAGATAGATAGTAGAAGCCTCTGAACAATGCGTTCCATTATCTTTACATAGTATAAAACAAAGTCGCTGTTTCTGTCCGTCCCTATGTATGCTTAAATCTTTAAAACTACGCAACGGATTTTGATACGGTTTTTTTTAATAGATAGAGTGATTCAAGAGGAAGGTTTATATGTATAACACACACCCGCTTTGCACGGGCGAAGCCGGGGCGGGCCACTAGTTAAAATATAATTCACGTATGCTAATAACACCCGTGCCCACACGTATCTCTAGTGTTCAATATTCCCAGGTGAAATACGGGTCCGCTTCTAACTACATACATATAACCACTCCTCTTTTCCGTAGGGGTAGACAGAAACCACTTCTTTCCACTTACTACGTACGTTATCCTTACATATTGGTTTCGCTCCCTAGATTATAGGACCCAATGATCCCTTGGCCGAATTGGAGCCACCACCAAAATAATTAGAGTTTAATTATATTAAATAAAAATGTATTTTTGACCAGACTTCCTCCAAATTCATAGAGGGAAATTTGCCTACTGTGCCACACAGGCATGACGAGTTGGTTTGTTAGTATTATTTTTTCCTTCTCTTGCAGATAGACGATCTGCCTCTTGCGATGACGAATTTAGAATACACAATGTCACTACTCCATACCAACCTGAGGCTGTCGTAAGAACCGACAAAAGGAAATACCAACCCGTCCCACCAGCGTGGCACAGCTAATTACCCTCCACGAATTTGGAGGGGTCTCGACTGAATAGTGCATCATATATGGGCTCAGGACTAGCAGTAGTATCAATCCGTACATTGCTGACATAGTCCAAACCATATAATCATCGTTACCACCAAATTAAACGGTGTCCCACTTGAGTAAGGGACAGTCGTAAAGGGAAATTGGATTTTTCCGAGCCCTTCGTGGGCGGATTTAATTATTGTTTTATTGCATGTCGAAAATTGAGGCCTGGTGATAAAACTAGTGCTTTTAGATGTACTTTAAACATCAGTAAATAGTATTATATATATATTTTGTTAAATCTGTAAGTATATATACTATACTAGCGACCCGCCCCGGCTTCGCACGGGTGCAATGATGAACACCTAAATGTGTCAGTGTTTCTCTACAATATTATGCAGGTATTATACACAAAAACCTTCCTCTTGAATCACTCTATCTATTAAAAAACCGCTTCAAAATCCGTTGCGTAGTTTTAAAGATTAAAGCAGCTGTCGTCTGTCCATCCCTATGTAGGACGGACAGACGACAGCGACTTTGTTTTATACTATGTAGTGATAATATTATAAAGAGGAAAGATTTGTATGTATACAGAAAATACAGAGGTTTATTTTTATTGCCGACTGTACAGTAATGCGGGAACTTTGACACGAATAATATCTATTTGTGTTTCCCATAGGCTTCGCTTCGTGCATATGAGCTGACCCCATGATGCATTCAGTGTTAAGGAGAATACTATCATAACTATTGCAGAGAGAGCAGGAAATCTATGGACATATTGTAATTAATTAATTACCTACTTGCCTTGTTGGTCTTGTGCTTGTATGTGCCGCCTATAAATATTGGTTCCCTGGTTCGATTCCGGAATCAGGCTAGTCTTAGCGAAAAGCAATGGCACTAACTCTGAGACTGGGTGTCATTCGTGTTCGTAAATGACATGTATGTAAACATCCCCCGCGATACAGGTGTATAGTGCATGCGATTCGTGTTTTTTTTGTAATAATCCTACTTGAAATCACTGCTCTTCTTTTTTTATCATCATCTTCGGTCCGCTGCTGGACATAGGCCTCCCCTAAAGAGCGCCAAAAATTCAATTTGAAAACTCATTTAATCATGTTGGCTCATTAGAGCTCTTTTGACAAGTCAAATAACAAAATAAAATTTAAAATTTACCATCTACCACCGGTTCGGAATGCAGTTCCACAGAGAAGAGCCAGCAAGAAACTCTGTAGTTGCCCTTTTTAGATCGCCATTTTTAGGTACAAGGCCGTGAGAAGGCCGTTTTGAGAGAGCAAACTCGCGCATTATGGCCACACAACTAGCGCCCTGTCTTCTGCTTGACGCATCCAGCTGCTGCCCGCAACCTTTCGCAGATCGTCGCTCTATCTAGCAGAGGGCCGTCCTACACTAAGCTTGCCGATTTACGGTCTCCACTCAAGAACTAATTTTTTTTCTACTTGTTACTTGTCAGCCCAGAAACAACCCACCTCTGGGTCGGGTATCATCCAACAAGATACTTAGCCTACTGTACCACGCTGGCGAGGCTAGGACCGCAATGCAAAAAAAAAATGACAAGCCCTCTGAGTTTCTTGCCAGTTCTTCTCAGCAGTGGTCGCGTTCCGAACTGGTGGTAGATGGTAGACCATTTATATTATATAGAATCATTATGAATATTGTGTTGACTTTTTGTAAGTGTCCATCGTGACCCAAGCAAAATAAATGATTTGAATTTGAATTTTGAGTAAGCATAGGTTTCCGTTCTCTCAAAGTTTCCCTTCTCTTGTGCCTAGGTTTGCGGCCTAGTCATTTCCTGTCGGCTCGTACGGCACCCTCAGGATGAAATGGGGTAGAGACATTGTGTATTTTAAATCCATCGCCACACGGAATTTATATACCAGAATAAATTCAGTGACTTTTCTGAGTTGCAGAACGACCCTTAACAAAGCGTATGAATCATTACGCCTGTAGTACGAATGGACGTAACCTTTGCAAACTCGTGGATACACTTCAATTCGCTAAAGATAATATCTTCTAATCTTAGTATCGTACTAATATTATACGTAAATGCAAATTTTGTATTGATGGACGGATCTTATTTATTTATTTTATTTATTTATTTATTTATGTACACACATAGAAAAAGTAAAATAACATTTAGGAAACTTATGTACAAAGGTACTACTTATTTCTATAGAAATCTCTTCCAGTAGACCCGCAAAAGGAGATGTTGAAAAAATATAATAGGCTTAGTGCGTAAAAAACTCAATATTAATAATATTACAAATGTTTAAACTAAGTTTAATGCAAAATAATAATAAGTTATAATACATCGTACATACATACATAATAGATACAATAGTTACTCTTTCACGCAAAATCTACTGAATTTTAATAAAACTTGACAATAATATAGCTCATACATAATTTATTTTTGACCGGCATAAAATCCTATATTGACTATCCCCGCCACCATGGGTATGGCCAACAGGGGGTGTGTGTGCCCTCCGCCTCAGAGAGAAGACGGAGGCATACCCACTAAACATACCCACCGGGCGTTCTCAATGTCGACACGGTTGGCGCAGTGGTTGAGCCATCGACTGCTGCGCAGCATGTCGCGGGTTCGATTCCCCGCACGGAAGAAATATTTGTACGACCTACAAGTATTTGTTCCAGGTCTGGGTGTTTTCTATCTATAATATGTAAGTATTTACAAAAAAAATGTATAATAAGTAGTTTATCATCCATCTCGTTACCATAACACAAGCATTATGTTGCTTACCGTGGGACGAGATGGCGTTGTGTGAAATGTCCAAGGATATTTATATATTATTTATTAATGTCAGTATTTTTTATTATCCTCACTGTCATTAAAATTAGGAGCTTTTTTTCTCAACATACCTTGGCTGCTACCATGGCCGAAGGAATAGCGGGGCTGCCGGGGACTGGGGGCCGGTTTTTTATTTGTGTCCATTCATTTTGGGGGGTTTGACATAATCGCCACACTTGGCAGGCGGGTTGGCGGATGGTGTTTTTGGACAGAACGTCGCTGCTGCCCAACGTCTGTTGTCCCTTAGTCGCCTTCTACGACCCCCACGGCAAGATATGGGGTATTAGTATTATTACTCCGCTTTTCTCACTGCAGCTTAAATTTCGTATCAAGATTTTCTTCTCTCGGCTATATGGCACCTTCAGGTTGGAATGGGGAGGTGACACTGTGTATTCTTAATCCATCACCACACGGTCTAATAAAAAAACTTCTCTCTCTCTCTTCCGAATTTTCCATCCTAAGGTTGCCTGGACAGATTGCAGTTTGCAATAAGGCCGCCCATTGTACAAATACTCATATGTTTTCACAATGAAAGTGATAAGTTTGTATGTCTTTGCAATAAAGTATATATAAATAAATAACTACTTAAACGCTTTTTAGTAATAAAATTTTATTGCAGTTTTCGCAGCTATGGCACGCTATGGGGCCTATCGTAGACCTAACTACAGGTTAGCTACTCGGTAATTAACTGTATTTTATCCCGTCCATACTATTTAGGGTATTGGCGGTGTCGTTACTTAATGAGTACCTTTATGGTGCACTAAGTGCCGCTCATTTCTGTAATTAAAACCATAAGAAAATTACTGACAGTTTAAATGTTAAATGAATTAATGAGTAAGAAAATATTCTGGCGTAAATAGGTGGACCACATGAATGGTGACGGATTTAGAAAACACAGTGTCACCAACACACACTATCCTAAGGCGGTCGTAAGAGACAATTACAGAGGAGGCAGACCACCTCGAGACACAGTACTCTGATTTCCTTCCAACAACTTAGAGGAGGCCATTAAATTGTAGGTTCTCAAAATTAGTGTTATCAGTTAATGTTTTTTAAACCACCGACTTCACTGTAACCTTTGTATGACAATTGCGAGACGATATCTATTTTAATTTAGCCGGTTAAAGCATGCAGGCACCAATGTCTGTATGGTGACGAATTTCGAATACTTAGTGTCACCACCCCATTCCATCCTGAGGAGTGAGGGTGTCGTAAGTGCCGACAAAAGGAAATATCATAATATCCTAGCCATAAGAGAAGGAAAACTTGATAGGAAACCCTGTTCCAACCAGTCTAGCCAGCTTGGTACAGTAGGCTAATTACCCCCCATGTAATTGGCGGAGGCCTAACTCAGCAGTAGGTCTTTTATGGGCTGAATAGTAGTAGTGAGTTCGCAATTGCATCATGTAGGATGAGCATGTTAATAGAGAATAGCAAGTTTGGAACCTTGCATAAGGTCACCGAAATCCTCACAGCCTCTGTAAAATACTTTGGGCCTTAAATGGTGATGATGATGATGAGAAGCTTTAGTAACTACAAAAAGGTAAAATACACAAAACTAAAATGCGTCGTTCAATCTTTATCCACCATAAGTTAAGTGGTTAAATGTTACGGAATGAGTTATGTTCATGCAAATTCGGCAGTTAAGTTGAGCCCGACTCTTGATTAAAACTGCACGTCATAACTGTAATGGCCCAATAGTTAACGCTCCGTTTAACTTAAATGTCGAATGGTTAAACTGACTTATGAAAACACGGCTTGGTTGATTTATTTTATATGATTTACTTTGAAATCTAATATGAATTGAAAGTAAGACTCAGAAAAAATTACATATTAAAAAAAATTAAGGAAAACCTACAAATATAAACACATATTTTTTTAAGTATCCAGTCACCAACCCAGACTACCCTGAGGGTGAGAGGCAAATTTTCAGAGAGTTTCATTTCCAATTATAGAGAGTTTGATTTTCTATAAAAGCGTATTTTTTTAAACTTTTATTATTATTTTAAATATTGAATTGTCATCGGTCCTGAAATCTGAAATCCTAAGTCCTTAATAAGTATGTAAAATTTCGAGTTAATCCGACGTTTTGACGGGGGTCAAAATCATATTCAAAGATTCCGTTACATACCTACTAACATACGTCTGAAGCTAATAAAAGCGTATTAACAACAGCTGCTTAAAAGCATAAAGATCAATGTTGTTTTCTTAAAAAAAAAACTAGAAAACAAATGGCGCGATATTTGACAAATAAATCCAATAAAGTATCACGGTATTGGCTTGAAAGTCGTTTTATCAGACGGCAGGGCGCGGGTCTAAATTGATGATGCACGCGGCGGAGAGAAAGGGCGTAAGGGACTGTTATGATTTGTTGGCATTTACTTAGTTTTAATACGAATAATAAACTATTTGTGAACAAACATCGGTGTTAGGTTACTTAGGTTCAGAATTAACGATACTCTACAGTGACATATTTACTTCTTCTTTCGTCACTAGATGATGTCCAGACAAAAATTTTAAGAAAATATAAAATACTGCTTAGCTCTTATATGACCCACTACTGAGTCGGGCCTCATCCCATTACGTGGAGGGAAATAATCTACTGCGCACCACTGGCCAGGCGGTTTGGCACAGGGTTCGTTTCAAATTTTACTTCTCTTTCGGCTAGACTCTCGACCTTCACACCGTTGTGTATACTCCCCCGATCGGGGGAAGTTAATCACGTGGCCCTGGAATCAGGTAGCCGAGGACCCCCATCAGTTGTAGTGAGTAAGTCAGGTCACAAATCTTACCATCTCTACGCGCCCACAATCTTACTTAAACCGATTAGTCCCCAAAGGCCGGGTATCCAACTAAAAAAAAAAAATAGGCTCTCGACCTTGTCGTTTCCTTTTGTCAACTCTTTCGACACTCTCAGGATGGAATGGGGTGGTGAAACTATGCATTTTAAATCCGTCAACACACAGAACGGACAGAAGGAAGTGACAAAGCTGTAAAACGCCAAGCAAGAGAAGGAAAACTTGAAACGTAACTCTTTGCCAAGTTAGCCAGTGTGGTACAGTAGGTTAATTTCCCTCCATGTAGTTGGAGGGGGCCCGACTCAGCAGTGGATTATGGGGTGAGAAGAAGATACGTGCAATGGTTCAACAAACGTATGGCTAATCTTATATTTTTTTAAAACATCGTAACCTATGTACTAGTTACAACCTTTATGGCAGGTGCAGTTTAATAACATGTATTTCACGAACACGTATGACACCCAGACTCTTAACACATGCCCGGAATCGAATCGCCTACCGCTTGACGAACAAAGTAGTCAAACAAGTTAATTAAAGTTCAAATCCTATTTGTTGTTACGTTTCCTAAGTTTTACTCTATCTCCATTTCTTTCCTTTGCGCCTCAATCCGATAAGGTTACCCCTCAATAAATAATTTGGCAATGTATTAGCATATGTCGATTTATCTCGCAAGTCGGCCCTAGAATTATTATTTATGGTTCCACCGACCCCTCGCAGTACATATGTTAAACCAAATCCAGCCGGCTTGGAGATTTCTCATAGAATCCACAACTGGTAGAGGTTTATGGCATACTTTCTTGCCTGCATCATTTTGTTGGCTTATTAAGGTACAGCTAAATAAAGATTGATCAGGCGTGATTTATACTATCATCATTGTGGTTCTAGTTGGTTCTTCTTTGTAAAGTTGCCTTCACAATCGGTGATAACAAATAAAATGACTAATGTCACAACATCACAACCAATAACATTATCTGAAAAAATAAAACTATGTTTTTATTTTAGTTTCAGAACAGTAACCGGCTCCACAAAATGTAACTAAATAAAATTATATTTAATAAACACATCTGAATAAAGTGTAAAATTGCTACATTATTCTGTATTTACCCTATTTTATCCTGAGGGTGTAAAAAGAGCCGACAACAGGAATTAACAAGTCGATAACCTAGCCACAAGAGAAGGAAAACTTAAAACAAAACCCTATGCCAACCCGTCTTTCTCGCGTGGCACAGTTGGCTTATTACCCTCCATGTAGTTGGAGGAAGCCCGACTCAGCAGTGGTTCATTTGTGGGTTTATGATGAGTATGGGTATTTACCTAAACTCAATCATACACCTCTGTGACTATTTACAACGTTAATCTATGCACCGGTAGTGTTAAAGATTTCCTTGGTACGTCTATGAATACAGTCGGGAATTTCGCTTTGATTATCGAAGTTTGATGTCTTGACTCTTGTCTGAATTTCTAGTTGCATTAGCATTTTCCAATTTGCGCATTTGAATAACAGATTCTAAGCTTCACTTTAGGTGGAATTATTAACTTGTAATTTATCCGTGGCGAACGTGTGTGATGCCAGATTTAGAATACCAGTTGTCACCAACACTTTCTATCCTGTGTGTGGTTTTTTTAATCACTGACATGAATGCTTGCGTGATGGAAAGCAACGACAGGGTCCAATATGGAGCAGGCAATTCACACGACGAAACACAGTAAAGCTGCTTGACGCCGGACTTTGAGATGCGAGGGTGGTAGCTACCCGGGCGGACCATTAGATCCGAGGTTTTGTTGACTTTTACAACTTGGCGCAGTGGTTGAGTGATCGACCGCTGCGCAGCATGTCGCGGGTTCGATTCCCGCACGGAAGAAATATTTGTACGTCCTACAAGTATTTGTTTCGGGTCTGGGTGTTTTCTATCTATAATATGTATGTATTTACAAAAAAAAATATGTGTATAAATAGTTTATCATCCATCTCGTTACCGTAACACAAGCAATAAGTGGCTTAGCTTGGGACGAGATGGCGTTGTGTAAAATGTCCAAGGATATTTATTTATTTATATTTATTTACGGTAGGGAAGTTTTATTTTTTAATGTAATATTTAATGTGATGGTAGCTTCAATTACATCCGAGATAATATTAGCCTACTGTGCCACGCTGGCCAAACCAGTGGGCATAGATGCACCGTCTCCTAGTTTAAGGTTTTCTCTGCTTATTTTACTCCACTACTACTACTCAGCTCATAAATGACCCACTGTTGATTTGAGCCTCCTCCCATCTCAGCGAGGGTAATTAGCCTGCTGTGCCACGCCGGCCAGATGGGTTGGCACAGGGTTTCATATCAAGTTTTCCTTCTCTTGCGGCTAGGTTTTCAGCCTTGTCATTTCCTTTTGTCGGCTGTTACGACACCCTCCGGATGGAATGGGGTGGTGACACTATGTATTTTAAATCAGTTACCACACGGAATGGTTTTACAAATAATGGACACCAATACACTTCTACACTGTCCGTTAAGCTAGCTCCTTACATTTCATAATCAAATAGCAAAAAAGCCAAATATTTAAAGTTTAAAATAAGGGGTTAAAAATGTTCGCCTTATCCAAAACGAGCGTAATTAATTCCATAAATAAGCAACAAGGTGTGAATAAGGGTCGGAACACACAGCGAGACAAAGCGACAACGATTAACATTGACGTACAACACGACAACCGCCTTCAAATGAATAATGGCGTATCATGAAGTTAATTAAAATCAAACATCTCTGCCTACCCCTTGAAACGAAGCGCGTTCAATTTCCGTTGATGAAAGATATTTTGAAACATTTGATATTGTTGTGTTTTAGATAATTGTGGGGATGTTATTTTGTACAGTTAGTTAATGTTAGTCTGCGTGATGATGGATTGAGACCAGTCCAACCTAAGGGTGTTAAAGCCTAAGCAAGTAAGAGCCGACAAAAGGAAAATGAGAAGGAAAACTTGATACGGAACCCTGTGTCAACCCGTCTGGCCAGCATGGCACAGTAGGCTAATGACCCTCCCTGTGATGAGAGGAGACCCACAGCAGTGTGTCATTTATGGGCTGTGTAGTAGTAGGAGTCAGTAATATCTGACCTCCTCCGTGCTTCGGAGGGCATCTAAAGTCGTCTGGCCAGCGTTGCTCAGTAGGCTATTTACCCTCCATGTAACCGGGGGAGGCCTAACTCAACAGTGGGTCACTTCTGGGCTGAGTAGTAGTAGTGTTTTGTATAAATTTACCTGCAACTGTTTGATGGTAGATGTGTGGTGACGAAAGATTCAAAATACACAATCCATCACCACTTCATTCTGTGGTTGTCGCAAGAGACGAATGAAGGCATTCAAGCAGTAGACACCTTAGCCTGAAGAGAAGGAAACCATAATACAAACTTTGTGCCACCATGTCTGGCCAATGTATGTGTATGTGGTTAGATGTGCCGCCTTTGGATCAATGGGTCCCGGGTTCGATTCCAGGGTCGAGCGAGTGTCTTTGTCTAAACCAGAGGCACTGGCTCGGGGTCTGGGTGTCATTTCTATCTATAATATGTAAGTATTTACAAAAAAAAAGTATATAAGTAGTTTATCATCTATCTCGTTACCATAACACAAGCATTAAGTTGCTTAGCTTGGCACGAGATCGCGTTGTGTGAAATGTCCAAGGATATTTATTTATTTATTTATATGGAGGAGCCCCTCAGCAGTGTGTCATTCATGAGCTGAGAAGATGAAAAAAGATATTAAGAGGTTTATTTTAAAAATAAAATATTTTTAATGTAGTAACTATGTCAAATGAGACGATTTTTCTTATTGTATTTATTACTTTTATTGGTTTGAAAAATGAAGGTTTTCTTGTGCATATTGTCTTTATTGTGTATATTTGAATACATTTTACTAAATTTAAAACTATAAAGCTTAGCTTTCTCAGTTTATGGCGCTTTGTAATCACGAAATATTATTTACGTCTATCGTTTCAATAAAAGAACACTGTAGACATTCATCAACAGCCATAGACATTAAAAAAACAAACGTCATAAAATGACAGTAGCATCACACGTCAGAAGCCGCCGAGAAATACAAAAACCTTTGAGATTCTTACTCCATTTATCAAGCCGAGGGTAGAACACTTAATCAAAGTATCACAATACAGTCCCCGCAGGCCTTGAATATTTATAAGGGAATTAGGCGCGGTACAGACAAGACGGCTGATTGAACGTCGCGTTTTAATTGTTGTTACTTTTCTTTTTTAAACCCATGACACAAAGAAAGAGAGGTGTTAGACGTTGACTTGATTGTTTTTCTTTGGTATTTTAGGTATTAAACAGAAGAACTTACTTTTAGTTTTTTTTTTGTTTGAAATGTGTGGGCACTTCACGTCACGCTATTGGTATTCTTATTAACTATTTGATATATATTTATTTAATCCACATTGGTGCCATATAAATTTTATCGAAACCGGTACTGCAGTTTGGCCGAAACCTTAAAACAAGTAGTCAACAAAGAATTGTAAAGGTAAAATTTGTTAAAAGCTATTACGATGACTTTATTATTCGAGTACTTTAAAAAGCATTCCTCCAACTTAGGGTATGATATGTTCACGTGTGGTGACGGATTTAGAATACAGCGCCATCATCCCATTCCATTCTGAGTGTGTCGTAAGAGCCGACTAAAATAAATTGCAAAACAGATCACCTAGCCACAAGATAGGAAAATCTTGATACAAAACCTGTGCCAACCCGTCTTGCCAGTGTGGCACATTACGCTAATTTCTTTACATGAATTAAGAGGAGACCCGACTCAGTAGTGGGTCATTAGTGGGTGGAAAGGAATACGTATTATTACAGTTGATGCTTAGTTATCTATATTATGTTCCATAATACACTCGAGAGCAATGAATCCGGGTCACCTAAAGAATGTTAAAAATCTCGGAAACTAAAAATGATAGGTTAATGCAATAAATTGTATTTAATAGACAATGTAATACTCCTTAAATGAAAGTAAAAAAAATATGAGTCACCATACATTTTATTAACACAAAATTACATAAAGAAACAAACTGCTGATCTCTCCTTAAAACAAAAATAGGAAACATGAAATTTTTGAACTTTATTACGATTTTCTTGAATTTTAATACTTCGTATTGCCTCCTCGTGCTTCCATTACTGCGTTTACGGGGTTTGGCATGCTGTACACCAAGTTCCTTATACGATTTTGGGGAATATTCTCCCATTCCTCTGTGAGAGCAATTTTGAGCTCACGAAGCGTGATTGGGGGAGGGTTTCGTTGTTTTACGCATCTGCCTAGCTCGTCCCAAGCATGCTCGATCGGGTTGATATCCGGGCTGCGCGCTGGCCACTCCATACGAGTAATGTTCATCTCTTGAAGGTAGTCATTCACAATCCTACCTGTATGAGGTCGGGCATTGTCATGCATAAATATAGCATCCTCACCTAAATTGACCATAAATGGACCAACGTGATCATTGAGGATTTCTTCCACATATCTTACGCTAGCTAAAGAGCCGTTTTCTATGATCACCAGCTCTGTGCTACTTTCAGAAGAAATTCCGGCCCACACAAGTACAGACCCACCACCGTAGGCTACTTTTTCTTCGATGCATGCTTGCTTGAATCTTTCCCCTGGTCTTCGATACACTCTGTGTCTTCCATCGTGCTTGTAGAGCATAAATTTTGATTCGTCGGAGAACATAACTTTTGACCAATCTTCAATACTCCAATTTACGTGGCTCTGGGCATATCTTAGTCTTGAAATACGATGCCCACGCTCCAGTTTAGAGCCGTTTGCAGGTCTAAGGGGTTTTAAGTTAGATTCAGCAAGCCGACGTCTTACTGTCCATGCACTTGGGTTACTTCCTCCGAGGTGTCGAAACTGATTTGAGAGTTCAGTTCCTGTGAGAAAGCGATTTCGAAGCATGGTGTTCACCAAGTATCGGTCTTCTCGTGCTGTGATACACCTGGTTCTGCCCGTTCCTGGTCTGCGTAGGTTAGAACCAGTTTCTTCGTAACTATCAACATGGTTTATGTACCCACATAAATGACAGATTACAAACAAAAGCAAAACCAAATGCTGTAATTTCGTAGTTCCATCTTCGAAAGTGGCCCTTTTTCAAGTTTGATTTTTTTATGATATAACTTTACAATAACTAAGAAGTTTTAATACCTTCATTTAAGGAGTATTACATTGTCTATTAAATGCGATTTATTGCATTAACCTAGCATTTTTAGTTTCAGAGATTTTTAGGATTCTTTAAGTGACCCGGATTCATTGCTCTCGAGAGTATATCAGTAGGTAAAAATTGGGGTTTCCAGATCAGATAAGATCTGAAAACCCCAATTTTCAATAAATGTGTATTCAAATAGACGAAATCTTGTTTTTGTAATAATGACCTACTATTTGAATATACTATTTATTGCATACTCATTCAATAGATTGTGATCTGTGTGATTGGTCATAGTTTTCAATCAATGTGTATTCAAATATCATAGTTTTCAATCAATGTGTAAGTATTCAAATATACGAAATCTTGTTTGTCTTAATGGCCTACTATTAGATACTATTAGACAGATCAGATAAGATCTGAAAACCCCAATTTTCAATAAACACCTAATTTACATCATAGTATTCAAATACCTACTATTATAATAAACCGTTCATTGAATTAAAAAACACCTATTCAAATAGATTCTTATCTGCATTACATTCAAATTGAATAATGATCAAAGGTAAAACTATGTGATTGGTCTTAGAATGTCACAAGGTTTAATTCTGATAATTGAATGCGCTCACACATTCTCCGATGTTATCTTATATCGGATTTTTGATATACTCGTACTTACGTCATTGCGTTCTTCTATCTCACGAAGCGATGTATGTGCATTATTCGATGCGACTTTCAACCTTACTCTCATAAACTTTAAAACCACATGTCATCGCTTCGTGACGTAAAATAACAATTAGATGAGAGTATGTAAGTGAAAGGTTAAATAAAAATACTTTATCATTTATTAAGTACTATGATTTATTTTACGACATATTATTCGATACCTTTACAGCAATTTCTTTAACCGATTTATAAATGTCATCCATAAATATGTTTTTAACTACATGCTGCACGCACAATTCAGCATCACAATTACATAGCGAACTTATGATATCAGGGTAACTTTCCACATCATAAACTTCGATCCTGATCACTTTAGCACCACGCGTTAGTTTTTTTATACAGGTGAATGCAGCTGTTGAACTTCTCTTGAGCTGTTTGCTGCTGGGACCCTCCAGATTCAATTGTTTTTCATTTTTCTGTCCTACTACAGTATTCATAGGAATGAAGTTGAAGTAGTCGTTTTCGGAGTCCTGAAAAAAAAAACAGAATGCAATTAGTCATGTTGAACTAAGTGTATACTTACATACGTTTTTATTCAAAAACTCTAATGTCAAGGGCTTATAATTATGTTATATTTTAATTGATAGATAAAATACTGTTAAAGAAAATATTACCACTTACCGACATTACGCGATGATATCCCCCGTTTTTAGCCAGTCAGGACTCAGCAAGGGTACAAATTGAAATGATTGATTTAATATATTTTTTTCAATTTATACACGGTGATTTTTTTCCCATTGTTTTCCCGCGGCAGATCGATTTGCTATTAGTAGTACTATCGATTGATAGCGATAAATTAAAAAAATAAAAGGTTTTTTTTTTCAAATATCAAAAAAAATATTACATCAACTCGAAAGCGTGAGAAGCAATAGTAATTCACCAAACATAATATTAAAGTAAGTATCTACATACGAGATACCGCCGCCGACCACGGTAAAAGCCTCCCCTCCCTCGCCACCCCCTATACCCGCTATAACCGCGCCGTCTCAGTTAGTTGCGAATTGCCGCGGCGAATTGGCGACTGTCATCGCACGCGCGTTGTGTTTTCGTGTAGTGGCGTTTGAGTGCAAAAATGAATCGGCGCTACAAATATTCTAACTTAGAGTACGTCGCTATGGTGCAACTGTACGCTCGGGCTGATAATGACTCCCACGCTGCCCAGCGGCTTCATGCGGAGCCGCAACACTTGGAGTCGCTCTGTCTTCGCGGGATTTTGAACCTCCAAGTCCCACAGGCCCGGACAATCGTAGCGGCAACACAGCGACTACTCGATCATGGACAGTTTAAGACACCAGCGCATGCACAGGGCAGAGGTCGATTGGCCGTTTATTTGCCAGAGCTCGATGAACAAATTATCGAATTTTTCGAACGGGATCCTCGACGGAGTACGCGTATGGCTGCGGCTAGGTTTAACGTAAGCCAATTATTACATTTGGAAAGTGCTGAACTGTGAAGGACTCATGACGCCGTTGGACTTTTATTTGTGGTTAGAGCTCAAGCGACTAGTGTATCGGGAAGAACACGAAACGCGCAACGCGTTGATAACTGCGATAGTGGACGCTTTTAATATCGTAAGAAGTGACAGAGACACTCTAGTGAAAATGAAAGACAATCAAATGAAACGTGCTCCGTTGTGCATTCAACGAAATGGGTTGCACTTCGAACAATTACTTCGGTACCGGTGAGTGTAATTAATTACTTTGTAAATAGCAAAAAAATCATAGGACGTAGTTAATCAAAATCATTGTAAATATGTTGATTCCATTTTTTTTAATAAGCCGTAAATACTTCAATAATACAAATAATTTTTTGTATGATATTAAACTTGTTAGTAGTTTCGTATTTAGTTAGTTGAAGGTAAAAAGTATTGTTACGCCGCTAATGAGTGAATTCAAGAATCGCATTCCGGTTCCCAAAAGTACTGGGGAGTAAACAAAGGCTTTTGTTTCCCACGTTAGTTTCTTTTGTGTTGTTGTAACAATAGCGTCTGTTAAAATGCCGACACCTATTGTAGGTGTTTATTTTTATGATGTTTTTTTACATTTCACCGGCTGATTAGCGTGTGAAAGACTGTGTGGTAATGAAGTATTTATGACGGTCCTAAGCCCGTTAAAGTATGAAGGAAAAATTGCAAAACTTTTAGGTAATTATGTTTTGTGTTTCGTTAACACAAGCCCTCGTGCTATAAGGTATTAAGTATCAGCTGATAGCGCAATGATCCGCGCGTCGCTCGCGCCGCGCCCGCCGCGCGCTGCCCTTACTATTGGTAGGACGTCGCTTCCGAGTTTTGTTTTTCACAATTGTAAATCCGACATTTATTAATAATTAAATTATTTTTTGTTATAAATCGTTTGTACTACCGGGAGGAAATCATTTCCCTGCGGGAAAACAACCATTTCCATTTCACGGTGTATAATAATCGATTTTTTATCTATAGAGTTCAAAATCGTACAATTTTGTTAGATTTCGATAAGTACTCCGACAGTAGGACAAAAATGGCATGGTGAAATTGAAACCTCAAGACATCACGGCGCCAAACATTTTATTGTTTACTATAAATCTATATTGATAAAACAAACACTTACTGTACGTTTGTTCACTGTAATTTTTTCATACATTTTTATTGAGAAGATCAATATCATAATGGCATGCGAAACCATCGCATGTAAGTAGTACGTCTAATTTGCAACGTAAGTTCTAATTCTATTTAAGGAGATGGATCAAAACAATAATATTGTATTGCAATATCGACATACTATTATTACTCCGGGTTCTTATTAGTGTACACTTTAGGTATCATAATTTAAGGTTGAGATTTATACATTTGGTTATGATTGCAAAGCATTTGTCGCGTGAAGAAGTCCTGACTCAGGATTTTAGGTTAACGCATGCATTACATATATGGAAAAAGCTCACGTGAATCCCGGCTATATAAATATCGGACGGTGATTTAGGGGACATCACTTCAGCTACCAGAAGCTCCAGATAAACATCAAGTACCTACCTACTTACCAAGAATCAACCTACTCTACGAAAAATGTAAGTATTCCAAGTTCTTTAATAATACATAAATTAATAGACCTGCTCTTGTATTTATATTTTATAGTTTTATCTAGCGTGTTATAGTATCATGGTTTAATAGAGTAATGTTTCTGTGATAGTTATGTTTCAGTATTCTAAAAAGATGTACTTATTTCAATATTAGATGAACATAGATAGATAGATACATAGACAATAATAAAATAATAATAATAAATTAGAGTAGTGTACCTATCTGTGACATTTCAATGTGGTATGTACGCTTGAATAATGATTTGATTGTATTAATATGTTTCACTCTATTTCAGGTCGCACGAAAACGCCGAGACCCTTTTTCCCTCTGACGTCGACGAGGAACCTCAGGTTCAAAAAAAGAAGCACGACGGGCGAAAAAGGAAGCACGCATCGTCACGTACGTCTTCACCATCGAGAGCAAGTCCGGTGCCCCTACGAAAAATGTAAGTATTCCAAGTTCTTTAATAAAACATAAATTAATAGACCTGCTCTTGTATTTATATTTTATAGTTTTATCTAGCGTGTTATAGTATCGTGGTTTAATAGAGTAATGTTTCTGTGATAGTTATGCGTCGTCGGCGAAACCGTCTGTGTCGTCCCATCCATCGGCTTCAAAGAAGCTGCATATCAAACCCATTCCCCCGAGGAAGTGCACGGCATACGATCTGTTTGGAGACGATAGCGAGGACGACGAGAAAGAGCCCCCTGCAGTTACTGGTAAAACACCATTAGCTTCATATATATCACGACGTCTTGCAAATGGTCATTCGCGCCAAACCTTTGAAAAAAAGCCGGGAACGCACTATATTGATTTAAAAATATACCGGTGCGATGAAATAGAAAAAGTTCAGCCAATGAATAGATGGCGCCAAGCAATTGTCACGCTTAAAAATCAAACTTTTGACAATACAGATGCTTGGCAACATTTGTCTAATTTTATTATAGCTACACGAAAAGAGTACGTTAAGTGTCCACCAACATTTATTAGTAACTACTATTAAAATAGTAGGTACTGTATTAAACAAGTACTATAATTCAGTAGTACCTACTATATTACTTAGTGGACTATTATTAAGCTAATCTTGTATTCATTTATTCAAATATTAGGTATTATTATCTTTATATTTCAAGTTTATACTATTGCTATACCTACTAGCTTAGTTTATAAATGTTTTTTTTATTTTTGTAATCTACATTATGAATAAATATGTAGATGTAAATCTACTATTATGTTATATACCTTAGGCGGTACTTAGTTATTACATAGGCATATAAATAAATCATGTAATCAGTTATAGAAATTAAGTTGTATAATCATTTATCATATTACATTTGATTTAATGCTCATGGTTTTT
This sequence comes from Clostera curtula, assembly GCA_905475355.2. Lineage (NCBI taxonomy): Eukaryota > Metazoa > Arthropoda > Insecta > Lepidoptera > Notodontidae > Clostera > Clostera curtula. The sequence goes on along the minus strand of FR997816.1, from coordinate 10,551,953 downwards.
TTCCTTTCTTTATTACAGTTTCAACTAGATCCGGAATCAGAACAAATAACAACGATATAATAATATGTCAAAAATGTCACATTGAAGTACCTAAAATTGAATATCAGTATCATTTAAGAACGAATTTGCATAAATCTAATTGCATACTAAAAACTGAAATTGAAAATATCGATATAATAGCCACGGCTTTTAAAAAGAGAATAATAAGTTTCAAACTGAATCCATTAATGGAATACCTAACACCTGAGGAATTCCTAATGGATAATCGACTTAAGGTTATAAAACTAATTAATGATTGTTTGATAAAACATAATTGTGTTAAATTAAACTTTGAACTTTTTGCTTATTTCATTCTACCAACATCTGATGAGCAACAGCTTAAATCATTTAACACAAAATATGAAATCGTATATAATAATAATACAGATATTAATGAATTATATTTGAAAACAATAAATACATTTGACAGAAAGCTCTCAGAGTTCCAACATTGTGGGTCTGGCTGGACTTGTTTCTCTATAAGTCATCTAGAAATTAACATTAACAAATACTCTCCTTTGAAAGGCGGCACCTATATAGATTTGCCACAAGTAATAAAAAAAACTAAAAGTTGTTTAAATATTAAAAACAGCGATAACAACTGCTTTTTAAGGAGTATTGTCGCAGCATTATATCCCTGCCAAATGAATGTTTGCAGAACAAGTTCATATCCGCATTTTTCAAAAGTTTTAAATACAGATGGGCTATCATTTCCCCCATCATACAAAGATGTTAAAATATTTGAAAATTTAAATCCCCACATAAGTATTAATATATATGGATTAGATAACAAAAACATGGTCACTGGACCTTTATATGTGGCAAGTTTAAGAAAAAGTCAGCACATCAATTTATTGTACTTTGAACAGAAAGGTAACGGGCATTATTGCTTAATAAAAAATCTATTGAGATTAATCAAACGTCAGATAAGTAAACATAAAGGTAAAATGTACCTATGTGAGACATGCTTACAAGTTTTCACGAGTGAAACGAAATATAATGACCATAATAAATGTCCTAAGGTTTTGACTGTTTTACCTGAAAAAAATAGTATTCTTCAATTTAAGAACTTCGAAAGACGACAAAAGATTAATTTCGTTATATACGCCGATTTTGAAAGTCTTTTACTGAACTGCAACATAAATGTAACTGAGAATACTCGTACCTATAAGGTTCACGAACCTTCATGTTTTGGTTACTATATTTGTTGTTCACACAATACAGATCTGAATAAGTTTGTTACTTATAGAGGAGCTGATTGTGTAGAAGTATTTATAAAATATTTAATAAGAGATTTGGAGTACATTCACAGTATCTTATTAAATAAAATACCTATGGCACCTTTAACTAAGGACCAAGAAAACGATTACAAAAATGCCACTACATGTCATATCTGTAATTATTTGCTCTTTGACGATAAAGTAATGGATCATGATCACATTACATCACAATACCGAGGCGCAGCACACTCTCATTGTAATTTAATGTTAAGAGTTTGTCCATTTGTGCCTGTTATTTTTCATAACCTATCTGGCTATGACTCTCACCTATTTATAAAAGAACTATCGAAGTATGAAGGTGCTTTTAAAATTATACCAAAAACCAAAGAAAGGTATATGTCATTCACAAAAGTACTTCATACTAAGAATACATTAAAATCAAAGCCTATTCAAGTTAAGTTCATAGATTCTTATCAATTTCTTCATTCAAGTTTAAGCACATTAGTAAATAACTTGAATGAACCTGACTTTGTTAATTTATTAAAAGAATTTCCAACTATTAGTAATAATCAGTTAAAGTTGTTACGACAAAAAGGAATTTATCCCTATGATTATATGGACGCATACTCAAAATATTACGAGACTCAACTTCCATCGAAAGTTTGTTTCTATAACAGTTTGAATTGTCAGCATATAAGCGATGATGAATACGTACACGCTCAATCTATTTGGCAGTCATTTAATATTAAAACACTTGGAGAATATACAGATTTATATTTAAAGACCGACGTATTACTTCTTGCTGACGTATTCGAAAAATTTAGACAGACTTGTCTGGATCATTATCAACTTGATCCAGCGTATTACATTACTGCACCTAGTTTAAGCTGGGATGCGATGCTTCTGTACACAGGCGTTAAATTAGAGTTAATTCATAGTTTAGAAATGTATGAATTTTTGGAAAAGGGAATACGTGGAGGCTTGGCACAATGTTCTCTTCGCCATGCTCAAGCGAATAATAAATATTTACCAAATTACGATGCTTCTCAAAAATCAACATATTTGATTTATCTTGACTGTAACAATTTATATGGTTACGCAATGACAAAGAAAATGCCTATTTCAGATTTCCGTTTTATGACAATCGATGAGATTAAAACAGTAAATGTGTTATCAATACCAGATGATTCTGAATATGGGTTTATTTTAGAAGTTGATTTACTATATCCTGAGAGTTTACATAATACTCATAGTGATTTACCTTTTGCGCCCGAGAGGTTCACACCTCCTGGAGGCAAAACACCTAAATTAATTGCTAATTTATACGACAAATTCAACTATGTCATACATTACATTCATTTAAAGGCATGTTTATTAAATGGACTAATTTTGAAAAAAATTCACCGTATTTTAATATTTAGACAAGAAAATTATTTACAAAAATATATTGACTTGAATACTACTTTACGTCAAGCTTCAACAAACGTATTTGAAAAAGACTTTTTCAAACTACTTAATAATGCTATATTTGGAAAAACTATTGAAAATAGACGCAAACAGGTTAACGTCAAATTAGTTACCATGTGGGATGATTACAATAATAAAACTAACAAGCACCACGGTGCTGAAAAATTAATTGCAAAACCAAATCTGAAAAGTATTGCTATCTTTTCTGAAAGTTTTGTTGCTATTCAATTAACTCCTGAAAAAATAATTTTAGATCGCCCTATTTACATTGGGTTTACAGTTCTAGAATTAGCAAAGGAACATTTGTATAAATTTCACTATAACTTTATTAAAAATAAATATAATACTCGCGCAAGACTGTGTTATACAGACACAGACAGCCTTCTTTATTTTATAAATACAGGGGATGTTTATGAAGACATAAAAAATGATATCGCAAATTTTGATACAAGTAATTTCCAGGCTGATAGTTGTTACAGCATGCCAAGAGTAAATACTAAAATTCCAGGACTGTTTAAAGATGAACTCGGGGGTGACATCATAAGTGAATTTGTAGGACTGAGAGCCAAACTATATTGTATAATCAGTTCAAAAACTCGCATCGCAAAAGCAAAAGGTATATCTAAAGCTGTTACTAATCGATTGAAATTATCTCACTATAGTAAAGCTTTAACAAATAATGTCAATTTTAAATGTAAAATGAATATAATTAAATCACTTAAGCATGTACTGTACTCGCAAGAAATTCATAAAGTAGTTTTAAATAGAAATGATGATAAGAGACAAATACAAACGAACTTTATTGAAACTTTACCTTGGGGTCATTGTGAAACTTTATTCTAAGAACTTATTTATAAAATTAAATACAAATCTGTTTATGTGAATAAATTGTCATATTATTATTATTTTCAGTATATCTTTTTATTTCATATTATTTTACATATATTCTTAAAAAAAACATTGTTATTCAAAAAATATACATAAAACAATAGAAAACCCGTCGACATTATTATTATTATTATTATATTGGAAAATTAATTTCTCTCTCCGTTGGGAAGGTTTCTAGGCACGGGCCTTGGCCAAGTGCATCCTAGGTTTTTTTTCCTACTCTAATGATAAAAATTTTCGTACTATCCTGCAAGTGTTAAGAATAACTGCTTTCTGCAGTAGTATGTACGTTGATTGGTGTATGCTAAGCGTTTTTAAACCTGTATGTAGTGTTTTAGGAATCATTCCAGTAGTAGACAGTATTATGGGGATGGTGCGTACATTTTGGACTTTCCACTGAGTTTTAATTTCTATTGATAGATCTGTATACTTTGCAATTTTTTCTGTATAAGTTGAGGCTAAGTTATGTGTATTAGGTACTGCAATATCTATAAGGAAAACAGTTTTTTTTCGTTTGTCATATAGTAAAATGTCCGGTCTATTGTTATGGATTGTTTTATCTGTTATAATCGTCCTATCCCAATACAATTTGTGGTCTGGATTTTCTAAGACTGATTGTGGCTTGTACTTATAATAAGATGTTCGTTCTTTAAGTAACTTATATTTAAATGCCAGATTTTGATGAACTATTGCGGCAACTTGGTCGTGCCTGTGTTTATAGTCTGTTTGTGCTAAAGATTTGCATGCGCCTGTAATGTGTTGGATTGTTTCAGAGTTAATGTAACAACGTCGGCATGTATCTGTAACTAAATTAGGTCTATGTATTATAAATTTTTGATAATTTCTTGTATCTATTACTTGGTCTTGAATGGCTAACATAAATGCTTCGGTTTCAGGAAAAAGTTCTCCTTTACCCAACCAGGCATTCGATGCAGTTCGGTCTATATGCGGTAGATGTAAATCATTATAGTGCCGGCCATGCAAAGATTTTTGTGCCCAGGTAGTATATTTTTCTTGAATTGTCGTAAGAGTTTCATTCGGTTGTGTGCTACTGTTACTCAAATTTAGCGCTGTCAGTTTTTTGTCTGCCATGTTTATTGTTTCATGTAATTTAGAATATCGGCCTCGGTGTAAGAAAAATGATCTTAAGTTGGATATCTGCTTATTGTGTAGATTTACTATGTCTATTAACCCTCTTCCACCTATTTCTCGGGGCAAAGTTAATCTTTGAATACAAGATCTAGGATGATGTTTGCGGTTAGCTGTCATTGTAGTGTTGATAATTCGTTGCAGGTTTTTTAATTCGGACTTTGACCACCTTATGATTCCAAATGAGTAAGTGAGTATTGGGATAGCAAATGTGTTAATAGATTTGATTAAATGTCTCGAGTTGAGCTGTGACCTAAGTAGTAAATTTAGCCTATGTTTAAATTTTTTGATTAATTCTTTTTTAGTTTCGGTTTGGTGAATTTGCCGACTTTGATGAAATCCTAAATATTTGTAAGTGCTATTGTTATCTATGGGTTCTATTTGTTCTCCGGTATCTAATAGGTAAGGGTTGTTAATTACTTTGCCACGGGATATAGTAAATGTTTTGCACTTATTGATTCCAAATTCCATCTTAATATCTTTGGAAAATGTCTGTGTTATGTCTGCGAGTCGGTGAAGTGAATCTGTGCTCTGACTATACAATTTTATGTCATCCATATACATGAGGTGAGATAAATTTATTTCATTCTGCAGGTGTAACCCTTCCTGGCTTTTAATTAATAATTGCGATAATGGATTGAGTGCAAGACAAAACCAAAGTGGGCTCAGAGCATCCCCTTGGAAGATGCCTCTTTTTATTCGAATACTATCTGTACTAATAGTTGTGTTGTCAGTTTTTATTTTAAGAATTGTGTTCCAAGAGTGCATGGTATATTTAAGGAAATCTACTAATATCGGGTTGACTTTATATAATTTAAGAATGTAAAGAAGCCAAGTATGTGGTACGGAATCGTATGCTTTTTTATAGTCAATATACATTGAACTTAGGTTTTGTTTTTGTCGAAGTGTGTGTTTCATTGCTACTGAATCTATAATTAGTTGTTCTTTGCAGCCCTGACTCTGTTTTCGACAACCTTTTTGTTCTTCGGTTAGAATACTATTATCAGCTGTGTGTTGATATATCAGTTCTGTTAGGCATCCTGTAAGAATTTTATAAATGGTCTGTAAACAGGTAATGGGTCTATATTTTGATGGATTACCTCTATCAGTTTCATCTTTTGGTAACATATATGTGACACCTTGTGTTATATATTGTGGCATTTTGGAGGGGTCTTCTATGAATCTATTTATATGTTGATGTAGTAAACTATGGAGTGATGTTAGTTTTTTGTACCAGTAATTGTGTATCTTATCTGTGCCCGGTGCTTTCCAATTATGGGTTTTCTGTAAAACCTTAAAGAATATGTCAAAGGGTATGCTATCAAAAGGCATTGGTGTAATTTTATTTGTATCAGGTAAAATGGCTTCTATCCATTGTGCTTGCGGGTTGTGTTCTACAGGGTTAGACCATATGTTAGACCAAAATTGATGAAATGAATCTAAGTTCGGGGGCATTTGACTAGGGGCGTCTGAGTGTTTAGTTTGTAAACTTCTGTAAAACTGTTTCTCACTGCTATGGAAAAGTGCGTTTTGTTGCTTTCTCAATGTGCAATTAAGGTATCGTCGTAATCGACTGGCAGTAGCACTAAGTTTCTGTTTAAGCGTGTCTAAAAGTTGTTCGTTTGTTATGTTAGGCTCTTCGTATTGGGAATGGATCTTATATTTATTTTTAATATTATTAACTAACATTAAAAGCCGCGGGTTACTATTTCCTCGAATGAATTGGGTCATTCTTCCTATATCGCGTCGCAAATTTTTTATTCTGTTGTTTAATCTGCGCTGCCATGATGGAATGTTGTTGTTTTTGCTGTTTTGGTTTAGATCTTCCGTGAGTTTAATTTTCACGCCTGTGCATACAGCCACCGTGTAGGCAGTACAGTAGACTATTGTTTGGATATTCATAAAATCTTCGAGAGTAATGTATTGGGGTAAGATATTTTCATTTAAAAAATTTATGATATAGGAATGTTTTCTGTTAGTTTGTAGTTTTGGTATATAAGGTCTTTGGGTTGGTTCTATATTGGAGAAATTATGGTAAGCAGTTTTGAAAGTTTCAGTTATATCATTATCATAGTTTATTGGGATTACACAAGTCTGGTATTCAGGGTGTGCGGTATTCGTATCAATTCCCTGTATATGGTTAGGACTACAAGTTGAAACAATATTCGTCTCTATAAGGTTAAATAGCAGAGACTCTCGTGAACTCGGGGGAATAGAACTATCAAAAGGTGCTACATTTTCTCTACTGTGATTTTGTGGGTTTGTTTGGGTATTGGATAGCATCTCTACTTCTCGTCTTATTTCTTCTATTTTACTTTCAGAGAGCATTTTATTATTAACTATAGCCCTTCTTTGGTCCGATAATCGTTGTTCTGATATATGTGACAAATGGGGGTATTTTTCAATAAACTGTTCATGAAGCTTTTTTCTATAGGCTGTTAAATTTGTTTCCGACTCTGTTATTTCATAGTAAATTCGTATTATGCTTTCGTTTACTTCATCGGACCATCTCATTCGGTTAGATGTTTGCGTACAAGTGAGAGGTATACTTGGTTCTTGGTTGTCAAGCAACAAATTTGAGATTTCTTGTTTTATTTCATTAAGCACGTTCACGGGTAGTAATTTTTTATTTACTATAGCTCTTCTTTGGTCTCCTACTCTTTGTTTTGATGCATTCATTTCAGGGTACTTATTTGTGAACTCCTGATGTAAATATTGTAAATGTCCACGGGTGCTAGTTTCTAATTTTGTAATTATTAAATAGGTGCGCCAGATGAACTTGTTCATTTCAACTGTCCATTTCTTTCTCGCGCGTGTTTGGCCAGTAGTGGGTTCAGGGTTACTAGCAGTTGCTACCTGAACATCATCTGCTGACGCGTATGATGACATTGATGATGAGCTTCGACAATGTCGATTCCATAACGGGGATGAGCTGGGTGATTGGAATAGACTATTGCTTGATGATGATGATATAGTTGAGTCGTTGTGAGGATGAGTGATGTCGGCTGTAGTATTTTTTTCGGTGGGAGCCCGCCTGTTCAACTCCTGACCGCCAATGGTTCGCATGCTGTGGCATCCAGCATTGGCTCCAGATGCGCCCCGGCGACCCCCGGGAAGCGACCGTAAATTATATCGATTATTATTCATTATCTCCATTACTAGGGTTACCTTTGCCTCGTTAGCTACATAAGTTTCTGTATTATGTAGGCCCCCCCCTACGTGGCTAGATGTTCAGCACGGACGTGAGGTAGGATTTTAGGGGGGTTATTATTATTATCTCAGTATATCTTTTTATTTCATATTTTTTTACATATATTCTTAAAAAAACATTGTTATTCAAAAAATATATATAAAACAATAGAAAACCCGTCGACAACGAGGTCGATGACCTAAGCTACCGACGGTTCAGGGCTCCAGAGAGAGGAACCTCCTCACGATCCTTGCCGAATCCAGGATGACTGCCTTTTGTATCAGGCCCTTAATCCAGCAACTCAGCGAGAGTTTCTTGAGATGTTGGTCGAAACTCTTCGCAATAAGACCGTTTACTGAAACGACTATCGGCACAATGATTGTTGAATCAACATGCCACATTGCGGTAACCTCGTGTGCCAAATCGAGATACTTGGTGAGTTTCTCTTTTTCGGCTTTAACGAGGTTCTCGTCATGCGGGATAGTGACGTCAACAAGCATTGCCCGGCTCGCCAATCGGTCAATTATCACTATATCAGGCTTATTAGCGGGAATAGTCCTGTCAGTGATAATTGATCGATCCCAGTAGAGCGTGACATGACCATTGTCGAGAACTGGCGCAGGCTGGTATTGGTAGTAGGGCACTTCAGTATCTACAAGACTATATTTAAGGGCAAGTTGTTGATGGACTATCTTGGCCACTTGGTTGTGTCTGTGCAAGTATTCTCCGTTAGCAAGACGAGAACAGCCAGAGACGATATGCCTAATGGACTCTCCTGGACGATGACAGGCTCGACAAATGTCGGCAGTCCCATCCTTTAGGATATGTCTCCGGTAGTTATTCGTCATGATAACTTCGTCCATAATTGCACAGGCAAACCCTTCAGTCTCCCCGAAGAGGTTACTGAAGCGTAGCCAAGCCACAGAAGCGAGTTGGTCTACGTCCGGCCCAGTGAGAGCCTTGTAGAACCTTCCGTGTAACTCCTTGCACTTCCATATAGTCGTGCGGTCCGAAATGCTTAACACCTGGGGCTTGCGCCAATTCTGTTTTGCCAAGGATAAAGGTGTGAAAGAATTGTCAACATTGGCCACATCTCGGTGCACATCCTCGGTTGACTGTAGGAAGTATTCCCGCAGATTGCATACCTCGCGGTTATGTAGGTTTTTGACGTTTAAATAACCACGTCCCCCACATTTCCGTGGGATATACAACCTCATAACAGACGAACGGGGGTGGTGCATTCGATATAAGGTCAATTGTCGACGAACCTTTCTATCCAAGGCGTCTAACTCAGACTGAGTCCACCTTAGAATGCCAAACGAGTAAGCAAGTGCAGGCATAACCCAACCATTGACAGCGCGCGCCTTATTACCTCCAGACAGAAGACTTTTCAGTACTTTTGTAAGGCGGCTTAAGAAACATGCTGTCAATGACTGTTTTATCTCCTTGTCAGCTATACCTAGTCCTTCTGCCATTCCAAGGTACCTATAGGTTTCCGACTCCGAGAGACATCTGAGTGACATATTTTCAGAGAGTTGTAATTCTTCCGAAGTTACAACTCTGCCCCTCTGTACATGAATGGCCGCACATTTGTCGACACCAAACTCCATTTTAATATCCTTACTAAAGTTTTCTGTGATCTTTAATAATGATACCAAATCAGATTTCTTTGGTGCATACAACTTGAGGTCATCCATGTATAAAAGATGTGATATGACCTCACCATCTCTGCGGAGTCGGTAGCCTATCTTTGAATCCATTAGTAGCGTACTTAATGGATTCATAGCTAGGCAGAACCACAAGGGACTCAGGCTGTCACCTTGAAAAATTCCACGCTTTATCCTTAAAAAGCCTGTGGAGTCAGAAAACCCCGCCATGTCTGGCAGACAGAGACGTGTGGTCCACTGGCTCATGCATACGCTAAGAAAAGAGCATAGATTTGGATGGAGACGGTACAAATCCAGTACTCTACTTAGCCATGAATGAGGCACCGAATCATACGCCTTTTTATAGTCTATCCAGGCCATGGAAATATTTTTTTTGACTCGACGGACTTGTTGGCAAATAGTCATGTCAATAAGAAGGAGTTCTTTAGTACCCCGAGACCGTGGCTTACATCCATTCTGTACAGGCGCCATAATATTATTAGCCAAAATGTGCTCCATAATTTTGAATTTTAAAATGGAGGTAAGCAGCTTGTAGGTGGTTGGCAAGCAAGTAATTGGTCGATAGTTTTTCGGTTCTGAGGTACTACCAGATTTGTAAAGGAGGTATGTGACACCGGTAGTCAAAAACGTAGGCAAAGATCCAGTTGCAATAGCGTTTTGGAATTGTGTTGCCAGACGCACGTGTGAACTGTGAAACCGTTTCAGCCAGAAATTGTGTAGACTGTCCGGTCCCGGACTTTTCCAGTTTGGGGCCGAACTAATTTCACGAGCTATGTCAGCTTCGTCAACATTAATTGGCCCCATGGCTGTGATAGGTTCACATGCGCGTCTAACAACACTCATCCATTCGCCTTCGGAGTGTATAACTGGTTGCGACCAAATATCCTGCCAGAATGAGTACATTCCGACAGGGTCAGGGGTCACACCAGGACTCATTTGCCGACTATTTTGCTCCCAGTTTCGATATACCTTCTTCGCATCACTTTGGAAGAGGCGATTCTGATTATATCTATCAGAGCGCTTCTTGAAGCGCCTTATGCGTTTTGCCCATGCCTGTATTTTTTGTTTATAAAAGTCCATGCGTTCCGTAACCGAAGCAGTATATTCTTGGGGTCTGATCCCAGTCCCCTCAAAAGCTTGATGTACGAAACGCATGACTCTTGGACGATTATTACCGGATCTAAATGTTAATAATTTTGCTATTATTGTTCGTGCTGCATTAATTCGCTTCTCAATTCTATACTGCCACGCTGGGGTAGTCGTTGTTTGTGGGGTAGGCCTGTTATGGTTTGGAAACCTTACTCCGCCTACTCGACAAACGGCAACTGCGCCGCAGTATAGAATTGAGTGCGTTTCTGTTAAATTTTCGGTTGTACTAAAATATGATGGTAAAATTTTGTCAAGAATTGATGTTAGAGCCAAATTGTGTTTAGTCATGGGCAAACGAGGTAAGCGCGGTCGATCGGATGGAGGGACATCGCGGTAATCCAGAATCGCATCATCCAAAGCCCTTCTTAATTGCTCATTATACTGGTTGTTAACATTTACCTCCTCGTTCTGTAACGATTCCGCTAGCGCGAGTGGCAGTGGGTCCGGCTGTTCAGCAATAGCCGGTACCGCCGGATCAGGCTGCGGGCAAACAACAGGATGAGAAGATAATGTTTCCAGGCGTAGTCGATCAAGTACAGGCTGTGCAAGCAGTTGAAGCCGCTGGATAGCACGCACTTGGTCCGACAGCCGTTGTACAGTAACAGTCGTTCCTGGGTTAAGGTCCTGAAACAAGGCAAACATTCTGGAACGGTAGGCAGTGCTGTTGGTTCCCCCCTCTGTCGCCCCATAATACGCTCGCATGACATTCTCATTGAGTTGTTGAGACCATCTCATGCGGCGCACTGAACCACCGGTAGCGGAGGTCATCGACGTTGCAATCTGCTCCGTTGACATCAAGCTGGCCGGTAGCGGGCGACCCCTGCGCGCAGAGCACCGCGGTGCAGGGGGCACAGGAGATCCAGTATCATCACTCGAGGCCGCGGTAACTGGCGGCGTGTGGTATTCGTCTTCGGAACTTGGTGACGAACTGGACTGTGGTGTAAGTCGTGCGCTGGCAGTCCCGTAGGCAGCACGCAAACGGCATTGTCTTTGTGGATTTCGTCGTGTATGTTGGCTCATTGCAGTTTAAAAAATTATTACGGCAGGTATCCCAGATTGGTTTGTGTATATAAATAAACGATAATTGCACATTTTTAATGATAAATGAACACATTTTAAAATATTTTTCGTTAAATTTTCCGGTTTGACGTGCACGTTGACAGGCGGTTGCCTAGGTTATTATTATTATTATTATGTTTGTTTATAATTCGTATTAGTAAGTAGTAAGTAGTATAGCAGTATATATTAGTAAGTAGGTATAGCATATACATGTTTAATTTAGTGAGTGGTAATGTTGATTTTCGTATTGAAATATGTAATATCTGAATAAAAAATGTATAACTGATGTATGATTTTTATTTTTGCTATGACCTTCATTCTATTAATCTATAACATCACTAATCACGAATATAAATACTTTACTAACTTATTTATTTATTTACAGCAGGTTTAAACATAAAATGGATGCACTATGTAGGTATTCTGAATATTACCTACGTTCGCTTTACATTTGACGAGACAACTTTATATCTCAATCATTTGTTTTTATTATATTTAGGCTTTATATATCTATGTATGCGTAAAATTGAATTAATAGTCAAAATGAAGTTGATCAAACAACACACATCACTTAATGTTAATCATATAAATCTTGGTGACTCCGATAACCACATTAGGCATAGCGTTCTGTTACCAAATACGATTCGTTGTATTATATGTGGTCCATCGAATTGTGGAAAAACAAACGTAGTTCTTAGTTTATTATTGCATGAGAATGGTCTTAAATTTCAAAATCTTTATCTTTACTCGAAAACTAACTTTCAACGAAAATACAGGTTCTTACGAGAAGTTATAAAGAGGGTGCATCAGGTTAAGTTTCATGAATTTAATGATAATAAAGAAGTCATAGCCCCAGATGAAGCACTACCTAATTCTGTATTTATTTTCGATGATGTTGCATGTGAAAATCAAATAAACATTCGTAATTACTTTTCTATGGGTAGACATAAACAAATCGATTGCTTTTATTTATGTCAAACATACTCTAAAATTCCGAAACAGCTGCTGCGTGATAATGCTAACTTTCTTATAATATTTAAACAAGACGATGTGAACTTGAAACATATTTATGAAGAGCATGTTAGTTCTGATATGTCCTGGAATCAATTCAAGAACCTTTGTAATAAAGCTTGGAGAGAGCCATATAACTTTGTTAGTATTTGCAAAGATTCTTCATTAAACAATGGAAGGTACAGACAGAATTTAGATAGTTTTTTTAAATTTTGATCTAAAAATGTATACCTATATATAAATCAATAACGTATAAATCTGATTTAGTATTATATCTTCTTTAGCTGAGTACACTTGTAACAGTACAATATGGAAAAGAATATTAAAATAGAATTAATGAAGTCTGTAGACTCCATAAAGAATAAAATAAAACAAATGAAAAACCAGGAACACTCAATGAACTTGTCACTTGATAAAATATTAAAACCTGTCACAGATCCCCTTAAAACCCTAGTTGATTCGAATAAGACAATAGAGAAAATACAAACTAATGAAAATACACACTCTAATTTTGAAGACATGGAATTGGATGACATTAATACTAGTTCATCTACAAAGTTCGAAGAATGTTACGAACCAGAACCGAATTCTGTACAGATCGTTAAAAAGTCTCCCCAGACGGAATTACTGGATGATTTAGAAATATCATTAGAGGGTCGTGATATACATGATATTTATGATGGTGTAAATATACCATTTGGAATAAGGAGTGCAAACAAAAAATTACTAATGGGTAATTCAAACGTTTCATTTTCTAAAATAGATAGTGTGAATGATGATAATGTCATTTTAATTAAAATTGGGGACAAAAGCTACAATTTAACCCCAGGTTTAAAAGAACTTTTACTTCGAAGAAAACCTGATTTGAAACTAATATCGAGCAAAGATAAACTTGTCTATAAAGATATGTTGCATTATACAAATGCCCATAAGAAAAATTTCAATCCTAATGGGCAAATAAGAGGCGATAAAGGTATAAAATATCGTGAAATAATCAAACCATTGTTTTCTGAAGCGTTAAACAATAATATTGTCACTAAATTTGGAAGAAGCTTACCAACACTAAAGAAATACAAAAATAACACTGACTTGGTATATTGGGTCGATCCTAACGAACTGGTTGACAGATTGAAACTATTGATTGCTTCCCGAGATGCCGGTAATTCAAACCATGATAATGAAATTTTATCAATAATCGAAGAATTAAAAGAAGCTAGCATAATTAAATAATAAATAGTCATAATAATATGCTTTTTATTCAGTATTATAGCTGAATTCAAGACAAATATACTAAATTGTGAATATGAGTAAAGCTGACGTGGTAAACGAAATTCATAAAAATGCGAGGGTGAACTATCCACGAAGACGTGTTATCATGAAAGATATAGATGACTTGTGGCAAGCAGACTTAATTGATATGCAATCAATTTCAAAAGAAAATAAAAGTTACAGATATATTCTTGCCGTCATTGATACATTTTCGAAATATGCTTGGGCCTTTCCTATGAGAAGTAAAACCAAAGAAGATGTGTGTAAGACTTTCAAAACTTTGTTGGACAAAGGGCGTGTTCCTAAAAATCTGCAAACTGATAATGGAGCAGAATTTTATAATAACAAATTTCAGAAGCTTATGAAATCGTATCATATTAACCATTATTCAACTTTCTCAACTAAAAAGGCTTCAATAGTTGAACGATTTATCAGAACATTGAAATCTAAAGTTTATAAGGAATTTAGTTTAAAAGGCAATTACAATTGGGTAAATAATACCCTCAATGATGTTATTTACAAATACAATCACACTCACCATCGCACTATTAATGAAATCCCTGCTAATGTGGACAATATTAATAAAAAACTGATATTAGAAAGGTATTTAAAATTGCAAAAAAATGATAATTTAAAAAGTAAGTACCAAGAAGGTGATTATGTGCGTATCAGCAAATACAAAGGAACATTTGAAAAAGGTTATACTCCCAACTGGTCAACAGAAATATTTAAAATTCGTAAAATACAAAATACAACTCCTATAACTTACTTAATCGAAGATACTATCAGAGGTCAACCTATTTTAGGTGCATTTTATACACAAGAACTTCAAAAAACAAAACATCCCAATGTATATCTAGTCGAGAAAGTTCTTAGAAGAAAAGGTAACAGGGTTTTAGTAAAATGGTTAGGTTTATCTTCAGCTGAAAGCAGTTGGATTGATAAATCGAATGTAATATTATAAATAAAATAACATTAACAACAAACTCGAATCACATAACTATTTATTAAAGTATTCAAACCGGAATCATCAGTCTTATAATGTGTTTTGGAGAGAGTAGTCTTCTTAATTGGCTTATTAATAATTTACCATTTGAATTACATTTACCAGGATATAATTACTGTGGCCCTGGTACTAAATTAATAAAAAGACTTACACAAGGAGATAACGGTGTAAATAAGTTGGACGAATATTGCAAAGATCACGATATTGCATATCACAAGTCATCAAACTTAAAGGATCGACATAACGCTGATTTAATTTTGTTAAAAATGGCGAAAGAGCGAGCGGTTGCTTCCGATGCTAGTATAGGCGAAAAAGTCGCGGCACGTTTAGTAAGTAAGGCTATGTCAACAAAAATTAAAACTGGGTCTGGTTTGAGAAAAAAGCCTTCTCCAAAAGTTACATCTGGAAAAGGATTAAAAAGTAAATTAAAAACTGTTATTACAAAAGCAAAAAGACATATAAAAAAATTAAAACCTAAGAGCAAGAAAATGGCTATAGAATTAGCTATTGCCGCTGCCAGGGAATTAGCTGATGACTCATCGATTAAGCTTCCTCGTATTATTCCTATTCCAAAAACTGGGGGAGTATTACCTTTGATTCCTATTTTTGCGGGATTATCAGCGGCGGGAGCTTTAGCAGGCGGTGCAGCTGGTATTGCTAAAACCATAAATGAATTCAAAATGGCTAAAAAGCTGTATGAAGAATCGAAGAGACACAATGAAAAAATGGAAGCTCTATGTATTGGGAAAGGACTACACCTTAAACCACATAAAGGCGGTCTTGGAATTTTCGTATCAAAAGAAAAAAACTAAAATATCGGCTACCCAAACGGGCCTTAACTAACTTTGACATTTTAAAGTACGGGAATAGAATTCCTTATTTTAGAGGTGTCTTTATGAGAGATGAGCTCCCTAAATGTCCTTATAAAAAAGAATGTGGAGTTATTAATTTAGATAGTTCTAAAAATCCTGGTTCTCATTGGGTAGCCTATGCAAAATATAATGATTATGTTGAGTATTTTGACAGTTATGGAAATCTTAAACCTCCAAAGGAATTTATAAAATATGTAGGTTCTAATATTCAATATAATTATGAAAATATACAACGTGATCACCCCTTCAATTGTGGACATCTATGTTTAAATTTCTTAAAGAATTTTTGGTATAATCAAGAAATAAAATAAACATGATCATTTAAAAGAGTTCAGTATGCAAGCATGCCTACTACGGTTACCATCTCTGGAAATAAATCAGAACTGGTCTCGTATTTTCAACCACCTCTTCATTTATCTGATCAATACGAGTGCGGTTTACTATACTTTTCAGTATTAAAAAAAAGACCGAATGTGCCAGTTAATAGCAGCAGTTTAGCAGCTGTAATCAGAATCGAATGTGATCTTGTGCACGGTTCATATTACAACGGATTACCGACTCATTTTATTCACGAATTCATATCTGATACTGCTCCAAGTCACGGGTACACAGAAATACCCCAGAACGTTATTTACTTCCCAGTAAACAAAAACATAATTTCATCCATATCTGTCAGGATTGTAGATCAGTTTGGTTACTGTATTGACTTTGGTGAAGAACATATTCAATTACGTCTTCATTTAAGAAAAGCAAAATGATTGTGTATGATAAAAACCCTACAGTGAAAATAAAACGTCCTATTCCGTCAACAACCGTTAAGGTGCACAGACGTAAGAAAAACGTGATGAAATTGACTAAATCAAATAAAGATTTTCTTAAAGCTTTAGGGTTTAAAGTATGAGTATACTACAGATTACTGATTTACCACACTTTGATAGTTCAATCGAAAGTTATGAAGTCCATTCATACAATCCCTACAATAACAGCTTTAGAGAAAACGATGAACTCAGAATCCCCATCCACCAGCAAGACATATATGTACTACCATCAGCCAGTTCAATCTACATCGAAGGTCAGGCAAAGCTGTTCGGCAAGGATGGGCATCCAATCAAGAAAACTGTTACGTTCACTAATAACCCTGTTATGCATTTGTTTCAAGACATCAGATACGAAATGAATGGAATTGAAATAGATCGTATAAAAAATTCCGGAATAACATCAACAATAAAGTCATACATCTCATTAAATGAAGCAGAAAGTAAAGTTGCTGCATTATGGGGTTGGAATTTAAACGGGTTCGAAAGTTATGGGCATTTTAGCGTTGTGGTACCTTTAAATAAGATTTTAGGGTTTGCAGAGGATTACAATAAAATTGTGATAAATTGTAAACACGAACTTATATTGAATAGGAGTAATTCTAACTTGAATAGTATTATTCTTACTGATGAAGTCGTTCAGCTTCAAATAGATATACAAAGGGTTCAGTGGAGAGTACCACATGTAAAAGTTTCAGATAGAGAACGTTTAACACTTTTAAAGCATTTAGAAAGAGATAAACCTATTCAGATGGCATTTAGAAATTGGGATTTATATGAGTATCCTTTACTACCTAAAACCACAAAGCATTCTTGGTCAGTAAAAACTGCTTCTCAATTAGAAAAGCCCCGGTATGTAATTTTTTGCTTGCAGACTAATAGAAAAAGTAATAAATCGAAAGACAGCTCAGTATTTGATCATTGCGATGTGACAAACGTAACGCTATTTTTGAATTCTCAATATTACCCTTATGAGCCTTTAGGCTTAAAGTTTTCTGAAAACAAGTACAGTATATTATATGAAATGTATGTGAAATTTCGTCAGTCGTATTATAACAGCCCTGTCGATCCCTTGCTTGATCTGAAAGATTTTAAAGAAAAAGCACCACTTTTTATCATAGATTGTTCAAGGCAAAATGACTGTTTAAAAACAGGCCCGGTAGACGTAAGGTTGGAATTTGAATGTTCAACATTGATACCAGATAACACAACTGCTTATTGTTTAATTATTAACGATCGACTTGTGGAATACAAACCGTTAAGTAACATTGTGCGCAGGCTATCATGACTGCAATTGTAGATGTTCAAGGTTTCAAATCAGAAGCTAACGAATTTATAGTAAAGGAAATTGCGATATTATGCGATAAAAAAATACAGGTATTTTTAATAAAACCTCCATTCCCATTTTACGACTTGACTAAACAAGAACGGCGACAAGTAAGTTGGATTGAGCGCAATAGAAAGATATACTGGAAGGAAGGAATTGTGCCCTACTCAAATTATCAGAATTTGGTCTTAAATATTTTAAGAGATAAATGTGTTTATGTCAAAGGTTCAGAAAAAGTGTCATGGTTAAGGAAAATTGTAAATAGTGCTAATGTTAATAACTTAGAAGATATAGGTTGTCCTAGTTTATTAAACTTATATAAACAATATGAAAACTCTCATGATGTGTATAGTTGTATTTATCATGATTCAGTATGTGCCTTGAAAAACGTTCTCTGTTTAAATAAATGGTGTATAAACAATGTAGTATAAACACTCTAAGTAACTAATAAATTTTTGAAATAAATATTTTCTTGTTTTATTCATTAAAAGGTTGATTATATGTATAGTAATTCCCACAGATTTCGCAATAACATTTCGCAAGAAACAGATCATATCAGGCTGGAATATTACTCAAAATTAAAATGTAATGACTACTTACCCACAGAAAACAGATCAGATCAGGTTAGAACATTATTCCATACATAAAATATAATAACTTTAAGTACCTCGGAAACAGATCTGATTAGGTCCGATTATTTTGCACCAGTTCTCAAATAGATACATGATCACAACAACACCTCTATGACCAATCACACAGATCACAATCTATTGAATGAATATGCAATAAATAGTATATTCAAATAGTAGGTCATTATTACAAAAACAAGATTTCGTATATTTGAATACACATTTATTGAAAATTGGGGTTTTCAGATCTTATCTGATCTGGAATCGTATATTTGAATACACATTTATTGAAAATTGGGGTTTTCAGATCTTATCTGATCTGGAATCGTATATTTGAATACACATTGATTGAAAACTATGATATTTGAATACACATTGATTGAAAACTATGACCAATCACACAGATCACAATCTATTCAATGAGTATGCAATAAATAGTATATTCAAATAGTAACTAGGTCATTATTACAAAAACAAGATTTCGTATATTTGAATACACATTTATTGAAAATTGGGGTTTTCAGATCTTATCTGATCTGGAAACCCCAATTTTTACCTACTTATATCATAGGGTCTTAGGAAAATAAAGCTTTTTTATGGATATTTGCACAAAGCTTAATTTTCATTCTTCAACCAATGTTTATTGCTAGTGATGACATATGGATCAGAGACCCAAAGGGCAATGGAAAGGGCTATGCTTGGAGGTTCCCTGGGAGATCGAATCAGAAATGAGGAGATACGCAGGAAAACCAGGGTCACCGACATAGCCCACAGGATTGCCAAACTTAAGTGGCAGTGGCCAGGGCACACAGCTCGCAGGACCGACGCCTGATGGGGCTCAAGTGGACGCAGTGCTGGTAGGTCTCCCACACGGTGGACCAATGATCTGGTTAAGGTCGCCAAAAAAACGATGGATGCGGGCGGCCCAGGACCAGGACCGACCTTTGTGGAGAGCCTTGGGGGAGGCCTATGTCCAGCAGTGGAAGTATTTTCATCTTCGGACAATCTTTGTCATTATTAGTATCGATCCTAGCATTTACGGCCAAAGGGTATCTGTTTCGCTTTGTAGATTGGATCGAGCATCGTTCAGCCAAAACAAACGTTTCATTTCAAAAATTCAAAACAAATAGAATGTCAGATTGACCAAGCCAATGTCCAAATCCCGCTTTAATATGACGTTGGTCAACCGATCCTTGGATTTGCACAGTAATCCTCGGACTAATAGCCAGAGGGACATACTGACTTCATTTGGCTAAGTTTGCCATCAACATTTCAAATTCAACCTTAAGGTACAAGATTTAAAGTCTACATTGAAATGGCAATTTTCGATTAGTTGAAATAGAAATGAAAAAATACATTTGAAGTCTTCTCGGCTTAGGAATAAAGTTTATATTTATATAGCAGATGAGTTGTGAGGCGAAACAATTTTTGAGGGCGCTTCATCTCTCCCGTTGAAATGTGAAAGCATTTCTGTGTAAGATTATGATATTAGGGTTTGTAGTTCTGTAAGCAGTAGTTATGGTGTCGGGACATAATATAGTTTCGCGCGATTTATTAAAAAAATCCCCTCAAGTTTCAGCACAAAACAATGTGCGTAGCATTTGGCAGACATTTTCAGTTTAATATTTTTTATTCATCTATTGCATTCGTAAAACAAATTGTATGCGAGGGGTACATAGTGTGGTGTATATTGTCTTTTTATACGGCCACTTCTTTGCTCCAAAGTTTGTGGATGCGTTTAAGGTACAAGGCTGTTCTTAATGTCCGCAAAACAGAAGAGCGCAGAACACCTTACTTTTGTAAAATAGTTGTTTTTTATTATGATTCACAAATATGTAACAACTAGCGGCCAACCCGGATTCACACGGTAAAAAATATACATATTAAATAAACAAATAAATATCTTTACAAAGTTAGAAATAATATGTATATCTTTATAAATTATAGCATACTAGCGGCCCGTCCCGGTTTCGCACGGGTGCGATGTTACCCGCGGTATAAATAACCGCGGGTGACGCCGCGGGATGAAGTTAGTCTAAAAAAAAGTAAGTAAGCCTAAGTTACTCCTCATATCATCAGCTACCTATCAGTGAAAGTCCCGTCAAAATCGGTCCAGCCGTCCAGCCGAGATTAGCCGGAACAAACAGACAAAATTTAAAAAAAAAATTATTTTTTGGTCTATGTACTGTATATTAACATACTTACACATTTAGTAAAAAGTAGTTAGTATATTATTACAAACAGATACTCGATTTTTTTATTTAAAGTATGTATGTATAGATGAGTTATTCTGTTAAATGTAAAAGCTTTAGGTATTATTGTAAAGTTTCATCAAAATCAGATAAGTAGTTCTTGTGTGAAAGAGTAACCAAACGTACATTCTTACAAACTTTCTCGTTTATGATATTAGTAGGATATCAATATTTTCGAAACCAAAAAACTAATACATACCATAAAATAAATCTGTTGTCCTTTACGCCAATAACTTTTACCTTTTTCCAAAACCTTCTGGTATTTTTCAATGAGAGAGAATTACAACATGCCTTTTCACCTACAATCAACAAAATGAATCTCGCGAAAACTCTTAATAAGACCACATAAATTACAGCCTCCATCTAATTGGTGTTTCAAGCATTTTTTCGCAAAGAATTTATGCAAAATACTCGACACGAACAAATTAAAAGTACAGAAGGAAAAAAGAAATAATTTAATGCACCCAATACGCATCTGTTTTAATTATGTGGATAACAAAAGATTAGGGTGGATAAGACTCGTGAAATATCGATATTCTGTTCCAAATTCAAAGTTACCGTTACTTACTGACTCACAAATAACAGAGTTGACAGGATTTATCGATTGTTCAAACCGATTTTAAATAAACACAATAGTACATCTTAACTAAGCAGAATGGTTCGACAATTGAAGCGAAATAGCAGAAATAACGACAAAAAACAGCTTACTAATATATAAATAAATAAATATAAATATCATTAGACATTTGACACAACGCCATCTCGTCCCAAGCTAAGCAACTTAATACTTGTGTTATGGTAACGAGATGAATGATAAACTATATATATACTTACTTTCTTTTTTTGTAAATACATACATATTATAGATAGAAAACACCCAGACCCGGAACAAATACTTGTAGGTCGTACAAATATTTCTTCCGTGCGGGGATCGAACCCGCGACATGCTGCGCAGTAGTCGATCACTCAACCACTGCGCCAACCGTGTCGCCTATATATATATATATATATATATATATATATGTCGGAGACAGCGACGGCTGAGCGATAGAGTCGTCATCATCTTGACTTGGTACGAGGTTTATTACTTGTAACTTTATAATTCACAATATTAACCACAGTATAAATAACAATGTTCAGTTAACACACTTAGATAGACAAACCGACAGGTTCGCAACGGAGAAGTGTCTCGGTCCGTGTCCCAACGTCGACTGACTGATCGAGCCAACCTCACTTTCCATTACGACTCTGTCCACGTGCCGCCATTGCAAAACAACTGACGTCACCGCGTTTGCCGCACTACTGTGTTAACAATCAATTGAGAAACTTAATAAAACGATATCGTTATCCACGACACGGCCATTCTGACGAAGCACACGTCCTCGTGTGTACTTGTAACAAAATAACCAACTGAGGCACATTTTCACGTTCGGCCAACCTGATGCTAATGGTCCGTAATCGTATCTTAAGAATCAAGTTAACAGAGATCACGTTAGCATACAAATAATTTCAACAACTTTAACACGAAGGGTTCCTCTAAGCCCATAATCTTTAAATCTCAATACTGATACTTTAAAACAGTAAGTTTAAGACAATAAGTACACAACAAATGGCCCAGCTGTCCCAGCAGCTAGTGACAATTCACATGTCACCCATATCGTCATCGCTCCAAGCGATACGACCAACACTTTAACTAGAGTCCACGACTCCCAGGCCACACAGGGCCATACAAATAGTCTCTCTCGAGACCCGGGTCCCCGCCACACCACTAGCTGCCCATCGCGCTCTGTACAACTCTGAGAGTTGCAGTTACGACTACAGACTAGTGCGTGTAGTGCGACCTAGCCAAGGTATGTGTTCTTATTTACTGTTGGAGGCATCCTCCTCACCATCTTCATCAGACAAATTTAACTCAACGGACACACTGCTTAGAGGAATCCTCCTTATACAGTCGTGAGCGTATTTTTATGTTCTATTACCGGTCAAAGATTTCAGCAAATAACGATCACCATCAAGTAACTCCACATTTTTTTAAAGGTCCCTTGTATTTCGCGTCTAATTTAGTTTGGTTTCTCTTCGTTCTGAATTTAAACTAAATTACCAACATCAAACTTTACCACTTTAACTTGTGGTTTTATCAAATTTTACTTTTTCGTAACTGGCACTCTTTTCTATGTACGTGGCCGCTTGCTCTCTTGTCTTACTAATGTCTACTGCCGGTCCGGAATCATTCAAAGTTAATAGGTTAAATGGTCTAGCTAAACGTCCTATCAGAAACTCGAGTGGACTCGCTTGTATTACACGGTGGACAGAGGAATTCAAAACTAATTGCACGTCTTCTAACGCTTCATGCCGGGACCTATCAGACGCTTCTACCGCGGTCAGCATACTTTTTAACGCGCTCATTGTTCTTTCTACTTGGCAATTAGCGCGACTTGACTAGCTATCAAACGTAAAGAAACACTGTGAAACTGACAAAAAAACTTTGAATTCTTTGTTGGCAAAGCATCGTCCCAGATCTGCAATAACTAACTGGAGCTCCAACTAAAGACGCTTGATTTAAGGGATTTAATTGTTCTAGCCAAATCTATTCTCAGGGTATGATATAAGGGAACAAATTTTGTGACCGCATCAATTAAAACTATGACGTACTCCTTGCAATCGCTTTTTCCACTTAATTTGCCAGTTAAGTCAACGTGCACAGTATGCCACGGGATACTTATGTTAGGAATTGGATGAAGTCCCGAACGCACTTAGCCATGTGCTCGAACCAATAGTGATCAACCCTTTCAAGAGTCTTCTTAAATTCAAGGTGCATACGTGATTCGTGCACGTGGTTAATTACTGACCAGCGGAAGGCCCGGGGAACAATTGGAAGACACCGGGTCCGATTATTTCTCTGTACCTTGCGATGTAGGACACCTGAGCGCATGTTGGAAATGTCGAGTGGTAACAGATGATCTTACGAGCTCGAGCCATACGACGTCCCTCACGATAACTGATTTGAAAATCAAAGGCCTGCACCAAGGCCCACCTAAGATGCACACGTGCGGTGCTGTCGGTGTTCCAGGGCAGAATGAATAGAACATTCATCCACTCCTGCGATGACCGAACCACTGACTCACTTCATTCGCGAGCGAAACCATCCATTTACTCGTTCCTTCGTTCGATACGTCACAGCTCTTCAGAATCTATGCGCAGCGCCATCCGCGAGTAATGCCACGGAGGCGGCATAGATGGCGCTAGTATTACTAGAACGTTAACTCAATACGCCACACGACCATCCTGACAGTCAGCGCGTTCTCGCGCGTCTTTCATTGTCGTTGTGTGTGAAACGTAATAAAAGGAAAAACTCGTACGGTTATCGGGGTGCCCCGAGTCACAAAGCGCCAAGCTTTCAATGGTCAACTGTACGCGAAGCGCGTAGCTCCCGACGTAACAGTACGGGCTACACAAAACACGGAGTTCCGACGTACAGCAACGGAGCTACGTGAAGCGCGGAGCTTCCAATACACTATAGCAGTGTTACACGAAGCGCGGAGCTTCCAATGCACTATAACAGCGTTACACGAAGCGCGGAGCTTCCAATGCACTATAACAGCGTTACACGAAGCGCGGAGCTTCCAATGCACTATAACAGTGTTACACGAAGCGCGGAGCTTCCAATGCACTATAACAGCGTTACACGAAGCGCGGAGCTTCCAATGCATTATAACAGTGTTACACGAAGCGCGGAGCTTCCAATGCACTATAACAGCGTTACACGAAGCGCGGAGCTTCCAATGCACTATAACAGCGTTACACGAAGCGCGGAGCTTCCAATGCACTATAACAGCGTTACACGAAGCGCGGAGCTTCCAATGCATTATAACAGTGTTACACGAAGCGCGGAGCTTCCAATGCACTATAACAGCGTTACACGAAGCGCGGAGCTTCCAATGCACTATAACAGCGTTACACGAAGCGCGGAGCTTCCAATGCACTATAACAGCGTTACACGAAGCGCGGAGCTTCCAATGCATTGCAACGGTGAACTTAGCAAACTTCCACATGCCTCTCGTTACTCGCCGCTGCTGCAGGCGCTGCTCCGAACTGCTTGCGCCTACTGCCGCGCCAGCTCCTCCGCTGTTGCCACGTGGACACTTCGTTGCCAAATGTCCGGCGGTGCCGCACCTGAAACAGATTAAGTCCGACCGCGGCCTCGGTCCCGCAGAGCTTGACGCCGAAGTGACAGCACTGGCTGCCTTGCCTTTCACCTCGCCTTTGGAACGGCAATCGGACGGTCGGTGACCTATTTTACCGCAGTTGTGAAATTTCACCGTTGCCGACTGAAACTTCGATCGCCTGAAGTCTGGATCTGCTGTCCTATCGCCTTATGTTTATGCTCTCAATCTACCTCACCGATGCAAATCAAGGCATATAATGGTGCCATAATCTTGGAAAACTGATATAACCTGCCGAAAATATGACGCTAGACCGATGAACTGTCAAGCTAAACAAGCACAGCAATCTAAACTTCGTATCGCAAGTAATTAACAGGTAAACATGTAAAAGAATTTCAAATAATATTTTCTTACACCGGTCAAAGCCACACTATCGTAAAGTCGTATACCATACAATATACCCGAGTAATAAAATGGAAACTGCTCACCGGAGTGACGTAAAATTGCAGCTGGTGCGCTTACTACAGATCCACTCACTATTCTTTGACCTGGCTGACCGCAGTACTGTTGCTCGCCTTCCTGCTGCTCCGCTCAGGGCAGTTAGACCCATAGTGTCCTTGTCCATCACAATGAAAGCAAGTGATCCCCACTTAGTTAATCGCCGCACTATGACTGCAGCTTGTGATCTTCAGTTTAGAACAATCTTCATGTAGCTTAATGTCTCCTTTATAGTGACAATGAATCGCCATTATCGGTTATTTCCATCGCGTACAGAAGCACACACATTATCACTACACTGTTTTCTCCACGTGGGCTGAATGAGTTACATCCCACTTCTGATGTCGGAGACAGCGACGGCTGAGCGATAGAGTCGTCATCATCTTGACTTGGTACGAGGTTTATTACTTGTAACTTTATAATTCACAATATTAACCACAGTATAAATAACAATGTTCAGTTAACACACTTAGATAGACAAACCGACAGGTTCGCAACGGAGAAGTGTCTCGGTCCGTGTCCCAACGTCGACTGACTGATCGAGCCAACCTCACTTTCCATTACGACTCTGTCCACGTGCCGCCATTGCAAAACAACTGACGTCACCGCGTTTGCCGCACTACTGTGTTAACAATCAATTGAGAAACTTAATAAAACGATATCGTTATCCACGACATATATAAGTATATATATATATATATGTCGTGGATAACGATATCGTTTTATTAAGTTTCTCATACGATATCGTTATCCACGACATATATATATATATATATATATATATGTCGTGGATAACGATATCGTTTTATTAAGTTTCTCAATTGATTGTTGACACAGTAGTGCGGCAAACGCGGTGACGTCAGTTGTTTTGCAATGGCGGCACGTGGACAGAGTCGTAATGGAAAGTGAGGTTGGCTCGATCAGTCAGTCGACGTTGGGACACGGACCGAGACACTTCTCCGTTGCGAACCTGTCGGTTTGTCTATTTAAGTGTGTTAACTGAACATTGTTATTGATACTGTGGTTAATATTGTGAATTATAAAGTTACAAGTAATAAACCTCGTACCAAGTCAAGATGATGACGACTCTATCGCTCAGCCGTCGCTATCTCCGACATCAGAAGTGGGATGTAACTCATTCAGCCCACGTGGAGAAAACAGTGTAGTGATAATGTGTGTGCTTCTGTACGCGATGGAAATAACCGATAATGGCGATTCATTGTCACTATAAAGGAGACATTAAGCTACATGAAGATTGTTCTAAACTGAAGATCACAAGCTGCAGTCATAGTGCGGCGATTAACCAAGTGGGGATCACTTGCTTTCATTGTGATGGACAAGGACACTATGGGTCTAACTGCCCTGAGCGGAGCAGCAGGAAGGCGAGCAACAGTACTGCGGTCAGCCAGGTCAAAGAATAGTGAGTGGATCTGTAGTAAGCGCACCAGCTGCAATTTTACGTCACTCCGGTGAGCAGTTTCCATTTTATTACTCGGGTATATTGTATGGTATACGACTTTACGATAGTGTGGCTTTGACCGGTGTAAGAAAATATTATTTGAAATTCTTTTACATGTTTACCTGTTAATTACTTGCGATACGAAGTTTAGATTGCTGTGCTTGTTTAGCTTGACAGTTCATCGGTCTAGCGTCATATTTTCGGCAGGTTATATCAGTTTTCCAAGATTATGGCACCATTATATGCCTTGATTTGCATCGGTGAGGTAGATTGAGAGCATAAACATAAGGCGATAGGACAGCAGATCCAGACTTCAGGCGATCGAAGTTTCAGTCGGCAACGGTGAAATTTCACAACTGCGGTAAAATAGGTCACCGACCGTCCGATTGCCGTTCCAAAGGCGAGGTGAAAGGCAAGGCAGCCAGTGCTGTCACTTCGGCGTCAAGCTCTGCGGGACCGAGGCCGCGGTCGGACTTAATCTGTTTCAGGTGCGGCACCGCCGGACATTTGGCAACGAAGTGTCCACGTGGCAACAGCGGAGGAGCTGGCGCGGCAGTAGGCGCAAGCAGTTCGGAGCAGCGCCTGCAGCAGCGGCGAGTAACGAGAGGCATGCGGAAGTTTGCTAAGTTCACCGTTGCAATGCATTGGAAGCTCCGCGCTTCGTGTAACGCTGTTATAATGCATTGGAAGCTCCGCGCTTCGTGTAACGCTGTTATAGTGCATTGGAAGCTCCGCGCTTCGTGTAACGCTGTTATAATGCATTGGAAGCTCCGCGCTTCGTGTAACGCTGTTATAATGCATTGGAAGCTCCGCGCTTCGTGTAACGCTGTTATAATGCATTGGAAGCTCCGCGCTTCGTGTAACGCTGTTATAATGCATTGGAAGCTCCGCGCTTCGTGTAACGCTGTTATAATGCATTGGAAGCTCCGCGCTTCGTGTAACGCTGTTATAATGCATTGGAAGCTCCGCGCTTCGTGTAACGCTGTTATAATGCATTGGAAGCTCCGCGCTTCGTGTAACGCTGTTATAGTGCATTGGAAGCTCCGCGCTTCGTGTAACGCTGTTATAATGCATTGGAAGCTCCGCGCTTCGTGTAACGCTGTTATAATGCATTGGAAGCTCCGCGCTTCGTGTAACGCTGTTATAATGCATTGGAAGCTCCGCGCTTCGTGTAACGCTGTTATAGTGCATTGGAAGCTCCGCGCTTCGTGTAACGCTGTTATAGTGCATTGGAAGCTCCGCGCTTCGTGTAACGCTGTTATAATGCATTGGAAGCTCCGCGCTTCGTGTAACGCTGTTATAATGCATTGGAAGCTCCGCGCTTCGTGTAACGCTGTTATAGTGCATTGGAAGCTCCGCGCTTCGTGTAACGCTGTTATAGTGTATTGGAAGCTCCGCGCTTCACGTAGCTCCGGTGCTGTACGTCGGAACTCCGTGTTTTGTGTAGCCCGTACTGTTACGTCGGGAGCTACGCGCTTCGCGTACAGTTGACCATTGAAAGCTTGGCGCTTTGTGACTCGGGGCACCCCGATAACCGTACGAGTTTTTCCTTTTATTACGTTTCACACGCAACGACAATGAAAGACGCGCGAGAACGCGCTGACTGTCAGGATGGTCGTGTGGCGTATTGAGTTAACGTTTTAGTACTACTAGCGCCATCTATGCCGCCTCCGTGGCATTACTCGCGGATGGCGCTGCGCATAGATTCTGAAGAGCTGTGACATATCGAACGAAGGAACGAGTAAATGGATGGTTTCGCTCGCGAATGAAGTGAGTCAGTGGTTCGGTCATCGCAGGAGTGGATGAATGTTCTATTCATTCTGCCCTGGAACACCGACAGCACCGCACGTGTGCATCTTAGGTGGGCCTTGGTGCAGGCCTTTGATTTTCAAATCAGTTATCGTGAGGGACGTCGTATGGCTCGAGCTCGTAAGATCATCTGTTACCACTCGACATTTCCAACATGCGCTCAGGTGTCCTACATCGCAAGGTACAGAGAAATAATCGGACCCGGTGTCTTCCAATTGTTCCCCGGGCCTTCCGCTGGTCAGTAATTAACCACGTGCACGAATCACGTATGCACCTTGAATTTAAGAAGACTCTTGAAAGGGTTGATCACTATTGGTTCGAGCACATGGCTAAGTGCGTTCGGGACTTCATCCAATTCCTAACATAAGTATCCCGTGGCATACTGTGCACGTTGACTTAACTGGCAAATTAAGTGGAAAAAGCGATTGCAAGGAGTACGTCATAGTTTTAATTGATGCGGTCACAAAATTTGTTCCCTTATATCATACCCTGAGAATAGATTTGGCTAGAACAATTAAATCCCTTAAATCAAGCGTCTTTAGTTGGAGCTCCAGTTAGTTATTGCAGATCTGGGACGATGCTTTGCCAACAAAGAATTCAAAGTTTTTTTGTCAGTTTCACGGTGTTTCTTTACGTTTGATAGCTAGTCAAGTCGCGCTAATTGCCAAGTAGAAAGAACAATGAGCGCGTTAAAAAGTATGCTGACCGCGGTAGAAGCGTCTGATAGGTCCCGGCATGAAGCGTTAGAAGACGTGCAATTAGTTTTGAATTCCTCTGTCCACCGTGTAATACAAGCGAGTCCACTCGAGTTTCTGATAGGACGTTTAGCTAGACCATTTAACCTATTAACTTTGAATGATTCCGGACCGGCAGTAGACATTAGTAAGACAAGAGAGCAAGCGGCCACGTACATAGAAAAGAGTGCCAGTTACGAAAAAGTAAAATTTGATAAAACTACAAGTTAAAGTGGTAAAGTTTGATGTTGGTAATTTAGTTTAAATTCAGAACGAAGAGAAACCCAACTAAATTAGACGCGAAATACAAGGGACCTAAAAAAAAAATGTGGAGTTACTTGATGGTGATCGTTATTTGCTGAAATCTTTGACCGGTAATAGAACATAAAAATACGCTTACGACTGTATAAGGAGGATTCCTCTAAGCAGTGTGTCCGTTGAGTTAAATTTGTCTGATGAAGATGGTGAGGAGGATGCCTCCAACAGTAAATAAGAACACATACCTTGGCTAGGTCGCACTACACGCACTAGTCTGTAGTCGTAACTGCAACTCTCAGAGTTGTACAGAGCGCGATGGGCAGCTAGTGGTGTGGCGGGGACCCGGGTTTCGAGAGAGACTATTTGTATGGTCCTGTGTGGCCTGGGAGTCGTGGACTCCAGTTAAAGTGTTGGTCGTATCGCTTGGAGCGATGTCGATATGGGTGACACGTGAATTGTCACTAGCTGCTGGGACAGCTGGGCCATGTGTTGTGTACTTATTGTCTTAAACTTACTGTTTTAAAGTATCAGTATTGAGATTTAAAGATTATGGGCTTAGAGGAACCTTTCGTGTTAAAGTTGTTGAAATTATTTGTATGCTAACGTGATCTCTGTTAACTTGATTCTTAAGATACGATTACGGACCATTAGCATCAGGTTGGCCGATCGTGAAAATATGCCTCAGTTGGTTATTTTGTTACAAGTACACACGAGGACGTGTGCTTCGTCAGAATGGCCGTGTCGTGGATAACGATATCGTTTTATTAAGTTTCTCAATTGATTGTTGACACAATAGTGCGGCAAACGCGGTGACGTCAGTTGTTTTGCAATGGCGGCACGTGGACAGAGTCGTAATGGAAAGTGAGGTTGGCTCGATCAGTCAGTCGACGTTGGGACACGGACCGAGACACTTCTCCGTTGCGAACCTGTCGGTTTGTCTATTTAAGTGTGTTAACTGAACATTGTTATTGATACTGTGGTTAATATTGTGAATTATAAAGTTACAAGTAATAAACCTCGTACCAAGTCAAGATGATGACGACTCTATCGCTCAGCCGTCGCTATCTCCGACATATATATATATATATATATATATATATATATGTATATATATGTAGAATGTAAATTAATAATATCATTACTACTTCTACTACTACTCAGCCCATATGTAAGCGACCTCGTCGGTCCAAGTCGGGCCTCCTCCAGTTACATGGAGGTTAATTGGCCTACTGTGCCACGTTGGCCAGACGGGGCTAGATTATCAGCCGTCATTTCCTTTTGTCATCTCGTACGACACCCTCAAGATGGAATGGGATGTTGACACTATGTAATCTAAATCCGCCACCACACCGACGAAAACCATTATTTTATTGTTGTTCATTACTCATCTAAATTGAGCAAGTCAAAGCATCCATATTTATGAACTATACAGATAGCAACCAAAAATACATGGTGTTTTATAGTAGCTACAATTTATTAAGCATCATAATGTAGTTTTTTTTAATAATATGCGTGGTAATACAATGGTTTGTGTACAATATATTTTTAAGTGACAGAATAAATAATGTATGTCCACATTATGCCACCCACGGGGAAGTCTTAAAATTAAAAATGAAGTCAAGTGGAGGGTCAAACGGGGAAATAATCGAGGCAATAAATTTTAACACTTAGTTACTAATTGTTACAGAATGTACATTCTTCGTTCTACTCTTAACTATTATGCAGATTATCTGAATACTCTCTCCGTGTCTACTCTGCTAAATTCAAAAGTTCTTGCCAAGCGATTGTAGCGCAAGCATGTGGCATACGTCCCAACCTGACACTTTAAACCATATTAATCTTGAAATTAAACACTTTTTAACGGATTTATCGCGTGTATATTAGATAGATAGATAGATATTCTTTATTGTACCTGTACACAAAAGAAACTTAAACATGAACTAACATACAAAATTACAGTACAAATGGCGGTCTCGACACCGTGAGCGATTTCTGCGTGCACATGGAACGTTATCAATAAAACAAAATTATAGGCGGTAGGTTTTAACTGTTTCTTTGTACTTTTGAAGACAACTGTCATCTAGTCTCTCCCGCGACCACGACTGCTGCAAAGCATTCGAAACGTCGGGAATTAAATAATGTAATATACACGCGATAAATCCGTTAAAAAGTGTTTAATTTCAATCTATACTAATATATAAAGCTGCAGAGTTTGTTTGTTTGTTTGTTTGTTTGTTTGAACGCGCTAATCTCAGGAACTACAGGTCCGATTTCAAAAAATCTTTCAGTGTTAGATAGTCCATTTATCGACGAAGGTTATAGGCTATATTTTATTTTCAAAAGAATTAGGGATCCGTATGAAAATTGCGATTTTGTAAACCAAGGTGTAAAATCGAAAACCTATTTATGCGTGCGCTGCAAAAACTATTGACAATAGAACAAAATGATGTACTACGGGTTTGTAGGTCTACAAAAAAGTCCGCGAGAGCACATATCTAAATATCATAGTTTAGTCACAATAACCGATTTTATGTTCATAAAAAATATGCACGCGGGCGAATCCGCGCGCAAAAGCTAGTGTGTAATAATCGCGAAAACCTAAGAAATCATCATATTAATTTTCTTCTTATTCTTGTGTATAAAAATTAATATTTGTCTGTATGTCGTTTATAGAATCGTAAACTATGCAGATGATCTTCAGCAAAGTAATGTGTGAAAATAAAATAAAATTTGTGTTATGTGTCCTTTCCTTCTATTTTATTTTAGTTAGTGGGGTAGCCTGTGCCTACCCGTCTGGCCAGCGTGGAGCAGTAGACTAGCTACCCTCCATATAATGGGAGGAGGTCCGACTCAGCAGTGGGTCATTTATGGGCCGAGTAACAGTAGTAGTGGTAATAGTGGGGTAGTAACGTGCGCTGGTTACAGCTAGTCTCCATACAGAGTGTCCTAAAAATAGCACGCCATAGCGACACTGGAAGTAGTCTATTCCACAATATTAACATTAATTGACGATTTTGTTACTTAAAACGAAAAGATCGGGTAATTTTCTACAAAAATCCAATATAATTAAAAACTTATCGGGACTTATCGCGCAAACAAAAATCCAATATCTCAAAATCCACCAGAATTTTCTTCAGCCATTTTTTTTTGTGGAATGGACCTAGTGCTAGCATACTTCCAGTGTCGCTGTGGCGTACTATGCTTGGGACATCCTGTATATAAATACGTGAAAAAAAAACTTTGTACACCTTTGTACACCGCGCGGATGGAGGAGTGTGAAATTTCCCACACTTCTAGAATAAATAGAGAAGGACTTTTGATTGGTTTTGATTCCATTGAATTTGCTAGTTCCAAGCCCAGCAGTAAAGATCAGCAGTATGTCTTGTAAAACATAAACATCGAAATCGGTAAGTTAAACTTACAATCGGTATACTGGTCCCTAGATAGTTTCAACAGGTCTATGTGTATGGTCCGGCTAGCTACGACCCTCACTTCTAAGTCAGGCACCAAGCAGTTTTACTGTGTTTCGTGTGTATATGAGAGCCGGTGCCCAACAGGGCATTTCCTTGAATTGCCTGCTCCATCTTAGATCCTGGCGTTGCTTTCCAACACGCAAGCGTAGGGTCAAAGGCTTTCAAGTCACTGATAAAAAAAAGTCCAGAGTACAAAGTACCAAGATTCATCACGCCAAAACAGAAATGTCTCCAATTGGTCTCGCTATGGGGACAAACGCATCAGATAATATTTGGCTTAAGCCTATTTAGGGTTCCTTGTAGTCCTATTTTGTACTTGTATACCCGCTACTGGGTCGGGCCTCCTCCAAATTCATGGAGGGAAATTATATAGCAAGACGGGTTAGCACAGGTTTTGTATCAAGTTTTCCTTCTCTTGGGGCTAGGTGATCTGCCTCTTGCGTTCCTTTAGACGCCTCTTTCGACACCCTGAGGATGGAATAGGGTGGTGACACGATGTATTCTAAATCCGTCACCACACGGACAGTCCTATTTAGCAAGTACTATTTATTGCATGAGAAATTGACTGTGCCTTGCTATTTGATAGAGAGAGAAAGAGACAGAATAGAGTTAAAATTAACAATACACATACTATGCATTAAGGATTTTGTCAGTTTTGGTGACTTACTAATGCTAAAGTTCAGTTCGGGACTTACGCCACACGCTTGTGTCAAAAGCTTTGAAAGCAACAACTTTGAATTTATTCAATTGACGGATTA
Source organism: Clostera curtula (assembly GCA_905475355.2). Classification (NCBI taxonomy): domain Eukaryota; kingdom Metazoa; phylum Arthropoda; class Insecta; order Lepidoptera; family Notodontidae; genus Clostera; species Clostera curtula. Next base: position 10,517,792 of record FR997816.1, on the reverse strand, counting down.
ATAACCCGTATGGTGACAGATTAAGAATACATGGTGTCACCACGACATGCTATCCTGAGGGTGTCGTAACAGGCAACAGACCGAAATTCCAAGGCCGAAAACCTAGATGCAACCTAAGAACGCTTGATACGAAACCCTGTGCCAAACCATCTTTGCAATCGAAGGCCTGATGGGTTGGCACCGAGTTTTCCTTCTATTGCAGCTAGGTTTTCTGCCTTGTCATTTCCTTCTGTCGGCCCTTACGACACCCTCGGGATGAAATGGGTGATGACACTATGTATTCCAAATTCGGATTAATACTATGACGATAGAATCTATATAATATATAAAAATCAATGCCACTTTTCGTTGTAGTTTTATAACTCAAGAACGGCTAAACCGATTTGAATGATTTTTTTGTATCACCGAGGATTGTTCAGATTCACAAATCAGCCCGACAGATGGCGCTGCAGTCGGTAAACGAATATCACGCAAGACAACGTCTGTCCGGTCAGCTAGTATATTAAATAAGGAACCCTTTTAGTAATTACCTTTCCATCTTCGCCATTTTGACGGCAGCCAAAGAAATGAAAGTGAAAAATACATTGTAGTTGACAAAGAGCGGTCCTTTTCGTATGCAAATGCACATAGAAATGGGGACGACGGTATTTTTCAACCTTTTCACTGGCGTTTTGATTTTTAAAATGGGATTTCGAGTATTGAGTGGCGAGCTGTTCAAAGGGCGACAATGCGACATGACCTGTTGAGCGACGGAGGTATTTCTGGTCAATTGAATTCCTTACGGATCAATATTGAACGGCATATCCACATATTTATCATCTTTGGTATCACCGTTTGCAATCACAGTATGAACAAACTGTCAGACCCATGCATCTGGACTTTTTTTTAATAAGCTTTTATTAGCTTGACCTGTATGTATGTTTGTACCGGAATCTTTAAACTTCATTTTCTCCTACTCCTAGGAGTCTGATGATGAACTTGAAAATTTGCACAGGGATCAATGGCCGATGACAATACAATAATCTAATTTTTTTTATTTTTTTTTATTTATATCCTTACAAGGATGATCAGGTAAAAAAATCTATATTGTGGTCTTGAGACTTAATTATATTTTTATAAGAATTCTAATATTGTGAACAGTAACTAATAAAATGATCCTCACAGTCGATATCAAGCATCCCACGCTTTTTCACTTTATTAAATAATTTTTTACTTTTTAGTTCGATTGCTAATATAGCGTGTTTTTTTAAAACTATACTTTATTTTATTCCAACTACATTTAAAAACTTAGCCCATGGTTGACCCCCTACTACCCCTCCCCTAGTCACATGGAACCCTCCATCACGGGCCTCCTCTAATTACATGGGAAGTAATTAGCCTACTGTACCACACAGGCCGACGGGTTGGCACAGGGTTTGGTATCAAGTTTTCTTTCTTTTGCAGCTAGGTTATCAGACTTGTCATTTCATTTGTTGGCTCCTACGACACCCTCAGCATGGAATGGGGTGGTGACACTTATGTTTTCTAAATCCATCACCGCACGGACAGGGCGATCTAGTTACATGTACCTATTGGACTACTTCAGAGCGATTGAGGACAATGCATTGATAGAAAATAACATCAATTAACTAGATGATACATATCGAAATTAGGAACCGTTAATATTGGCTGTAACTATTGCAAGACATGTTATAAAAAATATGCCTGTGGTGCGTCGGTTTGAGAGAAATCTCCTGAAAAAAAACTGTACGATTTTCGCCTTGGGCCTCCCCCCAGGATTTCCACAAAGGCCGGTCCTGGGCCGCCCGCATCCACTGCTTTCCGGCGACCTTAACCAGGTCGTCGGTCCACCGTGTGGGAGGCTGACTAATCGGATTTTATAGCATGAGTACAACTGATTTCTCATATAAAATGGATGATAATCAAGTCGTCAGAAAAAACTGCATTTACTTTTTTCCTAGCAATTAAGGTAGTATAGTCAACACAAGCAAAACCCACGAGACATATCATAGTTATAAAAACGTTTCAAACCGTGTGTATGAAACTAATTTGCTCAAACTTATATCAGACCATCGGTTCAGGTGATTTTTCATAGAATATTGCTACGAAGGGAAACTCCTCGCAACTAGTACGCTGGTCACGTCTTAAAGAGCGAGTGAGACGGCGATATATGGTTTATAAAGGTAAGAAAAGGATAGAGCGATGTTATATTTCCCGCGTCTCGGGTTAAGACGGATAGGATAACCTTTCTATTTATTACATTCGTCTAGGAGTTCATCTGATTACTATGAAATTATGTTATACTATCTTTTAGCTGCGGATTATCCTATGTAGACTGAACCTGTCTTATGTAAATGCAAATTCCAAATAAACTTTTGATACTAACATAACCGACCAATAGGTGTGTCCTCAGTAAATAAAGACAGAATTGATTGAGATACTGCAAGAACAGAAAACAATATAAAACATGGATTTAAGTATCTATGAAATAAATGCAGAAATTACACTTTTATCCTTTTGAAGTCGTTGAATATAATGAAAGCAGTGACTATGAGGATTACGGAAGAATTAATGAAGAATTTTAGCCCTCTGAGTTTATTGCCAGCATAGCATTCTTCTTAGCAGTGGTCGCGTTCCGAACTGGTGGTCGACGGTCGAATTGTTTTATTGTAGAATGATATGTTATGACTTTTGAATAATATGTTGACTATTTGTAAGTGTCCATCGCGACCAAAAATAAATTATTAATATTTCAATGAAAGGAGATGACAGATTTTCACTTGATTTTGAATTTTCAGCTTGCTTGCCTGGTTACCTTCTAGATAAATGGCTAACAGAACAGAGTATAGGCACAAATGGACAGTTACTTCCACGCGACATTGTCTATCAGATAATCATCAAAGCAGTTTAAGATCAGACATTGTGACATCCAAGAGCGAGAAGGATATACGTTGATAAACGTACAGATTGGTTGCGTTCCGCACTATCACTAGTCTACAAATTGTAAACCTAGACATAATTAGCATTAAATTTATTCATTCCTAGCTAATAACCCTTAGGCATGCAAATACATATTGGTATGAACAATAACGATAAACTCGGCCAAATCGAATAAGGCATCGATACGTCGAATCGATTACATCTGTAACGATTATTGTCCCTTACTAGGCAACTCGTAATTGCGTATACTATTGTTTGGGAGATGCATCGTTTGTCGGCGAATACCGTTTTAAATGTATCTTTATTTTAATTGATTGTGGGTTATTAATATTTTTTGTTGGAAACTAAGAATATTTTGACTCATTAATTACTTCTTAATTAACCTACTGCGCCATGTTAGGTAGTAGGCAAAATATTTAATATCAAACTACCGTTGACTACTATAGTTCGTTCGCGATAAAAATGTAATAAGTAAGGGTGTATTTTATTTAATATATTTAGAGGATAAAGTTTAGGTCACAACCACTGCGGAATCATCATCATCATCAGCTCATATTAGTCCACTACTGGACATAGGCCTCCCCTAAAGAGCGCCATAGCGCCCTGTCTTTGGCTTGACGCATCCTGCTGCTGCCCGCAACCTTTTGCAGATCGTCGCTCCATCTAGCAGAGGGCCGTCCCACGGTACGCTTGCCGACTCGCGGTCTCCACTCAAGAACGCGTCTGCGTAATAGTACCTAAGTAGTATTAGGCTAATTACCCTCCATGTAACTGGAGGAGGCCCGACATAGCAATGGGTCATTTATGCGCTGAGAAGTAGTAATAGAAATGTAGCACTTATTTCGACTGCCTCGTTGGTCTAGTGGTTAGATGTGCCGCCTTTGGATCAACGGGTCCCGGATTCGATTCCGGGGTCGGGCAAGTGTCTTTGTGTAAACCAGAGGCACTGGCTCGGAGTCTGGGTGTCATTTCTATCTATAATATGTATGTATTTACAAAAAAAAATTTATATAAGTAGTTTATCATCCATCTAGTTGCCATAACACAAGCATTAAATTTGCTTTACTTGGGACGAGATGGCGTAGTGTGAAATGTCCAAGGATATTTATATTTTATATTTATTTCTGTCCTATCAAAAATGATCCGTACGTTGTTACATTTTCATATCAATTTCATTAAACATAAAATGTAAAAAATCTAAGCAAAATATTGGATGTCGACTCTGACATGAAACAAAACACGTTACATATTCCGCTCACGGTTCTTCTAATCCAAATGGTATAACGAAAAACGCGACGTTTTAAGCCGCGGACAAATTACATCGGAGGCGTGTTAGCTTAAATACAACTAGCTACTCACGGCTTTGCCCAGATTTGCTTTATCCCAGCCGGCGTTTATCTCGACCTTCAAAGTTATCTCCGTATCCTTCAATGGTTTGGCGTATAAACTACAGCTCTAAACTAATAAAATAAATACTAAGTACGTACTACTAATACCTATACTAAACCCATATGTGACTGCTAAATCAGGACTTATTCAATTATAAAGCGGCTAAGTTTTCGGCTAGATGCCTCGTTGGTCTAGTGGTTAGATGTGCCGCCTTTGGATCAACGGGTCCCGGGTTCGATTCCGGGGTCGGGCAAGTGTCTTTGTCTAAACCAGAGGCACTGGCTCGGAGTCTGGGTGTCATTTCTATCTATAATAAGTATGTATTTACAAAAAAAATATGTATATAAGTAGTTTATCAGCCATCTCGTTACCATAACACAAGCATTAAGTTGCTTAGCTTGGGACGAGATGGCGTTGTGTGAAATGTCCAAGGATATTTATTTATTTATTGTCGGCCTTGTCATTTCTTTCTTTCGGCTCTTACGACACCTCCAGGATGGAATGGTGTGGTGATACTATATTGTATTCAAAATCCGGTATTATTTTATTATTTAGCTTTATAGCAGAGTCATCTAAATCGAGACACACAGACGAATAGATTTTGTATCACTACATAGTCATCACTACATAGTATAAAACAAAGACGCTGTCGTCTGTCCGTCCCTATGTATGCTTAAAGCTTTAAAACTACGAAACGGATTTTGATGCGGTTTATTAATAGATAGAGTGATTCAAGAGGAAGGTTTATATGTATAATACGTCCATTAAATTGTAGATAAACATACATTTAGAGCTTCATCATTGCACTCGTGCGAAGCTGGGGCAGTGCGCTAATTTATTATAAGCTATTATTTTTGGCGAGTGAGAAAATTAGTTAGTTCGTTTATTTTTTCTAAACTAGTTGGCTTTTAAAAAGCTATCAATATGCAGCTTAGGCAACGTGCAGCTCTGAAGGATTTTCCATGCTTCAGAGAGCAAGTAAAGTCGCTGGGTGCCATTCTACCATTTATTAGTCTATGCACGTACAGTTGGTCTAACTAAATAATAAGGTTAGGTTGTAGCGACCAGCATGCTAGGTACACAATTCACTTACAAAAATCGGAACTAATAACGTCAAGAAATATTGCCTTCAAATGCGAGAATTACCAAAATGTCCTACACCGCGATGGCGAAGTTTACAAAGCAATTCGCACGGTTAAGGATTTACCGACTATAGTGGTCGGGGGATAGGCGCCGCGGTCCCTTACCAGACATACCATCTTGTCTGTCTCGATGATCATCCCTTTGCGCCTAAAAGATGAAATGCAACTACTATTGCAATTATTTTTTTTAATATCCTTGGACATTTTATACAACGCCATCTCGTCCCAAGCTAAGCAACTTAATGCTTGTGTTATGGTAACAAGATGGATGATAAACTACTTATATACATTTTTTTTTGTAAATACATACATATTATAGAAGGAAACACCCAGACCCGGAACAAATACTTGTAGGTCGTACAAATATTTCTTCCGTGCGGGAATCGAACCCGCGACATGCTGCGCAGCAGTCGATCACTCAACCACTGCGTTTTACGGGTGTTAAAATCCTATATGGTCCTTGCACACTGGCCTTTTTTTTTACCCGGGGTAAAATCCTATATTGACTATCCCTGCCTGCCTGGGGATGGCCAGCGGGGGGTGTCTGGTTGACTCTTCCGTAAGTTCCGTGGTAAGGCATACCCACTAACGTCCCCGGGGTGTACCATCCCGCGCTTGCTGCCCCATGGGTCCCGACAGCATCTCTACCGATTCAGCCTGTGCTACCCGTTTCCGCCTGTGCTCCTTAAAGAGCATCATTTCCTGGAGCATAGTTGCTCGTTGGTGGACTCCGCCAATCAATAATATGAAAGGCGACCCTATATCCACCAAAAATAGGCCGGCGCACTGTCCTGGGCCGTCGGGTCCCACAGTAGGACCTGTCTCAACAGTGGGTGATGATGATGATGTATCTTCGAAACAGTTGTTAACCGTTCGATGGTAAATTGCTTGTATCAATGGGCAAGTCTTATTCCATAGGAATCGAACGCCTCGAAATTACACGTTCGCCACCGACGTAATTGAGATTGGATTTTGTCTCTGGTTTTTGTTCTTTTTTAATAATAAGTTTAGAGATCTGTGGCATGGATGGGCTTGTGAAAAAAGAAAGTCTCCTGTTTTAGAATATTGTTGAACTTATCGACAATTATTAGAAAAATGAATAAATTAAATATATGTCATCATTACATATCCAAACAAATTCTATTGTACTTGAGATGGACTCTAGTCGAGAAAGGCTTTATTTAGAGAGATAGAGAATTTTAAAGGATTCACTAGCACCATTTTTATGAATTGAAAAATTATCTGTTTCTTGTTAATCATAACAAAAACATTTTTATGACATTCTTTGACCATCCCGTCACAAAAGAAACGTAATAAAATTGCTTACAATAAACACAAAAACATTCTCGAAAATATTTCTACAGAACCTCGCTAAACGTAGGCCGGTTTTCGCAGCATAAATTAATGTTTACCTGTCGATTTTTTTTTAATCAAACCCTTTGTTTCGTCCGTGAGAACGCCGGATAGGAAATTACCATTTTTAGAGATTGGATTATCGGCAAAGAACGTTGCATTTGAATTACAAAAAAAAATTGGATTTGCGAAATCGATTCGGGAGCCATATGGAATATATCGATTATGTGGGTTTTGAATCCTAAATTTCCGCATGATGGATTTAGATTGTATAGTGTCACCACCCAATTCCTTCCTGAGGGTGTCGTAAGAGCTCACCAAAGAGAAAAGAGTACGAGAAGGAAAACTTGATACAAAACCCTGTGAGAATCCGTCTGGCCAGCGTGGCATAGTAGGCTAATTACCCACCCCATCTTACATGGCGGCTAATTAGCCTACTATGCCACGCTGGCCAGACGGGTTGGCACAGGGCTTAATATCAAGTATTTTCATTCTTTTGTGGCTATGTTGACAGCTCGTACGACTCCTTCAAGTTGGAATGGGGTGGTGACATATAATCTAAATCCGTACGTAAGTACTTATCGTGCGTAAACTAAGATTTAATTAAGTTAACAGCCCAGTAACATTTCTGAGCTTTACTATGCAATAATTAATAAGTTAACAGTCCTAAAATGCAATTATAATATTAAGTTAAACATGAGACAAAATAAAACATGCAACTTAAGGCAGAGCAGACTTTTCTAACTTACCGACTGTTGACGGATGCTGCGTTCGTAACGCCATCTACTGATGGCTTTCTGAAACAAACAATAATTATATGTAAAACCTTTTTTTTAATCGATACCCTTGCCCTATTTAAAACCTGTATCGCGGGGGCAGTTTCCAAACATGAAATTCACGTATGACACCCAGACTCAGAGCAAGTGCCTATGGTTTAGACAAAGACACTTGCCCGACCCCGGCATCGAACTCGAGATCCGTTCCGATCCAACCCCTAGACCAAGGCAGTCAACTTTATGCCACACACTAAAGAAGAAGATGAAGAATATGGTACTTAGAATGTGTACTATCAACATTCATTCATTCATTCACAATTTATACATGATTGGCTACTGAGTTCGGCATCCATATTTGATTCTGGTGTCCCACAACTTGTTTGTTTAGGGTTCACCTCCCCATACACCCTGAGGGTGTCTGAGGGTGTCTGAGGGCAATTAGCCTACTATGTCACGCTGGCCTGACGGGTTGGCACAGGGTTTCATATCAAGTCTTCTTTCTCTTACGGGTACGTTATCGGCCTTGTCGATTCCTTTGTCGGCTCTTATGACCACCTCAGCGTCAGGATGGAATGGGGTAGTGATACTATGTATTCTAAATCCTACCTGATAATACCTGATAGTACGTATTAGTATTAGATTTAAATAAATAAATATCCTTGGACATTTCACACAACGCCATCTCGTCCCAAGCTAAGCAACTTAATGCTTGTGTTATGGTAACGAGATGGATGATAAACTACTTAAATACATTTTTTTTTTTGTAAATACATACATATTATAGATAGAAATGACACCCAGACTCCGAGCCAGTGCCTCTGGTTTAAACAAAGACACTTGCCCGACCCCGGAATCGAACCATCCCGAGGGTGTCGTAAGAAGCGACTAAGGGAATGCAAGAGGCAGATCAGGTAGCCGTAAACTTGATACACACCATGTGCCAACCCGTCTTGCCAGCGTGGCACAGTAGGTTAATTTCCCTCCCTGAATTTGGAGGAGGCCCGACTCAGTAGTGGGTCATTTATGGCTTGGAACGACCTTTAAGTACCTGCTAATACTTACATCCAAAAAGTCTCAGGCAAACCCGGAGACACGTAGGTAGATCCCAGGCGATAGTTGTTGCAGTAATTTATCATTGGCATCGCATACATATTAATTATTTGTTCAATTAGATATTAATAATCATCACTTGTACGAATGTCATAACAGCCTACGGTCATTTAATTAATGATTTTAAACAAACACAATGTCACCAACCCCCACTATCCTGAGGGTGTCGTAAGAGGCGACTAAAGTATCGTAAGAGGCAAATCACCTAGCCGTATGAGAAGGAGGATCGATCGAAGGAGGATCTTGATACAAAACCTGTGCCAACCCGTCTTGCCAGCGTCTTTCCCTCCATGAATTTGGAGGAGGCCAGACTCGGTATTCGGTCATTTAAGGGCTGAAACGACGACGACAAACAATACTCTTGGGAAATTATAATTTTCATTTTCCTAAGTATATCTCCTTCGCGTTTTCCCAATTTTATCGGCACTGGTGAAATGGGGTTTTGTAGCCTGCTGTGCCACGCTGGCCAGACGGGTTGGCACAGGGTTTCGTATCAAGTGTTCCTTCTCTTGTGGCTAGGTTTCCGGCCTTGTCAATTCCTTTTGGGACACCCCCAGGAAGGAATGGGGTGGTGACACACTAATCTAAAATCGTCACCACACGGAAAATGAAGTTAGGCTCACTCAGGTTGGCACCTAGTGAAATTGCGACACGCTAGGAATGCGATCGTTTTTACGCCGCCCATAGTCTCCACAATATCTTTCACAACTATTACAAAATCTTTATGTAAATAACCATATTACCAGCCAGTTAACTGATACACTGGTTAACAGCACAAAACATCGCATTCCATTTCTTTTTAACACGCCGCTACCGTTTCTAACAGCCTAGTTGAAAGCCGACAGTCATTGAATAAATAGAAACAGAAGGTCAATTTCTAATAATGCACATTTTATGCCTCACCTAGGTGCACGTGCTTAAACAGCACATCGTAATAATTCGGGACTTTTAGTGATTTAGATAGAACTTAAAGTGAAATATTTCGTAGAGCACATGAACAAAGGGATTTATTAATTCCAGAGACAATACGATAAGTGCTAGTGGACACTGTCTTCGTTTATTTTTTTTCCGTAGTAATTTAGAACAGATACAAATTACTCATTAGCCTAGGTTACATTACAAAAATAATGGTGCAGTCTTAATACGAGTGCACTATTACAAAAAAAAAACATCGTAAGAGATTTGAATCCAACTATTACATGGCATGAAATAAAATACCTTATCTCAATTAAACTTATGCTATGGCTTGCATCTTGTACCGAACTGTATGGTTTGCGTGGCATGGGACACAAACTTTGTGGGCTGAAATGTGACTTAGGACGAACCATGTTAGCAACATCCAAATATGTAAATGATGATATACGAAATTAAGTATTATAGTAGACGGGCTAGAAATATGGAACAAACCTTCTGTGTTATTTTATATTGTGGCCAGATTTTGGCGTGTCAAATCAGACAATAGTTCTATTTAGGATCAACAGATGTCGTTAACGCCCGCTGCGCTTGCTTCGTGACATGCGGCGAAGGAAAATTAGTCGATTTCAAAATAAATGCTTTTGGTTTTTTTTGAAACAAAATATTTAACACTGTATATAATGGCTTTGTGTTGTAGGTGTCCGGTAAATCGTTACTTAAAAAAATACGTAGGTACCAAACCAATTTTTTAACACACATGACCAATAAGCGCTACAAAACCTGATTCAAATAAAAACATAATAAAATCGATCCATTCGTTTAGGAGCTACAATGCAACAGAAAGACTGAAGGACACTGACTGACATTGTAAGACACGTAAAACACTAACTTTTCGTAGAAGTTTAAAAACGGAAAACTACTACGCAACTGGCTAGTTAATCAACCAATGAGAGCCCTAAAATTATGGTCACGCCATCTAGCGTCAAGCTTACACAATTCGATCTAGTTATTCAAATAAACTATTCTCCAAGGGGGGCAAGCTGGTCGTTGATTGGTGAAAAAACTTGTTCAATGCACAAATAGGAAATGATCTTTTTTTAACTATTTATGTTGATTATTTACGCGTACCAATAACTACTGTGTGGGTTATAGCGCGACTGAATAATTTTAATTGTATCGTGATTTCATTTGTTTGTATCCCCCGGCGGAAACTATCACATAAACTGCACACGTTATAAGATTGATGGTACGAAGTAACATGAGTGTGATGAATTCACAGGTTTATCTATAATTATTACATATTTAAGCTCCGCGATCAAAAAATAATGCAGATTTTTGTTCTCAATCTGCCCAGATAGGGAGACAACACTATGCTAATTTCGTTCCATCAAATTAGCGATCCAATTCGTATCATTTTCCAAATTATTTTAAAAAAGTGACCAATCGCCGACGTACTCGTTCACAAAAATAAAACGATCAATATCACTCGATCCACAAACAAATTGACCAATCACACACCAATCACAAATCGATGCCGGCAATCGATTTACGTTTAGATGATTCGATTCCGATTTGGATCCCGTTTGGTTCAGCGCGCGGCATCTTCAAAAGGCCCGTGGTGCGACATTCGTCATGGAAAACTGTATAGGGCATGACGTAAAGATTTTAAATGACACCTATTTAAGATATTTAGTTTACTTTTTGTGTCTGTGCCTCTAATTTTTAGAAGTGTCTCTCAGGTAAATTTGTTACAGCTGATCTAGTTAAATGTATATGAAAATGCAGTGTGTATGTACGAAATACATCGCAATTATTAAATTACTTGTCAAATATAAAATGACTTGATAACTACTGTAAGCTATAGCTAATCAAATTACGTCAAATAACTACATAGATTAGCAATGCAACCAATACAAATGTCTTCATTATCAATCCAACGTCGGACAAACTCCAATTAAATACAACAAGAACTCCCACATTGCAAGTTTCCGAGAAAACTTCACGAATTCCAAATTCCAATACTAATCGAATAAGGAGACGACAATCGAAGACCACGAATAAGCAATCGATCACCGAATTGTGTACATCACTTAACATTTGTAACGAGCCTATCAAAATGTTCAGAATGCTTTCAAATTTAAAAAAATAAGTAAAGGAACACATTCGCAATTCAAACCGTTCGTTTACGCCCCGAAGTACTGGCCGGAAAAAGTTTGAATTCAAATTTCAAATCACCGAGTTCGGAAAAGTTTTTCGAATTTGGAACGCATAGGCTTGCGCTCGTCGCGACGCACCACGTGTTAGTGAGGTGACATTGCACGCACCCCGAGGAAATCGCAAGACCCCCTTTAAATGTCATTCACGCATCCGATTGTGTGTGTGGGCGTTCCCTAATCGAATTACAATCGTAATAGAGGGTGCGATTAATGATTCATTAATATCTCGTCGAGGAATGTTGAACGACGACTTTTGACTTGCGGTTTACGAAGTTTGTTTGAAGTTGAAGTTTGATGCTCTTGTTATAAAAGTAGCTTTGGAACAGCTTTGTACTTGTATTATGCTTTCAAAACTCCTGACATTTAAGTTAGCTAGGTATGTATTTAATTTCAATAAAGTAATAATAAATAAATAAAGTTTAATATACAAAAATGTCCGTGTGGCGACGGTTTTAGAAAACACAATGACAACAACTCATACCATCCTGAGGGTGCCGTGGGAGGCGACCTAAGGACCGCAAGAGGCAGAACACCAAGAGAAGGAAACCTTGATATACATCCTGTGCCAACGTCTTATCAGCCGGTAACAGGCGCATTTACCTCCACGAATTTGGAGGAGATTGTTAAAACTGCAGATGCTGTTAAAACTTTTCTATTTTTACTTCTACTGCATGACTAACCGAATAACAGGTCGGTCAGTTAGCAAATGATATATGAAATATTTACGATATACATTGCCTTATTTGACATATGGAAAATAGAAATTGTAAAAGAACATTTTGAATAAATTACATAAACGAAAAAAGTACCAGTCCTGACAATAACACTTCCGACAAACAAAAGCGAATACTAAAATAAAAGTCACGGAGTCGCTAACTTGCACTTACAAAAACAAACTGAACCAAGATTCCCGTCACAGTGCGCGAATATTTTACCAATATGGCAATAATATGACACAGCACTGGCAACATTGCCTGAATAATAAATTATTACGTTCGGGACAAGGCTCGTATTGTCAATTATTTACGCGCGAATTATGTAAGTGCGTGTGGCATCTTTTTTCGAAAATGGAACGCTTCCGAACATTATGGAGCCGCGTATGGCCACAAATAAAATATAGACAGTTACCAAATAATACAGATAATAAAAGAGCGAGGAAAAGAGTTTGACAAAGTTTATATGAAGTAAAACTCGAAACATTTGTACATTTTTGTTATAAACCAGGACCTTGGCGCTCAAATTTACGGTAAGATTTTCGGTTAGTTACTAGTTTACTTATCTTGTACAACATTCTTTGGATAGAACTAGTTGGTGACTTGATATTTTAGAATCAGTTACAGTCAGGATATTCATACAAGATGCAAGATCCATCATCATGTTTAAGTTAATCATACATACGTGGCTCCTTAATAAGTTTACATACCTTAAAAAAATGTTAAATAGATGTAATAACTACTTGGTTTTAAATTAAAAATAATGGGACTGGCACCAATCTAAACTTATTTGACAAGTTACTAGTAGTCTTTACTTTAGTTACACGACAAGAAGGAGCAATATTTTTTTCCCTCAAAGACTTATATATCGGTCAGTCGGTAATCACTTAGTAGGACAGCTGTGAGATTTCACGAAACTTTTTTTATTAATTCAACCCCCTTCTCTAGGTATAACGTATAACCCGCATCGCAGGGGCATTTTATAAGCAAGAAATTCACGAACACAAATTACTTCATGTAGTGTGCGTACCTACCTACTGCTATAAATGGTAGAATGACAGCCCGGACCGACGGGTTTACTTGCTCTCCGAATTATGAAAAAGACTAGCGACCCGCCCCGGCTTCGCACGGGTGCAATAATCTTTCTCTTGAATCACTCTATGTATTAAAGAAAACCGCATCAAAATCCGTTGCGTAGTTTTAAAGATTTAAGCATACATAGGGACGGACAGACAACAGCGATTTTTTTTTATACTATGTAATAATAATGATGATGATAATGATGAATAATACGATGCCAAAGAATAAGTCAGATGCAGTCATCCGACATCCAGTAAATCCAGATATCGCTCAACTAGCAATTTAATGACATTTTGCAATAACCTCAAAACTACATAGGAAAAAAGACTTAGGTTAGAAACTTAGCTAAAGGACTGTGCATTATCACACCTTTCAAAGATAGATAAATTGAAATCGCTTCATTAAAAGTAACTAAAAGTACTTAAAGCAGGAGGCTATAGATAGACTAGACATTTTTTGGGGCTTAAAATTGCGAAATGGTCACGTGGGATACACGTGACGATGCCGCCATCTTTTTTGTATGTTTTACCAATGTTTTGAGTCAGTTGACATTATCTTCAAATAGCTTATACTTCAAAAGTTCTTCATAAGAACACATTAACTCAAAGGTACAAATTACTTGATTAATGATAGGACAATTACAAGACAAAATACCGCCATTGCTAGGACAACGTTTTTGTGCGATCGCATTTTTAATAATCGACCAAGTGTCCGATATAGCTGTGGCAACATTGTAACTAATTTCATTTTCAACCGACTCACAAAGGACTTCTCAATTAGGTTGTTTGTTTTTTATTTTATTTGGACAATCCGCGTAATGCTACGGATAGTTGCAAGACCAGATATATCATCCTCGTATCGTGAATCTATAAAAAGTAAAAAACCACGTGACCTAAAATAAATTTGGTTCCTTCCACTGCCTACAAGATCGCTGATGAAGTAGTGATATTTATCTATGGCATTATCAGCAACTCAGTTCATAAATATAAATGACTCACTAAGATTTGATAGAGCTAAAATCCTACTCTGCAACGCTGGTCACACGGGTTGACAAAAGGTTTAAGTATCAACATTTATTATCTTGTGGCTAGGTTGTCATCTTTACAGGCCCTTATGGACGCGGAGCGAAATCCAGGACCCAGGTTCAGGCAGTTGGTAGGTCGAGGATCTAAATTCCATCGTTCTGCGCCCCGGAGCCGCTAATCCGGTATATTAGCGGCTCCGGGGCGCAGAACGATGGAATCAACATCAGGGTATGCTTGAGGATTTTCAACGTAAAAATGCTTGTCTGTCTTTTCACCATCATCATTACAGCAAAAAGACGTCCACTGCAGGACGTAGGCCTAGCAGCCTTAGCTTTCCGGAACGCGGTCGCCACTTGAGAACATTTCTGCCCCATCGAGCGTCAGTCCTGCGAGCTACGTGCCCTGCCCACTGCAACTTAAGTTTGGCAATCCTGTAGGCTTTGTCGGTAACTCAGGTTTTACTGCGTATCTCCTCATTTCCGATTCCGTCTCGCAGGGAAACTCCGAGCATAGCCTCTCCATTGCCCTTTGGGTGACTTTGAGCCTTTTGATGAAGCCCATAGTGATCAACCACGTTTCGGTACCATATGTCATCAGTCATCACTGACAACACACATTGATCGAAGGCTTTTGTCTTCA
This sequence comes from Clostera curtula, assembly GCA_905475355.2. Classification (NCBI taxonomy): domain Eukaryota; kingdom Metazoa; phylum Arthropoda; class Insecta; order Lepidoptera; family Notodontidae; genus Clostera; species Clostera curtula. The sequence continues at coordinate 10,502,494 of FR997816.1, read as the reverse complement.
AACTTTCCCTATTTAATTGCACTTGCAACGCCCTCAGAATGGTAAGGATTTGTACCATTTTGTAGTCTTAAATTTGTTACAATACGGATATAAGATATGTGTATTCTACGCTAAAACAAAACCACCAATCACTTTACTGTCGAAACGCAAAAGTCAGGGGTAATGCAATAGTAATAGACCGCGGCCCGCTTTACTAGCGCCTCGGGATCAGCGGTCGTAAACCCGGGGTGGCTAATGAGAATTTACTGGTACGGCGAGACGTATGCTCTCGGTACGCAACACGCCAGGGCGCGCAAACCCTGACGCAATATCGCGCGAGGAAAAAATCCGACTTCTCTCGGAAATATTTTTCTCAGAATATTGCGATGATATGAGAATTGTGTCGATAGCACTAAAACAAGGGTGTTTTGTTTTTATGAAAACACAAAAATGCAATATAGATTTGTGATAGCGTTAAACTGAGTTAACAAACTGATACTGCTTATCTCCATGACTTATCCCCCTCGACCTGATCTTGACCTAGTGGGGGGCTTGGGTGTCTTTAGGATCCGTATGGAAGAGGCCTGTCGTAAGGCGGCACACGGTATCGTATTGGCTGCCCGCGACCACACCATCACATCACTCCATCACCGACCACAGCCGACGACGCGCGCGCAAACAGTACAATGTCTTCCAACATTGTACTGTTTGAACCATATTATAAGTGTTTACAGTCCACTTGTCTCTATTTAAATACCTTTAGTTAGGTCCCTAACGCCTCCACGTCCTCGCTGTGTGCTCGGTGAGGTGGTCTTTCCCGAATATTATGACGACAGATACGAGGAGCTAGGGCTGCCGTCGCTAGCAGCAGGTAAACACTGCGTACCTTAGTCTACCGCCGTGTGTGAGGTGATTGATTTAATTAATACTCGTACATAATGTCCTCACCGCATTCCATCACGTGGCTCCACGGGGTGGTTGAGGATGAGAGGTGGGTGGAGGGTAATTAGCCTACTGTGCCACGCTGGGCAGACGGGTTGATGCAGGGTTTTGTATCAAGTTGTGTTTTTTGACGGCTAGGTTACCGGCCTTGCCTTTTCATTTGTCGGCTTATACGACAGAAGGCGACACTAAATCTGTCACCACACGAAAAGTAAAAATAAATGTACCAAAGGTTGAAAGCCTCTGTCCTCCACACTAAGTAAAGTTAAGACAATGATGCGGTTGACATTCGACCCTTGTGTTTTTTATTTTCACCTTTTATTGTGTTCGGGGGTGAGTAATGTATTTGCAACAGCCATGACGAAGAACTTACAAATTCTGTTGGTATTAAAAAGAAATGTATTTTACTGATAGTGTCACCATCCCATACCATCCTGAGGGTGTCGTAAGAGCCGACAAAAGGGAATGACGGCTGATAACCTAGCCGCAAGAGAAGGGAACCTTGATACGAAACCCTGTTCCGGCCCATCTGGCCAACGTAGCACCGTAGGGTAATGCCCTGCACATAGTGGGAGGAGGTCCGATTCAGCAGTGGGTCATGTATGGTATGGGCTGAGTAGTTGTAATAGCATGTATGGCAGATGCTATTCGTAGTTAGTAGCGACAAAATTGACAGCTGGTCTAACTAAATAATTACCAGTTTTCCCACTTGGTTGATCGCAGAGAACATGCGGCAATTGCTTTGTGTAAATAGTTGCTCTACATACATACATACATATAATCACGCCTCTTTCCCGTAGGGGTAGGCAGAGACCACTTCTTTCCACTTCCTACGATCCTTACATACTTGTTTCGCTTCGTCCACTCTGTAATCTGTGTAAAAACGTCGAAGATGTTTTAACCGAAAGTATTTCACGTATATTTTGAACATCTTATAAATAAAGTTAGAACTACTAATGCACATTTAACTTGACAACGCCACTTAAGTAATAAGTTAAGAGATCCTTTTGCTAAGTTAAATAAGTTGTTATCATTGGGTTAACTCTAAATTCCATTTTGTACTTTAATTAGCCAAACCTTAGCTAACCGCATCCAACGACTATTCTTTTAGTTTTTTTTAGTTATTCATTTACTTTATTTCATTTACTTTCATTTCATTTTAGTTATTAATACTAATTAAACTAATTTTTAAAAAAAAATTTGCCTTGTCAAAAGATCTGTAATGAGCCAACTTGATTAAATGAGTTTTGATTTTGTCGTATGCGCCGCAAAAAGAAATGACAAGGCCGAAAACCTTGCCGCAGGAGAAAAAAACTTGAACTTGAAACAAAGCCCTGTGCCAACCCGTCTGGCCTGCGTGGCACAGTAGGGTAATTACCTATACTATAGGCTGATTAATAATAATCGCCTCTTACGATACGATACACACAGTACTGAAAGGTATGGTGACATTGTATATTCAAAATCCGTGACCACACGGCCAAAGCTCGCTGTGGAATAATTTATCGTTGCATTATGTATTCCTAGGCCCTTACCCTGCGCAGGCTAAGGGTCTACCCATAATGCTAGACTAACGGGGCGTATCAGTCACAACTTAAGCAAAGTAAGCATCACTGCGATTTGATACCGACAGCTTCGTTACTTCGGTACGGTCAGCAAATAAATCAGATTGCCTTTGGATCGTGGGGTCCCGGGTTCGATTACGAGGCCGGGCAAGTATCTTTGTGTAAATCAGAGGCACCTGCTTCGAGTCTGGGTGTCATTTGTGTTCGTGAATGATGATGATCAAGTATCAAGAAAGAGTACTCCATTCCACTTGATACTTGTGTAGCGACCATTCTTTACACAATTTACCCGAAAAACTAAAACTATCAACATCAAGAAATACCGCCTACCAATGCGAGAATTACCAAAAAGTCCTACACCGCGATAGTGAAGTACAACGTGCCTTTGACTGTAGATTGTGATACCCTTACTATTAATAATCAAAAGAGTTTGATGGAATGTAAGAATGAGGATTTGTGTATGTAGGGTGTGAATGTAGATATGACGACTGATGTGTGTATAGAGACTACAAACCAGCGTGGGATAAGGCCGTAAGATAATAATAGAAATTTTAAATATAACGTTTTACTATGAGAGTTGTGTGATAAAACCTACGTAAATAAAGTTCCTTTTGAGTTTGCGTCTGATTACTATGAAATAGGACAAAATCAAATGAAAAAAAAAGTCCTTCCGATGTCAAATTAGGTAATAACATAATCGACGAGATTGAAAAATATGGTGACACGACATTGAAAAAATAGTCGTGGCCACGATAAAGTTGCGTGCATTAATTTTGCGCACCGTATTTACTCTAGAAAGTAATAAGTCGGTAAAAATGTGCATACAATGGGTGGATTTGAAATGCAAACGCACATTCAGAGGTCGACCGAGGCCGTCACTCAAGCTCGATGCCATTATATATCGAGCTTGATAACTGTGTACTGTCAGAAAAAAAAGTTTAGAGCTTTAAAATGGCAAAATAAATTCCGTAGCGTTCGATTTGTAAACATCCTTCACCACTTCGTGTTTGCTGTTTGTACGCGGTATTTCTGTGCGCCATATTTTTTGCATGGCTTTTTACACATGCTACACCCACACTTCGCCCTTACTAGTACTTATTGGTCTAAGGGCTAGATGTGCCGCCTTTGAACCACGTTTCCTTGGTTCGATTCCGGAGTTCTGCAAGTGTCTTTGTGTAAACCAGAGGCACTTGCTAGGAGACTGGACCAGTTGTGTTCCAGAATTTCATGTGTGTAAACTGCTTCTGGGATATTGGTTATACATAAAGCAGGGTTACGTTTTTAAAAAAATACATACCTGACAGAAATGCGCTCATACAACAAGTGTAGTGGAATTGCGATTCCATATTTTTTTCATTTTGGTGATTTGTCTAAATCGGTCTTACTATCGATCCTTTCATTATGCCACCCTCTATAATTAAATCTATAAATTCAGATTTGGAACACAGGGCAAAACCAACATGTTCCAGAGGGTTAATGACAACAATAACAGCAAAGGTATCTGGCGCAAATTCCATTTTCAAATTTTTGTTTTACTTGTTAAAATACAATTTAATTCGTAATGTTATTTTGGAACACGTAGTGAATACGTTGGCCATATCGTTGACAAATTTCCATCGTCTTTAGATATATAAAAATGAATGTTTGTTTGTATGTCCTTTAAATGCATTTGATCATGTGATGATCTTCAGCAATGTGCTGTGCATGAGCCCACGAAGGTGTCTGAGTTACTACTTAAATACCTATATTTTGTATTAATTATACCAATTCGAATTCAATATTCAAAGATAAGCGACGTTGTCCTGCGTCGGTCGGGTCAGCTAGTCTTACTAATATTATAAACGTGAAATGATGATGAAACTTTACAATAATATAGCTTACTAGCTTTTGCGCGCGGCTTCGCCCGCGTGGGCTTCGAACCCGTGCATATTTTTTATGAACATAAAATCGGTTATTGTTACTAAACTATGATAGTTAGATATGTGCTCTCGGATTTTTTATATCGGATAGATCTTTATAAGACCTACAAATCCGTAGTACATCATTTTGTTCTATTGTCAATAGTTTTTGCAGCGCACGCATAAATAGGTTTTCGATTTTACACCTTGGTTTACAAAATCGCAAATTTCATACGGATCCCTAATTCTTTTGAAAATAAAATATAGCCTATAACCTTCCTCGATAAATGGACTATCTAATACTGAAAGATTTTTTAAAATCGGACCAGTAGTTCCTGAGATTAGCGCGTTCAAACAAACAAACAAACAAATAAACAAACAAACAAACTCTGCAGCTTTATATATTAGTATAGATATAGATACATCAGAATAACACATAGGCTACAAGTTATAAAGATATTATGTGAATTACAACAATATAAACAAGTCGAATTCAAAATTTCTAATTGTCAAATTTTCGGCCATATTAATCTATAGACAACATAACGTTTCGCTGTCAGTTGCGTTTTGTTAAAGTAGGTTTTATACGGATGGGATAAAAATCTCAGGTGTCCAATATTTCTTTTTGTTTTAAATATTTATAATGCGGAACGAAGTTCGCCGGGTCATCTAATATATAATTATTCATTAGTGGTTTATGAGAAAGTTCTATAACCCAGAGGTTTAACCAAGTAACGCAAAGAATCCATCTCTGAGTTACTTCACCTCATGAATATTCTTCTGTGTGGACACTGTCGGAACCGACACGTCACACCTGACCAAAACACGAAAAAATGATCATCAGTATTAACAGCACTGTCTCAAACAAGCCTTTGTCCGGTTTGAAAGTTGTAGACCAAGAGCTAGTGAGTTGAAATAAAATATCATTGGGATATTATTACATTTGTGTTAGTAATTAGGCGCAATGTCACAAACCAAATAGCGTTTAAAGAAACGCAAAAGGAAAATTTATACAAACACTCATTTTTCATGGTCTTGAAATGGGAAAATCCTTAATGCAAACCGCTGCTCACACCACAAACGCTCGACCACCCACAAAAATTAGAATTAGGGAAGCAATAATGCTATATGACATATTTTAGACGCCTTGCTTTATTTAAGGACTATGCATAATTTACATTCTATCCTGAGGGTATCGTAAGAGCCGACAAAAGGAAATGACAAGGCCGATAATCTAGCCGCAGGAGAAGGAAAACTTGATACGAAACCCTGTGCCAACCCGTCTAAACCAGCATGGTACTTTAGGCAAATTTCCCTCCATGTAACTGAAGGAAGCCCGACTCAGTAGTGGGTCATCTATGGGCTGAGCAGTAGCAGTAATTCTTGAATTTCGAGAATTTCGTGTATATTACATTATTTAATTATTATTCTTTCATTCTTAGTCTCTCCTGTGACCACGACTGCTGTAAAGCATTTGAAAAGTCGGGAAATAAGAAATGTAACATACAGGCTATGATTCCGTTAAGAAGTGTTTAATTTCAATGTGTAATAATCGCGAATAGCTAAGAAATCAACATAGTAGTAATTATATTACATGACCAATGTAGTCACCACCTCTCTGCCTACCAATCGGCCCGACCAACGTCCCCAATCTGCATGTCAAGTACTTGTCATAATGGTGATTTACATGTGTACAAAAAGCGCTTTGTGCGCTGACTCAGCGGCCAGTAAGGAACGGTCGACGCCCGGGACAAAGCAGCCGCCACGACACTGTATGTTTTTGTCAACCTAAGCTCTAGCGGTGGGAACAACCTCATCCAGTATTGAATATCTTTTCTTCTCCGTGGTAATTAAAAAGTATACTCCTTTATAGCATGTCCTACTAATATTATAAACGTGAAAGGTTTAAAATATGCTTGCTACTCTGAACTACTGAAACTAAACTAAACTGAACTACTAAACTACTGAATGGATGGTGAAACTTTACAATAATACATACATCATAATATCACATATACTATTATTGATTAAGATATCTGTCAAACTATAATACGTTTTGAATTGTTTGTTAAATATCCGCGCAAGGCGGGGCGGGCCAGTGTAAAAATAATTTATGTTTATCAACTATTTTGGTGTAAAATTAAAAAAGAAATGTGTACAACTACTGTCTACACAACTTAAAATACCTATCAAATCGAAAATTATTCTGCTTTAGACTTCAGTTCAAAATGTTAATTTAACAATACACCAGTAACAGTTACAGTAACAGAACCACAAATATTGCAAGACACACCGCTTTGCGTCAATATTCTTGGAAACCTAATGAGGTTACTTAAAATCATAATGTTTGTGTTATATTTACATTGATCATGTTTTATTTTGGTAGCTCAATATGAATACACTCATGTTTAACACGGAATAGGCTAAGTGATAAGGGCGGATTATAATATATAGAGTCACATTCCCATTTTTTATTATAAGGCTGTCATGAGTTGAGAAGCAACTTATTATTTTTATATTGAGAAGCAACTTATTATTTAATCGTGTGCCAAACCAGCGTCAGTGCCGGATTAACCACGTAGCAAGAGTAGCAATTACTATGGGCCCCGCGCGAAATGGCGCCCCGCGTATTTAAACCCACTCTTCTCTGCCTGAGCGTAATTTTTTGAGTGAAACTTATTATGACGTTGTATGTATTAATAACCCACAAAATTGTAACCTATAGATAGCAAATTCACGTATTTAGTATTGAAATGTATTTTTGCCACTTTATACTTAGGTGGATGCTCCAGGGTAGCCCGCGAAATTCAAATTTTCTTACGTTTTTTGCAATTTGCAGGGCAGTGCTAGGTTGTATGATGATGAAAATTTGATTCGCGGCTGTAAGACGTATGTAGTTACAGAGTTATAATAATCAAACTCATCAATACAACCCTCCAAGCTCATAAAGGTGTAAGAATGACTTTGACGTTGAAAAAGTTTTTCTTGCACCTTTATGAGCTTGGAGGGCTGAATTTCGCGGGCTACCCTGGAGCATCCACCTTAAGAACCCATAGCAGATCAAGGGCTCTTTGATAGTATTTACTACGGGCCCGGCGCTGGCTTCATCCGGCACTGCCCAGCGTGACACAGTAAGAATAATATCTAAAGATTTTAATGCAGTTATGGTATTTGTTGGCTACTGACTGGGAGGAAAGGGGTAATTTTCATTGGTCTTTCGAATGGCATTCTAAATCCGCCACTATGGAATTAAAAACAATAGACCAACAGCTAATGTCCTCAAAATTAACATTTGCTCTCAAAGGAAGGTTTAATTTGCAATGAATAAAGCAATTAAGCGGTTCACTTGCTCTTGGACACAACCAGGCGACAAAAACTTACGTAGTCATTATAACTTTACACATTTTTATAAGTTTAAACTTAAAACATCCATCACTCTTGTTAAAACAAGCACTGTCTGTTGACATAGAAGTAAATATTTCATGGTGTCAACTCATTGCGAGCAAAAACATGCTTATGTAGTGTAAAAGGTAAACGCACATTAAAATGTCATAAATAAGATATAACGCATCTTTCATTGAAAAAAAATAGATTTATCTAAAGGTGTATTTCTATACAGTTAACTATGCCTACATATTTATTATTGTGGTCATATTTTTTAAGACGTCTCTCAGAGTCGATGTGGCCTCTTTACAGAAATAAATACAAGCCATTATCATTATTTTCTCGCTCTCACAGTTTTTCAAAATGTCGGTTACTAGTGCAGGGGAATCGTTTTAAAAAAAATTAAAAGCGATTCCTCTGCACTAGTAACTTGTATCGCGGGGGCAGTTCATAAACATGTAACTCACGAACACAAACGATACCCAGACTCAGAGCAAGTGCTTGGTTGACACAAAGACACTTGCCTGACCCCGGGATCGAACCGGGACTCGTGAACCAAAGCCAATTTAGAATAACTTTTTTTTAATCGTGATGTTTAAATGCATGACATATTATCATAGGGTTTCACACACCTTACTATTTAAGACACCTGCTACATAAATAATATGGATTTATTCGTAAATAAATAGACGATATAAATTAGGCCCGTTTTCATATAAGCTCATGTCTGTCTATCGAAAGACATTGTCTATCTCGACGGACAATATTTTAACAAACTAAGCGAACTTCTCAATAAATTATATCGAACCAAGACGCACGCGCATGTATTAACGGTATAGAGTTGTTTAGTGTGTCTGAAGCTTTTAGTGTTACTTTTCTGAAACAGAGTATCAGTGTCAATGGACACCTCCCCGCTTTTCAGGAGCCCATATTTACTGAGATGTCCACACCTTTGTGGTAAGATTTCACTTCTACTACTTCTACACTTCTACCACTGGGGCTCCACTAGCTATGTAAGAGGCGGGTCAAGGCCCCTAGGGTTACGGAGCATGCTCCCGCAATGGGAGTGGAACCCGAGGCTTCCCGACGGAAAAAAAGAAAAGTTTCGTATTATTTTTTCCTTCTCTTGTGCCTATCTGTTCGACCTTATCATTTCCTTTTGTCGGATCTTACGACACCCTCAGGATATACAAATAATCTTACTAATATTATAAACGTGAAAGTTTGTAAGTATGGATGGATGGATGGATGGATGGATGGATGTTTGTTACTCTTTCACGTAAAAACTACTAAATGGATTTTAATGAAACTTTACAATAATATAGCTTATACATCAGAATAAAACATAGGCTACAAGTTATAAAGATATTATGTGAATTACAACAATATAAACAAGTCGAATTCAAAATTTCTAATTGTCAAAGTTTCGACCTTAATAAACTATAGACAACATAACGTTTCGCTGTCCGTTGCGTTTTGTTAAAGTAGGTTTTATACGGACGGGATAAAAATCTCAGGTATCCTATGTCCAATTTTCTTTTTGTTTTAAATATATATAATGCGGAACAAAGTTCGCCGGGTCAGCTAGTAAAAAAATAAAAGTGTTCTTGTGTTTTTAGAGATTTTTGAACTTTTCTTTTAGATGGTAGTTTCTGTTTCAGCATGGCATGGCATTCCAGCGTGCATACCTCAGCATCCAACGTTGATAGGCATTAAATAATAAATGAAAACTCGACGTGCAACCTGCAGCGTGCGGCACTGCTAAATCAAGGAAACGTTTCAAACTCATTTCCGTATACCGCGCTCTTAATAGTATTTATGTTTTTCATAAAGTATTTCGGTGTTATCAGCTCTATATTAAGCCACCTGTCCGTCCGGTCAATCTAGAGACGGTAGATGCAAATGTGCGCGCGCATTGTTCTCTCGCTAACAACGATGTCCGAAGCGGGGTCATTATTGCTGATGGCTGGCTTCTGCGACTTCTTAAATGTTTTAAAATCAAGCTTGATGAATACTCTAGAACTAAGATATATTTTTAATTAAAAAAAAGATGGCGGACCGTCATTTACGCGTTCTAAATTCAAACTACATCAGAAATGGCGCTCGACGCGCCAATGTGTTATTTTAATTAGGTCTTCGAAATGGAAGTTGTAATATATGCTTGTGGTGACGGATTTAGAATATACAGTGTCACCAACCCATTCCAGTCTGAGTGCGTCGTAAGACTCGACTAAAGGAACGCAAAAGGCAGATCCCCAGCGGTATTCCTTCCCACGACACGCTTGAGGCGCCACAGGTTCGCGTAAACGCTTATACGTCCATTGTGACGCTCGAAGCTTTATACAAATCCTGTGCCAACCCGTCTTGCCAACGTGGCACAGTAGGCTAATTTCCCTCCATGAATTTGGAGGAGGCCTGACACAGTAGCGGGTCATTTATGGGCTGAAATGATGACGATATGTACTCAGATTAAAACCAATCAGACAGCACATTAAAGAAGAACTATTATCGTGAGGCTCAATATTCGTTCATTACTCTGCTGCGACATTACAAATCGATAATTAAATGTTTTTATCGGTCGACACTGGGCTCGGATACTGGCCATCCATTGTTACATTCTGAGTTTTTGGTGAAGCCCAGATTCCTTGCAAGACTCCGACTTGGGCCCTTGTGTTTAGAAACAAAGGTTTTTGCGCGAAATCCAAAGACGACGATTGATTTTCGTTCAATAACATTAGTTGCACAGGTAAGTTTGATTGAGTTCGATTCAATCCGTATAGCTGCTGCCCGCAGATTCGCCTGCGTAGACCGTCACTTTTTTTCGAGGAGATAAAAACACTTTTATTCAGCAAACCGCATACAAGAAGTGCAAGATACAGAATTATAAAAACATTAGAATATTTTTTTAAAGCAAAACTAAAGGTGACCTAGATACTACATGTAAACAAAAATTGTAACAAACACAAGTTATTTTCCAGTATGTAGACTGGTACCTCCTTGATTTCTTAATTAATTAGACAATGTGGTGCGCGACAGAGTATTAAAAAATATATTTAAACAACTGTCCTCCGATAAGAAGACAGGCCATTTAAAAAAAACAAGTTCAGAATTTGATCATTTTTCAAGTCATCATATCTTTAAACGGTGATTTATAAACCATTATACAATGTGCATTTTTTTTATTTACAGCCCAAAAACAAGCTACATAATTCATACTAAGGATATAATGCGAAATTAATATTACCGATGTCGATAATTGCATGAAAATGCGTAATAGAGATAAAAAGTCTCTGATGACAGACCGAGCGAGACGGAATTATAAACGTATTACAGTTCAGACGCAAATTGGCAAACTTAATGCACAATTTGTTGGCATCTGCTGTGCATTAAATTAAAATTTAACTAGTATGTTGGGTTTCTTGTAGAAAGTATATTGAGTTACCAGTCGAGAAGTTACCATAGCATTAGATCTATCGTCATTTTAGGTCATAAAATGGCGAGAAAGTATATCCTCCTCCAACCCTTTGACCTTTGGGAAGGAAGGGGGTAAGGTCAAGTTTTGTAATCTAAATACAACACTACACAGGCTATCTATATTTATGTATTTAATTAGTTGGAAGGGGGCGAAGAATTAATGCAGCTCATAAAATATCTACCTTTAAAGTCGGGTCTCCTCCAATTACATGGTGGGGGAAACACCATACTGTGTTACGCTAGCCAGAGGGGTTGGTCCAGTGTTTCATTCTCTTGCGACTAGGTTATCAGCCTTGCTTTTTCCTTAACGCTGCGATTACGACACAGACAGAATGGGGTGGTGACAAGATTTATTCTAAATCCTCCGTCATCACGCAGACACCCCAGGATTCATATACCTTATGATTTATAAATTACTAGTGGCCCGCCCCGGCTTCGCCCGTGCAAAGCGGGGGCGAGTTATACATATAAACATTCCTCTTGAATCCGTATCAAAATCCGTTGCGTAGTTTTAAAGATTTAAGCATACATAGGGACGGACAGACGACAGCCACTTTGTTTTATACTATGTAAAGATTATAAAAGTTTAAAAAATACAAAGAAACAGCAATTATATCAAAATGAAAGAAAATTCACACTGATATTTATTATACCGTTAATTTTACATAGAATTAGACAGGTATAGACAGCATTTGCCAGAGCTACAAAAAATGCAACGAATTTACAAAGTTTTTTCTCGAATTGACAGCGCCACCTGCAATTAACTTTTCCCTGCTGCATTGTAACGTTTTTCAAGTATAAAATCACAATTTAATTTGAAATTCGAACAGCGTCAAACGTTTACCGCGAGAAGACAGATGGCACCACCTGATAAGCGGTTTCAGTAAATCAAAATGACCGTCGTGTCGTCTCTTTTCCTTCTACATTGTATGTATTGACATCTCTGTCGTACCCTGTCGTTGGACAGGTTTGAGAAGATCGGTGCTACGCATTAATAAGGTTTATTTATGTTCGAATTACAAATTGTTGTTATTTCAATTCACTTGATCATTTTTCATCCTTATCTATAAATATTGTATCATACATTAAGGTGAGGATTGTAGTCGCAGTGCCTATCTCCCCGGTAACTGTAGTCGGGGATTTCTTAACCGTGCGAAGCTATATATCGCTTCGCTATCGCGGTGTAGGACTTTTTGGTAATTCTCGCATTTGTAGGCGATATTTCTTGATGTTATTAGTTTAGATTTTTCCGGCAAACTGTGTAAAGCATGCTGGTCGCTACAAATGTATATAAAGAAAAAATAAACTCTTCGCTCCGCAAAACATTAAAAGCGTTATCCCTAAAACAAAGGTGTGCCGCCTTTGGATCAACGGGTCTCGGGTTCGATTCCGGGGTCGGGCAAGTGTCTTTGTCTAAACCAGAGGCTCTGGCTCGGAGTCTGGGTGTCATTTCTATCTATAATATGTATGTATTTACAAAAAAAAATGTATATAAGTAGTTTATCATCCATCTCGTTACCATAACACAAGCATTAAGTTGCTTAGCTTGGGACGAGATGGCGTTGTGTGAAATGTCCAAAAAAAAAAAAAAATAGAAGGGCGTTCCAAAAGCTGACAGTAGGTACACAGCCTTTATTAAACAGTGATATGTAACATTCAAATGGTGAAAAGGAATTTTTATAATCAGTCCAGTCCTTTTTTCCAATTCGTTACAAACATACTTACATACAAATCTTCGTTTCTTATAATATTAGTATAGAATATAGTTAAGGAGGGGGCCTATCCGACAGTGCGGGACGAAAACTTTTATTTCGTTCCTGTCTAACAAGTATTGCGGGAGCATATAAATATGAAATTCACGAACAGAAATTACACCCATACTGGGAGCAAGAGCCTCTAGTTTGCTTTGTGTACAAAGACACTTGACTGACCCCGAAACCGAACCAGGGACCCCCGACCTAAAGGCGACATATGTAGACCCTTGACCACCAAGGCACTCTGACAAGACATCTCCAAGTTAAACATCTGCTGTATGTTGGATGGGTGAACACCCATACAACATACAGGATTCACCATCCTCCAGAGTTCGACACGCAAAACCTTTTTTTTAAACTTAACACCTACAGTAGGTTATAACCAGCATCGCGGGGCAGTTCACAAACATGAAATTCACGAACACAAAAGACACCCAGACTGAGCAAGTGCCTCTGGTTTACACAAAGACACTTTCCCGGCCCCGGAATCGAACCCGGGACCCCGAGATCCAAAGGCGGCACAACCCCTAGACCAATAGTTGAAACGAAAACTTGTCCTAAACCATCTGGCCAGCGTGGCACAGTAGGATAATGACCATGTAACTGTAGGAAGTCCGACCCAGCAGTGGGTCATCTATGGGTTGAGTAGTAGCCAACTAGGTTGGGTTAGTGGCAACCCAAATAGCCCACCGTCCGCCGGTATAGCCGCACGGGAGAGGGTGCCCGATGGGGCTGTCGCCGCCTGCGGATCACGGTAGCAACGTACGCGGTACCCGCCGTGTGAGGGCGGGTGTCGGCGCACGGCGGGTTGTTTTAGTGGGTGAGGGCCCCACACTACCCCGTAGTCTCCCCGGACGCAGGATGTGCGATCAGGCATTTTTTCCCGCCAAACCAAAAAAAAAGTGCCAACCCAAATGAAATTGGAAAAACAGGTATGAAAGTTTAAACTGCCTCGTTGGTCTAGTGGTTAGATGTGCCGCCTTTGGATCAACGGGTCCCGGGTTCGTTTCCGGGGTCGGGCAAGTGTCTTTGTCTAAACCAGAGGCACTGGCTCGGAGTCTGGGGGTCATTTCTATCTATAATATGTATGTATTTACAAAAAAAAATGTATATAAGTAGTTTATCATCCATCTCGTTACCATATGTAACACAAGCATTAAGTTGCTTAGCTTGGGACGAGATGGCGTTGTGTGAAATGTCCAAGGATATTTATTTATTTATTTTAACTCTCTGTATTTGTATTGTCTCCACTGGTTCATGGAACATAGCGAGTGCACATTACAATTTTAAATTTTACGACGATGTTATTCAAAAATGTGAGATTAGCGCCGCAATTAAAAACGTTACCACAAAAGTTGAATCCTGACAAAAACTGAAATGCACCACCTGTCAACGCCACCATTACTACCAGACCCTTCCCTTCTCCACAGCCATTCAATTGCACAGCTCATGTTGAGCTAGTTACAGGATTAACAGAGCCACAAAAAATATACTTAAGTCGTTTGAAAACGATTCGTGATATCGATATGTGAATCGATTATTCGCTATTAAAGGTTACACAGTAAAAAGGTTCCATGTTGCTATAGTAGTGTTATTAATTGCTAAATTGTCTGTGAATCGTTATAATCGATTCAAACATTATGCGACTAGGCGCCGCACCTTACAAAGAAGTCAATCTTTATATAAATTATGTTGCGTTGAAATCTATTAACCAGAAAATGAAACGGCAACTTGAAGTCACCATCTACCACTACTACGCAGCCCTTAAAAGAGCTACCATTTCATGGTTCCTCCTCTTGAGTCTGGCCTCCCCCAGTTACATGGAGGGTAATAAGACTGGTACGCACAGGGTTTCGTTTTAAGATTTCCTTATGTTGCGGCCAGGTTTTTGGCCTTATCGTTTTATTTTGTACTAGCGACCCGCCCCGGCTTTGCACGGGTGCAATGATGTCCCTCTATATTATCAGTGTTTCTCTACTATATTATGGATGTATTGTACTTATAAACCTTCCTCTTGAATCACTCTATTTAGTAAAACAAACCGCTTCAAAATCCGTTGCGTAGTTTCCGTTGTTATAATATGTAGTGATAGTGATAGTGAAGCTTTTACACCACCCTTAGGATGGAATGGCGTGGGGACACTATGTGTCCTAAATCCGTCACCACACTGATTATTTTCCGGCGATAACATTTTAGTCAAACTACTATTTGTTATGTTCAACTGTTCGCAATGTGTCCATTGCTAATCTACAGAGTTCTTAAAAAATACAAAGTCAACTAGAAAATTTAAGACAGTTTTACAAACTTTTGCACAAAAACGTATCGTAACCTTACATTAAACGATACGTGCGTTTAATTTTCAATTGTAAATAAAATAAGAGTTTTAAATTGAAACCAAAGTATAGAGTGAACCTTCTCATCATATTTATTTTAGTACCGGACGGCATTTTTAAAATTAGCGTCTTGAAGCACTCACAGCAGTTAAGTTAAACGTCCAAACTGACTGCAATTTGCGGGCACCTGAGTAAGCTATAAATCATGTTAAATTATTTTTTCATTACGCTTCAGGTGGACACAGACCTTTTAATCTATCAGTACTGACATATTGCGGGTGTCAAGTTGATTCATGCAGACTCATTTGTCTCCACAATTAATTTGCAGTAGGAAAAATTGTTATTTAATTTTTAATTCCCAGATATTATCACGGGATTTACAATTTCTAGATTAATATTTTATAATAATAGTGTAGGATAACTGCAGGTCGTTAACCATATGACAAAATGATATTTAATGGACGTGGTATTTTAAATTAATATTTTTTCAGAATATATTAAAGAACGTTTTATTACAGAACATAAAATACATATTTGGTATTAATTTTATGGTCACGCCAAACAACGATTTGTTTTAATCACCTTCGATGGTTAAACTTTCATTTTATTTTGTGCGCTATTATAACAATATTTAACTGAAAATATAAAAATTAAATAAACTTTAAAACGGGTAGATGCCTAAGTTAACGCTAATGCGAACTTTGAAACTTTAACTTTATTTAAATTGAAATGTAATTTTATGGATTCATACTACTACTATGGCCCATACAGAACCCACTGCTGAATGGGGCCTCCTCAAATTATATGGAGGGTAATGTGCCTGCTGCGCCACAA
This sequence comes from Clostera curtula, assembly GCA_905475355.2. Lineage (NCBI taxonomy): Eukaryota > Metazoa > Arthropoda > Insecta > Lepidoptera > Notodontidae > Clostera > Clostera curtula. The sequence continues at coordinate 10,486,331 of FR997816.1, read as the reverse complement.
TGGCCTAAAAAGTTCCTTTTAAAAAAAAAAGAAATAAGTTGGTACTGGTTTTCGTTTCAAGTTTTCCTTCTTTTCCTGCTAGGTGTTCGAACTGGTCATTTACTTTTGTCGGCTCTCACGATATCCTCAGGCCGAAACGGATGGTGAAATATATGTTTTTGAAATCCGCCACCAAACGCGCTATTGATTTATACACATTTAAAAGCACTGCTATTAATTGTTCAGAATATGGAATTAAAATGTTGGCTAATAGGACAATATAAAAATATCACTACATAGTATAAAATAAAGTCGCTATCGTCTGTCCGTCCCTATGTATGCTTAAATCTTGAAAACTACGCAACGGATTTTGAAGCGGTTTTCTTTAATAGATAGAGTGATTCAAGAGGAAGGTTTATATGTATAATACATGCACCCGTGCGAAGCCGGCGCGGGTCGCTAGTAGTCTATAAAAACAAGCATATTTGCGGTTGGCGCAGTGGTTGAGCGATCGACAGCTGCGCAGCATGTCGTGGGTTCTATCCCCGCACGGAAGAAATATTTGTACGAGCTACAAGTATTTGTTCCGGGTCTGGGTGTTTTCTATACATAATATGTATGTATTTACAAAAAAAAAATATATAAGTAGTTTATCATCCATCTCGTTACCATAATACAAGCATTCAGTTGCTTAGCTTGGGACGAGATGGCGTTGTGTGAAATGTCCAAGGATATTTTTTATTATTTATTTATTTATTTATATTACGAAGAAAGAAAGTAAAAGCACCCAAGAAAATCAGTCTCCTCTTTAAAATTCATTAGAAAAGTTGCCATGTCTATTACTTTCATCGCTCTTAAACACGTCCTTATTACTGGGAGATCGCGAACTGTTATCAGATGCTAAGAAATTAGCCGACCGCCGGCCATAACTGCTCGGAACATGACCGTGTTATTACCAAAATTAGAATTTACGGTCTCCTACCATATTTGTCTCCACCAGTTACACTTTGAGTCTTGATGGGACGGACACAAACTCAAACTCCAAAGGTACTTTATTTACGTAAGTTTTATCACAAAACTCTTATAAGTCGTCATATTTATAACTACCAATACCAATTATCATCATACGGCCCCTGTCCCACGCTAGGTGGTAGTCTCCATACACCTGTCATCGTACCTACACTCACACCTTTCATAGACAATTCCTCACTCCTACAATCCATTCATATCCCTTGATCGCCCACGACCCCTGTGTCCGTCCACATTCATGCTGAAACTACCACTGGGTCGGAAAGCTAATCTTCAGAGAAGAGCCTGTAAGAAACTCTGTAGTTTCTTCCGTTTCTAATTATTATTAAATACTGTATACTCGATGGGTGTCCCTCATTTATGACGTTATACAGCCGTCGGTAACCGTCCCATCAGTATCCCTTGATCGCCCACGACCCCTGTGTCCGCCCACATTCATGCTGAAACTACCACCGGGTCGGAAAGCTAATCTTCAGAGAAGAGCCGGTAAGAAACTCTGTAATTTCTTCTTTTTCTAATTATTATTAAATACTGTATACTGGATGGGTGTACCTCATTTATGACGTTATACAGCCGTCGGTAACCGTCCCATCAGTATCCCTTGATCGCCCACGACCCCTGTGTCCGCCCACATTCATGCTGAAACTACCACCGGGTCGGAAAGCTAATCTTCAGAGAAGAGCCGGTAAGAAACTCTGTAGTTTCTTCTTTTTCTAATTATTATTAAATACTGTATACTGGATGGGTGTCCCTCATTTATGACGTTATACGGCCGTCGGTAACCGTCCCATCAGTGAGCCGAAAGAAAAAGAAAACTTGACACGTGCCAACCTGTCTGGCCAGCGTGGCACAATTGGCCAATTATCCTCCCTGTGATGAGAGGAGAATGGAGAATTAGTGTACGCATTTCTCTACTTACGTCACTAGGTTGGGTAACAAAATGTCAAGAAGCAAATTTTTAACAGTACTCATCCGTTCGTTATTGTTTATATACGTTTTTTGTAACACTCTGTATAATCGAGATTAAAACAAGGTGTGGATATAATTAAGTGGGCAACTTAATGTCATATTATATACCGTTTTGTTCACCATCTGCCACGTATATTAATTGCTATAAATTAAAACTGTTTGCAGCCATCTACTTTGCATGTACATAATACTGTGTTTTCGTTCGGAGATAAGTTTGCTATAAAATTGGTATTTATACAGATGATGTGCGATAAAAATATTTTCCTCTGTACGCCATTTTTTTTTAAATACTAAATCCTCTTGCTTTTATAATCTATATCGCGAGGCTGTTTACAAACATGTAATTCACGAACACACATGATACCCACACTTAGAGCAAGGCAAGTGCCTTTGGTTTATACAAAGACACGTACCTGACCCTGTAATCGAACCGAGGAGCCCTGATCCTATGGAGGTGCATAGAAGGAGGTTTTCACGACCTGCATATTGCAGGAAATGATTTCTTGGCGGTTCTGATCGTGTTCTTTTATTTAAATCCCAAGGTTTAGACACTTTTCAGTGTCCGTGGCCGTGGTTGTCGCTGCGAGCATTCGCACTCGCAACAAAGCATTGTTTTTAAAATGGCGTACGAGATCACTTTTTTTAATGATAATGTTGTACTGCTGTCGATGAGCTCGCCGTTATTCGAAATCATTCCGATTTAGAATACACAATGTCATCACCCCATATCGTCCTTTGGGTGTCGTAAGACGCGAATAAAGGAACGCAAGAGGTAGATAACCTAGCCGCAAGAGAAGGCAAAGTTGATACAAACCCTGTACCGACCCGTCTTGCCGGCGTGGCACAGTATGCTTGTCTCCCTCCCTGTGAGGGGAGAGGCCCGACTCAGTAGCGGGACATGGGCTGAGTAGTAGTTGCGTTTTTCCAAATAAAAAGCCTGTAGAGATTTTGTTACGCCTCGTATAAAAAAAAAACTAAAAACACAAGAGTTCATATCTGTACCACGCAAGTGGCAATAATTGGTTACATCATCATCATCATCATCAGCCAACATTAAACCACTGCTGGACACAGGCCTCCCCTACCACCCCTTATACAACCGCCTATGATTGTACGCACTGGCGGTTGAATGTCGGTGGAGGTTGTATATTAAACTGGAAAATCGGCAGGCCGCGCGGTTAGCCGCCATCGCGGTTCAACCGCTAGTGCGTACAGGGGCTAAAGCACTATAGCGCCCTGTCTTCGGATTGACGCATCCAGCTGCTTCCCGCAACCTTTCGCAGATCGTCGCTCCATCTAGCAGAGGGCAGTATGGATTATTTTACGCCTCGTATAAAAAAGAATCTAAAATACAGAGTTCGTAATTGTACCACCCAAGTGGCAATAATTGGTTTTTAAACTGGTAAATTGCCACACTGATAATTATACCTCGGTTTTCATATAAATAAATCGACATTTAACTCAGTTCCCTACTCGAAACCTACTCTAGTAAGAACGTCATCATCATTTTAGCCAATGGAATTCCAACGCTGGCCTTATCTGGCCAAGGATCTCAATGGAGTTGGATAAGGCTCAGTAGTGGATCATTTATGGCTGCCATGTTAGCCCATAAATGACCCAATGCAGAGTCGGACTTACTCCAGTTACATGGAGGGTAATTAGCCTACTGTGACATCTGGCTAGACGAGTTGGCACATGGTTTCGTATCAAGTTTTCCTTCTCTTGCGGCTAGGTTAGCAAAACTGGAAGTATAGCCTACTTCCAGTTACTACTACCTATTTCCAGCCTGGGTCTATCCCACACAAAAAAATTGCTGAAATAAAAATAAAAAATACCATAAAACAACATTATGCCATTAAAATTAATTGTAAATTTTGTTACATAGAAAAACAAAATTGGGTAATTTAAAAAAAAATCGAAAATTTCTTGAGCCATTTTTTTCATGTATTGGACCTAGGGCTAGCTTACTTCCAGTGTCACTGTGGCGTATTATTTGGGACACCCTGTAAGAATAGTATAGGATTATAAACCTATTTAAAAACATAATTCCTCACCGCAAAAGGAATTACTTACTCAAATGCTAAACCACGGTTTCCCCAAACCGTTTACCCCACTGGTGGGCATGATGGGCAGTAATTGCGGCGTCCGTTGTCCTAACATAATTCTGTGGCACCCCTTAACTTGTACCATAACCCTCACTTAAGTGGCCCGGGTGACCGCTTTGGCCAGCCGAAATTTAGGGTTGAACAAAGTAAGATATTTTTTATTCATTTGTATTGACCAATATGTCAGTTCTGGATTCCATGCAGGTTTTACTGTCTTGCTCATGATTAGAGACTGAAGTATGCGTAATGACAAGAGAAAAATAATACCGTGCTCGTGTGTTTATAGGCCTGCCTCTTGCGCGAAAATTTCATATATTATATCAGTAGTACTGTAATGTATTTGAAACTAGCGACCCGCCCCGGCTTTGCACGTGTGCAATTATGCATGTATTATACATATAAACCGTCTAAAACCGCTTCAAAATCCGTAGCGTAGTTTTAAAGATTTAAGCATACATAGGGACGGACAGACGACAGCGACTTTGTTTTATACTATGTAGTATGTAGTGACTAGCGGCCTACGTCCTACGTGTATCAAACAAAAAAATCAAAAGTCTGTTTTAGTTAGACATATCTTTATACATTATAGCCTATGTCTTAGTCTAATGAGTAAGATATATTTTTGTTAAGTTTCATCAAAATACTTTCAGTATATTTGGCGTGAAAGAGTACCAGACAGCCATACATTCTTACAAACTTTCACATATAGAATATTAGTAGGATGGTAGAGTGAACGTTACACCTCGTACTTATAAAAAATGTTTTGGCAGTTGACAACCCTACCACAAGTTCCCATTGTTATTTGAGCCGCAAAATAAGCTTTTCAGTGTCCGCAAGGGTTGTCGATACAGAATTGAATCGCAACACCACACCAATAACTATAACTTACACCCTGCTTCCATTTGAGCCCCGATTTCAACAACCATAAATTAAATGAGCCTTGTGTTTTTTCTTCTAATAAATATACCATAAATATAGGTACAGATGTAATATGGCTGCATTATACTTATAGATTCAAGTAAATTATATGAAAACAGCAAGTAATCAATTAATCATAGCGAACTAAAGACGGTTTCTTATAACAATTAATAACTTTTTTCTTCTTCTTCTTCAATCTTCATTCTTTTATTTAGCACAAAAATATACAAATGTTCACGTTTAATGGCAGGATACGCTTTTTTATATTATCCTACATGCAACATTAGTTATTACAATTTCTAATGATTACAAATGTTACAAGAAGTATTTGCAGTGATGGGGACTGCCTTGCGAGCCTTTACAGGTACCGGTGCAGGCTCACCAATGACAGGTGGGTTCCCCGGGGAGAGGCGAGAGGAAATCGGCACACAATGTCGCTGTGGGAGGAGTCCCCTGACCAAAATCAGAGGACTCCTCTGTCCTCAGAGTTGGTGGTCCAATCTGCCAATAGGTCGGATGCTCCAGGGTAGCCCGCGAAATTCAAATTTTCTTACGTTTTTTGCAATTTGCAGGTCAGTGCTAGGTTGTATGATGATGAACATTTGATTAGCGGCTGTAAGACGTATGTAGTACAACCCTCCAAGCTCATAAAGGTGCAAGAATGACTTTGACGTTGAAAAAGTTTTTCTTGCACCTTTATGAGCTTGGAGGGTTGTATTGATGATTTTGATGATTATGACTCTGTAACTACATATAATTTCGCGGGCTACCCTGAAGCATCCACCTTAAGGAATTCCCGACACTACAACCAACCTTGAAACAGCAGAACCGATGTTAATAAAACACATCTACGAATGGTTTTAGAACAAAAAGAAAATTAAACATTATCGGTCCATTCATTTAGGAGCTACGCTATCTACCACAGACTGATAAGTCAAATGTATCACACCACTCTTTTGGTCGGGGGTTAAAAACGTCGATTGTAAATTAGTTTTCGCCAAAATGGTTTATTTGTGATATCAAATTCAAAATGGCGGATTATTCCAGAATGGATTAGAGGGGTCCGTATAATGTTTATATTTTGACAGTGGACTTAAAACATTATAGTGGACATCGCAAGATAATCCTGGCATTGTTTGACTTGTGTGTGTCTTGTCTCTAATCATCATCATGATTATAAATTACTAATGTAGAGTTTGCGACTCGTCTATGAACAGGGATGAAAAGATTGATGGTACATATTTTTTTTCATGGATAGTCATGCTCATGTATATCCTGCTGTTGAGCACTACTATCACTACTCAGCCCATAAAAGACCCACTGCTGAGTCCGGCCTCCCATCCTCTGATGGGAGGCTCTGATGGGTGTCCCTCTGGAGAGCCATAAGCCTACTGTGCCACGCTGACCAGATGGTTTTGGCAGAGGGTTTCGTATCAAATTTTCCTGATCTTTCGGCTAGGTTTTCGGCCTTGTCATTTCCTTTTGTCGGCTCTTACGACACCTTTAGGATGGAATGGGGTGGTGACACTATGTATTCTAAATAGTAATTATTTCCCAAGGATCATACCGTATCCTCATCAAATTGGAAAATAGGAAACCAATTGTATACAGAGACAGCACTTTCTACGCCTGTAGAGGTTTTTAGCTTTTTATTATAACTGTTTAAATCTGAAGGAACAAGACCTGTCAAAAGCATTATTTATATGTATAAAATATCTTCCCATCTTGAAGTAGGAGAATATAATGTAATTTTCATTGGAACCGGGCCGCCTATTTACATTCTATTGAAATGGTACATTTTAAATTGACAAATATTTATTTGAAACAATATAACTCACCTTTCGGACCAGCACAATGCATCATCTCGATACCTGTAAACAATAAAATCAATATCTTTATTAATCATTCAAAAATATCTTAATTTGTTATCACTATAATTCCATAAACAAAAACGCATACCGCACACATAACTAATTACAATACAACTAAAATAAATATCGGCATTCGGCAGTCGAAACGATAAATTCCAAATTTAAATATTCAAATAATCATTCCGGGACATAGACAAGCACTCCAATTAACATGACCATAGATTTTAATGGAGCATAGACAATATTGTATTCAACGCATTGAGCGGGCTATTAGCATGTTTTAAATAGATAAAGCGTTCAGTGAATCTCTTTGCGCGATTTTACTGGCACAGGCGATTTCTCTCGTGAACACCACTTTAAAGTGAATAGGTATAGATTAAGGGTAAATAGGGAAAATGGATGTGCATCTGTTAATGCATTGCTGGTTGTACTAGTTCTGGCAATATTCACCTGGAGGGACGATAGTTATATGGTAGGTTCTCCGTGTGGTGGTTTAGAATACACTGATTCCCATAACATCCTGAGGGTGTCGTAAGAGGCGACAGAAGGAAATGGCGAGGCCGAAAACCTATCTGCAAGAGAACGAAAACTTAATATGAAACCCGGTGGCAACCCATCTGGCCAGCGTGCCACAGTACGCCAATTACCATCCATGTAACGGGAAGAGGCCCGACTCAATAGTGGGTAATCTTTGGGCTGAGTAGTATTAGAATAGAATAGAATAGAAAAAAAGTTTTATTTGTAACAAATACACTTATACAGTTATAAAAACAGTATAAACGAAAGAGAGAAAAATTACAATCTAGCAATTACATGTACATAAGTGTATAAGTCACAACTCGGACCCAACTCAGCATAATGTTAGCCATACAGCCAACGCTGGTCTTCCGTTGGAACCTTTTGGTCAATAAGCAGTACAGAAACACCGTGGGTTTTAGTGGGTAACTCATGGCGCATCTATCATCTTCTCGACCCGTAAAATGTTTCCTTTTCTTGAGGTTAGATTGTCTGCCTCTTTCCTTTAGTCGACGCTTACGACACCCGCAGGATAGACTAGGGTGGTGACACAAAGTATTCTAAATCCGTACCATACCAAAATATTTAAATCCCCACTCATTTCAGATAGATAGATCGGTAATATTGTGATTTAAATCATGGAGGAAATCCGAATAAATAGCTAAACTATAGCTTTTAGTGTGCATCCGAAACGCACGTATAATAAATAACACAGGCTTCTCGCCAAAAATGCTTTCATAACATGGCAAAAAACGGGGCAACATTGCCAATATGCACACGCGTACGCGCTGTGAAATTTTAATCTACAACCTTTATGACAGGAGCGCCCGTATTTTATCTTTTGGTAAAAAATGCTATAACACGAAATCCACCTGGCAGGATTTGTATTTGTACTGTAGGAAATGTAGGAAAACTGATTTGATTTTTAAACCCTAAGACAGTATGGAATACCAACAATTAATGTTGATTCAAAATGAAGCTTATAGGCCGGCAACGCATCTTCTCCCGTTAGGTTGCAGATGTCTTGGGCGACGGTGACCACTTTCCATCAGGTGGACCGCATGCTAGTGTGTCGTCCTATTATATTAAAAAACTGACTTAAGAAGGCTTCAAGAAAAAGAAAACTTAAATATTAAAAAGTATATAGTTAAAAATGACAGCGATTTCGCGTTTTCGACGCTTATTTAAGACAAATTTAATTATATTACTTTGAATTAAATTAAATAGCATTTTTATTTGTGCAACCTACTTACAAACGTTTAAATCAAATGGAACGAACTCTTGAATACTGCAAATTGAATTTAGAACACGGCATTATTCCAAAACGTTTCTCAAATCACATTCGAACAAGGTGCTATTCACAAACGATTTTTGAAACTGGAAGGAACATAAAAAGTAATAGAATTTCGTTTAGGAACGCCCGTGTTTTTAGCGTTGCAATTGTCAACACCCGACGCGGGGCGTTTTGCATTTTATAACGTGTTTCCGAACTGTTCTTTGCTGGGTAATGTTCGCTATCAATTTTTAGCGCTCCCTGTCAATGTTGAAGGCTTTGTGAACGATTTTATGACGTCATAAAGTTGAGGAAGATAAAAAATCCGTATGCGTAGTTGGGTTCATAATATACCGTAGTTGGGCTCTATACCTTATTTCCCAGGGATAGTCTACTTAAGATTGAAAAAATGCTTTTAAGACATGCATTTTTCATGGTCGATTAAACGAGCCAATTTCAGGAGCTTTATGTCAATCCACCTCGGCACATTGTAAATAAATAATTCTTTAAAATGCGTTTAAAAAATAATCCAATGAAATAAAGAACTCCAGGTCAGTTTTTCGTTATTTCATAACGATAGTACTAAAACGGTTAATTACCATTAACCCTTGCGACGTCCCGAATGTTACCGAACCCTAAAGTTGCCACAAACGTCACAAACTTACTACCATTTAATGCACGTGTGACGACTTGGACAAATGTAAATACCTATACCTAATGTATAAATAAGTTATCAATGATTAATATCTATTGTATAAACGAGAAAGTTGATGAGAATCCGCTTAGAATACATTCCTGCTATTCCTGATTAAACTTATGCAGTTAGAGAAATATTTCATTGAAACTTGTACTCAATATCAATTTGTAAAGTAGCCAAGGCAAAACACTACACCAAAATTTCAAAAATTCTCGATATAGGATCTCATATTGAGCGCCAGTCTTCAGATCAAAATTCAAATTTTCAAATTCGGAACACGTTTGTCGCGTTCTCGGCAGCCGGGTGTTGGTTTATTGCATAAAATTACAATAACGCGACAGAGGGCGACACTGGCGTTATGGGTACACGTCATTTTATTTGCCAAAATAATGTGTTTAATTGTTTTCGGGGATGCATTACGTCATAAATAGCTCCTGTCCATATTTAAGAATCCTGTCCTCCAATCCAATAAGTCTCTGATTTGATTATGCAAAAATCACACTGCTGTTCTGGATAGATCACTTTATTAAATTGGCCTTTGGGGGCTAGTTTGGTTAAATGGGACCCCAAGCCGGCGACACCCTCAGGATGGAATGGGGTGGTGACACTATGTGTTCTAAATCCGTCACCACACGTTTAACTGAAGTGGACAGATAGATCACTGCACATAATAACTTTAACCTCCAACGAAAAACTAGGTATTTCAGTGTACAAATATCACCCTTTACACAATGACATAAGGTTCTTCATTAATACACTCGAGGCTAAATAAATCGCGCCGACCGCGCTAGAAATTACAACGAAAAGCAATTAGCCGCCAATTACGCGCACGGGCAGATAAGATAAAGACAAATATACTAAAGGTTACCTGACACCTACTTAGAGAACATTGTTTATCGCATTTTCTGGTTAAAGCACTTTTATTAACTACTCCAGGATTTGTGAGGCAAAACTATCGTTTGGTACGGAGCAGAAACAAACAGACAATTATTTTTTACTTTTTAAAGTTTATTGTGTCGGGGATTTTTTAAAATTTTTAATTTAATTTTTATTTTATACTTTTTATAGGTACACACTTATATTATAATGTAGATTTTGTTAAATTGCACATGATGCGCTTTCATTTGAGACCCCACTCGATTATATTTGCAGACATTCGGTTATTCTTCCCCACTTTCACCCGTCATAATTTTTAAACGGCTCAACCGATTTTCATCAAACATGTCTAAGAACACTCGCCCGTAACTCACCTTTCATACAAAAAACTATATTGAAATCGCTTCATCCGTTCGTGAGCTACGGAGCCACAGACAGACAGACAGACACGTCAAGCTTAAAGCACCCCTCTTTTTGCGTCGGGGGTTAAAAATGTCTCTATACGGTGGTGGCGCCTGATTGTATACTCAGCCCATTCGTGACCCACTGTTGAGTCGAGCCTCCTCCAATGTATGGAGATTCCCGTTGTTGGTATAAAGCAACCTTTGGAAGTTTTCAATAACGGATACCATTCACAGCTGACTTTATATCTAAATGGAATAATACTTCAATTCTAAATTCGACCAGTGTCAATTTAAAAAAAAATAGTATGACGTTTCGTTTTGCGCAAAACAAAACACAGGTCAATAAATAATTCCGTTTCTCACATCAAAACGCCGTGCAGGACAGTTACCGGAGTCTGTGCAGCATAATCAATAATTTTCTATCAACGACCGCGCACCGGCCGCTTATTAGCATCGAAAAAAACAATAACTGCACCTTTGATTACACGTTTCGACAACGTAAGTATTGTGAGGATATGACACAAGAAATTATAGCTTTATCGACGGTTGTGTGCCTGGTCTAAAACAAAAACAAGACGATAATAATCGGTTGGGGAAATGACGAGGTGGGCATACTAGATGACCAGTGCCAAATAGTGTCACCAGACCATGTTTTTCTGAGGGTGTCGTATAAAGGGCTTAAGAAATTGTAATTAATCAAAAAAAAGTATTTGTCTGTGAAATACCTAAACCATATAGAGTCAGCACATGGTTTCGTTTTAAGTTGCCCTTCTCTTGTGGCCTGGTTTTCGGCGTTATCATTTCCTCCAGTTAGCTCTTGCAAAGCCCTCAGGATAAAATAGGGTGGTGAAACGATGTACTCTAATACCGTGACAAATCGGAAAATCTCTAGGAATCATAAAAAAATACTTAGTACGACGCAACACATTTGACATCTGGCTGAGGCAGATATTGCATAAGCTGCAGATTAATTCTCCATATAGCCAAGTATAAAAAGAAACAATAAAACATAATCACAAATGATATGTTGAAATGATATGTTTTTGGTGTTGTTTTTTTGTAATATACAAAGCATTTTGTGTCATAACTGCCAGTGTCAGCGAACCAGACTTTCGCCAATTAAAATAAAAGAAAAGAACGCGTTCAAAATCTCCCTTCCACATTCAAGATGTCCGTACAATTGTTAACGTCAGTTTATTTCTTGGCGTTGTAGAATGTGTTTTGTCGATATAATTCTCGTGGTGTCTGCGAGTTCAACATAACCTTTCACACCTAGCCGCTATCGAGGCTCATAATCGCCATTGTACGCATTTTCGTATCGTAGAATAATATAAGATACAGAATGAACATATCATTTTGAGTTAATAATACTTATGTAAGCATTGCTTCCGAACGCATCCTAAATACAAATTATGTTTTACTCATTAAGTCCAGTCATGTTATATTTGCACTATTTATTTTCTGTGTAGTGACGTATTTAGAATATTTCACCCATTTCAAGCGGAGGGTGTCGTAAGAGCTGACAAAGGAAATGATATGGCCGAAAACCTAGCCGCAAGACAGGGAAAACTTGATACGAAACTCTATACTAACTCGTCTGGCCAGCATGGCACAGAAGTCATATTACCCTCATATTATAAGTTAGTGTCTGTAGCAACCCAATTGTATTGAATGAATATAACTACGTTACCAAAATCTACGGTAAATTTTCTATACCAGAGAGTTCCTTCTACTTCATATCTATTCCGTGTCATTATAACTTGTGAACACGATTGTACTACAACAAATGCTGTGGAACCGAACGACATCGTGTACTCTCTGCTCATGGTGCAAATTGTGTACAATTTTGCGCGTGATTGTACACATTATTTTAATTTCACAGTCTCTTATTGGAGTTATAGGAATATTATTTGAATTTGGAATTTATGTGTTGATTAATACGTCCTTCGAAGTTCTTATCCAATTTCAAATATTATAACATTCCATGGAGTGTGTAATGTGTCAAAGGATTTAGTATACTATAATGTCAACAACCAAGGCGTTGTAAGAGGCGGCAAATGGAACGCAACAGGCACCTAGGTGTAAGATAAGGAAAACTTGATACAAATCGTATGCCAAATCATTAGGCCGCGTGGATCAGTGCCCCTCATTAAAAATTACGGAGGCCCAACGCAGTAATAAATTACCCATATCTATCTAGTTTGGTCTAGGTTAACAGAGTCCGCGTCGCTTCTCTTTCAATTTGGTGGAGGGAATTTAGCTTACTGTTGCAGGTGATTTCTACTTTCGTGGACTTGTACTCTCTAGTATTTAGTCACCCACCTCATACGACAAAAACATGAGTTCAGACAGTAAAAGCTGTATAATCTGGAGGCATACAGACTACAGATACCTTCTAAACAAAGGCCTCATATTCGCCTTCCATCAAGCGAGATTGAGGTGGAACGTAAGTCTCTTTTATTATAAGAAAACTAGCTGACCGGGCAGACGTTGTCCTGCATGATATTTGTTTACCGACTGCAGCGCCATCTGTCGGGCTGATTTGTGAATCTAAACCATCCTCGGTGCCACCCAAACGCATATAAAAAATTTCATTCAAATCGGTCCAGCCGTTTAGGAGGAGTTCAGTCACATACACACGCACACAAGAAATATATATATATTAAGATTAAAAAAATGTAGTAGTACTTTTTTTTAAACCAATCCGTTCAATATCTGTAACCTTTACCGCAAGGGCAGTTTTCAAACATGTAATTCACGAACACAAATGACACCCAGACTACGAGCCAGTGCCTTTGGTTTCGAACCCGAGACCCGTTGATCCAAAGGCAGCACATCTAACCCCTAGGGGTTAGACCAACAAGGCAGTCACACTCTGGTAATTATCAAAAATGCAAGGTGAGACTGGTAGCCGACCCCATTAAATTAGAAGGGAACAAAGTCGCTCGCAGAAAACCAGTTTTAAAGTCTATGGAAAACGGCTATTAATTAATCTGTGCCTAATGCTCGTTTGTGACCGTAATTTAATTCAAAGCACGCTCGAAAGAGTGTCAACATATGTGTAAACAATTTATTGAGAAATTCATAAGTACTTAATTATAAACCTGAACTGAATCATAATCATGGTTTGACAAATGTGTATAGCAATAACTCAAACTACCTTTGTCGTGAAAATACAACTCGTAAGCCGTAAACTCGTAAGCGTAAGGAAACGTGTCAATGCGTGTCTTCATAAAATTTTCTTGCGTTGCGCATCCTGAGTTGGACTTTCATCCTCAATTTCACCCCGATAGAAATGGATGAAAGGAAAGTCGAGATGAGGAAATATTGAAAGCCAAATCCAGTAAAATGAATGACACAACAATCATGACACATTGTCAAGCAATGTGTCATGATTCAGCCAGCCAGTCAGCAATGGGCAAGGTCCTTTAACTTAACCGCATATCAAACCCGTCTCAATATGTTGAAGTGTGTTCAAATCGGGAAGGGAGTTTACCATAATTAATTGTCGTCATTTCAGTAATTAATTGCATAATGATTATATTGGCTAAACATGAAACTATACAAATTAATCCTTTTTTAAACCTGCATAAACAAATTCTAAATGAGTATTTGTCTATAAGATTTAAAAGCTATTAATTTGTGAATTTCTTTATTTGTGAATTAGAGATTTTAATTTGATAATGAAGATATATTAGTTCTGTTAGTTAAAAAAGTAGTTTGGATTTAAGACCGCGTTTTTTAACATGATGTTTTGTACTTTGAAGTACTGAAACCAGGTAAGCGAAGTTGCGGACAAAAACCCCAATTTGCTTCCTTCGGGGATTACAAGGAATAATAGTTATTTGTGCAACAAGAGAGCAAAGTCGTTTTTTGCTGCGAGTGCTGATATTGAATCCCGAGTAAGCGAAGGAATCAATGATTGAATCACGAGCGTAGCGAGTGATTCTAAAGTTGATTCCTGAGTGCTGCGAGGGATTCAAAGGCACGAGATTCGAAAAATTTTGCTCTCGTGTAACACACATAACTTTTCACTTCAGCAGCGAGAACACTATAGGAAATGAAATATATTGCGTAACATTTTTGAAACTATAATTAAATATTTTTAAGTTAAATATCAGTTTTTTAAGCAGTAAATACTTATTTTAGTTTAAATACAACAATAAGTTAAAAATTCAATGAATTAAAATAAAAGATATAATTATCATTTTTGCTAAATTTCTTTAGTTAGTACGAAATTCCGAACGTGTTTGTCTTTGAGGTCGAATTAAAAATCGGAGTAACCCCATAACGAACTCCTTTCATCCAATCGAACTGTTAAAAGTACGTCTAGTTTTTATTTAATCAAATATAGTTCCCATAATATTATTCTATCAATTTAATATTTATAATCTGTACTTTAATGCTTTGTATTGTTTTCTATAGCGCTACCTGCTAACATTTAACTTCATAACTCTAACGCAACTTATAACCAATTAATTTAACTTTCATAATCACACGAAATTTCTAACACAACACACTTGTCATTGGCAAAATCATCGGTATAACGATGGAAGCCAAAACCTAAATGAAGAAGAAGAAAAATCGGAGCTGTTGGTACTGGCCACTTTGTCTTTGTCTCTCTCTCTTTTCTATTGGCGGGAAAGAGATAGTGTCAATGTTTCGAATTAGAATTAAAAAGTTACTTTGTCTCACTCAGTGGGCAAAATCGCATTTTGTCTACTGTTTTCAGTGAGCAAAACCTACATGTTTGAGCTACTGAAGTGAAAAATATTTTATCTCCTAAATGCGATATTACCAACGCCATAAAGGTGCTCACACAGTGCGGTATTTTTAGCGTGGACCATAACGCGCGGTATGGCCATAAAATAATATTCCTTAATACATTATAATAGTCGCCATCCAGCGGTAATGTTCGTAAGTATTGGAATTATAGGGCGGCGCGTTCGGAACTACATATTGCGTGTTGTGGGGTGGAAATTTGCGGCGAAAGCGGGAATAGAAGATTGGTTTGAAGCATAGCGACAGCAGTTATCCGTGTGGTGACGGATTTAGAATACATTGTGTGTCACCACCCCTTTCCACACTGAGGGTGTCGTAAAAGCCTACAAAAAGAAATAACAAGGCCGATAACAGCCGCACGAGAAGGACAACTTGATACGAAACCCTTTGCTAACTAGTCTCATCAGCGTTGCACAGTAGGTCATTTACCTAACTGGAGGAGAACGAATCAGCACAACATGACGCTGTCCGCACTGACGACGACACGATTGGCGCAGTGGTTGAGCGATCGACTGCTGCGCAGCATGTCGCGTGTTCGATTCCCGCACGGAAGATATATTTGTACGATCTACAAGTATTTGTCACGGGTCTGGGTGTTTTCTATCTATAATATGTACGTATTTACAAAAAAAATATGTATTTAAGTAGTTTATCATCCATCTCGTTACCATAACACAAGTATTGAGTTGCTTAGCTTGGGACGAGATGGCGTTGTGTGAAATGTCCAAGGATATTTATTTATTTATTGTATAAAATGTCACTACTTAATAAAAAAAATTGACTAATGTTTCTTCGTTGAACAGATATTAAAAAAACTACGAATATACTTTTATTTCCCTTTAACAGTCGTAGGAGCCCAAATATATTAGAGGTACGGTGCCAAAACTGCTTCTTAACTGATATTTCAACTCTACCATAAATTTGTATATTTGTTTTAATACTCAGGTGGGCTAGATATGTGAAAAATATTAAAACTGCGCCCAGTTTTTTTTTTATTATTAATTTATGTTCATCATAATGGTTAGCGTTTTTTTTACTAATCAGTACATCACCAAAATCGCTTCAGCGTATAGTTTAAACAACATCGCCGCTCGCTCGAAATGGGACCACGCCCTTATGTTGGATCTCATCGCTTCGTTTGATTGGCGGCGGGTGGCGAAATTGACTAAGTTGCGACTCATCTCGATGACATATTGAGTTTTAAATTGTCCCTTTACATGTATAATGTATATTACTTGAGTAATGCCACTAATATCCATTCGCTCAAACATTTTTCAATCACAATCAAACCATCATCATCATTATTTCTGCTGGACATAGGCCTCCCCCAAGGATCTCCACAAATGGGCCGCCCGCATCCATCGTTTTCCGGCGACCTTAAAACAGTCATCGGTCCACCGTGTGCCAGGCCTCCCAGCACTGCCTACAAGTAAATAAATAATATTGTTTAAATTGTACTTTCGGATTTCATTATGTTAAGAAAATTTTATTGAAATTAACTTTGGTTTACTTTCAAATTGGCGACCCTCTCCCATGACCGCGACTGCTGCAAAGCATTGGCAACGTCGGGAATTCGATTAGTTAAATAACCGCGAAAACTTAATTGTCCACAGGAATTAGTTAATAATAAAAAATAGCGTTTACTGACAATTAAATTAATAGGCTTTAGTAATCACGGTATAATATGCCAATATAAATTTTATTACTAATATCATAAGGATTATTATATGTCTATAAATAATAGTAATAAATATGTATTTAAAATTAAGGTTAAGAAAGTTAATGAGAAACGTTGACCTCTATTAAAAAAGTTATTGGTAGTTATCCAATCGCTGATTACGTTAACTACTAGTAGTGCTATTTGTTTGACAGATCTTACTACTACTTAGCTCATAAATGACCCAATGCTCAGTCGGGCCTCCTCCACTTCGTGGAGGAAAATTAGTCTACCACGCTGAGCAGACGTGTTGGTACAGGGTTTCGTTTCAAGTTCTCTTGCGGCTAGGATTTGGGCCTTGTCATTTCCTTTTTTTCGGCTCTTAAGACATTCTAAGGTTGGAATGTACCTGTTCAATATTAATCTATACTAATCTATACTAATATATAAAGCTGCAGAGTTTGTTTGTTTGTTTGTTTGTTTGTTTGAACGCGCTAATCTCAGGAACTACTGGTCCGATTTCAAAAATTCTTTCAGTGTTAGATAGTCCATTTATCTAGGAAGGTTATAGGCTATATTATAGGTTATTTTCAAAGGAATTAGGGATCCGTATGAAAATTGCGATTTTGTAACCCAAGGTGTAAAATCGAAAACCTATTTACGCATGCGCTGCAAAAACTATTGACAATAGAACAAAATGAAGTACTACGAGTTTGTAGGTCTTATTAAAATCTACAAAAAAGTCCGCGAGAGCACATATCTAACTATCATAGTTTAGTCACAATAACCACTTTTATATTCATAAAAAAAAATGCATCGAGATAAGCACGGGTTAGAAGCCCACGCGAGCGAAGCCGCGCCCAAAAGCTAGTTAACTATACAGTCTCCTATACCATGTGACTTTTCAGAAACAAGAACCTTTGCAAAGTACTAATAAAACTTTTGTCAACAACAATTCATCTCGCCGGTATTGTGTATAAAAGTATGATTCCGAACTACGCTGCACGCAGCAGTGCTGTCGCGGCACTACTGGTCTCCATATAATATCTATAAGCTTAGATGAGATTACATTCCGAGCTAGGCAACAATGTCGCGGCAGCAATGTAGCGGCAGCTCTGCCGCGCGTCAGACAGACAGAATGTTGACACAAGTAAATTGACACACTGCCACCTTGCTCGGCATTAGCACGGCAGGCAGCACTGCTGCTTGTTGCCGAGTTCGGAATCACTCCTTATGACACACGACCAACATTTTCTACATCGTTTCAGCGCTTTTATTGTAAAGCAGTTCGCCGTCAGTCATTGAAGCTTTTATCCGCGATAGATGTCTTCGACTGCCGTGCTTGAAAGCTGCGAGTTTCATAACATCCCTTTTCACCACCAATTAAACCCTATAATGGGTTTAATTGGTGGTGAAAAGAACCCTTTTTCACATTAAAATGTTTAAATAATTTCAATTTCATTGATTTAAATGGGTTTACTAATTTCCGCATGAAACCGCTAGAGACAGACATACAGACAGACGTTACTTCCGCATGACACAGGAAGTAGGCTAGCCCTAGGTCTATTTCACAAAAAATAATTGCTGAAATAAAAAAAATAAAAAAAATCTTTGTCATTAACATTAGTTGACGATTTTGTAACAAAAAACGAAAACATAGGGTAATTTCCAAAATATCGAAAAAATGTAATATCTGTAAATCCATGGGACTTTTCTTCAGCCATTTTCTTTGTAGAATAGATATAAATAATAATACTTCCAGTGTCGCTGTGGCGTGCTATTTTTGGGACAACCTGTATATTGTGTTACTTGTAACCATATTGGTGTATTCCTACCATTAAGGTTGGGAAAGGAAATAGGGGCAGTAGCTTTTGAGTTTATTAGTTAAATAGTATACACTTACAAATCTTTCCGCTTCATAATATTAGTATAGACTTATACACTTGTGAACTAACACCTGAAACTTAATGTTCATCATTGTGTTTGTCTGACGTATGGTACGTCAAACTTAGAACACAGCACATAAGTCACTGTTTTTTAAAAATAATTGTATTATTATAACATAAATATACACTATCTAATCTATTACAAATCGAAAAGAACACTACTTTAGCGGCGCGCGCCCAACCTAAGGACGTATTACCATACCAATCAGAAACGCATAAAGTTAAGATTGTACTAATTAAGAGTACAGGGTTTGTTCGTTTATCCAAATAAGATACGGTACACGATATAAATAAAGTTTCGTAAGTAGGCGGTGGATTTTATACTCAATTTATAGGCTTATTAGCAAAAACAAAAATGGGATCCAATTTAAAAAAGTCAACAATTTCTAAAGCTTGACTTGTTGGTCTAGGAGTTGGATGTGCCAAATTTGAATCACGGTTCCCTGGTTCGATTCCGAGACTTGCTCTGAGTCAGGGGGTTGGCTGGTGGTGGGTGCTGTTTGGACTTCTGTGACTATTGCGCGAGCTTGCTCTCACATATCTGTCATAACAGACATTGTAAAGAAAAATGGCGAGTCACAGTATAAAAAAATACGATTTAAAAACAAGTAACTACCTACATAGTTTAAGTTTCAGTGACTCTGTTATAACCGACGTTGTTCTCAATAATACACACATATTGATATATTTGAAGTGGACACAAAGCGATTCACAATACAAACGAACAGCAAATACATAAAAATAAAAGCTCCTTAAAAGAGACATAAAAATAAT
Source organism: Clostera curtula (assembly GCA_905475355.2). Taxonomy (NCBI): domain Eukaryota; kingdom Metazoa; phylum Arthropoda; class Insecta; order Lepidoptera; family Notodontidae; genus Clostera; species Clostera curtula. Next base: position 10,466,535 of record FR997816.1, on the reverse strand, counting down.
TGTTAACAAATAAAACGGTCAAAAGACAAGGCTTAACACATAAACCAAACGGGACTGACGCAGCGTGAATCCGAACGTAATCTATGCACGTCGTACGCCGCGCTGCGCCGCCGTTGGAACCGCACGCGTTTTTTTAAATATTATTTTTATATTACTTCCTAAAAACGCATTGTAAAATTATAGTTAATAGGTACATCTATAATTTAACCAATAAATACATTCATAAATGTCACTAAAGATTTAATCATAAATGTCATTGTTTCGTCAATTTTTTATTCGATCTACTGTCGTTTAAGTTTGACATTTATATAATATTAATAAAATAAGATGGCTATTATATACATTTTAACGTAAAAACTATATACTAACAAAATAAAACTTATAAAAAAACCTGAAACATGTTGTTGTCCTAATATTAAACCATAGAAAACTTAATTCTTTTATCGTTAAATATTTGTTACTTTTCATCACGTTAGCGGATAAAAAGTTGTGGTTTTTAATTTCTATCCACAATCGTTATCAATTAAATTAACTTGTACTTTTAAATTACGTCAAAGCCTTCAATTTCAATTTAAAAAAATGTTAAGAAAATTATAAAATGGCGGCAATTTATCAAGAGTCACTTTTGTTTTTCGATTCGTTTTAAATAATTTGTGAATGGAAGCGCTATCAGGTAAGACAAGCAGTAAGTTATTTATAACGTTTGTGTTACAAATAAAGGCGTTTCCAAACTTGAAAACCACAAAATGTTTTTCATTGAAAACGTTGGAATCACAATTATTTGCATTATATTCATTTTTTAAATTTGTAAAATTCTTAATATTAAGTATTATTTTTACGCACTAAGCCTATGATACTTGTTCGCCATTTCCTTTTACGGGTCTACTGAAAGAGATTTCTATAGAAATAAGTAGATAGTACCTTTGTAGTAACTGTAATTTTACTTTTTCTATGTGTGTACATATAATAAACAAACCAAACAAAACAAATGCATATGTAGAGAACGAGATATAATAGCCGATAGTCGACTGCGCAGTAGACGAGTTTTGTGTTTCATCAGCGAAGAAGGGTGAAGTAAACCGCGCCATTAGCTGATGACATGCGTGGGAAAGTTCATTCCAAGGCACTTTTTGTTCTAGATATTTTTCGAATCTATTTACTCTGGCTCTTCTCGTCATTGTAGAAATGTAGAGCAATCCCTTGTTTGCAGAGATTATATAATAAAATAATACTTTAAAGACATAACTTCAAATCATTTTTCCAAGCGTCTGTTAACTTCAACCGGTGCCGGTGACCAGAAGCCTGGTTTTTACTTCGCTCAGCGAATTGGCATTGCCATATCACGTGGCAATGCTACTAGCCTTCTTGGCACCATACCCGGTGATAGCGATCTGGCGCAAATTCCATTTTTATAATATTTGTTAGTTACAGTTAGTTAAGTGTTTTTTATGTTATATGTATGTTAATGTATTTTTACTAATTTATGGTACAATAAACTCGATTATAGTCATAAGTTATTTTTACTTTTATTCTAGTAGTTATCATTGTAACATCTCGTCGTCGTCGTTAAAGCCCATAAACTGGGACGGGCCTTCTCCAAATAACTTAGAAAGAAATTAGCCTACTGTGCCACGCTGGCAAGACGGGTTGGCACAGGGTTTGTATCAAGTTTTCCTTCTCTTAGGGCCAGGTGATCTGATGTGAGAGAGAATTTAGTAGAAAGTGAAAGCTTCAGAGAAACGACGTTTTACTTTGTCCGGGAGGGGGTTGAATCTGTTAATCGTGCTAACTTTCAGTAATTCGTGAGAAAAATCACGAATTCCATCTATCTCTTAACACTGTAGTTCTACGCCCAGTGGACCATTAATTTATAGTTATTTGTGTAAATGTTCCGTGTTGTGACAGATTAAGAATACATAGTGTCACCACCCCATTCCATCCTGAGAGTATCGTAAGAGCCGCCAACGAGACCGTAATTGGAGGAGGCCCAACTCAGCAGTGCGTCATTATGGGCTGAATAGAAGTAGTAGTATGTGCAGTGGCGTAGCTACCAAGGGGCTAGGCGGGGCAGTGCCCCGGGGCCCTCAAGCTCAGGGGGCCCTCGAATCCTTATCAGAAATCTCGATCGAATTTTCAAAATAAATATGACAGGTTGCAGCCCCACTTTAATCATGACAACTCAGTTGACAGAAATTCAAAAGTTATGCCAAGGGATTCTCCTAAATTCCCTTAAATTTCTGTAGGTTGGCAGTGTTGTCAATTTGACGGATAGTGATATGTGCGTTTTATTATTCATCGACGTGCGTTTTATTGTTAATTCGAGTTAAGATATTTTTCGAGAACGGTTTAAAAATTAATGCTGTATCAGCAGTGCCGGATTAACCACGTAGCAAGAGTAGCAATTGCAACGGGCCCCGCGCGAAAGGGGGCCCCGCATATTTAAACCCACTCATCTCTGCCTGAGCGTATTTTTTTGAGTGAAACTTATTAAGATGTGTGTGTGAAATTTTATATGATAGCAAATAAACGGATTGAGTATTGAATTGTATTTTTACCACTATCACCCATAGCAGATCAAGGGCTCTTTGAAAGAATTTGCTACGGGCCCCGCGTTTGCTTAATCCGGCACTGTGTATCAGGAACGGAGTAAGTAAGCTAATGTCAATAAACTTTTTTGTACTGGTCAATATAATGGTTTAAATTTATTAGATTTTATCACTCATATTGATGTCCATTAGGTCAATAAATCGTGTCAAATCTATAGATTTTAGCTACAACTCATTTTATAACGCGAAATCTCGTGAAAAAATGCAAGTCCCCTGTAGTTGATACGTTAATTCCCGCAGGCAGGAGATCGGTCATGGTCTCCACCGATAAATGTGGTAACACTAACGGTGATAATTCTTTTCCGGAGTTTCCCCACTTGTAGCGTATCATTGTCATCATTACCTTTTATTTTACGTTTAACGTCGTCAATGAACAGTGAGTACCTACATAGTCGAGCACAATCTAATATTGTATTGTTTAAATAAATTAGTAAATTAAAATTATTGTTATAAAGAAGAAACCCAGTAGTGTATTTAAACGCAAACAACGCCAAGAAAGAGAGAAAGAAGATAGTAAATAAAAATTGCCAAAAATTGACAAGTTTTTTAGTCAACCTTCTGCAAATACGCATGGCCAAAATATTTATATTGATAGTGACTCAAATAATGTGGTAACTGCAGTGTTGGTTGAAAAATCCAAAACTTTACAAATTGCGACATCAATTTCGACGAGGCAAGTAAAGTTTTAGCAGAGCCCAAAGCAAAGTTGCTAATTTATTGAAATGATTTCGTATTATTCAAGTGCAAAGCCAGTGAAACTGCAAGAAAATAAGGTATTGATACATTTTCAAGAAAAAAAGCAAAGAAAAGTTAAAAAATATTTTGATGAATTGATTGAAATGATTTAAAATTGAGATTTTTAATAATCTACTAGACACAGTAATGTCTCAATTAGATACACATTTTATTGTCATGACTGCATTGCAGTCTGTCATTTATTCGATTTTCTAACACCATCATTTTTATTATATGTTGATGAAGCAACTTTATTGCAAAAGTGTGACGAATTCCAAAGAAAATATTCAGATATAATAGGCCCTAGTGTTTCACTTCAATTTATTAATATTTGCCACCTAGTTTTACCTCAACTAACTCAAGCATGTACTGTTCACCAATTATGTAAGGAAATAATGAGCAAATATGGAGTGATACAGCAATGTTATTATTCTTTACAATTCCTGTCACCTCTGCAGCAGCTGAAAAGTCATTTAGCAAATCAAAAATAATAAAAAAATATTGAAGAAATAATATGGGCCAAACTCGACTACGACATTTATCGCTAATAGCAATTGAAAACAAAACCGCATCAAGCATGGATTTAAACGAAGTCATTGATACTTTAGCGAAAACTTGGTTGGTAGGCACAACCTTTATATAATAAACCCTTGAATCTTCTTTCAAGGTTCGTTTTATTAGCCAAACCTACACCAAGCATTAATTGTAATTTATGTTGTTACTGTTTAATATTTTTATATTACCTGCCCAGCAGTGCACAAAAAGAGCCTATGTAGCTTCTAGCATTTTTAAAGTATTTGTATATTTCATAATTTTATTTGATAAGACCTAATCAGTTTACATAGCAGTGGGGCCCCATTTTTTAATTTGCCCCAGGGCCCTTGGTTACCTAGCTACGCCACTGAGTATGTGTAAATACTGATAGTGACTTATACAACGTTGGACTGATCCACAATGAAAATGGTGAACAGGCATTATAGACGTTTGCTTTACAAAAATTTTTATAGCATGCAAGCGCCTTTCTCAATGTGTACACGCCACATGATTCATTTAATTAATGACTTCGATTGTTTTATTTGTGTATTCATTTATGGCGGCGCAACCGAAAAAGAAGTCGCTTTGACAAATTAATCACCAACTTTAAATATTCATGTGCTTTATAAAAATCACGTTGATTTAAAGACTTGACATATTCTTAATTAGAACGGTAGGAATATTTTAACGACACTGTATAATTATCATTCATTAAAAGCGTCAGTAACCGCTGCCTTCCTTAGGGTACCCTTAAGGAATGCAAGTGTCAGATAACCTTGCCAGTACCACGCTAGCCGTTTCAGCCCATAAATGACCCACTACTGAGTCGGGCCTCCTCCACTAATACAATAATAAGCCTACTGTGCCACGCTGGCAAGACGGGTTGGCACAGGGCTTGTATCAAGTTTTCCTTCTCATGCGGCTAGGTTATCTGCCTCTTATGATCCTTTAGTCCCCTCTTACGTCCCTCAGCAAAGTGTGGGTTGGTAACTCCTTCACCACACGACACCACGCTAGCAAGTTTATCTAAATATGCTATTTTTCCTCCAAAGAATTTTGAGGAACCCGACTCAGTAGTGGGCCGTTAGTATGGACTGAAACGACGTCCCTCAGTCCCCTGACTACCCTCAACTGCCCGCATTGAACAGTATCTAGAACCCTTGATACCACAACGTTGCGGGTCGCCTTGACACCCGCCAACCACATCTGACCCGCATAGTGTATTAGTTTTTTTTTTAATTGCTCTTGGTGATAAACGAGCTAGCGGCCCACCTGCTGGTAAGTGTCAGCCGCCACTCATGGATTTTGGCAGTGCCAGGGGCACAGCCAAGCCGTTGCCTACCGTGAAGCGAGTGCTCTCTTTAACCCTCGTTTAAAGGAGGACATGTAGCGCTCGGGAAACACCGCCGCAGGTAGTTCATTCCAGACTCTGCACGTTCGTGGTAAGAAAGATCGCTGGAAGCGTACCGTGCTGGACGTTATCGTTTCCAGGTGATATGGGTGAACCCTGCTGCGATGTCGAGTTGTACGATGGTAGAAAGGTGACGGTGGTACCATTTCAAACAGTTCCTCGTGGAACAGACGGTACAGCACGCAGAGAGATCCAAAGTCTCTCCGTTGCTCCAACTTCCCCAGTTTCTCCGTGAGATTGGGATGAACAAACTAATCCCTATATGACTAACCACTAGACCAATGACTGCCTCGTTGGTCTAGTGGTTAGATGTGCCGCCTTTGGATCAACGGGTCCCGGGTTCGATTCCGGGGTCGGGCAAGTGTCTTTGTCTAAACCAGAGGCACTGGCTCGGAGTCTGGGTGTCATTTCTATCTATAATAAGTATGTATTTACAAAAAAAAAATGTATATAAGTAGTTTATCATCCATCTCGTTACCATAACACAAGCATTAAGTTGCTTAGCTTGGGACGAGATGGCGTTGTGTGAAATGTCCAAGGATATTTATATCACTGGCAGTTATTTATAGTCTGATATGACGAAAAGAAAATTCTTAAAATTAAAAAAAGAACGTGTCCAGCTCCTTCAAACTTAATGGTCAGCAGTGGCAGTGACTATTTATGATATTTTAATGTTAATTTTAATGGCCTGACCGTACATGTACCTATTATCTGCTTAATTAAAGACCAGTAGAATGACTAACTGCCCAGAGTATCCGTTTACGGCGCCTATCTGTAAGATTAACATGGATCTAAATACTTCATAGTAGATACTAAAAAGTATGTGCGGAGAAACTAATTTCCATATGTATAGATACAAGATGGTAGGCTAGCGGATAATGTGGAATGCAATTGATCTGCAGGAAGAAAGGATTTATTCGGAATCTTACAACATTAATACAATATTAAAACAACAATACCAGGCTCAGAAAAAAAGGCGAGTGAAAGGGTTTAAAAAAAAAGATCACTTAATCAACAACCAGCAGACCTATGCGTTTCTTAACTTGCTCAGTCGTCCTACGACACTATCAGTAAGGCATGGGGTGGAGACAATATTGCCCTTAAACGCACGTAACCTTGTGTATGGTTAAGAAGTATTTGAATAGTTATAAACTATTTGAACAAATATTGCTTAATAAAACAAATATGCTTTAATAAAGTGTGAGTTTTGTCGCTCTTAGCTTGTAGTCTTAATGGCCGTCATAAATATTCCGTGTGCAGTAACTTTTTAAGATATTTTAAAATGAGCCTTAATGCTATTTGGTAAGGTTTATTCTAGACAGTTGTAGTATTGATATGAGTTTATGGCCTTGAAATGTGAGCTTTAGAATTTAAGATTAACATCTTGGCTTAAGCAGATGTTTATGATTTGATATGGTGGGTCTAGTAGTCTTAGGTACTACACTACAGATGATAAAAATCTTAAGTTCGGTAGATTATTCCACTACATGTTATGTGCATATTGCAACGTACAGGATAACATTCTAAATTGGTAAAAAGTAATAAGTGTAAATTATAAAAAGAATTAAATAGTTAGTATTTCTTGATACATACAATTCAATTTTCCTTTTTAAAGTGGAGGAGGGGCGTAACTAAACATAGTTCAAAATCCAGAAACCCTTGATCTCGCCGGGCAGCGTGGTACAGCAAGTCAATTTCCCTCTATGTAACTGGAGTGAGTCTTTTATGAGGTTATGATAATTAAATGATAGTATATACCAAAAGAAAAAAAAACACGTAAAATATATTACTACCACTACTCAGCCCATAAACGACCCACTACTGAGTCAGGCCCCCTCCAGTTAAATTAAGGGTAATTAGCCTACTGTGCAATGCTGGCCAGACGAGTTGGCCTAAGTTTTCGTATCAAGAATACATTTTCTTGCAACTAGGGTTCGACCTTATCATTTCATTCTGTCGGCTCTTACGACACCCACAGTATTGACTGGGGTGGTGACACTATGTATTCTAAGCCTGTCAATTTCCCTCCATGTAACTGGAGGAGGCCCTACTTAATGACTCAATAGATAGTCTTTAATGAGTTACGATGATTATAATGACGATAATTAGATGACTAAATAAAATAAGGCATATGCCAAAAAAACAGTCAATTCGTAAAACGTAATTTCCCTAATTCAGCATTTAAAAGGCGAAAATAATCCGAACAGCTAATAAAAGCGGCGTCAGACGGGGCGAGGCGCTGAGCACCTTTTAATTCTTACACCCCATTTGCTTGGCCGTTGCAGTCATTGCAAATAGGACTAGATGTGCGGTGGAGTAGGCATTTAAAATTGTAATGTTTTGAACCAACTTCTCAATTCTGAACACAATATTTTTTTATGTTCCTTAACACATATCTATTTTTTAACAATAACTTTAATGCTTTTGACCCTAGGCTTGCGTGATGGAAAGCAACGCCAGGGTCTAAGATGGGGCAGGCAGTTCAAGGAAATGCCCTGTCGGGCACCGGCTCATACATACACACGACGGAACACAGTAAAACTGCTTGGCGCCGGACTTAGATGTGAGGGTGATAACTAGCCGGGCCGACCATTCGATACCACCAGGCGGGCTGGGTTTTGTTGACTTTTACAACAAGCGTTTTTTCCCAGCTTGCGGTGGGGAAGTTTTATATTCTGACTCGTCCTTTGTACATTTCTGGGTGCACAGGGAACGTTATCAATCAAACAAAATTATTTCTTTCTTTGTACTTTTTAAGACAACTGTCATCTAGTCTCTCCCGTGACCACGACTGCTGCAAAGCATTTGAAACTTCGGGACTTAAATTATGTAAAACAAATTGTAGATAAATTAAGCATATTATATTTACAGAACGAAATTTACGATAAAACATTTAATCAGCCGCAAAAGGAAATAAATAGAACCTATCTTTCAAGTTTTCCTTCTCTTGAAATTAAACACTTTTTAACGGATTTATCGCGTGTATATTATTACATAATAAACATTATTTAACGTGCACATGGAACGTTATCGATAAAACAAAATTATAGGCGCTAGAAACAGTTAAATTTCTTTGTACTTTTGACGACAACTGTCATCTAGTCTCTCCCGCGACCACGAATGCTGGGAGTTAAATAATGCAATATACACGCGATAAATCCGTTAAAAAGTGTTTAATTTCAATGTGTAATAATCGTGAAAACCTAAGAAATCATTTCCTTCTCTTGTCTCATGTCATCCATCATTTTTCAGCAATCTTAACCAAGTCATCGGTCCAGCGCGTGGGAGGCCAGCACTGCGCTTTCCGGAACTTTCCGAATCTTATTGTGTCGTAAAGTTTAGTGTAGGTATACAGTGTATGATTTTTATCACTACATAGTATAAAACAAAGTCGCTGTCGTCTGTCCGTCCCTATGTATGCCTAAATCTTTAAAACTACGCAACGGATTTTCATACGGTTTTTTTTAATAGGTAGAGGGATTCAAGAGGAAGGTTTATTTATGTATAACCCACCCCCGCTTTGCAAGGGCGAAGCCGGGGCGGGCCACTAGTTTGAAATAAATTGAAAAATTGAATTAAATGCGTAGAAATGAATTGACTAACAGCTCTATACCACTATTGTTCTCAGCGTTTCACTAATTCCGCTTTCAGTCCGGCGCCCTTTCATTTGTACGCAATTGCCCTGCATCCCTTTGGCACATTTCTTTAATTCGCACTTTTTATTCCCCCTCCAAGGAATGTTGCGACTCAAACCTTCTTTAGTTGACTAATTATTATTTTTAGGATTCCACGGCTCGTGGACAAAAGGAAAAACTTTTTATTTGGCCAGATTATGGTCGAAAAACCTATTAATAACGTCGTCAAATATTGTCACTGCTGGACATCGGCCTAAAGAGTCCCGAAGGAACTGAAAACCAGCATTTGCTCTGAGCCTAAGTGTTATTTGTTTTCATTAATTACATGTTTGCAAATAGCCCCGCGACAGGTTTGGTTAAAAAGAAACAATATTATAGCTCAAACATCAGATTAACACAGAAGCCATAATTTATATGAAATTATGTTTATAAAACAGTAGAATAACGGCAATATTTTTATTAAAAATTCACTATATTTAGCTAATATTACGCCGACCAATGTTACGCGGAATCACAATAAAATACATAATTTTATTTAAGCCGGCTCTACACTCGCGCCGCGAACTGCCGCGATAGCCCGCGACAACTGCGAATCACGAGTGTAGATACTTAGTTCACGCCTTCTCGCTTCGCGCTTCGCACCGTTCCCCGATCAGTGTCGGTTTTTTGGCCCGCGTCAAAGGATTTGCTTTAGAAATCGCGTCGTCGTCCATCATAGTCGCGAACATGCGGATCACGGCGTTTATTCACGGCGCGACGTCACGCTTGAGTGTAGAGCCGGCATTATACAATAGATGACGACGTACAAATGATACATCTACTTCTACTACTACTCAGCCCATACATGACCCACTACTGAGTCAGGCCTCCCCCCATAACAGGGAGGGTAATTAGCCTACTGTGCCACGCTGGCCAGACGGCATACAGTTTCATATCAAGATTTATTCTCGTGCGACAAGATTATTGGCCTTGTAATTTTCCATTGTCGACTTCTTACACCTTCGTGATGGAATGGGGTGGTGACACAATGCATTCTAACTCCGTCACCACACAGAGTAGCTAAACAGGTATGTAATATATTTAATTTTACCTTTGAGGGTTGTATTAATGATTTTGATGATTATAATTCTATAACTACATACGTCTTACAGCCGCAAATCAAATGTTCATCATCATACAACCTAGCACTGCCCTGCAAATTGCAAAAAAACGTAAGAAAATTTGAATTTCGCGGGCTACCCTGGAGCATCCACCATAATCTAAATTATTTAAATAGGTTTCGTGTGGTGAAAACTCAGAATACATTGTTCATAGTGCTTAAACCATTCCTGAATGTAAACTTGCTGTATCCAAATGGCTATTGGGAATTAATTACAGTAAGACTGAATACTTGCTAAAAACTTCGGTATAGTTAATCTTGATGGTGAACCACAAAGTCGCACACATGCGCACGCACTCACACATACACTTAAACATACACTGAATGCGTTTGTCTTTTGTAATAATGTTTTATTTTTCTCTATTCGTGAATCAATTCTCTTCAGCACAAGAATATTTTGTTTTATATTCTAGCTCAAACTTTTTACTGTCAGTGGGAGGCCTGGTATAATGTGTTTGACAGGGCAACCTAGTGCAAATACCAGTCTCCCACAAAAGTTATCAAATACATCCTTGTTGTATGCTACTTTGTAAACTTTTGTGGACAATAAAATAAATGTCTTATTATTTTACTAGCGACCCGCCCCGGCTCCGCACGGGTGCCATGATAAACCTCTAAATTTATCAGTGTTTCTCTACAATATTATGGATGTAATTTACATATAAACCTTCCTCTTGAATCTATTAAAATCTTCTAAATCCGTTGCTTAGTTTTGAAGATGTATGCATACATAGGGACGGACAGACGACAGTGACTTTGTTTTATAATATGTAGTGATGATATTGATAGTGATTATTATTGAATGAAAACGTTTACAGCATTTTCTTCTAGATAATAATGGTACTATACTACTTATATCTTCCCGAACTAACAATTAAACTTTCTCCCGCCGCCGTTAACTAGAAAATGCTAGGTTCAGCTAACCACAACACTATTTTGTGCAACCTAACCGCATAATCATGATTTTAACTGTTTGTTGGTTTTATCTAAACGGTTATTTAAGATGCGTGGTAGCCGCCTCCACTTCTGGCTTGTGAGGAAAATAATTGTAGTTCTAGAGATGGGGTACTGTCCCTGCGGCAGTATTATAACACACTATACTAACTAATATAGCTTAGAAGCGCATGAGATCCAGTGGTTATTTCGGCAGATTTAACTACATACGGCTACATCATCATAATTTCAGCCAAAAGACGTCCACTGCTGGACATAGGCCTTCCCCAAGGATCTCCACAAAGGTCGGTCCTGCGCCGCCTGCATCCACTGATTTCCGGCGACCTTAACCAGGATGTTAAGTTAACATTTTACTCAGTCGTCACTAATTAATTAAGAGTCGACTAAAGGAACGCAAAACGAAGATCACCTAGCCACAGGAGAAGGAAAACTTGATACAAACCCTGTGCCCTTTACGAGCTGAAACTAAAAATCTGTTAAAGTAACCTTTTTAGTGTACCTATTACAATTAGTCTCTGGACCGCCCAAGGTAGACTGGCAAAATGGCAAATGCCTAAGGCATTAAATTGTGTAAAAGTAATAATACAAAATCTTTAAAATCCTTTTTAAAGTCGGTAGAAATATTGACGTAATCTTAGCAACATAATCTGAAACGGTTCGCAGCTATCTAACGTCATTTTGAAGCATGAATGGCTTATTACCAATATCTTAACACTAATCGAAGTTATTCACTGACAATCTACCTGGAGGCTTCTCAGGTATAATAAAATTAATTTCTATAGGCCAATTAAGACTGCATAGAGGCGTATAAACTTGTTAAGGCGAGGTTTTGCTACTTCGGCGATAGGTAAATAGCTCCACCCGCGACCCGTAAACTACTAGCATTCTTTTATGTATATTTTATATGAATGTATAATATATTAATACGTGAAGAAAAACTTCGTACCCCTTTTTACGAAAATTGCGTGGTCGGAGAAGTATGAAATTTACCACACTTAACACTACATAGTATAAAACAAAGTCGCTGTCGTCTGTCCGTCCCTATGTACGCTTAAATCATTAAAAGTACGCAACGGATTTTGAAGCAATTTTTTGTAGATAGAGTGATTCAAGATGAATGTTTCTAATATGCATAATATTGTAGAGAAACACTGATAAATTTAGAGATTCATCATTGCACCCGTTCGAATGACGATTTTTAAGATATGATAGTTTTGTGATAAAACCTACGTAAATAAAGTTAATTAAAAAAAATACTTTTTAATTAATTGTCTACTAGCCCAGTGCGGGTCGCTAGTAGTCAATAAGTGCAGAATTCCAATACATTTTTAAAATTACTCATAAAACATAGATTTAATCATTAAAAGAAACACACTCTACAAACAAAATGCTGATGCTCCACCCTAGTAATACAAAAACTTTTGAATTCAACAGATTAACGTTTTAGCAATTGTAACGTAAGTTAAAAAAAACCAGCTGATATGGCCAAGGTCACAGAGCATGTTCCGTATTTTGAAACGTAACCCGTGACCATAAAGCTGGAAGTCGAGGAACGCCGTCAGTTTTAGTGGGTTAGGTCGCGGAGCTAATTACCATTACCTTACTATTAATCAGCCCATAGATGACCCACTGTTGGATCCAGCCTCCTCCAGTCACATAAGGGTAATTAGCCTACTGTGCCACGCTGGCTAGACCCGGAGTCCCACATACCCCGGTTAGTCCGAACGGGCGATTATACTCGTACATGAAATGTTCCAGCGATAAATGTGGAGCTATTGGTAGTTTTAATAACGTATTGTATGTACGCTAAAATTGGTTGAAATAAGCATTTATCTATTCTATAATCCTGTCCACCTTACAAAGATGATATTTGTAAACGAAACTGATATTTTTTTATGGCGGCAAATGTTTTTTTTGCCGGTTCGTCTTCTTCTGTAGAGCAGCTTTCCGGTTCGGTGGTAGTTTCAGTATGAACAACTATTGTGTCCACCCGACACAAGGGTTGTAGGAGATCAAAAGAGATGGATGGATTGTGGGAATGAGGAAATGTGTGTATGGAGACTACCTCCTAGCGTGGGACAAGGGCCGAATGATGGTATTGGTAATTTGAAATATGACGATTTATAAGAGTTTTGTGATAAAACCTACGTAAATAAATTTCCTTTTTGAGTTTATAACATTTCTCTTTTTAAAATTAGTTTTTAAATGAGAAATGGTTTATACGGTTAGGTGGTTAAAACATACATACATATAATCAATCACGCTTCTTTCCCGTAGTGGTAGGCGCTTAAGAGAAGCATGCATTCTCATTAGAGCATATTCCTGCCGACAATCAAGCTGTACGCGAATTGTTTCCCAAACAAAAACGCTGTATACCCGTATACCACCTTTATCTACACCAATAAGCCCTTATTTATCCAATAAAATGGGCCCATAAGGTAACCACTGAACGTATTCCGTCACAAATGAAGCTTTTTTTATTAAACAAATCAAGTATTTTACTGACTAATTGTAAAGTATTTACGATCGGTGCACTCTGAAGAATGAAAATGGCAATTGATAGTATGGTTTTTCGTATTGCCAATCGATTTATGATCTTTGTGACTCTTTTGATGTCCATTTATGGCGAATGTCAGGCCGTCTTTATGAAGTTTAAGTGGAGGGAATCGCCGCGAATGTGCACTTACAAGAACCCGGCAAAAAGTGAAATTGTAGGTCTGTGCCGTGGTGGAAATGTCATTAAGAGGATAATTATTTTTCTTCGTAATTATATCGCGTGCGTTTTAATAGAACCGTCAGCTTAAATTGCTAGGCTACTTTGTAAATACATAATTGTTTTATGTGAGTATGTTATTACTTCCAAAGTTGAATAAATTATCTATGTGGAACGTTTACCAAAAAGTTAAGTTTCCTACAATGTCTAGTGGCCAAGTTACAATAAGATGCAAAAGGAAACTCATTCATAGTTTCTCTCGCTTGGATTTCGAACCCTTTCCTCGCCTTTTCTGATCTGTTGACAGTCATGATTACTTCACAGCTCCCTAGCAACGTTATAAAATATACTCCATGTCACCTATAGTACAATGTAACTTTCTAGCAAAAGAATAAAAGTTAAAATTAAATCTGCTATTCAGTAGTCTCTCAATTTATACCTAACAAACAGTTTTCCAATAATCAAAGAAAAGTTCCCTGACTGCGTCTGTCTGTTTGCGCTAAACTCAAAGAATATGTAAAGTACAAATGCATGTTGTTTTCATATATCGACAAAGTGATTCTTGCAAAGATTAGGTACATGTATCATTTGTTTTGAGCAGGGGTCAAAACAAATGGGGGCAAAGCCAAACGCAGGACCTAGGCTTAAAAAAAATACTATAAAATAAAAAATGTGTGTGTGCCATCACTATCAACAGACAAATAAATATATCAACTAAACCGGAGCTTATAAAAAAACCGTAATATCAATCCGAAAAACGAATAAAGGAAGTCCCAGAAACCGCACTCGGATAGTAACGATTGGCATAATTACACATCGGGCCTCTGACCGACGCCAATGACATGGTGCCAGCCATTTTGGCACCGTAATTCAGACGTGCGTATGCCCATGATTATAGTGTGAATCGATATTAGTCCGGCGCAGCGACACTGATGACTGTCATTCGATTTGCAATTCGATAAAAAGCTATCGATTCCACGATCGAGTCGGGATGATAATTGTGTGAATCTGTGTCGAGATATGGATGATCTATTTTTTATTGAAATGTATATGTATTTTGCATTATGAGCTGCCATGATTTAAAAAAAGATACTGATCCTTTCAAGCCATGACTGACCCACTACTGTAAGACCTCCTCCAATTTTCCCAGACCATGTTTCTCAATTGGGGGTGAAACTCATTGCTTCATTAGTTCGAGCAGCCGAAGTGCGCCATGGGTTTAATGGGTAAGTGGGAGCGCTAATTTCTGTCTCTTCGCCCCAAAATCCCCCACTTCCCGGCGAGACAGCAACGGCAGGGTATCCGAAAGGTTTCCAAAGTAAAAAAAAATATGTATGGACGATATGCTATCGTCCCGCACTAGCCAGATGAGTTGGCACAGGGTTTCGTATCAAGTTTCCCGGTCTTGCGGCTAGGTTATCGGCCTTGTCATTTGCTTTTGTCGGGAATGCTACACTCTCAGGATGGAATGGGGTGGTGACATTATATATTCTAAATCCGAAATACTGTGAGAGACAAAAATCTTATCTAAGCTTTCGTGTTTCGCAAACATTAAACAAAACGTCGCGTTACGCGAGAAAGCCTGTAGCATATTTTTTTTAATCACTAATCTTAATTTCCTTAAACAACCTGCGCGAGATTCGAAGGACCGATCTAAGATATTATTATTAGCCCGTCGTACCCTTCCTTCGTGCGCTATGCGACGTAACTTATGCGCGCGCGCGGAAAAAACGCGAAGCAGCCGGCGGAATCCTGCCCTAATAACTGGCCTTATACGAGTGATGCCAGTTTTTGCCATTGTATTGGCAATATTGGGACCAACGTTATGTCGATTGGATCTCTTTAGCCACTACTTTCTGTCGATGGTTTTGTCGTTCACGCGCGATAGCTTTGAAACCGAGCTAACTTCAAAGTAAACATGTTTTTATTTATAAAGAATTACAAGTATCGAATAAATAGTAAACAAATGATCGCCCAGCGGTCGAAGTTCGACCATAATTAATTTAAATCATAATTCTATTAATGTAGTATATGCATGTATGTGTAGATACATGGTAGTGTGTGTCATCCGTGTGGTGACGGATTTAGAATACACAGTGTCACCACCCCATTCCATCCTGAGGGTACCGTAAGAGCCGATGATAAGAAATGACAAGGCCGAAATCCTAGCCGTAAGAGAAGGAAAACTTGTGCCAGCCCATGTAGCCAGTGTGGCACAGCAGGTTAATGACCTTCCATGTGATAGGAGGAGGCGCGACTCAGCAGTGGGTTATTTATGTGCTGAGTAGTAGTAGTGTGTGTATTCTTTTTGTATTTATTGAATGTATTTTTACAATCTATATAAAAATATCCTTGGATAAATATAAATAAATATCCTTGGACATTTCACACAACGCCATCTCGTCCCAAGCTAAGCAACTTAATGCTTGTGTTATGGTAACGAGATGGATGATAAACTACTTATATATATATATTTTTTGTAAATACATACATATTGTAGATAGAAATAACACCCAGACTCCGAGCCAGTGCCTCTGGTTTAGACAAAGGCACTTGCCCGACCCCGGAATCGAACCCAGGACCCGTTGATCCAAAGGCGGCACATCTAACCACTAGACCAACGAGGCAATCAATACATTCATACAATCTATGTATATGGATAAAAACCAATGATACTTTTTTTTTAAACGTAACCCCTGTACTAGGTGTAACCTTTATCGCGGTGGCAGTTTACAAACATGAAATTCACGGACACAAATTACACCCAGACTCAGAGCAAGTGCCTCTGGTTTACACAAAGACACTTGCCCGGCCCCGGAATCGAACCCAGGACCCCGTGATCCAAAGGCGGTGCATATGTCCTTTATAGTCTATATGTCTATATGTCCTTTATATGTAGAATCGTAATCTATGCATTTGATCATGGAAACTGTTATGCATGAAAGCTTTCTGGGCTAGAAAGGTCTTAGAACAACAAAAAGTAATGAAAATTTGCGTAATGTCTTTCCTTCAAAATTATTGTAGTTAGTGGCTTAGTAGCTCGGCAAGGGTTCAGCTAGTTTTTAATCAATATTAGCATTCTGCACTCCTTCTCTATATCAACTATAAGCGTGGGATTTTTTTTTTTTAGGGAATTACAAAAATTTTCGTAAAAAGGGGTAGGTACAAAGTTTTTGCTTCACGTTTTATTTGTAACTTACCACTACTTCGGAAGGGGTCTACAGTGGAGAACCAGCAAGAAACTCTGTAGGTGCTTTATTTTTTTTTTACTTTTACTTAATTCAAACTAAATTTGAATTCAATTTACAAAAAACCGTCTTTAATCTCGGTCTTCAAAGACCCGCTGCGGAATCATACCTCCTACGAATTACAAGGAGGGAAAATAGCCAACTGTGCCACACTGGCCAGTCGGGTTTGAATAAAAAACCATTTAATAGATTAGTGGCATTTGTATATATACTTAGGTAACAAGAACTCTACAACTGTCCGAAGTGAGGGCACAGACAGAGATAACCTATAAAAGCAGTGCTTTGTTTGAAATATTTTTGAAATACAGAATAGTTCTGTGTTGTGTTTTAATATTGTGTTATGTTTCAGGTATGAGTGAGATATCAATGTTTTTGTGAACCTAATTTTTATCACCAAACACGGGCTCCACTGAAAACCAACGAACTAGTTATTGTTATTATTGTCCAACAAGCTTAGTGTGCTTGTAGGTTTTTAAGGGTTTCTGTGCTTATTTCTTTTGTTATAGCCGTTGTGCAACGGGTGCAATGATGAACATCTATATCTATGTATGTATTATAAATAAAAACCATTTTCTTGAAGCACTCTATCTATTAAAAAACCGCTTCAATATCCGTTGCGTAGTTTTAAAGATTTAAGCATACATAGGGACGGACAGACGAAAGCGACTTTGTTTTATAATATGTAGTGATGATAGTGATAATGATGATAATGATTGGACAAACAAAGGTTAGTGTCGGTATCCGCATAAAAGAACAAATAGCTGACATGAAGAACAGACGCTCGACCAAGTCTGCAGTGTATAAGCACACATTCAACAAGACCAACCACTGCATTTACTTTGATAGATCTCAAATCCTTGCCAAAGAAAATCATTACATTCCAAGAATCAACCGCGAGGCAATTAGGACTAAAAAATCCAATAGAGAGGAAGATTGGCAGTTACCACCTGTTTGGGATCCAGTCATTGAATTGATCAAATCTCAAGCTCAACACTCATCTGCAAAACCTGTGGACACCGTGAGCGATTTCTGCCTACACAGGGAACGTTATCAATAAAACAATAGGCGGTAAATTTAACTGTTTCATGTAAGTCCATACCACCTAATTGATTTAATCGAGAAAGAGCTTTTAGTTAATCGATTCATAATAACTAGTATTTATAGTCTGTATCCTAATATTTGCAACCAACATGAAAGACAAATCTAGCAAACAAGCCAACTTTACCAATGCAAAAGCAACCATATCGCCATGTAAATTCTGTATGCTTATTGGGTAGTGTTATAATTGCTAATTAAGTTTTAATTACGGTGGCCGATCAAAAAAGGCCAATAGGAATGACGTACGGGGAGGCAAAAAGAGAGGCGTATGTAATTAAATTAATTATTGTGGTCTTTGCTTGATTGAAATTTCTGTGGTACAGTGTGTTGCAAGTTTCTTACGATCACCGTACGATCGGTCATAGCAAGAGAATAAATATAAATAAATAAATAAAAATACGGTATAGAATACATTGTCACCCATACCATACCTATACTATCCTTAGGATGTCGTAAGTGCCGACAAAAAGAAATGACAAAGCCAAAAACCTAGCCGCAAGAAAAGGAAATCTTGAAATGAATTATCAAGTTATCTGTAACTCACTGTATGTCTAATGCACAACTACTATTACTACTACTACTGAGTCAGGCCTCCTCCCATCACATGGAGGATAATTAGCCTCCTGTGCCACGCTGGCCAGACGGGTTGGCACAGGCTTTCGTTTCAAGTTTTCCTTCTCTTACAGCTAGTTTATGAACCTTGTCATTTCCCTTTATCGGCTCTTACGACACCCTCAGGATGGAATGGGGTGGTGACTCAATATATTCTGAATCCGTCACCACACGGACAATACACAATATTTGCCATTAAATATCTGTTCTTTCTCGTACTAAGATAAAGAAACAAAAGGTTATGTAGGTATAAGTGCTCTCTCTTCCAGCCTTTGCCGCGTCCATGGTCTGAAGTGAGAGACCATTGGAGGCAGTAAAAAAAGGGTATAGTAACCAGCAATGCAAAATATCCTCCGAAGGACTACAGGTATTTTAAACTACAGCCATAGCTTATTATTTGTTAACTTACAACTTGAATTCTATAATAATCAACTCACCGGTAATACGGAAACGGTTGTGGCACGTGCAAATCCATAGGCATGGACGCATGGGCATGTGCATGCGAGTATTCATGCTGCATCATGCCATGCATGCCGTGGCCTAGCATGGCCGCCCACGGCGACGACGCAAATCCACTGGGATGCTCCATCCTGATTCATTTACAGTACCATTTTGAATTTACTTTTTCCACTTTTAAAAGCACAGTCTGCTTTATCTTTTAATCTATGAAAGAAAGTGTTCCTCTTTCAAAAATCACATTTTGTTCTGTTTCAATTCTTTATGCTTTACTGCGTTCCATTTTCAAAAACATTACCTTATTATATTTTTAGTACAGATAGTGTTGATCGGTAGTTTAGATATCTATCGATATTGTATTTCTTTTAAACTATATCTTGTATTCTTGAACGAAGTGTACTCTTATGCATTTTATTCCAAATTATAAATGCATACTTTTAAGGGGTTTCTTAGATAAATAAAATTCTGTCCTGCTGTGCTAATATTAAAGATGCTCATGTATTTTTACGCGAATCTCTTGTTTATTTATTCCAGATTAAATTATAGGATCTAATCCGTCGTATCTTAGTAACACTGTTCCACAAATCAATGTTAACAATGTTTTATTTTTCAATAACAAGTGACGATCGATCTACTTCACACACTCTATCTTGTCCATTCCTGTGTAATAGAACCTCTATATTGATTTCGAAGAAAAATACGATTATTTAAATAATAATCGATAAGCAAATGAAAAAGTAATCGATATCAATAAAATATTGTTGTATTAACGGTCATTTGTTTACCTAATCGAGTGGAATATAGCGCTACAGCATAACCAAACCATCCAAATGTTGTATGTGATCTGATCACATAAGCAAATAATTGTTTTAAACAAAAATCTACGAATGACCGTATTTGCCGTAAAAATATTAAAGGACAAATATGGAGTGGTATTTGAAACTAATGGTGTACAAATTTAAATTGGAATAAATATTTGGAACTGGTGTATATCACTTGGCAACCTTAACATGGTCTAGTGTACACATTTTTGAAATAATTCTGGCCAACTAAAGTAGTTACGTAAAATACAGAGTATATTTAAAAAAAAAGCAATTGGATTCTGTTACTACCTACAACAATATCAATTTATTCTGGTCCAAATACAAATCCGAACTAAATGTCTACAACACTACAAAATGTTTAGAAAAACTAATTTTCTAAAATGAATTGTTCCAAAAATACTAATAATGGTATTTATTTCATCTCTTAGCGCATTACTACAATATTTTGTAAATAACAACACGAAAGTTCCACTCTTTACCAATATCGAATTTCAAATATTTAAAAATGGAACCTTATACAGAAAATAAATAACTTCTTTTGAACACAACTAAATAGCCCAAACATAAGCACTTCAAAAATTCCGACAATATGTACATAGACGATGACTATCTGATATATTGACAGAGTGCGCGCGCGACGCTGATTGTCCCTCTGTCAAATCGGCACCTATTAGTGAAGTCGTGATATTTAGTGAGTCAAGTATTTATTGCGTAGTGTTTTGTTAACCTCAAGGGATTACTGGTTTTGATGTTTGTTAACTCAAATAACTCATAACAGCTGTCCGTGTAGAGTGTGAATGCCGTCGTCACTTGCCTTTAGGTCTTTAAAATCATTTATTTGGAACAGAATGTTGAGGGCTGACTGACCTTAACGTCCATTTTTTGAAAATATTTATAGACTCATGCGTAGTAATTTTTTTGTAAAATGAAATGTAATATTGAGGTTATAAATTAACCTCTTTGAAACCCCAACCGTAAACCATAACGCATTTCTATTTTCAAAAATCCAAACGCTGTCCAATCCTTGCAATAACACAAAACACTATTCGATTTTCAAAACACAAATTAGCACATACGAGCAAAGTAATGTTCCACACTGGCACAAAAAGGCCTAACGCAGTCGCGGGCGCGTTAGAAAAAAATAAAACGGAAAAGCGCGCAAATGTCAGTTGCCAAACTTTTCCCGCGGCCGGCACGACACGTTCCGTAACACGCGCGGATGCATGCGTCACTATTTACATGCATTTCGGTAATGGTTCGACCGGAGGTGTAAACACGTGTGCCGAGTCCCTCGGTCCAGCGGTCATTGAGGAGCTGGTATCAAAACTATACGGCGGGTGGATGTGTGCGCCGAACCGGCCCGGCCATACCGCAGGCATACGAAACAAGCTACGAGCGGTGCACGGGAGAAGGAGCGTGCTGTCGAATATCTGAACATCACGTCGCCGTAATTGGGTTAAGCTTACGTGACGCGGCGGCGTGTCACGTCCGCGGCCCGATGTTATGGGGTGTGTCCTAATTACGCTCGCCCGAATCTTAGGTGTAACGAAACGGGGTTTTTTGGTGTTCGCAATTTTGCAGCGCGTTTTTTCGCAACTATCTACATTTTCGGTGCGTGCATTGGGCATTCCGTGACAAATAACGTTTTTTTGCGGCTGATTTTTTTTACCCAGCCCTTTCGTTCGAGTCGCAACTTCGCAAACGCATACGTACTTAATAAAAAAAAATCTACATGATATATGGCTTGTGACGCACAATTTCTTTCACGTCGCGATATAAATAGTTTTAAAAATAGAATAGGTACACGTGACTTTGTCGTCTTGTCAATGGATAGATTTTTGTTGGTATACCTACGTTTGTTTTGTTTTGTTCCTCCTCAGAACTAATTTAAATTCAGAACATGCTCTAAATTGAGAATGTTCTATAATTGAGAAATATTTATATTGACTTTCAAAAACGAAGAACAAGGACACTAGTACAAAGCACAAAGAAACTAATTTCCTATATCTATCCTATAAATATTGCACCTGCTAAAGAAATTTAAGTAAATGAAAGCCTTGAAGTCCTACAACATCATTAACAAACACTAAACAGGTTTTGCTATCACCATGCAAACAAAATCGTCCGTCACATGACTCACTAACAACTTACCAGACATTTTTTTCTCAAACATTACCAACCGCAATTACGAAAATTACAAAACGTCCTACGTACAGTTACTTTATAAAATAAAAATGCATTTTCTCACGCTTTAAATCCTAACCTCTGACTTTACCATATCTTTTGGCGTTTCTAACTGTCACAGTCATGAGAGATGCTCCAATATCACCTGGTCCCCCGCACCTCTACAAAGCTGTTTAAGTGTAGGTACAGAAGGGGTCTTGCCATATTCGGAAGCAGCTCAATTTACGCCGGTTAAGGTGGTAATAATTGCAGAACTAAGTGTGAGTAAGACATAACGGTGTTTTGACATTGTTTCAATGTATAGGTACACAAGTTTTGACAGGCCGCTTGAGTTTTTATGTTGTAAATTAATTTACTATGTTACTTTAATGTGCGAAGTTATGTTGATACAAATGGACACGCATTCGTAATTTGAAATTTAGTTATCGCCTTTTTGGTTTGATTACCAGTGTATTAGATTTTTTTTTATTGTCATATATCTATAATTTACCCTGTGGTGACGGATTTACACCACTCCATTCCGTTCTGAGGTTGTCATACACATGAATGAATGATGTCAACAACATGAAATGGCAAGGCCGAAAAACTGAAGAGAAGGAAAACTTGATACGTAACTCTGTGCCAACCAGGCTGGTCAGCGTGGCACAGTGGGCCCATCCGTGTAATTGGAGGAGGTCTGACTCAGCATTGGGTCATTTACGGCCTGGGTAGTAGTAGGATAATCAGTTTGAAATTTTTAATTTATCTGCATGCGATACATTAACTTATAACCAATTTTAATTATTAATTAACTCAGTTGGTACCTACATGATCCACCTCCGTGTTTAGCCTCCCCCAATTTTATGGAAGGATTCTACATAAGTCACAAGACACAAAAGGTGATACTTTTTCTAAATTGGGTTTGTTAAATTAAAAAAATGTGCGTAAATTAGTATATTTTTTTAAATGATAAATTTCAATTTAATAAAAAAAATTGAATAGTTGTCTATGATAACCATCAAAACAGAAAACTATTTCCTTAAAACACTATGTCCAGATACATCTTCACACCCCTTTCATTCCTGACCACGCATCTTCGAAACTACTTACTACTTTTTATAAAATTTTGCCCTACCCAAGGGTCTACTGTCCAATGTAAGCCGACCTTCTCTGTGCGAATTGACATTCACTAAAACAACCGTTACAAGAGCTCTTCAAGTTTTGGTTGCAATATTATGATGACGTTCTTAAAGGTTCTAAGTCTGATTTAGTGAGTTAAGACGTTTTCTACTGACGCACCCTAGTAAGGACATAACTCATTTTACCACCAAAATATTAAAAATAGTAGATTTTAGTTCTCCTTATAAAAAAGGAGCGCTACTTAATTAATTTCATCATCATTTCAGCATCTAATTGACCCGCTGTTGGGTCAGACCTCCTCCAATTTATTGGAGGGATTTGTCTTAGTATGTAAAGCTGACCAGATGTGATGGCGCAACCGTAAATTTTAAAGATTTGATTATTTAGTCCTTGAGAGACTCTTAAGAAATAAATTATACTTATTAAAAAATACCTAGCACAATGCGGCCAGTAGATAATTAAAAAAAATAGAATTTAAAAATATTATTTGTTTATACATACTTTTAGAATGATTTAATTATCATTTCCAATTGCAATTCTAAATTCAAACATTCGAATTTTGAATCATAGATTACAATTTAAAATGTTTATGTACTTTAGAGTTGTAATTCCATCATTTTTTATTTGCTTAAAAAAGTCTTTTTTTAAAACAATCGAACTCCGCTACACCTAGCTAGTGTGACAGGAACAAATATACGTTGAACGCGACGTTTTAAACTTGGAACACTGCGCTATGATTGGCCGACAGAAGTACTCACTAGGCGTTGGGCGCGGCGATTGGCTGGTAGGCGTGGTGGGAGCAACGCCACATTCTGGGTCACTATAATAAATTAGTTTTGCGAGTTATAGAATATGCCTGTTTTATGATCGTAGCGCTACGGGCTACGAGCTACGGCGTAGCGGAGTTATGAACTTGATGTAGATAACGGTTAGTGTTCCAAATAATTTATGGCGGTAACTTCTAGAAAATAGTCTGGAAGGTAATGTTTTATTGTTATTTATTATTTTCTTTTTATAAATATTTGGTGTATTTTTATTGACTAGCGAATCTTTCCAGATTGACAAAGAAGCATTAGTTTTTATGTAAACTATGAACATTTTGTTCGAGTATTTACATGTAATTACCACCTGTCCCCTAACCATATTATGAACTACCGGTAATTATATGGTTAAATCAGCTGACGGATTGTCAGCCGTGATAAACCATTTTAGCGCTCTGAAGCACAGAGGAGTTCAGACGCTTAGCAATTCATGCTATGAACGCCACAACCTGTTCGGTTACTTAACCTACAGATCGCAGTCCGCATACAGACGACCCCGTTGGCGCAGTGGTTGAGCGATCGACTGCTGCGCATCATGTCGCGGGTTCGATTCCCGCACGGAAGAAACATTTGTACTACCTACAAGTATTTGTTCCGGGTCTGGGTGTTTTCTATCTATAATATGTATGTATTTACAAAAAAAAACATGTATATAAGTAGTTTATCATCCATCTCGTTACCATAACACAAGCATTAAGTTGCTTAGCTTGGGACGAGATGGCGTTGTGTGAAATATCCAAGGATATTTATATTATTATTAACAATAACTAACTATCACTATCATCGGACATACACATCCATGGGTTGCTGGAGACCTTAACCTGGTCATCGGTCCATCGTGTCGGAGGCCTACCAGAATTGCACTTTCTGGAACGCGGTCATTATTCTAAGAATCCTCTGCTCCATCAGGCTTCAGCCTTGGGGGTTATGTGCCCTGCCCACTTCCATTTACGTTGGGCCATCTTGTGGGTTATGGCGATAACTCTGATTCTCCTACGTATCTGCTTATTTCTGATTCGATCTCGCATGGCTCCTCTCCAGTGCACTTTATGTGATTTTGAGCCTTTTGATGAAGCCCATAGTGAGCGACCACGCCTCTGTCCTATATGTCATCACTGGCAACACATAATACAACAATTATACCTCTGTATACCCCCATAAACACAATACCGTGAAGATACGACAGTATAGCACCTGCTTCATTTGTCCTTGACAGCCTCCTAAGGTCCAAAGCCACCAAGATACTAACAAACCACCAGCAATAGAATATCAGCTCTATGTCGTTTTAATAAGATCAAGTACAATCGCACAGTTAAATTTGTAGAAGAAATGGTTTCGTATGCGGAGGGCGTACGCTTGGATCGATAGAACAAGGAAATGAAGGACCATGAGAGCTTTTTGGTGCCTTACGAAGTAGTATTCCTTATAGCACAAAGGCGATCAATCTTACTGGAAGACTGATGCTGATGGTAAGCGTCCACTATTGCCTACCTTAAATAGTAAACCCCTACTCTATGTATAATCTGTATCGTGGAAGCAGGCAACATGTAATTCACAAACACAACTGACACCCAGACTCGGAGCAAGTGCCTCTGATTTAGACGAAGACAGTTGCCCTATGCCGGAATAGTACCCGTTGGTCCAAAGGCAGTACATATAACCCTAGACCCACACGGCAAACGCTGAAAGCAGGACGCTGGGAGTCAAAGTTATCTGCCTAAGACTGCCTCGTTGGTCTAGTGGTTAGATGTGCCGCCTTTGGATCAACGGGTCCCGGGTTCGATTCCGGGGTCGGGCACGTGTCTTTGTGTAAAGCAGAGGCACTGGCTCGGAGTCTGGGTGTCATTTCTATCTATAATATGTATGTATTTACAAAAAAAAAAAAAAAATTGTGTATGTAGTTTATCATCCATCTCGTTACCATAAGACAAGCATTAAGTTGCTTAGCTTGCTAAAAAAAAAAAGGAATAAAAGTTTCTTCCGCTTCCCATACCACCGTTTCCACCCAGCTCTGGGGGTTTTAGTCACTCGCAGGAACTACTGGCGCTGGTTTTCAGTTGGAACCAATTCAGTGTAGCGAAATTAGACTATTGCATCAGAGTCCGTTGATGGATTTAGAATATATAGTGTTTTTTCCCCCCAGGATGGAATGGGATGGTGACACTATGTATTCTAAATACGACACCACACGGCTATTGACATTCTATCCTGAGGGTGTCGTAAAAGCCGACAAAAGGAATTGACAAGGTCGGTAACCTGGCCGTAAGAGAAGGACAACTTGATACGAAACTCTGTGCCAACCCATCTGGCCAGCGTGGCACAGTAGGCTAATTACCCTCCCTGTGATGAGAGGAGACCAGACTCAACAGAGGGTCATTTATGCCCTGAGTAGTAGTGTTTTCCCCCATTCCATTCTGAGGGTAGCAGAAGAGCAGACAAAAGGAAATGACAAGGCTGATAACCTAGTGCAAGAGAAGGACCGTGTGGGGACGGCTTTAGAATACACAATGTCACCAACCCATATTATCCTAAGGGTGTCGTAAGAGACGACTAAAGGAACGCAAGAGACAGATCACCTAGCCGCAAGAGAAGGGAAACTTGATAAATACCCTGTGCCAATCCGTCTTGCCAGCGAGGGACGATATACTAATTTCCCTCCATAAATTTGGAGGAGGCCCGACTCAGTAGTGGGTCATTTATGGGCTGAGTATGATGAAGAGAAGGACCACTTAATAAATATAAATATCCTTGGACATTTCACACAACGCCATCTCGTCCCAAGTTATGCAACTTAATGCTTGTGTTATGGTAACGAGATGGATGATAAACTACTTATATACATTTTTTTTTGTAAATACATACATATCATAGATAGAAATGACAACCAGACTCCGAGCCAGTGCCTCTGGTTTAGACAAAGACACTTGCCCGACCCCGGAATCGAACCCGGGACCCGTTGATCCAAAGGCGGCACATCTAACCACTAGACCAACGAGGCAGTCGAAATACGAAACCCACTGCCAACCCGTCTTACCAGCGTGGTGATAAGCGAATTACCCACCTGGAGGACCACAACTGGAGGAGGCCCGATTCAGTAGTGGGCCCTTTATGTGTTGAGTAGTAGCAGAACCAACATTTAGCTATGACGTAACAAATAGTATACACTTTAACACCTGTGTTTAAACAAATGGTATTCTATAAAGTGAAAGGTAATTGAACTATTGTTTATCTGTCACTGACGCCAATGTGGCTGACTTTTGTCACCCACCCATGCCATCCTGAAGGTGTCACAAGGGGCGACTTAAAGATCTTGAATGGGTAACCATTACCTATAACGTACAGGTCCAATTAAACTGTGGACTGCGGTGGCAGGCCTCCACTACATGGAGGGTAATTAGCTTACTATGCGACGCTGGCCAGTCGAGTTGGCACAGATCAACTGGCTGCAAGAGAAGGAAAACTTGATACAAACCCTCTGCCAACCCGTCTTGCCAGCGTGGCACATTAGGCTAATTTCCCTCCGTGAATTTGGAGGAGGTCTGACTCAGTGGGTAATTTATGGGTTAAAACGACGATGCTTTAAGGGCACGTTCACATGACAAGCGCTGAACGCGCGTTTATAATACACACGTTTTATTCGGGCCGTACACATGCTAACGCGCGTTTTATTATAGCGCGCGTTGAACGCTGCGCTAGTGCTGACTCTTGTCAGAGTCCGTCAACGAGCGCTTTGAGATCATTGGTTTTCTATGTTTCCGTTCAGTTGAACACGCGTTTTCGACGCAGATAGACATATTTAGGGTTCGTCAAAAAATCATCCGAAATGAAAACCGAAGCTACCTACCTCAATTTAGGATACAAAATTATGTACTGGCTTTCAGTCAGCCTGTGTGACAAAATTGGGTGAACCCAATACATATCTCCGCGTTGTTTCTGCCGTCGGTATAAAATCACCGTTATAACTGTTTCTACGCCCATCTTTGACAAATGTAAGAACTCTACTAAACCTTTGCGGCCGCGGCAACGCGCGTTCGACGCCTGACAAGCGAACACTATACAAACATTTTGCGCTTGTCATCTGTACGTGGCCTAAGGGCAAACAATGGCTCAGCCAATGTCACAATAGTTTTCTATAACTTCTATTTGCATAATTTTTCTTGGTTTTCTTAACTTCATTGTAAAATATTATTGACATGTCACAGGGGATGTAGCTCAGTGGTAGAGCGTTCGCTTTGCATGTGAAAGGCCCCGGGTTCGATCCCCGGCATCTCCAATTTTTAAATACCAGTGTAAATTAATTAGCTTTTGTATTTCTACTGTATTGTTTAACGAGTATGTATTATTTGTATCTAACAACACAAGGGGATGTAGCTCAGTGGTAGAGCGTTCGCTTTGCATGTGAAAGGCCCCGGGTTCGATCCCCGGCATCTCCAATTTTTAAATACCAGTGTAAATTAATTAGCTTTTGTATTTCTATTGTATTGTTTATCGAGTATGTATTATTTTTATATAACAACACAAGGGGATGTAGCTCAGTGGTAGAGCGTTCGCTTTGCATGTGAAAGGCCCCGAGTTCGATCCCCGGCATCTCCAATTTTTAAATACCAGTGTAAATAAACTAGCTTTTGTATTTCTATTGTATTGTTTAACGAGTATGTATTATTTTTATATAGCAGCACAAGGGGATGTAGCTCAGTGGTAGAGCGTTCGCTTTGCATGTGAAAGGCCCCGGGTTCGATCCCCGGCATCTCCAAACTTTTAAATACCAGTTTGAATTAATTAGCTTTTGTATTTTTATTATTAATATAAGCCATATGTATTGTGTCAAAATTCAGTGGGTTCAAGTGGTTCACTGGGTAACGGCGGTCAGATGTAGAGCACTTTATTACTTCACTTTACATAGAGCCCGGGGTCGATTATCGGCATCTCCAAAATATTGTATTTCCTTTTTTTTTTTATAATTGTATAATAATACGACCTTAT
The DNA here is from genome assembly GCA_905475355.2 of Clostera curtula. Lineage (NCBI taxonomy): Eukaryota > Metazoa > Arthropoda > Insecta > Lepidoptera > Notodontidae > Clostera > Clostera curtula. The sequence goes on along the minus strand of FR997816.1, from coordinate 10,437,443 downwards.
CCACGATGTATTTTATATAACAAAACAAAAACTTTTATTTATTGTAGCGAATGTACGTGTGTCGTTGTTAAATTTCTTAGCCTTCTGTGCAATGATAGCTTAGGCGGTGGTTGATCTACGTCCACTTTCTTTAATCGCTGCTTCCGTAATTTCTGTTGCTTCGGAAGGTCTCCCGAAACGATGAGCATCCATTTCTGCTTTCTAAAATATAATTCGAAAATTAAATTCGGTGCTGGGTGGTATTTACGTTTGTGAATTACATGAATTACATAAAAAAAAAGAAAAACAGAAAGCCCCCGCAATGCAGGATATAACTTGAACAGGTTTCTTTTTTTTCTTTATTTATTTAAAAAGACTTTTATAAATGCGTATATGCCAGTCTTATTGTACCTAGCTCCATGATTTACAGCTACGCTTATAACTAAATATTATAAAACATTTTGTATATTTGGCATGCCTCACTACTGCTGGGATTGGACAATATATCTTGATAGATACCTAGTTGTGAAATATTTAAACCTAGGTTTCGTTTCTAGAAAAATATCTTCCAGGTAAACAGTACATTCCTGCAAGAAGATAATTCATTACTACTACTAATTACCCATAATGACCCACTGCTGAGTCGGGCCTTCTCCCGTTACAGGGAGGGTCATTAGCCTACTACGTGACGCTGGCCAGATGGCTTGGCACAGGGTTTAATATCAAGTTCGGGGGAACCGCCACCGACGAAAGCCTCGATGACTGAGGGCGTCCCAGTGTACCGGGACGCCCTCTCTAATAGTCGCTTGCCCGCGTAGCGGGCACCACGCCGGGGCGTCACAGTAGACTGCGTTTACGCGAACTTGTGGCGCCCCAAGCTCGTCGTGTGAGGGTATACCGCTGGGGATTTAGTGGGTAGACGACTCTTGGGTAGACGACCCTTGTCGGAGTCCCACATAATCACCGACCTCTCCCCAGGTGGTATGCATAAAGCATTTCCCCAGCGACAACAAAAAAAAGAATAAAAGGGTTTCATATCAACTTTTCCTTCTCTTGCGGCAAAGTTTTCGGCCTTGTCATTTCCTATTGTCGGTACTTAGGTCACCCTCAGGATGGAAAGGGGTGGTGACACTGGGTATTCTAAATCCGTCACCACACGGAAAACTCATTATTAGCTTGTATTTAGTAGCTATGAGCAAGCATATCATCAAACTATACAGAGGCACATAATACGCTTAAACACCTTCCATACTCCTTAGAACCAGTACTTCAGAGCTCGCGATCAATACAGGCACGTGACCAGAGTACCAAATGTTTGGGACCACTGAACGTATTTTTAGACTCGCAAAGGTATAGGAAAACTATTAAAAGTTTTACTGAGTATGACCGCATTATGTATAACTAGCGGCCCGTCCCGGTTTCGCACGGGTGTACAAGTTTTAGTATCCTTAACTATTTCTTGCAACTAAAATGTAGCATTCATAAGGTTGCGTGCAGCAGCTGGATGCATCAAGCTGAAGACAGGGCGCTATGGCGCTCTTTAGGGGAGGCCTATGTCCAGCAGTGGACTAATGCGGGCTGATGATGATGATGATACAAATGGTGCAAAAAATTTTAAGATCGGTCCAGTACATTTTGAGCCAATTCTTTACAAACATACATATAAAAATCTTTCCTCTATATAATATTAGTATAGACTAGCATATGCCCCTGGCTTCGCCTGTGTGATGCTAGATTTGAAATTCACCGTCGGTGCTTATAGTAATATTTTCAGGAAAAGCCTGCTTTCTTTATTACTTATTTTTCCTGCCGCGGAAAACTTCTCTCATTTGCGTCTTCACTACGTAGTATAAAACAAAGTCGATATTTTCTGTCCGTCCCTATGTATGCTTAAATCTTTAAAACTACGCAACGGATTTTGAAGCGGTTTTTTTTAATAGATAGAGTGATTCAAGACGAAGGTTTATATGTGTATCCCACCCCCGCTTTGCACGGGCGAAGCCGGAACGGGCCACTAGTTTAAACAATAAAAGTCTGAAAATCTAGCCACAAGAGATGGAAAATTTGATACGAAACCCTGTGCTAATCCGCCTGGCTAGCAAGGCAGGCACCAGGAGTAGGCTAATTACCCTCCATGCAATGGGAGGATGCCCGACTCAGCAGTGGGTCATTTATGAGCTGAGCAGAGATCATCATCATTTCAGCCAAAAGACGTCCACTGCAGGACATAGGCATCCTCCAGGGATTTCCACGGCAACCTTAACCAGGTCGTCAGTCCACCGCGTTGGGAGGCCTACCAGCACTGTGCTTTCCGGCAGTCCCACCATTAATTGACTGCCTCGTTGGTCTAGTGGGTAGATGTGCCGCCTTTGGATCAACGGGTCCCGGGTTCGATTCCGGGGTCGGGCTAGTGTCTTTGTCTAAACCAGAGGCACTGGCTCGGAGTCTGGGTGTCATCTCTATCTATAATATGTATATATTTACAAAAAAATAATGTTTACAAGTAGTTTATCATCCATCTCGTTACCATAACACAAGCAATAAGTTGCTTAGCTTGGGACGAGATGGCGTTGTGTGAAATGTCCAAGGATATTTATTTATTTATTTAATTATAATTAAGGTACATTACCTCGCCCACAAAGTCCAAATTTATTTTTGGCAGTTCAGAACACTTGCTCGGCGCCACTATTATAAAGTCTGAAAGATGTATTTATTCAGTTAATTAGATTTGTTAAGGAATAGTGTACCCCTTTCCATCCTGAGGGCATTTTAGGAGCTGACAAAAGTAAACGAAAAGTTCGATAACCTAGTCGTAAGAGAAGGAGGACTTGAAACGAAACCCTGTGCCAAGCCGTCTAGCCATCGTGGCACAGTAGGTTAATTACTTTCCCTGTGATGGGAGGAGGATCACAGGGAGAAATCCGCAGTGGGTCATATAAGGGCCCTGTAGTAGGGTATCTTATAAAGGCTCTCTATTTAATATCCAACCGAAACAACCTTTTTTTTAATTTGACGATGTATCCGTTTCCTTACGTCCTTTTTTAATTTTACTCAACTGTTTTGAAACAATTAAATGGTGGTCACACGGTGTCACCACCCCATTCCATCCTGAGGGTATAGTTAGGTGCGACATAAGGAACGCAACCAGCAAACTGCACGAGAAAGAAAACTTGACACAAACCGTTTTTTTTTGTTTTTTTTTCCCGCCCTGGGTAAAATCCTTTATCGACTTCCTCGCCGGCCACGGGGATGGCCAGCGAGGGGAGTGTGGGACTCTCCCCCATAGTGGGGGCCTACCAACTAAACCTCCCCGGGGTGCTCCAACTCGCGTCCTGTTGCGGCATTGTGGGATCTGATGCAGAACCACGCCGCCGCAGACCGTGCCAACCCGCCTGGCCAACGCTGCACAGTAGGCTAATTACACTCCATGTAACAGGCCCGCAGCAGTGGGTCTTTTAAGGGCTGAGTAGGCAGTAGTAGAAGCGGAGCGTCGATTAACTAAGCCCAGGCTATCATCATCATTGACTGCCTCGTTGGTCTAGTGGTTAGATGTGCCGCCTTTGGATCAACGGGTCCCGGGTTCGATTCCGGGGTCGGGCAAGTGTCTTTGTCTAAACCAGAGGCACTGGCTCGGAGTCTGGGTGTCATTTCTATCTATAATATGTATGTATTTACAAAAAAAAAAGTATGTAAGTAGTTTATCATCCATCTCGTTACCATAACACAAGCATTAAGTTGCTTAGCTTGGGACGAGATGGCGTTGTGTGAAATGTCCAAGGATATTATTTATTTATTTATATATTTATTTATTTTATTATATTATTTATTTATTTTTATATTCATCTTTTCAGCCAAAAGACGTCCACTATTGGACATAGGCCTCCCCCAAAGATTTTCAAGAAGGCCAGTTCAGAGTGGGTGGCTACCTTAACCAGGTCGTCGGCCCAGTTTATGTTCCAGCGAAATACCGCTCAGACACAATAGCGCGTCACCCTTTATTTTTCTTTAGGGTTAAAAGTTACCAGTTTCCTTCAAGCAGTTATACTCCAGCAAGTCGCAGGAATCCAAAAACCTCCTCGGTACCCCCTTGCCGTCTAGTCCACATTTCTCAACGCCGCTATGAATGCAAACCTTCGCTTCGTAACATACCTGTAATGTAACTCCCGTAGTGGTTTGGAAGATAGCTATCGCAGGTATGATGCCAGGGTTGACAAAAGAGATATTGTGTCTCGCCATCATCATTATAATAGCACAAAATATTACACTACCTCACCGCACGCTGGGATAAACGCGTGTTGTAAAAAGTCAACAAAACTCAGCACGCTTGGTGGTTGGATGTAATGGTCCATCCGGCTAGCTACCACCCTCACATCTAAGTCCAGCCGGCGCCAAGCAGTTTGACAGTGTTTCGTCGTGTGTATGTAAAAGCCGATGCCCGACAAGGAATTTCTTTGAATTGCCTGCTTCATCTTAGACTCTGGTGTTACTTTCAATCACAAAAGCCTAGGGTCAAAGGCATTCAAGTTACTGATAAAAAAAACAATTTCACTACACATGATATAAGCCAAGACCTGGTCCTGAGCTACACGCTAACACACTGCGCAGAGTCCTCTAATGAGGTGGAGGAAAATTATCCTACAGTGCCTGACATAGTTGATTACTTAAATCTTTTTCTATTGTTTGTATAGTACTCACTTTTGAAGCTGTGACTTCCCAAAAATGTTGAATATTTAAAAACAAGACAAACGCTGAAAACAATCTAAAGTTAATTTTATCACACTACTTCTACTCTGCCAATAGGTGACCCACTGCCTGCTGAGTCGAGCCTCTTCCAGTTACATGGAGGGTAACTACTTGCCACGCTGGCCAGACGGGATGGCACAGAGATTTTATCACACAATTTGTGCAAATTTTACAAAAATATTATAAATCTGTAAACTAATGTTTTTTCTTCTTCTTATTTTCATTCTCAAATGCAATATCACCAATTTAATTCTTTAAAAATAGAACAAATTTACGACGTGCATTTAAAAAAACACGATCTTCAATACTTTGTGTAAAACTCACCTAATCCCAGCATGTTGGTATTATAAAATGGGAAACTGCTTACGCCGCAGTAATAATAATAAATTCTTTTATGGGCTTTGTGTCGAAATAAACACACATTCGCATTTGTTTTGTTCGAAATTTCATAACCTCGTTCTTTATTCGATGTAATTTTTTTTACGTTCAGTTGACTGTAAACAAAATTATATTTACAGTCACACTAAAAATATCGCTTCCAAACGCCTCAACTAATTATTTTCTTATTTTTGTTATAAATTTCATACCTAAAGAATATTTGCACATTTACAAGGTGCAATAAATACCGCGAACTCACTTCTCTCAGAGTATAGACCCTACCAAAAGGTGTAAAATTTTGCTAAATTTTAAAGTGAAAGTGAGAAAGAGAGGGAGATAGTATTTTGTCTTTCAATATATTATTTAGAAAAATGCATGTACCACCAGTAATGAGCCTTGCTATAGTGAGAAGCTTCGTAATCTGTACACCACAATATTTTCATTTTAGGTGCTTAGTTGTAGCAGTCGACACCAATCGGTGACCAACATTTAAAGAATTTTCAGTGTGCTGACCGGCTTTATAATACATAGAGTCTAACAGTTTATATTATTACAGGTCCTAACTGAAAGTGTCACCTGAATAAATAATAAAAATTGGAGATGCCGGGGATCGAACCCGGGGCCTTTCACATGCAAAGCGAACGCTCTACCACTGAGCTACATCCCCAGATAACCTGATATGGAAATAAGTTATACGGATTATACTGTATATTGGAAATAATATACATACGGTTGCCAACTATACTGTTTTGAACAGTATTATACTGTTTTTCACAAAATTATACTTTTTGCTGTTGAACAAAAATAAAGTATACAAAATACTGTTTTCAGGATCAAAATGCAAACACATTACTAAGACGCTCACACATTTTTTTTCAGTAATGAATGCTAAGTGTCGCGAGGATAGAAATAGAGCATCATTTAATTTAATAAAAAATGAGCTCCTCATTTATTTTAATTTCAGTTATAAGTGTGCTAAGGCGTATAAAGTTTTTAAAAAAGATTTTAAATTAGTAAGTTGTGCGAGAAACACTTAAATATGTATTTAAAACAATACATAAATAACATACTGTTCATTTTTCTAAAATACTGTTTAAATATGCTTCATTGAGCTGTATATACTTTATTTCCTGTAAAAAGAGTTGGCAACCCTAAATATACACGAGATAAATAACACCACAAACCCAATTTTACGAACGCTCTACATCCCCTGTTGATTGAAATTGGACATAACATATTACATACTAGGTAAACGATACAACATGGATACAAAAGCTAATTAATTTAACAATTATTTCAAAATTTGGAGATGCCGGGGATCGAACCCGGGGCCTTTCACATGCAAAGCGAACGCTCTACCACTGAGCTACATCCCCTCATGCTTAACTCTTTAGATTCTTGCTTACAATAAATACAATACTTATCCTAAAGTTTGTAAGATAGAAACAGCTGTATTCAGTACAAAATACACGTGTTCAAATATTGCCCGTGTGGTGACGGATTTAGAATACATGATGTCACCACACCAGTCCACCTTGAGGGTGTTGTACGAGCCGACAGAAGGAACTCACAAGGCCGAAAGCCTAGACGCAAGAGAAGGAAAAGGCCCTGTGCCATCCCGTCTGGCTAGCGTGGCTTACCTTACCCTCCATATAATTGACTGCCTCGTTGGTCTAGGGGTTAGATGTGCCTTTGGATCAACGGTTCCCGGGTTCGATTCCGGGGTCGGGCAAGTGTCTTTGTCTAAACCAGAGGCACTTGCTCGGAGTCTGGGTGTCGTTTGCGTTCGTGAATTACATGTTTGTAAACTGCCCCCGCGATACTGGTTATATAAAAGCAGAGGCTTCATTAAAAAAAATGGAGGAGGCTTAACTCAGCAGTAGGTTACGTACGGGCCGACGAGAAGTATCAGTAGTACAACTTTTACTAGCCGGCCTCTTTGACGAAACTTCATTGCTACTTCACTATCACTACATATTATAAAGCAAAGTCACTGTCGTCTGTCCGTCCCTATGTATGCTTAAATCTTTAAAACTACGCAACGGATTTTGAAGCGGTTTTTTATAATAGATAGAGTGATTCAAGAGGAAGGTTTATATGTATATAATACATCCATAATATAGTAGAGTAACACTGATTAATTTAGAGGGTCATCATTGCACCCGTGCGAAGCCGCTGCGGGTCGCTAGTATATATATATCACTACATAGTATAAAACAAAGTCGCTGTCGTCTGTCCGTCCCTATGTATGCTTAAATCTTTAAAAGTACGCAATGGATTTTGAAGCGGTTTTTTATAATAGATAGAGCGATTCAAGAGAAAGGTTTATATGTATATAATACATCCATAATATAGTAGAGTAACACTGATTAATTTAGAGGGTCATCATTGCACCCGTGCGAAGCCGCTGCGGGTCGCTAGTATATATATATCACTACATAGTATAAAACAAAGTCGCTGTCGTCTGTCCGTCCCTATGTATGCTTAAATCTTTAAAACTACGCAATGGATTTTGAAGCGGTTTTTTATAATAGATAGAGTGATTCAAGAGGAAGGTTTATATGTATATAATACATCCATAATATAGTAGAGTAACACTGATTAATTTAGAGGGTCATCATTGCACCCGTGCGAAGCCGCTGCGGGTCGCTAGTATATATATATCACTACATAGTATAAAACAAAGTCGCTGTCGTCTGTCCGTCCCTATGTATGCTTAAATCTTTAAAAGTACGCAATGGATTTTGAAGCGGTTTTTTATAATAGATAGAGCGATTCAAGAGGAAGGTTTATATGTATATAATACATCCATAATATAGTAGAGTAACACTGATTAATTTAGAGGGTCATCATTGCACCCGTGCGAAGCCGCTGCGGGTCGCTAGTATATATATATATCACTACATAGTATAAAACAAAGTCGCTGTCGTCTGTCCGTCCCTATGTATGCTTAAATCTTTAAAACTACGCAATGGATTTTGAAGCGGTTTTTTATAATAGATAGAGTGATTCAAGAGGAAGGTTTATATGTATATAATACATCCATAATATAACAGAGTAACACTGATTAATTTAGAGGGTCATCATTGCACCCGTGCGAAGCCGCTGCGGGTCGCTAGTATATATATATCACTACATAGTATAAAACAAAGTCGCTGTCGTCTGTCCGTCCCTATGTATGCTTAAATCTTTAAAACTACGCAACGGATTTTGAAGCGTTTTTTTTAATAAATAGAGTGATTCAAGAGGAAGGTTTATATGTATAATATATGCATAAATTTAGATGTTCATCATTGCATTCGTGCGAAGCCGGAGTGGGTCGCTAGTATTAGTATAAAACAAAGTCGCTGTAGTCTGTCCGTCCCTATGTAGGGGGAGTATCCCATACATTGACACATGGGGCACATAGATACAGTCAATATTTATCGAAAACAAAATGCGTTTGACGAGCCGGTTCGCCACAAATAAGAAGGTAGTTATGCAACCTACACGCACACTAGCGCGGAGCAACGTTCAACTGACGACTAGCGGCTGGCACGTATAAACCTGTTTCTGATATTCGCAACAACATTTTCGTAGGTTTCTTTCGGATGTGATTCTTCTTATTTATTTAGTGTTATTCGTGTTATATTATTACATTTGGTAAGTCCATTCTCTGTCATAACATATTTAGACTTAATTTTTTTCATTATTTATTGCTTAATTTTTTATAAATATTTATCTCGATTGTAATAGGCACATTGATGCAAGTGCTCTCGGGGCACATTGATACGTATGAATGTAAGCTAATTTACTTCATAAAAATTAGATATGACTGAATGGGCCAAATAAATGATGAATAAGTCTTATTTCTTAAGTATAAAACTAGTCATGACTGATGACGCCAAATAAAGAGTGATTATATCATATTGTTTAAATATTTTCAAGGCTAAGTTTATTGTTTGGATTTACTGTACTTGTTCCATTTTTATATAAATACTAAAAGTATTTATTTCAATTAGTACTCAAGTTCACATAATTTACCAAAAAGTAAAAAAAATAAGTCATTTGGATAAATATCATAAAAATCAATAAAACTAGTTTAAATTGTAGAAATATTTCTATGAATCAAAGTGTCCCACGTTCGGGGCACATTGATACAAATTTCATTTTTTAGTAAATGGGCTCTAATATATTTTGTGATTAAATCTAACGGTTAATTTGTATTTAACAAGTTAGCTGAATATATAGTGATTAAATTATAATTATTAAATTGGATGTTACTGTCAATAGATCGTATTTTATTGGGTCTAAGTAAAAATCGTATCAAGGTGCCCCAACTCCCTCTATGCTTAAATCTTACGCAACGGATTTTGAAGCGGTTTTTTTTAATAGATATAGAGATTCAAGAGGAATGTTTATATGTATAATACATGCATAATTGCACCAGTGCGAAGCCGGGGCGGGTCGCTAGTCATAAATAAATCGCTTCGGCACCACGGTATCGCCGGGATATTAGTTATCTTGCTACCTACTAAAATAACTCGGTAAAGACCTCGTATTTTATCCGGCAAGCTCAATCAAACCGAAACAATTTGCGTAAATCACCAATAAATCCTGCGCCAGAGTTGCGTAAAATCAAAATTCAAAATGGCCGCAAAAAGATACGCAAGGTCCGTTCGTGGCACCACTATCCACATAGATACGACAAAGCCTATTTGTCAGCTGACGATATGCCAGATTTAGTGCAATGCTTAAACTAATTCGTAAATCAAAACCGAAGTAGATTACCGATCATTTATAGGTCGATTGTTGTAAATTAAAGTGTAGTTTCACTGTGTGGTCCTTTGTAATAAAGGTCCTGATTAAGACCAGACGGGCAAGCGGGCAGCGGACGCAAGAAATCATTATAGCGGCGGAATCCATACAAATAATTGGCCCGTAAACATGTCAGAGCGGCGTCTCTTCCATGTATATTATGCTAGGGTTGACACTCTTGATGAATTAATTAAAATATATTGTTGTCTCACCACCCCATTGCTCCATAAGGGTGTCGTAAGAGCCGGCAAAAAGAAACTGCAAAGCTGATGACCTAGCTGCAAGAGAAGGAAAACTTCATACGAAACCCTGTGCCAACCCGTCTGGTCAGCGTGGCACAGTAGGCTAATTACCCTCCATGTAACTGGAGGAGGCCCGACTCAGTAGTAGGTCATCTATGGGCTGAAGTAGTAGTAGTTGTTTTTTTTGTGATCGCCACTCCATTTGTAAGAAAGAGACAAAACATTTATTCAGCACCGCACACATGCATACACAACAGTTAAAAGATTATATTAAGGTGAATGTTCTAGGGTAGCCCGCGAAATTCAAATTTTCTTAGGTTTTTTGCAATTTGTAGGTCAGTGCTAGGTTGTATGTTGATTATAATGTTATTCGCGGCTGTAAGACGTATGTCGTTATAGAATTATAATCATCAAAATCATCAATAAAACCCTCCAAGCTCATAAAGGTGCAAGAAAAAGTTTTTCAACGTCAAAGTCATTCTTGCACCTTTATGAGCTTGAACGGTTGTATTGATGAGTTTGATGATTATAACTCTGTAACTACATACGTCTTACAGCCGCTAATCAAATGTTCAACATCATACAGCCTATCACTGCGCTGCAAATTGCCAAAAATCTAAGAAAATTTGAATTTCGCGGGCTACCCTGGAGCATCCACCTTAAGTACATGTGTATATTGCTTTCATACTGAGGGTGACGTATGAGCAAACCAAAGGAAATGATAAGACCGACATCCTAGCCGCAAGAGAACGAAACCCAATGCCAACCCGTCTGGCCATTGATTACCCTCCATCTAGTTGGAGGTAGCCCGACTCCGCAGTGGGTTATTTATGGGCTGAGAAAAAGAAGAGGTTTTGTTAAAAAGAAGACTCTGCTGCGCTAGACATAAACCTGTATCGCTGGTTCTGTCATTATATTCCAAGTGCATAAATGACACTAAGACCAAGATCTCTGGTTTACATATAGACCAAAATCCAAGGACTCCAACAGGTTTTATATTATATTTATCGTATGAGTATAGCAAAAAAGTAGTCTTTAGAGGAGACCTTTGTCATAGGACTGGCCGTGGCAATTAGCATCCAATGGTTGTTTTTTAAATGTAAATCTAATCAATAACAGCAATAAAAGCTCATTTTATTATTAATTGTAACCAAAAATATTAAGACAAAAATGTTAAAAGTGAATGTTAATGCAGGCAAATTTCTGTTAGATTTTAAAATAGAAAAGAATAATTTTCTGAATTTAATCGAGTCCCATCTGCACCAGCCTACATTAATTCTGATTATTCTACCAGTTTTTACCCGAACGATAGTCATCGCTCGCCGAGATACATCCAGCGAACCTGCTGCCAGTTCTTTCGTTAGACCAATTGTTAGTTATTTCTTCTTCCGCTTCTTTTACTACTGAAAACTGTATTTTGCGACCCGCCCCGGCTTCGCACGGGTGCAATGTTGAACATCTAAATTTATTATTATTATTTATTCCATAAACACTAACTTAAGTAATATGTACTTACAAAACACTAACTTAAGTAATAAAACAAGACTAAAAATACCAAATAACCTAAAACTTAAATACTAAAATATATTATTTAAAGGAGTCCCTTTAGGCAAGGTATATTATTATTATATATTTATTCTAAATCCGTTGCGTAGTTTTAAAGATTTAAGCATATATAGTAACGGACAGACGACAGCGACTTTGTTTTATACTATGTAGTGATTTATACGCATAGCTACAACCATCACATAGTTATAATGAGAATTACATGTTATTATTATTTTAATAAAACTTGACGTGCTAATCGGTTTACGATCTTAGGTCAGTTAATGATCTAAATGTAAAATAATTTAAATTATACTGATATAGGTGAACGCAATATTATTAATTGATCAAAATCGGGCTCCTTTAAACCTACGTTATTCAAGATTCCTATCGTTTCGATTCTCGGCCTCCACGCACATTTGAAAAAAGTCTGTATATGGAAGGATAATAATATCCTAAATTATAGTCTTAATAGTGAAATCACAATATAAAGATGACAACCCTAAATGATTTCTGCCGAATCCGTCAATGTCGTATCAATAGAGTCAGGCGACGCGATTTTTTCGTCGCACGCGCATGATCGACGCGCGCCGACAGATGGCGTTGTACACACTACTCGCTATTGTGCTCTACAGCCTGAAACCCAATGAGCTATTACAAACTCAATGCTGTTGACGTAAGATCGATTTTAAAACGATCCAATGATTGAGTGAAATTATCACCTTTTCACCAACTGACATTTTTATTAGTTCTCTTTAGATAGATAGTTGATTTATGGCCGTGTGGCGGATTCAGAATGCAGTGTTACCTGCCTATTCCTTACTGTGGGTGTCGTAAGTGGTAACTATATGGACATAAATCCTTTAGATGACCCATTGCTGAGTCCGACCTCCTCCAGTTAAATGGAGGGTTATTAGCCTAATGTGCCACGCTGACTTAGCACAGGGTTTCGTATCAAGATTTTCTTCTCTTGCGGCTAGGTTATCGGCCTTCTCATTACTTTTTGTCGGCTCGAACGACACCCTCAGGATGGAATGAGGTTTTTAATCCTGGGAATTTTACTGAGGAATCGAATATAAAAAATGTGATTACACAAAGCTACGTATAATGTCAAAATCAAAGTGTGACTGATAAAAAAATCTTCAGCTTTCAAAGGTTCGTACATATTTTCTTTATTAGTACCACCCAGCTCATAGATGACCCACTGTTGGCGACGACACGGTTGCCGCAGTGGTTGAGCGATCGACTGCTGCGCAGCAAGTCGCGGGTTCGATCCCCGCACGGAAGAAATATTTGTACGACCTACAAGTATTTGTCCCGGGCCTGGGTGTTTTCTATCTATAATATGTATGTATTTACAAAAAAATATGCATATAAGTAGTTTATCGTCCATCTCGTTACCATAACACAAGCATTAAGTTGCTTAGCTTGGGACGAGATGGCGTTGTGTGAAATGTCCAAGGATATTTATTTATTTACTGTTGAGTCGGGCATACGCCGGTTCCATGGAGGGTAACTGGCCTACTATGCCACGCTGACCAGACGGGTTGGCACAGGGTTTCATATCAAGTTTTCCTTCTCTTGCAGCTAGATTTTCGGTCTTGTCATTTCCTTCGGTCGGCTCTTACCACACCCTCAGGATGGAATGGGGTGGTGAGCACTGTGTATTCTAAATCCGTGACCACACGGACGATTTCTTTTATAAAATCATTTTATTTATTTATAAGTGTGTGTGCAAAATGTGTTTGTGTCATGTAAATACGAGAGTGAGTACTAACTAACTACCTGTGGCAACTACCGCCACACCACTATTAATAACGTCCATTAATCACGTGATGTTTTTTTAACATTGTTTAATCCCTACCTCCCCCTTGGTGATGCGTGGTGAAGTTTAAGACTCACCACGCATCACCCCCCATTAAAAATCACGTGTAATTTTTAGAATCTACGAAGAATCTTACACTCAATGTTACACGCCGCTTTTCGGTTTAGAAATCACGCGTTTGAGGATAAAATTAATACACGTGATATCTTACTATATCCTCCCCCCCTCCCCCTTGTGATATTCCGTGATTTTTGCCGGAAAGCCCCCTCCTCCCCTTCGAATCTCAAGTGATTAATGGACAGCCCCCTACTTAACTACTTTTCAGAAAACAAAATGTGCATGGAAGAAGTGTGTCTGTTTGCCCCGATTTAACCAATGCCCGTTACGCGTTAAAAACAAAATAGCGGTCAATGAGCTTCAAACAATGTGTATTTAATCCTGCGCAGACGCACAACTCAGCCGATCAATACGATCGATCGATCGTTAGTACGGCATGCAGACGACAGGTGGCGGCATTGTCCGCTTGTAATTATAACGTAATTAATGTACTGAGTAATTAAAGCCATCAGATAGCAATGATGCACCAATTATTTTAATTAAGAACCGATCGACGGACGATTGTATATACTTCTATGAAGTTTATTGGTTGTAGGAAGAAGTGTGTTTTGATTTGGTTGACCACGCCTTATTATATACATTTCGTTCTTAAATTCATGTACCAGATTGAATGAAGACCGTCTTTCGCAAAATTTAGTACAACGATTATTATTAAAAAGAAAATATTTATTCGGCTGCTAAGTTTAGTCGAAAACGTCAACGTTAAATTATCTGTGTAAAATATTTCGAATATTCCAACTACTGATGTCTTAACGCTTTTTAACTAATTTATTGCGTGCATTTTACATTATTGAGTTGCCAACTTTTCGAACTCCTTCCCCGTTGGACGCTGTGAATTTCTTAAGGATTTTTAAAGCAAAAATTTTCTTTATCGCACCCTTTGTTAGAATCGAAAAAAAATTGGTATGGGATTGACACAACATGTCAATGTTAATCCCAGACAGTTGTCTATAGCTCTTCTTTTTTTTGGTTGTTTTGTTTTAATTGTCCACTTGGCTACAGACAACGCTTCGAAAGTTTTTGCAATTTAATTAGGTGTGTACTTTCTATGCCATTCAGCATTTATTTTAAATCTAAATCACGAAACAGCTTAACTTTTTCCACCTTCCATTTTTCCCCGATTTGCTTCCTGACCATACTTAAAAACTTGTGTATGAATGTCGTGGGAAAGAAAATAATATTTAATATTTTAATTGTCGTGGAGGTAGGGGTAACTAATATATGAAAGTTTATTTTTCGAGAACAACGGTATAGGCAGCGTTTCTAGCTTGATTTTTCAGACATTTTCAACAGTTATCGCAAACTCTTAAATATCTTTATAAAGGATAAGAACCTGTGCCCTGTACCTGTCTTGTCCGAGTGGCACAGTAGGCTAAATCCCCTCTATGAATTTGGAGGAGCCTTATTTATGTGCTAAAATGATGAAGTATAAAGATGTATTAAAAAGTAAAGTTTTCATACGGCAAGAAAAAGTCATATGAGAGAAATACAGATACTAAAGAAATTAAACATCCAACCATTATTGAATTCAATAAACCGATTAGTACCTTAATTGTCTTTCGAAAAATCATTGTTTCACTCGGATAAATCTTTCGGCAAGTCACAAAGCTCGCGATAAACTTACATGCAGAAAAAAAAAATCTGAATTATTTCAACTCAAACAGTAATTTCGTGTCATTGTTCTTGTGAATCGCCAATTATAACAATTACACAGTATATGACATTGTGTCATGCCATTCCAATGTATCGATATAGAATCGATGCGGAGGATCATTCGGATACTCCGGCCGCCATTCGGTGCCTTTGTATCGATAAAAAGTGTAACAATGAGTCGATATGCGGTCCCGACTCATTGATTGCGCGTGACCGCGGCAAAAGCTGCCAAGGTGTCAAAATATTAAAAAAAAAATTGAATCTACTTTCGATTTTTTTCTTGCTGGTCACGTGACTATTAACTGTCATATATAGATTCAAATGTATTCTACAAGGATCGAATGCATTCGAATTTATTCGATCCTTGTCGAATACCTACATTAGATCCATAGAGACCAACCTTCTTGCTACATTAGTTACATTATTAAATTACATTATTTATTTATTTTATTTATTCCGAAAATCATACAGTATCGCAAGTATCTTATAGTAATACTGCAAATGGACCTAACACATAGTTCCATTGCAGAGATACTCACCACTACATAGTATAAAACAAAGTCGCTGTCGTTGTGATGCAACGGATTTTGAAGCGGTTTTTTTAGTTGATAGAGTGATTCAAGAGGAAGTTTTGTATGTCTAATACTTGCATAATATTGTAGGGAAACACTGCTAAATAAAACTATATAATAGCCATTTTGTCAAAAAACTGTTTTCGATAGTGATGTAGATAGGTAGGTAAGAAAAAATCAAAATATCGCTTATTGTTTTTAGTAGGGGCCCTGGTTTGTATCCACGAGACCCTGAGCTACAGCCCAAAAAGCCCTTAAGTAGATCCACTCCTGGGTAAATCCAACCCCTGGACCAACAAGCAGTCAAACTATTATTGTGAGAGATAAAAAAACGTTATAGCCAAGATTTTGAACATCTGTTGGTCGATAAGTCGGTCATATGTTGTTAACCGCCTAAAACGGACTAAAGCTACGTGAAGCCCGGGGTTCACAGTTGCGTCGGCCTCACGTAGGCTCTCAACGGGTCCGTCACGTTCCCGGATCGATACCGGCACGTGTTCGGTTGGACTACCGCCGTTTGGTACAACACACTTATACCAATATACAGTCTGGATCTACTACAACTACTTCTCAGCCCATAAATGACCCACTGCTGAGTCAGGCCTCCCCCCCTCCCATCACATGGAGGGTAATTAGCCTACCATGACACGCAGGCCAGATGGGTTGGCACAAGGTTTCGTATCAAGTTTTCCTTGTCTTGCGGGTAGAATTTAGCTTGTAGTTTCCGTCCGTTCGGCTCTAACGACAAACTCAGGATGAAACGGGATGGTGACACTATGTATTCTAAATTCCGTCACCACACGGATAATAGAGACACCACCAGTCTGTCAAATCAGTCGTCAGTCAGACGTCAGACGAGCATCCATTTTTTTTTAATTACTATTTCCTAATTTCTATTTCGGAACTCGTCTAGTGGTGAGCCGATCTGTAGGTAGTATTACTTAACACTACACCTACATTACA
Source organism: Clostera curtula (assembly GCA_905475355.2). Taxonomy (NCBI): domain Eukaryota; kingdom Metazoa; phylum Arthropoda; class Insecta; order Lepidoptera; family Notodontidae; genus Clostera; species Clostera curtula. Next base: position 10,420,629 of record FR997816.1, on the reverse strand, counting down.
TATTACATTACACTATAATTAATATAGCCCATTAATTTATCCATATATGCATCAGGCCTCTACCAATTTCTGGAGGGAAATTGCAATCACTATCGAGATCTCACTGGCTGCCTACAGGACCTTTCACTAATTTCCACTACCAAACGCAATCATCCCAGACACTATCACCTACTTAACGCGGGGGAGGTAATGAAATAAAAAATAGGGCTATCCCCATCCTCCCCCACCAATAGGGGGATCCCCACTCACCTGGGCACGCGCGCCGAATAGTAACACCTGCATTAGGAAATAGAGATGTTCCTTGTTACAATCTCTAAACGGTTATCTATCGATGATATTTTTTTTAAAGTTGCGGTTCCTGTTTCCTTTCTTAAATGACATCTATCTATGTATATAAGAATCAATGCCACTTTTCGTTGTAATTTTATAACTCAAGAACAGCTGAACCGATTTCAATGATTTTTTTTTTGTATGTGTTTGGGGTTCACTGAGGATGGTTTAGATTCACAAATCATCCCGACAGATGGCGCTGCAGTCGCTAAACGAATATCATGCAGGACAACGCCCGGTCAGCTGGTTATCTTTAAAGGCCTTTTAAATATCAACAGGAGAACAAGATGATACATTAATTTTAGTTACAAACCACATACCCCACTAATATTACACACGTGAAAGTTTGTAAGAAATATGTTTGTTACTCTTTCACGCAAAAAAATACTGAATAGATTTTGATGAAACTTCACAATAATAGCTTACACTTTAGAAAGACACAAAGGCTTTAATTTATAATCTTCGCTTTAGCCACCCCAATTCTTCCTGAGGGTATCATAAGAGCCGATAAAAGGAAATGTTAAGGCTTAAAACCTAGCCTCAAGCGTAGGAAAGCTTGATACGAAACCCTACGCCAAACCGTATGGCCAGCGTGGCACAGTAGGCTAATTACCCTCTATGTGGTTGGAGGAGGCCCGAATCAGCAATAAATAAATAAATAATAAATATCCTTGGACATTTCACACAACGCCATCTCGTCCCAAGCTAAGCAACTTAATGCTTGTGTTATGGTAACGAGATGGATGATAAACTACTTAGATACATTTTTTTTTTGTAAATACATACATATTATAGATAGAAATGACACCCAGACTCCGAGCCAGTGCCTCTGGTTTTAGACAAAGACACTTGCCCGACCCCGGAATCGAACCCGGGACCCGTTGATCCAAAGGCGGCACATCTAACCACTAGACCAATTGGATTATTTATGGGCTGAGTAGTGTAGTGTAGTAGGTAGTTTCATTTATAAAGATGTGTGTCAAACTATAACAGACTTTTCTATATATTTTGTTAAATACCCGCGCGAAGCCGGGCGGGCCGCCAGTTTATCACTATCACTACATAGTATAAAACAAAGTCGCATTCTTCTGTCCGTCCCTATGTATGCATAAATCTTTAAAACTACGCAACGGATTTTGAAGCGGTTTTTTTTAAAAGATAGAGTAATTCAAGAGGAAGGTTTATAGGTATAATATAATTGCACCCGTGCGAAGCCGGGGCGGGTCGCTAGTAATAAATAAAATATGGTTTACCAATGAAATTATTCGTGTGTGAAAAATTATCCATGTGGTGACGGATATAGAATACATCGTGTCACCACCCCATTCCATCCTGAGGGTGTCGTAGCCCAGCCACAAGGGAAGGAAACCTTGATACGAAACCCTGTACCAAATCAAATCGTAAACTACTAATTATCATCTCCTTGAATATTTATCCCACTGAGAAGAGCCAGCAAGAAACTATGTATGTAATTAGTAGCCGATGTTACTTGTATCATATATCAAATATAAATACAATCTAAGAAATGTCCAAACAATATGTGGACGAAAAGACTCGTGACCTGAGCGTAACAAATTGTTTTTCGGCCAGAAGTTTTTTGTGGGGTTGTATTAAAAAGTGGCGCCGTAAGTGCCTTACAATTGTAAGGGCGAGACATATGTGTGGACATCGCTGTGTGGCCACGAAAAACGCTTTTCACGTTTCACATAATATCGTTGGCTTACCGGAATAGCACCTGCTTACGAAGGTTTTCACAATGTCTACATATCTCTGGCAACAAGAGACCACCTGCTCATAGAAGCTGCTCGATTGGGTATGAACCCTTACAAAAAATCAAAGTAAAATAACATCAGCATTAATTAGTGTTGTCATGCCATTGTGCGCGAGTCCACCAGAGCTCTACTTAGGGGCTGTCCATTAATCACGTGAGGTTCGAAAGAGGGGGAGGCGTTCGGCAAAAATCACGAAATATCACAAGTGGGTTATAGTAACATATCAAAAAAACACGTGAGTGATTTTAATGGGGGGGTAGTCTTAAACTTTACTTGGTGACAACCAAGGGGGAGGGAGGGGCTTAAAAATGTAAAAAAAACATCACGTGATTACTGGACGGCCTCTTGCTGTGTTGGCAGCTGAAGAAAACCACTACTACAACTCAGCCCGTATAAAACCCACTGTTGCGTCGGGCTTCCTCCACTTAGATGGAGGGTAATAAGCCTACTGCACCACACTGGCCAGACGTTGGTACAGACTAGAGAGTTTCGTATCAAGTTTTCCTTCTCTTGTGGCTAGGTTTTCGGCCATAACATTTCCCTTTGGCCGCTCTTACGACACCCTCAGGATGAAATGGGGTGGCGACTATGTTTTCTAAATCCATCACTACACGGAAGTGTGTATAAAAACATATTTATAAAATATACCTTCATCAAATGTCATAAAGTTTTTAAAAGTCTTTTTTTGTTTTTATAACACAACGCCATCTCGTCCCAAGCTAAGCAACTTAATGCTTGTGTTATGATAACGAGATGGATGATAAACTACTTAAATAATGTTATTTTTTTCGTAAATTTTGCAAATGTAAATTTTGTACACCTATTCCGTGGCCCAGCCTTCTCGCTAAGAGGGTAGGTAACAACACAAAGACATCACACTCCCGTCCACTATCGTAAATCATAACACTAATCCGCGCAGTCGGGTAACTTGCTCCGTGATAAATAGCCATATATAGATTAGACGAGGGGCGCCTTATAATTTGTTATAATAAAGTTTAATAGGTCTATCAACTCATAGCAGTCCATAAATGAGACTAGCAAATCAAATCTCGTTCAATCGAGATCTGGGATTAAGCTTGCTGGCTACATGGACTGTCCAAACGTATACATAACGTTCAATAAGAGTGCACCCGTGAGGTGACAGATCACTACATAGTATAAAACAAAGTCGCTGTTGTCTGTCCGTCCCTATGTTTGCTTAAATCTTTAAAACTACTCAACGGATTTTGAAGCGGTTAGATAGAGTGATTGAAGAGGAAGGTTTATATGTATAATACATGCACAATATTGTAGAGAAACACTGAGGTTCATCATCGCACCCGTGCGAAGCCGGGGCGGGTCGCTAGTTTAGAATAAACAAGGTCACCAACCCTTGCCATCCCGAGGGTGTCGTAAGGGGCGATTAAAGAAACGCAAGTGGCAGACCTAGCCGCAAGAGAAGGAAACCTTAATACAAACCCGTGCCAACCCCTCTTGCCAACGTGGCACAGTAGGTTAATTTTCCTCCGTGAATTTGGTGGAGGCCCGACACAGCAGTGGATCGTTTATGGGCTGAAATGACGACGATGATGAAGAGTTCTATCCTTTTTATGAAGCCCATAATGAGCGACCACGTCTCTGTACCATATTATGGGCTCATATTATGTCATTGGCAACACACATTGGATATTGTAAAAAACTGTGTAAACCACCTTATCCTTGCTATTTTCTGTCGGCGAGCTCATCCGATATGATGCAATTGCTAGCATTAATCTGCTAAATGCACTTCACTTCACTTCTTACATTAATGGCTTGTCATGTGCTGTAACATTACTCCGCCAATGTCACGTTGTAGTTACAGGTTAATGCAAAAATAATTTTCATTTTTGCTGGTTTCATGTAGGTTATAAAACTACAATGTAAATGTAATAACATTACAAATGTAATGTTATTACTATATTTACACAAAAAGAAAAAAAAGAATGCAAAAACCAAAAATGATATGGCAACAAACTGCTAAATTCAAAAGTTCTTGCCAAGTGTTTGTGTCACAAGTGTGTGCCATACGTCACTAACTGACAATAGAGTATTAATAAGTTACTGAAACTGTCAAAAATGACAATCAATAATGTTGCCGGCAGGCAATACAACCTTTTTTATATTATTATATTTTATTATTCTTTTTATTGACTGTTTTAGAACAGTTTTAGTTTTAGTATGATTTAAAAAATGAATTAGGATATCAGAGGCTTTGCTATGATGATGGTTTTAAAAAAAGGAATTTATTTGAGTTACAAGAGTTTATTTGCAAACGTGTTTTATTTAGTAGCCGGTCCGTTCCTACTTTACGATGCATGTCCTGGACTGAATTGTCCGTTGATTTCTGATTTTGACATAATTGAATTAGCAACTATGTGGCCTTATACAGCCGATAATCCGTGGAAGTTCATAATTTGCATCCTAGAATAATTAAAATGTGTATAACAACTCACAGAAACTGAAAATTAAAAAAGAAATCCAAAATGCAAGTTTACTCGTAATTAAAACAGAGTGGTACGACCCGTACAAATTTTTCTCCATTCCACCGCGATCCAATAAAGAAATGCAAATGAGGTGCGACCAAGAGTTATTGCCCAATAGTGATGTACTTATCCACTTTTTTTGGATATCGATTAAATAGGATATCATTCGATAGAGCATAAAAGCAACTGGGGTAAGCTTCCACGTAACATTAGGTGAACTGCGGCTATCTTCCTGATTAAGGATAAAAAATAACACTAATTTATTCTATCTAGGTCTCGACCATTTTTACGTACTCTTTGGAACGTAGAAGATACGTTTACCATCTCCATAAATGACCATAAATGATGCTGGGCCGGTCTTACCATTGGGGGATAAATGGAGGGCAATTAGCCTACTGTGCTGGCCAGACTGGTAAGAACAGGGTTTCATATCAAGTTTTCCTTCTCCTGCAGCTGGGATTATGGCGTTGTCATTTCCTTCTGTAGGCTCTTATGACACCTTGAGGATGTAATTTATGGTGGATCATGTATTCTTAATACGTCACCACACAGTAATACAAATAATAATACTACAAGCAGACCCGGCCACGCGTTGCTGTGGCTAAGGCTTTTGTTACGTTATATTGAACATTAACATACATTAATTTAACAGATTACGCCATCTGTTAGAATCGTTTGGAACTAACATTTAATTGTGGCTGTTAAATAATTGCAATTAAATAATATGGCGACTATAAATTGAGATGTAAGCTATTATTTCTTTCTAACTACACTTGGTTTGCAAATTTGATTAAAATCGGTTAAGTAGTTCAGGGAGTCCATCGCGTATAAACAACGTGACGTAGGAAATAGTTGGGAGTAAGATTTTATCGATATGATTTTCCCATCACTGGTTCACAAGCGCCTATAGACATCCCCTAAGAGTCGATTGTAAAAATCTTTTACTGCTAATCCGAGCGCCATTGTTGATCTGTCGGTAAATTAACTTACCGTTTGTTTTACAGCTTTCATGTTTGATGGCAGTAGTTAAATTAGTTTTTTGATGATGTTTGTTTGATAATGTTCACCCATCTGTAAAGGTCCTCTTCGCTATTCGCATTTGATATACTTATTTAGCATTAGGTGCTGTGAAGTATAATTAACTGAATCAAAAAAATTTTGATGCTCTCAATTCTTCACTATGTTTTAGGGGTGTTTCCGCAAAACTCCGTCATTAATAATCAGATTTAATGGTTTCTTAGGTTTTCGCGATTATTACATTTCAATGTGTAAACCATTAAACACTATTTAATGGATTTATCGCGTGTATATTACATTATTTAATTCCCGACGTTTCGAATGCTTTGCAGCAGTCGTGGTCGCGGGAGAGACTAGATGACAGTTGTCTTCAAAAGTACAAAGAAACAGTTAAAATCTACCGCCTATAATTGTGTTTTATTGATAACATTCCCTGTGCACGCAGAAATCGCTCACGGTGTCCAAATACTCATCTCCAAGACCTCTGGACACCGTGAGCGATTTCTGCGTACACAGGGTAAAAAGTGTTTAATTTCAACAGATTAATTAATGGCTTTCAGATTGGAAATAAATTCCATAGAAATTATATCGGAATCAGTTTCTAAGTTTGCTATCCGTGTGGTGACAGATTTCGAAAACTTAGTGTCACCAGCCCGTTCCATCCTGAGGGTATCGTGAGAGCCGCCAAAAGGAAGTGACAAGGCAGAAAAGCTAGCCGCAAGAGAAGGAATATTTGATACGAAACCCTGTGCCACCAGTTCTGGCTAGCGTGGCACAGTAGGCTTATTACCCTCCCATTGATGGGAGGAGTTCCGACTCAGTAGTTGGACTTTTATGGGCTGAGTAGTAGTAGATACTTAATAATATAGTGACATTATAAGTTCGGAGGAAAAGGAATATACTTTTTCTTTTACAAAATCCCAAATATAAATTGCCAGAGGAAAATTATTTGTTGAATTTGTTGCAAACAATGGAAAACATTAAAAAAAAACTTGGAGATGCCGGGGATCGAACCCGGGGCCTTTCACATGCAAAGCGAACGCTCTACCACTGAGCTACATCCCCTGTTATTCTGACGATATAACCGTTCATTACTAACTATCCGCGTAACTTGTCGAAGTCGTGACAAAAAGGATACATACATTATTATATTAAGATCAATAATAATATTACTACATTTAAAAAAACACGCAGTTTAAATCGAGCGTAGATATTAAATAAGGAACTCATGACTAGATAAACAAACTAATCAATTTCATAATAATCCCGATAACCGGTTATTCATTACTACTACTGTGCCTCGCTGACAGACAGGTTGGCCCAGGATTTCGTATCAAGTGTTCATTCTCTTGCAGCTAGGTTTGCAGCCTAATCTTTTCTTTCTGTCGGCAGTGACGACACCCTCAGGATTGAATGTGGTAAGCTCTCCATTCCATCCTGAGGGTGTCGTCCATTAATGTTCATTAGTATCACAGATATTTTCATTACACATAATAGGCGTATTTTCTATATAAATGAAAATGAACCGTTCAGTATGAACAGATTTAAATTCCTCGCATTAATTTTATCCGCAGAAAAATGCATAAAGGGGCTGTCCATTAATCACGTGATGTTTTTTTTTAACATTTTTAACCCCTCCCGCCCCCTCGGTGATACGTGGCGAGGTTTAAGACTACCCCCCACACCCCATCAAAAATCACGTGTATTTTTAGTACCTACAAAGAAGCTTAAACACGCCGCTTTTCGGTTCAGAAATGACGTGTTTGACGAAAATTTGAATACACGTGATATCTTACTATACCCCCCCCCTACCCCTTGGTGATGTTTCGTGATTTTTTCCGAACCCCTCCCTCCCCCTTTCGAATCTCACGTGATTATTGGACAGCCCAAAGCGTTTATCTCATTAATAAATTCACACAGGTACACTAAAAGGTAGCGACAGAATAAGACAATAAATTGTTGGTTGTAGTTAATTTTGTTACCTACTTTTATTAATTTAACTAGCTGTACCCTGCCGGCGCCACTACCGACTGAGGGTGTCGTAAGATGCGACTAAAAGTAAGAGGCAGATCACCTAGCCCCAAGAGAAGGAAAACTTGATACAAACCCTGTGCAAACCGTCTTGCCAACGTAGCACAGTAGGCTAATTTCCCTCCATGAATTTGGAGGAGGCCCGCCCCAGTAGTGGGTAATTTATGGGCTGTAACGACATTACACAAATATTCCTATCACGAAAACGTGCACCTGTAAAAAAATGTACACAGTTATTTTGTTTCACCCCGTGTCATATGCAAACAAGATTCGCTTTGTATGCGGCGTGTCGTACAGTATGTATTGTACCAAACTTACTAATGAACCTATTCATGTAATATTTACGTAAGTTGTTGACAAATTAGAATCTAAGCAACATGTTCGATATTATTGGAAATTCAATAAATCAACGGGGATGTTCCTGCACCAAGCGCTTAGAATACACAATGTCACCAACCTATTCCATCCCGAGAGTGTTGTAAGCTGCGTATTTATTATTGTTGACGGGGTTAAAATACTTGATGACCCCGCACCAGCCCGGTAAAGACTGGTACGACGTGGGAGACTCCGGTTCTCCTCCCAGCCCTCAGTGATATGAGGGACGCCCCCATTCCCACTAAACCTCCTCTGATGTACAGTCCCGCGCCTACTACACTGTGGGCCCAGCTGTAGCTCCAATGGGTCAGTACCAGTAGTACCGAGGAATCCCATTCCTTATATAGCTAATTTTGGGGCATCCTCCTCTGGAGCCGTTGCTCTGTCGGTACCATGCCCGGTACACCGTCCAGCCCCGGCCTTCCTCTCCTAGGTAACCTAGCCGTTGTGCCAATGACCCTAGCGGGCGTGGCATAGTGGGCTAATTGCCGTCCTTCAAATTGGAGAAGGCCAACTCAGCAGTGGGTCATTTATATGAGACGCTGGGTTTCGATGTTTTTTGTAATTTCCACGCTCACTTTAATTGAAAATGAATGAAAAACAATGAATTTAAAACAATTAATCAAAACAGACTCCACATAATAAAAAATAAAACAATATTTAATTAATTAATAAACTTAAAATAAAATACAATTAAGAACCTAAATAGACCATGCCTCTACAACGCTGTAGCTATTTGCGAAAGTGCCATTATTTATCTTTTTTATTGCCTTCGCTGCAGCTATTAGCGAGAGTGCGAAAGTGAAAATTATTTGCTTAATTATTATTTTTCTTTTTTATTTCCCTAATTCTTATTTTTTCCCTCAAATTTAATTTTAGTTTCCTTTTAAAAGACGTAAACAGGACTGCCTTCTTTAATTCCACGATCCACTTCCAATTCGTCTGCAAATAGGGTTACGGCTCCAAATGGCGCGTGAAGATATTTTTATGGTTTCAGTGGAATGCCGTGACGAGTCCCTTATAGCCCCGAAGACAGACACATGATTTACTGCGTATGCCCTTTTAATTACTCCTTGTGTATTAAAACTGCAGACGACGAAGCGTATTATGAAAAAGTCTTCGGTTCTATATTCGGCTGATGTAGAATGCAATTGATCTGTAGGTACGTAGGACGGTGACGGATTGAGAATACATAGTGTCACCACCCCATTCCATCTTGAGGGCGTCGTAAGAGCCGACAAAAGGAAATGAGAAATTGGGAAAAATGCGAGGAAGAAGAGTAGAGTCTTACTTAAGTCGGATCGGCTGCCTAGAGACAATAAACATGTGGAGTTTTCTTTGTCTAAACTAATAATAATAAAATATTTGATTGTTTGTTTGCATTGAGTAGGTAGATTGTGAAACTACTGGAACCGTTCATCAATTCTTTCATCATTAAGGTGAATGTTCCAGGGTAGCCCGCGAAATCCAAATTTTCTTACGTTTTTTGCAATTTGCAGGTCAGTGCTCATGTTGTTCGCGGCTGTAAGACGTATGTAGTTATAGAATTATGTTTCACAGCTTCATTCTTCACGATTTTACCTTTAACATAGTGTAGTAGCGGCACCTACCATAGCCTTGCACGTTATTTTAAAGTTTTTATTTATTACTTTTTGGGTGATAAATTTTTAATGCAATGGCAACACATTGGTCACTTCAGTCAGTTCCACTTCGATGTAGCTCATTCTGCGTTTACGTGCCATAGCCTTCGGACGTTCACTTCAAATAATTTCAATACTTTAAAAGTGATGGGGAAAAGAGCATCGGAGACTACGAGGGAAGCCAGGATAAAAAGAAAATTTGGAGGTTGGAAGAAAAATTACAACGGAAGAAAAGCGTTTGGATTATTTCATCGTCTTCTGAAGACGAAGTTATTGGTGAGTCTGAGATAGAACAAGAGAGATGTACATAATTTCTATGCTACACGGTGTGTTGGTAGAAATTTTACTTGTTCATAATGCCAGTGTCGTTGACAATAAATTACCCACACGGTGTGTGCGCGTAATCGTCGAGGTTCGACGCTATAATTTGGCTGTTTTAAAGGGCTAATCGTCGGTGACGATAGTCCCGATGGTTGATCAAGGCGAGGTTCGCTTTCACCATCCGAGACACAGCAAGCAGAATTCCAGTGCTCCAGCGAGCAACTAGAAACCACCAGTGCGCAAAAGCCAATGGCCAATTCCCGGGCTTTCCTAAGCCCCAGACTTGGGGTTCGAGTTCACCGGCGAGTCAAATCAGATAATTATCACCGATAACGATTGCCATTGGCATTGGCGCTTTGGATGAAGGTATTATAAAAATATTAGGAGATACCCCCCAGAAGACAAAATATATTGAAAAACGGGTGGTCGGAATAAGTAAAACAAAATAATGTGGAACAATATTTAATACCAAGTAACTGTGGTTTTGTCTTGGCGCCTTTATTGAATCCTGAAGCTAAAGCTGTATGCCGATTTTATTTTATTTTTGCGATATCGTGGCATCACTCTCAGAGACCGTATCAGATATAGCAGCTTTAGCTTCAGGATTCAATAAAGGCGCCAAGACAAAACCACAGTTACTTGGTATTAAATATTGTTCCACATTATTTTGTTTTACTTATTCCGACCACCCGTTTTTCAATATATTTTGTCTTCTGGGGGGTATCTCCTAATATTTTTATAATACCTTCATCCAAAGCGCCAATGCCAATGGCAATCGTTATCGGTGATAATTATCTGATTTGACTCGCCGGTGAACTCGAACCCCAAGTCTGGGGCTTAGGAAAGCCCGGGAATTGGCCATTGGCTTTTGCGCACTGGTGGTTTCTAATTGCTCGCTGGAGCACTGGAATTCTGCTTGCTGTGTCTCGGATGGTGAAAGCGAACCTCGCCTTGATCAACCATCGGGACTATCGTCACCGACGATTAGCCCTTTAAAACAGCCAAATTATAGCGTCGAACCTCGACGATTACGCGCACACACCGTGTGGGTAATTTATTGTCAACGACACTGGCATTATGAACAAGTAAAATTTCTACCAACACACCGTGTAGCATAGAAATTATGTACATCTCTCTTGTTCTATCTCAGTCTCACCAATAACTTCGTCTTCAGAAGACGATGAAATAATCCAAACGCTTTTCTTCCGTTGTAATTTTTCTTCCAACCTCCAAATTTTCTTTTTATCCTGGCTTCCCTCGTAGTCTCCGATGCTCTTTTCCCCATCACTTTTAAAGTATTGAAATTATTTGAAGTGAACGTCCGAAGGCTATGGCACGTAAACGCAGAATGAGCTACATCGAAGTGGAACTGACTGAAGTGACCAATGTGTTGCCATTGCATTAAAAATTTATCACCCAAAAAGTAATAAATAAATACTTTAAAATAACGTGCAAGGCTATGGTAGGTGCCGCTACTACATCATCAAAATCATCAATACAACCCTCCAAGCTCATAAAGGTGCAAGAAAAACTTTTTCAAGCTCAAAGTCATTCCTGCACCTTTATGAGCTTGGAGGGTTGTATTGACATGTTAATCAACATACAACCTAGCACTGACCTGCAAATTGCAAAAATCGTAAGAAAATTTGAATTTCGCGGGCTACTCTGGAACATTCAGCTTAAAAACCTATATTATCTTAATCTTCTTCCCTTTTATATAAAATGAATGTTTGTCTGTATATCCTTTAAAGAATCGTAAACTATACATTTGATCGTGTGATGATTTTAGCAAAAGTGTTGTGCATGATGGGCGCATGTTTCTCATGAAGGTCTCTGAACGAAAAAAAAAAAAATGATTTTTTTTGTAATGTCTTTCGTGGCGTAGCAACGCGCGCAGGGTACAGCTAGTTCTTGATGAAAATAGGCGATAGAATATATTACAAAAAGGTAATTATTACTAACTAGTGACCCGCTGCGGCTTCGCACGGGCGCAATGATGAAACTCTATATGTATCCGTGTTTCTCTACAATATTATGCATCTATTATACATATAAACCTTCCTCTTGAATCACTCTATCTATTACAAAAAACCGCTTCAAAATCCGTTGCGTAGTTTTAAAGATCTATGCATACATAGGGACGGACAGACGACAGCGACTTTGGTTTATATTATGTAGTGATAGTGATTTATTGTGGCTTTTATTAAACGGGGACGAGTCGTAATTTTTTTCATAAAAATAAAACAAAACGTAATCCTTGATCTAGGTATAACCTGTAAGTTGGGGACTGATATTAATCACGCATTTCAAGAACACAACTAACACCCAAACTCAAATCAATTGCCTCTGGTTTACACAGACACTTGCCGGCCCCGGAATTAAACCGGCGACCCGTTATCCGAAAGGCGGCACATCCAACCCCTAGACCAACACACAATTAAACCGCACAACAATATGAAACGTAAGCGCGTTCCTTCGCGCCTAATTTTCTCATCTCTAACAAAAGCTCTACTGAAGGCGCGTCACGTAGAGACTACGTGACCAGCATGAGGTCTAACACCCCGCCGTATTACACGGGGAGAATGGGGTGGTGACTAACATTGACACTTCGAAACACCGTGGAAACGGGAAACGTATACTGTAACCCGTCAGAGAACGTCAGTTCGAGCAAGTGGTATCATCTTATTTTTACCCTATCAAAAATAACTACTAAATCAATAACAAAACTATAAAATTATTTAATACAATTTATTCGATGTGAGTATATCGATTCGCTGTTCTACCGAGGAAAGCCAGTAAAAAACTATCTAGTAGTTATTTAGTAATCGACATTTTTATACACATTTAAAAATAATAATACAGTTTTGCAAGGGCAAGCTCGCACAACACTCACGAAGTACCTTGACTCTGTAACTGTGTTTCTATCTATGGCATCATGTCTGTTGGACCGACGAATGATTTTCTTGTTTCAAAAGCCTCTTAGTTGCTCAAATATGACGCATTTCGAACAGTCACGGTTCTGTTCACATTAAACGTAAAATTTTATCAAAGAACACTCGATATCGCTAAAGTGTCATCATTATAATTAGGTTGGTTTTGGTAGATAATACCTTACGCTCTATTTTGTATTTAATGTAGGCTTTAAAGGTACATCTATACCAATATTGGCCCCAACACACTTAGCAGACAGTCCCTGCGTTACCAGGATACGGAGTCGAGCCTCCAGTCTACGTGACTCGCATGACGACTTCCCCCCTACGTAGGGAGGCGAAACGAGGAGCCCCCACCACATAGTAATGAAACTTTTGCGAGCCGAAGATCACTAACAGCTTGCTTTTAATAACTTTGGATGGGTTACAAGAGAGAATTCTCGATAAATTATAGACTTTTATAATTTATCTTCAATTAGCGACCCACCCCGGCTTCGCACGGGTGCAATCGTGAACATTTAAATTTGTTAGTGTTTCTCTACAATATTAAGCATTTTTATACTTAAAAGCGTTCCTCTTGAATCACTCTATCTATTAAAAAAACCGCTTCAAAATCCGTTGCGTAGTTTTAAAGATTTAAGCATACATAGTGACGGACAGACGACAGTGACTTCGTTTTATACTATGTAGTGATAGTGAAGCCGAATTTGCATGTTTTATCTATTTTATAATACTTGGGTGAGACAGATGTCCAGCAAAAATTTATGTTGAATCAAGAAGATGAGCTTTAATTATTTTTTTATTTTATATTAATTTTTGGCGCCCCTGTGCAATTTTAGTGACCTAACTATTAACGTTGAACTTGCCAAATCATATACATTTAATTTAAATAGCTCTCCTTTGTTTTTGTGTGCAATAAAGTGTTTTTAAATAAAAAAGTTGACCTTTCGATAGCCAAGCATAAAATTATAATAAAAAATATCCAGAGATAAATAAATTAAAAAACGAAGTTACCCTATCCGAAATGATGTACATAGCTTGTTAAGTTTTTATCTACATTCTACAGACCAACTGAAAATGGCAGCAGTTAATTAAATTTCGATAGTGTGTTCTCAAATCAAATTCTATTCTAAGGACATCAATTTCAAGTGCAATCGGCAGATTACTCGATAGATCAGGTGTAACTCGCCATATTTCGCACTAACAGCGCCATGCGTCGCGTGGCACATAAAACTGAATGTTTTATACAAACGCCCGCCTCTCGATATAGGATCTCAGCACTGCTATCTATCGCTGTCATTCGCGAGAACGATTGAGGTGAGTCTGGGAATGGGATAGGCCCCATTTCTTTTACCTGTGCGTATTTTATTAATGGTTAATTACCTAAAGAGGTTATTAAAAACGTCAGTTCGGTTTGAAGCAGTAGACTGTAATAATCAATATATTTGAAATTAAGAACAAAGACAATATTTTATAAAAAGAACACTAATAATAAAATACTCTTTTCTTATCAGCCAGTAGCCAACAAAGGTGTATGCTGAAATAGGCATTATGGAAATTGTCGTTAATACTGTAGCGACCAGCATACTTTACAAAATTTACCCGAAAAATCTGAACCAATAAGGTCAAGTAATATCGCCTGCAAATGCGAGAATTACAAAAAAGTACTACACCGCGATAGCGAAGTTTACAGAGCAATTCGCACGGTTAATAAATCCCCGACAACAGTAGTCGGGACTACTGTTGTCGGGGGGATAAGCCCCGCGGCCACCTGCTAGACCGACCACCTCGTCTGGTTGGATTATCATCCCGTTGTGCCTAAAATATTAAGCGGGGTTATTGTTGATAAAAATATACTTTACGTACCAAATGGTTATAGCCTATTCTCTCATTCGATATCATCGGTCATTGAGGTGGCAAGATAAATATCCTTGGAATAAATATCCTTGGACATTTCACACAACGCCATCTCGTCCCAAACTAAGCATCTTAATGCTTGTGTTATGGTAACGAGATGGATGATAAACTACTTATATAATTATTATTTTTTTGTAAATACATACATATTATAGATAGAAAACAACCAGACCCGGAAGAAATTCTTGTAGGTCGTACAAATATTTCTTCCGTGCGGGGATCGAACCCGCGACATGCTGCGCAGCAGTCGATCGCTCAACCACTCAACCTTTATGACCACATCAATTGATTATTAAATGTATGATTTTTACAATACCACTTAGTTGTAAACTGTACCTTATCGCGGGTACATGTGAAATTTATAGCAATTTTAACTCTAGTCGCGTAAGAAACCCGAAAAAATAAGATGAAACTTGAAACATTACTCACATAGAGAATATTTATGGTGGCACAATTGAATTTCACACTTGATTTAGCTTGGGCACCATTTGAAAAATCCTTCCGGTTTTCGAACGCACGCATCTGTCAAATAAAGGCGGGAAAACAGGCCGCAGTGTTGCCTGCCTAAACGAAGGGTCGCCATGTGTCAAACGGGAAATAGTTATTTATGACCGCCATTCACAAATTGTATTTGGACGCCGAATTGATATATCGGAATGTTCTATATGCAAATGCAATACAAGACGGATGGCTTGGCCCAGAAACGCGTACCGAATTATTTAGTGGTAAACTTAGTACAGTATCGATGCTGTCTCTAGTCATGTTTTTGATCTGGACCTCATATTTGAATAACTGACCCAGAGTCCCTATTCTCCTTTAAAGAACGAAACTAATATCATATACTGGTGGAGACGAATTTAGTCTACACAATGTCACCAACCGAATCGAAAGAATGACCGAAGGAATCTAGGTGCAACCTATTCGCAATAGCCAACCCGTTTTGTCAGTGTGATACAGTTTACAGGCTTCGTGGATTGACGAGGAGCCCTATCTAGAGCGTCAAATTAAAACTTTAAATACGTAATGATGATATGGGTACCGAAACCTTCAACTTTGGAAATTTACTCAATTTTAAGATGGTTCATAAGTGAATAGGCTGATAGCTTTTTAAATTAAGTATTTCCGAAACAAAACATTTCAAATTGTGAAAGAATTGTTTTTTTTTCTCAATTTCCGACCAAAATCTATTGAACTATCGATAAAAAATATTTTATAGTCACGTTTTATAAAACTCGTTGACCAGACTATAATAATAATGATCGCGATTAAGATTATGTAAAAATATATGATTATAGAATATACAAACAAAAGTGACCAGCATAATATTTACCGGGATAAAGTAATGATCAACAACATCAATCGGACCACCAATAACTCCAGCACATTTAACACGTGTGGTAAGGGATCCTTGGATCAGGTTGTTCAGAACATCAATAGCCTTTAGATCATATCTACCATTCAGGTTAATTGCAAATCCTACTAATATGGATGTTTGTTACTGTTTCACGAAAAACTACTGAATGGATTTTAATAAAAGTTTACATTAATATAACCTATACATCAGAATAACACATAGATTTATAAAGATATTGTGTGAATTGTGCAAAATATAACAATAAGTGTCAAAAAAAATACGAATAAATAAATTCCTTCACCACGCGGGTAGGTAATACCGCGGGGCACAGCTATTAGTTACCTTACGTGTCCAAAATGAACCACTTTTATTCCTCCTTTGATATTAACTCTTTTACGGTTTACTTTACTTTGCCAAACAGAAACCACATCACAAAATAAAATACTAATCGCTTAGTCTTTAGCCATTACGCAAAATAATAGTTATTAGGTAAAACGACTCACCGTTTCAAAGATCTTCAACACCCTTGACTGCATCACATTCTCCTTGACACAGACAGGTTCGCCATCGTTGCACCAACAGCCACAAGATAATAGTTGCACATCACCATCTCAACACAACCCGGGTTGTGTGAACCGCAAAACCAACTAACATAACGACCCATTGCGCAAATTATTATAGGTAAAACGACTCACTGTTTCAAATATCTTCAACACCATTGGGTCCATCACATATTCCATGAAACAGATGCCATCGTTGCACTAACAGCCACAAGTTAATAGTTGCACAGCATCATCTCACCACAACCCGGGTTGTGTGAACCGTAAAACCAACGAACATAACGACTGCTTATGAAATCGATCAGAGCAGAGCAGTCTCTACGCGGATACGATATTTAAAGACCGGTAGTGTCGAAATGTCTTCTTCCAACTACCCTCGTTATTAATTTGAAATAAATTACAGATTCTACCAGCATACCTTCAAATTGAAGATGGTAACATGTCAGAGGTAATACTAAATAACAAATTATCAAACTGACGCTAACTAATTTTTGTTACCAGTTCTAAATATTTTTGGATAATTCAATGCCCTTCCGTAAGGACTGCGTTTCAAGAATTCACAGTCGCCTATTAACGAGATTTAAGCCTTCAAAGTTTCTGCGGTGTAACAATAATATACTTTACGTAGCCTAGAGAATGCCGGCACTAAGCAGACACACCCAGGAGCTTCGCGTCACGGAGATGAAGATGCTGAGGTGGATGAGCGGCGTAACGCGATCCGATCGCATGCGCAACTCATTCATCCGAGGTAGTCTTGGTGTCTGTGACTTGGGGGAAAAACTGCAAGAATGTCGTCTGCGATGGTATGGCCACATCATGCGCCACCCTATGGAGTACGTTGGTCGAAGATGTATGAATATGGCTGTCCTTGGGGCTAGGTCCCGTGGTCGCCCTCGTAAGCGCGGGCTGGACGTCGTCAAATCCGACATGAGAGCCAATAGCCTAACTGAAAAGGACGTTGAAGATCGGGCAAAGTGGAGGAAGCTCAGTCGGAAGGCGGACCCTGGCAATAGCCAGGATTAACGCTAGGTAGAAGAAGACGTAGCCCAGGGAATAGTTTATAGTGCGGAACGCGATCGATTGGGGTTAGGTAAGGTAAGACCCATCTACTTTTGTGGATGGATGTCCATAATTTGTAAGATCTAACCTCGATCGTATTCTTTATCTACTACTACTACTATTCAGCCCATAAATGACCCACTGCCGAGTCTAGCCTTCTCGAACTATATGGTCTACATACAGGTTAGAACAGGTTTCCGTATCGTTTTCTTTCTCTTGTAACTAGGTTATTGGCCTTTTGATTTCGTTTTGTCGACTCTTACCCCCTCAAAATGGAATGGGGTGGTGACACTATGTATTCTAAATCCATCATCATATTCTATATCTAGCAGGTCTAAAAAAGTTATCACACTTGTCCCACCACTAGATGGATAACGAATGGAAGATGGCAATCTTTTCGTGTAAATACTGGTAGTTAGCCAAAGCTAAGACTAATGCCGATCACAAATTAAATTGAAATGGAGCTGACGAAGAAAAAATCGCCGTCAATCTTTTTTTTTTTGTAGAATTATTTGTCCTCCGCCACGTCTACCCATTTGTTTAAACTTCATCATCATCAGCCCACATTAGTCCACTGCTGGACATAGGCCTATCTTCAGCTTGACGCATCCATATGCTGCCCGCAACCTTTCGCAGATCGTCGCTCCATCTAGCAGAGGGCCGTCCCACACTACGCTTGCCGATTCGCGGTCTCCACTCAAGAACTCGTCTAACTTAAATCACAATAATTAAAAAAAAAGAATGACAATCCCTCGAAGTTTCTCGCCAGTTTTTCTCAGCAGTGGTCGCGTTCCGAACTGCTGGGAAACTACATTATATTACGTTGCTTATATTTTTTATTAATGAGTTGACTGTTTGTGTTTATTGTGTCCTATGCAAAAGAAATACTAATAAACCTAAAACTAAAAACCTTAAAAAATATAAATTATTTGACTTTGACATTTATATGTCTAAAACAAATATAACAAAAGAAAAAATTGCGGTTCAGTTTTTTAAATTCGGAAATGTAAAAGGTCCTTCGCGTAAGGACTGGTGTGCAAATCTATTTCTATTGAACCAAATCCATAATAAATCTAGGGTTGTCATCTATTGCGTATAACGGATTGGGTCTCGGCGGAACACGAACTGACCTCCATGACATAATGATTTAGTAAAACCACAATATTGCTGGAACAAACGTGACCGCCTGCCCGTATGGGAATTATTGGATTGATATTGTTATTCGCATTGCAATAGCAATAGGCTTAGAAGGTCTGTTCAGCTTAGTGAAGCCATTTTAAGTAAGCCTCAGGGGCTTTTTTCACAAGACTTTTAATTAGTAGTACCGGTGTTTTAAGTTCTAGAGAGGTTTCTTCTTCTTCTCATCCCATACATGACCCACCGCTGAGCCCCGTCGAGCCTCCCTCAAGCACGTGGAGGCCCACTGTAAAAGAAGTTTACAGGCTCATAATCTCAGCAAGTAACTAAACCACGCCCTGTATACGCTTTTTAGTAAGTTATTATCTGCATTGCTATTTGGTGATGGATTTAGAATACATCACCCCATTTCATCTCAAGGGTGTAGTAAGATCCGGAAAAAGGAAATGCAACGCCGATAAGCTAGCCGTAAGATAAGGAAAACTTGATAAGACACCCTGTGCCAACCCGAATGACCAACGTGGCACAGTTGGCTTTTTTTTTGGCGAATGTCGGGGGCGAATAATAATTCACGAGCACAAATGACACCCAGACTACAAGCAAGTGCCTCTGATTTAGACAAAGACAATTGCCCGACCCCGGAATCGAACCCGGGACCCGTTGATCCAAAGGCGGCATATCTAACCCTTACACCAACGAGGCAGTCTAAACCAACGAGGTTACCCCTTTAAATAACTGGACGAGGCCCAGTGGTGGCTCATCTATGGGCTGAGAAGTGGTAGTTTCTCGGCTCTTAGGGAAGGATCTAATGAGAGTACCATTGAGTAAAACAATTACATGGTTCGGTAGTTTGGAGTATTTGGTAGGATTCGATTAAAAAGTATATTTGTATGAAACTACATTCGAATTTGTTATGTACTCTAAGGTTATACGAGTTTTAACTTTAAGTTGTACATTCCAGAGAATGGGTTAGGTATGACTTTTGTCCTTTTGATTTTTCTACGTGAATTTTATATATTATAAATTAATAACCCACTACTTAGTCGAGCCTAATCCAAATTTATGGAGGGAAATTAGTTTCCCCCTCGACCGAGTTGTGGTGAGGGGGCTTGCGTGCCTTTAGGATCCGTTGGGGCCGTACCGGCTCAGGGTCACCCATGCCGGGCGGGCCCACGGGGAGAGGCCAGACTAATAGCGGCACACGGAGTCTTGGTGGGTTTTGGCTCTGTGGACTCCTCTGTCCTCAGAGTTTCCTCGGAAGCCTTAACCTGCCGCGACACACGGCGTGGTTATTGCAGTGGAGGGCGGCCAGGCGTAGAGGCCAGGGCGGCCACCACTAGCAGCGGAGGGCGGCCAGGCAGGCGTGCCACGGCTGCCGCCGCAACCGCGTGGGTCGGGCGCCAGCTCATCCGGCTCCTGACGGGGGAACGTGCAACGTCCCGCACGTGCCTCTCGGTGGGTTGGCGAGCCACCAGAGCTCCCCATCAAAGCTTGGGCCCGTTTTTACAAGTGGGCCAAGGCCCCATCAGGGTCACGGAGCATGTTCCCCCATCGGGAGAAGTGAAACCCGTGGCCCTGTCTCGAGCAGTTAAGGTGGATGCTCCAGGGTAACCCGCGAAATTCAAATTTTCTTACGTTTTTTGCAATTTGCAGAGCAGTGCTAGGTTGTATGACGATGAAAATTTGATTCGCGGCTGTAAGACGTATGTAGTTACAGAGTTATAATCATCAAACTCATCAATAGAACCCTCCAAGCTCTTAAAGGTGCAAGAATGACTGTGACGTTGAAAAAGTTTTTCTTGCACCTATATGAGCTTGGAGGGTTGTATTGATGATTTTGATGATTATAATTCTATAACTACATACGTCTTACAGCCGCGAATAACATTTTAATCAACATACAACCTAGCACTGACCTGCAAATTGCAAAAAATTTAAGAAAATTTGAATTTCGCGGGCTACCCTGGAACATTCACCTTAAGGGACACCGTTGGTTTTAGGCTACCGCACCGCAGGTTGGAGCGCAACTACCATCTTTCCGCGCCCCGGAGTCCCACATAAACCGGCTGGCATTTTGCGGTCGGGTATCGAAGAGCATTACCAACGTAAAAAAAAAAATAGTTTAGCTGGTGGGACGGGTTGGCACAGGTTTGTATGTATAAATTCTAAGTGGTCTCTCTTGCGTTTTTTAGTCGGCTCTTACGACACCCTCAGCTTGGTGTGGGTTGGTGACATTGTGTATACTTACTTACTTAGATAATTATATCTACATTATTATACAAATATATATTTTAGACTCTAATATCCTAAAGAATCCTTTAATGTTATGTTTTAGTTCATCAATTACAAATAAATTATTATTATTTTTGTAATTTTTTTTAATAGGTAGGTATGCTAACTTAAATTCTCCAAAAGGTTTGAAAGCATAACAGACAAGAGTTTCTTTCGTACCTATCAATATCTTTAAATTTGAAAGTCACTGCACAAAACTTAATTCTACAATGTTTGATGACCTCGGGCCAAGGTCGCCCGAGGTCATCATATTTGTAATATGAAGACTGCGAAACATATTTTAACCCAAACCCACGAGAGAAGCTGCAGGTCGCAGCCAGTGGCCCATATTAATCTGAATTTAGGTATAAAAAGTGAAAATAACTCGCTTTGAGAAAGTTATTTTTTTATTTTGTCGGGCGAAGATAAATGTTTTGCCACAACACAATCCACTATTCTGGTTTATGTTTTTAACTGATTTCAAAAAAGGAGGGTTCCAATACGTATATAACAATACAATATGTGTTTTTTTCATTAGTAGGTAAATATTTTATAGATGAAGAATTTGTTTTGTTTACCAAACGTCGCGACACATCTGAGTCACGTGAGGTGCCATAAAAATTCTTCCATTGCCGTGTCAGTGTTACCTTTCTAAATGAAAACTACTTTAAAGGTACATTATTTTTTCAATGTAAATATTTTTATTTTAGAAAAAGGTGAAACAATATGTACGCTTAAAAAAACTACATAGGATTAAAATTGGAAAAATTATGGTTTGTGTAATGATTAGTTTTACTAATAACGTTGTTGATATAATTGGTTGGTTGGTCTACGTTTACGGTTAACATTTACGTATACCTACTGGTATTAATATTAATATTTTGCAATAATTATTCTCAACAAAAACTGTTCAAATACCTTTGTATATTATGGAATGGATGACAACACTGTTTCATTTTTAGTAGATATAATGACGCAAGCGCGGTAGGCGACGCGAGGCGACTTTATCTGTGCTGTGATCGTGTGGTGTGAGTTAAAACAGCTGTTTGTCCTTGACTTTACAAAATTAAGACAAAATATTCATTTAACCATGGAGTTTACCGATAAAGTGGTGTTAATTACTGGTGCTAGCTCTGGCCTCGGCGCAGCCACTGCGATTTATATGTCCAAATTATGTGCAAGACTAGTTCTTGTAGGACGTAATGAAAACAATTTAAGAAGAATCTCCTTATATTGCGAAAAGGCTAAAGGCAACAAACCACTTGCTATTACTGCCGATATCAACGAAGAAGATCAAGCTGAGAGAATAATCAATGAAACTATAGAGCATCATGGAAAACTGGATGTTCTAGTAAACAATGCTGGTGTAATAGGAATGGGCGGAATCAAGAATTCGACAATGGAAACGTACGATAAAGTTATGAACACTAATATAAGATCAGTGTATCATTTAACAATGCTCGCTACACCTCATTTGACCCAAACAAAAGGCTGTATTGTAAATGTATCGTGTATAGCTAGTACGAAACCGAGCACTATGGCATTAGCTTATAATATTTCTAAGGCCGCTTTAGATCATTTCACAAAATGTGTAGCTTTAGAATTAGCGTCAGATGGAGTCAGAGTGAACTCGATTAATCCAGGATTTGTTAAAACAAATCTACTGAAAGATATAGGCTTAAATGAGGAGCAGCTGGCTCTCTTCGTGACAAATGTCGTGGGCAATATGCCTTTAAAAAAGGCTGTGGAGGGTGATGAAGTTGCCGCGCTAATTTCATTTTTAGCAAGCGATAAAGCCAAAAGCATAACAGGCACGAATTACGTCATAGATGGCGGTAGTTTGTTGAAATAGATATTTAATTAAAAATTAAAATCACATTATTATTTTGTTGTATTCGTTTATAAAGGTATTTACGATGGATATTGTTGATGTTAATTATATTATAAAATGTAGATTAGGAGATTATTGAAAGATATAATTGAAAACACATTATCTCGGTGTGATACATTAAATTATTTCAAATTAATCATTACACTCCTATAGATTTATTTTTTATAGAAAAACTCACGATCTTACTAACTGTATTTATTACGAAATAAGAAAATATTATTTAGCATAATTAATAGTAAGAGATGTAACTAACTAGTCAATACTTTTAATACGAGCCTTTTTAGTAAAGACATCGTAAATGTCAGAAACAATTAGAAAACTAAATGGGTTACTGTGTTCTTCCTGAAAAGGCGCGGTACCTATGAACATTAGAGTATGTTTCATGTTTTTTTATTATTTGTCTGTTTGTGTATAATATAAAAATAGTATAGGCAAGCATGCCTGTAACAATATATCTACGTTACAAAAAAAACTCCTACTTTTATTTGCGTTCCATCAAGATAATCCTTTAAGTAAAAATTAACATTGTATAAATTAACAATAAACAGCCCTCTAGATGGCATTATCTGCACCTACGATCAGAAAATTCTTTTACCCTATGTTATATTGCGTCACTTCATTTTTCAGATATAGTATAATAAGTAGTTTTAACATGGTAGTACCTTTAACCTACAGGCAACATTTGCACGTATTTAGAGAAAAAAAAGTATATTTTCTACCATTCTACCCCACCTTGGCGATCACCCGCGTTCTGGCTTCATTCCTTTTTCGTGCAAGGCAACGAACACACGTTCTCCCAACAAGTCAAAACGAAGTGCCGAGGAAAATTTGCGCAATATCACCGCAAAATAGAAGATATAAAATAATGTGAAAAAGAAACTTCGAGTAATATCGTAAAAGTCATCAGAGGATGAAATTTTAGAAGCTAAGCTACATTTTGAAATGTAACTGTTTAAAAATGTGTACATCATAAACATTGGAATTGACTGCGAGTCAATTTCGATAATGTGTGTAACTGCGAGTAACACACTGTGTACTACGCAAAGTAAAATATTCAAAGTGACCAGAGGATGAAATTATAGAAGCTAAGCTACATTTTGAAATGTAACTGTTTAAAAATGTGTACATCATAAACATTGGAATTGACTGCGAGTCAATTTCGATAATGTGTGTAACTGCGAGTAACACACTGTGTACTATGCAAAGTAAAATATTCAAAGTGACCAGAGGATGAAATTATAGAAGCTAAGCTACATTTTGAAATGTAAGTGTTTAAAAATGTGTACATCATAAACATTGGAATTGACTGCGAGCCAATTTCGATAATATGTGTAACTGCGAGTTACGCAATGTACAATGCAAAGTAAAATATTTTACTGGAAATCATAATTATATTTTATATAATGACTGAGATTGACTGAGAGTTTCTCTCAACAACGGGTGTATTTGCGAGATACCCTCGTATTCAAATTAATATTGATAAACGTTATTTAAATAAACAAGTAATTGTTCTGCAAACTTAAGGCAGTCCAAGTACCCACAAAATAATATAAAAAAGAAAAACAACATTAAAAAAGTATATTATTTAATAGTCATAGTAAATAGTCTGGTTATCCCAGAGTCAGCTTGCGCCAAGCAATAAGCCATGACTGAAGAAACATCAGAAATACCGGAATGCCAGATGGTTCCGACTTAGCGTTGGACCAATTGGGCGACTCCTCTGAGGTTCGGCCAGAACCGTCATTAGCCCCAAACCTCTTATTCGCGCTGGCTGCATGTACATCGGATGCTCCTGACTTTGGCAAGAGTATATATGATAGCCTAGTTTGTCTATAGCTTCCTTTGTTAAGCAAAGCCATAAACAGCCTTAATAATTCTCTGCGACGGGTGCCGTCTTTTAGCAGATTTACATTGTTATTTTCAGATTTGCTTATTAAGAATAAATCAAAATTGATGATTCCGAGGTTGGACAAGAATTTGTTATATTTCCTCCAAGATACTTAACGTGATGACATGTACAATCAATCAATGGTTAAATTTGATGATTCATTTACCCACAAGATTCACATGAAAAATTAAAGCCTGCAAGGCTATAGATAAACAAGGCCACCAAAACTGGAACAAAAGTATGTAATACGAAAGATCTATTCTCTAACCAGAGAACAGCCGTCCAGTCCAGCAGGGAAGCTGGACAGTAGCTCCTCATTACCTGTCGAACAGGGGGGACAAGCAGGTTGAGAAAGGGTAATGTGGTCGGTATAGAATAGAATAGAAATAGAATAGAAAAATGCTTTATTGTATAAACCAATTATGGCGTTCACAATCGTCATCGGATACATCACTTATAAAATACTACTACCAGGTCGGAACGCGGCACCAACCGAGAAGACCTGGCGGAAGAAACTCGGTGGGCTTGTCTCTTTTTTTAAACGCCATATTACAATAACCGTTATCTTATAACTAGTTTCGTTTGGTTTTATAATAATATTAATTTTATAATAAGAAAAGAATAATTAAAAATGAAATTATAAGTCTTGAATCCAGTGAGCCGACCAACCCCAAACAGCGGCACCTGTTCAACTGGTACTGTGGTAACTAGTCGACCCTACCCCACGACCTGGACCCAGATCGCAACGAAGTCGAATCAACCTAAGACTCTTGCCAACGTTCAGCATGAATACAGGTACACGCTGCTCGAATTATGTATTTTCATAATTGTTGGATATTGGTAAACAATAATCAGATTGTCTTTGATTTTGACATAGATTGATCGGGGATACAAAATCCCTTTCAAAGATAAAGTGTCACAATTGGTAACGACCTGATCTAGATATAAGCATGACGAAAGTCAAGAAATGTTTATGCCCATTAATAAAGTAATACAGTTAGGAGCCGTATCTGTCGGTTCCCCGTGTAAAGACCGGTTTATATCAAATACCTTTTTTTAGCCCCTAAACTTAATGGGGGGATTTTTTCTTTTGAACTTTAACGAATGAATTCATAAATAAATGTATTCTTAATGAACATTTTAAGACGGAAGATAACAGAACAGTCGCCAAATTAATACCTCAGGATGGTTATTTAGACCATTGATTTAAAATAAGTTTTCCTTTAGATCGAATCGGAACGGAAATACCTAAGTTTCGAATTTCAACATCCTAATTCTCGAAAAACCCTGACGTATCAGTCTACAGCTATGCCTTATGGTATATGCCAAGCCCCGAGAGTTCCACTAAACTAATGTAAGAAGTTGTAACGTAATTCTGTGATACAGAATACAACGTCATTAATCTGTTATATATCTTGACAATATTGTATCGGAAACGATTAGGAACAATGTAGTAATTAAAATTCATGCTACATTAGAATTACTAGGCTTTGTATCTAATTTTGGAAACGGTCCTATATCAAAAAGCATTAAAAAAAAATACAATGTTTATGTTATGGACCATATCTACCAGGAGAGAAACGTAATACTATTAATCCATATTTTTTTTTAAATTACCAACTTGTACAATTCGCGATTTTGCTAAATTAATTGGTGTACTAACTGCGGCATGTCCCGCAACCAAGTACGGAGTAAAATACTTCCACCAAATCCCACAGTTTAAAGCAAAACAAATACAAATACGAAATATATACCGACGCATCCACATCGATAGGATGCGTAGCAGTCTGTGGTGATAAAAAAGTAAACGATCAATGAAAAGAGGAAGAAAACAAATATCATATTAATTATTAGTCCAGGGTCTAAAGAGCTTTTTTGCTCATGGTTCTAATTGTGCAATATTGTTACGAGTCTTAAACACAACAAAACACAACAGCTGTAAGTTATGTTTATAAAAGGAGTGGTATTCAGTTGCCTCATTTGAGTAACTTAGTCAGAGATTTATTATTAATAATTCTGTTTATTAATAATTTATTAATAATACATAATATATTTATAGTTTATTTATTATTTTTTATATTAATTTATTCAGGAATGGTGTGAGATTCGAAACATTTGGTTATTTGCCTTCTATGCCAATAACAAAATAACCCGGATATGGAATGGGAATTATCCGACATTGCTTTTCAGCTTCTCAGGAAATCACAAAGTTTTTTTGTGTCCAAAATAGACCTGTTTGTATCACGAAATAAAGCTAAATATAGAACATTTATTGCCTGGAAACAGGGCCCAGACGCAGTCACCGGTAATGTTACCTTACTTTGGAGCCATAAATAGTTTCATGCTCTGCCTCCTTTTACTTTAATCTTAGCCATTGCGAAAAATCATCGACGACGACATCGCCACTGGCATTCTAGTTTTCCCATACTGGTCATCGCAACCTTGGTTCCCTCAATTACATCATTTATTGATTACAATATTCTTCTTTTTTATTGAGCCTAGTTTAAGCTTATTGCGATCTCACTTCTGAGATCATCACCGACTGCATGGCAGCCTTACCCTGAATGCCGCGAAGCTTTCCGCCGACATTCAGGCGAAAAGCCTTCGAATTATCGATGGCATCGCTGGCCGACAACACTCTCAAACAGTATGGGGTAACGTTAAACCTTTGGTGGCGGTTATGTGGGTCAAATAATAGTAATATGTACAATAATTCAATTTTGTTGATTTTTACAGAACAAGCTACTCGCTCATATGACAGCTATAGATCAGCACTGTCATTACTATTAGGTGACACAACTTGATCTGAAGCATTAAAGATTAAACCTAATTGGCCTAAATTACCATCATAACCACGTAAACGTGGGATCTTCAATTGGTTCTCAATTACATTTCCGATTGGCATCCTATAGGTTTAAGGTGCTAATCAGATATAGAGCTAGACCTAAAATACTAGTAATACTTTTAGCTTTATGCACAGCACATAGAATTCAAACCCTATATCAAAATTATTATATAAGATCCAAGTAAGACATCAACTCCCGGTTGTGATCAACCAGTGCTATTGTTATCGTACTTTAAGGAAAACCTAATATTATATAACAGCAGGCTGGACAAGCACGTCCACAAATGAAAGTGATTTCGCTAGGACGGTCTTTTTCCATCAAAACAATTGAAATTTGCATAATTACTCAGTAATAATTTTGGTGATTTTAACTTGAAACCTGATTACCTGGATTACCAGCAAAGTATTAAATTTAATCTTGTAAAATGGTACTTTAATTGATCGAAAGGCACTTCGTAGTCAGCAACACAATATTTCATTCTCTAAACATCTACCATGTTAAAACTACTTATTATACTATATCTGAAAAATGAAGTGACGCAATATAATATATGATCAAACGAACTCCCAAGTGAAGTTCGATCATTATTATATGAGTCACTTCATTTGAAGATATAGTTACCCAAACCCACCCGAAGAACTCGCTGCCACGCGTTCTTAACCCAAACTATGAAATATTGTTTTGCGTAACCTCTAAATAATGAAGCCAGAACGCGGGTGATCGCCAAGGTGGGGTAGAATGGTAGAAAATATACTTTTTTTTCTCTAAATACGTGCAATTATATTGCGTCACTTCATTTTTCAGATATAGTATAATAAGTAGTTTTAACATGGTAGTACCTTTAACCTACAGGCAACATTTGCACGTATTTAGAGAAAAAAAAGTATATTTTCTACCATTCTACCCCACCTTGGCGATCACCCGCGTTCTGGCTTCATTCCTTTTTCGTGCAAGGCAACGAACACACGTTCTCCCAACAAGTCAAAACGAAGTGCCGAGGAAAATTTGCGCAATATCACCGCAAAATAGAAGATATAAAATAATGTGAAAAAGAAACTTCGAGTAATATCGTAAAAGTCATCAGAGGATGAAATTTTAGAAGC
Source organism: Clostera curtula (assembly GCA_905475355.2). Taxonomy (NCBI): domain Eukaryota; kingdom Metazoa; phylum Arthropoda; class Insecta; order Lepidoptera; family Notodontidae; genus Clostera; species Clostera curtula. Next base: position 10,391,686 of record FR997816.1, on the reverse strand, counting down.
TAAGCTACATTTTGAAATGTAACTGTTTAAAAATGTGTACATCATAAACATTGGAATTGACTGCGAGTCAATTTCGATAATGTGTGTAACTGCGAGTAACACACTGTGTACTACGCAAAGTAAAATATTCAAAGTGACCAGAGGATGAAATTATAGAAGCTAAGCTACATTTTGAAATGTAACTGTTTAAAAATGTGTACATCATAAACATTGGAATTGACTGCGAGTCAATTTCGATAATGTGTGTAACTGCGAGTAACACACTGTGTACTATGCAAAGTAAAATATTCAAAGTGACCAGAGGATGAAATTATAGAAGCTAAGCTACATTTTGAAATGTAAGTGTTTAAAAATGTGTACATCATAAACATTGGAATTGACTGCGAGCCAATTTCGATAATATGTGTAACTGCGAGTTACGCAATGTACAATGCAAAGTAAAATATTTTACTGGAAATCATAATTATATTTTATATAATGACTGAGATTGACTGAGAGTTTCTCTCAACAACGGGTGTATTTGCGAGATACCCTCGTATTCAAATTAATATTGATAAACGTTATTTAAATAAACAAGTAATTGTTCTGCAAACTTAAGGCAGTCCAAGTACCCACAAAATAATATAAAAAAGAAAAACAACATTAAAAAAGTATATTATTTAATAGTCATAGTAAATAGTCTGGTTATCCCAGAGTCAGCTTGCGCCAAGCAATAAGCCATGACTGAAGAAACATCAGAAATACCGGAATGCCAGATGGTTCCGACTTAGCGTTGGACCAATTGGGCGACTCCTCTGAGGTTCGGCCAGAACCGTCATTAGCCCCAAACCTCTTATTCGCGCTGGCTGCATGTACATCGGATGCTCCTGACTTTGGCAAGAGTATATATGATAGCCTAGTTTGTCTATAGCTTCCTTTGTTAAGCAAAGCCATAAACAGCCTTAATAATTCTCTGCGACGGGTGCCGTCTTTTAGCAGATTTACATTGTTATTTTCAGATTTGCTTATTAAGAATAAATCAAAATTGATGATTCCGAGGTTGGACAAGAATTTGTTATATTTCCTCCAAGATACTTAACGTGATGACATGTACAATCAATCAATGGTTAAATTTGATGATTCATTTACCCACAAGATTCACATGAAAAATTAAAGCCTGCAAGGCTATAGATAAACAAGGCCACCAAAACTGGAACAAAAGTATGTAATACGAAAGATCTATTCTCTAACCAGAGAACAGCCGTCCAGTCCAGCAGGGAAGCTGGACAGTAGCTCCTCATTACCTGTCGAACAGGGGGGACAAGCAGGTTGAGAAAGGGTAATGTGGTCGGTATAGAATAGAATAGAAATAGAATAGAAAAATGCTTTATTGTATAAACCAATTATGGCGTTCACAATCGTCATCGGATACATCACTTATAAAATACTACTACCAGGTCGGAACGCGGCACCAACCGAGAAGACCTGGCGGAAGAAACTCGGTGGGCTTGTCTCTTTTTTTAAACGCCATATTACAATAACCGTTATCTTATAACTAGTTTCGTTTGGTTTTATAATAATATTAATTTTATAATAAGAAAAGAATAATTAAAAATGAAATTATAAGTCTTGAATCCAGTGAGCCGACCAACCCCAAACAGCGGCACCTGTTCAACTGGTACTGTGGTAACTAGTCGACCCTACCCCACGACCTGGACCCAGATCGCAACGAAGTCGAATCAACCTAAGACTCTTGCCAACGTTCAGCATGAATACAGGTACACGCTGCTCGAATTATGTATTTTCATAATTGTTGGATATTGGTAAACAATAATCAGATTGTCTTTGATTTTGACATAGATTGATCGGGGATACAAAATCCCTTTCAAAGATAAAGTGTCACAATTGGTAACGACCTGATCTAGATATAAGCATGACGAAAGTCAAGAAATGTTTATGCCCATTAATAAAGTAATACAGTTAGGAGCCGTATCTGTCGGTTCCCCGTGTAAAGACCGGTTTATATCAAATACCTTTTTTTAGCCCCTAAACTTAATGGGGGGATTTTTTCTTTTGAACTTTAACGAATGAATTCATAAATAAATGTATTCTTAATGAACATTTTAAGACGGAAGATAACAGAACAGTCGCCAAATTAATACCTCAGGATGGTTATTTAGACCATTGATTTAAAATAAGTTTTCCTTTAGATCGAATCGGAACGGAAATACCTAAGTTTCGAATTTCAACATCCTAATTCTCGAAAAACCCTGACGTATCAGTCTACAGCTATGCCTTATGGTATATGCCAAGCCCCGAGAGTTCCACTAAACTAATGTAAGAAGTTGTAACGTAATTCTGTGATACAGAATACAACGTCATTAATCTGTTATATATCTTGACAATATTGTATCGGAAACGATTAGGAACAATGTAGTAATTAAAATTCATGCTACATTAGAATTACTAGGCTTTGTATCTAATTTTGGAAACGGTCCTATATCAAAAAGCATTAAAAAAAAAATACAATGTTTATGTTATGGACCATATCTACCAGGAGAGAAACGTAATACTATTAATCCATTTTTTTTTTTAAATTACCAACTTGTACAATTCGCGATTTTGCTAAATTAATTGGTGTACTAACTGCGGCATGTCCCGCAACCAAGTACGGAGTAAAATACTTCCACCAAATCCCACAGTTTAAAGCAAAACAAATACAAATACGAAATATATACCGACGCATCCACATCGATAGGATGCGTAGCAGTCTGTGGTGATAAAAAAGTAAACGATCAATGAAAAGAGGAAGAAAACAAATATCATATTAATTATTAGTCCAGGGTCTAAAGAGCTTTTTTGCTCATGGTTCTAATTGTGCAATATTGTTACGAGTCTTAAACACAACAAAACACAACAGCTGTAAGTTATGTTTATAAAAGGAGTGGTATTCAGTTGCCTCATTTGAGTAACTTAGTCAGAGATTTATTATTAATAATTCTGTTTATTAATAATTTATTAATAATACATAATATATTTATAGTTTATTTATTATTTTTTATATTAATTTATTCAGGAATGGTGTGAGATTCGAAACATTTGGTTATTTGCCTTCTATGCCAATAACAAAATAACCCGGATATGGAATGGGAATTATCCGACATTGCTTTTCAGCTTCTCAGGAAATCACAAAGTTTTTTTGTGTCCAAAATAGACCTGTTTGTATCACGAAATAAAGCTAAATATAGAACATTTATTGCCTGGAAACAGGGCCCAGACGCAGTCACCGGTAATGTTACCTTACTTTGGAGCCATAAATAGTTTCATGCTCTGCCTCCTTTTACTTTAATCTTAGCCATTGCGAAAAATCATCGACGACGACATCGCCACTGGCATTCTAGTTTTCCCATACTGGTCATCGCAACCTTGGTTCCCTCAATTACATCATTTATTGATTACAATATTCTTCTTTTTTATTGAGCCTAGTTTAAGCTTATTGCGATCTCACTTCTGAGATCATCACCGACTGCATGGCAGCCTTACCCTGAATGCCGCGAAGCTTTCCGCCGACATTCAGGCGAAAAGCCTTCGAATTATCGATGGCATCGCTGGCCGACAACACTCTCAAACAGTATGGGGTAACGTTAAACCTTTGGTGGCGGTTATGTGGGTCAAATAATAGTAATATGTACAATAATTCAATTTTGTTGATTTTTACAGAACAAGCTACTCGCTCATATGACAGCTATAGATCAGCACTGTCATTACTATTAGGTGACACAACTTGATCTGAAGCATTAAAGATTAAACCTAATTGGCCTAAATTACCATCATAACCACGTAAACGTGGGATCTTCAATTGGTTCTCAATTACATTTCCGATTGGCATCCTATAGGTTTAAGGTGCTAATCAGATATAGAGCTAGACCTAAAATACTAGTAATACTTTTAGCTTTATGCACAGCACATAGAATTCAAACCCTATATCAAAATTATTATATAAGATCCAAGTAAGACATCAACTCCCGGTTGTGATCAACCAGTGCTATTGTTATCGTACTTTAAGGAAAACCTAATATTATATAACAGCAGGCTGGACAAGCACGTCCACAAATGAAAGTGATTTCGCTAGGACGGTCTTTTTCCATCAAAACAATTGAAATTTGCATAATTACTCAGTAATAATTTTGGTGATTTTAACTTGAAACCTGATTACCTGGATTACCAGCAAAGTATTAAATTTAATCTTGTAAAATGGTACTTTAATTGATCGAAAGGCACTTCGTAGTCAGCAACACAATATTTCATTCTCTAAACATCTACCATGTTAAAACTACTTATTATACTATATCTGAAAAATGAAGTGACGCAATATAATATATGATCAAACGAACTCCCAAGTGAAGTTCGATCATTATTATATGAGTCACTTCATTTGAAGATATAGTTACCCAAACCCACCCGAAGAACTCGCTGCCACGCGTTCTTAACCCAAACTATGAAATATTGTTTTGCGTAACCTCTAAATAATGAAGCCAGAACGCGGGTGATCGCCAAGGTGGGGTAGAATGGTAGAAAATATACTTTTTTTTCTCTAAATACGTGCAAATGTTGCCTGTAGGTTAAAGGTACTACCATGTTAAAACTACTTATTATACTATATCTTCAAATGAAGTGACTCATATAATAATGATCGAACTTCACTTGGGAGTTCGTTTGATCATATAATGTTGCCTGTAGGTTAAAGGTACTACCATGTTAAAACTACTTATTATACTATATCTTCAAATGAAGTGACTCATATAATAATGATCGAACTTCACTTGGGAGTTCGTTTGATCATATAAAATATTCAGTAAGACGTTTGTCCAGTATGATTTTGTCGTCAATAAGATCTACGATCGAGATTAAGTGTCGACACTAAAATGGCGCGGAGGTCTTAGAAATTTAGATCGGGACTTCGCATTGGTGTTGAAAAAACTGGTACTGCGGGTATTCTTAGATCCCGGTTATTACTCCGGAATGACTTGTAAAATGTATTTAATTTGAAGATAAAACAAATCATTCAGAAGTACTTACAGGCGTACTTACTGTCGCTGTGTTTCACTGGAATTCGGGACCATATGCTAAGTCGTTACTTAGTTTAGCTCGTCATCGTTTCAGCCCATAAATGGCTCATTACTGAGTAGGGCCTCCTCCAAATTCATGGAGGAAATTAGCCTACTTACTATGCCACGCTGGCAAGACGGGTTGGCACAGGGTTTAGCTAAGTACGGATTTAGAATAGTGTCTCTACCTTGTTCCACCTTATGGGTATCGTTAGACTTGACTAAGAGAAATGACAAGGCCAACAACCTAGCCAAAAGTCTTTGGAATGCAGTTGCGATTATGATAATCTCAAACTCAAAAGGAACTTTATTTACGTAGGAACTTATCAAGGAACTTATCACAAAAAAACTTATAAATCGTCATATTTATAAATACCATTATCATCTTACGGCCCCTGTCCCTAACTAGGTGGTAGTCTCCACACACACCTATCAGTCGTCATGCCTACATTCACACCTTTCACGCACAACTCCTCACTCCTACAATCCCTCCATCTCCCCTGATCGCTCACAATCCCTGCATTCACTCGCATTCATGCCGAAACTAGCATCGGTTCGGAAGGCTGCTCTACAGAGAAGAGCCGGTAAGAAACTCTGTAGTTACTATTTTTAAAATTATTGGTCTTGTTTACAAAAAGCACTAAACAGCATAGTGAGAGAAAGTTCGCAAGATGAGAGAATCACGCTACACGTTTACGCAATGAATGACGAATAGACCTTGACAGGGCCAATCAAAAAACCGTAATCGTAAGTAGATACTGCAGGGCAAGGTCCAGACCGACCATACGGCAACCGTGGCAATATCTTACCCCATTAGTTCTGTTGAATATAATAGCGGTGATTCATTGTTCAGTCAACTGAACAAATGGTGGCAATAGACCATTGGACCAACGGCTGCGAGTCCGTTAAGCGTGAGACATAGTGTCACCACCCCATTTAATCCTGAGGGTGCCGTAAGAGCTGACACAAGGAAATGACAAGGCTGTTAACCAAGCCACATACCACATGATACTCACTCTGTTAATACATGCTACTCGTCTCCATAGAATTAGTAACTCATTCGTAGGTCAATGTATTCGCTTCTACAATAAAATCCCTACGAAGTTAAGAGAAGTTCCAATTAATGAATTCAAAAAGCTTATAAAATTTCAACTTTGTAAGAAAGCCTTGTATTACAGACTATTTAAATGACTATTTAAATGAAAAGCTTGGGATTGAGCTGCTGAGCTCAAATACTATGAATACATATACTAACACATATATGTATATTTGGATCTGAAACTGCAGTCTTGCTGGAACTGAATTTTTCGAGCTTTACTTTTTATTGCTTTATCAGTGATCGGGCTCGGTTTTGTGAGTTGTCATGCTCACCTTAATACTCTGAGCAGCGGTAGCGACATGTGACGGGTCGGTCACTTCCCTTTAATATGGTTGAGGAGTCTGATGGCTGTCACATGCGTTATACTTGTGAACAGGTGCTGCTGTTTGGGGTTGGTCGGCTCACTGGACCAAGGAAGATTTTATTTTATTTCATTAAAGTTTGTTTTGTTTTAATATTCACATTTCAGCTGACGCCTTCCAGATCCGATAGAACAGTTTGTTCTATGGAATTTGTTGGGTAAATATAAACATATTACATTATGAATAGGACGGCAAAGTAATAAAAAAGAAAAAAATGACAAGCCCTCTGAGTTTTTTGCCAGTTCTTCTCAGCAGTGGTCGCGTTCCGAACTGGTGGTAAAGTATATTACTTTGCATTGTATAAATTTTATTATTATGTTGACAATTTGTAAGTGTCCATTGTGTCCTATGCAAAATAAATGATTTGACTTTGACAAGAGAAGCAAAACTGGATACGAAAACCCGTACTAACCCGTCTGACCAACGTGGTACAGTAGTCTAATTACCCTTGGAGGAGGCCTGACTCGGCAGTGGGTCATTATGGGATGAATTATGCTGCCAAAACCATGTGCCTACTACCAGACGGAGATATCTCCGCCGACTTGGCCTTTTGCAGCCGGGAAGCGTGATTGCGGTGGTTAGGCGCCCGCAGTGAAACAAGAAGAATGCTGATTACGGCTCTAATGTTTGGATTTATAGGGGACTGGAACTCTACGCGTAAAATATGCGGTAGTTGCCAATGCGCCGGTAGTTGTCTATGCACTTGGCTCCGATGACAGTCTCCTAACGCAATAACTACTTTATTGCTTCAATCTGAAGAACCAGTTCGGTAATTAGAATACAGAGGCGGGGCCGGGCCATAAGCTTGAACGGCAATCCTGTAGGTTATGACAATAGTTGTGAATTAAAAGAAACTGCAGCAGTGACCCAATAATAATGATAGAAGTTGTACCAATCCCAACATGTAGCCTGCAGATTGCAGAACACCTACATAAATCGCCAAATTTGGTGACGACAAGACGAGACGACTACAGTCAATAGTTGTGGTATCGATATACGTTTTAAAACACACTCATCACGCGGGGATGTAGCTCAGTGGTAGAGCGTTCGCTTTGCATGTGAAAGGCCCCGGGTTCGATCCCCGGCATCTCCAAGTTTTTATTTTCGAATTTAATACTAAGTAATAGGTTACCATCATCGCTCTTTTTTCAGTTATATCATTTTATTGTTTTTGAGACTGCAAAAAGTCAATACTCGTTAAACATAGGGTTTTCATGCCATCTCTCTACCAGTCACTTTTTACCTCATGAATCGTGAACACTTAATTCACTGAACACTTCATTACTCAACTAACTTCAAAAAGAAAGAGCAAGTTCTTCATTAAATTATTCATAAGTAACGATGAAAAAGAAATAACAAAGACTGTCACATTTGCATGTATTTATGTTCGAGAAATACAATTCATTAGTAAATCGAATACAAAATAGGAATAAAAAAGACGTATTAAAAAACAATTCAAATCAACGCAGGGAGATCGCAATTCAAAATAACGTTAGGTACTTGTCAACCAATTTATTTCGATACACTGAAAAATAATTTATCATTATAATTACAACAAATTGTAATATATAGTACTTAGTTACATTCAAACACTATAAATTTTATCTCCAAACGATCACTGGTAAAATTACATTTATTTTTCCAATTGAATCAGAAAACATCATTGAAAAGGAATGAAATCGCGACTACCGATCAACGAATCTAATATTCGTTCTAAACTATGTACACGTAATATTGAATTTACATCGATACTACAACTTTTTGAACACGACTCGTGGACAGCACGAGTTAATATGATCGTTCTACTCTAGCAAACACTAGGTGTGGTACAATGAACACATTGCAATTGGAAATAACCTAAGGTAATTAATTACGTTATCAACAATCTCGAGATTTCTAAGATTAGAAATAGTGTAGCGACTACATGCACTCAGAACTACTATTACCCTGGGGACCGTAAAAATCCTCACGTCATTCTACCCGAACAAAAAATGGTATTTGGCAAGGATTTGTAATTCCTAAATATTTTGGTTTTGCGGAGAGCTTTTGCATTTGGGGCTTGTAGAGTCAACAGTATTAGAATGGTAACCGAGTTCATTTGATCATTCAATTGATATTTTCACTATCGATTATCGACTCGCGTCAGCAAGATAGAGACAGGAATCGCCGTCCGATCTCAAATTAAACTTACACAAACAGGTCTGGCTCTAATAGATTTGTAGGCTGCACCACAGGGATATGGGGATAGAGTACAATACTGTTAATGGAAAATAGTTAATTTTGACCAGTCGTCTAGCAGTATTAGCCCGGGAAATCGCAAGATAAAAATGAGAATCTCAGGACGTTTTGACTCATTCTAAAATACACAGTATAATGTCAAATCTACGAATCAAAACGATTTACATAATACATTGTGTGGAGAGGTTTTAAAATTATATTTAAGCCATTTACGAAGCTCTTCCTTGAGATAATTTCCCTCTCGGCGGAGTGTCGACTGTAGCATCCAGGAGTCCAAGGGTTTTTATATAGCAGAGTCCGAGGATTTATCTGAGCGAATGTAGTACGATATTCTTAAATACTTAAATAAGAAATATTATACACTAGTATTTTTCGTCTATCAGTCTCGGAATACTGACTAAAACTATAGTCCCTGAAAGCTTAAGGTTAAACCACAAAACGACAATTTTATTGAGAGAATAAAGTACGAATTACTTCTATTGGAATCTATACAAATCTAGATGACGAAACGGGTGAGAAAATGTTTTATTAGCGTTTCAGAAAACCATCATTTCAATCGTTCTAAAACAAATAGGTTTAGAGCAAGTTTCTTAGAAATATTCACTTTTATTTTAAATCCAAATGGGGATTATATGCTCATTATACGTGCGCATTTTCAAAGTTCTCTGAAGTGTTTTTACTGGTGTTTTCACAGAACAACATAGAAAAATGCTATGTCAAGACTTAGGTAAGTATTTTGTTTGGCACTGAACATAAAAAGCTATGCTTTGTAATGTCAGAAATAATGCTACAATCAGGTCTAGAATGAAATATGAATTTCATTTCGCTGCTTGTGGTTATGCGAAGATAATGTCGAAAGTAAGCCGAGAGAAGGCTCTCGCGCGGCGCATCTCAGGCATACGAGTGATGTTACGGACATCTTGAAAATGTACACGTATATTTAAGGCTTAAAACAATATAATTACAGATCTTTTGTATTAGCTGGTTAAAGGCGAAGACATACCGACACCGGAGGCGGAGGCGCGGCGATGGCGGTTTTGTTGTATTGTTCAAATTAGTACGAAAGACTACACACACAATACGAATTGCAATTACGCACTAATTCGAAAAAAAGTCGTCTCCGGCACGCCTCCGATCTTTTTTTCACCTAAATCCGATTAATGCTAGTAGCATTATTCAATCGCTCGAATTCTTACGACAGTTGCAACTAACGACCTTATAAACTACGACATAAAGTTGACAGTTTTATGCAGTCTAATACTTGTAGATAATCGAAAGAATGCTAGCTTTTTATATATACAATCACATAGCGTCAAGAAATTCAAACTTCGATCTCACTGTACAGTTTTTCAAGAGCGGTTGTGCACGAGTATACGAGAAATGATATGGCCTAAATTTCGGACTATTGCGAATTATTGCATTACCAAGAATATAATACTCTTTATTGTACACTGATATAAAGAAATCAAAACGAAATGTACGATGGGCGATCTTATCGCACTTGGCGATCTCTTCAAACAACCTTTTATACATACCAACGATTATAACCGCGTTATAATCGTTGGTTAAGTATAAAACTGTTTAAAGACTGTTTAACTGAAAAATATGGTTAATAAAAAAAGTGAACTTGTAACACAGGGCTCCCTTCGCTAAATTAACGGGCCGATGAAGGCCCATAATCTCTCGTAAAATTTCGTGCACAAATACATTAAACATGATCAACGTTACGATATTAAATAAGATTTTGTTCAACGGCTTCAAGAATTCTACTACTTTCTATACATACTTGTCTGTACATTCGCGAACGTAATTATACGAAAGCGAAGTAAGATAGCATTGCAAATGCACTTATCGAACACAAAATTACCACACGTATTTTACTTTACGTATACTATACAATTTTTCTCATGATACATTTTTACACTCCCACTTTTATGGAAGGATGGGCAGTAAGCAGGAATGTGGGGACTGACAATGCATGTTTCCATACCAATTGAATGTAAAAACATTTTTTTTTTGAGATTTTAAAACAACACTACTACTACTGAATTGATGATACTTTGTGTATTCAAAGTACGTGATGTATTTATGTTTTGTGTACTATTAAATTTTGATAATGAAGTTATCAACATATACATATAACATTGTTTTTCTTTTTTTTTTAAACGAAACCCCAGCAATACGTGTAACCTGTATCACGGTGGCTTTTTACAAACGTGGAATTCACGAACGAATATTACATTCAGGCACAGAGCAAGTACCTCTGATTCACACGCAAACTCTTGCACGACCGCGGAATCGAACCGTGGACCCATGATCGAAAGGCGGCACGTCCAATCCCTAGACCAAGTCTATTATAGATACCTATAATATTGTCCATTATTTTTATATATTCATCTGCAAACTATATTTTTACTCACAAATATTTCACGTATCGTATCATATGAACGAACTTGAGTTAACTATGACTGTTAACCAAATTTGCAGACAAGCTAACTCCAACAATTGATCCACTAGTAATGTTGCTTGAACATTATTACCACGACAACATATTTATATCAAATTTAAATTACAAATAAGCTCTTTTCATCTTTAAGAAATCAATAATAAATCCATTAACCACGAGAATACTTTTACATCGTGTTCCTAAAACTCTATTTTCTTTTTGAAAAAATATTTATTACATGGTAGCATTAAAGTGAGGACCAACTTCTTATGCCAGTTGTAGGTACAAACTCGTCGTCGAGACACCCCGAGAGCGAGTGTGTACATAGTGCTCTCGCCTTGTCTCGCTCTCTCGCGCCTCGACTCGCTTATCCTCGGTGGCTTGTCAGTTTTTTTGCGCCCGAATCAAAGAAGTCGAACGATATTCATTCTTCAGTACAAAAGAAAAATGAGTGTATACTGTAGTTCTCGTCGAGGGCCATATCGGCCGACACTCTCGGCGAGATGTTCTCGGCGAGTGTGTTCAGCCGCCATTAAAAAGGGGACATTTTGAGTGTCCAGCGAGACACAACGTAACAGTTGAAAACCATCGGATGGAGCTCTTGTTCTCGTCAAAATACTCGCTGCTACGGCAGCGTTACTCTTTGACCAATACAGTAACGCTCCTTACCTTTGCCATAATTAATACAAAAAGGTATAAGAAAGCGAATAGATTATATAAGTCCGAATATAAAAAAGAAGTCAATGGATTAATTACTAATTTCTGACGTCATTACACATCATTGAACAGTAATTATAAATACAAGATGCACAAAGTCAAGAGCATAGTTACAGTTGCATCGTATAGAAAGTGTTACAACGTTTTTCTATCAATATTGTCTCATTTCTCTTTTCAGTTATTGGCTTCAATCCATTATTGGATGATGCCAATGATCTCACGAGGCGTTGCATAAAAGTACTTAGCCATGGTATATTTTACCTGTACATACTTTAGCAGTGAAACCAGGTGTCTGAATTGACACTAATCTATGGTTTTGAATCACCATCGGATATTTTGTATCGCGATAAAATACTCGCAGAGTATGTTTATGTTAATAAAAAAGGAAAATTTATAATCTATCGTCGGAGAAATAATCTAATGCCACATTTTCAAAGTTTACAATTCCATTTAAAATAATCACAATTAAAAAACGTAACTACGTCAAGTTTGCGTGAAACAGAACACCTGTGAACACGCATTCGACAGTTAAATTGAATTACAGTGTGTCCGTACAGTATCGGCGTGATAGCAGCAAGGGGTCCCAGTGGCAGTCGATGACGATCAGCAGCGGTGGTCGGCGGTGCAGTTCTCGTTGAGGTCGACGGCGGACTTGGGGGGCCCATCGCTAGGCGTGGGGGTCCGCCGGGGCATCCCCCACGGCCGTGGACCCCGTAGACGTCGCGGGGCCCACTGACGGGACCGACGCGGCAGGCGAGGGCGCGTCCACGTCATTCTGCAACGATCCAACGCGCTCAGCTGACGCGCCGGCTATGACACGCGGGCGGGACGGGAAGGGGAAGGGGAGAGGGGAGGGTCCACCGTTACTCACTCGCATCCGTGACGCTACACACACGATTGTCTGTCTCCCTCTTTATAAAACCGGAGTGCGCAGATGTTTAAATATGCTGTCTAGTCTGATTGAAGGTAGATATATACTACATTCTAACAAGGTGTTACTATTTTTATTTTATTGTCTACATTATTCTATGTATGTAAATTATGGTACATAAGTTTCAGGCGATAAAATAGTCATTTTACTTGCAAACATATAGTCATATAGGAAAGGTGCCGGAAATGTTCATTCCGAAAGAAAGTTCTAGAGTGTTGCAAACCCTAAACGAAAAATCCACGCACTCGTATTATTCGCCGTATTCTGAAATCTAATTTCGTCAAATAATACCTTGCTCAATTGGATTCCCACTGTTTATTAAAAATGAAAATCTCAATCACATTTGGAGACAGTCAAAAGTATGTACAGCATCACGGCAAAACTAAAACAATGTGCTGATATATAGATTGAATAAAAAAAGAACTATGAAACAAAGGCTCTTTTAACGACAACGATATATTTCAACTAAGCGACGTTCACATTGGACTAATATTGACTAGAACAAGTGACTAAAAATTACTCCGTGTTTAGTTGCATAAGCCAAATGGTATATGGAGTGAAATTATGATTATTAAAACTGTTTACTGAAGCGGAATGTTGTGCTTTGTTAAGCTGGGATTAAGCAGACGAAAAGAATTGCGAGGATCCCATAGATCGGTTCACTATGTTAAGACATCTAACACTTAATATCTGATTGCGAATATGATTGCGGATATTTTATATAATATTTATAATAAGATACCGCAAATCTGATACTCCTTTATCACGTTTAAGTGGCCAGGTTTAATAACTTATTAAGGCATGTGAAACGGCCTAATAACCATATAAATACACACATATACAAGGTGTAACAAAAACAACATAGCCATTCGAATTAAGGGAATGGAGCTTTTAAAAAAAGAAAGTTCTTTTTTTAAAAGCTGTTTAAAATGTCTATCTTCACGTATCAGGAAGATATCGATTACGATTGGATTATTTCGGACTTTTTTATAAAACATCGGTTCCACTGAAAATCAACCAACCAGCTAAAGTTATTATTACCCTACTACTACTACTCAGCCTATATATGACCCACTGCTGAGTCGAACCTCCTCCAATTACATGGAGGGTACTTAGGCTACGGTGGCAAGCTAGCTAGACGGGTTAGCGAAGGGTTCCGTATCGAATTTTCCTTGTCTTGCGGCTAAGTTTTCGGCCTTGCCATATCCTTTTGTCGGTTCTTACGACACCATCAGGATGTAATAGGATGGTGACACCATTTATTCTAAATCCGTCACCACACATACTGAGATTACCAAGCTTGTAGGTTACCATTTAGGTTTCACCTTAGTAATCTAATTTTCTAAGTTTTTAATGTTTTGATTCTCATTGCTCATTTCTCGAGTCTTTAGCTGGCGACTAAACTGTTAAGAAAAAAGTTGCCATTTCTTTAAGACAATATCATTACCAATATATGTCCCTGACATATAGTCTATAAGTGTATGTGTTTACGTATATGTTTTAAAGCAGAAAACCCAACTGAAAGCGAAGGAAACCTTGAAATAAAACCCTGTGCCAACCCGCCTGGCCGGCGTGGCTCAGTAGGCTAATTACCCTCGCATGTAGTTGAAGGAGTCCCGACTCCCCAGTGGGTGGTATGTGGGCAGTGAGAAGAAGATTAGTTTTTATCAGAAGTACTATCGCTCCTATCGTTATCCTTCTTCTTCTTCTTATTTTAGGTTTATCGTTATCCTATGAAATCTTTAACATTTTTTTTAAATAACTAACCATATGTTTCTTTGACGGCAAGCCATAGTGCAGTATGTTATATGCTACGTGTATGGCAACATATTTAGTTGTTGTTTTTTTTTCTATTTGGCAACACTAACAGGTGTGAACACAAAGCACTTTTTTTAATCTCTAGTACCGCTAATGAAAGCAGTGTTAAATTAATTGTGATTTACTAATCTAAATCTAGATCATCTAACCGTGAAATCGAAAACTAGTAAGACAGCACGTGGCGAGGAGATAAATTGACTGGGTGGAGTGTGGGTGTTGCCCGTTAAACGTATACACACAGACAGACATGCAACGCAAGACAGCACACAAAAGATTAGCAGAAGTTAAAATTAACATAACCATGCCAAAATAGACCAACCGAACAACTTGAAGTCGAACCAGGTAATTACCGGTTGCCCTAAATGGTTCGTGGGGGCAAACGGTAGTCGCTGCCGGTAGTTACGCGAATCAGGTTAGACTAGTGCCAAGCCCCATGAAATTGGGAACAGGCAAAGCAGAGGGATAATTGGTATATTTTGGCATAAGTCATTCCCAAATGAGTAATAAATCAAGCATAGCGGCTATTGGTAAAAGCACTGTATAGAGTACCTATTACTAATTGAATAAAAAAGTTGTGTAATGTAAATATCTACCGCCTGATTAAAAAAACCGGTACTGTGGTTTTACCTATTGGTGGTACCGAGGTAATGTTGATTTAAATAGGGTACTAACTTTTATCCGTATGGTGACGGATTTAGAACACATAGTGTCACCACCGCATTTCACCCTGAGGGTCTGGTAAGAGCCGACAAAAGGAAATGATGAGGCCGAAAACCTGGGCGCAAGAGATGAAAATCTTGAAACGAACCCATAAATGACCCACTGCTGAGTCGGACCTCCTCCCATCACAGGCAGGGTCATAAATAAGCCTTCAGTGCCACGCCAGCCAGAGGGGTTGGCATAGGGTTGCGTATTAAGTTTGCCTTCTCTTGCGGCTAGGTTTCCTTTTGTCGGCTCTTACGACACCCTCAGGTTGAAATGGGGTGGCGACCCAATGTATTCTAAATCCGTCACAACACGGAATATATGTACGGAAATAAAAAAGCGCAGCGTCTATTAAAAAATAAATTACTGAGGCATCTGCTGACTTTAGTAATTCAAAACAAATGAAGTTTCCTTCAAATATGCCACTATTATGAACAAGGTTAACATAACACATTTAGTATGAAAAATGAAAGTCTATAAATAACCTTAAAACTAGTTTTAATTCATAGATTATTATTAGCATGCCAGTTATGGTCAGTGCAAATGAGGTATTAGTTAATGAATATAAAAGCTTGTAGCAAACATAACATTATATACAAAATAATTATTTATAACAACTATAATAAACATATACTTAGTCTAAAATATGTAATATAATAGACAATGGCTAACATCCGAGGTTCAATGTAACATACAATTTATAAAAAATATAAATACAGGATACGATATAAACGGCGGTGACAATTATACATAGTCAACATATATACGGACTATCGGCTAATCCTAATTTCAACCATACTGTCTAAATAATAAAGACTAATTTGTCTAATTATAATTATCTCACAACCTCGACCTATTATTACAAGAAGCGCTGTTTAGAAAATCCCAACGTTTCAGTAAGTAAATAGTTACAAGTCATAGTTTTTGTTTTATTCTTATGTAATTGCGAACAGGTACCGTTAATACAGGGCTTAAAATTTGAGTGCACCCAAAATGCAATCAATACTTATAATCAAAACTAGGTGTCCTCATTTATTTCAAACCTTGTGTTTCTACGTCTGTATGCTTCTTTTGTAAGTGTGCTACCGCATAACGCCATCATTTAGGAACGATTAGCATTTTGGATTGATCCCATAGATCCAAATCGGTTCAGTTTTATAGTAAACCCACAAAACTTGCAATAAGTGAACAAAACCATTGGTCGGAAAGCAAATTTCGATATTCTTGGACTAAAAATACAATTTTATAGACAAAAAAGTAGCAGCAGTAAATAAATTAAAAAAACAATTTTAATTTATTAGATTTTTCCAAGTCAGTTTAAATTTTTGGTTAAGGTGGATGCTCCAGGGTGGCCCGCGAAATTCAAATTTTCTTACGTTTTTTGCAATTTGCAGGTCAGTGCTAGGTTGTATGTTGATTAAAATATTATTAGCGGCTATAAGACGTATGTAGTTATAGAATTATAATCATCAAAATCATCAATACAACCCTCCAAGCTCATAAAGGTGCAAGAAAAACTTTTTCAACGTCAAAGTCATTCTTGCACCTTTATGAGCTTGGAGGGTTGTATTGATGCGTTTGATGATTATAACTCTGTAACTACATACGTCTTACAGCCGCGAATCAAATGTTCATCATCATACAACCTAGCACTGCCCTGCAAATTGCAAATAACGTAAGAAAATTTGAATTTCGCGGGCTACCCTGGAGCATCCACCTTAAGTGTTTATTTTAGACCATACTATTGTCAAGTTTCAATTCATTGGTGTTTACAAAAGAATACAAGTTTATTGTGTTTATAAAAATTTGCTTGTGAAGATTTCGACCAATACAATCTAACTTGACACGGAACCCCGCGACGCAAGTTATTTGAGCTAAAGGAAGATTATAAGAACTTCGGCACCAACGTTCGCCAAATCCATAGAATAAAAAGTCTATGTACACCTATTTTAGGTTCTAGACAAACATCATAAACATCTATTAACATTTCTCTACGCTTACCATTACCAACTGACGTACCTGTACAAGATCCCCAAGAATATAACGCATGATGCGTATATCTTTTTCCTGTAACAGATAGCCTACATAGCTAGTAACATTTAGCATTTAAAAAAAACTATCTTACTCAATGGCGATAACATTACATAGATATAAAGATTTGTAACTATGGCAATATACCAAACACGCTATATTCAAGTAAAATATGATTGTTTATTATTTTATTTAGCATACAATTCTAGAATGGTACAAAGACGTAAACTATTTGACTGTAAGAATTAGACTCATGCGTTCCCCTTAACAACTCATAAAACGACTTAAATTTACCTAGCTAAAAGACTGTAGCTCCGTACGAAAAAAAGCTATCTCATATTCTTATTGTAAAAAAAATCTAGCTCTATATCCATGGCAATACTTTAATCTAGCGTTTAAAACGTCAGGGGGGAAACGTCACATTTAAAAAGTAAGTCTATATTAACTATAGCATGTTGGACGGTCCATAAACAATTCTAGCGGACGCCAGTGCCTTGGGGGCGTGTCCCTCGCACTGCTACGCACTTACTGTGGGCGACGTGCTTACAACCCAAGTACGCTCGCCTTAACGCGCTTGTCACTTTGCCCTGACGATTTAGATCAAACAACTTAACATCACGAAGTAATTTTGATGCAAGGGTCGCCAAAAGAGATGACTGCACGTAGCTTTATCGCCGGAATAAACCGTTTAAACTTCTCTATCATCAAGAAATACTGGGAAATCGACAGGTAGTTAGCTAATATACTCGTATAGTGTAACCACCCCATTCTATCCTAGGGGTGTCGTAAGAGCCGACTAAAGGAAATGACAAGGCCGAAAACCTAACCGCAAAAGACGGAAAACTTGATATGAAACCCTATGGCAACCCGACTGGCCAGCTAGGTACAGTAGGCTAAATCACTCTCCATATAGTTGGAGGAGGCCCGACTCAGCAGTGGGTCATTTATGGGCTGAGAAGAAATAGAAACATATTCCACAAAAAGAACAGGTTGAATAGAACTTTTTGGTAAATAGTGCAGTAATAACCATTGCTTGAAAAATCCCAAAATTTCCTTAGAAAATGCATATACGGTATGACAGTTTGTAACGATGAATTGTATTTCCAATATTTCGGGAGTACTCTTAAAACTGCTGCTGTTTATCTGGAGCAAATCACTGTTTGGGACGCCTCATGACTAGTTTGGACGGTATATTTATTTATTTGTATATTCAGTAATTAAGTATTAAGATACACTTGTACTTGGAAACTTGAACTTATAAGTCACCAGGGCACTGCGATATACCTTTGTGCGATTCTTATAGAAGAAATTTAAATGCTGTGACTCACATTACAAAATACACTTTTAAACTCTTTTAAGGGCCGTCAAATTCACAGAACCGACAGCTATTCATTAAATTGAATTTCTGACGTCACTTGTACTAAATTAATTAGATAGTAACATTGCTATCGAAAATGTCAAGTCTGTATAGAACTCGAATCATGTGAGAAACACACTAACTGATTAAAAAATCATGCTAAGAATATAAGGCTCTCACCACACTTAGTCCGCTCTTTCCCTGTAATGTTACAATACTTTGATTCTAACTTCCTAAGCCTAATACACAATGGCAGTGATTTTAACCCTTACATCTATATGTATATTAAACGTCACAAAATTGTATATAAAATAAAAACAAATGTATATACTATAAATATATAAAAATACATACATAAATAGTAGAATAGAATGTCGTGTGTTCATTTGCAATCTTGTCACTAAAATTCGTTGCGGCATTTTGTGATCTCTGGCAAATAATATTTTCAAAGATCTAAGGTCAGCCAAGAACGGATTTTACAAAATCTCACTAGCAGGGGATGTTACTTATTTAGATCGAAAAACCACGTTTGCCGAGCGAATTAGTATCTAGATTGTATCATGAAACAAAAACTTTGTACCCCATTTTCACGAAAATTGAACGGACGGAGGAGTATGAAAATTCCAGCACTTAAAGTTTATATAGAGAAGGAGCAGTTATAGATTATATATAGAACGCGTACAGAATACTATATTTTTTCATTTTTGAAAAAAAAATATATTGAAATAAAAATGGAAAGTCGCTTGGCCAACCCATTGTTTCACGCTACACTGGCAAAAATTACCACAGAATGCAGCAGATATCCATTGAAAAAAAAAACAACCGCATGAACCTGTAATGATAGCTCTATGACGAAATAAATAAATACCCGATATTTGTGAAATAACAAAGTTTGACCTTTGACACCCTGCGTAGCTAAAATTGCAAATAGACACACGAGTGAGAATGATAATATCACCATAACCGTATGACAGTGAGTGTGAGTGAGATGCAAGCCAATAGTAAGTGCAGCCAGGCGCTCCTCAGCCGCCTATAGAGGGCGCTGAGCGAGGCTCGAGCTATTACCTTGAGGGGCACCGGGGGCACTTCCAAGTGGTAGCCGATGTCGCACAGGTTGCGAAGCAGTTCGATTCCTGGAAGGTGTAATATGGTATTTTAGCGTATTGGCGGTGTAAGAATACATAGTGTCACCCCATTCCATCTAGAGGGTGTCGTAAGAGCCGACAGAAGGAAATGACAAGGCCTAACCTAACCTTGCCGCAAGAGAAGGAAAACTTGATACGAAACCCTGTGCCAACCCATCTGGCCATCACGGCACAGGCTATTTACCCTCGGTAGCTTGGTGTAGGACTCTGCGCTCAAACCCTAAACAAAATACCAGCAACCAAGTAACAGTGTGGTGCGGGTTTAGAATACATAGTATCACCACCCCATTCCATCCTAATGGTGTCGTAAGAGCCAACAAAAGGTAACGACGAGGCTGATAACCTAGCCACAAGGAAAGGAATACTTGATACGAAACCCTGTGCTGACTCGACTGGCCAGCGTGGCACAGTAGTTACACTCATTGTTGAATGACGCAATAAAAAAAGTGGCTCACCGCCGTCCCTGTTGTGGCCGTACCGCGCCTCCCAGGCGTCGAACAGCCGGTTGTAGTACCTCGGGCCGGCCAAGTAGCCGAGGTACTTGTGCGTGTCGCGCGTGGGGAACACCCGCTCCATGTCCCCGGACTGCGTGAGCTCGTCCTCCGCCTGGATGAGGTGGCGCACGTCGTCGGGGGTCAGCGTCGACAGGATGTCGCGGAGATACTGAAATACAAACGAATGCCCGAGTGGTGATGGATCACCAACTCACACTATCCCGAGGGTGTCGTAAGAGGAGACTAAAGCGCCGCGAACGCAAGAGGCAGGTCACCTAACCGCAAGAGAAGGAAAATTTTATACTAACCCTTCCTGCGTCGCACAATAATTTGGAGGAGGTCTGATTAAGTAGTGGGTAATTTATGGGCTGAATTAATGATGTAGAAATTAATAATTTAATTATTTATCATTAATAATTATGATATTTGTAATTCAAGCAATGTAAGGCGCAACTTTGTATTTCGAAATCTTCTTCAAATAGACTACTGTTGTGTAAATCTACGCCATCTTCTTCTTCTAAGGTGTCGAATGTGCTATAGAATATAGTCTCTTACCATGTCTCTGTCTTCCATATTCGTATAAATGATATGTTTGTCCCTCTCTTCCTTTGATAGGTAAACTGTGTACAGCCGACCGTCGTAAGGCAGACCGGACTGAAAATTCGTAAATAGTGTGATAAAAAAGACTTTATTTTCTGTTCGAAATGCAAAATAGAAAATCTTCTTGAAATTAAACATTTTTAACGGTATTTTACATTCCCACATAGAATTAAATAATGTAAAATTCGTCATAAATTCGTCAATAAGAGTATATTTTCAATGGCTAATAATCGCGAAAACCTAAGACAATATTATAAAATGTTTTGTTAGGGGAAATACGAGATATATAGTTTTAACACCTGAATATTTCGGCGCGGTCGCTACCAAAATAGCTGTCCTGAAGAAATAAGTTTTTTCTACGGCTATTTTCGTGTGGAAGGTCGATACGTAAGTACGGTCTGCGCGCGAGCTTCGGGGAAACAGGTATACACCGGTCATGATCAGCGTGTTGTATAGTGTAGCGCGACATTGATGATAGAGCACTTTATCGAGCCCTGGCTATTTTAATGACGAAAGAGATATTATTTTGTGCTATAAATAGTATTAAATCTATTGTTTCTGTGTTAATTACAATTTAAATTAATATGGAAAATATAGTACTTTTTTTATTAATTAATTAACTAAAATATTCATTTTATAAAAAGTACGTTATTAATAATTTCATATTTTTTTCCGTCACACAAAAAGCTAAACATTCCACGTCGCTTAGAAATAAAGTAAAAGTATTGATTTTGAGTCATTCAGTACATTATAATTAAATTTGGTTATACAATTTATTGTTTCTTCTACTTTCATCTTGTATCTTATACACAATTGCAGCTCATTACGTCGACATTCCTTAAAATTCTTCGGAGCTCGCGCACGGCCTATACATTTGTCATCATCATTTCACCCAAAAGAAGTCAACTGGGTTGAGACAAAAACATTGTTACAAATTACTACTTTTTGTAACTGACTATCCTGCGAGCTATCTACTCTAGGCGCTGCCACTTACGTTTTGGAAAAAAACTTGTAATCAATGTAAAAGTAGTACGCGTGCTGGTAGGTCTCCAACACGATGGACCGACGACCTGTTTAAGGTCACCGGAATCTGATGGATGCGGGTGGCTCAGGACCGGCCCTTGTAGAAACACTTGAGGGGCCCCAGCAGCGACATGTTTTGGCCAAAATGGTAATGATATATTAGGATTCTCTGGTATATTATGAACTTAACTGACCAGCTTGTTAGGCTTTTCTTTGGAGAGCATATCGAGATTTGTTTTTACTGGTACTTGGAACTGCGCAATGTTGAGGACTGTGGTCACCATCGGGCCTTTCACGTGGATGTCAAGAGGCGATGCGCTGTGCAAACTCGGCGATATGTTCACCTAAACAAAAGTTAAAAATAATTATACCCAATTTTCAAATTAAAATATCACATAATTCTAACAATAATGTAAGTTACGTCTATAAATAAGTTATCCTCTTTTAAATTAGAGGGCTAAATTATACGTGTGGTGACGGATTTAGAATACATGGTGTCACCACCCCAATCCATCCTGATGGTCTCCTAAGAGCCGACAAAAGGAAATGACAAGGCAGATAACCTGGCCGGAAAGGAAATGAAACACTTTTTTTTTTTTTAAAGTTTTGTAGAAAAGGGTTTTGGTTGGTATTTTTTTGGCGAGAAAAAATACCTGACCGCACATCCCGCGTCCGGGGAGACTACGAGGTAGTCTGGGGCCCTCACCCACTAAAACAACCCGCCGTGCGCCGACACGGGCCCTCCCTTGGCGGACCACGGGTACCGCGTACGTTGCTACCGTGGTCCGCAGGCGGCAGCCCCATCGGGCACTCTCTCCCGTGCGACGCCCCGCGCACGTGGGCGTCACACTTCCGCGGCCGGCTATACCGGCGGACGGTGGGCTATCAAACGAATGAAACGCTGTGCCAACCCGTCTGCCTAGAGCGTGTCCAACTAGAGGAGGCCCGACTAAGCAGTGGGTCATCTATAGGATGAGTAGTAGTAGTATTGGCGCCTCACCTCCAGGAGCCACGGTTTCAGATCTTCGTCCAACAGCACGTCGATTCCGAACAACTCGTAACAGTTGTACCGCGAAGTAATGTTGGCCTTAGTCAGAGAGCTTATACTGGCTTCCCCAGATATTATCGTCTTAATGACTAGATCCTTCATAGAGTCCCATAAGGCGTCTGTGTTTATTTTCTTTTCAGTCTTCAAGTATGATAATAAGGTTTGTAGCGTCCTGAAACAAGTTTTAAATATGTATCTATCTTCGGGTATTCATAAAAACGCTTGTGACGGGAATTTTTATTTTTGGTATAATTTTGACTATTTGAAAGCATTCCAAAGAATTTAAACGAAAAAAAAAAACATTTTGATTCTTCTAACAAAACAATCAGTTTAATTATTAATAATATAATAATAACCAGTTCCCCGCAGGACAGGCTGAGCATAGTGCAGGGTATTAAAATTAGTTTTATCCTATTTGAGTTAATACGGAATAATTGAAATAGTGAAGTTTTTCAGTTAATAAAATTAAATTTAATCATAATTTTTCACAAGGTTCAGATTTGTCTTGTTAGTTGTTAGCATTAACATTATTTTCCTCATGTACCCTTTTATTTTGGTAGAACCTGAAATCGAAGGAGGGAAAACATAATCTTACCATTTGTGTCCCTCGCAAGCTGCAAAGTCCTCGTTGGGCGTGTAATTCTTCGACAATCTATTGATAGAGTAGTTGGTTAAATGCATGTACCTATCGTTCAGTGACGATATTTCGTCGTTGTATTTCACTGAAACAAAAGGGAACCTAAGGGAATAAAGTTTGTTGAGCATTTGACATATTATAAGATCGTTGCTTCACTATTGCCTGTTGAAATCATTTGCTTGACAGCAAAGTTCGACCAAACATCGTTGAGCTAGTTTCTAGTTTGACAATCCGTAGTACTGACCAATAAACTTGTTATCTGCAACGTATTTTGAAAAGCCTTCGAAACTAATAACGCGGCAGTCGCTTGTGACAGTCGTCACAGACAATATTTGTATTTGGAATAAATGATGTCTATGTTTTTCATATATACTTTCGTATATTTAAAATAAATGATATCAATCTACGGTTAATTTATTATAACGAAATATTAAAAAAACATTGTTAAACGGAAAATACTATTTGTTGTTTTATTATTAAATCAGTTTACAGAACACACAGTTTGAAATTAATGACAATCAAATCAAAATACATATCTATGCTAACTAGCATAGGTGTCAATTTAAGTTGGCGCCAACTTCAGACTGTTGTTTATTTTTCGATGTTTTGTACTTATTTTGAAGTCAGGTAATATGTTTTTTTAAAATAACTACTAATAATTAAATCTTCAACTCAAACTTTGTTGAACACTCATTTCAAATTTTCTAACAAATTACTAAAGTAGCATATACCAATCGTATTCGAATCGGTTTACAAATGATCGACGATATGAACTGATTGAAAATGAATGATCGAATACGAAAAAAGAAAATCTCCTTACCTGAAGCAAACCTAGCGAGTCCGTCTTTGTACAGATATATCCTAAGAGGGTGCACCGACGTCACTAATACGTATAACCTAAGGTCGAATTTGCTACCATTTATTAGGTAAGGTTTGGACACATATTTCTGGACTACTACCGGTCGTTTCTTGGGGATTTGTGTCCATTTGGATACAACTTTGATGCCTGTGCCTCTTGCTGATGCAGGCTGAAAGAAAAGAAAGAAGACGGATGGAGATATACAGATACCCTGTTGGTCCTAGGGGTTAGATGTGTTCTGCCTTTGGATCATAGGTCCCCGGTTCGATTCCCGGGTCGGGCAAGTGTCTTTGTGTAAACCAGTGGAACTTGCTCCGAGTCTGGGTGTAATATGTATTCGTGCAGGGGTTCCATTTAAAAAAAAAATGAAACGATTTATTTATCAGCATAAAATTAGTAGCATTTATGTGCTTTAATACAATATTTATTTATTGCGCTATGTGATATTAATTGGTATCGCTGGGAAAATGCTTGATTAAAGTTTGAGGTTGTTTTGTAGGAGTCGAGGAAACGCGGCGTGAACCCAACACTCACGGGTCTCGTCCCTGACGCGACCAGGTTCCACGAAAACATAGAAACTCACCGGCTTGATGATCCACCTCTCATTATTAGCCGCGTACTTCTCCCAGTCGTGTTTCAACAGCTTCATGTCATGAGGTAGCACGTACGTCTTGGGCATGATCCCAAATTCATTCAGCCCATACTTGGAGACCAACTTCTGGAGGTTTCGCCACAGCCTGTCCTTGCGTCCGATCTGGAATGTGCCCGGGAAGTGGTTCATTTTCTGTCCGTCCTTGATCGCCCGGAACATTAGCGATTTCATGTGCTTTCCCCAAATGCCGATCCAGTCGATTGTTTCTGAAACAAAAAGAAAGTATAAATTTTTTGGAATGGGTATAAAATGTCAAACTCGCGTCAGGCCACGTGACCTGATCGAAAATTCGTAAGCCGGAGGAAGAGTAGAAGATAAACAATATTTAATCACATAAATGTAGTACTTTTATACTGATAAATAAAGCAATTCGTGCGAAATTGATCCCTAACCTTCAAAATATTAACAAATGCACAACGTTAAGGTTCAAGGTGTTTTTACAATACCGAACTGAATAACAAGACCTAGCCGCAATAGAAGGAAAACTTGATACAAAACCTTCCAACCCGTCTAGCCAGTGTGATGAGAGGACGCTGTGCGCCGAGTACTAAACGTGTAGATTGAATAGCAGTTTTTCTAATATAACATCACCTAGTGCCGATTCCCGTTAGACACCGATTTTTTACTGCCACACAACTGTGACATGCAACTGCATTGTTTCGGATGCACAATTTTTTATACTACTCGGCTGTCAATTAACTCGCCTACATTAAAAAAAACCTACCTTCTTGTGGACATTCCGCCGTATCACACTCGCTTTTAACGAGTCTGAAGCCGGAATTAATGAGGGTTTTCTTTACAATTATGGGCGTTATGGTTGTGAGTTTCCACTTGAGGTGTTTCTGTATAGGCGATGGGACCCGGAGTGAGGGTCCGTCTTCGTGGCTGATGAACTTGAGGTACGGTGGCACGCGGGGGAAGAGCGATGGCCGGAGACAGTTGGTCACGGAATCCGGTAGGCAGAGGGGGATTTCTGTGAAAGATGTAACGTGGGTAAATCTATTAAATTCTATACTAAATTCACTTTAATTACATATGCTTGTGAATAGTCGAGAGTCAACCTACCACTACAACTAATAAATGAATAAATGAAACATAATTACGTACAGAAGTCGAGGTCCCTTTTCGTAGCTACGTTTGGCGGTTGCCATAGCCCAACTCTAGCTTATACGAAAAGAACTATCAATGTAACGGTACATGGTAACTAGTTGTTTAATGATTGAGAATAAAACGTTTCATAAATCTTTTTTAATCTCCATATTTGCACAATAAACATCACAAGTGTCTGAAGCGAATGATACTAGCGCTCGCATTGTTCGTAACCGTCACGAGATGTTTCTGTGAGCGATTTGTATGTGTGCGTTACTCGAGCGCGCGTTGTGTGCAGCTTGATTTTTGTACCTAAGTATTTTGTGATTTTAATGAGATTAACAACAATAAAGAATAAATAAATAAAATATCCTTAGACATTTCACACAACGCCCTCTCGTCCCAAGCTAAGCAACTTAATGCTTGTGTTATGGTAACGAGATGGATGATAAACTACTTTTATATATATTTTTTTAAATACATACATATTCTAAATAGAAAACACCCAGACCCGGAACAAATACTTGTAGGTCGTACAAATATTTCTTCCGTGCGGGAATCGAACCCGCGACAAGCTGCGCAGCAGTCGATCGCTCAACCACTGCGCCAACCGTGTCATAAATACGCGCATAAATACATAAATACGCGCCTCAATTATATTTGGAACAGTGTGTGCAATCTGGTGGCGCATTTAAAGTGCACAGCGATGACACTACCAGTTCCATGCTGAAGGTGCCAACAAAGTTGAAAGTTGAAGCCACAAGTGAGAGGAAGCTTGATATGAATTGAATAAAATCTGGCCATCGTTAGACAATTGCCTGGTATCGTTAGGTTGACGAAGAAAATAACACGTTAAAAATATAACGGCGGTTACTGAATTTTACTCTATGTTGGTATTATCGCCGTTATTTCAATCCGAAGTCAAATTGAAAGTATTGTTTCAATGTTATCTATACAAATAAACAAAATTGGAGTGACCATTTTTGTCTTGTCAGTTGAACTGAACTGGCTGTCAGATATCTGATGTAACAAGGAGTAACTTAGGCTACTTTTATTGATTTATAATAGTTACTGAGTTTTCAACATTTTTGTGGCAATGTTAGCCGGTCCTTCTTTTTTTATTTTTTATATAATAAGTTCGCGGTTCGGTTCGGGTCGCGGGTAAAAGGTAAGTTAGTAACAAATAAAAGACAACGCGATAAAGTTACTAAACGCAAAATCGCGTGTCGAGATATAACTCAGCAATTCGATAACAGAGGACACTGTCTAATGTGTAACGAGAATCAAATCTAATAACAGTGGTTGCATGTTATTTTTTTTAACGTGTTTATCAGTTATAACTTTTAACGATCCTGTCTAAATGGAACCAACTGGTATTTTTTTTTAAACGTGCCCTGTATAACTTGTCTATAACCTGTATCGCGGGGAATTTTGCAGGCAGCCTACACCAGTTTTAGTTTTTATTAAAATCGGGCTCGGAACTCCTTTGAATGTATTTCGCCATTTTCTGTATTTGGCAATCCAGGTCCACATGATTATTTCACACACAACCATTCAAACATCGCTATTTTAATAGGTAATCATCGAGAAAATGTCTATGGTAATTTTAACTAAACACAAACTAGGGATTAATGAAACTCTATGCAAACTTTGATTAAAGTTATGACTCGCGTTATTACTGCATTGCGTGACTACCGCTGTTCCACAGACTTACGTTTTGAGAATAGAATATAATAGAATCATTTATTTGCTATATAGATTTTGGGTACTTTCGGTGTGTCTTAGGTATTCCAACAAAACCTGCATATAGCAAGTGTAAAAATAATTTAATAATTATTATATAGCATAATTAATTGCTAGATGGAGCGACGATCTGCGGAAGGTTGAGGGCAGCAGCTGGATGTGCCAAGCTGAAGACAGTGCGCAATGGCGCTCTTTAGGGGAGGCCTATGTCCAGCAGTGGACGAATGTGGGCTGATGATGATGATGATAATTAACTCTGGCAGTAGCCTTAAAAAATTGCCTTCCATGTAACGGGAGGAGATGCCCGACTCAAAAGTGAATCATCTTGTGTGCGTACCCCTTTAGGCACGTGAAATCAAGTAAGACGTGGACAATTAATATCACTATTTTTAACATAGATGCAATCGCGAACTCGCCGCAATATTATTTCAGCAAAAGGAAAAGAGATCCTTGAAGTGCTTTCGTTGAAATTGTTTTTGAAATAGCGGAATTCTTACAAATAAGGGACCAACTTTTAAAACAATACCAGACCGCGAAGACCCACACACTTTTCCTTCAAATCGTGAAACATAATTTGGCACCGATATTTTCTTTTTTAACTTCATTTTGCTTGGATAAGGTTTCTCAAATGAAACTATGGACACCATTGATGTTTCGTCTATATCTTTGGACCTATGCGTAGTGTCTATGAATCCACTAAGAACCCACTTGTCAAGTAGCGAAATGGCGATAACAGTGCGAAAACAATCATTGTACATTATTTTGAGATTAAAACACACAAGAGATACTTAGTTTACCTCTGTCTATTATTACTTCTATATATAATAGAAAAATATTCCGAAGCATGAGAAAAAAAATAGGTCGACAAAATGGTTAAATGTATTCTGAACAAACGTTCAACAACAGCTTTGTTAGTAAGTGTGTATTGAGGTTACGGGTTCGATACCCGCGCAGCACTAAATTAATGCCTAAAACTATTTACTTACTGAACAAACTAGATACAATGAATTCTAATTTTCCACAACTGTAAAAATATTTGAAGGCACATACGTAACGTCGGACCTAGTTATTAGTTATATCGTTTGTTTTCTCGTAATAAAATGGTGAGAGCCTTACACTCTAAACTCAAAACACCGAGTAAGTCATTTTTTTTTGTAACCGTGTCACTTTAAAGTTACGACACATAAATAATGCAATTTTCCTCGCAATATTCTCCACACTTATGAGTACCACAAATTACACTCAAACACGTAATACTAGGGCGACCGCGTAATGATACTGAAGACTCGTGATCCCAAAGCAACCATCAGACTAACAGGACATATAAAGTACTAGCTTTTGCGCGCGGCTTCGCCCGCGTGGGCTTGGAACCCGTGCTTATCTCTATGCATATTTTTTATGAACATAAAATCGGTTATTGTGACTAAACTATGATAGTTAGATATGTGCTCTCGCGGACTTTTTTGTAGATCTTTATAAGACCTACAAACCCGTAGTACATCATTTTGTTCTATTGTCAATAGTTTTTGCAGCGCACGCATAAATTGGTGTTCGATTTTACACCTTGGTTTACAAAATCGCAATTTTCATACGGATCCCTAATTCTTTTGAAAATAAAATATAGCCTATAACCTTCCTCGGACTATCTAATACTGAAAGATTTTTTAAATCGGACCAGTAGTTCCTGAGATTAGCGCGTTCAAACAAACAAACAAACTCTGCAGCTTTATGTATTCAGTATCTTTACATAGTATAAAACAAAGTCGCTGTCGTCTGTCCGTCCCTATGTATGCTTAAATCTTTAAAACTACGCAACGGATTTTGATACGGTTTTTTTAATAGATAGCGTGATTCAAGAGGAAGGTTTATATGTATAACCCACCCCCGCTTTGCACGGGCGAAGCTGGGGCGGGTCACTAGTAGATAATAAATGAATCCAATACTGATACTATATTAAAAGCGATTGTAAAAATCTCGACACAGACCGTAAATTACAGCATACAGCACATAATTAAACATGTGTATAGTGTTGACATGCTTATTAGTGTTGCCCAAATGCAAGAACAAGACGAGACTTAGCCAGTCTTGGTCTTGGTCTTGCGCCAATACACCTGGTCTTGGTCTTGGTCTTGCGCTCCCAGTCTTGGTCTTGGTCTTGGTCTTGCAGCAAGAGTCTTGCAAGTCTTGCAAATACCTATTAGTCTATTACTATTTATTAAAGTGTAACGTTATTGTTACATATCTCAATTTCTAATTAATAATATAATAATAATAAACATTAAATCAGAATTAAATCAGTTAAATTTCTTTATCAACACGTTCGTTTTGAATATAGCGACAAGTTAATTGCTCTGAATGCAGACTTGGTCCGCCGCGCGTGCGCATCACAGACCGCGCCGCGGTGGGAGCGCTCCTTACCATTTTATCCTAATCATAATACTACTTGCGTGATCAGTATAATGTATTCATTTTCATTCTAAGCACTCTGAAACTTATTTATTCTTTGGAACACCTGTAGGTACTCTACTAGGAAATTATTTTGCATGAGTATACCTACGCCCTATGGCGGCAATCAAATAGTGTCAAATGTTATGATTTGGCGTGGCGGCAACGATTGTTTTAGATTTCAAAAGAAGCCGCCGGCGCGTGTATCATAACCATGTACTTCCGAAAAGCGGCAAATTTCTTTGAGAAGTAAGTACAAAACCTTTGATGCCGCATTATCAAAGTGCCGATGGTTAAAACATAACTATGCATGCACTCAGTTTGATTTTAAGAGATATTTTTTTATTCGCTATGTTTATGGTATTAATCGTAATGCGCATAGGTCCAGTTTTTCATATTCTTTGATACAGTTTTTTGCGTCTCATAGAATTCCTAAGCGTACCTACCTATACACCGAACTGTTACACCTAACTACTCAGTGAAATAGCGCTAAGTCCTAGCTGCAAGACCCAAGAGTCTTGCAGGCTATGTCTTGTTCTTGCTCAAGTCTTGCACGGTCAGTCTTGGTCTTGGTCTTGCTAAAAATACGCGGTCTTGTTCTTGGTCTTGGTCTTGCAAAAACGCAAGAACAAGACCAAGACTGCAAGACCAAGACTGAATTTGGGCAACACTAATGCTTATTATGCCGTATACTGAACATTCGTTTGGATCACGGGTGCCGGTTCGGTTTCGGGTCGGGCAAATGTCTTTGTGTAAACCCGAGGCGCTTGCTCGGAGTCCGAGTGTAATTTGTGTTAGTGCAATACATGTAATGTAAACAGCCCCCGCGATACAGGTTAACTAGTACTAAACAGTAAGTTGAAATTAAACAGTTTTTAACGGATTTATCGCCTATACAGGCCTCTCACTATACATTACGCCTCTCTACTTCTCCCGCCACCACGACCGCTGCAAAGCATTCGAAACGTCGCGTCGGGACTTAAATAATGTAATATACACTCGATAAATCCGTTAAGTGTTTAATTTCATTTAAAAAAAAAAAATTCAATGTGGAATAATCGCGAAAACATAAGAAATCATTAAATAAAAACGTTAACCGAATCAGTTGTTACGTATGTGGCCAACAGGTAATTGAGAGGGGTCTAGTAACCTTTGCATGGCGGCACTATTTTGAAGGGGTTAGTGGTGTGCAACGACGTGATAAACACTTGCTCCTTATTTATTTTCTCTGTAAACGATAAAATATGGGTTCATAATAGTCCCAAGCAATATGCTGCTGCTTTTACAAAAAAATCTATTTCTTTATCAATGGTAATATTTTTCCAATAGAAACACTTAGTTTTATAACAATTTAAGTATATTTACAATATTGACTGTAAAACTCAGTCGTGATACCTGTAAAGCATTCGAAACAGTCTGGTTATTATATTATTAAAGTAAAGTAGATGATTACAAAATGAAACTAGATTAACCTGAATGAATGTTAAGGTAAAGTTAAAAAAGTAATATACGACATGTAACATATTGTGTGTCTTTTGAAATAGGAGCTGCAGAACCTAATAAACAGAAGATCTAGCCAGACGAAAAGAAATGGCGTGGCGCCATATCCTAATTTTCCTACAAGATTAAGGCCCCGCTTAGCGCTCATACACACGAACGGCATGTTGTCAACGGCACAGACAACTACAGCCGTCGAGTTGTCTGTGTGTATGAGCACTTAGTATTACGTCAGTAATGGGTCCATGATTAAGTAATCCACATCCTTACCTTTGGAAGGAGCTTTCTTCGGCAAAACAGTCCCGTTGAGTTTGGGAGACAGCTTAGAGACCAGGTTATGGTCTGACTGTTTCTCTTCTTCCTTCTTAACAGGCATGGGTGGTGGTTTTTCTAGCTTCTCGATGTCAGCTAACGCAGCATCAGTTTCCATCTGCCATGCCACCAGCGGGTCTGGAGAGGGAGACCGGCTGTGACCGCTGCGGGGGGATAAAAGGTATAATTTCTGCTCTAATCATTACCAGATCAATCCACACACATATTGCCGTTCAATTATCACTAATTATTTTATTTATTTTTTTAAGTTACGCACTGTCATTTGTCTGTGAAAACATAGCAGACGACAGACAGGCAATTCATTAATATAATGTCATTCAGTGAATTTTTTGCATCCGATTAGAAGTAAGCGAGGGAAAATTATAACGTTAATTTCGAAAATATAATATTTGAAATTACAGGTAACAAACTTTACAGATCTTGCTACAAAATGTAACTTAACACGAATATACTACGGTACAAATGACACGGGACATTGCTAAGACAGGGCGGATAACGAAAAACTGCACGTTTAACGGACTGTCTAGTTTACACGCCAGATATTTCTATACGTTAATATCCGAAACCTTGAGCCTGTCCAAAACAAACACGTAAGCACTAAATTGCGCTCTGTAACATAATTTTATTTCATTGCGAACATCGCGTTATGAGTAACAGGTATTTTGAAAGGCGAATGTATGCATTCTATTATAATATAAAAATAACATAAAACAAAACACTTCCGTAAGACACGCATTACATATTGTATACTTAAAACAACTGCAAGACACGATGTATACATAAAGAATATACATAATGATAGTCCAGTGAAATACACCCATAGAAGGAGAAAATCTAAAAAATGAATGAAAAATATGTACAAACTTAAATAATATTATTTGAACGGAAGTGTATACTGACTGGCACGTTGACATGGCAGTCAACGTGTGGAAAATAATTCATATATTATTTGCGTATTTTACTCGTTATCGTTATTATTATCTTCGGTATCGTCGAAAGAGCAGGGTGCTCAAAGCAGAATGAGAATACAAAAGAAAGTGGAGAGACAGGCAGCACTATCGTTTGTTTTTTTTTTTAAAACGAAACCCATATACATATGACCTGTATCGCGGGGGCAGTTTACAAATATGTAATTCACGATAAAGAATAATGTGTTAGGGAGCGACAGAGGAGAGAGGGCTATACGCGAAACTACGTCATACAATATGCTCAGTCTACGTTTAAGTAGAGATACCATCCAAATTATTTTAACCACTTGAAACGCCCCAGTCTGACTGACTGTAGCGGACTGGGGCAATGTAGCGGTATATTTTTCAAAACTTTTTAAAAGTCAGCAGCGTTGTATTCTAAACAATATTACGAAACTTCTAGTAAATGCACTAACATACAGCAATTCAAAGTATCATGCAATTCACACTACTGACGACAAGTGTGGGTCTCAGTGTAATCCAGTTAGGAGAATTGTAATACAATGTAGCGGTGTAAGTAGATCAAGGGTATAGGGGGTCAATTCTAATGCCTCATACTAATCTAGTGATACTTTTTACTATAGCCTCGCATTTTTGGGCTCCGTCAATCGAGGCGGACTAGGGCCCGAAGGTCGAGGAGCATGTTCTCCCATTGGGGAGTGCAACCGGCTGGCATAACGTGGTGAGGTTTAAGATTAAAAGTCATGTGTAATTTTTAGTACCTACAAACAATCTTACACTCAAAGGTTACACTACACGCCGCTTTTCGGTTTAGAAATCACGCGTTTGGCGAAACAATTAATACACGTGATATCTTACTATACCTCCCCCTTGTGATATTTCCTTGTGACCTTCTAAACCTCACGTGATTAATGAACAGCCCCTATGGCAAACGTTACACGTAGGCAGTAGCATGAAAACGCGACAGCTGGTCTAACCATTTATCTACCGGTTGTCCCACTAGACGTGTCGCGTTAAGATGGCAATCACAGATATATTTTGAGGAAACCTGCACAGAAATCCACGCGAGCTACGTCACGCACACAAATGGTGGTGTAACCGGCACGATTGGTAGATGACATGCGCAAACTTTTCCCCCAGGGCAATTTTTGACCAAGTTCTTTTACATCCATTATATTAGCCAACTATTATAAACTAACTGTTACCTGCGACTTCATCCGCGTAGCATTTAACAATGTGGAAAACCCAGTAACTATGGGTTTTCCACATTGTTAAATACTCCTGGAGAGCGTGGGTCAATAAAAGTAGCCCAAGTCCTTGTACTCCTTGTTATATCAGCTATCTGCCAGTGCAAGTCCCTTCAAATACGTCCAGCCATTTCACAGATTAGCCGTTTTTCACAAACAAACGGGCTTATTTATAGTAGCAGACCGACAGACATACAAAAATTTTAAAACATGTGTTGAAACACATTTGGATGTATGTATGTATGTACCATGTATAGATCCAAATGCACTTAGTAAAAAGCAATTACTATTACAAATTGACACAGCTATTTTATTTATTTGTATAGATACCCCGCGTGGGGATGGGGCAGATCATAAAACTTCGCGTTTTGTAAAAGTCAACAAAACCCAGCACGCTTGGCAGTAGGCTCTAAAGCCGAACTTGGTCTAGTGGTTAGATGTGCCGCCTTTGGATCAACGGGTCCCGGGTTCGATTCCGGGGTCGGGCAAGTGTCTTTGTCTAAACCAAAGGCACTGACTCGGAGTCTGGGTGTCATTTCTAACTATAATATGTATGTATTTACAAAAAAAAAATGTATATAAGTAGTTTATCATCCATCTCGTTACCATAACACAAGCATTAAGTTGCTTAGCTTGGGACGAGATGGCGTAGTGTGAAATGTCCAAGGATATTTATATTTATTTATTTATTCCACCGCCAGCTAAAATAAGTTAGTTTAGCTTGCATAGTCGAGCTAGTATTTCATACATGAGCGTCCAGCGACGGTGAACTTAATGTTCGGCTTAAAGGTCCGCCTGGCTAGCTACCTCACATCCAAGTCCGGAGGCGCCAAGCAGTTTTACTGTGTTCCGTCGTGTGTATGTGAGAGCCGATGCGCGACAGGATCCCTTGAATCGCCTGCTCCATCTTAGACTCTGGGATTGCTTTCCATCACGTAAGCCTAGGGTCAAAGGCATTCAAGTCGTAGATAAAAAAACAAAAGATATACTCACTCTTCTGCCTCGGCTTCGCCAGTGCAGTCGAAGTTAGGGGTAACCTTTATGTTCTTCGTTTTCGGTTTCACTTTCCTCTTGGTCTTGATGGCTTTCTTGGCGACAGTGATGGACGTAACAGAGCTGACCGGCAGCGCTGGACTTACTGTTGGACACGTAGGGGTGGGAGTGTCTTGGCGTGGCTGTGAACAAAGTTATGGGGTATAGAAACTTAAAAAGTATTGAACAAAAATACCAAATTTTAAGTATCGCCACAGCAAGGTGGCGTCACGGGGTAACTGGGTACCTTGAGACACCATATAGTGTCAATTGCCTTGTCCACGGTTCGATTTTGGGGTCGGGCAATTGTCTATTTGTAAACCAGAAGCACTAACTCCGAGTGTGGGTGAATATCATGTTTGTAAACAGCATAGCGAAGGGATTTCGTTATTCTTAAAAATAACAACATTGCAACAACGCAATTGTCAACTAGTGTGTCCGTCCCTATGTATGCTTTAATCTTTAAAACTACGCAACGGATTTTGAAGCGGTTTTTATAATAGATAGTGATTCAAAACGAGACGGTTGATATGTATAATACCTTCGCCCTTTAGCACTTTAAGAGTAGCAGCGATCGGACGCGTTTATCGGAGCTCTCTGTAGTAGGTAGGTATATTTATTATCAGCATTGCACCCGTGAGAAGCCGGGGCAGGTAGCTTGTCTACTGTATAACATGTGACAAGGTCTCCAACGAAATCTAATTCTGGTCTAATTTCTGTTTTCTCACACTGATTCAAATGTACTAGAATAAACGCGACAAATTGCAACGGCCCGTATGAAAATAACTACGCACTAGTCGAAATAACATCAACAACCCGTGCACCACTTAAATGAAAACATTTAGAAAATCCTCGACACGTGATTATTAAATTATCCCCGGGCTCTGACATGAGGCGGAGATGCGATTTAAGAATGTAAAGCCATCTACTTCGCCGGGGTTTTAAAATGGCATGTAACACCAACGTATTTAAAAACATTTGGTTTTTGGAGTTTTTTTCTTCGTGTTGCTATGTAGAACTGCAACATTTGCTCCTTGAAGAAACAATATCCTTTTTTTTTTTTTTTTTTTTTATTTTATATTAAAAAAGAAAGTATAGAATTATAATACGTACAAACGTATATACACACATACATTCCATCTATCCGCACTCACACAGACACATACACACACACGCATTAACACACACATTACACCGAAAATATGGTGCTACCATTCTCTCTTCCCACTAATTCCACTAACTTTAAGGCATACTCTAAAAAATGTTTTCTGGTATCATCGTCCATCACTATTTCATTCATATTATCTACTAGCTGTTGCGCGCGGCTTCGCCCGCGTGGGCTTCGAACCCGTGCATATTTTTTATGAACATAAAATCGGTTATTGTGACTAAACTATGATAGTTAGTTAAGTGCTCTCGGGGACTTTTTTGTAGAGCTTTATAAGACCTACAAACCCGTAGTACATCATTTTGTTCTATTGTCAATAGTTTTTGCAGCGCACGCATAAATAGGTTTTCGATTTTACACCTTGGTTTACAAAATCGCAATTTTCATACGGATCCCTAATTCTTTTGAAAATAAAATATAGCCTATAACCTTCCTCGATAAATGGACTATCTAACACAGAAAGATTTTTTGAAATCGGACCAGTAGTTCCTGATATTAGCGCGTTCAAACAAACAAACAAACAAACAAACTCTGCAGCTTTATATATTAGTATAGATATTCATCTGTCTGCCAATTCTACTCTCTAGCATAAATCTAGCTCTCCCAAATCTATTACACTACTACCACTACTACGCTCATACATGACCCACGTAGGGCCTCCTCCAATAACATGGAGGGTAATCAGCCTACCGTGCCACGCTGGCCAGACAGGGGTACTCCTTCTATTGCACCCAGGTTTTCTTTCTATATGTCCACCTATATGTATACCGGCTCATCACGATATCTCGGGAGCCATTAGACCTTCTTGAAACTTGCATTATTTGGGAAGCAATATTTCTTTCATACATTCTTTCGTTATAGTTCTATTCTCAATTTCACCAGACTTAACAATAATCAAAAGAGTATCTATGTGTGCGTGCCAAATACATGGTAGGGTGCGTAATGTTAATTTTATTGATTTAAAGTATTTTTAATCCTAATTGAAAAAATGCATTTTGCTCTCTTTCTCTTTAAAAACTCTCAGTATGGGAAATTTCATACTTATCCGCCCCCCTCATTTTTCGTAAAGAGGGGTACAAAGTTTATGCTTCACGTAATCACTACATATTATAAAACAAAGTCCCTGTCGTCTGTCCGTCCCTATGTATGCTTAAATCTTCAAAACTACGCAACGGTTTTTGAAGCAGTTTTTTTTAATAGATAGAGTGATTCAAGAGGAAGGTTTATAGGTCAATATTGCACCCGTGCGAAGCCGGGGCGGGTCGCTAGTAATATATATATCGCAAAAACAACGTTGACCGTGTTAGCCAGTTATGCATTATGATATCACAGGTTTTCCCTATTATTTTACATCGATATGAAGTACTTTTACTTACTTTATGTATTTTAGATTACTTAAGAATGTCGACTTTTCAAAGGCCTCTATTTAGACATAGACATATTCTTTATTGTGGCATAAGACAAAAAAAAATACAATGACAAACAAACACATGGGAAGATTTTAAAATTATATAATATTTAGAGGCTACTTTCGCGTGATAAAATTGTTTGTTTACCTGATTTGAGTATTGCTGATACTCTCGAACTAGATTATATTGTCCTCTTGACGTCTATTACGGACGGATTCGGAATACATGCATCAATCGATTCCACCGTGGGTGGGGTTGACATACGACGAGCCAAAAATAACTTTACTTTACAAAGTTCACAAGAGAATTCAAAAGTAGGTGATTCAACAATTTTAGAAGGACTTTCAACTAAAGATATAATATAATATAATATCGTTGGACATTTCACACAACGCCATCTCGTCCCAAGCTAAGCAACTTAATGCTTGTGTTATGGTAACGAGATGGATGATAAACTACTAATATACATTTTTTTTTTGTAAATACATACATATTATAGATAGAAATGACACCCAGACTCCGAGCCAGTGCGTCTGGTTTAGACAAAGACACTTGCCCGACCCCGGAATCGAACCCGGGACCCGTTGATCCAAAGGCGGCACATCTAACCACTAGACCAACGAGGCAGTCAACTCAAAAACACTATTAATAAAAGATAATACAGATCTATCGGGAGTCATAATCATCATCATTATTTCAGGATCTCCACAAAGGCTGGCCCTGGGCCGCCCGCATCCACTGCTTTCCGGCGACCTTAACCAGGTCGTCGAGGGACGACCTGGTGTACTCGGTATATACCGGGAGTGTACTCCTTCAATTATAGGAAAATATACTACTACTACTCAGCGCATAAATGACCCACTGTTGAGTCAGGCCTCCTCCCATCACAGGGAGGGTCATCATCCTACTGTGTCACGCTTCAGTTTACAGAATCTTTATTATAATTGAGCAGAGTTTCGTATCAAGTTTTCCTTCTCTTGCGGCTAGGTTTTCGGCCTTGTCATTTCCTTCTTTCGGCTTTTACGGCACCCTCAGGATGGAATGCGGTGGTGACATTATGTATTCCAAATCCGTCACCATACGGAATGAGAATTAACAATTTACAACAGTATACATTTATAAGTGACTTGTACTAAAGGCCTTATCGCTAAAGAGCAATCTCTTCCAGACAATCCCTTACATTGCAGTATAGGGTTTATAATAAAATTGTGTATTTTTTGTTCGACACAGAAAAACCAAAACCAGTCTGCACCAAGTTACGAAACGTATCCTTGATCTGACTTATCGTGCAGAAAGGTAGGCGGCACTGTATTCCTGGCAGCGCATTATAGAATTCGAACACTAGCGATGACTGAGTATTCTCATTGGTAAATCGGCCAACTACACCTACATGGTTCCCAAAATGCCGGCCAGACAGCGGATTCAGGTTAGGGAGAGACTTTGCCACACCTTTTTTTTTCGTCAGAATTTGTCATGGCCGACCGGCCGTTGGAGACTGGCCCGGACTCCAGGGCGCATGGAGATGGTTAATTGCACCCCGACCTACCCACTAAAACGGACGGCGATTGCCTAACTAGGAGAGAGATAAAGTCTAACTCTGCATGAGATACTTCACAAAATGCAGGTGAAAATTGAAACATTTTGAAAAAGACAATGCAATTAGATTCAGAGATGGAAAGTCAGAAAGCTTTATTTCATTCAAAACCAACCAAACATATCAGTACAGTCCTCGCCAATCTTTATGGCCGCTCTGAATGTAGCATTAGGGTCAGCGGGACTATCGGAGTGGCGGCGAAGAGGCTATTTCAGTAACAATTTAATTTCAATCTAAAGCGCTTCAGAATACGCTCGCCGCACGTCGCTCGCCGTCATTGTATTTCGTTCTACCAAATACAGTTGTATTCTGAAGCGCTTTAGGTTGAGTAAATTGTTACTAAAAAAGCCATCTTCGCCGCTACTCGGATAGTGCGCGCTGACCCTTACGCTGCGCACAACACAAAATCAGGTATCAGCGGGACGTACGTCGGGCGGATTTTCCTCCGCAACCGTCCTCGCCACCCGCGTGTTGTGAGACGTAATTGTGAGAGATTAAGTATTGATTAAGAAATGTACGATGCGCAAGTTCGTACCCACGGCTACATTCAGAGCGGCCATAAAGTTTGGCGAGGACCGTACATGGCGGTTAGATGATGAAGCTTTTCAACTATCGCAGTACACTTAAATGTAAACACTAGCCGTCGTCCTCTTCTCAGAAGTAATGAAGGTCAAGAATTAAAATAAAGACTGCGTCTGCAATACATTCCGGGTTCAATTACAAATTGCACTATAAACTCTCACCATAAGCACCACATGCGAACACGCGCATCATTCATCATCTACATTTCATATTTCACTGTGGTCAAACGGAGGTGTTTTTATCTAAAGAATAGCGGTTTGGTTAGACATACTGTCTTCATGTTATTTTTATGATACTAACAGCCGTGAGTTTTGGAAGGACAGCCCACCTTCTGACAGGGGACTGGACAAAGTTACTGCGGGAATTCCTAGGATTGTTTACTACGGATGTGCTGTTTATTACTGACTTGTTAATATACTACTAGCACAAATCCAAACAAATTTCCAATATATCTTGAAACACGTCAATTAAACGTTTCTTTTCGTTTCCAGTATTAATTAATATTCCATGGGTTGTTATCAACATTCCCACTTTATCATAAAGCCCACTTACGAAGCGATAAAAACATGATTGATGGATATATACGAAAGTGAATCATAATATTAATTAATACGCTAAAGCTAGTAACATGAGTCTTACCACTTCACTAGTTCTTTCTTCATTTTGTACAGGACTTGCATAGTACTGCGTGGAACAATACGACACCGAACTATAATACACCGTAGAGAACACCATTATGATTTTAGAAGAGTTCAGTTCTAAAACCAATTGCTTCTAAATTGTGTGGAGTAACAGTAATGCAGGGATGATTTACCGGCACCGTTTGGTGCCAAATGTTCACTACGAGGATTAGCACTTCCAGACTCACGGGACTGCACTGCACGGATGCTTAACACATATAACCACGATCGAAATTCAAAACAAAAGTGACTTTTTAAATTTCAACAAGAGATCCGGACGCGAGTACTTAATTTAAAAAATAAATAGGTTACTTTTTCGCGGTTCATGCCAACACCACGTGGCGCTTTGAGTGTTCCGCGCAGCGTAATATGGCCAGTTGAATAAACATTATTTCTTAAAATCAAGTCTCGATTAAACGATTATTTGTCGATTGTCTCGCGGTACTAATTGATGTTAGATCGGATCTGTCCCGAGTGGACGGTGATAATGCATCGCATTGACATTTCGTACGTCTTGGCAAAAGTCCAGGTCTCGTGAACCGATGCCACAATAAAATTCAAAGTGTACAGAATTAAACAG
The DNA here is from genome assembly GCA_905475355.2 of Clostera curtula. Classification (NCBI taxonomy): domain Eukaryota; kingdom Metazoa; phylum Arthropoda; class Insecta; order Lepidoptera; family Notodontidae; genus Clostera; species Clostera curtula. Next base: position 10,350,109 of record FR997816.1, on the reverse strand, counting down.
ACAATAAAACAAGGCAACACGGGATAGAACCAGTGAAGATAGAGCGTTAACGCCCACGCAATGGTGACAATTTTCAGCGGACGGCTTTAATGAATGGTCATCATTTTTTTACATGAATTATGTAAAACTATGTTATACAGTAGAATACATAGTGTCACTACCCTATTTAATCTGAGTATCGTAAGAGCCGACGGAAGAACATGACAAGCCCAATAACCTGGCCGGAAGAGAAGGAAAACTTAAGGTGGATGCTCCAGGGTAGGCCGCGAAATTCAAATTTTCTTACGTTTTTTGCAATTTGCAGGTCAGTGCTAGGTTGTATGTTGATTAAAATGTTATTAGCGGCTGTAAGACGTATGTAGTTATAGAATTATAATCATCAAAATCATCAATACAACCCTTCAAGCTCATAAAGGTGCAAGAACAACTTTTTCAAAGTCAAAGTCATTCTTGCACCTTTATGAGCTTGGAGGGTTGTATTGATGAGTTTGATGATTATAACTCTGTAACTACACACGTCTTACAGCCGCGAATCAAATGTTCATCATCATACACCTAGCACTGCCCTGCAAATTGCAAAAAACGTAAGAAAATTTGAATTTCGCGGGCTACCCTGGAGCTTGCACCTTAATATGAGCTCTAGGCCAACTTCTTGCCCGACGCTAACGAATTGGGGCCCACATAGCAGTCGATCATCTATGGGCTGAATAGTACTAGTAGTATCAAAATACTTTAGTCTTATCATGAAGATAACGTAACCCGGAAAAATTAAGTTTGATAATCAAGTGCGTGTCAATTATTTTTACTTGAAACTTCCAAACCGACATATTTAGCTCTACTCTGTCCATTAATGTCGCACTAACTAGTTTCCTGTAATTATTTATCTCTATCTAGCCGCGTGGTGACGGATAAGGAAATGAAGAGCCCTAAAACCTAGCCACAAGAGACGGAAAATTTGATACGCAACCCTGTGCCAACCCGCCTTGGAGCGTGGCATAGTAGTCTAAATACCCTGCAAGTAATAGGGGGAGGCTAAACTCAACAGTAGGTCATTTATAGGCTGAGTAAGCTTTTTTGATCTGTATTTCCGCCTAGTTCGTTCGGTCGTTCTCGGTACCTTTAAAATGTAATAAGTAGGTGACAAGTCTTGTAAATGCACGACGATACAGTTTACATAAATAACCACTGTTTTTCGTTATATTTAAATCAGCACGGTGTTCTACTTTTGCGGTAGAAAAAAATTGAGAAAATATATTCAAACATTCGCAAGTACCGTTAAAATTCTGCCAAAAATACGACAGACGGCAAGTCGCCAACATCTACGGTCAATAAACCAATAGTGACTTATGATAACATTCCATATGGAACACTAGATATCTATTCCTATTCATATCTATGATGATTCTGTAAAATAAGCAAGTCTGACTGAAAAGACTTGAAAAAGTCACCTTGCAATAAAAACTCCATAACCTAACCTGTATAATGCTCATTACTAGATTTACGGCAGGAGCTAGTGCCCTTGCCATCACTTCGTGAGAGGGATAGCAGCTTCCCGCAGGTGATTCGGCTCGAGACTGGACAAACAGTGGATGTTTTAGTGGGTACACCGACCGCAACTCACCATCTTATCGCGGTCCGGATTCCCACATACCCCAGCCCCTTCCCTAGGGACCTATAAAAGGTTTACCCCAATTTAAAAAAAAAAAAAAAAAAAGTGCTAAAGTTGCTTGTGCCCTAACCCTAAACAATTGTATCATCGAAAATTTACGGGGCGGCACCTTGGGCCAGATGCAAAAACATCGTTAGCACTAAAATGTTTGGGATGACGTTTCAAAAAGCTAAGTCACGTGACTGTAAAATGTCATCCCATACATTTTAGCGTTGCAGATACCGTAAGGGATGTTTATGCGCATGGCCCCTGCCAATATTTTCAAGTCTCCTCATGGCAATAAGTGTAAAAAAATAAAAGTTTCGTTACAGCATATAAAAACAAAACAAAATCTATTGAAGCTTGAACACACATGAATTGCTTAAGGCATTAACAACTACCGCAACTTCTTAGCACATAAATGACTGCTGAGTCGGGCCTCCTCCAAGTATTATAATTAGTTGACTGGGGCATGCTGGCGGGGTTGGCATAGGGTGTCGTGTCAAGTTGCGGCTAGGTTTTCGGTCATTTCCCTTTGACGACTCTCGGCGATATTATATATTGTAAATATGTCACCACACAAAATATTAACCAAATAACGAGACCTTCACTAGATACGATCAACATTAGAGAGAACTCACACTTGTACCATGGCCCAACTTATTCAAAACTTTTTCAATGAATCCCATTATACTAGAGAACATCACACCGCACTAAACTACACTACACCGCAATAAATTCTTAACACTCATCAAGACATTAGAGACAACACATCTTGCCCACATCTCGCATAAGGCTACGTCACCGAACTAAAATATCTTTTTAGAAAAATTCCGAAACTCCTCGTTGAAGTTTTAATGTAAACAATTTGTAGTGAGCGATGTTCGACGCACTCGTAAAACATTTAACAGAAGATTGCGTATAATAATTACGTTATACGGTTTTATATCGTGTTGTGGTGATAATAAATTGTGATAACAAAATTTAAGGTTAGCAAGAATGCGCGGTGGTTTTGTTGATGTTGGGCCTGACTGATAATGTTTATGGTATGCTGGATTATTGACGGGTGGCCATCACCTTAAAGCAGGGGCTTTAGAGGGCACATAAAGCCGTTCATGCTAGCTTCTATTCTACTATCTACGGAAGTAGTTACACGTGGTGAGTAGCGGGAATACTAAGAGTCGATATAACTCCAAACACACTCAAACTCAAAATGAACTATATTTACGTATGTTTTATCACAAAACTCTTTTAAATAGTCATATTTAAAACTAGCGGTCCGTCCCGGCTTCGCACGGGTGCGATGTTACCCGCGAATGACAAAAAAAAAACAGTCAGACAGTCAAAAAAAATGAACCCATCCTGTGTGTGTAGTAAGAGCTGACTAAATTACAAGGCAGAAAACCTGTCCGCAAGAGAAGGAAAACTTGATACGAAACCCTATGCCAACCCGTCTGGCCAGCGTGGACAGTAGGCTAATTACCGTTGATGTAGTTGGCCCGACTCAGCAGTGGGTCATTTATGGACTGAGGTGAATAGTGAAGGTAGTGCCACTATAAGATGTGTGCCTTATTACTGCCAACATTAAAATACCTCTTGCAACCTTCAATAATCATCATTCATTTACAGTCAACGGACGTCCACTGGTTTTGCCCCCACCAAAATAAACAGTTTACAGCCCCCGCAACGATAGGACTTCGGCGACCTTAACCAGCGCTTTAGCCACAACGGCGCGACAAAATTATATTCCAGCTAATCCGTGGATTAATTCAACCAACTAAATTTCTTACGTACTTAATTATATTAGCCGATTAGAAACATTCATCATCATCATCATTTCAGCCAAAAGACGTCCACTGCTGGACATAGGCCTCCCCCAAGGATCTCCACAAAGGCCGGTCCTGGGCCGCCCGCATCCACTGCTTTCCGGCGACCTTAACCAGGTCGTCGGTCCATCGTGTGGGAGGCCTACCAGCACTACGCCTTCCGGAACGCGGTCGCCACTAGAGGACTTTTCTGCCCCATCGGGCGTCGGTCCTGCGAGCTATGTGCCCTGCCCACTGCCACTTAAGTTTGGCAATCCGGTGGGCTATGTCGGTGACCCTGGTTTTCCTGCGTATCTCCTCATTTCTGATTCGATCTCGCAGGGAAACACCGAGCATAGCCCTCTCCATTGCCCTTTATTAGAAACATTAGTAATAAGTAATCCAACTAACTGTGCCAGCGACTTCGTTCGCGTAGGGAGTGCTTGCAACAAGGTCGTCGTTACAGCCCATAAATGACCCGGGTTCGGCCTCCTTTAAATTCATGGAGGGAAGTTAACAGTGCCAGGCTGACAAGACGGGTAGGTTGGCATAGGGTTTGCATAAAGTTTTCCTTCTCTTGGGGCTAGGTGATCTGCATCTTGCGTTATTTTAGTCGCCTCTTACGACACCCTAAAGACGGTATTACATTTTTTAAATAAATAAATATCCTTGGACATTTCACACAACGCCATCTCGTCCCAAGCTAAGCAACTTAATGCTTGTGTTATGGTAACGAGATAGATGATAAACTACTTATATACATTTTTTTTTGTAAATACATACATATTATAGATAGAAATGACACCCAGACTCCGAGCCAGTGCCTCTGGTTTAGACAAAGACACTTGCCCGACCCCGGAATCGAACCCGGGACCCGTTGATCCAAAGTCGGCACATCTAACCACTAGACCAACGAGGCAGCTGACATTGTGTATACTATCGTCACCGCACCGACCAACAAGGCTACTAGTATAATCCAGCATTTTTATTCCTATACGTCACCCGTACGTTGTATATGTACCGTTTTATGTTTATCAGAACACAAAACCAAAATGGTGACGTCTGTGCTAAGAAAAAAAATGAATAATGTAATATTGTGCCAGTGTTGTTGAATATCGCATTAGTTTATGAACCTACATTAGACGTTTTTATCATAATTTTAAATCTATTTACCACTCAAACACGAGCAGTTTATTCAGTAAATGAACATATTAAAGCAATACAATACAATAAGGATTACAAGAAAATCTTATAACCGAAACTGAATTGAACACAACAGATTGCAAACCGCTCACAATGAAATACCCGACGAGGGAAGGATAATAGTTATTTGTGCAACAAGAGAGCAAAGTCATTTTTTGCTGCGAGTGCTGATATTGAATCCCGAGTAAGCGAAGGAATCAATGATTGAATCACGAGCGTAGCGAGTGATTCTAAAGTTGATTCCTGAGTGCTGCGAGGGATTCAAAGGCACGAGATGCGAAAAATTTTGCTCTCGTGTAACACACATAACTTTTCACTTCAGCAGCGAGAACACTATAGGAAATGAAATATATTACGTAACATTTTTGAAACTATAATTAAATATTTTTAAGTTAAATATCAGTTTTTTAAGCAGTAAATACTTATTTTAGTTTAAATACAACAATAAGTTAAAAATTCAATGAATTACAATAAAAGATATTATAATTATCATTTTTGCTAAATTTCTTTAGTTAGTACGAAATTCCGAACGTGTTTGTCTTTGAGGTCGAATTAAAAATCGGAGTAACCCCATAACGAACTCCTTTCATCCAATCGAACTGTTAAAAGTGCGTCCAGTTTGTATTTAATCAAATATAGTTCCCATAATATTGCTCTATCAATTTAATATTTATAATCTGTACTTTAATGCTTTGTATTGTTTTCTATAGCGCTACTTGCTAACATTTAACGTCATAACTCTAACGCAACTTATAACCAATTAATTTAACTTTCATAATCACACGAAATTTCTAACACAACACACTTGTCATTGGCAAAATCATTGGTATAACGATGGAAGCCAAAACCTAAATGAAGAAGGAGAAGAAAAATCGGAGCTGTTGGTACTGGCCACTTGGTTTTTGTCTCTCTCTCTCTTTTCTATTGGCGGGAAAGAGATAGTGTCAATGTTTCGAATTAGAATTAAAAAGTTACTTTGTCTCACTCAGTGGGCAAAATCGCATTTTGTCCACTGTTTTCAGTGAGCAAAACCTACATGTTTGAGCTACTGAAGTGAAAAATCAAATTCAACATTCATTTAATCAAGTTAGCGCAATAAATATCTTTTGAAAATTCAAAAAAATATATAATAACGCGTTAGGATGGACTATCTAATATATAAAATTCTTTTGTCACAGTTTTAGTGTTTATAGTTTAAACTCCTCCGAAACTTCTTGACCGATTTTGATGAAATTTCATGTTACCGGCGACCTAAACCAGGTCGACGGTCCACCGTGTGGGAGAGATACTAAGTGATATTATATTATAGACTACCGGATACTCATAACTAAATACCGGAAAAGTATTTTTATATAAATATGAAAAGATTGAATAAAAAAATGTGACACAATACACCATCTTAACAAAGTGACCTGGGGGGAGGCCATGTCCAGCTGTGGACGTCTTATGGCTGAAATTATGAACGTATCAAATCAGCTTTTTATCCTAATTTCGCATGGAAACCAATAATAGAAACAAAGTGGGCAAATAGTCAGATTTAAATATGTAGTTCATCATGCCAATGGCTGATAATACATGTATGAAAAAAAAAACATTCTTATCAAGTGAGATAACATGATCGCGTGACGTATCCAGTGGGCGAACATTGCATTTGACACATTTCCAAGATGTTCTACATTAATTCAATTTTAAGTTAAAATTTACGATTATTCGGCTCACGATTATAGCTCACCTTTATATTTAGTACTAGCGACCCGCCCGGCTTCGCACGGTGCAATTATGCATGTATTATACATATAAACCGTCCTCTTGAATCACTCTATCTATTAAAAAAAAACCGCTTCAAAATCCGTTCCGTAGTTTTAAAGATTTAAGCATACATAGGGACGGACAGACGACAGTAGTAGTAGTGATAGTGATTGCACACCTGAGTGCCGAGTGAGAGTTCTTTTTCAACTATCCGATCGTTTCAATGTGACCGAACGCGATCTAGTGCGAAATAGATGCATTTAGTTAACAGTTAGATACAGAAATCAAGGTTGGCATTGGTTAAATGGTTGTTTATTAGCAATTTTTCGCTTGTTTATTTTTTCTGAAACCGGTATACTTAAATTAATTTACAATGTAAATTTACTTTATTTACAGTACCGAAAATGAGACAGTAATTTTTTTTATTTTACAGTAACAGTTTTTAACGTATTTCAGTTGTTTGGCAAACTATTGAACAGATTTTGATAAAATACTAACGAATCAAATCGGTTCATATATGACGGAGTTTTGTTACATACATGAGCTTGACTTCTGTATCGAATTGTTTTGTGTTGCTTCCGACGAAAATACGATACTAGAGTAGATAAAAACTCGGCGTAATAATACTATAATATCAATAGAGCAGACACAAACAACTTTAAAAATGAAATCAGTTTATATCTGTTCAGAGATAAATATTAGCAATACAAAGATATTCCTGCATTCAAATTCCGCAAGGATTCGAATAAATTATTCAATAGATAGTAATATCTATTGAATAGTTTTACTAGTCATAATCATCATCATCATTTCACCCTGAAAAGAAGTTCACTGTTGGACATAGGCCTACCCCAAGGACAGGTCTTGAATCGCTAGCATTTACCGGATCCTGGCGACTGCCAGTTAAGTCTGGCACGCCTGTGGGTTACCTCAGCAACGTTGGTTGCCTGCATTGCTCATTATTTCTGATTTGATCACGCACGTAAACTCCAAGCTTTTTAGGCGATTATGAGCTTTTTTCTCAAACATCTAGTTTCAGGACGACTTCCAGTCGAGAATCCGGCCGGGTGCTAATTTGTATATCTTTGGTAAGGGGCTGTCCATTAATCACGTGAGGATCGAAAGGGGGAGGGAGGGGTCAAACAAAAATCACGAAATATCACAAGGGGGTAGGGAGGTATAGTAAAATATCACGTGTATTAATTTTTTCATCAAACGCGTGATTTTTAAATGAAACGCGGCGGCGGCGTGTAGTTTGTACCTTTGAGTGTAAGATTCTTTGTAAGTACTAAAAAATACACGTGATTTTAATAGGGGGTGGGGGGTTGTCTTAAACCTCACCAGGTATCACCAAGGGGGAGGGAGGGGTTAAAAAATGTTAAAAAAAACATCGCGTGGTTAATGGACAGCCCCTAATTCACAAAGTTTTTTTTCTGTGACTGCTATATCCGGCCTCCTGTAGCTTCAGGGCCCAAGCAAAGCACAGCGTTAAAATCCAAGCGGGGAAGTCTCGCGCGATTGCTAGTTTAAAAAGAACTCACCATTTCAAGCATAGGTTCAATAATTTCCGTTTCATTATTGATAGCCGTAGTTCTCAATATGTGGACGTTGGGGATTTCATCCTTCAAATGTGGGTCCTTGCATGTACAGCGTGCGTTCTTCGAACCAGCCCTGGGGGGACTCTTACAGCCATTGGTGCCCAATGCCGATATTGCTGACCCGTAAGAGTAACCTACACCGGAGTTGTCCTTTGCTCTCTTGACATTGGTCGAGAGATACGTGAGTCGGCTGGAAAAAAAAGATTGGTAAGATTCAGTTTTTTTTTATTATATGATGGGCTTACGTTTGACCTTAAGCTCGCTTGGTAGAAGGCGAAGATGAGGCCTAAGATGATAATGTACGTTTACCTAGAAGGTGACTGTCCACATTGGCATTATCTTTTTTTAAATAATTAATGTATCCATATGCAACCTATAAGGGGTTGTCCATTAATCACGTGAGGTTCGAAAGGGGGAGGAGGGGTTCGTCAAAAATCACGAAATATCACAAGGGGGTAAGGGGGTTTAGTAAAAAATATCACGTGTACTCGTATTTATTTATAATTTCGTCAAACGCGTTATTTCTAAACCGAAAAGCGGCGTGCGTGTAAGATTATTTGTGGGTTCTAAAAAATACACGTGATCCTAATGGGGGGTGGGGGGTTACTCTTAAATCTCACCACGTATCACCAAGGGGGAGGGAGGGGTTTACAAATGCTAAAAGAACATCACGTGATTAATGGACAGCCCCTAAGCAGGTTAAGCATGTCTGGGTCTGGGCACAAAGCATGCAATGGAAAAACTGTTGAGGAACGCAATTGATTTTACTGGGTAGTTCTGGGTATTAATTCCCATACATGATACCCCAGCTAGTCCCTAACGGCCAGTTATCCATGAGGACTACCAAAGAAAAAAATTTAAAAGGTATAAAGCATACCAACATTTAGTTTGAAAGTGTGTACCTGGTCACTGTAAACTTGTGTGTTTCTAATTAGGATTGGATTTGAATGATTCGATTGGTTAAGGGGTGAAGGTTAGGCTGGTGGACAAAGATGACTCCCTGCCTTAAAACATGTTATATTCAAATAGCATGGCTCATAATAATATCATGTATAAACAATTGCATTAGCAACCTAAAACCGTAAGTTCTTAAATAATTATGTACCTATTGTTTAACCTTAAACTACACAAGTACATGATAGATCAAGTTCTTAAGGTTTATTTACTTTAACCATAAACTACACAAGTACAAGATAGGTCACAATCTCAAAACATATATCTAACCATTCCATAATTAATAATGATTCATGAACTGTTTTTCCAACGGAAATTTAAGGTTGATTAACACAAGAATTTACTAAGACATTTTTGGGGCCTCCTAGATATGAAAATGTCAAATGTATTTTAAGACAGGCATAATATACTAGATAAAATATTACTGTAAATTGTTTATCCATTACAACTCATTTAATGTGGGTGTTGTATGAAAAACACCTTGTGCAAATGTATAGCTTCAATAAAATTACAGCTGTTATTAATGAGACTGTAGGTATATTGCAAAAAAAAATGCCAGCTTAGTCACCTTGTTTAGAGATTTAATAGTCCATCCTGAGGTGGAATGGTTGAAAGTATAACGAAAGTAAAAAAATACTCACCTATCATAACCAGCCAATGACCCAATTTGATAGTTGTTATAAAAGTTATCCGATTCACTAGATGCTCTCTGTCTTCGGCGGCCTTCTAATGTTTTTGGATCCTGCTGCGATTTGCTTTTCGGTTTCTTTAGGATACCATGAGGTGGTGACTTTGGCAATGGATTGTTCAGTATAGATTTGAGAGGTTGTTTAGCCTGCACCTCCACCATCTCCTGGTCGTACTTCTCAAACAGTTCCTCCACTTTTGGCAAACGGCTCTCGTCAACTTTAGTATTTGATAAAGTTGTGACTAGTAATGGTCGGGCTGGACTTGCTCTGTATAATTTTGATCTCCCTGATTGATAACTGCAAATATATTTGCAATTTGAGTAATAATAATAACATGAATAACTGGTTAAAGTTGGAAGATCTAAATTAGTTGGCAAAATGATATGAGTTTAAAATAAATTACAGATTAATTTGAATTACAAATTAAATATTGTTCATTGAAATGAAAATGTTTAACTGTAATCTCAAATGAATGCATATGATCAAGGACCAAGGAAGTCGGCAATGACATGGGTAATCACCAGTCTGTGTAACTGACTAGACCAGGCAATCATATTTTCGTAGGGAAAACAAAAACATAACTTAGGGTTTTAGGTTATGTTTTTAAGCTCACCTTTGGTACCTGTCGCGTTCATGCGCCATTACGTAGTCGCCGTTCTGGGCGGGGGGCAACGAGCACTCACGGTGGAACCTGTCGTGTGCGTCTATACTTAGAGTGAAGTGACTTTTATTAGTCAGGGACCTGTGACGTCCGCCTTCCAAGCGATGCGCCTCTCTCGCATCGTCGTACGGAGAACGATCTATGCCCTCGCTGCGACAACGTCGTCGCAGTATCCGAGCAGGCTCCCGCCTAGACCACTCTAGCACATCCACTGGATCGCAAGCGTCAAACCCGGTTCCGAACCTAGGACACGCTTGATTATCCATATCCGACCCGCCTAGAACAGACGCATCGTCGAATCTCCACATCTATCGCGCACCACCAATTTCACTGCTAATTTTACAGGTAAAAATGAAACATTTAACGTATTTCGGCGTCTACGAGGCCAGGAGGCGACAGGTGACAGAGTGACAGATCGCCATTCGAAGGCCGCGAAAAACGTGCCAGTTCTTCCTCCCGCCAAAAAAGAATTTCTTCCTTTTTGTGAAGGAAGGAACTTTCACCAGAGAAAACTCCCACGCTGCGCATACCACATGTCCATAATCTTTGCACTGCGTTTATTTATTTGGCTTGTTTTAATGGCGTTTTGGTGTATACACTTGTTTCAACTTCCTCTTTAGGTGATAAGTGATCGTTAAAGTAAAGTATTACACCAATCCAATCAAGTAGACTCAAAGTATGAAATCACAAAAATCTTCACATAATGATCTCAATGGAACGATTGACTTGACTGGACAAAATTTTTAAATTACTGCGATGTGCTATACGTTACGAATTTCCTCTTTCTTTTCATTCAATTTTAGCCGATAGGTAGGACAAACAGCGAAAATGTCGATATCGATATATGAAGACTTATCTATTCGATCTTTTATCGTATTTGAACGTACTGGTGTTATTTTAAACCAAACAAAAATGTTTTATTTTCAAACTAACCATCATCATTGATTATCGTTATCTTCATTTTAGCCCATAAACGACTCACTCCGACGATCCGACGACGACTCCAGTCGATATGGTAATATCAATTCTGATTCTGGAATAAATTGAATTCTCCTCCACACTTGATATTCTAGATTTTAACCAAATAATAAATACAAAACAAAAGCCAATAATACGAGAAGGTGCTCACCTCAACATTATCTGTATTTTCTTGAGTTATTATCCAATAAAATTAACCGCACGCATTCAACCGCTTATTTATCGTTACGGTGTCGGTCGTGTTATGTTTTTGGATTTGCGAATTTATTGGAGATAATCGATACTTTTTCGATTGGAAGTATCGTACTTAGGTGTCAATTGCTAACGCAACTGTGTTTTATTGTATGTTTTTGTGTAACCTGTTTTGTAATTTGGTGTGTACATTTAGTGTGTGTGGTGTGGATGATGATTGTTTGAACATAATTATATAGAAGTTAATCCAATTTACATATCAGGTTACACAACCAAATAAAATAAGTTTTCTTCTTCGGTTATGGCGCTTGGCCGCTGAACGCGAATAAAACAAGTCATTGAAATCGGTTCGTAATTGATAGCTTTTATTGATCGACGGATGCCGGTCGACTAACCTATCGATCGGAAGCCGGCCGATGGCATGGCATCGGTCGACGACAACGGTTAACTCGAGCAGCAGCGATCGACGTCGACTAATCCATTCTACTATCGATCTATTGGTGTAGTAACACCCTAATCGAAAAAATCGCAAATCCAAAAACGGGAAGATTAACACCACCGTCACCGTAACGATAAAATTAACGTTTGAAGTGGTTTTATCCGCCCTTTACAGCAAAAATGTTAGCATGATTGTTACCTTTTGTTAGGATGAATTTATAAAACAAATTATCACCAAATCCCTAAGAGGGCCCCGAGATGCGACTAAAAAACGTAAGAGGCAGACAACCTAGCCACAAACGAATGAAAACTAGATACAAAACCCCCAACCCTCGCCTTCAACAGCTTAGAGTAGTGCCAACTCAGCACCCCGTCGGGACCCAAGAGACAGGCGGCGCAGGAAGGTGCACCGGGGGTATGTTCAGCGAATATGGGGACGCCTCTCATATTACCGATTTGCGAACCAGTCCCACTTTTCAACATGGTACACTTTTTCTGCAAACAGGGAACATGTGGTGTGGAGTATAATGATAGCAGATTAGTTCTTGTTGGATACTAAAATAAAACACATTAATAGAGAATCAGTATTCTTTTATACAGTGTTAAAACTAAAACTTATAGCAGACGCCATTATATAGTTAAAATATAATACGAATCTGACACTTTTACTAAGCTATTATAGTACTTTAATAAAAAAATCTATCTGAGACATATCATTTTCCCCTTAACAAAATTAAATACTACCTTCTCATAACAAGGCGCGTTTGTCACAAAAAAAACTCTGGAATTTTAACTTACGTTCTATTCTAAGTTTAATTACCACTTAAATCTTACTAGTGTGAATTACATATTCTGGCATTATGAAAGTAAAAGGCCAATAATTATAATACACACTTCCCAAGTAAATAAAATACCGTGATTCTTGACGCATATTTACAATTCCAACCGATTTGTAATAGTACCAATTACATCAAAACGTCAAATGATAAATAAAATATTATAATAAAACGAACATTTAATGATACCACTAGTACCGATATCTGTACATACACAAAACAGTCCCGCACTGACGTTTTTACACTAAATCATTGCAACATTATAAAGTGTAGTCTAAGATAAACTTTTTAAAATTAATGTTCGATTATCCTAATCGCAAAATGTTGTACAAGTTGACATAATATACATTGTGGGGCGCCGCGTCGTGTCGGACGTTTGCGTTAGCAGCATTTCAGCACACCTAACCTGTCTTGAACGAGCATAGGAGGCTGACAGAACTGAGCCAGTTGTACCTTCAGTTTCGATTTCATGTGTCTCAATGTCCTACACACTGATTGGATATAGAATCTGAAAAAAAAAAACCCTTTCATGAGCTATAATAGCCTTGGGCCTATAACAACTTGGAACATGACATTGACGAGTAATCAAGGTAGGTCTTAGTAGTCAGTCTTATGTTGCGTCTCAGTGGCGGAGACCGGGGACGAAACTCGTGCGATGGGTTGATAACAATCGCGAACTTTACTCGTTTGAATTGAATGGGCGACGGGTTTAGAATGCAAATCCCCAATCTATTCCATCCTTAGGGCCATAAGTGGGGACCGTGGGAATGCAGCGGGCATAGTTCAGGTTATTCTTGGTACAAAACAAACCCTGTGTCAACCCATCTGGCGAGTGCGGCACGGTAGGCTTGAAAACGGACGAGGCCTGACTCAGTAGTGGGTCATTTATGGGAGGAGATTAGGAAGGTAGGAATTTACCTTAGCTGGTGAGTAGTGCAATGTTGATTTCTTTAACCATTTTCACGCGATGCAACATCTTTGCTAATGCCGCCCTGCTGAGCGCCTGCGTGGAGTACCATACAGGGGAATCTGGCACACAAGACCGCTCCGGCTGGAGGTAGAACACGTCGTTTCTCGTGCGCACCGATTCAGGACTGTACAACATATGAATTCATAATATATAAAGCTGCAGAGTTTGTTTGTTTGTTTGAACGCGCTAATCTCAGGAACTACTGGACCGATTTCAAAAAATCTTTCAGTGTCAGATAGTCCATTTATCGAGGAAGGTTATAGGCTATATTTTATTTTCAAAAGAATTAGGGATCCGTATGAAAATTGCGATTTTGTAAACAAAGGTGTAAAATCGAAAACCTATTTATGCGTGCGCCGCAAAAACTATTGACAATAGAACAAAATGATGTACTACGGGTTTGTAGGTCTTATAAAGATCTACAAAAAAGTCCGCGAGAGCACATTATCTAACTATCATAGTTTAGTCACAATAACCGATTTTATGTTCATAAAAAATATGCACGGGTTCGAAGCCCACGCGGGCGAAGCCGCGCCCAAAAGCTAGTGAATTCATAAAATCGCCGCAAAACAATATGAGTGTAAGGCAGTGAGTGCATATCTGTATGATATCATGCAATACATAAATCTTGAGATTAGTTAATATAGCCGTGCAACATGATTCATTTTATAAGGAATCTAGTTTTCATGGTTGAAAAATGGTTGGTTGTAAGAAAGTTGATTTCGGGATGTCACATTCTCGCAAATAGGCGATTTATATACGAACATCAGACATCAGTTGCCGACATTCTACCAAAATAATTATTATTTATGGCTCCCGAGTTTTAGGGGAATTTTGAAATCTTCAATTTACAGCAGTTCATTAACATTTAGTTGGATCTTGTACATAATTACATTTTTTATCTTCCACTCTGGGGGACTGCCATAATATAAATGCCCAACTAACACAGACATGTTATTTATTGTGACAAGAAAAAAACATACAACAACTCTAAACTTGAAAAATGTATAGACATAAAAATGTATTACCATTTGGAAATATAAAATTCATATAATTTAACAGGACACCGAAGAGGGTTCTCTTCATTCTCTTGTTGTTCATATACTTTCTTTTTCCTTGAATTTGCTTCTGCAATAAAAACGATGTTTTTTTGGATTATGTGAATCAGCCAATTATTTACCTGTGAATTTATATTTATACAGAATGATTTTAATAAGATTGCCCAAAAAGAAAAAAATCTTTAACTGAATCTGATTTCTTCATTAGATTGAATAAAACACATTCATATCGAAGTTATTACTCCTCTCTAGAAAATTTTCAACATTAAATGTACTCCGACGCCCGAGAACCGTTTATTATACAAGTGTGTTACGTACGCACGTTTTTCGAAATTAAAGAAACTGAATTTCAGTTTAGTTTTCCCTCGTATATCGAATAGAATTTATAATTTTTTCGAAAATGACGATGTATGGAATAGATGATACTATGTAGATTCTGAAATTTCTAACCAGTCTTATTCTCCTTAATACCGAAGTCTTAAGTCATTCTCTAAAACATTAGCTATCTTGTTAGTGCTGCTACTCCTAGCAAAAAGGGTCGAGTTAGTTAAAGTCTCTTCATTATAGGACACCATAATGAAGAGGATAAGGCCCAACTTGGCAGTGGGCAAAGATGGTGAGACATTTCACCTGTATTTAAATCTTACCTAAAGCTGATTGTGGAGGGTAAAACCTCAGTAAAACATTCCTAGAGCCAGGTATCTTCGCTTGACCCGGCTGGTTTGGATTCCTCTTCCAATGCTTCATTATATGAGAGAATGATAGCTGCATATGCTCATCAACGGTCTGCAAAGATTTTAAAATTAAATATCTTCTCAGTTCCATTGTGATGTGCAGCAACTACTTGTAAATTTCATCATCATCATCATCATCATCATTTCAGCCAAAAAATGTCCACTGCAGGACATAGGCCTCCAACAAGGATTTCCACAGAAATATCTAAATAATAATTTAATGTAATAATTTCTATGAAATCTTGTACATTTACACAAAGTTAATGCTGTCTGCCCCATAACATACATCCAGTGAACTACTAATAGCATATTAGTCATCTGATTACACCAGTTGGTAGTTTTCCATGTTACTGACTCACATGTTAGAATTACAACCAAGACCGACGGCTTGTTACGGCTGTACGTCGACCTATCCATATGCAGCTGAGACAAGGGTTGCATAACCTCCAGATCGTTTGCATTCCGAACTATCTGGCTATGCGCCGCGCCTCATTGTTAGATCATACACTAAAATATTAAAAAAAGAACTACTACTATTGGAACTTACCACTAAATTAAAATGCTTAGTGTTGAAGAACATGAGTGTGGATAGTAGGACGTGGGGCGAATGCGCTCCTAACTGTTTACTCTCCCATAAATGTTCCTCTTCCACTCTTGTTACTATGTACTCTGTAACACAAATACCAATGCATAGAATCGAGTTGCATTCTCTAAATCAAAGTTATAGGACTAGCACATATTATTTATTTAAAATTTAAATTGAGGATAAGGGAACTCGTTCTAACTTATCCATGGCTTGTAATATAGACACCAGGAAACACATTCTTCCATAATTAGCGTAATGTAACTCAAAGTATTAAAATACTTGGTCGCTCGATCTTATGTGTCAGACCATGGACCTATCGTTTTTTCAGCAGTGAAATAGAAAAAAAAATACTTGTTGGTCTAGGGGTTGGATGTGGTGTGTTTGATTAACAGGTCCCCGGTTCGATTCTGGAGTCGGGTAAGTGTATTTGTGTGTCATTTGTATTCGTAAATAACATGTTTGGGAATATCCTACGCGATACAGATTATACCTACTGCATGGGTTACGAATTATAAAAAATGGTGGTTGGATGGTACTTACGTGAGTCATTATATAAAACTGAAAACTTCCTTGCGACTTCGTCCAAACAATCCGTGAATTTCTCGTAGTATGGATCAGTGAATATATTGTCTATCCTACCGTTTTCGAACAAATATTGCTGTATACCTGAAATGAAATAGACGTTAACTATTTGATATATCCGTGCGGATTTCGTATACACAATGTCACCATCCCAGACCATCCTGGGGGTGTCGTACGAGGCGAGAAGGAATACTTGATACAAACCTTCCGCCGACCGTCTTTGCCAGCCAGTCTTTGCAGTCTTTGGGGCTTGAAATTTGGTAGGAATAATTCTTTCGCCGAGTAGAACGAAAACGAAGAACAGATTTTACAAAATTTCAATTTCATTTTGCGGGGCATATGGCAAGTCAACGATTGCCGGGTCAGCTAGTAAGTACTTTATAAAAGCACAGTACAAGATTTTTTTTAACCCCGAATCAAAACGTGAGTTATGAGTATAATGTGTTTTTTTTTTAATTTTAAATCACTGCTTCTCATACATGTTTTATCATAATGTTCAATCGTTTCAAAGTCATCAGCTCTATTCTGGATATATCGAGATATATTTAATTTATAATTGCGGATATAAAAACCTTTATGTAATTTACTTAAAAACATAGGCCGTCACGCTTGCTCTTACCTAAAACCAAATAATAAATAGTGTCGGGTGCGTACTCGCTGCCGTTCGGCTTCCGCACCTCCTTGACGAACAGACAGAGCGAGTAGTTGAGCTCGTCCGCCGTCAGTTGCAGTATTTCAGACTTAAACGGTTTCCGTCGTATGGAACTCTTCTCGATCTCTGCGTTTTTCGTCATCACCCATTGCTTCCATGCATTCACGCCAAATGTGTACTGGAGGCAATAAATTAATGGCATAAAATGATTAATTTATGCACGGTACAACAAAAAAAAATATATATCCATAACCAAGGGATCGATAGTGCTACATATACTTAAACAACTGTATAGAAAAAATGAAATAGCAAACGTTTTACAACTGTTTCTTGAAATGTTGGTGTGAACCAAAGTGTCAAAACTTGCGAAATAAGGACAGTAAATTCCAGGAACATAGTTAAACCCAAGTCGGTTTTTGATAAAAAAATTAATAACCATTTTTCTAACCGCAAGCACAGAACCGTTTGTTTCGATTGCCTCTTTAACCTCATTTCGAATGGCTATAGGTTTTTTGTTACTCCCCGTATGCAAGGTATAGGTCTGGAATCGTGAGACGCTTTATTTGTTTCGTTTTGCCAGTTTTATTTTGAAAGTGAGCAAACTTCACTCCAAACTAAAATAAACTCCCGACGTAGGGTGGCGAGGTACCTTGAGACACATGTTGGCATCGGGCTTCTCCGCAGGCTCCCTGGGCGGGTCGGGCTGCGGGGCCGGCGCGGGGTCCGCGCGGCGGCGCTTGGAGGTGCGCGTGGGCCGCGCTGCGGGGGCCGCGGCGGGCGCGGGGGCGGCGGCGGCCGTGCGCTTGCGGGGCGCCGCCGACGCGCGCAGGGCGGCCACCGCCCGCTGTTGCTCCAGCACCATCAGGTGGTGGTGGTGCATGTCGCCTTCCAGGCCTGTGGGCAAACGCAATATGCATATGTCGTTCGCGTTAACAATGCTACAAACGTAGCGCCGATAGGCGTAACCGATCAAATCCTTCCAAATTATAAATTCAAGTTGAATATCCTTTACCTATACTAATATTATAAAGCTGCAGAGTTTGTTTGTTTGAACGCGCTAAGCCTGATTACAAAAAATCATTAATTATTATCGAGGATGGTTCCATCACCACGCGGGTGCGGTCACAGCAGGGAGCAGCTAGTCTTTTATAAAATACATCTTGACTTACTGCATTCTTAATGTGGACGAACTATAGTATTTGTCAAAAGACACAAGAATCTAGCACTGCGCGAGAAGGGAGATTTTTATTAATACCTGGCCCTTAGCTGTACTACTAGGGCAGATCGAAAATGAGTACGAATATTCGAGGTGCTCTTTTGACACCCCTAATCCTTTTATACGCGGTTGACTCCGGATATGTAGAACCCCAGGGTGTATAGCACACAAGAGGAGGTGGGTGCCTTATTATTCTAGCAGAATACAAATGCGGGTAATTTATGAGAATATTTATGGTCAAAACGCCTGCTCCTTGAATCTCCAATACACTTACCTGGCATACCCGGATGAGAACTAGGGGTAATAGTATTGGCAGTCATAGCAGATTCCAAATCGACAGGCTGATCTTCGTACTCCGTGGCCATCTTGAGCGCCATCTGGAGCATGTCTTCTCCGAACGCGTTGTTGCCGTCCATGCCACCCACTGGACTGAATGTTTCCTCTGTAGATGTGGAATTTAATTATTAATTTTGTTGACATTTTTAACACGATAATTATGACGACTATCTAATGGAGGACATGGAGTGTCTTGCTTTTTCTACTTTAACCTTACCTTCCGGTCCTCAGGTCAGTGCTAAACGCTTATGGTTTTTTTACCCATTTCAATATAATTGATGGCCAAAAAAGTATGTCTAATACAGAGATAACATTTACTTAACTTATGCCTGTTACTTCATTACGAACCGGTTACCATAAGAAACAGGATTTTCATAAATTGACTTGGTAAATAAACATACCATTCTCCTCCTCAGTATCTGAATCGCTTTGATCCTTCTTCTTATCCCCGGCTACCATTTCCGCCATCATCAGCAACTCCGCCTCAAACGGATCCGTGGGCATCTTATCATGGATCTTATTAATCTCCTTCATAATACCCTTCGCGGAGTTTCTCGTTGTAGGAATAAATACTGGCGTCGGTATCGGTATAGGAATAGGTATGGGTATCGGGAACGGTAACGACCACATCGCGCAAGGAACGGGTACGTATATCGGTACCGGAACTGGTATAAGTACTCGCCGTTCCAAACTGGAATCTGTTTGGCATTCCTTCGTGCACGGATGGGGACGACAAGATATGCCTTTCGAGACCGTCATGGGTTTTGACATTGTGCCTTTGTTTGCAACCTCTTTGGGTGGTAGGGTTTTGACTATGACGTGGTTGTAGATTTTAGGAGGAGGAGGCGGGGGTGGTGTTGGAGGTTTGGGGGGAGGAGGCGGTGTTTTTGGGGCTTGCGGCGGCTCCGGTTCGGGTGGGGGAGCCGGTTGGGCGTTCCGTTTTGACTTTTGCCGCGTCGGTGCTAAGGGCGGAGGCGCGGCTAGAGATTGTACGCTGGATATCACTGGCATACCGCCGGCGGCTTTGCCTTTGGACATGGCTGGAAAGAAAGGTTATTCTTTACTGATTTATGCTTCATTACCAACATTTAACCGCTGGATTTATACTGCGCAAGTTTTTAGACTCAGGATATAAATTACCCACTGCTAATTTCGGCCTCATCCAATTACATGGAGGGTAACTACCTTGGCGTTTTCTTTTGTAGACTTACGATACCTTTAGGACAGAATGGGGTGGTGACATTCGTCTCTGCCTCCAATTACTGCTTATCACTAACAGCATTTAGTATGTTAGTATTATGTATTTTCAAGACCGTTTTAAGAGATCTAATGTAAAACTAACTTTTTCCTATTAACTTTTTTAAAATTACAAATCACCTGTTATATAAATAATCTGTCTCGCGGGGCAGTTTACCAACATGAAATTTATGAACACAAATGACACCCAGACTGAAGTGCCACTGGAATTGGCTCGTGACTAAAATAAATAATTAAATAATTTTTCACATTCTTATTTAGTGTGTAATAAGTTTATAAATAAATTAATAAAAGATACATAGTAATAATAATTTAAAAAAAAATTAAATATCATACTAAATAAATTTATTAAATAATAATAAAAATAAATTATTCCAAATATCTAGGCTCTAGGGTAGGGTTTCTGTTTTTCAAAAATGTTATGTTATAGTTGTTCCATTAGATGGGACCTATAGATGGGTAAGAAGGCATTCGCTCCGCGTAAATACTGGCCGCACTTTCCGTGATTCGGAATATATAGTGTCATCACGCCTTTCCGTCCTAAAGCAGTTGTAAGAGCCGACAGAAGGAAATGCCAAGGCCTGGAAGGAATTCTAGCCAACTGGCTTTTGAAGCACACACTTTGGTAGAATTGAAAAACAAATGTATGGACATTGAAACAACCTGTGTCAAGTCCGTGTGGTGAATACACAGTGTCACCATCCCATTCCATCCTGAGGGTGTAGTAAAAGCCGACAAGAGGAGATGACGGCTGATAACCTAGCCCTGTACCAACCCATCTGGCCAGCGTGGTACAGTAGGCTGATTACTTTCCATGTAAATGGAGGAGGCCAGACTCAGTGGGTCATCTATTGGCCGAGTAGTAGTATGGTATACTCACCGTTACTCTTATTATTATTGGCGTAAGTCCTTCTGGGAGCCCCCGTTGGGACAGCCGGAGGCTCCTCCACAGTCTCACCGGATGTCAGTGCTGGCATTTGGCCTGGCTTTGAGTACTGGCCCTGAATGGTAAGAACAAGTTTGAATGCTGATAAACTCAAAAGGAACTTTATTTACGTAGGTTTCATCACAAAACTCTTATAAATAAATAAATATCCTTGGACATTTCACACAACGCCATCTCGTCCCAAGTTAAGCAACTTAATGCTTGTGTTATGGTAACGAGATGGATGATAAACTACTTAAATAATTTTTTTTATTTTGTAAATACATACATATTATAGATAGAAATGACACCCAGACTCCGAGCCAGTGCCTCTGGTTTAGACAAAGACACTGGCCCGACCCCGGAATCGAACCCGGGACCCGTTGATCCAAAGGCGGCACATCTGACCACTAGACCAACGAGGCATATTTTCATATTTACAAACACCATTATCATGTTACAGATTCCCACACGAATAAATTGACGATCTCCGTATGGTGACCGGGTTTAGAATACATTATATCACCACCCCGTTCCACACTGCGGGTGTCGTAAGAGCCGACTAAAGGAAATACCAAAGCTGATAACCTGGCCGCAGAAGGAAAATTTGATACGAAACCCTGTGCCAACCCATCTGGCCAGTGTGGCACAGTAAGCTAATTCGCTGGAGGAGGCCCGACTCCGCAGCGTTCTTTATGGACTGCGATGACGAAATCACTGATCGGAGGGACAGTTCAATACAAAACTGCAGGGTTTTTTTTAAACAATTATAGTAAGCTTGGCGATGTGACAGTGCGTGTGCAGATAAATAAATGGGGTGCGTACCTGGAACGACATGACGCATGGGTATGTACAGAAGTTTCGCACGGTGGCGTCCGACATCGTCAGGTGATACTGCGCGAGCGAGCTTCGCTTACACATGTCGCACTTGGTCCTGTATAACACACAAATGCAATACAGCTATAATTTATTATATAACTAGCTGACCCAGCAAACTTCGTACCGCCTCAGAATCAATAAATATAAAACCTGAATGATAATTCCAGAATGTTTCAACTTTATTAAAATATGTGCAAACCTTAGCCTAATCGGTCCAGCCGTTCGCAAGTTTTAGCGAGACTAACGAAAAGCAATTCATTTTTATTTCTATATAAGATAGATTATAATTTATTTTGTTTATTAGGGGCAACAAACTGATACAATATATATTTAACTTAACTTAAAAAATTGTGACATTGTATTCCAGTGTTATCCACTACAGTTGGGAGACCAAAAATATATATCGTTACAATTACAGTTTCAAGACGCAAACATGACTAATAAAATGATTGAAATATGAAACATGAGTATAACATAACGATGTTAACTAAGACATCGTTATGTAGTTATATCGTATCGTTCACGATCTTTGGACATTGCAATTAATCGATGTTCTGTGACTTTTTTATCAGATTTTTTACAACAGTAACTCACCGTCTCGAAGACACAGCATTCACCGACACCTTGTAGAGGTTGAGACAGTTCAGCGAGCACATCATAATCGCTTGTCCATTAGGCTGAACCCTCCTTATCATATCGAAGTTGTACTTCTTGACTTTGCACCAGCTGCACGGCACTATATGCCGCGTGTTGCTGATGTACACGTTCATACACGACTTGGAACAGAAGCAGTGTGGACTGGAGCCATCGTAGATGGTGAAGCATTTGGATTGCTTGCGCTCGAAGTACTTTTTGCACCAGCGGCATTGGTCTGCGGAAATGTATGATTTGACTTGACAATGTAAGGTGGTAGCTATAACCC
The DNA here is from genome assembly GCA_905475355.2 of Clostera curtula. Lineage (NCBI taxonomy): Eukaryota > Metazoa > Arthropoda > Insecta > Lepidoptera > Notodontidae > Clostera > Clostera curtula. Next base: position 10,327,241 of record FR997816.1, on the reverse strand, counting down.
GCACGCGAGCTCCAAAGAAGCGGAAGTGATCGCCTCATATCGGGCACTCTCCTGTTACGAGTAGCGCGCGTCATCACTACATAGTATAAAATAAAGTCGCTGTCGTCTGTCCGTCCCTATGTATGCTTAAATCTTTAAAACTACGCAACGGATTTTGAAGCGGTTTTTTTAATAGATAGAGTGATTCAAGAGGAAGGTTTATATGTGTATTACATGCATAATATTGTAGAGAAACACTGATAAATTTAGAGCGAGCAACGAGCGGCTCGTTGCTCGCTCGTTGTTTTTTTACAAAATCTTCAAATGGTGGAACCTTTGTTTCTCGCTTCGCATCCTAGGCCGGACAGCGTTCCAATTAGCCATAGGAGAAGGTAGCCACTTTCCTTCAGTCGGCGTATGCTTGAGTATCAGGCTTTTTGGCTCCCATACAACACTCTTAGGGCCACATTGTTTGGTGGCACTATGTATAATCAAGCAAATAACTTGGACAATGCAACCTGGACTGCCCAATAGGCGTTTTTGTGTTTGATTGATACGACAATATACGCTTAAACTACTAACCGTGAGTGTAAACTCAGTACCAATTATTACCAGTACTTGACCTCTACTAAAAAATACTCACCCGGGAATATGTTATTGACGAATTTGAACGCCGCGAAGCAAGGGTCCGAACACAGCCTCTGCGAGACATCCTCAGTGACTTCCACTTCGAACGTCGTCGCCTTTTCCAGAGAACAAACAGCGCACTTGGCCCACACGGGCTGAGGCACCGGGTTCTTGCTCATCTGGTCGAACTTCTCCATGCACACTTGCGAACAAAAGTCTTTGAACTGACCCTTATCACCCACAGGCGCCAGGAACCCTTGGTGCCCCACCGATATATCCCTCTGGCAATAACAACATATCTTTAAACCCTTCTTGAACTCCTCCAAGCACCCCGAGTTGCAAAACTGACGGATGTCGTATCCGAAACGCACACAGTACTTCCCTAAGCTCGTATGCTGGACTAAATTCTTGCAGTTAGCACAACGAGACCCAATTTTGTTCTGGTACCGTCCTAAGCACACTTCATCACAGAAATCCATAGTTTCCCAGGTTAAAATGTTCGCTTCCACATTCAGTACCACTGTACACCGACTGCATCGTCTAACGAAAGTTCTTTCGCGCTCGTCTCTCGCCGCTTGCACCATCGCTGGAGTCTTCGCTTGGATTTTATACGCCTCATCCAAATACTTATCCGTTGCATTACTGATAACTTTTAATTTCAACAATGGTGGGTTCTGTTGTGTGGCCTGTGCATTCTGTTGGGCTTGAGATTTTCTCGTTGTTCGAGTATTCCGCTTCTTCACCATGTACCTACCACCTTCTTCGTTGTTCAACGTTTTAATACACTCATAGTCACAAACTTGAAGTGCGTCGCCATATCGAGTCATTGCAAAACTGCACTTTTTAGTTTCATTGCACACCGCACACAGAGCTTCTGTAGGGGTATCAACTTCGTTTATAGTGATTCTCCGTCGTTTAAACACATATTTATCAGCTTCGTCCGCCATCATGCTGTTGAGACAATTCATTGAACAGTAGTGAGTGTCTTCACCGTCATAGTTGTAATAAAAGTAACATATTCTTCTTTCCTCACACTCTGAGCAGGACAGGGATTTAGGAGTAATTTCTTCGATTAAATATTTCTTGTGGGTAATTGTGTATTGACCTGGGTTTTCTTCCTGATATGCTTTAACACATGGCTCTGTGCAGAGATAAGTATGTTCATTGTTTTTAAGAGTGAACCGGAAAGTGCATGGCTGATCAGTTTTACACTGCATACAAGTTGATTCATTGGCACTTATCTGTTGGATTATTTTGGGGATTTGACTGTCGTCACCTTCCGCAGCATCTTCTCCTTCGTTTTCTCTATCTGTTGGAGAGAAAAGAAGAAAAAGTCAACTTTAACCATCCAGTAATATAGCAGTCACTATAGATCCGTGTGGTGACGGATTTAGAATAGAAAATGTCACCAACCCAACCCATCCTGTGGGTATCGTAAAATGCGACTACAGGAACACAAGAGGCAGTTCCCCTAACCGCAAGAGAAATTAAACTTGAAACAAACCCTGTGCCGATCTGTCTAGCCAGTGTGGCACAGTAGGCTAATTTCCCCCTATTAATTTGGAGGAGGCCCGAGTCAGCAGAGGGTCATTTATGGGCTGATGACGATGAAGAACTGCATATAAGTTGCAGTTGTAAAAATATATATCGATCGGACTTAGCTTTTTCGTACTTCACCCACTACACACACATTAGCCCTGTGTAGCCAGAGCGGGTCGCTAGTAAATAAATATTTCTAGGCACATTTTCACACATTAACAACTTACCTTCACCATTCTCTTGGGACGGGTCATCACTGGGGTCTGCATTAGCTCCTGCCTCCTCACTGTGTTCACCTTGAACCTGGTCTTCTCTTTGCGTTTCACTTTCTACTTCTTTCTCTTCCTTGAGAACTGCAGCTTCAGCCGCTGAAGCTACGAAAAAATAGAAATGCCTTGACCTTATTCCCAGATAGGTTAAAAAAATATGGTTTAAAGTTGAAGATCACGTCATAATATCACGGTATCTTTTGAGACCAGTATCTTGATGCTAGTAGGCCTCACACACGGAGGACCGACGACCTGGTTAAGGTCACCGGAAAGCAAAGAAGGTCCAGGACCGACATTTGTGGAAATCCTTGAGGGAGGTCTATGTCCAGCAGTGGACGTATATTGGCTGAAATGATGATGATTATCTTTTGAGAACTGTGTATAGGTTCAAATCCTAAGAGTTTGCTTAAAATCTTGCTTTGCAGAGTGGTTCTTAGGGCCCCCGCGCATTATGGCGGCAAAGCCATAATGCGCGGGTTGGCCGCGTATGTGTCGCAATGTTTTTCGTCGGCCGCGCGGCCTGGCCGCCTAATGCGCGCATCTACATACATCGTAGAAGAATTAGTTGGCCGCAGCGACTTGGCCGCGCGGCCTGGCCGCCTAATGCGCTGGAGGCCCTTAGTGTAAGTTTATTTTATTGTTTAAAGTAACAAACTCTTTTGTTGTGTTCCAAACTGTTTGACATTATATTGTATAGACATTATTAATTTAGAGTTCTTCGAAATCACAGACAAAACAAATAATAAATTACCTTCAGCCTGCTTTCTCTTTTCAGCCAGCACTTTCTCAGCGGCTGCTTTGTCAGCCTCTGAGATCTCTCTCTCAGTATCAGGCAGGAGGCACACCTCCTCGTCTGCACCAGGTTCATCCACTACCTCCGTTATTTGGCTTTCTTCTAAATTGTCTGAAATAATATGATATATAGATGAACCTAAGCCCCTTGCTGTGGTGATTCTTTGGGCCATGCTGGCTCAGGGTCACCCATGCAGCCGGGCGGTCTCAACGACGAGAACCTCAATGTCTACGGAAGTCGTAGACGCTCTCCGATAGACTCTTGCCCACGTAGCGGGCACCACGTCGGGGCGTCACAGTGGAATTTGTTTCCGCGAACCTGTGGCGCCCCAAGCGTGTCGTGTTAGGGATATATCGCTGGGGTTTAGTGGGTAGACGAGACGTTTTCGGAGTCCCACATAATCCTCAGCAAAACAAAAAAAAAGAGTCATCCATGCAGGTCGGGCTAAGACGAAAATCAGTATACAGTGTTGTGGGCCGTGTGTTTTGTGTCGGGATCTCCTTTATCCCGAGACTTGAGATTCCTAAACCGCTATGACGCACCCTAAGATCCTTCGGTTATCGCTCCATCTGGTTAGCCACTAGGGCGTGGCTTCCTTCAGCAAGCCTGTTTTAACGAAGCTGATGGCGCGACGGGTCGACAAGGGAAAAGATCCGGAGCCCGGGGAGGAGGCGCCGTTATGCTCATCTCCTACCCCACCTTAGAAACTTATGAATAGTCGCCCACCGCCAACACAACCGCATTGACTGAATATAGCTGGGTGTTAGGGAGTCCTACATAACCGCCGACCTCACACCTGAGGGACAGCAAGTGTCTCCTATTTGCAACAATACACTCCTTCCATATGCATGTCGTCATACCCACAATCCACCCATAATTGTTAGGTCTCCCGTGGTTCAGTGTCAACAAGTCATCAGAGATTACTAGTATTTTATAAGGAAACACTTATATTGGCTTCAAAGCAACAATGTAATATTTCTGTGTGGTGATAGATAGGTGTGTGGTGACAGATAGGTTTGTGTGCTCTAGATTTGGAAATAGTTGCAGCTAGTATTATGCAAAACACACCTGTATGACTACCTTCATCATCGTCATGGGTAGTGGCACTGACATCACCATCGGCACTGGGTTCATCAGGATTGTGATCATCAGTGTTATGTTCATCCGCATTTTGGTCATCATCTTCATCATCAATGTTGACAGAGGCTACATTCGATTTTTCAGAAGTACTTGGAGTTTGTTGGCTTTCACTTGTATCTTTAAGTAGAGCATCAAAAGGGTCTAAGGCCTAAAAACAAGATATTATTGTTAAGTTAAATCTTTTCTTTTTATTAAAAAAAGAAACCCCTGACTAGGTATACCTGTATTGCGGGGGCAGTTTACAAACATGTCATTCACGAAAATAACCTTGAAAAGTTTAAATCCTTACTTAAAGAAACCAAAACACTTGACAGTGGCTGATAGCAAACGACTACGCATTTATTGTACTATTCCATCATACATTTTAATTTTAATTATAATTGTAAGTCTTTTATTGTCTTCTTTAATAAGTAATGTAATTTAATTTAAGTAATAATTAATACTCCTAGTTTTAATAGATTGGGAAGGTACTAGTTTTAGTCAATAATTTTAAGTTCATACTTGTAATCCTTGTACACTTTCTGTTGGGAATCCAAATAAATAAATAAACACAAACAACACCCAGACTCAGTCACTCAGAGGAAAGTGCCTCTGGTTTACACAAAGATACTTGCCCCACCCCGGAATCGAACACGAGACCCGTTGATCCAAATGCGGCACATCTAACCACTAGAGTCAATGCAGTGCAGGCAGTCATGATCTTAGACATCATTCAATCTTATTAACATGTAGTTAACATATACAACATGCCAAGGTAAATTTCACTGATAGTTGAATTTCTTGAGTTGGTCTAGGGGTTGGAGCAGAACTCCAACCCCTAGAGTTAAGCCAAAAGCTATCCTACACTATAGTGGATGTATATATGATCTCTTTTGTTGCGACACGCAAAGAAGGGAGGTGTAAGCCACAATTATTGTTGACATGTGTGAACCTTCCCCCACAAGTGCACTTTTCGTTCAAGATGTTTTTAAATTACTACTACTCAGTCTATAGACTGAGTTGGGTCTCCTCCAGTTGCATAGAGCTTAATTAGCCAACCGTGCCACACTTGCCAGTTGGCACAGGGTATTGTATCATCAAGTTTCTCTTGCAGCTAGGTTTTCAGCTTCATTATTTGATTCTGTTGGCTCTTATGACACCTTCGTGATGAAACGGGTTGGTGACACTATGTATTCTTAACTAGCTGACCCAGCGAACTTTGTTCCGCATTACATAGATTTAAAACAAAATGAAAGTTTGACATAGGATACCTGAGATTTTTATCCCGTCCGTATAAAACCTACTTTAACAAAACGTAACTGACAGCGAAACGTTATGTTGTCTATAGTTTAATATGGTCGAAAAATTGACAATAAGAAATTTTGAATTCGACTTGTTTATATTGTTGTAAATCACATAATATCTTTATAACTTGTAGCCTATGTGTTATTCTGATGTATAAGCTATATTATTGTAAAGTTTCATTAAAATCCATTCAGCAGTTTTACGTGAAAGAGTAACAAACATCCATCCATCCATCCATCTATCCATACTTACAAACTTTCACGTTTATAATATTAGTAAGATTAGTCAGCACACAGTTTTTAAGCTACTATACATACATTAAATGTTTAAGTAAGTGTGTCATTAATGAAATAATTGAACCCTTACTTGTGTATGGTCTTCCTGTGATTCATCCAAGACATTTGGAGCAGTTTCAAACTCTGGCTTTCCAACATCATCCTCTTTCTTTTCCATAGCATCCTGACTGTTCTCCTGGCTGGACAGGTCTTGGTTTGCCTCCTCTTTGAGTGTTGACTCTTCTTGTAATGTGTTTGTTGAATCATTTTGTGTGTCATCTGGGGAATGAATGTAACTTATGACATTCATGAAGAACTGCTAGATTTTAAGTAATAACACTGTAATAGCATATCTTTCTTAAAAAAGATAATATGTTGTTACAGCCAATCAATGACTACTGGGTCGGGCCTCCTTCAAATTCATCGAGGGAAATTAGCCTACTGTGCCAAGCTGGCAAGACGGGTTGACACAGGGTTTCTATCAAGTTTTCCTTCTCTTTGGGCTAGGAGATCAGCCTCTTGCATTCTTTTAGTCCCCTCTTACGACATCATATAGACAGTATGGTTTGGTGATGGTCACAACAGAACCATCCTACCCCATCAGCATTTTCATGTAATAATTTAACAATGCTGCTGCTGCTGTTATGCATTTAAAAATTATAACAGAGGTTAACTGCTAAACTAAAAGCACCAGAAATGCTATTGCCTTAAATATCAAGCTTCCATAAGTGTATAAATTTACCTACACAGATAGCATTTGAAAAATTAACATTATAGCCGAACATCCACTATCAACTGCCAGCTAAAATAAGTTAGTTTAGCTTGCATAGTTGAGCCAGTAATTCATACATATTAGTTCATCGTCGGTGGATGCACATGTATGAAAAACTGGCACAACTATGCAAGCTTAACTAAGCTAAGCTTTATTAACAGTGTGCAGATTTTAAAATTTATGTATGCAAACATACAGAATAACTTTGATACAAAGTTTTGTACCAAATGTCCTGAAGTCAATAGACCATACAAGTTTATTGTAACAAGTACAGAACAGCACTAGAATTACCTATAAAACAATGGCACTTACCTTCTTTATTATCCTGACTATCAATATCTTTTTTAATTTCCACATCAGCACTATCTTCAATCCGTTCAATATTATCATGGTCAACATGGTTTTGTAAATCACTATCAGTTTGTTCACTATGATCACCAGTTCCTACACTTGTTGGCACATCGACAGCTTCTTCAGACTCTGTTCCAATTTTAATATCGCCGGTGTCATCGCCAGACCTCTGGCTGTCTTCACCCGGCGGCGCTTCGGGTATGGTCTCCTTCTCATCCATATTTCCAATCCTATTGGAAAATTTGGCTAATTCAACACTCAAATATCATCTGCAAAAGACATACAAGGTAAAATAACTATGGTGAACGCTATAGCCGCGACCGGCGCAACGGTTTTAGGTTATGATGCTCTATGATCCTTGTCAATAACGTAAAACATAAACATGGTCTAGCAATATTACATAAATTTACTGAAAGTAACACTAGCAATCCCCGATAAATGATAACAGGCGCTTCTAGTCATTAGAATTGTAATTAATTACTTGTATGACGCCAATCAAATAGCAAGCCACACATCCCGCGCTTATTTCTGTAGTTAATCACAAATCATGTTACCGGCAACTTTTAGTCTCACTGTAATTTTAGAATTACATAAATGACAGAAAACACGAGTTCCATTTCAGATTCGATCGTAAAATTGAAAACTCAAAGATCTAACAAGGCTGCCTGGCAAGATCCTTTGTAAAAGTGAAAAAATGAAAGGTCACACTGATATATTTTTGCAAAATTGATAGGAATCTGTGTAGCGAGGGTAGTATAAGATATTTAGATGCTGAAATTGATAATGAAAACGAACTTTACAACTTACTTCAAATGAAATAATTCACAAATCACGTAAAAGCACAACAAACGGCCACCATTTTGGAATTAACCAACCCCGGCCAAATTATTGCGGAAATGTAATACTTCTCAAATAATTATAAAATTTATTTATGAGACATAATTATTAAGGTTTTAGGGTACATCATTACATTTTATTAAATAAAATAATTTTGTTTTAATGTAATTCGAAATAATTTGAGCGTACACAATAAAAAGAATGTCAACGAAAGTAATATAGTATGATGATGTTGGTAGAAAGTGACGCTTAAGGTTTAGGGATGTGCAAGCATAGAGAATTTGTTTTATCGACACTGGGATATTTAAGACGAGGCATAAACTATTATAGGCGCGCGAGTTCATGTCCATCCTGAGGAATGCTGTAATGCTGTTACCTAATCAGTTAAGGTAATGTCGTTAATAACTACCGATGTAGTCAACAGCTGTCAATTTGGTACCTAAGGTAATTAAATAGGTTATTGTAACCTAAGGTAATTTATCAAAATAAGAAATAAAATAAATGTGATATGTAATTATTTATTTAGGCCCCGATGGACATGAACACGTGCGCCTATGTTATGTAATTGTTAAAAATAATGTACTTTCACCATACTGGACACAAAGAACAACTGGGTTAAATTTGCACCACATACTGCCATATTGTTGACATTAATAGCGAAAGAAATAGATTTGGTTGAGATAGTGTTATTTATGATATTAAAATTTATTTAAAAAAATCCAATCACTATTGTTTTTAACAGGATTTAAGACATAATGACGAGTTCTTGAATGGAGACCGCGAATCAGCAAGTGTAGTGTAGGACGGCCCTCTGCTAGATCGAGCGACGATCTGCGAAAGTTTGCGGGCAGCAGCTGGATGCGTCAAGCTGAAGACAGGGCGCTATGGCGCTCTTTAGGGGAGGCCTATGTCCAGCAGTGGACTAATGTTGATGATGATGAAAACATATGGATCATTGTTTACTCAACTACACCAGGCAGAAATGAACCAATATTTTTATCCTCCGAAAAATCCTGAAAGTAAAAGTGAACTATCTCATTAAATTGATATTTTCAATTTTGATGTTGCTTTGTTATAAATTACTAGGTCCAACGGTCACAAAGTGTAATTTACTTCTAGAAATAAAATTATTATAATATCCTTATTTTAATTACAAATCGAAAATGAATCGTCGTTTTACACACTTTCTCAATATTTTTATTTAGATGATTTAGCGTTGAGTCGTACATCGTAAAATATCCACGAGTGTGGGCTTACTCAAAACCCTATGATCATTTGAGCCAGCAAAAAATGATTAAGATATGACAGAAAATATTGTGAGATGCATTTTAAAACAGCCGTTTTAATCAAAATGTATCGTGGTATTCGTGGTTACGGTTAAAATCGACGAAAAGTTAGATAAACATCAGTGTGTAATTAGTTTTCCCTAATTTGAACGCAATCTATTGCTGACAGTTACATACATTTTCATCAGTTTTCGTTTACATTTTCAACTTATAACACCATCATCTTTTTTGATTGGCGATTCTAGTCATCTTAGATCTTTTGATTGGTAGGAATCGGCCGTCTCATGTTTTTAATCCAATGGGCTAAGAGGGTTTTTTATTTAAGGCAGTTGTTCACCATTATCAATTATGGCGGTTCCGTGTTTTTTCAGTCCCAAACACGAATTATGTTATTTGTGCCGCTCTGGCGGCGACATTGACAGCGATTTGTCGAATATTCTCGTGCGCCATTTTGTGTATGCAATGGAATTTTGTGTTGAGTAATCAGCTTATAGGAGACAAATTTCCGGTGAGTTCAACTTAGTGCCGAGTCCTCTCGATGAGGGAAATGTTATTCCAAATATTCGCGATTTATGTATGATAACTACCTTTGCCTGATTATCTTTTGTTCGTTGCTGTTTTGTTTCTTAAATCGTCCCAAAAGTGCAATGCAGTCGCGGCAGCACGTGATATTATTCCGCTTTACTGTTAACTATCGTGTTTCAGGGTTCGTATAATGTCTGAGAAGTTAGCAGCTAAAACTGTACTGAAACGGCATGAAGTGGCTAAACCTTTGCACATACAGCGATTGGAGGCCGCTCTAGATGTACGTCCGTTCGTTAGTCAGGTGGAGAAAATTTTAAACTCTGATGCTGCTTCAGAAAGTGACGATGATTCTGATAAGTCTGGCGGGAACGAAATGTCCAAAGGTGACCGCATGCTTCATGGGGTCATCACAACAAGACAAGGTAGCTACTTCAATAATAATCCTAAACTCACTTCTCTGCCCATAGACAATCCACAGTTGAGCCAGCCTCCTACAGTTACACGGAGGGTAATAAGCCTACTGTGCCATGCTGGCCAGACGGGTTGGCACAGGGTTTCAATCAAGGTTTCCTCCTCTTGGACCTAGGTTTTCGGTCATGTCATTTTCTTCTTACAATACCCTCAGGATGTAATAGGGTGGTAACACTGTGTATTCTAATCTGTCACCTCAAGGACAATTTTAATTAATAATCTTACAATATCTAGTTTATTTTATGAAGAGTATGGCAAAAGCACAAACAGAGGTCAATCAGCCTCTTCCTGTTGCAACATATAATTATATCAGCATGCTGTTGGATTACACACAGATCAGGCTCTACCAGATCAGCAAAATATATTTTCGAGTCAATTTCCTTAAGTGTTGGCTTAATTTTATTATTAACTAGTGGCCTGCCCCGGCTTCGCCCGTGCTAAGCGGGGGTGGGTTATACATAAATATAAACCTTCCCCTTGAATCACTCTATCTATTAAAAAAAACCACTTCAAAATCCGTTGCGTAGTTTTAAAGATTTATGCATACATAGGGACGGACAGAAGAATGTGACTTTGTTTTATACTATGTAGTGATTTTACTAATACTTGTTACCATTATAGACTTATTATCAGCATACAGGCAGTTCTAAGAAATTAGCCACCATGTAAACAACAATACTCTCCCAAAATTGCATGTCTTTAACCCATTCAATGACTACACAGCGCTGTAGAGATGTATACAGTATATGGACAAGTATATGGCGCCATAAAGTTGGCATTGAATGGGTTAACAATTTGTTATGGTCCTTTCACAATACAATACTTGATTTACCATCTTCATTACAGAACGTCTTAATTAATAAGTAATTAATTCTTATAAAATTTACACTAACATGGCGAAAAATCGAAATTCTTAGAAACAATAAAAACTTCCCTGAGGGTATCTATGCTACTGAAGATTTCCCTAAGGATATATTGGAAATTAGAAAAGAATTAAAATTAAAACAACAAGAAGAGTTTAAAAAAGGGAATTTGGCCATCATCCGATATGACAAGCTTATAGTCAAAAGAAAACTCAATCAAAACATAGGGAATGAGAAAAGGAAACGATCACCTTCGAAAACTCCAACACATACGGGCAGAAATATCCCACCCACAACAAAAGCTCCAAATAAAATACATAGAACCAATGCTTTTGATTATATAAACCGCCCTAAAACCAACTCATCTGGTCCAAGCAAAGAATGACAAACAACACACATCAGTCACACACCCCGGAAGTCAAACGACTTACCAGTAACAAAAAATAAAAACCACAAATATCTTTCCCCAAGCCGGACTGCGGTCACCGTGGGGAAGTACGACCGCCCCCCTCCAGTGAACAAAACCACACAAAATATATCTGATATTGAAGTGAAATCTAACCAACACAACCAAAAGAGGAACATCAACATTGCAACTTTAAATGTTCTTACCCTTAGAACTGACGAAAAACTTCTAGAACTGTATACTGCCTTAGAAACAATAAAATGGGACATCTTAGGCCTTAGCGAAGTTAGAAGACTAGGAACTGCAATAAACGAGTATGAAGAATACATTCTATTTTACATAGGAGAAACAAAGGGACAGTATGGAGTTGGATTTATAATAAAGAAGGAACTGAAAAAAAATATCGTGGGTTTCACAGGTGTGTCCGAAAGAATTGCTATACTGAAATTGAACCTACCCGGCTACAAGCACAACTGGACCATAGTCCAGATCTATGCACCAACTGAGATGGCAGATGTTGATGCTAAAGATAAATTTTATGAGGATCTGGCAAAGGTACTTGAAGATACGGGTAAGAATATTATAGTCATGGGAGACTTTAATGGAAAAATTGGTAAACAAAGAAAAGGTGAAGAACTAACCATCGGAAAATATGGTATAGGATTAAGAAGCCCCAATGGACAAAGACTAATAAATTTAGCTCAGGAGAACAATTTAGCGCTTATGAATAGCTTTTTTAAGAAAAAGGAATCAAACAAGTGGACCTGGCAATCGCCCGATGGTACTTACCTCAACGAAATAGACCACATAGTTAGTAATCAACCAAAGTCATTCATAGATGTAAACGTAATTAAGCAATTTAATTTTCATACTAACCACAGAATGGTCAGGGCAACTCTGAAATTAAAAGAGCCAAACAAAACAAGAAAGAGTTTCAACCATACTAGTCACATCAACTCATACACAAATCATTCAAAAATACAGTTTAACGATAAGAGCATACAACAAGAAATGTATGACACAGAAATTAAGAACATGTTTAAGACAGAAAGGCCAAAACTATCAAAGAAAAATGTAATAAGCTTACAGACTAAATCCCTAATGGGGGAAAGAAAACAGCTTTTGAAACATAAAAAAGATAAATCTACTCTAAAACTGATAACATTACTGAGTAAAGAAATAAGTAAGAATATAAAAAAAGACAAAGCAATAAGGAAGCTCGAATGTATCAACCACCACATAGCAAAAACAGGCGGTATTAAAAAAGCTATGAAAGAACTTCAGGAATCTAAATCCTGGGTACCCAAAATGTTGGACAAGAATAAAAACCAAGTCACATCACGAAAATCCATACTTGAGATTGCAACCAACTACTACAGCGATTTATATTCAAGACGCAGCACAATAAGTATCAGTAATGAAGACTTAGAGGATAATGATACTGAGGAGATTCCACCCATTCTAAAATGCGAACATGTAGAACATGCAATCAGAACACAGAAAAATGATAAAGCTCCTGGCCCTGATAATGTAACAAATGAAGTATTAAAACAAACACTACCTGACAACTTGACACGTCTAACAGAGCTTTTTAATAAGATCTTAACCTCGGAATACATACCTATACAGTGGACCATGAGCAACATCATCCTTATCCACAAAAAAGGAGACAGAAACGATCTAAATAACTACCGTCCAATTAGTTTAATGTCTGTCTTAAATAAGGTATTTGCTAAAATTATACTCAACCGCATTACAAAAAAACTAGACGAACAACAACCAAGAAAACAAGCGGGGTTTAGAGCGGGGTTCTCCACAATTGACCACATACACACTTTGAAACAGATCATTGAAAAATGCGAAGAGTATGGCTACCCTTTGTATTTGGCATTTATTGACTACAACAAAGCCTTTGATTCTTTAGATCATAACTACATCTGGCAAGCCCTCAAAAACCAGGGCATTGAAAAAAAATACATAAAATTGATTCAAAATGTTTACAAAAATAGCTCAGCCCAAATCAAAATGGAGACTTTAGGAAAAGCTTTTCCAGTCCAAAGAGGAGTACGTCAAGGTGACCCCTTATCCCCTAAAATCTTCACGAGTGTTTTGGAAGAAGTATTCAGAAATCTATACTGGGAAGAATGGGGCATAAATATTGATGGAATAAAAATAAATAACATGAGGTTTGCTGACGACATTGTATTAATAACAGACAATTCAGATAGCCTACAACTTATGATTCAGCAACTTGCCAATAAAAGCAGAGAAGTGGGCCTAACAATGAATAAAACAAAAACAAAAATTATGACAAATAGATGTAGAACTGAGATAATTGTTGAAGGCGAACCAATAGAGTATGTACAGAACTATATATACCTTGGACAACTAATTGCATTTAATGACCAAATGGCACAAGAAGTCGAAAGAAGGGTCACAAGCTCCTGGAGGAGATATTGGTTGTTGAAGGACATAATGAAAAATAAGCAATACAGCATGGCAGTAAAAAGGAAAATCTACAACACTTGTATCCTACCTATACTAACATATGGATGCCAATCATGGGCAACCACAAAAAAGACAGTTGAAAAGCTACGGACATGCCAAAGAAGCATGGAAAGAAGTATATTGGGTTATAGACTAATAGATAAAAAAAGAGCCAAGGACCTAAGGCAAATGACAAAATGGGAGGATGTCTAAACTAAAATAAAGAAGTTAAAATGGAAATGGACAGGACACATGATCAGAGACAACAAAAAATGGACAAGCAAAGTAACAAATTGGACACCATGGTTCAATACCAAAAGGAAAAGGGGCAGACCACACAAAAGGTGGTCAGATGATCTTAAAGCAACTGCTGGACCCCTATGGATGAGAGAAGCAAGAGACCGACAAAATTGGAAATCACTGGAGGAGGCCTTTGTGTCAAAAGAACACGCTGAGCAGGAGACTGATGTGAATTAACTTTTATGGCTTATATGTTTGCAATTAAGTAGTATTTTTTGTAATTTTGCAATTATTTTCTTTATATATGTATATCTTGCTTGGCAAATAAAGGCTTTGAAATTTGAAATTGAATTACAGAACGTCAAAATGATAGACTCCGCCTCTACAACTTCAGTTCAGTGGGAGAGGAAAGGGAATGGCTGAGAGAGGTTCTCCTGTCCTCAGCATCGGACACTAGCAGTGATGAGGATACTGAAGCAGCTAAAGAGATGAGGATACAGGGATTGTTGAAAGAGAGAAAGTATCACAATAAATATGCTAAGAAGTATTACAGAGATCAAGGGGTGAGTGTTTTCTTCTTCACATCCCATAAATGACCCATTGCTGAGTCTTAGTTACAAGGAGAGTATTTAGCCAACTGTGCCACATTGGCCAGATATTGGCACAGGGGTATCAAGGTTTCCTTCTCTTGTGGCTAGGTGTTTGACCTTATCATTTCCTTGTGCCAGCTCTTACGACACCCTCGGGATGGAATGGGGTGGCGACACTAGGTATACTAAATCCCTGTGATGAGAGGAGGCCCGACTCAGCAGTGCGTCATTTATGGGCTGAGTAGTAGTTGTAACTTTCTACAGGAGTAGCAAATTAAACTAAAAATACTGCGACTAATATATGACCATAAAATACTGTGACCAAGGCATGGTCTGCCTTGTAACACTAGTTTTCTCATTTGTTCTACAGAATTCACGCTATATGTACTATGGCGCCGGCCTGTTGTCTACCATAGACCGATATCCGGAAAGACGCGTCAGTCGGCCAGTGATTCAACCGCCGTCCGGTAGAGGGCGTCGCGGTAGGCCTGCAGAGAGAGGCTCGGCTAGAGGTGCACCTAGAGCACGCCGAGGCCGAGGGAGAGATGGGAAGGGAGTTGATTCAAGAATGCAAGATGGTAGTGACCTGGTAAGTGGTTTAACTTGTTTATCTGCGTCATAGAGTAGAATACTCTTTATTGTACACCATTATCAAGAGATTAACAAAAATTAAATTAAAAATTTAAATAAACCCCCGACACAATAACCTTTAAAAAGTAAAAAATAAAAATAAATACTTTGCGTTGGGGGACCACTCCCACTTATTTATTACCTGACCCCTGGTCCCCCAACGCGAAGTATTTATTTTTATTTTTTACTTTTTAAAGGTTATTGTGTCGGGGGTTTATTTAAATTTTTAATTTAATTTTTATTTTATAGTTTTTATAGGTACATACTTATTATAATGTAGATTTTGTTAAATTGCACGTGATGCGCTTTCATTTGAGACCCCACTCGATTATATTTGCAGACATTCGGTTATTCTTCCCCACTTTCACACCCCTCATACCTTTTAAACGGCTCACCCGATTTTCATCAAACATGTCTAAGAACACTCGCCCGTAACTCACCTTTCATACAAAAAAAACTTTATTGAAATCGCTTCATCCGTTCGCGAGCTACGGTGCCACAGACAGACAGACAGACAGACCGACAGACAGACAGACACGTGAAACTTATAACACCCCTCTTTTTGCGTCGGGGGTTAATAAAAGTAAATAGAGTTCAATGAGTGGTCTTATTGCAGTAGGTTATATTTTCCAGTAAATATTTCATATTTCAAAATGTATGCCCTCGCTCGGGATGGCTAAAAAGCTTTTGTAACATCATCACTACATAGTATAAAACAAAGTCGATGTTTTCTGTCCGTCCCTATGTATGCTTAAATCTTTAAAACTACGCAACGGATTTTGAAGCGGTTTTTTTATTAGATAGAGTGGTTCACGAGGAAGGTTTATATGTATAACACACCCCCGCTTTGCACGGGCGAAGCCGGGGCGGGCCACTAGTTATGTATAAAATATTTTTTATTAACTTAGATATACATGGTGATTTTTGGACCAACCGCCAAATTTAAATGGGTGGTTCAGACCATGACAGTATGCAACTTTCCCAAAGAAAGATGAGTTGAAAAGTGAAAATTTTTTGTATGAAATTGACCATGTGATGGAGCTGTTATCTATAGGAGGGTCAATATTTTTTTTGACTGCCTAACACATCATGCGATCGTACGTGAGAAAGAGACTGACAGATAAAGTGGTTTGGTTTTTCAGCCGGATGGTGTTGACTGGGAGGAGCAACTTCGTCATCTGAAGGAAGAACCAGACAATGATGAATTTCCTATAGCAACAGATAAACCTGGAGTGAGGTAAGCCACAATTTTAAACTGACTTCAAAAACGAAGGAGGTTACCTCCCTATCATTTATCAACAAGTCATTTAAACATTGTCAAAGAATGACTTCTAAATACTAAAAGAAGACCTAACTCGGCAGTGGGTAATTTACTGGCTTAGAAGTAGCAGTTAGAAGTAGTAGTAGTAGAAAATAATAAAAATACAAAAAAATCGAGATAAACCGTCTTCACCCTAAAAGCTCCCGACTTCCCGACCTCATGTCGCGTACATAATTTATCTCTTCCTTTTGGAACGGGTTTCGTCCTACTGTTTTTTTTTGTTTTAGAAATTATTGACACTGGTCTATTAAAGGATGGTCTGGTTAAATTATTTTTTAAACTAGGAACATTATTTATTTAAATATTAAAAAAAACATTATTTATTTAAGATATATGAAAGTGCCTCCCTTTGTTTGACATTATGTTTAATGCTAATTTACCCTTGGGCTACCCAATGATGATATTTAAAGAACTATAATAGTTCTAATTAAATATTATTATTATATAATTAAATATAATTATCTTTATAGAGGTCGTAAAAAACTATCCACTTTGAAGAGTCCCGAAGCCCTAACGGCTCGCAGAAGGCGTCACTGGTTGCTTGTAGTGAAGAAGGAACTGGGCAAAGTGCAGCGAGCGAGGACAGCAACGCACCGCGAGGTGATGCTGCAGAGAAAACGCCTAGCTACGATGTGCTGTAAGCACTGGCGACATATTGCTAGCCAGGTAAATTAAAATTCTTTTATACTATCAAAACAGCTCATTTACAATATGAGTGAATTGGTTGAATTACTGATACATTAACATGTAACAAGAGCATGTAAAATATTGAAGAGGATCACTTTATATAAACCCGTCGGGTCACCGTGGGATAATAGGCTAATATCCCTCCATGAATTTGAAGGCAGCCCGACTTTAGTGGGTCAGTATTGGTTGTAACGACGCATACCGCGGATTAAGTTGAATTCACATCAAAAGGTTTCATTGTCCTACACATGTTAGGTGCTCAGAATTCTAATTAAGAAAAAACTGAGTAACGACAATCCTAGCATATAGGAGACATAACCACTGACCTCGTTAGCCGCGGGTCAAGGTCAGCAATGGGCAAGAGACGGGGGTGGATGGGGGCAGGCGCTACTGCCAGGGCTGTCATAAAAACTATTTTTTGAAATCTAATATATAAAATTCTCGTGTCACAGTTTTAGATGCCAAACTCCTCCGAAACGGCTTGACCGATTTTGATGAAATTTTGTGAGCATATTGGGTAGGTATGAGAATAGGACAACATCTATTTTTCATCCCCCTAAATTGGATGGCGCGGGGGATGGGTAATTATTTGGCAAAACAACGTTGGCCGGGACAGCTAGTGATCCATAAATTTATTGGTGTTTCACCAAACTAATATGGGAAACAATTTATTGCAGTCTCAAAAGAATATGAAAGAGACAGTGTGGCGGTGCAAGCGACTGAGTCGTGAAATGCAGGCTTACTGGCGAAGATATGACCGCGCTGAAAGGGAGACCCGTCGCCGTATGGAGAGGGAGGCAGAGGAACAGAGGAAGGTATGTTGAATCTATCTACAGCAAAACTTATTTACAGAACAACAATTTCAGTACCAACTATTTTTGATCTCTTAGATTAGGCTTTGATATTAAATACTTTTTAACGGATTTAATGTGTGTAAATGTTTTCAGTTTTTTCTCAATATTTCATCTAGTGTCATCATAAAAAATATGGTTTGACTTTGACTTCAATCTGCACTTACACAATTAGCAATAATATTGCTGGCTCATTAAAAATATTCACATGTCCTGTTCATGAACAGATGGATGTAGAACTGATGGAGGCCAAACGGCAGCGTCGGAAACTCAACTTCCTGATAACGCAAACGGAGTTGTATGCTCACTTCATGCAGCGGAAGATGAACTCAGGCGACGACGGAGATTGTGGAGCTGATCATATATTGAGGCAGCTGGACGAAGACAGGGACCCTAGATTAGCTGCTATAGACCACTATGATAGGTCAGGAGTATTTTGATTTATCATTGTTGTGTAAATTCACTACCCCATTACATCGTGAGGGTGTCGTAAGAGCAATACTGCTCAGTGTGCAATTACCCTAAATGTAATTAGAGGAGGGTGGAATCAGCAGTGGGTCTTATGTGCTAAGGTGGAGAATAAAAAAAGAAAATATCATCATCATCATCATTTCAGCCAAAAGACGTCCACTGCTGGACATAGGCCTCCCCCAAGGATTTCCACAAAGGCCGGTCCTTGGCCGCCCGCATCCACTGCTTTCCGGCGATCTTAACCAGGTCGTCGGTCCACCGTGTGGGAGGCCTACCAGCACTGCGCCTTCCGGAACGCGGTCGCCACTCGAGGACTTTTCTGCCCCATCGGACGTCGGTCCTGCGAGCTATGTGCCCTGCCCACTGCCACTTAAGTTTGGCAATCCGGTGGGCTATGTCGGTGACCCTGGTTTTCCTGCGTATCTCCTCATTTCTGATTCGATCTCGCAGGGAAACTCCGAGCATAGCCCTCTCCATTGCCCTTTGGGTGACTTTGAGCCTTCTGATGGAGCCCATAGTGATAGTGAGCGACCACGTCTCTGTTCCATATGTCATCACTGGCAACACACATTGGTTGAAGACTTTTGTCTTCAGACACTGTGGTATTGGGGACGAGAAGATCACAATACCGTAGTGTTTTACATTTAATTCACGAACACAAGTGACGCCCATACTCAGAGGTGCTTCTGGTTTACACAAAGACAGTTGCCCGACCCTGGAATCGAACCGGGATCCCATAAAACATAGGCGGCACATCCAACCCCTGGACCAACAAGGCGGTTAAAGATAGATCATTAGCTAACTTGCCTTTTTAATGGTGTATTATTGGGTAGTGCACTTATTACTACTATTTATATGGAACAATTGCTGTGTAACTTCCCATTTGTGGGACTAGCATTTGGTTTGACTGGCAGATTGTGTATGCCTGCCGTAATTGTTATAATGGCAGCTGGGAATTACGGCTTGAAAGGTCTTGCACTCCTTGTGCAGAAATAAGATAAGAATTTGACAGTAACTAGGCTGAAAACCGCACTGGTCATTCAAGGTTCATTTCACTTGATACTTGTCATATTGCTTAGCTTATTCCATGAAGAAAATGTTTATTGTTTTTTTTTAATTTGAGTTTGTTACATACATGTGGTTTTTGTTTTCTTTCCTTTCTTTCGAAGCTTGGTGGAGGTTAGGTGTTATAATATGATTGACACCCATCCAAAGACCCAGGCGTTACTTAAGGTGAATGTTGAAATGACTTTGAGCTTGAAAAAGTTTTTCTTGCACCTTTATGAGCTTGGAGGGTTGTATTGATGATTTTGATGATTATAATTCTATAACTACATACGTCTTACAGCCGCGAATAACATTTTAATCAACATACAACCTAGCACTGACCTGCAAATTGCAAAAAACGTGCGAAAATTTGAATTTCGCGGGCTACCCTGGAACATTCACCTTAACCCGTGTGTGTTTACAGAATTTATCAAAATATTTATAATAACGGTTTGTTTTTTCAGTGAGGCAATGAAGGCTAGAGCGTCGCGTAACGCTCGCGAAGCGTTCCGCGCTGAGCGAGCGCGAACCCAGCTGTTCGACTCTGCTGCTGGTGCGGCTATTGACAACGGGGATGAAGATATTGGGGTGGAACCGGAAGTGGAGAGGCGGACGGGCGATTATGACCAACCCAACATATTTAGGGGGACTCTAAAGGGATACCAGTTGAAGGGCATGAATTGGCTCGCCAGTCTTTACGATCAGGTAATTGGACGATGATGACGAATGGCCTTATTTTGGGCATACTAAAAAAAAATAAGAGTGTTATATGACAATGACAGTGTTTTACGTGTGTGTTGTGTAGTTTGTATTAAGTCTCACTCTACCGCGCAAAAACTGCTGAATCTATTTTAATGAAAGTACAATAGTATAGCTATTTATTGATTTATTATTAGCTAGTATAGCTCATACATAAGAAAGACGCAATTTTTTTAAGTTATTTTGTAAATTGCAAAGGTACTGCTTCGACGAGCTCGCGCCTGGAAGCTAGCTAACATATTTTTGTAATGTAAAAATACTGTTTGTGGCTATACACTCAAAAACAATACGTTTTACGAATTTATCGCGTGTATTATTTGTATAACATGCAAGTACAATGGCATGATAAATTAGTCAAAAGTGCCGTCTCAATAATACTGTTATTATAGACAGACAAATAAAAAAAATAATGATATTGTTTTGACAGGGCATCAGCGGTATCCTTGCAGATGAAATGGGTCTGGGCAAGACAGTCCAGTGCATAGCGTTTCTATGTCACGTGGCGGAGCGTCTCGGGGTATGGGGGCCCTTTCTGGTGGTATCCCCAGCGTCCACACTGCACAACTGGCAGCAGGAGATGGAGAGATTTGTGCCGGATTTTAAAGTTGTGAGTACATGTTAGATTTATCTAGGGTATTTGAGTATTGGGCGAGCAGAGCTTCAGATATTTTTTAAGGCTTATTACCTTTTTGAACACACTTATTGACTTTATCGTCTCGAAACAATGCTAGAAAAACTGAATTGATACAAACTGTTTTGTAAACCCGAATGTTTACTTGTTGCACCCACCACCATTCAGTGAATGGAAAATCAGCTGCACTTATTATCATTTTTATAAACTGGCATCCACAAAATTATTTTGTTAAGGAAAAGAAATGACAAAAAGAGTAGTGGCCCATGAGGGGATCGAACCCGCGACCTTCGCGTTATTAGCACGACGCTCTAACCAACTGAGCTAATGGGCCATGGGATGCTGCAGTGAAATTACTGATATATTTCAGTCTGTCAGACTGTAATAATATTATGAGATTCTGTCCAGGTCTTCGCCCTCGTGGCGTTTGCCTAGCCCGATCCATAAACGGTAATTAACAGTAATTGTTAAGATTAAAAATGGCTCTGCTGGATGTTAGATGGGTCTCCATCATGTCCATATTTTGTGTGTTATATCTGACAGCCTATGCCGATGCATTGATTGGTTATGTAAGATCTGTAACCTAGTAAATGCCTTGTTGGTCTAGGAGTTGGATGGGTAAGTGTCTATGTGTAACCCAGAGGCACTTGCTCTGAGTAAACTGCCTAAGTAACTGTAAAAAAAAGTCACCAATTTTGTCTTGATTCAGGTACCATACTGGGGTAGTCCGAGCGAAAGGCGAATCCTCCGTCAATTCTGGGAACGCAAAGACCTGCACACCCGTCAGGCAGCGTTCCACGTGGTGGTTACGTCATACCAGATCGTGGTCTCTGACCTGAAGTACCTGAACCGAGTGTCGTGGCAGTACATGATTCTGGACGAAGCCCAAGCTATCAAGAGCTCTGCCAGCATGCGTTGGAAACTGCTGTTGGGGTTCAGTTGTAGGAACCGGCTGTTGCTCTCTGGTGAGTGTCTTTTCAATACATGCATCTGTTGTGAACTATATTCAGTTTTTGATTTAGAACACATAATATCATCAACACAACATAACATACTAGAGGCAGATCACCTAACTTGACACGAACTCTGTGTGAAACCGTCTAGTAGTAGGCTACTTCCCTCCACGAAATTGGAGGAGGTCCGACTTAGTAGTGGGTCATTTATTGGCTGAAACGACGATCGGAATTTTAGATAATATCTTTCAGTAAATTTGAATTTAGTGCGTGCAATATGCGCGTTTAGCGCAGATGGAGCCAGACTGTGGAAAATTGTGCCAATGTTATTTGATCATGCATCATGCAGAATCAACTATTTTTAGGAAGTGTATGGTGAGGTACCTATAAATACATAATATTGCTATTAAACAATGGAAGTGGCAAATAAAATACTTATACTGGTAATCATCCAATTACGAGGTATAAAAAAATTATGTGTAATGTTTGATTTAAAGAAAAACGTTATAACACATACAAAACGAAGGTGACATAAAAATTGACTAATTCATTGAATATAACCAAAAATATTTGTCAGAAGTGGGATTCGAACCCACGCCCTCAGAGAGGACCAGAACGCCCGAACCCGCTGTGCGGGCAAGTTGCCTTGAGTCTGGCGCCTTAGACCGCTCGGCCATCCTGACATTGAGTGCTGTGGCGAAATTAGTATGTGCTTGCTATCAGTAAGGAGAAAAACTACAGAGATAATTTATTTTTGTGGATACATATTCTGTCCGAATACGATTATTATCGCTGTCGTTTAAAGTAAAAATGTGTCGTATGTTTTATAGTTCCTATTAAATTTATTGCGACATTTTTATTGTTTGTTTTGATAATATGATTCTTGACTTTTATTTTGAATGTCGACTTTTTACTTGCCAGATTTGTTGACACTTAACATTCCTCCATTCCCTTGAGTAGAGCGGCTTAAAGCCTTCTGCCATAAAACGGGTATCCAAATAGTAATTTTGGTTGACATTGTCGGGGTTAAAATGAGGCGAGTCCTCTACATAGAAGAAGCGGTAGCCAAATATCAGGTTGTCTTACACTATCACACTGTCATCATATTATGCCCCTTGTCCCACGCTAGGTGGTAGTCTCCATACACTCCTGTCGGCGTCATATCATCTATTCATGTATTTCATATGCAAGTTCTTGTTCACACAATCCTTCCATCTGTTTACCCATATACTGTTTACCCACATACTGAAACTACCACCGGTTAGGAATCCTGCTCCACATAGAAGAGCCGGCAGGAATCTCTGTAGTTTATGACTGCCTCGTTGGTCTAGTGGTCAGATGTGCCGCCTTTGGATCCACGGGTCCCGGGTTCGATTCCGGGGTCGGGCCAGTGTCTTTGTCTAAACCAGAGGCACTGGCTCGGAGTCTGGGTGTCATTTCTATCTATAAATTGTATGTATTTACAAAAAAAAATGTATATAAGTAGTTTATCATCCATCTCGTTACCATAACACAAGCATTAAGTTGCTTAACTTGGGACGAGATGGCGTTGTGTGAAATATCCAAGGATATTTATTTATTTATTTATTAGTTGCTTTATTTCTAGCTTAAGCGCGCTCAAGTTAGCCTAGAACCGTCTCTTTGTCCATAGGTACACCGATACAGAACAGCATGGCTGAGCTGTGGGCGCTTTTGCATTTCATCATGCCGACGCTCTTCGACTCGCACGAGGAGTTCAACGAGTGGTTCTCGAAAGACATCGAAAGCCACGCGGAGAACAAGACGACCATAGATGAAAGTGAGTACTGTTAAAATTGAAATAGTGTTCTTCACATGGCGATGGAGAGGGCTATGCTTGGAGTTTCCTGGCCAGGAGCCTAACTCTTGAATCCAATAAAAAAATTAATACAATGCCCATTCCGATCCAATTCATAATCAATCCTGTCAAATTACCGTACCCTTGAAAACAATACTGACAACATAGGATTGAAATCGGAAATTGCTCTTTTTTATGCTAGCGAATGTGTGTTGCGCGTTGTTTACACATGAAGTTAGCGTTTGAGAGATTAGATTAGCCCACGTTAGTCGAAAACCGGTATAGCATTAATAATCACTATATAGTATAAAACAAAGTCGCTGTCGTCTGTCCGTCCCTATGTATGCTTAAATCTTTAAAACTACGCAACGGATTTTGAAGCGGTTTTTTTTAATAGTTAGAGTGATTCAAGAGGAAGGTTTTTATGTCATAATTGCACCCGTGCGAAGCTGGGGTGGGTCGCTAGTTACTTTATAAAATGAATATTGGATTGAATCCAATAGTGATTAAATATCCACACAATATTAAAACATTTTAGCGCTAGCGTCGCGTTCAAGTGTGCTCCAGAGTAAGAAACGTCACAATTCCAATCCCAATCGATCGGAATCGCGTTTGAGAGTAAAGCCCCAGATCAGAAATGAGGCGAACCAGAGTTACGGACATAGCCTACAAGATTGCCAAACTAAAGTGGCAGTGGGCAGGGTACATGGCTCACAGGACTGACTGCATGTGGGGCAGAAAAGCACACGTGGCGACCGCGTTCCGGAAAGCGCAGTGCTGGTAGACCTCTCTGACGATGGAGAAAGGACTAAATATGGGAGCGGGAGCTCAGGACCGGTCTTGGAAATCTTTTAGGGAGTTTGCCTGAAATAATGGCCATTTGTGTTCGCTATTCTTTTGCTATTTCTTGTATGACCCTTTTGACATAACAATAAGGGCCACGTTTGCATGGAACATATTATGTTTCGAGTTATGCTTGGAGTTTCTCTGAAAGATATGCTCCGTAACGAGACTATCCGACAGAGAACCAAGGTCACCGACATAGCTCAGAGAATTAGCAGACTGAAGTGGCAGTGGGCTGGTCATATCTGTAGAAGAACCTACAACCGCTGGGGTAGACGAGTTTTTGAGTGGAGACCGCGAATCGGCAAGCGTAGTGGGGGACGGCCCTCTGCTAGATGGAGCGACGATCTGCGAAAGGTTCTGGGCAGCAGCTGGATGCGTCAAGCTGAAGACAGGGCGCTATGGCGCTCTTTAGGGGAGGCCTATGTCCAGCAGTGGACTAATGTGGGCTGATGATGATGATATTATGTTTCATGCGAACGTGGCCCCTAGTGTCAAATTTGACAATTGAATAGCGAAGTCGACCTCTCCGCGCTGCAAAGCTCTCCGTGTGGTGTTGAATTTAGAATACATTGTGTCACCACCCCATTCCATCCTGAGGGTGTCATAAGAGTCACCTGAGGCCGAAAACCTAGCCGTAAGAGAAGGAAACCTTGATACGAAACCCTGATTACCCTCCATGTGGTTGAAGGAGGCCCGACTCCGTGGTGGGTCGTTTATGGGCTGAGTAGTGCTGAGTCTGTATCACATGGTTTTTTTTTGTACAGAACACCTGTCACGCCTACATATGATACTCAAGCCGTTTATGCTGAGGCGCATCAAGAAGGATGTAGAAAACGAGCTCTCTGATAAGATCGAAATAATGGTGCACTGCCCGCTGACGATACGACAGAAGCTATTGTACATAGGTGAGTTTGGTTCGGGGTTTAGAATACATTTATTTATTTGACGGCGCGTCTATAAAATTGCTGCTATGAAAGAATGGTATGGTATATCGCCACCCAGGTGGAACGGTCCGTCGTGTCGAATCAGGCGGGCGGCCGTCTCGGAACTCTTGACTGCCTAGTTGCTCTAGGGGTTGGATGTGCAGCCTTTGGATCAACAGGTCCCCGGTTCGATTTCGGTGTCGGGCAAGATTCTTTGTGTAAACCAGAGGCACTTACTTGATCTGAGTCAGGATGTAATTGCTGTTTGTGAATTACATGTTTGTAAACTACCCCGCGATGCACGGACAGACAAAAATTGTAAAAAAAGTTGTTTTGGTATATGTACCGTGTATACATCCAAAGGTACTTAGTGAAAAGCGGTTGTTTTAATAATACGAAATGCTTACTGAATTCCGCTGTCCCTCGAGGATGGGGTCGGGGCACGTCTTGTTTTAGACACCCCAGGTTAAACTGTGGCGCAGTGTGTTCCACTGTGGCGCCCCAACGGGCTGCGGCTGTAGAGGCAACTGGGACGCCCTCAGTCAATGAAGCTTGTGTCGGTGGTAGGTAACACACGATTCCCCTGACGGAGATCACGTGACCTTACCCACTCACAGGAACACAATACCATCCAAGCATGATGTTATTTGTGTGCGTTATTCTGCGAACCTTTATCTGGCCCGTGTTTCTGTGTAGTTTGATTATTTTTCACCCATGGCATTGAATGGGATGGTGACGACAGGTTGTTGTTTGCAGCGCTGAAGAAGAAGATTAAGATTGAGGAGTTGCTCCATTACTCGGTGGGCGCCGAGTCGGGTCATAATGTGGATAAGAATTTCACTTCCAATCTCATGAATCTAGTCATGCAATTTAGAAAGGTAAGCTGGCAAGTTCATGAGTAGAGAAGATAATTATGTATATACGCGTATGTTTTCCTCGCCCGGCAGATTTTTTTTTTGGGTTACTATCATTACTCGGCGTTGCCCGACGGTCGAAATTAGACCGTCGTTTATTTAACTTATAGTTATATTATCTGAGCCGGAAAACTTCGTACCGCCTCAGAATAAATAAATAAATATCCTTTGACATTTCACACAACGCCATCTCGTCCCAAGCTAAGCAACTTAATGCTTGTGTTATGGTAACGAGGTGGATGATAAACTACTTATATACATTTTTTTTTTGTAAATACATACATATTATAGATAGAAATAAAAAAGCTGAATGATAATTCCAGAATATTTCAACTATATTACAATATGTGCAAACTTTCACTGAAACAAAAATAAGGCGTATTAAAAAAAATATAGTTTTTCCAAATTTTTACTTGTAAACCATCCCTGGACTTCCACGAATATTTCAAGACCAAAATTAGCCAAATCGGTCCAGCCGTTCCCAAGTTTTAGCGAGACTAACGAACAGCAATTCATTTTTATTTATATAGATAGATACATAGATAAATACAGTTCTATTCTCAATTTGACCGCAGATTTTAATAGTAATCAAAAGAGTATTGCCACACACACACAATGTGTGTGTCAAATACATGGTAGTCTATGTGTATTTTAGTGATTTAATGTATTTGTATGCATAACTAGCATTCTGCACTCCTCTCTACAAAGTGGAAAATTTCATACTTTTAGTATAAGGGATACAAACGGGTTGCTTTACGTATTAATATAATATATAGATTTACACGGAGCGACTGCCGTTTGCTCTCCGACACCCATTTCGTGACCCATCGGTTGATTTTAACGCCCTCTTTGGAGTTATTTGGTAAATTAGTTGTTAGCAGTTTGATAACAGAAGGTACTGTATAATATATTACGCCTAATGTGCTATAATTTTACCGTTATACCCCGTTCAACATAGCTTGATCGATTTGACAGACGGGCTAGTGATGGGGAACAGAAAATATCTAGTAGTCCAAAAAATAACGTTTTAAAATATGTACTTGTAACAGTGACAAGTTGGCGTGGGTGTGTGAAATTTTTTATTGCACTAGACATATAAAACGTTGGGTAGATAAGCGATAGTGGGTCAATATTCATAATAAGTTCCTATTTAATATTACAGGGTTATTTTTTGACCTTCCGCCAAATTTAAATAGGTGGTTCAGACCATGAAAGTAAACAAAAAAGAAAAGAAAATAATAGTTGTAAAAGTGTTAAATTTCAATGCGCTGAAGCCAATGAATTTTATTTCAAAATGAAAATGTTTTTTATTCGAATATTGTCTTAAAAAGTTAAGAAAAAGTGATAAAGAATTTCATACATAATACACCCATACCATCTCGTCACAGTTACAAGTATTTTATATCGTTATTTTTTGGACTACTAGTTATTATCTGTTTCCCACCACTATTCACCATTGCAAAGTAAAGGTATTATTCCGAAGTACTGCACGCAGTAGTGCTACCGGACGTAGTTTGGAATCATAGCTTTTTGTCGATCAAAAAAATTGACATCTGCCAATTCGATCACGCTATCTTGAATAGGGTATAATGACGACATCTTTATGTGTTATTTCTTTTTTAACATGTTAAAGTAACAGTTATGACTAATAACGGTCACACACACAGGGAACGTTATGAATAAAACAAAATTATAGGCGATAGATTTAACTGTTTCTTTGTACTTTTGAAGACAACTGTCATCTGGTTTCTCCCGTGACCACGACTGCTGCAAAGCATTCGAAACGTCTGGGATTAAATGACCGGATTTATGCAAAATGGAACCATAAGACAAGTGCGTGTTTGTTGGGTGGTTCCTTTTTGTATAAATACGGACAAATCATGTAATAAAGCCGCGAGAAATTTGTTACACCATAATAATGCTCCGGCCCTCTGCTAGATGGAGCGACGATCTGCGAAAGGTTGCGGGCAGCAGCTGGATGCGTCAAGCTGAAGACACTGAAGACATAGGCCTCCCCTAAAGGGCGCTATGGCGCTCTTTAGGGGAGGCCTATGTCCGGCAGTGGACTAATGTGGGCTGATGATGATGATGATAATAATGCTCTAAGCCTTTCCCAGGTATGCAATCATCCTGAGCTCTTTGAGCGCCGTGATGTCCGGTCCCCGTTCGCAATGCAAGTGGACGATTATCATATGCCGAAGATTATCGCCGAAGACTGCATACTACTTCGGGCCATACCCTCAAAACGCCACCTCTTATACAACAAGCTGTCTATCTTAGTACCGGAGTATGTCCATAGGAGTTTAAGTGAAGTGAGGGGAGGGGAAAGTGGGTCGGATGGGTGCTTCGCTTTCACGAGGTTCGTCGACGTGTCTCCTATGGAGGTGTATAGGATAATGCTGTGTGGATGGCTGTATGCGTGAGTATTATTTTTTATCATCATGGTCTTTGCCCATAATGGACACTGTTGAGTAGATCCTAGTGTTTGGTATCAATATTTCCTTTTTAAGTTGTCCGCTTTGTTATTTCCTTTTGTCAGCTTATACGACTTTAGATGGAATCAGGCGGTAACCCTAGTGTAATGTGTAGTGTAACCCTAGTACACTACACATTACACTAGGTGGAATCAGGCGGTAACCCTAGTGTAACCGCCATAAAGTTTGACAACTTTATGGCGGTTCGGAAGTTACTTGCGAGTGTGGGTGCGCGCAGGTACAGTCAAGTCAACAATAATTTAGGCTCCATTTCATTATTTTCGTAACTGTAAGTTGTATAAAATTGAGTAAATATTAAAAAGCCCAGACCCATTGTAGATTTTTTATTTTATGTTTTCGACTGGGCTTCGAACGCGATTCCGATCGATCGGGATTGGAATTGTGACGTTTCGTACTCTTGAGCACACTTATACGCGACGCTAGCGCTAAATTGTTTCAATATTGCGTGGATAGTGGATGAACTAATCTCTATTGGATTCAATCCAATATTCATTATATAAAGTAACTAGTGGCCCGCCCCGGCTTCGCCCGTGCAAAGCGGGAGTGGGTTATACATATAAACCTTCCCCTTGAATCACTCTATCTATTAAAAAAAACCACTTCAAAATCCGTTGCGTAGTTTTAAAGATTTATGCATACATAGGGACGGACAGAAGAATGCGACTTTGTTTTATACTATGTAGTGATTATTGTTCCCAAACCGGTTTACGACTAACGTCGGCATTTCTCAAACGCTAATTTCATGTGTAATGAGACATTCGCTAGCATATACAAGAGCAATTCCGATTTCAATCCAATGTTGTTAGTATTGTTTTCAAGAGTACGGTAATTTGACAGGATTGGTTATAAATTGGATAGGAATTGGCATTGGATTAAAATTGTTATTGGCTTCGGGAGTAAGGCCCCTGGTCTTTTTAATGTTTAAGTTAATTGTAAAATTAAGTACCTTCACTACATAGTATAAAACAAAGTCGCATTCTTCTGTCCGTCCCTATGTATGCATAAATCTTTAAAACTACGCAACGGATTTTGAAGCGGTATTTTTTAGTAGATAGAGTGATTCAAGGGGAAGGTTTATATGTATAACCCACCCCCGCTTTGCACGGGCGAAGCCGGGGCGGGCCACTAGTTATAAATATAATTGCAATAAAGGAATCTATTCATCTATCTAATTTTATTGTAGGATCCAACACATAGAGCATTGTCTGGAAAAATACGAAAAGTTGCGTCATCGTCGACAATGGTGGAGTCACAGTGAAAGCACCGAAGTTAAAATGGAGGAGGCTGATAGTGAAACAGAGAGGGATATATACAGCCGGCATTACGATCGAGTGAATAGCAAAGATATGTTACTGGTGTGTCCCGATGGAGACACGCTGGGTATGAGGAAGGAGGATAGTTTGATGTGGAGTGACCTACTGTTTACAGACCCCTTGTGGGTTGCGGGTGAGAATGTTTTTTACTAGTTTTTATATCTCCAACGACTGAAGTGGGCAGTGGGCCGGTCTTATCTGTAGAAGAACCGACAACTACTGGGATAGACGAGTTCTTGAGTGGAGACCGCGAATCGGTAGGCGTAGTGTAGGACGACCCTCTGCTGGATGGAGCGATGATCTGTGAAGGGTTGCGGGCAGCAGATGGATGCGTCAAGCTGAAGACAGGTCGCTATGGCGCTCTTTAGGGTAGGCCTATGTCCAGCAGTGGACTAGAGTGGGACGATGATGATCAACTCTATCTATTATTTTACATTAAATTTTATGGTATTTAAAGCAATGGTACTCAATCAATCACCACAATCAATTTACCTTAGATTTACGTATCTGGTTCAGCTAGTAGATAATGTGTAGCTATTTTCTTTTTGTTTTATTGGGATTTTACCAATATCAAAATGTTTTTTATTCGAATAAATTCTTGCGAATTCTTTCAAATAGTCAAAAAAAAAACAACTAAATCAAATTTAAAAAAAATATATATCAATTAGTTTTTACTACCGGTTCGAAATGCCATAGAGAAGAGCCGGCAAGAAACTCCATGGCCATACCAAATACCCGTCTTGCAAGCGTGGCACACAGTAGGCTACAATCCCTCTATGCATTTGGACGAGAAGGGGAAGGCGGGTATGGTGACGACGCTAATAAAATGGAATTTTATTTCGCAAAGTACCATCTTTCCGCGCCCCGCAGTCCCACATCATTACCCGAGCGGTCCTATAAGCAGTCGGTATTAAGTTGGATGCTCCAGGGTAGCCCGCGAAATTCAAATTTTCTTACGTTTTTTGCAATTTGCAGGTCAGTGCTAGGTTGTATGTTGATTGAAATGTTATTTGCGGCTGTAAGACGTATGTAGTTATAGAATTATATTCATCAAAATCATCAATAGAACCCTCCAAGCTCATAAAGGTGCAAGAATGACTTTGACGTTGAAAAAGTTTTTCTAGCACCTTTATGAGCTTGGAGGGTTGTATTGATGATTATAATTCTATAACTACATACGTCTTACAGCCGCGAATCAAATGTTCATCATCATACAACCTAGCACCGCACTGCAAATTGCAAAAAACGTAAGAAAATTTGAATTTCGCGGGCTACCCTAGAGCATCCACCTTATGCGAAGAAAAAAAGAATGATATTCTTACCCTTCACTCTAGTTGAGATTGTCTATCCAGTTCCTTTACTTGGCACATAGGACATCCACATTTTAAATAGGTTGGATACACTGAAAAGTCATCCTCGCTTAGCTCTAACTTGGTTTTCATTTGTTTAAGGAGGTCCATTCTACACGCACACGGAACAAACACTCTACCACATGTCAGAGACGATAGAGCACAGGGCAATGCGAGAGCGAAACTTACGTGCCAAAGAGGGACAGGAGATGCTCAGCGAGATAAAGACTGAGGAGGGCGGAGTCATACAAGTGCCTCCCATGGGTGTGGTCGATCTGCCGCACGTGGAGAGACCTCCGGAGGTGTATGCGGATGCGCCTACGCCGCTGCCGGTGTTCTTGTACACTGCACAGCCTAAGGTTAGTTTTTCGTCATAAGGTCTCGCACTGGACTCCTCGGCAATTTTTTGCACCGCATTCTCCACTGGACTCTTCGCTGCCATTATTCGGCCCATACATGACCCACTGTTGAGTTGGGTCTCTTCCCATTACACGGAAGGTAATTGGCCTACTGTACCACGCTGGCCAAACGGGTTGACACAGGGTTTGTTGACACAAGTTGTCCTTCTTTTGTGGCTAGGTTATCAGCCTTGTCGTTTCCATTTGCCGGCTCATACGACACCCTTGGGATGGTATGGGGTGGTGAAACTATCTATACTAATACTATGAAAAGGAAAGATTTGTATGTATGTTTGTAACGAATTGGCTCAAAAAGTGCTGGACCGATTTTACGTTTCTCTCACCATTTGAATGCTACGTTATCACTGATTAATAAAGGCTATTTTAATTGCAAGAAAAAAAAATCAAACATAAATGTCCACCCGTGCGAAGCCGGGGCGGGCGGCTAGTATATAATAAATCCGTCCCTACACGGACCACACACCACACGCCAACGAATGTCTGAATTGGGACACTAAAGTGGTTTAATCTTCCAGGTGTGGGCTAACACCCGTGCGCCGTTCGCGGTGTCCCGCAGCTTCGCGTACCACGAGACACGGCACCAACATGCAGAGTGTTCGCAGGGATGCCAGACGCTGGCCAGACTCGGCGCCGCGGCCAGACCGCCTTGGGGCTGGGCCTCGTTGCAAGTGCCAGGTAACTAACGCCTTTCTATAATGCAACCAAAATGATACATACATAACGCGTTCTCTTCCCTGCAATATGGTTGAGGAGAGCGATGGCTGCCACATGCGGCATGCTAGTGAACAGGTGCCGTTGCTGGGTGTCGGTTGGCTCGGGCATTAGAAGGTTAATAATGTTGACTAGATGTGGCTGATGCCTGGCCCTTTGCTTGCGACTATTGCGCGAGTTTGCTCTCACAAATCTGTCTTATCTTGGCCTTGTACATAAAACTGGCGATCTAAAAAGAGCAACTACGGAGTTGCCGGCTTTTCTCTGTAGATGGTAAATTTTATTTTATTGTTTAACTTATCAAAAGAGCTCTAATGCGCCAACTTGATTAAATGAGTTTTGAATTTGAGAATTTAATGAAAATGTGAACTATCGGCATCAAGAAATAGCCTATAGAAACACGAAAATAACATAAAATCCTACAGCGCGATAGTGAAGTTTACAGAGTATTTCGCATGGACAAGAAATTACCACTATCAGACAGTGGGGGATTAATGTCGTGGCCCCGCCAAGCATATCTCCACGCCTGACCGGATGATGATCTCTTTGCACCTAAACCTTATTCTCGTGTATATGTCTTGGCAATTATGTATCATAAAACGATGGAACCTAATCTAACTATTGGTTGAGCCAAACTTCGCTTAGTTTGTCGATTTTGATACACAACATTTCTGATATAGGTTTCTAATGAATATTTTCTTAAGAAAATTTTGTGTCACCGTAATTTTTGTATAATACGTTTCTTAAGTCGTTAACCTATATTTTGGTTATGGACAATTTCGAACAAGTATACCCAGTATAACTTTAATTACAGATAAAAACCAGCTAGTGAGTGACGCGGGCAAACTCACAGCGTTGGACTCCCTACTCAAAAGACTGAAAGAGCGAGGCCACAGAGTGCTTATATACAGCCAGATGACCAAAATGATAGATCTGTTGGAGGTATGTCGTTGTAGAAATATATGTTTTAGTGTCTTCTGTGTGGTTTATACAACGTGACGATATTGTGTAGTGCAAATTAGGGGTACTACGTTTAAATATTTTGTTTCGTTAATATAAAAAATGTGAATCGTTTCCTAGTTATAATCCTCAAATGCTGTTATGTTTCTCCTTGCAAAGATTATTTACTTCAAACGCACTGTTAGTAAAGAGCGATTGGATCTGAATTCGCCAGGCCATAGACTATAGGATCCGCTGCTCCACTGCAGAAGGATTTCTACCTTACATAATTCTGCAGCCAAAGCACTATTATCGGGCGGTGTTGTTTTCCTGCGTGTAAGTAAAGTCTGGACTGAAAGTCTCGTATACCTGGGACAATTAGTCCGATTAGGTAAGTCCAACTTCGAGAAAGAGGTCACTCGTCGAATCCAACTCGGCTGGGCAGCGTTCGGGAAGCTACGTCATATCTTCTCATCCAATATTCCTCAGTGCCTGAAGACAAAAGTCTTCGAACAGTGCGTGTTGCCAGCGATGACATACGGATCAGAGACGTGGGCGTTCACAATGGGACTTATTAGGCGCCTGAGAGTCACCCAACGTGCAATGGAAAGAGCTATGCTCGGAGTAACTCTACGTGATAGAATCAGAAATGAGGAAATCCGTAGAAGAACTAGAGTGACCGACGTAGCTAGAAGGATTGCACAGTTGAAGTGGCAATGGGCAGGCCACGTGGCCCGAAGAACAGTTGGCCGCTGGGGCATAAAAGTCTTGGAGTGGCGTCCACGTATGGGAAAGAGGAGCGTGGGAAGACCCCCAACTAGGTGGACGGACGACCTTGTAAAGGTCGCTGGAAGTCGGTGGATGCGGTCAGCACGTGATCGCACATTGTGGAAATCTATGGGGGAGGCCTATGTTCAGCAGTGGACTTCTGTGGCTGATAGATAGATAGATAGAAGTAAAGTCTTACTCCTGCGTGTACCAGAACTCTTGGGAAGAGCCCGGACTTAGCAGCAGGTCATCTAGTTAAAATAAAATAAAAATTTAAGTTAATAAAAATTAAGTTAATATTAAAAATAAAATCTGAAATTCTGTTTTAATATCTTAAAATCTTTTACACTTTTTCATAAACTTTATATTATACAAATAATTGCATGCCGTAAGGCAGATTGTACAGAGGATACTGTAATGCAACTATTGTACCTACATTCTTCGCAATAAATAATTGATTAAGTTTTCATTATACAATCAATCACGCTGTAAAACAGTGTACCTTTGTTTCAGGAATACATGTGGCACCGGAAACACAAGTACATGCGGTTGGACGGCTCCAGCAAGATATCCGCCCGCCGTGACATGGTGGCAGATTTCCAGGTAACATTACTCCATAAGTTTCTTTGTGGCAAGCATTTGTCATAAGTACATTACACTTTACAGTACAGTACATTTTCGTAATTTTCGGAAATTGTATCGATTCGTACTAAGTTTCGAAAAACCTTCACTATCAATCATTACATAGTATAAAACAAAGGCGCTGTCGTCTGTCCGTCCCTATGTATGCTTAAATCTTTGAAACTACTGAACAGACTAAGAAGTTTTTTTTTTTAATATTTACAGTGATTCAAGAGGAAGGTTTATGTGTTTAATACATGCATAATATTGTAGAGAAACACTAATAAATTTAGATGTTCATCATTACACCCGTGCGAAGCCGGGGCGGGTCGCTAGTATTATTATATTTTAAGACATTGTCTTGTAAGACAACGAAATTTACTGGAAGTAGCAGTACTTCTGAAAAACAAAAAGAAAAGTAGTAAAAGAAATATGGGCCATCGAGAACTAGGTTCGTTTGTGCGTTTCAGTCCATGAATGACCCACTAATGAGTCGGGCCTCCGCCAAATTCATGTAGCGAAATTAGCCTATTGTGCCACGTGGGCAAGACGGATTGGCGCAGGGTTTTTATCAAGATTCACTGAATAGATAGTTGAGTGACGTCACATGTTAAAATACGTTATGTTGATTTTATTAGATTATTTAATTAAAAGAAATTAAAACTTAAATTGGCTGTTTTCTCTCGATTATTTTTTAATTCATGCATAAATTCTCAGGACCGGCCTTCGTGGAAATCCTTGGGCCTATGTCCAGCAGTGGCCGTCTTTTGGCTGAAATGATGAATCTTCCACAGGCTCGCTCGGATATCTTCGTGTTCCTCCTGTCCACACGAGCTGGTGGTCTGGGCATAAATCTGACCGCGGCGGACACTGTTATCTTCTACGACTCCGACTGGAACCCCACGGTGGACCAGCAGGCTATGGACCGTGCCCACAGGCTGGGGCAGACCAAGCAGGTCACAGTGTACCGGCTCATTTGCAAGGGGACTATTGAGGAGCGGATCATGCAGCGAGCCAGGGAGAAAAGCGAGGTTAATTATCATTGTCTCTGTTGTCTAGTTTGGTGTGCGACTTGTTCTAGTATGATAGAGAGCATTTAACTTTTATTTAAGTATAGAACAGATCTATTACTACTCAACCTACTCAACCCATATATGACCCATTGCTGAGTCGGGCATCCTCCAGTTACATCAAGGGTAATTAGCCTATTGTGCCACGGTGGCCAGATGGGTTGGCACAGGGTTTCATATCAAGATTTCCTCTCTTGCGTTGTTATCGGCCTTGACATATCCTTTTTTCGGCTCTTACGACACTGTATTCTAAATGCTTGGACTGACTGTACGACGTTCGGAA
Organism: Clostera curtula; assembly: GCA_905475355.2. Taxonomy (NCBI): domain Eukaryota; kingdom Metazoa; phylum Arthropoda; class Insecta; order Lepidoptera; family Notodontidae; genus Clostera; species Clostera curtula. The sequence goes on along the minus strand of FR997816.1, from coordinate 10,290,690 downwards.
TTGAAAATGATGGAAAAATAATGTTGTGTTGGATCCTCTTTGTCTCTCTTATGTTTGTTGCTATTTTATAAAAGTTACAAGCTGACCCGGCAAACGGCAAACGTTGTATCAAAAACATGACTATAAAATTTTTAGGGTGGACCACCCTTAACATTTAGGGGGATGAAAAATAGATGTTGTCCGATTCGCAGATCTAACCGATATGCACACAAAATTTTCCGTCGAGCCATTTTGGAGGAGATTTACTATGAACTTTAGGGGAGGCCTATGTCCAGCAGTGGATTAATGTGGGCTGATGATGATGATATATTTGTAATATTAATTATTTTTGCAGATCCAAAGAATGGTAATCAGCGGCGGTAATTTCAAGCCGGATACGCTAAAGCCAAAGGAAGTGGTCTCATTGCTTCTGGACGACGAAGAGATTGAGTTGAAATGTAAGTTTTAAACTTTAAATAGGTATAGGACATTTGTCTTAGTTTACACTTTTTACAACCCATATAGTTTACAGTAACACAATTGAGTACAACATATAAATATCACTTAGATCCATTTCAATTAATTTTAACGAGCGCACAGCTTTGACCTGAGTAATCATGTATGTTTAATTAATCAATAGATCAGCAAAAGTCCGAAGAAAAGAAACTGATAGAAGAGCGAGAGCGCAAGAGGAAACACGGAATATTGCCCGCAGTGAGCACACCTGTAAGTTAATATTTCTCTAGCTAGACATTTATTCTCACTACATATAATTTCAATACTAAATGTATCAGTGTTGCTCACTCTTCTCAGCCCGTTAAAGACCGCTGCCGAGCCGGACCTCTTCCAATTACTGTAGGTATTATTTTTTTTTTGTTGCCCTTTGAGGCAAACTAGCTAGCGGCGCACCTGATGGTAAGTGTAAACCGCCGCCCATGGACTTTGGCAGTGCCAGGGCACAGCCAAGCCGTTGCCTACCGTGAAGTGAGTGCTCTCTTTAAACCTCGTTTAAAGGAGGACATGTCATAGCGCTCGTGAAACACCGCCGCAGGTAGTTCTTTCCAGAGTCTGCACGTGCGTGGTAAGAATGATCACGTTTCCAGGTGATATGGGTGAACCCTGCTGCGATGTCGAGTTGTACGATGGTAGAAAGGTGACGGTGGTACCATGTCAAACAGTTCCTCGGAGCACTCCCCGTGGAACAGACTGTAGAGCACGCAGAGAGATCCAAAGTCTCCGTTGCTCCAACGTCTCCCATTTGTCCGTGAGATTGGACTACAGGCTCAGGGTCTTGTTTCAAGATTTCCTTCTTCGATGGGCTAGGTTTTTAGCTTTGGTATTTCCGCAGTATGGAATGGAGAGGTGACACAATCATCACTATCACTACATATTATAAAACAAAGTCGCTGTCGTCTATCCGTCCCTATGTATGCTTAAATCTTTAAAACTAGGCAACGGATTTTGAAGCGGTTTTTTTAATAGATAGAGTGATGCAAGAGGATGGTTTATGTCTATATTAGATCCATAATATTGTAGAGAAAGACTGATTAATTTAGAGTTTCATCATTGCACCCGTGCGAAGCCGGGGCGGGTCGCTAGTGTATTCTAAATCCGTCACAACACAGGTTGGTCATAGAGCAGATTAAATTTTAATTGTTTTAATTGAGTCTAGTCGCCAGCGATACCGAGACTGAGCAAGTACCGGTAGTTTAACTGAGACTACCCGTACTTGCTCCGGGTCTAGGTTTCGTTGGTGTTCGTGAACAGCCTACGCGAAACAGGTGCAGGAATTTCTTAAAAAAAAGCCAAAACTATTACTACTACATATTACTATTACTTTAGACAAAATTATTAATATTTTTTAATAAAACAAATAAGAGTATTTTTTATATTAGGCTATTTGATAGCATATTTAAGCTTTTATTAGATTAAAAATCATTTTAATTTTATTGTGTGTTTCTTTAGCAGCTCGCTCCTGTGGAGGCGAAAAGAGCTCGAGACTCAGCATCCGAACCAGGCAGCCCACTGCAGGTTGATGACGACGGAGACAGCCTGATATTAGATATGCCGTCGCAACCTGCCACACCTATGTGTGAGTACCATTAAGTATGCTATCACGTGTTGGATATTGTCCAGTTTAATGCCCAGAGGTCTAGCTCATTTGACCAGGGCAAAAGGCAGTGGCTCTACCCTCATATTGACACTAGACAGAGCTTACTTCTCTAGGACTTGCGAGGACTGGGCGTCCTTACCAGTGTCCCGGTCCTGCTGTCTACCAAATGACTTGTGCTATGTTTTCATGAGTAATGCTAGCAAATTTTGCCGTTTTGTAAACTCCACGTAACCATCTTCGCACTCAGCTTCGAGTGGCTGAGAATCCCAGGATTTTAGTTCCTTCAACGAAACAGCCCGAAATAGTATGGTGAATAAAATTTAAACGTTTATAAAAAAAAATCGCGTTGGGGACCGCTCCTACTTATTTATTACCTGACCCCTGGTCCCCCAACGCGATGTATTTTTTTATTTTTTACTTTTTAAAAGGAACTTCGGTTATTGTCGGGGGTTTATTTAAACGCTTATTATGATGTAGATGTTGTCAAGTTGTTAATGCATAGATTCTTGTCGCATCTTCATTTTCTCGCCACCACATAATATATATTTTCAAATATTGTGTATTTTCCCCCCCTTTTACCCCCAGAGTATTTTCAAGGCTTAACTGATTTTCATGGAACATATTATTTTGTAATGTGGACGTGATGCGCTTTCATTTGAGACCCCACTCGATTATATTTGCAGACATTCGGTTGTTCTTCCCCACTTTCTCCCCCCATAACTTTTAAACGACTCAACCGATTTTCATCAAACATATCTAAGAACACTCGCCCGTAACTCACCTGTCATACAAAAAAACTGTATTGTAATCGCTTCATCCGTTCGCGAGCTACGGAGCCACAGACAGACACGTCAAAGTTATAACACCCCTCGTTTTTTAAAAATACGTCCTTGCTTGAATGAGTGCTTATGTGTATTGATTGTTGTCAGCGTACTCGCCTCCGGTGCGCTCTTCGTCGTGGGGCGTGACCCGCGCCGGGAGGGGCGCCAGGAGGGGGAGGCCGAGAGGGTCGCGCCACGCCGGCACTCGGCGCCCCGAGCCGGAGCCGGGCAACGCCAGCGCCGTGGCCGCAGGTAATGTGCTGTTTACTCGCAATTAGTGACGTCACAAGGTACAACGGTATAGAATAGAATACTCATTATTGTACACGCATTTAAAATATAACATTGCATCAAACTACTACCACTATGGGCTGAGCCATAAAAGACCCACTGTTGGGTCGGGCCTCCTCCCATTACACCCAGGACTTGTGTCAAGTATTCCTTGTCTTGCGGGTAGGTTATTTGCCTCGTGGCCAGGACACAGGACGCCGCGCTTCTGTAGTTTTCCGCGGTTCTGTACAAAAGCATCGCGAGTCTATAAATTGGCATAATGTTTGCCGTGTAGTTCTTTCAGATAGGTAATCTATTAATAAAATTCCTTCGCTCAGAACACAGTCCCCATTGTCTTTCATATTTCACAGGTGCTGCACTACTCGAATCCGACGCCCCACTGGAGACTGTAGAACCCTCGGCGAGTCCAGAGGCAGGCGTTAGTCGCGGTCGGCGTGGCCCAGGCAGGCCTCGGCTTCGCACCGCGGCGCCCCCTCGCGGCGGCACTCGGCGCCCGCGAAAGGCGCGAGAGCCGCTGCTAGTGCCATTGGCGCCACCGCCCTAACCTATGCGGACCCCGCGATGGCCGTCGCGGGGACCGAATGTAAAGGTTGGTAATTGGTTGGTTGTTTCTTGCGTTTTATTTTGATAAGTTACAAAGTAATGGTCTCCATGACCAAAACATAAATAAGGAATTAAATTTTAACCCTATTTTAGTGATCACTAAAAATCATTGGATATATAGCCAGGAATCGAACCGGATGATTTAAAATGAAAAGAAGCTACAATTTTTGCTCTTGCTCAAGCTCTTGAAACTACTGTTAGCCAGCCCAAAGATGGCCTCCTACAGTTACATGGAGGGTAATTAGTTGCCGACTGGCTAGACAGGGTTTCGTATCAAATTTTACTTCTATGACATTTCCTTTGACACCCTTAGGATGGAATGTGGTGGTGACACCGTGTATTCTAAATGCGTCACCACACGGACTCGGAAATCGGCACCAGTCTAACCTGATTTGGCTAACTACCAATATACACGGAGCGATTACCTCCTATCTAGTGGAACCATCGGTAATTATATATTTAGACCAGCTGACTACACGTGGTCACTGCCATAGGTGGCCAACACTATTGTTGGTGTAATCTTCTGACAAATGTGTACGTCGTTTCAGCCCATAAATGACCCACTACTGAGTCAGGCCTCCTCCGTATTCACGGAGGGTATTAATAATAGTAATAATTGTATACAATAGTCGTCGTCGTTTCAGCCCTTAAATGACCCACTACTGAGTCGGGCCTCCTCCAAATCCACGGAGGGAAATCATTAAATCGGTGGCAATGGCATAATAATTGTACATTGTCTGTTTTTTTTTTGCTTTTAAATCTCTACTTTTGTATAATAAAATGTGCAAAGAAGGATAACTCACTAAAAAAATAATCTTTACCTTTTTCAGAAGCCATGAATCTTGTGAAGATAGACTGATGCAATCCACAAGATGAAATCCACCTTTAGTGCAATAATTTTTAAACATAGTTAATTTATATGCAACATTTGAAGCATTTCGCAATCGCTGGTGTGTTTAATTTGAGAAAATTGTACTGTAGCTTGATTACTGGTGTATTCCGAAAACAATGAAACGTTGACAAGTGTAAAAAGTAAATACAATGTATAAGTGTATTCACAACATTATGAATTGAAATGGCTTTGTCGGAGTAGTTTTTTCACTAACAAGCAAGCCATATAATTCTGCTGGTGACTACGAAAGTCGTTTTTTCCTATGCAGTGTTAAAATTATTGTAAACGACATCTATCGGAACTTGCTTCGAGCCTAAAAGGCAACGCGGACGAAATCGCATTGCAAAATCTTTTATCCAGTAAATGGAATCGAAGTGGCGAAATACAGATTTTTATTCTACTTGTAAATATTAGCATGCATTTGTTTATAACTAATGAAATAATAGGAGTGTAATTTTAAATGGACGGCGATCAAAATTATGTACCATGTAAAAGATTTTTTGTGAGTAAAATGTAAATGTCAGTTCAAAGTGCGACTTTGATTTTTAAGTTATTATTGATGTAAATGTTTAAAAAGTAAACGTGCTGAACTAATGTATGGACTTTTCTTAGCAAATACCCTTTTTTCAACCATTAGCCTCTGTACGCACTAGCCGCGCGGCCTACTAGACCGCCACAAAATTTCAACCGCCAGTGCGTACAGGCTTAAGCGGTTGCATATTAAATTACAAAAACGGCAGGCCGCGCGGCTAGCCGCGTAGGCAGTTCAACCGCTAATGCGTACAGGGGCTAAGTGGTTTTTTTTAAACGAAATCTCTCCATTGGGTATTACCTGTATCGCGGGGACAGTTTACAAACATGTAATTCTCAAACACAAATGACAACCATTACCAGAGCATGGTGCCTCTGGTTTGCACAAAGATAGTTGCCCGACCCCGGAATCGAACCGGGGCCCATGATCCACCCCTAGACTCTAGATGTGACGCATTTGGATCTCGAGTCTAGGGCCTAGACACTAGCGCCTTTTTAATGTATTTAATTTAAACAAAAAATAGTAGACTATAAATAGCTTTATAGTCTACTTTGAGCTTCCTTAGAACGTGTCGGATTCATAAATAAAGAAAGAATGAAATTGTCTAAATAGTTAAAAAATCATCTGCACATGAGAGCGCCTCAGACATGTGCAGGCACGTTTAACTTCCCACTCCCCTATATTTCAGTACTTAAATGAGAATTCTCAGCCCATAGACTGGTTGCATGATTGCAAAGAATATATGACCCTCATTAAAATGTTTGGCGTCCTTCCGTGAAGAGACCGCCCTGTAGTGATGCAGATCAATGCAAATGGTGTGACGGTATTTCCATTGAAACGAGAGTTTAACTTCGAAGAAATTTGAGTACCTACACGTTACGTTTTTGACAGTAGTATCACAAAAAAATTGGGTACAGAAGTCAAGCTTATTTTCTTTTATCAACTGTGGCTTATGCGAAAAAGCCATAATAGTACTGGCTCTCGTATCTAGTTGTATGATTGATTGATTCATGAGAATAATACGCCCATGACCAGTCTGACTGTACGCAACCGTCACGAGATATGCTGTCCGTGTCCGTGAGTGAAGTCTGTGTGCGTTAGTCGATCGCGAGTTGTATAAAAATTGATTTCTGTACCTGAGTTTTTGTGGCAGCATTAAGTAACTACCCGTATTGGCATATTTGATGGTAGTAACACACGTTACGCTTACAGATAACGCACACAAACGGCGAAGTTAAGAGCCATACGATATACAACAATATAGCGATTATGAAGTCCATGACACCTCTTGAGTTATGAATCACCATATATATGTGACGGTAACTCCGGGCCTTCAGGCGCGTAACATGATTGCGCCAACCAGTGGATTAAAAAAAAAGAAAGTGTCAAAATTATTGGCCGTTAACCTAACCTAACCCATGGACGTATAAGAAAAGTCGGACGGAACTCTCGCTAAGACAAAAGTGAGACGCCGTGATGGCGGCAGCTCTGTATGTGTGAGTTAATTTTGGGGTAGACAAGATACACACAATTTTGCCATAAAAACACGGTTAAAATATTTAAAAAAAAATTGTTCGAAATTGTTATGTTTAAGTTTAACATCCTAAATGCTGAGTATTTTTTTTATAATAATGTCTTTTACTTTGAGAGGTTCTTGTAAATGACCTCTCTTGAAATTTGAAATGGCCGACTAATGTGTTAAAGTGTGCGTACTGGCCTTTACATACAGCTGAGCTGGCTGACTATGATGTCACAGTTGTTAGTCAGCGAGACTCTGTCCGACTTTTTTTATACGTCCATGACCTAACCTAACTGTTTTTGAAATATGAACTTGAAATAACGTGATGTTAAAGGCTTGCTCTCTGGACCAATGGGTGGCCAGTATTTAAATTTTAAAAGAGTGTCGGTAAAATAAAAACAGAAGAAGAACGTGTATGATTGTTTTATATAATTACTGTGTATGTGGACTTTTCCAAATTATAGAATATTATGTGTCGTTTTCTTTCGCTTTGTTTTCTTGTGCCGAACTCGAGTGACTTGTCGAGCGAGAGAGATATAAGTTCTTCCGTCATACGTTGTTGATGCTGGCATACTCCAAAGTCCAAAGTGAAGGTAAGGGAGTTCTTCTTGGCTCGCATTCTGCTTCGTGATACGTTCTCCTAGAATATTACCACTTGCATGTGCATATTCAATCTTAATTCATCAATTATTAACATACTCAATGATGTGTATTAAAACACGCTTTATATGAAACTCGATAAATAGGATTTAGTAATTTGCATTTTTAGGGTTTTAAATTGACTACCCACAATAAACAGTTAATATGATTATATTATTAAGAAATTTCTCGCTCCGAGACTCCTGTTTCGTTGGTTTTAACATTGAAATTGAAGATTTGAATGTTTGTTGTATTATTTTATTTATGATGACTAGACTGACAGTTAGTCATGGTAAACTTACCCTATGTCGGCCTGTGTCAAAATTTGTTTTGTAGGCAAACTCGGCAAAACGGGCACATACCTAGGTATCAAATTATTGAGATTAGGGCAATAAGACCAACTCGTCTATCATACTTCTACTCTACTAGTATGTTTATTTCCTTCACCTTTTCCCAATTTCATTGAGTTCCACCGTCCATCATAAGAAATGGATTGTGTGGATGACGAAATGTGTAAAATCAGATATGACGTCCGATAGGAGTCTATGGTAACTACCGAGATGATTACATCCTAATTAATAGGGTATTATAAGGGTTCTGACCTGAAATTGGTGTGCTTCTGTGAAACTCGTACTACATTATTAAACATATTTCTGCCAGTCCCAACCACTAGATGTAAATTGCCTCATCATAATACAGTAAAGTGTCCCAGAATCGACGCGTCTCCATGAATCAGTCTGTCACGACGGCGATTAGTATTGCAGTCACATAGTCTCGAAGATGTTATGCATGTACCGCATCCGCCATCGTGACTCATCGTGTGAACTGGGGCTTTTCCTCAAAACGGCATGCGCACAACGTGGAACTATTCGACGGCTGTAGCGCCATCTCGCTGCGTGGAACAAGCTATAAGTGATTTGATTGATTAATGTTACCGAACACCAGTTTCGTTGTAGGGATATGTCAGAGTATACTGTCACCTTTGTCGAAGGAACCAAGGACAATTTATACAATAGTAGACGGGCATTAGACAATAAGCTTTAAGTTTTCCTGATGTGGATACAGGAGCAATGCACACAGCACGTCACCGAATTTGGTTCAACTTTTTTTTTTTTCTTGTCGCTGGGGAATTGCTTAATGCATACCACCGCCCCCCGGGGGAGAGGTCGGTGATTAAGATAGAGTAAGGTTCCCCTTTATAAGCCACAGTCGAATGGATCGTTTACGAAGTTTCCCACACGACACGCTTGGGGCGCCACAGGATCACGTAAACGCATTCCTATGTGACGCCCCGACGTGGTGTTCGGAGAGAGACCTTCAGAGGGCGTCCCTGAGTAGGGCCTCCTCCAACAACATGGCGGGTAATCTGGCACTCAGTTCAGTGTCAATCCTGAAATGTTATACACCGTATAAAACATGACTATCATCACTACATAGTATAAAACTTAATGGTATGCTTAATGGTACCTATGCTTAATGCATACCACCGCCCCCCGGGGGAGAGGTCGGTGATTATATGGGACTCGGACAAGGGTCGTCTACCCAAGTCTACCCGTCTAATAGAACCCCAGCGGTATACCCTCACACGGCGTGCTTGGGGCGCCACAGGTTCATTCACGGATCATTGAGGCACTCAAGCACCCTCACCACGACAAGATGGCAGAACAGTCGAGGGGGATTTGGTTCAAACCTATTAGGTTAGGACTTGGTACCTAACCTAACCAGTGTTCAAACGGAGCGATTGCCATCTGCCCACCGTGAACTATCTAGTGTGATATAATAATAAGCATAATAATTACCTGTAAATCATCATAGTATGTACTTATATAGTTCCGTGTGGTGACGGATTTAGAATACACAACGTCAGTCACCAACCCATACCATCACCATTGTGTCGTACGAGGCGACTAAAGGAACGAAAGAGGCCGATCATCTAGAGCAAGAGAAGGAAAACTTGATACAAACCCTGTGCCAACCCGTCTTGCTAGCGTGGTTTATATGGCTAATTTCCCTCCATGAATTTTGAGGAGGCCTGACTCAGTAGTGGGTCATTTAAGGGATGAAACCAAAACATACTATATTTAGATATACTTTTTATTGTAGACCAGAAATATACACGGAACACAATATATATACACGATTATCACTACTTGTACATGCGGCGGTCTTACTTATCACTAAATGTGATTTCCTAAAGACCACTTTACCATTATAGGTAATTGTAAGGTACGAGTCAACGTACTCAGTGAAAATCCTGTACTCTGAAAGTACTCCTGAAAGGTCCACTCTTTTTTAACCCTATAAATAAATAAATAAATATCCTTGGACATTTCACGCAACGCCATCTCGTCCCAAGCTAAGCAACTTAATGCTTGTGTTATGGTAACGAGATGGATGATAAATTACTTAAATACATCTTTTTTTTTTGTAAATACATACATATTATAGATAGAAATGACACCCAGACTCCGAGCCAGTGCCTCTGGTTTAGACAAAGACACTTGCCCGACCCCGGAATCGAACCCGGGACCCGTTGATCCAAAGGCGGCACATCTAACCACTAGACCAACTCAGGTCAGTGGGCCGTATAGCCGACCTTTTTTTGAAATACTGTTCTCTTTTCCAACGTAAAAATGGTGGTCAACTAAGTATTTGGTAATAATTACCTTTACCAATTTAGGGCCTGAATAGTTTGTAACTTGTGCCACATTGCAATGTTCTGAGCAGTACGCGTTTACGTATTGCGATGCATACTATGCACAATAAATAAATATTTATGGACATAATATAATGTTTCGCTGCACTGGGTATGTAGATAATGTGTGAACTGAAAATGTAGAGCTTTTTCGCGACAATGGAACAATTTTTATGAGCGTAAGGGAGAGAACTCTATTTGTGCCGAGATTGTATAGCTACTTTATAACGGAGGGGTTGTAATTAGGGTTTATTTTGGTTGTTTTACAAACCAGTATGGAACAATTTAATACATTTTTCTTGCAGCTTTATATGTTTATTACATGCATAATATTTGAGAGAACCACTGACAAATTTAGAGGTTCATCATTGCACCCGTGCGAAGCCGGGGCGGGTCGCTAGTTGTCAATAAAAAAAAGAATGACAAGCGCTCTGAGTTACTTGCGACGCTGTTCTTAGCAGTGGTCGCAATCCAAACTGGTGGTAAATGATATTACTTTGCATTAAACATAGTTTTCATTAATGTGTTGTCAATTCCTTAGCGTACATACGAAATATATTATTTGACTTCACTAGATATAAATCTGTATTGCAAACCACCTGGTCACAGTAGACTAATTTTACTCCGTATCAGAGGTCCGAGACATCATATGGTGCTTGTAGAAATAACGTTTGTGCCAAATATGGAACTATACGACTGAATTGAACCGTGCGAGTTTGCTCTCACAAATCTGTCTTATTATTGTCTCTTATTATCTGTCTTGTACATAAAAATGGTAATCTAAAAAAGCAACTACACAGATTCTTGCCAGCTCTGCTCTGCAGAGCTGCGTTCCGAACCGGTAGTAAAATAGTATATTTCATTACAAGTGCGGAAAGGCTGTCATTGCAAAGAGTTCCGACAAATGTCTACCCGAGCCGAGGCGCAGCCGAAGGCGAGGGTTGACAGTCGGAACAAGTTGCAATGACGGTTGCGCACGTGTACTGAACGACTATTTTTAATACAGTTGCGAAAAAATGAAGCAATTTAATAAAATAATAAAAACACAATAAACTCAACTAACTAATCAGTTCTTAAAAAAAGGCGCCGACCGTAGAATATAAGCAGAGTTTTTTTTTTCTTCACTCATTCTGGTAGGCAAAAGGAACTATGCCCATACAGCCAAGTCTTCAGTAGAATTTTTTTATTGATATGAAATTTAATGAGATGAAATAAAATGAAACCTAACCTAACTAATTCAATCAAATAATTAAATCTGATATTGAAACAAATTAGTCAGTAGTTTATTTTTAGAAATATACGTATTTGCATGAATCATAAAAAAATCTATGATTTTTTTAGTAAAAACTTCATGGTTGGTTTTTCCTTAAAATAGAAATTATTTTGACAGTTGGGAAAGAGAACGCACTAGTGCGGGAATGGTAAAAAAAAGCACGCGTGTGTAATAGCCCACTTCCCGAACGCTATACGTCCCTGCAATATGCCACTTTTTGAGCAACTGTATTAAAAAGTATTTTATTTTATTGTTTGACTTGTCAAAATGGTTCATAAAAGCCAACTTGATTAAATGAGTTTAGATTTTGACCAAAAATAAAGAATATCTACGATCTTATTTTCAGCCAGTCGCTAGCAATATTCTCCGACGATTTATAGTATAGATTTCTGAACTGCACGTTATAAATAATGTGGGCAATTGTGTTCGTTTTCAGTGAACCGAAAGCGTTTCGACGAGGCCGAAGCAGTGACCTCTTTAGTGTGCTCATTCAATCGGCGCCATGCGCTGCTGGAGACCATGGAATGGACTTTTGAAGATTTTGTTTAATATTCTACTAGCTATAGCGTGCCGTTTTGCCCGCGCGAGTTTCGAGCCACTACATATAATGGCTTCACATAATTATATAGCCTAAAATTAGCCTATGCTAGGTTAGGTTCTACGTAAAAATCTATGGCACTAGCTGCGCCCCTCGGTTTCACCTGAGTGGTGATAGAAAATTGTGATAATGATGATAGAAAGTAACAATTTGATTGTATTTAAAGTTTCACTTTATATCTTTATGAATTATAGCCTATGTGTTATTATGATGTGTGAGCTGTAATTATTGTAAAGTTCAACAAAATCTATTCAATAGTTTTTGCGTGAAAGAGTAACACAGTAAATGTATGTCAGAAACTATGTCAGAATGTAACATACACAATAAATGTATGTTACATTCTGACATAGTTTGGCTTTTAAAATATTAGTAGGATTTGCGCTAAGTTCTGTCGCACGATTCAGGCTAGCTAGGCCTGCTGGTACATCCAGCACTGCCTTCGGTAAAGGAGTTTGGTTGTGCTAAACCGATACCCACTCCATCGAGCTTATCTTTGTACTTATCTTAGTTATTTTTAGCTCCCCTATTAAATAAATCAAACGAGATCACTTTCCACCTCCTAACCTCTCGCCATTGATCACACGATGACAGTTACGAGCTGGTGATATGGTTTTTGTGGCCATACATCATCACAGAACACCTCTGCATTCTCCGTCAGATCCGCTTCCTGCTAGTTTTTGCAATGCTCTGAATTCTTTGGGCGTGTAAGTGATTAGTAAGAGGCTGGGGTTACGGGACGCATAATGAGGGAATATTTTCTTTTCTATTCTTTTTTTAAATGAAACTCCTTCACTACGTGTAACCTATACGTCACTACTAGGTATGCTCTGTTGCCTGCCCCCGCGACAACATATAATTCTCGAACACAAATGACACCCAATACCTTACCTTAAAGGAGAGCGTAACATACCACCACCACCACTCATCCCATAAATGACCCACGGCTGAGTCGGGCCTCCGCGAGGTGGAGGGGAATCAGCCTACTGTGCCACGCTGGCCAGACGAGTTGGCACTGGGTGTCGTATCAAGTTTTTCTTCTCTTGCAGCTTCTCTTACAGGTTTTGAGCCATGTCATTTCCTTTCGTCTGCTCTTACGACACCCTCACGGTGGAATGGGGTGCTGTCACTATGTATTCTAAAATGTTCGTGTGGTGACGGGTTTAGGGTGTGTCACCTAAGGCTCGTATCAAGCTTTATTTGGTTAGACCAGCAGTAAGTTTTCACTCTACTGACTACGTGTAACGACGTGAATACTACGTTCCATTTATGATAGGATGGCAGCCAGGACTGAAGACGGCACGGAGAAAGAAAAAACAGAAAAAGTAACAAAAACTTCCATCTATCTAAAACCGTAAAAATCACGGTAAAACATTAAAATGTTCATCGGAAATGGCACATTATGATCACAAAAACTGCCATTGAAAGTTGAACCCTCACATGAGCGTGATCCCCGCAATTATGCTTTACATCCAGGGTGGAAGATAAAATAGGCACAGAGGGCTGCAAGAGGGTGGTTAAACTGTGGCAAAGCGTAGAATGACGGATGTCTTTACAAGCTAGACGAGATGTCAATGCGGCTTACGTAGGGCAGCGGTTGCCAAAGATTGTAATTCTTCAGTAAAATTTAAAATGTATTTCGTATGTTCCAAAGGATAAAGTTCTATCATATTGGAGATACATTTTTTACTTAGTTATTCATTTTTCAAGTAATAAATTTGAATCCTAATAATAATTATAGAAAACAACTTGATAGATAATATACCAAATTATTATTATCAGTTATTAATTGATAACACAAGAAGAATTGAATAACTATTCTTTGTTCCGAAAACACTTCAGACTTTGTTCGTCGGAATAAGCGATTTATTGTATGTATGATGTATGTATTCGATGTTGAATGAGTTGAGCGGAGGAGCGGAGGGAGCGGATTTATACGGAGTGATTACTATCTGTGGGAAATGTCACCTAGCCTCTGAGAAAGTGCCTCTGGTTTACACAAAGACACTTGTCCGACCCCGAAATCAAAACGGGGATCCGTGATCCAACTTCTACACCAACAAGCAAGACCGGGTATTATAGATCCTAAAATTCTTATCTACAGTTGTAGCGAAAGCAGAGCCTGAAAGGAACAGTGGGCTTACGATCGATCGGGATTGGATTACTGGCATTGTGACGTTTCGTACTCTTGAGCACACTTGAACGCGACGCTAGCGCTAAATTGGTTCAATATTGTGTGGCCATTGGATGAACTAATTACTATTGGATTCAATCCAATATTCATTTTATGAAGTAACTAGCGACCCGCGCTCGGCTTCGCACGGGTGCAATGATGAACCTCTACATTTATCAGTGTTTATCTACAATACTAAGGATGTATTATACATATAAACCATCCTCTTGAATTACTCTATCTATCTATTAAAAAAACCGCTTCGAAATCCGTTGCGTAGTTTTACAGATGACATACATGGGGACGGACAGACGACAGCGACTTTGTTTTATAATATGTAGTGATTATTATTGCTTTACCGGTTTTCGACTAACGTGGGCTCTCTCCAACGTAAAATTCATGTGTAATAAATAACACAATCGCTAGCCTATACAAGAGCAATTCCGATTCCAATCCAATGTTGTTAGTATTGTTTTCAAGAGTACGGTAATTTGACAGGATTGGTTATGAATTGGATCGGAATGGGCATTGGATAAAATTGTTAATGGATTCAAGAGTAATGCTCCGATACCTCTGTGTGTTTTATTTACGAGAAAACTTTGAGACACTCCCAACTGTAAGCGATAAGATATCACCCTCGGCGAAAGGCATCCATATCCTATTTTTTATCCAAATTAAAACGTTACCGCGGGTTCTTTGGTACACCGATAGCCGGTGTCGAGTGTCGTTTCACGTGTTGGAACCGAAATAGCTCAGCACTTCGCTTAAACGTGACGATTTTGTTATGACAATATTTTAGGGTGTTTTTTTCAGTGAGTTTGGTATAAAATGTACAGTTAGGCGTTCGTCGTTTAATACAGCCCCCCCCCTCATAAGCGGAGGGGCCCGCCTTTGAGCATGGGGCTCCATTAGCTTTATAAGAGGCGGGCCAAGGCCCCCAGGGCCACGGAGCATGCACCCGTAATGGGAGTGAATCCCGTGGCCCTGGTTTGGGCAGTCGAGGATCGCCGTCGGTTTTAGTGGGTAGGACGGGGCGCAATTCACCATCTCTACGCGCCCCGGAGTCCTTCATACCCCGGCCTGTTCCTAGCGGCCGGGTATCCATGAGGATCTCCGACGTAAAAAAAAAAAAGGCATTCGTCGTTTGAGCTCACAAACGACCCACTACTGAGTCTGGACTCCTCCTAATTCATGGAGGGAAATAAGGCTACTGTACCACGCTGGCTTGTATTAAGTTTCCGGAGACCCACATAATCGCCGACCCACCGAGGGGCGGCGGTATGCATAAAGCATTTCTCCAGCGTCACCAAAAAAAGGGATTGCATTAAGTTTCCTTCTCTTGCGGCTAGGTGATCTTCCTCTTGTGTTCCCTCTTGGCTCTTACAA
This sequence comes from Clostera curtula, assembly GCA_905475355.2. NCBI lineage: Eukaryota > Metazoa > Arthropoda > Insecta > Lepidoptera > Notodontidae > Clostera > Clostera curtula. The sequence goes on along the minus strand of FR997816.1, from coordinate 10,275,179 downwards.
CACCCTCAGGAGGGTGTGTGTTGGTGATATTGTGTATTCTAAATCACTGACCACACGTTTTCATTAATTAGTGAATACACGTTGCTGAAGTTTATAGTATGATAATTATTAAAACATGTTACTGAATTAACAGTAACAAGTTTTTTATTAATCGCGTGGTCATGGTTTTATAATTCATAGCGTCACCACCCCATTCCATTCTTAAGGTGGAGAGAAAGAAAACTTGAATTAAAACCCTGTGCCAATCCGTTTAGCCAGCTTAGCACAGTGGCATAATAACCCACCCTGTGGTAGGGGGGGGGGTCAACTCGGCATGTATGGGCCAAGTAGTAGTATTATTACGGCGTGTGGTGACGGATTTAAAATACATAGTGTCACCACTCATCCTGAGGGGTGTCGCAAGATCCGGAATAAGGAAATGACAAGGCTGAAAACCTAGCCACAAGAGAAGGAAACTTGATACGAAACCCTGTGCCAACCCGTCTGGCCAGCGTGGCACAGTAGGCTAATTACCCTCCCTGTGACGAGAAGAGGCCCAGCTCAACAGCAGCAGCAGCCTTTGGATCGATTCCGGGGTCGGGCAAGTGTCTTTGTCTAAACCAGAGGAACTGGCTCGGAGTCTGGGTGTCATTTCTGTCTATAATAAGTACGTATTTACAAAAAAAAAATGTATATAAGTAGTTTATCATCCATCTCGTTACCATAACACAAGCATTAAGTTGCTTAGCTTGGGACGAGATGGCGTTGTGTGAAATGTCCAAGGATATTTATTAATGGGTCAGAAGTAGGGCTCTATGCATCCAGGTCTTTTCTGCTATCTTCGCCATAGCTGCCAGCTTGTAATAAGTACCACGTCAAAAGTACCAGGCTAGAGAAAGTAAATATGCTCTAACCGCTGATTCGAATAAATAGACATAGGGCAGACAATAGTTAGGAATACAATGTAAAAGGGAATCCCGCCCTTTGGAATGAAAGATGATGGATGCAAGAAAGATACAGTATGAGGAATGCAAGTGCGAGACGCATAAATGATAGAACTGGAATGAAAGGAAAATAGCTAGCAACAGGCTCTGCTCTACACAGCGGAGGCGAGATGTGTTTAAAAAAAAACGCTCATTCGATATAATGTTGGCTAAAGTTTTTTGGCTTCGGCAATCGTCTTTCGAAGTCCACCAAGGCTCAATTTGTTTGCCCCAGTTTCACCCTAATTTCTTTCGCAATTATGCTCGTGGCTTCCCTCTTATGGCTATTGACCCCGTTATAAATAGCCCATAGGTTTATAAGGATCGGGAAACGAATAAAAGATATTTTTTATAATACAACGAAATGCAGGGGGCATTAGGTTTAACCTGTAACGCGGGGGCAGTTTAAAAACATGTAATTAACGAACACAAATCACACCCAGACTCGGACTCGGCAAGTGCCTCTGGTTTACACTTGTCCAGACTCGAAATCGAAACGGGGACCTCTGATCCGAAGGCCGCACACCCAGCTTCATAATATTTTCCCCACTCCATTCACTTAAAACAATAACATCAAATCAAAAAAAATCTTCACTGTGGCTCACATCTATTTAGTTTTACTTAAAAAAATATGTATGCCACTTACAGCATTTAAAAGTTCTAAACATAATAGAATGTTTTGTTGCCATAGAAAATTCTTCATGGATACAGCGTTTTATAGATTTGTAAAAAAAACTTGTTTGCTGTAAGCCACAAAAACACTGGTATTAATTGACTCAGAAGGATATCTATTTTTAAGTAACATGTAAAACAAGAAAAAATAAAAATACGTTTTTAAAATCATGTTCCTACGATGTATAGTTTTTGAGTAATGATTTTTTTTCTAATTTTAGAAATGTTTTTTTGGCTCTGCTGAACATTTCGTGTTTTGAGGCTTACAGGAAATACGTTTTCCTACGTCGATATAGATCCTAAAATTCTCATCTACAGCTGGTAGTTAGAGCAGAGCCTGAAAGGAGCAGTTCTCTGCTCAAATTGTGTTTCCCTTTTGAAGCTTAACAAAAAATTTTGTGACTTTTCTGTTCCACTGTTCACTGTTTCATTGAAAATGAGACGTCTCATCATCATCGTTCATAATTTCAGCTCAAAAATAACCCACAACAGAGACGGGCCTCCTCCATATTACAAGAGGAAAAATGTACCTACTCTGCCACGATGGTAAGACGGTTTGGCACAGGGTTTTGTTTCAAGTTTTCCTTCTCTTGCGGCTAGTTTTTCTGCTTTCTTTGGTCGGCTCTTACGACCCCCGCAAGATGGAATGGGGTGGTGACACTATGTATTCTAAATTCGTCACCACATCGAGGACTAGCCCCCTTAGTGTTACACAAATGCCATAAAAAGTTTAAGCTAACAATCACAAGCTAACTCTGGAACAGAGAAAATCACACCCCATAAAATGATACACCCTCGCATTTTGGTAAAGCGACACATCAAGACAGACATATCCGTCGGTATGTATTTTGGAGTGTGTCAGTGTCAATGGGGTGCGAAAATGCTGTGAAGATAAATTGGTGCAACCTTTTTTTTGCTGTCGCCCTAATGATCTATCTTTTTTGAATTTACACATGAGTGTAATAGACCAGTGTGGTGACAGATTTAGAATACATAGCGTGACCACCTCATTCCACCATGAGGGTGTCTTAAGAGTTAACCAAATAAATAAATAATAAATAAATAAATATCCTTGGACATTTCACACAACGCCATCTCGTTCCAAGCTAAGCAACTTAATGCTTGTGTTATGGTAACGAGATGGATGATAAACTACTTGTATACATTTTTTTTTGTAAATACATACATATTATTGATAGAAATGACACCCAGACTCCGAGCCAGTGCCTCTGCTTTAGACAAAGACACTTGCCCCACCCCGGAATCGAACCGGGGACCCGTTGATCCAAGGCGGCACATCTAACCACTAGGCACTTCCTCTATCTAGTTTAGTCAAATGACAAGGGCTATATACACTAGCTGCAAGAGAAGGAAAGTTTGAAACGAAGCCATGGGGCATGGTACGCTAATTGAGGAACTGGAACATGGAAGGTTCCATGTAATGGGAGGACGCACGACTTAGCAGTGGCCCAGTTATGAGCTGAATAGTAGTAGTTGGCGACACGGTTACCATAACACAAGCATTAAGTTGCTTAGCTTGGGACGAGATGGCGTTGTGTGAAATGTTCAAGGATATTTATATTTATTTATTTACTAGCGGACCCGACAGACTTCGTCCTGTCAAAAAGACAGTGGTAATAAGGTGCAAATTGACTCTTTGACATTAGGAACACACCTACATTGCTTAGACAATTTAGTTACTAGCGACCCGCCCCGGCTTCGCACGGGTGCAATTATATTATACCTATAAACCTACCTCTTGAATTACTCTATCTATTAAAAAAAAACCGCTTCAAAATCCGTTGCATAGTTTTAAAGATTTATGCATACATAGGGACGGACAGAAAAATGCGACTTTGTTTTATACTATGTAGTGATAGTGATAGTTATAGTTTTAGTAGGTACCTTTGTTTTGTTGGTTGTATCCCTACCAGATACTATAGAAAGCCATTGCCAATGCCTTTTGCGTGTTCCCGCTTGACTTTGCTAGATGTTAGATGCCGTTCTAACATCTATAGCAGTCGATATACGAAGTCTGTATCTTGAACAGTAGCAGCTAGTCTAACCAAATACTGGTAGAGTGACAAACCCATTAAGGAACAGGCTAGGTCAATTACCTTAACATTATTCATAAATACTCCTACATGAAAAAAAATGCATACATGCAAACGCCGTCACAATTTAGGGGTAAAAAACACAATATACTAGGTCTGTGATATCCAATATCCATGGACAATGAATGGGCTTCAACGCTAGTATGGATTTCTCATTAGGTCCAGCCGGCGTGCGTGTAAATTTAGCCAGATCAATAGCTGGAGTCTGCGGCTAATGGCTTCTGGAGTGGCGGTCGCGTGAGTGCTGGCACAGTAGACTTATGAGCTGAGCAGTAGACAAAACTCTTTTTGTATATAATATTCTTTCTCTACGCGTCCGGAGTCCCACATAACCCGGCCAGCCCAGAAGACGACGCAGATAGCACTATAGAAAACGATACAAAGGATTGAAGCACTATTTAGAATTATTCAGTTAATAGAACCATAATACAGGAACCTTAGTGGATATAACATTATTTAAACAGTTACATAAAGGCTCAAAGTCACCCAAAGGGCAATGGAGAGGGCTATGCTCGGAGTTTCCCTGCGAGATCGAAATGAGGAGATACGCAGGAAAACCAGGGTCACCGACATAGCCCACCGGATTGCTAAACTTAAGTGGCAGTGGGCAGGGCACATAGCTCGCAGGACCGACGCCCGATGGGGCAGAAAAGTCCTCGAGTGGCGACCGCGTTCCGGAAGGCGCAGGAAAACGATGGATGCGAGCGGCCCAGGACCGGCCTTTGTGGAGATCCTTGGGGGAGGCCTATGTCCATCAGTGGACGTCTTTTGGCTGATGATGAAACAGTTACGTATAATGGGCCCAAAATTACTTAACCAACAAACTTGCGCAGTAGTAGCTTTTTATGTCTTATTCCGTGTGGTGAATTAGAATACATAGTGTCACCACCCTATTCCATCCTGAGGGTATCGTAACAGCCGAGAAAAGGAATTGGAACTGAAAGCCTAGCCCCAAGAGAAGAAAAACTTGATACGAAACGCTGTGCCAACCCGTCTGGCTAGCGTGGCACAGTAGGCAATCTTCCCCTCCCTGTGATGAGAGGAGGCCCGACTCAGCAGTGGGTCATTAATGGGCTGAGTAGTTAGAAGATAATAATATAATAGTGTTAAAAATTAAAGAAGGAACACTAAAGTCTCAGCTTATGACCGAGGAAGAAGAATTAAAAAAAAAAGCTTTTGTGTCTCATTGGCGGTGAACAAGGAAACCTATTGGATTGATTAACACGTGCGCGAATATGACAGTATTCGCTCGTATTTTTGCGTGTGTGTAAGTTGCTCAAGTTGTCAATGTGAACTATTTCTACTGCTTAGGATATTATTGTATGTTGGCCGATTAATGTATTCAGCGTTCGTTGACCGGAGCAGTTTCGGTGGTTGATTAAATCAAATGCTGTGTTGCGGAAGTTGGAACTTAGTTTATCGAGGCGGAAAAGCGTAAAGGTTATAACTAGCTATAACAAAAACATCGAACAACCTCCTTAATAATTAAACACGGTTATCAAAGCATTATTACATTCCCAAGAAGTAGAAATGCTAATCACTACATAGTATAAAACAAAGTCGATGTTTTCTGTCCGTCCCTATGTATGCTTAAATCTTTAAAACTACGCAACGGATTTTGAAGCGGTTTTTTTTATTAGATATAGTGGTTCACGAGGAAGGTTTATATGTATAACACACCCCCGCTTTGCACGGGCGAAGCCGGGGCGGGCCACTAGTTTAAATATAAATATCCTTGGACATTTCACACAACGCCAGCTCGTCCCAAGCTAAGCAACTTAATGCTTGTGTTATGGTAACGAGATGGATGATAAAGATAGATAGATAGATAGAATATTCTTTATTGTACATGTACACAAAGTAACAAAAAAAATTAAAAAGAAACTTAAACACTAACATTGTACAGCACAAATGGCGGTCTTATTGCTAAAAGCAATTTCTTCCAGACAACCGTTGGATGGACTTGGCTGGAATAAGAAACCAATATGGGTAGTTACAGTGTACATAATATGATATACATAAATAGATAATAACAAGACAACATATACATACATACAAATTATTAAACATATTGAGTATGACTTTAACAGAAGGTCATGAAATGCTCCTTCACCATTCTTTTGAAAATCGTCAAGGATTGAGCGCACCTTACTGGCAATGGCAAAGCATTCCACAGGCGTACAGCTTGTATAGTAAAAGATTTATCGTAAAATCGCGTGGAATGCATTGGCATTGCCAGTGTTAAGCCCTCTGATGATCTTAAGGACAATGAATGTGTATCAGAAGAGAACTGAAAACGCTCTTTAAGATAATATGGGGTAGTGGGAAGAAAAAGAATACTGTACAGCAGTGAAAGGATGTGAGTATTCCGACGAAAACGAATTGGGAGCCACTTGAGCTTGTTACGAAATTCCGATACATGATCATATTTGCGTAAACCAAATATGAATCTTATACAAACATTTTGAAGTCGCTCAAGTTTGTTAAGTTGCTCCTCTGTGAGATCAAGATAGCTGACATCGGCATAGTCAAGTATAGGGAGCAGAAGAGATTGAGCTAGCGCAATTTTAGTAGCAGTCGGTAAAAAATTGCGCCACAGATGCAAAAATTCGTCGACTAGTTTCTCTAAATCGCGGACATATTTTGAAGGTGGGTTACACCAGCCGTGGTCACGCCGAAACGTCAGGCAGTATAAGGTATTTACCTTCAAAATATTTCGCGATTAAGACCCGTGTCATAATTAGTTTCTCTAAGTTGTGGGACCCAAGATAATGTGTCATCAATAAAAATCCCCAGGTTCTTAACTGTTTTCGACATCGGTATCTGGATACCGTCGAAGATGACATGAGGCAAAGTAAACCAGTCGAGTTTTGAGACCATTCGTGAGCCGCCAATAACAATGAACTGGGTTTTGGTGGGATTAACTTGTAGACCATGGCATTTACTCCACTCAGATATTCTGAATAGATCTTTGTTCAGAATCCCTATGGCCCCTGCCATTTGCTCAGCTGGTGCTTGCGTGTAAATCTGGAGATCATCTGCATATAAGTGGTAGGAAGAAATTAAGTTCTTGGAAATGGAATTAATGAATATTGCGAAAAGTAACGGAGATAAAACGCCACCCTGCGGCACACCAGCAGTCGTAGGACACCATGACGAAGAGGTATCTTCGATACGGATACGTTGCCGGCGGCCATGCAGGTAACTATGAAACCAATCAGTTACCGTTGGAGATATGTTCAGAGTGTGCAATATCCCGATTAGAATGTCGAAATCGACAGTGTTGAAGGCATTGCTGAAGTCAAGCAACGCAAGTGCCGTCAACTTGCCTTCCTCCATGCCCAGTCTGATGTCATCCGTAATATTGACTAGAGCGGAGATAGTACTATGTCCAGGACGGAAGCCGGATTGGAAGGGATTAAGAAGCCTATTCATTGAAAGGAAAGAACTAATTTGATTGTGAATAAGACGTTCTAGGACTTTGGATAGGAAGGGTAATATCGATATAGGTCGGTATTCAGAGAAGGAAGCCGGGTTAGGTTTTTTTGGCAAAGGTGTAACTTGAGCATCTTTCCAAGCACTTGGAAAGACACCACTGGATAAGGAGTTGTTAAGGATATGAGTTACTATTAGAAGGATTTCATCAAGGATAGGAAGGATCATATTACGGCTGACACAGTCACTTCCAACCGCATTGGAGGTTATGGATAGAATGCTTCTCTTAACATCACAAGCGGTCAACTGATGAAAGACAAATAGAGGATGATCAGGGATCGACAGACTGGAAAGACGATGCAATGTTTGTGATAGTTCTATCAAAATCAGAAGATGTACAGAAATGCTGATTCAGCAAGTTAATGTCTAAATTTTGTGGGATTGTATCTTGTCGTGCCTTTCCGATCCCCATTGACCTAAGAAATTTCCAGACTTTAGCTGGATCTCCGTTTTCAACAGAGCTATGGATATGTTGGCGCTGGGCATCCCTACACACTTTATTGCAGTGATTTCTAATTCTGGTGTAGTTCTCACGATTGCCAGAGGTAGGATGTCGTTTAAGCTTAGATTTGGCCGATGCTTTTTTAGACAAGAGCAATTTTATTTCTTTAGTGAGCCACGGCGATGGCGTGTGCTTAATCTTAATCGCACGTACAGGAGCATGGACATCATACAGGGCGATAAGTTTATTATTGAAGATATTCACCTTCTCTTCGACTGACTCTGCACTCAGGAGAACGTTCCAGTCAATGTTACTAGCATCCTCACGAAGACTCTCAAGGTTCATGCCACTAAAATTGCGCTGCATCAGAATTTTTGACTTAGCCTTAGGGGGGCGAATTTTGTAAGAGAGGAAAATCAGATCATGATGAGAAAACGCCTCTGCCGAGCACTGACCATGTTTAGCCACGCAATGGCGAGAGGAGACAAAGATTAAATCAAGAAGTGACGGGACCGAATTTGGAAAATGGTGAGTGGCACTTCTTCTTCTTCTTCTTCTTAAATTTAAGAGCCATGCTCTTGTCGGTGGAGTTTCTTCCAAGCATCTCGATCTTCTGCTAGCTCCTTGACCATTTGATACGAACCGACATTCACTTTTTCCTTAATTTGATCGAAAAAGTTTCTCCTAGGTCTTCCTCGTCCTCTCTTCCCTTCTACCTTCCCTTCTATGATAGTTGTCATAAGTGTGTTGTGTCGTATCAAATGCCCAATCATCTTTCCTCTTCTGTTGTCTATGCAGGTCAACAGGCTTCTCCTTTCTTCTACTCTTTCTAATACTTCTTGGTTTGTTAGTTTTTCCATCCAGCTTATTCTTTCCATCCTCCTCCAGCACCACATTTCAAATGCTTCCAATCTTTCTCTGTCTCTTTGTGTCATTGTCCACGTCTCTGATCCGTACAGTGCTATGCTCCAGATGTACGTTTTAATTAAGCGTTTTCTTATGTTCTTTGCTGATTTAGAGCCGAATAAGTGTTTTTTGTTGTTAAATGCTGCTTTTGCTATTGCTATTCGAGTAATTATATCTGCCGTACATCTGGCTTCATGTGTTATGGAGCTGCCTAAATATTTAAAATTGTCTACTTGTTGGATTGGTTTGGAATTTAGAATAATTGGTGTGTGTAAGCGTGTATTTTTGGATGTTACTAAAATTTTTGTTTTTGTTTCGTTTATTTTTAGGCTGAATTCTCTGAAAATTTTGTTCATGGACTCCAAAAGTTTTTGTAATTGGTCTCTACTTTCTGCTAAAGCTGCTATGTCATCCGCGAATCTTATGAAGTGTATCTTTTCGCCGTTAATTTTGACACCTCCCTCTGACTTGATTTTAATCTTATTAATAGCGCATTCTATAAAAATGTTAAATATTAGCGGTGAGAGTGGACAACCCTGTCTTACTCCTTTTCTTATTTCTGCTCTTCCTTGATGTTCGCCAATTTCTATGATCGTCTGTTGTTCTTTGTATAATTCTAGGATAACCTTTCTGTCTCTGTAATCCAATCCAGCATGCTTGAGAGCTTCCATCATTAATATCCAGTCTACCCTATCAAACGCTTTCTCTAGGTCTATGAAAGCTATGTGAGTGTCTAGGCCCAAATCCATTCTTCTGCCGGTAATTAATTTTAATGCTAATATTGCTTCCCTCGTACCTTTGTTCCTCTGAAAACCATATTGTTCATCTGCTACGAAGCTTACCGCTTTTTGTCGAATTTATTCTAATTTTTGTCTAATTAATGCACTTAGCGGGAGAATATTTAAGTTGGAGGATTCTATAACCGAATGAAGTAAAGAAGAACGAGAATCATTTTTAAGGAGACATGTGTTAAAATCCCCCATGATAATTGTGTGACTGTAAGACGTAACCAGATTTTCTAAGATGTTCTCTAACGAGGAAAAATAGTTGATACGAAGGGAAGGACAATAGTATACGCCGAGAAGAATTTTGGAGTGATGGACTTCAACTTCTATAAATAAGTGCTCTCCAGCGTTAGAAGGTGGCGGCTGTGGTGAGATACTGACAATTGAGTAAGGTAGGTGCGAGCGAAGATATATAGCTACATCACCACCGCCACCACTTGTCCGGTCATTTCTGATGAGCCTGAATTTAGGCAAAGAGTAGGAGGGGGTGGGAAGACAAGGTTTTAACCAAGATTCGTAAATCAGAATTGCGTGTACGTTCTCACAGTCAAAACTTGCCAGCATATCGGGAAAGTGGGCCGGAATACTCTGTGCATTGATGTGAACAACATTAAAATTCATAAGAACATCAGAAAACTGTGTTGCAAGTGTATCAGCAAGTGACGGTATACTGGTGAAGCTATCATTGTCACTGCTTGCTGAAAAATACTCATCAAAGGCGTAACTGTTTTCAGATGAATACATATAATAGTAGTATTAAAAATGATGATAAACTACTGATATACATTTTTTTTTGTAAATACATACATATTATAGAAAGACAACACCCAGACCCGGAACAAATACTTGTAGGTCGTACAAATATTTCTTCCGTGCGGGAATCGAACCCGCGACATGCTGCGCAGCAGTCGATCGCTCAACCACTGCGTCAACCGTGTCTTTTGAAAAGGCAATCGTACAGAGAGACTTCCAAAGTGTTAACAGAGCAAGCCTTTGAGCTATGTCGATTAATTTGGCCTTTTCCCCAATTTCAATTCAAATTCAAACTCAAAAGGAACTTTATTTACACAGGTTTCATCACAAAACTGCCTCTTGCGTTCCTTTAGCCGCCTCAGAACGGCGTGGGTTGGTGACATTGTGCATTCTAAATCCGTCACAACACGGAGTAACTATGTATCTATTGCCATTTACAAGTTCAACCCTTCGTGGCGTACTCCAATTAATAACTTGCCGAATGAAATAGTTACAGAACAAGTTATCGTGATCGGTGTAAGTTATAGCTTTATTGACCCTTGTTGAATACATTGTTGCGTGGAACTTACTATGTAGATTTTGTAGCCCCAAGAGAAGGAAAACTTGATACAAACCCTGTGTCAACCCGTCTTGCCAGCGTGGCACAGTAGGCTAAATTCCCTCTATTAATTTGTAGGAGTTTCGACCCAGTAGTGGGTAATGTATGGGCTGAAATGATGATGAAAGGTTTATATATGTTACTAGCGAACCGCCCCGGCTTTGCACGGGTGCCTTGATGAACATCTATATTGATCAGTGTATTATTACATAAAAACCTTCATCGTGAATCACTCTATCTATGAAAAAAACCGCTTCAAAATCCGTTGCGTAGTTATAAAGATTTAAGCATATAGAGGGACGGACAGACGACAGCGACTTTGTTTGTACTATGTAATAAAATAATGATGACACAGACATCTTTAATGGTATTTTAGACTACATTTAAATTGCCGTAAGTTGCCACTTATGGTATATGAAAGGCAGATAGCCTATTTTCGAGAGAAGATAAACATGGCACTTATAGGTATTGGTCGGTTTCGCTGGGGATATGCTCAATACATACCGCTTCTCCTCAGGAGTAGAGTAAGTACCTAAACTTTTTTTTTTGAACGAATCCCCTCCACTATTTGTAACCTGTACAAAAATGCAATTCACGAACACAAATGACACCCAGACTCGGAGCAAGTGCCTCTGGTTTAAGCAAAGAGACACTTGTCCCACCCCGGAATCGAACCCGGGACCCGTTGATCCACAGTAGATCTAGCCGGTAGAACAACGAGGCAGTCAAGTGTGTTATGTGGGGCTCCAGATCGCTTGGCTGCCGACTAAACCCCTAGTGGTATACCATCACACGTCTTATTTGGGATGCTACAGGTTCGTGAGGATACAATCTACTGTGGTGCGTCAACGGGATAAGGGCATCCTGATTAAGACACATAAAACCCTGTAAGCACGTGGCTGTCAGGATAAGGGATAAGTACATGTTTACTTTATGGCCCTCCAGTTGGGCAGCTCCTGTTCGAGTGGTTATCCGCTATGCCTCCATAACAAAAACACTACGGATGCTCTAGGTGTTGGATGCACCGCCTTTGGAACACGGGGTCCCGGGTTCAATTCCGGAATTGAATCTTTGTGTAAACCAGAGGCACTTGCTCATGTTTGTAAACTGTCCTCGCGATACAGGCTCGGGATTTCGTTATTTTTTAAAGATAAGAAATTTGTAAGGTAACTAGCGACCCGCCCCAACTTCGCACGTTGCAATTATGCATGTAGGTACTAGCTGACCCGGCGAACTTTGTTCCGCATTATAAATATTTAAAACAAAAAGAAAGTTGGACATAGGATACCTGAGATTTTTATCCCGTCCGTATAAAACCTACTTTAACAAAACGCAACTGACAGCGAAACGTTATGTTGTCTATAGTTTAATATGCCCGAAAATTTGACAATTAGAAATTTTGAATTCGACTTGTTTATATTGTTGTAATTCACATAATATCTTTATAACTTGTAGCCTATGTGTTATTCTGATGTATAACCTATATTATTGTAAAGTTTCATTAAAATTTCAGTAGTTTTTACGTGAAATAGTAACAAACATCCATCCATCCATCCATCCATCCATACTTACAAACTTTCTCGTTTATAATATTAGTAAGATTATACATTTAAACCTTCCTCTTGAATCACTCTATCTATTAAAAAAAAACGCTTCAAAATTCGTTGTGTAGTTTCAAAGATTTAAGCATAGATATGGACGGACAGACGACAGCGACTTTGTTTTATACTATGTAATGATAATGACTACAGAGCTTGCAGTATGAATCAAAATGCCTTAGTTGGTTATAATACAATTCTAGAATTTAATGGAAAACAAAGTTTTCACACGACATTCGAGACAAGCACAGAAATTGCTCCTTCGAAAGACTCGCGTGACCAAACTCAAATAATGTTGACAGAAATATAATGCTTATCCTTAAGCAAATAGAAAACTTTAACGGAATTGTTAACCGATTTTTTTATTTTTAGCCAAAACTTTCCCTAACTATTTCAATTATAAATAGTTTTGATGCCATTCTTTTTTTACTCGACTGCGGCAAAATCGTAGTTAATTCCTACTTATATTATTATTCTGAAAGCGATGAGATTCGACGGGATTTCTGTTGACTCTCTGTTGAGTCAGACCTCCATATAATTGAAGGGAAATTGGCCTACTGTGGTGTGTGGCCCACGCTGGCCGCGCGGAGTGACACAGGGTTTTGTATCAGGTTTTCCATCTCATACGGTCAGTGCCGGATTAAACCACGTAGCAAGAGTAGCAATTCCTACGGGCCCTGCGCGAAAGGGGGCCCCGCGTATTTAAACCCACTCATCTTTGCCTGAGCGTAATTTTTTGAGTGATACGTATTTTTATTAACTACTCACAAAATTGTAACCTATAGATAGCAAATAAATGTATTGAGTATTGAATTGTATTTTTATAATTTTATACTTAACTAGCAACCCGCCCCGGCTTTGCACGGGTGCAATTATGCATGTATTATACATATAATCGTACCTCTTGAATCACTCTATCTATTAAAAAACAAAACCGCTTCAAAATACGTTGCGTAGTTTTAAAGATCTAAGCATACATAGGGACGGTCAGAAGACAGCGACTTTGTTTTATACTATGTAGTGATAACCCGTAGCAGATCAAGGGCTCTTTGAAAGAATTTGCTACGGGGCCCGCGCTTGCTTAATCTGGCACTGCATACGGTTAATAGTTTTTAGGAGGTTTTTAGTTATAGAACAGGTTGGAAATCTATATGAGTAAACAGCTGGTACAACATAAGTCCTAAAATATACTATTGTTTCCGTCGTCCTACAAATGGAGATAAACCTGTCGCACCACAAAGTCAGACACGATATAGTTTACCATCGCTTTAGGCAAATTGATCCCAATTTGTCAGTGCGCAGGCGGACGATGGGATTAATGCGCAAGTCAATGCGCAGTGAAAGCACTTGTGGGTGGAGTAGGGTGCCCGTGCAGGAGACCGTAGCCTAGAGGATTGTTAATTTTTTTTCTTCTTTATTTTTAGAAAATGTCTTTTATACAACTTTGTACATGCCAGTCCTATACGTAACAAACATACTGAATATCCCACACACTATACTGTGTCCCACATACTTCGGAACACTCGACTACCCACTAAATTCCCAGCGGTATACCCTCACACATCTCGTTTGGGACGTTAGGTTCGCTAGGATTCCTTCTACTTCCCGATTGCGAGTATCGGAGGGAATCCCGGGTAACTGAGAGACCCTCAGCCAATAAGGCTTTTGTCGGCGGTAGGTCAAACCCACCAGTGGCCTCTAAGGCGAGGATGTTCAGCCTATATCATAAAAACCATTTACTTTCGACTATCGTCGTCGTTTCAGCTCATAAATTACCCACTACTGAGTCCGGCCTCCTCCAAATTCATGGAGGGAAATTAGCCTGCTGTGCCACGCTGGACAGACAGGTTGTCACAGGATGTTGTGTCAAGTATCCTTGTGGCTAGGTTATCGGCCTTGTCATTTCCTTTTGTCGGCTCGTACGACACCCTCAGGATGGAATGGGGTGATGACACTATATATTCTGAATCTGTTACCACATGGACTATCTTATCTTTATTGTCTTGAAATCGATCTCAGTTTTGCTGGTCACATTATAGTTGATCAGTTACTGCCATGTTACTTGGCAGGAATGATAGAACAACGTTTTAGATTCTATTGTGGAAATATGACACAGTTAAGACAAGCTAAGTGGGGCAATCAACGGAGGCTAAGTGGGACAATAAGTTAAGGCAATTATGCCTTAACTTATTTGAGGTCATACTACCTAGTGTTAAATGCTTGCTTATAAAACTGATGTAAATGCGGATTGTAACAAAATCTTATAACCATCCGAAGTCATTTCCTTTTGTCGGCTCTTACAATACCCCTAGGATGGAATGGGGGTGACACTATGTATTCTAAATCACTTACAACACAGTAAAATCATTTCTCTACCTTGACTCTTCTCAAGTTCTATCTGTTTAACTTGATTTGGCAGCTTACCAGCATTAACACTGCGCCTGTTTGGTAGGCCAATCACACGGTAGTCCGACGACCGATAGGTAGTCACCCAAATCCAATGGATGCGGGAGGCTCAGGTGTCAGGACCGCCCTTGGTGGAAATCATCACGCAGCTGGCTTTTGGGTGGAATGATGATGATGATTACTGCTGCAATCTAGTGAGACAGCCATTTGGATAAACAGCTGCTAGATTTCTGATTACTGTCGTCGTGTGTCGACTGCTGTTCATGTTAGGATGATACCTGAGACCGTCGGATTTGTTGAGGCACGAAGGAGAGTTCAGACGTTATTGTCACTCATCCAATTACCTTCAAATGAATTACGTTTCGTGCTGCACTACGATCTTCAAACTGCATGCACCGCAATTCCTTTTCAATGACAATTTGTTTTTTTTTTGCGGGTATTGCCCTGTTGATAACTGCCTTGTTGTTCTAGGGGTTCGATGCATCGTTTTTGGATCATGGGGTCCTGTGATTCCGGGGCAAGTGTCTTTGTGTAAAACAAAGGCACTTGCTCTGAGTCTGGGTGTCATTTGTGTACATGAATTTCATGTACACAAATGACACCCAGACTAACGTGTAAAAAAAAATGCTAACCCTACCTTGCGACAGTCATTCAGAACATTTGCACAATTTGTTAATATTGTAAGGTGAATATTGTCTTCTCTAAACTGATATTGCCCAGTTGGACTAGTGGTTGGATGTGCTGCCTTTGGAACACGCCCCGGTTCGATTCCAAGTGTCGGCAAGTGTCGGCAAGTTCGGCAAGTGTCTTTCTGTAAACCAGAGGCACTTTCCCTGAATCTAGGTGTCGATTTGTGTTCGTTAATTACATGTTTATCTGTCCCTGCGATACAGGTTACATCTAGTGTAGGCGTTTCGTTTTTTTTTAATAATATTCATCATCATCATTTCAGCCAAAAGACGTCCACTGCTGGACATAGGCCTCCCCCAAGGATCTCCACAAATGCCGGTCTTGGGCCGCCCGCATCCACTGCTTTCCGCCGACCTTAACCAGGTCGTCGGTCCACCGTGTGGGAGGCCTACCAGCACTGCGCCTTCCGGAACGCGGTCGCCACTCGAGGACCTCGAGGACAATATTAGCAAATAAAAATATTTTTTAGAAGGTCTTTTTCAACACTGGTTCGGAAATCTTTTTGAAGGATGATCGAATTCAACAGTGCTATACAAGACTGGTGAAGTCGATCTACATCCTTTTTGATGTGGTCGTTTCCCATAATTTATTTTTGATTTGACTATTACATACCGTACCCCAATTGGTTCTTCAATTCGGAAAATTCTCATGAAAAGCCGGCCGTGGGGATTAGTCGGGCTGTGTGTCCCACATCCTGGGAACCACAATTCATTTCTCGCAATTGTTTCTCGCGATTGTAAACGTCTGTTATTAAATGCAGAATTGAAACATAAAACAAAAAAAAAAAAATACAATTTACTTTGGAGGTTTATTTAAAAATCTTACAAAAATAAATTGAGTATAATTACAATATTTTTTGGATTTCACCGCTATGTTTGTTCTCAAGTAAACGCTAAGGCCACGTTTGGAGACCTTGAGAGTGATTATTAACAAACAAGACTCACGTTAACCCTAACAAATAAAGCATGGTAAATTCCCCGCATGTCAGTATTTACCAGACAAATATCTCCGATATGTGATGATATGTATTTTTCGACTAATTTAAAGAAAAGTACTTAGCGTAAATTCCGTGGTCTCATCTCAATAACTACATTTAGGTACATATTATACGTGTGTTGCCAGTGATGACATAGAGACAGAGACGTGGTCACTCACAATGGGTTCCATCAAAACGGCTCAAAGTCACCCAAACGGCAATGGAGAGGGCTATGTTCGGAGTTTCCCTGCGAGATCGAAGAAATGAGATCGGATATACGCAGGCGAAGTTGACTGACCGATCTTAAGTGCCTTAAACATCACATAGAAAATATCGCTAATTTAGTATTTGTGCATTCATTTATCTTAGTTATCTGTATGTATTGTAATGGTGGAACCTAACGTCGCTGTTTGTAGAAAACATGAATCAAAAACTGCACCCCTTTTTACGAAAATTGCGCCGACGGAGGTGTATAAAATAGGTATATAAAATTTCCCACACTTCATATATATAAAAATGAATTCTTGTCTGTATGTTCTTTATAGAAACGTAAACTATGGATTTGATCATGTGATGATCTTCGAATTGTTGTGCATGAGCCCACGAAGGTTTCTGAACAAACAAAAATTGTGTAATGTCTTTCCTTCAAATTTAAGCGGCGTAGCAACGCGCGCTTGCTACAGCTAGTAGTTAATTTATAGAGGAAGTGCAGAATGCTTAAATAAAATAATAACTATATATGCATAAAAGAAACATTAAATCCATAAGAATCCATCTATTTATAAAACATTATACTCACTGCCATTTATTTGACACATACACGCAAACCTATATGCTCTTTTGTTTATTATTAAAGTCTGTGATCAAATTAAGAATATAATATATTTATAGAACTATAATTTAAATATGATAAGGTTGAATTTGTGACGAGTATTTCCACCAAAGTCGCCCACTAGTATTTGATAATAAAACCTTAAAAATAATGTGGCGGCAAATAAAAACATTATACAACAAGCTTACGAATAGCGAACACGAATGCCAGCATAAATTGTAGTATTTAGGATTTCTCAAAGAATTCCTCTGTGAGTGGTACTAATGACAGTTGGTTGTATGTGTACGTATCAAAGAATCTTTGCGTGACATTCATTGCGTAGTCTATCGCGTAGTCCAGAATAGGTCCCCCGAACTCGTTGGCGAAGGATTGAGAGTCTCTGTTTAACAAGTCCAAGACTTGTGCGCCTAGGGAAAATAAAACATATATTTTATATCCTTGCATATTATATTATGGAATGCACGGCTTCGCACGACTGCAATTATGCATGTATTATACATATAAACCTTCCTCTTGAATTACTATGTCTATTAAAAAAAAACGCTTCAAAATCCGTTGCGTAGTTTTAAAGATTTAAGCATACATAGGGACGGACAGACGACATCGACTTTGTTTTATAATATGTAGTGATGATACAAAATGTCACCAACCCCTACAACCCTGAGGGTGTCGTAAGTGGCGATTATTACTACTACTACTCAGTCCATAGATGTTCTACTGCTGAGTCGTGCCTCCTCCTAAGTGCATGGAGCCTACTGGCCAGACGAATTAGCACAGGGTTTTGTATTAACTTTTCTTTCTCATGCGGCTGGGTTACCGGCCTTCTCATTTCCTTTGGTCGAATCCTACGACACCCTCAGGATGGAATGGCGTGGTGACAATATGTATTCAAAATTCGTCACCACATGGACATATGACTGCCTCGTTGGTCTAATGGTTAGATGTCCCGCCTTTGGATCAACGGGTCCCGGGTTCGATTCCGGGGTCGGGCGAGTGTCTTTGTCTAAACCAGAGGCAACAACTTGTGGTGCCCCAAGCGCGTCGTGTGAGGGTATACCGCTGGGGTTTTAGTGGGTAAACGACTCTTGGGTAGACGACCCTTGTCGGAGTCCCACATAATCACCGACCTCTCCCCCCGGTGGGCGGTGGTATGCATAAAGCATATCCCCAGCGAAACCAAAAAAAAAAAAAGGTAACGAGATAAGGAAAACTTGATGCAAGTCTTATTCAACCAGTCTGGCCAGCGTGGTACAGTAGGCTAATTTACCTCCACGAACCTGGAGGAGGCCCGAATCAGCAGTGGATCCTTTATGGGCTGAAATGAAAGATGGCGATCCTCCATCCAGGCCGTGTCTGTCTCAATGCATGTATGTTAGCGATAATCTCAAAAGATACTGCACGTATTTGCATGCTTTTAGCTTATCAATGCAGTGAATCCTGAGAAAGGTATGTTTTGTTGAGGTGTTTTTGGTTGAAGTATGACGATAACATATACTCGCAGTCAGCCATTAGCTAGTACCCGCTAAAAGAGTGACTCTCCTACAGAAATATACTCGAAAAGTATCTAACTACTATTCAGCCCATAAATAAATATAATAATAATAAATAAATATTCTTGGACATTTCACACAACGCCACGTCCCAAGCTAAGCAACTTAATGCTTGTGTTATGGTAACGAGATGGATGATAAACTACTTATATAATTTTTTTTGTAAATACATACATATTAAAGATAGAAAACACCCAGACCCAGAACAAATACTTGTAGGTCGTACAAATATTTCTTCCGTGCGGGAATCGAACCCGTGACATGCTGCGCAGCAGTCGATCGCTCAAGCACTACGCCAACCGTGTCGTCATGTAAATGACCCACTACTGAGTCGGGCCTCCTCCTTTTACATGGAGGGTAATTAGCCTTTTTTACCCGGGGTAAAATCTTATATGGTCTATCCCCGCCAACTTGGGGATGGCCAACATAGGGTGTGTGAGAGTCCCCTCTGTGAGGAGACTGAGGCATACCCACTAAACGTCCCCGGGGTGTACCATCTCCACGGGGAGGGGAATTAGCCTACTGTGCTACCCTGGCCAGACAGATTGGCATAGGGTGTTGTATCAAATTTTACTTCTGTTGCGGCTAGGTTTACAGCCTTGACATTTCTCTCATATGACATCCTCCGGATCAAATGGGTTGGTGACTCTATTTATTCTGAATCCGACTCATATCTAAGGCAGTTACAAAGTATACTCACTGATCTGTGGGTTCCCTCTGATAATGTTCGTCAGGTTGAATTTCAGGTCAGTTCCGTAGTCAGCTTTGTATTTGTACGAGTTGATCTTGTAGTGACCTTCTCCTTTATCATTTAGTACTACTCTTTCCACCACTGCAAGACGGATGCGCTGGTTCCCTGCATTGGCAAACATTTATAATTTTACTAGCGACCCGCCCCGGCTTCGCACGGGTGCAATTATGCATGTATTATACATATAAACCTTCCTCTTGAATCACTCTATCTATAAAAAACGCTTCAAAATCCGTTGCGTAGTTTTAAAGATTTAAGCATAGGTACTTAGGGACGGACTTACTTACTTACTTACTTAGTGATAGTGTATTTTTTCATATATATGTTCTTTATTTATAACATAACTAGCTTTTGGGCGCGGCTTCGCTCGCGTGGACTTCGAACCCGTGCTTATCTCTATGCATTTTTTTTTATGAATATAAAAGTGGTTATTGTGACTAAACTATGATAGTTAGATATGTGCTCTCGCGGACTTTTTTGTAGATTTTAATAAGACCTACAAACTCGTAGTACTTCATTTTGTTCTATTGTCTATCGTTTTTGCAGCGCACGCATAAATAGGTTTTCGATTTTACACCTTGGGTTACAAAATCGCAATTTTCATACGGATCCCTAATTCTTTTGAAAATAAAATATAGCCTATAACCTTCCTCGATAAATGGACTATCTAACACTGAAAGAGAGATTAGCGCGTTCAAACAAACAAACAAACAAACAAACAAACAAACTCTGCAGCTTTATATATTAGTAACAGTAACATAATATATGTCATCATCATCATTTCAGCCAAAAGACGTCCACTGCTGGACATAGGCCTCCCCCAAAGATTTCCACAAAGGCCGGTCCTGGGCTGCCCGCATCCGTCCGGAAAACGATACTATATGTACATATATATAAATAAAAATGAATTTCTGTTCGTTAGTCTCGCTAAAACTAGATAATGGCTGGACCGATTTGGTTAATTTTGGTCTTGAAATATTCGTGGAAGTCCAGGGAAAGTTTAAAAGGTGAGATTATTTATTGATTCTGAGGCGGTACGAAGTTAGCCGGGTCAGCTAGTGATATTTATAAAAAAGCGCAGTGCTCGTAGGCTGCCCAGACGGTGCACACACAAGTTTCTGGACTCTGCCCCGGTTTTTTTTTTGCTTTAACTTCCAATTGAAATTGGGTTACAGAACTGATAGTACTTACATATCTTGATTTTGGCTTGTCCGTCGGTATCCAAGTTGAAAAGTAGGAGCCTCCCTTTGACACTGTAGCCTCCACGTATTGTGAAGTTACAGTGCATATCGAAGAGAAACGTTCTCTTCTCACGCTGTGACCTGTAAGTACAAGCTACTTACTACGTAATATAAAAAGAGTATGTTTTTTGTTTGAAAACATATAAGTAAGTACGTCATAAACCTATACTTTAAGGGGGAGGCTAATGCCAGTAGTGGGTTTCTTTTGAATGAAATCATGATCATAAAGGCCAACACATTGGAAATTCGTAATGAGCGCGTTTTTTAATTCAACCCGTCCTCCAGTTATATCTGACCAGACTATTCTAAATCCGTCGCAACACAAAAAAATTTAACAAGAATGTCATAATCCTAACTTTTTAACAGATTTATCGCCGGTACTCGAATATTAAATTATTTAATTCCCGACGTTTCGAATGCTTTGCAGCAGTCGTGGTCACGGGAGAGACTAGATGACTGTTGTCTTTAAAAGTAAAAATAAACAGTTAGATCTACCGCTTATCAATTTCAGTGTATTTCGTATAATGATTTCTTAGGTTTTAGCTTCTTAGGTAATAACTTCCTAACGGTTCTGATTGTTTTATTTTATTGTATTCCCAACGTTTCAGACACTTTGCACTCCCGCGACCACGGACTTCCCCATCGCACGCTGGGAAAAACGCGTGCTGTAAAAGCCAACAAAACCCAGCACGCTTGGTGGTAGGATCTAATGGTCCGCCCGGCTAGCTACCACCCACACATCTAAGTCCATCGCCAAGCAGTTTAACTGTGTTCCGTCGTGTGTATGTGAGAGCCGGTGCCCGACAGGGCATTTCCTTAAAATGCCTGCTTCATCTTAGACCCTGGCGTTGCTTTCCATCACGCGAGCCTAGGGTCAAGTTACAAGTAAAAAAAAACCTTGGGGATAAAATAAAATAAAACGATCAGAACAGATAAGAAGTTATTTCCTGCAATTTGTTTCGTATATTTAGTAATAAGATTTTGAATAAATCGCGGCAGATTTTCGCAATAAAAACTAAATATGAGTTAACATTTTCATACAAGGTTGCACCTCGCCAATTCGCATACATTACGGTATTTTTGTAATAGATATTGCAGTAATTTTAGAGACGTGTATGAAAATTACCACTAATAATGGTGTTTGACACAAATTCTCATAATAACATTCCTAATGCCGCAATTTCGAAAATATTTGATGCTTCTCGTTTTGCGGTTGTAAAGCGCGTCGTCCACGCAGAGAGAATAGAACTAGACAGCTTGACAACTAATCTAATCTATACTCTAATTTCTACGTACACGTAGATATCAATAGAGCGCCCTATTATTTTGCCCAATCGTAGGGTAACTCTAACATAGTGACATTTTGGCCTGCGTACACTACACTACATAAAGACTAGATATTCATATATAAACAGTAAACGTCAGTTGATTACGTCTAATTAAAAATACGACTATAGCTAGACTGATCTATGACATGTAGATATTTCGAGATCTCTCTATTCGCATCGCTTGTCTCGCTCTTGTACCTGCGTCCACGACGCCTTCCTAGAGTAGCCGAGCCTGTCTACGTAGACTGTAGTGAAACATTAGCTAGGGTAGTCTCGCTAATGTGTACACGTCGTAGATTGCCCTATGACAGTCGCTCTCCGTAATATTAATCTATCGTGGACGAGGCGCTTAACAAAAATGACAATGAAACAAAGTATGAAGCGGTGTAAAAAAACAATCATCTTTGTCACACAAATTTCACTTTGCATACGAAAATTAAAATAAAGAAAATTTTATAATATTATTAAGGTTGGATACGAGTAGGTGAGTCGTGTCCATCCTTACTAATATTAAAAATGCGATATTAACTCTGTCTGTCTGAAACGATTTAAATACTAATCTAAATATCGATAACATTTATTGGGACCAATTTTGAACTTATATTTGAAATCCTTGCAAATCGGTTTAAAAATGTCAGGGTTAAGCCATAAAAAGTATACAACGAAATTGGGGATCTCCTTTTTTTGAAGTCGGTTGTAATGAAGGTAGAGATAATATGAATTATCTCTTCCTTGCCTTGATTTGCTTACGTGCTAGTAAACCAGAGAAATAATACAAGCATCTATTCTTTAAACGTGTTTACTGCCTAATTGTCTATGAGCATTTTACGATCGTTATAAACGTTATTGCTTTATTTATATGGGATGATTTTTATATTGTTTATTATTATAAGGCAAGACTCTATAGATGTGTCGATGGTTTTAATACTTATCGGATTAAAAACAATGCATCATAATTTATGAGTGTTTCAATTTCCAAATAAAAACAGAAACAGGTTTGCAATTTATTACTACATCATAAAACGAATTACATAGACAAAATTAGTTTCAAAATCAAGAACCTAAATACCGACGGAACTCGTTGAATTGAAGGACATGGTATTCAAAACAATCAAAATTCATTTGAAACTACTACCGGCTTCGCACGTATAATTAACAAAAAATATAAAAATCTGTTCTAGTTAAACATAATGTTCTTATGTTTATAAATTGTAACGTATGTGTTATTTATTTATTTATTTAAAAACTCTTTTTATTGCACACTAAAAAGACAAGATACAGAAAATAAAATATTATATGGTAACGTGTACATTGGGCGGCCTTATCGCATACCGCGATCTCTTCCAGGCAACCTATTTAGATGCTTAAGCTATATTATAGCTTCATCAAAATCCATTCGGTAGTTTTTGCGTGTAAGAGTGACAAACATACATCCATATATTCTGACAAACGTTCACGTTTATAGTACTACTAGCTTTTGGGCGCGGCTTCGCTCGCGTGGACTTCGAACCCGTGCTTATCTCTATGCATTTTTTTTATGAATATAAAAGTGGTTATTGTGACTAAACTATGATAGTTAGATATGTGCTCTCGCGGACTTTTTTGTAGATTTTAATAAGACCTACAAACTCGTAGTACTTCATTTTTTTTCTATTGTCAATCGTTTTTGCAGCGCACGCATAAATAGGTTTTCGATTTTACACCTTGGTTTACAAAATCGCAATTTTCATACGGATCCCTGATTCTTTTGAAAATAAAATATAGCCTATAACCTTCCTCGATAAATGGACTATCTAACACTGAAAGAATTTTTGAAATCGGACCAGCAGTTCCTGAGATTAGCGCGTTCAAACAAACAAACAAACTCTGCAGCTTTATATATTAGTATAGAGTATAGATTATTAGTAGGATTTAATTACTACTACTAATTAGCCCATATAGGAACCTCTGATGAGTCAGGCCTCCTCTACATGGAGGGCGATTAGCCCACTGTGCCACGCTAGGCAGACAGTTGACACAGAGTTTCAAGATTTCCTTCTCTTGCGGCTATTATTTTGGCCTTGTCATTTCCTTTTCTCGGCTCATACGACTTCCTCATGGAATGGGGTGCTGACATTGTATTCTAAATCCGTCACCACACGGTATTATTAGTATAGCTTGAGTTAGAATAAATAATAAATAAATAAATATCCTTGGACATTTCACACAACGCCATCTCGTCCCAAGCTAAGCAACTTAATGCTTGTGTTATGGTAACGAGATGGATGATAAACTACTTATACATTTTTTTTTTGTAAATACGTACAAATTATAGATAGAAAACACCCAAACCCGCAACAAATACTTGTAGGTCGTACAAATATTTCTTCCGTGCGGGGAATCGAACCCGCGACACGCTGCGCAGCAGTCGATCGCTCAAGAGAAAGTGATAGAAGATGTTGGTTTAAAAGGTAGGTTTGCAAATACCTATGTTCGCGAAGTTTTTTGACAGGTACATAAATTACAAATGGCGAATGGAGCCGACCTCGTAATATTCTCGCAATAGGTTAAGAAACTGGGGTCTGTATGTCTAATTAGGGTTGCCAAACAGACCATGGAGACATATCATATCGCACCTCTGATCAAATAAAAACCAAATTAAATTAAAAGAAATATGTAAAACTAGCGACCCGCCCCGGCTTCGCACGGGTGCAATGATGAACATCTAAATTTATCAGTGTTTCTCTCCAATATTATGCATGATTTATAAATATAAACCTTCCTCTTGAATCACTCTATCTATTAAAAAAACCGCATCAAAATCCGTTGCGTAGTTTTAAAGATTTAAGCATACATAGGACGGACAAACAACAGCGACTTCGTTTTATAATATTTACTAGCGACCCGCGCCGCCTTCGCACGGGTGCAATTATGCATGTATTATGCTTAAAAACCTTCCTCTTGAATCACTCTATCAATTAAAAGACCCGCTTCAAAATCCGTTGCGTAGTTTTAAAGATTTATGCATACATAGGTCGGACAGACGACAGCGACTTTGTTTTATACTATGTAGTGATAATAATATAATATAATTATAATAATTTATGTTATATGACGTCACTTTCGTACCTTGCACATAATTGTACTACATACAACACTTTCAGGATGGAATGCGTTGGTGGCATTGCATGTAGTATCTGGCTTTCCCAATTGATTGATTGGGGTCGGCAACAGTTTGACCTCATTTGGCTTACGCTGTGGAAATGCTTAATGCACCCCGCTACGTTCGGGGGTGGGGTCAACGGTTATGTGGGACTCTGGAACACTCGACTACCCACTAAAAACCAAGCGCAAATGGGTTGCGCATCATCTACGTAGTTTATACATTGTGTCACCACCCCATTCCTTCCTGAAGGAAAACTTGATATAAAACCCTGTGCCAACTACGCTAGTCATCATCATCATCATCAGCCCACATTAGTCCACTGCTGGACATAGGCCTCCCCTAAAGAGCGCCATAGCGCCCTGTCTTCAGCTTGACGCATCCAGCTGCTGCCCGCAACCTTTCGCAGATCGTCGCTCCATCTAGCAGAGGGCCTTCCCACACTACGCTTGCCGATTCGCGGTCTCCACTCAAGAACTCGTCTACCCCAGCGGTTGTCTACTACGCTAGTAATACGCTTCTAGTGCCAACCCGTCTGGCCAGCAGGCTAATAACCATCCATGTAATTGCCAGAGGTCCGACTCATCAGTGAGTTATCTATTAGATGATAGAGCTACGTAGCAGTAGGCTTCGATCTTCTGAGCTACGAACTCCCGGAATTTTGAACCAATAAATGCTAATATAACCAAATAACTCACGAAACTTTGTCCGGGACACAGGAACTCAAGCCTGTGAGCTTCGCGTTGTGGAAAGTCATCTTCAGGTTCCCGGGAAGGTCTATGCTGATATTTCTATCCAGGTACAGGGGGTCCAAAGCGGGTATCTGAGCCTCCGGGATCCCCTTGACTATCCCGGGAATGGCGTCTAACGTCGCTTTGGTGAAGCATTCATCGCTTAGCTCAGCACAGGGATGGATGTAGTCCGCTGTAGGGATACACATTTTTTATTTTTGGTTGCAAGTTATGATTAGTCTTAATATCAATTGACAGGATAAAAAAATATGCAACAAAATATCTTAGCTTAAAATCATTAATTTATTTTAAAAAAATTAATCGATCGACTCAATATTGTTTTTCAAATTTAACAATAATGTAAATAAAATGCGACTAACTCAAAACCTTCTTGTTTCTATCAATTAATATAATCTCTAGACTGTCAATGAATATTTAGTACCGTCCTACTATTGCATAGGATATGTTTGACTGATAGAATATTAATCTTAAACATAACAAAAACTCACGCAGCGGTACCAACTGGAAACTGCTGTAAACACACACAGATATCACCACAAACACATAATGCCAATTCGACATGTTTCAAAAACAAACGAGTGTCACTGTTGAACACTAAAACACGAATGCTCAATACTTGTCTAAATCTTAATTTCTATATGATTAAAACCTCAAGGATTTAAGCGGTGTTCCCAACTTCAAAGGATTCCAATAAATAAAGGGGGTTTGTAAGTATGATAAGTTAGGGTTTTAGAGGGATGTTAAATGCTTATGGGGTGTTTTCACTAGCATTTTTTTTAAACTCTTATTTTTTTATTGGAAACATAATATACAGGATTTATGTATAGTTACGTTTACTGAATCTCGAATATGATTTCAGAGAATTAATATAATATCTTTTCTTTTTCTTCGTTTTTAATTATATGTATATTGTTTGGGGGATTTGGTAGTGTTACTTAGATAAAAGGGAAATATTTTGGAGAGTTGGTAACACTGGGTTTAAGGCACGTCTTCCTAAGGCGATTGTACAACGCGGTTGCGAATGCAGTACTAGCCTAGTTTGTCAGCTTTTGCAATGGAATGCATGTGACGAAAATATTGCTCAAATATCTAGCTTGTGTATGTTTATGTAATATGCCTTGATGCTTACGCTTGTAAGTGGATGTGGTGACGAATTTAGAATACATAGACATGGAGTCACTATCCCTTTCCATTCTGAGGGTGTCTTAAGAGCCGGCAAAAGTAAATCGAAAACCTAGCCACAAGAGAAGGAAAACTTGAAACCAAAGCCTTTTTTTTTAGTCGGAGATGTTCATGTATACCCGGCCGTTGGGGACAGGCCGGGCTATGTGGGATTCCGGGGCGCGTAGAGATGGTGAATTGCGCCCCGACCTACCCGACGGTGATCCTCGACTGCCCAAACCAGTGCCACGGGATTCACTTCCGTTGCGGGAGCATGCTCCGTGACCCTGAAACAAAACCCCGAGACAACTCGACTGCCCAGCGTGGCTCCTTCCATCACAAGGATAGCCTACTGTGGCTATCCTTGTGATGGAAGTAGGCTCGTCTCCGCAGTGGGTCGTTTATGGGCTGAGTAGTAACTGTTGAATGAATGACGAGCTAGCTGTTACCAGCTTCGTTCACGTATCTATACAAATAAATGAAATTGGAGTGTCTGTTTGTAACATTATAGTAACCAATTTTTATTAAATGCGTTAGTATGTATACGCGGTACATGACCAAAATAACATGATTTTATTTTTTTGTCTGTCTGTCTGTTTGTTCTGGCTAATCTCTGGAACGGCGCGACCGATTTTGACGGGACTTTCACTGATAGCTGATGATATAAGGAGTAACACTTTACTTACTTTTATTTAACTTGCTTCGCCCCGCGGCGTCACCTGCGGGTAACATCGCACCCGTGCGAAGCCGGGACGGGCCGCTAGTATAAATTATTACACGAATTGCTTTGTTTATCAGTATAAAAGTACTAGCATTAGGCGACGACAATATTTATTTATTGCGCTATCGTACACAAAAATTACAATGTATATTAAATACAGAAAATAACATTTCAGAACTAACTATTACGATTATTGTTATATTACTTCCTTTCCTACGCCGCGCCGGCTGTCTACTCTTTCTCTCCGTCTTACGAATTTTCGATCAGGTCATGTGTCCTGACGCGAGTTTGACATTATCCAAGAAAAGTGCTCAACGCCGCTGAACAATTTTTATAGATAATATGGTAGTAGTAGAAATATTGTTTCAATTGTTAAAATACAAATATGTTCAAGGAACTCGACTTTAACGCGATTGCGTCTTCGGCCTTTACTCCACCATCTATGGCATAATCGCAGTCACAGCAATAAGTCCTTAACCGCAGTTAAGTAACTTAAGTTAATGCTTAGTGTTATACATTAGCGTACATTAGCTTAGCGTTAAACGAATATGATATTCAGTTCTTCTTAGTTAACTAATTGATCTCGTAATTTTATAGATACTTATGTAAGAAAAATGGTGTATACATGACGAAAGGATTGCAACTACTATGGAGCGAGCTATGTTTGGAGTTTATCTCAAATATAGGCTTGCGTAACGAGACTATCCGAGGGAGAACCAAAGTCACCGACATAGCTCAGAGAATTAGCAGACTGAAGTGGCAGTAGGCTGGTCATATCTGTAGAAGCACCGATAAACGATGCGGTAGATTAGTTCTTGAGTGGAGACCGCAAATCGGCAAGCGTAGTGTGGGACGGCCCTCTGCTAGATGGAGCGACGATCTGTGAGCGAAAGGTTGCGGGCAGCGACTGGGTGCGTCAAACTGAAGACAGGGCGCTATGGCGCGCTTTACATAGGCCTCCCTATGTCCAGCAGTGGACTAATGTGGGCTGATAATGATGATAAGAAAAAATACTCCTCTTGTAAACTTAGTAAACAACAAGTAAACTTGATACAAACCCAATGCTAACCCGTCTTGCCAGCGTGGCACAGTAGGCTAATTTACCTCCATGCATTTGGAGGAGGCCCGACCCAGTAGCGGGTCATTTATGAGCTGTAACGAGTATTAGAGAATTTAGCTTACCTTCGTCATAATCTTTTGCAATATATATGTCGTGGATAACGATATCGTTTTATTAAGTTTCTCAATTGATTGTTGACACAGTAGTGCGGCAAACGCGGTGACGTCAGTTGTTTTGCAATGGCGGCACGTGGACAGAGTCGTAATGGAAAGTGAGGTTGGCTCGATCAGTCAGTCGACGTTGGGACACGGACCGAGACACTTCTCCGTTGCGAACCTGTCGGTTTGTCTATTTAAGTGTGTTAACTGAACATTGTTATTGATACTGTGGTTAATATTGTGAATGATAAAGTTACAAGTAATAAACCTCGTACCAAGTCAAGATGATGACGACTCTATCGCTCAGCCGTCGCTATCTCCGACATCAGAAGTGGGATGTAACTCATTCAGCCCACGTGGAGAAAACAGTGTAGTGATAATGTGTGTGCTTCTGTACGCGATGGAAATAACCGATAATGGCGATTCATTGTCACTATAAAGGAGACATTAAGCTACATGAAGATTGTTCTAAACTGAAGATCACAAGCTGCAGTCATAGTGCGGCGATTAACCAAGTGGGGATCACTTGCTTTCATTGTGATGGACAAGGACACTATGGGTCTAACTGCCCTGAGCGGAGCAGCAGGAAGGCGAGCAACAGTACTGCGGTCAGCCAGGTCAAAGAATAGTGAGTGGATCTGTAGTAAGCGCACCAGCTGCAATTTTACGTCACTCCGGTGAGCAGTTTCCATTTTATTACTCGGGTATATTGTATGGTATACGACTTTACGATAGTGTGGCTTTGACCGGTGTAAGAAAATATTATTTGAAATTCTTTTACATGTTTACCTGTTAATTACTTGCGATACGAAGTTTAGATTGCTGTGCTTGTTTAGCTTGACAGTTCATCGGTCTAGCGTCATATTTTCGGCAGGTTATATCAGTTTTCCAAGATTATGGCACCATTATATGCCTTGATTTGCATCGGTGAGGTAGATTGAGAGCATAAACATAAGGCGATAGGACAGCAGATCCAGACTTCAGGCGATCGAAGTTTCAGTCGGCAACGGTGAAATTTCACAACTGCGGTAAAATAGGTCACCGACCGTCCGATTGCCGTTCCAAAGGCGAGGTGAAAGGCAAGGCAGCCAGTGCTGTCACTTCGGCGTCAAGCTCTGCGGGACCGAGGCCGCGGTCGGACTTAATCTGTTTCAGGTGCGGCACCGCCGGACATTTGGCAACGAAGTGTCCACGTGGCAACAGCGGAGGAGCTGGCGCGGCAGTAGGCGCAAGCAGTTCGGAGCAGCGCCTGCAGCAGCGGCGAGTAACGAGAGGCATGTGGAAGTTTGCTAAGTTCACCGTTGCAATGCATTGGAAGCTCCGCGCTTCGTGTAACGCTGTTATAATGCATTGGAAGCTCCGCGCTTCGTGTAACGCTGTTATAGTGCATTGGAAGCTCCGCGCTTCGTGTAACGCTGTTATAATGCATTGGAAGCTCCGCGCTTCGTGTAACGCTGTTATAGTGCATTGGAAGCTCCGCGCTTCGTGTAACACTGTTATAGTGCATTGGAAGCTCCGCGCTTCGTGTAACGCTGTTATAATGCATTGGAAGCTCCGCGCTTCGTGTAACGCTGTTATAGTGCATTGGAAGCTCCGCGCTTCGTGTAACGCTGTTATAATGCATTGGAAGCTCCGCGCTTCGTGTAACGCTGTTATAATGCATTGGAAGCTCCGCGCTTCGTGTAACGCTGTTATAATGCATTGGAAGCTCCGCGCTTCGTGTAACGCTGTTATAGTGCATTGGAAGCTCCGCGCTTCGTGTAACGCTGTTATAATGCATTGGAAGCTCCGCGCTTCGTGTAACGCTGTTATAGTGCATTGGAAGCTCCGCGCTTCGTGTAACGCTGTTATAGTGCATTGGAAGCTCCGCGCTTCGTGTAACGCTGTTATAATGCATTGGAAGCTCCGCGCTTCGTGTAACGCTGTTATAATGCATTGGAAGCTCCGCGCTTCGTGTAACGCTGTTATAGTGCATTGGAAGCTCCGCGCTTCGTGTAACACTGCTATAGTGTATTGGAAGCTCCGCGCTTCACGTAGCTCCGGTGCTGTACGTCGGAACTCCGTGTTTTGTGTAGCCCGTACTGTTACGTCGGGAGCTACGCGCTTCGCGTACAGTTGACCATTGAAAGCTTGGCGCTTTGTGACTCGGGGCACCCCGATAACCGTACGAGTTTTTCCTTTTATTACGTTTCACACGCAACGACAATGAAAGACGCGCGAGAACGCGCTGACTGTCAGGATGGTCGTGTGGCGTATTGAGTTAACGTTTTAGTACTACTAGCGCCATCTATGCCGCCTCCGTGGCATTACTCGCGGATGGCGCTGCGCATAGATTCTGAAGAGCTGTGACATATCGAACGAAGGAACGAGTAAATGGATGGTTTCGCTCGCGAATGAAGTGAGTCAGTGGTTCGGTCATCGCAGGAGTGGATGAATGTTCTATTCATTCTGCCCTGGAACACCGACAGCACCGCACGTGTGCATCTTAGGTGGGCCTTGGTGCAGGCCTTTGATTTTCAAATCAGTTATCGTGAGGGACGTCGTATGGCTCGAGCTCGTAAGATCATCTGTTACCACTCGACATTTCCAACATGCGCTCAGGTGTCCTACATCGCAAGGTACAGAGAAATAATCGGACCCGGTGTCTTCCAATTGTTCCCCGGGCCTTCCGCTGGTCAGTAATTAACCACGTGCACGAATCACGTATGCACCTTGAATTTAAGAAGACTCTTGTAAGGGTTGATCACTATTGGTTCGAGCACATGGCTAAGTGCGTTCGGGACTTCATCCAATTCCTAACATAAGTATCCCGTGGCATACTGTGCACGTTGACTTAACTGGCAAATTAAGTGGAAAAAGCGATTGCAAGGAGTACGTCATAGTTTTAATTGATGCGGTCACAAAATTTGTTCCCTTATATCATACCCTGAGAATAGATTTGGCTAGAACAATTAAATCCCTTAAAACAAGCGTCTTTAGTTGGAGCTCCAGTTAGTTATTGCAGATCTGGGACGATGCTTTGCCAACAAAGAATTCAAAGTTTTTTTGTCAGTTTCACGGTGTTTCTTTACGTTTGATAGCTAGTCAAGTCGCGCTAATTGCCAAGTAGAAAGAACAATGAGCGCGTTAAAAAGTATGCTGACCGCGGTAGAAGCGTCTGATAGGTCCCGGCATGAAGCGTTAGAAGACGTGCAATTAGTTTTGAATTCCTCTGTCCACCGTGTAATACAAGCGAGTCCACTCGAGTTTCTGATAGGACGTTTAGCTAGACCATTTAACCTATTAACTTTGAATGATTCCGGACCGGCAGTAGACATTAGTAAGACAAGAGAGCAAGCGGCCACGTACATAGAAAAGAGTGCCAGTTACGAAAAAGTAAAATTTGATAAAACTACAAGTTAAAGTGGTAAAGTTTGATGTTGGTAATTTAGTTTAAATTCAGAACGAAGAGAAACCCAACTAAATTAGACACGAAATACAAGGGACCTTTAAAAAAAAAATGTGGAGTTACTTGATGGTGATCGTTATTTGCTGAAATCTTTGACCGGTAATAGAACATAAAAATACGCTCACGACTGTATAAGGAGGATTCCTCTAAGCAGTGTGTCCGTTGAGTTAAATTTGTCTGATGAAGATGGTGAGGAGGATGCCTCCAACAGTAAATAAGAACACATACCTTGGCTAGGTCGCACTACACGCACTAGTCTGTAGTCGTAACTGCAACTCTCAGAGTTGTACAGAGCGCGATGGGCAGCTAGTGGTGTGGCGGGGACCCGGGTTTCGAGAGAGACTATTTGTATGGTCCTGTGTGGCCTGGGAGTCGTGGACTCCAGTTAAAGTGTTGGTCGTATCGCTTGGAGCGATGTCGATATGGGTGACACGTGAATTGTCACTAGCTGCTGGGACAGCTGGGCCATGTGTTGTGTACTTATTGTCTTAAACTTACTGTTTTAAAGTATCAGTATTGAGATTTAAAGATTATGGGCTTAGAGGAACCTTTCGTGTTAAAGTTGTTGAAATTATTTGTATGCTAACGTGATCTCTGTTAACTTTATTCGTAAGATACGATTACGGACCATTACCATCAGGTTGGCCGAACGTGAAAATGTGCCTCAGTTGGTTATTTTGTTACAAGTACACAGGAGGACGTGTGCTTCGTCAGAATGGCCGTGTCGTGGATAACGATATCGTTTTATTAAGTTTCTCAATTGATTGTTGACACAGTAGTGCGGCAAACGCGGTGACGTCAGTTGTTTTGCAATGGCGGCACGTGGACAGAGTCGTAATGGAAAGTGAGGTTGGCTCGATCAGTCAGTCGACGTTGGGACACGGACCGAGACACTTCTCCGTTGCGAACCTGTCGGTTTGTCTATTTAAGTGTGTTAACTGAACATTGTTATTGATACTGTGGTTAATATTGTGAATGATAAAGTTACAAGTAATAAACCTCGTACCAAGTCAAGATGATGACGACTCTATCGCTCAGCCGTCGCTATCTCCGACATATATAAAAGTAGTGGGTTTGTATACGCTTTAACAACTTCAACCAGTTCTGCATCAATTGAGCTGTTTCTAAATGTTGACAGAAAATACCACCAGTTTCAAAGATTGATATTGGCACATCCTGTGTATCAAATTAGCTTTTAAGACCACCTTGACCTCCTTTGTCGTGGTTATCAATATTTGACATTTTGATTAGGTCTTAGTTGTCCTATAAATTATATTATTATGAACCAGTTTCTAAAAAGAGAAGGTGCATGTCAGATGCTGCGGATTGGTCATTTTTTTGGAAATACATATACAATACAATACAAAACAATACAAATACAATATAGAACATTAATGATCATCATCATTTTAGGCGCTATGCTTTGTTTCACCCTTTAGCATACTACTTCCGGAAAGCATCTAAATTGGATCACAAATAGATTTTTTATTTTAAAGGTTTGTAATTGACAACATTTTAGGTAAGTAGATTTCGAGAACTGATTATATAGATTCCAAATATTTTTTTAAAACGCCTTTCTCGCACTATTTATAAATTGTATCGCAAGGGCACTTTACAATCACTTATTTTTCCAACAAGCCGATTAAAGTATCTCTAGGTTACATAAAGACATTTGACCGACCCCGAAAATGAACCGGGAACCCGCGATCCAAAGGCATATCAAACCGTTTGACCAACAACAGTTGTCTGTGCATTTTAATTATCTTGCTTTTTGTTATACACGAAATCATTGTAACTTAATAGCTGGATCCAAATAGCTGGGTCTACACTGAACGATCCGCTTTGGATTGCAGATGCACATTTGGATCGCGCTCCTGCCGCGCGCGATCGGAGCGGATGGATCGTCCGGTGTGGACCCAGCTAATCAGATGTTTGTAACAGAAAAAATAAAAACTTCGCGTTGGGGGACCACTCCCACTTATTTATTACCTGACCACTGGTCCCCCAACGCGAAGTATTTATTTTTTACTTTTTAAAGGTTATTGTGTCGGGGGTTTATTTAAATTTTTAATTTAATTTTTATTTTACACTTTTTAAAGGTACATACTTATTATAATGTAGATTTTGTTAAATTGCACGTGATGCGCTTTCATTTGATACCCCACTCGATTATATTTGCAGACATTCGGTTATTCTCCCCCACTTTCACCCCTCATAACTTTTAAACGGCTCACCCGATTTCCTGTATTTTTTATTTAGTAACTCACCTTTCATACAAAAAAACTTTATTGAAATCGCTTCATCCGTTCGCGAGCTACGGTGCCACAGACAGACAGACAAACAGACTCTTTTTGCGTCGGGGGTTAAAAATATGATAAAAAGAGTGTCTATGGAGTTTCTTGCCTGTTCTTCTATCTATCTACTTTTCGGAACAAGCAACTAGATTCCTAACTTCACTTTTGACCTTGCAAAAACATCTGTAAATAGGTTCAATTGAAATAAATGATTTGAGTTTGAGTTTATCCTAACTAAATAGCGGAACAATAAAGCCACTTTTCAAAGCTTTTAACAATGCCAATTGGCCAGACTTATTTGTCAGTTCATTAAGCATCAACAATCCACATAAAGAGCCTTTGTGTGGGCAAAAACCTGAATAGTGGACACTGCAATAATGGCTATATTACCTTTTGTCCAGGACTTTTCGTTTGTTGAGTTTCGTGCGAAATTAGGCGTATTATGTACTTGGAAACCAGGTATACACTGGTTAGATTAGGTAGGACCAGGGTCACATAGCAAGCTCCCGCGATGGGAGTGTACCCCCTGGCCCTTGGGTCGGGCAGTCGTGGATGGCCTTCAGTTTTAGTGGGTAGGTTGGGGCGCATCTTACCATCTCCGCGCGCTCCGGAGACCCACAAAAACCGGCTAGTCCTCAACGGCCGGGCAACAAAGAGCATTTCCGACGAAAAAAGAAACTGGTAAGCGCGCCTTTCTATTGGTGGTACAGGGGTCTAGTTGTTAGATGTGCCGCCTTTGGATCAACAGGTCCCGGGTTCGATTCCGGTGTCAGGCAAGTGTCTTTGTCTAAACCAGAGGCACTGGCTCGGAGTCTGGGTGTCATTTCTAACTATAATATGTATTTACAAAAAAAAAATGTATATAAGTAGTTTATCATCCATCTCGTTACCATAACACAAGCATTAAGTTGCTTAGCTTGGGACGAGATGGTGTTGTGTGAAATGTCCAAGGATATTTATTATTATTTATTCAGAGGAGCCCGCCTCGGAATTTCAGGCTGTACTTCACGAGGCAGCCAAGCGAGCATGCTGCGGGGACGTCCCCCTACCCACTAAACATCCCACGGTGTACAGTCCCGTGCTGACTGCCCCGTAGGAAGGCCGATGACCTAGCCACAGGGGAAGGAAAACTCGATACGAAACCCCGTGAAAACCCATCTGGCCAGCGTGGCATAGGCTTATTGCCCTTCCTGTGATGAGAGGAGAACCAACTCAGCAATGGTTCATCTATGGGCTGCGTAGTAATAGTAGATATCGTTCTTTATGGCTATAGCGTTGTTGTGACATGCTGCATAATTATATCAATTCCATAGTTGACGAAATTAGGTATCTCAGGTTTCGGTCGGATTGTTTTCATATATGGTTGTGACAAAGGGACAGGGGCGCTACAATACGACACATTAATACAAATAATGATTCATCGTGTGAACTCGACCAGAGAGATTCCCACCAGGGCTGTCTAAAAAGAAAACCACAACATATTTACGTAAAATAGGTCAAATGTATTGTAAGCCTCTCACGGCACACTCAGAATGGGTTGGTGTATTCTGAATCCGTAACTATCATGTCGTCAGAGGCAACCCTCACCGCAAGACAAGGACAACTTAGTACCTGTACGCACTAGCGCTTGGCCGCCTACGCGGCTAGCCGCGCGGCCTGCCGCTTTTCTAATTTAATATGCAACTGCTTATGTCTGTACGCACTGGCGGTTGAAATTTTGTGTGTTTAGTGCGTACTATTTTGCGGTTGCATATTAAACTGGAAAAGCGGCAGGCCGCGCGGATAGCCGCTTAGGCGGTTCAACCGCTAGTGCGTAAGGGGGCTTACAGTACAGTTACAGTACTTATTCTATTTTACTAGCGACCCACTACGGCTTCACACGGGTGCAATGATGAACCTCTAAATTTATCAGTGTTTATCTACAATATTATGGATGTATTATACATATAAACATTCCTCTTAAATCACTCTATCTATTAAAAAAACCGCTTCAATATCCGTTACGTAGTTTTGAAGATTTAAGCATACATAGGGACGGATAGACGACAGTGACTTTGTTTTATACTATGTAGTGATAGTGATGTCGGCACAAGGTTAGCCCACTTCTCTCTTCAAAATTTTCTATCTTAAGATTGCCTGGAAGAGATTGCAGTTTGCAACAAGGCCGCCAACTGTACAAATACTCATAAGGTTCTCATTGATAGTATGTTTATCTGTTCAATAAAGGCGACATGGGACGGCAGGATCATTTACTTCCATGTAATTGGAGGAGACCAGACGCGGCAGTGGTTAATTTATAGGTTGAGATGATGATGATGATGTTGTGTGACAAC
Source organism: Clostera curtula (assembly GCA_905475355.2). Classification (NCBI taxonomy): domain Eukaryota; kingdom Metazoa; phylum Arthropoda; class Insecta; order Lepidoptera; family Notodontidae; genus Clostera; species Clostera curtula. The sequence continues at coordinate 10,238,011 of FR997816.1, read as the reverse complement.
CCTGATGGTACGAGTTGGTCATGACTCAATTGGTGTAAGTGACATAACACTCAATTTACTCGTCATTCATTATGTGTAGTTAATTTGGGAAAAAGATTCCCCAGCGGTTTCTTTGGTAGTCCTTTGGTATCTATAGATATAATACAGGTGTTAGTGGAGGGGCCGGCCTCAGAACTTGAGGCTCCACTGATCAAGGCGGATCAAGCATCAACGGGTCCTGGGTTCGATTCTGGGTGTCATCTGTGTCGTGAATAACATTTTTGTAAACTGCCCCCGCGATACAGGTTATACGTAATTCCATTTTTTTAAGACAACAAGATGACTGGATTCACGTAACATGTTCCCCCATTAGATAACTCAACCCGTGTTCTAGGGTCGGGTAATGGAGCAACGTCGTGGCATTTGAGTTGTCCGTGTGGTGACCGATTTAGAATGGATGGTGTCACCACCCCATTCCATCCTTAGGGTGTCGTAAGAGCCGGCGAAAGGAAATGGCAAGGCGCAAAAGAAGGTAAACTTGAAATGAAGCCCTATGCCAACCCGTCTGGCCAGCGTGGCACAGTAGGCTAATTATCCATGTAAAGGCCCAGATCAGCAGTGGGTCATTTATTAGTAGCAGTAGGGTAGAAATTAAATGGTGTAATAGCCACAGGATCGAGGGTATGACAATAACTTATGTTAATTTAATATTTCATGTGCCTTTGAGAATTGCACCTATTAATGGTGCCAAATAAGGGGAAAGTAAGAATAAACCTTTTTCAAAAACACTTTGATGTAAGATTTAAAAAAATATGAAGCCTCTGCCACTTGTTATAACGTATATCATGGGGGTGGAGGTAAGCTCTTGTCCTGCCAGGACTCTCGTAGTTATCAGGCGCTTATTGGGTCATTTAATTATTTGGCCTGTAATACACGTCCTGATATTGCTACAGCGGTCAACTTTGTTTCTTTACCGACAAACCACCTATACCCATGGCAAGTATCCCTGGCTACTCAGGCCCGGCATAGCACCAGGGGACCCGTAATAGTACAATTTTAAGAAAACCTTTTGTTTAAATTAAACACTTTTTATCGGATTTATCGCGTGTATATTCCCGACGAGCGACGTTTCGAATGCTTTGCAGTAGCCGTGGTCGCGGGGCATACGAAACGTCGGGAATACAATATACAATAATATAATTTAAAATATACAATAATGTAAGAATACAAATAATGTACTATACACGCGATAAATCCGTTAAAAAGTGTTTAATATCAATGTGTACTAATCGCGAGAACCTAAGAAATCATTAAATCCTTTTGTCTTTAATTTTGAATGTATAAAATTTTTTAACCTTGCGAGTATCGTGCAAATAACATTCATGACGTCATTATAATTGTGCACCGGCCTTGCAGTGCATCGTGTGAAACTCCTGGCTTGGCATGCAATTGATGCGACTGCGCATTAATAGATAATAGTGTGACTATCTGAACGTGTACAAAATCTTTAACGAGTCGCATCTGTACATAGCGTAATAAAAATATCTTCTTCTCAGACCATAAATGACCCACTGGGGAGTCGGGCCTCCTCTCCAACTACATGTAAGGTAATTAGCCTACTGTGCCACGCTGGCCAGATGGGTTGGCACAGGATTTCGTTTTCAAAACATAGGAGATCCCGGGGCGGGGTACGGGGATGTCTCGCCCCACACGGGATCTGAGGGGAAGCGACGTCCTGCCGGGTGCTCACGGCAGGAGGTCGAGTTCTCGTAAGGAGCCTGAGGAGAGGAGGAGGGCCTCCTCGTCTTCGGCGGCGCCGTTCTGCATCAGATCCCACAATGCCGCAACAGGACGCGAGTTGGAGCACCCCGGGGAGGTTTAGTGGGTAGGCCCCCACTATGTGGGAGAGTCCCACACTCCCCTCGCTGGCCATCCCCGTGGCCGGCGAGGAAGTCCATAAAGGATTTTACCCCGGGCATTAAAAAAAAAAACGGATTTCGTTTCAAGTATTCCTTTTGTTGCAGCTAGGTTTTCGGCCATGTCACTTCCTTCTCTCGGCTGTTGAGTCCGGCCTCTTCCAATTAGGATGGAATGGGGTGGTGACACTATACATTTTAAATCCGTCACCAAACGGACGAGTTAAGTCTTAACATAACGCAATAATATAACATACATTTAACATTGTAGTTTTTTTATTGAACTTTATTTATTGCTCAGATTAAAAAGGGGCATGCTTTGGAGCGTGGGGCTCCACTAAACAATGTGGGCCAAGGCTCTCAGGGTCGCGGCTCATGCCGCCCCGGCGGAGATTGAAACTCCTGGCCCACCCTTTTGGTCTGGGCACTAATTGTACTTATTTTTTTAATCTACGACCTGAATGCCTTTGACCCTAGGCTTGCATTATGGAAAGCAACGACAGAGCTAGACAGCTTGACATCACTACATAGTATAAAACAAAGTCGCATTCTTCTGTCCGTCCCTATGTATGCATAAATCTTTAAAACTACGCAACGGATTTTGAAGCGGTTTTTTTTAATAGATAGAGTGATTCAAGGGGAAGGTTTATATGTATAACCCACCCCCGCTTTGCACGGGCGAAGCCGGGGCGGGCCACTTGTCTTATATAAACTCTAATTTCTATGTACACGTAGATAGCAATAGAGCGCCCTATTGCAGTTTTTTTGCCCAATCGTAGGGTAGCTCTAACATAGTGACATTTTGGCCTGCGTACACTACACTACTCGTAGAGTTGATATTTATATAAAACAGTAAACGTTAGTTTAGTACGTCTAATAAAAAATACGACTAAAGGCTAGACTGATAGATAGACATGTAGATAATTCGAGGGCTCTCTATTCGTATTGCTTGTGTCGCTCTCGTACCTGCGTCCACGACGCCTTCCGAGAGTAGCCGAGCCTGTCTACGTAGACTGTAGTGACACATTAGCTAGGGTAGTCTCGCTAATTTCGCTCTCCGTAATTTTAATCTATCGTGGACGAGGCGATTTGCGATAGTCTCAGGGTGGAATGGGGTGCTGAAAATTAATGTCTACAATCCGTCACTACACGGAACTAAATAACTGTCGCTGACTAAATGACTAAACTTTAGAAATAAGCACAAAGAATTGATTAAACATAATGGAAAACAAAGGAGTGTTTTTTTTAAATTCTTGATAGGCTTACGCTTGATCGCCAGTTCACCTGATGTTAAGCGACACTGCGACATAAGATGGAGCGCGCTTGCCTAGAAGAAACCGATTCACTCGTATTGGTTGGTTTTCACTGCAACCCTTGTTTTGTAATAAAATTTTGGGTCATAACAACGTTTATTGCAATTATACTTTAACAACTGACTATTTTTTACTTCTTATTTTGATTGTCTACTTCGGGTGGCTATACATTATAAGTTTATTAGTATGAAGTTCATCTACTCCACACTAGATGGCGCTACTACATTCAACTTATATTCATAACTAGCGACCTGCCCCGGCTTCGCACGGGTGCAATGATGGACCTCTAAATATAACAGTGTTTCTCTACAATACTATAAACAATATATACTATATATTATACATATAAACCTTCCTCTTGAATCAGTCTATCTATTAAAAAACCGGTTCAAAATCCGTTGCGTAGTTTTAAAGATATAAGCATACATAGGGACGGACAGACGACAGTGACTTTGTTTTATAGTATCTACTAGCGACCCGGCCCGGCTTTGCACGAGTGGAATTATGCATGTATTATACACATAAACCTTCCTCTTGAATCACACTATCTATTAAAACAAACCGCGTCAAAATCCGTTGCGTAGTTTTAAAGATTTAAGCATACATAGGGACGGACAGACGTCAGCGACTTTGTTTTATTCTATGTAGTGATTGATGAATATAAGATTAAATTTATTTCTAGTTGCACCCCGCGTGCGTTGCTACGCCACTAGCTAAAATAAATTTGAAGGAAAGACATTACACAAATATTCAATTTATTTTTTGTTCAGAAGCTCTCGTGGGCTCATGCACAACACTTAGCTCAAGATCATCACTTGATCACATGCATAGTTTACGATTCTATTTAGGCCATACAGGCAAACATTAATTTTTATATTTAAATTTGGTTCCGAATTCAGATTCGAGTTTTCAGCAATATTGTTTCAAAATAACTCATAATCATCATCGTCATTTCAGCCCATAAATGACCCACTACTGCGTCGGGCCTCCTCCATATTCATGGAGGGAAATTAGTCTACTGTGCCACGCTGGCAAGACGGGTTTTGGCACAGGGTTTGTTTCAAGTTTTCCTTCTTTTGGGGCTAGGTGATCTACCTCTTGCGTTCCGTTCGTGATCGGGTGCCGCCAATTGGGGCCGGACCACCCTTAACTGCTATTGATATACCTACATAGCTTTGTATTGATCTCCTGGACACTAATGTTGTGCAATTTGTTACATTGTCCTCACATCTTAGCTTACTATAAATAAACACGAAATCAATGTAACCCAATCAGATGTTTGTAACAGAAAATATGATAAAAAGAGTGTCCATGGAGTTTCTTTCCTGTCCTTCTCCATAGGATCTACTTTTTGGAACAAGCAACTAGATTTCTAACTTCACTTTTGACTTTACAAAAACACCTGTAAATAGGTTCGATTGAAATAAATGATTTGAGTTTTTCGAGTTTTTTAAGTCGCCTCTTACGGCACCCTCAGGATGGGTATGGGTTGATGATATTTTGTATTCTAAATCTGTCACTACTCTACTACTCATTACAAAAAGTATGACTGTTGTTTCTAGTATTACATCTGGCGCTGGGCATGGGCTAGGAATTTACGGGCGCAACCGCGGCCAGAAGCTATTCGCTTGATGCCTAACACCTCCATACCACTATAGAAGATCATGGCGTGGCGGATTCTGAACACACATTGTATGCCAACCCATTTCATATTAAGGGTGTGGGAGGAGGCTGACATCCTAGGGGAAAGAGAAGGAAAAGAAATACAAACCTAATAAATAATACTTCTCAGCCGATAAATGACCCACTGCTGACTAAAACTTCCCCACCGCACACTGGGAACATACGCGTGCTGTAAAAGTCAACAAAACCCAGCACGCTTGGTGGTGGGATCTTATGGTCCACCCGGCTAGCTACCACCCTCACGTCTAAGTCCGACGCCAAGCAGTTTTACTGTGTTCCGTCGTGTGTATGAGAGAGCCGGTGCCCGTCAGGGCATTTCCTTGAATTGCATGCCCCATCTCGGACCCTGGCGTTGCTTTCCATCACGCAAGCCTATGGTCAAAGGTATTCAAGTAATTGGTAAAAACAAAAATGGAGGGTAATTAGTCTACTGTGCCAAGCTGGCCAGATGGGTTGGCACAGGGTTTCGTTTCAAGTTTTCCGCCACTTGTGGCTAGTTCTAGGCCTTTTCTAGGCCTTATTATTTCGTTTTCTCTTCGTAATGTAATTATTACCAAGCTAATTTCCCTCTATGGAATTGGAGGAGGCTTGATCCCCTTGTGATTCATTCATGGGGTGAAATTATGATGATAATAGAAAGTGATATTTCGATTGTTTTAACAATTCAGTACTTACCTCCACCGTTTTGCCAGTGTCAAAACAATAACACATGAGGAATACAAGAGAAAAAAATCACTGGAGGTCGAACAAGTAGCGGTATAAAAACAAGGAGTGTGTCGTCGACGGCGCACAGTGCGTATAAAAAATAAACAGTATCTCAAGTCCCGTTTCACTATCACTATCACATCACTATCACTACATATTATAAAACAAAGTCGCTGTCGTCTGTCCGTCCCCTATGTATGCGTAAATCTTTAAAACTACGCAACGGATTTTGTAGCGGTTTTTTTAGTAGATAGAGTGATTCAAGAGGAAGGTTTATATGTATAATACATGCATACAATATAGATATTCATCATTGCAGCCGTGCGAAGCCGGGGCGGGTCGCTAGTATATTATAAATGTTACTGAATTGTATTGCTGTTTCCATCGGTATCTTGGCCAATGAAGGACACAAAAGTAAGTAGAGTCTCCTCCAGTGGGATATAGGGAAATAGCCAACTATGTCACGCTGGTCGGAAGGGATGTCATACGGTTTTATATCAAGATCCCCACCTAAAGTTTATACCCAATGTGTACAATATTGGCAAGAAAATAACAACAGCTACGTATTATATCGAGTTGCAGCCTGTATTGTACGTTAAATACCAGCAAGCAGATGATCATAGTTTTCGTAATTATATATGTTCACTCTTTTTTTATATAAAAATATTAAAACCAGCACTAGGCGTGCCTGTACCGCGGGGGCTATTGACAAACACAGGCAAATATTATACTTAGACTCAGAGCAAGTGCCTATGGTTCAAGACACTTCCTCGACCCCGGAATAGAACCGCGGACCCGTTTTCCGAAGGTGGCACATCCAACACTTAGACCAACAAGTCACTCAATGCGTGAAAAATAATGCTAAAATTCAGACAATATTTTATTTATTTATTTTTATTTATTTATTTATGTACACACATAGAAAAAGTTTAGGAAACATTACATTTAGGAAACTTATGTACAAAGGTACTACTTATTTCTATAGAAATCTCTTCCAGTAGACCCGCAAAAGGAGATGGTGAAAAAGTATAATAGGCTTAGTGCGTAAAAACCTTAATATTAATAATATTACAAATGTTTAAAATAAGTATAATGCAAAATAATAATAAGTTATAATAGATACTTAAATACGTAATATTAATACTGTACATACATACATAATAGATACAATAGACACTTAAATACGAAATATTAATACATACATATACATACTTAATAAATACATACAACAACTATGACTAACAGGAGGAGAGATAATGCTCTTTGACTCTTCGCTTAAAGGTAAGTAGGCAGTCAGAGCTCTGAATACCAGCGGGAAGTGAGTTCCATAAACGAACGGCGTGTACAGAAAAGGAGTAGGAGTAGAAATCGGTTGAATGAGAAGGAAATTGAAGGATGTATCGTAGGTGGGATCTGCAAGGAGCGTCAGTTGGATGAGCAAAGGAGAAACGTTCACGCAGATAGGAGGGAGAGGCAGAATTGTGAAGGATATTATATAGTACACACAATATTCGGGAGTTTCTGCGAAGACGGATTGGGAGCCACTTGAGACGTTTGCGAAATTGGGTGACGTGATCGTATTTTTTCAGAGAAAATATAAACCGGATACACAAATTTTGTAGACGCTCAAGTTTATTTAGAAGCTCCTCTGTGGCATCCAACAAGCAACAGTCAGCGTAGTCGATACAGGGCTGAATGAGAGTTTGAGCAAGCAGGATTTTAGTCTCGACAGGTAAGAAGTTTTGGAGACATTTCAGCGAGTGGAAGGTAAAGAACACTTTATTGCTGACGCTACTAACGTGGTCGACCCAAGACAGATTGGAATCAATCAATACTCCCAAGTTATTCACCGTATTGGAGAGCGCTATGTCAGACCCAGCCAGACTGATTGCAGGCAAGGAGGTGAAATCTAAGCCCGAAGTAAAATATCTACTGCCAATTATAATAGCCTGTGACTTGGCAGGATTCAGTTTTAACCCAAAGCTTTTAGCCCATGTATTGATGCGGCATAGGTCCTTGTTCATCGCATGAATGGCATGTGCAATATCGTCCCTAGTAAAATGACTGTATATTTGTAAATCGTCTGCGTACAGATGGAAATGTGATGAGATGACTCGAGTGACAGAGTTAATATATATTGAAAAGAGAAGAGGAGAGGAGATTATTTTATTGTTTCTATCCGTAATTAATTCGGATTGAAGTACGTAAAATACTTGGCTTCGAAGCACATTAATTCTATGGTTCGATATATGAGGTCAACATCAAGTTTGTGTACTGGGTTCGGCATGTTTCTGTGGCCTTAGGCCCCCGCGGACCGTGGGAGCGGCCCACGTGCGACCACCACGACTCCCGCGCATGTCGCAACAGGATCGCGAATCTTCGACTGATAAGGCAATTAACAGTCATATTTTGATAGCACTTAATTGTTCTAATATTAGAATATTTTTTTGTCTAGTGGTGAAATTCTAGGCTACATAATTACAGCTTCCCATGTCGTCGTGAGAGACACGCACGACTAACGTATAGGGTCTAACACTGAAAATCAGTGCACTGTGTTTTGGCCTGTATCGCAACTTAGGACTAAACTTGTAGAAGTAGATAGACCTAGTTGACAAACAATTTCCCAGATTTCCTCTGCACTGGAAAGAGCCCCAACTTAACAATGGGTAATTGATGGCAGAGATATGGTGGTCATTCCGTGCTCCGGCACATCGGCCCAGGCTGCCATTCTACCATCTATGGCAGGAGTTACACGTAAAAGTAACAGCTTATTACCGGTAGTTCCGCTCGCGGAGGGCAAACGGTAATCGCTATGTGTTAATACTGGTAGTTAGTCAGATCAGGTTAGACTACCAACCCCAATGAAATGGGGAAGTGATGAAGAAGATGAAAAGACAATATTTATTCGTTATTTTTATTATTAAGGACTAGCCTAGTCTCGCGATGTTACCCGCGGTTATTGTCGTACCACGGGTGAGGGCGCGCGCGCGAAGCTAGTCTAATAAAATCAGCTACCTATCAGTGAAAGTCCCGTCAAAATCGGTCCAGCCGTTCCAGAGATTAGCTGGAACAAACAGACCGACCGACAGACAAAAATTACTTACGCATTTAGTAAAAGTGGTTATTTTATTATTACAAACAGACACTCCATTTTTATTTATTTGTACCTATATATAACTCGCACCATGTAAATCACTTTCGCACGTATTTTAATCCAGAGACGATAAATTGACACTATAAACACTATATTGTAGTGTCAATAAAACATTATTTATTGCTATACATTTGTTAAACGATTATTTAAATAATGCAGGGGTTATTAAAAACGCCTGCGCACATCGATTGCATGCGGGACGATAAAATATATTCCAATAGGTGCCTTCGATAATGATGACGACACTCTCATGACCGTGTGGGTTATATATACTTAAATATATAATCACGCCTGTTTCCCGTAGGGGTAGGCAGATACCACTTCTTTCCACTTGCTACGATCCTTACATACTTGTTTCACCTCGTCCACTTTCATTATTCCCTTCATAGATGCTCTTCGGTTCAGGGTACTCTTGACCTGGCCTTTTTTCAAGGCGTCCCTGACTTGGTCTCGAAACGACCACCTAGGTCTGCCCCTTCCAACACTTACATTAACACACGCTTTATACACTTATTTCGTCAATCGTTCTTCATTAATTCTTTTAATTCTGACAGAACATCTATTCTTTACGTCCAATACAACAAATTGTAAATAGTTATATCGCTTTAACATTTGGAGCTTCACTTCTCAGCCCATAAATGATCCAATGCTGTACATGCAGTTGCTGGGTCGACCCCCTACAACCGCATGTAGGGTAATTAGCCTACTGTGCCACGCTGGCCAGATGAGCTGGCACAATGTTTGCTATCAAGTTTTTAATCAATATAAAAAATAAAGTCAAATCCTTTCCTCGACTCTTACGACACGCTCCTGATGAAATGGAGTGGCCACACTAAGATAAGATTTATTGGAAACTGTAACAATTAATGATTACAACTTAAAAGTAACGGAGACAGAGAGAAAAAAAAATTTATATGTATAATACATGCATAATTTTCACCCGTGGGAAGCCGGGCCGGGTCGCTAGTTAAATATAAAAAACAGGCCTATAGAACTTGAAATCTATTGTAGAGTATCTATTGGAATAGGCTGTATTATAAATAGCATAGAAAGTTACACCTTCTTTAAAAACTTACGTAATCAAATAGATGAATAGAAATATATGGAAACAAATATGTTTGTTATTACTGTAATGACGTCATTTGTCATTTTGATAGCTAATTAAACATCTTTACCCCTTTCTAATTGAAACCTTAATGTTTTTATTATATGGTTATATTATTCATGTATTCCGTGTTATGATAAATATCTTCTGATTTTTTAGTGATGTAATATTTGGAATTTGGGATTGGATATGAAGGGATATTACCTCGCATATAATTTTGAACAGGTCTGTCAGATGTAATAATAATAATGTATATTAATTGAATATTTGTACTACATAGTTGTAACCAGAATCGCGGGGGCAGTTGTCAAACATGAAATTCGCGAATACAATTAATGTCACCCAGACTCGGAGCAAATGAGACTTGCCCCGGAATCGAACCCGGGATCTCGTGACCTCGTGATCCAAACAAATCTAACCCCTATATCAACATTCATCCTGAGGGTGTCGTAAGAGTCGATCAAAGGCGGATAACCTAGCCACAAGAGAAGAAAAACCTAATGAAAACCCTTTTTGTCGGGTACACTTCTATGTCCAGAGATTGGCTTCGGTAGGATTATGTGGCACAGGGCCTTGATTAGGTTTCCTTCTCTTTCTCTTGATTCTCTCCCTGTTGCGTTCCTTTAGTCTTCTCTTACAATACTTTCAAGATTGATGAAATTCTACTCATCCCATAGATGACCAACTGTAGAGTCAATTGGCCTACTCTGCCAAGCTGGCCAGATGGTTTGTCACAGGGTTTTATATCAGTTTTCCTTCTCTTGCAGCTAGTCGGCTTGTCATTTCCTTCTGTCGGCTCTTACCACACCCTCAGGATTGAAATACGGTGGTGACAATGTGTATTCTAACTCAATGTATTGTAAATCTGATTTGTATTGTTCTCGTGGAAACATGTTTGTACTGACACGCAAAGAATACGTTTTTATGACGTCATTATTTTCGTGTGAAGATAAGCGATAAAATTGATTTTATTGTCACTAAAATCGCAGCGGGAACATAGGAGACGTGTCGAACTAGGAGATGAGAGGATTAAAGACTTATTGGCTCATAGTTAGTTAGCTGTTGAACAAATATCAATAGTATTGAACGGTCACAACTTCTCAGTCTATGTTACGAATTATAGTTCTAGGTGCATATTTTATCTTTTCTAGAGGGCTGGCCTTTTTTTTTGGGTCAACGCATTGCTATCGCAATTCAGCGGGGCAATGCTGCCAGCCTTCTGGGGACGTCCCCCGGTGACAGCGATGTGGAGGAATTTTTTGATGCTTAGTTTGCTTGCTTATTCTTACTGTTAATGTACATAGTTTTAGTTTTATTTTATTTTATTTATAGTTAGATTTCTCTTAATTTCATCTTCTCTATAAATAAAAATGAATTTCTGTTTGTTAGTCTCGCTAAAAATCGAGAACGGCTGGACCGATTTGGCTAATTTTGGTCTTGAAATATTTGTGGAAGTCCAGGGAAATTTAAAATAAATGAGAAAATAAGGTTTTTAGATATAATACATACACAATTGCCCCCGTGCGAAGCCGGGCCGGGTTACTAGTTCTAGATATAAATTAGGTAAGTCTAGGATTAAAATGTCAAAATCTTATACTTCCAATTTGAGTAGTCATTAAGAAGTCTTGATCCACAGCTTCTGGCATACGTGCGTATGCGCAACATGTTGACAGAAACGACTTTAGATTATGAAAAATGGTAGGAATGGGGAATATTCCTTGCCGGATACCTTGTTTAAATGTGCAGACAAATCTGATTATTAGATTAGATAGAGATGTTATTAAAATATTTATCTGACTTGCTTTTTTCATACAAACCTTTTCTGACTGTTTGGAAGTATCGTGCCTTTCTGTTAATTCGATAAAATAGTTATCGAATTAATCCGTGTGATGACGAATTTAAAATAGAACGTATAGTGTAACCATCCCTTTCCATCCCGAGGGTGTCGTAAGAGCCGACAATGGGACATGTCAAGGCTGTTAACCTAGCTGCAAGAGAAGGATAACTTGAAACGAAACCCCGTGCCAACATATTTAAGGGTTCCAGCCTAGATTAGATCCGTCTATTAGAATAAACCCATCTGGCTAGTTTGGCATAGTAGGCTAATTACCCTCCATATAATGGGTGGAGGCTCGACTCAATAGTGGGTCATTAATCGGTTGAGTAGCAGTAGTCGATAATAAATTGGAAAATGACTAAATAGACACTGATTCCTTAATAATCGGCCCTTTGTAAACTTTTATGGGTTTTAATTTGACGGCAACCACGTATAATGGAAATTTGGATTTTCTTGTTGTTTCGCCATCTATCTATATAAATAAAAATGAATTGCTGTTCGTTAGTCTCGCTAAAACTCGAGAACGGCTGGACCGATTTGGGTAATTTTGGTCTTGAAATATACTAACCGCGGAAGTCCAGGGAAGGTTTAAATGGTGAGAAAATATGAAAAAACAATTTTTAGTTGGAACATTCTGGAATTATCATTCAGGTTTTTTATTTATTGATTCTGAGACGGTACGAAGTTTCCCGGTCAGCTAGTTGTTAAACAATTTAACAAATAAAATTGAGACGCAATAGAAACTCATTGCCTCATAAACAGCCATTTGTAAATTAATTAATTAATTTAATTAATTTGGTAGCAGCGTCATGTATTTGCGTTGTTCCGCGTAGTGACGGATTTAGAGTACATAGTATCACCAACCCATTCCATTCTGAGGGTGTTGTAAGAGCCAACAATAGGAAATGAAAAGGCCGATAACCTAGCCGCAAAAGACAGAAAACTTGAATCGAAACCCCGTGCCAACCCGTCTGGCGAGTGTGGCACAGTAGGCTAATTACTCTTCATGTAACTGGAGGAGGCCCGACTCAAAAGTGGGTCATTTATGGGCTGAGTAGTATTAGCTTTAAGTGCGTCTCGTTTGCACATTCGAGTCGTTGCAGCTATCACTACATAGTATAAAACAAAGTCGCTGTCGTCTGTCCGTCCCTATGTATGCTTAAATATTTAGGTTTTTTTTAATAGATAGTGATTCATTCTCGAGTGGAGACCGCGAATCGGCAAGCGTAGTGTGGGACGGCCCTCTGCTAGATGGAGCGACGATCTGCGAAAGGTTGCGGGCAGCAGCAGGATGCGTCAAGCTGAAGACAGGGCGCTATGGCGCTCTTTAGGGGAGGCCTATGTCCAGCAGTGGACTAATGTGGGCTGATGATGATGATGATGATTCAAAAGGAAGGTTTATTTAAATAATAAATTCATAATATTGTAGAGAAACACTGATAAATTTAGAGGTTCATCATTGCACCCGTGCTGCTGGGTCGCTAGTTAAATTATAACGCGAAGCCGGATTTGCTAGCACGTGCCATTCCGTTAATTCGTTAATATAGTTATCGGACGTGCTACACAATACGAGGCTGTGTCTTATGGCTTGCAGTTTTGCACAATAGCGCCCATGCAACACTGTTTAGAGTTTAGATTTATCGCAATACACGGCAGACGGCAGATGTGGCGAAGATAAGGGTGGACATGAAAAAAAAATGGATTTTAATTTCTGCTAGCGGCCCGTCCCGTTTTTGTCTGGGTGCGATGTTACGGTGCGTGCGGTACGACAATAACCGCGGGTGACGCCGCGGGGTGAAGCTAGTCTAAAAAAGTTACTCCTTATGAGATCAGCTACCTATCAATGAAATCGGTCAAAATCGGTCCAGCAGTTCCAGAGATTGGTTAGATTAGTTGAAAGGTTGAAAAAGCGCTTATATCTTTATAAACACGCCCTTTATGTTAAAACGGGTACTTTCTTGTTCGAGGGGGGATAAAGGGCTATCACATATAAGTCCCTTTATCGTGCCGGGACTCTTTTTTACGTTTTCGGCACGCACATTTTACGCGTGGGATACAAACCCGTGCTTACCTCCTCTTCGCATATTGCCCATAAAAGTGTTTTCTTTCTTCAGATGATTTAATCATTTTTATGAACATTCAATCGATTACTGTGACATAGCCTTCCTCGATAAATGGACTATCTAACACTGAAAGATTTTTTATTATATATTATTATTATATTTTGATTAGCGCGTTCAAACAAACAAACTCTGCAGCTATAGAATATTAGTATAGATTTGTCGTCATGTCAGAACGATGATTATGATGAGATATTGTTGGCCTAGGATTTCTCGTCTAATCATAAAGGGCAGACAACTTGAGGATGAACTACAGTAGTTATACCATAAATATCGAGTTATGACAATAATGTTTATAAAAAATAATCTATATATCTTTATTTTTAATTGTTATATTTTTTACTTTATTTTCATTTTACTGGCACTATGTACCGCAGGGCAGTTCATAAACATGTAATTCACGAACACAAATGACACCCAGACTCAGATCTAATGTCTCGGGTTTACACAAAGATTCTTTCCCGACCCTGGAATTGAACCTGACATCCAACCCCTAGACTAACAAGGCAGTGATTTATTTGTTGTTTATTAAAAGATTCCTTTTTACGCGCCAAAACATCAACATAACTGTTATTGTCATTGAAGGAATACGGTAATAAATCCTTTGGCTAAGCCAATAACTGGTTACAACTAAAAACACAAAGCTATACGTCGACCGCGAAACGGATCGTAAAACTAGAAACAACCCGTTTTTTATCGTTTATTTATAACTACTACTACTCTGCCCACAAATGACCCACCGCTGAGTCGGGTGTCCTCCATCCACATGAAGGGTAATTACCCTACTCTGCCACGCTGGCCAGACGGGTTGGCATTGGTTTTCGTATCAAGTTTTCCTTCTCTTGCGCCAAAGTTTTCAGCCTTAACGTTTCCTTTTGTCGGCTTTTACGACACCCTCAGGACGGAATGGGTTGGTGACACTAGGTATTCTAAATCCGTCAAAGTGGCTTAATTATTGGCGCTTCCTAAATTTATATATTTCTTCGATATCCCCTTAACCATGTAAGTTTGCATTTGTATTTTGGCAGACAAAACAAACGAGAATTTGGGACACACATGATTTACGAGACGTTTTAGCGGAATAAAAATTATGTTCATATGATTCACTACATGTGCTCCCTTTATTAATAATCTCAACTCAGTCTTATAAATACTATTATAAAAAAATATTATTTATTACAATTTGAATACATCGAAACATCACGGAAAACAAAAATGGAATGATATTTGAAAGCCAAATATATTAATCGCACAATCACAATATATCTGCCCAAAATATGTATATTGTTATTGTGCTATATCTCTTATCTATAAATTTCTCGTGTCGCGGTGTTTGTGGTTCAACTCCTCCGAAACGGCTAGACTGATTCTCATGAAATTTTGTGTGCATATTAGGTAGGTCTGAGAATCGGACAACATCAATTTTTCATCTCCCTAAACTTTAAGGGGGGTCCTCACCAATTTTATTTTTATTTTTTTATGCATTTTTTTTGTTTTTGTCTTATTTTTAACTAGTGGCCCGCCCCGGCTTCGCCCGTGCAAAGCGGGGGTGGGTTATACATATAAAACTTCCTCTTGAATCACTCTATCTATTAAAAAAAACCGCTTCAAAATCCGTTGCGTAGTTTTAAAGATTTATGCATACATAGGGACGGACAGAAGAATGCGACTTTGTTTTATACTATGTGATAGTGATAGCGATATATATATAGAAAAACAACGTTTGTCGCGTCAGCTAGTTAATTTATAGAAAGGTCCTCTAGAGGTGACCAATCGTCTCTACTTTGGTGGCGCAGCGTTAGGGTCAGCACCGACGGATGACGGAGTGGCAGCGAAGAGACTAATTTAGTAATAATTTAAATTCAACATAAAACGCTTCAGAATAAAACTGTCTGAATCTTTGGAAAACAATGCATGACGCAATTTTAGATTTTTGGGTCTCTTTTGCGGAGATTGGCTGAGAAGAAATGCCCAAGCTATGTGATTAATGACATACGCGAGACTAACGACGCTTTTGGTTAAAGATATTTTAAGCTATCCGATAAAAGTCTAGGTCACCATGTATTGTACAAAAAAATCTAATAACATTTTTAAATACTTACAACACCTTTCTATTACGAACATGGCGAGGTATTCAAAAATAGAACGCTAATATGACTTAATAGCTACATTCTCCAGTCACCGTTAGAAAAAAAAACAACACATTTAGGCACGCTCCATATATTTGTTTTTGAGTGTGAAAAATCGCGTTTTTCGACGGTTTGCGGTGTGTTTTAAGCAAAACTAATGTTTTGGCATCAACCGTAAGTAATTTCCCGTCTCTGGCTAATGCAGCTGCGTTGTCGCACGTGATTTTGGTTTTGTAATAGTTAAGTTGAACAAATTGAGGGATTTTGGATATGTGGATTACGTTAAGGAATGTTGTTACGGTTGTGGTTCGATTTTTTTGGTTTTAAGTTGACTTTTTAACAATGAGAGAACTTATTGAAGCTTGGTGGAGAGTGGGTAAAAGAAACAATTCGTGAAAACTACACTGAAATTGCTAATGCGCTTGTAATGGGCAGTGAAATCTGAGTCCTGGCAATAAGCGAATAGTATGGAATGGAATTGATCACATACGTAACACCTGGCCCTGACTGAGGCTTCCTCCTTGGATGGAATTACCTAACTGGATTATGATTCTGTCCGTATGGTCACTGATTTATAATACATAGTGTCACCACCTCATTCCACAGTGAGGGTGTCGTAAGAGCCGACAAAAGTAAAAGACAAGGCTGATAACGTAGTCGCACGAGAAGGAAAACTTGATACGAAACCCACTCTTGTCAGCGTGGCACAGTAGGCTAATTACCCTCCACGTTATTGGTGGAGGCCTGACTCGGCAGTGTGTCATTTATAGGCGGAATAGTAGCAATTATGATGTCAGATGGCCTCGTTGGTCTAGTGGTTAGATGTACCGCCTTTGGATCAACGGGTCCCAGGTTCGATTCCGGGGTCGGGCAAGTGTCTTTGTGTAAACCAGAGGCACTGACTCGGAGTCTGGGTGTCATTTCTATTTATAATATGTATGTATTTACAAAAAAAAAATGTATATAAGTAGTTTATCATCCATCTTGTTACCATAACACAAGCATTAAGTTGCTTAGCTTGGGACGATATGGCGTTGTGTGAAATGTCCAAGGATATTTATTTATTTGGATATTTAGATGTGGAAGGAAATTAGCCTACGATGTAAAGCCGGCTCTACACTCGCGCCGCGAACTGCTGCGATAGCCCGCGACAACTGTGAATCACGAGTGTAAATGTTGTTCACGCCTTCTCGTTCGCGCTTCGCACCATTCCCCGATCATTGTCGGTTTTTTTGCCCGCGTCAAAGGATTTGCTTTAGAAATCGCGTCGTCGTCCATCATAGTCGCGAACACGCGGATCACGGCGTTTATTCACGGCGTGAATTCTCGGCGCGACGTCACGCGTGAGTGTAGAGCCGGCATAATGGGAGCGACAGCTTCACACGCGATCAGATGTATTATGGGCATCAAACAAACGACAGAGTTAGACGTTAGTCAACTTGCAATTCAATTGATTCCATTTCTAGTAGGTAGGCTCCGGGATTAAGTTTAAAATAAGTCATCAAAAAGGTTATAGATAAATATTATTGTACGATATTGGTGTTCCAATCCTTTAAGGTAATCCAATCCTTTTAAAGCCTACGTTTATTTGCACTAAAAAAACTTCAGATGGTTGTTTTTTTTAATGCCTATTTCGAAATCGGTTTACATTTTTTGTTGTAAATTATATTAGTAACTAGCGGCCCGCTTCACACGGGTACAATTAGGTTTGTATTATACATATAAACCTTTCTCTTGAATCACTCTATCTATTAAAAAAAACCGTTGCGTAGTTTTCAAGATTTAAGCATACATAGGGACGGACAGACGACAGCGACTTTGTTTTATAATATGTAGTGATAGTGAAGATATTCTATGCGTCTAGTTTCACATAGCTATACCATCAGTGGAACTTCAAGGCAATAAATTTTGTATCTGTTGCAACGTGAAAGTGATTACTAAGGTGTGTACCCCATATTTTCTCGCGAACATTACATAATTGCTTCCTGACCCAGTAACTATGACGTGTGAAATGTTTAGTGCCCGTAAACTGTCAAACTGAATGTGCAATGGTAAACACGTCTTGGATTTATTTATTACTAGCTTTTGCGCGCGGCTTCGCCCGCGTGGGCTTCGGACCCGTGCTTATCTCTATGCTATATTATTTTTTATGAACATAAAATCGGTTATTGTGACTAAACTATGATAATTAGATATGTGCTCTCGCTGACTTTTTTGTAGATCTTTATAAGACATACAAACCCGTAGTACATCATTTTGTTCTATTGTCAATAGTTTTTGCAGCGCATGCATAAATAGGTTTTCGATTTTACACCTTGGTTTACAAAATCACAATTTTCATACGGATCCCTAATTCTTTTGAAAATAAAATATAGCCTATAACCTTCCTCGATAAATGGACTATCTTACATTGAAATCGGACCAGTAGTTCCTGAGATTAGCGCGTTCAAACAAACAAACAAACTCTGCAGCTTTATATATTATTTCTTTATATTTATTTATTTATTATTTATTACTAGTTAGGTATATTTATACATTTCAATAGTAGAAGATTTGGCAGTACCCTAATAAGAAAATGAAAATTTGAATTTCGAATAGTGTCTTGTTTTTTCCATATTCTTATAGTTTGTAGAGTTCTTTATAGAGTTTAGGTAGACATATTTTGTTTTGGTTTCTAACGATTCATTTATTACAGTCCGTGTGGTGACGGATTTAGAATATGCAGTGTCACCAACTCATAGCATTCTGAGGGTGTCGTGAGAGGCAACTATGGGAACGCAGGAGGCAAATCACCTAGCCGCAAGAGAAGGACAACTTGTGCCAACCCATCATGCCAGCATGGCACAGTAGGCTGATTTCCCTCCATGAATTTGGAGGAGGCCCGACTCAGTAGTGGGGCATCCAAGGGCTGAAACGACGACATATTTTTCGGAAATCATGGAGGTATGTCGATGTCAGTTAATCTACTACTTATCATGGCTTTCTGATAATTTTGCCCAATTCTAATATCAGGGTTCCGTTAACAAAGTGATTTTTAAAGCAATGGTAATGGACGAAATGCAGTCTCCTTTCACCAGCAGCCTTAAGTAAATTTCAATAGTTTTTTTTCCTAATCCAAATGATCGTTGTCTTCCGCGATGACAACTGTCACTTAGTTATTGATAGATACCACCCCTAATTAGGTGTGCAAACGCACTAAAACCAAATTTATCCTATCCTCGCGTTGTAAACAGAGAACTTTAATTGCCAATGACATAGAGCACAAATTACAACAGTTGTTTGTTTTTGGAGATATTTTGTGTTGGTTTCCTTTTCACCCCCGCAGGGGTTGTCTGATTTAAGATGTTTGTCGGCTGGGTGAAGACAATTTAAGTCAAATCTACTGGTGACTGTTGTATGCTAGTTAAGGCCAATAAGTGTGCCGACTTAGTGACTTAACTGCTTGGATAGATTGGTGTGATCCAGGCAAAACATATAAATTTTTATACCTCATTCGTGCTAAGCGGTAAAGTGTCTTTAAAAAAATATTCAAAGGCAATTTGGCATGAAATGCATCAAGAAATTAAACTTAAATTAACTGTCTAATACAATAATAGTAACACATAAAGGAAAAATATACATAATCTAGAAATAAAATATTTGTTTAAATGTATTTAATGACATCAAACTGAAACTTTATTCTTGTATGTACAGGTTTAATACTCGCAATGAGACTGGGAGTAGGGCAGAGACACCCTACCCCCACAGCAAAAGTTTCAGAGTAGAGCAACGCTTCAGGCGTCAGAAAGGTCTTAACATCAAGGGTTTGCGCCTAGCTCCCCTGTCTTCTGTCACTGCCAACACGGATAGACTACGCAGTTTCCCGAACGGCAGAACGACACGCGTTGACAACAGTGGTAGGTTTTAGTGGGTTACTCCACGCGACCGGGGACTCCCACATACCCCTATAAAAGGTTTCCTCCACTCAAAAAAGGTTTAATACTGTGTGTGAAAACTAAAGAAAATGTAAAAAAAATCAAATCTTCTAAAAACTAGCAAACGTCTAAATTTTTCAACTGCATCCAGTTTAGAAAATGTCTAAAGATTTCACACAGACTACAGTACAGTCAAATCCACAAATTTGTGAATGTGATCATTATTTGAGAGTACCAGCCTTTTATGAAACGTACGGAGTTCTGGTTACATTGTAATATAGTTAATACTAAGTGTTTTACTTATAAGCGACACTTGCACCGCCCTTTATTAATATACAATTACACGACAAAGCAATACAAAACATATTTTTACTCTAACACCAACTAATTTATTACCAAACCTAATCAAACAATGCTTGGTGTGCTCACGCACTTCACGACAAATGCGCACGCGCACACGATATTGCGTCAATACGTGCGTCGTCGCGTGCTACTCAGTAAACATTATTTAAGTACAGAAATGTCATCTACTTTGCTTTTTACCCAATAACATTGGAGTTAACACTAGTGTAACTAGATTTGGCTACTATAACTACTATTCAGCCCATTAGCGACCTACTGGTGAGTCGGGCCTCCCCCGTTATATGGAGGGTAATCAGCCTACTGTGACATGCTGCCGAGACGGGTTGGCACTGTGTTTTGTTTCAAGATGTCCTTGTCCTGCGGCTAGGTTTTGTCATTTCCTTTTGTCAGTTCTTACGACACCCTCATGGCTAATTACCCTCTATGTAATTGGAGGAGGTCCGACTAAGCAGTGAGCAATTAGTGACCATTTAAGTAATTTTATGGCGTGATAAGAAATTACTTGGTATCTGGTAGTAGTGTTATAAATTTGATACATCCGTTGACGATTGTGAACGCCATAATTGGTTTAAACATTAAAGCATTTTCCTATTCTATTAATTTCTATGCAACGTTTTTTATAAGTATGTGCCTGCATAAGCAAATATGTGTTTTTTTAATTCTAGACAGGGCTGTAACCCAGCGCAATTTTTTAATTTCGTGTTTCAGTTGAAACACTAAATTAAAGGCAAACCAAAATTTAAAAGGCTGCGTTTTAAAGCTTTTATTATCTCAAATGCAAAATTATGTACCTACAGGATTAAGTTAAGTGACAATAATGAAATCTATTTATCTAAATCCATCACCGCACGGACAACGAAACGAATAAACGCAGTCTCTTTATAATAATAATAGGCATAGTTGTTATACAAACATTCTGTACTTGCTTATTCATTTTTTGACAAAATTGTCGAACGTGTTTTCCCGTGGTGCACGCATTTTGGAAGAGCCGTGCGGCGATTGGGAAGTTATAAAAATGTAAATGGAATGTTACATTTAAATAAGAATTGTTCTCGTTGGTGGTATGATTGGGTTCGGGTCGGCCTACATGGCTCTGCCTATCTATTGGGTGTAAATCTTTAGTAAGAGTATCTATTTGTGCAGTTGGTAAAACGTAAAATATTATTTAACATTTATAGGTACTAGCTGACCCTGCAAACGTTGTTTTACCATGTAATTAAATAGGGATTGATCGTAGGGGGGTGAAAATTTAGGGTTGTATATATTTTTGTACGGTGTATCATTAAAACAAACAAAAAAAAATTTACCTACGCAACGGATTTTGAAGCGGTTTTTTTTAAATCGATAGAGTGATTCAATAGGAAGGTTCATATGTCATAATTGCACCCGTGGGAAGCCGGGGCGGGTCGCTAGTTTTAGATAAATCGTAACCCTGCTTAACTACTCGAATATCCGAACCAGGGCCACGGGATTCACTCCCCGATTAGGAGAGCATGCTCCGGGAACAACTGACATCCAGACTAAGTCTAAGCAAGTGCCTAGGGTGCACATAAAGACACTTACTCCGTGATCCAAAGGCGGCACATCTAACCCCTAGACCAACGAGGCAGTCAATCTTAAAGTTGCATAACAATTTACGCCATGTAAGCCCACCATATACGCTCGTGTCATAATAGCACGCGCACCGCACTGCACCGCGTTTGCATATTAATTACATAATTACTAATCACAAACTCGTCCCTGATTGAGTCGTTTCTTATCTCTCCGAGATCATTGTCTCTGGTTGGGAAATACTTATTGTTTATGGTGTTTGTTTAATTCGATCTGTAAGAGAACGGGGTAGATGGGTTCTTGAGTGGAGACCGCGACTCGACGAGCGTAGGTAGGCCATCTGCTAGATGGAGTGAAGATCTGTGAAGACGGGGGACAGGTTACCATAGCACTCGTTAGGGAGGCCCATAACCAGCAGATGAGTTTCGGTAAACGGTTTAGTGTCGTGAAAGGCGATTAAAGATAAGCAGGTACTAACAGCCTTAGTCATAATACTACTATGACCCACTGTTAAGTCGGGCCTCCTCCAGTTACATGGAGGGTAATTACCTAGTAGGCTAATTAACCTACTGTGCTGCGCTGGCCAGACGGGTTGGCACAGGTTTTTTATCAACTGCTCCTTTTCTTACGACTAGGTTATCGGCCTTGTCATTTCATTTGTCGGTTCCTACGTCACCCTCAGGGTGGAATGGGTTATCGGTCTTGTCATTTCATTTGTCGGCTCCTAAGTCACCCTCAGGATAGAATGGGTTGTTCACACCATGTTTTCTTACTGAGTCACCATGCGGACAATATATAAATATATTAATATAAATATGTCGGAGGAAGTAGTCAGAATGGACTTGATTCCTGGTTACATAAAGACGATATCAATTAGCCTAGAAAATACTTTGTTAAATCTTAATTTTAATCAGTTTAATTTGTTAGATTTTTCTATTCAATTTAGTTTGTCATCTTTTTAAAAGAGGACGTTATATTATTTTGCATTGTCAGAGCGGAGGGTAGTCCTCGAGCGGGGTCGAGGCGCCATCTTGACGTTCGGCAAAAACTTATAAAAGGAGCGCGATCGAGGTGGATCGGGCATTATGATAGAAACAGTGGTTGCGGTGTGGTGTGTTAATGCTGGAGTGTAGTTAAGATCGGTACCTTGAACCCGCTGCTCAAATAAAAGGTTTAATTAAACAGTTTATTCTCCGACATCAGAAGTGGGATGTAACTCAGTCAGCCCACGTGGAGAAAACAGTGTAGTGATATGTGTGTGTTTCTGTACGCGATGGAAATGACTGATAATGGCGATTCATTGTCACTCTAAAGGAGATATTAAGCTACATGGAGATTGTTCTAACTAAACCGAAAATCACAAGTGGCAGTCATAGTGCGGCGATTAACCAAGTGAACGGGATCACTTGCTTGCGTTGTCATGGACAAGGACACTACGCGTCTAACTGTCCTGAGCGGAGCAGCAGGAAGGCGAGCAACAGTTCTGCGGTCAGCCAGGTCAAAGAATAGTGAGTGGGTCTGGAATTTTACGTCACTCCGGTGAGCAGTTTCCATTTTCTTACTCGGGTAAATTGTATGGTATACGACTTTACGATAGTGTGACTTTGATCGGTATAAGACAAACTTCTATCACGTTAAATTCATGAATTTTGGTCACTGCTCAAGTTGATAATACTTAAGGGGCGCCAGGGACTTTATGAGTACCGGATCCCTGAGCCGACGACGATGGTTAAATTCTTCCAGTTATAAAAAGGTGTCGGTCCCGGGGTCCTTTAGTTAAATCTAGTTGTATTCCGGCCTCCCAGTTTGGGAGCCGGGCAGGTAACTTACTGGCTCCTAACTGAACCCGTAAATACAAAGTAAATTGTATTTATTTAACGAAAAGAAATGCAGGTAAAAGAAAAATAATTAAGGGGTAATGAAAAACCGTCCCGCCTCAGCTGGATTGCTAGGCGGACTCCACTACAGCACGGTCAGCTCCGCAGGAGGCCGGGCTCGAGGAACGGGTCTCGCGTCCAGGCTCCAAAGGTGCCTCTGGATCCTGGCGTTGAGACGAATCTCTCGAGCGGCCACACCTGAAATCCGCCGCAAGGGGGATCCTATTACAAAGTGAAACTATCATGCCTTCCAACAGAAGGAATATGGAGGGCCTACACGGGAAGTCCAAAGGTTAAAACTTTAACCAGTCCACGTGGCTGTATGCCAACACAACACAATGAGCCACGCGGTCCATTTGCATAAGCCGATTGGCGAGACAATAAGAAATACAAAGGATTAGTTATAATGCGTGTAAAACTCACTGTTAAAACAATGGCGGAGACGTTTCTTTCTGCTCTGACCGACGCGTCCGCCTATTTCACTGGCAAATGCCAAACTTAACGTTGATGTTTTTTTATTTTTTTATTTTCTTGTGGCTCTCACGGTTTGTGTTTAGCCAATGTCAAGTCACTTTGTATCATTTCAATATTAATTCTCTCCATCATCACGGGTTTGCCATTTCCCTGTTAGCCACTCATAAGTAATTTCATTTTGAGTGTCCCCCTCCCACGTGGCTAAGATGTTCTGCACGGACGTGGGGTTGGCCTTTGGGAGGGCGTTGATGTTTTATTTGGGGTAATTTGTAATTAATCGTCTGGCCGTCATACATCGTAGACAACCCCACAGATTAAATAGGGATTCGTAAAGTTGCTAGAACACAAGCCGATATTAAAAAAAATAATCTCACTTCCGGTTATTGTGAAAAGATAATCAAATAATATTTGCCAATAGCAGTAAATTAATTAAGGTTTGATTTTATAATAACTATTAAATAATTACAACTCGATTTGTTAAAAACAACTAAATAATATGGGTCAAAACTACCACATCAAACTGCCCAGGTGGCGCCACTAGCTGTCAGAGACTGACGTCCAACGGACTGACATTTAGAGTGACACCAACCTAAAGCCATCACAACATTGTGAATGTAAACAAAGGCAAGTGTAAAAACGTTTGACGGTTTAGCCAATATGTAAAAAATAATTATTTGAAATTCTTTTACATGTTTTGCCTGTTAATTACTTGCGATACGAAATTTAGATTAGACGGGATGTTTTAGCGTTAGGCTTGAGTTCATCGGTCTAGCGTCATATTTTCGGCAGTTTATATCAGTTTTCCAAGATTATGGCACCATTATATGCCTTGATTTGCATCGGTAAGGTAGATTGAGAGCCTAAACATAAGGCGATAGGACAGCAGATCCAGATTTCATGCGATCGAAGTTTCAGTCGGCAACGGTGAAATTTCACAACTTCGATAAAATAGGTGCCGTTCCAAAGGCGAGGTGAAAGGCAAGGCAGCCAGTGCAGTCAATTCAGCGTCAAGCTCTGCGGGACCGAGGCCGCGGTCGGACTTAATCTGTTTCAGGTGCAGCAACGCCGGACATTTGGCAACGAAGGGTCCACGTGGCAACAACGTGGCAACAGCGGAGGAGCTGGCGCGGCAGTAGGCGCAAGCAGTTCGGAGCAGCGCCTGCAGCAGCGGCGAGTAACGAAAGGCATGTGGAAGTTTGCTATGTTAGCAATCCCAGCAGTGCGCTGATGAACACTTGTGAGTCGTATCCATTTTATTATGATTCTGGTGCCGAATGCTCTCTCATCAAACATTGTGTTGCGTCAAAGCTTAGTGGAAAGAGGATAAATAACATTGTCAGTTTGACTGGCAGCTCGGTCAATAAACCCAACGTTTTAGAAAATGTAAACCGTATAGAGCAAAAGCGCGTCAATATTACAGAGTTATCTGCAAACTGGTTACAAGCGGAGCAACAACTAGACCCAGAGTGCAATAAAATTATTCATAAACTCGAAAACGATGATCTTGATTTAGAGCTGTAAAATTTATGATCAAATGTGCTGTATAGAAAAAATCAAAGAAATAACCGTAACATTTGGTTACCAATAGTAGGTACCTAGGGCTTTCTGTTGGTCGGTGATAAATCGTATCCATGAGTCGATTGAGCTATTAATTCGCGGACTTGTATTTGATTGGCCCTAACCCAAGGCCTAGTTGTCATTCATTGCGTTAACGTGTTGTGTTTCTCTCTCATCCGGCGAACTTGCTCTCACTGTGCTGTTTAGTGCTTTTTGTAAACAAACCCATTGATTTGAAAAATATAACTACAGGGTTTCTTACCGGCTCTTCTCTGTAGAGCAGCATTCCGAACCGGTGGTAGTTTCAGTATTAATGTGGATGGACGTAAGGGTTGTGGAAGATCAAGAGAGATGGATGGATTGTAAACATGAGAAATTGTGTATAAAAGGTGTGACTGTAGATATGACGACTGATAGGTGTGTATGGAGACTACCACCTAGCGTGGGACAGGGGTCGTAAGATGATGATAATGGTAACTGTAAATATGATGATTTAAAAGAGTTTTGTGATAAAACCTACGTAAATAAAGTTAATTTTGAGTTTGAGTTTGATTGTTCACTTGGGGTGGGATAAAACCTTAGAGAAGGTATACCAACATTATTGGTTTCCTAATATGGCAAAGTATGTTAGAAAATTTGTTAAGAAATGTATACCTTGTAAAGTGGCTAAATCAAGTAGTGGTAAACAGCAAATCGAGCTGCACCCTATACCAAAAGTCAGCATCCCTATGCACACAATTCATATAGATGCCACAGGAAAACTCAGTGGGAAAAATAATCAAAACGAATACGTTTTCGTGCTCATAGACGCTTTCACTAAATACGTGTTACTTAGACATTCCCTGAGAATTAATGCAGAGTGTGCCATTTACGCACGTATAGCATCTATATCACTTTTTGGCGCGCCTGTGCGAATAATAGCAGACCAAGGGCGGTGTTTCGCGAATAAAGAGTTTAATGATTGAGTTTAATGAGCACCCTCAAAAATATGTTGACTGTTGTAGAAGTTAGTCCAAATAGGTCATGGCAAGATGCGTTAGGTGATGTTCAACTTGCTATAAATAGCACGATTCATAGGGTAACTAAGGCAAGTCCATTAGAATTGTTAATAGGTAGAGTAGCTAGACCACTAAATTTATTAACTATTGACGATCATGAGATTGAGATAAATTTAAGAGATTAGGGAACAAGCTGACAAATTAATGAAAAATAATGCACAGCTTGATAAAGTAAGATTCGATAAAAATAAGGCAAATGTGACTAGATTTTCGGTAGGAGATTATGTTTTAGTAGAAAATCATGAACGGAATCAAACCAAATTGGATCCTAAATATAAAGGACCTTATGAAGTCATTGAGGTACTTGACGGTGACAGATACCATCTTAAGAGTTTGAACGCTAATCGAACTTACAAATACTCGAGAGAACGCCTACGTCCACTCCCCCAATCATATGTCCCTACTGAGCTGAATCCATGCTTATCAGATAATAATGACGGTAAGATCTTTGGACTAGTTTAATAGTTTCATTAATTAAAACATCATATGGCTATGTGCCTATGTAACTTCACGCCTTTAATACCTGAGGGTGTGGTCAGCGGCAATTATGCCTCGACACGCTGGATTATTTTCGAGTCTCAAATGTAATAGGTGGCGAAACCTATTGTCATACATGGGGCACAACGTTGTTAGTCATCGATGCTCATCACACATAACTTCCGGAAAGTCATTGGTTGAGCCAGGGTTCTAACACAGAACTTCTGAACTAGAAGTCTGAGTACTGAACCACTAGGCCATCGAGACTTATGATACGAAAGATGGTCCGTATCGAGTCTAGTCTCTTCTGAGAGTGAGAGTCGCCTCTTACTCGACGCCCACGTGAAAAGATGGGGTGGCACTATTCTCTGGAGCGGTATGTTTGAAGTATGGTGGGTCGTGGTAACAGCGTGGTGGCTTGTGGGCCATATGCAAAACATCTTAACAGTGCTGGTAAACGTATCTAAATGGCGAGGTGGCCATCTAGATATTTAAACAGGAATTATGTGAAGGGCGAGGTGGCCAAGTGGACAACAAATGGCGAGGTGGCCCAACGAACTATGAAAGGCGAGGTGGCCAAGTGGACAACAAATGGCGAGGTGGCCCAATGAACTATGAAAGGCGAGGTGGCCAGGTGGATAACAAAGGCGAGGTCGCCTTTTCGTTATCATGGAATCTGTTTAGTAAACGGCGTAAAGGGGCACAAAGATTGGACGCTCGTTGAGATTGAGAATTTGACGTTTGATATCAGACTACATGAATGTTAAGGACCATATTCTACTTGGTCAGGAGTGGCCGAACCATGTTACCCAAAAATTTGTTTGTATCTTTACAGATAATGATGATGCTCACCCTTCAACATCACACGAGGACGTGTGAAACGTCAGGGTGGCCGTGTCGGAGGAAGTAGTCAGAATGGACTTGATTCCTGGTTACATAAAGACGATATCAATTAGCCTAGAAAATACTTTGTTAAATCTTAATTTTAATCAGTTTAATTTGTTAGATTTTTCTATTCAATTTAGTTTGTCATCTTTTTAAAAGAGGACGTTATATTATTTTGCATTGTCAGAGCGGAGGGTAGTCCTCGAGCGGGGTCGAGGCGCCATCTTGACGTTCGGCAAAAACTTATAAAAGGAGCGCGATCGAGGTGGATCGGGCATTATGATAGAAACAGTGGTTGCGGTGTGGTGTGTTAATGCTGGAGTGTAGTTAAGATCGGTACCTTGAACCCGCTGCTCAAATAAAAGGTTTAATTAAACAGTTTATTCTCCGACAAATATATACAATATATAAATATAAATATATTTATAATTGACTTTCGCTTTTACTACAGTTTTTTTACACGGTATACTAAATATAAATACATATACAACGATTTATATGTAAAATAAAGTATCCCAATAAAAATGTATATGTACAAATGTCAAATTATTACTGGCATGATTTTATCTGTCATTAGACGTATAAAATTATCGATTAAAAATGCATAGACTCATAACGACCGTACGAACGATTGACAATTTTATTGCAGTTCAGAATATTTATTATTTCTCTCATAGTTATTCATCGATTTAAACATCGATATTGTAATCGATATGAATAATCGATTGTTAGCATTCGCATCATTTGTAATCCTTAAGGTAAGGGACTATATCCACTGGAAGCTATTGTTAGTCCATGAAGTGAAGTAGTGTTTCATTTTGTCGTGTCTGTCTGTGGGTCTATTTGGACTTAGTGTATGCATGTACCAATGTGCTCTTAAACTTATTATATTACCCGATTTGGATTTGAAGTTTCTTCCAGTGTCTTTGTCCAGTTTTTGCGGACAAATCAGATTTCGGGTTGTTGAGTAATTAATTACCCTCCTTGTGGTTGGAGGAGGCCCGACTGAGAAGTGGGTAATTTATGTGCTAAGAAAAAGAAAATACGTTTTTATGTTAAATACTAAAATAAAATAAAAATGTTTATATCTTTCCTTTATAACGCTCTGTTTATGTTTATAAATTGTATATTTACAGCTTGCACCGTGTTAACACCTTTATTATTTAAGTCTGTGTAACGAGGCGGCTCATTAGACGGTGTAATATCACCTTAATGTTCAGTTGACTCGTCTGTAATCACCTATATAGCGTGATGAGACGAACGCTTTGGGAAACAACGTAGGATTGCGTATTCATTCTTTCTTTTCCTTTTTTTTTTTCGTTTTTTTAAAATTAGCATTAATGGCAATGATTCAGTCCAAAAAAAAATCTGTAAATACGAGTTTTTAATATTTTTTTTCTTTTTATTTGAAATATTTTGTATTTTTATTTTTAATGATATTTTATGTGCCTAAATGATAATCAAATTTTTTTTTTCAATACCAAAAAACCCCTGCATTATCTTGAACCTCCATCGCGGGCGGCATTCACGAACACAAATGACACCCAGACTCCGAGCAAGTGCCTCTGGTTTAGACAAAGACACGACCCCGGAATCGAACCCGGGGCCCGTTGATCCAAAGGCGGCACATCTAACCCCTAGACCACCGAAACAGTCAAATGAAGCTTACCCAAATGTTACCTCAACAAACAGACACCAATAGAACACGCAATGTGTAAATTGCGTTCTCGACGCAATCTGGTCAACGCACATTTTGCATGACAGTTGCTAGTTTCTTTCAAATGCAGGAAGTGGTTTCAAAGTGTGATTGATAGCCTAATACGGATGTGTTTAGTGAGTGTAACTGGGTGCTTGGTTAAGTGCAGATGTTAGCCACAAGCTTTTGTAGGTTAGTATGAAAAGAAATGATTGCATTTATGATAGATCCTGTATTATAGTCGCAACTGCGTCTGTCTGTCTCTATGGTTCCGTGTGGTGACGCATTTAGAATACATAGTGTCACCACCATTTCATCCTGAGGGTGTCGTGAGAGCCGATAAAAGGAAGTATCAAGGCCGATAACCTAGCTGCAAGAGAGGGAAATCTTGATATGAAACACGGTGCCAACCAGTCTGGCCAGCGTGGCACAGTAGGTTAATTACCCTCCATGTAAATGGAGGACACACTCCCGACTCCTCAATGGGTCATATATGGCCTGTTTAGTAGTAGTAGTATTAAAAGGCATGATATGATTTTTATGCAGTTATCAATAGAGTGGGTCCTGAAGAAGGTTTCAGTATACAATTTTGTATTCTAACAATTGAAGAAGATTGTCGCGGGTTCGATTCCCCGCACGGAAGAAATATTTGTACGACCTACAAGTATTTGTTCCGGGTATGGGTGTTTTCTATCTATAATACGTATATATTTACAAAAAAAATATATAAGTAGTTTACCATCCATCTCGTTATCAACACAAGCATTAAGTTGCTTAGCTTGGGACGAGATGACGTTGTGTGAAATGTCCAAGGATATTTATTAATTTATTGCGGTAAATGATGTTTGCGTGTGGTGACGGATTTAGAATACATATGTCACCACGTCATTTCATACTGAGGGTTTCGTAAGAGTCGACTAAACGAATTGACAAGGCCGAGGTTTTCGGCCTTGCCACAAGAGAAGGAAATCCCTGTGCCAACGAGCCTAGCCAGCTGGCACAGTAGGCCAATAACCCTCCATGAGCAGCCCTGACTCATCAGTGAGTCAATTATGGGTCGAGTAGTGTCCGGGTAAGTCCAAAATAATTTACCACAATGTACCAGGTTATTACATAAGACAAGAATAAGACGCGTCAGTGAAAATAAAAAAGTCAATGTTCTTCTTATATAAGTCTACAAAGGTAGGGAATACATTGTATTTTCGACCTTCGTCAAGCCACTAGACAAAATCGTTTCTCAGCCTCAGAATGGATTTTAATGATGAAACTATGAATAAACATAGACTACCTATAGGTTGATTGGTAGAGAATGCCCATGGCAGTAAGTCCATCTTGGTACACTTTATGTGCATACAGTTTTAATAGATCACTACATATTATAAAACAAAGTCGCTGTCGTCTGTCCGTCCCTATGTATGCTTAAATCTTTAAAACTACTCCACGGATTTGGAAGCGGTTTTTTTTAATAGATAGAATGATTCAAGAAGACTCGTTGGTCTAGTGGTTAAATGTGCCGCCTTTGGATCAACGGGTCCCGGGTTCGATTCCGGGGTCGGGCAAGTGTCTTTGTCTTAACCCGAGGCACTGGCTCGGAGTCTGGGTGTCATTTCTATCTATAATATGTATGTATTTACAAAAAAAATGTATATATGTAGTTTATCATCCATCTCGGTACCATAACACAAGCATTAAGTTGCTTAGCTTGGGACGAGATGGCGTTGTGAGAAATGTCCAAGGATATTTATTATTTATAAGAAGAAGCTTTTTAAGTTATGCATGTTATAGGCGACGAGGCGCTGGGTTCTTGGCAGTTTTTGGAATAATAAAGCTTGGAAAAACTACTAAGTGGCTACTTCGCCCGTTTATTGAAGCTCACATCACATATTCACATGTTAAAAATAAAAATATAAAATTACAAACTAAAATACGACCATTTTCTTCCTGCCAAAATAATAGAACACCAAACATTTAAAACATAAGACAGCTTTCTTCTTCTGCTTACATAATATTAAAAAGTTATAAATAAAAAGGTTTTATATTAATAATAAAAAAATAACGGCTGTGGCCGCTCACCATCGCCAACATTCTGCCCCTTAGTGTCGTTGCGACACTCATTACCCAGTACTATACCCGAGTAATGTTCACAAACCTAACTCGACCATCAGCTCCGGTATAGATTTTAAATGATGTCTGTGGGTTAGAGGCAAGGCGATGTTAGGGACTCACTAGACTAGGGTGCATGAAACCGTTATATACAAGCAAGTGTTCCACACAATCTCTGTGCCGAGATTTAAATTCCATTAGCTTGCTTGCCATCTCTGCGGATGTCGCTGTATCGCGATTTTGATGAAACTTTTTAGTATAATACAAGTTAAAAGAACAACGTACTGAGTCTTGTAAATCGTATGATTTGTTGCAACCTAATTTAAAAAGGACTACATATTGATTGCTGAAACCTATAGGAGCTGTGATGGCCGACTGAGGTGGCGAAACATCAGAACACGAGGTGATAGTAAATAGGTGCGAGTTACTACCGCTAACTTCAGAGAAACTTCTGCCCATTTGTTTAGCCGAATAAACTAAAGCCCCGTGCACACAACACCCCAGTAACGTTCGCGTGATGAACGGTCCACCTGGCTTAAGTTTTTTACATTCAATTGGAGCAATCAAATCGTAATTATCCTGTCCTATTAACAGTTCATGTTTTACGTTAGAATTATTTACATGACTAATGCTACAAAAATCTTTACACTGATTAAAGTCCATAACAGAAAAGGATTGAGTGGGTAAACTTAATTCCCGTAATTTACGAGCTCGCAAATTAAATTTAAGTCCGTCACTGTTGCTAATGTTAAAGTTAACAATTTGAGTGTCACATACCAACTCGCTGGAGTCCCACGCGCTGGTGGCTCGCATCGTGAAATTCTCACCGTGTAAGCCGGCTTTGTCCGCGACGTCAGCAGATATGAGACTCACCGTAGCGCCGTCGTCCAGCAGCGCAAAAGTTTTCACACTGCTTTTTGGTCCATTTATGGTCACCGGCACTATTTTAAGCAGTATTTTTGCTTTATTCGACGAAACCGGTACATCTGCGACTAAGATGGATTCTTCGGAAGGCTGTGTCTTGTTCGCGGGGCTGGCGGAGGGTTGGTTGCCGTCCTGTTGAGGTGACCCGTTGCGCGATGCAGCTGTATTCTGGTGCGCAGTCTCTGGCTTCACCCAGTGCAGCAGACGGTGATGGGATCCTCCACAGGCCTCGATGTCACAGTCGTTCGCGGTGCAGTCCGATATTTCCCGATGTCGAGTTCCAAGACATTTGTAGCAAAGTTTATTTACACGAACGTAACGCCATCGATCTCTGCGCATTGCACGTTTGAACGTAGTGTACGCATCCAATGTGTGAACAGCTTTACGACAAAATTTGCATTTGCGTGAGGTCTCAGGTTCGATATTCGCATCCGAGCAAACTAATACTGCTTGACGGTTCCTAATTTCAAATGTTTGAGTTTTCGGTCTAAATGCTGTTTGTGTATGTATGTAACTGACACCTGATAGCGCGGCCTTCTTGGCTTCTTCATACAAAAATGATGATATTAATTCCAATTTTGGCGCATCAGTTCTGTCTTGATTATATAGATGTTCAGCCCACTTGTTGATTAGTGCTGTTGGTAATTTCGACAAAATAATTCGAAGTAACTCTGGACTCCTCAGGTAATCATTTTCTTTAATGGCCTTTGTAGTTGTGATGAAATTCTTAATTTTGATAGCAAAGTTTACTATTTCCGTATGATACGCATCTGGTAGTGGTTGTAGTTTTCTCAATTGATATGACACGATCATCATGATGTTTTCCGGTCGGCCAAAGCGAAGTTCCAAGATGTCCATGATTTCTTGCGGTGATGTGGCAGTCATCAGTAAGGAAGACGCCGCTTCCTTTGCATCACCGCGAAGACATTTACGTAGACGCCAAAGATTTTCAGAATCGGAATAGTTGCAAAGGTGCGTCGATTCTTGGAATGCCTCTTTGAAATGTAACCACTCCAGGGGGTCGCCGAAGTATAAGGGCAGGTCTTTCGAGGTAGCCAACCTGGACAGTAGCTCTCCATTTGAGGCCTTACTTGCTGCGGCGCCGACTGCACTCGTTATTGCAACTGTCAGCGCTTCAATTGCCGTGTTTGTATTGGCTACTGCGGGTGGCTGGCTTGGGTTCTGCGGTTTATGGCAGGGGCTGCTGTGGTGGTAAAGGTCATGGCCACCTTTCTCGAGATCAATGTCAAGTGCAGCAACTGAATTTGCAAGCCAGCTTTCCACTTTAGACTTGCATGATGATGATGATGCAGATTTTTGTGAGTTCTGATCAATTTCAGCTAAGTCGGCAGCTAATTTTTTCTCTATTAATTCTTTTTCAATGCGAGCTTTATTTAACGTCAGTTCAGCTTCAGCCTCTCTCAGCTCGATGAGCGCCTTGGCTTGAGCTGCTTCGTACTCCTTCTGTTTGCGGGCGGCGGTGGAGGATGATGTGCGAGTGCTTATATTACTGTGCGACTCGGCTGTACCTGCTCTTGTAGCGGTCACATCCTCTAAAACCACTGTTTTGTTAAGTTTTCCGTCTTTTGTTTGGATGCCCTTCGCTTGTGCGCGCGTTACCATGCTTCGCGGCGGTGTGCGAAGCAACGACATCGTCCCTGCACTACAGGTTTTGATTATCCTTTAAAACTACCGCAATTCGATCCGGCGATATAGGACCAACGATGTAAGCGACGAGGCGCTGGGATCTCGGCAGGCGATCTCGAAAAGAAAATAAAGCTTGGACATCTATTACCGGCTTGATCGCCCGTTTATTGAAAGTTCACATAATAATGAAATAAAAATATAAAATTATAACCTAAAATTACACCATTTTCTTCCTGCCAAAATAATAGAACACCAAACATTTAAAACATAAGACAGCTTTCTTCTTCTGCTTACATAATATTAAAAAGTTATAAATAAAAAGGTTTTATATTAATAATAAAAAAATAACGGCTGTGGCCGCTCACCATCGCCAACACATGTATTATATGCATAATTGCACCCGTGCGAAGCCGGGCCGGGTCGCTAGTAATAAATAAAATAAAGATCTCTTGCCACATTCTTTTCTATTTTTACATTGTCGCACCTAAAGCTAGTCGGAAAAGGATTTCAAACGAATGCAAATTTAAATTCAAACGTTCGATTCAAACGGTCGTCCGACTTCCTTTTTTTTTCGGAAACACACCGGCGACATCTGTCGGCATCGGCTAGATAAAGGGTTAGCACCTACAAGTTCCGTTCCATTGTGTGCGACAATTTGTGGAAAAAACACATTGGCCTGCTGCGCTGGACGCCCGTGCAGGCACGCATTTAGGGTAAAGCATAATATTAACCACATCCATCGTTTTCCGGCGAACATAACCAGGTCATCGTTCTACCATGTGGGAGGCCTACCAGCACTGCACTTTCAGGACCGGCCTTTGTGGAAATTCTTGGGGGAGGCCTATGTCCAGCAGTGGACGTCTTTTGGCTGAAATGATGATGATGATATTATTAACCTTGTGGTGAAGGATTTAGAATACATAGTCTCACAATCAAATTCCATTGTGAGGGTATCGTAGGTGCCCACAAAAGGAAATAACAGGGCCGATAACAGCCGTAAGAGAAAAACAACTTGATACGAAACCAAGACTCTTATTTACTCTTACCCAAGCGAAAATAAAAAAAAAATTGTTTGCTGTTCTTCTCTTGACGCCTTCCCTTAGTAAGTACTACGACACCCTCAGGATGTAATGGACATTGTTTATGCTAAATTCATCACCTTATGTACATATTTTGGATTAGTTGTTCTTTAATTAAAATATATATTAATCGGCAGTGTTGTAGCTTTGCTTGCAAAAATGTCCTACTAACGTAAAGTTTTAAGAAAAAAGTAATTTTATTTATCTGTACATATAAGGTGTTTTCTTGGTTACTGCTATCTCAAATTCAGCCCTGTGCAGGCCAAAGTTGCGCGAGTGTTGCATCGCACGCGCATACGCTATTATAGTATCATCCGTCACGGCTATGTTAATATAGTGGAGGAGCTGAAGAACTAAACTAGATATTATTTGCTTCTTAAGGGATTTTCACAGTAGTCCTATGCCACATCCTATGCCACTAATTTTTCAAAACCGTATTTGTTTTTTCTAAATTATTTTATGAAAGCTTTCAAAAAGTCACTAATTAAAATAAAAAAAGAAATATTAAAAGTAACAAGGTAATAATTTAGTTTTCACCACCGGTTCAGAATGCCATTTCGCAGAGAAGAGCCGGCAGGAAACTCCATGGTTGGTCTTTTAAATCTTGTACATTAGGGCGAATAGGTGCTATTACAGTTCCAATTAAATCCATCTTCGGATTGCAGTAGATCACATAAACTCAAACTCAAACTCAAAGTCTTTTATTTGTGGTCATAGGTAAACAAAGATGGTGATTAATGTTATTTTAAGTATCACTATGTCCTGCTATTAAAGCGTACAAATATTATTATTCTACATAAAACCATTTAACTTAAATTATAATTATTTAAATCTATTCTCTAATATTATCATCTAAATATTCTGATATATTGTAGTAAGCCTTGTCTAATAGGAGTAATTGCATTTTTTTCTTAAAATCTTGTACATTATCAATCTTTAAAATTTTTTTAGGTAGTTTATTATATATCCTTGATGACGTACTAAAAAAACTCTTGTCAAAAAGGGCCGTTCTGTGAGGTACTGAAGAAATTTTTAAAGCATTCCTAACAGATTGCGGTTTTGCAAACAGATGTTTGTTTGTTTTGACAAAAATTGCTACCTCATAAATATACAAAGATGTAAAAGTCATAATTTTCAATTCCTGAAAGAAAGGTTTACATGAGTCTGGTACATGAATATTTGCTATCGCACGCACACATTTCTTTTGTGCTTTAAATACGTACTCTGTATTGGAGGCGTTTCCCCAGAATATTAAACCATACTTAAGGGTTGATGCCACATATGCATGGTATGCTGTCAGTACAGCTGATTGGTCTACTACTTTCGCTAATTTATACAAGGCATACGAATATTGGTTTAATTTTTTACATATTGTATCAATATGTGTCTGCCATTTCATATCATTATCAATCCAGATACCCAGAAATTTAGTACTATTAACTTCTTCAATATGTGTTCCATCATATTCTATATTCAAAGAGTATTGAATTTCTTGTGGGTATGTGATAATTTTTGTTTTATTAAGGTTAATCACTAGATTGTTTCTTGATAACCATTCTATAACTAGCTTAAGAGTAGTGTTAATAGCAGATTCTAAGGAATTTAATTCTCTTTCTGTAAAGATGACGGTGCTATCATCGGCAAAGAGAATCATCGGATGTTCTATGGCTTTAGGGAAGTCATTAATATAAATTAGAAAAATGAGCGGCCCTAGTACGCTACCTTGAGGTACACCGCATTGCATTTTCATGTAATTTGAGTGATAGCTTTGTACTGTTCTACTCAGTGGACATATGCTGTCTATTTCAACCCTTTGATATCTGTCAGTTAAATATGATTTTAATAATTTATGGACATTGCCTAATTGTAAACATTATTCTACACTCAATATTGTTATGTATGCGAGGAAGATCTGGAAGTCTTCGAGTTTTGACAGTAATTAAAGAGCTTCATATTATGTTGTATACTGCTTTGCAGAAGATTGCCATTTTTTTAGAATAATGATAAAAATTTCTTCTAAAAAGTTGGCAAGCTTCTGTGTAATTCGGCATATTGTGCTGTGGCCAATAAGTAAAAAATACTTCGACTCGATCGTTGTCTCATTTAAAGTTAACACTTTAATTCAACAGCTCCTAGTCTAAGACGACTGACGCGTGCGCAACGCAGCACGACGTCTTAGAACACGAGGCGCGACATCTTTGCGTACAAATTACGTCATTTTGGACACAATCAAACTGAATTCAGTGCGAAGTGGGTGAAATAAAGGATGGTGTTATGCATATCATATCCTCAGCCCATAAAATTACTATTGTCGAGTCAGGTCTTGGATTCATGGAGGAAAATTAGAAAAATGCTTAAAGCGCCACGTTGGTACGATGAATGGGATTCTAATCAAGGTTGTATAGTTTGCACGCAGATGCATCTACCCATTTTTTTTTAAATAGAGGGGGTTCTCAATTTCGTCTGTTTTTTGTATGTTTGTTACCGCCTGACTCCGTCAGTCATAAAGTGTTTTGGCAAAATCTTTTGGTATTGCTTTCGAATTGGTCCTATAGATAATTCATGGAAATCGCTTTAGCAGATTGCCTTGAAATAATTAAGCAACATGCATTTAGTGGAAGGCAAATTTGGGAGTAATTGGACGATTAACTGATTGGCATTTACCAGTAAAAAAATATATTTTTTT
This sequence comes from Clostera curtula, assembly GCA_905475355.2. Lineage (NCBI taxonomy): Eukaryota > Metazoa > Arthropoda > Insecta > Lepidoptera > Notodontidae > Clostera > Clostera curtula. Next base: position 10,199,779 of record FR997816.1, on the reverse strand, counting down.
TATTAAAATTATTTTAAAATAGATATTTATGAGAAACGTTATTTTTTGTAAATGTTATGTATAAAAATATGCATAAAGAATATACGTGTAAGTAAAATTAAACACTTTGTTGCAAAAATATGAACAAACTTAATTAAAAAAAAATATTTATGACACCCTCAGGATGAAAATAGAGTGGTGATGTATATATCTAAATCCGTGATAGTGAATTGTTGGAGATAGAGACGATTTTTAAACATTTATGCGAAGCTAAATTACCTAAGCAACCTTATAGTTGACTTTGAGCCTTTTTAGGGCCATAGTAAGCGATGACGTCTCTCTACCATATGTCGTCACTCACATATCGATGGAAGATTTTTTGTCTTCAAGCAGTGCGGTATTGTGGATGAGTCAATCTTTCGCAGCTTCACCAACCATGCCCAGATCCAGCAGAATTTTTAATAGTAGTAATTAAGGAATTAATAACACTTGCACGTTTGCACATAAAGCTATCCAAACTTAATAGGGGTACGATAATTTGGTGACCAGACAACCCTTTAGCCACCCGTCTTCACGACAGACGTTACACGACATGACATCAAAGTATACACTTGCAGTGTTTTTCGAAGGGTGTTAAATTGCTCCAATTTTATTTTGTCAAAGTATCATAAGGAGATTCTCACCTTAATTTGTAACAAAACAATACAAATATACTACTACTAATCACTATCACTATCACTACTTAATATAAAACAAAGTCGCTGTCGTCTGTCCGTCCCTATGTATGCTTAAATCTTTAAAACTACGCAACGGATTTTGACGCGGTTTATTTTAATAGATAGAGTGATTCAAGAGGAAGGTTTTTATGGTATATACATAATGGCACCCGTGCGACGCCGGGTCGCTAGTAAAATATAAAATAGAGAGGCTACTAATATTCAAGATAAATAAATTTATTTTTTAAACGAAATATCAAAAGTGAATCGCAGGTGCTGTTTTCAAACACACGATGTAATTCACGAACACAAATAACACCCAGACTCAGAGAAACTGCTTCAGGTTTACACAAAGACGCTGCCCCGTTATGGAGATCCGTGACCCAAAGACCACATCCAACCCCTAGATTACATTTCATTCAAATATAGTTAGTTTGAAAACTTGATACAGGGTTTGCTGTGCCAAACCGTCTGGCCATCGTGGCACAGTAGTATAATTACCCTCCACATAGTTGGAGGAGGCTACTCAGCAGTGGGTAATTTATGGGCTGAGAAGAAGAAGAAAGTTTGTTTCTTTTTTCTTCTGTTTGTACCATATAGACTTTGGTGACCCCAGTAGCATCCCCAACGATAATTTGTTTAAAAAATAACCGTCGGCAATGGTCAGATGATTTTATGATTTTATTTCTTTCTTTTTATGACTGAAAAGGGTGAATTAATGACCATGTCGGTATATTATATCTATTTCAAATAGCTACGTTAGTTTATGTTATTTACACAAGGCAGGATTGTCGTTAAAGCCAGATTTGGGCTTATAAATGCCAACTTTGCCCGTGTGGTGGCGGATGTATAATTTGTCACCATCACATTCCATCCAAAGGGTGTCATAAGAGCCGATAAAATGAAACGACAAGGCCGATAACCTAACTCAACTCAAACTCAAAATTAACTTTAATTACGTAGGTTTTATCACAAAACTCTTATAAATCGTCATATTTACAGTTACCATTATCATCATCTTACAACCCCTGTCCCACGCTAGGTGGTAGTCTCCATACACACCTATCAGTCGTCATAGCTACAGTCACACCTTTCATACACAATTTCTCATGCTTACAATCCATCCATCTCTCTTGATCTTCCACAACCCTTACGTCCACCCACATTCATGCTGAAACTACCACCGGTTCGGAATGCTGCTCTACAGAGAAGAGCCGGCAAGAAACTCTGTAGTTGCTTTTTTTCAAATCAATGGGTTTGTTTACATAAAGCACTAAACAGCATAGTGAGAGCAAGTTCGCCAGATGAGAGACCTATCTAGTCGCAAGAGGAGGAAAACCTGATATGAAATCCTGTGCCGACTCGTCTGACCAGCATGGCACAGTGGGCTATTCGCCTTCCATTTAACTGGATGAGGCCTGACTCAGGAGTGGGTCATCTTTACCTGAGTAGTAGGGGTATGATACCGTCTGCCCGTTGGCCACCCGATACGCCTCTATGTGGAAGGCTTTTGAAGTCGGTCTCTTTACCCTGAAAGTGTTTTCTCGTCACGGATTCCTTGAGGAATTTCCTATCTTTAATGTTTTTTAATAGGATCATAGGGTACTCCTTGATTTAAAAATCACTATCACTACACATTATAAAACAAAGTCGCTGGCGTCTGTCCGTCCGTATGTATGCTTAAATCTTCAAAACTACGCAACGGATTTTGAAGCGGTTTTATTTAATAGATAGAGTGATTCAAGAGGAAGGTTTATAATAAATATCCTTGGACATTTCACACAACGCCATCTCGTCCCAAGTTAAGCAACTTAATGCTTGTGTTATGGTAACGAGATGGATGATATACTTACTACTTATATACAATTTTTTTTTTGTAAATACATACATATTAAATGAAATAACACCCAGACTCCGAGCCAGTGCCTCTGGTTTAGACAAAGACACTTGCCCGACCCCAGAATCGAACCCGGGACCCGTTGATCCAAAGGCGGCACATCTAAGACCAACGACCAACGAGGCAATACATCCATAATATTGTAGAGAAACACTGATAAATTTAAAGGTTCATCATTGCACCCTTGCGAAGCTGGGGCGGGTCGCTATGTATGTAATATATATAATAAAAATTATAGATCGAAAAACGACATAATTATTGTTAAACAAGCGATTTCGTCCGCGTGGTATTTAACAATGTGGAAAGCTCAGTAACTATTGGTTCCTGAAAAGCAAAGGGGGGAAGTGTTCATAAAAGCAGCCTAAGTTACTCCACCAATTTAAAGTCGCTCAGCGTGCTATTGACCGAGCTATGCTTGGAGTTTCTCTGAAAGATAGGCTGCGTAACGAGACTATCCGACAGAGAACCAAGGTCACCGACATAGCTCAGAGAATTAGCAGACTGAAGTGGCAGTGGGCTGGTCATATCTGTAGAAGAACCGACAACCGCTGGGGTAGACGAGTTCTTGAGTGGAGACCGCGAATCGGCAAGCGTAGTGTGGGAAGGCCCTCTGCTAGATGGAGCGACGATCTGCGAAAGGTTGCGGGCAGCAGCTGGATGCGTCAAGCTGAAGACAGGGCGCTATGGCGCTCTTTAGGGGAGGCCTATGTCCAGCAGTGGACTAATGTGGGCTGATGATGATGATGATGATGAAGTTACTTGTTACATCAGCTATTCGCCAGTGGGTTCCGTCAAAATCAGTTCACCCATTTCAGTGATTAGCCGAAACAGCCAGGCAGACAAATAATGTAAAATAAAATGGTTTGGTATATGTGTATACATCCAAATGTATTTAGTAAAAAGCGGTTCTTATCAAAATTTCTTGTGGCGACATTGTGTGGCATAGATCCCAAACTATTAAGTTTTGACTCGACATCCGTCGATTTAATTATTGTGAGTAGGTTTGGATATGGGATGTAGGTATTCTTGACTCAGTGGAGTATAACTATTACTAAAACTCAACCCATATATGACCCACTGCCGGGTTCGGGCCTCCTCCGCTTACATGGATGTTAATTAGCCTCCTGTGCCACGCTGGCCAGACGGGTTTTGAATCAAGTTTTCCTTCTCTTACTGTTAGGTTATCGGCCTTGTCATTTTCCTTTGTCGGCTCCTACGACACCGATGGAATGGGGTGGTGACACTATGTATTCTAAATCCGTCACCACACACACGAACGTAGTGTATCAGATTAGTGTCCAATTTATTAGTGTCCAATTAGGAATATTGAAATATAAACAGTCCTTCGTTCGGATTCGGGGCGACGAAGATAACGTCAATCTTAAAATAAGCCCTCGGTGCAAGCAGAGCAATAAATAATTCAAATTTAGAACGTTGAATTCAACGTAAATATTTTTTGAATTGCGAACACAAATACTGTTGAAATGTGACGTCATTTTGTGTGTTTATGCTGCATTTAACGAATGTGCTGCCCTCCTTTAGCGATTTATTGGTCCGTTTAATTTTGTTTGATGTTGTAAATAAAACGTTGCGCGGGAACAATAAAATGTTTATCGATTGTTCGACAAATCGACTTGATGCGACGCTTTATTTCGAACTCGATCGAATGCAAATATTTTTATTGGTCCGTTTAATATTCAGTGACCTGTTTTCATCATTTTAAGTTAAGTATGTGAAAGTTTTATGTACTAAAATTCGTATTAAGTACGATAGGTATGTTCTCTCCAATCTAAAATAATATCCCGAAAACTGTATTAGAATGTAGTGACTAAAATGCTTCATGTTAGGTAAGTCCAACTTTGAGATAGAGGTCAATCGTCGGATCTAACTCGGCTGGGCAGCATTCGGAAAGTTGCGAAAGATCTTCACCTCCACAATGCCGCAGTGTTTGATGACAAAAGTCATCAGCCAATGTTGCCAGTGATGATGTATGGTACAGAGCCGGTCGCTCACTATGGGCTCCATCAGAAGGCTCAAAGTCACCCAAAGGGCAATGGAGAGGGATATTGTCGAGGTTTTCCTGTGAGATTGAAATGAGGAGATACGCAGGCTATGTCCAGCTGTGGTTTTTTGGGTGAAACGATGATAATGATGACTAAAATGCTACAAAATATACACAAAATACTGAACTTACAGCATCAAGTAAGATATTTTTCATCAACACAAAAATAATCAAAAAGTCCTATAACGCGATAGTGAAATTTACAGAGCAAATTGACAAGATACGAAAACCGCAACAGCAGCTAAAGGAAATAATAGGCGCTGCGGATGAACATCAATTTGCGCTTTATATAAAAGTTCTTAGTTAAGTGTTTAATTTAGTTTTAATATTTTTTTATATAATGTATCTTTTTATTATATTCTGACTTTATTTCAATTGCATATTAAGACTTAGGGCATTTGAAATAATAAAGAAATAAGTTCATTATAAATTTATATATTTTTTAAACTATCGATATTTGCATTCATTACTAGCTTCGAACCCGTGCATATTTTTTATGAACATAAAATCGGTTATTGTGACTAAACTATGATAGTTAGATATGTGCTCTCGCGGACTTGTAGATCTTTATAAGACCTACAAACCCGTAGTACATCATTTTGTTCTATTGTCAATAGTTTTTGCAGCGCACGCATAAATAGGTTTTCGATTTTACACCTTGGTTTACAAAATCGTAATTTTCATACAGATCCCTAATTCTTTTGAAAATAAAATATAGCCTATAACCTTCCTCGATAAATGGACTATCTAACACTGAAAGATTTTTTGAAATCGGACCAGTAGTTCCTGAGATTAGCGCGTTCAAACAAACAAACAAACAAACAAACAAACTCTGCAGCTTTATATATTAGTATAGAGTATAGATAAGTATGTTCAAAGCGAGGTCTAAATCTAAAAAGGTACTTTATTACAGGTATCGTACTTTATCATAATACCTATTCGCGATTTAGACTTCATTTTTAACTTTTAAGATTAAAATAGGTTCCTAAATATTAAATAAAAAGCTTAAATTAAAAAAAACAATGTAATAATAAATTTATAGTTTAGTTTACTCAAATTGTGTGGGCTTATGATTTTGTGTACAAGATCTTAAATACCAATTGTATTTTTGATCTTGTATATAATACTCTATAATATTTTATGAAGCTCATTCTGTTTCTAGTTTGTATTATATATCGACTATCATCGAACATGACTGATACTACCCAAGATACTGTTATTACCCTTTCTTTCTAATGTTATCTCTTTCCTCTATGCCTTTAAATATTAATGCAATAATTTACCAAATGTTGTAACAATTTGAGTAAATAAACAGATGTAAATCGTAAACGAGTTTCGTATTGTGGTGCCACTACTCGACACTAGGTGGCGTTACTAGTCGCTATACGCTAAGCGAAGTCAACGAAACTTTTATACAAGGTTATCTATTTGCCAGTATCTTAATTACAGTCCGTAGAATCCAATTTTCTTTTTGCAAAACTGACTTTGAAATGGGCATTAAAACCGAAAAAAAAACAACCGCTTGCAGTCTGTGTTACTACTACTACTAATCTGCCCATATATGACCCACTGCTGAGTCGGGCCTCCTCCACTTACATGGAGGGTAATTAGCCTACAGTGCCACGTAGGCCAGACGGGTTGACACAGGATTTCGTGTCAAGTTTTCCTTTTCTTGACCCTAAAAAGCGCCATAGCGCCCCGTCTTCTGCTTGATGCATCCAGCTGCTGCCCGCATTTTGTCAGTGTGGTGACGAAATCAGTATATCACCAGCCCATCTCCTCCCGTGGGGGTGGTAAAAGTCGACTAAGGGAAAATTATAGTCGTTTGGTTTAGCTCTTTATCTGTGACTGCGATCCCCAACATGCCCAGCGTGGGGATTATGGGCAATCCCCCCTAATGACGGACAATACAAAAAGATTTTAGGCTTACTACTTACCCACTACTAATTTGGTTTACGGATGAGTTGACGGGTTGGCACAAGTTTTCCATCTCTTGCGGTTAGGTTTTCAGCCTTGTCATTTCCTTTTGTCGACTCTTACGACACCCTCAGGATGTAATGGGGTGGTGACAATATGTATTCTAAATCCGTCACCACACGGATTCTACTCTTAATCCGGCTCTATTGTTTCAATGCGCAGACAAAAAGAAACTTAACACGTATGACAACTTTTTACAAGCTCCAAAATTTAAACTGTTTCAAACACAATAATACATGTCCTACAGACCACGGTCACAACTAAACGGTGTTAAATTACTTTGCACTGTAATTTAGACTGGTAAAAAGTTTAGACGTTATTGTATAGTTGACCTTACGAGATCGTTCCTTTATTTTAGGCGGCTGTAATTTATGTTGTTTGCAACAAGGTCACTTTTTCAACACACACAATTTGGTTAAAAGATTTTACTTATAAAAACCTTAAATAAAATAAATATACCCTACCTGCCATAAAATATGACAAATACGCGAATAAAAATTGCGGAAGTGCCAACAATTAATCATTAATATAATATATGTGTATGTTATGATACAATTATAGAGGAAATAAACTCAGTACTTATGAAGATCCAAAGTTCAAGGTTCAAATCCCAATATTAGAATGAGCACTAAGTAGATGCTTAATTTTTTTTGTATATTGTGATTATTAATGGGTATCTTATCGCCCATCTGCGTTTTTTGGGTGATTTTATTGAACATGTATCCGGGTTAGACTATCACGAATCATAGTTATAGTTATATTATATTAGGTTATGACTTGTTTCTTGACCAGGACCGACGACCTGGTTAAGATCGCCGGAAAGCAGTGGATGCGGGCGGCCCAGGACCGGGCGGCCCAGGACCGGACCAGGCCTTTGTGGAAATCCTTGGGGGAGGCCTATGTCCAGCAGTGGACGTCTTTTGGCTGAAATGATGATGATGACTTGTTATCGACTTGGAGTTTGGGGTCCCGGAGCATGCTCTCCTATCGGGGAGCAAATCCGCGCGCAATTTACCAGCCCAACGGCCTAGAATCCATGAGGAATTCCCACGCAAACAATATGTTATCCAATTAAAAAATACGGCCATAAAAATATGGCACTAGGTTTCGTATCAAGTTTTCCTTCTCTTGCGGCTCGGTATTCGGCCTTGTCATTTCCTTTTGTAGGTTCTTACGACACCGTCCGGATGGAATGGGCTAGTGACACTACGGATTCTATATTCTAGATACCCAGAAATAGGACAGAGAAAAGTGAAACACTTCTGCATACTCCGTTGGTGCATAAGCGTCATATTTTGCCTGTTCAGCGTCCTTACTCCTAGTCGTTTTATTCGCGCGTGGGAATTCAATCTCCTACAATTTCTTTCACCCACAAAAACCATATAATTTAAAGTCATTTATAACGTGTAATGCAATCTGTTTGCAATTAACAGCATGTTATTGTGTATTTTGAACGGGTTGGTATCTAAGCGTTTTTTTACATTATATAATTAAGGAACGTGTAGTGTAACTGGCGGTAAGTTCATATGGCAGCCTACATATGCACCATTATGACGTGAAAGCTGGAAGGAATAACTATAACATACCTATTGTGCTAATCTAGCCATCTTTCCCAACGTAGCCTTTCCCGTGTGGGGACGGGTCAGAATATAAAACTTCCCCACCGCTCGCTGGGAAATAATGCGTGTAGTAAAAGTCAAAAAACCCAGCACGCTTGGTGATAGGATTGAATGTTTCGCCCAGCTAGCTTCCGTTTTACTGCGTTCCGTGTGTATGTGAGAGCCGGTGCCCGACAGGGCATTTCCTTGAATTGCCTGCTCCATCTTAGACCCTGGCGATGCTTTCCATCACGGAAGTCAATAATAAAAAAAATGCGAATTCTGAAGTTACTATGGTCCGTCCCCCATTGGGAAGGGGAATCCGTAGCCCGGGCAGTCAATGGACGCCGTTGGTTTAGAAGGTAGGTCTTTTCACGCCATGTAGTCTCACATCACCCGGCTGGCGTTAGGGGCCAGGTGATGATATCAAACATTTAAAAAAGTTATACCTGTCGGAACAAGTTAAACCATAATTGACAAATCGATGGTAAAATCGATTGAATCATTCGTATCTCGAACGTGTAGCCACAACTATAACAAACTAGATTGCGTATAGTATCCGTTATCAGATAATACCAAATATCAACCGCATTCAAAATACGAGACATCGAAAAAAGTGTTATCACACTTCATACTTTTTAATAATTAAACACTGACTACCGACCGGAAGTGATAACGTGCCGGATATGACGACCCTTCGAACTTCAAATGTGGGGTGTAAAGATTTTTTTAAAGATAAAGGCATGGGATTAAGGCACGCTGTCTTAATATTACGATGGTTAATTGGGTTTTTAAATATCGAAGTGGTTGCTTTCATAGGTGAGACTCCGAGTTAAAACTTTACGTATTTCCTAAAATATACGAGTTTAATGCATAACGGTGTGTGTAAAATTATAAAGCTAGATATGTATTTCTTTTCCGTGTGGTGACGTATTTAGAATACATAGTGTCACCGCCCCATTCCATACCGAGGGTGTCGTAAGAGACACCAAAAGGAAATTATAAGGGCTTTGATATGCTGATATTAAAATCGTGTAAACGATTGTTAGAAATGAATAAGGGAATCACATTGAATTTATTCACTTTGATTACATTCCAAGAATGAGGCTATTGAGATTAAAAAACATCCATAAAAAACCAAATTTCAATAGAGAGGATTGTTGGCAAGTACCACCTGCCTGGGATCCAGTCATTAAATTGATCAAATCTCAAGCAAAATACTCATCTGCAAGACCTCTGGACACCGTGAGCGATTTCTGCGTGCACATGGAACGTTATCAATAAAACAAACTTATAGGCGGTAGATTTTAACTGTTTCTTTGTACTTTTGAAGACAACTGTCATCTAGTCTCTCCCGCGACCACGACTGCTGCAAAGCATTCGAAACGTCGGGAATTAAATAATGTAATATACACGCGATAAATCCGTTAAAGTGTTTAATTTCAATGTTATTCACTTTGATTATTCTCTAGAAATATCTACTACTATTACTCAGTTCATAGATGATTCACTGCTAGCCCCCCCCCCCCCCCCTAAAATTACATATGGAGGGTAACTAGCCTACTGTACCACGTTGGCCAGACGGGTTGGCACAGGATTTAGTATCAAGTCTTCCTTCTCTTGCGGCTACATTATAGGTCGTGTCATTTCTTGTGTCGTTTCTTACGATACCCTCAGGATGGAATGGGATGGTGCACATGGTGTAGGTGCTTCTTTAAGGCTCTTTCAGCACGGTTACCACGGAATAGTACCACAGTTTGAGGTCCATCCGTCATAAATAAATAATATTAGTACCTACACTGTCGTGTTCCTGTCAGATGGTCAGATAACAGGTTTTCTTTATAGCATTGCGGAGGCACTCATGCATACAACCTGTCTGATAGTAAGGAGCACCATCGCCTATTTGGATTTGCGTCAACAGCTTCACACGTGCGATGGATGTCCGCTATATATTCATAACCAGTGCTCGGAGTTTTCCTGCGAGATGGAATCACAAATGAGGAGATACGCAGGCCAACCAGGGTCACCTACATAGCTCACAGGATTGCCAAACTGAAGTGGCAGTGGGCAGGGCACAAAGCTCGCAGGACTGACGCCCGATGGACCAGAAAAGTCCACGAGTGCCGACCGCGTTCCGGTAAGCGCAGTGCTGGTAGGCCTCTCACGCGGTGACTTGGATAAGGTCGCCGGAAATCGATGGATGCGGGCGGCCCAGGACCAGCCTTTGTTTAGATCCTTGGGGGAGGCCTATGCCCAACAGTGTACGTCTTTTAGCTGAAATGATGATGATGATGATTCATATTCAAACCTGTTCTTACATGGTGGGAAATTAGTCTGACGTGACATACGTTCCCGGAGCATGGTCCCCTGTCGGGGATTGAATCCCGTGGCCCTGGTTCGGACAGTCGAGGATCGCCGTCGGTTTTAGTGGGTAGGTCGGGGCGCAATTGACCACCTCTACGCGCCCAGGAGTCCCACATTACCCGGCAACGACGGTCAGGAATTCATGAGGACCTCCGACGTAAAAAAAGGGGTTCAAGTTGTCCTTCTCATGCGACTAGGTCGTTAACCTACACACACACACACACGAACACCACTACTATTATTCAGCCCAAAGATGACCCACTATTCAGTCTGGCCTCCTTCAGTAACATGGAGGGTAAATAGCCTACTGCCTCTTGCGGCTAGGTTATCGGCGTGTCATTTCCTTTTGTCGGCTCTTACGACACCGTCATGATGGAATGGGGTGGTGATTCTGTGTATTCTTAATCCGTTGCCACACAGGCAACGACATCTATTTGGTAAAAAAATAAAATATGTAAAAATAATAATTGTTGTTGTTATTTTGTATTATTCCTTTTTTATTTTATTTTAATTGTAATTCTTTGTGTCTAAAGATGTGAGAACAAAATAAATACGTTTCTTTCTTTCTTTCTTTCTATTTGCAAAAATAGCACTAACTCAATCTAAAGTCAACGTAGACGAAAACGCTAGGGTGTTATAAAAAAAGTTATCTCATTTTGACCGCTTCCTAGTAAATTGTCAAAATACTCAGTAGCCTAAGTGAGCAAATATTGTTGGTTGACTGATAAGTAATGTTTGTATATCTGACCGACTGATAAGAGACCTGCTGATATTTAGCAACACCTCTTCTACAGCGTGATATTTCACTAACTAGAATCAGTGTGGTTACGGGTTTTGAGTAGGTACATAGTGTCACCGCCCCTTTCCATTCTGAGGGTGTCTTTGGCAGATTTTTTTTGTGCCTTGCAACCCAACGTGAACTATCAAGTCTTCAAGGAAGGTTGACATGGCGCATGTTGGTGCTTGGAACACCAACTCACTCGAGTTATGGTGGACATTGTCGTCGTTACAGCCCATAAATGACCCACTACTGGGCCGGGCCTCCTCCAAATTCATGGAGGGAAATTAGCCTACTGTGGCACGCTGGCAAGACGGGTTGGCACAGGGTTTGTATCAATGTAACAAATCCCGACCAGCGTCTCACTGTAGGTCTTTTAGGGGCTGAAATTATAAAACCAAAAATACAACACCTGTTGTTCTAAGGCTTGCAAACGCCGCTTTTGGACCACGGGTCCCTGGTTTGATTCCCAGGTCGGGAAAGTGTTTTAAGCCAGATGGACTTGGGTCTCTGCGTCATTTGTGTCCGTGAAAGATGATGATGGTATTGCAGGAAATCATTTCTTGCAATGTGCAGAGATCGTGAAAACCTAACATTATGATGATGGTAGTTCTGAACATGGAGATTTTTAAGAGTTTTGTTATAAAACCAAAATGACTGAAGTTCTTTTTTAATTAATAAAAATAATTCTACCATGTCATTTCTTTTAAGTACCTTTTACGACACCCTCAGGATGGAATGGTGCGATGGTTCTGTTTATTCTAAATCCGTAACCCGTAGGTTAATTTAAGTACCTAATAATTTCATGTGATATCTTGTTTATCTTCAAATAATATTATAGTTAGGTCGATGACCTGCCTAATTAAGGTTCTATCTATTTAGGGTTGATGCCTATCTGAGGTTAAACGAAGCTTGAACATACACGTTTACGTAATTATCGTCTTCCTGTGCGCAAAATATTTTTATGGCAGAATTTTTAATTTCACAATACACCATATTAAGTTGTCGTGGGGCCATCTGTCAGTGTTAATCTTCGAAATTGCTGGACGATTTTTGATATAATTTAAAATGTCGGCATGTCACGCGACTTCGCCGAGTGTCTTATTATGATGTTAAGTGCTTGTTGTTGACACGCTTCGTAATTTTGCATTGTTCTATAGCATAGTTCGCATTGTAGGAAATTTTCCAGTAATTTCTGGATAGGAATGTTAATATTATTTTTTGTTTATACGGGTATTTATTATCGTTAATTATTTTTACGTTTGGCGCAGTGGTTGAGCGATCGACTGATGCGCAGCATGTCGCGTCGCGGGCTCGATTCCCGCACGGAAGAAATATTTGTACGACCTATAATTAAGTGTTCCGGGTCTGGGTATTTTCTATCTATAATATGTACCTATGTATTTACAAAAAAAAATGTATATAAGTAGTTTATCATCCATCTTGTTACCATATCACAAGCAATATGTTGCTTAGCTTGGGACGAGATGGCGTTGTGTGAAATGTCAAAGGATATTTATTTATTTATTTATGATGAATTGGAGATATAATAAAAATATAATAGAAAAATAATACTTAAAATAATACAATGAATTATGACTACATAGTAACTAATACATGAAGAGAAATCTTGAAACGGAATCCTGTGCCAACACGTTTGGCCAGTAGCGTGGCCAGTAGGCACCACCATACACATAGTATTTTTGTAATACTTTTGACTAGTCGAGTATGAATCTACTGCCAATTTAAAATACTAATCTACAGAGAAGAGCTGGCAAGAAAAACTTGAGGCTAGGTGCTTTTTATCTTTAAGAGATCTCTTGTTCAGATATAATATAATATGTTTACTTTGCCAAGTGACAGGGATTGGGCAAAATTAAACTTAAAAAAAAATATGTAATAGGTAGTGTATATTTTAAATAACTTTTTTATATTTATCTGTATCTTATAATAATCTTTTACTTTTTATTATTGCATACTAAATATGTTTTCGTGTCAAAATGCTCTCAATATAGTGTACGCTCTACGAAGATAAGTATATCTCTCCAGCCGGTTTCCTCAAGAGACATTTTAAATAGGTCATTAAAAAAAAGAAAGCAGTCATGGCGTCCTTCAAATACGAGAGAATACCCTTTATAAACAATTACAATGGCAATTAGGGTATCGGTGGTATTCGCTAACTATACAGCGCTTACATCGCTTCAGGGTAAGAGTTGTACAATGTCACACTATAATTAGTGCAGCGTAAAGCGCATTCATCAAGCGCGTTGAGACTGTAGTGTTGGCTAGTGTTTGACAGTTATCGATAGGAACGTAACTAAATTAAAAAATAAATATCGGTGTCGGATGATATTCATAACCAAATTAAAAAATAAACGCATTATGTAATAGCCAATCATCTTTGTGGTGACAGATTTATAATTCACAATGTCACCAACCCATATCATCTTGAGGCTGCAACTTATAAACCGGAAAGATTACGTAGTTTCCCGTACGGCAGCAGGCTCGAGACGAAAATAGTGGGTAGACCGATTCGCATCGAAATTACCAACTTCACGCGACCAGGATTCCCATTTCCCACATACCCCAGCCCCAGTTGGGGGACCCTGGGGAAACCTTTTTTAGGTTTTAAAAAAAGGCTACAACTAATGGAACGCAATAGGCAGGCAACCTTGCTGCAAGAGAAAGAAAACTTCCCCCTATGAGTTTGGAGGAGGCCCGGCTCAGCAGTGGGTAATTTATGGACTGAAATGATGATGATTTAAATTTTGCAATAACTATAATCTCTCCTAGTATTTGTATTTATATTCCCAATTTTAACCTACACACCTTTTTTTTTTTACTTCGGAGATCCTCATGATACCCGGCCGTTGGGAAGTGGCCTGGGTATGTGGGACTCCGGGGCGCGTATACCTAGATGGTAAATTGCGCCCCGACCTACCCACTAAAACGCGATCCTTGACTGCCCCAGCCAGGGCCACGGGATTCACTCCCATTGTAGAGAGCATGCTCCAAGCCTAGCCTTCAATTTGATGTAAACCAGAAGAGTTATTTTTTATCATCACTACATAGTATAAAACAAAGTCGCTGTCTCGTCTGTCCGTCCCTAACGTCCCTAGGTATGCTTAAATCTTCAAAACTACGCAACGGATTTTGAGGCGGTTTTTAATAGATAGAGTGATTCAAGAGGAAGGTTTATAAGTCAATATTGCACACATGCGAAGCCGGGGCGGGTCGCTAGTTAGTTATATAGTAAATAAAACTAAAAAACAAGCAAGAAACTCTTATCATTTATTAACATAATTATCTATGTTGGCTCGCTCGTTTAATCGCTAAAACACATAACTTTTGCAAAGTTTACGATAAATGTACAAAGAAGTTTTTATTATTTATACAAATTAATTTAAGTTGTGTATACATGTAATGAATTTGTAGGAGGCCCGACTCACCAATGGGACATTTATGGGCTGAAACGACGAACAACGATACATGTAATATGTATTTACTATTACTTAGCCCATATGACCCACTGCTGAGTCGGACCTCCTCCAGTTACATGGAGGGTAATTAGCCTACTGTGCTACGCTGGCAGAAGGGTTGGCACAGGGTTTCGTATCAAGTTTTCCTTCTCTTGCGGCTAGGTTATCGACCTTGTAATTTCATTTTTATCGGCTCTTACGACAGCCACGGGATGGAATGGGGTGGTGACGCTATGTATTCTAAATCCGTTACCACACGGACATTCTCTATTTCATTAAATTAAATATGAAACCGATAAAATAACCGATAGACGATACAATTCAATAAGCAATGATTAATTGTTATTTTAAATATAAAATATATATTACTAGCGGCGCCCCGCGATTTCACCCGCGCCTACTTGACTATTGCCGTACCGCGAAGGACGCAGCAGGGCGAAGGTAGTCTAAAAAAGTAGCCTAAGTTACTCCTTATATCATCAGATACCTATCACTGAAGGTCCCGTCCAAATCAGTCCAGCTGTTCCAGAGATTAGCCGGAACAAAAAGTCTGACAGACAGACAAAGATTTAAAAAAAAGTTATTTTGGTCTATGTACTATTACATACTTACGCATTTAGTAAAAAGTGGTTATATTAATATAACAAACAGACACTCCAATTTTATTTATTTGTATAGATGTAAGTATAGATAAATATTATAATTACTGAACCCACCCATTAAATCAAACATTCTGTTAGTTGGGGATATATGCTCATCGTTATTAATCAATTATTCGACCCAAACAGACAATAATCGAATCACCAATTATGAAATATAATGTGCAAATAAGACAAAATGTGTAAACGTTACGAAATTTAACACAGATTTTTATATTTTACGATGATATCATAACGAATGCTAATGAACTTGTTTTTAGACGAGCCAAACATGGCCCGGATAGCTCAGTCGGTAGAGCATTGGACTTTTAATCCAAGGGTCCAGGGTTCAAGTCCCTGTTCGGGCGGCCATTATTTTGGACAGGGAAATATTAAATTAAATTTATGTAGTCATTATGTACGTAAATTAAACCGCGGATGACCTTCTAGTGATAAGGTTTTTTTTTCATTTTATTAACAGATACGTATCATGAAAATATTTAGATGAGCTGATATCGTCATCTTCTCTCTTTTTTCTCGGCCCGTAAAATACCCACTGCTGAGTCGGGCCACCCCCAGTTAAAAGGGGGAATTTAGCTTAATGGCCCAAGTTAAGTTAGGGGTTATATCTCAAGTTTTCCCTCTTGCGGCCAGTTTTTCTGCCGTGCTAATTTCCTTTAGTCGCCTCTTACGACACCCTCAAGATAGAGTGGGGTGGTGTCATTGTGTCTGTGTATTTTAAATCGGTGTCCACACGGACAATTCGTCACTTATCAAGCACTTAGTTTTTAAATAGATGTGCAGTACAGGAACACCTAATTCATGAAAGTCGTCTTTCAAAACAAGGATGTGTAATTAGGGAAATAAAATAATAAAGGGTATTGTCTTAAAAATAGTATGTAATGAGAAGAAATGAGAAGAGATTAATTTTGATAAAATCTTTTTTTTTTTTGCATTGCCGAAATTACTCTCGTAGGGTTTGTCACCCCGAGAGTTTTGAATAAAACCCTGTACAAACGCGTCACGTCAGTGTAGCGCTAAACACTAGTACATTTACAGATTTAGAATATATAGTGTCACCACCCCATTCCATCCTGCGGCTGTCGCAAAAGGAAATGACAAGGCTGAAAGCCTATCCTAAAGAGAAGGAACCTTGAAATGAACCCCTTGTTTTTGTTCACCCGGCGTAAAATCCTTTATGGACTTGGAGGGGAGTGTGGGACTCTCCCCCATAGTGGGGGCCTACCCACTAAACCTCTCCGGGGTGCTCGAACTCGCGTCCTGTTGCGGCATTGTGGGATCTGATGCAGAACCACGCTGATATGAAACCCTGTGCCAACCCGCTTGCCTAATGACCCTCCCTGTGATGGGAGGAGGCCCGACTCAGCAGTGGGTCATTTAAGCTGAGTAGTAGAAGTATATTTTATGGAGATGAAGGAGACTCGTCCGAGTATAAAAATACCTAGTACTGGTCTTATAAATGTAATTTACTCGCCCTTCAGTTATAAGCCATTGGCTAGTATTTTAATACCAAGTCGATAGGTATAATAAGTTAAAAAAAAACTTTACATAGCATTAGGAACTCAAAATTACTATAATAAATTAACATGTATATCGACACTGTATGTCACAACACTGCTCCGCATCTGTGTCAGATGTTCGCATCTGTGGCAGGTGGATGGCGCAGGTGAACTCCAAACTAGGTGCGCGTACGCAGCCTTGCTCGCTCCCGCCAAAATCTTCGCTTCTAGATGCTTCCATGATATGACTGATTGATACTGCCTCGTTGGTCTAGTGGTTAGATGTGCCGCCTTTGGATCAACGGGTCCCGGGTTCGATTCCGGGGTCGGGCGAGTGTCTTTGTTTAAACCAGAGGCACTGGCTCGGAGTCTGGGTGTCATTTCTATCTATAATATGTATGTATTTACAAAAAAAAAATGTATATAAGTAGTTTATCAGCCATCTCGTTACCATAACACAAGCATTAAGTTGCTTAGCTTGGGACGAGATGGCGTTGTGTGAAATGTCCAAGGATATTTATATTTATTTATTTATATACGTTTTGTGTGGTGATATGATTTACATAGTACCCAAAGTAGTCACCCACGTATTTCATCCTAAGGGTGTCGCACTGGTAATGTAACTGGTATCTTCTAGTTGCAAGAGAATTCACATTCGGACAGTCCTAGTGTTGCCAGTGTATTTAGGGGAGTGAAATTGCTAGGAGTGAAGTTGAGTGATAGGATTAGGAATCAAACTATACGAGAGCTTTGTGGTTTGAATGAAGATGTAGTGACTAGAATTGAGAAAGGTATGCTCAGATGGTTTGGTCATATTGAGACGATGAGTGTAAGTAGACTTACAAAATAACTATATATCGGAAGTGTGAATGGGAACTTTGGGGCAGGCCAAGAAGGACATTCCATGACCAAATAGGTGATGTCCTAAAGAAAGGTCAGGTCAGAAGCACCCTAAACCGACGAGCATGCATGAAGAGGTTGATGAAAGTGGAAGAAGCGAAAGTTGTGAACCAGGATCGTAGCAAGTGGAAGGATGTGATCTCTGCCTACCCCTGCGGGAAAAAGGCGTGAATTTATGTATGTATGTAAACTCATAGCCAAAGCCAAAGGGCAGTCTGTCCGAGAAAGTAAAATTAAGTAATATGGTTTTATACAGCATAATTCTCAAATAGATTGCCAAATTAATACAGATGAAGAATCGATAATACTTTCGAGATGAACATGCTTGAATTATTAAAAAAAAATTTGTATGAATTACATACATTGCAATCATTTTTTTAAAAGGTTTCCCCTGCTGTAGGATAACTTGTGTCGCAGGGGCAGTTTACAAACATGAAATTCACGAACACAAATGACACCCAGACTCAGAGCAAGTGCCTCTGGTTTAGACAAAAACACTTGCCCGGCCCCGGAATCGAACCCGGGACCCCGTGCACCAAAGGCGGCACATCCAACCCCTAGGCCCAAAACTTCAATTTCCTTAGTTTCTAGTTCTACTACTACTCAGCCCATAAATGACCCAGTGCAGGGTCAGGCCTTCTCCCATCACAGGGATGGTAATTAGCCTACTGTTACTACTTTCCGTGTGGTGACGTATTTAGAATACACAGTGTCACCACCCGTTTTCATCATGAGGGTGTCGTAAGAGCCGACAAAGGGAAATGACACGGCCGATAACCTAGCCGCAAGAGAGGGAAAACTTGAAGCAAAACCTTGTGCCAACCCGTCTGGCAAGCGTGGCGCAGTAGGCTAATTACCCTCCATGTTCTAGAACAGTTTTTTTTTTGGCTTTTAAATATTTTACAAGTTTATATCAAACTTCTTAATCCGCAATATTACATTACGCCTAAAATATTTCTCCGTTTCATATTTTTAATTTCACGACAACACTGTTTCAGAATCGGGTAGTAACTTCGCGAATATTATCACAGCCATTTAGTTTTACGATGTACAAAATGCAATATTAAATACATGTTTTAGTTTACTTATTAAATTAAGTGTGTCGAACGGGTTATTATCGACTTTACTTAATACCTAGCGCGTATGACGTAATTGTAGGGACCCTCGCTTATTGGAATTCGCAAGATTTTCTTAGTAGAGTTTGCGCTTTGCCACGAATTACTAACACTCCATGAGCTGGGTACTGACCAACGTTACGCGGTTGGTAAACACTGGTTCTTCTCTATATCTTATATATAAAATTCTCGTGTCACAATGTTCGTGCCCATACTCTCCGAAACGGCTTGACTGATTCTCATGAAATTTGTGCGCGGGGGGGGGGCGGTCTTGGGTTAATTATTTGGCAAACAACGTCTAGTTTTTCTATAAAATACAGAGTTTTTTCGCTTGTTCAACTCCATGTTATAAAAAATAAATTAAATAAGTACGAGAGGAACGACGTGTGATCACTCGCGAGGTGCGTACTGACTGAGCCGCGTAACAGTCAAAGGATTCGCCAAAAAACCGACAGCCGGGTGGAGCACTCAAAGCGAGCAACGAGCGGCTCGTTGCTGGCTGCTTTCGCCGTAACACGACGCACTGACTGCGCGAATGCTCGCTGTGGAGCACGTTACATTACACCGCGTAACGTTGGTCAGTACCCAGCTTTAGACATCTCCATTCCCAAGTTCATTGGGTCTTTCTTGACATAATATATATGCAGAGAGAATTACATGGAGTTAGTAACAATTTTTTTTACAGACCTTCTTTGCATCTAGAATTAGTTGGATATAGTAAACATAATACATTGGACCAGCACTGCAGAATAAAATTATCTGTTGGCTGTGTTAAAAATTTGACATTTTCAATTTAAAATCTACCATTTACCACCGGTGCGGAATTCAGCTCTGCAGAGATTAGCCGGCAAAAAACTGCTTTATCTTAGATCGCCATTTATAAGTACAATACCGGGTTAAGACATATTTTTGAGAGCAAAGTCGCGCAATAGTCGCAAAGGGCCAGAGATCAGCCACATCTAGTCAATAATAGTACCCTTTTAATGTCTAAGCCAACCGACCCCAGCAACGGCACATAGAGCAGGGAAAAGAACGACCCGCCACATGAAAAGACGATCTATAGAGGCAACGCTTCTTTATCCTGGGAGTTGGTATTCTGTGTAGAGAAAACTTTATCACACGAAATACCCCATTAATATATCACTGTGTTATAAGTAATTAAGATTATCATATTAAACACGTTTGTCCGCTGCAATGTCCATGTTGAATGAAGGTTCGTTTTGTAGAAAAAAAAACTTAAGGATAAGTACCAAAGTTTATGGTCACCATAAAGTAAGCGCGTGCGCGTCCCTGAGAAGTAACGGGACTGGCCTGCAGATGGCGCTATAAACGTCCACAATGCCCACCAATCGTTCAGCTCCGTCAATAACGTGTTTTTATCAACATCTAGACATAACAACGATTGCACATGAGCTACCAACAAATCGAATGTGGCGCTTGAAATTCCATATCGAATCTTTTTTTAAATTACTACTACTGTCCCATAGTTGAGATCCACTGTTAAGTCGGGCCACCTCCTGTTACCTGTTGATGAACCTACCGTGCCACGCTGGACAGAAGCGTTGGCACAGGATATAATACGACTGCCTTGTTGGTCTAGGGGTTGGATGCACCGCCTTTAGATCACGGGGTCCTAGGTTTGATTCCGGGGCCGGGCAAGTGTCTTTGTGTAAACCAGAGGGACTTCCGCTGAGTCTGGGTGTCATTTGTGTCCGTGAATTTCATGTTTGTAAACTGCCACCGCAATACAGTTTAGGGGTTACGTTTTTATAAAAAAAAAAGTGTCGCCTCCCATTCCATTCGGAGGGTGTCGTAAGAGCCATGAAACACAGTTAAAACTGCTTAGATGTGAGGGTGGTAGCTAGCCGGGCGGACCATTCGATCCTACCACCAAGTGTGCTGGTTTTGTTGACATAAACTACACGCGTGCGGTGGTGATGTTTTATTCTGCCCCGTCCCCACACGGG
The DNA here is from genome assembly GCA_905475355.2 of Clostera curtula. Lineage (NCBI taxonomy): Eukaryota > Metazoa > Arthropoda > Insecta > Lepidoptera > Notodontidae > Clostera > Clostera curtula. Next base: position 10,178,789 of record FR997816.1, on the reverse strand, counting down.
GGCAAGTTGGTGCAGACTATAACTAGCGTATTGTGGAACATTCCTTACAGAATATAATGTACGCGCGTTTATAGTCCAACCAAATATGGTGGTTGTGGCAAACAAGTCGATGAATTGTATCATATTAATATTTTTAATTTACAATGTAAAATGATACTGATATATGGATACACTGCTCACCTTTTAGTGCAAAGATATTAATAATTTACGTCATGTTCGATCTTCGTGATAAATATAGGAACATGCTCCGTCATAATTTATATTAACATTGCAGTGTGGATAAAACGGTAGCTATTTTGTGTTTTTCATTTTTTACATTTTTCACTTTTTTTTACGGTGTATGTGTATCTATGTACTACCTTGGGCTCATTGAAATTAAAAAAACACTTTTTAACGGATATATATAGTACATAATTTAATCCCCGACGTTTCTAATGCTTTGCAGCAGTCGTGGTCGCGGGAGAGACTAGATGACAGTTGTCTTCAAAATTACAAAGAAACAATTAAATTATTTGAATTAAATATTATATTATGTAGTATACACGCGATAAATCCGTTAAAAGTGTTTAATTTCAATGTGCAATAATCGCGGAAACCTCAGAAATCATTACCTTGGGCTCGTCGGTAGCACTCGGGTAACTCAGGATCCTGGAACCCCGTATAAGTAGTAATACCCCTTTTTTGACGACACGGTTGGCGCAGTGGTTGAGCGATCGACTGCTGCGCAGCATATCGCGGGTTCGATTCCCCGCACGGAAGAAATATTTTTACGTCCTACAAGTATTTGTTCCGGGTCTGGGTGTTTTCTATCTATAATATTATGTATGCATTTACAAAAAAAAAAAGGTTAGTTTATCATCCGTCTCGTTACCATAACATAAGCATTAAGTTGCTTAGCTTGGGACGAGATGGCGTTGTGTGAAATGTCCAAGCATATTTATTTATTTTACATAAATGACATGTGCATACTCAGAGCAAGTGCCTCTGGTTTAGATAAAGGAACAGCCCTGGTATCGAACCGGGACCTACCGCGGTACCCATACCGAGGTACGCGTTTCACTCCGCCCTGGGAGTGACGGCAATTTTTGAATAAGAGTATGTGTTTGGTATTCTATTTACAAACTCTTCTTTTCTAATAGGAATACGTTTAATATGATTTATTTAAGTTTGTAATCTATTAAGAATTTGTATTCAATTCCAATTACTAGCACTAATGATTTTTTTCTCTGGGATCCATAAATTATTACTTTTTTTGAATACATGTATGTTTATTCTTATAGGATTTTCACTTACGTATTTCGACTTTTATTTGTTTGTCGCGATAAAATGACACATAAATAGGTCAAAATAATCTATACTACTCTATACTAATATATAAAGCTGCAGAGTTTGTTTGTTTGTTTGAACGCGCTAATCTCAGGAACTACTGGACCGATTTCAAAAAATCTTTCAGTGGTAGATAGTCCATTTATCGAGGAAGGTTATAGGCTATATTTTATTTTCAAAAAAATTAGGAATCCGTATGAAAATTGCGGGTTTGTAAACCAAGGTGTAAAATCGAAAACATATTTATGCGTGCGCTGCAAAAACTATTGACAATAGAACAAAATAATGTACTACGGGTTTGTAGGTCTTATAAAGATCTACAAAACACTCAGCAGAGCACAAATATAACTATCATAGTTTAGTCACAATAACCGATTTTATGTTCATATAAAATATGCATAGAGATAAGCACGGGTCCGCCATTTTGCGCGCGGCTTCACCCACGCGGGCGAAGCCGCGCGCAAAAGCAGGCATATCTACAAAACCTCTCTCTCAAAAATCCCTTCTTGGTGGATGGCTAAAGACTAATAGACTAGCTCGCCTGCTAACCTGAACCTATATTATAATTATATACTCAGGACTGACGCCCCATAGAGTACAAAAGTCCCCGAGTGGCGACCGAGTTCCATATAGCGCAGTCCTAGTATCCTCCCACACGATAGAATCACAACCTGGTTAAGGTCGCCGGAAAACGAAGGATGCGGGCAGCCTTTCTGCCTAGAAATCCTTCAGAGAGGCCAATGTACAGCAGTGGGCGTCTTTTGGTTGGAATAACCCTGGCAGTGGTATGTCGATACCTAGGTACGCCTAAATGCATTTTCCATAGTTATAATCAAGTACCATAGTTATATAGTTCCATAGTTATACTTTCAAGATAGTAGAATGATATGTTGAAAACGATTAATAATATTCTGAAGATCCATAAACAAATTATCAAACGCACTGCGTTCTTAATACAAAATGTTGACGAGGGCGTGGGAAAAAGGCCTTCTGTTTCGAACTCTTTTTTCGAATCCTCCTTTGTGGACTACACCTGCCAGCCTTCGCAGCTTTCGATAAAAAATCAGTGCGTTCTTTTTTCGAACGGACTCTTTAGAGTAGAACTATTATGGTAAACATATTAGTTAGGATATATTATATACCTTCATAGATACTTTATACGACAAAAAGGTGTTTTAGCCTTGTCTGGAACTGGCAATGAAATGTACTTACCATTTCGAGTTTGTGTTTGTTACAAATCCTCTGGCAAAAGATTTATCAAATGATACAAAAAAAATTTATTAGAATTATTTTTACAAGAATTTTGTGCACAATATCAAGAAAAAGCTATTTTTGATATGTTTTTTCGATTCCGTGATTTGTACTCCCATAATATTTTATAGACCGCTATTAAGGTACAACAACCGGTTGATCCACCCCATTTTTTTTGTTATTTTTAAAGTAGTCGTGAGATACTCGGTTATAGTTACTACGATTATTAAGTAGTAGAAACACGACGCGGTAATTTATTTTTTTAAACTTCGCTGCATCACGACTGATGAAGGGTTATTGATCATTATGGACATCATAACGCGATCACAGAGTATACAGAGGGAAACCTTCTAGAGAGTGAGCCAAATTGTTACCTATTCTTAAAGGGTTGGCATAGGAGGATTATAATAAATACACAAAAGTATGTGTACATCTATTTGTCATTTAATAATTTGAGACATACTTTTAGTCATAAACTTCACATAATTTCAAAAAGTCTTCTTTGGTCTTTGGGATGATTTTAAAAAGATATGTTTTTATTTTTTGATTGCTGTTCATGCACACAGTACAAAAAAACATATTTACACTCTTTCGTATTTATTCGAATTTATTCAAATTTCAATTTTAAACAAACACGCACGATGTGATAAACAGCGAGCGGTGAGGTAGCCCTTTGTTAAAGCACTGCCAGTTTATTAAAGCCGAACCAGTACATATAAACCGGATTCGTTCCATACGTGACGAGCCGCCAGTGCCTCCGCATACACGCGCATCATACTAAACTTGTAGTGTTGTACCTACCGTGGCGCTATTCTTAGAAGCTTTCTCTCGGTCCTTTATCTACTCCTGTGACGCGATGTCTTATTTTATGAGGACTATTCTTCAAATTAAATCGAACTTAACTTTTAATTATTTTTAAAATTTTATTGATTTTTTAGTTTAATTTAGTTCTAAATACAAATGACTAAATGTCACTGCCAATTCAACAACAAATTAGGTGTGTTGTATATTAAAAAAGAATGCGCTGCCATTCTATTTAATTGAACCTACGTTTGAAAAAGTATTTCTTTATTCGAAATTTCTTATAACAAATCGAGTTGGAAAACAACCTACCGCATGCATATAATCGTTCTATGTACAAAAAAGTGCTATCCCACAGGGTTCTAATAAAAAATGACAATACGTAATTTAGTCAAATTAAGCTGAACACTGTCACGTACTATACTATCGAGCTCACTATAAAAAAAACTTAAAGCAATCGGTAATTTGAATATTCGAGACGATGATAGAACCACATTCGATTGTATCGCTTTTTGATTTAGTCGATTATCGACTGACCGCCAATGAATATGTTCTCTTTGTGTGTCATCGCAGCTCCCGAATGTAGGAAATCATCTCAACGGTTTTTTTTGTTTCAAAATCTTTCATCGGCCGTTGTCCTGATCTACTTCTTTATCTTTATCTTTTCTTTATCACTACATAGTATAAAACAAAGTCGCATTCTTCTGTCCGTCCCTATGTATGCGTAAATCTTTAAAACTACGCAACGGATTTTGAAGCGGTTTTTTTTAATAGATAGGGTGATTCAAGGGGAAGGTTTTTTTGTATAACCCACCCCCGCTTTGCACGGGCGAAGCCGGGGCGGGCCACTAGTATAGTATAAAACAAAGTCGCTGTCATCTGTCCGTCCCTATGTATACTTAAATCATTAATACCACGCAACCGATTTTGATACGGTTTTTTTAATAGATAGAGTGATTCAAGAGGAAGGTTTATATGTATAACCCACCCCCGCTTTGCACGGGCGAAGCCGGGGCGGGCCACTAGTTAACTATATTCGCTGACCGCTAATATAAAATTTATTTTATTCTCTTAATAATTTCAGTAATAATTCATTCCTTTAAAAATGTCAATGTACATTAGTAACAAGTATAATCAGACAATTAACTGCTGAGGATAGTACACATTTTAACCGATATTCATCAGTTATGGATAGGTTTACAGTTGCTGATAGTTTACGAACGAGCAAAGAGGCCAATAAGAATTAGATATCCAGTACATACGACAGTCGGCTGCCGTAGAGCAGGGCTGTCAGCAAATTAATAAATAAATAATAAATATCCTTGGACATTTCACACAACGCCATCTCGTCCCAAGCTAAGCAACTTAATGCTTGTGTTATGGTAACGAGATGGATGATAAACTACTTATATAATTTTTTTTTGTAAATACATACATATTATAGATAGAAATGACACCCAGACTCCGAGCCAGTGCCTCTGGTTTAGACAAAGACACTTGCCCGACCCGGGAATCGAACCCGGGACCCGCTGATCCAAAGGCGGCACATCTAACCACTAGACCAACGAGGCAGTCAAATTGACGGGCATAAATGTCAGCAAATAGTAGAGGGCGTACTTTTTTTTCTTGAGGGGTCTTTTGATAATGTTCTGTTAATTAATTGCAACCATGATATTTAATTTCACTGACTTTTCTTGCGTTTGTCGTAGGTTCGCATGGCAAAATTACTTACAAGCGATTCATTTCTGTTCCATGTTTAGGCAATTAACAGTAAATTAAAAACACCCCAATTTAAATTACACTTCTTTAATTTTTGTTAAGAAAATGTTAAACGTCCATTAAATCTATACACGTATCACTACATAGTATAAAACAAAGTCGCATTCTTCTGTCCGTCCCTATGTATGCATAAATCTTTAAAACTACGCCACGGATTTTGAAGCGGTTTTTTTTAATAGATAGAGTGATTCAAAGGGAAGGTTTATATGTATAACTCACCCCCGCTTTGCACGGGCGACGCCGGGGCGGGCCACTAGTTTTAAATAAAAATGAGATTTGGAAATAATAATAATAATTTATTTATTTGTCAGACAACAGAGGTCCATGGGTTAGTGACAGGCAGCTTAAAAACTATGTTAGTATGTAAAACTATGTAGGTACGCAACTACACTCAATTGGACTCTTCTTTTTTGTTGTATTTGTTACTAGTGGCCCGCCCAGGCTTCGCCCGTGCAAAGCGGGGGTGTGCTATACATATAAACCTTCCTCGTGAACCACACTATCTAATAAAAAAAAACCGCTTCAAAATCCGTTGCGTAGTTTTAAAGATTTAAGCATACATAGGGACGGACAGAAAACATCGACTTTGTTTTATACTATGTAGTGATTATCACGAAAAGGTACGAGTAGGTAGAAGTAGATTAAAAAAATCGAACACGGTTTTTCAGTTAATTAGGACGGAGCAGGGGCTAGATATAAACCTGTATCGCAGGGGCAGTTTACAAACATATAATTCACGTACACAAATGACACCCAGACTTGACTTTAGACAAAGACACTTGACCCCGGAATCGAACCCGGGACCCGTTGATCCAAAGGCCAACGACCTATGAGGCAGTCTCAGCACAATAAAATCTGTACAAACAGAAAATGTAATATTAATTTTTATGTTTAATCGCAGGATGTGACAACCCTGATGGAGATGCGCGTGCGCGTAGAAGCCATTAACGTGCACACGAATGCATTTTAAATTTAAATTTTAGAACGTTTCTCGATCGATACAAAGTTCGATGTTTATTAAGTTGTCACAATACGCTTGGTGACAGCGTATACAGGGTGTGACAAAAACTCCACAGCCATCTGAAGTGAAGGCATAGAGCTAAGCTAAAAAAGTAGTTCTGTGTTTAGGATGTTCTTATATCCTGAAGAATGAGAACCAGGAATGTTTTTACTACAAAACAGGAGTTCCAGTGAACACTAACCAACTAGTAGTAATTATTATTATCATACAAGTTTTGTCATTTGAGTTCCATTCAACTGTTCTACGGTTTTCTATGCTTATTTTGCAAGCAATGACAATTTTGTCACAGCTGGTTACCATATTGTGGGCCTGGAAGGAGGGTGCTCTGGCTGTTCCGCGCCGCAGACTGAGGCCAGAGAAGAGGAGGAGGCGACTCTACGCCCAACACCTGTCCCCGCCATAGAAGCCGGTGGTGGGTTTGGGGACAGGCCACCGACGGAAGCCTGTGGTGCCCCAAGCGCGTCGTGTGAGGGTATACCGCTGGGGTTTTAGTGGGTAGACAACAAGTTTCCGGAGTCCCACATAATCGCCGACCCCAGCTCCGAGGGGCGGCGGTATGCACAAAGCTTTTCCCCAGCGTCAACAAAAAAGGCCTCCTCTAAAATGATGGTTGGAAATCAATGTGCCAGGCTGGCCTTCCGTTTCCAGTAGGTAAAAATAATACTAATTCTATGTAGTAATTAAAGTAAGCTTGTAATTAATATTCAACGAGTTCAATTCCCTTGTGGGACAAAATTTTGCTACAGTTGTAGTTTAGTTGTAGGTGAGTAAATTTATGTCTTCGTACTATTCCCGCGAGCGGCAAAGAGAATTAATATAGTCAAAGAGCTATCATCCGAAAATTGGAAAAGTCATCATCATTTGAACATAAAGACGTCCGCTGCCGGACACAGGCCTCCCTCAAGGACGAAGGTCCGACCTGAGCCCCCGCATCCATCCTAACCAGGTGCAAACATTGTCGAACTGTGCAACAGTTATCTATCTAATATTTCATAACTATCTACTGCAGTGATTTATTATTTTCTGAAGCTTAAGCATTGCATTGAAGGAAGGTTGAAGGTCATTTATGGGCAGAGTATTAGAAGTATTTAATAACATATTTTGTAAAAAGAGCTCATCATATTATATTGCACGAAGTCAGCAGCATGAAAGCTGATAGATCACAGCAGCTATTGTGATGTCGTGACCGGTAGTTCCACTTGATGGTTCTCAGATGTCAGACGCCAATCGCTCCTTGTAAATACTGGTAGTAGATTCCAATGGTCTCGTGAAAAGCAACAAATATTTTGAAATTATTATTGTTTTTAAACGGTGAAACCTGTATCGCAGGTGCAGTTTACGAACACGGAATTCACGAACACAAATGACACCCAGACTCAGAGCAAGTGCGTCTGGTTTACACAAAGAAACTGGCCTGACTCCGGAATCGAACCGGGGACTCGTGATCCAAAGGCCATCAAACTCAAACTCAAAAGGAACTTTATTTACGTAGGTTTTACCACAAAACTCTTATAAATCGTCATATTTATAATTACCATTATCATCTTACGACCCTTGTCCACGCTAGGTGGTAGCAGTGGCGGATTTACAGATTTGCCGCCTGTAGGCTTTTTATGCCTTCTTGAGACGACCTATTTTTAGACGCGCTATGATGTTGCCTTTTGACGAGCTTTTAGACGTCCTAAATCTGCCGCCCCTTAAAATATAGGCTCTAGGCTCCAGCCTACTCAGTCTATTGGTAAATCCGCCACTGGACTCTCCTCTGAAATCTGCCGCCCCTAGGACGCTGCCGCCCCTAGGCCGCTGCCTATGCGGCCTATTTATAAATCCAGGACTTTGTGGTAGTCTCCATACACACCTATCAGTCGTCATACTCATTCTTATTCTTACAATCCAGCTATCTCTTTTCATATCCGGTCATCCAAGCCCTAAACCGCCAAGGCAGTGAAGTTCTATGAATCACGCTATTAACTTACTACTTCTTGGCCTATACCACTCAGCAGGCTGCGCAAACTTAATTGATATTAATGAGTGAGCATCAGTGTTAAAAGTCGTATAAAATGTACTTACTTAAACCGAGAAATACACAAATGTACAACATTTTGTTTACTTGTTTTGTTAATTATTATCGTTAAATTGTTTTTAATTTCCCCTTTGGTTGTACAGCTGTTGCTAATTTATGAATTCTGTTCGTATTTTTTCTTTTTATTAAAATACTAGCTACTGCCCGCTACTTCGTATGCACTAATACTGTCTGCATCGCCAATTTACACTATCACTACACTTCGGTATCAAAGTCGCTGTCGTCTGTCCGTCCCTATGTATGCTTAAATCTTTAAAACTACGCAACGGATTTTGAAGCGGTTTTTTTAATAGATAGAGTGATTCAAGGGGAAGGTTTATATGTATAACACATGCGTAATATTTTAGAGAAACATTGATAAATGTAGAAGTTCATCATTGCACCCGTGCGAAGCCGGGGCGGGTCGCTAGTTAAAAATATACCTTTTATGTACATAGTAGGTTCACGATATTTTGCGTTAAAGCACAAGTTGATACGCGTCTTTCGACTGTTCGAGGGCATCTATTCTTTAATCTGTTTTCGCTCGTAATTCAAAATACAGTCGGGGGTTCTTAATCAATTAAGTCTCCCATACAAACTGTCGTATCACCTGCACTCATTACACAACGAAGAAAGACGCAAGGAACCTGCGTGCGCGCATTTGCTAAGTTTTTGCGCTCTTCCCGGCGCTCGCAGGCGTTTCCGCATCCGCCGGATGTTGAGATTGGGAGGGTTTGCGCAATGGCCGCATTGTGCCGTTTCCGGTGCGTTCAGGTACATGGTGGAAGGTGCATTGTGACCTTGGGGTCAAATTTCGGGGAGGGATGAGCAGATCCGGCCAGGTTCTTATTCTGATTATGTTCAGCTGTGTTTTGGATTTTTTAGACACTCCTTTGATTACCTTGGCCTAGTTTTGTGGTCTTTATGTTATCCGTGTGGTGACGGATTTAGAAAACACAGTGTCACCACCCCATTCCATCCTGAGAGTATCATAAGAGCCGATAGAAGGAAATGACAAGGCTAAAAACCTAGCCGCAAGAGAAGGAAAACTTGATACGAAACCTTATGCCAACCCCAGCGTGGCACAGTGGGCTATTTACCCTCCCTGTGATGAGAGGTAGCCCGACTAAGCTGTGGGTCATTTAGGGCCTATATTTTTGCAGTATTTTTTTTTTATTATTTTGCCTTTTTTTTGCTTCCCTCTTAGCCTAGGTCTTGTCAAGCGCTACTGTTGGACCATGGGTTCGATTCTGGGGTCGGGCAAGTGTTTTTGCTGAGTGGTGTGTGTGTGGTTTGGAAACGTAACGGAGGTGGTTACGGTTTGGTTTGAGATAACTTTATCCACATGATTACTTAATCATGTTAGATATTTTATTATTATGTATATTAGTCTAGATGGAATTGTTTGGTTAAACCAATACAAGGTGTGGTGACGGATTTAGAATACATAGTGTCACCACCCCATTCCATCCTGAAGGTGTCGTAAGAGCCGACAAAAAGAAATGGTAAGGCCGAGAACCTAGTCGCAAGAGAAGGATAACCTGATACGAAACCCTATGTCAACCCGTCTGGCCAGCGAGGTACTGTAGGCTAATTATCCTCCATGTAGTTGGAGGAGGCCTGACTCAGCAGTGGGTCATTTATGTGCTAAGAAGTAGTTACTAATACTATTGAGGTATTTTTCAAAGTCAAAGAAAGGCAAACCACCTCTGCTTACAACGTTGATGACACTCCGTGATATAGCAGACCTAGACAAGATTAAAGGCAGGTGACCGCCCACATTTTTTTAATACAATACTCGCAGTACTTGCCATTGTACCCTCTCAAGTATCCTAAACAACTCCTTTCGAAAATCAATACTCGCACAATAAGGTGCCGGCAGATGGCACCACAATAACAAAGCACTTGTGTCGAACGATTTCTTTTTTCAAACACCATGTGCTCCGAATTAAAACCTTTTTTTTGTCCAAAAACGTCATATTTGCATCCTAGCGACACATGGTTGGGAAAAATCACAAAAACTCAGTGATTGTGAAAAAATGTTAAGAAACGGCAGATGTACAAGAAGCACGTGCCATCTGCCAAATCTAAGGAATAGATTTGGTGCGAGTATATAAGATATTAAGGCCAAGAGCTGGTAGTGAAAATGTAATGAGCATACCGGGGTCTGTGGTTCATGTATTGCACCATAGTAAAATAGAAATGTCTGTGGGGTGACAGGTATAGAATACAGAGTGTCACCGCCCCATTCCATTTGAAGAGTGTCGTATGGGTGCTTTCAGTATATGCGTTTCGTTATGTGTTCGTGCGTTTATCGTATTGCAGACGGATGGATCTTAAAAGTACGTAGAAAAATATGGCAATATTGTTTTTTTGGGTTTATAATCTATTTTTACTTTATGGTATGTTTACCACATACTTTAATACCTACAATCCAGAATGATCAAGCTTCAGAGATCAAGATCCAGAGGTAGTACGGGATGGTAAAAACAGATCTAGACTGAAAGTCTAGCTAGCTTGTTTGCAGCTAGACTGAAAGTCTAGCTGCAAACAAAAATCATAGTATTTGGGCACTATAGCAACGACTCGTAAATTTATTACACTATGAAATTTGAGGAGAGCCAAATTAGCAGACGACAAACTATGACATCGATATTGCCTGATGAATTTTTATGTAACTTACCCTGGATTACACCCAATTTTGAAGCATCAGACGCGGTATCTTGGACTACACGCACACATTCATAATATAATCTATCAAAGACGCGCACGCGCAACGGCAGATGTTCCGATGTGATTGGTCGACGGTGTCTTAAGCATCACTTCCGCACAATGCCTTGATAAGGAATATGACTTATGTCCAGTATTGCCAACTGACCGACACTTATGCGGATATTCCTGAAAGTTAACATAGATTCAAGTTAAGTTAGATTCCCGAATATTAATCATTAGTTAACATTTAACTGAGTCGGGTTTTCTCCAAATTCATAAGGAAAATTAGTGAACCTAGAAAACGTAGTGTAGGACGGCCCTCTACTAGATGGAGTGACGATCTGCGTAAGGTTGCGGGCAGCAGCTGCATGCTTCAAGCTGAAGACAGGAAGACAGGGCGCTATGGCGCTCTGTAGAGGACGCTTATGTCCAGCAGTAGATGAAGATGATGACCTTGAATATGGCTAATCAGGATGGGAGAGAAGATTGTCTTCTCTTACAGCTAGATTTTTTGGTTATCTAGTTCCTTAAGTCGCTTTTGATTGCCTAGTTATGTTATAAGAAGTTTACTAATTATTTTTGCAGTTTCCGCTTGACATATGTAGAAAAAATATATCCCTCAGTTTGACATTCGAAAAAATATTTAAGCCATTGACTGATTCAAAAGTTGACAGTCTAATTGTCCTTCTTAATTACTTATTGTTGGTTACCCTAAGTTTCTTAACAGTAACAGCCGCTCAAGACAAATTTGATGTATCTGCTAGCAACCATTTGCAATTGTCACAATGGCTTTACGACAACAATTGTCCGTTTGTATCGACTCCTTTGATTGATGGACAAGCGATAAAGAAAGTATATCGATTTCTACTTTCTAGGTATCGATCATTTTAATTCTGATGATTCCATTCTCATGCTCCCATTTTGAAATGGTAATTGATTTCGTTTAGCACTAATGATTTTAAATTAACGGTTGTAGTTCGCACGGGTTATCATTGGGAGATTGTCTGCGAAATTGCATTGGATTTTGAAATTTGAATTGTAGTTATTCTTTTATTTAAAAGTTAATAAAAGCTTCTGTTTTGAAATGGGAATGCTGTTATTAAATTAATAAATGTGTTTTTTTTTATTTCGCGAAATCACTGGTCTTTTAGGACATGACATTATTTACTTACAGAAGGATTTAATCCATTCTAGTTATCAAAGATACTATTTACTGTTGCAATGTGTTGTTTTTTTAAATGACATATTTCTTCCACTTTTTGTACAAAGTGTAAGAAGCCAAAAGAAGTGATAGAGCTAACCAAAAGAAGCACTTGTTTAAAATAGATTTCTATGTTGAAGTACGACTGAGACCTATTCCAAATCAGGCTTTTTTCGTTATTATTATCCTATAACCTTAGTAATCTCAGTTCCGTAAGGTTTATTATCTTTTCCTTTATCATGTTGGTAACGTGGAGTCAGAGAAAATTGCTGAAATGGTGACGAATGATAATCTATCTATCTTCTTCTTCTTCATATAAAAATGAAATGCTGTTCGTTAGTCTCGCTAACACTCAAGAACGGCTGGACCGATTTGGCTAATTTTGGTCTTGAAATGTTCGTGGAAGTCCTGGGAAGGTTTAAAATGTGAGAAATAAGTTATTGATTCTGTGGCGGTACAAAGTTTGCCGGGTCAGCAAGTTAAATATAATATTTTTTTTAAATATATAAAAGGCAGCACTGTACTATATTTTAAATCCTACTTGTAATGCTACTACCCAGCTCATAATTACCCAGTGCTGAGTCGGGCCTTCTCAATTCCAGAAGAGAAATTATCCTATTGTGCCACGCCGGCCAGACGGGTCAGCACAGGGCTTCGTATCAAGTTTTCCTTCTCTTGCGGTTAGATGTATTCTAAATCCGTCACCATACATACGTACTACTGTTGTATTATACTATTGTAAATCTACGTAAACATTGTTCATTTACCATGTCAGCAGCAAAACTCAAACCGTAAGAAACTTAGCCGAAGATTAGAAGAAGAATAACAATTAAAAAACCTTTTTGAACGTACAGAAATAAGGTTCCCATGGCATAAGGCTTCACTACCTGCATAAGAACGGCAGCTGCATCACTTAAATCGATCATGTGTGTGTCTCTTTCTAATGCTTGATGGAAACCTTCCATCTCTTTTTAGATAAGACGGTGAAAAAATAAGACGTAGCTGATTGTGTGTGTTTTGAAGAAGCGTTTATTGTGTAGCAGTGTTTGTACAGAGCCTTATGTGTTAGGCAGTTTGCGTACATAAAGTGTAGAGAGAAATACATCTTCGCCGGTCGTTGGGGCTTTACCGTCTGTCTACGTAGGTACGAAGCCCCCGGTCTAGGTGGATGAACAGATCTCCGGAAGGTCGCTGGGAGTTGGTAGATGTGGTCTGCACGAGATCATGCGTTGTGGAGATCTATTAGGGAGGCGTATGTTCAGCAGTGTATTTTTGTGGCTGATAGATAAATAGCGGGTTAAGGTTATCCGTGAGTTTAGGTTCCTCTGGTATAGCAGGTGCAACTGGGTGGCGTTGATCACTTACTATCAGGGCTCATTATATACAATACACTTGCTAATTGATATGAAAGCCGATAAGTGTCGGACTCTTTTAACAAATTTATCGAACTTATTTTACAGCAATCTGAGTCTTAGGAGACTATCAATTGTTATTTTAATGTACATATGAAAATACATATAATAAAATACAATAATCACAATTTAAATCAAATACAATTTTACAGTGCGCCATCAACCCATTTCATCATGACCCACATGAGCGTCGACAGGAGGAAAAGTCAAGGCCGATATAAAACAATGTGTCAACCCATCTGGCCAGTGTGGCACAGTAGGCTAATTAACCTCCATGTAATTGGAGGAGGCCCGACTCAGCAGTGGTTCATATATGTAGTAAATACAACAATGACGAAACGCAAGAATTCATCATAATAAAACAAAATTCGTGTTCTTTTCGTTTCTTAATAATTTGTGACTGTTGCGAGAGCTTCCTGTCACTAATCTGCCATAACCATCTGTCAGATAGTAAATAGCGATTTAAGAAGAAAAGAAGCCAGAATCTTCTCTGTAAATCATAAACTGTATTTAGACGAGTCATATGACTTTTTTTGAATTAGGAGCCAACGTGAATTAATTAATTTTGGTTTTTAACGTATTTGCTTTCATACTCGCCTAATTTATAGAAAGCATACATATTTTGCTTTGCTCAGCTGTAATTATACCTATATATAATATACGTAATGTCCTGTTTGGCTTTAAAATATATAAAATACAACAACTACATACACATAACGACAATATTTTTTCCCCACGATACATTCGATAGTCTCTTTCACAATGGGTATGACTTGGGTCCAGTCTTATAAAATCTCAATGCCATACATTATTTGCACGTGCAAAGCTCTTATCAAAACTAGACGAATTCTGTAGACGTAAAAAAGAATAAGGACTTTACATCCAAGTAATAAGAACAAATATAGAGCGCTTTGAATTGTCATCAGAATCTATAAACCTTTGTTGATATTAGATCAACACATTTCATTGCAATTTATGGCTTACTGAAATCAATATAAGGTTGAAATTAATTTATGTGCAGACATTAGTCAAAATCAGCTGATTCTCACGAACACGTGTGGAGGTCGGAATTGCGTTTTTTTTCACAGATTATGTAAAAAATCTTTTCTTTGGTTTGCGCAAGGATCGTGGGAAAAGATACTTCGTAACACGTGCTAGTCTTGGCTGGGTTGCAAAAAATCTCTGAGCTATGGAAAGGCTACATACATTATTACAATTTGCAGTGTATTGAAGATTGTAAGTTTCTACCTAAAGTTGACACATTTGTGCGAGTTTGATTGACATTCAAAAATAAGGTTTTAGCTGTGATGTTTTTTCGTCGTAACGTATTGGTCCTTGATGAAGGAAAATATAGCGCAGACAGGATGTTGGATGAATTACCATTGTCGCGAGGCTTCTAACATTTTACTCATAGACGAGGATCAAAAGCTGATTAAACTGAACACCTGAACACCTTGTTCCACTGCTGAGTCGGGCCGCCTCCCTCTGCATGGAGGGAAATTAGCCTACTATGCCACGCTGGCCAGATGCGACGCATCATGGTTTCGTATCAAATTTTCCCACTTTTGCGCCTAGATTTTTGGCTACGTAATTTCTTTTGTCGGCTCTTACCACATTCCCAGGAAGGAATAGGGTACCAGGTAGTATGGGTTTCAGAAATACCTTTAGTTCACTACCTATGGTTCCGTGTGGTGATAGATTTGTAACATATAGTGTCACCACCTATTTTCATCCTGAGGGTGCAGTAAGAGCCGACAAAGTAAATGGCAAACGAAGGAAGCCTATACTACCTGCAAGAGAAGGAAAACTTGAAACGAAACCAATCTGGCCGACATGCCACAGTAGGCTAATTACCCTCCATGTAATGGGAGGGATGACATATGGAACAGAGAAGTGGTCGCTCACTATGGGCTCCATCAGAAGGCTCAAAGTCACCCAAAGGGCTATGGAGAGGGCTATGCTCGGAGTTTCACTGCGAGATCGAATCGGAAATGAGGAGATACGCAGGAAAACCAGGGTCACCGACATAGCCCACCGGATTGCCAAACTTAAGTGGCAGAGGGCAGGGCACATAGCTCGCAGGACCGACGCCCGATGGGGCAGAAAAGTCCTCGAGTGGCGACCGCGTTCCGGAAGGCGCAGTGCTGGTAGGCCTCCCACACGGTGGACTGACGACTTGGTTAAGGTCGCCGGAAAGCAGTGGTTGCGGGTGGCCCAGGACCGGCCTTTGTGGAGATCCTTGGGGGAGGCCTATGTCCAGCAGTGGACGTCTTTTGGCTGAAATGATGAATGGGAGGATGCGACTTAGCAGTGGGTCATTTTAGGCTGAATAGCAATAGTAGTAGATTACGTATGTTTCACCAATATTTTTTTTTTTTTTATATCTTTGAACTCCGAACTGTAATCTGAGTCTTTGATCCAAAGACAGCCGACAGCAGCAGACAGCATAAGTATTTCTATACAATACTAGCTGACCCGGCGAACTTTGTTCCGCATTATAAATATTTAAAACAAAAAGAAAGTTGGACATAGGATACCTGAGATTTTTATCCCGTCCGTATAAAACCTACTTTAACAAAACGCAACTGACAGCCAAACGTTATGTTGTCTATAGTTTAATATGGCCGAAAATTTGACAATTAGAAATTTTGAATTCGACTTGTTTAAATTGTTGTAATTCACATAATATCTTTATAACTTGTAGCCTATGTGTTATTCTGATGTATAAGCTATATTATTGTAAAGTTTCATTAAAATCCATTCAGTAGTTTTTACGTGAAAGAGTAACAAACATCCATCCATCCATCCATACTTACAAACTTTCACGTTTATAATATTAGTAAGATTAGTGAAAAGAAATATTTTTGAATTGTTTGTTAGTTTTCTTACGTTTTTAATCGATTCTTTCTTATTAGGGGCGCGGGGCAAAAGTATAATATTTAATTAGCGACACTGCAATTATTGTAACCCTAGCTAAGAAATTCCAAACTGTTGGATGTTGCAACAAGGAAAATATAATTGTATTTTGAAATAACGTTACATATGTTTCAACCGTTAAAAAAAATGTTATAAGAACTGTATCAATCGGTGTGACAAATCATATCAAAGATAACTGGCCAAGCGTGAGTCGTAGCTTCATTTATTTAGTTCCGGATATAACGAAATCTTTAAAACTTTTCTAATTGTATTTCTTTTGTTTTTTTAAACGATATTCCTTATGTGGTTCTTCCCCTGCACTTTGAATTTTACAAATATGTGCTTCGCGTATGGAAATGGCACCCAGCCTAAGAGCAAGTGGCTCTAGTTTACATAAAGACACTTCCCGATCCCGGGGACCCGAACAAAATAATTTATTTTGTTTATGACACAATGGACATTAGAAATTGTCAACATATCAATAAAAAATACACAAAGCACAGAAATAAATTTTAGTTTACCACCAGTTTGGAAAGCTACCACTGCTGAGAAGAACTAGCAAGAAATTCAGAGGGCTTGTCAGAAGGTAGTATTGGTTATATGTAATTAGCTTTTGAAAATAAATTGAATTGAACTGTAATATAGTTAGTAGACATATAAAGGACTGTGGCAGTATTTAATAAGCCTCATGTAAGTTTATATAGTAATAATAACTATTATTGTAAGTTTATATACTTGTAAGTTTATATCTACATGTAAGTTTATATACTTGTAACTAAAATCGAAATATAAATATTCTATAACTATAGAAATCGCATAGTGCGATAAGACCGCCAATTGTACATTTCTTTGTTGCCATGTTAACTTTTAATATTATTGGTGTACAATAAAGAGTTTTATATTCTAACTATTGCGGTACCCTAAAATTCGCTCCGGCATTACTATGTCGCGTGCGCACGAAGAATAACATGGGATTGTGGGTAAGATCGTTAAAATCGCTGTTTTAACGTTAAACTGTTCAAATCTGTGTAGAAATGGTTCAAGTCACGACAATGCGATTACTAAAGAATGATGTAAAGGGAATTTCAAATGATGGAATTAATGAACAGACATTTAGCTTTAATGCGTAATTGCAACTTATGAACGTCAGTTTGTGGCAAGCAAGACATTCTACTAATGCAAAAGGTTTTGATTTACAAATGACCGTTACAAAAAGTTGCACATGGTTAGAATTTTAAAATTCCTTCGGCCGTATAGGTAAGACCGCATGGTGACGGTTTTAGAATACATCCTGTCATCATCCCATTCCATAATGAGGCTGTCGTAAGGGCCGATAAAAGGAAATGTCAAGGCTTTTGGCGCGAAGGGATGATCATCCAGTCAGTCGAGGTGGTATGTCTGGTTGTAGGTCTATCCTCCGATAAATGTAGTCGAGGATTTATACACCGTGTGAATTGTTCGGGAAACTTCGCTATCGCGGTTTAGGACTTAATGGTAACTCTCGCATTTGTAGGCGATAGATAGTTCTTGATGTTGATAGTTCAGATTTTTCGGGTAAATTCTATAAAGTTTGTAGCATGCTAGTCGCTACAAGGCCGAAAATGTAGACACAAGAGAAGGAAAACTTGAAAGGAAACCCCAGCGTGTCACAGTAGGCTTATCACCGACTATATAATGGAAGCAGGCCCAACTCCACGTATATGAAAACCCAGCTTGGAACCACATGGGCACACGACCATTTAAGGTGAATGGTCCAGGGTAGCCCGCGAAATTCAAATTTTGTTGAAAATTTTTAAAGATGCAAGAAAAACTTTTTCAAGCTCAAAGTCATTCTTGCACCTGTAAGAGCTTGGAGGGTTGTATTGATGATTTTAATTCTCTATCTACATACGTCTTACAGCCGCGAATAACATTTTAATCAACATACAACCTAGCACTGACCTGCAAATTGCAAAAAACGTAAGAAAATTTGAATTACGCGGGCTACCCTGGAACATTCACCTTAAAACGCTGGGACGTACGCGGTCTTCGTCGAACCGTCATTTGTGGTTTTCTACCCCACATACAGCTATCAGTTTATAGTGGACGTTATGAACTGATAGCTAGGTACGAATTTTCCTTGGCGTTTCCGTGCTACTGAGCCACCGGCAAATTCATGGACGGAAAGTAGTCTACTATGCCACACTGGCAAGATGGGTAGGTTTGTGTCAAGTTTTCCTTCTCTAACGGCTCATCTCTTACCCTCAGGGTACAGGATGGATGATATTGTGTATTCTAACAGACAGATGTACCGACCAAGAAATTACAGATATCGTACCGTTAATATTGTTGGAGTAGACATGCAAACAAAAGTCTTCCTCAACGCAGACAATATGCATTATTCGGTCAGGTAGAGCGACTATGATATATCGATGACGTCTTTTAAACTAATCTTTGAGAAGCTAAATGCCTTTGTGTGCATCGCTGGTAATTCCCAACGCGGCTATTTTTAATCCATCTATAAGACATAGATAGATAGATAAACTCTTAATTGTACACGAGACAAATAGACAAAACACAGCATTATGCAACAATTTGTACAAGGGGCGGTCTTATCGCTGAATGCGATTCTTACATACATATTGGTAGGCTTTCAAATTTTCAATTTAGCTTACTGCGCCACGCTGGCCAGACAGGTCGGCACAGAGTTTCGTTTCAAGTTTTCCTTCTATAGCGGCTAGGTTATCGGCCTTGTCATTTCCTTTTGTCGGCTCTTATGACACCCACAGGATGGAATGGGGTGGTGACACAATGTTTTCTAAATACATAGTGTCATCAATCCATTAATTTATGTATACAAATAAATAAAATTAGAATGCCTGTGTGTAATATTAAAATAACCGCTTTTTACTAAGTGCATTTGGATGTATACTGTGCCACGCTGGCAAGACGACCTGGCACAGGGTTCCGTATCAAGTTTTCCTTCTCGGGCGTCTAGGTGATCTGCCTTTTGCGTTCTTTTAGTTGCCTCTTACGACACCCTCATGATGGTGTGGGCTGGGCTAATACTGTATTCTAAATCCGTCACTACACGGACTGTATTAAACTTCATTTTATTTACGACTAGATGTACCTATTTATGCAAGCGTTGCTACGCCATTAACTAAAATAAATTTGAAGTAAAGACACATTTTCATTTTTTGTTTTGTTCAGAAGCCTTTCTGGGCTCATGCACAACACTTTGCTGAAGATCATTCATTCATGGACGTTCATTTTTAATTAATAGGTAGAGGTTGGCGTTGGCTTAAACCGAATTAGGAATGGCAATGCAAACAAATGTTTGAGAAGCAAAATGCAATCGCTTTTGTGTCGCTATCATAGCACACAATGGGACAATGCAAGGACGAATTTACTTCACCATATTAAAACGCTATTACTGGCACATAGCATTTGAATTTACTGTCCCTTAAAAACCTGGAAACCTTATTTCTCAGTTCATAAGGGTCGTTTTTCATGAGAAGACATATTTCAGTTTGTGAACGTAAGGCTGGTTTTGCATATTATTATGGTTCTACTGAAAGCATTATCTTATAGTTTAGTAGTGCTTAATAGTCGTATGTAAGAGTTTATATACATCTATCTACATTGAAGATACTGAAAAATATGTGTGGATTTTTTAAGAAAAAAAAAAACGTTTTAATTTTTGGGTGAGCATTGGTTACTAATGTTAACTTTAAGTTGATTTAGGAAAACAGTGGATCTATTTTCCCAACTTTATTAGAGCCGGCGCCGGTCTAACCTGATTTGGCTAACTACCAGTATTTACACGGAACGTTCTATCTAGTGGGACTACTGGTAATTAAATGGTTAGACCATTTGTCAGTTTTCACGCTACTGGCTATGTGTATCGACTGCCATAGATGATAGAGTGGCAGTCGGGCCCAGAGGTCAATTATTACACACAACTGATGGCCATCCATCCAAAATCCAGCAGAGCCGGACGTTGCTTAACCTTTGGATAATACACAGAGCTGCTCCTTTTGAAACGCTCTTCGGATGGCTAGGGTTTTTGTTGCACGATGTATACCGTTGTATTTTTTGATCTTATAAACTACTCTCTATTACTAGGTACTACTTCTCAGCTCAAGCTCCCACTGCTGAGTCGGGCCTCCTCCATCTACATGGAGGGTAATTTTAGCTTACTACGGCACGCTGGCCAGACAGCTGCTCTCAGGGATATGAAAATTCTGTGATGTCAAATCTATGTAGAAACTATAATTTAATGCCGCCTCGTTGCCATTTAACTGCCTCGTTGGTCTAGTGGTCAGATGTGCCGCCTTTGGATCAACGGGTCCCGGGTTCAATTCCGGGGTCGGGCCAGTGTCTTTGTCTAAACCAGAGGCACTGGCTCGGAGTCTGGGTGTCATTTCTATCTATAATATGTATGTATTTACAAAAAAAAATGTATATAAGTAGTTTATCATCCATCTCGTTACCATAACACAAGCATTAAGTTGCTTAACTTGGGACGAGATGGCGTTGTGTGAAATGTCCAAGGAAATTTATTATTTATTATTTATTTATTATTTAATCCTATTAAAAACATACACGTCAACTTGTGAGTAAAATATTCAGGGCTAAGGGATTCTTAAATTATGCCAGATGCTATCGGTTAATGATTTTTTTCGTCCATCAATATCTCCTGATCACAATGCAGTTCAAACGATTGTTGACCCAAGATCGTATCGTTTACATCGTGATCTTTATGGGGTATTGTGGTTTCGGTGGCTGCGTCCCCAGCTACTCAACAAATGCAAGAGATGTCGTCTTGTTCGATGGGTTCCGTTAAATTAATAGTCAAAATATTGAATCACAGCAAACATTGCAGTTCTACTTTCAAAATCAAATCCAAATCTATTTATTCAAGTTGGCTCATCTAAGCTCTTGACACATCGATATACATTTTACATTTACTATTTACCAACGCTTTGGAAGGCTGCTCTACAGAGAAGAGGCGGCAAGAAAGTCTGTTATTTGATTTTTTTTAAATCGACGTGACTAGTCATTAATATCATCAACATCATTCTTAAAAAAATCGTGTTTATAATATTAGTAGCATATTAGTAGGATAGGATAATATTAGTAGAATGAATGAAAACTTTTGACACACAATCAAGATTTCTCCTTTCCATACAATTCAGTGGATCATTTAGAAGATCTACATAACCCTAAAAACGATAGTGCCCTAACGGTGGTTCTTAGTGTAAGGACCATTATTGTGGTCGTTTTGTGTGAAATGTAAAATAATGAATGATAAGGGTATCTACCCTTATCGTTACGTTGTGAAGAGGCATCATCCGTAAGCATCTTTATATTTATACGTGACTAGTGGCCCGCCCCGGCTTCGCCCGTGCAAAGCGGGGGTGTGTTATACATATAAACCTTCCTCGTGAACCACTCTATCTAATAAAAAAAACCGCTTCAATATCCGTTGCGTAGTTTTAAAGATTTAAGCATACATAGGGACGGACAGAAAACATCGACTTTGTTTTATACTATGTAGTGATAGTGAAGCATGAAGTTTTGGTCTGATTATAGGAGTGTTTACTCTGCAGAGGTGCTCGATTTCTGACAAAGTTAAAATTTATATGGAGAACGAGTGCTGATAAGAAATATCGTTAAGAACATGCAATCGAAATAATGTATTACATCACTACATAGTATAAAACGAAGTCGCATTCTTCTGTCCGTCCCTATGTATGCATAAATCTTTAAAACTACGCAACGGATTTTGAAGCGGTTTTTTTTTTAGATAGAGTGATTCAAGGGGAAGGTTTCTAAGTATAACCCACTCCCGCTTTGCACGGGCGAAGCCAGGGCGGGCCACTGGTTACAAATAAAAGGCGTAACACTATAAATAAAATATATTTAACACACTTCTATTAAGGGTTTCGTTTCAAGTTTTCCTTCTCATGCGTCTAGGTTTTCGGCCTTGTCATTTCCTTTTGTCGGCTCCTAAGACACCCTCAGGGCTGAATAGGGTGGTGACACTATGTATTCTAAATCCGTCACCACGCGGATTACCCTACATGCAGGCTAATGAAACTCTTAGATACGACAACTATTATCCCTGCATTTTGGCCCACATTCAAAATCAATGTTCGCAACACAGGCACTACATAATTGCGGAAATACGTGCCAAATCCTGTAGGAAATCCCAATTTCAAGGTGCAAAACATCTCGAGAGATGTTTCGAGAAACATCGGTGTTCTATAAATGAACGGAAAGCAACAGATGCCGCCAGCAGGTACCCGGGCCAGCATCATGTTGCAAATTAGGCTACCCGCCCGATTTAAGAAGCTCTTTCGCTGTATATCCTCATGTATACACGGCCGTTGAGGAGTAGCCGGAACATGAGGGATTCGGGGGCGCGGAAAAATTGGTAACTAAAAATCCTGACGTAACCCACTAAAACCAAAGGTGTATCTCCACTGCCCGCTTCAGGGACCTTTACTGAAATCAATCCTAGCGGTGAGAATTCAACCATAATTCATTTAAATTAAAGTTCCATTCTCAATTTTATCACAGACTGCACTATCATTATCATCACTATCACTACATAGTTTAAAACAAAGTCGCATTCTTCTGTCCGTCCCTATGTATGCATAAATCTTTAAAACTACGCAACGGATTTTGAAGCGGTTTTTTTAAATAAATAGGATGATTCAAGAGGGAGGTTTATATCACTACATAGTATAAAACAAAGTCGCTGTCGTCTGTCCGTCCCTATGTATGCTTAAATCTTTAAAACTACGCAACGGATTTTGAAGCGGTTTTTTTTAATAGATAGAGTGATTGAAGAGGAAGGTTTATTGCACCCATGCGAAGCCGGGGCGGGTCGCTAGTGTATAATAAATTTAGAGGTTCATCATTGCACCCGTGTGAACCCGGGGTGGGTCGCTAGATAACAAAATAAACAAAAGAATAAATATACGTGTGTCTGTCAAATATATGGTAGTGTGTTAGGTTACTTTTAATTAATGATCAACTATATTTGTATGTATCATTTAAAAAAATATTTGGTTTCTGCCTTTATCAACTATAACTGTGGGAAATTATATACTGCTTCGTCTGCGAAATTTTCGTAAAAAGGGGTACAATGTTTTAGCTACACGTATTAATGTACAGATTATATTTAACCGGAGAAATATAATCGTTTACCGATAATGTTTCTGTTAGACCGGCTCTTAAATGGTAGTTATTTAGAAGCTGCGTTGATGCTGATAATTCGGAGAAGATGTACCGAACCAAGTTTCATATCGTCTTCCGTTGTGGTGACAAATATAGAATACATAGCGTGACCAGCCTGTTTCATTCGGAGGTTTTTTTTATTAAAAACATATGCTTACCTTTGACGGAAGGTCAAGGAAGGCGCTGGGTTTTTAGTGGGTAGACGACTCTTGGGTAGACGACCCTTGTCGGAGTCCCACATAATCACCGACCTCTCCCCCGAAGTGCGATGGTATGCACAAAGCATTTCCCCAGTCATAAAAAAAGGCGAAGATGGTACACGTTTGCATAAGTATCAGTTCATTTTAACCTTCGTGAGAGCCGACTATAGGAAAATCACGTCATTGGAGGAGGCTCGAGCAGTGGTTATAACATGTAATTACCTCGTATCTGTAATCAGTATTTTTAAATCAGTCGGTTAGCCCCAAAACCACAGCTTGCGACAGATGCATGCAAGGAAGCCTCACAAAAACCGAGCACGTGCTGCGTTGAAAAAAATCGCAGCGCGGCACAAGTAGACCTTCGAAAAAAATCGTAGCCACGGCACGTGGTTTCTTGGAATAGTGCCGTGAAATTAATATTTTCGATGAGCCAGATTTCCGAGCAGATGCTGGTAGATTAACATGCGGGCTTGTGTTATTTGGCGAAGTATTCAGAGTGTTTTAATTTGCGCGAACGAAAAATGTGACAAATCATGTAAAATATGATTTTGATACCAATACTTACTACTCTTGCCAAACTTAAGTGGCAGTGGGCAGGGCACATAGCTCGCAGGACCGACGCCCGATGGGGCAGAAAAGTCCTCGAGTGGCGAATCGAATTGCTGGTCGTTAGTCTCGCTAAAACTCGAGAACGGCTGGAGCGATTTGGCTAATTTTAATATAATATTCGTGGAAGTCCAGGGAAGGTTTAAAAGGCAAAGAAAACATGAAAATATATCATTCAGGTTTTTTATTTATTGATTCTGAGGCGGTACGAAGTTTGCCGGATCAGCTAGTAATAGATAGAAATTGAAAAACTGTTGCCCAGTTGGCGATGTTTGTTACCTAAACGCATGTATTATTCGTGAATGAACACATTGAAAAAAAAAACCTCGTCAAAAAAAAACGTCTCTTGAGACAGTTTTTTTTTTAGTTTGATGTTGTTATACCGGGAAATATTCCATATCAGTTTTCAACACTGAGCCACCGTTTCCTTTCCTATCAATCACTTCCAAAATTGAAAGCAAGGAAGGAGCCACTTGTGCCAGATTTATATCAACCCGCCACCCCTATGATGTCAAATTCTGCTCTATTGTTTACCAACACTGGGTAGATTAGGCTGTGGGTGGTCTGACACGATCAGTGTTTTGACGTATCCTGCTGATTAGAAGATTGCCTTGTTTACAAATTTAAGAGCATAGACGTAGACTGGCGGATGGCCAAAACCAAGCCTTTTCAGGTCGTTTGAAAAAAGAAAACCAACGTTTCTTGTCTTGACTGTAGAGTAGCATTCGGAACTGGTGGTAGCTTCACATCTGACCGTTTGAAAGGGTTGATTATCTTGATGAGACTAAGATAAAAAAAATACAAATAAAATAAAAAACATTAAAATTATTCTAAAAAGATCAATAACTACAATTAAAATGAAAGGTATGGGTTTAAGATAAGTTTATTTTATCCTGCAGTATTTTATCCTACTAATATTATAATGTTTTATTTCACGCAAAACTACAGAAAGGATTTCGATGAAACTTTACAATAATATAGTTTAACATGAGAATTGATAAAGGTATAGTGTTTATTATTCACTGAAGCTTGGTCAATTCAATATACATATAGCATTTACACACATGTTTATCAATTCAATATACATATAGCATTAATAATTTACCATTTACCACGGGTTTGGAAGGCTGCTCTACAAAGAAGAGCAGGTAAGAAAGTCTCTAGTTGCTTTTCTTTAGATCGCCATTTCTGTATACAAAGACTGATAGGACAAATTAGTAAGAGCAAGCCCGCGCAAAGGGTCAAATTTTAGCTTAAGTAGAGCAACATTCCAAACGCAGTGACGGCGTGGTAGCCTTTACGATTCAAAAGAAAAGTTCTACTTCTACATACCCGTTTGAAGTCGCATCACGTAAAGTCTGACTAATTAAACAAAAATTCGGCAGCGTACTAGTCCTTACCGTAATTACCGGGCACCGTTACATTCCGCACAGGTGGATGATATTAAGCGCACGCGCTTCGAGTTTTACGCATTATTTTTATGCTCTTTTTGAGTCTGCCTCTACTCTCAGCGTAAAGCTGATTTCATTTTCATAAAGTATTGTACAAAATACCAATAGTACTCTCCAAATTTTCTTTTGTATATACTTTTTATACACCCTATACTAGACGAGGTACCTAAATCTATATACTATAATATTATAAAGCTGCAGTTTGTTTGTTTGTTTGTTTGAACGCGCTAATCTCAGGAACTACTGGTCCGATTTCAAAAAATCTTTCAGTGTTAGATAGTCCATTTATCGAGGAAGGTTATATTTTATTTTCTAAAGAATTAGGGATCCGTATGAAAATTGCGATTTTGTAACCCAAGGTGTAAAATCGAAAACCTATTTATGCGTGCGCTGCAAAAACTATAGACAATACAACAAAATAATGTACTACGAGTTTGTAGATCTTATTAAGATCTACAAAAAAGTGGAGCGAGAGCACATATCTAACTATGATAGTTTAGTCACAGTAACCGATTGAATGTTCATAAAAAATATTAAAACATCTGAAGAAAGAAAACACATTTATGGGCTTTAAGCGAAGAGGAGATAAGCAAGGGTCCGAAGCCCCCGGCGCCTCTACTAAAATACTATTAGACCCAGCCACGCGTTGTTGTGGCTAATATTTTTGTTTTATCTATCTGTCAGCCACAGAAGTCCACTGCTGAACATAGGCTGCATAGAGCATAGCATAGCGCCATCTTTTGAATACCTACTTAATCCAGTCAACAGATATCGCCATCTGTTAGAATCGTTTGGAGCTAACATATAAGTGTGACTATTAATCTATATCTATATAAAAAAATGAATAGCTGTTCGTTAGTCTGGCTAAAACTCGAGAACGGCTAATTTGGCTGATTTTGGTCTTGAAATGTTCGTGGAAGTCTAGGGAAAGTTTAAAAGTTGAGAAAACATGTTTTTTTATTATTTACTAGCGACCCACCCCGGCTTCGCACGGGTGCAATTATATTATACCTATAAACCTTCCTCTTGAATTACTCTATCTATTAAAAAAACCCGCTGCAAAATCCGTTGCGTAGTTTTAAAGATTTATGCATACATAGGGACGGACAGAAGAATGCGACTTTGTTTTATACTATGTAGTGATAGTGATGATTGATTCTGAGGCGGTACGAAGTTTGCCGGGTCAGCTAGTTTGCAATAAAATAATATTGCGACCATAAATGGTTATGTAAGCTATCCTATTTTTCAAGTTGGATCAAAGTGCACACGGTGTGAAAATTTTATTAAAATCGGTTAAGTAGTTTAGGAGTCCTTAGTAGAGGCGCGTAATTTATATAATAAGATTATAACGAAAAAGATTTGTTTTTGTTTGTTTGTTGCTAACTTCAAGAATGCTTAGCAAATTTCAAAAAAACTTTGTACAGTGGAATGCTATATTATATCTGAGAATAGAATGTCCAAACTTACGTGGCAGTGGGCAGTGTGTGGCTGCTTTAGAGATATGTTGGAGGAAAAACACTTAATTGACAATCATTGTTCTAGCTAACTTGTTAGCATATAGTGTGATTAAAAGAGAATGCATCTATTCTATTCAATAGATCTCGCCGTATATGGCATTTAATATAACCGTCACCTTAACATACGTAAGTAATAATATTAATTGTTTAGATATACCACTATACTTCCTCATACCAGTTTACGAGTATAATACTCATTACTCTACGCAGCCCATAGATTAGTTACATGGAGGGTACTGTGTCACGCTGGCCAGACGGTTTGGCACAGGTTTTGGTATCAAATTTTCTTTCTCTTACGGCTAGGTTATCGGTCTTGGGATTTCCTTTTTTCGGTTCTTACGATGCCCTCAGGATGGAATGGGGTGGTGACTACATGTATTCTAAATCCGTCACCACACGGAATGTTGACTGAATATGTGTAAAGCAGTTTAAAATTCATCGATTATACTACAAATCAGTGTTTATTTTAAATCAATCTGCAATGTTATTTTGACCACCAGAACATGAGTCTTAATTTAAATTAGACTTTTTAGTATGTAATTGCATTTAATTAAATCATAGTAAGACTTAGTACGAAATCCTGACAAAAGAATCTTTGCCTGATTGAAATGCTTGACTGCAACACAAGTGTACATACACTATCTAATAAACATTGTTATAAGGTTATACATATAAGTGTGTAAAATAAAGTACATATTTTGTTTATTTATTTATTTATTTATTCTTAATGTACAAACATGGTACACAAGGTGGACTTAATGCCATGCGGCATTCTCTACCAGTCAACCTTCGGGTTAAAAAGAGAGAGCATATGGGGTACAAAACGAATATACAT
This sequence comes from Clostera curtula, assembly GCA_905475355.2. Classification (NCBI taxonomy): domain Eukaryota; kingdom Metazoa; phylum Arthropoda; class Insecta; order Lepidoptera; family Notodontidae; genus Clostera; species Clostera curtula. The sequence continues at coordinate 10,150,469 of FR997816.1, read as the reverse complement.
ATATATATATATATTTATATATATATTTATATAATTAATAGATACCTAGATACAAATATAATTCATACATGTTATGATATCAATATATAAACATTCACAATATATAATATAAATAATATACATAATTCATTACAATAATAACAAGACGAAGATTATTCATGTCTGAGGCAGTGTTAGCAAATAGTGTTGCTTAACTTTACGCTTAAATGTAAGTTTGGTCTGAGATTTTTTAATGTCAAGAGGGAGCGCGTTCCAGAGCTTGATGGCCGTGACAGCGAAAGAATCAGAAATGAAATTACTACGATGCAAAGGAATCTCAAGGAGTAAATTGTCAGCAGAACGAAGATTTAGGCAATGAGAGCCACCCAAGACTAGAAAATAACTTTTGAGATATTCCGGAGTACAAGGATCGTTCATGACAGAATAAAGCATACAGAGATATCTGAGGGATCGTCTCTGTCTGATAGGAAGCCATTTAAGCTGAGCACGAAAAGAGGAAATATGATCATACTTACGCAGACCAAAAATGAAACGTATAGAGTTGTTGAGAAGTCGATCCAATTTGTTTAGAAGTTCTTGAGATAGGTCTGAGCTACAAACATCTGCATAATCAATAATAGGGAGAACGAGAGCATGAACAAGTAGGGTTTTAATGTTAGCTGGGAGGAAATTTTTAAACCTATAGAGGGAACGTAATATTGACGTGACATTTTGACTAATATTAGTTACGTATTTGTTCCAACTTAGCCTGTCATCAATGTATAGACCCAGATCTTTTACATGAGTTAATAGATTAATTTGTGCATTATTAAACACAATATGTGGAAGTTGACTGGAATCTATGTTGCGAAGGTGAAAAATACTACCGATAAGGATAGCATGACATTTGGAGACATTAACGTTAATGCCGAATTTTTTGTTGGAGCAATTTTCCAACAAAAAATATATTAACATATTATTTCTCACGCAATATTTACAGGAGTTCAACAAGGGCCAAGGTTGAAATAAAGTTCAACTCTCGAGAAAAACTAACTTGCGACGCTTTAATAGCCATAAAACTTGGATACTAACTGAATTGGCTGAAGCTTCATGAGTTAAACTAAATATATTTTTTGATTAAACGAGAGCGCTTTCAAATAGTCAAATCTGTTATTTTTTCTACTACATATAATGGATGGAAGTTCTTGCCGGCTTTGAAGTCAGCGGTAAGCATCGTACAAGCATTGTCATATATTTTATAGTAATATTTATGACAAAACTACAAAATAAAGGTCTAATATTACCGCAATCCAGACCCGTATCATCACTATCACTACATAGTATAAAAAAAAGTCGCTGTCATCTGTCCGTCCCTATGTATGCATATATCTTTAAAACTACGCAACGGATTTTGAAGCGGTTTTTGTTAATAGATAGAGCGATTCAAGAGGAAGGTTTATAATACATGCATAATTGCACCCGTGCGACGCCGGGGCGGGTCGCTAGTAAATATGTAAAATGACATAACTCTCTATATTTGATTCTAAAAAAGTAATACAATGTTATGTACTTTGAACGCAACAAATATAAAAATTAATTAATTTAGCCTCATACTCATAATCTAATCATAATTTATGTATGTAAATTGTAGATTAAAAATCATGAAAAGAAAGGTAAATTAAACAATTTGTCTACAGACAAACCAAGAGACAAAATTTGGTTTTATAAAAAAATAATCTTGATTTTTAATCTTGTTTTTGTACCTTACCTTACAAATGATTTGAATCTGCAATAACAGAACGTGCCTATTTTAAAAAGATTCAGCATTAAGTCGACTTATTACATTTTAAACAGTACTTATATAAGAAACTAGACGAAGAGTTGTCTCCTTTACTAAAATATATAAAAAGTTAATCTGGCGGTGTCATCGCGTTATTTATCTATGATTTTAATTTCCATCATTTCGGGTTGACGTTTATTACAACTGGTCACCCAAATTGCTGCAAGAAGCTAAACTTTCTACATTAAGGTAAAACATAATTATTGCATCATTGCCAGTCAACAATGTAACTTCTCATAAATAGTTTGTTTTGGATTCGTCTATGTGAAACAGTAGTCCCACAGACCGACAGTAATACCACAATACTTTATAATAGAAGAAAATAAAAAAACATTGAGTCGCTAATACATCGTATATTACAGGCAGAATGAAATAGACTAGAGTAAAAAGAATACAGTGACACATATTTAAATAAAATGGGCATAATAGCCACATATTATTAAATTTATATAAAAAGTTTCTATTCATGCTTCTAAGAACTGCTTTGCTGTATTTTAAGTCGATGCTTTCTCTTGAAAACTAAATAAATATGCAAATATTTTGATAATAATAGCTAATTATTTATGACATTTAATGGCTAACGGTGGCCTCTCAAACTAAAACCTTCACACAGTAGCTAAATCATTAATTTCGGCCAGGCATCTGCGGCGACACATCTGCCTTCTTAAACAACCCTTTCGTTAAAAAAACCGTTTTTAAGAAAAGGGCTTTTATGCGTAACGTTCCTTGGCATTGAGAATAACTGAAGCTTAAAACTAGTCCGTTAAAGATTCGCCGCCCGCAACATTGTATTTTTTACTCTTAAAATATACAATATACGAGTATTCCTCAAGATACTTTATAGATTTTTACAAAAGTATACATGTACGAGATAAACGAGAAATACTTTAAGTATTTTGAGGCCCCCTTATTAACTCTCCTCATAAAGAGCGGAGTTATAAGTCTAATGTGTCTGTGTGTAAGCATGTGGCTTCATAGTTCTTAAAAAAATAACAAATGATGATGCTTTTTTAATTTGAAAGCGGGTTTTCTAGCGGTGATTCTTACACATGTTTTATCAAAATCAATAACATCCGAATTTCCATATAGAGGTTGACGTGTACTACTTGCTTGGTATCCAGTCATTAAATTGATAAAATCTCAAGATCAACACTCAATACCTCTGAACATCGTGAGCGATTTCTGCGTGCATAGGGAACGTTATCAATAAAAAAAAATTATAGGTTGTTAAATAGATGTAACTGTTTCTTTGTACTTTTGAAGACAACTGTCATCTAGTCTCTCACGTGACCACGACTGCTGTAAACCATTCGAAAGGTCGGGTATAGGTACACGCGATAAATCCGTTAAAAATGTGTATTTCCAATATATTCTACAGATGTTTAAATAGCAACATACTCTTATGTTGTTTCCACAATACATAATATGACTAGAGATTCTTTTCCTGGTATTTCAATATAGTTCTTATATACAATGAATCATACATCTCATTCTTACAGGGTTTTTTACATCTGTATCAACAAACATTAATCATATCGTATCAAGAATATCGATTAATCACCACACTATTATAACACGAGTTACGGAAATTCCGATCAAAATCGTTTCATGTTTCCACCCAATTCACTGGAGTTCCGTAAAAATAAACTATCATATGAAATGAGGATTTCCATGAAACAATTTAGCCGCAGTGTATTGGGACAGTTTTATGGGAAAACGCGTAAAAATGTAGTAAAATTGAATATCGATTCTACATTGTTTGCAAGGGACTTGGTTTGACTTATGATGCGTATTAGTTATCGAACTATCTATTTATATGTTGGTCGTATTTAATATCATCATCATCAGTCATGGGGGGAAATAAGTCTATTGTGTCACGCTAGCTGGATGGGTTCGTACAGTTATCCTTCTGTGGTAAATAGATTTGTTTTTCTTTAAAGTGTTCCTTCTCTAGCAAATTGATTTTCCTTTAGTCAATCTCGGGATGGGATGGGATGGTAACACTAATTATGTACTCTGAATCCATCACCACATAATGTACATTAGTATGGCATTTATAAAGTTCAAAACACTTTGCGTTCAAAAATTATTCAAAATATAAAACGATATATAGGAACATAAAGGCTGTACAAATTTTACTAAATTAAAATGAAAACGCGCAGCCCATTTTGCTTTTAAGATTATATTTTGTGGCGGCAAGAGTAATTTACGTGTTTACTGCAACAATGTGGCAAAGTGACAAATGCGGTAACTGCCAGTTGGACTTAAAAAAGAAAACGAACATACGATACCTTGTAGGCGCGTATGAACTAAATAAACATCTGTGCTAATAGGCCTGGAGGACTTTTTAGCGGGCGGTTTTAGTTTATTTTATACTACTTCTCAACACATAAATAACCCACTACTGAGTCGGCCCTCCTCCAAATACATGGAGGGTAATAAGCCTACTGCCCCTCACTGCTGGCAGACAGGTTGACAGGTTTCTTATAAAGTTTTCCTTCTCCTGCGGCCAGCTTTCTGGCCCTATCATTTCCTTATGTCGGTTCGTACGACACCCTTAGGATGAAATGGGGTGGCGATACCTATATTCCAAATCCGTCCACGTCCATCCTTTGATCCTTTGATATAATTGTCCGTCTAACTACAGAGCAACTACAGAGTTTCTTGCCGGTTCTTCTCTTTAGACGGGTGGTAGATAAATAAATAAATATAAATATAAATGTCCTTGGACATTTCACACAACGCCATCTCGTCCCAAGCTAAGCAACTAAATGCTTGTGTTATGGTAACGAGATGGATGATAAACTACTTAAATACATTTTTTTTTTGTAAATACATACTTATTATAGATAGAAATGACACCCAGACTCCGAGCCAGTGCCTCTGGTTTAGACAAAGACACTTGCCCGACCCCGGAATCGAACCCGGGACCCGTTGATCCAAAGGCGGCACATCTAACCACTAGACCAACGAGGCAGTCAAATGTCAAATGTCAAGAGGGTAAATAATCAATTTTCAATTTTAAGTGGTGAATTTTAAATCTAATTAAATTTTTCTACTTGTCAAAAAAGCTCTAATGAGTCAACTTGACCAAAAGAGTTTTGCTGTTTGGAGTATCTTTTAGGGAGCAAACATGGAATGAGGCCATTGGTGGGAGAACCAAGGTAGTAAACACAGCCCAAGAATAGGCAAGTTGTGCTGGTCACACATATCGGAGACCATGTACGCTGCTAGATGGAGTGACGATTATACAATCGTAGGCAAGAACTGGACGTGTAGAACACAAGATCGGGTTCAGTGGCGAGTCTTGGGGGCGGCCTGGCAGCAGAGCTGTTGTAGTCTGATGATGATGCAATTATTAACAAACTTGTCAGCTGTATTTGTGTAATAGCGACCCGCCCCGGCTTCGTACGGGTGCAATGATGAACCTCTAAATTGATCAGTGTTTCTCTACTATATGATGTATGTATTATACTATAAATATAAACCTTCCTCTTGAAACTCTCTATCTATTACAAAAACCGCTTCAAAAGCCGTTGCGTTGTTTTAAAGATTTAAGCATACATAGGGACGGACAGACGACAGAGACTTTGTTTTATAATATGTAGTGATAGTGACGATGATGATAGTGATATCGAAAGGTAAAAATCTACAACTTCGTTTTAAATGTGCGCGAAACAGTAGTTTATTTTATTAATATTTGCCAAATGTGGAATTTAATAATACCTCTAAAGGTGCTTCGAAATATTCTGGCGACGAACTGCATGCAAATTGCATTTTGTTTTTTTTACTGACAATTTAATCCACTAATTTCGGAATCCAGTTTTCGTAATAAATTTAAGTGCAAATCGAACGCCCAAACCTTCGTCAAGTTATTAAGAAAAAAGCACCTGCCTTTCGCATTGGCTACATTTTTTGTGACTGGCAAGGTGCTGTAATTCGAAATTCGAAACATTAGATTTTTGACATAACAGAGATAAAGAAAAGAAATTAATTGATTAAAAAGGTTTTAGTCAACCTGCATCGCGCAAGGTGTATTCTTTACATTTCAATAAAATTGACGTGTTTGTTTGTAATATCAAGAGAATGTTTCTTCCAAAAATATGAGAAATGAGACTAAAACACAAATACAATTAAAATATTTTTGTTCCAGGTAATCTCTGACACAGTTGGACTCAACGGAACTTTCTAGATAGCTTTTTTATATTACGTATTATTGGGTGGTGCTTCAGTAATATAAAAAGCCACCAATGTATTGCAAGAGCAATACATATTAAACCGGGTACTGTATTATGCAGAGCATTTTGTATTTTGAGGGTGACATCAATACAAGGTAGAGGATGAGCCGATGCAACGGGTATCGCAGAGGTAGGTACCAGACCTAGGGGTTATCTTCACTCAGGAACTAACCTTCCGTGAGCATATCATTAAGATATGCAAAAAGGCATACCGAAACCTAGGTTTCGTGCTCAGGCCGGCTCAGGGGTTTACCAACATCACGACACTCAAGGTATTGTATGACGCGTTAGTCAGATGTCACCTTGAGCATAGTGCAGTCATTTGGGCTCCTCACGAGGTAAATTGTCATGTTGGAACGTGTCCAAAATAAGTTCACTAGACATCTGTATTTAAAACTTTATGGGGTATATCCTTTTTACCCACTGACGTACCCTACACTATTTGTACTAGGTATGGTAGGGTACAATGCGTTAAAGGTTTGCACTAGCAGCGTATGTAGTGAAGCTACTGCGTGGCGAAGCACACAACCCGGGAGTGCTGCGGCACCTGGAACTTTGCCTGCCTGATCAGTACGTGTGGCGACGTCCGCCCCTGCTTGCTGTGCCTGCAGCCAGGACCAACTTAATGGCTCGGACCCCTCTTACTAGAGCCATGCGGGTGGTGAACGAGGTTCACGAGAGGGTTGATGTATTGAGGTGCAACTTGAGTGAATTCGCAAAAGCTGCATTATATATAACATTATATGTTATTTAGATGTAGGTTAAAATTTAAGATTTAAGTATGTAATATGTAATTTTATAGGAAGTAGATTAAGATTATACCGTGTAAGGCCATATAAGTGGAAGATAATTAAATAAATAAATAAAATATTATAATGCTGGCACTACACATACGTGTGCCGTGTATGCTATCTGCATTTGCTATTTTTTTGACAAATGTTCCATCCACACGCAGTCATTAAAGTCATCAAAGTCATAGATAAGACAGATACGCGCAAACGAATAGCACAGTGTGGGGCCACCATTAGACTCAACACGTTGTGCGATATACTTGATAAGGGTAGGGCTAACGTGGGCCAGGGTGACGTTCTATCGCAATGCGGGCTGGCCGGTTAACTGAGCGCAAATAAGAGTCTTTTCCTATTAACTGTTCATAATGTGTTGAGTGTTGATTCATTGTGTAAACGTGTAGCGCGTTGTCCCATCTGGAGAACTTGCTCTCGCTATGTTTCGTGCTTTTTGCAAACAAGAACATTCATTTGAAAAAAGTGTGCTTCTGGCTGGCTCTTCCCTGCAATCCGAACCAGTGGTAGTTTCAGCATGAATATGGGTGGACGCAAGGGTTGTGTGCGATCAAAAGGATTGTAAGAATGTAGATATGACGACTGATGGGTGTGTATGGCGATACCACCTAGCGTGGGCCGCTGTAAGATCATAACTTACTTGCTAATAAACATGACCCACTACTGAGTCGGGCCTTTTCCAATTATATTGAGGGTAATTAGCCTGCTGTGCCACGCTGGCCAGTCGGTTTGGCATAAAGTTTCGTTTCAAGTTTTCCTTCTCATGCGGCTAGTTTCCGCCTTGGCATTTCCTTTTCAGCCTATTGGTAAAAAATAAACAACTGCTCTCATAGAGTCTTAGGTTTTCCCGATGAAGGCACTTTGAAATTAAACACGTTTTAACGTTCTCATAGGTTCTAAAATAATAGGTTCAGTCTGTTCAGGATACCATCTCAGCTCATATGTGACCCACTGCTGAGAACCCACCACCTATTATTTGGAGGAAAAATAGCCAAATGAGCCACACGCGTTGGCACAGGATATGCAATCACAACTCTAAGTCGTTGCTGCGCGGAAAGCGCGACCATAAAATGTAAGTACAATAAAATAAAAAAGGTTTTTTGGACCCACATTCTGATAAACATTTAAAAAAACGTTATCGGGTGTTATGGCAACACCTTCGTTCGTAAATGCATGGTTATGAGGCACGAAAACAATTGATATTCCATACAAAAGGAGCACTCCGAAGATCATTAATAAATGTCGTAAAATGAACTTTAAGATGGAATTGTCGAAATTTTATTAATACAAAAAGCAGTATTGGATGTTTTCATACTTGTCCCTAGACTTATTTAGAGTATAGATATTTATATATACTATTACTACTACTTGTTCAGCCTATAAATGATCCACTAGTGAGTCGGCCCTCCTCCAAGTTCATGGAGGGAAATTAGCCCACTGTGCCACGTTTTCAAGACGGGTTGGTACGCCAACGGTTTGTATCAAGTTTCCCTTCTCTTGCGGCTAGGTTATCGGCCTTGTCATTTCTTTTTAACCCCCGACGCAAAAATAGGGGTGTTATAAGTTTGACGTGTCTGTCTGTCTGTGGCTTCGTAGCCCGCGAACGGATGAAGCGATTTCAATATAGTTTTTTTGTATGAAATGTGAGTTACGGGCGAGTGTTCTTAGACATGTTTGATGAAAATCGGGTGAGCCGTTTAAAAGTTATGAGGGGTGAAAGTGGGGAAGAATAACCGAATGTCTGCAAATATAATCGAGTGGCGTCTCAAATGAAAGAGCATCACGTGCAATTTAACAAAATCTACATTATAATAAGTGTGTACCTATAAAAAGTATAAAATAAAAATTAAAAAAAACCCCCGACACAATAACCTTTAAGAGGTAAAAAATAAAAATTAATACTTCGCGTTGGGGGACCAGGGGTCAGGTAATAAATAAGTGGGTGTAGTCTCCAACGCGAAGTATTTATTTTTTGGCACTTACGACACTCTCAGGATGGAATGGGGTGGTGACCCTATGTATTATATATCTGTCAACACATGGAAACTAGTAGGTACTACTACTCAGCCCTTAAAAGCCCCACTGCTGAGCCGGGCTTCCTCAAACTACATGGGGGGGTAATTAGCCTACTGTGCCACGCTGGCCCCATGGGTTGGCAAGGGCTTTCGTGTCAAATCTTCCGTGCCTTGCAGCTAGGTTATCTCCCTCTCGCGATCCTTTTGTCGGTTCTTACGACACCCTCGGGATGGGGTTTGTGTCAAGTTTTCCTTCTCTTGCGGCTATGTGATCTGCCTCTCGCGTTCCTTTTGTCGGCTCTTACGAAACCCTCAAGATGGAATGGGGTGGTGACACTATGTATTCTAAGCCCGTCACCACATGGACAGCAATATGACGGACTCCTACAGCTATAAGGAAATATGTCGTATGTGCCCGATACAGGTTTGTATTGTCTCTATTCAAGGATTCCTTCTCGTTTCCTACATTTGCTGCCTTGTCATTTTATTAGTCGGCTCTTGCCACACCGTCTGGAAGGAATGGGAAGAAACCTAGCTTTAAATATGTCTTCTTCTTCTTAATTTAATTGTCATGGCTGTAAATATGTCTGTATTATGTAATTCATCAATGTACACGCTATACTTGTTTGCTTGGAAGTCAATATGGCGAGCGGCAGGTGATCAGCGGGCAGCTGCGTGTGCGCACCAAGGTTGCCCCCTCCCGCGGGTTTACTCGGGCCCTCGCCCCTCGATTGCGTATCGATCACAAGTAGTGTTGGGGTCGCGCCAAAATTGAAAAGGAATGACATATACCAAAATTATGACAGCATACAAATGTATTAATTGTTGTATTACATAGAAACTATTGTAGCTTTAATAAGCTATATCAGATAATGTTGTTTCTCTTAAAAAATTCTAAAGAATTATTAATCTTCATCAGCTGAGGTTTAAATAAATCAATTTGAAATCATTTCTTAAAAAAATTTTGTTCAATAAATTATTTATGGTTGTCGATGAAATTTGAATTTCGCGCACAGAATACAAAGTCACATTTAATATTAAACTTTATTGGTGGCCAATAAAATGGTTGAAATAACAAACAGGTCGTTCAAAAGAGGTTCACTGCACCTAATTAGTAATGAAAACGATATAAAATTTCGTATTAACCAAGCCAGCAATATTTATGACTATGGTACCTATAAAATTGGTCTGATAAAGATCTAGCCTATAACACTAAAATGATTTTTAGTTTATTGGATCTACATTAATAGTTTAATGCAAATTGCTGAATAAAATATTTTTTTATAAGGTAATTAGGGTAAATATTAAGTTATAGACCCCCGGAGTAAAAATAGTCGTAGTATTAAAGCTTGAAAAGAATGTAATACAATAATACCAATCGAGAATTCAAGCTAAAATTTACATTCTACAATAAAACATTTTTTAAAGGCTAAAGATGTATAAATACAGCATGTAATAAGCAAGTGAAACGCTGATAATACTCTATTTACATGTCCAATACATTGATGTTATCTAATAAAATCAAACTACTAACTAATTTACACAGGCGATTTTGTCATCATATTTTACAACAGTAGTTTGAGTTTGTGCCCATCAGAAATTAATTATTTATCGGAATCGTCAAATATTTTTATCCACATTTTTGTTGTGCACATCACTAGAATTGTATCCACGTGGTGCGAGCACGCGCCACGCTCGCGCCTCGTGCGCGATAATGTGCCACTACCCTTTGAGCATGGACCCCATGACAAGCACTGGACATTTGGAATTACGTAAAAATCGGTTTGGTATGCCTACGTCCATAAGCCTGTTAAAGGTACATAAGCCTCTAGGTTTAAATATCTCACAATTAGGTATCTATCAAGATACGTTGTCCAATCCCAGCAGTAGTGCGGCATCACTATCACTACATAGTATAAAACAAAGTCGCTCTCGTCTGTCCGTCCCTATGTATGCTTAAATCTTTAAAACTACGCAAGGGATTTTTTTAATAGATAGAGGGATTCAAGAGGAAGGTTTATATAATATAATACATGTATAATATTGTAGAGAAACACTGATAAATTTTTATGTTCATCATTGCACCCGTGCGAAGCCGGGGCGGGTCGCTAGTGTCAAATAAACTATCCGTGCGGTGATGGATTTAGAATACATAGTGACACCATCATTCCATCCTGTGGGTGTCGTAAGAGCCGATAAAATGAAGCAAGGCCGAAAACCCAGCCGGAAGGAAAACTTCAGACGAAAGAAAAGAATAAGTTAATTAATTACCCTCCGTATAATTGGAGGAAGACCTCAGCAGTGAGTATGCATGCACGAGCTGAGTAGTAATAGAATATTATACGTATCTAGTTATAGAATTATAATCATCAAAATCATCAATACAACCCTCCAAGCTCATCAAGGTGCAAGAAAAACTTTTTCAACGTCAAGGTCATTCTTGCACCTTTATGAGCTTGGAGGGTTGTATGAATGTTTAGGCACATCTTGGATTATAATATAATTATGACATAATTGCGAGTTGTGGACGTGTGTGTGGCTGAAAATGTCATCAAACAAGGCCTAAAAAAATAGATTTAGTATTAAGAACACTAATATTTATACATGAAAAATGCGAAATCTCGCTCATGTCGTGTGGGAAGTAAATCTTGATATGAAACTCTATGTCAACCCGTCTAGCCTGCGTGGTATAATAGACTAATTAAAAAAAAAAGATACATGGAGGGTTCCATGTATCTTTTTTTTTTAATATAACTATATAAACGAATCCCCTGCAGTCGGTATAACCTGTATCGCTGGGGCAGTTTACAAACATGTAATTCACGGGCACAAATGACACCCAGACTCCGAGCAAGTGCCTCTGGTTTAGACCTCGGAATCGAACCCGGGACCCGTTGATCCAAAGGCGGCACATCTAACTCCTAGACCAACGAGGCAGTCTGGAGGAGGCCCAATTCAGCAGTAGGTCATTTCATCATCATCATCATCATCATTTCAGCCAGCAGTCCACTGCTGGACATAGGCGTCCCCCAAGTATCTCCACAAAGGCCGGTCCTGGGCCGCCCGCATCCACTGCTTTCCGGCGACCTTAACCAGGTCGTCGGTCCACCGTGTGGGAGGCCTACCAGCACTGCGCCTTCCGGAACGCGGTCGCCACTCGAATACTTTTCTGCCCCATCGGGCGTCGGTCCTGCGAGCTATGTGCCCTGCCCATAGGTAGGTAGGTAGGTAATGACCCTTTCTGAGTCCGTAGGTCATTTACGGACTCAGAACTGAGAAATAGTATATCTGGGGCAAAATATATAAAGTAGAATTACTGTATGACAAAGAATTCTTTCAAAGTGGACAGTAAGACACGAGAGGGGGGCTGTTCCCATAAGGCACGTCGTTAACGCAGCCACTCGCCAGAACGCGATGTAGGAAGTCGTCGCTTAGTTGTGGCCTGTTACTGGAGAGTAAGACGGACATGAAGTCTAAAAATGAATTGTACGGTATTTGCTGAGCTCTGAATATCTTTTATCAAACGATAACAATATCTGTCGGGTATGGATTGTGTGGTTAAACAAAATGTAAAATACTTTTGTAATTCTATAATATAAAATAGGTATATATACTCGTAAATATCCTTGGACATTTCCCACAACGCCATCTCGTCCCAAGCTAAGCAACTTAATGCTTGTGTTATGGTAACGAGATGGATGATAGACTACTTATATACATTTTTTTTGTAAATACATACATTTTATAGATAGAAAAACACCCAGATCGGGAACAAATACGTGTAGGTCGTACAAATATTTCTTCCGTGAGGGAATCGAATTTTTATATCCCATGTTAGAGGAATATTCCATCCACCCACACGCCCACAGACCGCACTTATGTAATTACTAGCGACCCCACCCCAGCTTCGCACGGGTGCAATTATGCATGTATTCTACATGTAAACCTTCCTCTTGAATCACTCTATCTATTAAAAAACCGCTTCAAAATCCGTTGCGTAGTTTTAAAGATCTAAGCATACATAAGGACGGACAGACGACAGTGACTTTGTTTTATACTATGTAGTGATTGTACTATATTCCTGAATGATACTAAACCACTATCGTCCGTGTGGTGACGGATTTAGAATACACAATGTCACAAACCCATACCATTCTGAGGGTGTCGTAGGACGCGATTAAAGGAAAGCAAGAGGCAGGTCACTTACTTAGCTGCAAGAGAAGGAAAACTTGATAGAAACCCTATGATGACCCGTCTTGCCAGCGTGGCACAATAGGCTAATTTCCCTGCAAGAACTTGTAGGCCTGACTCAGTAGCGCTTTTAAAATTATCGTTCTTGTTTTAAAAAAAAAACACTAAATAGCAGAGTGTGAGCATGATGAGAGACTTACGCTATAGTAGGAGGAACGTACGTAAAATTGATCCTTGCGGCTATGATTCTAACATCTACCCGTCGTCACACGAAGACAGTAACAGTAGTCTCAATATGGGTAATTCAAACTAGCTGCGCCCCGCGGTTATACCCGTATGGTGATGGAATTTAATTTTTCGTCAGATTTTTTTCTATTTACATGATACTTATTGCTATATTTTGGAAAATTCACAATTTTAAAATAAATTTTAGCCTATTTCTTATTCTGAGGTATAAGCTATATTATTGTACAGTTTCATTAAAATCCACTCAGTAGTTTTCACGTGAAAGAGTAATAAACATCCATTCATCCATCCTCCATCCATACTTACAAACTTTCGCGTCTATATTACTTAGTAGTAGGATAGATAGTGGTAGAAATAATGATGGGTAGTCTCAAGATGGGTATTTCATATACATAGTGGTAGTTAGCCAAACTAGATTTATTGTGACCGCTACGCGCCTAAGCATAAACGACGGTCACGGCTGGCGCCTCGTTCGGTACACGCTCCAAGTCCCCCGGCCACTGCCTCTATCGTAACAACTTACACAATTCCTTGCAAGCATAAGACTCCTTAAATTCCTTACAAATTTAGCCCTTTAAATCCACTGCTGACGTGGACCTCCTGCATTTGAAGGGTGGGAAATTATTGAACTCTGCTTAGCCTGGGTTACACTGTCTTATTGGTCCTTATTATAAATTATCTGAGAAAAAGAGCCCTTCGAATCCTTATTAATTGAGCCCATATAATCCACTGTCGACTTAGGACGCCTCCATTTGAATGGTGGGAAGTTAGTCTACTCTGCTCAACCCGGGTTGCACTATATTATCAGCTTATCAAAATTTCAATAGAGTGGATGGTTGGCAAGTTCCCCTTGCTCGACCCGTAATCTCAAATTGATTTATATTGAGAAGAAAAGAGAAGACTGAGTTAAAAAAACATCAAAATTCCAATAGAGAGGCTGGTCTTGCCAGTACATACTTGGGATCCAGTCACTAAATTGATCAAATCTCAAGCTCTTATCTGCAAGACCTCTGGACACTGAGCGATGAAAACCGAGGGCGCAGCTAGTTGGTTTATACAATAAATATTATTTCTATTCTATTCTATATGGAGGGTAATTAGCCTACTGTGCCTCGCTGCTATACGGGTTTCGTATTAAGCTTTCCTTCTCATGCGGGCAGGTTTTGGGCATTATCATTTCCTTTTGTCTTACGACACCCTCAGGATGAAATGGGATGGCGACAAAATTAGCGGCGTAAAAATTGGCCTATTTTCTTTGGTAGAATAAATTTACAAAGGAACCAAAGGATCTCTAATAGCGTTACACTTGATTAAACAGGCTAGATTTTCTGCTCATTACTGACGTCATCCTAGTTCAATAACCCTGGACGCTTGACCTGCAAAGGTTGGCAATATTTACATGCTTATGATTAATTGATGGGTAAATCAAATAAAATTACCGTACTGCCATTTTTTATGGCGCGTGGTGACAGATTTAGGTTAGTTACTTAGCCAGTATTATGGCTGGACGTCATCAAATCTGCCATTAGAACCAATGGCCTAACTGAAAGGGACGTTGAAGATCGGGCAAAGTGGAGGAAGCTCAGTCGGAAGGCAGAATCTGGTAATAACCGGGATTAACGCCAGGCAAAAGAAGAAGAAGATTTAGCATTAAGTCACTATCTTATTTTTTAATTTTTTTAGAGGCTTGATCGTTTAGCTGTCATATATTTTATTAAAAAATATTAAAATTTGTTACGATTTGTCGAGAAATTTGACATTTAAGCGGTTTGTAATGTTCGATTTACTACGTTATCCGCCTTGTCATTTATCGGCTCTTACGACACCCTCAGGATGAAATGGGGTGGTGACCCTAAGTAATCTAAATCTGTCTCACATGGAAATGTTATATTTCAAATACGATTTCTGATATTCTGTGTTTATTCGTTACTAGTGGCCCACCCCGGCTTCGCCCGTGCAAAGCGGGGGTGGGTTATACATATAAACCTTCCCCTTGAATCACTCGATCTATTAAAGAAAACCGCATCAAAATCCGTTGCGTAGTTTTAAAGATTTATGCATACATAGGGACGGACAGAAGAATGCGACTTTGTTTTATACTATGTAGTGATGTGTAGCTCTTCACCAATTGAGCGGTTTCTCTCTCTCTCTCATCTACATTTGGAGTATATGCCTCCATCGAGTCCTGTCTATGAATTCCCTTGCAATCCAATAAAAAAAAATACAACCTAAAGGTCATAGCAACCGGGTTATAAAAATACACAAACAAAAAACGTGGTATGTCAAAAGTATTTAGGTTTGACAAAGTATAAACGCAGAGAGACATTGTAGAGGATAGTTGGCAATAAAGTTGGCAATCTTGAGAGCAGTGAAATATAGCGTGGTACTAGCGTAGAGCTCTAATTTGCGGAATACTTAAATGTTTTCTCTTTCCTTCTTTTTCTAATTTTGACATTTCTATTTTATGTCCTCTATGAAAATGAGCGGTGCTCTATGGACCAGATTTTCGCTGTTCCCGAATGGGTAACGCCATATTGAATTGAAAAACAGAATTGTCATTGTTTCCTTTACAAACTTAAAAATTTTAAAAAAGAAAAAATCTTGCTCTGGCACTGACATTAAAGCCGAACGTCCACCGCCACCTAAAATAAGTTAGTTTAGTTTAGCTTGCATAGTTGAGCCAGTTTTTCATACATGTGCGTCCATCGAGGCGGTGAACTAACGTGTAAGAAAAACTGGCTCTACTAAATAAATAATAATAATAAATAAATATCCTTGGACATTTCACACAACGCCATCTCGTCCCAAGTTAAGCAACTTAATGCTTGTGTTATGGTAACGAGATGGATGATAAACTACTTATATACATTATTTTTTTTGTAAATACATACATATTATAGATAGAAATGACACCCAGACTCCGAGCCAGTGCCTCTGGTTTAGACAAAGACACTGGCCCGACCCCGGAATCGAACCCGGGACCCGTTGATCCAAAGGCGGCACATCTGACCACTAGACCAACGTAAACTAACTTATTTTAGCTGGCGGTGGATGTTCGGCTTAACGGTCTGCCAGGATAGAGGAGCATGAGAATGCTGAATCTTCGCCCCTGGAAGCACTTAGGTCTTTAGTGGGGTTTAGTGATTAGGTATGTACGCCTTTAGCGGAATCCCACAAAGCCTGGCGGTGTTCTGCCCGCTGAGGCCAAATATACATTGAACATTTTTCACAACTAGTCATAAATGAAAGACCACAATTAACCCAATCTATACAAAAAAGCTTAGCTAAATACATACAGATCTTATTCATTAAACGCTTGAATAGTGTTCAAATTACTGACCAAAGAAAAAACTAATAATTTCATACTTTTTTACAACCACAATAAACTTTTTATCAAAGAGGAAAATTAACTTCATAATAAAAATGCACAGAATATCGGCATCATATTAATAACTATCCAATTTATCGTAATTTATGATCAATCCATCAGTCGTTCAATTATGATAGCTTTTATGTTTATAACGGCTTTATTAACAAAAGTATCGCAAATCAGCGATGATTGTAAATTGTAAAATGTGATGTCTGTTTTACACTGTCAGTGTACAGTCACAGACAGCGTGTTATAGTAAAATCTTGTTTATGTATTTATCTGTCTACTTGAGAAGTAGATATATAAATAGTCCAGAAATGACGGCTCAGCCCACTGGTGAGTCGGCCTCCTCCAAAAACACGGAGGGTTTACCTACAAAAAACGGATCGGCACTGGTTTTTTGTGCTAAGTTTTCCTTCCTGCGGCTAGGTTTTCGGGTAGGAATCTCTGGAACGGCTGGGCCGATTTTGATGGGACTTACTGTAAGGAGTAACCCCCGCGGCTTCACCTGCGTTTAACATCGCACCCGTGCGAAGCCGGGACGGGCCGCTAGTGTAATTTAATTGCGATAAATCCGTTAAAAAGTGTTTCATTTCAATGTCTAATAATCGCGAAAACCTAAGACATCCTAACACTTCTGTCATCGACTGTCCAAACCTCAATAGGCAGTGAATTTAATTCGACTCTGCACAAAACGGATAAAAAGATGCTACAATTAGATAACGTCGCATCGTGCGTCTGTCTGTAAACACCTTTATACAGAACAAAAGCTGTTATGACAGGCAGCTGGGAGTACGGGCTGCAGATAAGGTCATTTTATGGGGTCCAATCAACGCAGTTACGATATCGGGGCTTTGAACGTAAATTTGGTATGTGGGACGGGTTCAGCTGACTTTAAGGCAGTGCAGCTTGCAACCAGCCTAAAGGATTACTACTCAGCCCATAAATGACCCACTACTGAGTCAGGCCCCCTCCTATGGCAGGGAGGATAATTAGCCTACTGTACCACGGTGGCCATACGGGTTGGCGCAGGGTTTCGTATCAGCGTGGTTCTGCATCAGATCCCACAATGCCGCAACAGGACGCGAGTTGGAGCACTCCGGGGATGTTTAGTGGGTAGGCCCCCACTCTGGGGGACAGTCCCACACGCTCCCCCTCGGCCATCCCTGTGGCCGACGGGGATAGTCCATAAAAGATTTTAGCCCGGGCCAACAAAAAAAAAAAAAGATTTCGTATCAAGTTTTCCTTCTCTTGCGGCTAGGCTATCGGCCTTGACATTTTCTTTTGTCGGCTCTAACGACACCCTCAGTATGCAATGGGAGAAGCCTAAAAGATTGTGCGTAACCAATCGATCTGTAGCTATGTACGACTAGCTCGGTTGTATTTTATATAGGTCTTCCTACGTCCTCTTTATATTTTTTAAAAACTAAGCCCCTGTCTTATGTATAACTTGTATCGCGGAGGCAGTTTACAAACATGTAATTAACAAACACAAATGACACCCAGACTCGGAGCAAGTGCCTCTCGATTACTCAAAGACACTTGCCCGACCCGGGAATCGAACCTGGGTCCCGTGATCCAAAAGCGACCAAAAATCCATGACCTACAAGGCATCCATCTTTGAGTATTTTTCTACTGAGACATGTGTAAGTGTCCCCGCCCCATTCCATCCTGAGGGTGTCGTAAGAGCCGACGAAAGGAAATGACAAGCTAGTAAACCTAGCCCCAAGAGAAGGACATTTTGAAACGAAACCCTGTCAACCTGTTTGGCCATCTTGTCACCGTAGGCAAAATAACCTCCATTTAATGGGATGAGGCTTATCTCAGCAGTGGGTCATTTAAGGGTTGAGTAGTAGTAAAACCAATAAACTGGTAAATAATGCGTATTTGTAAAAACAAACTAAGTAATTAATTGTTTTTATCACAAAGCGGTTCTATTTTTACGCTAGCAACAAAAATACTTAATTAAAATGTACGATTAACATATGTTTACTTTGACATTTCGTTAGTCACAGTATTTTGATAATGAATCAATTTACAGGACGATTTTTTCAGATCTAAAAATAAGAAAACATTTATCTTTCAGCCGCGCACGCGTCTTAGTAGCTAGGGGTGTCTCTGGTAAATACCATTGATAATATTTGTGAAATATAAATTATAAATACGACATCGCTTGTTTCAAAGTATGTTCAACCCATTAGCATTCCGCCATTCCATCCTGAGGGCGTCGTAAAGAAGGAAAACATTAAATGAAACCCTGTGCCAACCCGCCTAACCAGCGTGCCACAGTAGGCTAATTACCCTTAAAAAATAAATTTCTAACTAATCTGAAGGCAATACCAATCAAATGAATAGAAGAAGAATATATAGAATATGGAACAGGTTTAAAGCAAAAAATAATAAAAAACGTCTAAACTGATATCGATAAAATTTCTGTAGGACTATTCTGAAGGCATACCAATCAAATGAAAAGATGAATTTTCAAAATTGGTTTCAAAATAACGTTGCTCAATGCGTTAACACACACATACAAAACATGCAGTCGAAGTGAGAACATCTTCCTCTTTTTAAGTTGGTTTAAATACTCCGAAGCTTTAGCCATCCCTAGTTTTAACACGAAACCGTGCATTGAAAGTGACGTCATAAGTTTACGTCACCAGTCACTGTCCACCATATTGGAACGCCATGTTTGGTAAACAAGAGAAAGAGACAATCGCCAATCGGATGTACACAAATAAACATGGAAAATATGCGGTGACGTACGTCAAGTATTGTGTGGATGGAAGTAAAGTGTCTAGACTTGTAAATTCTTGGAACATCTACGAAATCTGTATACTTGGATACTTAAGGACTGCGTCCCATCCTGAGGGTTATGAGCCAATAAAGGGAAATGACAAGGCCAAAAACCTAACTGTACAAGAAGGAAAACTGTACGAAATCCTGTGCTAATCCTACACGGGTTGCCCAGCCATTTTTTATTTTTTTTTTTGCCCTGGGTAAAATCCTATATGGACTATCCCTGCCAGCCTGGAGATGGCCAACAGGGGGTGTGTGGGAGTCCCCTCCGCCTCTGTCAGGAGACGGAGTCATACCCACTTAACGTCCCCGGGGTGTACCGTCCCTCGCTTGCTGCCCCGTGGGCCCTGACTGTATCTCCACGGAGGAGTTGCACAGCCTACTGTACCACGATGGCCACACGGGTTGGCACAAGGTTTCATTGTAAGTTTCTTTCTCTTGCAGCTATTGTGTTCGGCTACACGGAAAGTATTTGATATTAATGGTTTGATAGATGTAGATATATTTGTGTAAGTTGAAATGACATTAATGTTCTGTAGGCCATTAATATCGAACAGTTTGGTAAAAACCTTGACTTTGTGTGCAAGGTTTAGGAACTCCATTGCAATCCTCCATAATGAGTCTTTTATTTCCTTAAATACCAACTATTTATGAGCCGTTTTCATGTACTACGTAAATAATAGTTTTGCAGACTGCAGTCGTGATTTAAAGATGCAACGTTTCTATGCATTCCGAAACGCCACTGTACAGTTGCCATCAAATTACTGAATACCTATTTTCTCTCCGTATTTAGAATACATAGTGTCAACAACTCATTCCAGTCTGAGGTAATTTTAAGAGGTTCCTAAAGATACTTGATTGACATAATTTTTAACCCCCGACGCAAAAAGAGGGGTGTTATAAGTTTCACGTGTCTGTCTGTCTGTGGCACCGTAGCTCGCGAACGGATGAAGAGATTTCAATAAAGTTTTTTTTGTATGACAGGTGAGTTCAGGGGGAGTGTTCTTAGTCATGTTTGATCAAAATCGGTTAAGTCGTTTAAAAGTTATGGGGGGTGAAAGTGGGTAAGAATAACCGAAAGTCTGCAAATATAATCGAGTGGGGTCTCAAATGAAAGCGCATCACGTGCACATTACAAAATAATATGTTCCATGAAAATCAGTTGAGCCCTGAAAAGCTTTAGGGGTAAACGGGGGGGATACCCAATATCTGCAAATATATGTGGTGGGGAGAAAATTAGAAAGCGACAAGAATCTATGTATTGACAACTTATATATCTACATCATAATAAGCGTGTACCTATAAAAGCAGAAAATAAAAATTCAAAATTTAAACAAACCCCCGACATAATGACCTACATTCCCTTTAAAAAGTAGAAAATAAAAATAAAATACATCGCGTTGGGGGACCGCTCCTACTTATTTATTACCTGACCCCTGGTCAGAGATATCCTCAAGGTATCGTAAGAACCGACAAAAGGAAATGACAAGGCTGATAACCTAGCCACAAGAGAAGGAAAACGAAAACCCGTGCCAACCCGTCAGGCCTGCGTGGCATAGTAGGTTAATTAACCTCCCTGTGATGAGAGGAGGCCCGACTGAGCAGTGGGTAATTTGTGGGCTGAGTAGTATGACACAACTCTTGTAAATCGTCATATATTTGAAAGTACCATCTTCATTCTTATGCCGTTATCCCACAGAAAAACTCACAAAAGAGAAAGAAAATTTGATATTACACTGTGCCAACCCATCTGGCCCACGTCTGGCCTAACCTAACCTGATTTGGGTAACTACCGGTAGTTACCCAAATCAGGTTATACTGGTACTGAAGAAGGCGAGGAAGATGATGATGTTGGACAATGACACAGATAATTGTTGTTGAAGGAGTTTGAGCGACTGTACCTTAGGTGCAGAAGGTCAGGAAATCACGAAGCCCCTTATTTATTGAATCGTGCATCTGATATCGAGATATACTTAAGCTGATGGTGTGCAGCAAAAACAAACCTTGTACGCCTGTCCTTGCAGTTTGGTAAAACCGTTGAACGCGTCCGTCAGAATCTGAGTTATTGTTTTTGTTTATAGACCGCTTGTGTGCTACCATTACTACAGGCCGTGTGGTAAAAAGATTTAGAATACACAATATCACCAACCAATACCGTCTTAAGAGGCGACTAAAAGAACGCAAGAGACAGATCACCTAGCCGAAAGAGAAGGAAAACTTGATACAAACCTATTTTTTTTTTTTTTGCCCTGGGTAAATTCTCTTATGGAGTGTGGGACTCTCCCCCATAGTGGGGGCCTACCCACTAAACCTCCCCGGGGTGCTCCAACTCGCGTCCTGTTGCGGCATTGTGGGATCTGATGCAGAACCACGCCGCCGCAGACGAGGAGGCCCTCCTCCGCTCCTCAGTCTCCTTACGAGCACTCGACGTCCTGCCGTGAGCACCCCGCAGGACGTCGCTTCCCCTCAGATCCCGTGTGCGGCGAGAACTTGATACAACTTGATGCATAGATACGTAACACTTATTACGTCAATACACAATATTTACGAGGTACTTACGAGTACGGTTTACATATAAACTAAGAAGAAATTTTCTGCATGGCAGCCAGCCTTCTAGGCAATTTTCTCGACGACAGCGCTGGGACAGTTTTTCCCCACTTTCTATTTTAGTTTTTTCCCTTTTTATATCTTTAAACAATCATAGTCTATATGCTATTAAGCTCCCCTTCAGTAAAATACTAGTGGTCACCCAATGGTAATAAGTCCGCAATTTGTAAACCAAATACAGAAATTGGAACCAAAATTTGTATTATTTCCACGGTTTGGTTATTCGATTTCTTTACAAAGCATCGAAACGTTTTAACAAAAATGTGAACTGACTTCAAAATAGACAATAAAGAGCGAAAATAAACATTTGAAGTCGATGTCAACATAAATTTACACCGACACTAATCAGGATATAGGTATTCAATCGTTTTTGGTGTTTAGTGCATATTTTAGGTTGGTTTACATTACGACGTGTTAAAGAGTTTTTATTAGTTTTAAATTTGATTATACAACTAAAAGCTAAGAGCAAAGAGTATATAATTACTACTGTTGATACCAACTTGTGTATTAACCCAACCTCTTTTAATTATATGGTCCGAATATTATGCGCTTTAATTACTTCGTAATATTTATTACTTAAAAAATAGGATTTAATCTGATGATTATTAGATGGTTTGTTATTTTTATCGGATTACTGTTTGTAAACGATATAGCAATACTGTTTTCTTGTGATTTAAACATGGCACTTGTTTCCTTGGTTTAACCTGATTTGTCTTTAAGGGTTGGTTTAACCGCCTTTGGATCACGGGTTCAATTCCGAGGCAAGTGTCATTGTGTTTATAAACTTTCATAAAACCTGAATTTGTATAACAAAGTTAATTCAAATTCAAATTATACTATCACTAATATACTCATCGAACGTGTATTAGAGGAAAGTCACCAAATATGGAATACCATTTTGTTTCTGGCATATAAAAAAAACTTCACAGAAATTAGAGCAATTTAATGTAATTACTAATCAGCCATACATTTATTTATATTAATAAAATTTATATAAATAAGAAGACTCAAAGTCACCCAAAGGGCAATGGAGAAGGCTATGCTCGGGGTTTCCCTGCGAGATCGAATCAGAAATGAGGAGATACGCAGGAAAACCAGGGTCACCGACATAGCCCACCGGATTGCCAAACTTAAGTGGCAGTGGGCAGGGCACATAGCTCGCAGGACCGACGCCCGATGGGGCAGAAAAGTCCTCGAGTGGCGACCGCGTTCCGGAAGGCGCAGTGCTGGTAGGCCTCCCACACGGTGGTCCGACGACCTGGTTAAGGTCGCCGGAAAGCAGTGGATGCGGGCGGCCCAGGACCGGCCTTTGTGGAGATCCTTGGGGGAGGCCTATGTCCAGCAGTGGACGTCCTTTTGCTGAAATGATGATGATGATGAATAAAATTAACAGCCTTTAATCAAATATATTAGTTATTAAATTAAAATTTAACACAAAAACCAAAATAACAAATGAGTAACCAAAAATGGAGTAGGGACCCAATTAAGAAATAAAAACATAAATCGTTATATCAATAACAAAAATAGACATAAATATCCATGAGTAGAGAATATCTAGTTATACTTTATTCACAAGAATATCTCATACCTTTTCCCTAAATCAATTTAAATTTATTCTTATTTAAAACACTAGCGGCCCTTCCCGACTTCGCACGGGTGCGATGTTACCCGCGGGTGACGCCACGGGTGGAACTTCGTCAAAAAAAAGTTGCCTAAGTTACTCCTTATATCATCAGCTACCTATCAGTGATAGTCCCGTCAAAATCGGTCCAGTCGTTCCAGAGATTAGCCGGAACAAACCGACAGACAGATAGACAGACAGACAGACAATTTTTTTTAAAAGTGTTGTTTTGGTCCATGTACCGTGTATACATACTTACGCATTAGTAAAAAGTGGTTATTTTATTATTACAAACAGACACGCCAATTTTATTTATTTGTATGTATGTATGTATATGTATGTATGTATAGAGTATGTATAGATTGGTCTACTTGTAGTAGAGTTGACCTGATAACTTTCATTGTAACCGTTTATTGATATAATTGCGACTTGTATTAAGATTAGTGAGACGTCTGACTTTGACGTCTGACATTCCAATTGACATTCCATCCTGATGGTGGCGTAAGAGCTGACCAAACGAAATTACGAGGCTGATAACCAAGCCGCAAGAGAAGGAAAACTTGATACGAAACCCTGTGCCAACCTGTCTGGCCAGTGTGTCATATTGGGCTACTACTACTTACTTCTCAGCCCATAAATTACCTACTGCTGAGTCGGGCCTCCTCCAACTAGATGGAGGATAGTTAGTCTACTGTGCCACGCTGGCCAGATGGGTTGGCACAGGGCACCATCTTAACGTGCCTTGGAGTCCCACATAATCCAACCGTGACCCCGATGCGACTGGGTACACATAAAGGGTTACCCGTCTAAAAAAACACTTTTTTATATTAAAAAAATGGGTTTAGTGTCAAGTTTTCCTTGTCTTGTGTTTTTGGCCTTGTTATTTCCTATTGTCAACTCTTACGACACCTTGACACCCTCGACTGCCTCGTTGGTCTAGTGGTCAGATGTGCCGCCTTTGGATCAACGGGTCCCGGGTTCGATTCCGGGGTCGGGCCAGTGTCTTTGTCTAAACCAGAGGCACTGTCTCGGAGTGTGGGTGTCATTTCTATCTATAATATGTATGTATTTACAAAAAAAAAATGTATATAAGTAGTTTATCATCCATCTCGTTACCATAACACAAGCATTAAGTTGCTTAGCTTGGGACGAGATGGCGTTGTGTGAAATGTCCAAGGATATTTTATTTACTTGATGAAATGGAGTGGTGACACAATGTATTCTAAATCCGTCACCACACGTAGAGTAGGATAACTACCCTGTAACTGGAGGCAGTTGGTCATCTATGGTTTGAATAATAGTAGTAGGTATTTATAAAGTTTTTTCGTTACATCGAAGGACAAAGTTACCAAGTTGACAGTACTACTCGGGCGTTTACAAAATCAGTTAATAGAGGACTTGTTTAATAAGTGGCCGTTTTTTGCCGAATCAATCTGTCACTGAAACAGCTAATTATGGGTCTGGGCGTCTGGCCCGTACGGCACTGCCAATGACTCGTGTAGGTCACGTACTCTATAAAAAGTCCAGACAGTGACGGTTTTCTTGATCTATGGAGTTGGCATAATGGATTTTTATACTAGAGCATTATACATATTTCTTCTTAATACTCCACGTTGTTTATTCCTAAACTACTTTTTAATCTTAATTGCACACCGTGTGAAGTTTGATGATGATGATATCTCAATTTATAGTCGCAGTATTATTTTATTGCATATTATTTGTATATCTATTAATTAACAGTCACAATTATATGTTAGCTCCAAACTATTCTAAAAGATGGAGATATAATATGTTGAACGGATTGAGTAAGTATTCAATAGATGGCGCTATGTCAAAATTTATATTCATTAATTTCAGCCACCAGCCACGTCAACGCCTAGGCTAATAGAGCGGTTTTGCAGTTCGAGCTGGAAGCTTTCCGGGTTTTGAATTTGACGGGACACAGCGTAGACCTCACCAGGCGCGACCTTTCAAGCTTAACGTCGATATTCAATGTGCGTCTTACTAAGCGGTGATCGCTTCCGGTTTTGACCATATTGATCACGGAGACATCATTGAATATATGCTTTTCCGTGGACATGATGAAGTCTATCTCGTTTTTTGTGGTGCCATCCGGACTCAACCAGATCCATTTCCTCTGTTCTGGTTTTTTGTAGAAGGAATTCATCATATAGAGTCCCTCCTTCTCCAGAAAACCAGCCAAAGTTTGGCCCTGTTGGTTCTAATGTCCAAAGCCAAATTGCCCCACTTGCAGCGCTTCTCCGCTCCGCTTGCCCAGTTTCGCGTTAAAATCCTCCATGACAACGGTGTAGTGCGCTCTAGAGCCATGTATGGCCTAGGAAATGTCCTCATACATTACATCCACCGCTTCGTCGGGGTGTGCCGAGGTCGGTGCGTATACCTGTATGACCTTCAGCGAATAACGCTTGGTTATTCAGAGTACGCCACCCTGGTCGACACACTCTCGATTCACAACGTTGTTCACAAGGGCCTTGTGGACGATAAACCCAACACCACCTTGGGACTGTTGGTTGCCCTCCCGGGAGTAGAGTAAGTTGCTGGATTTGAGGGTTATCGTGTCCTCCCCCTCTCTTCGGACTTCAGACAACCCCACGATATCCCATCGCAGCTTGCTCAACTCTTCCTCGAGTTCTATGATCTTCTCGTCAGTCCGCAGTGTCCGTATGTTGTATGTTGCCAGGTGCAACCGTCGTTTTTTGTGATAGCCGGATCTCTGCCGGAGCTGGACACCCTGCCCTACCGTTACCTTGGCTGTTACCGTGGCCGAAGGAATAGTGGGGCTGCCGGGGACTGGGGGCCGTTTTTTTATTGTGTGCATATCATTTGGGGGGTTTGCCATAATCGCCACGCTTGGCAGGCGGGTTGGCGATCGCAGTAACGGATGGTGTGTTTTTGGACAGAACGTCGCTGCTGCCCAACGTCTGTTGTCCCTTAGTCGCCTTCTACGACACCCACGGGAAGATATGGGGTGGTAGTATTCTTACTCCGCTACCACAAGGGCCTCCTCTAATGGAGGTTAATTAGCCTATTGTGCCACGCTGGCCAGACGGGTTGGCACATTATTCTAACACTAAATACTAATCTACAGCTTTTTATCTGCCAGGTTATTCATCAGTTATACGACTTTCTTTCTCTTCTACTCTTTTAATCTTTCCTTTGACTTTTTTTAACAATAAAATATTTTTTACTAATCTACCCTGCAAAATCCGACTTCAACCGAAACCCTATTATTTCCGTTCTGAAGCCAATAGCTTTTGATCATAATTCCATCGCTAAATGCAACAGAAAATGAGATTTCAGCCTTAAAGTTACATGTTAAGGTACAATTTACTGAATCTGAAATGAAAACCGTTTGATACAGACTTATAAGATTTCTATTGTACTAATCACAATTGGACGAGCAAGCGAATCAAATGACAAATGAATAAAAATCTCCCCTTTAGAAGCGCCCATTATAGAGATACTGGGGAGGTTTTTCTACCGAAGCTTAGCTTAGCGAAGCCGAAGTTTCTTTTTGTTTATTGATTCGAATATATGTTATTAGCTTCTGAATTATGTTTATGGTAAAAATTAAGTAAGTTTTACTAACAAGACTTTATTTAGGAGAGGATCGACAGATTTGGTTTAATAAAAATGTCGGTATCGATAGAAATTTGTGTAATTGCAGAATTATTTAGTGGTCCTTTGCATTATGAACCCACAGGATGGCATAGGTTGGTGATATTGTCTGTTTTAATCCATGATCCGAATGGAGATACTAGGGGCTTTTTTTAACTGGGTTAAAATATTATATGGTCGATCCCCGCCAGCCTGGGGATGGCCAACTGGGGGTGTGTGGGAGTCCCCTCCGCATGTGTGAGGAGACGGAGGCATACCCACTAAACTTCCCCGGGGCATACCGCCCCGCGCTTGCCGCCCCGAGGGCCCTGACTGTATCTCCACGAATACACGGGCCTGGGAGAAGCATATAGCTTCTGTAGAACAACCGTTTCGCTTTGCTATCCATAGAGAAAAATACAGAAAGCTAACTTGTAGTCTTGAAGAAGAAGAAGAAATACGTTATAATATATTCATAAACACTAACTTAAGTAATATGTACTTACATAAACACTAACTTAACTAATAAAACAAGACTCAAAATACCAATTAACCTAAAACTTAAATACTAAAATATATTATTTAAAGGAGTCCCTTTAGGCAAGGTTCCGAAGATACTGGCAGCGTTCCCCCTTTGAATCGCTAGACTGATTCTTTGTCCGAGGTAGCTACCAGCTCTTCGGTCTCCTGTGATGTCGACTAACCTTTTTGCTATTTCCTTAAAAAGGCCCCACGGACCAAGGGTCTCAAACTCTCGACACCGAATGGGACAAATTTATATTCGGAGCCTAGACAAATACAGGGGATTTGTATGCTTTAGCTTTTTCAGCCGCATCATATATTCCATATATTCATTAGTTATCATCATTATCATCATCAACCCATATCCATCATTACCCACTACTGAGTCCTCCAAATTCATGGAGGGAGTTAGCCTACTGTGCCACGCTGGCAAGACGAGTTGGCCCGGGCTTGTATCAGGTTTTCCTTCTCTTGGGGCTAGGTGGTCTGCCTCTATTCGCCTCCTAGGACACCCTCAGGATGGTATGGGTTGGTGACATTATGTATTCTTAATACGTCACCACACGGACCATATTCATTAGTGCCGTGAAAGCGTAAATATCTTTGTCTAGTTTCAGGTTATGGTCCAATGAATAGTTCATTGTCTGGGTTCACCGATAAATCGGCAATTATGTCACAGGCATGCACAGCGCGGTTTTGGGTCGTGATGCCAACAATAGTCGGGGTGAACAGCTTGCCGAGTTCATAGTTGGATGATACCAGTAGCAATAATGTGGATATTCCCTTTAATATTAAAAAAAAACGACAAATGATATTGTTGTAGATATCGGCAAGAAATAATGTCGAAGAAAAAATACGTTCCATTTTCGATAATGAAATTCGATTTTGTTATACACTCTCTCACCAAGAAGTCTAGTAGCATTGCGACGTTGCATGGCAATGGTAATAGGTTGAGCGAAGTAATAACCAGCCTTCTGGTTACCAGTTGAAGTTAACAGACGGCTGGACCATTCTTTGTAAAATGATTTGAATTCCGTGCCCCGGAATTCGCATTAAGTTAATATGTGTCTAGTAAATAATTTATTGCCTCTTTTAAAAACAAAAATGAATGTTTTCTAAACAAGTATAATCTCGGTAAAGGCATCCTTTAAACAAAATAAAACTGGTTCATCTTTCAGGAATTATGATGCCAGAGATACACCAGTAGACATGCCGGAGGACGAACATACCTACGTATAACAACCCTCTATTTCGTCAATTAGTTGACCGCTTCGTTGGTTTAGGGGTTAGGTGTGCCGCCTTTAGTTCAACGGGTCCTGGGTTCGATTCTGGGGTCGGGCAAGTGTCTTTGTCTAAACCAGAGACACTTGCTCTGAGTATGGGTGTCATTTGTATTCATGAATTTACATGATTCTAAACTGCCCCCGCGATACAGATTACACCCAGAGAAGGGGTTCGTTTTCACAAAAAAAGTAGCTTATCCATATGCACCTTTAGTTCCTGAAAAATGAGCCCAGAGCCTCTGTTAACGGCACAACAGGACCACGGCAAAGTTCATCGCACTATGACTACGCCCCAATTGCACTAGAAGCACAAAATGTCTACCAATAACACATGAATGAATCTTGAAAATTCAACCATTATGGTATTAGATTAAAACGATCACAGTCATAAAATTGTTATCTGTATTGTATAATATAGACACTAGCAGACCCGGCCACGCGTTGTTATGGTGTTTAATTATACTTTAAACACATATTGTAATACTAGCATTTGGGCGCGGCTTCGCTCGCGTGGACTTCGAACCCGTGCTTATCTCTATGCATTTTTTTTTATGAATATAAAAGTGTTTATTGTGACTAAACTATGATAGTTAGATATGTGCTCTGGGGGACTTTTTTGTAGATTTTAATAAGACCTACAAACTCGTAGTACTTCATTTTGTTCTATTGTCAATCGTTTTTGCAGCGCACGCATAAATAGGTTTTCGATTTTACACCTTGGGTTACAAAATCGCAATGTTCATACGGATCCCTAATTCTTTTGAAAATAAAATATAGCCTATAACCTTCCTCGATAAATGGACTATCTAACACTGAAAGAATTTTTGAAATCGGACCAGTAGTTCCTGAGATTGGCGCGTTCAAACAAACAAACAAACAAACTCTGCAGCTTTATATATTAGTATAGATAACCATCCATTGAAAACTTGCTTAATTCAGTTTGGAGCTAACATATAATTGTGACTGTCAAATAATAGACAAATAATCTTCTATAACATAAAAATTAATCGCAAAATGTGTTGGTAAGCGCATAACTCAACAACGCCTGGACCAATTTAACCATTTTTTTTTAATGTTCGTTGAAGTTCAAGGGTGCTTTTTACGGCGAGACAAATTCCAATAATTTCCGGAAAATCCCTAAAACAGCCTTTTTCTTTTTCCCATTAAACGTTTTCTAACTAAACGTAGAGTCAATATCATTATTATTTTATACTAGCGGCCCGTCCCGGCTCCGCATGGGTGCTATGTTACCCGCGGTTATTGTCGTACCGCGGCCGGGTGACGCCGCGTGGTGAAGCTAGTTTGTAATAAAACTAGCGACCCGCCCCGGCTTCGCACGGCTGCAATGATGAACATCTAAATTTGTGCATGTATTTTACATATAAACCTTCCTCTTGAATTTATCTATTAAAAAACCCGCGTCAAAATCCGTTGCGTAGTTTTAAAGATTTAAGCATACATAGGGACGGACCGACGACAGTGACTTTGTTTTATACTATATAATAAATAATAATAATAAATATCCTTGGACATTTCACACAACGCCATCTCGTCCCAAGCTAAGCAACTTAATGCTTGTGTTATAGTAGCGAGATGGATGATAAACTACTTATATACATTTGTTTTTTGTAAATACATACATATTATATATAGAAATGACACCCAGACTCCGAGCCAGTGCCTCTGGTTTACACAAAGACACTTGCCCGACCCCGGAATCGAACCCGGGACCCGTTGATCCAAAGGCGGCACATCTAACCACTAGACCAACGAGGCATATAGTGATAGTGATAGTGATAGTGATAATATTGCGACAAAAAATACAGATTTATGCTATCCTATCTTTCAAGTTGGATCAAACTGTACACGGTGTGCAATTTTGATTAAAATCATTTTAAGAGGACAAACATGTTTGTCCGCGATGGACTCTTAAACTACTTGAGTAATACTCAGCCGACTGCTGAGTCAAGCCTCCTCCAGTTACACGGAGGGTAATTAGCCGTCTGTTCCTTCTCTTGTGGCTAAGTTATCAGCCTTGTCATTACCTTTTGCCGGCTCCTACGATACCCTCAGGTAGGCTGGTGACACTATGTATTCTATATCCGTCACCACAAGATCCAGTTACTCACAACAGACAAATTAACACTGTTTTATTAGGCATACTCCTACAACGTTTTACTTTCTATTACTTTTAAATTCACCATGGATGCTTCAAGTAACTTGCATATCAAATCTTGCTATAAATGTTTAGAGTCTAAACCATCACTTTTGATACAATATTGTTATTTGGTGAAATCTGTTATTTTAACCTGCATTCAGTTTCCATCGCTTTCACTAGTTTATTGAGAGTAATCATAGTCATTAATATTTAGTGCTATGACAGATTTTGTTTGACATGACGAATTTTGATTTTTTAACCGACTTCTAAATGGAGGAAGTTCTTAATTCGATTGTATTTTTAATCTTTGTTACCACGTCATAGGTTCATCATTCGCCAGACCGCAAACCAATTCGATTAGTATTGGTTTAAGATTAGTCCCATGTAAATGTTATCGAAATCGGTTCAGTAGTTTGGTAGTAAACTTGAAATAAATTATATACATACTACAAAATGCCCATAGATGACCCACAGTTGAGTCGGGCGTCCTCCAGTTAAATGGAGGGTATTTGGCCTACTGTGCCACGCTGGCCTGACGGGTTGGCACAGGGGTTCACATCAACTTTGCTGCTCTTGCACCTAGGTTTTCGGCCTTGTCATTTCCTTCTGTCGGCTCTTACAACAACCTCAGGATGGAATGGGGTGGTGACAATGTGTATTCTAAATCTTGTTTCTTGAGTTTTCTGTGCTTATTTCATAATTTGAGACACTCTTCTTTGAGACTTCATGATATAAATAAAAAACGTTGTTTTGTTTTTCCCAAGATTTTGTACAAATCATGTATCCAATTGATAGAGGGTTTTTCACACCCTGTATATTTATTTATACCTGTCATAAAGATGATAGATAGGCTGTAGAAAACCGTGAGAAACAATGCGACAGTATTAAAAATGTCTCCTACGGTGCACATAGCGTTTCATATGGAATGCAATAGATGACCCATATTACAGGGCAATATGGCGCATTCTCCCGTAACGGTGCTTTCATAAAAGTTAGGGTGACCACGTCACCGTAACGACGTGAGACAAAATTCAAGATAAACTATTTGAAATGTCGGATTCATTATATACTTTTTTTTTGTCGTTGGGAAAATGCTTTATGCATACCACCGCCCCCCAGGGGACAGGTCGGTGATTATGTGGGACTCCCGGGACAGAACTCGTATACCCATTAAAACCCAGGCGGTACACCCTCACACGGCACGCTTGGGGCGCCACCGGTTCGCGTAAGCGCAGTCCACGTTGGCGCCCCGACGAGGTGCCCGCTACGCGGGCAAGCGACTATCAGATATCAGAGAGGGCGCCCCGGTACACTGGGATGCCCTCAGTCATCGACGCTTTCGTCGGTGGAGGGTCCCCCGACTCACTACCGGCCTCTATGGCGGGGGAAGGAGGTGGGCGTACAGTCGCCTCCTCTTCCCCGGCCTCTGTCTGCGGCGCGGGTCAGCCAGGACGTCCTCCTCCCTGACCCGCTCCGCCGCCTCCTTCTGCGACATAACGTCCTCGCAGAAGGAGGTTCATTATATACCTACTACTACTCAGCAGATAGGTGAGCGACTGATGACTCTTCCAGTTACATGGAGCCTACTGTGCCACGCTGGCCAGACGGGTTGGCACAAGGTTACGTATCAAGCTTTCCATCTCTTACGGCTAGGTTAACGCCCTTGAAATTTCCTTTTGTTGCCTCTTACGACACCCTCAGGATGGAATGGTGTAGTGACACGGTGTATTCTATATCTGTCACCACGCAGACGGGGTAAAAGCTACTTATTTATTTATTTAACAATTGATGTTCACATAAGTACATCACATAAGTCGAAGACGTGGAAATATAGGACACATTTGTACAAAGGCACAGCTTCTTTTAAAGACAGATATACATCTTTGGATGAATCTAATATTGTTTCATAATCATAGTCACCCTTGTAAATACTAGTGAGGGATTGCAGATTTAATATGGTCCGTCATTATCGATAAGTTACGCGCTAATTTAGTTGTCGTTGCGCAGTCATGGCGGTTGCGCTAGGGATGGGACTAGACGATAAATCGAGTGACCTTTTCGATTACCAATTTTGGATCTCGTCGACGTAAATGATCGAACAACAAGGGTTCCAGTAAACCCGACCAACTAACAACCTTTATTAATATCCTACAAGTTTAGTAATCTACGTTTATTTATATTTCGACTGTTCCGTAGAATAAAACCTATCTGCAATAATACTTTAAGACCATTCTGAACTTCATATTATATTATTTAAATGAAGTAAAGAGTACAATATGGTTTCAAGCAGTATTGCAGATCGGTCCTTAATCTTCATAACAGTCGATTTATTTAAGTTTTTGTGCTAGTTTCTCAAGTTACGCCACTTTCTTCACCAGCAGAAGATGCTGAAGAAGAAAAGATGCCTGAGATTTACACATGGTCCGTATGGTGACGGATTTAGAATACATAGTGTGACCACCCCATTCTATCCCAAGGGTGTGGTAAGAACCGACAAAAGAGTATGTCATGCTCGCTTAAAGGTCATGCTGGTGGTGTCGTGTGTGTCGGGTCCTTCGGTTCCCTAAAATATGGTTGAGCTGGGGGATGGCTGGCACATGCGTCATGCTCGTGAACGGGTGCCGCCAGTTGGGGCCGGTCATCCCTTAACTGCTATTGACATACCTACATAGCTTTATATTGATCTCCTGGACACTTCTGTTGTGCAATATGTTACATTGTCCTCACATCTTAGCTTACTATAAATAAACACGAAATCAATGTAACCCAATCAGATGCTTGTAACAGAAAATATGATAAAAAGAGTGTCCATGGAGTTTCTTGCCTGTTCTTCTCCATAGGATCTACTTTTTGGAACATGCAACTAGATTCCTAACTTCACTTTTGACTTTTCAAAAACACCAGTAAATAGGTTCAATTGAAATAAATGATTTGAGTTTTTTTTTGAGTTTTGAAGAAAATACCAAGGCCGAAAGCCGCAAAAGAAGGAAAACTTGATACTAAACCCTGTGCCAACCCGTCTGGCCAGCGTGGCCTGTGCCTTATTTAGGCTTATTACGAGGTATTTATGGACTATGATAATCGTGAAAATAATCCCATTTTGTAGTTGAACAAAATATCCGTCGTTTAAACTTGGTTTCCGAACTAATTTCCTGTCTAAAACACTATTTTTTGCCCCTCAATACTTGCTTAATGTTCTATCAATGTCCTCGAATTGCCAAAATTATCTAAATTGCCCTGAGATTGCGCACAGCCGCGAATTAGCTAAATTCCTGATTTAAAATAGAATCAAATTGACGCACATTTGTTTGTCGATAGTAATACGTAGTAGTCGTAGGCGAGCTGCTTGCTACTGATGGCGTCCTTCTGCGGGTTTAGAGAGTAGGTTGCTCTAGCTGACCTGCATCGCAGACGAAAGCCCGGGAGGAGAAGGCGACTCCACGCTCACCTCATGCTCCCGCTATAGAGGCCGGTGGTGCGTCGGGGGACACCACCTATGAAAGCCACGTTGACTGAGGTCGTCCCAGTTGCCCGGGGCACACTCTGATAGTTGGGACATCACAGTGGAATGCGTTTACATGACCTGTGGCACCCCAAGCGTGACGAGTGAAGGTATACCTCTGGGGTTTTAGTAGGTACACGAGTAGTTTCCGGAGTCCCACATAATCACCGAATCCAACCAAGAGGAGCGGCGCGGTACCTACGCATTAAGCAAAATAAATATTGAAAAAAACAGTTACATGGAGGGTAATTAGCCAACTGTGCCATGCTGGCCAGACTCTCAGACCAGTCTTTCGTATTATGTTTCCCATCGTTGTAACTAGGTTATCGGCCTTGTCTTTTCGTTTTGTCGGCTCTTACCCCCTCAGGAAGGAATGGGGTGTTGACAGTATGTATTCTAATTCCGTTATAATGTTGGTAAGCATACCCAAATTGATTAGTCTCTTAATGTTAATTCAAGGCTTATTTTTCACTAGCGACCCGCCCCAGCTTCGCACAGGTGCAGTTATGCATGTATAAAAACCTTCCTCTTGAATCACTCTAACTATTAAAAAAACCTCTTCAAAATCCGTTGCGTAGTTTTAAAGATTTAAGCATACATAGGGACGGACAGAGTGATGATTAATATGTCGCAAACTTAAAACATCTAGAACTCATGTGTTGATCTGGTGTCATATACGTTACAAAAGCTATTTTTTAAAATGACTGATACCTCCTGGCTCTACAGATGGCACATGATTTATATCTATAGAAATATTTTTAATGGTTTTCCAAAATATCCCAGAAATTCTATCGTTAAAAAATCAAAACATGAGGGATTGTCTAGTGACAGTCGTCATGCTGCATAGTGCGACTAGATGATTACGATACTTAAAGATAATTTTGGTCTAAATTAGAAATACCATAATTTGTATCACTACAAGATATACGTCTAACTTGTTTCCTTCCGGTAAATTTTAATTATATTTTCCACCTATTATTTCAAACTAGCTTTTGGGCGCGGCTTCGCTCGCGTGGACTTCGAACCCGTGCTTATCTCTATGCATTTTTTTTTATGAATATAAAAGTGGTTATTGTGACTAAACTATGATAGTTAGATATGTGCTCTCGCGGACTTTTTTGTAGATTTTAATAAGACCTACAAACTCGTAGTACTTCATTTTGTTCTATTGTCAATCGTTTTTGCAGCGCACGCATAAATAGGCTTTCGATTTTACACCTTGGGTTACAAAATCGCAATTTTCATACGGATCCCTAATTCTTTTGAAAATAAAATATAGCCTATAACCTTCTTCGATAAATGGACTATCTAACACTGAAAGAATTTTTGAAATTGAACCAGTCGTTCCTGAGATTAGCGCGTTCAAACAAACAAACAAACAAACAAACTCTGCAGCTTTATATATTAGTATAGATAAAAAACAATGTATATATTATAATGTGCAACGTCTCAATTAAGATATCATACAAGTAATTTGATGGTCAGATAAAATATTGTTAACTGACAATCCAATTACAAATATACAACACAAAATATTTTTATTTAGGATTCGTAGGCTTTCACGACCATGAGCGCGTGAGCATATCTGAAACGTTGAGATTATTGATTGCGAATGGGTATGTTTTGAACATTATCTTACTTGATGTTAAGTGAGGACTCAATTTTTTTTTTTTTTTTTTAAACGTGGCCTCTGCACTGGTTGCATGCTAAATCGCGAGGGCAGTATACAAATATGTAATAGACGAACAAAAATTACACCTAGACTTAGAGCAAGTAACCCTGGTTGCCTAAGCTCAAAGACACTTGCCTAAGCCTGAAATCGAACCAGGATCCTTTATCCAACGGCACATGCAACCCCTAGACCAACAAGGCAACCAAAAATATCATGATTTAAAACTCTACGTAATGTAACGTAATAAACTAACTTGCGCTCATGGGATTACTTTGCTAAATACTAACTACTAATTTTAGAATAATATATAATTACTTTCGGTTTTTCTATTAGCAACAGAAGGCCGGTTTGTTTTAGTTACTTCTTTTAAATATTCAAGTATCAACAACACTACAACGTGAACTCATAGTTTCGAGTTGCAAAGGCATCCGAATCCATATGCTCGGTTTTTTGGCACCCCCATAGGTTTTCATTTAACATGTTTTTATTAAAAATATCGCGTGTGTTTTAATTTAATTGTAAAACGACAGAGCACCCACATAATTGTTTAAAACATATTAAGTTGCGTTTTGACAAACGCAGTTTGCCTGAGGCTAAATTGGCATTTTATAAAATATTACGTGTTTAACAAAAAATATATATTTTTCAATTATACTGTTATAGATTTTGCTCGATTGTGTCTGACAATAATAGATTTAATGGAGTTCAGCACGCAAAACCTTTTTTGTTGACCTGATGGGCAATTGAGATATGTCGTCGTACACAAGACTACGCAAATCTTCGATAGACAACGATTTTAGTCTTCAAGCGACTACCGCCATACAAAGCGAGTCGTGTACGAACCTCTATGGATGGAGCCTTGCGTACGAAGGGCCTTAGTGTGAGCTCCTTTAATCTCATGGTGGGAGATAAGCTTATTTTTGTGTAGAACACATAATGTCACCAACCCATAGACGGCCAAGAGAAGGAAACATTGATATTAATCTACCAGCCCCAACGTGTATTCTCTCCATAAAATTAGGGAACACCGACTCAGCAGTGGGTCTAACCTAACGCTGAACAGAAGAGATCACAGATATTGTATCACATAGATAAGAGCTCATTCTCTTACAGCTATTTGTCTCTTGCCGTATTCAGTCTTCTCCTAAAGCACTTTTATGATAGAAAGGGTTGCATTGTGCTTTCTGTATACGCCACGATACAAATTACAATAATTAGGTACCTATTGAGTATGTATGGTACCTATATGTTCTGTAGTAACTTTTCATTACCCTGCGACTTCTTTACAGTTTAATATTTTTAATATATGTAGTACTAAATATTCCGCGATCCAGACTCTTAAAATGGTCGTCACCAGTTAGCAAGCGGGGGTAGGCATCACATCAGTCCACCTGTGACCACGGCTGGTGCAATAACAGGCCCATGGCATAGCTACTTAAAATGTGTACCTTTATTTGCCTGGCGTTTCACCCTGAGGGTGTGGTAAGAGCCGACAAAAGTGAAATAATAAAGCTGAAGACTCTCAAGACTTGATACTAAACCTCACCCGTCTGGCCAGCGTAGCACAGTAGGTTAATTACCCTCTATCTAGTCTCTATTACCCGACTCAACAGTGGGTCATTATTGGCTAAGAAGAAGACCCGTGTAATTCTAGTAAAATGTGTACAAATTGCGTGAGTTTAATAAACATTAACTACATACTCTCGTTCCATCAAAGCTCCCCTAACAGCATACTCCACAAATAAGTCAGTTATCAGTGTAGGTACATATTGATAACGATCACAATCTACCACTAGCATTCGTCTTATCAAAGTACATACAGATGCATCTATGTTTATGTCTGGTCTTGTAAGGTCAGGCGATGTAGATTTAGGTGTCTACAATCCCCCCACTCCCTCGAATGTGCTACCTTGCCATCAGCTTTCAAAATCCGTTGGAGTCATACCGGGTCAGTGTCACCCACGCCGGGCGGCTCACGCTGTCGTAGCGAGTTCGGGCTCCGGGGATTCCTGTGACCTTGGACTTGTCCTAAACCGCTGTGGCGTACCATAGTGTCCGCAAGTTGGCGGTCAACCTGGTTGGTCATTAAGCCGAGGGCTGGCGTGGCTTCCTTCTGCGAAGCCGTTATCCTCCGAGTTACTCGGGATGCGGTCCGATAATCGCAAACCGTCATGGCGTCACAGTTGAATGGCGTCCCAAACGGGACGTGTGAGGGTATACCACTGGGGTTTTAGGGGGTTGGTAGTCGAGTGTTCCAAAGTCCCACATAACCACTGATCCTCCAAGGTCCTCCAAGGTCCTCTGTCCGATTAAGCAATTCCCCAGTGAAACAAAAAAAGTTGTCTCTACCCACTGTAATGTGTGAGAGACTGGGTAAAAACTATCGAGTACGTTAACGATGTTATTCGTAATTGTTAAACCCTTTAAAAACTAAAACGTGTTATATTGTTGTCCCTTTCATTTGCTGTTCAATGATGACAAGGTCAGATATATTTTTAAAGCTTCTAGTAACTACTACCGCTGCTCAGTCCATAAAATACCTTCAATTTCTAAAATAATTTAGGGTAACTAGACGGTGTGTGAATTTTTCATTCTCTTGCGGCAAAGTGATCTGGCTCCTTTAACCGCCTCTTGCGACAAGCTTAGAATGGTATGGGTTGGTGACAACGTGTATTCGATTTTTATAAAATATTCCATGTATATCGAAACTGCGTTCGGTTCAATATTCTTGACATTTATTATTACTGCTCCACGCCTTTAATTAGTAGCGTGATGGTATAAACCTTATAGACTTCAATAAATTGGCTATCGTTGCTAAAAGTTCCTTTCGTATCGGACCAGTAGTTCCTGTGATTATCGCGTTCAAACTCTTGCCTCTTTATGAACTATAGACAATGAAACTAAGTAATTATTTTTTTATTTATGTTATGATTCGTAAGATTTTACGTCAAATTTCGTCAACGAGGCGATATTTGTTTTTTTTTTACTGTCTCATATCAATTTAAGAATACCTTTTGCATGAAGCTTCATGGTATGGAGTTTCTCTACCAACTGTGATGTCTTGTCTGTGTGGTCTAGGTAAAGCACGTGCGCGCGCAGCTGCCAACATAAAAACGAGGAAGTGCAGCCATTCTTGCGTAGTTTTTGTAAAATGCACACTTAAGACGATTAGAACAAGTTGGTACTTTCATTACCATTTGAATAATATGGACATGCACAAAAATAACTTTAAAACAAAAACTGTTTTTTTTTTTAATTTGACCTTAACCATTCTTTTCTATTAGGTAATGATAAAATTATCGCTGGTGATGATGATGATGATGGTTACAACATCATCATCATCATTTCAGCCAAAAGACGTCCACTGCTGGACATAGGTCTCCCCCAAGGATCTCCACAAAGGCCGGTCCTGGGCCGCCCGCATCCACTGCTTTCCGGGGACCTTAACCAGGTCCACCGTGTGGGAGGCCTACCAGTACTGCGCCTTCCGGAACGCGGTCGCCACTCGAGGACTTCTGCCCCATCGGGCGTCGGTCCTGCGAGCTATGTGCCCTGCCCACTGCCACTTAAGTAATAAATAATAATAATAATGCTGTAAGTCGTTTCAGTAAACGGTCTTATTGCGAAGAGTTTCGAACAACATTTCAAGAAACTCTCG
Source organism: Clostera curtula (assembly GCA_905475355.2). Classification (NCBI taxonomy): domain Eukaryota; kingdom Metazoa; phylum Arthropoda; class Insecta; order Lepidoptera; family Notodontidae; genus Clostera; species Clostera curtula. The sequence goes on along the minus strand of FR997816.1, from coordinate 10,110,350 downwards.
CTGAGTTGCTGGATTAAGGGCCTGATACAAAAGGCAGTCATCCTGGATTCGGCAAGGATCGTGAGGAGGTTCCTCTCTCTGGAGCCCTGAACCGTCGGTAGCTTAGGTCATCGACCTCGTTGTCGACGGGTTTTCTATTGTTTTATATATATTTTTTGAATAACCATGTTTTTTTAAGAATATATGTAAAATAATATGAAATAAAAAGATATACTGAATGCTGTAATAAATAATATAATTATGTTGTTAATCACAATTATAAACACGGAGAGAAAAAACGTACTTTACACAATCGATTGTTCCACATTTAAAATTATACGACTCTATTTTAATAGTAATATCCATATTAATCTGACCAAGATCGGTACAATCAAACCAAACTTGAAAAAATGAAGCTTCAATCAAACGAAGCACGTGTTTCACGACACATGTGCATTAAAAAAAAGCATTTACAATTGAAAGGAGGAATCCTACATCCGAATAGTTCATAATAAGGGTCACGCCCTCAAGCAATTACTCTTAGCCACCAATGTAAAATGGCCTGTGAAATTTTCCTTAACCAGGTGCCTTATTTCGAAAACGTAGAGGTCTGGACATAATGGTGACTCTCTACACCAGTTTAATATGATCTGTCTGTATCTTCATAGCAAAAATAATTTCCAAGTGATTAAAGCTCTTGATATATTTGTGGTCGAGCTTAAAGGAATTCCAATAAAACAAATCTAATAGAAATTTCCGGTGTGGGATCTTGATATTAAATTTCGCATTTTTGGATCTGATTTTAATGGGAATGATTAATAACGATTTATTAGCGAGTTGATCAGCATTACAATGATTTTATTATGGCTCCACGTGCCTAAATTCTGATGATTTTTAATTGCGTAGTTTTAATATTTAGTTTTATTTTTATTCATTAGTTCTGTCTAAAGTTAAATAGTACGGTTGGTGACGGATTTAGAATACATGGTGTCACCACCCCATTCCACGCTGAGGGTGTCGTAGGAGCTGACAAAGGAAATGACAAGGCCAAAACCTAGCCGCAAGAAAAGGATAACTTGAAACAAAACCCCTTGCCAACCCGTCTGGCCAACGTGGCACAGTAGGCTAATTAGCCTCCCTTTGATGGGAGGGCTGAGTAGTAGTAGTAGTGGTAGTGGTAGTAGTAGTGGTAGTGGTAGTGGTAGTGGTAGTAGTAGTGGTAGTGGTAGTAGTAGTGGTAGTGGTAGTAGTAAAGATAAATATTGTATTATTTTGTTGTTATTAATGTAATAAATCATTCTTTAATTTTGATCTTATATATATATCTTTGACTATTTCATTTTTTATTTTATTTATTTACTAGTGACCCGTCCCGGCTTCGCACGTGTGTAATTATGCATGTATTATACTCAAAAACCTTCCTCTTGACCAACTCTATCTATTAAAAAAAAACCGCTTCAAAATACGTTGTGTAGTTTTAAAGATTTAAGCATACATAGGGACGGACAGACGACAGCAACTTTGTTTTTTAATATGTAGTGATAGTGACTAGCGACCCGGTCCGGCGTCGCACGGGTGCAATTATGCATGTATTATAAGTACAAAACTTCATCTTGAATCACTCTATCTATTAAAAAAACCGCTTCAAAATCCGTTGCGTAGTTTTAAAGATTTAAGCATACATAGGGACGGACAGACGACAGCAACTTTGTTTTTTAATATGTAGTGATAGTGACTAGCGATCCGGTCCGGCGTCGCACGGGTGCCATTATGCATGTATTATAAGTACAAAGCTTCATCTTGAATCACTCTATCTATTAAAAAAACCGCTTCAAAATCCGTTGCGTAGTTTTAAAGATTTAAGCATACATAGGGACGGACAGACGACAGCAACTTTGTTTTTTAATATGTAGTGATAGTGACTAGCGATCCGGTCCGGCGTCGCACGGGTGCCATTATGCATGTATTATAAGTACAAAGCTTCATCTTGAATCACTCTATCTATTAACAAAAACCGCTTCAAAAACCGTTGCGTAGTTTTAAAGATTTAAGCATACACAGGGACGGACAGACGACAGCGACTTTGTTTTAGACGTAGTACGACGTAAGACATAATAAATCAAGTTCAGTACAATTTGGCGACCATATCGCTAACAAGATGGCAAAGGTCCATTCTAATCAAAGATAGATAGATTGACTGCCTCGTTGGTCTAGTGGTTAGATGTACCGTCTTTGGATCAACGGGTCCCGGGTTCGATTCCGGGGTCGGGCAAGTGTCTTTGTCTAAACCAGAGGCGCTGGCTCGGAGTCTGTGTCTCATTTGTGCTCGTGAATTACATGTTTGTAAACTGCCCCCGCGACACAGGTAAGACCTAGTGCAGGGGTTTCGTTTTATAAAAAAATAAATATAATAAAAAATATAGAAACTTAATGCTTGTGTTATGATAACGAGATAGATGATAAACTACTTATATAATTTTTATTTTGTAAATACATACATATTATAGATAGAAAACACCCAGACCCGGAACAAATACTTGTAGGTCGTACAAATATTTCTTCCGTGCGGGGATCGAACCCGCAACATGCTGCGCAGCAGTCGATCGTTCAACCACTTTCTTTTTTTTTTTCGCCCTGGGTAAAATCCTTAATGGACTTCCTCGCCGGCCACGGGGATGTGTGGGACTCTCCCCCATAGTGGGGGCCTACCCACTAAACCTCCCCGGGGTGCTCCAACTCGCGTCCTGCTGCGGCATTGTGGGATCTGATGCAGAACCACGGATCGCTCAACCACTGCGCCAACCGTGTCGTCAAAAATAAATGTCAAATTTATATTCTACTCGGCTTAAGTATGACCCACTGCTGAGTCGGACCCCCTTCAGAAATATGGAGGGTGTACCAAGCCTGGCAGGAGGGCTTGTCCCCCAGGGTCGGGGAGTATGCTCCCCCATTGTGGGTGAATCCCGTAGCCCTGGTTAGTCAGTCGAAAATCGCCCTCGGTTATACTGGGTAGCTCGGCAGCCAGTTTATCATCTCTACCCGCCCACATCCTGGCCAACCGAACGGCCGGGTACCCGTGATTTCAGACGACAAATATGGTTATGTAACAAGTTTTCCTTCTTTTGCAGTTAGGTTTTCCGTCTTGACATTTCCTTCTTTCGGCTCTTAGTACACTGTCAAGATGGATTGCGGTGGTGACACTACGTATTCTAAATGCGTCACCACCGGACGAACGGACATAGCAACACGGTGAACCGCAATCACAACTCATATGAGGCAATCATTAATCAAATCTGGTTAAGTAAATAAACGTTTAATAATATTGACAGATGCTATATCTTCGACGCGTCGATAGGGTTAAAAGGTCTTCGTAGGGTTGTGTAAACTTTTAAAATCGAATATAAAAGTTACAACCTACGTTTTACTATGACCCACTGGTGAGTCGGGCATCCTCCTATTACATTGGGGGTAATTACCCCTCTGTTGGCCGGACAGGTTGGCACACCAACTCTACGCGCCCCGGAGTCACATAACCCGGCCAGTCCCCAAAAGTCGGGAATCCATGAGGATCCCCGAAGTACGACAAACTTTAAGGGAAGTCAAGTGCGCAGCAGCAAAAATATGGAATGATTTGCCCCCTCCTCTTCGCAGGGATATTTCAATTCCAGCACTTCTTACTAATATTATAAACGTGAAAGTTTGTAAGTATGGATGGATGGATGGATGTTTGTTACTCTTTCATTTAAAAACTACTGAATGGATTTTAATGAAACTTTACAATAATATAGCTTATACATCAGAATAACACATAGGCTACAAGTTATAAAGATATTATGTGAATTACAACAATATAAACAAGTCGAATTCAAAATTTCTAATTGTCAAATTTTCGACCATATTAAACTATAGACAACATAACGTTTCGCTGTCAGTTGCGTTTTGTTAAAGTAGGTTTTATATGGACGGGATAAAAATCTCAGGTATCTATGTCCAACTTTCTTTTTGTTTTAAATATATATAATGCGGAACAAAGTTCGCCGGGTCAGCTAGTAAAATATATGCACGCAATGGCCTTATGCATTTACAAAAATCTAACTAACAGGCTCCTGCGTTGGCTTGTTTCCGATTTAGTGTTTAATTTTATATAGTTACTACTTTTCTTAAGTTCTTTCTTTATTTTTGGATTAGTTACTTCGTACGTTCGTGTTTGTTGGTTATGTTGGTATTTTAAGCGTGTTATTTCAAGCTTTAGTGATAATTTTGATATATTTATTTAACTGTGTGCATGTATTAGCGCAAAATACGTTTATTATGCTCAACTGTAACAGGGGTTAGCTGAAAAACAGTGTTGTGCCGATGGCACAGCTTATACTGAGCTAATGTCCTGCCGCACATGCTAACATCACTCCATAGTTTTAATATTACTAGAGACAATAAGACAAGTGCTAGTGGACACTGCCTTAGTTTATTTATTTCCGTAGTAATTTAGGACAGATACAAATTGCTTATTAGCCTAGGCTAGATTGTAATTAGAATGGTGCAATCTTAAAACGAGAGCAGTATTAAAAAAAAAAAAAACTCCATAGTATAAAATAAAGTCGCATTTTTCTGTCCGTCCCTATGTATGCATAAATCTTTAAAACTACGCAACGGATTTTGAAGCAGTTTTTTTAATAGATAGAGTGATTCAAGGCGAAGGTTTATATGTATAACCCACCCCCGCTTTGCACGTGCGAAGCCGGGGTGGGCAACTATACTATACTTCACTGAAAATTTTCCAATAGTTTTAAGAAAATGTGTGGAAAATAAATGGTTTAAGTAAAAACAAAAGTGATTTGTTTAAAGTTAACTATGTTTTTACATAAAGGTCTGAGAGGCAGTGTGGCTACCACTAAACTAAACCTCTATCGTCCATGTAGTGACGGATTAAGAAAACAGAATGTCACGAACCCATACCGTCTTTAGCGTGTCGTAAGAGGCGACTAAAAGAACGCAAGAGGCAGATCACCTAGCCGAAAAAGCAGGAAAACTTGATACAAACCCTGTGCTAACCCGTCTTGCCAGCGTGGCACAGTAGGTTAATTTCCCTCCATGAATTTAGTGGAGGCCCGACCCAGTAGTAGGCCATTTATGGGCTGTAACGACGACTCGTCTTTCCAGCGGCTTAGTAGGTAAATTTCCCTCCATGAATTTAGTGGAGGCCCGACCCAGTAGTAGGCCATTTATGGGCTGTAACGACGACTCGTCTTTCCAGCGGCTTAGTAGGTAAATTTCCCTCCATGAATTTGGTGGAGGCCCGGCCCAGTTGTGGGTTATTTATGGGCTGAAATTATCAATGAGCTTGACAACCCTAGTTAATATTGAAACGCAAGCATTAATCTGCGAATAACAGTAAAAAGCGTGATTGCGCCAGCGCATGTCCGTCAAGGAATTTAGAATATTCAAATCAACCTGTCGCTTTGCTTTAGAAGTAGGAAATTGCTTGTATTCACCTGGATTCAATGCCTGAGTCGAGCTTATAATTGCTGTTGCATACAATTTGTAGTAGTAGACAGCTTATAAGCAATTTGAATGGCAAAAAAAACCATTATTTTTCCTAAGACACTATTATACTGATCTGTTATAGTGTAGTTTCACTGAAAGAAATGTAGTGGTAGATTTAAAACTTATTTTATTGTATACTAGCGACCCGCCCCGGCTTCGCACGAGTGCAATGATGAACATCTAAATTTATCAGTGTTTCTCTACAATATTATGCATGTATTATACATATAAACCTTCCTCTTGAATCACTCTATCTATTAAAAAAAACGCTTCCATATACGTTGCGTAGTTCTAAAGATTTAAGCATACATAGGGACGGACAGACGACAGCGACTTTGTTTTATAATATGTAGTGATGATGATAGTGATAGTGATTCATGTATTTCATGTTTGCCCCTGCGCACAGGTTATACCAAGCGCAGAGGCTACGTCTTTTTAAAAAAGGTAAAAGTTAAATGCATGTTTCTATTCTATCCCATTCTAAGCCTATCGCCACTCGGAGAATAAACATTTCACAGTAATTTGAAGGTTATATAGCTTTCTTTTCACACAATACAATTACCGAAAGCCTTGTATTTTAGGTAACTGGGTTACAATAGTTCTAACATTCGACATACCTATTTGTTTTACAACGCCATAAAATATTTAGGTGAATTTAAGAGACATCAAAAAGAATGGCAGTGTTTTGTTTTTATTTTATTGCTTGTAAACAATTGAACGGTTAAACTGCAATTTGGAATTGTTTTAATGCAGTTCACGCGATAGTTACCCGGCACTACTATGCTCGATGGCCTCTGTCGGTCGGCCTTAAGATGAACATGGATATGACTAAGATCATGTCTAATATCCATGTTCAAGCCACTCCTGTTGACGTCGGAGGCTATATACTCGAAGTTATTTACCATTACATTTACTTGGGATACACTGTCCAGTTAGGTAAGTCCAAATTCGAGAAAGCGTTCGGGAAACTGCGAAAGATCTTTTCACCGACATAGCCCACAGGATTGCCAAACTTAAGTAGCAGTGCACATAGCGCGCGGGACGCCCGTTAGAAAGCGCAGTGCTGGTAGGCCTCCCATGCGTTGGCCGACGCGACCTGGTTAAGGTCGCCGGAAAACGATGGATGCGGGCGGCCCAGGACCTGCCTTATGGAAATCCTTGGGGGAGGCCTATGTTCAGCAGTGGACGTCTGTTGGCTGAAATGATGATGAATAATGATTTACTGTTTGACGGCCATAAAATATGGAACTGACGTTTCAGCCCATAAATGACCCACTACAGAGTCGAGCCGACTGTGCCCCGCTGGGAAGACGGGTTGGCATAGGGTTTCGTATCAAGTTTTCCTTCTGTTGCAGCTAGGTAATCGTCCTTGTCATTAAATTATGTCGGCTCTTACGACACTTTGTCGGCCCTCAGGATGGAATGGGGTGGTGAATCCACACGAATATACATAAAATATATATTTCAGAATAGTTTTTTTTTATTAATCCAATTATTGCCAACTAGAGTTCTGTTTTGTTTCCTCATTCTTATTCACAGTGTACGTCAATCAGACTGCGTGGGTCATAGTGCAAAACATGGCGCATCACTTTCACCCATCGGCTGGCCATTAGACCGACAGCGCATCTGTCTCAGTCAAATTACCCACAAACACGATTTTTTACACCGACAAACGCATTAAGAACTATTACATGTGTCTAAGATGATTTACTGCGTGGAGACGCTTACATGCTTCCGCTGTCGTTTTTTTATATCATGACGTGCCAGTTTACAGACGTCCGTGTGATGATGGATTTAGAATACAAGGTGTCATCCCATCATTCTATCCTGAGGGTGTCGTAAGAGCCGGAAATGAGAAAGCCTTCGATGCAAGTTGTAAAAAACGAATACTATTCAGCCTCCTCCAATTACATGGAGGGTAACTAGCATACTATGCTAGCCTTGCTGGTCAGACGAGTTGGCACAGGGTTTGGTACCAATTTTTCCTTCTTTAGCGGGTATATTTTCGGCCTTGTCTTTTCTTATGGTCTGCTCTTACGACATACTCAGGACGGAATGGAGTGCCGATACTATGTATTCTAAATCCGTCACTAAACGGGCACCGAGTTTTAGTTAAAGTAATGATATAAATTTCTAGTTCATTATTTATCAACAATAGACCAACTTCGTTGAATAAAAAAACAACTTCATCACTACATAGTATAAAACAAAGTCACTGTCGTCTATCCGTCCCTATGTATGCTTAATTTTTTTAAAACTACGCAACGGATTTTGAAGCGGTTTTTTTAATAGATAGAGTGATTCAAGACGAAGGTTTTTAAGTATAATAGATGTACAGTATAAATCTTAAAATATGTTATTATGAAGAAATGATAAATAACAACAAACAAATTTTAATTAAAAATATTTTTGAAGGCGTCTCCATTCCAAAATCTTTTTATAAAATGGCATCAGATTGATTTCTTTGGAATGAATCATTTTTATTTCGCTATGACTAACATCTGACATTAAGATATGTCGATTTATTTATTAGAAACGGATTTGCTAGAATTGATGTTCTTATTTTATTGTATTTCGTTAAAAGTGGGCTACGTCCGTTTTCGAAAAACCTTCGACAGCAGCCTAGGAAATTAAGAAATTTCCCAAAAGGGAACCGTTTTAATGCAGGTCTAACACATAATTGTACGATTGTGTTGATATTTTCGTCTCTGCCTTCAAAAGACCCGCTACTGAGTCAATCCTTCTCGAAACACATGGAAGGAATACTGCGCCAGGCTGCAAGACTGGTTAGCACAGGGTTAGGATCAATTCCTTCTCTTGCGGCCAGGTGATCTGCCTCTTGCGTTCTTACGACACCCTCAGCGTGGTATGGGTTGGTGACATAGTGTATTTCAAAGCCATCATCATACGCAAAATCCGTCACCACATGAAAGTAGAGGGCGATAAATTAAAAAGAAGAAGATAATATATCTAAATTTATTACATGTGTAAAATAATATTAATGACGTTTCGAAATAATTTCCTCTTAGCGATGTCATGTCGTAATGTTTGTGTCATCAAACCACTTCCCAAGTATGTTCAAGTGCACCGGAAAAGGCCAATAAAAAAAATACCAGCACCAATAACTCACCACCCGATGTCATACTGAGAGTGTCATTGCTGATGGTTGGCCTTTGCGACTACTGCGCGAGTTTGCTCTCACAAATTGGTCTTATCTTGACCTTGTACCTAAAAATGGCGATCTAAATTGAAACTACAGAGTTTCTTGTCATCTCTTCTCTGTAACACTGCATTCCGAAGTGGTGTTTATAGTAAATTTTTAATTTATTGTTTGGTTTGAGTTGTCAAAAGATCTATAAATAAATATAAATTTTGATTCCGACGTCAAGTACGATTTCAAAATTCAAAATCAAGTACGATTTTGAATTCGAATCTTGAGTTTTTTCTACTGTCGTCATCTCACCTCGGAACCCCGAACTTTATAAGTTAAAAGAGAGAGATACATGCCTCTCCGTCCCTCTCTTTGAATTCCTTTTATCACCACTGAAATTACAAACAGAGTTGCATTAGCAAATTAACCCTTCAACGGCGGCGCCATTAAAATAAACACGTGACATCACCGTCTGTTGTTCGGCACATGCCGCATTCAAAAATAGCAGAACGATTCGCCATATGCAGGCCCAAAAAACTTAAGATACACGCACATCTAATTCTGAGATAATATTCACAGAAAGGTGTAGCAATACCTTTTGGTGACAAAAAAAGTCTAACCGACTGAAAAGTCTCGTGATCGAAATTTAAACTTTAATTGATCATATGATAGTTACTATGTATTGAAGTCAGACACTAAAAACAATTAAAATATTTAAAAGGTGATTGGGCTTTAGAACTATTAATATTTCTAGGCCAATAAAATTGTCAAATATACATTGGAGAATTTATATGGACCAACAACTGAAAAAGACCACAAATGTGTGTTTGGATAAATAAGCGGGCTGTTGATCAAGAAGCACACATGTCTACTAACGTAAGTGTGTAGCTCGTAAGGATTAAAAAAAAAATTAAATAGGTTACCAAAAGTTTTGTTGAAAACACAAAAATAATTCATACGCTTTTCAAAAAATCATCACTCTTGATAAATTTTCCAAATGCACAGAATTGGCTATATAAATAAATCACTGCCACCCGTGTGAAGCAGGGGCTGGCAGTAGCATTTACAAAAGCAGGTGACATTCTATTTGGCGCCCAGATGTGCAAAAACATTCATTTTTTAAATCATCCTTCCAAATTTGAAGACTAATCGCAATATTTAAAAATAGAAAACATCTGCATATTCAAAAAAGTTAAGAAACAGCTTGCAACTTAAAAAACCTCACACTAATTTTTACGGCAGACACCGAAGTGTTAATTTAAAAATAGAACAACAACTGTTAGGAAAATCAACGAAGCACGAAGGAGGGAATCAATAGGGTTAAATATTGCCTATGTTTAACGGCTTTGCTTGCAAGAATGGTGGAATAATTTATGGATTATCGATATTATACTCCATGGAAAAACTCTTTAAACGCATCATTAAGCAAATGAAGGACTAAAAAAATAACGTATTCCGAAAATCATTTAAAAATTTAAAACGGCTACTATGCTCCTGCACGTCAACCATAACTATTTTTTTAAAATTAATTAATCTTAGTCTAATAAAAAACAAACTGATGGACAAGGCATCCATTTATTATTAGAGCAAGATATTTAAACCAAGGGTTAAAGATGATTCTCTCGAATCTCTAAGGGGTTTAATACAAAAATACGAGGGTCTTTTTACGTTTTGGCCAGGTGCCTAGTCTTTACCGGAAATCTGTGGTACATACATACAACCCGTTCATAGCGGAAACAGCGGTGCATCCCTCACCTTAACTCGTTCTTATTTTAAAAATCATCCCTTTATTTTCAGCCTGTTAACTTTTTACAGTCGTTTATTTTTTAAATGGTCCTCAAATGGTTCTGTGGTTAAAACTTTTTAAGATCGTCACAAGGTTAGTTAGTATTTTAGCCGTTATGAATTAGATGGCTAGACGTATACACAGGGTATGTCTCAAGTTTGCCTTCACTTGCAGCTAGTTTGCATCTTGCGTTCCTTTATTTGCCTTTACGACACCCCCGGGATAGTGTGGGTTGGTGACATTGTGTATTCTTAATCCATCACCACACGCTAATTGACTACCGCCAATTAATGTAATATTTTAAAGAAACGGAGTCCAGGAGTGTGAAATTGAAAATGTGAAGAAGAATGTTTTTATAGAGCTGAGGTGCAGAATACTAATATTTATTTCAAAACTATACCTACATAAAAATGCATTATATAAAGAAAACAATAACACACGTATTTGACAAACACACGCACATATATTCTTTGGTTTATTGTCAAAGTCTGTGATCAAAATTGAGAATATAATTATAATCTATCTATTTATCTATGTTCTTTAAAAAATGAATTGCTGTTCGTTAGTCTCGCTAAAACTCGAGAATGGCTGGACCGATTTGGCTAATTTTGGTCTTGAAATATTCGTGAAAGTCCAGGAAAGGTTTAAAAGGTGAAAAAATATGTTTTTTTTTGTACGTATTATTTTTGTTTCAGTTAAGGTTTGCACATATTTTAATCAATATTTTTTTTACGTAAGTAATAATTTTTTTATGTATTGATTCTGAGACGGTACGAAGCTTGCTGTTCCAGCTAGTTTAAATTAATTATGATCGAATGTGAACTGCTAAGCGGCCAGTGTTACTAAAATCACACCAGCCCTGCAGGTGGTTTTAAAAAAGGGGTCGCGAACTCATTACTTTGTGTGCATACGCTTGTGAAACATTGTTACTATACCTCTAGTGTGTACAGCATACGGTCTGTATGGTGGAAGTTTATTTTCTTGCGACACCCTCAAGATGGAATGGAGTGGTGACTATGTATGACTAAACCCGTCAACCCATTTCCTACTCAGCCCATAAATGACCCACTGCTGAGTCGGACCTGCAGTGAGTCGGTTGGTACAGGGTACCGTTTCAAGTTTTCCTTCTCTTGCGGCTAGGTATTCGGCCTTGTAATTTCCTTTTGTCGGCTCTTACGACACCCTCAGTATGGAATGGGGTTATGACACTATGTATACTAAATCCGTCAACCCATCACTCACACTCATTAGAGCAGTCCCGGTAAACTTTAAAGCGATCAAAAGCGCTTCAGCGATCCATCAACAAGATATCTTGAGAAAACATTAGTTGTTTGTTCAGAGCGATCTCACGCTGATTACTATGCAGGATGCGTTGTGACACAACCGATATACCGGAAGGTACTACTACTACTCAGCCACTGTTGAGTAAGGTCTCCTCCAGTTACATGGGCGATAATCAGCCTACTGTATCACGCCGGTCGGAAGGGTTGGCACAGGGTTTCGTATCAACCCCTCGACTGTGCTGCCACCTTGTCGTGGTGAAGGGGCTTGAGTGCCTCAATGATCCGTGGGGCCATACCGGCCAGAGCCTCCCATGCCGGGCGGGCCCACGGGGAGAGGTGAGACGAAGAGCGGCACCCAGCGCCGCAGTGGACTCCTCTGTCCTCAGAGTTGCCCTGCGATTCCTGGACCGCTGCGGTGCACTAGCGCCCTCGAGTTGTCGAGGGGGTTGCCGCTAACCCGAGGGCTGAGGGGGCTTCTTCTGCGAGGCCATTATGTCGCAGAAGAGGGCTGCGGGGCGGGTCGCAAAGGAGGGAGCTCCGGCTGTGTGCCAAGCGCGCCGTGTGAGGGTATACCGCTGGGGTTTTAGTGGGTAGACGACTCTTGGGTAGACGACCCTTGTCGGAGTCCCACATAATCACCGACCTCTCCCCCGGGGGGCGGTAGTATGCATAAAGCATTTCCCCAGCGAAGATCTTTGATATAAACATGTAATTTATGGAAACAAATAAGACCTTAAAATGAATAGAGAAACCAATGTTTAAATTAATGGTTCGGAGTCCACGCGAGCGGAGCTGCCGAGGGTACCTAGTTCGTAATATTTACTCATCAATGTAGTTCTCACAAGAAGCAGGTGGTACGCGGTGCATACAATCTGTGTTCGAAAAACCTCAACCACCTTACAAAAAATTAGGAAGACGCGACAAGGATAGCACGAGTTGGACGGAGAGGGCAACAGCTCCTGTCTTTCCGTTTCCGTTTTATTGTAAAAAATATTCAACATCTGCGCCATGACAGATTTTGATGTGGGAAGATTGCTTAGGCGAAATGTGAAACGATATTTTTGTTTATCATGAAAATTAAACACTTCCTGATTGCCGAACGAAAGATAAGAATTGTGAGAATTTGGAGAAGCCGAGATATAAGATAGATATTTTCCCTCCATTTCACCAAGACTAAGCTTTAGAATGCTTCGAGTGCTGGTAGGCCTCCCACACGGTGGACCGACGACCTGGTTAAGATCGCCGGAAAGCAGTGGATGCGGGCGGCCCAGGACCGGCCTTTGTGGAAATCCTTGGGGGAGGCCTATGTCCAGCAGTGGACGTCTTTTGGCTCAAATGATGATGATGATGATGAAGCTTTAGAATTACTCGGCGTATTACGTACATAGTGTCGGCGTACATAGTGTCATCATCCCATTCCATCCTGAGGGTTTCGTAAGGGCTGACAAAAGGAAATGACAAGGCCGAAAACTTAGCTGCAAGAGAAGAAATACTTAAAATGAAACTTTGTGCCAAACCATCTGGCTAGCGCACAGTAGGCTAATGATCCCCTATGTAACTGGAGGAGGCCCGACTCAACAGTGGGTCATCTATTGTCTGAGTGATAGTATTCGGCAGATTTATAACTACACTTAATACTATGAAAAGAAAAGATTTGTATGTATGTTTGTAAAGTATCAACTCAAAAACTACTCCTCCGATTTCATAAATTCTTTCACCATTAGAATGCTTCAGAAAAATCCCTGAGTAACATAAGCTATAAGCGTAGCCGAGATAAGCACGACTTTACAACCAACGGGAGCGATGCCGTGGGCAGAAGCTAGTGTCTTAATAATCAGGAACTAGACTTAACCTGAGAAGAAGCAAAACTTGAAAGTATGTGTAACTTAAGAAATCATTAGCTTTCATTTGTAAGTTTTCCATATCGCACTTAAAACTTTATTAATTTATTTTACACTAGTGGCCCGCCCCGGCTTCGCCCGTGCAAAGCGGGGGTGTGTTATACATATAAACCTTCATCTTGAATCACTCTATCTATTAAAAAACACCGATTCAAAATCCGTTGCGTAGTTTTAAAGATATATGCATACATAGGGACGGACAGAAGAATGCGACTTTGTTTTATACTACGAGTATGTAGTGATTTACTATTCACCTTTTATCATCAGTTTGGAAGCCAGTAAGAAAATACATTTTTCGATAACTAATAATATTTATCTCGTATTTATATTTTATGCATAAAATATATTATTAATATGTAAAAAAATTAAATAAAACTAATTTATATAATTTAATAAATTAGGCCCATGTGCTAATGTGCCTAAAATACTGGCAGCATTTCCCCTTTGAATGGCCAGGCTTATCCGCTGGCCCAGGAAGCTGCCAGCCCTTGGGTCTGGTACTAATAATTGTATTATTACGAGTATTGTAGTGCTAGTTAAATTTACTATGTTCTCCGTTTTCCTAACGATGTCTGTATATTTTTTGTATTTGCCATTTAAACGTCGTTTCTATAGGCTCTCTCTCTCTCTCTCCTCTGCTCTAGAAGACAGATTTGTGTGTGTGACAGCCATCGCCCTCTTCAAACATATTGCCGGGAAGGGGGTGAACAGCCACACGACGCCACTAGTGCCACGAATCTTTGAGCTTGACAACTCAATCCATCCAAAATGCGTTAGAAAGCTCCCTCCCGCTTTAGTATTTTGGACTGTCAAAGACGTCATTGACTAACAGAAACTTTTTAATACAATTATTTTACTCATAATTTTAACTGAAAGCTGTTCCTTAATAAGTATTATCAAGACCACATGATATCGTTTCTGCTAAAAATAAATATGACTCCCAGAACCCTATAACGAACATTTCCCTCTTTACTGTACACCAGATTAAAAAATATTTATATTTATCTGTGCCATCTAGTTACCATTGACACCTCTGCAGTTCCATTCGTCATTAAATTTAATCATGGCACTCTTCTCACACCAATTTAAATGAACTATTTGCTAGGTTTTTTATTTTGTCTCTCCAAAGTTTATAGTTCACTTACGGCGATAATAAATTTTTGATTGTGATTGTCATCTTGTGATGAAGCATGCTTTGTCTAACGCTCAAACAGTAATACAACATTTACTCAAGCAATGAATTACCTTTTTTCTTTTCTATTTTCAACACTTTTTCAGGTGTAGATATAACTGGCCAGTTAATCGTCATTAGGATACCATTTTAAGGGTTATCGAGCTTCTAATTCGAAGGAAATAAATTAACCTACTGTCACACTACAGCTGAATAGGTTACAGATATACCAAGCTTTTCTCTTACGATAGCCTCAGACTGGACGAACGTCTCTTTGTCAATATTCATGTTAGTGGAGTTTTAGGTATTATTTTACTAAGATTAGGTAATACGTTTCTTAGTTTTGTATAATTACTAGTGGCCCGCCCCGGCTTCGCCCGTGCAAAGTGGGGGTGGGTTATACATATAAACCTTCCCTTTGAATCACTCTATCTAGTAAAAAAAACCGCTTCAAAATCCGTTGCGTAGTTTTAAAGATTTATGCATACATAGGGACGGACAGAAGAATGCGACTTTGTTTTATACTATGTAGTGATAGTGATTAGACAGGGTCTAAACGGTGGAACGTTCTTTTTTGTATTTGACGTTCCACCGTGTATCTTAAACCGAGAGGATGGTTATCGTCATCCAGGATTCAGTGAATGTCTTTAATTAAATAAAGATTCTTTTTCAGAATACCAACATTTCCGAACGATATGAAAATCGTAAGTCTACAAAATGATATTTTTTTTCATTATTTTTAAATTTGATTTCAGTATAATATAAGTAGGTACTACAATTAAGTTTCTTGTAGTGATTTCATTAACAAAAATTGAATATTCCCAAACTCCCAAACGGCGGCAATGTAATAAAATCAACTAAGCAATCCATAACTAAATACTTTGTTACCAAAATAACCAATACAACACACTGCATCAATAAATCATATCTACATACCTAAGGATCAACTCAAGAGGGGGCGATTCTCATGTTTTAAAATATCACGGCATTTAAAACAATACGTATTTCAAACTTTAAATTTAAAATGGATATGATAAGTTAACCATAGCTACTAATTCAAAGAAATTTCTGTCTGATATTTGTTGAATTTAACGTGATCATATAAGTTTTAATTTAATAAGTATTTTAAGCAGCATTTCTACGTCTATTTATGTATAATACTACTATTTCTCAGCCCATAAACGACCCACTGCTTATTCGGGTCTCCTCCAGTTACATGGAGGGCAATTAGCATGTGCCACGCTTGCCAAATGGCACACGGTATCAAGTTTTCATTGTATTGCGGCTAGGTGTTCCACCTTATCATTTCCTTTTATCGGCTCTTACAACACCCTCAGGATGGAATGGGGTGGCGACATTATCTATACTAATATATAAAGCTGCAGAGTTTGTTTGTTTGTTTGTTTGTTTGTTTGTTTGAACGCGCTAATCTCAGGAACTACTGGTCCGATTTCAAAAATTCTTTCAGTGTTAGATAGTCCTTTTATCGAGGAAGGTTATAGGCTATATTTATTTTCAAAAGAATTAGGGATCCGTATGAAAATTGCGATTTTGTAACCCAAGGTGTAAAATCGAAAACCTATTTATGCGTGCGCTGCAAAAACGATAGAACAAAATGAAGTACTACGAGTTTGTAGGTCTTATTAAAATGTACAAAAAAGTCCGCGAGAGCACATATCTAACTATCATAGTTTAGTCACAATAACCACTTTTATATTCATAAAAAAAAATGCATAGGGATAAGCACGGGTTCGAAGTCCACGCGAGCGAAGCCGCGCCCAAAAGCTAGTGTATTCTAAATCCGTGACCATACGAAATACTCCAATACAATTTTGTTCTTAATAAGTCCGGGAAAAGGTCTTCTCGCTTAAAGCCTGAAAAAACTTGTATTAAAACATCTCTGACCATATTTTTTGTAACTGGCTGGTATTTCAAACATAAAAAAATTACACTTCATAAAAAGGAACTATTTAGTTACTTTGTGTTTTTAGCATTTTTTCTTCTTTTCTACATTTTAAATAACTATAGCAGCGACATAGTACGAATCATTGTAGGCGAATCACTGATTGGAAGACCGTTGAGATATGAAAGCCCTAGGATCTCCGAATAATGACGTGACAAAACCGCAATAAGTTAAAAAAAGTATGTTGCCATTAAAAATGACAGCCAATGAAACACAGGTTCATTTAAAATGTCGATTATCATAAAAGTAAATATAAACATAAGCCAATTGCTATTACAAATAATAGTAAAAGTATGAACAGTTAATTTACATGAAGATGCACCCTAGTAATTTAAACATCATGCAATAACTAAAGACAAAACCTGAGAATCATTAAGTTTACCGATATTAAAAGCTACAATCAACTGAAAGTTATGTACCTCGGTTTAATTTAGAGTTAACTAATAAAATGGTACTATAATTGTTTTAAACACGGCATATGTATAATTTGGTGTCGTTAACTGTCACTGTCAAACAACTCATGGCATAGATTACAACCATAGACTAGGCACTAAAAATCGAATATTTTTTTAAAAAGTCCCTTACGTATACTTGCATACATAAAGTCACGCCCTTTTCAAGCCGACAAAAGGCAAAAGAGAAGGAAAACTTGATAAGAAACCTTGTTTTAACCCGTCTGGCTAGCGACCCGACTCTGTATTCTCTTATCTATGAGCTGTAATAGTAGTACTATTATTCTAAATCTGTCAGACGGATTTACCATGCCTCAACTAATAAGGTCTTCGACATAATATCGTTCAGTTTACGAATAGCGGTCCGTTTATTTTTAAGTAACCCCTTTATACGGGAATTATGTTCATTAAATAAGTTTTTTATTCAATACTATTTTTGTAAACATATGGCTACTTTTTGTCGACGAGATTTATTTTAACCCTTCAGGAAGTGTATAAAAAGGGTTTTAAGCTACCGTCTACAATGCACTTTGTCTTATTGTGTATCATTAAAATTTAATTATTTACTTTCGGTTTTGACGAAAATAGATTCCAGAAACAGATCGTCTTTCGTTTCAGCTCATAAAAGACCCACTACTGAGTCGGGCCTCCTCCATATTCATGGAGGGAAATCAGCCTACTGTGCCACGCTGGCAAGGTGGGCTGGCACAGGGTTTGTATCAAGTTTTCCTTCTCTTGCGGCTAGGTGATTTGTCGCTTGCGTTATTTTAGTCGCCTCTTACGACACCCTCAAGACGGTATGGGTTGGTGGCATTGTGTATTCTAAACTGTACTTATAAACAGATGAATACCGCCAAGCGTGGCATTTCCCTTCCACATTCGTATTCGTGTATTTGCTATATTTGACAGTAGGTGTGTGATTACAGTGTTTGGCATGACAGTCTTTTAAGTACTGTGTGAATGGAATATATATCAAGGCAACGAAACAGCGTATTAGGCCCGGTTTCCACCAAAGCAGAGAGGGAGGAGACGAGAGGAGATGTGTTTTGAATCAACCAATCAGGTATTGTGCAACTGAATCATGTTTCGTTATTCTATTTCCATCGAAGCTAAGCGGAGAGGAGATGTGGAAATAACGAAACCTGATTGGTTGTTCAAAACACAACTCGTCTCTGCTTTGGTGGAAACCGGGCCTTGGTAGCGAAGCTATTCAAGAAAAGTGAAGTAGCATCATGGCTTTTTTTTCTCAGGCCGTAAATGACCCTGCTGTGTTGATCCTCCTCCAATTGCAGGAGGAAATTAGGCTTCACCCAGTTCGCCCAGACAGTTTGCAACATTCAGTGACACCTTCATGATGGAATGGAGTAGTGACATTGTGTATTCGGGATTCGTTACCACACGGTCCATATATTCGGCAAAAACTGCCTCGTTGGTCTAGTGGTTAGATGTGCCGCCTTTGGATCAACGGGTCCCGGGTTCGATTCCGGGGTCAGGCAACTGTTTTTGTCTAAACCAGAGGCACTGGCTCGGAGTCTGGGTGTCATTTCTATCTATAATATGTATGTATTTACAACAAAAAAAATGTATATAAGTAGTTTATCATCCATCTCGTTACCATAACACAAGCATTAAGTTGCTTAGCTTGGGACGAGATGGCGTTGTGTGAAATGTCCAAGGATATTTATATTTATTCGTTACCACACGGTCTATATATTCGGCAAAAATAACCCCACTGCTGGACATAGGGGGATTTCTAAAAAGGTCGTTCCCGAGCCGCTCGGTGTCCAGCGACCTTAATCAGATCGCTTGTCAAACGTGTGGCTCCTGCCTTTTTGTTTCTTACTTCCGCCTTAGTTATTATTTACAACACCCCAAAGGAAATGGGCTGATAAATGCATTTTCAAAGTGTTCTTAACCTTTATAATAAGTGAAACCATAGACAAAGTTTGATCTACTTTCTGCCACACTTGTGCACACATCTGACATGGCAGGTTTTTATTCAGTTTTCGGGCGATAATATGTTCAAACTGTAATACATTGCTGTTTTAATTCACTGTGAAACCGAATAAATGGTACAAAGTATTCAATGTACAATCTCCACGTCGATTTGGAAGTATGCCATAAGGTTATGCATCGGGTGAACCTGAAATTCGATACAAAAAGGATATCCTTCGGATACGATTATTTGTACAATTGTGTCGGATACCTGCGGATATAGATCCGGATACGAGGGCGGAGCGGAAGTCGAGATGAAGGATATGGAATTGGCTTAGTTTACCATAGAAATTTGACGTATCGTATTACAACGTGTGATAAATTTATTAGCGTTTTCCCAATCGCATGGTGCTATTCTACTCTCACAATTCCGTCTGAATACACAATGTCACCAACTCATACTATCCTGAGTGTGTCGGAAGAGGCGACTAAAGGAACGCATTAAGGACTATGTGGTGGATGGTTTTTTTTAAAAGTCATACAATAAATCCGTGCACAAAAATACCGCATACGAATAGCGAAGACGAATGCTTTTTGGTCTAGGTTAGATGTGCCGCCTTTCGATCACGGGTCCTCGGTTCGATTCCAGGGTTGGGCAAGCAATGCGTGGGACGGTACACCCCGGGGACGTTTAGTGGGTATGCCTTCGCCTCCTCACAGGGGCGGAGGAGACTCCCACACACCCCCGCCGGCCATCCCCTCGCTGGCGGGTTTTGTCCATAAAGGATATTACCCCGGGTCAAAAAAAACGTCTGGGTGTCATTTGTGTGCATGATTGTAAACTGCCCCCGCGATACAGGTTATACCGAGTGCAGTTACGTTTAACTAAAATTAAATGGGACTGACTGTTTCTACGTAGTTTCGCAGTAGGAGTTACTATGTTATTATTTAATGAATCCAACCTCCGGCTGAGTCAAACGTCGCTTAACCTGTACTTGACTACGATCTGTACTGTTCTACATGTTACAATATTTTTTCATCACACCCCATAAGGTCAATGGCCAAATAATAGACCATAATTAGCTCAAAACGGTAAAAACATGCTAAATATAACGAACTGACACTAAAACTCGAAGTTGTTGTATCAATAATGCAACATGCACTGAATTCATTACGTAAGTACCTTGTGCGTACACGTAGGCAAGGAATTGTCATGTACAGAAGGTAGCTAAATAGTGTATTGCCTACAGACTTATACAGATCTACTCGTATAACAGTTGCCTGCAACATTTATAAAAGGACTTTGGCTCTTTAAAACTCAGGTAATTGGCCTAGTTTAGGAGCCAGGAGTGTATATCTGACACGTCTGTACAACTGGTCAACATTTTAGTGTACTATGTTATTTTTACTTGTTTATTTTGTACAAATAAAAAAATATTATTATTACGTATGCTTTGAGTTTGACGCCTATAGGCAATAAACTTTTAATCATAACTTTTTAGTCTCTGTATCACCTTTTAAAAGTTTTTGTAAACTACGTCGAGTGCTTCTTAAGCCAATAGTATTATCGTCACCTTTCTACGACGTTTTGGAAACGAGACCTTTTTTAATATACCTGGATCCCAAACATTTTCGATGATAAACTAGAAATTAGCATTACGTACCCGTACGCTCAAGCGGTTGGCCAAGTACAAAAGAGGACATAATACTCAGTTTTAATGAGTAAATAAGAGTTAAGAAACAAGGCGGAAAGCCACAAGAGAAGGAAACCTTGATAAAACTCCGTGCTACCCTGGCAGCATGGCTTGGCTACTAAGCCATCCATGCAGCACCAGCATAAATGTTTGTAGGATAAACATTTATTAATGATTTACATTTGTAAAATTATATTATAATACACTAGCTGACCCGGCGAACTTTGTTCCGCATTATAAATATTTAAAACATTAAGAAAGTTGGACATAGGATACCTGAGATTTTTATCCCGTCCGTATAAAACCTACTTTAACAAAACGCAACTGACAGCGAAACGTTATGTTGTCTATAGTTTAATATGGCCGAAAATTTAACACACAATTAGAAATTTTGAATTCGACTTGTTTATATTGTTGTAATTCACATAATATCTGTATAACTTGTAGCCTATGTGTTATTCTGATGTATAAGCTATATTATTGTAAAGTTTCATTAAAATCCATTCAGTAGTTTTTACGTGAAAGAGTAACAAACATCCATCCATCCATCCATACTTACAAACTTTCACGTTTATAATATTAGTAAGATGAATAAACTAATTCAACACCGAATCTAACATATTAAATAAATATAGAATATCTTCGCTGCCGCATTTATGGGTCTAATGGACATAGAATAAGTAATAAGGTTCAAGAGAAAGAATTCTGACCCTTCGTATCGAGAACGTATAGGCATAATTTCGTTTCGCAATATCTATTTCCTTATAATGTATTACTGGTTTATGCTAAGTTATTTAATCTTTGCCCTTTCTACGAATACTAAGGTTGGAACATCTTGAGCTTACATCATTAACTTATTGATACAGTTTATCATACATGTACTTACATAATAAACGGAATGGGATTTTTTATAAATTAAATTAACTTTTAAACACAAAACGAATTATTTTAAGGACTAAGAGAAAATTTAGTTTAACCCTTTAATTCGTAATGTTGAATATACTCAACGTTTGAAACAAAAAAATACTGTATCCATATATTTCAAAAAGACACAATTATTTTTTAAGAAAGCACTGCAATATATCGTATCGTATCCTAAATAAATCAGAATTCTGGAATATTACGCATCGTTTCACAGTTATAGCAAAAATGTCACCAACACAACCAACTGGAGGTGGACGCAAGGTAAGAAATATAATTTATTCAGAATTATAACATGATTCTTGTAACACGCTGTGTCTCAATTAATTTAGTTAGATCTACACTGTGCTTGTATCCCAAAATTTTAGTTGGTAGCTTTATACATACTAAGTAAAAATAACTTAAATACGTATGTTGAATATTCTTAACACTGCGAGATATTGAAATATGTGTTTGATGTTTGCTATGTTAAGTATTCTCAACAATGCGAGAGTTTTGATGAAATAGTTATTATTATTTATGTTGAGTATTCTCTACACTGCACATTATTAGATAAATTGAAGCAAAGCTATTTGAAATACTTTTCTACGCTATTATACGTTATTTTAGGTGTTGGTATGTTTGTTGCATGTTTTGATAATTGCTTGCTTCAGGCTATACTAAAATGGGAACAGCTAAGAAAAATAATGGCATTAAAACCGCCCGAAAGGGCAGTTCTGAAGATAAAGTCAACATACAACCTTTCAAAGAGACTCGTCATCGCTTTCTTTCTGGCCGCTCTGACCTCAGTTCAGAACTAAAGTCTTTGCCGTCATCATTAGAAGCTTTAAATTTACTTCAGATAATGATGACCCATAATCCGTTACTAACAACATCGCTTTATCATGAAGACACCGTTCCTTTAACACCAATAATTTCAGAAATATTTCTTGTAAATGAGCCACAGCGACAATTAGGTACCTACACTTTACTCCATATCTAGTATATTATCCCCTGGAACCCCGTCTACGCCACAGCGTACTAGATCTAAACGAAAAGAACCAGAACCATCATGATGTGTAGCGCAAAAAGGGGAAAAATATACCAGGAAGCCTTTGGATTTTAAATGGAAACCCAAAAAGTTTCAGTACCCTGCTCCAGTAGATATGGTACAATTCAACAGACTTATACACCAAGTCCCCATTAGATAACTTTATTTTATTTTTCTCGGAAGACATTATATAGTTTTGATAACTGAAAACACAAACCCTTATTCAGTACAGGGCAGCCAGACTGAGCTAAGTTTGTCACTGTAACTAATAACCATAAACGGGACTTTATTGTAACAACCATTTTAATAGGTATCCTACCAATGCCATCATACTGAGATTACTGGTCTAAGGAGTTAAGATTTCCGCCAATTGCTGATGTAATGCCATCGAAAAGATATGAGAAAATACGAAAATATTTACGTTTTGTGGATAATAGCGAAATTAATGACGACAGATATTTTAAAATTCGGCCACGTAAAGACAAGATAAGACAAAACTGTTTAAATCTTGAAGAAGAGGGTCGTTTTAGTTTGGATGAAATGATGGTCCCATCTATGGGAACAAGAGCGGATAGTTGTCGTCCATATTTGCCTAAGAAACCTAGGAAATGGGCCTTAAAAATATTTATCCGTTCGTTAGATTTTTTACCATATGCGGGCGAGGATACCTTTAGAAACTATTCTTTCACCGAGTATGAGAATAGCTTGGGGCTTGGAGCCAAGGTGGTATTAGAGTTATTACAGAAAGGTAGATTGACTCATATTGAGCCTGTAAACAATTCTAGCTTGAAAATAAAAACTAGTGTTGCCCATAGGCCGATACGATAATATTAGCCATTTCCGAAAGTTTACGTTCCACGGTAGGTGCAAATATTGAAAAAATGGGTTTGCTAATGTAGAATACACAAAATGTCACATAATATATGCCTAGTTGTTAAAAGAAACTGTTTTCATGACTAACTTATATTGAAATAAACATTTTGGTCCTTTTATTCTGACTTTTAATTCCTTTCCCTTGAGGTTATCTATTGGACAGTGTTGAAAATACTTAACATACGTAATTAGATGTAAGTGTTCTAATGTTGCACAATGTTGAGTATTTTTAACATATGTTATTTACCTAAGTATATAAGTAATTAATTTTTTCATATTTTTTTACCTTTATTTATATCTAATTTAAACTAAATTTAACAAAAATATCACCAAAATACAACATTTTCTGTCTTGTGCATTAAAGGGTTAACAAAGTGCACCACTTAATTAATTTACACAACATATTTTATCTTCATCATCTCAAATTAAGCAAATATTATAGTACTTACAAATAATTTACACTAAACGGGATTCAATTGTTAAAAACTGAATAGTTTATTAAAAATATAATCTTCAACCGTCTGAGCAAATTATTTTTTCCAACAAAAGCAATTAAAATTCGTTTCACCCTTACCGGAGCTATCATACCACTGACGGACACACATACACGTCAAACATTTCTTTCTTTATTGCTTAGGGCTAAAAATATTCATCTTATCTCAATACCAGTTATAATATGTAATAACATCGTCCTTAGCAACAACGCACGCAACCGCGATAATAAGCCTCTTTACGAACTAGCGGCTGGCCGCTAGCCGCGCGGCCTACTAAACCGCCACAAAATGTCAACCGCCAGTGCGTATGTCAACCGCCAGTGCGTACACACATAAGCGGTTGCATATTAAATTAGAAAAGCAGGGGGCCGCGCGGCTAGCCGCTTAGGCGGTTCAACCGCTTGTGCGTACAGGGGCTTAAGGACTTTGTATTGTAAAATATGAAGATAGAAAGTTATGCGAAGTAAATCACAAATGAAAAAGTTTTTTATTCGTATAAATTCTTAAGAATGTCTTCAAATATTCAAATAAACTACAAATAAAATTAAATAAGCATTTAGTCTTTACCACCGGCCCGGAATGTCACGGAGTAAATTTCGCTTCAAATTAATTAAAGGTGAGTTCAATTCAGTCATATAACATAAGCTCAATATGCTATCGTGTAGTGCTAAGTGATTACTTATTGATGTAGCCAGCGATGGCCAGGCATGCGGAAGCCAAGAATTTCCTCTGCTAATCGTGTTAACTATTCGATTCTTGATTGCTGCTAATCTGTTTGCTTTCTACGCTCGATCACTGTTGATCGTATTTGTTTCAGACATGTGTCAATAAAACGCCTAATATCACCAGAGTTTTTAAACATCAAGTATGTTTTTAAAACTAGTGGACGCCTACGGCCGATATTCAACCATAATTAAATTAAATTATAGTTATATTCTCAACTAGCGACCCGCCCCGGCTTCGCACGGGTGCAATGATGGACCTCTAAATTTATCAGTGTTTCTCTACAATATTATGCATGTATTATACTTAAAAACCTTCCTCTTGAATCTCTCTATCTAATAAAAAAACCGCTTCAAAATCCGTTGGGTAGTTTTAAAGATTTAAGCATACATAGGGACGGACAGACGACAGCGACTTTGTTTTATACTATGTAGTGATTTAACGCAGCCTTCAACAGTAAACAGAAGAGTGTGTGTGTCAAATTCATTGTAGTGTGTTTAATGTTTTTAATAATGGGTTTAATCATTTTTTATGCATAATTTTAAAAGTACCTAGCATCATAAACATTATCTCTATAAATCTCTTTAGGTGTGGGAAATTTCATACTCCTCCGTCCGTACAATTTTCATAAAAAGAGGTACAATGGTTTTTGCTTCCAGTGTTAATATATAGTTAAGTAAAAGATTTAGTCGTAGGCAAAAATGTATGTACAAATGTATGGCATTTTTGGAGGAGGATTTTTTAAACTTTTTCTTTAACTATTTATTCCATGCTTGTCTGTTATTACCTATTTTATTTAATCAAAAAGACATTTAAAGCCCACGATAAACAAAAAAATGCTTAAGACGGAACGTTTTATTATTTTACCAGAGACCAATCCAGACAAATCTAAATTTTAACAATATTTTTGTTATTTTAACAATATTGCCAGTGTCCTCAATAATATATAGTAATACATACTATACATAATATGCACAACACAATAATATTATACAGGGTGTCCCAAAAATAGCACGCCAAGGTCACTTCCACAAAAAAAAAATGTTTGTGGAATAGTCCTAGTGCTAGCCTACGTCAATTTTTGGGACACCCTGCATATCCTTTCCTTTTTTTTTTTTTTTTTTATTCTTAATTTAAAGAGCTTGTTCGCTATGCGAATATGCCGCTCTGTATGTACACATCAAGTATTGCCTAAGATTTATAATTTATGTAGATACATTTGCGTTTCGTTTCTTCAACGCCACTTTGACCATTCTTAGTATAGATTCTACTTTGGCAGACAGGGGATCTGCCAAAGTGAACTCTAAACCAAGGTTCTTTCTAACGGCTGCGTTGCGAGTACATCTCATTAAAATATGGTATACGTCTTCTTCATCATCGCAAACGTCGCATTTTGGCATATCCTTTCCTTATTTTTCCATTACTTCTACTGCTACATCGGACAGTCGATCTGATGGTTAGTAGACCCACGCGGTTTTATCATGCGAGTTTTACCAACATGTAGAGTTATTATTATAATAATGTATATCAATTACTAGAAAATAATAGCGATCCCTAGCAAAACTTCAATATAGGTTATGAATATAGTCTAGTGGCTAGAAAGGTCACTGAAGTGCAGAAGGGTAGACTACTCGGGCCTTAAATGACCCACTGCTGAGTCGCGCCTCCTCCATTTACATAGAGGGGTTTAGCCTACTGTGCCACGGCGGTATTGGATTTTCTTCTCTTACGACTAGGTTATCTTCCTTGTCATTTCCTTTTGTCATAGCACATCAGGATGGTATGGGGTGATGAGGCTATGTATTCTAAGTCCGCCACCACATCTAATGAAATTATAAACAAAGTAGCGACCCGCCCCGGCTTCGCACAGGTGCAATGATGAACCTTTAAAATTATCAGTGTTTCTCTACAATATTATGGATGTACTAGCTGTCCCGGCAAACGTTGTTTTGCCAAATAATTAACCACCCCCCGCGCAACCCCCAAAACCAAAACAAAACCAATATTTAGGGGGATGAAAAATAGATGTTGTCCTATTCTCATACCTACCCAATATGCTCACAAAATTTCATCAAAATCGGTCAAGCCGTTTCGGAGGAGTTTGGCATCTAAAACTGTGACACGAGAATTTTATATATTAGATTAACTCCCATACGCAGCCTGGACGGTGGACGAGTAAGCCCCGCCGCACATGCTCACACTCGCATTGGCTGACACGAGCCGTGTGCGAGTGGAAGTATTTAAAACCTATAGCGCAGTACCAAATTCCGCCTATACGCGAGTGCGTCGCCACGTGAGAGCATATGCGGAGCTTGGTACTGCGCCATAGGTTGTATGTAAATACTAATAAATAATAAAAAAAAAAAAAAAAAAACAGCCGTCAACATGGACAGACGTCATTTGAGAAAATTAATGTACATTTTTATTAAAAATAGTAATTAATTGTGATAAGAATGCAATTAAATACTCAACAAATTTGCAAAAATGTCTAAACTTAAGAAATATCGTCATGGCAACTCGACGAAATCCAAATAGACGCTGCAAACAGGCTGCACACCTAGGCGCACGCCTCCCATCCCCACAAGTCTCGTCGTGTTCGTCGAATGAAGAATTTTTCACTCCGACGTCAGGAACATCCAGCGACGAAACCGAGGTACAGACAGCCTCTGCGCCGCGAAGACCTGTGCGTAGAGGTCGTCCACCGCTGCCGGCACGCTTGGGGCCATCGGAACAAACCGGTCCGTCTACGGCTCCCGCTACCGGTGGTTCAGTGCGCCGCATGAGATGGTCTCAACAAATAAATGAGAATGTCATGCGAGCGTACTATGGGGCGACAGAGGGGGGAACCAACCTCACTGCCTACCGTTCCAGAATGTTTGCCTTGTTTCAGGACCTTAACCCGGGAACGACTGTTACTGTACAGCGGCTGTCGGACCAAGTGCGTGCTATCCAGCGGCTTCAGCTGCTCGCACAGCCCGTACTTGATCGTCTACGCTTGGAAACATTATCTTCTCGTCCTGTTGTTCATCCGCAGCCTGACCCGGCGATATCGGCTATTGCTGTACAGCCGGATCCACTGATACTCGCGCCAGCGGAATTGGTGCAGAGCGAGGAGGTAAATGTTAACAACCAGTATAATGAGCAATTAAGAAGGGCTTTGGATGATGCGATTCTGGAATACCGCGATGTCCTTCCAACCGATCGACCGCGCTTACCTCGTTTGCCCATGACTAAACACAATTTGGCTCTTACATCAATTCTTGACAAAATTTTACCAACCTATTTTAATATATTCGAAAACTTAACAGAAACGCACTCAATTCTATACTGCGGCGCAGTTGCCGTATGTCGAGTAGGCGGAGTAAGGTTTCCGAACCTTAACAGGCCTACCCCACAGGCAACGATTACCCCAGCGTGGCTGTATAGAATTGAGAAGCGAATTAA
The DNA here is from genome assembly GCA_905475355.2 of Clostera curtula. Classification (NCBI taxonomy): domain Eukaryota; kingdom Metazoa; phylum Arthropoda; class Insecta; order Lepidoptera; family Notodontidae; genus Clostera; species Clostera curtula. Next base: position 10,082,006 of record FR997816.1, on the reverse strand, counting down.
TGCGGCCAGAACTATAATAGCAAAATTATTAACATTTAGATCAGGCAATAATCGTCCAAGAGTCATGCGTTTCGTACATCAAGCTTTCGAGGGGACTGGGATCAGACCCCAAGACTATACTGCTTCGGTTACGGAACGCATGGACTTTTATAAACAAAAAGTACAGGCATGGGCAAAACGCATACGGCGCTTCAAGATGCGCTCTAATAGATATAATCAGAATCGCCTCTTCCAAAGTGATGCGAAGAAGGTATATCGAAACTGGGAGCAAAATAGTCGGCAAATGAGTCCTGGTGTGACCCCAGATCCTGTCGGAATGTACTCATTCTGGCAGGATATTTGGTCACAACCAGTTATACACTCTGAAGGCGAATGGATGAGTGTTATTAGACGCGCATGTGAACCTATTACAGCCATGGGGCCAATTAATGTTGACGAAGCTGACATAGCTCGTGCAGTTAGTTCGGCCCCAAACTGGAAAAGTCCGGGACCGGACAGTTTACACAATTTCTGGCTGAAACGGTTTCACAGTTCACATGTGCGTCTGGCAACACAATTCCAAAACGCTATCGCAAGTGGATCTTTGCCTACGTTTTTGACTACTGGTGTCACATACCTCCTTTACAAATCTGGTAGTACCTCGGAACCGAAAAACTATCGACCAATTACTTGCTTACCGACCACCTACAAGCTGCTTACCTCCATTTTAAAATTCAAAATTATGGAGCACATTTTGGCTAATAATATTATGGCGTCTGTACAAAATGGATGTAAGCCACGGTCTCGGGGTACTAAAGAACTCCTTCTTATTGACATGACCATTTGCCAACAAGTCCGTCGAGTCAAAAAAAATATTTCCATGGCCTGGATAGACTACAAAAAGGCGTATGATTCGGTGCCTCATTCATGGCTAAGTAGAGTATTAGATTTGTACCGTCTCCACCCAAATCTATGCTCTTTTCTTAGCGTATGCATGAGCCAGTGGACCACACGTCTCTGTCTGCCAGACATGGCGGGGTTTTCTGACTCCACAGGCTTATTAAGGATAAAGCGTGGAATTTTTCAAGGTGACAGCCTGAGTCCCTTGTGGTTCTGCCTAGCTATGAATCCATTAAGCACACTGCTAATGCATTCAAAGATAGGCTACCGACTCCGCAGTGGTGGTGAGGTCATATCACATCTTTTATACATGGATGACCTCAAGTTGTATGCACCAAAGAAATCTGATTTAGTATCATTATTAAAGATCACAGAAAACTTTAGTAATGATATTAAAATGGAGTTTGGTGTCGACAAATGTGCGGCCATTCATGTACAAAGGGGCAGAGTTGTAACTTCGGAAGAGTTACAATTCTCTCAAAATATGTCACTCAGATGTCTCTCGGAGTCGGAAACCTATAGGTACCTTGGAATGGCAGAAGGACTAGGTATAGCTGACAAGGAGATAAAACAGTCATTGACAGCATGTTTCTTCAGCCGCCTTACAAAAGTACTTAAAAGTCTTTTGTCTGGCGGTAATAAGGTTCGCGCTGTCAATGGTTGGGTTATGCCTGCACTTGCTTACTCGTTTGGCATTCTAAGGTGGACTCAGACTGAGTTAGACGCCTTGGATAGAAAGGTACGTCGACAATTGACCTTATATCGAATGCACCACCCCCGTTCGTCTGTTATGAGGTTGTATATCCCACGGAAATGTGGGGGACGTGGTTTTTTAAACGTCAAAAACCTACATAACCGCGAGGTATGCAACCTGCGGGAATACTTCCTACAGCCAACAGAGGGTGTGCACCGGGATATGGCCAATGTTGACAATTCCTTCACACCTTTATCCTTGGCAAAACAGAATTGGCGCAAGCCCCAGGTGTTAAGCATTTCGGACCGCACGACTATATGGAAGAGCAAGGAGTTACACGGAAGGTTCTACAAGGCCCTTACTGGGCCGGACGTAGACCAACTCGCTTCTGTGGCTTGGCTACGCTTCAGTAACCTCTTCGGGGAGACTGAAGGGTTTGCCTGTGCAATTATGGACGAAGTTATCATGACGAATAACTACCGGAGACATATCCTAAAGGATGGGACTGCCGACATCTGTCGAGCCTGTCATCGTCCAGGAGAGTCCATTAGGCATATCGTCTCTGGCTGTTCTCGTCTTGCTAACGGAGAATACTTGCACAGACACAACCAAGTGGCCAAGATAGTCCATCAACAGCTTGCCCTTAAATATAGTCTTGTGGATACTGAAGTGCCCTACTACCAATACCAACCTGCGCCAGTTCTCGACAATGGTCATGTCACGCTCTACTGGGATCGATCAATTATCACTGACAGGACTATTCCCGCTAATAAGCCTGATATAGTGATAATTGACCGATCGGCGAGCCGGGCAATGCTTGTTGACGTCACTATCCCGCATGACGAGAACCTCGTTAAAGCCGAAAAAGAGAAACTTACCAAGTATCTCGATTTGGCTCACGAGGTTACCGCAATGTGGCATGTTGATTCAACAATCATTGTGCCGATAGTCGTTTCAGTAAATGGTCTTATTGCGAAGAGTTTCGACCAACACCTCAAGAAACTCTCGCTGGGTTGCTGGATTAAGGGCCTGATTCAAAAGGCTGTCATCCTGGATTCGGCAAGGATTGTGAGGAGGTTCCTCTCTCTGGAGCCCTGAACCGTCGGTAGCTTAGGTCATCGACCTCGTTTTCGACGGTTTTTGTCTATTTTTATGTATATTTTTTTTAAACACTTTGTATTTTTTAAAAATATATGTAAAAATAAGAAATAAAGAGACATGAGAATAATAATAATAAATATCCTTGGACATTTCACACAACGCCATCTCGTCCCAAGCTAAGCAACTTAATGCTTGTGTTATGGTAACGAGATGGATGATAAACTACTTATATATATTTTTTTTGTAAATACATACACATTATAGATAGAAATGGCACCCAGACTCCGAGCCAGTGCCTCTGGTTTAGACAAAGACACTTGCCCGACCCCGGAATCGAACCCGGGACCCGTTGATCCAAAGGTCCCTCGCACGCGGCTCGTGACAGCCAATGCGAGTCTGAGCATGTGCGGGTGGGCTAAAGCCGGATCCATGCAACAACGGGCCGTGCGCCGGACGGGCCCCGCACGGCGCAGGTTGGAACATTATTGGTATACATTTTGTATGAAGTGTTTGATGCTTGAACGTGCCGTGCCACGGGCGGGACCACGTCATCAACCAACGGGCCCGTCCGGCGCACGGCCCGTTGTAGCGTGGATAGGTCATTAATGTGCAAACGCGTAATGTTAATGTGTACCTAATGTAAAACAGCGCAATAATGAACACAGTTGATTACTATCTGCAACCATACATTTATGCTACAAAGTGTTACAAGTGGATATGTAAAAATCGCAGAAGATGTGCAACAAAGCGCGAACGTAGGCGGCAAATAAATTCCTTTCTACGGTTGTCGCTTAGTGAAAAAATTCTTCGTTAAAGCCCACTACTGGGTCGGGCTTCCTCCAAATTCATGGAGGGAAATTAGCCTTATTGTACCACGCTGGCAAGACGGGTTGGCATAGGGTATGTATCAAGTTTTCCTTCCCTTGGGGCTAGGTGAACTGCCTCTTGCGTTCTTTTAGTCGCCTGTTACGACACCCTAAAGGCGGTATGGGTTGGTGACATTGTGTATTCTAAATCCGTCACCATACGGACAATTACGACTTTCAGAAAATAATCTGACTGCCTCGTTGGTCTAGTGGTCAGATGTGCCGCCTTTGGATCAACGGGTCCCGGGTTCGATTCCGGGGTCGGGCCAGTGTCTTTGTCTAAACCAGAGGCACTGGCTCGGAGTGTGGGTGTCATTTCTATCTATAAAATGTATGTATTTACAAAAAAAAATGTATATAAGTAGTTTATCATCCATCTCGTTACCATAACACAAGCATTAAGTTGCTTAGATTGGGACGAGATGGCGTTCTGTGAAATGTCCAAGGATATTTATTTATTTATTTAATATTTCTCCGCATTCCATAAGGTACAAGTTCTGTACTTAGAAAACGAAGTATGCTCAAGTGGGACAACAGACTTAGGCTAAATGCAGACGCGACGAGTCACCTGCCACATCCTATGCGTCTCGGGGAAAGTGGATATGATAATTGAACGGGCCACGGAGCGGCCAGCTTGCTTGAACTAGCTATAGAACTAACATGGACCTGACTATACAAATGAGGGGATCCATGTGAAGACGGAATTGCAATACATACTGTCCACTCCATGCCATCATGGTGTCGGAAGAGCCGACAGAAGAAAATTACCTAGCAGGAAGAGAAGGGAAACTTGATAAGAAACCCTTTTTTTTTGTTTTAGTTGGGGAAACCCACTAAAGCGGTATACCCTCACACGGCACGCTTGGGGCGCCACCGGTTCGCGCAAGCGCAGTCAAACGTTGACGCCCTGACGAGATCGAGGCAAGCGACTATCAGGGAGGGCGTCCCGGTACACTGGGAGGACGCCCTCAGTTATCGAGGCTTTCGTCGGTGGCGGGTCCCCCTTGACAAGAAACCATGTGCCAACCCGTCTGGTCAACGTGCCACAGTAGGTGTATTACCCTCCATTTAACTGGAGGAGGCCCGATTCAGCAGTGGGTTGTCTATGGGCAATGTAGCAGTAGGTAGTAGTATAGAAATGACTGGCCACATAGCCTGAAAACGTGCCCATATTGCTGCACACAAAATCATGTAGGTGCACGCCCAGGACTTTTAGGGGGTATGGTATGGGGTATGCGGACCAGAAGGCCATAGACCCCGCATTAATCTTCCCCAAACGTATAGTCCATCATGGATTTTACCACGATGTAAAAAAGGACGAAGGTCGCTGGGTGGCGGTCTGTTAGTATTTGGGCTTAAATTAAAATGAGACGAGCTCGTATTGAATCCAAATTTAAAATTAAGGCTTCATATTGATACAATAATTTGTTGGTGTGCGTGTGAACAAAAATGATAAGATGACGCTTGCTTGTACCTTGAAAGATTATCGACGATTACATTTGGAAAAATATTCGTACCAAATTACTTAGGTGACACTTTAAGGACCTGTTAAATACTATCTCGTTATCTATCTTTAGTGGCAGCACTCTACCAACGATTTTCGTCATGGGCCTACAGAATAAATACGGCGAGAAATCGATATTTTAATAAAATACATTACAACATTTTATTTGGCAAAGAAAGAATAGCTAAAATTTAACAAGGTGATGATGTCATAGGGTTTCACGATGTTTGCACATCGCAGGAAATTTTTTTTTTATTTATTTATTCGTAGCAAATACATAGATTGGTTACATTGAGTGGAATAGCGCAACATAAACTCATTCGAGCTTTTCTGTGCGCTAGTATCGTCGTTTAAAACTAGATCTTCTCACAAAGTAGTCACGCAATAGTTTTCTTACAATATGAAGGTACTTAAAAACTAAACAGAATTACAAAATATTATATTAATGATTGATTTCTTGTAAAATGATTTCTTGACGGTTCTGATCCGGTTCCTTTATTTAAATCCCAACGTTTCAGACACTTGTCCACGGGACCGATTTACTGCAATTGAAAAAGGTAATCATCATCATTATCATCACTACATAGTATAAAACAAAATCGCTGTCGTCTGTCCGTCCCTATTTATGCTTAAATCTTTAAAACTTCGCCACAGATTTTGAAACGGTTCTTTTAATAGATAGAGTGGTTCAAGAGGAAGTTTTATATGTATAATACATGGATAAATTTAGATGTTCATCATTGCACCCGTGCGAAGCCGGAGCGGGTCGCTAGTTTTTTATATAAAAAGTAAAATAAAAGCAGAGGAAAAACCACAAAGCTCTCATAGTGCCCAAAAGGCTGGATTACCACGCGAGATGACATCTTACATAATAACCTAACATAAATGCCGCCGCATCCATGCTATTCTTTCGTGGTCGTCCTCTCAAGCACGCGACGCCAGCTTCTCTACCGCGTTATCAATCACGTATTTTACTATTACACAGCCCGAGGGCAAAATTTATGCAATGTTTGTGTACGTTATAATAATATACAAAGATATATTTAAGGAAGTTTTTATTAATAGACAGTACAATTAAGTAAATTAAATTTTATATTTGTGCTAGCCAATTTTCATACCTGTTCCTACACAAAGACGTGTAGTGACGGATTTAGAACAGTGTCAGCACCCCATTCTATACTTAGGGTGTTGTAAGAACCGACAAAAGGCCGATAACCCAGCCGCAAGCTTGATACGAAACCCTTTTTTTTTTGTTCGCCCGGGGTCAAATCCTTTATGGACTATCCCCGTCGGCCACGGGGATGGCTTACCCACTAAACATCCCCGGAGTGCTCCCACTCGCGTCCTGTTGCGGCATTGTGGGATCTGGTGCAGAACCACGCCTCCGCAGACTGTAAGACAAAACCAAAAATCTCTATCTAAGAAAAAGTTACTTGAAATATCGACCTCTACTTTGCTAAGTGATATGAATATTTCGCTTTTACTTTCCCACGGCCAACTTAGTTGCCAATTGCCAAAATGAATATGCAACCTCGATGCGTTCATTTGTGTGGTAATTTATGCATCCACAATTTTTCACGATTGATTCGCACACTTTACCATTTGGCCGTATTATTTAGCTGTCCAATATATCTTGATATAATTAGTAGATTTCATTTAATTATGTGAATATGTTAAAGAGTTTTTTATGTAACACTAGCTGCTCCGTGCCGCTCGTGTTGCGAGCGTGCCTATAAAATTTTTTAACTAACCATAAAGGTTGTCTGGAAGAAATCGCCTAGTGCGATAAGACCGCCCATTGTACATTTCTTTGTTATATATATCTGATGCTATGTTAACCTTTTATATTATTGGTGTACAATAAAGAGTATTCTATTCTATTCTATTCATACCTGATTGACGGATTTACAATACAAAGTTTCGCCACCTCATTCAATTCTGAGGGTGTCGTAAGAGCCGCCAAATAAAATGACAATGTCAGTGATATACAACTACTACTCAGCACATAGATGACCTACTGTTGAGTCAAGCATGCTCCAGTTACATGGAGGGTAATAAGCCTACTGTGCCACGCTGGCCAGACAGGTTGGCACAGGGTTTCGTATCAAGTTTCCTTCTCTTGTAGAAAGGTTATTGACCTAGTCATTTCCTTTTTTCGGCTCTTTCGACACCCTCAGGATGGAACTGAAAAGGAACTTTTTTTTCGAAGGTTTTATCACAAAACTGTCCCTGTCCCACGCTAGGTGATAGCCTCCATTTAAACCTATCAGTCGTCATATCTACATTAACACCTTTCTTACATTCTTACAATCCATCCGTCTCCTTTTTTTCTAAAGATGTATAACTAAAATATTAGACTTCCGGAATATAATTGCAGTACAGAAATTAAAACAAACAAGATGTAGAGTCCGTCGACCTGTTTTTCAACGGTAAACACACATTATCGACTAAAAAATATTCAGATCAACATTACTGATTGTATATTTTGCCAAAATCTAATGGTTCATTTCTTAATTACCAATCACTTCAGCAGAAACTGGGCACCTACTAAATGTGTTCACGTTAATTTAATTTTATTACATAACTAGCTTTTGCGCGCGGCTTGGCCCGCGTGGGCTTCGAACCCGTGCTTATCTCTATGCATATTTTTTATGCACATAAAAGCGATTATTGTGACTAAACTATGATAGTTAGATATGTGCTCTCGCGGACTTTTTAAGACCTACAAACTCGTAGTACATAATTTTGTTCTATTGTCAATAGTTTTTGCAGCGCACGCATAAATAGGTTTTCGATTTTAAACCTTGGTTTACAAAATCGCAATTTTCATACGGATCCCTAATTATTTTGAAAATTAAATATAGCCTATAACCTTCCTCGATAAATGGACTATCTAACACTGAAAGATTTTTTGAAATCGGGCCAGTAGTTCCTGAGATTAGCGCGTTCAAACAAACAAACAAACTCTGCAGCTTTATATATTACTAGCGTCCCGCCCCGGCTTCGCACGGGTGCATTGATGAACCTCTAAATATATCAGTGTTTGTATTATACATATAAACCTTCCTCTTGAAGCCCTCCTCTATCTATTAAAAAAACCGCTTCAAAATCCGTTGCGTAGTTTTAAAGATTTATGCATACATAGGGACGGACAGACGACAGTGACTTTGTTTTATAATATGTAGTGAAGTATAGATAAGTATAGATTATAAAATATATTAGTATAGACTAGCTGTTAGCAGCGACCTCGTGCGCGTATTATTTAGCCAAAAAGTCATTAAAATACCAATATACATAGTATTGTGCGCGAAAAACACTCAAACATTTGGAAAAACCCCGCTTAGTTTGCCACAAAAATGTGGAAAACTCAGTAAGCATGGGCTCCTAAAAATGGGGGGAGGTGTCAATAAAATAAAGAGCTTAGGCTACTAAGCTACTCCTTGTCATATCAGCTATCTGCCAGGGAAATTCCCGTCCCAATCGGTTCAGCCATTTCAGAGACGAGAGATGATTTCAGAGAGCCGACATACAAAAATGTTGTTTTGGTATATGTACCGTGAATACTTCCAAATACACTTATTTAAATATGACAAACAGACACACAAATTTTATTTATTTGTATAGATTTATGTGTCTAACTGTACTCCTCGCTCATTAGAGCGTTAGGGCAGGTACACATTACAGTGGCTGATCGAAAGATTGTGCCGAAGCGTAATTTATGAGGGCATATTATAATGTGATCTAGCTTTATTTCATCGTCAATTATTATCGTTTAGTCGATTAGTAAGCATAGCACATAGCTCGCAGGACCGACGTCCGATGGGGCAGAAAAGTCCTCGAGTGGCGACCGCGTTCCGGAAGGCGCAGTGCTGGTAGGCCTCCCACACGGTGGACCGACGACCTGGTTAAGATCGCCGGAAAGCAGTGGATGCGGGCGGCCCAGGACCGGCCTTTGTGGAAATCCTTGGGGGAGGCCTATGTCCAGCAGTGGACGTCCTTTGGCTGAAATGATGATGATGATGAGTCGATTAGTCGAAAATTCTTATTCTAATTACCTACTTTTCCTTTATAATATTCATGGGGATCTTTGCCAAACCCTGTACCGGTATCCCACCGGTAGCCGCTATGGTGTCCAATATCATAGATGACCGAATGACAGCCGGTGAGAAGTTGCAGAAGTCAGATCAGAGAAAAAGTCAAATAATACCAAGTCCAATTGGCTTTTCGGAAAAGATATGAAAATTATGGATACTATTGCCAAAAAGTTTTGATTGACTGTTATTTTAACGTAATTAATAAGTTAAGTTAGCCATATATTGCACTTTTGCATGTTTGAAAATGAGCCCAATACAAGTTGTATTAAAAAGATGTTTAGTATATCAACTTGGGCGACCAAGTTAAGTTACTGTTAATATGAACTCATCATCATAATTTCAGCGATTTCCACAAAGAACGGTAAAGTGTCAAGTAAGTAGGAAAAACATCTGACGATTAATTAACGTACTTACGTATGACAATTATCCGTCACCATGCGGGTGATGATGACATATGGAACAGAGACTTGGCCGCTCACTATGGGCTCCCTCAGGCGGCTCAAAGTCACCCAAAGGGCAATGGAGAGGGCTATGCTCGGAGTTTCCCTGCGAGATCGAAACCAAACCAGGGTCACTGACATAGCCCACAAGATTGCCAAACTTAAGTGTCAGTGAGCAGGGCACATAGCGCGCAGGACCGACACCCGATGGGGCAGAGAAGTCCTCGAGTGGCGACCGCGTTCCGGAAAGCGCAGTGCCTCCCACATGGTAGACCGATGACCTGGGTAAGGTCGCCGGAAAACGATGGATGCGGGCGGCCCAGGACTGGCCTTTGTGGAAATCCTTGGGGGAGGCCTATGTCCAGCAGTGGACGTCTTTTTGCTGAAATGATGATGATGAGGGTGAAACCGCGAGGCTCAGATAGTAAACTAAAATCTCGTACCTATATTATAATACATAGTTAGTCTATATTGTGCCAATAAATAAAATCAGACTTGAATGATTTAAAAAAAATGTCAGTATGCTGATTTGACTGTGTGAAAAAGACAAAAAAAACTGATGAACATCCAAAAGTAACTTACGTACTTAACATTAGCGCTTAATAACAACGTCAAACCTCATTGGCACATAAAAAATAACGGTTGGCACCGGAAATAGACGTTTTTTACTCGTCTAATAGTCTACTTAATCGATGGAGACTCCTCAAGAAATATATTGCTGTGGCATGATCTGATTATTTACGCAACATTGAACGTTGTAAAAACTCGGGGATTGTACTTAATGAGGTAGGTTGTACGGTGTGGACTATAGGAGGCAGCGATTTCATTAGCATAGCGTTTCGGTAATTAAAGTATATTTATAGCGGTGTAACAGAAATCCGAAATGAAAGTACCAATATTACTATGGATATACTACCACTGCTGTGTCCGGCCTCCTCCAATTACATGAAGGATAATAAGTCTACTGTGCCATGTTGGCCAGACGGGTTGGCACATGTTTTTCTCTTGCGGCAAGGTAATTTCCTTCTGCCAGCTATTCCGACACCAAGATGGTGGTGCTTCGACTATGTATTCTAAATCTGTCACATCACGGACTATCATTTCTTTAGTCAGGTCCATGTTAGTTCTAATGCTCGTTGCCTACTGTGCCACCCTGGCCAGACGGATTGGCACCGAGATTCCTATCAAGAGTTCCTTCTCTTGTTATCAGATTTGTTATTTACTTTTGTCGGCTTTTACGACAGCCTCAGGATGGCGTAGGGTGGTGACACTGCGTGGTTCTGCATCAGATCCCACAATGCCGCAACAGGACGCGAGTTGGAGCACCCCGGGGAGGTTTAGTGGGTAGGCCCCCACTATGGAGGAGAGTCCTACACTCCCCTCGCTGAACAGCCCCGTGGCCGGCGAGGAAGTCCATAAAGGATTTTACCCCGGGTGAACAAAAAAAAAAAGGGTGGTGAGATAATGTGTATATGTATATAGGTACTCAGAAAAATGACAGTTCAAAATATCTTTGAAGTTTATGCTTACGTACGTTCCGTGAAAAAGCGAAAAATAACCCATGAACAAACATTTGCCGTCAAAGCCTTGGGCATATCTACTACTAATACTCACCTCACAGAGGACCCACTGCTGAGTCGGGCCTCTTCCGTTTACATGGAGGCTAATTAGCCTACTGTGCCACGCTGACCGGCATGACACAGGTTTTCATATTAAGTTTTCGGTTTTCGGCCATTTCCTTGGGTAAGCTCTTACACCCTCGGTGAATTATTGCATTATACCTTACAAATTCAAATTCAAAACACATTTAAGAAGTTGGCTCATCACTACATAGTATAAAATAAAGTCGCTGTCGTCTGTCCGTCCCTATGTATGCTTAAATCTTTAAAACTACGCAACGGATTTTGAAGCGGTTTTTTTAATAGATAGAGTGGTTACAAGAGGAAGGTTTTTAAGTATAAAACATGCATACTATTGCAGAGAAATACTGATAAATGTAGATGTTTATCATTGCACCCGTGCGAAGCCGGGGCGGGTCGCTAGTTAGAGATATTTTGACAAGGTAAACAATAAAATTTACCATCTACCACCGGTTCGGGATGCAGCTGTACAGAGAAGAGCCGGCAAGAAACTCTGTAGTTGCTATCTTTCTCTGTAAATCAGCATTCCAAACCGGTGGTAGTTTCAAATTTGACGATTTGTATTTGACGATCTGCGAAAGGTTTTAAGCAGCAGCTGGATGCGTCAAGCTGAAGACAGGACGCTATGGCGCTCTTTAGTGAGGCCTAACGAGTTTAGGTCCAGCAGTGGACTGATGTTGATGATGATTTGTAAAAGTTTAGTTTAGATCGCCATTTGTAAGTACACAACTAACGTAATGTCTTTGGACCATACCCTATGAAGGGCGGGTGTATTAGAATATTCACCACATTTAGTTGGCGACGCGTGTCGGCCAGCGGTCGCCGGAAGCAAGAATCCTTTATTCTAATTAGGATGCACTGGCGGTCAAGGTTGAAAGGATTTATGACTTGGAGGGCAAGTATGTTACAATATACAACTATTGTCTGAAGTTGTATATTGAATATATACAACTATTGACAGAGCAGAGCCGGCAAGAAACTCTGTAGTTGCTCTTTTTAGATCGCCATTTTTTGTTAGATTTGTGAGACTTGTGAGAGATTTGTGCATACTCGCGCAATAGTCGCAATGGGCCTAAAACTTGATAAGAAACCCTCATACTCATACTTGATAAGTCAGGTAATTCAGGTAATTCCAAAACCTTCCATGTATTTGGAGCAGGCCCGACTCAGTATAGGGTCATTTATGGGCTGAATAGTAGTATTAGTACTAGTTAAACCTAAGAAAATAAATATGTCAATTTCGTTAAAAAGTTGCCTTACAGGCAAATCTACTGTAATAACAGACCAACACAATTGTAACCCTAAATCGTCCATCCCCTAAACATCAACCCGCCACTGCTAATGGGGGTATAAATAACCCGGCTCACTAACCCTGCCACCATTTGCACCTGCCGCCAAAAGACCAATTAGAACTGCCACATTGTTTTTTAAAAAATAAATTTGTATTTTTGTGTCGTTTTTGAAGCCAGCAACATTTGGTTTATTGCGCCTTGTCGAAGTTAGTTAGCGCAACGGAGTAAGCTTATTTTTTTATGTATTTTTTTTTAATTTGCCGTCATGCTTACGACCTGTCTGATGGTAAGCAAGCTACTGAGGGTAAGGCTACGTAGGCCCTAGTAGGGGACTTGTGAACAAGACCAATAATTTGAAAAAAAAAAAGCAAAAATAGAGCTTCTTGTCGGCTCTTCACTGCAGAGCAGCATTCTGAACCGGTGGACGTAAGGGTTGTGGGAGATCAAAAGAGTTTTATGGATTGTAATAATGAGGAATTGTGTATGAAAGATGTGAATGTGGATATAGGACGACTGGTAGGTGTGTATGGAGACTACCACCTAGCGTGGGAAAATGGTCGTAAGATGATAATGGTAATTTTAAATATGACGATTTATAAGAGTTTTGTGATAAAACCTACGTAAATAAAGTTCCTTTTGAGTTACTTTTTTAATATCATCATTTTGTTGGTAGCATTGTATAGCATAGTCTGAGTAAGTTCGTCACCTGATGCAATTAAGTCCGACATTTAAACTAATGACAGTAGCATAAACACATAAAAATAAAAATAAAACAGACCAAGTATAATAAATCTTCCCAGCCAATGTAACTGGGCCAGTCAAATCAAAATGTACAATGAAGTTTCATAATTATTTCGTCATTTCAGCCAAAAGATATCCACAGCTGGACATAGGCCATCCCCAAGGATTTCCACGAAGGCCGGTCCTGAGCCGCCCGTATCCATCGCTTTCCGGCGACCTTAACCAGGTCGTCGGTCCACCGTGTGGGAGGCTTACCCGCACTGCGCTTTCCTGCCCCATCGGGCTATTTCCCTGCCCTTAAGTTTGGCAATCTCTGCCCTTAAGTTTGGCTACAAAACTGAGTAAATTAAAATTTATAATTAAGTAAATTTTAACAAAAGTTCTCTTCACCTTAACTTCTAAAATAGGCCTCCAAAAACCGTTAAAAATCATTAAGTACATACAGATGCATCTATGTTTATGTCTGGTCTTGTAAGGTCAGGCGATGTAGATTTAGGTGTCTACAATCCCCCCACAATCCTTTGGGCTACAAAAACTAGGAAATTAAAATTTATTTAAAATAAATCGTAAATCTCAACTAAAATTCTCTTCACCTAAACTTCTAAAATAGGGCTAAAAATCATTAAAAAGTTAGACGAACACAATAAGTAAAAAACACAGTTTATTCTAGGCTAACATTCCCAGATGTTACTCGGAGGATCTCGGAATGTATACAGGACTAATTCACACTTTGAAAATTAAATTAAGCAAGAAATCGGTACGCGCAGATCAGAGGCCAAGACATTGTTTGCTTACTCTACAACGTTTAGTTCACATCATAGTTCACCGTTTTTTTTCGGGCACGTAATAAATGCCTCTCAATTATTGTAAACAACTAAAATAATATTTTCGGGTTTTAACGTTATTTTATTTGGTTCTTTAAAGAATGTTTAAATAAAATATTCGGTAAAGCTAAGGTTAGTTATTCCGACTGATAAAAGTTTTCGGATTTCGGTCAGTAGTAGACCGTAGATAGTTGTAGAGATGGTAGATGGGTGCATTTGATATATTTTGATTCAATCAAGAACTATTTTTGAATTTATTTATTCAAACTTATTTTTCTTTTATCTATATTTTAATATACAGACATATACCAAAAGAACATTATCACTATCACTACATAGTATATAACAAAGTCACTGTCGTTTGTAAAAAGTGTGAAAGATTTATGCATACATAGGGACGCCCTATGTATGCATAAATCTTTAAAACTACGCAACGGATTTTCATACGGTTTTTTTTAATAGATAGAGTGATTCAAGAGGAAGGTTTATATGTATAACCCACCCCCGCTTTGCACGGGCGAAGCCAGGGCGGGCCACTAGTATTTTATATAAAATAAAAAGAACATAGAATTGTCTGGAAGAAATCCCATAGATAAGCCTGCCCATTGTATTTTTTTTTATTTGATGCAATGTCATCTTTTAATATTGGTTTAGGTACTATAATGAGTATTATATTTTATAACTACTACTATGAAGTCCTCCTCCAGTTACATGGAGGGAAATTAGCCTAATGTGCCACGCTGGCCAGACGGATTAGCACAGGGTTTCGTCTCAAGAATTCCTTATATTTCGGCTAGGTTATTGGCCTTGGCATTTCCATTTTCCGGCTCTTACGACACTCTTAGGAAGGAGTGGGTTGGTGACACTATGTATTCTAAAGCCATCACCACACGGAGTATTCTAAAAATTAAAGATTACATTTAATAAAAATAATTATGGCAACAATAAACTTAATATATGCTCTCTATTCGTCTGAAAGCACCTTTAGGAGTGTTTACTTACCGTGACTGAGGGGTAACATGCCCCTTTGGCTGACCACGTCTTTACAATTAACTAACTTGAACTCTGTAACAATGTATTTAAAGTGTATTATGGAATGTAAAATTATTTTTGTGATCAGTGGTGAGCTTAGACTATCAAAAAAAAGTTTTTTTAATGCATTTATCTTTGAAACACACAATGTAAATGCAAATCAAATGAGTGACTATTTACTGGATTATACTACTACTACTGATATCATAAATGACCCACTACTGAGTCGGGACTCCTCCACTCATATGGAGGGTAAATAGCCTACCGTGCCACTTCCTTTCAACTTTTCCTTCTCTTGCGAGTAGCATTTCGGCCCTAGCATTTACTTATGTTGTCTCTTACGGATGAAATAGAGTGTTGACACTACGTTTTTTAAATCTGTCACATACGGAATGATTCAATGGATCTTAGATACAAGAGAAATCCACGTGGTAATGGATTTAGACTATTATCACCAGCACATATATTCTGTGAGAGTTGTATGAGACGACTAAAGAAACTAGCTATAGTCTAATGGCCACAAAATAACTTGAACAGCCTTGACTGCGCAGAAATCGAATTGTGTCTCATTGGGCGTAGAACATAATAAAAACGATTGGTTGAAGACATGATCGATCTTTCCCCCACCACCGCACTTCTTAGTCAAGTTTCTTGACCATCATTATATATAAACTCTATATATATATATATAAATCGAATGTCGTTAGCATACAAGGAGTGTATTCAATAGCAAAACAAAGTAATATTTCTTCCCAATAACGCGAACGCACCACTAACCATCCCCAACTCTGCATAACCCCATAAATACCACAATTCCATTGAAAATACAACCTTATAACAATGTTATATGATCCATTCTACGTAGCACCACGATGCCAAAGGTCTGGTTCTGCTTGGAAGGCTACGACATCTTGGGTTTGACCGCAGCCTTATTGTTTTAAGTTTTTGTGTCTTATTACTTGTCTATTGCTTTGACTGTGGCATATCCTGTATTTGAGGCTACCGCAAAACGGATGTGTTTATACACGATTGAATAAAAAGGGTATATATATATAATAACACGTGTATTTCTTTAAAACTGAAGCTAGAAATCTGTCAATGTCTGAGTAGCGTATTTATTAATTACAAGCTGACCCGGAAAACATCGTACCGCCTCAGAATCAATAAAAAAAAAACATATTTTCTCACCTTTTAAACCTTCCATTTCAAGACCAAAATTAGGTCAACAAATCGGTCCAGCCGTTCTCGAGATTTAGCGAGAGTAACGAACAGCAATTCATTGTTATTTTTATAGATATAGATAGATAGGCTCACCAACAACTGATTTCATACACACATGATTTAAGGCCTAGTGTAACAATTTCTTTTAGGTAAGCACCTCATGCACTATTACAGAATAATTAATAATTTACTTATACTAACAAGTCATGCGAACTTCGTAGTAACGAGTTCAGTTGTACTAAATACGCTATCCTAGAAGAAGCTTAAACGTATTTTACCCAAAAAACGAACATTGTAGTAAAAAAATATTAAAGAAATTTAAGTCCGCCTCACGCACTGCTACTGTACATGAAGAATAAATAAATGGACTTAGGTCAATAGATGACGATGATGGTGATCGTTAATATATCGCAAAATGATTCATTAAGAATTCACGCTGCGCCTACAAATAGCTACAATGTTAGCGTCTTATGTATCAATGCATCAAACGCACACGATTGCCTCAATAAGTTGGGTAGAACCAAAACCCCGTTGAGAAAACATCTTGCTCGCTGCTCCTAACGATAGGAATGACCCCACAAAAGGTATTAGGTATGACTTATTTATGTTGATACGGAAATCTATTAGCAGATGCATGCCATAATTTGCTTTCTAACGCTTCGAACTAATGCCTTATGTAGACGACCGACTTTTATTGATATCAAACAGGTTTTTTATAAAATAATAAAAAAAATACACAGAAAGTCATCTAAGTATGGCGCCAAGCAGTTTTACTGTGTTCCGCGTGGTGTGTACGTGAGAGCCGGTGCCCGACAGGGCATTTCCTTGAATTGCCTGCTCTAACTTAGACCTGTGCCGTTGCTTTCTATCACGCAAGCCTAGGGTCAAAGGAGATCGAGTCAATGATTTAAAAAAAAATCGGTACAATAAGATCATACTTTAAAAGAGATACTTGAAATGTGGTCTAGACTGCACCGTGGGTCGGGACAGGGGGTCGGTTGGGTCGGGCATTAGAGGGTTACCATTGTTGACTAGATCTGGCAGATTTTTGGCCCTTTGCGACTATTGCGCGAGTTTGCTCTCATAAATCTGTCTTATGTCCAGTCTTGTACCTATAAATGGCGATCTAAAAAGAGCAACTACAGAGTTTCTTGCTGGTTCTTGTCTATAGTGCTGCATTCCGAACCGGTGGTAGATGGTAAATAATAATTATAAATGGTAAATTTTAAAATTTATTTTATTGTTTGACTTGTCGAAAACTAAACTTGATTAAATGAGTTTTGATTTTGATTTTTGAGTGCTCAATTTCGGGAATGATACGCCGAGCAGTGTGTCGAAATCCACCTGATTGGTTGATTTATGACATGGGTTAACTTTCTCGATACTGTCCACTTTCTGGTCAAGAAGTTTGCCGGCCGGTACTGTATGAAACAGCTAAACATGGAGCTATATTAGAGTTTGTAGATAATTTTTTATTTAAAACCTGAACCACTGAAGCGATTTCGAAAAAAACCTATAACTCTCTTGGAAGAGATCTGCAGTAGACAACGAAAGATAATAATCGTCCGAAAACACTAACATTCATAGATAGAACATCCTTTTTGAAATCATGAAAATGCCCAAAGTCACAACATCTTCTTCTTCTCAGCCCATAAATGACCCACAGCTGAGTCGGGCCTTCTCCAACTACAAGGAGGGTAAATAGCCCACTGAACACTGGCCAGACGAGTTGTCACAGGGTTGCTTTTCAAGTTTTCCTTCTCTTGCGGCTAGGTTTTCGTTCTGTCGGCTCTTACGATACCCTTAGGCTGGAATGGGGTGGTGACGCTATGTATTCTAAATCCGTCACCACGCGGACAAAGCCACAACTGCAGCGTCCAATTGGTCGTCTGTACTCGACCGTGCAACAATAAACAAACAAAGATTTGAATACACGTCAATAAATCTTGCTCATCCAATCAATCCGCACTGGAAATTGCGATCTCTTTGACTTACATAAGTCGGGGTTAAGTGATGGCATGCACATGCGGACATCTTCAAATCAGTTCGACTTATATAAGGTCAGTGTTATGACTAAGTTATTGGTGTGACCGTGTGTGGTGACGGCTTTAGTATAGATAGTGTCAACACCCCATTCCATCCTCACATGTGGCTTTAAGGCCACAAAAGGAATGAGAAGGCCGATAGAGAAGATACGCGTCCCACATAACCCAACGGCTGGGTACAAGAGGACGTCCGACAAATAAAAATGTTTCCACATCAGCCTGGTTTATCCTTTCGTTCATTCACTTCGCGATGAGATACACTCTACTACTACTTCCATGTATGACCCACCGCTGAGTCGAGCCTCCTCCATTTACATGGAGGGTTGGTCTACTGTGCCGCGCAGGCCAGACGGGTTGGCACAGGGTTTCGTATCAAGGTTCCTCCTCTTGCGACTACGTTATCAGTCGTCATTTCCTTTTGTCGGTTCTTACGACACCCTCTGGATGGAATTGGATGGTGACACTATGTATTCTAAATCCGTCACCACACGGACTCAACTAGAAAGGGTCAAATAAAATTACTACCGGTTGTCCCACTAGACCGGTCTCCGAGGGCAGACGGTAATTACACCAAGATTAGTCTTGAGCCCAATTTGATCGGAAAAATGCGACGAAGAATGAAAAATCGGGAAACCCCATCTCATCCATCATCATTTAATCAGTCACTCTTTACAGAAAATGTTTCCAGAATCTCAGCTTTGCTGTTGTAACTTGTCCTTTCTTTCCCTTACACTATGTGGAATGATAGTAACGATCCTATCATACCTTTCGTCAATTTTGTTGCAAGTAGAAATAAGACTACTTTCTTGCATATTATTTTACCTTTAATTGCAAGCTTGGTGTAATCAGGATAGTATTAAATAGCATAATTATTTGACCCAGCAATGTGCAATAGTCTGCCTCTTCGACCACATCACACGGACTATCTTTTGCAAGGACTAGACATCTTGATGACAATGTCTTAGGTTTTCGCAATTATTATACTTTGCATTTAAACACTTTTTAACGGATTTATCGCGTGTATAATATAGGAACGCCGGGAATTAAATAATGTAATAACTACACGCGATAAATCCGTTAAAAAGTTTTTATTTTAAATGTTGATGATAACTTTATTTTCATCGGACCTCCTTCAATGACAGGTGAATTGCAATTCTCCAAGAAATTGGAGCCACCGTGTTGTTAGAGATTGGGATGATCATGCCTGATTGTTTTTTTAGATATGCGTATATATCCGTGGAGTGACGGATTTTCATCCCAAGGGTGTCGTAAAAGCCGACAAAAGGAAATATCCAGGCCGATAGCCCAGCCACAGTAGAACGAAAACTTATAGGAAACTGTGCCAACCCGTCTGGCCAGCGTGGCACAGTAGGCTAATTACGCTCCATGTATTTGGAGGAGGCCTGACTCAGCAGTGGGCCGAATAGTAGTACCTAGTAGTATTATATTAAAATAAAGAGGACACCAGTTTATAAAAAGAAAATCTAAATTAACGATTCACTAAAATATAATAATGTGATGTCATAGGGCTGTTTCAAGATTTCCTTCCCTTGCGGCTAGGTTTAGGCCTAAACTCACTCTCTATTGTCGTCTCATACGACACCCCGAGGATGGAAAGGGGTAGTGACACTCTGTATTCTAAATCCGTCACGGATATACCACACTTAATCACAACAAATGAGTATATTTTCGCAGTTAAAGTGGCAGTTTTAAGTATTTGTGATCGTGTGTCTTTACTAAAAATGTCCTTGTAGCGCTTGTAGCATCGACTTATCCAGTTAACCCATCGCTAACGAACGTCAATTAAACCAAAGAATATTTGAACCCTCCATATCCCGAGCTATTATATCGTAAATTCATTAAACTTATAACCATCTATATAGGGCTCGTTTCAATTAATGAGGGAAGATAGTGGGTGAGTAAGGTAATATGAAATATTATAAATTGCATAATGCAGATTGTTACAATCGGACGACCAGGAGCACAGGTAACCGGCATCGATTCATGGTGCATATTCCGAAAATCCCAACGAAACACTTCAAGTCCACATTTATCATGCGTACCGCGGAAATGTGGAATGCGCTTCCCGAGTGGGTCTTCCCCGATAGATTAGGTTTAGGTCTTTAAACCACGAGTGAATCGGTTTCTTCTAGGCAACCGCGCTCCTCTAGGCAATCTTAGGTCGCAGTGTCGCTTAACATCAGGTGAACTGGCGATCAAGCGTAAGCCTATCAAGTAAAAAAAAAGTTCATTAATTGAATTTAAAGAAACCTTGCTATGCTATGCTATGCCTATGCTTTTAAAACTGTTTTTGGGTAAAATGAGATTGGCTATCTTAAACTACTATTCAGCCCTGCACATAAATGACCCACTGCTGAGTCGGCACAGTGGATCGCCCCCCACCCAATGGAGATCAGGTCCCGAGGAGACGCCGTCCACGCACACGGCGAAACATAGGAGATCCCGGGGTGGGGTACGGGGATGTCTCGCCCCACACGGGATCTGAGGGGAAGCAACGTCCTGCCGTGATCACCCGGCAGGACGTCGACTGCTCGTAAGGACTCTGAGGAGAGGAGGAGGGCCACCTTCTGCGGCGGCGTGGCTCTGCATCAGATCCCACAATGCCGCAACAGGACGTGAGTTGGAGCACCCCGGGGAGGTTTAGTGGGTAGGCCCCCACTATGGGGGAGAGTCCCACACTCCCCTCGCTGGCCATCCCCGTGGCCGGCGTGGAAGTCCACAAAGGATTTTACCCGGGCAAAAAAAAAAAAATAGACTTTCGTATCGAGTGTTTTCCTTCTCCTGCATCCCTTGTTGGTCTAGGGGTTGGATGCGCCGCCTTTAGATCACGGGGTCCCGCGTTCGATTCCGGGGCCGGGCAGGTCTTTGTGTAAACCAGAGGCACTTGCTCTGAGTGGGTGTCATTTGTATTCGTGAATTTCATGTTTTCAAACTGCCCCGCGATACAGGTTATACTTAGTGCAGGAGATTCGTTCTTTAAAAACAAAAAAAAACATTTACGTGCTCGACAATAAATATGAATAAAGAGATCGTCCCAAAACCAGGTCAGAATACCACGAAAATAATGACTATTTCACTCCGTTCCGCTGATAATTTTTATAGTAGAATGCAAACATAACCCGCACTTCGTAATCGGAAAGTATCAGCTCTGCAAATTTACGACGTTATTAAACCAAAGCAAATTAATTTTATAAGGCAATGTACATCACGTTATGTAAGCAATCGTTGGGTGCGAGTATCTTCATTTTGCAATTTAACTTTAGCTTACGCAACTTTGCATCTAGTCGATCTAAATGTAACTGCAATAGTTGTTCTGTGTAGTACTTTCTTGAATTCATATATCGAATAGGGTTGTGCACAACTTGGAATTGACATTTTTTTTAAATGAAACCCCTGTACTAGGTATAGTTAAGGAAATATAAATTGGTCACTTCTTATCTACTTTGTGATCTTTACAAACGTTCAATTCATAATATATTTCCTGAATTATATAACCTGTGTCGCGCAGGAGTTATACAAACATGTAATTCACAAACACAAATGACACCCAGACTCAGAGCAAGTGCCACTGGTTTAGACAAAGACACTTGCCCGACCCCGGAATCGAACCCGGAACCCGTTGATCCAAAGGCTGCACACCTAACCAACTTGACTCGTTAAGACCAATGAGGCAGTCAATTATTGCACAGTTCCAGATATTTCTTGGATCTAATTATTAAAGTCGTCGGCTTAGTATTAGTCCTTCTCAATTTATACTATACTAGCGGCCCATCCCGGCTTCGCACGGGTGGACATTTATTTTTCAATTTAGCCTTTATTAGCCCCGCCGCATATGCTCAGACTCGCATTGGCTGTCACGA
Organism: Clostera curtula; assembly: GCA_905475355.2. Classification (NCBI taxonomy): domain Eukaryota; kingdom Metazoa; phylum Arthropoda; class Insecta; order Lepidoptera; family Notodontidae; genus Clostera; species Clostera curtula. Next base: position 10,059,752 of record FR997816.1, on the reverse strand, counting down.
GCCGCGTGCGAGTGACAGTATTTAAAACCTATGGCGCACTACCAAGCTCAGCATTAGCTCTCACGTGTCGTCGCACACGCGTACATGCGGAGTTTGGTACTGCGACTCGCAAGCGGCGCGTGACAGCCAATGCGAGTGTGAGCATGTGCGGCGGGGCTAAATCAGTGATATTGTAGCCTTCAAATGGTGAAATAATTTATAAAACTAAACCTATGACAGTCGGACAGTCAGTCAGTAGTTCCGGTCCTAATCGCGGCCAAGATCTGTTGTTCTGATTATATTTTACTAGCGACCCGCCCCGGCTTCGCACGGGTGCAATGCTGAACCTCTAAATTTATCAGTGTTTCTCTACAATATTATGAATGTATTATACATTACTAGTGGCCCGCCCAGGCTTCGCCCGTGCAAAGCGGGGGTGGCTTATACATATAAACCTTCCCCTTGAATCACTCTATCTATTAACAAAACCGCTTCAAAATCCGTTGCGTAGTTTTAAAGATTTATGCATACATAGGGACGGACGGAAGAATGGGACTTTATTTTATACTATGTAGTGATAAACCTTCCTCTTGAATCACTCTATCTATTAAAAAAAACCGCTATACAAGCCGTTACGTAGTTTTAAAGATTTAAGCATACAAAGGGACGGACAGACGACAGCGACTTTGTTTTATAATATGTAGTGAAGAATACTAGCGACCCGCCCCGGCTCCGCACGGGTGCAATTATGCATGTAGGTATTACACATATAAACCTTCCTCTTGAATCACTCTATGTATTAAAACAAAACATTACCTAATCCGTTGCGTAGTTTTAAAGATTTAAGCATACATAGGGACGGACAGACGACAGCGACTTTGTTTTATACTATGTAGTGATATTCAAGCCAAGCGATGAAACTTCCAACAGTCATTACACCGATCGTGGTTTTACAAGATTGAGCAAATTCTTGATTGCCGCACTTGACCTCACGGTCAAGTTTGTCGCTCATTGTTTTGTCAATTACGCGTATTATGTCAAAGTGGGTTGGCACACATTCCCACGACCTTTGTCTTTACGAAATTGACAAACGACGTGCAAGTGTACTCTTTAAAAAAAAATTTACTAAGTACCTACGCTCATAATCATCATCATTATCTCAGGCGTCGCCTGGTCACAGTCCACTACTATAGATGACCTATAGTGGCCCATAGATGACCCACTGCTGAGTCAAGCCTCCTCCAGTTTCATGTAGAGTAATTAGCCTACCATGCCATGCTGAGCAGACGACCTGGCACATGGTTTTCTATTAAGTCTACTCTTGAGGCTGGGTTATTTTCCTTATCATTTCCTTTTGTCGGCTCTTCTAACACTCTCAGGATGGAATAGGGTGGTGACACTATGTATTCTAAACCCGTCACCACACAGACTTGTCTAAAGTGTCCACAAGCCCTTTAAATAATAATTAAAAAAATATATGTTTTAAATCTTTACATAGTATAAAACAAAGTCGCTGTCGTCTGTCCGTCCCTATGTATGCCTAAATCTTTAAAACTACGCAACGGATTTTGAGACGGTTTAATAGATAGAGTGATTCAAGAGGAAGGTTTATATGTATAACCCACCCCCGCTTTGCACGGGCGAAGCCGGGGCGGGCCACTAGTATATTATATAACGTTAGCTTAAATCTTAACGAGATTTATGTGAAACCGGGATAACCTAAATGGGCTTAGATAGCCCATAAATGACCCACTACCGAGTGGGGCTCTTCCAGTTTCATAGAGGGATATTATCTTACTGAACGATGCTGAGCAATCGGGATGGCACAGGGTTTGTATGAAGTTTTCATTCTCTAGTTTCTAGTAGTAGTAGTTCTCTAGAGTTGCCACTAATAATCATCAGTACATATTATAAATCAAAGTCGCTGTCGTCTGTCCGTCCCTATGTATGCTTAAATCTTTAAAACTACGCAACGGATTTTGAAGCGGTTTTTTTATAGATAGCGTTATATGTATAACCTCCATAATTTTGTAGAGAAAGAAAATTTGAAGTTCTGATTTGACCCGTGCGAAGCGGGGCGGGTCGCTAGTATTATATATAAAAAATAATGTTTGTCTGTATGTCCTTTAAAGAATAGTAAACTATGCATTTGATCATGTGATGATCTTCAGCAAAGTGTTGTGTATGACCGCAGGAAGGTTTCTGAACAAAAAAAAATGAAATGTCTTTCCTTCAAATTTGTTTTAGTTAGTGGCGTAGCAACGCTCAGTGTGCAGCTATTAATAAATTAAATAGCTGTAGGTATTCGCTTCCGTGATCTTGCTTAGTTTACCGCAGCTCTTAAGCATCGTATCTATAATTCCGTGTCTTTCTAGATTTTCATAATAATTATATAAGTTAGGTCTCTTTAGCCTTGGATGTATCGATTTTGAAACCCTCCCTTAGCAACATCGGTCACAACACTCACACATACGCTTGTGCCTGTGTGTGATGCGCACGCGACGGGCGTGGTGTACTGCTGGCGTGACGTGTGCGCTGTTCCGAAGCATGCGCGCATGCGCCGACCTCTACTAACGGTGGTTTCACATGATGCAAGCAACCCTGATTGCTTAGCCAAGTCTAGCTGAAAACTTTCATAAACATATTGTCAACTATTGTGTGTATATATTAACACAATAGCCTTGTTGGTCTATACCAACATCTAAACCCTATGGGTTAGATGTGCTGCCTTTAGATGCCGGGTCGGACAAGTGCCCATGAGTAAACCAGAGGCACTTGCTCCGAGTCTGGGTTTCATTTATGTTCATGCATTTCAGGTTTGTAAACTGTCCTCGCGATACAGGTTATCCTTGTGCAGGGAACTCGTTTAAAACAATAATACTTTTTTTAATAATTATATTTGAATCCAAGTTTTCTGTAAGAAATTACATTTTGGAACGTCCCAATCGACCCCGAAAAACATTATTAAGCTATATTTTAGAAACGTTTTAACACTGTTTATCCTAAATGCTAATAAACCAAGAGCGGCACCACTCTGTTATAAATTATATATTGTTTTCGTTTTGTTTCGTTCTGGCTTTGTTTAATTTCGTATATATTCTGTCTAACTGTTGTAAATAATATCGTTTAGTCATAACAGTAACAACAAGTTTTTACTGTGTGTGTGATTGTTCCATATAAAGAAAGGTTAAGAATAACCAAATAAATTAAAATAATACCGTACAACTATGGAAGAACGCAAGAGGCATATCACCCGTCCGGCGTGGCAGCTGAATGTTAGTTTAGAATTATGCCAATATTTTGCATGTTGCAACAAAATTACTCCATGAAACTGTAACTCTGAAAAAATATTTGTCATTTCATTATATTTCAATTTCATCACCTAGCAACTTGATGCAAACCCTTTGCCACGCTGCTTGGCGTGATACACGATGATAAAGTAAAGTCTTTGCAAGGTTTTGCAAATTTTTGAATTCTTAAATTTGTCTAAAATTTTAATGAACGTGGCGTCATCATCATCATCATCATCATCACCATTTCAGCCAAAAGACGTCCACTGCTGGGCATAGGCCTCCCCCAAGGATCTCCACAAAGGCCGGTCCTAGGCCGCCCGCATCCACTGCTTTCCGGAGACCTTAACCAGGTCGTCGGTCCACCGTGTGGGAGGCCAGCACTGCGCCTTCCGGAACGCGGTCGTCACTCGAGGACTTTTCTGCCCCATCGGGCGTCAGTCCTGCGAGCTATGTGCCCTGCCCACTGCCACTTAAGTTTGTTTGGCGTACGTTACCTAAATCTCTATCTCGTCTCTGAATAAATAATTGCAACTTTCCGACTACATTTCCACTTGCTTCATGTAAATACTATAAAAGAAGAAATGTGCCCATTTGACTTCAAGTTCAACCGTCAGTGGTACCGCATTAGAAATTTAAATTGAATGGTTCTGTGCTTAAAACGTTTGTTATAGCGTAAATGAGTTGTGAGAATGTCAATGTGTCTTGCGTCATATCTGGAGGCTTACAGCGATTCTCGGAATTCTATGAAACATTGACACGTAACCTTCTAAATATAGAGGTGGTAGTAAAGACATAAAAAAAGGTCGGACAGTACAACTGACATTTATTTCTCAGCCCATAAATGACCCACTGCTTAGTCAGGCCTTTTCCATGGAGGGTAATTAGCCGACTGTGCCACGCTGGCTAAACGGGTTGGCATAGGGTTTAGTGGGTATGCCTTCGCCTCCCCACAGGGGCGGAGGAGACTCCCACACACCCCCCGCCGGCCATCCCCACGCCGGCGGGTCCAGTCCATAAAGGATTATACCCCGGGTCAAAAAAGAAAAAGGGTTTCGTATCCAGTTTTCCTTCTCTTGTGGCTACGTTTTCGGTCTTAACATTTTGTTTAGTCCTCTCTTACGATACCGTCAGAATGAAATGGGTTGGTGATACTGTATTCTAAATCTGCCACCACACTGATAGTAGTACTTCATATTATTTTTTTGGTTGTCTTAATATGGACGACTGCTTCGTTGGTTTGGAAATTGACAAATTTTACATTAACCTTAGGAACATTTTAGATATAATTACAGAGAACTGAAGAAACGTATTTGTTAAAATGTATTAAGGTTATAGAATTATTAAGGGCAAGTGTCTTTGTGTAAGCCGAAGCCACTTGCTCTGAGCCTGGGTGACGTTAGTGTTCGTGAATTTTGTAAACTGCCACCGCGATAAAGATTATATATAATGCAGGGTTTCATTTTATATTAAAAACAAAAAAATAACTAATTAAGGTGGATGCTCCAGGGTAGCCCGCGAAATTCAAATTTTCTTAAATTTTTTGCAATTTTAGGTCAGTGCTAGGTTGTATGTTGATTAAAATGTTATTCGCGGCAACATCATCAATACAACCCTCCAAGCTCATAAAGGTGCAAGAAAAACTTTTTTACCGTCAAAGTCATTCTTGCACCTTTATGAGCTTGGAGGGTTGTATTGATGAGTTTGATGATTATAACTCTGTAACTACATACGTCTTACAGCCGCGAATCAAATGTTCATCATCATACAACCTAGCACTGCCGCAAAATTTGAATTTCGCGGGCTACCCTGGAGCATCCACCTTAAAATAACATGCTAGTTGGTCGGTTTTCGCTAGAACGCCTATTTTGTAAGAAAAGCGCAGAAATATAGTAATTACCGCCCCAACATATGTACTAAAACCAACAGCGTCCTCGACTGTCTGCGCGGGTTCGCTCCCCAGTGGTCATGGTCCGCGACCACAATATTTTTTTTTTCGTGGTGTCAAATCATTTATTATTCATCCTGGGCCCTGGGGAAGACCGACGAGGGGCGTGTGGGACTGCCCTCCGCCCTCGTGAAGATGCTCCGCGACGCTATATGTGTCTCGGAGGGCATATGGCAATCTAATCAAGAGCTCTAGTAATAAGGAGATCTAGTAATCAGGATAGACAGGTGCCGACCCCAATAAGCCTAGGTAAATGACCTTAGATAGATACATCACGAAAAAAACTTAAACAATGCACAGTATCACCTATCTCTAAGGTCAAGCACACAGAAAAGTCTCATATATCATGGCACCCCACCGGAACGGACTAACCACACACGCTTACATTACCGTGTCATCACCAACACGGTTTGACCTCTAATCGAAGTGTGAGCCTGGAGTCCCGGGGGTCTAGGAAAATGGGTGTGATATGCACGTGATGCCTATTAAGACTTAGAAAAGGATGTTATGGTCACTTGGTCGGCGACTTTGTTTGGGTATTTGAGGGTTTTGGAGTTCATATTTGAATTACAGTATTCAGGGATTGTAACAAGATTGTGTTCAAACTATGACTTATAGTAGGTCGCAAATATCTTGAGCTATGAGGGTCGTGGTGAGAGGAAGTTCGCGCATGTTGTCAACCGTGTAACAACTCCCATTGGAAATGACCCACTGCTGAGTCAGGCCTCCTCCTAATACATGGCCTGCTGTACCACACTGGCCAGGCGGGTAGGCACAGGGTTTTGTGTAAAGTCTTCCTTCTCTTGTGGCAAGGTACTCGGCCTTGTCATTTTCTATTGTCGGCGTTTAGGACAGCTTCAAAATGGAATGGGGCAATCGGAAAAGTGTGTCTTTTATTACGGTTATAGAAATATTAGGTGGAAATTGTATTTGGGTAAACTTAGCAGGTGTAATTTGTGTTTGTAAAGTGCCTCACGATATTCCTAGTGTAGGGATTTCGTATAAAAAATTGAAAAGTTATCTATATCGCTTTTTACTTCTCAAAATGTATACGTAATTTGAATAGAATTTAATACTCTTCATTGGTCCTTAAAAAACACTACATAGTATAAAACAATAACATAGAATGAAAGCAGTACACAGCTACTCACAGGATATTACTATATTTATATTTTTATTATATAATAGTACACTTTATTATAATTTTATAAAAAAAAAACTATTTATTCATACCATTTTCTTTAAAAAAGTGTAAATGCCTATATACTTGCATTGGCCTATATACTCATACATAGGAAACACTCATTTTCTATTATTTTACAGTATATAGTGATTAATGACGATATTAATATTTAAATTATGCACTAATTGAAGAAGCATTCTTACTCATTAATGACGATCAGCACAGTATACAATATACAGAGAGTTAGCTTTTTAATCTCAATCAAACTGTGAACGCCAGGGTCTTTTTTAGGATAATCATCCAATATTCTGGTTACAAATCTTTCGGTATCGTCCAGAAATTATATCACTACATAGTATAAAACAAAGTCGCTGTCGTCTGTCCATCCCTATGTATGCTTAAATCTTTAAAACTACGCAACGGATTTTGAAGCGGTTTTTTTAGCAGATAGAGCGATTCAAGAGCAAGGTTTAAAAGTATAATACATGCATAATTACACGCGTGCGAAGCCGTGATGGGTCGCTAGTTTAAATTATAAAGAACAGTGTTTCTCAAAAATATTATGAATGTATCATACATATAATCCTTCCTCGTAAATCACTATCTATTAAATAAAACCGCTTCAAAATCCGTTGCGTAGTTTTAAAGATTTAAGCATACATAAGGACGGACAGACAACAGCTACTTTGTTTTATAGTAGGTATGTAGTGATAACATAATATTTTCTGTATAACATTAATCAAAATCTTTTCAGTGATCAATTTAATTAACTAACCAATGATCCTATAAGCTTAGCAATCGAAGTTCCTTATATTTGCTGAAGCACTTTCGTCGCCGAAATTCAGGCCGTACGTCACTAATAAGTAAATCACTAATAGTCCTCAGAATTTTATTATGGTGGTTAATTTAAACATAGTTCGTGTTGCAAATTTACTAAATTTGCCTTAACTTTTTTAAAACTTAATCTTAGTTCTGCTATTAACTTCTGTTTTAAGTGGATTCTCTGTATCACGTTACGTTGTGATACGGAGGAAGTAATAAAATATAAAAAGTTTTCTAATTAATTTTAATACGCACTAAGTTTTGGCTAGCGGGAGTTTGAAATGGTTTAAATCAAAATATGCCCAAGTAATTTGGCTTTTAGATAGCAACTTGAATTTAGGTAACTGGTATTTGTGTCATTAAACTTGCATTCCTGGCTGAGAAAGCAATTTGTTGTTACTACCTTCTAGTTCTACTTCTAATCTACATAGAAGAGCAACATATGACTGCCTCGTTGGTCTAGTGGTTAGATGTGCCGCCTTTGGATCAACGGGTCCCGGGTTCGATTCCGGGGTCGGGCAAGTGTCTTTGTCTAAACCAGAGGCACTGGCTCGGAGTCTGGGTGTCATTTCTATCTATAATATGTACGTATTTACAAAAAAAAAGTATATAAGTAGTTTATCATCCATCTCGTTACCATAACCTACGCAACGGATTATAACTTTTTATAATGCACATAATGTTAAAACAGCACCGCATGCTCGCTTATAATGCTGACCTCAATTACAAGAGACGGAAAGATATAGTCTGCTTTTCAAATTCGACATCGAAGTATATTTATACAAATAGATTTTTTACTTTTCTAGGGCCGTTCCTGTATAATAGAATAAATGGATCAGTCGATATTTATAACTTAAATTATTATAACTGTAAACGAAAGTTACATACCTTTTTGTATGGCTTGTCTTACGAACAGACAGAGGAATTACTTGCGATTTGTAAATGATAATTACCATAGAATTAGCACAAAACTACATGTCTAAGTATTAGTAGAAACTATCTTTTATGTATCCACATAAGTTATTTTATTGTAAGATAAATATTACTTAATTAAGAGATTATAGGTAATAGTAACACGACTCCGCCTGAAGCACAGGTTTTTAACCTAGTTCAGGTATATTCTCAAATAGGACTACTGTATGTTTTTATATCTAAAACAATTGTAATACGTTAGTATCTTTCTTGAATAAATTATTATTATTATTATTATTATTATAACACAAGCATTAAGTTGCTTAGCTTGGGACGAGATGGCGTTGTGTGAAATGTACAAAAAAAAAATATCTACTATGGTTTTCGTGATAATTGCACATTGAAATTAAACACTTTGTAACAATTTTATCGCGTGTATATTAAAATACATTATTTAATTCCTGACGTTTCAAATGTTTTGCAGTAGTCGTGGTCACGGGAGGGACTAGAGAACAGTATTTTATTGTACAAAGACACAGTTAAATCTGCCGCCTATAATTTTATTTTATTAATAACTAGCGACCCGCCCCAGCTTCGCACGGGTGCAATGATGAACCTCTAAATTTATCAGTGTTTCTCTACAATACTATGGATGTATTATACTTAAAAACATTTCTCTTGAATCACTCTATCTATTAAAAACCGCTTCGAAATCCGTTGCGTAGTTTTAAAGATTTAAGCATACATAGGGACGGACAGACGACAGCGACTTTGTTTTATAATAATTATGTAGTGACGTTGCCTGTGCATGCAGAAATCGCTCACGGTGTCCAGAGATCTTGCAGATGAATGTAGAGTTTGACATGTGATCTATTTAAATGCTAGATCCCAGATGATACTTGCCCAACATTCTGTCTATTGAAATTTGGAGGTTTTTTAATTCCAATAGCTTCGCGGATCATTCTCGGGATGTAATGATTGACAAAGATTTGTGGGTCAAAGTGGTTGGTCTTTTTGAAAGACTACTAACAAACTGCAGACTTGGTCGAGCGTTCGTATTTCATACCAGCTTAAGTTCTTTTATGCGGATACCGACACTTCTCTTTGTTTGCCCAATTTATGATAATATATACTCAAAGCCATGTTTATAAATATTGTAGTGGGATGTTTTAGAATACATAGTATCATTACCCCATTACCGTCCTGAGGGTGTTGTAAGAGGCGACAAAAGGAAATGACAGGGCCGAGAACCTAGCCGCAAGAGATGAAAAACTTGATACGAAACCCCGTGCGATCCCGTCTGGCCAGCGTGGTACAGTAGGTTTATGACCTTCCCTACGATGGGAGGAGGGCCGACTCAGCAGTGGGTCATTTATGGGCTGAGTAGTAGTTAGGCTAAGACATCTCTTAAGTGTTTGCTATAATAGCGGTTTCGTCAAGTGTGACATTATTCTACCAGAGTATTTATACCAATGATCAAATTGAATACATTAAGTACCTTGGAGCTAACTTTATATTCACCAATGTACGCAAACACGGTTGCGGAACTAGTCAGACTGCTTAAAATTCTGACTTCTAGCCTTAACTAAGCAGTTACCTACACACGAATTCTCGTCATAGTTCAGTAAACAGTAATGTCAGGTGAACATACTTGCTTAGACAGAGAGCTGAACGATAAAATTTACGATTTTAATTAACGTCAACCGTGATTGTGTTTTCAAACCTAAATTCTTATATAATTATATATTCCAGAATTTCTAACGTAGAGTATTTTTTACATTCTCCTTTAATATGTTACGTCTGAATATAGTATTTTTAGTTATATTGAATATAAAGTTTCTTAACGTTTATAAACGTAGATACCTATTTATCCAAATTTAGACTATGAACACGGATTTAAATTACGGTCTCAGGGATTACCCGCTAGCACTGCGTAATGCTGAGCATACCGAAATATCAGATAATTTATACATATTGAATTTTACATTTACAGCCAATTTTAATTTTAAGAAAATTGTGGGTTCAATTTTCTTCGATCCGTGTCTTGTTTAATTTACCCTCGATCTTTAGATCAATAGATTAAACAATACAAACAAATTGGACCCAATTTTTTTTTAATTAAAATTGGCTGTGTGTTTAGAATATAGAAACCACCGATTCGGAAGGTTACTTTGTATAGAACGAATGCGCAGAAACAAAGGTGACCCTGCAATTAGTTAAGTTTAGAGAGTATGTTACTCAAATCAAGCAATCGCCCCAGAAACATGCAGCACGACACTTCTTTAAAATAATGATTAAAAATAACTAAATTTTATCTTGACATAAATCCACGTATGCAACACATTTCATTTACGTAAAGAGAGAAGACTTAGTTGTCATTTTTGGACACTGGCTCTCCGCCTAAACGTAGCCACCCATACGAGATTGGCGCGTTGGTACCAATTTTCTCCACAATTTGATACTCCGCTTGCAACGCAACGGTTGACGATTGTAACTGTTTAAGAGTTCCGCATTTGAGCCACAAAGCAGTTCGCTTGGCGGCAATAAACGGAACACTTTGATAACCTGTTAGCAAGTCAAGATATCATTAGCTTCTTTGCACACAGTCGCGTTGGATTTTGACGGTACGAGTCGACTAATCTAGATGGGTGGAATCACTATCACTACTTATTATAAAACAAAGTCGCTGTCGTCTGTCCGTCCCTATGTATACTTAAATCTTTAAAACTACGTAACGGATTTTGAAGCGGTTTTCTTTATTAGATAGAGTGATTCAAGAGGAAGGTTTTTATGTATAATAAATTGATAATTACACCCGTGCGAAGCAGGGCCGGGTCGCTAGTATCTAAAATAAAAGTCCGTGTGGTGACAGATTTAGACTACATGGTATCACCACCTCATTCCACCATGAGTGTGTTGTAAGAATCGACAAAAGGAAATCTCAAGTAACCTAGCCGAAAGAGAAGGAAAACTTAATACGAAACCCTGTGCCAACCCGTCTGGCCAGAATGGCACAGTAGAACAATTACCCTCCATGTAATTGTAGGAGGCCCTAAATAGCAGTGACGCAAACTGATATGGCTAACTATCCCTCCGAAGTCAGTTGTATTTTTACGTATTTCTTGTCACTTTGGAAGAATTTAAAAAGTTCATTGACACCACCATATTTGTCCTGCGGCTTTACCTGGAATAGAAAACGTACATTGTAGTAGTACCAGTAACTTAACTCGGTCGCCCAACTTGATATGATAATGATGTAGCCTTTTGTACCGAGCTGGTTCCTCTTTTTTTTGTTCTTGTGGTTCATAAAATGTCTTAGCTCGGTGTGTCGCTTGACATAGGCCTCCTCCAACTGCTTCCATTGCTCTCTGTCAGCCGGGACTCTTGTCGAGACGGTCCCAGGGCCAGACGGAGATCATCTTCCCATCTTCTTAGTGGATCAACTTGATATACCGTCATCTTTTTCATACAACTTGTATTGGTAAATGATTTTCTAACATATATTTTTTTTATGGATTAAAATAATTATTAGTACCTACATGACAGACATTATATAATTACATGACAATCATCATCATCAGCCCACATTAGTCCACTGCAGGACATAGGCCTCCCCTAAAGAGCGCCAGAGCACCCTGTCTTCCGCTTGACGCATCCTGCTGCTGCCCGCAACCTTTCGCAGATCGTCGCTCCATCTAGCAGAGGGCCGTCCCACACTACGCTTGCCGATTCGCGGTCTCCACTCAAGAACTCGTCTACCCCAGCGGTTGTCGGTTCTTCTACAGATATGACCAGCCCACTGCCACTTCAGTCTGCATATTCTGTGAGCTATGTCGGTGACTTTGGTTCTCTGCCGGATAATCTCATTACGGAGCCTATCCTTCAGAGAAACTCCAAGCATAGCTCGCTCCATAGCACTCACCGTGAGTGTCCACGTCTCGGCGCCGTAGGTCATGACGGGTAGGACGCACTGGTAGAAAACTTTAGTTTTAAAACTCTGCGGGATGGGCGACGAGAAGACCCGACGAAGTTTTCCAAATGCTGCCCAGCCCAGCTGGATCCTCCTCTTGGCCTCCCTGTCGAAGCTGCTTCTACCTAATTGCAAAATTTGCATTTATTGGCTGAATAGTATACTAATACTACGAGTATATAGGCTAGTTCTATATACTATATGAAAAATCTAACGAAATACTGAAAGCATTACTAAACATACCGCCTCATAAGGATCTCGGTACTTGTCACGTTATTGCCATGCGCTTATCTTCAGGATCGCTATAGGAACCGCTGCGCGCAAGCAGACCGCGACGATCCGTTAGTGCGCACGCGCACTGCGCGACAGGTAACAATCATTGTATAATTGTGGGTACAAAATATGGCAAGTCTGACGATAACATACATTGTTAGGGGAGAGCTTTTGTCAAAGTTCAAACTAATAGTACCTTCACAATTTTTCATCATTATTTCAGCCAATAGACGCCCACTGCTGGATATAGGCCTCCCCCAAAGATTTCCACGAAGGCCGGTCCTGAGCTGCCCGTATTCATCGCCTCCCAGCGACCTTAACCAGGTCGTCGGTCCACCGTATGGGAGTCCTACCAGCACTGAGCTTTCCGGAACGCGGTCGCCACTCGAGGACTTTTCTGTCTGGGTGTCAGTCCTGCGAGCTTTGTGCCCTGCCTATTTATTGCCACTGGCACACAATTTGTGCCTGAACTTAAAGGTGGGTTGCCGGCAAGAGATTGCTATTTAGCGATAAGTCACTTATAAATGTATACTGTTGTAAATTGTTAGTAGTTACTGAGGTATAATAAAGTGTTATCTATCTATCTAAAAATGTGTTAGTTAATGAAGCTTTTTCATTATAATCAGCCCACTCTAGTCCAGTCCAGTCTTCAGGTTGACGCATCCAGCTGCTGCCCGCAACCTTTCGCAGATGTTCTCCATCTAGTGGAGGGCTATACACTGGGGCTTTTCATCGTCATCAGAACCTAAATTGGCCTACTTGCCAACCACCTCAGTGTCTTGGAGGGTAATAGGGATAATTTGCCAAGTGGGCCAGTCGGTTTGACACAGGGTTTATTGTCAAGTTTTCTGCCGCAGTGTTCCCTTACAACACCCATAAAATAGAGTGGGTTAGTGACGTTATTATTACACGTTAGAGAATTATATTAAAAGAGGAACCATTGTGGCAATTTAAATTCTTTTTATTTATAATTATATTAATATTACAAACGATTGTTCATTAAAATCGTTAAAAATCCTTGATAAAGAATGTTAGCACAAATATTTTCCTTCAATAACTGAGAAATCATACTTACAACAGTTCGCATGCGCAACACGCACACATCGAAACATATTTTATTACTACATTGTTCACACACTCATGTTTACACTGCACGCAAACGCATATGGCACAAAAATGATCATAATGATAAGTAGTTTGCTTTATAGGAAGTCGATTCTTAACTGGCACGCAAGTATTTTAGCCATCTAAAGGGTTGGTGAAAGTTGCAATTTTGATACGGTATGTTGCCATTAACTGCCTTAAATGATGTATGTAATTGAAATAAATGCACCGAAACAAGTGCTGCACGTATTAACTATATTATATATTTTTAGAATCTGTAGTCGCCACTACCAATTTGGATAAATATTTATCAAGTAAATAGATAAACAGTTAACAAGTTTTCAAGGCATGGTGCAGTAGACAAATATCCCCCAAATTGGAGAAAGCTTGGTTGATAATTTATGAGCTGAATAGTTGTCGTGTTCCATATATATATTTTTTTCAAATGCTCACATTATTACCATTATTAAATTGCCTCACGCTTTGTTATCTTTAGTACTAAAATAGATCTAAACGTGTGGTGATGGATTTGGATAATATTGTGCCTTCAACCCTTTCTACACTGAGGGTTTCGGACGTGCCAATAGGAAATGACGAGGCCGAAAACCTACGAAAACTTGATACGAAACCCTGTGCTAACCTGTCAGACCAGCGCTAATTACTCTCCCTTAATGGGAGGAGACCCGACTCAGCAGTGGATCATGTATTGGCAGTATAATGTAGTAAATTTTAACGAATTCGAACCATTGAACCACCCTGCGCAATGTTCCAAATTTAAATTCACATTCCAAATTAGAACACATTATTCAAATGTGTGAAATTAAAAAGTATCATTCGGGAACATTATTTCTGTGCGCCCTATTGCCTTACTGACAGTGTAACATAATAATTAGCAAAGATTGCGATTTGCGCGCACAATTAGTAAATTCTTTTACGCAAACCTCGCATAAAATGCTAGGATTTTCGTTTGATTGTTAAGATTCAAGGCGCTTCTTAGACCGAGTAAAGGGCAAGATATTCCCTTATACGACCCTTTCCTAAAACACACAAAAAAATATTGGAGGAATCAAGCTGCCTTTAAGCTTGACACTTTTGGGCTAGAGGCGCCGCGCCGCCTTTGGATTACGGGGTCCCGTGTTCGATTCCGGGGCCGGGAAAGTGTCTTTGTATAAACCAGAAACACCTGCTCTGAGTCTGGGTGTTATTTATATTCGTGAATTTCATGTTTACAATACCTTGGGTAGTAATGTATAATTAGATTTACTTACACAGTTTAAATAATAGTATAATTCAACTAATGCCTAAACCAACCATGAAATAAGTATATAATGTTTAGCAGCTGTTACAGTGAAACAGAAACAAAAAGTAACCAATTAATTTAACAAAGGCACACCTCGACAGAAAATCATGCATCTGCTTTCAACCCTTCCTGGTGCAAGGGCAAACACTGGGCCGATAATGACCCAATTAAGGACGGCATATTGCAATAAGACGGAACAATGGGATGATTTTTTAAAACTAAATTGTACAAGCATATAAATAACTAGACTGGAAGTGTGATAGGTTTTGTCGTGATCAAACTCATTTTGCACGTTTTTATTCATTTTTTAATTAAAGAAGATGGTTAAAATCATTTTATCAAAGATATTATTAAAAAAACATGTATATTTCGTTAGTTTAGATTCGAAACGGCAAGCTAACTGGAAATTAATTTACGAATTTAACTTCATTTCTTCTTGGGCGTCCCTCCGTAAACTGAATCGTCGTATCAGCCCATAAATGATCCACTACTGAGTCGGGCCTCCTCCAAATTCATGGAGGGAAATTAGCTTACTGTGCCACGATGAAAAGACGGGTTGGCACAGGGTTTGTATCAAGTTTTCCTTCCCTTTCGGCTAGGTGATTTGCCTCTTGCGTTCTTTTAGTCGCCTTTTACGACACCCTCAAGACGATATGGGTTGGTGACATTGTGTATTTTAATTCCGTCACCACGTGGACAATTGAATGGCCCACTGCTAAGTCGGGCCTCCCCCTAACACATAGAGTAATTAGCCTACTATGCCACGCTGGCCAGATAGTTTGGCACAGGGTTTTGTTTCACGTTTTCCTTCTCTTGCGGCTTTCAGCCTTATCATTTCCTTTTGTTGGCTTTTACTTACACCCGCAGGATGAAATGGGGTGGTGACACTATGTATTCTAAATGCGTCACCACACAGAATTTATGCGCACAAATAGTAAATTATTTTATGCAAACCTCTACATAATTAAAAAAAAATACAATGTACTATAAACATACATTTAAGTAATTATATTTAGGTTACTGACCTTGAGTTTTAATAGTTTTATGGTAAATTGTCTTATTTAATTATTTTGTTTCACAGGATAACATAATTGTTGAAGAAATACTAAGGTAACATACGTAACTGATACACGAAAAATTTAAGGTCTGGGCAATCAGCGGACGGGGCGGGACGGCGACGCGACGCTGGCGGGACGTGAAGAGTTGTAATGTATTAGTTAATGTAGAATATGTCACACAGAGCCGACGCGACGCGACCGCTACTCTCGCGCCGAGCGCGACGGCTCTATGTGACCTATTCTACATTAACTAATACATTACAACTCTTCACGTCCCGCCAGCGTCGCGTCGCCGTCCCGCCCCGTCCGCTGTTTGCCCAGACCTATCTATACAATTATTTAAAATTGAAGTGTCTGTTTGTAATAATAAAATAACCAATTATATATACACAGTACATAGACCAAAATAACATTTTTTTTATTTTTTTTCAGTCTGTCTGTCTGTTTTTTCCGGGTAATCTCTGGAACGGATCGCCCGTTTTTGACGGGACTTTCACTGATAGGTAGCTGATGATATAAGGCTACTTTTTTTGACTAGCTTCGCCTCGCCTCGCGGTTAACATCGCACCCGTGCGAAGCCGGGATGGGCCGCTAGTAGATAATAATGTTGGTTGAATTACCTCGTGGGAAGATTCTATTTGACAAAAACAACGTTCAGTATTTTCATCTTAATTTTAATTATTTCACATAGTCGTGTATTTTTTACTTGTCTTACTGCTCATCTTTATTAAACTTCTAAGGTCAATATCATTTTAATTACCTACGTTCTCATTAATTTTGCCAATTACTAAAATAATCGCGCTGATATTCAGTTTACATGCCAAGATGATTTACTATTGTTTGAGATCTTCTAACAACTTAGAAGATCTCAAACAATAGTAGCTTTTAGCTGAATAATCTAAGTATTTATTTAATTAACGCTTCAAATGTTGACGTTAAGTGAAACTACTTTATGTACGTTTTAAGAGTTTCTTCACAACTCGTTTTCATTATAATGTATTAATCAACAACAAGAGTTTCTTGCCGGCTCTTCTCTGTAGAGCAGCATTCTGAACCGGTGGTAGTTTCAGCATGAATGTGGGTGGACGTAAGGGTTGTTGAAGATCAAGAGAGATGGATGGATTATACGACTGCCTCGTTGGTCTAGTGGTCAGATGTGCCGCCTTTGGATCAACGGGTCCCGGGTTCGATTCCGGGGTCGGGCCAGTGTCTTTGTCTAAACCAGAGGCACTGGCTCGGAGGCTGGGTGTCATTTCTATCTATAATATGTATGTATTTACAAAAAAAAATGTATATAAGTAGTTTATCATCCATCTCGTTACCATAACACAAGCATTAAGTTGCTTAACTTGGGACGAGATGGCGTTGTGTGAAATGTCCAAGGATATTTATTTATTTATTATTTATAAGAATGAGAAATTGTGTATGAAAGGTGTGACTGTAGCTATGACGACTGATAGGTGTGTATGGAGACTACCACCTAGCGTGGGACAGGGGTTGTAAGATGATGATAATGGTAACTGTAAATATGACGATTTATAAGAGTCTTGTGATAAAACCTACGTAAATAAAGTTCATTTTGAGTTTGAGTTTGAATAACTACACAAATATTTGTACTAAGTATAAATTACTACTAACTAAAAAAATATATGCTTGTATTGTCAAAAACATATCATTATTTATGAGCGGCCACTTCACTATCACTATCACTACATAGTAGAAAACAAAGTCGCTGTCGTCTGTCCGTCCCCATGTATGCTTAAATCTTTAAAACTACGCAACGGAATTTGAAGCGGTTTTTTTTTAATAGATAGAGTGATTTAAGAGGAAGGTTTATAAGTATATTGCATGCATTGTAGAGACACACTGATAAATTTAGAGGTTCATCATTGCACCCGTGCGAAGCCGGGACGGGTCGCTAGTAATAATATATTTTTAAGTGACAATTGAGACCGGTGGTTGTTTGGCTTCAAATGACGACGGGTCCCGGAATTAAGCATGTGGGACTCCAGGGCACGTAGAAGTTGCAGCCCATCCAATACTGTAGTCCATTTATAATTATATATTATTTATTTATTCAAAAACATATTTTTTGCAATTTATTAACTATAAATAAAATATTATACTAACTATGATATGATATATATGCCTGAACTAGGAAACACTGTATCTCAGGCGAGTTGGGCTATAATTATCATAAAAATAATCAATGTTTACTTCTTTTAAAATTTATTTTTCGGAGTGTGTTACTAAAATTTTGCCTTAGTGGTACATGTTCAACTGATACCTATGTGTAATTTTTACAAAAAAAAATGATACCAGTTTTAACAAAAAAAGTGCTTATTTTTGACACCAATCTCATAATACGGTAACTAACCTTAAGGCAAGTGACATAACCAATGTGGAGGCGTATTATGAAATCGGCGCGACATTTTTGGAACGCAATTCTTAGTTCGTCGGTGTAATTCGTCATTACATAACGATTTGCTCATCTCACTCTACTACTACTCAGCCCATAAAATACTCACTGCCGAGTCGGGCCTCCTCCAAATGCATGCAGGGAAATTAGCTTATTGTGCCACGCTGGCAATACGGGTTGGCATAGGGTTTCGTGTCAAGTTTTCCTTCTCTTGCGGCTAGGATTTCAGCCTTGTCCTTTCCTTTTGTCGGCTCTTACGACACCCTCAGGATAGAATGGGGTGGTGATACTATGCATTCTAAATCCGTCACCACACGGAATCATCTCGCTCAATACGTCTTTATCATAAGTAGTGCTCGTGTAATGGGAGGTGGCCCGACTCAGCACTGTATAATTAATGGGCTGAATATTAGTAGTATAAGGTTTGTTTGAACTCTAAAAAGTCACATCTAGTTTTAGAATATTAAAAGTAAATCGAGTGACGTGTAGGAAGTGGCGGTCGGAAATCGGAACTCGTGACGTAGGGCGCGTGATGAACACGTGCGCGTACGCATCCCCTATAGACGTTTCATTTAATGACACACAGTGTATTTTGAAATTAAACACTTTCTAACATATTCGCTCACGGTGTCTAGAGGTTTTGGATCACTAGACTTCTTAAGGATCTGCGTGCACAGGGCACGTTTTGAATAAAATAAAGCTGTAGGCGGTTGATTTAAATGTTTTTTTTGTACTTTTAAAAACCACTGTCATGTAGTCTCTTCCATGACCATGTGTAATAATAGCGAAACCAATATAAAATTATATTCTATTTTCTGATACCTCTATTTTTAATACACAACCCGTCTTGCCAGCGTGGTAAAGTTGGCTAATTTCCCTCCATGTTTATAAGGAAGGCCTCAGGCGCCGTCCTTTCCATGGATCCATGGATTCGTAAGATGATATTTGAAGAGAACTTAATTAATAAAATGCGTGCTCATCCCATTGTTTGGAATAAATGGAGTGAAGAGTATAAGAACAGGCTTAAAAATGCCAAAGAGTGGGCTATTATTGCATTAAATTTGAATAAAATAAGAAGATCAAGTGAAAATATTTTAATAAAACTTACAATATTATTATTGATCATCGCACGACCGTCATAGGACAAACGATTTCTCATCGCGCGATCGGTTTCATCGCACAATAAAATCGCATCGCGACATCGCACGAGCGATGGCAATAGGACGGCGCCTCAGGCTGGCTTTTAATCAACGACACAGTTTAGTAAACATACATGCTAACACAAAAGTTTTCAATGGGAAATTTGTTCAAGGCATAGTCTTTAACTTTTTGGAGAAACTCAAAAACAAAAGGAACATTTAGCTTTTACCACAAAGCTCGACTTCCGGGCCTTGTGCCAATACTACAGGAGATACTAAAAGGTTGATTGTCTTAAGGTGCAAATTCTATACCCTTATTAACTCCCCTTCACCCAATCTGGCACATTGTGCACGCATTATTGACTAATATGGTACTTGCTACAAGGAAGGGTTGTTACAAAGGGTTGGGGGTGAGTTTACATATATTTTTTATAAATTTTACTTTGGTTGCTTTTGATTAAACTTTTATTTTTAGCTACGGGTCTTGGATACTACATAATATGTAGTATCTTTCATTGTCTCTATTGTTGACCTGGACCTCATCGTGGGTAACACCTGGATTTAGAGTACACAAATTCACCAACCCACACTATTCTGATGGCGTCGTAAGAGGCGACTAAAGGAACGCAAGAGTTAGGTGCTTTGTCCTAGCCGCAAGAGAAGAAAAACTTGATACAAACCCTGTGCCAACCCGTCTTGCCAGCGTAGCAAAGTAGGCTAATTTCCCTCCATGAATTTGGAGAACGCCCAGTAGCGGTTGATTACCTGCCTGGACCTAGGAAGGCTCCTATGAACTACGTTCAGTTAAATTTTCCGAAAGTACCAATTAGTGAAAGATAATTTATATAAAAGCATTAATTAGTATATATGCATTAAAATGTATAGCAATAAAATGTACATTTACATTTTAACGGACAGAAATAATTAACTAGTCTCTAATTGGTATTTAAATAACTGCACTGGTTTTAAAGACTTGTGTTCGTATGGTGACTATTTTAAATAATGTCACCGAGCCGTTCCAATTCTGAGGATGTCGTAATAACGCAAAACTTGATAACAGATTTGTGGCAACCTTCCTGGGAGCCTGGCATAATATATGTATATGCCAGATTCTAATAAATATCTTATATTATTGTGTATGTCTTTTATCCGCGTGGTGGCGGATTAAGAATACACTGTGTCACCACCCCATTCTATTCGGAGGGTGTCGTAAGAGCCGACAAAAGGTAATGTCAAGGCCGATAATCTAGGCGCCACGAAGGAAAACTTGATACGAAATCCTGTGCCAACCCGCCTGGCCAGCGTGGCACAGTAGGTTAATTACCGTCTTTGTGACTGGAGGAGGCCCGACTCAACAGTGGGTGACTAGTAGTAGTAGTATGTCTTTAATACAAAAAATGGATTTCAGTAAGTACGACAATCCGAATGCTTTGCAGCAGTCGTGGTAACGGGAGGGACTTGATGACAGTTGTCCATAAAAAAAAAACGGTAAAATTTGCCGCCTATAATTAGGCCTAAGATATAGTATGATACATATACCCAAACAACGACTTCAGATATTTTATTTAGTGGTTATTTTTTTTACTTTCAAGTCGCTATAAATTATCCGTTAAAACGTGTTGTTATGTTTTTTTTAATTTAACATTATCACTACATAGTATAAAACAAAGTCGCATTCTTCTGTCCGTCCCTATGTATGCATAGAACTTTAAAACTACGCAACGGATTTTGAAGCGGTTTTTTTTAATAGATAGAGTAATTCTAGAGGAAGGTTTATAAGTATAATATAATTGCACCCGTGCGAAGCCGGGGCGGGTCGCTAGTTAACAATATTTACGTAAGCGAACCTCGGGGTAATAGTCTAGTTTAACATAAAATATGCAGTAAATTCGAGAAACAGTAACAATGTGTAGTCCACCTAACTTTTTTCATACAACAGCAATCTAGAATCAACTCAACACTAGATACGATCGTTCCCGTCAAAATGTTTTGTACTAACAACATTTTTATCAGTAATCTGCATACTTACCTAATAGAGGAAACCGCCAATTGCTTGAAACAATGCGTCGTACTACAAAGATTGGCCAAATGTTGCTGTCGCGTTCGCACTTGTTATAGCGCCATTAGGAGGAAAACACGTAGTAATTGGCTTATGTTGGTTATTCAAGGGTATATAGATAGATGCAATTATTGGCTTATGTTAGTGATAGATTTTTTTTTTTTATATAAAATCTTTATTGCACATAACAATATTCTCAACTGAGCACAGAAGTGATAAGAACAATAGGAGGTATGGAACGCCGTTGTTGGTTTATAGTGGTGATAGCTTCAAGACTACTGAAAATGCAAAATGTTCCTCCTATCTTTTATTAGAGAAGTTAGGTAAGGATGAGATTTAACATATTGTAATAAATAATATGAATACTAAGTGTTTGAAACTCATTACTCTTCGCCTGAATTACGGCAACAAAATGCACATTGCCGCTAGCGGAAAAGTTTCAAGCCATTCATGAGAAGCCTTGACGTTGCACAAGATTGTATCCGTGCATACCAGTCATGTGAGCGATCGCTTGAAATAATACTATAATTGTGCATTATTAACTCACTAGACACGATTAAATTGCAGAAACACAGCATCTCGACAAGTTGCTAAGTTAACTAGGGTCGTCAACTATTTTAGTAGCAAATGTTTTGTTTTTTTACAATAACTCATAAATGATAATCCTTGTGGTAACGGATTTGGTATAAATAGTGTTTCTACCGAAATCCATTCTTAGGGTGTCGTAAGACCCGACAAAAGGAAATGACAAGCAAGAGAAGAAAAACTATACAAGACAGATTTGTGAGAGCAAACTCACGCAATAGTCGCAAAGGGCAATATGTGCAATATCTACTTAGTCTATAATAGTTACCTTATCAATGCCTGAGCCAACCGACCCCCAGCAAGAGCACCTGTTCACAAGCATGACGCATGTCATAGCCATCGCCCATCTCAACCATATTGCAGGGAAGAGAAGAGAGGTATATATACATATATCTATATAGTATAGTATATATCTTCTATCTTCTATATATACAAAACTCAAAGGTGACTGACTGACTGATATAGTGATCTATCACGCACAGCCCAAACCACTGGACGGATCGGGCTGTAATTTGGCATGCAGGTAGATGTTATGACGTAGGCATCCGCTAACAAAGGATTTTGATAAATTCTACCCCCAAGGGGATAAAATAGGGGATGAAAGTTTGTAAGAAAAATTGTCAATTTTAAACAGATCGGGCTGAAATTTGGTATGCAGGTAGATGTTATGACGTAGGAATACCCTAAGAAAGGATTTTGAGATGCAGTCAATATAAGAGGAAAGATTAGGAACGGAACGAATTTCTGTATGCTAGCGCCATCTACATTTTGGAGAGAACTTTGAATCAATCATTTTTGTGCATAGTGCATAGATAATATATCTAGCGGATTATATTTGAGCAAACGAAAACAAAACAAATCCCAAATACAAAGCAGAGACTATAACCAAAACTACTAAACCGAAACAAAACAAATGCAATCCAAAATATGCCAAGAAAAGAACAGACAAAATATTAAATTTAAATAACTCAAAGGTGACTGACATAGAGATCTATCAACGCACATCCCAAAAATTTAAAAATTAAGGCTTATTTTTGTACACAGGCTAAACCAAAGTAAAGCTGCAAAAACTACAACTAATTAATAATTCTTGATAACGCGAGCGAAGCCGCGGGAAAAAGCTATTATAGTATATAGATGTGTGTATGTCTCTATCTTCTGTTGTTATAGTAGATTTATAATACATGGTGTCACCACCCCATTCTATCCTAAGGGTGTTGTAAGAGCCGACAAAAGGAAATGACGAGGCCGAAAACCTAGCCGCAAGAGAAGGAAAACTTGTTACAAAATCCTGTAACGGGGAGGCCCGACCCAGCACTGGGTCATTAATGGGCTTAGTGGTAGTAGTAATACTATGAAATATTCCGAAACCGTTATTCCTAGGTGTATAATGTAATTAAACCGATTGAATATCAATTTTTTCGATGTCATTGACTGCCCCAGACGCCATATGGCTCTTTGTCAATGTAACTGTATTGCAAATGATGTGCGGTTGCGCAATATAAGCTACAAACATCTTCAAGACCGTGCTTAATTAGGATTTGACACAGTTTTATTGTCCGCGTCGTGGCGGGCTTAGACTACAGTGTCGGCTGCTCATTCTATCCTGAGGGTGTTTAAAGGACCTTGTTGTTGAAATAACTGCCTTGTTGGATGTGCTGCCTTTAGTTCCCGGGTCGATTCCTGGGTCGGAAAAGTGTCTTTGCCTAAATGAGAGGCACTCACTTACTCTGAGTCTGGGTGTCATTTGTGTTCGGGAATTACATGTTTGTAAACTACCGCCGAGTTCCTTAAGTGGCGACCGCGTTCAGGAAAGCGCAGTATTGGTAGGCCTCCCACACGGTGGACCGATGACATGGTTAAGGTCGCTGAAAAACGATGGAGGCGGCGGCCCAGGACCGGCCTCCGTGGAAATTGCCTTGGGGGAGGCCTATGTCCAGCAGTGGACGTCTTTTGGCTGAAATGATGATGATGATGAAACTGCCGCCGTGATACTGGTTAACCCTTGCTCTTAACTGCACTAATGCAGGGGTTTCGTGTTTAAAAAAACAACCTAGCAACAACATTCTAGAAGTAGAGACGGGCCACGTGATATTAAATCCAAATCAACTGTGGGTCATTTAAGGATAAAAATGATGATGATTATTAACGGTTGCCTAGGGGTTGGATGTGCCGCCATTGGATCCGTCCCCGATTCGATTCCGGGTCACTTAAACCAGAGGCACTTGCTCTGAGTACACCCAGACATTTGTGTCCGTGAATTACGTGTTTGTAAACTACCCCCGCGATGTAGGTTTTTATTTAAGATTCGTTATTAAAAAAAAAAAATTAAGTAAGACGAACTTGAACCTTGAAATTTTGCAAGCAGACAGACTAATTAAGTGCTTGAAAACATTGTCAAGAACTTCGCCTCTTTAGAGTAAATTGGTGACACAATATTATTTAAAACCGTCACCAAAAATAACAGATGGACGCTCGACACCATTCTATTGAGTACAGTCAACTACAATAGTGTTTGTGAAGCTACTTCAGTGGAGTGTTGGAGTAAGTGTTATTACAACAAAACGATTGTGTGTTCGTTTTTGATGACTGCATCTATTCATGTTTGTTTGAATTGAATTGTTTGTTTGATTGGAGATTTATTAATAGTTTTATTGTGGTCGTGTCTTTCATAAATAACCGTATTAGTACTTAACCAATTTTAAAAATATCTTTAAAGATTAGAGCCGATGTGGTTCCGTGTGGTGACGGATTCAGAATAAACGGTGTCGCCACGCCATTACACCCTGAGGGTGTCGTAAGGGCCGACAAAAGGAAATAATAAATAAATAAATATCCTTGGACATTTCACACAACGCCATCTCGTCCCAAGCTAAGCAACTTAGTGCTTGTGTTATGGTAACGAGATGGATGATAAACTAAATAATACATTTTTTTTTTAAATACATACATATATTTCTTCCGTGCGGGGATCGAACCCGCGACATGCTGCGCAGCAGTCGATCGCTCAACTGATAAGGCCTAGCTGAATGAGAAGGAAAATTTTATACGACTTCATGTAGTGGTGGAGACCCGACTCAGCCGTAGAGGGCTGGGAAGTAGAAGAAGTGTTATAATGTCTTAGGTTTTCGTGATTATTACACATTGAAATTTAACATTCCCGACGTTTTGAATGTTTGCAACAGTCGTCAAGAGAGAGTTGTCTTTAAAAGTTCACAGTAAAATCTACCGCCTATCATTTCGGGAAACGTTGGGTATTAAATAATATGTAATATACACGTGATAAATCCGTTAAAAACTGTTTAACACTATGTGTTATTCTTCAGTAATATTCTTGTAATAATACATATTTCAACTTTCAAGTAATGAGATTATCCGACTGAGAACGAAAGTCACCGACATAGCTCAGAGAATTAGCAGACTGAAGTGGCAGTGGGCTGGTCATATATGTAGAAGAACCGACAACCGCTGGGGTAGACGAGTTCTTGTGTGGAGACCGCGAATCGGCAAGCGTAGTGTGAGACGGACCTCTGCTAGACCTCTCCCTCTCCAGCAGTGGACTAATGTGGGCTGATGATGATGATGATGAATATTGTAAATTTTGATTAAAAAATAGTTTCTGTGTAAAAAAGTAACAAAGATCCATCTATACTTCTATACAAACTTATGCGTTAATTATATTCATTCAAAAAACGGCAAAATGCTTGTTTAGAATCTAGAGTTATCTATTCAAATCATGGTTTATTCATTTATTCTCTCAAATAAGATTGGACTAATAAATAGTCTAGATACGTGCTACACACAGTACTCATAAATGCCTAATCTAGTCATAGCTATGCCACAAAGCAACTGAATACAGAGACCTCACCATTTAAATGCCAATTATTTTCATAGCAAATTAGATTCAGATCATGTTAAAAAATCCAGAATATGGAAAAAGGTGTTTACAGCTTCATAATGTCATTTTAGATTCTATTATACTTATAAATTACTAAAAAGTATCTATTTATTAATAAATTTGTTTTTTATTTAGAAATGAAAATCTGTTTAGTTCTTGGCAATGCTCAGAGCCTTGCGAAATCATATCAGAAATGAGGAGTTACCGACTTAGCTCACAAGATTGTCAAACTGAAGTGGCAGTGGACAGGGCACATAGCTCATACCATGAGTAGCGACCGCGTTCCGGAAAGCGCAGTGCTGGTAGGGCTCCCACGCGGCGGACTAACGAGCTATTTAAGGTCGCCGGAAAACGATAGATGAAGTTGACACGATGACAATATGACCTTGAAATTATTTTAGTTTATAACATATTTAAAAATATTTATTTAGAAATATTGATATCGTATTGTGCACATACAATATAGTTGTGATTAAAATAAGATATATCGTCTTACAGTTTGAACAACTACAAATTAATGACTGACGCAACACAAGTGAGTTCTCTTTACGCAATTGTTTTGTGTGTACACGTATCGTGGGACCGTTGGCAGCGGCGCCGGCGCAACGTGACTGACAGATACCTTGAATAAACATCTCTATTGCACATGCATTTTTTAGAAGCACCGTGTACTTAGAAAAACCTATTTTATAATGCTATTGGCATGATTCATGACAATGTTGCGGATTCGCAATCGGACGACTTATCCAGTTACACAGTTTTTGCAAAAGCTTGGTCACTTGGTAATATCACATCATGTAGCTATGTTTGTCGAATCACTATACACTTTATTATAAGCTCCCTCGACCGCGGATAAGTTGCCAAACAAACGGGAAATGCTGCCAGTGTTTCAGTCACATTATCACATGAGCCCAATTTATTTACACGGTTAGCGCAGTGGGTCATCGATCGATTGCTGCGCAGCATGTCGCGGGTTCGATCCCCGCACGGAAGAAATATTTGTACGAGGTACAAGTATTTGTTCCGGGTCTGGGTGTTTTATATATATAATATGGATGTATTTAAAAAAATGTATATAAGTAGTTTATCATCTATCTCGTTACCATAACACAAGCATTAAGTTGCTTAGCTTGGGACGAGATGGCGTTGTGTGAAATGTTTAAGGATATTTATTTATATGTATATTCCGTGTGGTGACGGATTTAGAATACATAGTGCCACCACCCCATTCCATCCTGAGGGTGTCGTAAGAGCCGACAAAAGGAAATGACGGCTGATAACCTAGTCTCAAGATAAGGAAAGCTTGATACGGAACCCTATGCCAACCCGTCGGCCAGCGTGGCACAGTAGGCCAATTACCCTCCATGTAACTGGAGGAGGCCCGACTCAGCAGTGGGCTCATCATCATCAGTGGGTCATATATGGGCTGAATTGTAGTATTACGAGTAGATATATATTTAAGTTTTGAGGCATTAAATATATTTTTATTTACTACTAGCAACCCGCCCCGGCTTCGCACGGGTGCAATTATGACATTTATACCTTCCTCTTGAATCACTCTATCTAATTAAAAAAACCGCTTCAAAATCCGTTGCGTAGTTTTGAAGATTTAAGCATACATAGGGACGGACAGACGACAGCGACTTTGTTTTATACTATGTAGTTAAGTATATTGCTTTTATTCTAACTTAGCAATTGTCCTATACAAAATAAGTGATTAGACTTTGAAGGGTGTTTTTCGGGAAGGACAAAAATTCGTGAATGCCAGCTATCATTTTAATATCTGTGGTAGTGGCAGGCGTCCTTCAACCCAAAGATTACTGCTAATCCTAGAGAGGTCTCCGAGAGAATTAGGTAATACCGGACCCAAAACAATTGCGAAATTGGCGAAGAACGCAACAGGTAGATACATAGGGGTTTTCTTTAACCGGAATAAAATCCTTTGTGGATGGCTGACAGAGGAGTGTGGGAATCTACCTACCCACTAAACATCTCCGGGGTGCACCGTCCCGACAGTATGTCCACGGGGACAGTATGCGCTGCGGGGAATGGTCAGAACCGTTCGATCCCCATCCGATCTTGGCTCCTTATGGAGCATCCAAGCTCTGGAGTTCCAAGATCACCTAGCCCTGAGCACACCCATCCGGCCAGCTTGGCAAAGTAGGTGAAATTCCCGCCATACAATTGGGGGAGACCCGACTCAATATTAAGTCATTAGTGGGTTGAAATGATGATCAATTTTATCATCACTAATAATCATAAATATTTTCTACTGATTCATCTAAAATGGCCCCTTGTTCGACAACAGGAAACCCTTGTGCGCACGTGCCCAGCAGTTCTGTAGCTACACCTTGCTAAATGTACAGTCAAGTAGCACTTTCGTTATCTGCACTTCGACACGTTTGGCGGGTGACGAACGCGGCTTAAAAAGCTTTTTGCGATGTACTAGCTTTTTAAGTGATTAATGTTTAAGGATCTACGTCAATAGTCTGATCAGGGTATCCATCATAATCATCACTATCACTACATATTATAAAACAAAGTCGCTGTCGTCTGTCCGTCCCTATGTATGCTTAAATCTTCAAAACTACGCAACGGATTTTGAAGCGGTTTTATTGAATAGATAGACTGATTCAAGAGGAAGGTTTATATTTATTTATTTATTACTTTTTTGTACATTAATATATATGTATATTACATCCATAATATTGTAGAGAAACACTGATAAATTTAGAAGTTAATCATTGCACCCTTCGAAGCCGGGGTGGGTCGCTAGTTATATTATATTATTATACATAGTATAAAACAAAGTCGCTGTCGTCTGTCCGTCCCTATGTATGCTTAAATCTTTAAAACTACGCAACGGAGTTTGAAGCGGTTTCTTTTAATAGAGTGATTCTTTATTTTTATTATTATTCTTTTTTATTCCTTGGAAATTTCACACAACGCCATCTCGTCCCAAGCTAAGCAACTTAATGCTTGTGTTATGGTAACGAGATGGACGATAAACTACTTATATGTATACATTTCTATGTATACTACATGTATAAATTTAGATGTTCATCATTGCACCCGTGCGAAGCCGCATCGCTAGTAACAGATATAGAAGCAAGTGGCAAGCTGCAAGCCTCCTCTTAGTAAAGCCAGAGATGCGGCTAATTTCACTGTTAGTCTCGTTAGTCTAGGGGTTGGATGTGCCGCTTTTACATCACTGGTCTACGGTTCATATTCTAAATCTGTCACTACATATACATTGCGATATTACTACTAACAAATTGCTGCTTAAGACAGAAACAAATATATAAATAATATAAATAAATAAATATCCTCGGACATACCACACAACGCCATCTCGTCCCAAGCTAAGCAACTTAATGCTTGTGTTATGGTAACGAGATGGATGATAAACTACTTATACACATTATTTTTTTTGTAAATACATACATAATATAGATAGAAAACACCCAGACCCGGAACAAATACTTGTAGGTCGTACAAATAAATTAAACACTTTTTAACGGATTTATTGCGTGTATATTACATTATTAAGAAATTATTACGTTGTTCAACCATTTGCGGAATTATAATATTGGTGGTATCTCCTTAAAATCTTTTTGCAATAACCGCTCGAAAGTGATTTGGAGGAGGTAACGGCGTTTTTTTAATTATTTTTTCCGGACAGGAAGGCGTTAGATGGCGACAGGTTCTGAATGGTACTGGATATTTAACTATGCAAGTACCGGTAGCGGAGATGGCCGATTGATAAACCTCAAGTATTATGAAGCGCGCTTGCAGTATAATTTACGGATTAAATTAGCTACCACTTTTTGGCGGTAGCTAGAAGTAAAGGTTGAGAAAGGTATGCTGAGATGGTTTGGCCATGTCGAGAGAATGAATAAAGAACGATTGACGAAAACAGTGTATATGGCGAGTGTGAATGAAAGTGTTGGAAGGGATAGACCTAGGCGGACGTTTCAAGACCAAATCAGGGACGTCTTGAAAAAAGGTCAGGTCAAGAGTACCCTAAACCGAAGGGCATGTATGAAGGGAATAATGAAAGTGGACGAAGCGAAACAAGTTAGTTTAAAGATCAGCTGTTGCAATAAATATCAAACTGGCAGCCCTAGACAAGAACAGACATTCTCGTTGTAATCTTAAACGTAAAAGGACGATTTGCATATTAAACCTACCGTGAGGGACAGTCATCGCTGACCTGATGTAATGGTTAATTGTGGAGTCATGAGCTATTTAACTGCTTTAGTAACCTTTATCGGAATTATTTACCAATATAACGTTTACCTCACAATATTATAGTACGAACTGCAATTAGTATGCGTATACCTAGATTAATGGTTGTCCATCATTTTAACATCTGACCTTCTCCGGGCTTCGGAGGTCACGTAAGGCCTAAGATAACGCTCTTCTCTCTAGAGAAGCCTTCGAAACTGCTTATAATAAATGATAAATATGTATCGACGTGTGAGATCAGATGATGATGATGTGAGAGCAAACTTGGGTAAATCTATTGAAAAGGGTAAGCAGGCTAAATTTTCTTGAACAGGGTTCAAATTTAAAGGGTTAAGTCAGTACGTGCAGAAAATGTATACAAACAAATAAAATTCTTGTATCTGTTTGTAATATTTAAATAACCGTTTTTTACTAAGTGCATTTGGATATCACAGTACATATAAGTACCCACTGCTGAGTCGGGCCTCCTCCAGTTACGTGGAGGGTAAAACAGTGCCACACTGTCCAGGCGTGTTGGCACAGGATTTCGTATCTAGTTTTCCTTCTCTTCGTTTCGCTTCAGCCCATAAATGACCCACTACTGGGTCGGGCCTCCTCAAAATTAATGGTGGGAATTTAGCCTACTGTGCCACGCTGGCAAGACGGGCTGACACAGGGGTTGTATCAAGATTTCCTTTTCCTGGGGCTAGGTGATCTGCCTCTTGCGGTCTTTAAGTCGCCTCTTACGACACCCTAAAGATGGTATGGGTTGGTGACATTGTGTATTCTAAATTACGTATAGGTTATCACCGTTGTAATTTTCTTTTGCTCTTGCGGCTATATAGTCTGCCTCTTGCGTTCCTTCAGTCTTACGACACCCTCAGGATAGAATGGGGTGGTGACACTTTGAATTCTAAATCCGTTACCACAAAGAGTATTGTATAAAAGTGTGGTATAAAGTCAGACTATGATATAACAATGAAACCGTCTCGACAATGCTTCATTAGTTAGGTATTGACGTAGTATTTTTTTTTTCCATGCGAATGTAGCCAGGCCAGACTGCGCTGTGTCCGATCTCTATTACTATGACGAATTTTAAATGGATACGATCGACACCTCGGAACAGGCCGAGAGCTAGTATCCGAAGTTCCACAAAATGTGTGTATTAAAAAAAAAATCGGAAGAAGCATTCCACGACATTTATTTTCTTTTAAAGCAAATACGAAACCCCTGTAATAGGTATCACGGGGACATTTTACAAACATGTAATTCACGAACACAAATGACACCCAGACTCAGATCAAGTGCCTCTGATTTAGACAAAGACACTTGCCCGACCCCGGAATCGAACCTGGGACAGGCAGTCTAGATATATTTAATTATAATTCAAATGTCTGATGTAAAAAACTTCAATCATCTTCCAAGTTAGAGACAATGTGTTTCATGAAGTATTTTCATTCGTTTTCTACCACCACAGAACGGAACGTAGGTATATAACATTGTAAAAAAGAAAAAAAACAGCTTTCCTCTCTAGGATTTACGTAACTTTATCCAACGAAATGTAGGAAACATGTTAAATTAATTATTAATTCATAATAGGCTACTCATTAATGGTTGGCGTTTGGATATCAATATAGGTGGGGCAACATGAATGGTTCACTGTAAAAAAAACCACATCTAGCGATAAGATAAGACAATTTTATTTATCGTATGCAACCTGTTTTGCCAATTTTTTTTAGTATAACCTGTATCTCCGGGGCAGTTTGTAAAACATGTAATTCACAAACACAGACACCCAGACTCAGAGCAAGTGCCTCTGATTTAGACAGACACTTTCCCGACCCCGGAATTCAGCCCGGGACCCGTTGATCCAAAGGCGTCATAGATTCTGTAGCCATCTCTTTGACTCTTCACTTTGACTATGAAGCCGCCATATTAAGGTGTCTATACGGTTTTAGATTATTTTTATGCCATTGACTGCGGAAAAGGTATACTACTGAAAAAAGTCTACTTTAGAGGCCTGTTGCCAGTGTAAGTCTAGAGTTTCTATAATCATAAAGCTCAAACTCAAACAAACAAAACGTCCTATACACCAAATAGCAATTAATAAATTTCGAGAAATCACTAACACTATCATCATCATCACATCACTATCACTACATAGTATAAAACAAAGTCGCTGTCGTCTGTCCGTCTCGATGTATGCTTAAATCTTTAAAACGGATTTTGAAGCGGGTTTTTTAATAGATATAGTGATTCAAACCGAAGGTTTATATGTGTAACACATGCATAATTGAACCCGCGCGAAGCTGGGTGGGTCGCTAGTAACCAATAAAAAATATTACCGTGCATACTGGGCTGAAGACGGATGACTGGGACGAAGATATCTTTTTCTAGCGGATAGGCTCTACCTTGCCAACACTAAGTATTCTAATTCTACACAGACCACAACCCGCTGCATTGGGTCTCTTGCAATTTTATGGTGTCGTTGAGATAATACCTAATAAGGCTATAATAGAATACATAGGTTCACCACCCCTTTCCATCCTGAGGGTGTCGTAAGAGTCGACAATAGGAAATGACAAGGTCGAAAACCTAGCCGCAAGAGAATGAAACGCTTTTTTTTTGTTTTTTTTTTGTTGTCGCTGGGGAAATGCTTTATGCATACCACCGCCCCCCGGGGGAGAGGTCGGTGATTATGTGGGACTCCGACAAGGGTCGTCTAGCCAAGAGTCGTCTACCCACTAAAATCCCAGCTGTATACCCTCACACGGCGCGCTTGGGGCGCCACAAGTTCGCGTAAACGCATTCTACTGCGACGCCCCGGCGTGGTGCCCGCAACGGGCAAGCGACTGTCAGAGAGGGCGTCCCAGTGTACCCAGTGTACAGTCAACGAGGCTTTCGACGGTGGCGGTTCCCCCGACCCACCACCGGCCTCTCAGGCGAGGGCAGAAGGGGTTCGCATCGTCACGACCCCCCTCCACTCCTGCCTCCATCAAGATAATGAAACCCTGTGCCAACCCATTTGGCCAGCGTGGCACAGTACGCTAATTACCTTCCATGTAGGAGGTGACCCGACTCAGCAGTGGTTCAGCTATGGGCCGATTAGTAGTAGTAGAGATAATTCATATTTTTCTTCACCCGATTAACGTCATCATCATCATCAGTTAGTCCACTGCTGGACATTTGCCTCCCCTAAGAGCGCCATAGCGCCCTGTCTTCAGCTTGACGCATCCAGCTGCTGCCCGCAACCTTTCGCAGATCGTCGCTCCAGCTAGCAGAGGGCCGTTCCACACTAGTAGTATCTCCCACACGAACTCAAATTAACGTACCTTAGGTAATTTAATACGTTAAAATACTCAGACGTATATGACCTTGGCGCTTCATATATCACGAGGAATTCGGTAAAATCGTCCAGACGAATACTGGGCAGTCACACGCGCCTTGCGTAAATAAATCTACTGTCATGCCTTGACTTCGATATCTGGGCGCGCAATGTTCAAGGCGATTAGGGTTGATACGCAATGTTTCGCGCAAGGCTAATGGCAGTATTACATATCCCCACCGCACGCTGGGAACAAACGCAGCACTCTTGGCGGTAAGAACTAATGGTCCACACGGCTAGCTACCACCCTCACATCCAAGTCCAGAAGGATTACTGTGTTTCGTCGTGCGTATGAGAGCCGGTGCCCGACAGGGCATGTCCTTGAATTGCCTGCTAGCTAGCACGCAAGTTTAAGGTCAAAGGCATTCAAGTAAATGGTAAAAATAAGAAAAATATTTTTTTGTTTTTAACACATTTTTGTTTCTTTTTTCACTTAAAAAGGATGACAACCTTAAAAATTCGCAACAGTTGAACCAAGATAGCGGCGTCTAGTCATGACCCTCGCGCCATCAGAAGGTGTTTAACCCGCATAACCCGACTTGATATTCCGGCAACGTCACATCAATTACCATATGTAACTATCAACACGGATCGACGCGAAAACTAACTATATTTTGGGCTAACTACACGGGAACGACTGTTTTTCACCTCTGGTCACGTACGTACTGGGAGGTTGAAGAACGCGGAATCGGTTCGGACGCAATGTTTCTTAGAATTGGAGTGGAATAATTTCTAAAAAATTATGCAGTTCATTGATTTTACAAAGGTACTGACTCAAACTCAAAAGGAACTTTATTTACGTAGGTTTTATCACAAATCTCTTAAAAATCATCATCATCATATTTAATTACGAATATCATCTTTCAACCCTTGTCCATAATTACATTCACACGTTTCATTACACATTTTCTCATTCTCACAATTCGTCCATCTTTTTTGGTCTCCCACTTCCATAATACACTGTAGTGCTTGCAAAGGTGGTTGAAAATATAAAAATATTCGTAAAAATCTCGTTGTGCCCCGGATTTAAAATACACAATGTCACCAACCCATACCATCTTTAGGGTGTCGTAAGAGGCGACTAAAAGAAAGCAAGATGCAGATCACCTAGCCTCAAGAGTAGGAAAACTTCATAGAAACCCTGTGCCAGCTAATTCCTTCCATGAATTTGGAGGAGACCCGACCCAGTAGTGGGTCATTTATGGGCTGTAACAACGAATTTTGACAATAAAGAGTTATTCGTGATACCAAGATATTAAGCAAAAAAATATTAATAATATTATGACTAGGCGAACTCATAATAAAAGGCTACTACTAAATTTATAGTTAAATTGAGCTAGTCCCGTTTAATGGAAAAACGATGTCACTGTTTTAATTTTAACGCAATATTAATTATAAATTGCCACCATAAGACAGAATAGTTGATTAGCTTCATTCAGAATTATCTTTCCCACCCTTTATCCAATTTCTACCAGTCTAATCGATTTTCCTATTTTCCAGTATTTTAGTAGCGACTGCCGTCTGCC
This sequence comes from Clostera curtula, assembly GCA_905475355.2. Classification (NCBI taxonomy): domain Eukaryota; kingdom Metazoa; phylum Arthropoda; class Insecta; order Lepidoptera; family Notodontidae; genus Clostera; species Clostera curtula. The sequence goes on along the minus strand of FR997816.1, from coordinate 10,024,675 downwards.
CTCCGCGACCCAGTGGGAATACCGGTAATTATATGGTCGGAGTTTTTGACTACCATAGATAAAAAATTGGTACCCATCAAATGTCAAGCACAGCCTAACCTCGCTTATTCTGATCGCACTGTCGGCAAAGATAATGATGATGATGAAAAATCAATCGTTTTGTCATTGTCACCGCAAAATGAGTATTAAATTTGGTAATATAAAGCCCAAAATACGATGGACAATACCAAACTATTGGCACCTATACATTAACATTAGTCACCGACGCATTATTCCATTTTTATGTACTCATAAAGTGATTTCATCGCGCTAAGCAAGTAGACATGTCTAGATAGATTTAAATGTAGCTCAGAATGTTGATCTAAAATACACGGCGACTAAAATTTGATAATAATTTACTTATTTTTATCTATCTATCAGCCACAGGAGTTCACTGCTGAACATAGTCCTCCCCCATAGATTTCCACAATGTACGATTATATATTATTACTTATTTTATTTCATATTAATTTATTTTTTATTCTCCTGCACTTCGCATTACGTGTGTCGTGGGGGCTATTTCAAAACATGTAATCCACAACAAACTCAAATGACACCTATATTCAGAGCAAGTGTTTTTTTTTCCTTTTTTTATAGCACTATGGTGAGTGGTTTGGTTTTAGTGTCTTCTTCTCATAAAAAGAATCTCTACACAAGGTACGAGTATAACCACAGGGCTGTTTACAAACATGTAATTCACTAATACAAATGACACCCAGACTCATAGCAAGTGCCTCTGGTTTACACAAAGACTTGTCCGATCCTGGAATCGAACCAGGGACTTGTGATCCAAAGGCAGCTCATCCAACCCCTAGTCCAACAAGGCAGTCAAAGTCGAAGCGCTAATTACCATCTTTCTTAGGTGCCATAACCAAGCATCCCCTAATATACTTTACCGCTGGAACATTAACCAAGGGTTTTATTTGTCTACGGTATTCTGGAAGGTAAGACCCTCCTTGTAGTTGGAGGAAGCCCGACTCAGCAGTGGGACATTTATGCGCTGAGAAGAAGAAGGAGATTCTGGCAGGTAGAGGCCGGCGGGTCGTGATCTGCTATGCCCATTCTAAGTCTCCTGTAAGAAACCCCTAGGATATAGTGGGTTGGTATGGTAGGTACTGAATATTCTAAATCCACAGAACACAGAACATGAACACAGATTGTGTTGTAATTATATATTCTGTGGTAAATGGCAGGTGACGTATCATCTCATAATCCTAAGTCCCACGGTCACCGTCTGAGTAATTAGAAAAGCCAGGCAATGAAACCTGAACCTCAGTGCTAATCCAACGGCACCCACAATTAAATACCGCTGAGCCGTCATTAAGAATCGAGGATTGCGTAATACAATATCAATTCCACTAATCTTAGACCAAGGTCTGATGACGTCACATACCATGTATACATCGAACACGATGAGCACGTGAAATGTATATAAAAATAATTGTTTACATTCACTCCCAAAGCACTCATGTATCGCTGACTCATTGGCTTTAACAAAGTCAATGTCTCCGCTTTCGTCAATAGCAGCGCTATAAGCACAATGAGCTTCAAACACCTAGCAAAAAAGCGCTTTAGGACCATAAATGATATTAAAAATACCCCCGTAACGCCTCGCGGCCGATTATTTTAAACACAGCCATCATCTAGTACTCCATTCAACAGGAACCTGCCTACACAGGTACACGTAACTGGCACAATTAATATGTTCACTGCTTATATCTCCACTATAAAACAAAAATTTACCGCTACTTAACTTAAACAACTCTTAAACAACAGCGAGAGGACTTAAAATCCTTCACCAACGATTCCAAATACGAATTTCAAATTGTTCTCTTGTGGCAAGCTTCTCCGTGGCGGCGCCCACTGGAAAATCAACTCTAAATTTGAGATTTCAAAGGCTAAATTCTATAAAACGGTTGTCAATGTAGATCTTGGTGAGGTTATTTTAAAATGAACTGTAATTGAAGCTGGTAAGGTCGATAGTGAAGTGAATGAAGTAGTAGGTTTTAATAATAACCCGTTTGTGGCCGCCGTGGGAACGAACTCGGATGTATAATAGTCTGTCGGAACAGAGTGGATGCAATAGTCCAATTTTGCAGCCTTTTACTTAGATTACGATTGTAGCTCGAAAATGAGAACTCGTTTGTGAATCGGATGTCTCAAGTTTTTTGGGTTACACCTCTAGACTGCATCTGGGTTCCAAGATGTCGTTTCGACAATTTACGCAACTGTTTTGGTTACTGTTGTGTTTTTATTTTTTCTAAGACTAACATTGCGGTTTAGGTACACTTTAACACGATTCAAAGGGGGAACGCTTAGTGATTCAAAGGGGGAACGCTGCCAGTATCTTCGGAACCTTGCCTAAGTAGTACAAATATTAATTCAATGGCCTTGTATATTTTAGTATTTTCTTTTTAAGATTTATTTTTTGGTTAATTGGTATTTGTATTTGTCCAATAGGTACTCTATGTATACACGAAAGTATATTGTTTACTGTTCAGCCCTTAAAACACCCACTGCATAGTCGGGCCTCCTCCAAATTCATTGAGGGAAATTAGCATAATCTGCCTCGCTGACGAGACGCGTTGGTCAGTGTTTGTATCAATTTGTCCCTCGCTTACGCCTAGGTGATCTGCCTCTCGCGTTCCTTTAGTCGCCTCTTATGACACACTCAGGATGGTGTGTGTTTGTGACATTGTGTACATATTTTAAATCCACGTGGAAAACTGTTTACTTACTGTTGCGTTTTTATTTCTTCCTAGGCAACCGTTGCGGTTTATTTAGACTAATACTAAACTATATTGTTTAGGACTGTAATGGTTGCCTAAATATACTTGAATACTAATATGGATAGAGGTTGGATGTGTCTCCTGTGAATCATGAGACCCGGGTTCGATTCCTTGGTTGGACAAATGTCTTTGTGTAAACCAGAAGCACTTGCTCTGAGTCTGGATGTCATCGGTGTTCGTGAATTACATGTTTGTACACAGCCCTCGCGATACAGGATATACTCAGAGCAGGGTATTTTACAAAGAAAACAGGATTATAATGAACTAGCGACCCGCCCCGGCTTCGCACGGGTGCAATTATGAACCTCTACAATATTATGCATGTATTATACATATAAACCTTCCTCTTGAATCACTCTATCTATTAAAAGAAACCGCTTCAAAATCCATTGGGTAGTTTTAAAGATTTAAGCATACATAGGTACGGACAGACGACAGCGACTTCGTTTCATACTATGTAATGATGATGTTGGTTACCGCTAAGATTGTAACCTGGGACCTTCTACAATATTTCACAATTTTCATCACTCGATCAGCTGTAAAAGCTACTTAGTGTTTATCTAATTTGGTTCCCCAAATCGTATTATTCATATTTGGAATATGATCTATACTTAGCTTAAAACCAGTTTAATAAGACAATGCGCATAAAAAAACAAGCCATTTAAATATGTAAATATTATATCTTATCGCCAATTTATACAAATATAAAACTCATTCACATTCGATTTACAATATACTAATCTAGATAAAGCATTTTTCCGATAAATTTACAATATAATCTCATACATTCCCATAACCTTTGGATTTATTACTTCGCCGGCCATTTTGTTTGAATGTGATCTAACCACGTTTTTCCTTTGTTTCTATCAATCCAATTACAAATTAAAATTCCGTCGAGGCTTTGCTTGTAGCAATCTGTCATGAGCAATTGAGCATCACCATTAGCGTTATCCTTGGAAACAGAGACCGAATGATTAGTTCGATTAATCATCGACTCGATCACTGCTGTTAGATATAAATACATAATCATCATCGATTATCATCATCATTAGAATCAGGAGTGTTTATATCGATAAAATCTGTTTTAATGAATGTCGATCAGATCTGATAACGGTTGTATTTATAGATACGGCTGACGATCCAAGTGACTCTTGCCTTCACATAAACAGGGTGTTACAGAAATCCTATAGCCATAAAGAAAATATCGATAGGACTACTGATAAGTACACATCCTGAGAAAAAAAATCGGTTCCCAACTGGTGTTGAAAGTTACGAACTCCGATTACTAAACTTGTAAGATAATAATAATGATCGATAATTTGTTAAATCTTACTCTCTCTCATACTTAAAATGTTGACTGCCTCGTTGACCTAGGCCCTAGGTCCTAGGGGGTTAGATGTGCTGCCTTTGGATCAACGGGTCCCGCGGTCGATTCTGCGGTAGGGCAAGTGTCTTTGTCTAAACCAGGGGCACTTGCTATGAGTCTGGGTGTCATTTGTGTTCGTGAATTCCATGTTTGTAAACTGCTACCTCGATAAAGGCTAAACCAAGACCAGAGGTTTCATTTTTAAAAGAGAAAAAAAAACAATACTTGTTTTAATTTGAAAAGTTTTTAACAGATTTATCGCGTGTACATACATTTTTTTTTGTTTCCGCAGCTTCGAAAGCTTTGCAGCAGTCGTGGTCACGGGATAGACTAGATGACCGTTGTCCTTAAAAGTACAAAGAAACAATTACTTACTCCCTGTGCACGTTAAAAAGTACTTAATTTCAATGTGTATTATTCGTGAAAACTTAAGCATCACTAATATAAACCCTTTCGATCTAGTGTAGTGTATCAATGGTAATATTTTAGTGCACTCTCTCGTAAGCGCAAGAGTCGACAATAGGAAATGACAAGGCCGCAAACCTTACTAGAGAGAAGGAAAACTTGATACGAAACCATTTTTTTTTTGTTGTCGCTGGGGACATGCTTTATGCATACCACCGCCCCCCGGGTGAGAGGTCGGTGATTATGTGGGACTCCGACAAGGGTCGTCTACCCAAGAGTCGTCTACTGATACGAAACATATTTTTTTTTTTCGCTGGGGAAATCCTTTATGCATACCACCGCCCCCCGGGGGAGAGGTCGGTGATTATGTGGGACTCCGACAAGGGTCGTCTACCCAAGAGTCGTCTACTGATACGAAACATTTTTTTTTTTCGCTGGGGAAATCCTTTATGCATACCACCGCCCCTGGGGGAGAGGTCGGTGACTATGTGGGACTCCCGGGTCAGAACCCGTATACCCACTAAAACCCCAGCGGTATACCCTCACACGGCACGCTTGGGACGCCAACGGTTCGCGTAAGCGCAGTCAACGTTGACGCCCCGACGAGGTGCCCGCTACTCGGGCAAGCGACTATCACACTCAGTCATCGAGGCTTTCGTCGGTGGCTGGTCCCCCGACCCACCACCGGCCTCTATGGCGGGGGAAGGAGGTGGGCGTACAGTCGCGTCCTCCTCCCCGGCACTGATACGAAACCCTGTGCCAACCCATCTGGCGAGCATGGTACAGTAGGCTAATGACCCTCCCTGTGATGAAAGGTGGTCCGACTCAGTAGTGGGTCATTTATGGGCTGAGTATTAGACTACTACTAATAGTTTAGATCACATCCTTCGGATCTTACATGAAGGCAACCTGCATATTTGAAAAGGTAAACTGGTAGCGTAGTAAAGCTAGTAGGTACTATTTCTTATTCGTTTGCGTTAGAAAGGTATCTTTACACACAGTCCTGAGCGTAGCATAAGCTTAAAATTGACGTTTCTAACGAAGTCAGGTCTGTCTCGTTGGTCTAGGGTTGGATGAACCGCCTTTGGATCAACGCGTCCCGGGTTCGATTCCGGGGTTGGGTGTATTTGTGTAAATCAGAGGAACTTGTTCTGAGCCTGGGTGATATTTGTGTTTGAAAACTGCCCCCGCAATACGGGTTAGACCTAGTGCAGTGTAAGACCCCGAAATCGAACCCGGGACCCGTTTATCCAAAGGCGGCACATCTAATGATTATTTTAAATTATTTTACAGACATAGTTTTTAATAATATATTATTAGTTGTTGTTTCTAAAAACAAAAACAGCCTCCCATACTGTGATCATTATCAACATAGTTCACGTCAGTTGATTTTTTGTTTGAAGTTAAACAATACTTCTCATCATTACAAGCTAAGTTCCAATGCGGAAATATATTATTCAAATATCTTTGCTACGTCACCATGTGGTGACGGATTTAGAAAACATAGTGTCACCAACCGATTCCATCATGAGGGTGTTGTAAACCGACAAAAGGAAATCACAAGGCCGATAACGCCAGAGCAAGCAAGAGATGACAAGAGCAAGAGAAGAAAAACGTCTGGCCCATGAGGTTCAGTAGGCTAATTACCCTCTATACAATTAAATAAATATCCTTGGACATTTCACACAACGCCATCTCGTCCCAAGTTAAGCAACTTAATGCTTGTGTTATGGTAACGAGATGGATGATAAACTACTTATATACATTTTTTTTTGTAAATACATACATCATCATCATCAGCCTATTTCAGTCCACTGCTGGACGTAGGCCTCCCCCAAGGCTCGCCACTGAACCCGGTCTTCGGTTCTATGCATCCAGTTGCTGCCGGCTGCCCGTCGCAGATCGTCGCTCCATCCATCTCCATGTAATACATACATATCTTACTAATATTATAAACGTGAAAGTTTGTAAGTATGGATGGATGGATGGATGGAAGGATGGATGGATGGATGGATGTTTGTTACTCTTTCACGTAAAAACTACCGAATGGATTTTAATGAAACTTTACAATAATATTGCTTATACATCAGAATAACACAAAGGCTACAATTTATAAAGATATTGTGTGAATTACAACAATATAAACGAGTCGAATTCAAAATTTCTAATTGTGTGTTAAATTTTCGGCCATATTAAACTATAGACAACATAACGTTTCGCTGTCAGTTGCGTTTTGTTAAAGTAGGTTTTATACGGACGGGATAAAAATCTCAGGTATCCTATGTCCAACTTTCTTTTTGTTTTAAATATTTATAATGCGGAACAAAGTTCGCCGGGTCAGCTAGTTATAGATAAAAATGACACCCAGACTCCGAGCCAGTGCCTCTGGTTTAGACAAAGACACTTGCCCGACCCCGGAATCGAACCCGGGACCCGTTGATCCAAAGGCGGCACATCTAACCACTAGACCAACGAGGAGACCCGACTGAGAAGTGAGTCATTTAAGGGCTGCGCAGTAATATTGAATATCTGCAATGAAATATTTACTTGGATTACCTTACGCGATAACTCATGTTACAATGCGCGCGTAATGTTATGCCTAAATCGTATTGATTGTGTGTAGGCGGGTTTATTAAAACATTACGAAACTGACTCTAGGGTCCTTCAGATGTTATCGTAGACTAGCTACAACCCACGGCTGCGTTCGTGTGGAGTCAGCTTTTAATCATCATCATTATTTCAGACAAAAGATGACCAGCAGTGGTTATATTATAGGGTGGAATACTACTACTAGGTACTATTCAGCCCATTACACCCAGATTCAGAGCAAGTGCCTTCGGTTTACACAAAGACACTTGCCCGGCCCCGGAATCGAACCCAGGACCCTATGATTCAAAGGCGGTGCATCCAACCCCTAGACCAAGCGGCTTCTGATCTGCCCAGTATACAAGTCATGACGCCCCACGTCGTGTGATACTACTTCCGTTTTTCTAGCGGCCGTAGTTCCAGAAATTTTCCACACCTCTTTGGAAATTTTCATTATAAACTTAATATTTATTCAACTTCTATTGTCATATCCAGCAATTTACAGTAACAGATACAATAATGGCTTTCTTTATCTTCCCATATAAAAATGACGGAACACTGCACTATCTATAACTTAGATATATCACTGGGGATGTTTACTTACATACTTACTTACTTCTCAGTCCATAAATGACCCACTGCTGAGCCGGGCCTCTTCCACCTAAATGGAGGGAAGTAGCCTACTGCCATGTGCCATGCTGGCCAGACGGGTTGTACAGGGTTTCGTATCAAGTTTTCCTTCTCTTGCGGCTAGGTATTCGACCTCATTGTTACCATTTGTCGGCTCTTAGGTCGTTGGTCTAGTGGTTAGATGTGCCGCCTTTGGATCAGCGGGTCCCGGGTTCGAATCCCGGGTCGGGCAAGTGTCTTTGTCTAAACCAGAGGCACTGGCTCGGAGTCTGGGTGTCATTTCTATCTATAATATGTATGTATTTACAAAAAAAAAATTATATAAGTAGTTTGTCATCCATCTCGTTACCATAACACAAGCATTAAGTTGCTTAGCTTGGGACGAGATGGCGTTGTGTGAAATGTCCAAGGATATTTATTTATTTATATTTATCTTACGACAGCCTCAGGATGAAATGGGGTGGTGACACTATGTACTCTGAATTAGTCACCACATCGAAAGGGGATGGCCCAGACTCCGAGCAAGTGCCTCTAGTTTACAGAAAGACTCTCATTCAAACCCGTGATCCTAAGACTGAGAAGATCTTGATGACAGAGACAGGAATATAGGCAAGAGGACTACCACATTGTTATGCACAAAGTGTCCGCCCAGATACAAGAAGTGACACGTAGAAATGTCTCTATAAAATCTCGCACGGCACTTGTGAAGCATTTGTATGTAAATAAACTCTTTAAGTTTACTGACGTCTGCAAAGAAGTGTTAGGGATGTCTCGTGGGGCATAAGTCAACTCTTATACTATTTTTATTCCCACATCTCTCCTCTGACGTAATCAGAGTTTGTGTTTGTCTATTCCTTTAACTTGAGTTCTATCACTTTCTTTCTAGCATTGATCATATCTCTCATTGCAATAGCGACACCCACTTGACTTCTATAGGGTGTAACATAAACCCCATAACCATCCAAACTGAAGAGCGTAGAAATGTTCTTCTTGAATTATGCGCGCGAAAACAACCTTTTTCTGAACATGAGTTTATAAAAAAAATGCTGTACGCCACTAACTAAAATAAAATTAAAGGAAAGACAAGACACAAATATTCATTTGTTCCTTGTTGGGCTCATGCACATCAATTTTCATAAAGTTCATCACATGATCAAATGCATAGTTTACCATTATATAAAGGACATACAGACAAACATTCATTTTCATATATAATATTGGGGATTTTAGTCAAAACCCACCAACTAGCTATCGTTACCATTATCGTATAAACTTAACAATCTGCCTTTCTTGGGTTCTCTAGACTTCTTTGTCTCAGAGAAGGAAACCTTGATACGAAACCCCGTGCCTACCCGTCAGGCCACAGTGGGCTAAATATCCATATTATGATAAGAGAAGGCCCGACAAAGTAGAGAATGTGGGGTGACTGAATTAAAAAAAATTGTGTTCTTTAATCTTAATTAAAAGATTTTTGTCACATGTATCAAAACAAATCATAAATTTATTCAATTAAGTTGGCTCATTTAACCTCTTTTGTGAGTTAAAAATATATATTTCGCGTTTACCGTTTACTACCAGTACGGAATGCTGTTCTACAGAGATGAGCTGACAGGAATATTCAAACATATTTGTGAGAAAAGCTCACGTAGCACTTGCTCACTATTTTTCTTGGAGTTTGGCTGCAATTGACATTACGTAGATGACGGACGTGCCACGCCAGCTAAGACCTTTTGAAGAACGCAATAGGCATAAAATTGTTTGACACGTCTAGAAATATTACGAACCCGGTTCAACCTGCAATAAACTTAGCAACGGGTAGATATTTACATATTTTACTTAACCATTGACCGTATTGTTTGTAGACTTCGTAACTCTCACAATACATTAGCAGAAATGAATAAAATCACATCAAATCGTTCTAAGTTCAAAATTACATTTGTGTGAGTATGTTAGGTTTGTGTGTGTAGCTTGCGCAAGACCACGAGACGAGACGAAGCTGAGTCACCGCGTGTATTAGGGTCGCAGCACACTGGGTCACATAACTTGTAAAGGTGAGGTCGTATTTGGAACCAGAAGAGTAAGAAATATAGTGTTAGAAGTCAGTATGTGTGAGTGCACTCTCGAGCTATGTGCTGATGTATGTATGTGCTAATACGAGAAACTTTAAAATGATGCGCATGCGATACTACTGCTACTATTCTGTCCATAAATGAACCACTGCTACGTCGGGCCTCCTGCTGTCAAAAGGCGTATATTAGCTTACTATGCCACGCTGGCCTACGGGTTAGCACAGGTTTTTTTTTTTTTTTTTTTTCTTGTGGCTGGCGTTGTTCTTCACCAGATCCCACAATGCCGCAGCAGGACGCGAGTTGGAGCACTCCGGGGATGTTTAGTGGGTAGGCCCACACTCTGGGGGAGAGTCCCACACGCCCCCCCTCGGCCATCCCCGTGGCCGACGGGGATAGTCCATAAAGGATTTTACCCAGGGCGAACAAAAAAAATTATAATAATACTGCATTGAATTAAATGCAGTTTAATACAAGATTTACCTTAAAATCTGGAGGAAATTATAACCCTTTTTCCGGTCAAATCCTCAATGAATCCACATCAGCTCAGGGAGGGTTGGTGTGGGGCTTGTGGGCCTTAGGTTCACCCCTGCGCGTCCTCCTACCCACTAAACATCCTCCGAACTGCAGTCCTGCGGAAATGAATAACCTAGGAAATGATAATTTAACCTAGTGGATAGCGCGGAATTCCATTGATCTGTAGGTTAAATAATGTCTGGCTCAACTGCTTATTAGATTCCTCATCATCGGACATAGGCACCCCCAAGTATTTCCACGAAGGCCGGTCTTGGCCACCGCTTTCCGGAAGGCCTACCAGCACTTCGTTTTCCGGAACGCTGTCGCCATTCGAGGAGCTATCTGTCCTGCGAGATATGTATGCCCAGTGCCACTTAAGTTTGGCAATCCTGTGGGCCATGTCAGTAACTCTGGTTCTACTGCGTATCTCCTTATTTCTGATTCGATCTCGCAGGGACGACTGATAGCCCTCTCCATTGAACTTTGGGTGACTTTGATCCTTCCGATGCATCGTGAGGTCTACGAACTTACATTTTATCATGTAGTTTTCGTATGGTGACGGATTAGTTAGATTAGTAGTAGTTTGTAGTGAAATAAAAGTTTCGACATTAAAAAGTAACAGACAGACTTTGGCATAAATAATGCCTAGGTACTGGTTTGGACATAAACAAGAACATACATCTCGGCTAACCAATGTGGGACAGACTTACTTAAATACATATTTGACACTGGCAAGCCCTCTAATATATTTTTATGATAAATTGACCACAGATTATAAACCATTTATTTATATGTTGATCTCCTTTTACGATCACAAATTTATGCGCGTACCATAAATTAAGGCCCAAACATGGAGGTCGACTTGTTACGTTTCATTGAAACAGATTTAGGTTATTGGAATCATGAGGAGCATTTTAGAATACCAACGTCACCGCCCTATTCCATCCTGAGGGTGTCGTAGGAGCCGACGAAAGGAAATGACAAGGTCGAATCCCTTTCCCTTTTTTTTGCGGGGTATACCTTTGTAGCGACCAGCATGCTTCATACTTTACCCAATTTCTGAAACTGAACTATCAAGATCAAGAAATATCGCCTACAAATGCGAGAATTACCAAAAAGTCCTACACCGCGATAGCGAAATTTCAAGATCGATTCGCACAAACTACAACTATCGGGGGATAGGCGCTGCGACCCCTAGCCACATCGTCTGGCTGGATGCTCATCCCTTTGCTCCTAATCCTTTTAAAGGTCCCCAGGCGGGGTACGGGGGCTTGGGTATGTGGGATTCCCGGTCGCGAGAAGATGGTAAGATGCGACCGGTGTACCCACTAAAACCTACCACTATTTTCGACTCGGCCGTACTGGTAACATACATTTTTAACACACACAGAGAAGGAAAACTTGAGACGAAACCCTTTTTTTTTAGTCGGGTAACCCTTTATGGATATAATGCGCCTGATTAGGGTCACGGCTGGATTATGTGGGACTCCAAGGCGCGTTTAGATGGTGATTTGCGCCTTGGTAGCCCCCGTCTATGTCCCGACACGCGCTATATCCCTGTGGGTCCTATTTCTCCACTGGGTGAATTTGAGCGCCAGGGGGAGATGCTGGTCGACCCTATCTATCCGGCTCCATTCTGGAGCATCCCTCGCGTGTAGCTCTGAGGCTCCGTGGGTTCACACCCAAGCTAACCCGTCTGGCCAGTGTGGAATAGTAGGCTAATTACCCTTATTATGGGAAGAGGCCCGACTCACTATTAGGTCGTTTTTGGCTGAGTAGTCGTTTAAACTGCAGGCTGAATCTGCTGGAACTTGGGTGGGTGTCCGTCATATTACATCTGACACTCTCCGTGCTCCGTAGTGGACGTAAAGCCGTCCACTGCTGTCTTTCTTACATCTAAGATACAGTAAGTCAGTAGTTTAGGCGCAAAGGGATGATCATCCAGCCAGACGAGGTGTGATGTCTGGTTAGGGATCGCAGCGCCTATTCCCCCCATAGTTGTAGTCGGGGATATCTTAACCTTGCGAATTGCTCTTGAAATTTCGCTATCGCGGTGTAGGACTTTTTCGTGATTGTCGCATTTGTAGGCGATATTTCTTGTAGCAATTACTTCAGATTTTTCGGGTAAATTGTGTAAAGTATGTAGCATGTGGTCGCTACAGAAGCATGAAAACTGATAGCTGGTCTAACCATTGTGATTACCGGTAATCCCACCAGATAGGTGACACGGTAATCGTTCCGTTCAAACACTGGTAACAAGCCAAATTGACCGAGTGGTGACGAATTTGGATACGTAGTATCATCACCTCATTCCATCCTGAGGAAGTCGTAAGAGTAGACAGAAAGAAATGATAAGGACGTAAATTTAGCTGCAAGTGAAGGTACAATAGTCACAAAGAACCAATCATCAGCAGTATTTTTAGTATTCGCCATTTCCGTTAGCCTTACGACACCCTCAATACTAAATGGGGCGGTGACACTTCGTAAACTCAAACTCAAAATTAACTTTATTTACGTAGGTTTTATCACAAAACTCTTATAAATCGTCATATTTACAGTTACCATTATCATCATCATCATCATCTTACGATCCCTGTCCCACGCTAGGTGGTAGTCTCCATACACACCTATCAGTCGTCATATCTACAGTCACACCTTTCATACACAATTTCTCATGTTTACAATCCATCCATCCATCTCTCTTGATCTTCCACAACCCTTACGTCCATCCACATTCATGCTGAAACTACCACCGGTTCGGAATGCTGCTCTACAGAGAAGAGCCGGCAAGAAACTCTGTAGTTGCTTTTTTTCAAATCAATGGGTTTGTTTACAAGAAGAAGAAATTATAATCGAGATACTACTCTGCCCTTAGATGACCCACTGCTGGGTTGGACCTCCTCCAGTTACATGGAGGGTAATTGGCCTACTGTGCCACGCTGGCCAAACGGGTTGGCACAGGGTTTCGTAACAAGTTTTCATTCACTTGTGGCTTTTATCAGCCGTCATTTCCTTTATCTGCTCTTACGACACCCTCAGGATAGAATGGGATGGTGACACTAGTATTCTAAAATACGGACAATATCATATAAGATAATCAAGATGTTATGTGTTAATATAGCCAGTGTAACGTAACCTTTAAAACAAAGCCGTGTCAAGACTGAACCTGCCGACGACCTCGGCAATTGACATAAAAAAAAAACACGGACACTATGATCTTTAACTTTTTTTTCTAAACAAGTGTTAAGTTAAAATTAAAGCATAGACAAATGGTATGGCATCAGATGATGTACCATCATCATCAGCTCATAAATGACCCACTAGTGAGTGGGGCCTCCTCCAAATTGCGGATCTTGCTAGCGTGGCATAGTAGGTTAATTTCCCTCCGTGTATTTGGAGATGATGTATAAATAACCATATCACTACATAGTATAAAACAAAGTCGCATTCTTCTGTCCGTCCCTATGTATGCTTAAATCTTTAAAACTACGCAACGGATTTTGAAGCGGTTTTTTTTTAATAGGCAGAGTGATTCAAGGGGAAGGTTTATATGTATAACCAACCCCCGCTTTGCATGGGCGAAGCCGGGGCGGGCCACTAGTATTATAATATAATGTTCTACTGAATTTATTCTTCCTACGACACCAAAGAACGGAATGCATTGCTTGAGTTAGTTTTACCTGATTTTACTTATAATCTAGGTCTGTTAACTTACATTCCATGTTGAGACGGATTTGGAATATATAGTATCTCCGCCCCATTTCATCCTGAGTGCGTCGTAAGAGCCGACAAAAGGAAACGATAAGGCCGCACACCTAGCCACAGGAGGGCAACTTGAAATGAAACCCCTTTTTACATCTTTTTTATAGTGGGGTAAACCTTTATTAGACCCCCAGCCGGGGGACGGGACTGGTAAGTGGGAGTCCACGAGCGCGAGAAGATGGTGAAGTCCGCCCAGGTTATCCACTAAAACCACATACACACACACTTGTTCCGGTCTCGAGCAAAAACCACCTGCGGGAAACTATAAAAAAAATACCTGCTCTCTGGCCAATGTGGCAGAGTAGGCTAATTATGACTCTGCCCGGGCTGGTTGGCCTGGTTGAGGAGACCCCGGGCTGGTCGGTGCCATGGCACGTGTACCGGGCGTGTCATAAATAAATAAAGTGTTGCAAGTGCAATAAGGCAATGCAACCTTTTTTGTATTATGTCGCGGGTTCGATTCCCGCACGGAAGAAATTATTGTACGACCTACAAGTATTTGTTCCGGGTCTGGGTGTTTTCTATCTATAATATGTATGTAGTTACAAAAAATAATAATGTATATAAGTAGTTTAACATCCATCTCGTTATCATGACACAAGCATTAAGTTGCTTAGCTTGGGACGAGATGGCGTTGTGTGACATGTCCAAGGATATATTATTATTATTATTTACTGTAGGTATTCAATAGTTCATGTTTTTGGAATTATTATAATGTAATTAGAAAAGGATTGGAAGAGTCTATTTTGCAAAAGTGCTTAAAGGTTTTAATAATCGGCCCTGCCTTACGACGCGCGTCCTTAATATTATAAAGAAATGAGAACTGAAGCTATTAAACCATACATTCGGATAAAACATTTTTTGCATAATTTAATTTATATTTCAAATGTTTTGTTTGCCTCGTTTGACAAATATTCCGCTACACGTTGCGTCTAACATCAAACACGAATAGCCAAACTGCCGTCATAAGATAGATACACAAATACACAGACATTGTAAAAAGAATTATAATTACAACCTGTCATCTCTATAAATCTGATATCTGCCAGACTACACCCAAAGTATGAGGTTGCACAGACAAACGAAACACAAAACCAGCGCAGACCAAATAAATTGTCTTAGTATTAGGGTTCTGTGATAGCCAGTACCTTTGTTTTTTTTTTAAAACGAAACCCCTGCGCTACGTATAACCTGTATCGCTGGGGCAGTTTACAAACATGTAATTCACGAACACAAATGACACCCAGACTCCGAGCAAGTGCCTCTGGTTTAGACAAAGACACTTGCCCGACCCCGGAATCGAACCCGGGACCCGTTGATCCAAAGGCAGCACATCTAACCCCTAGACAAACGAGGCAGGTTTTATAATCCCGCAATGGGAATTAATCCCGTGGGCCTGGTTTGGGCAGTCGAGGATCGCCGTCGGTTTTAGTGGGTAGGTTGGGGCGCAATTTACAATCTCTACGCACCCCGGAGTCCCAACCCCGCCAGTCACCAACGGCCGGGGTCCCATGAGGATCTCCGACGTAGTTTCAGCATGAATGTAGCTGGACGCAGGGATTGTGAGCGATCAAGAGAGATGGAGTGATTGCAGGAGTGAGGATTTGTGTATGAAAGGTGTGAATGTAGGTATGACGACTAACTAACTTTAGGTGTGTGTGGAGACTACCACCTAGTGTGGATAAAGGACCGTGAGATGATAATGGTAATTATAAGTATGACGATTTATAAGAGTTTTGTGATAAAACCTACGTAAATAAAGTTCCTTATGAGATTGAGTTTAAAAAAAAGACGTAAAAATAAGGTTTCTGTGACAATAAAGAAAATCTTCCGTGGGGTGACGGACTTAGAATACAAAGTGTCACCAGCCCATTCATTCCTCAGTGTCGTAAGAGCCGACAAAAGGTAATGACAAGGCCGAAAACCTAGCCACAAGAGAAGGAAGGCTATAAAGTTTTTTTTTTTTTGTTGGAAATCCTCAAGGAATCCCGACCGCTGAACGCCGGCCGGGTTATGTGGGACTCCGGGGCGCGGAAAGATGGTAGTTGCGCCCAAAACCAACGGTGTCCCTCAACTGCCCAAAACAGGGCCACGGGTTTCACTCCCCATTGGGGAGCATGCTCCGCGACCCTGATGGGGCCTTGGCCCGCTTCTACAAGCGGGCCCCACGCTTTGATGGGGAGCTGTGACTGCTCCCCGACCCACCGAAAAGCACGTGCGGGACAGTGCACGTGCCCCCGTCAGGCGCCGGATGGACTGGCGCCCGACCCTCGCGGTTGCGGCGGCAGCCGTGGCACGCCTGCCTGGCCGCCCCTCCGCTGCTAGTGGTGGCAGCCCTGGCCTCAACGCCTGGCCGCCCTCCACTGCATTACCACGCCGTGTGTCGCGACAGGTTAAGGCTTCCGAGTCAACTCTGAGGGCAGAGGAGTCCCCAGAGCTCGTCGTCTGGCCTCTCCCCGTGGGTCCGCCCGGCATGGGTGACTCTGAGCCGGTATGGCCCCAACGGATCCTAAAGGCACGCAAGCCCCCTCACCACAACAAAGTGGCGGCACAGTCGAGGGGGTTTATAGGAAACCCTGTGCCGACCCGTCTGACCAGCATGGCCCAGTTGCTTAATTACCCTATAATTGTCACTACTACTACTCAGCCCATAAATGACCCACTGCTGAGTCAGGCCTCCTCCAGTTACATGGAGGGTACTGTGCTATTCTGACCAGACGGGTTGGCACATTCGTATCAAGATTTCCTTCTCTTGTGGATAGGTTATCGGCCTTGTCAAGTTGTCAGTTTTCTTTGTCGGCTCTTACGACACCCTCAGGATAGAATGGGGTTGTGACAAAGTATTCTAAATCCGTCACCTCAATGAAAATAACACTACATCGTTTAAATCCGTCACTGACTTAAATCTTTGTTGAATACGGAACCCCGTGACAGGA
Source organism: Clostera curtula (assembly GCA_905475355.2). NCBI lineage: Eukaryota > Metazoa > Arthropoda > Insecta > Lepidoptera > Notodontidae > Clostera > Clostera curtula. The sequence continues at coordinate 10,007,580 of FR997816.1, read as the reverse complement.
ATTCAACATTTTTTTTATTATTCTACAACAGATATACAAAGCGATCAAATATTTGGTGGACATTGTAATCTACACCAGAAGAAGCTAGTGTTAATATTTATCGATATCAAATCTAGATTTAATTAGTTTGATTTTCAAATTGGCTGTGTTTGTAGAGGTTAAAGACCTTTGGCTTGAAAACGGAATCGTGAGCAAGTGAGAGGAGATTCTAATAAATTAGCGGGTCATTATCCTTGTGATGACGGATTTAGTCTAACCACCCCATTCAAACATGAGGGTGTCGTAGGAGCCGCCTATCACTATCACTACATAGTATAAAATAAAGTCGTTGTCGTCTGTCCGTCCCTATCTTAATATATATATTTCTTGTGTGCGTGTGTATGTGACTGAACTCCTCCTAAACGGCTGGACCGATTTGAATGAAATTTTTTGTATGCGTTTGGGTGGCACCGAGGATGGTTTAGATTCACAAATCAGCCCGACAGATGGCGCTGCAGTCGGTAAACAAATATCATGCAGGACAACGTCTGCCCGGTCAGCTAGTGTATGCATAAATCTTTAAAACTACGCAACGGATTTTGAAGCGGTTTTTTTTAAAAGATAGAGTGTTTCAAGAGGAAGGTTTATAAGTGTAATACATGCATAATATTGTAGAGAAACACTGATAAATTTAGACGTCCATAATGCACCCGTGCGAAGCCGGGGCGCGTCGCTAGTATAAAATAAAGTCGATGTCGTCTGTCCGTCCCTATGTATGCTTAAATATTTAAAACTACGCAACGGATTTTGAAGCGGTTTTTTTTATAGAAAGAGTGATTCAAGAGGAAGGTTTATATGTGTAATACATGCATAATATTGTAGAGAAACACTGATAAATTTAGACGTTCATAATGCACTCGTGCGAAGCCAGGGCGGGTCGCTAGTAGGACATAACAAGAAAAGGACATCTTGAAACGAAACCCTATGCAAACCCGTCTGGCCAGCGTGGTACAGTAGGCTAATTACCCTCCCTGTGGTGGGAGGAAGCCTGCCCTATAAGCAGTCTCTGGTTTACACAAAGACACTTACCCGACCCCGGAATCGAACCGGGAACCCGTTATCTAAAGGCGGCACATGCAACCCCTAGACCAACAAGGCAATTATATTATTAGAACCCCCCCCCCCCCTTACGTAGGATGGGACGCCCCCTGCTAGATGGAGCGACGATATGCGACGGGCAGCCGGCAGCAACTGGATGCATAGAACCAAAGACCGGGTTCAGTGGCGAGCCATGGGACCTACGTCCAGCAGTGGACTGAAATAGCCTTATCATGAACCCCCCCCCCCTTACCTGTGTAGGATTTAGAATACATAGTGTCGCCACCCCATTTCTTCCTGAGGGTGTCATAAGAGCCGACAAAAGGCAATGACAATGCCCAAAACCTAGCCGCAAGAGAAGGATAACTTGATACGAAACCCAATGCCAACCCGTCTGGCCAGCGTGGCAAAGTAGGCTAATTACCTTCCATGTAGTTGGAGGAGGCCCGACTCAGCAGTGGGTCATTAATGGGCTGAAAAGTATGTAGTAGTAGAAAAATACTTAAATCGATTGGGCGCCACCCATTACAGATGTGATGGAAGAATCCTGAACAATTTGCCACACCCAGGAATCGAATGCGGCACGTGACCGTACTTTAATTATAGGAATTAATCTAAGATAAGGGTTAATTATGTTTAATTATATCAATTTTAAAATACGGCCCAGCTTAAGACATGTTTCGCTTAATAATTTTATTGCATTCTGTACTTGATAATTACTGGATATCTTTGGCATATAGATATTACTACTACTAAACTTATTCCTTATGTGATATCTCTCACAAATATGTCATGTTCCGGCTTGTACCTAAAATGGCGATCTAAAAAGAGCAAGTCTACAGATATTCTTACCGACTCATCTCTGTAGAGTTGCATTCCGAACCGGTGGTAGATGGTAATTAATCTATTTTCAATTTTAAATTATATTTTATTGTTTTCCTTGTGAAAAGAGCTCTAATGATCCAACTTAATATTTAATCTATTTATTTATTTATTTGGACAATGTAACAGAAAATAATCAGAAAAATAGTAAAATATAAACATGTGGGTGCATGGGCTAGATTAAATTCCAAAAGGCATTGACACATCATTATAAAACATAATGAAAGTTAAAGTTAATTAAAGTAAAAGCTTCCTAGCTAACAGTTTAGTTTTCATCAAAATCAGAAAGGTATTGACATAATATCATTGTAAAACATAATAAAAGTTATAGTTAATAAAAGTAGCTAACAGTTATGTTTCACGATATTGCGAATTCTAGATCTAAATGCAGTAAGACTAGGGTTGAAAATGTCTAAATCTGCGTTATTTAATCACTTTAAGACTTTCGATTTTGATACTTCGCAGCCCATAAATAACCCAGTGCTGACTCAGATCTCCTCCAAGTTCATAGAGATACAATATTTTACTCACGCTGGGTCAGGGGTTGTATCAAGATTTCCTTTTCCACCTTCAGTCGCCCCTTACGACACTGTGTTGGTGACATTGTGTTTTAAATCCGTCACCACATGGAAGAAGGGTTTTGAGTGAGTTACATAAAATACGACAAATTTTGTACCTATACATAAAATACTCGTGTCAAGGTGTTTGTTATTAAACTCCTCCGAAATGGCTAGACCGATTTTGATAAAATTTTATATTCACATTTGGTAGGTCTGTGAATCAGACAACATCTATTTTTCTTCATCTATTCCTGATATATACAGACAACATCTATTCCTCTACGATCAACCCCTATTTTAATATGCTTTTATTAGCTTCAGACGTATGTATGTAAGTATGTAACGGAATCTTTGAACATGATTTTGACCCACTTCAAAACGTCGGATTAACTCGAAATTTGGCATACTTATGGACCGATGACAATCCAATATTTTAAACATTTTGACCCGTTATCCTTACTAGGATAATAATAATTACGGTGATCAAGGTGGATCACCGCTCTTCCATGCAATAGCTAATAGAGATGTAAATATCATAAAGCTATTGCTATATTTTTAGTGATTATTTAGCAACAGCTATATGATATTTCAACTAAAAAATTAATAATAGTTTAAAAAAAATACGCTTTTATAGAAAATCGAACTAAAAATAGGAAACAAATTTTAATAGATTTGAATTTAAAGAAGTGTCAGAAAAAAATATTTTATTGTAAAAAAAGAGTGTTGAGCTTTTCAGGATATTATCAAAATAACCCTTCTAGTCATATCTGTTCGTAAATTATTTAGAACTGTTGATACCATGTGTTTTTTACAATAAAATCATTATTTCTGACACTATTTTAATTCAAATTTATTAAAATGTATTTTCTATTTTTAAGTTCGATTTTCTATAAAAGCGTATGTTTTTAGTTTTTTGTAAACTATTATTTATTTAATAGCGATATTTACATGACTAAACAACGTTTGCGGAGTCAGCTAGTTAGTTTCTAAGATTTCTACACATGTTACAAATGTACATACATTTTAATTTTTTCATTACTTTAGTATAGGTTATCGTGATTCCCACAGACTAGTGATAGTTTCTGATCGGAATATAAAAACACTAGAGATGAGACATTTAAATCGATAAGATCGATAACATTATTCAAGGTCTTTCAAATCAATTCGAATCGATTTACCGTGTGGTGACGGATTCATAATCCATAGGTAGTGTCACCACCCCTTCCTGTACTGAGGGCGTCGTAAGACCCGACAAAAGGAAATGACAAGGCCGAAAACCTAGCCGCAATAGAAGAAAAACTTGAAATAGACTAATACCGTCAATTTATGGGAGATTGACGACCTGATCAGTGTCGCCGGAATTTAAGGGATGCCGGAGGTTCAGGACCGGCCTTTGTGGAAATCCTTGTAGTCCTATTTCCAGCTATTATCGTATTTCAGCTGAAACTATGATAATGATGCTCGGGTTTTGAATAGATAATGGCACTTAACTATTCCATGAAATAGGTTGTCACGATCAAAGACATTTAACACGCTGAGAAGTTAACCGCAAGAGAAAAAAAAATACGTGTCGTCGTTGGCTAATTAATACGCTTTTATTAGCTTCGCTTGTATGTATGTATGTTGTAACGGAATCTTTGAACATGATTTTGACCCACTTCAAAACGTCGGATTAACTCGAAATTTGTCATACATATTAAGGACCGATGTGTCATCTATAAAAGCGTGTTTTTTAGTTTTGTTTAAACTATTATTTATTTTCCTTCAAAATCTTGACCCGGCAGTGGATCATTGGCTAAGATGATTATGTTGAAGGGATCTCCTACGTTATTTTTAGTTTAGTAAGAACCTCAGTGAAATTGTCACACTAATTTATTTATAACTAGCGACCCGCCCCGGCTTCCACGAGTGCAATGATGAACATCAAAATTTATCAGTGTTTCTCTACAATAATATGCATGTATTATACATTTAACACTTCCTCTTGAATAACTCTATGTATTTAAAAAAAAACCCTTCTACTTCCGTTGCGTAGTTTTAAAGATTTAAGCTGAAGGCAGTAACGGATAAGCTGAAGGCAGTAACGGATGGTTTCTCTCACTGTAGTTCTCTATATGAGGTAGCTTTACGCAAGGTTAGGGACTTAGAGGAGGAACTTATACATGCTGATACAAAAATTTCTAAATTGCAAAAGGTTATAGAAAAAACTCGGGCTATTGAAACTCAACACTTGTTTGATGAGATAATTCACACCAGTTCAAATTCTACAACTGAACAGGCTTTAGTTACTATTGACCTTACTGAGCAAGACTCATTATTAAACCTAAATTGTATTAGACACAGCTGTAGTAAAAATAAACTCAAGAAATATATTAAACTAAATAAAATTATTAAAAAGTGTAATAAATTAAAAAAACAACACAAAACCTTTACAAAAACTATTCAATACAGAAAGGAACGTGTTGCATTAGTAAATCAATTAAATAATTTCCAAATTAAATTAGAGGACAGTAAGAACATTTATGAAAAAGACACTCAACACTTACAGTCCGAAATAAAGGTGTTAGAAGAGTCACTCAATTCTTTATATAATAAATATATTAGTTCACAGAAGCAGATTGGGGAACATATCATTGCTGCTAATGAATTAGTTGAACTGTGTAACTTCAATGCTGACCGAGTTGATTCGCTTACATTAAAATCACAATGTGTTTGTAATAGGGTTTCTAATGATATTAACACCTCCATCTCCTTGCCTGAATCTAATATTACACAGGAGATACCAACACAAGCAATAAACAGTTATCAATCTATATTGTTTTCTGATGACATAGGTAAGGGTTTTGGACCATTATTGAGTAATAGCCTGAGTCATTCAATTCATAATTGTTGTATGCCTGGAGCTTCATATAATCAAATTATGTCAAATATAATTAAAAAGAAGTTTACATCTTCTACAAATTTAACTATAATTATAGGTAATAGTTTAAATGTTAGTAAAAAACATGTCACTGATAGTGTTGAGCATTTATTACAACTTAATTGTAATAAAATTATTTTGTGTGCATTCCCATACTTTGAACATTTAACTGAGAGTCAAAATAACCACATATATACGAGGGTGAATCAAAAAATTCTTGGAATCAATATTAAAAAATGCAAAGATTTAAATAATAATATTTTATTTTTCTACATAATCTCCCTCCAATGCAATGCATTTAGAATAACGCGTTTCTAACTTCCTTATTCCTTGTGAAAAAAAATTATTTTCTTGACTCTCGAAAAAGTCCTCTACGGCAGCTATAACCGCGTCATTATCGTGAAATTTTGTTCCACGAATTTCCTCTTTTAATTTTGGAAATAAGTGAAAATCACTTGGGGCTAAGTCCGGAGAATATGGTGGATGGTCAAGGAGATTGAAGCCAGCACAGCGGATTGCGTTGAGCGCAACTTCCGATCGATGGGCAGGAGCGTTATCTTGAAGGAACAACACGCCCAACGACAGTTTTCCACGACGTTTTTCTTTAATCGCTTCACGCACTTTCGGGATTAAATTTGCATAATAGGGTCCACTTATCGTCTGGCCTTTTGGCATGTAATCAATAAAAAGGATTCCTTCACTATCCCAGAACACAGAGGCCATAACTTTGCCAGCGGAAGGAGCAACTCGAAATTTCTTAATGGATGGAGAGGATGGTCGTTTCCAAGACATGCTTTGTCTTTTAGTTTCAGGATCAAAATGGTGGACCCACGTTTCATCCATGGTGACAAGACGACGGCAAAAATTATCCGAATCACGCTGGAACATTTCGAGATTACGCTTGGAAATTTCCAAACGTCGCTTTTTGTTTTCGTCGGTTAACATTCGTGGCACCCATCTTGCAGACACTTTTTTGAACCCCAGTGAATCAATTAAAATGGATTGAACGCTACCAAAAGATATCTTTAGGATCTCAGCTATATGTTTTATAGTCATTCTTCTGTCTTCCAAAACCAGATTCTCAACCTTTTTGACATTTTCTTCTGTAACGGAGGTTGAAGGCCGCCCAGAACGCGGGTCATCTTTACAGCTTGATCTACCTCTTTTAAATTCAGCCACCCAGTACGCAACCGTAGAATAGGGTACAGCATCAATAATAATAATAATAATAATAAAAAAAAAAAAAAAAAAAAAAAAAACAGCCGTCAACATGGACAGACGTCATTTGAGAAAATTAATGTACATTTTTATTAAAAATAGTAATTAATTGTGATAAGAATGCAATTAAATACTCAAAAAATTTGCAAAAATGTCTAAACTTAAGAAATATCGTCATGGCAACTCGACGAAATCCAAATAGACGCTGCAAACAGGCTGCACACCTAGGCGCACGCCTCCCATCCCCACGAGTCTCGTCGTGTTCGTCGAATGAAGAATTTTTCACTCCGACGTCAGGAACATCCAGCGACGAAACCGAGGTACAGACAGCCTCTGCGCCGCGAAGACCTGTGCGTAGAGGTCGTCCACCGCTGCCGGCACGCTTGGGGCCATCGGAACAAACCGGTCCGTCTACGGCTCCCGCTACCGGTGGTTCAGTGCGCCGCATGAGATGGTCTCAACAAATTAATGAGAATGTCATGCGAGCGTACTATGGGGCGACAGAGGGGGGAACCAACCTCACTGCCTACCGTTCCAGAATGTTTGCCTTGTTTCAGGACCTTAACCCGGGAACGACTGTTACTGTACAGCGGCTGTCGGACCAAGTGCGTGCTATCCAGCGGCTTCAGCTGCTCGCACAGCCCGTACTTGATCGTCTACGCTTGGAAACATTATCTTCTCGTCCTGTTGTTCATCCGCAGCCTGACCCGGCGATATCGGCTATTGCTGTACAGCCGGATCCACTGATACTCGCGCCAGCGGAATTGGTGCAGAGCGAGGAGGTAAATGTTAACAACCAGTATAATGAGCAATTAAGAAGGGCTTTGGATGATGCGATTCTGGAATACCGCGATGTCCTTCCAACCGATCGACCGCGCTTACCTCGTTTGCCCATGACTAAACACAATTTGGCTCTTACATCAACTCTTGACAAAATTTTACCAACCTATTTTAATATATCCGAAAATTTAACAGAAACGCACTCAATTCTATACTGCGGCGCAGTTGCCGTATGTCGAGTAGGCGGAGTAAGGTTTCCGAACCTTAACAGGCCTACCCCACAAGCAACGATTACCCCAGCGTGGCAGTATAGAATTGAGAAGCGAATTAATGCGGCCAGAACTATAATAGCAAAATTATTAACATTTAGATCAGGCAATAATCGTCCAAGAGTCATGCGTTTCGTACATCAAGCTTTCGAGGGGACTGGGATCAGACCCCAAGACTATACTGCTTCGGTTACGGAACGCATGGACTTTTATAAACAAAAAGTACAGGCATGGGCAAAACGCATACGGCGCTTCAAGATGCGCTCTAATAGATATAATCAGAATCGCCTCTTCCAAAGTGATGCGAAGAAGGTATATCGAAACTGGGAGCAAAATAGTCGGCAAATGAGTCCTGGTGTGACCCCAGATCCTGTCGGGATGTACTCATTCTGGCAGGATATTTGGTCACAACCAGTTATACACTCTGAAGGCGAATGGATGAGTGTTATTAGACGCGCATGTGAACCTATTACAGCCATGGGGCCAATTAATGTTGACGAAGCTGACATAGCTCGTGCAGTTAGTTCGGCCCCAAACTGGAAAAGTCCGGGACCGGACAGTTTACACAGTTTCTGGCTGAAACGGTTTCACAGTTCACATGTGCGTCTGGCAACACAATTCCAAAACGCTATCGCAAGTGGATCTTTGCCTACGTTTTTGACTACTGGTGTCACATACCTCCTTTACAAATCTGGTAGTACCTCGGAACCGAAAAACTATCGACCAATTACCTGCTTACCGACCACCTACAAGCTGCTTACCTCCATTTTAAAATTCAAAATTATGGAGCACATTTTGGCTAATAATATTATGGCGTCTGTACAAAATGGATGTAAGCCACGGTCTCGGGGTACTAAAGAACTCCTTCTTATTGACATGACCATTTGCCAACAAGTCCGTCGAGTCAAAAAAAATATTTCCATGGCCTGGATAGACTACAAAAAGGCGTATGATTCGGTGCCTCATTCATGGCTAAGTAGAGTATTAGATTTGTACCGTCTCCATCCAAATCTATGCTCTTTTCTTAGCGTATGCATGAGCCAGTGGACCACACGTCTCTGTCTGCCAGACATGGCGGGGTTTTCTGACTCCACAGGCTTATTAAGGATAAAGCGTGGAATTTTTCAAGGTGACAGCCTGAGTCCCTTGTGGTTCTGCCTAGCTATGAATCCATTAAGCACACTGCTAATGCATTCAAAGATAGGCTACCGACTCCGCAGTGATGGTGAGGTCATATCACATCTTTTGTACATGGATGACCTCAAGTTGTATGCACCAAAGAAATCTGATTTAGTATCATTATTAAAGATCACAGAAAACTTTAGTAATGATATTAAAATGGAGTTTGGTGTCGACAAATGTGCGGCCATTCATGTACAAAGGGGCAGAGTTGTAACTTCGGAAGAGTTACAACTCTCTCAAAATATGTCACTCAGATGTCTCTCGGAGTCAGAAACCTATAGGTACCTTGGAATGGCAGAAGGACTAGGTATAGCTGACAAGGAGATAAAACAGTCATTGTCAGCATGTTTCTTCAGCCGCCTTACAAAAGTACTTAAAAGTCTTTTGTCTGGCGGTAATAAGGTTCGCGCTGTCAATGGTTGGGTTATGCCTGCACTTGCTTACTCGTTTGGCATTCTAAGGTGGACTCAGACTGAGTTAGACGCCTTGGATAGAAAGGTACGTCGACAATTGACCTTATATCGAATGCACCACCCCCGTTCGTCTGTTATGAGGTTGTATATCCCACGGAAATGTGGGGGACGTGGTTTTTTAAACGTCAAAAACCTACATAACCGCGAGGTATGCAACCTGCGGGAATACTTCCTACAGCCAACAGAGGGTGTGCACCGGGATATGGCCAATGTTGACAATTCCTTCACACCTTTATCCTTGGCAAAACAGAATTGGCGCAAGCCCCAGGTGTTAAGCATTTCGGACCGCACGACTATATGGAAGAGCAAGGAGTTACACGGAAGGTTCTACAAGGCCCTCACTGGGCCGGACGTAGACCAACTCGCTTCTGTGGCTTGGCTACGCTTCAGTAACCTCTTCGGGGAGACTGAAGGGTTTGCCTGTGCAATTATGGACGAAGTTATCATGACGAATAACTACCGGAGACATATCCTAAAGGATGGGACTGCCGACATCTGTCGAGCCTGTCATCGTCCAGGAGAGTCCATTAGGCATATCGTCTCTGGCTGTTCTCGTCTTGCTAACGGAGAATACTTGCACAGACACAACCAAGTGGCCAAGATAGTCCATCAACAGCTTGCCCTTAAATATAGTCTTGTGGATACTGAAGTGCCCTACTACCAATACCAACCTGCGCCAGTTCTCGACAATGGTCATGTCACGCTCTACTGGGATCGATCAATTATCACTGACAGGACTATTCCCGCTAATAAGCCTGATATAGTGATAATTGACCGATCGGCGAGCCGGGCAATGCTTGTTGACGTCACTATCCCGCATGACGAGAACCTCGTTAAAGCCGAAAAAGAGAAACTTACCAAGTATCTCGATTTGGCTCACGAGGTTACCGCAATGTGGCATGTTGATTCAACAATCATTGTGCCGATAGTCGTTTCAGTAAATGGTCTTATTGCGAAGAGTTTCGACCAACACCTCAAGAAACTCTCGCTGGGTTGCTGGATTAAGGGCCTGATTCAAAAGGCTGTCATCCTGGATTCGGCCAGGATTGTGAGGAGGTTCCTCTCTCTGGAGCCCTGAACCGTCGGTAGCTTAGGTCATCGACCTCGTTTTTGTCTATTTTTATGTATATTTTTTAAACACTTTGTATTTTTTTAAAATATATGTAAAAATAAGAAATATAGAGACATGATAATAACATAATAATAATTTATTTCAATTAACATTACAAACTTCGACAATATTATAATGTAACATAGAGGTCTCCTTTTAAGTATGATAAATACCTGTGCTAGGAAACCCCGCTCTTCTAAAACTAGGAACAATAATAATGTAGAAGTGTCCATACAAACCGAAATAAAACTTAAATCTAGGATATGTGTATGTGTGTTTGTTAGTGAGTGTGTGTGGGTATGCATGTGAATGTGTGTGGGTGTGTGTGTATGTCTCTCTTCGACAAATTTCACGTGATACTTTCTAAAAGAGTTTCAATGTCGTCGTAAGTCTTACATTTCAGCCAGTCTAATAAAGATTTCTTACATTCCCGATAACACTTAGGATAAATATTTAAGAGTTTATTTAATTTGTTGTAGATGAAAGCGGATTGTCTTGTAAACTGTCTTTTCGCATATGACGTTTTAACCGAGACTTCTGGTGCAACAAGATATTTTATACGTTTTTTGTTAAGGCTAGAATCATAGCGGAGAGTTTTATGTAATTTTAAAGTGGCATGAAGTACATATAGTTTCCTGACTGTGAGTAGGCCAGTAAGTGAGTAGAGGTTATGAGTAGGGAATCTATACGGTTTAAAACAGATTACTTTCAAGAGAGCCCTTTGTGCTCTTTCTAGTTCTAGGAATTTTGTTTTAGTGGCCCCGCCCCAAACAGGGATACAATACACTAGAACTGACTGGGCCAGTGAAACGTATATTGTATGTAATAAAGCCTTTGAAGTGACATGTCTTAAAGTCTTGAAGATCCAAATTAATTTTCTAGTTCTAGACATGACCAGATCTGCATGTAAATGCCAAGATAACCGTTGGTCTACCACAATACCTAGATATTTTATATTTGTCACTTTTCCTATTTTTATGCATGAACAATTTGTGATAGTGGGATTGTCACAGCTATGTATTCTAAGGTTATGATTAGGTCCCGGTTGACTGTTAATGTAATTTGTGAATGCTATATATTTAGTTTTAGAGGTGTTAAGTGTTAACGAAAAAGTATTTAACCATTTAGCAACCTTTATGAGGCCCTCTTCAGCATATTTATATACCGATTCCCAGGTTTCTCCAGAGAAGACAATAGCTGTGTCGTCAGCATACGAAAAGACACGGCCATTTTGTGAATCACCATCACCCCCTAATGTCTGCTGAATGTCCAAAAAAATTTCCTTCGTAGACATTTTTTTCAAACTGAGATATTTTATCACCGCACGTAACTCACTTTTATCCATAATTTTGACTTTTTAGCAACTCGTTGCACAAAAAAATTTATTACATGCGAACGAACTGACAAAAACAAGTGACAGTCTGCATAAATATAGTGTGATAGACACTCTTTAATTTGAATATCGAACTTGATCCAAAAAGGTTTCATATATATGCACTTCTAAGAACTTTTTGATTCACCCTAGTATGTTAAATAATCACATACATTTCTTAGTTAGTCACCACAGCGATAAGCTTTTATTTTTTGACACTAATAGTTTTGTAGATAAGCTGACAGTGACTGGGAAGAGTTTACACCTCCCAAATACAATTAGACGTAAAATAGCTTCGCTATTAGCTTTTAATATTAACTACTATTGTATGACTTCTTCTTTATTTTTTACACCCCCTAGTAATATTACTAGTGTTAGGTTAGTTAGGACTTCGACGAAGGAGGGATCTCAGACTTTGAGTCTAGGCATAGGAAATAAGTACTTGCTTACTAGTGAAAACAAAGTTCAGAGATTTGCTCCGGATATCCATTTAAACTAGTCAGCAAGACAATAGAGGATAACTTTACTGGAACTATACATAACTATGTATCCTCTAGCTTCATCATCATCATCATCATCATCATCATCAGCCCACATTAGTCCACTGCTGGACATAGGCCTCCCCTAAAGAGCGCCATAGCGCCCTGTCTTCAGCTTGACGCATCCAGCTGCTGCCCGCAACCTTTCGCAGATCGTCGCTCCATCTAGCAGAGGGCCGTCCCACACTACGCTTGCCGATTCGCGGTCTCCACTCAAGAACTCGTCTACCCCAGCGGTTGTCGGTTCTTCTACAGATATGACCAGCCCACTGCCACTTCAGTCTGCTAATTCTCTGAGCTATGTCGGTGACTTTGGTTCTCTGCCGGATAATCTCATTACGGAGCCTATCCTTCAGAGAAACTCCAAGCATAGCTCGCTCCATAGCACGCTGAGCGACTTTAAACTGGTGGACTAGTCTCACCGTGAGTGTCCACGTCTCGGCGCCGTAGGTCATGACGGGTAGGACGCACTGGTCGAAAACTTTAGTTTTCAAACTCTGCGGGATGGGCGACGAGAAGACCCGACTTAGTTTTCCAAATGCTGCCCAGCCCAGCTGGATCCTCCTCTTGGCCTCCCTCTAGCTTACAGCAATCTAATTGTTCCATAGGGGTTAAGCAGAAGACCATTAAGCTATTGTATCAAAATATTCAAGGTTTTTCTTCAAAATTATTAGAAATGGAAATGTTATTAGATAAAACACAGTATGACATAATTTGTATAAGTGAACATTGGCTTAGGGAAGAACAAATGATAATTAATTTAGAAAATTACAGTGTGGCCAGTTGTTTTAATCGAAAATCCATGTTACATGGAGGTACCCTAATATTAAATAGAAATGGCATTAAATGTAAACAACGGAAGGATATAGTTAGTCTATCGGTTGAACACAATGTTGAGTTATCATGTGTTGAGCTGGACAAGCATGTTATAGTGTGCGTTTACAGACCACCAAGTATGCAAAACTATTCTATTTTTGAGACCACAATGGAAGATGCTTTGGCAAAAGTCATCAAAAGTAACAAATCTGTCATTATCTGTGGTGATTTTAATATTAATATTTTAGAAAATAATTCAAATAGTAACAGATTATTAAGCCTCTTTAAGTCATTCAATCTGTCCAATATATTTTTAGAGCCGACTCGAATAACAACAACCTCTGCTACCTGTATTGATAATGTTTTTTGTAATTGTGATTTCATACATAAAGGCGTCGTTAATTATCTGCCCTCTGATCATAGCGGACTCACTGTCACCTATAGGTCCAAGATACCATTGCAGAAGATTCAGATAAAGTATAGGCCAATAACACCTGGTAATTTAAAGAAATTTGATAGGGTTATAGGTAGTGTATTACAAGTTCAGGACTTAAACATAAACGATGCTAATAAACTATACTCGGATGTGTTTTCTGTAGTGCAGACTGAGTTTAGCAATATATTTAAGATAAAAAGTAAAAATACTTACCCTAAATTTGTTTTCAGTGATTGGGCAACCACAGGTATTAGGAAAAGTAGAGATAAACTGTACGAGTTATATGGGCTCAAGCCTTATGTTAGGACGGAGTCTTTTAGTAATTATGTTGCCGTCTATTCAAAAACTTTTAGAAGCGTGTGTAGGTTAGCTAAATCTAAATATATAAGTAGTAAAATTAAAGCATCGGATAATAAGATTAAAACAACTTGGAAAATTATTAATAATGAAACTGGCAGGAAAAATACACCATCTAATAATTACACACTAGAAACTAGTCACGGTACTGTAAATACTGACAAGGCCGTAGCTCAGGAATTTGTCGATTTCTTCACAAATATACCGATTAAAACGACAGAAACTTTAGATTCCTCACCTGCCCTTTCTATCGCCCTTCTCAGAGAAAATGTTACTACCTGTCCCATAGCATTTAGTTTTAAACATATAAATAATGTAACTGTTAAAAAAGCTTTCAAGGATATTAAGATCAAACTGACTGAGGATCTGTGGGGAATGTCTATCAAAACCTGTCAATCTGTTATTGAAACTTTAGCTCCCTACTTAGCTTTAACGTTTAACTTATGTGTAGATCAAGGAGTATTTCCTGATCTTATGAAACATAGTAAAGTTATACCACTTTTTAAATCTGGGGACAGTAGAGATTCTAACAATTATAGGCCGGTATCGGTCTTGCCAGTATTCAGTAAAATTTTCGAAAAGATCATGCTTAATCAAATGCTATTGCACTTCAACATAAACAATATCCTGCATGATCAGCAATACGGCTTCACCAAAGGGCGTTGCACTACTGACGCCGGTGTGTCCTTGCTAAAGCATATTTTTACAGCCTGGGAGGAAGCACATGATGCTCTTGGGATCTTTTGCGACCTCTCGAAAGCATTTGATTGTGTAAATCATGAAACGCTGCTCCTCAAACTTGAACATTACGGCTTTTGTAAGCAGGCCATTTGTATAGTTAAATCATATCTGAGTGATAGACAGCAGCAGGTTCAGATAAACGGTGTCAATTCAAGGAGCTCAAACGTAATAATGGGCGTACCACAGGGTTCTATATTAGGCCCGTTTCTCTTTCTAGTTTACATTAATGACCTTCCCCATTCATTGCATAATCAACCCAAGATAGTCTTGTTTGCTGACGACACCTCACTTATTTTTAAAGTAGATAGACGTGCTAAAAACTATGACGATATAAATAAAATTATTAATCAAGTACATGGTTGGTTCACTGCGAATAATTTAGTATTAAATGGGAATAAAACAAAATGTATAAGATTTTCTTTACCTAATGTTAAACATAGTGAGTGTGATGTGGTATTGAATAATGATAAATTGGATTTAGTAGAGGACACTGTTTTCTTAGGGATAACGCTTGATTCTAGATTACAATGGGGTCCCCAAATAACATCTCTTTCTAAGCGGCTAAGTTCCGCAGCGTATGCTGTTCGGAAAGTCCGCCAATTAACAGACATAGACACTGCACGACTGGTGTACTTTAGTTACTTCCACAGTATCATGTCTTATGGTATTCTGCTATGGGGACGTGCTGCAGACATTGAATCAATCTTCATTCTGCAGAAAAGAGCTATTAGAGCTATTTACAATCTACGCAGTCGCGATTCCCTTAGGGATCTGTTCAAAGAAATCAGCATCCTAACAGTGCCTTGTCAGTACATATATGAAAACATCATGTATGTTAGGAAAAATTTGCATTTATTTAGTAAACAGTGCGAACGACATCATTATACTACTAGAGATGGAAATAAACTAGTTCAACCAAAATTTAGATTATCAAAAGTGCAAACTTCATTTATGGGGAACTGCATTAAATTTTACAATAAAATACCTTCCAACATCCTTCAATTAAACGAGAAGAAGTTTAAAATATGTGTAAAACGCACACTATGTAGGCAGGCTTATTATAAATTAGATGAATATGTAGATGATAAAAATGCTTGGCGAAATGCTGGTCCAGCTCCGCAGCCACACTGAAATAGTCTTATGTGGTCTTCATATATTGCTACTCTTTTTTTTGTAATAATTATTTAATTCCGGACTTTCACTAGGTCTTTTATTGACATGTACCTATCTCATAATATTATTTTGACATCATGGATTTATTAAATATTCATGTTCCTTGTTTTTTTTACCACTGAGTAGGACTAATTTGTCTTTGTTTTTTTTTATATCGAGTATACAGGACCTTCGTATTATACAGGACCTTTATCATTTTATTTTGTATAATTGTTTAGAAGTTTGGAATTGTAAATGTGAGCACTATGTAGTCACCGTATTTATATAACTTATCATATAAACAAGCAGTTGAGAGTATGTCATGCTCGCTTAAAGGTCATGCTGGTGGTGTCGTGTGTGTCGGGTCCTTCGGTTCCCTAAAATATGGTTGAGCTGGGGGATGGCTGGCACTTGCGTCATGCTCGTGATCGGGTGCCGCCAGTTGGGGCCGGTCATCCCTTAACTGCTATTGACATACCTACATAGCTTTATATTGATCTCCTGGACACTTCTGTTGTGCAATATGTTACATTGTCCTCACATCTTAGCTTACTATAAATAAACACGAAATCAATGTAACCCAATCAGATGCTTGTAACAGAAAATATGATAAAAAGAGTGTCCATGGAGTTTCTTGCCTGTTCTTCTCCATAGGATCTACTTTTTGGAACATGCAACTAGATTCCTAACTTCACTTTTGACTTTTCAAAAACACCAGTAAATAGGTTCAATTGAAATAAATGATTTGAGTTTGAGTTTGAGTTTGAAGCATATTCAGATGACAGCGACTTTGTTTTATATTATGGAGTGACACCATATAATTCCGTCTTATTATTCAATTCACACACACACACACAAATTGTCAAAGTGTTAAAATTCAATGTGTTATAATAAAACCAAGCACATCACCATCTTATAACTTCTTAATCAGCACTAAGAACTATCGTATTCGATATTCAATACTTGGGACATCTCTAGTACATTTCCAGTAATAATTCTAACAACATTAACTTGATACATCTCGGCCATCATACTTAGTATGTCGCATCTCGTCGCATCGTCTCTCTGGCGTACCCGTTATCTTTCCGAAAAGCAATTGATGTAGGCAAATAAATCTTCGTAGAACAATCATGATTTCGTATTCAAGTGTTATACTGAGACTCTAACAAATTGGTGAAATATGTCGAAAATCTTTTAGTAAAGGAAGGTTCTCCGAATTTGATTGGACTTAAAACATAATGTGATTTACTACCAGTATTCCCACGGAGCGATTACCGGTAATGTTATACGCGTGCGGTAATATGGTTAAACCAGCTGTATGTTATTGCGCTACTACGTGTAACGACAGTCACGGATGGTAGTTTGGCAGCTGAGCCCTACAGTATTAAGTAGTAATTTAACTTGAGTACCTCTTAACTTAGGTTATCGACCTTGTAATTTCCTTTTGTCGGCTCTTACGACACCCTCAGGATGAAATTGAATAGTGAAACTATGTATTCTATTCTTCTTCGTTTCTATTCTTTCGTCTGATTGCATTCCATAATCACTTTTACAACACCCTAGAGGTGGAACGGGTGGGTGACTTTGTGTATCCCAAATTCGTCACCATATGGACGCATCCCAAGCCAGGTAAGGCTGCGTTTAACGCTATATCATTTTACGTCTTCTTTTTTTTCCATGCATCCCAAATGTCGTTTTTTTTTACCATAGTCAACATGACGCTAAGACGATTTTTTTTCGGCACGTACCAAATGGTGCAAGGCAGCTGCGCACGCGCCTAAGAAAGATCATTTCGCGAATTTTCGCTGCGTCGAAGACAGATGTCATCTCAAACTCGGTTTGAGCGCAGAATTAAAATGTACTATGATCCATACAAAGTAATTTCATAGATGCATATGTTCCTCTATCCATTACACTTGACCAATTTTGTTGAATTTTATTTTTGGGATAGTTGGATACTTGCAGAAGGATATATATTTTCCATGTGGTGACGAATTTAGAATACATAGTGACACCACCCCATTCCACCCTGAGGGTGTCGTAAGAGCCGACAAAAGAAATGACAAAGCCGAAATCCTAGCAGCAAGAAAAGGAAAACATGATACGAAACCATGTGCCAATCCGTCTGGCCAGCGTGGCACAGTAGGCTAATGACCCTCCCTGTGATGGGAGGAGGCCCGACTCAGCAGTGGTCATTTATGGGCTCAGTAGTAGTAGCAGAAGGATATAACCTACACTTGTAAACTTGAAGGGAGAGAAATGGGACATTTTGTACGAGGAATCAATTATTTCTGAAATGGAGAAACATAAAAAAATATACTATATCTAAATTCGCCAGCTATTTATTTTAAAATACATTTAAACGTACATTTTCAAGTAATTATCAGAATTAAAGAATCGGCCAGCGTAGTGTAGGACGACCCTCTGCTAGATGAAGCGGCGATCTGCGAAAGGTTGCGGGCAGCAGCTGGATGCGTCAAGCTGAAGACAGGGTGCTATAGCGTTCTTTAGGGGAGGCCTTTGTCCAGCAGTGGACTAATGTGGGCTGATGATGATGATTTTGATTGTCATCATATAATGGTCTATTACTCTTTAATAAGGAAGTTTCAAACGTTTAGATACATGTAATATTAAATACAACATTGTACAAGGGAGTAATATGTTGGTTATAGAAGACGAACTCAGGTGGACAGACACACGGGTTTAAATATATAACCCTTTATACAATATGTAAAATCAGGACATCGTTGTAGTCCTTATATAACCCTTTATGCATTAATAGGCATAATATTTGCTTAGATTTTGAAGACGCAGTGAACACCTGACTTTCGTACTAAAATACAAATACAGAAAGGTGTACGTGCTTTTTGTATTGCGGTACACTGAAATAGTATATTTCATTACAAGTGCGGAAAGGCTGTCATTGCAAAGAGTTCCGACAAATGTCTACACACAGTTGACAGTCGGAACAAGTTGCAATGACGGTTCCGCACGTGTACTAAACGACTATTTTTAATACAGTTGCGAAAAAATGAAGCAATTTAATAAAATAATAAAAACACAATAAACTCAAATAACTAATCAATTCTGAAAAATGGCGCCGAAAGTAGAATATAAGCAGAGATTTTTTTTTCTTCACCCATTCTGGTAGGCAAAAGGAACAATGCCCATACAGCCAAGTCTTCAGTAGAATTTTTTTATTGATGTGAAATGAAATTTAATGAGATGAAATGAAACTCATTCAATCAAATCATTAAATCTGATATTGAAACAAATTAGTACGTAGTTTTTTTTAGAAATATACGTATTTGCATGAATCATAAAAAATTCTATGATTTTTTTAGTAAAAACTTCATGGTTTGTTTTTCCTTTTAATAGACATTATTTGGACAGTTGGGAAAGAGAACGCACTAGTGCGGGAATGGTAAAAAAAAAGCACGCTTGTGTAATAGCCAACTTCCCGAACGCTATACGTCCCTGCAATATGTCACTTTTTGAGCAACTGTATTAAAAAGATATTTTTTAATCTCGATTGTTCTCGAGGATTTTATGGTTCAATGCTGCACGATGCACTCACAAACCTTAACTTCGATTATCGTGTTACTAATATTACTCAACCCACTGCTGAGTCGATCCTCCTCCAATTTCATGGAGGGTAATTAGCATACTGTGCTGTACATATGCCAATATGCTTTTCTAACCGATAACGAAATATACTAAGTTATAAGTTTCACGTATCTATGTGTACGTATGTGGCATCATAGTTCCTAAACAAAAAGACCGATAATGATGTGGTACTTTTATTTCAAAGCATTTTTTTTTATCATATAGGTATGAGTGTCCTTTTTGTGACGTATTAAGAATACATGTTGTCACCACCCCATCACATCATGAGGGTGTCGTAAGGGCCAACAGAAGGAAATAACAAGGTCGAAAGCCTAGCTTGATATGAAACCCTATGCCGTTAGGCCCTCCAGGTAACTGGAGGAGGCCTGACTCAGCAGTGGGTTATTTTTGGGCTGAGCAGTAGTGGTAGAATTATAGAGTGATAGAGCGTACATGGTACGTAGCATATAACACCGGAACACCAAAATTGACCGGCGTGATGAGCATGAAACCCAGCTGCTCAAGACATTACCTGGCAATCCTTAAGAAAAAAAAATCACAAGTTACAAAAGTTTCCTCAAAACTGTGTGAAACACATCTGCTTAATCTTCAAGGTTCTATTTTCATGGCATTCGAAATTGAACTCCATTCATCAAAAGATAAAGATCATTTTTACCTGGAGATCTGTTTTGGTAGCCACTTCGTAAGTTTTCGGGTGAGGTCGGCAATCTTCGGGCGCGTGGCCGGGCGCCTAAGGGTAAATTACTGAATCGACCCCGTTATCTAAATATGTGTCATCAAAATACAATGATCTTTATTGAAGTCTTTATTATTTACAGGTGCAAAAAACTTGCTAGAGATTCTATGTTAGCTGATTTATTTTTGGACTCCAATATAGGACTTATGATATGGTTATAATAAACTGTCATCATCATTTCAGCTCATAAATTGCCCTCTACTGAGTCGGGCCTCTTCCATATTGATGGAAGGAAAGAATCTTACGCCACGCGCTGGCAAGATAGGTTGGAACTAGGCGTAGAGGTTGTTAAGTTTTCATTCTCTTGGATCTACCTCTTGAGTACCTCTGCCTTACGACACCCTCAGGATGGTATGTAAATCTATCACCACATGACCTTATCTGTATGTCTATTCCAGATAAATTATTCAGTCGGATACTGATTAGTCAAATGTATGCAAACTGCAAACAGGCTAAGGATATTAATTGCACAGATTTAAACAAAAGATTTTTCACATTTTTAAGAATAATGTACTTATGACTAGCGATCCGCCCCGGCTTCGCACGGGTGCAATGATGAACATCTACATTCATCAGTGTTTCTCTACAATATTATGCATGTATATTATTATGTATGTATATTATATGTATTATAATAAGGCAAGACTTAAAACCTTGGCACATATCGTAATAGCATCTTAAAAAGTAAAAAAGTCCTTGATGGACCCTAAAGCACAAGGTGTTTCTTTTTTTTTCGCCAAACAACTTCAAGGTCTCATTCCGTACATCTGCCATCCCCTATCTCGGAAATATATATGTTTAAAAAGCATCTGCATAATGAATTGATAGCAAAAACTTGACCTACAAAACTTAAAAAGTGAGGTGACTCTATGAGACTTGATTTTTTTCACCACCAAAACGAACTGTATTCCTTCTGATTAAGGTGCTCTATTTAAATTCCCAGTATCTATTTATAGTTTACCGCGTAAAAAGGTGCCAATTTCCGTTCGTTTCTCTTGCATCCGTTGTTAAAATTCATCAGCCACTGATTAGTGACGTATGTGGATTGTTTTTTTGCGATTTTTAGGCTTTTTAAACTTGACTCCGGGGACATTTATCAATTTGTTTTGACAGACAGCTGCCGACGAACAGAAGTTTGCAGCCTTGTCTAAGATTCCGGAGGTCTACGCAAAAAATGGTAAAGACGCTGCTAGACGCTTGGTTGCATACTTTTTATACATTTTTTTTCCATTTGGTGACGGATTTAGAGTACATAGTGTCACCACCCCAGTCCATCCTTAGAGTGTCGTCGTAAGCGGCGACTAAGTAAGTAAGTAAGAGACCGCAAGAGGCAAATCACCTCGCCGCAAAAGAAGGGAAACTTGATACAAACTCTGTGCCAACCCGTCTTGGTAGCGTGACACAGTAGGCTAATTTCCTTCCATGAATTTGGAGGAGGACCAACTCAGTAGTGGGTCATTCATGGGTCGAAACGACTATTCATCAGAATAACACATAGGCTATAATTTATAAAGACATATTATGTCTAACTATAACAGACTTTTGTATGTTTTGTTAAATACCCGTGCGAAGCCGGGGCGGGCCGCTAAAATCCACCTTTCCCACATGTTCTTCCTCAATCACAGGTGCACAGCAGATACAGTTAACACTGCAGTATAGGATAGGAGTACAAGTTCCCATCCTGAGAATTGAATACGGTTTACACCTTTCTGTCGACATCCTTTCGCACCAAAAAGATTGCACCTTGCATGATCTGTGATATTCAAAAAAAGACTAGAAAGCATTGTTATTTTTTTTCGACGAGCAGATTTGCGAATAAAACTGGCCATCTCGCTAACTTTTTTTTATTTAGTTTTTAATATAAATTGGATTACGTTCTCAATCTCGCTTGATGGAAGACGAAGACGAGGCTTCACTTTGGCTTATTTATAAGAGGTAGAGTGGATATAAGGAAACGCAATGCATCTAGAGGTTAAACAACATGTAGCATGTGACTTTTCTGAATGACAATCATCATAATTTTAGACTATAACCGACCCACTAGGGATTCCGGCCTCCTCCATATACATGGAGGAAAATTTGCCAAAACCATGATGACGACTAAACATCTCATTTTAATATAATTGTGTGTGTCTTAACCTCAACATAATATTTTATTGTTAAAATAAACGAACGACAGAAAACGAGACATTTCCTTCCATAACTTCTAACAACAAATGGAAAAGTCAATTGCGAAACAGTCATTATGAAACATTAATACGTTCCACCTTTAAACGTTAATGGGATCACACGACGACCGGAAAATTCAACTTGTATAACAACGATCTATCTTAACCTTAACGATATCAGGAAATAAATACTAAATAGATACGCTATCTTAATTAGCCGTTATCGTTTTCTGCATCAAGATTTTATTAATTACTATAACCCGCAGTTCACCACGCTGGCTTTAAATTGAGTTTGTTATTTTTGCAAATAGATGTCGCTGGTTCATTTTCATACAAAACATTTCACACAAATAGGAGGATATCAAACTTAAACACCTTACTAGTTCCGCTCCTCAAAGGATCGTTGCTCTTTATGACAAGTCCTTTAAACACTGAGTAGGTACAAGCCTCCACCACGCATTTCCTATAGGGGTTTAAATCTAATTTAAAAAAAATCTCGTGTCACGGTGATGTTATTGAACTCCTCCGAAATGGCTTGATCGATTTTCGTGAATTTTGTTTGCATATCGGTTAGGTCTGCGAATCGGACAAAATTCCATTTTTGTTTACTTTTAAGACAATTTTTTGTTTGTATTTTTTAGGATACATTATAAAAACATATATACAACCCTAATTTTTCACCCCTTTACGATCATATAAATTTTATTTTTCAACACATCACAGCACATCTGCTTCACTAAATTGAGAACAGAAAAATGACCCTTATCTAAAATTACAGACAGTAAAACCTCCAAATTAAACGGGATTCTACCATTACGAAACAGCCGTCGTACTTAACTAAAACCTATAAGGTTATAAAAAAAATATAAATTCAAGTTTGGAATCATGAGACGTTATAACAGTAAATAGTGTTTTATAAAAAAAAAGATATCAATAAATTCCCACACTACCTTCAGTTGCACCTTTCAATCGATATCCTTCCATCACTTGTCGAGACGCGGGGAGTGGGGCGCAACTCTTTGATATATCCTTCCAGTATGGTCCAAGTGAAAAACTTCTTTAGCATTGCAGGAAACGCTTTCTGACGGTTCTGATCGTGTTATTTTATTTCTTTCTCCGTGTGGTAACGGATTTAGAATACATTGTCTCATCACCCCATTTCATCCTAAGGGTGTCGTAAGAGTCGACATTAGGAAAAGACAAGGTCGATAACCTAGTCGCAAGAAAAGAAAAACTTGATACTAAGCCCTGTGCCAACCCGTCTGGCCAGCGTGGCACAGTAGGCATATTACGCTACAAGTATTTGGAGGAGGCTAGACCCAGCAGAGGGTAATTTATGGGCCGAGTATCTATAAGTTAGTAGTATCTAATAAATAAAAATCAGTGGTACTTTTCGTTGTTATCTTATAACTCAAGAACGGCTCAACCGATTTGAATGTTTTTTTATATGAGTTTGGGTGGCGCCGAGGATGGTTTAGATTTACAAATCAGCCCGGCAGATGGCACTGCAGTCGGTGAACGAATATCATGCCCGGTCAGCTAGTTTGCTTTAAATCCCAACGTTTCAGACACTTTGCAGTGCACGTGGTCACAGCCTATAAATGACCCACTACTGAGCTGGGTCTCCTTAAAATTCATGGAGGGAATTAAGCCAACTCTACACTGGCAATACGGGTTGGTAAAGTTTTCTTTCTCTTGCGGCTCAGCACCCGTGTCAGGCATTTTTATCCATTGTTGGCCTAGAGGTTGGATGTCCCGCCTTTGGATCACAGGCCCTCGATTCCGGGGTCGGGCAAGTGTCTTTTTGTAAAAAGAAAGAAAATTGCTCTGAGTCTGGGTATCATTTGTATTCGTGAATTTCATCTTTGCAAACTGCAATACAGGTTATACCAAGTGCATCGGAGTGACTAGTTCCTGAGGTGGTTAGTGGTTTCTGGAGCACTCGTGGCCTTCTACAGCCGAGTTGAGTGTGACCCGCACAATCACGGGTACACAATAGGACCAGAACATTGGTAGGGACACCCTGTTCTTACGCAATGTCCTAGAGGGAAGCGCTACCAAGCATCTCAGGGTAAAGTAAGGCTCGCCTCTCTAAGCCACTATCGAATGGATCGCTTACGAAGATTTCCAAAAGGTTGTAGGTTTTAATGTATAAAACGGTCGCAATCACCATCTCGTCGCGACCGGGACTCCCACATACACCAGCCACGTTCCCGGACTTCGTTTTAAAAAAATCACGAAGAAAGTATTTGGAAACAGCCCCTGCGATAATCGCAGGGTATCAATTTCATGTAAACCGCGTCCGCTTACGCCTTGGACCACGCCTAAAGCTCAGTTCACCAGATGTCTCAGACTCCGTTAGGTGCATTGTGATAACAATTCCCGTATGCCGACGAACCTGTACGCATCTGTTGGGCCCAACTGGCCATCTTTTAATGTGGCTTCGTCCAAGATCAAGAAATGTGTTTTAGACTGCACCAGGTCTCGGCAATCACCAATTAGTGAAAACAACAGGTGTACATCACGAAGTATTTGATCATTTTACCCATAAATGGGTCGGGCCTCCTCCAAATTCGTCATCTGTATCAAGTTGTCCTTCTCTTGCGGCTAACTGTATCTGGCGTTCCTTTAGTCGCCTCATAAGATCTCAAGGATCAATCTCATGATGGTATGGGCTGGTGACACTTTGTATTTTAAATCCGTCATGGAGTACGAGGTATTCAGATTATAATTATGTTTGAGTAATGCTTTAAGATTATTTTTAGGATTGCCAAACTTAAGTGGCAATGGGCGGGGCACATAGCTCGCAGTACTGACACCCGATGGGCAGAATAGTCCTCGAGTGGCGACCGCGTTCCGGAAAGCGCAGTTCTGGTAGGCCTCCCACACGATGGACCGATGACTTGGTTAAGGTCGCCGGAAAATGCTGCATGCGGGCGGCCCAGGACCGGTCTCTATGGAAAACCTTGGGGGAGGCCTATGTCCAGCAGTGAACGTCTTTTGGCTGAAATGATGAAGGCTTAATGGTGGCACAGTAAGCTAATTACCCTCTATGTAATGGTAGGAGGCTTGCTATCAGACCAGCCGCACCCTTGAACTCCATCCTAATGTTATAAATACAACAAAATACACACGAGATTACCTAGAAGTCTCGCAATTCATTTGAAGCATTTAGAACTACGACTCAGCCCACAATATACCCAAAACTGAGTCAGCCTTTCTCTAAATTTATGGAGGGAAATTTGCCTACTGTGTCACGCTGGCAAGACAGGTTAGCACAGGGTTTATATTAAGTTTCCTTCTCTTACGGCTAGGTGATATGCATGTTGCAATATTTTAGTCGCCTCTTACGATACCCTCAGGATAGTGTGAGTTGGTGACAGAGTATTATAAATCCGTCGCTACACAAATTATGAGTATCGTCATGTGTATGTTTATTTCAATCATATTATCTTAACCTGACTTTAAAATAGAAAAAGATTCATTGTAACTACATTAAGTTTATTATCTGGTAATGTAGGTAAATAGGTTGGCAGTAAACCTGCGCAGACGCACCATGTGATCTAATTAGCTTTTTTATCGAGTCGTGATTGGACATTGTGAGCTGAACAGCTGTTCGGAGATGATCCAAGATGATGACAATACTAATGTGGATACGACATGTTATTAATATTTTTATACTAAATTAAATCTCGTAAGTATTTCATATGATGTATTGTGTTACTCATCATTATCATTTCAGCCAAAAGAAGCCTACTGCTAAACATAGGTTTTCGCCAACGATTTTCAGGAAAGCCAGTCCTAAAAATGCATCCATTGGATAACGGCGACCTTAACGAGGTCGTCGGTCCACCGTATGGGAGGTCAGCGCTGCCCTTTTCACGTTGTATAACTACTAAAAGTAATAGTTATCACTCAAATATGTTAATCGTTATATTTATTTAGTTAATTGCAAGTATTTTTCCGCAACGCTTAAGGCTTAAGAACTTTGTACGGAGCGTCAGATTATTTCAGCTATGCTGAGCAAAATATCAAACAAATATATACAAATTTAACCAAAAAAATACCAAATAAATTATGTATTACATATTTGCATGTAGACTGCCTCGTTGGTCTAGTGGTTAGATGTGCCGCCTTTGGATCAACGGGTCCCGGGTTCGATTCCCGGGTCGGGCAAGTGTCTTTGTCTAAACCAGAGGCACTGGCTCGGAGTCTGGGTGTCATTTCTATCTATAATATGTATGAATTTACAAAAAAAAAATGTATATAAGTAGTTTATCATCCATCTCGTTACCATAACACAAGCATTAAGTTGCTTAGCTTGGGACGAGATGGCGTTGTGTGAAATGTCCAAGGATATTTATATTTATTTATTTATTTAAAATATTTAGTAAATCAACACTATTGACATTCAATCTGGACGTGAACTAATAAACATGTTTCAACAAATTCTTTCTAAAAACAAAATCATCAAATTAATAGAAATTTTGCATTCTTACAAATCTATATTGATCATTTTATTTCAAGTTTTCGGTCAAACTATTGAAACTATTTCGATAACAATTTTAAGAGACCAATCTGGAACCAATAAGAATATAGTTTTTTTTCGAATTCGGTTACCAAGGCCTGTTTGGGTCATACAATAAAAATTATTAAAAAAAACATACGTGTATGTGTGTATACTTGTTATAAGTCGATCGACCAAACAGTCGTGTCCACATTACGTCTATCACTGCGAAACATAGGTACTATCGACATAGTGTTGCAGACAGGCCATGTGTATTGCAACATAAACTTTGTGTTTTACTATTTCCACGGATAAATTATTTTCAGAGCCATCCCTTGCATCTGTCGAGCGAATGTTTGGTAAAAAGGAGTTCCTGTGCAAAAGAACCTGTGATTTATATACCAGTAGAACGGTGAAGGAAATGTTTTTAATCCCCAACGAAAAGGGGGCAGTTTTGCTTGAAATATGATGCTTTGAAATATTTTGGAACGAAATCGGCGTGGCGGTGTATTACTTAATATTTTCCTTATCCTTGACCAGTGTGGTACAGTTGCATAATTTCCCTCTATAATTTGGGGGGCGGTTTAAATTAAGTAAGGCTCATACTTTATTTTGTCCGTTCTTGTTGCGCTGGCCTGGTGCAGCTATATTTATTATTTATCTATCTATCTATCAGCCACAGAAGTCCACTGCTGAACATAGGCGTCCCCCACAGATTTCCACAATGTGCGATCCCGTGCAGACCGCATCCACCGACTCCCAGCGACCTTTACAAGGTCGTCCGTCCACCTAGTTGGGTGTCTTCCCACGCTCCTCTTTCCCATACGTATATTGCGGGAAAATACGTCACTCTTTTTTTACAGAGAAGAAATAGTTTAAAGGGTTTTAGTTACTCCATACTCTTTAATGCACAGAATAATTAATTAATAAATAATTACCATAATACTTAAGGAATGCACGGAAGGGTACATTTTTGGGTAACGTCTCTGCAACACCTTGGTGCGGACAGGTGATAACTGAGAATGTTTTTTGACCTTTTAGAGTTCCGCAAGAAAATTTCTGTGTCACATGGACACGGAGTTAGAATACACAATGCGAATGAACGTTGAACGAACGATTGAACTAATGGGTTTGTACCCATTCGAATCTTAGGTCTCGTATACAGCAGGCAAAAGGCATATAACCTTATATTTAATGGAAGAATGTAATATACATATAGAAGAATAGAATATTTATTATTTCATTTATAGTCTCAACCTTTAGTTTTTTTTTTAAATGCACTAAAATTCCGCATCTTGTACTTCTTGTATGTGTTCTGCTGAATAAATGTGTTTTCTTTCTTTCTTTCTGCTATGTCCGAAAACCCAACGAGGTTCTATTGGCTACTGTAGAAAGTCCCCGTTTCCAAGGCAACGGGATCAGCTGTGCGTGGTGGTGGAGCACCACGGCAAAGAAGCGGCGAATCAGGGGCCAGATGCAAAATCGCTAACGGTATCCACTACTCAAATTTCGTGCGTAGGGCGTCAAATTGATAAGGTGCCGAAACATATAACCGAAACAAATGTACGCCGCGCGCACGCACTCATATGGTGACGGATTTAGAATACAAAGTGACACCACGCCATTCCAATCTGAGGGTATCGTAAGAGCCAAAAAAAGGAAATGACAACTCAGTTAACCGAGCCGCAAGGGAAAGAAAACTTGATACGCAACGCTGCGCTGTGCTGACTCTCCAGGCCAGCGAGCACAGTAGGCTTATTGCCCTCCTTAAAATAGGAGAAAGCCCCGATGCAGCAGGGGGTCATTCTATGGGCTGAGTAGACATTTACTGTGCCACGTTAGTAAGACGGGCCGGCACAGGGTTTGTATCAAGTTTTCCTTCTCTTGGGGCTAGGTCATCTGCATCTTGCGTTCTTTGGCCTCGTTGGTCTAGTGGTTAGATGTGCCGCCTTTGGATCAACGGGTCCCGGGTTCGATTCCGGGTTCGGGCAAGTGTCTCATTTCTATGTATAATATGTATGTATTTACAAAAAAAAATGTATATAAGTAGTTTATCATCCATCTCCTTACCATAACACAAGCATTAAGTTGCTTAGCTTGGGACGAGATGGCGTTGTGTGGAATGTCCAAGGATATTTATATTTATTTATTTTTAGTCGCCCCTTACGACACCCTACAGATGGTATGGGTTGGAGTTTAATTAACACGTCACCACACGGACGGTAGTGGACAACCAAAAAATAGCAATGTGAAATACGACTATGAGTGTGTACGGAACTTTGAACAAGGAACGACTCGCACTTGACACATTCAAGTTTAATTAAAAAACACGAAATCATGATGTGTCGCGATGCCATCGTTTCTAAGTAATATCTATAAAATTTAATTGTTATAGTGTTTAATGTACAAAGTGTCCAACGTAATAAGTGATTATCACATCAAATATATGAACATCCGGGCATCCGTCGTAACAGGTGAAGATTCAGAACACCTTGATTTAACGATTGTTTTATAGATACAATTGTGTGTGGTGACGGATTTTGAATACATGGTGTCACCACCCCATCATGAGGGTATCTTAAGAACCGACAAAAGGAAATGAGAAGGCAGATAACCTAGCCGCAAGAGAAGGAAAACTTGATACGAAACCCTGTGCCAACCCGCACCCCGCTTTATGTAGTTGGAGGAATATAATTCCAAATAAAACAAAACAGAGAAATGAAAGAAAAAAAACAACTGTCAAATATATTTTTTAAACAGGATTATACGTGTGGTGTCAAATTTAGTATACATAGTGTCGCCACCCCAATTCTTCCTGAGGGTGTCGTAAGAGCCGACAAAAGGAATTACACAGTAGGCCAATTACCCTCTATAAAGTTGGAGGAGGCCTCACTCAGCAGTGGGCTATGTATGCAGTACGAAGTGGAATGAAATATTTAGACAGGAAATAATGAGATACGTGGGGCATAGTGAACCACTCCTTCAATATAGCTAGACGATAGAGAAGGAAATCCATCTAACAAAATCATCATCAGTTCAATCAAAAAGTGCCCGCTGCTGGCTATTGGCCACCTGTACACGTTGTGTCGTCGGTCCACCTTTTAGGGGCCCACCAGCACTGCGATCTATGTGCCCTGCCCACTGCCACTTAAGTTTGGTAATCCTTTGGTATGACGGTAAGTTTGGTTCGTCAGCGTATCTCCTCGTTTCTGGTTTAATTTCGCAGGGGAACCCATATTCCTCCCCCCGATCCTGCAGTGGAGCCAAGAGAGGGCTGAAATGATGATGATTCATTCTACAAGTTCATAACTAACAAACAAACACATCTGTTCGCCAGTTGTTTGCCAATGATAAATTCAGGTAACTTGAATATTTTTAAACTCTAATAAGTATAGCGTTTTAATTGAACCATCTTGAATAATCGATGGTAATTTGTTATGTAAGTTAGTGGGTCCACTCGGGACAGCTTATTTTTAACTGATCAGTAATTATTTCCATAATTAAACGGTAATGGAATGGGAAGGTCGATTTGATGACCATTTTAGACCTTGATGCAATAATATTAATTATATCTTTTTTGTCTTGTCTTTTTTTTTACTATATTTTTTTCTAAACTGTGACTATGAGATGAACATAGGTGATAATAGATTTTCAAAAAAGTTAATAAATATTATAGTTATCGTTCTTTTTCTTTAATACCCGCGGAAATCCGGGGCAAGCCGGGGTTATATATATAAATAACTAATGAATAAATATAATCACTTTCTTTTGTTTGTGCTGTTATTATTATTTTATATAAAATACAAGTTTAAGCAAGAATATATAGGGGGAGGCTTATGTCGAGCAGTGGACATCTTTAAGCTGAAATGATGACGATATAGGGGAATAGTTAAATTTAAATTCAATAAATACTTTCTATTTTCTAAAAAGTGTTTTATTGATTTATTATTACTAAATATTATTTTATTGTTGCGTCCATCATTTGGGGGTTAATACTCCGCTACCACGCAGATAAAAAGTGTAAATTTTTAAACAAACAAAATGCACTGTATCTTGCATTGTATATATTATTTATCGTTTTCCAATCATGTTTTAAGTCTTATCTTTCAAACTAGCTCAGGTAAAAACTTTCGTTCAATATTAGTAGGCAAAATCCCTTCACACCTCGGGCATTGCCAGATGTCTGAATATTATAAATCTCTCACCCCATTGTCTATGGTCCGTCCTTTTTTAGCCATCGTCGGACACATGGCCCCAAGACTTGAGCAGATGGCCGTCATACTCTGTTATAACTTGCTGACCACCTTTTGATTAGATTTAAACAATACAGGGTGTAAAACTCTTACAACCATAACAAAAAGTAGTAGTTTAACATATAAGGATACCGTGTGCAAAATTTCATACAAAAATAAGGATGTTGTGGATTTTTAGTAACATTTTGGTTTTAAAAAAGCGGTCTTGAACTTTTTGGTATTCATATGCGACATTTCTTGATATTATTAGTTCCGATTTTTCGGGTAAATTGTGAACAGAATGTAGCATGCTGTTTGCTACATATATATTTTAATTATTTTATCATGCCAGTATTATTTAAGCAGTTCTACAATAATTTTAAAACCACATTCAATAAATCTAATCAAGATTACATTGAAATATTTTTAGCACTTAGAAGTTTGACTAGAACGTAATTAAAACGCTTGGTATTATTTTTTGGGTCGCATTTACGAATACAGTGATCACGGTTTCAAAATAATAAAACTCATTCAAACTCAAAATGAACTTTATCGTCATATTTACAGTTACCATTATCATCATCTTACGACCCCTGTCCCACGCTAGGTGGTAGTCTCCATACACACCTATCAGTCGTCATATCTACAGTCACACCTTTCATACACAATTTCTAATTCTTAAAATCCATCCACCTCTCATGATCTCCCTGTATTTATATAATATCCTCTCTTGATCATATTGTTATAGACTTTTGCGATAGACTATTTCTTGTTGCGAATAACCAACTAGGTATAACGTGTATTGCGGAGCCAGTTCACAACCATGTAATTCACGAACACAAATGACACTCAGGCTCGGAGCAAGTGGCTCTGGTTTACACAAAGGCACTTGCCCGACCCCGGAATCGAACCGTGGACCCGTGATCCGATGGCGGCACATCTAACACCTAGACTTGCTAATATGAATAGCCGCCCTATTTGAGTAAACATAGATTAGATCACAAGTCTGAATTAAGCTGTGTGTGAAATCAGTTATTGTTCCCATTTTAATGAATTCAAAAGAGCGTAGATTTTTTTACAAAAATTCAATTTAAAAAAATCCCGTTATGTATAAAGATTTTTCTTAAATATGTATTTTGTAGCCCACGCGGGCAAAGGCGGAGACAGAAGTCAGGTGCCAAATAAATATCTTATCGATCTTCTGAACAATTTATGCAGCAATGATGTAATTCACACCAATATTCCTTACGCGTCCAACATTGCTTCGTCTGATCTTAAACCTTTAAACTAGCATGGCAGATACTGTCAATTTGTAAATTTAAAATAGACAAATCGATTGTTATCTTGTTGAATTATTGCAACATATAGTTCGGAGTTTCCTTCGCCGAAATAAAGTATTTGGAAGTAGGTACTGTTATTAGACACACACTTGACACTTGAGGAAATCAGCCTGTATCCCTGTTACCCTACTGTACCACCTTGCTGGCGAATTGGGTACTAATTTAGTATTGTTTATAGGGTAAGGTAAATATTAAATTTGTTAAGCATAATTAGTGAAGCGTAAGTGTGTGTAAATCAAAGCCAATATGTAGCGTTCACACACACATACTTTCGGCTCCAACTTTAATTAAGTAAAAGATAGTACCACTGATCTTAAGTGTAAAAGTCTAAATATATGACTATATGCCTCGCCTCCCCTTCGAATCAGACTTCAATATTCTGAGCTTTATAAATAAATATATAGCATTGTAAAATATTTACCTGAAACATACGGAAATCCACTACTTTACGCAGTAACTTTCTTCTATTCGATTTTTAATCAATAATAGACCAATCGAGTTAACCATCTGTAGGTACTTAATATATTATTCCACATAATTCGGAATGTAATTAACATATTCCGAGATTATTTTGTATTTCGAATGAAATAATGTGTAACTAGTTAACCCGACCATCTGCGTGGGTGCGACGCTTTGGTTTATGTGATTACATCGATGTTTTATACGTAATCGATTCGGATTTAGAAATCGATTCATGAGATAAACGATAGTTTTATCTTAAAGCTTTTAAAGACTGGGCTTTATCTTCATAGCAACATGATGTTATACAACTGAAGGGTTAGGTTTTATGAATACGATTATCGATAGTCGATAACATTCTTTCGTTCTTGACCTACAAATGCTTTGGTCTTCCAAATGAAGCGAATCTGTCTTGAAGTATGCCATAAAGTAACGTCTCTCTAAAAGAGATTTATAACATTTAGACATTTTAGTGCATGAATAGGTTAAGATTTATTAATTTCTGATATTTATTTGAAGTGATACTTTCAAATAAATATTTCAAAGTGTACTTCATATAAATAAAAATTAAAAAAAAATGTATATAAGTAGTTTATCATCCATCTCGTTACCATAACACAAGCATTAAGTTGCTTAGCTTGGGACGAGATGGCGTTGTGTGCAATGTCCAAAAATATTTTAAAAAGGTAAATTAGTTAGAAGATACATAGTTTCTCATTATTACAGGTTATATTGTGGAATAGCCATCTGGACGAACAGAATAATTATCTAGTCGTCAACTGTCCTGTCATTAATCAACACGGCTACTTGATACGTTTACAATTCATCCAGAATAGAAACTTGGAATCACATAATCCGTTACTTCACTAGAACCTGGCTGACACCTCGTGACGCAGCTGGTAGTTAGTATGCAACAGATAGTACGGCAGCGAATCCAGAATATTCCATTTAGTACCCGGCTTCTGTAATTGATTTATAATACTTAGTGATTGTATTTATACTACTACTAGTCCATAAATGACCTGAGTCGGGCCTCCTCTAGTTTCACGAACGACAAATAGCTTACTTTTACACATGTTCCGTAAGAGTCGACAATAGGAAATGACAAGGCCGAAAACCTAGCCTCAAGTGAAGGAACACTTGATACTAAACCCTGTGCCAACCCGTCTGGCCAGCGTGGCGTAGTAGGCCAATTAGTCTCTATGTAGTCGGAGGAAGCCTGCCTCAGCAGTGGGTGATTTATGGGCTGAGAAGAAGCCATTATTTACCATGGTTACAGAATGGAATCAAATTTTATTTTGTTTTTTTTTCTATTTTCAAAGGTACAAATCACGGGTGCAGTACGGTACAACGGTTGCTGCGGGCCCTACACGGCTGCTATGACCTTTCGCATCAGTTCGATACCGTCTGCTTTTTACCCGGCCATGCGGGTAACGGATCCCTAGGTTTTCAATATCTTGTTGGTCTAGGGGCACCAAGACGCGCCTTGGGATCACAGGCGATTATCATCATTGCAGCCTCCTCCAAAATCATGGGGGGGGAATTAGCCTACTGTACCACGCTGGCAAGAGCACAGGCTCAGGGCTTCCGTGTCTTGCAGCTAGATTTTCTTTCTTTTTTTTCGTATTACCTTTCGTTGGCTCTTACGACACCCTCAGGATAAAATGGGGTGACGACACTATGCCGTCACAATACAGGTTAAGCAACGACTGCTTCTCTTGGATGTTCGATGGGTGTCATAATGTGCTACTTCTTCAACTTCACAGCTCATAAATTACCCACGTTTGGGTAATTACCGTCCATGTAAAGGGATGAGGCCCGACTGAGCAGTGGGTCGTACCCTCCTTACAATACACATCCTTATACACTTTATCCGTCTGGTGACGGATTTAGAATACATGAGTCACCACCCCATTCCACCCTAAGGGTGTCGTAAGAGCCGACAAAAGGAAAATGACAAGGCCAAAACCCTAGCCGCAAACTTGAAACGAAACCCTGTGCCAACCCGTCTGGCCAGTGTGGCACAGTAGGCTAACTACACTCTATATAATGGGAGAAGGCCCGACTCAGCAGTGGGTCATTTATGGGCTGAGTAGTATGGTTACACTAGTAAAATTAAAATATAAATAATTCTTGCGCACGCGCACGGGAGGCGCGCGCAGGAGTGCCGTGACTCGATCACGGATTGCGCCGGCCTTAAAGGTCGTCATGGCTGAATCGAATATTTGCGAATACTATTGTAGGCGACGCATCACACAGTCCGTACAGCGCTCAGTCGCTAACAGGCAACCATCGTGTCAATACCGTGTTTCATTTAATGCACATCCCTTACAATAGTGTTTGGTTTTCGAGCCAAATCTGAACTAGTAAAAAGATGTTTCACAGTCCACAAAAAGATAAATCAAGGTTAATTTCGAAGGATTATTATAAGTTAACTGAACGATTAGAGTGTGCATCAGAAAAAGTGCTTTCAAGTATCAAACCGGTGGACGCGATGC
Organism: Clostera curtula; assembly: GCA_905475355.2. NCBI lineage: Eukaryota > Metazoa > Arthropoda > Insecta > Lepidoptera > Notodontidae > Clostera > Clostera curtula. The sequence continues at coordinate 9,972,128 of FR997816.1, read as the reverse complement.
AGCCATCTTGTAGCCGTGTTTCGCTCCCCGTTATGCAAGATATGGAGCGACGTTTAAACCCGTGCAAACTGCCATCTTCGGTAAAAGCTGAAACTGTGAGTAGCAAGAGGTCGTCATCCTCACAAGCTAAACGAAAGCAGCTAGAACTGGAAGCAGCACGCAGAAAGGCCGAAATACAGTTACAATTAATTGATAAGGAACTGGAAGCCAATTTAGCTATGATTGACGATGAAGATACTGGTGAGGTGAATCAAGCCCAGTCGAACGTTGCAGAGTGGTTGGAGAAGAGTGATGTTCAGCCGTCACGTACTGATATACCTGAGGCGGCAGCAGAGGGGACGACAGAAGTTTCACGTGCAGCTTATGACCATAAATCAAGCCGTGAACCCGTTAATCCACCCGTTGACAGCATTCTCCAACTAGCTCACGCCCTTAAGGACATCGTGGTGTCTAATTCGACACAACAGGAACAGCGATTGCTTAGTCGTCTATCGACGCCGAGAGAATTACCAATATTTAGTGGTGAATGTGTGGAGTGGTTACATTTTAAAAGCGCTTATTTGGAGTCCAGCCGCATTTGCCAATTTACCGATCCAGAGAATATTTGGAGACTACGCAAGGCACTACGAGGAGAAGCTCGCGAAGCAGTGACAGAATTACTCTTGGGAAACACTTCGCCAGCAGAAATAATCACCGCCTTGGAGCAGAGGTTTGGACGACCAGATCTAATCATTCACAACATTTTAACACGATTAAGAAAATTAAATCCATTGCCTACCAACTACCAACAAGAAATTATTAACTTTTCACTCAAAATTAATAACTGCATAGCCACATTAAGACAAATGAATCAAATGGATTACCTAAGAAGCCCTGAGTTAGTGACTACCCTGTCTGCGAAGCTACCTAGCACCCTAGTGGCTAAATGGACGGATTATGCATATAGCAACAATTTTATGTCTAACGAAGTGCCTAAAATTGAATTGCTGTCGTCATTTCTAAAGCGCGAAGCTGAAATGGTCGCAGTTCTCGGATTATCGCAACTGCAAGAACGAAAACCCGAACAAAGGAATACATCATATCGACGCGAGGATCATCGTAAGTACTATACCGATGTACATCACAGTAAGCAAGTATACGCTATTCAACACACTAAAGTAATCCCGTGCATGTTTTGCAAAAGGTCTACCCACTTATTGCCTGAGTGTCGTGCATTTAAACGAGCTATGCGCAGAGACCGTTGGAGATTTGTAAAAATGAGTGGCCTATGCTTTCGCTGTTTGCTTGATAAGCACGAGAATCATACATGCACTGCGCCTATGTGCGATATTGATAGTTGTGGATTAAGCCACCATCGATTATTGCATTACACTGTAACAGCTGATAAGCCTAGAATATCGGCTAATGAGGAGTACCAGCATGACTCATCGCCAGGACAAGCTACGGTTGCTCATCTAGCGACAAAGCGTCAGGATCCATTCGGTGCGGAGTTCGATTCCGTACCCGAGAGCAACTCACCTTCAACAGATGTCATACTCAAGGTTGTGAAAGTGAAAGTTTACGGACCTAACGGTTGTGTTATTACTTACGCATTATTAGATGACGGTGCATCTGTGTCGTTAATTGATAAAAGCTTGGTGCAAGAATTAGGTTTGCATTGTATTCAGTCAAATCCAATTAGATTAATAGATGCATTTGGTATAGAGATATATCAATCTGACGCACCAAAAATCTGTACCCAAATTTGTAATTATAATGATAATTCCAATAGCTATAATATTACATTAAGACAAATTGATAGATTGAATTTGCCGCAACAAAATCTTAGTGCTTTAAAAAATGTAAAATGTGAACGTCTTGAACATATTAAAAATGTAGCCTGTACCGAATGTGTGATGCCTCGTTTGCTAATTGGAGAAGATAATTATTTTCTTTTAGCGCCTTTAGAAATCATACATGGAGATAAAGAGTCACTTTATGCCAGTCGTTGTCGTTTAGGATGGTGTATTCACGGAAGTTTCGGTCGCACTCACTTCTCCGTAAGTAAGCCTAATTTACTTATGTCTCAGACAGATATTGATGAATGCAAGCATTTAGATGAACTGGTAAGAAGTTCATTTGAATTTGATGCTATAGGAATCTCGACTTTACGGCGGGAGAATACGGCTCATTTGCGCGCAGTACAAATCCTCAATGAAACTGCACGCAACATTGGAAGTCAATGGGAGGTTGGTTTACCATTTACTAAACATATTTCTTCTTTACCTAACAGTTATAATTATGCTTTATCTAGCTTACACAGGTTAATGTCTAGGTTCCAAAAGGATAACGCATTTGCAATACGCTACAACAGGGAGATGCACAAGTTGTTTGAAAATGGCTATGCTCGAGAACTTAAAGGTAATGAACTCTCAGGTAGTCCCGTTTGGTATCTCTCTCATTTTGGCGTACAGAATCCTAACAAACCGGAGAAGCTACGATTGGTGTTTAACGGCGCTGGTAAGGTCGATGGTGTCAGTTTGAATGATATTTTACTCACCGGTCCCGATTTATATAATTCTCTATTAGGTATCATGCTACGTTTTCGCGAGAATAAATATGTAATTATAGGAGATATAAAGGATATGTTTCTCCGTATCAAAATTCGCTCAGAGGATCAGAATTTCTTAAGATTTTTGTGGCAAGAAAATTTGGATAGTCCTGTTAAAACTTGTGCCATGACCAGTCTTATATTTGGGGCTACCAGTTCACCATTTATAGCACAATACATTAAAAACAAGAACGCGTTAATGTTCGAGGACTTATATCCTGAAGCTGTAGATGTAATTGTCAATAATCATTATATGGACGATTGCCTCTATTCATGTGACAGCGAAGATAAGGCGGTAAAATTAATCAATGAAATAACAACTATTCATAGTAAGGGAGGTTTCGAGATAACCAGGTGGCTGAGTAATAGCAAACCGGTTTTACAGAATATTCCACACAATGCGCTCGCACGATCGGCCGTGCAGTTTAAACATGGAGCTACGAATACAGGTGAGCGCACTCTAGGATTGATGTGGTATCCGTGCGAAGATGCTTTCGGATTTAAATTCACGTTTAATCGTAGGGATACATCTGAAACTATTTTACATGACAGTGAACCTCCTACCAAGGCTATGATGTTAAGTATAATCATGTCTATCTATGACATTCATGGTTTTATTTCCCCCTTCTTAATAAAGGGTAAGATTATTTTTCAAGACGTCCATCGATCTGGAATAGGTTGGAAATGCCGCATCCAACCAAAGGAGCACAGTGCTTGGCTTTCGTGGCTCGATGATCTTAAGCAGCTACACTCATTACGCATTCCTAGATGTTATTTGAATTCAGGTGAGTGGAAAACAAATAATTTAGATATGGGAGCATGCCAGGACACAAATATAAAGGAAGTTCAGCTTCATATATTCTGTGATGGATCACCAAAGGCTTATGCCGCAGTGGCTTATTGGCGCTTCACAAGGGCAGATGGTAGTATTTTAGTATGTTTTATAGCTAGTAAAAGTCGTGTCACCCCACTGCGCCCGATGTCGATACCAAGAATCGAACTTCAAGGCGCGCTTATTGGTGCCCGTCTCGCTAATACGCTGCAACGTGAGCATAAAGGTATATTGGCCACAAAGCGTTACTTTTGGTCTGATTCCAGTACAGTGTTGCAATGGATTCGTAGTGACCCGCGCAACTACAAACCCTATGTTGCCCATCGACTAGGTGAGTTGGACGAGATTTCTAAGCCTTGTGAATGGCGATATATACCCACCAGTCTTAACATAGCTGATCTCGCGACTAGAGAAAATGCACCCCCTCTCGTTTTTGATAGCATTTGGTTTAGGGGTCCTTCATTTTTATATAATTCCGAACATGAATGGCCTAAGGATAGGAAATTTTCTAATCCTTCTGAGCAGGCAGTAGTTGAAGAAAGGACAGTACATATTGTTTCAAAAGTTGTAACAAGCCAACCCACGGCCAATGAAAATAATATTTCTAAGTGGACCGTGTTGTTGCGTGCCACGGCGCGCGTATTATTATTTATTGGAAAATGTCGACATGAGAGTATACAGCTAGATGCCTCATTAATAAAAAGAGCTGAGGATTTAGTGATAAAAAAATCCCAGACTGACTCATTTAGCGATGAAATAAGTTGTTTAAATCATAATAAACCGCTGCCTCGTAATAGTCGCTTATTACAGTTAACGCCATACCTTGATGAAACCGGTATTTTAAGACTGGGGGGACGTATTGATAAGGTGGCAGGTGTTGAATCTCTCACAACTAGACCCGTTATCCTAGATGGCCAGCATCGGATTACGCAGTTGTTGGTGGACTACCATCATCGCCAAGCGATGCACGGAGCAAACGAGTTAGTCGTGAATGAGCTGCGACAACGCTACTGGATTATCAACCTGAGACCCACTGTTCGTAAGATAGCATCCAGATGTTTGTTTTGTAGATTTCGCCGAGCAAAGCCATGTCCTCAACGGATGGCGGATTTACCAGTGGCTAGACTACAGCATCACCGACCCCCCTTCTGGTGCACTGGACTTGACATTTTTGGGCCAATGGAGGTCACTGTTGGTCGTAGTCGCCAAAAGAGGTATGGTATGATTTTTACATGTCTCACTATCAGAGCCATACATATTGAAGTCACGGAAGACCTAACCTCTGACTCGACTATAATGGCTTTACGACGAATGTCAGCTCGAAGAAGGCAACCCGCCATAATTTATTCAGATAATGGCACCAATCTACGAGCGGCAAATACTGAGCTACAGAGGAGTTGGGCTCAGTTAAATGAAGAGGCCCTACTGGAGTATGGTTCGTCCAAAGGTATAGATTGGAGGTTTATTCCACCAGGTGCCCCGGAAATGGGAGGAGCCTGGGAGCGAATGATCCGAACAGTGAAGGTGGCTCTCAAGGTAATCATGAAGGAACGCGCACCACGCCCGGACGTTTTGGCTACATTGCTGGCTGAGGTGGAAGTTTTAGTGAACAGCCGCCCCATTACCCATGTATCTTCTGACCCAAATTACCCTGAAGCTCTTACCCCTAACCACTTTCTGATAGGTTCATCTTCAAATGTATCGAGTTATGGTAAGTACAACAATGATGATTTGTCTTTACGTAAACGCTGGCGCATCGCTCAACGTCTAACAGACATGTTTTGGGCACGTTGGACTAAGGAGTATCTGCCGACCTTGCTACCTCGTTCAAAGTGGACAGCCGAAGCAAAGCCACTGCAGGTAGGTGACTACGTAATTATAATAGACCCTAGTCTGGATCGGGGTTGCTGGAGACATGGAGTAGTGAGCGCGACCCACACCGGCTCCGATAACAGGGTTCGCGTCGTCGATATTCGCACGCGCACAGGTGTCCTCCGTCGCCCTGTAACTCGCGTCGCCCTTCTTGAGCCAACGGATGGTAGTGCTTACCGTAAGCACTAAGGTGGCAGGTTGTAGGCGACGCATCACACAGTCCGTACAGCGCTCAGTCGCTAACAGGCAACCATCGTGTCAATACCGTGTTTCATTTAATGCACATCCCTTACAACTATGGAATATTTAAGCGATACTTATCTTATGCTTATTTTGTTTAACGTGTACTGCGATTAAGGCCGCAAGAAAAGCTGTAACAATTTACCTTATCTTTACGCGTAATCGTCAAAGTCCAATCAAAATTTATATATGAAAGTTGGTCATGTATATGGTCATGTTAATTAAAAATTTAAATAAACCCCCGACACTATGACCTAAGTATCCTATAAAAAGTAAAAAATAAAAAAATACCTCGCGTTGGGGGACATCTCCTATTTATTAATTACCTGACCCCTGGTCCCCCAACGCGATGTATTTTTTTATTTTTTACTTTTTATAGGTTATTTTAAATTTTTAATTTTATTTTTATTTTTTTGTTTTTTAATGGTACACGCTTATTATGATGTTTATAATGTGCACGTGATGCGCGTTCATTGGAGACCCCACTCGATTATATTTGCAGACTTTCGGTTATTCTTCCCCACTTTCACCCCCATAACTTTTAAACGACTCGACCGATTTTCATCAAACATGTCTAAGAACACTCGCCCGTAACTCATCTGTCATACAAAAAAAACTGTATTGAAATCGCTTCATCCGTTCGCGAGCTACGGTGCCACAGACAGACAGACACGTCAAACTTATCATCGTCGGGCGGAGGTTAAAATACGTGTATCAGAATCAAAACTCTTACGACTTAAATTGATTATTTACCTTCCACCACCGGTTCGGAATTCCACAGAAGCTCCACAGAGAAGAGCCGGCAAGAAACTCTGTAGTTGCTATTTTTAAAACGCCATATTTAGGTACATGCGATCAGACACGCTTTTGGTCGTGGGTTCATACACGTCCATTAACCCGGCTTCTGGGAGAGTAGAGTTATCTTCTCTGCGCTCCACTTAAGCAATTCCTGTCTGGCGCGTCCACGTCGCGGGGGTGGGCATCTTACACTTCAGTAGGCCGGAGTGTGTAGATGGCGGAGTTCAGCAGGGACCCAGTTTTGCGGGGTATATCGCGGAGCCCGTGCCCAGGGTTACGGGTGAAGACCTCAACGGTGGGGAAGAGCGGAGACAACAGTTGTCGGTACGGTCCAACCAGCGGAGGAGGCGAGCCACAGGGGCGTTGTACCTGGATCCTGGTGGAGGGCAGCGGTACCCACCAGTACTGTGGTGAAGCGCAAGAACCATATGTTCTGAATTGGTTCACTAACAGATTTCTACGGACACTGAGTCCCTAGAACCGCGATGTAGAAAGCAACGGGATACTACTACATTATTTATTCCCACGAGAGTTGAAGGATGAAAATGCAACACAACAGGAAAGTATGTTTGCCTGGCGACCCGCGTAGCGACCGGCGCTCTGAGTTTTCCGGGACTCACAGTGTAAAATTGGATACCGGCCGAGGGAATGTAGGCAACCAGGCACCCCTTGGAAAGCATGCGACTGGAAGAAAACAATTCCAATTGCGCAAGAACACCCGTATAGGCACTTGGAACGTACGAGGACTCCTTGATGAGGGTAAATTACACATCTTGGATTACGAGCTCCAGCGATGCGACACCACCATTGCCGGTCTAAGCGAGACTCACTGGAAAAGTAGTGGCCACCGGGACTTGGATAAACATACCATCTATTACTCAGGAGATGATTCCAGTAGCTACGCTGGAGTGGCCATTGTAATTCCCAAACAATGGACTAAAGCGGTCTTAGGCTATAACCCTGTCAGCAATAGAATTATAACGATGAAGCTCGGTGCATCTCCCACCCCGCTGAATATTATACAGGTGTATGCACCCACTAGCGCAGCGAAAGATGAAGACGTAGAACGATTCTACAATGACATTGAATCTTCAATAGCATCAATACCAAGTAGAGAACTACTGATAGTACTTGGCGATTTTAACGCAAAAGTGGGTGACACACGAATGGATGTGGGTTTGCGGAATATTGTAGGTAGCTATGGTCTCGGCCAAAGGAATTTTAGAGGAGAGAGATTACTCCAGTTCGCAGCCGATAACAATCTCACCATTATGAATACAGTATTCCAGCAACACAGCAGACGACTGTACACTTGGACGTCCCCTGATGGAAAATATCGGAATCAGATTGACTATATACTTATACGATCTAGATGGCGAAGTTCAATTACGAATGCACACACATTGCCCGGAGCCGACTGTCAATCTGACCACCAACTTCTCGTATGCAACCTCAAACTCAAGTTACGCAACTCCATACCTCGTAAAACTAGCAAGAGGCTAGAAGTAGTGGATCACACGTCCTTCAGGAAACAACTGGCAGCCGATAACAGTACATGGAGGTCACTAGCTCTTGATGATGACCCCGACTCACTCTGGCAGTCTGCAAAAGAGCACATAAAAAAGATTGTACGCTCTTCACAGCCTACTCGACCTAAAGGTAAACACCAACATTGGATGTCAGATGATACCTGGTGTCTAGTAGAGCACCGTCGTGAGATGAAAGCCAGGGGGGCATCTGTCCGGGAATTGAATTTGATGGGTGCACGGATCCAATCTTCTACTCGCAGAGATCGTAATAGCTATCTCAAAAACATCTGCCTAGAGTTGGAAAAAAACGCAGAGCGCCACGAAACTAAAGATTTATTTAAGAAGATTCGAACCATAACTCGTCAATTCAAGCCGAAGACCTGGGCTATCGAGGATCTAAATGGAGTGACTGTAACTGAAATCAAGGATATTGTGGGTGTGTGGAAAGAATATTGCGAGGAACTTTTTACCGATAGCATCATGACACCATCGTGTAACACTAGTATACTTTCACAGAATGCTATGGAACCATCAATCCTGAAAAGTGAAGTTCGATCCGCAATTCATCACCTGAAGGGGAATAAAGCTGTAGGAGCTGACGCGATTCCAATAGAGATCTTTAAAGCAATGGGCGAACACGGGGTTGATATGTTGCAAGTGATCTGCAATCGCGTCTGGGAGACAGAAAAGTGGCCTCGAGACTGGGCACACTCTATATTCATACCACTGCACAAGAAGGGATCAACGAAGAAATGTAGCAACTACAGGCTTATAGCCCTTATTACACACGCCAGCAAAGTACTCCTTCATGTCTTGAATACCAGACTGCAAGCTTTTCTGAATCCCGAAATAGCCATTGAGCAAGCGGGATTTGTCAAAGGACGAGGAACAAGAGAGCAGATCCTAATACTTCGACAGATAATCGAATAGTCTAGAGAGTTTAACATCCCGCTCTATATCTGCTTTGTCGACTTTCGCAAGGCCTTCGATACCGTGAAATGGCATTTGTTATGGGACGTACTCACACAAATGGGTGTACCTATCCACTTAGTCCGTCTCATACGCCGACTTTACGAGGACGGAACTGCGACTGTCAGGATAGACGACGTTGACTCGGAAAGCTTCCATACACACGCTGGTGTTCGACAGGGGTGCATACTCTCTCCACTCCTGTTCAACATCTATACGGAGTGTATTATGAGAATCGTTCTGGAGCAATGGGACAAAGGCATATCAGTGGGAGGTCGGAAGATAACCAATTTGAGGTATGCCGACGACACTACTCTTCTCACTCAAACAAAAGACGACATGGAACACCTGCTGACACGTCTAGAGACAACAAGCCTCTCCTTCGGTCTCACGATCAACAGAGACAAGACCAAGATGATGATAGTGGACCGAGCTGAACTTAACCACCCTGAAATATCCATGTTTGGCAACTGTGAAGTTGTCCAATCATATGTGTACCTCGGTTCCACTCTCACAAACACTGGAGGATGTGAAGACGAGATTCGAAGGAGATGTGCAATAACACGATCTGCCGTTGACAAGCTGAAAAGAGTTTGGTGCAACCGTAATATCACCAAAGCCACGAAAGTCCGCCTAATGAGAAGCTTAGTCTTCCCCATATTTCTATATGGTGCAGAAACGTGGACGGTTCGCCTAAAAGACCGACGCAAAATCGACGCACTCGAGATGTGGTGCTGGCGGCGACTGCTGCAAATCCCTTGGACAGCGTTTAGAACTAACGTCTCGATCCTGGAGGAACTAAAAATCAAGCAAAGATTATCGTCGACTGTGCAAATGCGAATCCTCAAGTATTTCGGACACGTTGTTCGAAACGAAAACTCCATGGAGCGGCTCGTTGTCCGGGGGCATGTGGAGGGCAAGCGATCACGTGGTCGATCACCTACGCGTTGGACAGACCTCATTAAGGCTGCGACTCAAACGACTATAGTCCAAAGTTCCCGAGACGCTGAAGACCGTAACAAGTGGAGACGCATCGCGGGGGCTGCTGTGGCCAGTGAAAATGCAGCATCATCAACCACGACCACTCCGTCAGGAGTGAACGACTAAGGAGGAGGAGGATAAGACAGATTTGTGAAAGCAAACTCGCGCAATAGTCGCATATAGCCAAACGTCTGCAAGATCTAGACAACAATAGTAACCTTCTAATGCCTGAGCGAACCTACCCCCAGCAACGGCACCTGTTCACAAGCATGACGTTGGTCTCTCTTGATGTGCCACCTTTGGATCAGCGGGTCCCGGGTTCGATTTCGGGGTCAGGGAAGTATCTTTGTCTAAACCAAAAGCACTCGGATTCTGGGTGTCATTTGTGCTCGTGAATTACATGTTTGTAAACTGCCCCCGCGAGACTCAGAAAAAAAATAAAAAACCCTCCTCAATCTTATTGCAAGGAAAAGAACCATCCGCCACACGACGACACCACTGCCATGAGTCCTATAGTGAGCATGACAAATCAAGCACGAAGGAACAGAATATTAAAAAAAAGTTATAATAACAACGCAGTTGGATGCTTTCACATGTTGTGTATAAATATCATTGTACATTATTAGCAGTCATGATACGTGTATTTTTGACTTAGATATAGAAATGAGGATATCCCTAGAACCAAAGTGACCGACTAGAAGGTTTGCACAGATGAGGTGGCAATAGGCATGCACGTAGCCCGAAGAACGGATGGCCGTTGGGCCATAAAAGTCTTGGAGCGGTGTCCACGTATAGGAAAGCGTGAAAAGACCGCCGTATAGGTGTATGGATGACCTTGTAAAGGTCGCTGGGAGTCTGCACGAGGCCGTGCGTTGTGGAGAACTATGAGAGGCAGATATACAGCAGTGGACTTCTGTGACTCGTCGTTTCAGCCCATGAGTGACCCACTACTGAGTCGGGCCTCCTCCAAATTTCTGGAGGGAAATTAGCCTACTGCGCCAAGCTGGCCAGACGGGTTGGCACAGGGTTTGTATCAAGTTTTCCTTCTCTTGCGGCTACGTGATTTGCCTTTCATTTGCGTTCCCTTAGTCGCCTCTTACGACACCCTCGGGATGGTATGGGTTGGTGACACTGTGTATTCTAAATCCGTCACCACACAGACTTCTGTGACTGATAGATAGAATATAATCCTACCATGCAGAAGTTAATGCAGCATTAACTCCTGTTAAATCCAAACGACTATCGACCCTTCAGATTCAGAAAACAAACCGAAAGCTAGGTCAGGTGAAGGTGGTCTTTAGGAATTCGGCGTCTCCCCCCGTCACCCGCGCTGCTACCCCCGAGACCCGTGAGCTATGCTCAAGAGCATCGTTTACTTTGAAAGTTACAGAAATTATTTGCGCGACGGCAAAATTAATGAAGACAAACCTGCGAAGGTTCTCAATTAAAAAAATATTTTTGACATTTACCATATTTAAAAAAATATTATTGTCTATGCCTAGAACTTCTGTCAAATCAACAATTGACATTCGAATTTCAAATCACATAAAACAAAACCTACAGTATCAGTATGTCGACTCAAAATAATTTGTAATGAGTTTAAATTACATGAAGTGAAACATTTGTACGAAAATTATGTGGTAGAGACGTATGTTCGTTGCTATAGTTAAAGTTTACAATAGAATAGACGTCTAGAAAGCATTCTAAGCTAAAAACATTGTAAGTACTCTTTTTTAATAAAATTGCGCGGAAGTTACATCTCCATTAAGTAAATTCCCACACTTTTAGTTTTTAAAGAGAAGCAGTGCTGAATGCCAATATTTTTTATTATGCATTAAATGAATAAAAAAAACATTACACACACTATCGTGTATTTGACACACATACACACGCATTTAAATATGTATACTATGCATGTGGTCAAATTGCGAATAAAACTATATTTATATATAGAACTATTATTTAAATTTACACAATACTTTACACGTATTACATTTCACAGACACACATAAAATAGTGAATGAGATTAACCAAAAAATTGTTTATGGTGCGTGTCTTTCCAATACTTTTTCACAGTGGAAAGGAGGTTTTGTAATACAGATATTAATTTCGGATATCGACATCTGGGCTATTTTATAATAACTATAACCTTAAATCTCGAAAAGAAAGGCAAGTTCCTTCAATTGTCTATACCTAGAACATCTGTCAAACCAACAGAACCGCTAGATTTGAATGTTAAATCACACAAAGCTACGTTCACACCTGACTCTACTTAGTCTTGTCGACTTAGAATTGTAATAAGTATAATTCCGTAAACAATAAACAGTTTCAGTTGCCAACAATTGGAGTATTCGGCAGGTAATGCACGTGTAATGGCTAATGGTGGAAACAATGGCATAACGCACATCTGCACTGGGTGAATTACTAGTCACATCTGGCCTTTTGTTTCATGATTAAAGCGAGTTGGTACAAGCCTTGGAGCATCGTGTTGTTTAAGCTCATTATATTTCATAGTTAATTTAGGCGGACGCATCTTAAGTGCAGTAGATACTTCAGTAGGAAAACTTATTTTTTTACATCGGAGATCCTCATGGATATCCGGCCGTTGGGGACTGGTCGGGGTATGTCGGACTCCCCCGGAGTCCCACATACTGCGTAGAGATGTCAGGTTGTTAGTTAATACAAATAAAACACAAGCATTAATTTAATAAGAGAGATATTTAGTGAGACGGTTCATATTTATTTTTGAAAAGGTGTCAAAGAGCTTTAAAGCTCTTACACATTCTTATGTAGTTATGAGCTAGATTTAAAAATTGCAGTTTAAAAAGTTACCGTTTTGATGATAACTGCTGCAAAATTTTCATAGTTTAATGTTGTCTTAGGTTTTCATGATTTTTTTCCAAAATTAGCCAAATCGGTCCAACCGTTCTCGAGTTTTAGCGAGACTAACGAACAGCATTTCATTTTTATTTATATAGATAGATTCCTCATAGTTTTAATATAGGTCCAGGCATAGTTGTAGAATTCCTCCGGTATTTACTCGTAATAAACAAGTAAGTGTTTTAATCTAAAAATAAAATACATTAACCCGCATCGAGTCTATGGTTACAATGACTCATCAAGGCTTCCCATAGATAATGAGTCAGTCGACCTACAGACCTCGACAGCTCGTGAAAACGTGACCCAACGTGCCTGCGGATCAAATGTACAATTGGATTATTCCATAAAAAAGTGGTGACGGATTTAGAATACCCCATTCCATCCTAAGGGGGGGGGGTTGACTAAAGGAAATACCACGGCAAAATTCTACCCGTAGGTATCAGATGGATATAGGACCTAGGACCTTACGTCTAAATAACTTCCCACAGCTGAAGTTTAATGTTTCTAGAGACAAATTAGCAGAAAGTATTTACTAGAAAGTAGTACATAGTAGTAATCAGCCCATATATATGTAATGTATTATGTATATAATTATTATGTATTTATGTGTGTACTATTTTAGGTTACTATGTTTTGCTGTCAGCTGTCTGAACTGTTTCTATCTTTCTCTCTCTTGCAGTTGTGTGCATCTACCGTCTACTACCTTTCTACATCACCCAAAGGTTGACTGGTAGATAATGCCTAATGGCATTAAGTCCGCCTATGTATCACGTTACTTATAGCATTTAAATAAATATAAAAATGACCCACTGTCTGGCCAGCTTGGCACTGTAGGCTAATTACCCTGTATGTAACCGGAGGAGGCCCGATGAACAGTGGGTTCATATAGATAAACCAATAGGGGTTGATTAGTAGTAGCGGTATAAAAAAATCACAAAGGGTCTTCGTATATATTTTTCACATTGTATGTTCTTTCCGTCTCTTAGTACTCTTAGGACCGAAGAGGCTGGTTAGATTGTATTTTCAATCCACAACTACACTTGATGACGTCATTAAGTAACTCCCGGAAGGCACTTGAATCACCTCAGTTAATACTGATGTTAGTTAAATGACGAATCATTGTGAAACTTCAGTCTGCGAATTTGCAAACATTCTTGACCTGATAACCTTACGTAGCTATGTGATGGATTTCCGTAGGGAACCGTTGTGAAGTGATGTCATCTCAAAGCAAAATTTTTCTCACACGTCCAGTCTCTTAAATATTTCATCATCATCATCATAATTTCGTCACATCAGTTACATGGATATATGCGACGACACGGTTGGCGCAGTGGTTGAGCGATCGACTGCTGCGCAGCATGTGGCGGGTTCGATCCCCGCACGGAAGAAATATTTGTACGACCTACAAGTATTGGTTCCGGGTCTGGGTGTTTTCTATCTATAATATGTATGTATTTACAAAAAAAATGTAAGTATATAAGTAATTTAACATCCATCTCGTTACAATAACAAAAGCATTAAGTTGCTTAGCTAGGGACGCGATGGCGTTGTGAGAAATGTCCAAGGATATTTATATGCGTTATTTATATGATATGCCAAATGGCAATGGAAAAGGCTATGCTCGGAGTTTCCCTGCAGGATCGAATCGGAAATGAGGAGATACGCAGAAGAACTGGAGTTACCGACATAGCCCACAGGGTTGCCAAACTTAAGTGGTAATGGGCAGGGCACATAACGCGCAGGACTGACGCCCGATGGGACAGAAAAGTCCTGCCTATTTCCTATTATATTTTTTTTTGTTCCTTTATTCTTATATTTATCATTGTCTTTATTCCTTTGTCTCTCCTTCTGCCATCGGGGGTTTGAAATAAGTGGGGGAACTAGTTTTTTTATTTATTTATAACTAGTGGCCCACCCCAGCTTCGCCCGTGCAAAGCGGGGGTGGGTTATACATATAAACCTTCCTCTTGAATCACACTATCTATTAAAAAAAACCGCTTCAAAATCCGTTGCGTAGTTTTAAAGATTTATGCATACATAGGGACGGACAGAAGAATGCGACTTTGTTTTATACTATGTAGTGATAACTATTTTTAACTGGCTCTATATGTATTATATGTATTCTAAAGTACTATATGTATTCTAAAGTCTATTGAGCTTTAGAGAATAAATGAAACTATGATTGATTTCATTTATAAGTAAGGTTAGATATGCACATAAAAAGTAGTTTATGAACGGGCCACACAATTATTCAACGTTAATGTGGCTAAATAGTTATAGCTTTATATGACTGCCGTAATCCAGTTCTGGTTGAAAATATCATCGGAATTCCAATGCAGATTACCTAGTTGGGTCATTTGGGCATTTTGGTGAATGTTTCTGCAGTGTGAGATTTTAATCCACGTCAGGTCTATGGAATTTTATGTCTATATAACGTACATAACACATTTTCAGTATTTGCCTCGCTGGTCTAGTGGTTAGATAAACGGGTCCCGGGTTCGATTCCGGGGTCGGGCAAGTGTCTTTGTTTAAACCAGAGGCACTGGCTCGGAGTCTGGGTGTCATTTCTATCTATAATATGTATGTATTTACAAAAAAAAAATGTATATATGTAGTTTATCAACCATCTCGTTACCATAACACAAGCATTAAGTTGCTTAGCTTGGGACGAGATGGCGTTGTGAGAAATGTCAAAAAAAAAAACCTGTGGTGACGGATTTAGAATACGTAGGTAGTCACCACCCTATTTTGTCCAGAGGGTTTTGTAAGATCTGATAAAAAGAAAGGATAATGCCTGATGCATGGGGATTGAGACAATTAAAATAGGCATTCGGTTGATTAAAGTTTTTTTGAAATTGGTGCTGAAGTTTTTCCTCTTTATGATACTACTATGATGTTAACCCTTCCATGTGGTGACGGATTTAGAATGCATTGCGTCACCACCCCATTTCATCCTAAGGGTGGCGTAAGAGTGGACAATAGGTAATGACCAGGCCGAAAACCTAGCCGCAAGCGAAGGAAATCTTGATACTAAACACTTCTTTTTTTTTTTATCGCTCGGGGTAAAATCCTTTATTGACTTCCTCACCGCCCACGGGGATGGCCAGCGAGGGGAGTGTGGGACTCTCCCCCATAGTTGGGGCCTACCCACTAAACCTCCCCGGGGTGCTCCAATTCGCGTCCTGTTGCGGCATTGTGGCATCTGATGCAGAACCACGCCGCCGCAGACTGATGCCAACCAGTCTGTCCAGCGTGGCACAATAGGCAAATTACCCTCCATGTAGTTGGAGGAGGCCCGACTCAGCAGTGGGTTAATAATGGGCTCAGAAGTAGTGAGTAGTTAAGGGTCATCATTTTGTATTTATAGGTAATTCGTATTCATAACGCATTTACAACATTAACTACAGCTGCTGCTAAATTTACATGTTGATGACAAATACGTACATACAATGTGTTGTTCGTGTGGTGCCATATTTAAAATATATTTTGTCACCACCCCATTCAAATCTGAGGGTGTCGTAACAGCCGATAAAAGGAAATGACAAGGCCAAATCTAAAGTCATAGATAGTCATATCATTTATTTCCCCCGCGCATTAGGCGGCCAATAGGCCGCGTATGTGACGCGATGTTTTTCGTTGGCCGCGCGACCAAAACTTCGCCGCGCGGCCAGGCCGCGTAATGCCCCAGCTATAAACATCGTAGAAGAATTAGTTGGCCGCAGCGACTTAGCCGCGCAGCCTGGCCGCATAATGCGCGGAGGCCCTTAGTTGGTCGCAGCGACTTGGCCGCGCGGCCTGGCCGCATAAAGCGCGGAGGCCCTTATTTTGTACGGGACGCAATTGACATTAAAAAATTGTATTTTGTTTTGTTATTTTTCAATGACTTGAATGCATTTGACCCTAGGCTTGCGTTAAGGAAAGCAACGCTAGAGATGGAGCAAGCAATTCAAGGAAATGTTCAGTCGGGCACCGGCTCTCGCATACACAAGACGAAACACAGTAAAACTGCTTGATGTGAGGGTGGTAGCTAGCCGGGCGGACCATTAGATCCTACCACCAAGCGTGCTGGGTTTTGTTGACTTTTACAACACGCGTTATTTCCCAGCGTACGGGGAAGTGTAATATTCTGACCCCCCACACAAAATACATGTTCAAAAGATTATTAAAATGCAAAGTACGAGTAAGGTCATAGTTTACCATCAGGAAGAGCTGGCAAGAAGGCGTTTTTTTTGTTGCCTAACCCAAACCCTACTTGCCAGCGTGGCACAATAGGCTAATTACTCCCCATGTAATGGGAGTACGCCCGATTCAGCAGTGGGTTATGTATGGGCTGTATTAGTAGTATAGATACAATTTAGTAGTACGTGTATACAATGTAGTGATTATTTAACACCTTACTTATCTAAGCGTAGAAACTTTAACAAAATCGTAGCCGGTATTATATCCTTGGACCCTTGGACATTTTCTCGTCCCACGTTAAGCAACTTAATGCTTGTGTTATGGTAACGAGATGGATGATAAACTACTTAAATACATTTTTTTTTTGTAAATACATACATATTATAGATAGAAATGACACCCAGACTCCGAGCCAGTGCTTCTGGTTTAGACAAAGACACTGGCCCGACCCCGGAATCGAACCCGGGACCCGTTGATCCAAAGGCGGCACATCTGACCTGAATTTCATTTTGAATATCTACATACATTCAAAATGAAATTTTAAATTCCAAATCCTTAAATTGGATTTCGACTAAGCATAATGGTCCGTGTAGTGACGGATTTAGAATACACAATGTCACCAACCCACACCATCCTGAGGGTGTCGCAAGAGGCGACTAAAGGAACACAAGAGGCAAATCACCTAGCCCCAAGAGAAGGAAAACTTGATACAAACCCTGTGCGAACCCGTCTTGCCAGCGTGGAAAAGTAGGATAATTTCCCTCCATTCATTTGGAGGAGGCACGACTGGTCATTTATAGGCTGAAATGTTAATATGGGCTCCAGAATACATGGCTATTCAAAATACATTGGTATTCAGAACATGTATTTTGAATTCGGTTACCAAACTGGCAACACAACATACCAATACTATGAAAAACAAGTGTCACTTATAACAGGTGATATAAACCAGATGTTAACTAAATGTGTAGAAAAATTAAAATTCTTGATTTAACTTTAAACTTACTAAGGCTTCGTAACGACTGCCAGTTAAACAGGTGTCCAACGTTCCGAATGTTCACCGCAAATTCTACACTGGAGACTTCAATTATATGGCTTTAAAAGTCGTGTGGTGACGGATTTTGTGTCACCAATCAATGCCTAACTCCTTTAGCAGTCATATTCAACACCCTCAGATTGAGCTGGTGACTATGTATTGATGATGTAAACGACCCAGCTGCCTGGGACTAAGCTGTTCAGTGTCAATATTCTATATTTATCCGTATAAAAAAATTACAAGCCAACACAGAGGTGTTTCTTGCCAATTCTTCTCAGCAGTGGTAGACGGTAGAATGTTGAATTGTATAAATGTTATTTTATTTTATTACTTGCCTTTGGATCAACGGGTCCCAGGTTCGATTCCGGGGCCGGGCAAGTGTCTTTGTCTAAACCAGAGGCACTGGCTCTTAGTCTGGGTGTCATTTGTGCTTGTGAATTATATGTTTGTAAACTGCCCCCGCGACACAGGTTATAACCAGTGCAGGGGTTTCATTATTAAAAAAAAACACGAGAAGGAACACTTGACACAAACCCTGTGCCAACCCGTCTTGCCAGCGTGGCACACTAGGCTGATTTCCCTCCATAAATTTGGAGGAGGCCCGACCCAGTAGTGGGTCATATCATAGTTATGAATAATAAGTTGACAATTCGTAAGTGTCCATTTGCAATTGCAAATCGTTCATGTTACTACTCAGCCCATAAATGACCCACTGCTGAGTCGGGCCTCCTCCCATTACATATCCTTTTGTCGGCTCTTACGACACCCTGGAAGGGGGTGGTGACACAATGTTTTCTAAATCCGTCACCACACGGATAAAATCTTCCATAGCATACAGACATGGAAATTCTATTGCCTTAAATACTGGTTGCTATCTCCGAAGCCTCATATAAATCTTGGGCACGCTTTCCAAAGGAGATGGGACACCACTTTCTGTTGCCCTGAACATCCCGCGTACTGTCACCATTATAGAGATATCCGAATCTTTGGATGCGGCATATCACTGACTTCTTGTTGATCTAGGAGTCGCAATTGCCATTTCGCAGAAGAGGGTGGTGGGGTGGGTTGCAAATGAGGGAGCTCCGGCTGACCCGCGCCGCGGTCAGCGGGCGGGGGAGGGGAATGTGACGTTACGCCCCCCTTCTACCGTCGCTTTAGAAGCCGGTGGTGGGTCGGGGCACCTACCACAAACACGAGCCTCATCGACTGACGGCGTCCCAGTTACCGGTGATGCCCTCCGATAGCCGTAACCCTTCGGGGCGCCACAGTAGAATGCTTTCTCGCGAACCTGTGTCGTCTCAAACAAAAGCCAAAGGTGTAATTAATTTATTCGAATTTAAAAAAAGTGCATTCCACTTTTAAATTTGAAATAAAAAATCTTTCGTTGATTTGTATACGTTATTTAAAAAAATGCCACGTTCCTAATTTAAATTAAATATAAATAAAAAAGACTAGTAATATATAATGCCGCGTCCACACCCGCTCACCTCGGAGTATACGTAAGTGAATATCGATGCTGCAGAAGGTCAAAGGCCAGTCTAGGTCGAACAGACAGACAGACACACGCGACGCTAACAGGATGCGATTTTGTGAACATGCAACAATGTATTAAACATTGATGTTTATGGATTGTTTATTTCTGATCTTATCTATTATTTCGCAGACTAATAAAGTGATTAGAAACATGTTTTTTTTAATCGGTGGCTTGAATGCCTTTGACCCTAGGCTTGCGTGATGGAAAGCAACGCCAGGGTCTAAGATGGAGCAGGCAATTCAAGAATAGCCCTGTCGCGCACCGGCTCTTATACACACGTCGGAACACAGCAATACTGACTTAGAAGTGGGGGTGGTAACTATTCAATCGAAATTATCATGGAGACCCTTCAAGATAGAAGCCTCCCCCGTAATTTAGCTGTGGCCTTAATTTAGTGGTAAATTAAGCGCCGGGAGAGGGAGACAGTGAGAGAAACAGAGAAAGAGGAGAGCTTGACATTATATAAATGTACTAGCGACCCGCCCGGGCTTGGCACGGGTGCAATGTTGAACCTCTAAATTTATCAGTGTTTTATACTTAAAAACCTTCCTCGTGAATGACTCTATCTATTAAAAGAAAACGCTTCAAAATCCGTTGCGTAGTTATAAAGATTTAAGCATACATAGGGACGGACAGACGACAGCGACTTTGTTTTAAGCTATGTAGTGATAGTGACTAGCGACCCGCCCTGGCTTCGCACGGGTGCAATTATGCATGTATTATACGTATAAACCTTCCTCTTGAATCACTCTATCTATTAAAAAAACCACTTCAAAATCCGTTGCGTAGTTTTAAAGATTTAAGCATACATAGGGACGGACAGACGACAGCGACTTTGTTTTATACTATGTTGTGATAGTGATAGTGATGAAGCGTTTCTTTGTTACTTTGATACTGAAATTACTTAAGCCTACCTACGTAAATGCAATGCCTAAAGATATGCAGTAAAAGTACTGTCCTATTTAATTAACTAGACCAAACCAAGGACTTACGAGCCGAAACCGAAAACCTCCAATCACTTCTTGCTCACAAATAGATAACTACTCAATTACATACATATAACAATCTTCTACATAAACAATTCACCATCTGTCAAAAATAAACATGCAAATTTGGGTCTTATGCAGATGTTCTTAAGGGCCAATCTGGTGTAGAAAGTGTTTTACATAGCGCAATATGTCGAGCTCCGATTTGAATCCTGTAGCTAATATATTAGCGGTCACAAAATCACCTGTTGCCATACACACCTGTTCAATACAATCACATCTGACGGTGCCTTGTAAGGTAAATGCATCCTTACGTCTGAAATGGTAAGGTTTGAAACTATTTTATCACTTCATACGTCAAATTGAGGCAGAAATTAAAAAAGTATCGATAAAAAGGTGACTTGAGCATTTTGGTGATTGTTAAAAAAAGGGCATTCGATCGGCGTTCGAATTTCGAAAATACCTTTGGCACGTTGACACTGGCAGGTTGCAAGTGGGTTTCTAAAAGTTTTCTTTTTTTGACCTTTTCGTTATCAAGGCTGTTTAAAATAATGTTAGAACTCTTATAAACATTTAGTTGGAATAAAGAAGAAAATAATTGAAATAAAAAAAACACAGCTGCCCAATTTATATTTCGCTTGGTTACTGTCACCAATTTGTTTTATTGTTTGTGTGTGTTTAAAAATATTAAAAAAAAAACAATTATAGCTTTTCTTTCTCTGTCACACACACCTTTATTACGTCAGCCGTCCGTCCGTTCACACTTTAACTGTGCACTCCTTTGAGCTATGTATCTATGGCTCTTCTGCGGATTTGCGAGCGCTGAAGAGCTTAGCTCTGTCCATTGCACGTTCAGTGACTCTCAGCCGCCTAAGCCCAAACACTTTTTTCATCGGCATTCATGTTTAACCGCGACCTCGGGGACCTGCCCCCCCCCCCCTCTATTAATGGAGCCCCAAGATCCTAGGCGGGCCCCTCCTAAACCTAATAACTTAAGCTTTCTTTATCCGCCGGTATACCTATTGACGCTCCACTTGCAGACGTCTAGTAAGGGCCTCCGCGCATTATGCGGCCAGGCCGCGCGGCCAAGACGCTGCGGCCAACTAATTCTTCTACGATGTTTACAGCTGCGCGCATTACGCGGCCAACGAAAAACATCGCGTCACATACGCGGCCTATTGGCCGCCGCGGCCATTCCGCGCATTATGCGGCCAAGCCGCGCGACTGGCCGCCTAAATGCGCGGGGGCCCTAAGAAATATAAAGAACAACCTGTATCCGTGTGACGAGGGATTTAGAAAACCTAGTATCACAACCCGATTAGGTCTAATGGAACGTAACGTCACCTCGTCCCAAGAGAAGAAAAACTTGAAACCAACCCGTCTGGCCAGCGTGGCACAGTAGGCCAATTACCCTCCATCTAATTGGAGGAGGCCCGACTTAGCAGTGGGTCTTAGTAGTAGCTATACCCTGCGCGCGTTGTTACTCCACGAACTAAAATAAATTTGAAGGAAATACATTACATACATTTTTTTTTCTTTTGTTCTGAACCTTCGTGGGCTCCTGCACAAAACTTTGCTGTAGATCATCACATGATCAAATGCATAGTTTATACGGACAAACATTCATTTTTATATACATATAAGAAGAAGAAGAAGATAAGGATCCGATTATTCAGCCTTAGGACGCAGTATTGGTATACGGAGTTCATTATTCGCGACCAGTTTGCATAGCCGTTTAGCTACGGTTATTATACGGGCACTTTTCTTAGCGTCACCTCTGCTGTAGTACAGGAGACGAAGGTAACTTTACGTATGTTATTAAATACTAGCTGACACCGCATTTTTTTTTTTTACTACTTGCGCGTGGAATTTTGTCTTTGGGTAGCATTTACTACTACTACTCAGCCCATACGTGATCCACTGCTGAGTCGAGCCTCCTCCAGTTACGTAGAGGGCAATTGGCCTACTGTACCACGCTAGCCAGACGGGTTGGCACCGGGTTTCGTTTCAAGTTTTCCCTGTCTTGTGGCAAGGTTATCAATCTCCTTTTGTCGGCTCTTACGACACCCTCAGGATGGATTGGGATGGTGTCACCATGTATTCTAAATCCACCAAACGGACATGCATATTCAGCCCAATTATTTGATTAAAAAGTTTGAAGAGAAAATATCCTTTCTTAGGATCTAGACTGTCTGTGTTCCAGTTCAGGCGTGAAACCGTGACAGACAGACAGAGTTACTTTCGCATATATAATATTCTTCGTTTTAAGCTGACCTCTACTGGACGAAAGAATAAAAATTAGTATTATTAATTTGGCATTTATGTCTAGGCATCGTGTGTTGTGTTCTATCTGTAATTTTTTTTTAGGATGTCTGTCACTTTTTTTAGCTGTATTTCTTACTCAAAAATGACATTTGGTTTTGTTGTACAATAGACTGCTCCTATCAGCACTTGTTAGTGTTTGTTAATGTCGCATGACGTAAAAGATTACCCTCACATCTCCTAGCCTAATAGCTCATCCTTATTTCTGTTCATTCCCATATCGGCGGAGCTTTCACCGGCGCTCGGCTATTTGAATCTCTCTGCAATTTCTATTTTAGAATGTGTTTAGCGTTTATCTAGTACCCGTTGCGCTGGATTTAAACCCAGGACAGGTCGTGTGGCCACATACCTGTTTATTAGTGTACAAATCCTAACCGCTTTTGGAATTTTCTAGAATACATTGCAAAGTTTCAATGTACAAAGAGATTCTATAAGTATATTCTTTATACTTACATAGATACAATAGTGTCACCATTCCATATTGAGGGTGTCGTAAAAGCGGACAGAAGGAAATGACAAAGCCGATAACCTAGCCACAAGAAAAGGAAATCTTCATTCGAAACTTTTTTTTTTTTTTTTTTTCACCCGGGGTAAAATCCTTTATGGACTAGCCCCGCCATCCTGGGGATGGTCGGCAGGGGGTGTGTGGGACTCTCCTCCGTAGAGGCATACCCACTAAACATCCCCGGAGTGCTCCTTTCGTCGTGTCTTTGTTTGCAGCAGCATGGGTACGTGTACTATTCCTTGCTGCCGCAGACAGAGGCTCTACACTCCTCTTCCTTCTCTTTCCCCTAGTGGAGCATTTCAACTTCTGGAGCGGTATTGTACCGCACTATCGGTGTCCAGGAGCACTCGGCAGGACACCGTATCCCTCGGGGTCTCATTTCTCAGTGGGTGGGGGATTCGAAACCCTGTGCCAACCCGTCTGGCCAGCGTGGCACAGTGAGCTAATTACCCTACTTGCTACTGGAGGAGGGCCGATTCAGTAATGGGATATCTATGGGTTGAGTAGTAGTATATCTTAGCACATAAATGACCCACTGCTGGGTCGGGCTCCTCCTTCTTTATGAAGGGACATTTGCCTACTAGGTATCCCGCGCTTGCCAGACGCCAGCACAGGATGTGCAAGTTTGAGGCCGGTGGTGGGTCGGAGGACCTGCCACCAACAAGAGCCTCAGTAACCGAGGGTGTCCGTTACCCAGTTACCCGTAATAAAACATCATCTGAACCGGTGGTAAAAAATAAATGATAAATTAATAATATTTTTTTTTTTAAATTTTGATTTAAGTGGAGTAATATTTTTTTTTTGACTATTTGAAAGCATTCGTAAGAATTTATTCGAATAAAAAACATTTTGATTTTGATTTTATCTGATTTTCGATTGCCCGTCAAAACTGCAAACCGGGAGGTCGCAGTATACCTACTGTGTTCTCGCGAACCTGGGGCGTCCCAAAAGAGACCTGTTTTTGTGAGTCAGATCGCTTCCCGGAGTCCGAGGTAACCACCGACCCCAAACTCAAAAGGAACTTTATTCTGAGCTTTTTTCACAAAACTCTTTTAAAACACCATGTTTAAAACTACCGTCATATTTCGGCTCTTGTCCCACGCTAGTCTCCATAAACTCCTATTGTCATAATATATACATTAATGTCTTATTCGTGTCATATTCGTGTGGTGACGACCCCCCATTTCAACCTGAGGGTGTCGTAAGAGCCGACATAAGGAAAAAATAACGAGGCCGATAACCTAGCCGCAAGAGAAGGGAATCTTGAAACTAAACCATGTGCCAACCCGTCTGGCCAGCGTGGCACATGAGGCTAATTACCCTCTCTTCTATGGGAGATTTATGAGATGAGGTGTAGAAGTAGTATTTCATATGTATGTTTTCAATCACACAATTCATTCACCTCCGAGGGCGGTATGCATGGAGCATTTCCCCAGCAAAACCACAAAAGCAGTGCAAGTTATCTTCTCACACTTCAACACAGTGAAGATGGAATCAATCGACTGCCTCGTTGGTCTAGTGGTTAGATGTGCCGCCTTTGTATCAACGGGTCCCGGGTTCGATTCCGGGGTCGGGCAAGTGTCTTTGTCTAAACCAGAGGCACTGGCTCGGAGTCTGGGTGTCATTTCTATCTATAATAAGTATGTATTTACAAAAAAAAATGTATTTAAGTAGTTTATCATCCATCTCGTTACCATAACACAAGCATTTAGTTGCTTAGCTTGGGACGAGATGGCGTTGTGTGAAATGTCCAAGGATATTTAATGGGTTAGCAACATTACGTACCAGTGCGACTCGCTCGGCTAATTTACCCCCACGAATTTGGGGGAAGCCGGACTCAACAATGGATCGTCTGTGGATAATGATGAACTTTCACGTTACTTAATCTCCTTAAGACATCTCAGATTAAAAGTCATTAATTATGTTCTAGAAAATTGAACTCGATCAATCAATTAGGAACCTATTAATCGAAGCAATTATAGTAACAACAAGTTAAAGACAATCAATAAATAGTCTATTACAAAAACTGTTAAACAATATAATTATAGGTAGATACATTTTATGAACATAATTAATTTCTATATAATTCGTGACTCCCACGTTTTGCATGAATTCACTCTTACTTAAAGTTTATTCCACACCATCTTCACTATCACTATCATCACTACATAGTAGTTATAAAACAAAGTCGCATTCTTCTGTCCGTCCCTATGTATGCATAAATCTTTAAAACTACGCAACGGATTTTGAAGCGGTTTTTTAATAGATAGAGTGATTCAAGGGAAAGGTTTTTATGTATAACCCACCCCCGCTTTGCACGGGCGAAGTCGGGGCGGGCCACTAGTTTTTAAATAAAGAGTGGATGTTTGGACATGCCGCATGGTCCCCGATACGATGGAGTGTCTTTGTTTAAACCTTTCGCCACCCCATCTCATCAACGAACAAAAAGAAATTACAAGGCTGAAAACGTGGCTTGTAAGAGAAGAAAAACTTGTAGGCTAATTACCCTCCGTGTAGTTGGCCGACTCAATAGTGGGTCATTTATGGGCTGAGGTGGTAGAAGTGTAAACAGAGATTCTTGTTCAGAGTTATTTCTGGTCGATACAAGCAACGTGCCCCAGAGATAAAAGAGCAGGGAAGTTGTTTTTACAAAAAAAAAACGTTTTTCGTGTTTTTTTTTAATAATAATCAACTCCTGCCCTAGTTTGTTTACCTGTTTACAAACATGTAATTCACGAACACAAATGACACCCAGACACAGAGCAAGTGTCTCTGGTTTAGACAAAGACACTTGCCCGAACCCGGGACTCGTTGATCCAAAGGCGGCACACCTAACCCCTAGACCGAGGACGAGGCAGCCAAAAAGATTTTTTATGTATGTATTAACTACTTCTCTATTAGGGCGGGATATCCATGAGAGTTACCTAGCCGCAAGATTATGGCTCCATCAGAAGGCTCAAAGTCACCCAAAGGGCAATGGAGGGGGCTATGCTCGGAGTTTCCCTGCGAGATCGAATCAGAAATGAGGAGATACGCAGGCGAACCAGGGTCACCGACATAGCCCACCGGATTGCCAAACTTAAGTGGCAGTGGGCAGGGCACATAGCTCGCAGGACCGACGCCCGATGGGGCAAAAAAGTCCTCGAGTGGCGACCGCGTTCCGGAAGGCGCAGTGCTGGCAGGCCGACGACCTGGTTAAGGTCGCTGGAAAGCAGTGGATGCGGGCGGCCCAGGACCGGCCTTTGTGGAGATCCTTGGGGGAGGCCTATGTCCAGCAGTGGACGTCTTTTGGCTGAAATGATGAAGAGGATGAAAACTTGATACAGACCCGGTGCCAACCCGACGCCAACGTCGAACAATAGGCTAAACCATTAATTCAGTTGGCAATAATCTACTTCAAAAATATAGATGTTTTTTGTAAAATTGCTTAAATAGCACTTTTTATTGCATCGTCTGTCACAGCCTTTGCGATGTTACAATCATATTACATAATATTAGCCATTAAGGAACCACCTACATTTGGCATTGAGCCAAAATAAATTATCTGAATATGGAGTTAACTAAACACGAGATAAGGAACTAAATGTTAATTAAAACTATATTAACTGATAGATAAGATACCATTTGCGTAATTGGTAGTGTTCAGTGAAATCGAGTTAGATTGGTACCGACACCAAAAAAAAGGTTAAGGCAAAGCAAAACCCACTGACTTACAAAGGTGCAGCTTGAGGTGCCTAACTCGGAGCTTGCTGCTACTACTAAGTCATCGATGACCCACTGCTGAGTCGAGCCTCCTCCAGCTCCAGTTCCAGCCTACTGTGCTACGCTGGCCAGACGAGTTAGCAAAGGTTCCAGTATCATCATCATCATCATCTTCGCGCTACATCCCGGTTGCAGCCCAAACTCTCGCTTCGGCGCCAGGGGTTCGCTTTCCGACTTTTTCTCTTCCACTTCGCACGGTCTTCAGCATCCCTGGTAGTGAGCCCATTGGCACGCATATCACCCTTTACGACGTCAAGCAAGCACTTTTTGGGCCTACCCCTCCTGCCGGGGCCCGGCGGAGGCGGCATGGCCAGACATTTGTTTCCCACGTAAGCCTCCGGTTGCCGCAAAACGTGGCCGTACCAAAAGGTTCCAGTATCAAGTTATACTTAATTTGGTCCGTGTGGTGACTGATTTAGAATACATAGTGTCACCACCCCATCGCAACCTGAGGGTGTCGCAGGAGCCGACAAAAGGAGATGACAAGGCCGATAACCTAGCCGCAAGAGAAGGAAAGCTTGATTCGAAACCCTGGGCCAACCTGTCTGGCCAGCAGTAGGCTGAAGTCATCGTTTTAGCCCATAAATGACCCACTACTGAGTCAGGCCTCCTCCATAATCAAGGAGGGAAATTAGCGTACTGTGCCACGCCAGCAAGACGGGTTGGCACAGGGTTTGCACCAAATTTTCCTTCTCTTTCGGCTAGGTGATCTGCCCCTTGCGTGTTTTTAGTCACCTCTTACGACACCCTCATGACGGTAAGGGTTGGTGACATTGTGTATTATTCCTCCCCCCTATAAGTACCTCCATGAAATTGGAGGAGGCCCAACTCAGGAGTGATCTTTGGGCTGAGTAGTAAACTTTGTTATCGGAATATAGTATTTTTAGATAGTGTCGTTTCTGTACGATATTTATTTGTGATAAATTAGGCTGCCGCCCACGGTTGTCCGGCGACCTGGTTAAGGTCAGCGGAGTCCCATGGAAGCGGTGGGTCAAGGGTGGCCTTTGTGGAAATTCTTGGGCTCCTCCAATGTCCAACAGATTACTTAGTGTCCCTGAAATTATGCCAAAAATCAACCATCTCGGGTATTCAGCAAAATGCGTAATCCTCACTAATTATATTACATTATTTGAATATTCAAATATAATAATATTAAATCACTACCGTGAATACGTTACAAATTTCATTTATTCATTATTATATAGTCACGATCTTTAATAGATAAACAGCCATCTTTAGAATTTCCATAAACATATAAAACTTGTTCGCGCAACATGCATTATGAAAATACTGCCTCGCTAATTCCCACCGGGCTAAATACACAGCAACATACAATAAGCAGTAAAGCCATTACAAACTACACACACACACACACACACATACGCAATGTATACAGACTTGAGCCGCGCTGACAGTGGTCACGTGTCAGTTTCTTACACACACAGGTTTATAAGCCGTGTAAATAAAAAAGTTGTGATCGTGACTTAGTCTACGTTGGCGTAATAGCTGGTTAGATTTTTGCCGCGCTATAACTATTTACAACATGCTGACTGACGACGGATAGAACAGTTGTTCAGCCACTTTCAGAATTATATAATAAATACTTTTATTACAGAATATTCAATACTTATTGTATAGGACAAAGGGGTTAATAATATACGAAGCAACTAGATATACTACTACTACTCAGCCCACACATCGCCCACTGCTGAGTCGAGCCTCCTCCAACTACATGGATCGTAATTAGACTACCGTGCCACGATGGCCAGACGGGTTGGCACAGACTTTCGTTTCAAGTTTTCCTTCACTTGCGGCTAGCTTTTCGGCCTTAGCATTTCCTTCTGTCGGCTTTTACATCACCCTCAGGATGAAACAGGGTGGTGACTTTATATATTCAGGGCACTAGGTGAAAACAAATGAAGTATTATCTGTCGTGTCACGACGCTAACCATTGACCAGCAGAGCGTTATGCTTGAGCGTAGTCTAGCACTACGCTCAAGCATAACGCTCTGATATCAAATATTTCAAATATTCTGAGTTGAGGTACTGACACGTTTACTGTGTCGTCGGCTGCAACAAAGATGAGACTAATTAGCTATATCCAATTCATACATTAATCAAGTGACCTGAGATGACCACTCTCGCTGACTTAAAATATCTGTTTAGTAGGTATTCAGGACATGGTTTTTGCAATAGTACGCCTTAGGCGTGGAATAAGCTTTCGGTTTTCAAAACCGTATATAATTAACATCTGGCGAACTGGCTCTCACTATGCTGTTTAGTGATTTTGTAAACAAGACCAATAATTTTAAAAAAAGCAATTACAGAGTTTTTTGCCGGCTCTTCTCTGTAGAGCAACTCAGTAGTAGGTCATTCATGATGATGATTGTTGTGGCAAATATATATTTGAATCACTACATTTTGAGATGGGTTTGATACCATCGTTAACATTATCTTCTTCCTAGTCGTACACTCGGACGGATTAAGAATACAGAGTGTCGCCACCCCATTTCATCCTGAGGGTGTCGTAAGAGCCGACAAAAGGACATGTTATGGACGATAACCCAGCCGCAAGAGAAGAAAAACTTAATACGAAACCCAGTGCCAACCCGTCTGGTCAGTGTTGCACTGTAGGCTTCTGGCTTACTTACAGTAGGCAACAGAGGGTCATCTATGGGCTACTTCTGTCGACTCTTACGACACTCTCAGGATTGAATGGGGAGGTGACCTAAATCCGAAACCTTATAAATTCCATGTTAATAATTTCTGTAATATATTGTATATTCCACGTTTTTCACGAACGAAAAAAAAACGTTTATTTTAATGTTGTCTTCCTAACAGGCAAAGACGTTCACAGCTGATTATTTCATCTCGAATAGACCTACACAGACCATTAACCGATTAATTAATTTCCTCATATCTCCTGAACCAAAATGTGTCAGGTACCACAGAGACCGGTTATATTAAGGCGCTCTTATTCCGATTTGTAACAAATTGTATAGTTCGTATCTTAATAAAAGGTAAAAATCTAAAAAAAAAACACAATGGAATTGAACATATTATTGTTTATTAGCGTCAAAAGATGGCATGATTACTAACACTTCACTTGATAGGAAAGGTAATCGAAATCTGTAATATTTATTAATTTATGAGATTGATTTATCTGTGTACATTTTATGTCATTTTTAATCTGACTATCTACTTAAATAACAGATTTAAAATGTAATTTTTTTATTTGTTTCTTAGATAACAGATTAAAAATACATAAAATGCATACCTTGATATTTCATTTATTATTTTTTTAGTATGAAGAAAAGCTACTTTTTAATCAAAATAAAATGTTGCCAATAAAGAGAAAAGTCGGTAAGTACGCTAGTAAATTGCCGATTGCCTGGCGGACGGCGCAGTGGTATCGCAGGGAGTCATTTACCTAGCCGCCGTTGGAAAACCTCACCTTAACTATAAACGGTCAGTTATATTGAGATGATCGCGCGTTCCAATTAGGCGTTTATTATTAATAGTTAAAAACCGTGTCTTACGATCCGTCTGTGTATATCGCACGCGAACGCTTTAGGAATGTACCATGACGGTATTGTGGCACACGGGTTGCTTCCCGAGTCAGTCAAAATTTAAAATATCATCCCACATGGCTTGTAAATGTCTCATCATCTACACCCCGGGGTTTAGTAGGCCTCCTAGTCCATTTACAATTTACCAAGCAATGGGTACTTGGTACAAACCCTGTACCAAGTACCCATTACTTGGTACAGGGTTTGTATCAAGTTTTCCTTCTTCCTCTTGCGTTGCTATGGTCGCCTCTTAAGACAGCCTTAAGATGGTTGGCAATTGGCAACCGTCGCCTTATGGAATGTCATCTTCTAATATGTCTTTTTGGTTATTAGTGTGGTGTTACTGGTTATTTTTCGCCTCTTAGATTTTTTATTGTAAGTGAAGACGGTTTATATTTTGTGCTAATAACAATAATTAGAACAGTCTTTATATTTTAACTAGCTTTTACGCGCGGCTTCGCCCGCGTTTGCTTCGAACCCGTGCTTATCTACGCTTCGCGTGTAGCCTATGTTACTAAGAGATTGATAAGGATTAATATTACGCTACACATTTATCGTAGTTTCTTTCTTCAGACGATGTTATACTTTTTATGAACATAAAAGCGGTTATTGTGACTAAACTATGATAGTTAGATATATGCTCTCGCGGTCTTTTTTGTAGATCATAATAAGACCTACAAACTCGTAGCACATGGTTTTGTTCTATTGTCAATAGTTTTTACAGCGCACGCATAAATAGGTTTTCGATTTTACACCTTGGGTTGCATAATCGCAATTATATAATTATTAATCGCAATAACATAATAGCCTTTAACCTTCCTCGATAAATGGACTATCCAACACCGAAAGATTGTTTGAAATCGGACCTGTAGTTCCTGAGATTAGCGCGTTAAAACAAACAAACAAATAAGCAAACAAACTCTGCAGCTTTATATATTTGTATAGATAATAGATTATGATTTTGCAACTATGAAAAAAGTAATATTTTGGTAAAATTAATTATAGTTAGATTCAAACACAGATACACTCTTTTCGGTATGTTTAATGCCCTAACTACTTACTACTACTCAGCCCACAAATGACCCACTGTTGAGTTGGACCTCCTCCTATCACAGGGAGCGTAATTAGCCCACCGTACCACGATGGCCAGTGAGAGTTGTCCTAACTCCGTGGAGATACAGTCAGGGCCCACGGGGCAGCAAGCGCGGGACGGTACACCCCGGGGACGTTTAGTGGGTATGACTCCGTCTCCTCACAGAGGCGGAGGGGACTCCCACACACCCCCGTTGCCCATCCCCAGGCTGGCAGGGATAGTCCATAAAGGATTTTACAACGGGTCAAAAAAAAAAGGGTTGTCCTATCTGCGAATGCCTTATTCGTGACTTTTTAATGACTTATTCGTCACCTTTTAATGTTTAATGTACTTTTTGTTCCGCAAAATCTTCCGGTTCAATTTAAAAGGACTCACGAAAACTCCCCAGTGTGTTTCATTTCAAAGCCACGGATTGTACTCCGGTGAACCGGATCAATCGCTAACGACCACCAATTCGATATAGAGAGTAACATGTATCTCATATTACACATATCGTCTCGATTATGTATTATTTGTATCGTCACGGTCTTGGTGTTGTAAGAGGTAGGCTGTAGTGTAACGCTTCGTAGGAAAACCTGGAAGGAAAACTTGATACGAAACACAGTGCTAACCCGTCTGGCCAGAGCGGCACAGTAGGCTAATTACCCTCCCTGTGATGATAGGAGCCTGACTCAGCAGTGGGTCATTTATGGGCTAAGTGATAGTAGTAACAAAACATCCGCCCGCACGACATTCTTAAAAAGACGATTTGTTGTATAAAAGATCCATTTTGTCAACAATAAAGTAATAAACAAGGTAATAAAGGTTTTTTTTAAATGCTTTGCAATTTTAGTAGTTCCTGAAATTGAGACGATCAAACGAACAAAACTGTGTTACTATATAAACAGTATAGATTATTTGTTTTTAGTATAGATTATAAATAACGATTAAATTGTGATAACGAAAAAAAAAATTTTGGTCGATCGTAGAGGGGTGAACATTTTAGTTTGTATGTGTCGTGTAGGTATCATAAAAAAAAAACAAAGAAAAAAACATAACAAAATTCCCAAAGAATAAAAATACAATGTTTTGGTGGACCACCCTAAGTCTAACATTTAGGGGGATGAATAGATAGAATAGAAAAATTTATGCTGTCCGATTCGCAGACCTAACGGATATGCACACAAAATTTCACGAAAATCGGTCTACGCATTTCGGAGGAGTTCAATAACAAACACCGTGATACGAGAATTTTATATACATATTAGATATTAGTATCTAAACTTCAATAAAATATTCGATCGTCTTAATACCGCAGCATATAAAACAGGACGTGTTTTGAATTGAAATTAACGATTGCATAGATTATATTAACTGTGGGAAACATCTCGTATTTGAATAAATATAGTATTTATTATGTTAGCAATTCGTATAAAACTATAAACTTGCTATTTTCTAAATACATGCGTCGTTTTTATTTTTTTATTTCCTTAAATGACCCACGCTACATGGAGGGTAATTAGCCTACTACGCCACGTTGGCCAGACGGGTTGGCACAGGATTTCGTATCAATAGCCCACCGTCCGCCGGTATAGCTTCGCGGTAAGCGCGAGGTGTGACGCCCAAGTGCGCGGGGTGTCGCACGGGAGAGGGTGCCCGATGGGGCTGCCGCATGCGGACCACGGTAACAACGTACGCGGTACACGTGGTCCGCCGTGTGAGGGAGGGTGTTGGCGCACGGCGGGTTGTTTTAGTGGGTGAGGGCCCCACATTACCCCGTAGTCTCCCCGGTCAAGTTTTCCTTCTCATTCGGCTAGGTTATCGGCCTTCCCCCTCGACTGTGCTGCCACCTTGCTGTGGTGAGGGGGCTTGAGTGCCTCAATGATCCGTGGGGCCATACCGGCCAGGGCCTCCCATGCCGGGCGGGCCCACGGGGAGAGGTGAGACGAAGAGCGGCACCCAGCGTCGTGGCGGGTTGCGGCTCCGGGGACTCCTCTGTCCTCAGAGCTGCCTTGGGAGTCGTAAACCGCTGCGGCGCACCATGAGGTCCTCGGGTTGGCGCTCAACTTAGTTGGCCGTCAAACCGAGTCCTCACTCAACGTCCTCGGGTTGGCGCCGGCCGAGGGCTGACGGGCCTCGGCCGGTCGGTTCGTGACGGTGCGGGCCCCTTCTGCCCTCGCCTAGGAGGCCGGTGGTGGTTCGGGGGAGCCACCACCGACGAAAGCCTCGATGACTGAGGGCGTCCCAGTGTACCGGGACGCCCTCTCTGATAGTCGCTTGCCCGCGTTGCGGGCACCACGCCGGGGCGTCACAGTAGAATGCGTTTACGCGAACTTGTGGCGCCCCAAGCGCGTCGTGTGAGGGTATGCCGCTGGGGTTTTAGTGGGTAAACGACGCTTGGGTAGACGACCCTTGTCGGAGTCCCACATAATCACCGACCTTTCCCCCGGGGTGCGGTGGTATGCATAAAGCATTTCCCCAGCGAAAAAAAAAAAAAAAAAAAAAAGTTTATCGGCCTTGTCATTTCCTTTTGTCCGCTCTTACGACACCCTTAGGATGGAATGAGGTTGTGACACTATGTTATTCTAAATCCTTCACCACTTGGAAGTTTTTATTATTAACTAGCGACCCATCCCGGCTTCGCACGGGCGTAATGATGAACCTCTAAATTTATCAGTGTTTCTCTAGAATACTATGGATGTATTATGCATATAAACCTTCCTCTTGAATCACTCTATCTATTAAAGAAAACCGCTTCAAAATCCGTTGCGTAGTTTTAAAGATTTAAGCATACATAGGGACGGACAGACGGCAGCCACTTTGTTTTATAATATGTAGTGAAGTGATAGTGATAGTGATAGTGATCATTTAATTTTTAATCATTTCATTGCAATGTATTTGTGACAAAATAAAATCTCTCTTGTTGTGCATTGCGCTGTGAATTACAATGACTTTATTACGACCGACTTATTAAGTACATTATGAAATCTGTGGTGACATATTTCGGAAACATAGTGTCACCATTTAATCCTGTAGATGTCGTAAGATAGACAAGGAAGACCTAGTCGCAATAGAAGGAAAACTTGAAATGAAACCCGTCAGGCCGACATGGCACTGTAGGCTATCCATGTAATGGGGGGTTGTCCGACTCAGCAGTGGGTAATGTTTGGGCTGAGTAGTAGTAGTAGTTTCATCCATGCGGGGACGGGTCAACTTCCCCACGCTGGGAAATAACGCGCGTTGTAAAAGTCAACAAAACCCAGCACGCTTCGTGGTAGGATCTAATAGTCCGCCCGGCTAGCTACCACCCTCACATCTAAGTGCGCCACGCAGTTTTACTGTTTTTCCTCGTGTGTATGTGAGAGCCGGTGCCCGACAGGGTATTTCCTTGAATTGCCTGCTCCATCTTAGACCCTGGCGTTGCTTCCCATCACGCAAGCCTAGGTATTCAAGTAACTGACAAAAAAAAAGTTTACTTCTATTACTATAATCTCTTCCCTGCAATATGGTTGAGGAGGGCGATGGCTGCCGCATACGTCATGCTTTTGAACAGGTGCCGTTGCTGGGGGTCGGTTGGCTCGGGCGTTCGAAGGTTAGTAGGTATTGTTGATTAGATCTGGCTGATGTTTGGCCCTTTGCGACTATTGCGCGCGTTTGCTCTCACAAACTGTCTTATCACGGCCTTGTACCTAAAAATGGCGATCTAAAAAGAGCAAATACAGAGTTTCTTGCCGGCTCTTCTCTGTAGAACTGCATTCCGAACCGGTGGTAGATGGAAAATTTTAAATTTTAAATTAAATATTATTTTGTTGTTTGACTTGTCAAAAGAGCTCTAATGAACCAACATGATTAAATGAGTTTTGAATTTGAATTTGAATATATTGTCAGTTCAGGATGTATGCTACACGCTTTTGCCACAAGCTCTTGGTAATAACATTTGAATTTAGCAGATTATTCGAATGGGCACTCGAATAGAAAAGAGCCAGTTTCGGCCATGTTGGTTCTTCGCCTACATTTAACACCGCCGCCGAAACGTGAGCCACAAACGAAAGTTTATCTCATACAAATGCATGCCGCCATAATTTATACAATTTTATTAAATTGAACATTCCTCAGTGCGAATTGGGGTCACTCGCCAAGATTCGGTGCACACCGTTGCCGCGATGTCTGCCAGGGAATGGTCGCAACATTTAATATAACCACAGTTTAAGCTTAACCAGTAAGTAAACTTCAGTCAACCACTGCCCATCCGACACGAAACTATCACTACTAACCCTGCACTTAGATGGAGGGTAATAAGCCTACTGTACAGGGTTTCGTATCAAATTTACCTACTCCTACTGCTAGGTGATCGGCCTTGTCATTTGACTCTTGTGACTCTTGCGACACCCTCAGGATGGAATGGGGAGGTGACCCTATTTATTCTAAATCCCTCACCACATGGAAAATGCTAGTGATACTAGCCAGTCAAAATGTAATAAAAGTTGTTGTTAAGGTGGAGGCTCCAGGGTAGCCCGCGAAATTTAAATTTTCTTACGTTTTTTGCAATTTGCAGGTCAGTGCTAGGTTGTATGTTGATTAAAATGTTATTCGCGACTGTAAGACGTATGCAGTTATAGAATTATAATCATCAAAATCATCAATACATACCTCCAAGCTCATAAAGGTGCAAGAAAAACTTTTTCAACGTCAAAGTCATTCTTGCCCCTTTATGAGCTTGGAGGTATGTATTGATGATTTTGATGATTATAATTCTATAACTACATACGTCTTACAGCCGCGAATCAAATGTTCATCATCATACAACCTAGCACTGCCCTGCAAATTGCAAAAAACGTAAGAAAATTTAAATTTCGCGGGCTACCCTGGAGCATCCACCTTAAGTGCTTATGTCAAAAGCTAGTCTCGTGACGATGTATGGAAATGCGTAGAGCTGACTGGATAGACCAAGGACCCGCGAAAAGGATCTCGGAATGAACGGTCCCTGCGAGGTTCTGGGGGCTCTGAATAAGTTGACAGTTATAGTGTTACCCAAAAACTACAAATGGCAGCTTGCAAAAGAAAACTAACCCACAACGGAAACATAACAAACTCAGAACTTTTCCCATTCTTAAAAAAATAAACAAGTTTTTTCTGAACCGGTTCTTAATGACCAAATTCGGATTCCGTCAAAAGTAAATGGACAATTTCTCATGATCGCGATACTCTTAAAGCTCCGAAAGGTGTCGTCTTTTATATTATTAGATTTAAATTACTTGCTTAGAATTAAGTTGCGAAATTTATTAAAAAAAAATGACACAGCGGCTGGCGTAAAGCTTTTGCATATGTGTTTTGCTAATTAGATAATTTATTTACTAACTAGCGACCCGCCCCGGCTTCGCACGGGTGCAATATTGACATATAAACCATCCTCTTGAAACACTCTATCTATTAAAAAAAACCGCTTCAAAATCCGTTGCGTAGTTTAGAAGATTTAAGCATAGTTACAGAGGGACGGACAGACGACATTGACTTTGTTTTATACTATGTAGTGATTTATTATATTTGCCAATATTTCTAGCCCAGCCCATAAATGACCCATTACTGGCTCGGGCTTCCTCCAATTACAGGAGAGAAATTATGCCAACTGGCTAAACTGGTTCGCACTGGGTTTTGCTTCAAATTCTCCTTCTATAGCGGCTAGGTTATCAGCCTGGACATTTCATTTGCCAGCTCTTAAGACACCCTCAGAATGGAATGGGGTGGTGACACTGTGTATCCTAAATGCGTTACCGCACCGTCAAGGTTAATTACAATAGCGTTTAATTTTATATTTAACAAGTGTTTATACAATTTACAATGTTTAAAAAGTGAGTAATCCGTGAGACACGGTAATGTGCCTTGAAGCCCAGCAGCATTCCCTGGCTGCTGCAATGCTAATCCTCAGAGTGAGGTACAGGCCGCCCGGTCACGGGAAAGATCAGGTTTAGTTTATTCAGGTGAAATTACTGCCAACACTTTTTTTTATTACGTCGGAGATCCTAATGGATACCCGGCCGTTGGGGACTGGCCGGGCTACGTGGGATTCCGGGGCGTGTAGAGATGGTAAATTGCGCCCCGACCTACCCACTAAAACCAACGGTGACGACTGCCCAAACCAAGGCCATGGGATTCACTCCCATTGCGGGAGCATGCTCCTTGACCCTGGGGGCCTTGGCCCGCCTCTTCTAGAGTTAGTATAGCTCCATGCTCCGAAGCAAACTACTGCCAACCCTGACGAAATCATTATAATTACATATATATTATACATAAATTTAGAATACGCATTGTCACCAACCCATAGCATCCCGAGGGTTTCGTAAGAGGCGACTAAGGGAATGTAATAGGCAAATCACCTAGCCGCAAGAGAAGGAAAACTAGATAAAAACCCTGTGCCAACCTGTCTTGCCAGAGTGGCACACTAGGCGAATTTCTCTCCATGAATTTGGTGGAGGCCCGACTCAGTAGTGGATCATTCATGGGCTGAAACGAACGATTATAAAACAAAGTTACATCTGTCTCAATGTACAATGTTTGCAATAAACTCAAAAGATACTAAACGGGCGAATCCGTGTGGTTTATATTAATCGATATACCTAGTGGTTCTTTTGGAATATAGTTTGTTCCGAGCAGAGGTCGATATTAGGCAAAGACCATAGCACCAAAGCTTTTATACACTCTCAAATATACCGTGTAGCCACGATGTCTGCTATAACCACATTTCGAACTATCGAATTATGTAAATACAACCACAACATAACTCGGCATTCGCATAATAAACCGACTCCGTTCATCGATAAGTTTGGCTTTAACCAAAAGGGAATTTATAGTACCGAACTTGCCGCTTAAAACCTCAATACTCAGTCTATACCAACTGCTGGGTCGCGGCTCCTACATGGAAGGTATTTAACCTACTGCCCACGCTGGCCAGGAGGGTTGGCACAGGGTTTCGTATCGTCTCGGTAGAGGAAGAAGTAACTAAGTCTACGAAAAATGTTTGGCCATTTTCAACTTAAGTTGCTGATAGCTTAGGTCGAAATTTAACTACATGTTTTTGGAGACTTACTTATTTCTCCCTCTACGGGGACGGTATCAAGTTTTCCTTCTCGTACGGCTAGTTTTTGTGCCAAAACAAAAGCTAGCCGCAAAACCTTGTTTCATCATCGTCATCATTTCAGCCAAAAAACGTCCACTGCGGGATATCGACTGCCTCGTTGGTCTAGTGGTTAGATGTGCCGCCTTTGGATCAACGGGTCCCGGGTTCGATTCCGGGGTCGGGAAAGTGTCTTTGTCTAAACCAGAGGCACTGGCTCGGAGTCTGGGTGTCATTTCTATCTATAATATGTATGTATTTACAAAAAAAATGTATATAAGTAGTTTATCATCCATCTCGTTACCATAACACAAGCATTAAGTTGCTTAGCTTGGGACGAGATGGCGTTGTGTGAATTGTCCAAGAATATTTATATTTTATTTATAGGCCCATCGCTTTCCGGCGACCTTAACCAGGTCGTCGGTCCACAGTGTAGGAGGCCTCCCAGCCTTAAAGATTGTATTTATCTTGCCACAATAAAAATGGTGTCTATGCCTAAAATATAGCCTAAAACAAGTATAGAGTTATGATATAGAAAAAGGAATAGCTATTGTCCTGAAACAAAGAAAAACCTGCAAGAACTGCGAAAAAGTAACCAAGGTAAAAACTAGGTTTACGCAAGCATTACAACAACACGTCAACTAACCGAACAACATATTATGTTAAATTAAAATCGATGCCGCTGCTTCTAAATAATCAGAAAATGGACATCAAGAAAATTGGAATTTGGAATCCGACACATTTATCAGAAAAATCTGTAATAACCACTCGTGATATATTAACAAACCGGGTGCAACACAAAAGCATAACTTTTGAACTATCCTTCTTTTAAAAGCAGTCTCTATTCGCTTGACATTAAGAGCTTTTAACGTTGCTGTTTAAGAAGAATGTTCCAGGGTAGCCCGCGAAATTTAAATTTTCTTACGTTTTTTGCAATTTGCAGGTCAGTGCTAGCTAGATTGTATTGTTGTATGTAATGTTATTCGCGGCTGTAAGACGTATGTAGTTATAGAATTACAATCAACAACCAGTCAAGCTCATAAAGGTGCAAGAAAAAAATTTTCAAGCTCAAAGTCATTCTTGCACCTTTATGAGCTTGGAGGGTTGTATTGATGAGTTTGATGATTATAACTCTGTAAGTACATACGTCTTACAACCGCGAATCAAATGTTCATCATCATACAACCTAGCACTGGCCTGCAAATTGCAAAAAACGTAAGAAAATTTGAATTTCGCGGGCTACCCTGGAACATTCATCTTAACAATACCGAAACTCTATCTCGGAGATTTGTAGAGTTCGGAAAGGTTTAGATGTTTTAATGGCATTTTAATTGAGGTTTCTCTTAAGTAAATGTCTCTCTATATACAGGTTACCAAAATTATGTAGAGTTGAATTTAATTACTGGGGCAGAAAAGTCCTCAAGTGGCGACCGCGTTCCGGAAAGCGCAGTACTGCTAAGTTCCTCTAATGTCCCTCTATGAAATTGAAGGAGGGCCGACTCAATAGTCGGATGTTTACGGCCTGAAATCTGGAACGACGAAATTGAGTTCTGGTGCTATCAATCACCATAACGTTTGCTGGTAGAATTCTGACGACTTTAGTTGCGCCAAGGAACACAAAACTCCTCTTAGTGTAAAAAAATGAGCATCGAATTTATTATTAGGATTTTCCTATGCCCCTCACCTTAAGTCTAATAAACTATTAAAAAATATAACAAGTTAACCCTGCTAATTTGCGTATGTCGTATGCTGTAAACACGTTTCAATTTTAATGAAGCGCAATCAAATTTAATGTCAGCTCATTTTGCAATGGACGGGTAACACGCCTTGTCGCCACGCCTTCGGTAGTTTCTTAATATGTTCACAGTCGATTTCTTAATAGTTTTCTTTTCTTCTTTTCCAAATATTAAGGACGCGCGTCGTAATGTAGGACCGATAACTAAAATAAAAGAACTTGCAAAATAAACTCTTGTAATCCTCGTCTTATTACATAACTAGCGACCCGCCCGGCTTCGCACGGGTGCAATGATGAACCTCTAAATTTATCAGTGTTTCTCTAGACTATTATGTATGTATTATAATGTAAACCTCCTCTTGAATCACTTTATCTATTAAAAAAAACCGCTTCGAAATCCGTTGCGTAGTTTTAAAGATTTAAGCATACATAGGGACGGACAGACGTCAGCGACTTTATTTTATACTATACTAGTGGCCCGCCCCGGCTTCGCCCGTGCAAAGCGGGGGTGGGTTACAAATATAAACCTTCCCCTTAAATCACTTTATCTATTAAAAAAAACCGCTTCAAAATCCGTTGCGTAGTTTTAAAGATTTATGCATACATAGGGACGGACAGAAGAATGCGACTTTGTTTTATACTATGTAGTGATAGTGATAGTGATAGTGATGACAACAAAGCCGGACACATACTCACATTCCATTTTCAAAAACATAAATTATTCGAATACAGTAAATTATAAAAGAGTAATTTAAAATAGTTTTCATTGCCCATCGGCAACATAGCCGCAATTAAAGAAAAATTGTGCTGACGCTTTAAGCATACTAAGTCTAATCCATTTCGTTCTGACACCCTCAGGATGAAATAGACTGACTCTGACTGAAATAGACTTGGTCTAGAGGCTAGAAGTCCCGGGTTTGGGCAAGCGTATTTGTGTAAATCAGGGGCACTTGCTCGAGTCTGGGTGTCCGCGATAATGTGGTTCGTTTTTTTTTAAATAAATAAATATGGATTGGCCGCACTATGTATTCCTAATCCGTAACGAAAAGTTGTATTTAAATAGTTTTATTTACTGCATTTCATTAAACACATCTAAAGTTCGTATTAACCTTTGCGTCATCCGAAAGAATCGTGCTCGCTCGTGTTAAAGAATGAAGCGTGGGGAACTATTAATTCCAAATATTACGGTTTGGCATTTTTATTGGGGCCATTTATGTACGTGACTAAATTTATTCGATTCCTGCCCATGGTCCGAAGATCAGGAATGTGCTAGAAGATTCAGAAAAGAGGTTGAGGTTGTAATAAAATATCATCAAAATCCTCAATTCAATGCAGTAATAATTTAATTCAACTACACGAAGACTTTTTCAGAATCATTAGGCGGCTCTTCCCTGTAGACAGCTTTCCAAACCGGTAGCCTCATAAACGAAAGTGGAGAAGTATTTTCTTAGTGATAAAATACTACAGATATACAGATTTTCTTGCGGTCTTTTGCCTTTTTATTACGCTTTTATTAGCTTCGCTTGTATATATGTATGTAACGGAATCTTTGAACATGATTTTGCCGCACTTCAAAACGTCGGATTAACTTGAAATTTGGCATACTTATTAAGGACCGATGACAATTCAATATTTTAAACATTTTGACCTGTTATCATTAATATAATAATAATAATAACGGTGATCAAGGTGGAACACCGCTCTTCGATGAAATAGCTAATAGAGATGTAAATATCATAAAGCTATCGCTATATTTTTCTGTGATTATTTAGCAATAGCTTTATGATATGTATTTAAACTAAAAATAAAAAAAATAATAATAGTTTTAAAAAAACTAAAGAAATACGCTTTTATAGAAAATCGAACTAAAAAATAGAAAATAAATTTTAATTAAAAATAGTGTCAGAAAAAAAGCGTCGGGTGCTTTTCAGGATATTATCAAAATAACCCTTCTGTTCATAAAATATTTAGTACTATTAATACCATGCACCCCACGCTTTTACAATAAAATCATTTTTTCTGATACTAAATAAATTATTCACTTCCTTAAACTCTTGCAACACTCTCAGGACAACAGTTGACACGATGTATTGTAAATCTGAACTTATTGGCGTAACTTTATTGTATTGTCTTTAATTGTGACATTACACATTAATCCAATACCAGTAACGGTATGTAACATTCCATCTTAGACCCTGGCGTTGCTTTCCATTACGCGAGCCTAGGGTCAAAGGCATTCAAGTCAAAATAATAAAAAAAAAAAGACGTGATAAAGAACAAGAAATTCCAGCCTACCAAGAGCTCCTAGAAAATTCACTTAATAACAATGAAAAATGATTGGAAACCTGACACAAAATTAACAATAAAAAATATATATACTTATAAAATTCAAATGTTTGATTAGTAGAATAGTGTCCATTCTTAAAAAATAGAATACTATTTCAAATAACGAACGGAGTCCATTTTTCGGCACAACCGTTATGACTTATGAACATCTAGGTCTTGAAAGTTACGAAGTGAAAGATTTAAAAAGTTCATATTTCACGATGCAGAGAGTTACACTAAACTGCAATTCACTTTCATTTGAATTTTAAATTAAGTGTCCAGAACATTATAAATCGTTTTAAAATAATTTGACGGTCGCGTACACGTTATTTGTTTAATCAAAGGAATTAGTTAGAAACTAAACTTGGTACCTTGAAGTTACTAATGAAGTTAAAAATAACAGTTTCTAAATACATTCAGTTCGTGAATATAAACTTAGCTGTCATAAACTTTTTTGTAACTAAGCTCAGACAGAAGAGTTTCTTTTTCTTATTTTCTTTGTTTTCGTCGGATATCCTCATGTATACCCCGCCAATGGGGGAGTATGCGCCGCGACACTGGTGGAGACTCAGAAGAGTAAATTTAATGCCAACACCAATCATCTCTCGATAGAACATTCGTAATTTATAGGTAAATCTGATAATGATTTTCGATTGGTTTTTGTTAATCTAGATGATGAATTCCGATAGCTTTTTGTTTAGCTAGATCATGAATTTTTATCGCTTTTTGTTTAGCTAGATGATGAATTACGATCGCTTTTTGTTTAGATAGGTAATGAATTCCGATCGCTTTTTGTTTAGATAGATGATGAATTCCGATCGCTTTTTTTTTTAGTCCGATGATGATGTTGAATGTTTGTGCCATCAGTTGCAAGCGAGCGCCAGTTGTGCAACCCGCATTCTTGTTGGCGTAGCGCAACTGAATCCGAGGCAAGCGTACTTTCGCGCCAATTCGATCTTGAATCGATTTCGCGATCACTCGATTATCGTATGCGATTTTTATTGTTACAATGTAGGATCATTCGTAT
The DNA here is from genome assembly GCA_905475355.2 of Clostera curtula. Taxonomy (NCBI): domain Eukaryota; kingdom Metazoa; phylum Arthropoda; class Insecta; order Lepidoptera; family Notodontidae; genus Clostera; species Clostera curtula. The sequence goes on along the minus strand of FR997816.1, from coordinate 9,928,274 downwards.
GGGCCATTTTCCTCGGTTATTTTTTTTAGTAAAAGTCGCATTCTCTTTTGTGTCAAGGGTGCTTGGTGAGAATGACCTTTAATGTAGGCATCATTTGCATAAGATTTTATTAAATGCTATGCGCAGATGTAGGTATGATTACATTGTTCAATTAGTTCACGAATAACCTAGAACTAATACCCCGCATGTCTTCGTCGTTCCAGCCCATAGATGACAGTACTGAGTCGGGCCTCCGCCAAATTTGTGGAGGGCAAGAGCCGCAAGGGAAGGAAAAATTAATACGAAAGCCTGTGCCAACTCATCTGGCCAGCGCGGCACAGTAGGCTAATTACCCTCCATGTAACTGGAAGAGGCCCCACTCCGCAGTGGGTCGTATAAGGGCAAGTAATAAATAAATATCCTTGGACATTTCACACAACGCCATCTCGTCCCAAGCTAAGCAACTTAATGCTTGTGTTATGGTAACGAGATGGATGATAAACTACATATATACATTTTTTTTTGTAAATATATACATATTCAAGATAGAAATGACACCCAGACTCCGAGCCAGTGCCTCTGGTTTAGACAAAGGCACTTGCCCGACCCCGGAATCGAACCTGGGACCCGTTGATCCAAAGGCGGCACATCTAACCACTAGACCAACGAGGCAGTCAACTAGCTGTTACCCGCGCTTGGTCCGCGTGGTGGTATAACAATGTGGAAGACTAAGTATCTATGGGCTCCTGAAAAGCGGGGGGAAGGGGGTTTTAAAGTTACTCCTTGTTTCATCAGCTATCTGCCAGTGAATGTGCCGTCAAAATTGGTCCAGCTATTTCCGAGATGTATGTGAAACATGTTCTGGTATATCAAATGCACTTAGTAAAAATCAGTTACTTTATTTAATACTAGTGGCCCGCCCCGGCTTCGCCCGTGCAAAGCGGGGGTGGGTTATACATATAAACCTTCCCCTTGAATCACTCTATCTATTAAAAAAAACCGCTTCAAAATCCGTTGCGTAGATTTCAAGATTTATGCATACATAGGGACGGACAGAAGAATGCGACTTTGTTTTATACTATGTAGTGATAGTGATGGCACAGAGCTACGTAGTACTAGCTGTACCGCGGGTTGCTACTCTAATCACTTACATCATTTGGGAGGAGACAATACACTTTTTTTTAGAAACCTCTTTGGGCTCGTGCACAACAATTTGCTGAAGATCATCACATAATCAAATTCATAGTTTACAATTCTTTAGAGGACATACAGACAAACATTCGTTTTTATTTATAAGGTAGATTGGTTTATTAAATTATTTAACATTCTTCGTTAACTAATGCTTAGATTAAATTTAATATTTTTTAACGTTAAAGATCGTGAAACTTAGATTAATTAGTTTGTAGGTTACAAACTAATTAATCTAAGTTTCACGATCTTTTCCTCAGCTTTTCTGCAACCCCCAACTCGGAACTAACAACTAGTTAATCGTCCAAGAATATCCAAATTTGCCTTCCGACAAATAGTTTTGTTCACTTATTTCAAGTTATATACCAAACTAATGACACGACACTGATAAAATTTCTATGAGACCAATCCCAAGGTGATTGACAGTTGAGTCGGGATTCCGCCAGTCCCATGGAGGGTATTTAGCCTACTGTGGCACACAGGCAGACAGACGGGTTGACACTGGGTTTTGTATCAAGTTTTCCTTCTCTTGTGTTTTCGGCTTTGTCATTTCATATTCATGTCACTTTCACACACACATTCATCACACAAACACACACACAGGGTGGAATGGCTTAGCATCGCATTAAAAAAGACTTTTCCAAACATACAAATAAAAATATACAGACTCTGTTTTTGAAGTCTTTTAATAAGCCACGGAAGACGATTAAAAAAAAACTTTCATAGAAATTTAAATTTCGTGTATTACATCACTACTCTTGTTGAACCTTGGATTAAGCCCAGGAGCGGACTACTAACGAGGATGAAAACATTCTAACATTTGCGAATGCACAACCATCAAACCATCCGTCATGGGAAAGCTTTCCACTAAAGCCGACCACGCTTATAAATAGTATCGGGTATAAATTAAAATTGTCGATTTCACTACGGGCAAGTCGTAAAACACACGTCAACTTCATCGAATCGATTCCAACGTCAGCCTTATGACACGCAACTGTTCGAATTTCAACCTTTGCACAACCGGTTAAAGCCCAACATATAATTGCATTGTGCTCTCAAGAATGCATAGTGATGTGACGTATGGAAATGTCAAACACACAATGAATGCCTTAACGGGCGCATTCTTCTCAAATTGTCAATAAGCAGCCTATTGTCTGAATCGATTAGATAATTGAATTAAATAATTGTTTGTTTTTGTTCGGAAGATTAATGCTGTGTTATTAGTTATGTTGGGTCGTTTTATCTAGTATCTGATGACTTACGGACCAACCGTCTTGCCAGCGTGGCACAGTAAGCTAATTACCCTCGCTGTGTCGAGGGGGGGGGGCTCGACTCAGCAGTGGGTCATTTATGGGCTGAGTTTTATGTCCTCCCAAAGCAAGTAGGATATCTGGTATCACAATTGATGCAACATCTAGCAGAGTTGCTTAACTTCCAGATCGATTGCGGTCGGTACTACCCGACATTTACTATATTATATATCACAGTATCACAGTAGGACCGGCCTTTGTGAAAATCCTTGGGGGAGGCCTATGTCCAGCAGTGGACGTCTTTTGGCTGAAATGATGATGATGATATCACAGTTAAAACTAGTTATGGAAGCTCAATCGCTATTTTAAAAATAGTATAAAAACATATGACAGTTCTAGTTTTTATCGGAGTTTGATCAATCCATTGATATGTCAAATAAAATAGTTGTGACACGATTAATTAACACGTATGTAAAACATGACATTTTGGTAAGAATCTTTTATGTATACCGATTACCGATGAAGGCATTCTAGTTAGCAACTTTTTTAGTCTAAGAATATAATAATTCTGTTGAGTGCTAAATTAATGGCCGTATGGGTGCTCAAAATACATTTCAGTAGTAAGATCAGGTACTGAGTGGTATAGCTAAGTATGGTCACTAATTTAAAAATTAAAAACTTTTATTATCTATGCTCACGGAGTTTTGGCAAGTAGTTGGCGAAAATGGCTGTGTTGTCCTAAAAATGCTGTGTTGTCATTCGTTTATATGTGTTTAGTGTCCGTACAGTGACAAATATCACCATGTTTCTGACATGGTCTGTCTAATTTGTGCGAACCGTTAATCTAAATAACGTTAACGAACTCACAGTTAAATCAGTGATCACGACTATCGCAAGTATTGTATGGATAATTACGTTTTTATCATACTGTACTAAGCGCCTTGACCTACAGAACATCGGCAATCTTTGATTCGTTATCAATTATTTTAGAACAATGATAACATCTATATTTCTATATTAGGTTCCGTATTCATTCGTTCAAGATTCATTCAAAAATTCTCCTATAGTTATTAACCCTTCAATGATAGTCCTAAGTCAGGCCTCCTTCAATATCGAGACTTTATAAATTCTATAGCCACCACCACACGAACAGGAAAGCATACTACTACGACACGACCCACTGCTGAGTCGGGCCTCCTCCAATGATATGGAGGGTAATCAGCCTACTGTGCCACGCTGGTAGAGTTGACACAGCGTTTTGTATCACCCCCCATGACTGGAGGGGCCCGCCTCCGAGCATGGGGCTCCACTGAACGAGGCGGGCCGAGGCCACCAGGGTCGCGGAGCATGCTCTCCTAACGGGGGAGCGAAACCCGTGGCCCTGTTTCGGGCAGGGTCGCCGTCAATTTTAGTGGGTAGGTTAGGGCGCTCTGCTAGCGCTCCGGAGTCTCACATAACCGGCCAGTCCCCAAACGGCCGCGAAACCATGAGGATTTCCGACTAAAAAAGGGTTTTGTATCAAGTTTTCCTTCTCTTGCGGTTAGGCGTCGTCACATCCTTCTGACGGCCCTTACGACACCCCCAGGCTGGAACAGGGTCGTGACACTATGTATTCCGTCTCCACACGGAAAGCATAGTAGAGTATAAACTTTGCCACGCTCCTGCTCAACTCAAAATACCGGATTGTATGTCACGGCTATAAGGCGTGGTTGTGTGGGTGTGTCGGTATTCTTTGTTGAGCAAATGTTATTGTTTCAACGCACGCAATAACTATTTACATTAAGGGAAGATAGTTACTTCTAATACATGGTTTCACCACCCCATTTCAACCTAAAGGTATCGTAAAAGCCGGCAAAAGGAAATGGTCGAAAGAGAGAAGGCAACCTTGATACGAAACGTCAAACGGTATGCCAACCCGTCTGGCCAGCATGGCACAGTAGACTAATTACCCTCCACGTAGCTGGAGGAGGCTCGACTCAGCAGTGGGTCATTTATGGGCTGAGAAGACGTAGTAGTAAAATAGTCAAATACAAAGTCAATAAAAAGAAACAAGTTACAAGTTTTCACTCCAAGTTCAGTCCAGGGTTAGATGTGCCGTGCCGCCTTCGGATCAACGGTCCCGAGTTCGATTCCGGGGTGGGGTCAAGTGTCTTTGTGTAAACCAGAGGCACTTGCTCTCTGAGTCACTCTCAGTTACTCTGATTCTGGGTGTCATTTGTGTTCGTGAAATACGTGTTTGTAAACTGCCCCCGCGAAACCTAGTGCAGGAGTTTTTTTTTTTTTAATAAGAATGGCAGCCGGGATCTACCGCTTTACGTACCCTCCGCAGCATGGAGGAGGTCAGATCATCATCATAATGTTTGCCCATAAATGACCCACTACTGAGTCGGGCATCCTCCAGATTCCTAGTGGGATATTAGCATACTGTGCCACGCTGGCACCCTCTACCTCCACCAGGAGGGAAATTGGGGGAACGAGTCAGCAGCGGGTCATCTATGGACTGAGTATTAGAGTATCAGAAGAACAATATAAGCTATAATATAAAAAGATATTGTGTAAATTGCCAATATACTTGTACTGCGCATACGAAGTCGCGGGCAGAAGCTAGTTAGTAATATTTCAATCTAATAACTTCACAGCTACCGGTCATCGACTGCGATCTGCAATAAGTAATTACTTAGCAAAGCCACGCCAAATGACCTAAGTGGTGCGAATTAATTACTTCTATCAGGAAAGCTCGTTATTTACTAGTCTAGACCTATTAAATTAGACTTCATCCATTTTTTGGGAGTCCCTGGAGTGATAATATTATCTAATAAATTAACATTTTTTTTTAAAACCAAACCAATGCTGTATGTTTAACCTGTGTCGCGGGGGCAGTTTACAAACATGTAATTCACGAACACAAATGACAACCAGACTCAGAGCAAGTTCCTCTAGTTTAGACAAAGACACTTGCCCGACCCCGGAATCGAACCCGGGACCCGTTGATCCAAAGGCGGCATACTTAACCCCTTGACCAACCAACAAGGCATTTAGGCATTGCCTTCCGCGTCGTGACGGATTAAGAATACATGGTGTCACCACCCCATTCCATCCTAAGGGTGTCGTAAGAGTAGCCAAAAGGGAATGACAAGGCCGAAAACCTAGCCGCAAGAGAAGGAAAACTTGATACGAAACCTTTTTTTTACGTCATTGTTCCTCATGGATTCCTGGCCGATGGGACTGGCCGGGTATGTGGGACTCCGGGGCGCGTAGAGATGGTAAATTGCGCCCCGACCTACCCACTAAAATCCCCAGCGATCCTCAAATGTCCGAACCAGGGCCGCGGGGTTCACTCCCCCCCCCCGTTAGGAGAGCAACCCGTCTGGCCAGCGTGGCACAGTAGGCTAATTACCCTCCATGTAATTGGAGGAGGCCCGACTCAGCAGCGGGCAATGTAGGGGCGGAGTACGTAAAAAAAGGGCTTTACGTTAACTGTATGGTGACAGAGATAGGACATATCACCAACGTACTACATCCTTAGGGTTCCGTCGTGGGAGGCGATTGCACCTTAACACGCCTCGGAGTCACAAATACCCTGGCGGTCTCCAAGTGTTGGGATATGCAACGGATAAGAAAGGTGGCACAGTTTAATTTCACAATTGCGTATATCATAATCTATACAAATAAATAAAATTGGAGTATCTGTTTGTAATAATAAAATATCCACTTTTTACTAAATGCGTAAGTATATACACAGTACTTAAACCAAAATAATTTATTTTTTTAATTTTTGTCTGCCTGTCTGTCCGTTTGTTCCGGCTAATCTCTGGAACGGCTGGACCGATTTTTACGGGACTTTCACTGATAGGTAGCAGATGATATAAGGAGTAACTTAGACTTTATTTGGAATAGCTTCGCCCCGTGCCGTTCCCCGCGGTACGTTAATAACCGGGGGTAAAATCGCGGGCCTCTCAGAAAATATCTACAAGTTTTAACGCGAAAGTTACTAGGACATTAAACATCGCATCGTTTTGCATCATCGTTAACATATCGGAACATTAAAGCCCATTGATTGCTGTGTTAATACCAATTACTAGAAGCTTAGAAGCCCGCGGGCAATGTAATGGGTGCAGTATTAAAGAGTCGTTAGGCGGTACTAAGGCGTGGTTTAGACGACCAATAAAATGGTTTCTATTGCCCATTACCCACCCGTGGTTACTCGTTGGCGGCTTGGCTTTATCCCCAAGGAAGCTATGTTGATGTTATCCAATATAAATGACCTATAGACAGTTCAAAAACCGAATTTTACTACTTTTTGGTGAAAGATTTGCTAGGTTTTTGGTACTAGTGCTTAGCTGGTGTTCATTTAACAATAATAATTACTCTCTATATCCTTGATTAAAAAAATATTTAAGATTTTAATAAATGTGTTAGTTTCAGAACACATACAAGACCTTTACTCTGAAAGGGTATAAATTTGGAATCAAAGTAAATTTTTTTGACAAATTATGTGATTGAAATATTCCAATTTGGCATTCCCCCAAATAGCCTGGTTACCAAATCGAGCTAAAGAAAGAAAACATAATTATCAATACCGGACGTTCGAAATTCAAAAGGAAACTGAATAAAATAATAATGATACCGTTTAATCGAAATATAAATAATATTGCTCCCGGCTATTTCGAATAATTTCATCTTTTATCGGGCTCGCAGCTGCCAACTGCGCAGATTTATAAAAATTTGCATTCGATAAATTATACCGTATCACGCATCAGCTTCTGTGTTAAGTTGGCAACACTTACCGCACCGAAATGAACCCTTGTTTCGGTATATTCGATTTAATAATCGATGCAACTTAGATAATCAAATTAGAAAATTAGGAATAATAGACCTTAGCTGATATTAAGCCCCAGACGTAGCCAAGCTAGCCACATATCTTCGTACTTTATTTACGCACTATGCCATGCTAGAATCTAGAATTATTTTATTAGATAAGTATTAAGTACCTACTAATTGATTGCAAATGGCAACATTATAGGAGCTCTTATTATATTACCTATTTATTTAAATATTACTATTTATAGTACCTATTTGATCTGGACGGAAAATAAAGGAGCAAAAACTGTGGTAATAATAATAACTGAAAAAATTGCGTTATACCCATACGCTTCTAAGTGTACTAATATGAAAACCACAATGTGGTGTACAATAAATAATAATAATGTAGTTACAAAAACTGTGCTATCTTCGACTCATCTCCGAAGTTTTTACATAGGGGCACGTGTTCGCACAGAGCACGGGCTGTTTTCCGTGTATTTTCTGGTCGGGTGGATGCGAGACGAACGCGGGGTGCGGGAGCGATGCGGGGGGTGAGGCACACTGGCAGATGCGCCGTGCAACGCCATCTCTCGGCGCCAGGAGCGATACTTACCAGGTGCGCGCTGCCCGCACCGCGGCTGCCGCCCGCCCTCAGTCCGCCGTCACGCGCCGCCGCGATCACACGTCATTACGGCTCCTGTACGCCGACACACGCGACGCGCGCGTTTCGAACGAAGTGCACGATCCGCGACCGGTTCGTCGGAACCCATCAGTGACATCTCGATATCTTGTGCTGTGTGACTTGCGGTGAAACGCTCAGTGCAAACTTGTGCGAGTGATGGATTACTGCGGATATTTCCTCTGCCAGTGCTGACGAGCGGGCCTGTCCCGTGTGCCCCGGCGCCGCTGGCCGGACGCGCCAGCATGCGCGCCCCCGCGGTGCTAATCGCCCTGCTAGGGTTTCTGCCCCAGGTACCGACATTACACCCGAAACCGCAATCGCGAATCCCCATTTGTTTACATTCTGCATCGGGGTAACTCCGATCGAAAACACATACTTAGCATCGTGAAAGGTGCACGCTAGGTTACGATGCACCGCCACTTTCCCACGAGTGCGGCCGGTCTAGCTGGCTTATCGTCCTGGATAGTCGGGTACAAGGATCCAGTGTAGGTTAGACGAGCCGGAGTCGTGACCGGCCGACCGAAGACGCGCCTGTGTGTGTTCGATACGTTTGCCGAGCGAGCATAGGTACATAGAAAGTTCAGGTTTTAATACGACCGGCGCGGGGTCAGCTAGGTCGCGAGCCTCTTCGCTTTAAAATTAGATGCATTCCGAGGCTTCTCGGCGGATTCCTGGACGAATCGGCGACGTTCGCGACAGGAATAACTCTTCGAGACGAAGACAGGCGCGCGGTATTTCGGGCAGGGTTAGTAGAACGGTCTAGTTTACACGCCGGAACCCTTCGCCCGTTAACTGGTCGTCGATAATCGACGGAAAATAGGCGCCGAGTGTTTAACACGGCGTAAACAAACTCCAGATGAAAGCACCGAAAAATATGTCATAAAACTTCGTAAATACGAGGCGAGGTCGTCGCCCCTTAGCCGGTCAAGGTTACATTAAGGGTTGTGAGAACTTCGCATGATTTCGTGTTTTATCGTGGCACCTCAATTAGGTAGGCGCTAAGTGTTGCTTATCGATAGACGAAACGTAATTAGTCCAGTTGGCTCATTAACTTTCAAAGGAAACGTATCAATCAATCGAGTGTGGCCTCTTAATACATTAACCGGCATGTTTATTTATGCTACATCTAGCGAGTTACATCTCAAACAGTACCGAGCGCTCATCGCATGATTCACCCTAACTCGATACCTACTTTCTCAATCGAGTTACAGGTTTCTCGTGCTGTAGAATTACCTAACATTGTATGTATGGAATCTTTCGAATACTCCAAGTATAAATTTGCAGTCAAAACTTTTGAATTTAGAATCGATAGAGACCGATAATTTCTCACATAATCCCGACTAAACCTTTTACATTTTTCAAATGAAATCTAAACATTCAAAGAAAATTATGTATTATGATAATTTCCATAATATTTAGGTATAAACTGAATCACAATTCGACTACTTTTATTGAGAGTTAATTTTAATCTTCTATATTTTTTTTAAATATAATTTTATTAGTACACAAATTATAAACGACTTGAGAAATAGTGTAATGAATTACATGTTGAGTTTAAAAAAAAGATGTACATGTTGTTACATTAGATGTACGAAGTTAATCTTAAAGTAAATTTACCGGACTTTCCGCTGAAGTGATGAGATCGTCCGTTTGATTTTGTAAACTTTTATCGATTACCAATCGGGTTTTTTTAAATAACATGTCTGGGCTTACCTTTGCATGTGTTGCTATCTATTAAGTACATTCTGCTGCCTGTGTCGTTGTGTGCGTTTCAAGTCACCATCATACATTATGAATGAAGAGGCGTTGTTTCATAAAAAACGGTATTTTGCGCACCATCGCGCAGGACTGGTTCGTCTTGCCCCAAGTCCCGTCTACGTGACAACGATCGTGCATTGATGTAATTGTCCCAACGATCAACTCGATTATTTTAATACAATTGCATCCGCTCCAATGCACTCGATGTCCGGATTATTTCTTTTTTATTTCAAGACGGTAGCCGAATTTAGCCAAATTATTTTTTTCTGTGATCGCGTTCTAAACTTAAATTGCGTGATCGGAAACGGCGTCGGAAACACGTCTGCCCGAAACCGCAACATTATAATTTCCAATTTCAAATAAGTAAATAATACGCTCAAGGCAAGGTTATAGTTGGGCACGGCCTAGTAACAGGATAAAAATTATTAAATATCATAAGGGAAAGACTTTAGAGCTTTATATTATTGCAATGTGTTCTACATTGTTGCTAGTTACATTCTATAAAATATTCTTGATTACGCTAGTACCTGTCGCATATCTAGGACATAGCATGTCATAGCTCGCATGGAACGTTGTGCGTGTGTGATTGCGTTACGATTTGTGATATAATCGATATATTTCAATTTTAAGTGTTCTACAATATCTACGTGTGTGTACTGTACTATACTAGTTGAGCTTGTTTAGGGCTGCTACTGACTTAAAATGCAATTTTTATTTCTATACAATTCGGTAATATTTTTCGTTAGTACCTATATCAAATTCACGTAACTATTACAACATTTTTCTAAAACAACGTCAACCATTAAAAGCTCCTGAATTATATTCCTAGCATCTGAAATATTTTTAAATATGTATACAAGCATATATTGCGTGAAAAACGAAACGCAAAAGCTGATCTTTAAAAATGTTACCAAGTTTCGTGGACTAATAAGGAAGTCTTCGTTTAATTGCTGGCAACACAGCCGAGGCAGGTGCATTCATTAATGGCAAGACTTAAGCGCTAAAAACATCTGCTTTTTCACATCCCATTTCTGACGTCCGAGAAAGACGAGTAGAAATATTCGTCATCACATTTTTGTTAATTTAATGTTGTGACTCCCTTGGAATGATATCAGAGGCAACCAAGCGGTTTAAATGGTAGTTTTATGGTCGAAATCGTTAATATTAGAGCGCATTCACATAGTAACTTGAAAAGTTCATAATTAATTGTGAGATTGTTATCTTTGAAATTAGAAACTTAACGTTGCAGTCGGGTTTTTATTTTCATTATAATAGAAGCACGTACGTTCATATCTTAACTTGCAACTAATCTTCTATAACATAACTTATTGTGCTTCAAAATTCATCATCATCATCATCATTTCAGCCAAAAGACGTCCACTGCTGGACATAGGCCTCCCCCAAGGATTTCCACAAAGGCCGGTCCTGGGCCGCCCGCATCCACTGCTTTCCGGCGATCTTAACCAGGTCGTCGGTCCACCGTGTGGGAGGCCTACCAGCACTGCGCCTCAAAATTAAATAGACTAAAATTGGTGGTGATAGTCTTGATTTGATGAACGATCTATTTATTCAGTAATTTCATGTTTCAAATATACGATATTAAACCTTTTTCTCTCTTACCATAAATTACTCATTCTTATGAACCGCACTGACCAGGCGGCTTCACGCTGAGTTGCATTTCAAACTTACCCTCAATAAGCAAAGAGGCGGTGAAACTATAATATGTAGTATAAGTTCCTCAGAGTCCTATTAAATGAACGACTCATTTCTATTGCGAAAAAGAGTTTAATGCCGCTTATTATCTATTTAAAAAGAGAAACAGAACTTTCGACAGAAGCACAATAAAACGCAATTAATCCTCGTATGACATGACTGTTGCAGTAACCATTTATGCATGTGAAACTCCTTAACGGTAGGTTTTACTCTGTTATAATTTGGCCCATTGTCCGAAATGGGTTTCGTTCTATGTGAACCGACTCAATTATACGAAATCCGTATAATCGCTGGTTAACTATGTGAAATTTTAAGTTTAGGCTCATTGTATGTAATGTAATGGCATGATTGTTGGCCGAATGCGTCACTCTATCCCCTTTACCGAGCAGCTAAGAACACGAAACTTCAAATTAGGCTTACAAAGATCCCCGTACATTCGAAATCCACCATCGAAAGTCACGTGAAACTTAATTTAAAACACTTTCGTCGCAATTTAAAAAAAATAGCTTCTCAGATTTTCATTTCCGATGCCCAAATTCAGAATCGAAATTCTAATTGTCAAGAACAGTCCAAGCATTACTATATTCTTAATTTAATTGTGTAATTGTTTGCGGTTGCCGTAATTACGTTGGGGTACAAAGCCCCATTAAAACTGATTTACTTTTTGCAAAGTGCAGACTGTATCCTTAATTGATTCCACTGTTTTTCTTAAAACATGGCCGCTTGGATCATTGAACAGATTACGCAAGGAAGAGTTACATCGGTATTAAATAATAATAGCGAGATTAATGAACTCATAAAATATTTTTATTTTCATTTATTTTATTCACTCTTATTACGGGCAACAGGCAATGGTGTACGATATTTAAACTTTTCAGGTGCTGCGTAACTGCCAGTAACCTTTGATTTAGGGCTCTATTGTTTAGTATTGCCAGTGCAAATTATTGTACTCCAAAATGGGTAAATGTGTCAGATGGCGCAGTGTAGGTTGCACAACGCTTCAGGCATAGCACAGTGATGAGTCTGGCTTCTATGTTCACGTGGGTTGAAAGTTAAGGCCATATTTTGACAGTAATGAATAGCAAATATTTTCCTGATGAGGCAAATGTAAATTACAAACTGTCATAATAATTTATAGCTATTGTATTATTTGACTACTTTTGGTACAAATTAATAACTTAACCCATAAGTGCATTCATCCTAAAGGGTCCAAACACGAAGCTTCAGATTAGAACTGACAATCTTATTCAGTAGCTCGCTCAAAACAGTTTTACGCAATGTTGAACCGTATCACAAACTACTAAAGCATTTGGTAGCAATCCAGTCGGCTCGCTTTAGCTCGAAAGAATTTTAATAAGTTCCGTATTCAATCTTCGTGTAGTAAGAGGTTCACACGTATAATCCCAATAACAATTCACGCAAGAAGATCTGGTTTACGATGTAAGAGAGTACACGACTCCGATCATAGCGCGCCACGAAATCTCAATTCGCTTGTGCAACACGTTTAAATAACCGCAAAATGCCATATTATGCGCTTTCCATATACGATCCAAGCAATCTACGGAGCCTATTACACTCTACGCGCATGATTCTCCTTTAATTTTCAATTCTTGGGTAACTCCGTTTGTTTCTTTTGTGCATGCGCAGCTGCCAGTAAATCGACACAAAAGAGATGGCAACTTTTGTCGCCACACCAATATCGGCGAGTTTTGTGCAAGGCGTCCATTATTTCACTCTAAAGACGTTCCTTGAAACGGAACGCCCTTTGTGCGGCAACCCGGCGCGTCCCCTTCGCACAATACGCATACATACCAAGTTCTGCGAAAAGTCAGGTCACAAAGCCAATTAGTAATAGCGTTTTTCATCACGGGATGGGTAATGTAATAGTTCTTCATTATGGCAATTAATTCAATCTCGCGACCGAAGTTCTATTTTTGAACGAAACATCTTCACCACATGTGTACAAACAGCCGCCAAAAAGAAACATTAATGGAAAAAAATAAATCATACTCGATGATTCTCAAATTAAATTTGGAATCGCTAATTGATGCACTGGCCACAACGTCGCTAACGCTATTAAAAGACTCACTTTGGATGTTTATTTTAACACATTTTGCGTGTGTATAACGGGAGAGATGAAAAACATTGCCCTGAGTTTCATTATTTGTGTTTTTTTAGACAACGCTCAACCTGCTGGAACGAGTGTTTACTGTGTCGGTTACTTACATACAATGGCGATCAACAACATTACTCCTTATTATCCCTTCCGTTGGGCTAACTAATAAGCGACTTTATAAATGTTGCCCGACTAGCATGGAAGATGGCCGCTCGACTTTTAAGTGTACAATAAATCATTTTGACACAGCAATTCTGTTTGAAAATATGTGTAGATCGTGATTCTACCGCAATTTAAATGAAAAAGTATTAATGCATCTCGATTTATTTATTAACTGAAATGCGAGGTCGACGATTAGGTATTCAATTTGAACAGTTGATGCCTGCGCTCATCGCGATTAATGTACTTTCCTTTTAGAAAAAAGTTCTGATGTTCACGACTCTATCGTTGGATGCATTAACTTTAAGTCGTATGTTAAATAAATTAGACAGTCGTTTAATTGATTGCTGGCACACATCGTCGAGTTTGTACACACCAATACTGATTTACACGTTCCATCGTTTAAAAAAATATATTAATCTTTTACTTTTTTTCTTCTGTAGGAATCACACGGTTTGTGTAATTAATCTTCGGTTTCGAAATTCAAATGTGGCCATAGACAAGCTGTGCCTATTTAACCTTGTTTTTTAAACACAAGGAAAATAGAAGATACAAAAGTGATCATGATTAGCGCCTTTTAAAAATAAACTGAAAGCATCAATCAGCAGTGGTAGCGTCAAATGCGCCCGGGGACATCATAAAATACAACTTATTCGGTAGTCGAGTAAGTATTATTTAATTATTGCTTTGAGAACGGGCTGCGCAGCTCGAGGCTAGTCCCGCGATCGCGTACCTTTTTTAAAATTTACCGTAATTTGTTTAACCATTGACAAGGAGGGATCATCAGTCTACGATTTTTAATACCATGTAGGTATATTTTAAACAGTAAGCCACAATTCACCACAACCTCCGCTACTATAACTAGTTATATAAACAATACTTCCACAAAAAAGGGATGTTTGGAGTGGCGTATGTTTTTTTAAGTTTTTTTGGTTCCGCTTCTACCTGACAACCACGTGGATGTGTGAAGAGCTTTCTTTCTCCCTCGTTGTATAAGGGGTAGAACGAGATGTGGATATGTTTCGCATGATCGGATACACATAGGTTGGCCCTACCCCTGTAGGCGCAGGAAGTTAGTGGAAATCTGGTGCATTTTTTTGTTTAAACGGGGGCTAAATTTTGACAGACATACCGTCTGTTTTAGATAAGGCAGAAATTGAATGGATCATTGTTTTGCCACTTGTTATCTCAATTTGAAGTTCGTGGGAAACTAATTAGTGGATATTATTATTATCTGTGCTTTACAGTCTCCACTGATTTTATCAAAACTATGCTTATTGATGTTTAATGATCAAAACATTGGTTATATTTGAGAAAGATTGGTATGATAAAAAAATATCATTTTAACTTTCAAAAATGTGATATCATTTACTGACATTACTTCAATTTTATCAGTATGCATTTAGCTAGTCTTAACATGTAATAATGAGAGACATGAAGTTTTATGAATGGTATTAATCATTTAAATATATTCGATGAGATGAGAATAATGAATAAATACGATCGAGCGGGAAACCGGTATTATAATAACTGGCAACACTAAGTCTAAGACAGCTGTAATTATTGGCCGGCATAATTTTATACGATTTCCTTCCGATGCCGTATAAGAAGGGAAACTCCTTTGAATTAGCTTTTATGAGTAACTTGCATGAGGTATATTTATGAAAGCATTGAGAAATTTGTGTATAAGTAAAAGTAGTGTGTAAAAGTATAAAATGTTCATCATTATTTTAAGTTACCTACTCTGTTTTGAAATTCTATTCGATTTCTGAAACGACTAATTCGCTATGAGGATAATACGATATGGACGCTGTGAAGATTACCGGACAGAGACAACGATTGATTTTTTTAAATTTATATTTCTTATTAGTGTCGTCTATACAGCTATTCGTTAAAAAGTGTTTTTGTTTTAGTACAAATAGACATTGTATTTCTTTGTACAGACTGTAAATAAATCGAAATGCCAACAAGTATTCCCTAACTAATGCATTAAACTGCTAACTCGTTGACCCTACCATCGCCCAACTGCACATTCTTTCATCAGCACAAGGGTTGTGCACCCCGGAGAGTGACAAAAACCAGTTATTATTACTCATACGTCACAAAAAAAATGGGGTACACGAATTTCGTTATATTGACGACGCTATCCGTCAACGGTGTCCAAAATATACACATTTTTCATCAAAATCGGTAGCGCGTCGCTTAAAACAAAGCAGGGGGCAGGATATTTTGACGTTTCGTGAAAAAAGTTACGCCTTGTCTTTGGGTACAGTCTGTTGAGTACTTAATAAACGTTCTTATAACTTTTAAGTCTTGTATGAATATGGAAATGTAATAATCAAGCCAAAGCACTGTGTTTTCCTTAGGTAGGTAAAAACTCATTTATATATAAATTTAAAATATGAGAATTAATCATGTTACGTCTTATCATAACGACGATCCGCCACGGAATTACCTAATCATATTTATTACCATACAGAATATGATTTAACCTTATTAGTAGCTTGTGATAAAACAGTAGTCTATGCCACAGAACCCCTAAATTGTTACGTCATTGCCAGTGTTCGAAATTGAATTCAGGTTAGGGGTGTCACCGCGACCCCACACGCGTCGTGGCAACCCCATTTTTAAACGACCTACATATAGTGTGTCCAGTAAAACCGTTAATGTCTCAACGGGATCGATTGCAAGGACAGTTGTGCAAATAGTTTGTTTGAGGATTACGTCTCGAGGGTGTCGAAAGCTGTATTGCATGTTTGCGCTGTCACGTTGATACTGATAAATGTCCTTAATCGCGTCTCAGTTTACTTTGGAAATGTCACAAATATTAATCATTTTTCTCTTTCATTCCAGGTGCTGACGTCTGGTTCCTTCGAACTTAGGATAAAAAGTTTTACGAACTCGTTGGGTAGGTTAAGTAGTGGGCAGTGCTGTGATGGTTCCTCAAATAGTGACGCGCCGTGTTTGGCGCCGTGCAGGACTAAATTCCGAGTGTGCCTCAAGATATATCAAGCTAACATCGATACGACATCACCGTGTACCTTCGGTGATATTACAACGCCAGTGCTCGGTGGCAATTCACTGGATGTGCCCAATCTTCATGTGGAAGGATTTAGCAATCCCATCGTGTTCCCCTTCGACTTCACGTGGCCGGTAAGTTTTCACTTCTTTGAACTGACGTATGATAAACAAAACACCTCATTAATTTTGTAGGTAACAAATAATCGATACATCGTAAAAGAAGCATTAAAGTAGCAACCCTGCATCAATAAATCAAGTGCCATCGATGTTACCAACGTTCAAATTCCAATAATCCACTCGGCCTGTATGGCCATCTCGGTCGCCGTAAATAATAGTAAAAAAGAAATTAAGGGATTCTATATTCAAATTTGACAGAAGCGATGACGATAAGATTATTTGATGGTTTAACGAGCGGCTGCGTGGGAGGATAACTAGCGTTCAATGGTTCATTTTTAATTAATTATGAAGTTGGCCAGTGCAGTCGTATGTTATTAGACATAGTTAGCCTTCGTCGTGCTGCGTTCTCATCTTCGCTTGCTATTAGCTTCGAGATCGTGATTCAATATTGTAATTACCTGTTATTTATTTACGGAACACGCTTAGATCTATCTCGGTTCCAAGGATAACGGACGTCTTAATTGGACCTTAGTTACGGTTATTTCGCTGGCGTCAATTGTCTAAGGTTTACTCAGGCCTATGTGGACACTGGTTTCGAGGGCTATTTGTATTTTATTTAGCGGTCCGCTTCAAATGTCGTACCGTCTCGTAATGTTTGAGCAAACAATCGCTGCTAAGCTCGGCCGCTTGCACAAGTCGGCCCATCTGGAGAAACGTGACATTTGGTTACCTAAACTATATACTAATGTTGTACTAAAGATAGATGAACTTTGCATACCAACATTCCAAAGCTATTATACCTACTATAGAACCATTTTTTTTTCGGATAGTGAATTTACGTCCGGTAACGGCCAGTATCATTCCAAATGAGTTGGTGCTAAATTGAAACTTCCTGTTTAAATTCACATAGAGCTCTCTATTGCTAGCCATGTGTTGACATGCGATCAATTGAGCGACAGCGGCGAATGAAAAACGTTTTGATCTATCGAATTTCAAAAGTGACAGGTTAAGTTTGGGTATCGGCGACTGTCGAATTCCGCACCATATGTGGTTCCTCTCTAGTCGGACATGGGAAATGTCTCCCATATGCCACTGATCCATATGTCGCCAGTGACATTTTCTGGACGTCTGCAAGCCCGTCATGTCTTAACTTATCACGATAGATTATTCTTAATGCGATTTGAAAAAAAAAGAAACACGTTCTTTTTTAATTACTCGTACTAGTGATGTACCCGTAAATCAAGTGATACTTTTTACTCATCGAATGGACATGCATCACAATATTTTGAAATCCGAACCGCGCCGTCAACTAACGGGCCGGTAACACAACCTCGTAGTAATCTTAAACGCAACTGCATCCGAAGCTTATCTGATTCTTCATGATATAAATAGGTACTGGAGCTCGTAAGGAGATTTGACCTGCACGATAATAGGTCATAGGCATATTAATATTTCTGACAACATCGACCGGTGATTACATGTAAGGCACAACAACTAACGACGCATAGTAACAATTTATCATGCCTTTATGAAAGAGATGGCTCACTCCGAAACCAAAACTCATTTGTATTCAAAAGCGCGCGGCGGCTGAGATTCATTTATTTCACTTTTAAACAATTTATGTTTGTAAATCAAATCATCATATTGTAATGTTGTAAAGGTTCGCTTTTGGAAACGTGTGGTCTATTTAAAAAAAAAGTTATGTTCGTATCTCAATAATGACTCGTTTGATCTCGGATATAAATACTACCACTCCTATAATCTTGTGTGTGGCCCAAAAGGGAGAGAATTTCCTTCTGCAAGAGAAACAAACTTGATTGGAAAATCGTGTGCCAGCATTAGTGAATATAATTATGCCCTAAGATAATGAAGATGTCTGAATAATAAAAAAAAGACTCGGTATAATCAGGATCGATCGATGATAATGACTGGCACACCCCTAATTCGGAGCAAGTCTGAGCTAAATGCCGTGTCTACATTGTAGATGAAAGGTCAACGGTACGCTCCCTTAATGCCAGGGGTGTTTACCCCTGGCATGAACGGGTCCATTCATGGTGGACCGTTATAATGCCGTATTTTTATTGCGAAAAAATTCCGCTTATGCAATTGCATGTTGATGCAAACACCTGCTATTTAAAGACCCTTAGAGTTATTCAGCGCTAAAATTGCTGGCTTTACTTGCAAGGAGTCACATAAAGTATACTATCATTATTCGTTTAAAAATATAAACATAGGAATGTTTGTGAAAACAATTTATGCATTGTATTAAGAATATAATACAAATGTAATTCGAATTTCGAATACACATATTCCTAATTGCTACCTATTCGTGTTCGGAATATAAATTTGTTACTTATTTAAAAAAACGCGGTAAAATTTCACTCGGAGGGAAGACAATATTTCATAATAAATTGGAACTTAGAAACCGCTATGCAGCGAGAGAGAGCGCAAAATGTCAAAGTGCAGTTCCGATGCCGCGGCGAGGCTTGCGCGCGCGCACCCGCTCTGACCGTGAACTATACTTTTTATGGATTCGTTGTAGATCCGTCTTGCGTGATCTTAGTCATCGCTGGCATTGTGTTTCATCTCTGTAATTTGTCCATTGTTCAATTACTCCGATAAACCGATAAATTAATATAATAATAATTTAAAAATGACAAACAAGTTTCACTCATAACAGTTAATATATTTACTTCACAATGTGAAGTAAAAACCGAAGTACACCGATCACCCATTCACTTCTGAACCGTTCTGACATAAGATGTTTCAAAATTACTCTAACACATTTTATTTATTTTTATCTGGACATAATTACTCTTCACGCTACCTAATACGTATAATTAAAAAGTATTCATTGTATAAACAATGGATTAGGGTTTTTTGGCTTAAAATATTTGTTTCCGCACTCACGGAACCGCAACTCACCTTCCCACAAGGATTTGTGCCAACCTATTGAAATCAGGTAACAAGGAGGAATAGAATGATTCTTATCTTAACACATCTGAATGAATATAATAATTTCAAAGTAGGGAACGGAAGATTGCATTTTTTTAATAGAAGCCTTCCTTAAATCTGACAAACACACCCACATCACGTTAGAAGTGACGTGGATCTCAAGAAGGTATGTAATGTACTCGAAATTCAAAATCTAAAGACACAAACATTTTAAGCCTTGTAATTGGAAAAAAAATACACAATATTTTACTTATGCCAATTTAGCTACTTAATGACTTTTTAGTGAACAAATAAAGCCTCATTTGACCGCAACAAAATACGCATAATAAAATTAAATTGCCTATCAACACATCCTCAATTTTTTCGCGTCTTATATAAACAAACTTAATTATTACCCAAGACTACCAACAAAGTATGAGAAAATTAATTCTTCCGTTGGCACTTAAAATAACTCAAAGGTCGTTCCATCCTTTAGCCTAGAGCTACCTTCATTACCGAACTAATCCTTTCCTATTGTTGTAATGTTATTTTAGTTTCTGATTACGTATTTAATAGAAAATTAAGCATTAGAAACTCTGTTCTTTTATTTAAAAAATATCGCAGTTTCTCTGAATTCGATATACGAAAAAGTTCATGATGGTCATGTGACACATGTGTTCTTAGTTCAAAGAGAATAGAAAAATATCCCGAGTCATTCTAAATTCAAAGGAGTTAGTGATAGCAATGTCATCTCTGTGCATTTATTTAAAAGAAAATAGGTAATATATCGCATTCCGCCATTCTAGTAAGAGTTATGACCCAAATAATAATTTATTGCGCTTTTACAAAGATTTCGCAAACACAGTTTATCAATCACCTCTTCTGCAAACTGACACTTACAATAAATAATGTCTCCGGAAAGCATTTTCACTTCGAACCGACAAAAATATTATTCTAGTTTTCGTTTCGCTACCGTGAGACAGGCTCTGCTGTTTTAACTTAATTAAGGTTAATTAATACACCGGCTCAAACTGCGATGCTTACATTTAATGAAACAAATGAAGATAAAAAGCGATGGTCAAACGATGCTTCGAGCAAAAAGTTCCGTGGTCACTCAAGCGTCTAAACAAACGCTTAGCATCCGTAAAGGTGACGGGTTATTTAATGTCACCAGCCTATTGAATCCTGAGGGTGTCGTATGGACTGGGGAAGAGTAAAAGAAATATACAAATGAAGTCTTTTTCGCCTTTTTCTCAGCTAGTCTAAACCGACTTGGCTAACTACCTATTTGTTTTATCGTGATAGCCACCCATCCAACTTACAAGGAAACTTGGCGTTGCTTAACCTGCATATCAATTGCAGTCCGCCAGGCTACGGCGACAAAACATGTGTAAAACAAACATTATTCGTTTAAAAGAATAAGATACACTCTCTGTGGGGGGGATTTCTTTGTAAAATGTATGAGCTTGCATGTAAGCCGTTAGCTTCAGTGAATTAACAAAACAAACGTTAGTTCGACGCTGTCACCGAACCCTAATTTACAGGGTTGCCACTTAAATAAATATCATTAAAAATAAAAAGATTTATGGCCAGAACAAAAAAGAAACGGTATTATATATAAAAAAGAAAATATTAGCAAGATTTTTATCGTGTTAGTCTAAATAAATAATCCACTGCTGATTAATATGCGTTATAAATCAAACAGAATAGATAAAATATGTCTATGAACGTTTATCGAAAATAATTAGACGTAATTTTTTTAGTAAGTAATAGTTCACTTTCAAAGAAATAGCTTTTTAAACACTAATCAACAACGAGTAACCATAGGCAATTGTTATTTTCGACCAACGACAACCATTACGTCTCAGTTATTTTTTTAACAATACATAACTACAATGGCTGACTGATTAATGTATTTGTGTCGTTAAGTGAAGAAACACGCGTCTTTATCGTGGAACAAGTAGACTAAGCAACAGCGTAACTAATTCTAGAGATTGTTACTTATTTTGCATGTTTCGTAAATAGTTTCACGCTCCAGATATTAGGCGTTTAAATGAAAGTATGAAAACTCTTGGTGTATCTTTTGTTTTTATTGTTGCCTCATGGTACATTCCTAAATGTAAACTATTACATATATAATGTGTTCAGAATACTGGAGACTTACTGACTGCTATTTTTAAATTTGGATTCTACATATTTGTAATTAGACTGACAGGTGTACGATTCGAAGAATTAACGTTTCAGGGACGTCGCGAATGATTCGAATTTCAAAACAATAGTACACGCGAATGCTGTTCTTAATCCATTGTCGCGTGTGAATTTGCCGATACTTATATTTGCTCGGGCATAATAAATATTAAAGATAATACCGAGTCTGTAGTTGTGTTCAAATATCGAAGTTATGTACTTATGACTTTCTTTATTATGTACATTTACTACACAATGGATAAATTGAAATAATATAATTACAGTTTAAAAACTTCTAAAGCAACTGAAAGATTATTTAAAAACTGATCAACACTCAAACACATTCGGTACACATAGAAATTAATTAAATACCCACATTGCGTACCGCAAAACTACCACCTCGAAGTAACTTACTCGATTCGTCGATAATTACATTAGAATCGTAATCGGTTACGCGCCCCGCATTGTTATTCGCCCGTCGATTGATTGTTATATAAGATTCCACTTGAAAAAAAACTAAACCTTTTTACGGATCATCGTTCTATTACAACACTATTGCATGTGATTTTTTTCGTGGCTACATTATATTGGTACTAGTACCGCAGTACAAGGCACTTGGTTCTAGAGGCACAAAATGGCGTTAAGGTACATAAAAAGAAGCTGAATCTTGTCTGATTTCCATAAAAGTCTATGGTAAAAATAGTATGCTCGTCAATATATATTGTAACACGATACTACATGGTCGGGCGCTTTATAAAACCATAGTTGAAGTAGCTTCCGTCTACCCGGGTTTTTATCGATGTGAGTGCTCTTAATAATTTCCTTTATACCAATGCGCGCGAGCCGGGATCCTCTTAAAATACCCCTACATCCGTTTCTTTTAATAAAATCCGAAGCCATGGAATGCTTCATTCGACGACGCTCCCTTGACACCGTCTTTTGTCTCCCTCTTCCGATTGGCAATTAAACTTTAGAGAAAAGGATGGACCAAAGTATTCGAATTTCGAACACGAAATATCCTCATTGTTGCCAATGGCAAAATTTGCAAAGTAAACATTCTTTTTTGACATTCTGTACAATTATGACATTAGAATGTTCTTATGACGGCCATTACATTCTAACTTGTAAACCCGATTTCATAAGCTTCAAAATTAAACAATCGGAGCGTGTATAATTACTGGCGAGTTGCATTGTTCGGAGCCAGTGCACAGGTATTCAGCAACCTATCAATTAAAGTGTTAACCGGCGGAGGTTGGCCCGCCTAAATAAACTTATCGCACTATACTCGACCAGACGAGTCCCAATTACCAACGTTGAAATAACAATGAGTTGGAAAACTAGAGATCTCAAATACCGATTAGTCATTGATAAAGAAAATAAGCTCATCAGCACAGTGAATAGACAATAAAAGTATACCCAAGCTTGTTATTCCAACGCGTCGAGGCGAACGCTAAGAAAACACTGCTTTTTCAAATCGACGCTCGTTTACGGTCAAATTCTGACGTTTTAACTGCGTCTCTCTAACATTTACGGCTGCCAATAAAATTGTTCAAAGAGGCCGATTTATTATGGGTAGCCAAAAGTTAATTTGTGCTCGGATAGTTTTTGTACTTCCAATGCGGATTAAACAGCTAATTGATTTGTGTCAATCAAATTTCTAGCGCGGTGTAAAACTTGCTTCTGTTAAGACGGAAGGCCGCATTCCTCATTTCTTATCGTCACCTCTAAACATCAAATCAAATTTTACGTATTTTATTGAGTTATCGGAAGGTTGCCTTCAAATGTAGAAATTCTAGGGCATCAAATACAGGACTTTCTATATATGTATGCATCTTACTTTTCTTTGTAATGGTATCTCTTTGTTAGTAATGCCGATAGAACTATCTGTCAATCAGCAATTCTGATCCAATAACAAAAGCATTAGCGGTGCAGAGTCGACCGATTTCTCACATATTAACAGGGCGACAAGCCCTCAAATCTGCAATGATGAAATTCCACGCGTTCCCGTCTTTATTCATCACACGCGCGATATTTCTAGGAACAGTGAGGCGAAGCGAAGCTCGCAAGCTCCGTTCGTATCGAATAAATAGTAGCCATTATTTAGTATGGAAGAAGCGCTGGTACTTACGTACGTCGTACATACTTCGACGAATTTATGGACGTGTCAAAGGCCGATCGCGGTCTGAGAACCATCGCGAGCGAAAATTGCAAATTAGGGTGTTTTGGTACGTAAATGCATATAGATAAGGTTTAGGCGGGAATGCAATAGCAGCAATGCTTTTATAACATACTTGTTAGATGGGTGTTACAAGTATACGGAGTATAAGTTACAGTTACGAAATTAGGGAGCAGTTACTTTTAGTAACACTGGTCACAACTAAACGATTGTCGGTAGTTCAGCTAGATGAATCACAAAATCGATTAATCTAATACATTTGGAATAAATTGGTATGGCATGTCCGGCGTTCTGATCTAGTCTAACCTATAAAATACGATAAAAGATTTGTTGGAAAGACAAGTGTTATATTTGTAGGCTGCAGCCAACTTCAACACCTGCAAATTTGCTTCAAACGAGTCGCTTAAACCTGTCAGTTTTCTATAATCGGTAATATTACTCATCATTCTTTGTTGCAGCCGTATGCAAAGTGGGATTGGTTAAAAGTTAGATAATATCAATAAACAGATCATGTCTGAACCTGTATATGGAGGCTGCCGTCATTTCGAGCTCCGGATGAAAAGATCATCACAAGATTATTTGTTTTTAGTGTGGTTTCGGTTTCATCGTCTCGGACCCTTCTCAGGCACTTATCAGATCTACTGTATAGCGAGGATATATCCAGAAATTTGTTAACCTGATTCTTTATTTTTTAATTCTTATGCTTCATTCAAATCGTTCAGATGTTTATGGCCGACATTTTCATTTTTGGAATTCCACCGCGGTTCGCTGAGGTCCGAATGCCTCTGATGCCATGTGAAAATTAAGGGTACCTTTTTCACTTCGGCCCCGAATCAAAGACGAATTCCTCAACCTGAGATGCTTTTTTTCGCCATGATAGTAATTGAGGGCGATAAATTTATAAATGTCTGAATCGTGTCACCACCGAAAACCGGTCGTTAACGGTAAAAATATAGTTACGTTTGCGTTAATGTTTCCTAGCTTCACTACTTCACACATATAAAGTATAAAATTTCGTTTAAGTTACGACTGCACTCACTTTTTAATGTTTCCCGGTAACCGAGCGTGGTTAATTAGTCCTTTCATAATTTTACCTCCTAAACAGTTTTAATTTTTGTCTGTGGCCACCACGATGTTTACTCTCGGGTTTATAGCGGCAACACTGGGACTTTATTATAGCATCAATTTAATGGTTATTATTTATGATTGGCGTGTGAAAATGTTTAACGCTTTTAATTGGTTGAACATTATTTTATGTCGTACCTGAACATAAAAGATTACTTAATTGACGCGTCGAAAATGAAATAAAAATTCGATGTGATTTTTTGCATTTACTTTGAATTCGGCGGTGCTTGTAACATTATATTCTACAAACATTGTTTGAACGCGCACTTGCGTTCTTAAATTAAAAATGTCTAAAAAGTATTTTGTAATATGCAGAGACATAATTTCTGATGTTAAAACACTAAAATGTTTACGAATTCACACGTTAAAGTTTGCACTCGTAAATCTTACGTATGTTGGAACGGTGCCATAACTCTTTAATAACATTTGTATCATATTGGAAGAAGGAAAAAAAAACACTTTTATTTCAAGCATTCCATTTAAAGCAAACAAAGGATTTCTCTTTAAACAATTCGAATTTGGAACGTCATAGGTTCACATGGGCCGCGAGGTCACCATTGCTTTGAGAACGTCTCACTTTTGTCTATAGACGTGCTCATATACCAACAAGGATTATCCGACCGTTTTCGAAAGTACATGCGTTAAGTATGAAAGGCTCATAAAACGACGCATCGTTATTCTATAGCGCTATAGAGGCTTAGTACCTCAGTTACAAGAAACTGTTTAACATTCAAACAGAATGCACATGTACGCAGTCCATGTCGCCAATAAATTGTCGACCTGATTTTTCTTTAGAGGACACTTCACAGGAAGTCCTACTGTTCACACGGTGTATAAATTTAAAATGACATCGATCATAAATTTGATTAAAAAAATAATCCTAATGTGGTATTAAACTCGTGACTCACAGGTCAACGAACACTGCAATTGACGCTGCCAAAATAGAAGGACATAAAGTTAATTAAAAGCATTAATAAATAAACGCGTTACGTTGAGATGCTTTAATAACTTAAAACGAGTTATGCTTTCCGTGTTTATCGACCGGACTCGAATTTGCATATCTTTTTTAATTTGACGTATTGTGCGGACAACTCTCCGGCTCTGTCTACATATGAGACTGACAACATTCGGGTTTCAAATCGATTGTAATTCTCATTGAACAATGCACCTTATTACAATGCGTCAACAATTATATTCGGGAGTACAACGTCGTCGGATAACTTTGCCGGGGTGGCGAGTGAAAAAAACCTGTCCAAAGCAATGTTACCACACTGCTAAAGTGTGAAATATGAAATCACGACTCTTCCACTTGCCCGGGTGTTTGTGTTCCAAATATTTTCCTCGTGTCGAAACGATACTCGAAAGCTACGGGCACTGTCGTTTTTGTGATGTTACAGTAATAAAAGTGTTCTGATACATTAAGTTGACCGTAAAATAGAACTGATGACACTCCTTATTTAACTTCAAATTACTAGCATAAACTGATGAGAAAATCCAAGAAAGTTTACAAAAGCTTTTGTTTGATGTTAAGCTCCTTAACAAAAAACAACAAACAGGCCAAACTTCTATTGCGATTTCCACCCTTAAACAATAAAATGGACAATGGGACCCAAACACGTGGCGGACCATTCAGGACACCTGATTATCATCATTGTCTTCAAAATCCCAAACACATGGCGCTAGGAAACAAGAACAACAAAACTACGGCCATGTTCCCACGAAACCTTAAATTCTTTAATTAATAACGAAATAAACGAGCTCCGATATGGAAGTAGCCTGTTTAGGCACCCCTATAAAACGATTATCAAATAATTCCTCGCATTCATAGACTTACCGGTTGTTACGTTCCTAATAGAATTTAACGCTTTCGAAGGATAGAAATTAATCCCGATGCGCTCAGATACAAGCATGTATTGGGATTTAAAAATAAAAAAGGCTTTGAAAAAAGAACGTCCGAATTCGGGACGGTAATTAACACGTTGATGGCCAGTGTTATTAGATTCAAAATTGGTACGTAAAATGCATTTTAACGACCACGAGGAGTGAAAAACGTGATAGGAGCTCTTAATATCTCGAAGGATAAAAGGCGATACGGTGAATTACGATCACGACCGCTCTATAGTTTTCAGGACAAGCCAGTTCACAAAAAGTTATAGTAAGTTATAATGTGTTTCCTTAATTGCCTTGTAGCCGGCTAGCTCCAGACTCGTATTATACGGTATCGCCAACTCGACACGTTCATAAAGGCTACCTATACACGTACGCTTACGTCGACCGCTTTTTATGGCTCGCCTCTCGAGTCACTGCCGTGGGAACCGGCATATACTTACGACTGGTCACAGCTGACCGAAATGCGTTCTCCATACCCGATTAACAAATCGATACGTACACTACACCTCGCCATATTCGTCCTCGTAATTTGTGTCTTTTTGACTAATATAACAACACGGTTAAGGCTCAAATTCGTTTGGACGCCATATCTGTTTAATATTCCAAGACGGACAGCAACACGTCCGCTTGTATTGTCAAGCTATTTAACGTAACGTTATTATAAATTCGTCAAAACTGATCTACGTAAGAAAGTTCCGTCGATAGCTATGAAGAAAAAGCGTTCGCTATAACGTGTGTAGCGTGATTTCTCGCGTTTTCTCATATTGATTTCCCGTCGACAATAATCATTGTTGTAGTGTATCAGTTCCTATGCAAATATATGCATTGTTCAATGCAAATCTCGTTTTCATTCAACCAGCTTAATTGAAGGCGACATCTGTCAGGAAAAACTGATTCACTCTTTTAGTGGTGGACTAAATTAGATATTAGTTTAATAGCTGACCCTTCATATCCGTCGCACGCAGCTGCGTGTGCTCATTGTAATTATAATTCTTCAGGGATTCCATCCGTCTTAACGTTAACGAGGGTCAGTTTACACTTTGCATAGACCATGTTATTCATTATCCTTAAACGGAATTAAAACACAAAATCATCATAGCCATTTTAATATAGGGAAAAAGACAACATTCAAAATACGTAACCGAATGCGAGAAACGTCATCGAGGCAATTTAAAAAGTTTATGAATTGAAAATAGAACACATTTGTTAATATGTCAATAAAAACAAATCCGACCGAATTTTTTATTTTTATTCCTTCCCTTTATTTTTTTAGCAGTCTTCTTTGATATTATTGAAGGCCATTCATTTTGATTGAATCGCTTCCTGTAATCATATAAACTGACGGACTTTATAACAAACTTGCTTGTTTATGTTATATGAGTCCAATAAGTTCCAACTCCGTCGGGTCTGTTTGCGATACAAATAGGTCGCCGGCCAGAAATTGAAATTTTAATTCTCACATTTTTATACCTTGTGTAACAGCTTGTTAATCTGCATCGGAACTCCGATTCAATCGAAAAATCGTTTTGTAATTCACATCCGTAATTAAACGCTTAATCTCAGTGTAGGGTTGTCGCAGAAATAAAAATGTTTTAAAGTTATTATTCCAATTATTAGCTATTGTGATGCTCATTTTATTAGGTACATTGATTCGAAAATAGAATGTATTTGTGATTGATAACTGGCCAGTAACAAGTATGTACGCAAACCATTCGAAAAAAATAAAAATTACTAATCAGTTTGACGTCATTCAAATGCAATGTTCGATTGTTTTGACGTGAATGAGGAACCCCAAAGACAAATGGTAACTGGTTTCAATACGCGAGAGTTTTGATACCAATCGTGTACATTTTTGCATGAACGGAACTGAACAAGACAGGAGCAATAAAATCCATTGATAATATACGTCGCAGGCGCCTATAAGGTATTGACACCTTCGTTATCAAAATTTAATCGATTCCTGACTGCCGTTTCGCCTCCTTATGCAAACATAGTAATGTCAACAGATTGGTATCAGATAGACGCTCGTTCCTATTTTTTGTGAGGCCTCGAAACGATGAGCGCATTAAGAACTAAATAACTCGCTGATTTATACAAAATAACGCTTATAACATGAGTATTTCAACCTGAAATCTTTAACCTTTTATACATAGGAATAATTATATGATATTCCGACGCGACTTTGACTGACGTTGATGTTTCCACGCTTGAAATAGTACTAAATATCCGTGCAAATCTACGAACTTGAAGTTTTAGTAGTCTAGTCTAGTATTGTATCTTTATGTTTAAACATTATTTTTTGCCGGCAACATTCCAGTATTCGATTTTTGACGGTTTTTAAGCATCAACACATTTGACCAGCGTCTTCGTTCGAAATATAAAAAGAAGGCAGCCATTTACAATGTTTGACGCAGGCACTAGTTGTCGATCGCGCGGTGTATTTTTAGCATGATATTGTAACAATTCCTGCCATCTGCTGCTCTGTACACCTGTCCATCATCCTGTTAATTCACCAGCCGATTATTAGCATTGTCGATTTGCAAGAGATGGAAATATTTGAAATAGTTACCGTCGTAATTAACTTATTTGCATTAGTTGATGTTTACAAAACTATAATATGATCTCTTTGTTTTCCAGGGCACCTTCTCCCTTATAGTGGAATCGTGGCATGATACCAACGAGACGTCAAGATCTGATGGTAAGTTTACTTTTTACATTTATGAGTAAAGAAAAAGAAGTAAAAATTGTATTAGTTAACAATAAATAGTAAATGTACTAAGCAATAAATTTCAAAGTACCTAGACATAGACCTTTGGACTTTGCAGGGAATTATATATACTTCATAAATCTCCAGGAATATTATTCAAAGTAACAACAGCGTCCTAATACAATTATGATAAAAGGGCAATGAAAATCTTCTTGGCGCTTGTAAAATTCAAATCACGGTAGTCACGACTCACTCACATTCAGGTTTCACAGTAATTCTGGGTGTTTATCGTGCATTTAACGGACTGTATGTATATTTGAATGCTCATATTATCATATCGTGAAAGACAAAAATGTTCCCATGGTGTGCTCAATTGGTGTTCCGAGCACGACGCGCGGCGCGTGATTCGCGTCACAATTCCCTCGCTATTCTAATAAACTCGGCCTTCTGCAGGACGAAAATTTAGTAGAAATGTTCTAATGTATTCCAGTGGCCGTTGACCGCCACTTATGTCGCCAATAGCGTGAAAAGCCAAACCTAAAAAGGCTTTTCTATTAACGCTCTAACACGCCAGTTGAGCGTACCCGAATTACTGATTGTTATCATTTCATAATAATCGAAACCACAAGTTTTGCTGTTTGATATCACGGGGAGCTTCAGCGCCCAATAAAGAATCGACAGTTTATGTCTTACATGCGAAGTGGCGTGACCGAAAAAACGATTCCGAATGAATTGTAACCGCCCGGGTCGTAAATACATCATCATGATAATACGCCGCGTGCATCGATACAAACTCCTTGTTACACGAAAAAAGTTTAACCATCGAAGGTAGAATTTAAAACAAAATGATTCGATTTTCGAAATTATTAAAATGGCGGACGCGAAAACCGACCGTTGCCGCCCTTTACTTAATTAGATTTCCATACCGCTGCACTCTGACCGACATAATTACTACTCCTGACCGAGTAACAAAAAACGCCGGTGATTTACTTAGGAGATTTGGAGATACGGCGAGGTGTGTCTACGGCCGGTTTACCGAAAATCATTAGCGTCCTCAGTGGATAGCTTAGGACGGGTATATTTTTAATACGGCGGGAGCGATGGGCGGCGCCGTCTTACTACCGAGAAATGTTACCAACAGAAATCTAATCAAGCATAATAACAGGTTACACGCATGCCGTTTGTTCACTCACTATCGACTCACCGGGCTAATGCTTAGTTAAATCACATTCGGTTTTTTTTATTCTTTACATTACAGCTGCAATGGCTTAGAAAGCGACCGTTGGTTTAACTAAGTGACTGTCGCGACCCCTGAGCCCAAAATTCGAGACATTCTTGAAGAATAGACACACGACTAAAGAATCCAATATATCATAGATAAACACGCGGCTGCATTGAGATTCGCTCGCTCATACCGTGAATAAAGAGATTCCTGCACTAAACAAATACATAACAATGGTCTCAAGCGATTTCTGGTGTTGTCGTTCCTTCACCGAAATCTTTTGTGTTGCCCGAGGCGGCCTGGGCCGCACCTGGCCCGCACTAACGGACCGCCGGCATTGTTTACTCTGTCGATGCTAAAAAATACACCTCCGAGGGATGTCAGGGAGTTTTTAAGTTTACACACTACATCTTTCGTCGTCGTAGGGCTTGAACGTAAAAAACCACGGAAGACGCTCCGGAAGGTTCGATTTATGAAACAGCCACTGCTCTCAGGAAGCTCTGTCGACAGATGCTCCGCATATGCCCACGATAATAGGTGGGCACACTCCCGGTGTCTCGTCCTGCGCCTTTGTTTATCTTATTACGCCTCCGCTTCGTTTACGATTATTGCACTACTTAATTTTAGTGGGCCATATCGGCGAAGCGCAGGGAAAAAGGAGCGTGTGAAAAGCATCGATAAGAGATTCGTAAAGCAATTACGCCTCGGTTGCCTCGGGGCCGGCTACCGCTGAACGCTTGATGGTAGTCCACCGGCGAGATGCGATTATCGATACAGTTATGTTATGACAGTTGCTTATCGCGGTGTCCAATACGGTGCTCAATTAGTCAATTTGGTTTTTAAATAGCTTAGGGACATGCTAAATGTTTTAAATTGTCGCGGAATTCCTTGGGAGTTCTCACCGCATTGCGACCAAATTCAGTCTCATTGGAAAGAATCTTTCATTCGGGTGTTAATTGACTTTCACAAAGGAGTTTCCACATTATCAGCTCTGATATGTATCTGGAGCTACATTGCGCAATCCTTTGCATTCACGAAATTCTTGAAGCGAAACGAATATGCTCGTGTTCTTGCTGAACAATGGGGAATTCTAACTTCCTGCGCGCTGCGCGAAATCAAAAGAGAAATCTTTTAAACACGTCGCCAACTCTTGACTGGATGAGTAATTTATCGAGCCCAAGAAGCGTCTTGGGCACTCACATGCGTCGAGAGTTAGAAGTGGACAGTTTTATAAACAAAAGTGGCGCGCCGTTTGTGTACACAGTCCATTGACGAGATGAAGTTTCCCACATGCGGCCCGCGACCGGCCGAGCAGGTGTCCGAATCGAGACGAGTGGAAATCGACAATCGCTTAATGATATGGGCCTCACCTGCGGAAAACGGTCGACGAACCTTCGCGCGTCGTCAGTCGCGGTTTCGATTTCATTGGAAATTCTATCATTGGACCACCATGTCATGTTGTCTTGACAGCCTAGTGGTCTACGACCTGCGCTACATACTGCATTTGTTTTTCTCGCTAAATTCTATATGCACATGTTATAAACATTACGAAGGCGTTACCAATCCTTATAAGTGTGAAGTTGCATCATAAACAAACTTCTGAAGCCATCCTTCACGAGCAACACCTGCCTGACAAGGATATCTTACAAACCTGTTACTAATTACGTTTCCAACCAATATAAAGTCTGTCGGGCTAAAGGATGCGCAGGGTGTCCACTTTCTGAGGAGCTCGGACGGATCAAGATCTCTCGGACTTAATTGGTCCCAAGATTTCTTCGGATCTTTCCAAAGGGACTTGGAGGATATTGCGATGTAAAATGGAAGTGTTGTGATTATGACTCTGTTGGTTTATCGATTCAGATAGTCCCGATATCCGTTGGAGGATCGATCGATCACAGCGCCGGAAGCTTCGCGTGATCCATCCCCAGAAATCGCGTTCAAAACCAAATCGGCACCATCCGCCACCGATATCGGGCCCCGCCACGAATTATCGGTTATTTCGCTTTCTTTTGTTTTTGTTTACGAGTTCGCCGTTCGGATATTCTCGTTTTATTTGTAGTGACCTCTGGATCCGTAATTACATGTTACCCGGCATGGCGGCTTCGGAGCACGTACAAGACGGTCTGGTTCTTCTTTAAATGTGTTATTTATTTGTGAATCGGTATTACATTAATAGACTCAATGATGATACACCTTCATTTAATATGGTTACGCCGTGAATTCGGATGATGGCTGTAATTTGAAGTCGTGTAGACAAAACGATTTCCAGCACTTTATTGATATTCGAATCTCCTAATTCGCTTTAGATACAGCTTAAATATGATTCTGGGCTGCGTATTTTAGGCTTGGTAAATAATAATTTTAGTAAAAGGCAACCCTGCAAGTATGCACCTGAACCGCAGTTGCCATAATTCTCTTACCCACATTGAAGCTAAATTGCGCACGGTCTGCGCGTATTTCCCACACATCATTTTTCTAATTCCGAAGGCTTCTATAAATTTCTTTGTTCATTTGCACTTGACTTAAAGTGTACAGTAAAAATAATTGACTCACATTCCACTCACAATTTCATAAAAAAGTCATTCATATTCGTAGCCATAATAAAAAAGCTTGTTGTTTAATTATGCTTGTACTCATGTATTTTTATCAAGAAAGTTATCTATGTACCATAATTTGATAGCAAGATATATTTGCATTTCAGAGTGACTCATATGCCTCAAAAATCCAAGCAGTTAACTAAAGTACTGCGAAGTAAAATATGCTTCATAACATTCAAACGAATGAAAGACTGATCGAAATAAATTGATATCTTTCGTCTGATTGTATTTTCGTTACACGCAACTGTTATCCCTTAAACTACTTATGCTATTAACAATAAGGGTTATAATACAATGACTAGTTTCACACTTGAGCTTAGTGTTTGGTACACAAGCGGCGTAGCATACGCGTTTTATCTTCCAGAGTTATTGTCCAGATACAATCTGAGTAAGCCTACATGGAATCGGTAAATCGTGTGCGCTATGCCTTATTCCGGCAATGTTGACGTGTAATCGTTTTAAATTATTAATAGGCATGGATATTATGAGTATTACCTAAGTTGACTACGTGTTTGCGCCATAAATACTTTTTTCTTTTTCTTCGTCACTGGCCGGCGAAGGTATAGACAACACCGAACTGACGGTGTATGTCACAATCGCATATTCGCAAAAACCATACTTATAACACGCTATATATAAACTCAAGATTATACGAAATTACGCACAAATACTTAAGTACACAAGCATGAAGATATCGTCCCGCATATAAACACTGGAAGGGCGTTCAGAAAGCCGAAACCTGTAGTAGACATACACCGAAGAGAGGAGTGAGGTGAGTCTTCTTACTTTTTGCTGGCCAAACACCCATCCATAATTTTGGTCCCGTTCGACCCGGATTTGAACCGGCGCTCTTAATCTATCCCGCATTATAATTCCCGCATTCCGCACTAAGTTATTGTGCATAATTTCATATTATTTCCGCATATTTTCGCAATTACGCATATTTTCGCATCTGTCATATTTTTTCAATTTTCACGGCATTGTTCGCCATTTTTTCGCAAGTTGTCATTAATATTATTTAATATATTTTTTCGTTTTCTTCATTATGGCGCAAATAAAAATAAATGAAGCCAAAAGGCAAATGATTTTCGAGCAACTTAGTTCAATTCACGCTCTTTCACAGAAAATAACCACCGCAGATACCCGTAGTAAACATCATTTTCTTGCTAAGTCTCATAATATTGACAAACTTTACGATCAATTTAGCAAATTGTGTGATGAATACAACGTATTGTGTTTGGAAGTCGACCCTAAATTTGAAATAAATTTTGATTCATGGGTTGCTTTTGAAGAATTGTATTGCGCTGTTAAATATTTTAAAGATGAGATACAGGGAAACTCTCTCGCTCATGTAACTAGTACTCCTAAAGTTAATACGCCTTCGATTAAGCTTCCGCCTATTAATTTACCTTCCTTCGATGGCAAACAAGAGAATTGGGCATTATTCTATGAAAGCTTTAAAACAAATATACACGAAAATTCTCAATTATGTGATTCTCAGCGTATTTATTATTTAATCGGCAAGTTAAGTGGCAACGCTTTGACAGTTATAGCTGGTGTAGTACCGAACGCTGAAAATTACCCCGCTATTTGGAAGGCCTTAGTTGACAAATACCAGGACAAACGCGTGCTGGGAGCCTTTTATTTGAACAATATTTTTAATCATAAAAATGTTTCGACTAATGTCACCCAATTGAATAATTTTATTGAAAAGTTTTCATCTTCACTATCCGCTTTGAAACAACTGCAAATATCTGATTTGACGGATTTTATTTTCTTGTATATCGCCCAACGAAAATTAGATACCGGTTTAATTCAAACATTTGAACAAACAATGCGCACGAAAGAATTTCCGCTCTGCTCAGATCTCATTGATTTCATTCGTCATCATGTAAAGGTTCTAGAACGAACAGAAAATACCGCTAGTACGGGGTCCTATTTTAAAAGCAGTCGAAATAACAATTTACACACTTTTGCTTTAACTTCACCTAATAATTCACATAATATTATTTGTTGTCCAATATGTAATTGTAATACTCATAGTCAATTATATCAGTGTCCTAAGTTTAAGGCAATGAATACTACCGACCGATTTAATTTAATAAAGGAAAAAAGATTCTGTACTAATTGTTTGAGCTCAAGACATACTAATTCGCATTGTAATTCCACGTCCCGCTGTAAAGAATGTAATCTTCGTCACCATTCTATGTTGCACTTTAACTCTAATAGAGGGTTAAACAATAATAACGAAGTGGTACAGAATAGCCCGTCTGCTGAAAACAGTTTTGCTGCTGCAGTAGTATCGACACCACCTGCGGCTCTAGATAAAGTGACCACTTCGTCTCGCACAATCGCGCAGCCCGCTTTGCCAGGTTCGATTCCTGCGCAAGTTGTTATGCATACATCTTCTGATAACAGTCGCACTTGTAATAAAAAAGACACAACCGTGTTGCTTTCTACCGCACAAGTGTATGCATATACAAATAAACAAAATAAGTGTATTATTAGATGTTTATTGGACAGTGGCTCGCAAAACAATTTGATTACATTAATTTGCTGTAAAAAACTTAAATTAAAAATAACTCCGCTTAATAACTCATTCGTTAAAACTATTGGCTCCGCAAATTGCGATATTTTAGGTAAGGTATGCCTAAATATTCAATCGCGTCATACAGATGATGTTTATAGTATTCAGTTTATGGTTGTTAACCATATTGTAGATAAACTACCTACTGTGTCTGTGGATGTTTCTGCTATATCACACTTAAATAATATACCGCTCGCTGATGATTGTTGGAATATACCCAGTGAAATAGACGCTATATTAGGAGCGCAACTATTTCCTTTGCTGTTAAAAGGGGGCCGCATAATTTATTCTTCGCTGTCTCGTCCCTCCGATACCGCTAAAACCGCATCTTCTTCTTTAACTACCGCTCACATATCGCACACTACTGTTAGTGACGCAACCGCTTCTTCGCATTATGCTACCGCTCCGCTCTCGGTTCTCGAAACCTCGCTTGGTTACGTCGTCATGGGTGAGGTACCTACAACACCTGCTCCTGCTGACGTCGCCTGGTCCTTCGGTCCTATAACAAATGAAGAATTAAATATGAATTTAACCAAGTTTTGGGAATCGGAAGAAATATTTTCTCGTCCAGTCAGCAATCCTGACGATGTTGAATGTGAAAATATGTATATCTCGTCTACCTCACGTGACCCAACGGGTCGATTTGTTGTCGCTTTACCATTTAAAGCGGATCCCGCCTCTTTGGGAGACTCGTATACAGGCGCAAAACGCAGATTCGCATCTCTAGAACGCAAGTTTAGGGCAACTCCTGAACTGCGTCTCGCATATAATAATGTTATCCAAGATTATATCGCAAATGGATACTTGTCTGAAGTTCCTTATTCTATGTCCGCAATTAAAGATGGTTACATAATTCCTCATCATCCTGTGATTCGCCCAGATAGATCAACAACTAAAACTCGCCCGGTACTTGACGCCAGCGCCGTCACTGATACCAATATTTCTTTAAATGATATCTTACACACTGGGCCGAATTTGCAAATTGATTTATTTGAACTTTTATTAAAATTCCGTCTGTTACCAATTGCATTAACAGCTGATGTGCAACAAATGTATTTACGCATTCTTCTCGTTGATGAACACCGCAAATATCAAAAAATATTGTATAGATTTGACGAATCTGAACCTATTCGTGTTTTTCAATTTAATTCTGTCGCATTCGGTCTTCGTTCAAGTCCGTACCTGGCTATGCGTTGTATACGCCAGTTAGCCGCTGAAAATAAAGATGTTTATCCTCTTGCTGCTGAGGCCGCAAATAAAGATATTTTTATGGACGATGTAGCAACATCAGTCCTCACAGTTGAAGCAGGGGTTGAATTGTCACAACAATTGATCGCTATGTTCAGTTCAGCTGGTTTCAATCTTGTTAAGTGGGCAACTAATTCAAAGTATTTGCTGGAACATGTTCCAACTTCACATCGTGTTTCTATTGAATTTTCAGATGGAGACAATTTAAAAATATTAGGTTTAAAATGGATGCCTGTTTCCGATACTTTTACTTTTACAATTCACGAAGATACTAATAAGTGTTGCACCAAACGAATAATATTATCCGTTCTCGCCCGCCTCTTTGATGCACTTGGTCTAGTGGCTCCAGTTATTTTATATGCTAAGCTACTGATTCAAGAACTGTGGCTCGCTCGAATCGGTTGGGATGATGATGTTCCTGAAAACATAAAGAATCGCTTTTTTAAGTTCAAGTCTGAACTATCGCTTCTGTCTCAATTACAAATACCTCGACACTTGGGTGTAGCACAAGGTTGTGTTGTTAATATAGTAGGTTTCGGAGACGCCAGTCTGAAGGCATACGGATGTGCCGTATATTTACACGTTACTCATCCTAATGGTCATGTGTCACTTCGCCTTGCGTGCGCCAAGTCAAAGGTTGCATCGCCAAAAATCATATCGCTGGCCCGCTTAGAGCTTTGTGCAGCTCTACTACTTTCTAAGGTGATACGTCATGTTCACACCGCTTATAATGATCGCTATTTAATATCTGATATTTTCGCTTTTTCTGACTCTACAATTGCTTTATCTTGGATTCATTCGCAACCGCATCGTTGGCAAACATATGTAGCCAATCGGGTTAACAAAATACATGAAAATGTCGCACCTGATCGCTTTTTTCATATTGATGGTGTAGCAAATCCAAGTGATTGCGCATCTCGCGGTCTTTTACCTTCTCAAATATTGAACCATTCGCTGTGGTGGGATGGTCCGCCATGGGCTTGCACTCCAGTAGGAGAGTGGCCTATTCAACCATTTTATCCAAATTATACTAACTTACCAGAGGAAAAAAAGGTCGTGTTTCTTGCCGCTGTTGTTAAGTTAGAAGATTCTATATTCTATCATCTTGCATTAAACATATCTACATGGTCTAAACTTTTACGCATAATTGTTTACATATTACGCATGGTTAAAAAACTTCCCCGCGATAAATATATTACATCTTCTGATCTTGCAACTGCTGAAATGATTCTTCTTCGTGATTTGCAGAATAAATATTTTTATAATGATATAAAAGCAATTCAAAAGAAAAACTTACCCTCTCTATCGATTCGCAAACTTGATCCGTTCATTGACAGTCAAGGTATACTGCGTGTCGGTGGCCGCTTGAGTAATGCTGACATACCTTATGAAAATCGTCACCCTATTTTGCTTCCGCGACGTGATCATATTGTAGATTTACTCATAGATTATTATCACAGAATTAACTGTCATACTGGCTCGCATTTATTAAATTCGTTATTAAGACAACGCTACTGGATAATTTCTTCGCGTAATATAATCCGCCAGCGCATTCGTAACTGTAATCACTGTTTTAAATGCTCACCGTCGAGCAATGTCCCCCTCATGGGAAACATTCCACCCGCTAGATTTCTCGAAGCTAAAGCGTTTACTAATACTGGGATTGATATGGCTGGCCCGATAAAGATGACTATGACCAGACATCGCGGAGTAAAAAGTACGAAAGCATATATATGTCTTTTCATATGTCTCGTCACTAAAGCGATGCATCTTGAAATCGTTTCAGATCTCAGTACAGATACATTTATAGATGCCTTTAAACGTTTTATTTCACGGCGTGGTCCAGTAGCGGCCATTTATTCCGACAATGGCACAAACTTTATAGGTGCTAAACGTCATTTGAATGAACTTTACGATTTTTTAGCTTCCTCAGAAACTCAAAACGCAATTAACTTTGAGTTGTCTAAACATAGGGTTGATTTCCACACTATTCCTCCGCGAGCGCCGCACTTCGGTGGCTTGTGGGAAGCTAATATTAAATGTGTTAAAACGCATTTGTATCGCGTTATTGGACAACAAATTCTTTCCTATGAAGAACTGTTAACAGTTTTGACTCAAATCGAATGTTTGCTTAATTCACGTCCGCTAGGTCTTTTACCTGATGAACCGCAACCAGATATTCTTACTCCTGCGCATTTTTTAATGACCACTCCATTAAAACATTTACCCGCATATGATATTGATGTAAACAAAGGTATTGTTCAAAGAAAAAGGTTGCTAGATAGTTTAGTTCAAAGTTATTGGAAAAGATGGCGTCTTGACTATTTACACACATTACAGCAAAGACAAAAATGGCATAAGAATAATCATAATATTAAAACTGGTACAATCGTGCTTGTTCATCAAGATGACGTGCCGCCGCTCCATTGGCCGCTTGGCATTATAGAGGAAGTTTATCCGGGTAAGGACGGAACTGTACGTGTTGTTACAGTTCGTTCTCGAGGTAAACTTATTAAGCGCCCTGTTGTAAAAATATGTCCGCTTCCAACGCAATAAGTATTATTCGTCTATACATAAATCTTATTTTCATTTTAACAAGCATTTTAAGTTATAATTTTATTTATG
The DNA here is from genome assembly GCA_905475355.2 of Clostera curtula. Lineage (NCBI taxonomy): Eukaryota > Metazoa > Arthropoda > Insecta > Lepidoptera > Notodontidae > Clostera > Clostera curtula. The sequence continues at coordinate 9,888,190 of FR997816.1, read as the reverse complement.
TTTGTCAATATATTTGATCTTTGCAATGTATTAACCATATTCTACTTTAATAATTTCTCGCTCTTATGTAGGACTTCGCTATACTTCGCATTTCTGTTTTGAAACTCCTACGGACTTCCAAGCCGGGGAGTATGTTTGCGCCATAAATACTTTTTTCTTTTTCTTCGTCACTGGCCGGCGAAGGTATAGACAACACCGAACTGACGGTGTATGTCACAATCGCATATTCGCAAAAACCATACTTATAACACGCTATATATAAACTCAAGATTATACGAAATTACGCACAAATACTTAAGTACACAAGCATGAAGATATCGTCCCGCATATAAACACTGGAAGGGCGTTCAGAAAGCCGAAACCTGTAGTAGACATACACCGAAGAGAGGAGTGAGGTGAGTCTTCTTACTTTTTGCTGGCCAAACACCCATCCACTACGGCATTGTGAATCTTCTAGTTCTAATTGCTTGTAAATTTAAACGAAGAACTGATATGCGTTAACAGTTCTCCTGAAGTTCTCATGACGTTCATAACGTAAAGTTATATTTCACAAATTTACGTACGCACATTCTAAGTATAGCATGAGCGGTGACGACCAGATCCCAATGTCATCCCGCGGCCAGGAAACGTAGCCATTATATTTAGCTCATTCCATCTCAGGATAAGTCAGTGCCCTATGACCTATTTTCCATAAGACCTCTAGTCATTCTTAGATCGCAGATAAAACCTTCTCATTACCGACCATCTCAACGCTGACACGCCAAACAAAAGAAATAATGGAACACCATACGCCACAAAATTAGTTGGGATCGAACATTTTTATGTACTTTTTAATTTTGTTTTGCGTCTGGTTTAATTTTATCTGCTGTCGGGATTACCGGCTTAGGAATGTACCCGGAGTAAAACGAGTAAAAAGTTGCCATACACGACTAATAAATAAAGGTAGAACGTAGGGACTGGTTGCTGAGATTTCTTAGTAGGGTTGCCACTCTATCAAAACCATTCGGAGAAACTCTCACAGTGATGACTGGCTGTTTTGGTTACACTTTAATTTGATAGTATTAAATTGTTTTGGAGTTTGTATTATTTGAAGTAATAGCTTTCTATTCATCGTCTCCTGACTTTAAATTAAGAAAATTACTTGCAAATTTTCAGCTGTGGACAAACACGGTTTAGTTTTTGTTGTGGCGGTTCCTTGTGTTGCGGTACTAATTAAATATACTGTAAAATTAATGCCAAGCTATTAATTATTATTCCAACTGCTTGACAATAAAGGAATCCAATATTCAGAAAACCTACCCTACCTATAAGGAAAACCACAGATGTGAGACTACTTTAGTAAAGTAGGCTAATTTCCTTCCACAAATTTGGAAGAGTCCCGACTCGGCTTATGGTTAGTTACAGGTCGTCATGACACAAGCTAGATCAATGATCTTTATGTCCAGCAGTAGTTAAACTTAAACAAGAGGATGATAATGTTTTTTTTTACCTTATTGACAACCCTATACTGGATTCGCAACTACCCAGTCGGTGATGAATGGAGTGACGGTTTTTCAAATCAATACATCGGGTAGTTTTCAGACCGCTTTTTGCGCCTACCTTACATAACTTGCCTATCTCGTTTTTTACCTGCATTTCACGCACTCATAGCGGATTGATTAAGATGAATGTTCCAGGGTAGCCCGCGAAATTCAAATTTTCTTACGTTTTTTGCAATTTGCAGGTCAGTGCTAGGTTGTATGTTGATTAAAATGTTATTCGCGGCTGTAAGACGTATGTAGTTATAGAATTATAATCATCAAAATCATCAATACAACCCTCCAAGCTCATAAAGGTGCAAGAAAACCTTTTCAAGCTCAAAGTCATTCTTGCACCTTTATGAGCTTGGAGGGTTGTATTGATGAGTTTGATGATTATAACTCTGTAGGTAACTACATACTTCTTACAGCCGCGAATCAAATGTTCATCATCATACAACCTAGCACTGGCCTGCAAATTGCAAAAAACGTAAGAAAAATTGAAATTCGCGGGCTACCCTGGAACATTCACCTTAAACCATTTCATTATTGTCCTTACCCATAAATTACCTTCTGCCTCTCCCATTTTCACAGATACAATCCTGCATTCTGGTCCATAAAAATGACTGCTAAGTTGAGACTTCCAATATCATGAAAATAACCTATCTGTACCACGGAGAGGAATTGGTACAACTCCCTTTTTTCGTCCTTACAACACTCTCAAGACAGAATGGGTTGGTGACATCTGTCAAAAGACGGGCATTTAATTCTATTAATCGGATGTCTCCTACGAATCCCAATAGTGAATCACGTCGGGACAATGAGATCTCACGGTTGGATGCGGGCGTCGGGCAACGTTAACAGGTCAATTTAACCCTTTCCCACGCCCATAAACAAATATTTGTCGTTTGTCCTCATTGTCGATAATTAAACTAGCAACGCATATTTCTACAGCGTCACCTCAAATGTACAAAAATTTACATTGTGAAATCTGCTTTGAAAATTATATTAACATTATCTATGGGTAAGCGTGAAGATATTACCGGGGTCTTTTTTGAAAATAGAATGCTAATACCCTATATTATATTTTGTAAGTTATAAAATTATTGTTAACATGACTTGACTTGACTTTTTAATATCCCAAAGCTCTATATCTAGTTTGACCATAGACAATAATAGTGTTTTAAAGTTCAGAAAGCAACTAATGCACTTCGTGAAACCAATCAACTACGATACTTTGTTTCAGTTATTCATAAACAAGTCTAATAGGCTATCAGGTGGGCAGTTAGGGACATGTGCATGTTTTTTGCCAGTCTCAATATCTGACGTCATTGCGATCGTTAAGGCACACGTAAGATGCCCTAGAAACTGCAATAAAAAATTCAAATGCATATACGAATAGAATTCGTATTAAGAATTTTTATGTTACATCACAAATGCTTTAGTATTTCTGTTTGCCATATGAAGAAGAAGAAGAATTCACGTGTTTATTGATGACTTATTTTTTTAAAGGTTATTTTTATCGCCGTATAAATTATGATGTTATTTTAGTCATCGTCACTAAATTAAGTATATATCTTTTACTCACTATGGGTTGGTTATACTTAGTATCATAAATTTGTCCCCACTCCATTATTCAAACTGTCCTTAAAATAGAATTACGATAAGTAAAAAAAAATATTCTTCTAATATTCGATTCTTATTTCCAGATACACTAATAGCCCGAATGAAGAAGCAAAGCATTGCTGATGTGGGGGGTCCATGGATCGAAGAAGAGCAACGATGGGGCGGACCCAGCGGGGCCCATTTGCGGCTCTCCTACCGCGTGACCTGTGCGGCCCATTACTATGGAGCAGGCTGCGAGGTGTTCTGCAGACCGAGGGACGATGCCTTCGGGCATTACACATGTTCGCCAGCTGGGGCCATCGTGTGCATGCCCGGTTGGACTGGGGACTATTGCTCAACACGTAAGTTTACTCCTTCATTTTTCTGTGTGCCTAGTACCTCCACCATGTAGACTGCTCGGTTAAAAGACCATCATCATCATAATGGTAATGGAAGACTGCAAAAACTATCGAGAAGTTTACTGTCGCACGGTGACCAAACGGGTTTCATATCAATGTGCAGGCTAGATTTTATCTCGAGCACAACCTCAAGATATAATGGGTTAATGATTATTATGTATTCAACCACCTTTTTACTTCTAACATCATTGTATTCAACTATATACATGGATTAGTATGAGTAATATATGGTACAAAGTCCTAAAAGTCAGTAATTTCGGAAGGTGTGTGTGTGTATTATTTTTTATCATAGGGGCTCGCCTATTGCTGTTAACATGAAAAATTGGGCTATCTGACGTAGTTACTCCAACGTTTATTTCCGTCAAATGATTAAATGACCACATTAATTGAAGTGGTAACAGGGCCACAAAATATAGTTCAGTGGGCGACCTTATTTTTTGGCCAGTAACCTAGAAAATGCGAGTAATTTCTAGCCATGGGTGGTACTGTGGAACATTAAATTTCCATTATTATTTTTGATAACTTTTTCACAAAGTCATTAATTGCAGTACAATGAAAAGATTTCAGGCACAAACTTATTAGGCCCGCGTCAGGCAGCCATTTTACCATAGACGTCACGTTCCAAATATGGATATTCACACACTTTTTAAATATAGAACGTAGCACAATTCACTCATCCTCATTAAAAGCCACATTTTTAGTCCCAACATCCTCTCATAAACGTAATTGTGGCCCCCGTAGAAACATAATGATGTAATTGGAATTCACTGACACACCCTATTTTGTAATAAAAAATTACAAGACAAGATCACGTATCATCGCGTTTTAGATGACATTTTGCTATAAGCAAATGTACTCTGTGGTTAGACGCCTTAGCAGTTTGCATTATTGGCGCGCAAATTTCTTTTTTAAATAATCGAATTGAATATTATAAGAGATTGGGATCGAGTCTTTTGAAACTATTTTAGTTGTTTTAAATTATAGCGTTCATTTTAGTTATAGTTTAAAATACAGGGATACTTCATTTTTTTTTTATTGAATAACCAACATTTGCTGATTATTTATTCAAATTCAATAACTTACACATACTAATGCCTATATTTGGTCGGTGGAGATAACCTTTGCATACACAGCTGTCTAACTATACATTAAAATTAAATGCGCTTTTAAATATCGGATACCTCCATGCGAATATTAATGGCTCTAATTATCTTATGGCATCGTAAATCGCATTTTTAATTAGATCCATATCAGTATTAGCTGTTTTATTTATAAGTTCTTTACCATTTCCGTGCGATCGTTTGATCTCCAAGCCAAACTAGCCATCGTTTTATTCACCGTTTCTTCCTAACCTGTTTGTGGCAATAAAATATAAAGTGTAGTTTCGTGGTAATTACATGGAAATATCATTATATTTAATGTTAGTTGAAATTTTCACACAATTCGCGTACAGCCAGCACATCATCTCGATTCCAAATGTAGCTTAACACAACTAAGTAAAATTTATTTTTACGTACAGTCAATTGTCACATAATAAATTAATGTTGAGATACTTTTTCATTGATGCATCATCCTTCCGTTTTTATGAGACATTTAATTTGATTTCATCGGTAATTAGTCGTAATTATTTATTATGAAGTACTGTCAGCATCAACACAATAGAACTGAGTAAATGGAAACTGAAATAAGGGGCCATTCATTTATGTGTCAACAACCCCACTCTTAATTCGAGTTAAGTCCGTTCAAATATAAGACTAATAATTCGAAAATTCATTAGCTCTCACATTAAATTCCGAGATACTCATTACTAACATGACATATTTCGAATATGTTCGTATTAATTGGTACTTGAGAGTCGTAGATGTCAAACCGGACATCTATAAAGACGCTTCAATTTCTAAATTGATTTTATTGCGGTATCGTATTTTATATGTGTTGCGATATCTCAGTACAGTTATGTAGTATTTGGAGAGGCAAAATTAATTATTGCGTCGGCGCTATCAGCCGTGCGACCGTCGCTTGTTTGCGTTCCAAAGTGAACGCGTTTGTAAACAAAAGCAATGGACGGCCATTCCGGCTCAACGTCCATCCTCGCTTACCTATCGATTGTATCGCGCATTTCTAATAAAAAACTAACGCGGCATCATTACCGACGTCCCTGACGTATGTTAAGCACATCGCATCCCGTATTGTAAAACAAAGCTGCCCGTCTCGAGATGCATTGTGGCCGGGCGGATGTCGCGTCGCAATCTCAGCGGCCCCACCTGCCGCGGCGTTCCCACACTCCGGCGCCGCAAAAAACGCGCCCGAGCGAGACAGAGAGCCTTGCCACTCAGGTAGCGCTCTCTCGCTTCCCCGCCAGGGCTGCCCGCGCAGCCTCCACGCGACACGATAACCAAGAAATCACAATTTTCCAGAAAAAGTAAACAAATAACGCGCCGCGATCGATATCCCAGACATCTCGAACTCACGGACAAAAAGCAATAAAAATAATTTAGTAACGTGTGAAAGGCTGCGAGCGGGCATCGGGCGAGCACGGAGGTGCGCAGCCCTATCTCAGGAGTTTGTATCGGCAATTACGAAAATGTAAAAGCGAGAGAAGCTGTAATGAAAACAACGCTACGTTTGCGCACGCACACACGGCCTCGCGCGCCACACAGATGCGGAGAACCGGGTCAAAACACCTCCGAACTGAGCTGAACAGCAATCGAATAAAACGTACTTGACCGTGTCACGGACCACATCTGCCGAACGGTATCCAGCCTTCTGGGAACGCTGAGCGATCCCAAAAACTGATTTGCATGTCCCGACAGCATTATCCAGGCCTCGATACGTAATGACAGGGTAAATATAGCGAGAGGATCCCTTCTGCGAGCGCTTAATTTCACCTAATTGTAAACGCGAGTGTTGTTCTCACGAATATGCCTTCCGTGCTGTATCGCGAATCCCACGCGCACCTAATTTCCGTTGCGGAGCAGATGTTGAATCCTAGGAACGGGCAAATATTAGCTGAACACGTGTGTTGGAAGGTCGCGTTTTGTCTACCTGGCCTTCGAGAAGCCGGTCGCAGTGCGGCGCCGGGTTTTCATTAGAAATCGATATGTACATTGATAATAATTAATAGCTCTTCAAAAGTATGCCCCATATCTCCACTTGTGCCCTCAATTGGTTTAGGAGTGTAATTTTTACTACCGTTTTGCTTCTGGATGCTCAAGATAAGCTCGGGAGTGCATTGAAGAGCAATAACGTCGGTACTTGACGTGCCTTTGATCTGTGGCCGGCGGCGCCTGCCGCCTGTGCTAGAATCCAGAAGAAGGACGATAAAGAACGTTTTCAAATACTGCGCTGTATCTCGCACACGTAAGGGGTTGTGGGAAACGATTGTTTTTGGCGAAAGTGTGAACGGCCCGTGAAAGTGGATGATGTTTTCAATTTCCTCGGCGGTAAAAAAATACCGTAGTGTTAATAGAATGTCCGAGAGCGGTTGGCAATTCGGAGTGCGGCTAAAGCTTGCGTTTAAGCCTATTTGCGGTTATTTGATTGATTGATTGGTTAACAGACAGAATATTAATAAAAATGTGTATAAGATCTCTATATGGCCTTAATTACTGTTCTTCAAAATATTAAGTAAGGCATACTACGCTTTTGTAAGCAGTACAGAAACTCTTTAGGGGAGGCCTATGTCCTGTAGTAGACTGATGATGATGAAAGACACTGGTTTCCAACACAATTCAGAGTTCTCTTTTACAAGCGCCCAGGCAAACCCTTTAATAGAATCTAAAGACGCGCTCGTAAGTCTTATTTATTCTCCTCTTTTTATCGTCGCGGGTTTAGAATATGCAATAAATAGCTTAACCATTCAGCGCTAGAATAAGCGGCTTAATTTGCATTTGTACAAAATGGCGTCTAGTATTTTTCTAGCGAGTTAGGGGAATATTAACGGTTGAGCGACGGTTAGACTCCCCGCGCTATCTGCCCCCTTTGTATTCGCTCCGATAACTTGCGCATGAGCAACCGAGCGGTACGAACCACCAGTTCTTAATACAAAACGATACTTTCACATACATTACCGCTTATTAACAACACTTGGATTTCATCATTAAACCACAAGGCGATGAACTGCGAATCTGTAAAAAAATGTTCTCAAACATGCTAAAGTTCGGGCAAACGATGCGCGGCTATTACGTATTCATATCGTGTTTCAACTGTAATAATGAGGCTCAAAATTCAAGATGGTTTCGGGTTTACACTAGCAACATGTGTACAGGTTACCTCAGAGATAATTTTAAGAGAAAAATGTTACAATATATTATTAGAAAACATGACTTTTGGCGGCTTTGAGCCAAACTTATCTGATTGGAATAAAAGAAAAATACAGGCCTAAAACATTCCATCGCCGTTACCGTAGACTTAAAAAGAAATTAGGAAAAAATATATGGGTTCCTTTTTCAAAGTCCGACCATTGCACTTAATACTGAAGGCAAATAAATTACAAACAGCCTCGTATTTCAAATGACTGGTATTTGAAGTTAAATGTTTGGTAGCGACCTTGCACCCGGACGGAGCCATACTAACAATCCTCTCTCTTCGTGTACGTCCTTTTGCGTCGAAGCTGCGGATTCCACTAGTGATGACCCTATTTCGTATCCACGAACTGTATCCGGAATACATTCCTTTACATAGTACCTTACGTTGCCATAACGTAATTTAATAGTTTTAAGATGACTGAACAATAATGCCTACGTTTTTAAGTCTTATTTTGAGAAAGTCTTTTAATGCAACAGCGTAGGCGATTGCAAAGTCTTAAAAAATCTGTTCAAGTCCAGCAGCTTCACATCCCTATAAAGAGCATTTTATCGTTTGATAACAATTCTCATCCGTTGATTAAATACAAGTTTCCTTCACAATTAGAGAAAGCCATTGAACGCCAATCCTTCGTCACAGTGCAATTTCAAAACATAGTCGGTAAAACAATCCAATAACGGATATATTCAGTATAAACGAGTATGTACACGATGAAAACGATGCTTGCTCCTAGCAATTTAATTTAAAAAATAGTTGGGTTCAAGGCAATGAACCTTCATATTTTGTTCACCGTCTCCAATTAGTAATACATCCTTGTTTGTGTAAAACACAGCCCTACCTCCGTGCTAATTATCACTAAGAAGGCTCTCATATATTGTACTGCGGTTATCCTGTCCTCCGCTTTGTCTTTGAGACGCTAACGAAGGTATTTCTTTTGTTGCAGCGCGTTGCCTGGCCGGCTGCGACTCCGAGCATGGCCACTGCCTCAAGCCCGACGAGTGCATGTGAGTATCCACTTCACACTTTTGTGCTAAACGGCTGACCCTCTCCCACCGTGCTAGACAGTGGCTGTCAAACTTGCTTAGTCTAAATCATGAGACATTTGATGATATTTGTGATGTTTTGATGAACTTTGTTATTTCAATATAAAAAAAAATACTAAGTATGTGGTTTACCTTTTTGGAAATAGATTAAGACCATGTATGATAAAAATCAAGACAGAGGAGGTCTATGTCCAGTGGTGAATCAGCATAATTAAGTCTCAACCATAACAAAGTAATTAGAACTGTTATCAAAACAGACATATGCGTAACTTGGTGAACAACAAACTTTGACAACCTCTGAATTCGTAACTAATTCATCCGCCGTTGTTCCGCTGAAGAAAAGACATTTTAGCCGCTCGTTATCACGTTCTGACGAATGTTTTTCATTCCAGATGCCACTCGGGTTGGGTGGGCGAGCTGTGCGACAAGTGCGAGCGACACCCCGTCTGCATGCATGGGACCTGCTCGCGACCCTGGGAGTGCATATGCGAAGAGGGCTGGGGCGGCTTGTTCTGCAACCAGGACCTTAACTACTGCACCAATCACAAGCCCTGTCGCAACGGCGGCACTTGTCATAACACCGGGCAGGGAAGTTACACCTGCATGTGCCCTGAAGGGTACACCGGCTCCGACTGCGAGAAGAGCCTGCAATCCTGCGCGGTCCTGCCGTGCCTGAGCGGTGGAGCCTGCGTATCCGACGAAGGAGGAGAATTGTTCTGCGCCTGTCCTCAGGGCTACGAAGGCGCGCGCTGCGAACACCGAAGACTGACTTGTTCCGACAACCCTTGCCTCAACGGCGGGGTCTGCGAGCCGCGACCGACTGGATATATTTGCGTGTGCCCCGTAGGCTTCGCCGGACCTGACTGCGCGTTGGAAGCCGATCCGTGCGCCGGAAACCCATGTCAGAATGGAGCGACTTGCATGCGAGCTGGAGAAGGATTTAAGTGCACATGCAAGACGGGCTTCAGGGGCAACAGGTGCGAGATTGACATAGACGACTGCGCAGGGATCATCTGCGAGCACGGCGGTACCTGTGTGGACTTGGTGAACGGTCAACGCTGTCAATGCGCCCCCGGCTTCCTCGGCTCCCGCTGCGAAACGAGAGTGGACCTGTGTCTAGCGAAACCCTGCGCGAACGGAGGCAAATGCCTGGTCCTCGACAACGATTACGAATGCCAATGCCGGTCTGGCTTCGCTGGGAAAGATTGCAGCATCGACATAGATGAGTGCGCTTCGTCGCCGTGTCGCAACGGAGGCACGTGTCGCGACCGCGTAGATGGATACGTGTGCAGTTGCTCGCCCGGTTGGGGCGGCCGATCTTGCAGCGTGTCACTGACGGAGCTGGCGTCCAAGCCGGCCGGCGGACACTTGAGACGAGTGGGCGACGACGTGATAGAAGATGAGAGCCTCTCGGGGCAGCAAGTGGCGTGGATAGCCACTGTGGCGGCGGTGGTGCCGCTGGCTGCTCTGGCGGCAACATTAGCGATAGTGTGCGTTCGCCGGCGCCGCAAGCGGTTGCAGACCGCGGCTGACGCAGAAGCGAGAGCGCAGAACGCGGCCAATGCCGGCGGCGGTCACGTGATCCGCAACACGTGGGGCAAGTGCGCTGCCAGCGTGCCAGTCGCCGAGTGCCAGAACGCGCATAACCAAGCCGCGGAGGAGTGTAAGCGGAAGACGCTCAATACAGAGAACGCGCGGCTTCTTGCAGCCCTGGACCCGCGGCTCTCGCGGTTGTCTGCAGACTCGGCGTATTGCGCTAACAGGTGAGTTTCTAACACTTTTCCACAATTGATAAAAATATTGATGACATTTGGATCTGACTGGTTTCTTTGTAATATTTCAGACAAATACAAAATCAAAATGTTTTTTATTCGAATAAATTCTTGCGAATGCTTTCAAATAGTCAAAGATTTTAAGAGAAAAAAAAATAATAATTTAGTTTTTACCACCGGTTCGGAATGCCATTCCATAGAGAAGAGCCGGCAAGAAACTCCATGGTTGCTCTTTTAAATAAGAGAGTTACAATGATGAGACGACTTGCAAGCTTGTTTAGCTCCAGAACCAGTCTTTATGTAATATGACGTTTGTTTAAATAGGTACCTATTGAAGTAGAATCATTTGGTTTCAAAGCAGTCGTCGTCTTTTCGGCCCATAAATAACCCACTACTGAGTCGAACTCCTCCAAATACATGGAGGAAAATTAGCCTACTGTGTCACGCTGGCAATAGCGTGTGTATCAAGTTTTCCTTCTTTCAATAGTCAAATCAGGAACATTAATTTATTTATTCAGCAAGTCATAACGTATAGAGCAGAAGACATTGTGTAGCCTATTCACAACTAATGAACCCTTTTCTTTTGTTACAGTGATACGTCGCTAGTGAAACGAGCGCACGAGGGCGGGGGGGTTTACGTGCTAGACGACCATTGCCTCCCCCCAACGTACGCCACGCAAGTGTAGTGCATACAAAAACAACAATGGACAACAAAATAACTTATTTATTCACTACGGACGCTCTCGCGATCTTGGCTGTGCGCCGCGTGTAAATATAGCGTAAAAAGTGTAAAATGACTTGTATAAACGGCTAGTGTTAAGCGTTCCGATGTATTTATTTAAGTTGCGATCCGTACGCCATCTGTAAATAGTATCGGCTGGACGGATCGCGAGTTTTCCCGCCCTCATTCGGCCGGCGTTGCCTTGACATTGTATTGTCATTTTTGCATTGTTCTGAATAGAATTAAAAGGATATGAATCCAGAATTTGATTCAGATCACCTTAAATAGAAGCCCTCGTCCCTACTCCATAACAGAATTTTGCGTTATTACATATTTAACTGCGGGCAACGTTTTCGGTTGTTTCCAATGTCAGAATAGTGCAGAAATGTGTAAAGGCGAGGACCGAGCTGGCCGAACGGCCGAGTGGACTGAGTTCCACTGTCTGCGATCTCTGTAGGTAACGGTGCGAAGCGGCCGGTCGCGCAGTGTCGGTCCACTGCGCGAACCCGCTCACGTTCATATCGACGACATTGGACCCCTCACAGTATTCACATTTTAAAATCCGAAAATAAAATAATTATATTTGTAACACTGGCAACATCGCATTCGATATTCATAATTCCAGTGTCGCTAATGTGAATCCTTCACACCACTAACACTATCCCTCTAGACTCGCACCAGTATAGAAACCAAACCGTGCGTAAAATAAAATAAGACTAATTTATAAAGTAAACGCGAATGATGCGTTCATCAGTTTTACATTGATTATTATTTTGTGATTGACTAATTGTTGTCATTTGTTCCTATGATTATGATAGTGAATTTTTCACATGGAAAAAATCTTGATCAGGTTTTCTTGAAAATCGACGTAGATTTTTTTGTTTATTTTGTTTTTACTTTCCCATTTCCGCACTCGGGTTGAACAGTTAGCACGATACTTAAACGTTCCTGGGATATCGATAGTCATTTCTACGAATTGTATGCCGATGCATGCAGATCGTACTAATCGCTTTCGTATCAAATTATTCACGCAGGTAGTACCATAGGTTAAAATTTAAATCAGTACTTATAGAAACAAATTGTCGAAACCTAAGTCATTGTGTATAAAATTGTAAGTTTTAGTATTGTAAGTATATTCTCCATTACTTTTGTAAGAGTACTGAGACAATATTATGGGCGTCATTAGGCAACATAGGACAAATACTCCGGTTATTTTTAACTTATTTATTATAATAGGTGCACTTGAAATAATGTTGTTTTAATTGTTTCGAATCTCAACTTTGTACATAATTCTGTAACGAATATGTGCACGGCTGACTTAGAAACCTGTCAGATAATTTATCTTAAATTTCATTTTTATGAAGCTCTTGTAGATATAATTCGCTATGTACCTATAGATATTATAACTCTTATGTTGCCTTATGTACACGAGTAGATGTAAAGGGTAAAATCGACAAAATTGTAAAAATATCATACTATGAATAGACTGATGATCAATAATAATTCTCTCGTATTTAATTTTTTAAGATGACAAATAAGTTTAAATTATGAGGAAATAATGAAACATCCAAATGTACTACTAAACATGGAATCGTCATTTTTGTACTTAATTGATCACAGTAATAATAACCTTTCATTTTTCTTTTTGAGAATATTTTAACGCCTAAAATATAGTTTCCATTCCGAACAATAAAATGACAGTATTTTTAATAATTTATTTATTACAACTGTATCGTTGTGATTATTCTGATTTGCCTTAATTTTTATTAACCAAAATGAATCATTGTTTAATTATTTTTTCGAGCTATGTTTACGATGACTGATGCTAAATTGACTTATTTTGTATCCATTTTTATTGAATCATGAATGTATTTGTGCTTTTATGTGTGAGTATACTGAAAGATAAAATTTCAAATCATTCCATTTCTTAGCTAAGTAGCCTTTATCTTTAATACTTATTTTTAATTTTTCTATTTTCTTATTATTTTTGCATGCGAAACAGTGATTCTATTTTCGTCCGTTCGGACCAAGTACAATTAACTATTATCTATTAGTATAATGTAATGTTACCTTTTGGTATATTCACATAGATTTAGATTTCAAAAGAAAAATGAAAGCCTCCAATTGATGGGAAGTGTAATTGAAATATGTAATTCCATAGGTCCTAACTGAATAAGTCATATTGTGTATTGCTAATGCAGTGATATTTGCCAGCGAGTGTATGTGACGAACGTGTAATTATTGCAGTGGATGCAACGAGAAATAAAATGTTAATAATAAACAATTGTTTACAAAAATTACATACTCTGGTCATTTCTTTTATAACATACCCAAGTTAACTACTTATTTGTTTAATGAGTGGTACTAGAGTACCTAATAAGATTTATTATTAGGTCTACTGTGCCAAACTGACCGACGGATTTCGTATAGACGGGGCGTCAAGGTGGACTGCGCTTACGCGAACAGTTGGCGCCCCAAGCGTGCCGTGCGAGGGTATACCACTGGGGTTTTAGTTGGTATACGGGCTGCGGGTTCTTTCCCGGGAGTCCCACATAATCACCGACCTCCCCCCAGGGGGCGGTGGTATGCATAATGCATTTCCCCAGCGAAATAAAAAAAGTGTTTCGTATAGTATTCATTCACCTGCAGCTAGGTTTTCAGACACATTTCCTTTTGTAGGCTTTTACGATATAATATTCTACGTTATACACAAAAAATCACAGACAAATTGGGTTACAGACCCAATTTGTCAATTTGAATGTAATTTTATTCATAAAATATTCACCTAGTCGCCAAAGTATCATTGTGCCAGGCTGAAAAAATAGGGTCACACTAAGAAACAGGTGAAATAAATGTGGGGGGTTGGGTAATTCATACCCACGGCATGCCAAATTTGCCAAAGATGGTTGGTTTGCTTAAATAAAACAAATGCGTATGCATGTGCATCTATTTATTATTTGGTTAATTAAAATTATTAGTTAAACTATTTACAAGTCTACAAAGTAGATTTAGTTTTGTCCAAAACATGGGTTTACCTCCAAAATCAGGTAAATGAAGTCAAATTCCTGTCGGAAAACAACAAAGTTCCTTGACACCATCTTACTAAATGCATCGAGACAATCCATATCATACAATATTAGTATGATATGGGGTTTAAAATGAATTCAGTCACATTATTCATGGACTACACACAAAGATCCTAAACCGCTTAGTAACTAAACCATGCCATGTTGAAAGACATAAAATTACATACTACATTCAAGTAAGACATATTTGCAGACATGGTGTGCATTGTAATCTTAAACGGCTTGACCCCAACGGACAATAAAATTCATCACACTGTTCAATGCTTTATACACTATAAAAAAAAATTTTGGATTATGTACTTGTTACACCGTGAAACACAACCTCACGCTATATTTATTATGTAGTACTCAAGCAGAAATTCGTAGATGGAGTAAAAATGACAAAAAAATCTGTCGTATTATTCAAAATTATACTCCTAGGTGTGAAATGGGTCGCCGTTGAAGTCACGAGCCGACATATAAATTTAATTAGCCTAAGTAAAACTATAGATAAACCTAAGTATCTAATCGCCGCTGCGAGGCGAGCGGTCTGGGGTGCCGCGATCTTTGGCGTCGCCGTTTTGCTGGGGCGAACGCGACCGGGACCGAGAGCCGGAGCGGTCGCGAGAAGCGGAGTGACGCGACCTGGAGCGCGAGCGGGAACGGGAGCGGGACTTGCTCGCACGTTTCTCTTCACGCTTCGGCGACGCCTCTTTGCTGCGAGAACGAGACCTTTCCCTGTTAGAAGGGGTAAGCAAATAAAAATAAAAGGGTAAAACAAAAGGGTGGTGATCGCAAACTAAAGTAAAAACCGGCCGTTTGAAATTAATCTGAACTGTATTAAAAAGGTTATGTGGTTATAAACAGTACTAAAAACAGCAATAAAATGAAGAATGTAGCTTTGTATGAAATAGTTATGTGTAAATCGCAAAACAAAAAATCATGTTTGCTGTTCTAACACCGAGATCTTAAAAGCACACTGAAATTTAACTATTTTTTAAGCAAAGCAACTGTAGGGGGAAACTAGGTATTCAGATAAGTTCAGCGCTGCGCACTGGTGGGAATTAGTAGATAATTCCTATTTAGTAGAAGTAAAGTCAGAATTACTGTGCGGTCTGGTTTAACTCTTTAAGTGAACTTCAGTTCACAACAGAGCTTATGTTCATCATGACCATCTTAAGGAGGTTGATGTCATGGGACATCAACCTCACCCGCTATGAGACGGAGCCGCGTCTCATTAAATGGAGGACCCTTTATAATCATCACTAGCGACCCGGCCCGGCTTCGCACAGGTGCAATTATAGATGTATTATACTTATAAACCTTCCTCTTGAATCCCTATCTATTAAAAAAAAACTGCTTCAAAATCCATTGCGTAGTTTTAAATATTTAAGCATACATAGGGACGGACAGACGACAGTGACTTTGTTTTATACTATGTAGTGATGAAGTGATAGTTATTACAAAAAATAGGGTATTTAGCATGTTGTGTTTGTAAATACTATGCAAAAGAAGCAAAACGATAAAAGCAACTATGATAAAGTCAACACAAGATGCTCACCTCGGGACGGCAGCGTCTCTGCGCGTTGCGGGAAAACATGGATAGAGTTAATCATTATACTTTTGTCTTGTGCAATCAATATTAATAAAGGTAACATGGCATGAATTGTGTTAATAAATAAATGCATAAGCCAATGAGGGCACGTAACTACTAACGAAAATGCCGATGTGTTGATGTAAAGTTATCTTTCCTGCTATTCATAATCAGATTCTACACAACTTCTATGTGGAATTGCGTGTACTATATAAGAAAAAGGCTTACAGGCCGAATCGGTTGCGTTTAGTGATCTTTCTGTGAGTAAGCATTACTTTATAAAATCTTTGTTAGTATTAAACTCTTATAAGACAAGCTACACGTGTATGCAAAGAACGTGGGCCTTATTAGTATCTCGCACCTGTCACCCTGTACACAGCGTGTAAATCCGAAGGAGAGCATAGAGCTAATCACAAGAAGCAGTTCCGTGTTTAATAATATGTCTAAAAATAAATTGATAAATAGTCAAAAATTTGCTGTTACTATTCCTAGAATTCGATTCTCAGTGACTAATGAATGAAATATCTAAAACCTGCATTAGTATTATAATGTGTATCTTTTAAATCTTTAATTCAAAAATCCAATGAAGTTATTTTCATATTCTTTTGTCTCAATTTTGGGCATGCACGCACACCGTAGAGCAGTATTATATACAGGACTATACTAGTTTATCTTTTTCAAGTTCGTGTGGAAAGATAACTTTACATGGACGGCAGCATCGTCAGAGATATTGACGGCACACGTGACTTACTTGGACTGTTGTCGTGGCGATCTAGATTTAGACCTGGAGGCTGACTTGTCGCCGTTTCTGCCGGGCGAGGGTCGCGCTGAGGCAGATCTACTGGCTCTACGGGAAGTCGAACGGCGTTCAGACTTACGCGTGGGCGAGCGTGACCGCGACTTAGACGCACTGCGAGCCCTAAGCGACCAGGTCACGGCCAGAAGCGGGTATTTAGTTACGTCCACAACTACATACGCACATAGCTATACGCGTTTCGTGAAGGAATGTTAAGTTATTGGTTACATTTAATTTTTTTTTTTGATGCATGGGGCAGCAGTGTTATTTTCATGTTTTATTTATACAAATAGGTTGATCCCAAAGGTTCCTTTGAAAATAATAAACCTTTATTAACATTCCTTCACAAATACAAAATGATTTTTCGTATGGTGCAAACCACAGAAAAAGATAGCTTTAAGATATTGTATAAAAAAAATCTGAAAAACAAATCTTTTACAGAAATCTTACAAAAAAGTTGAAACTATCACAGGTTCGGAATGATGTGAAATACAAATGTTGATTTGTCACTTCATGTCTTCCTGTGAGGTGGTTTTGCTATACAAAAAATCACGTTAACTAACTGGCCTGACACAAAACAGGAACATATTTTTTGCGTCAAACCCGCTGTTAAAAAGGAGAATAATAGTGCACAACATACTAAGAATATAATCTACGGTAAGTTAAGTACTATGCTAAGTACTTACGTTTTCAAATTTTGCTCAGCGCAAGAAACAACACACCTAGCCAAATGAATACTATAGGTTAATTTCATACATAGTTCATGCATATTTCATTTAAATTATTCGCGACAGTAGTATGGCAATTTGAGTCAGTAATTTCGAATTCCAGGCATGCGTTTATTAGTTTTTACATAAAAATCGTTCATCGGGTAACATGTCTAGTTTCATAGAATTACTAATTCGATATTATAATGCAATATCTATGGCGATAGCTAGGTGCATGTCCAAGACCTAAATAATTTAAGTGTATGATATAGTAATTTCTGATACTTATTACATAAGGAACCTATTTCTTATAACGATAATGTTTTATTCCGTTGTGCAATATGTCGGAAATACAATTTAAATGATGAAGAACCGTTTGAATTAGAGCAGGTACAGCAAAGTGTAGCATCTTAACTAAATGCTCAATATATCAGGGATAGTGGTGTCGTCTGCAATACCTATGAAAAAATTACACTCCATGACGACGCCTAAGGTAATCCTGTCGGGTACCACATGATATCATGATAAGAGGAAAACTGACTACTCTAAAAATAATTTAATTCGAGTATGGTATCATTATTTAGCTACATTATGTTTGGAGATATGAGTGATGTATCCAAGCATCTCTACGAGGGTAACAATCTGTATATAAATTATAACACTGATCAACTAAATGACAATTCTAAGGAATAATTTAAAATTTGAAACTACCGGAAAATGGAATGTTCTACTTACTTGACACTTATTGTTATATTTTGGACAATTCACACAATATCTTTATAAATTGTAGCGTATGTGTTATTCTGATGTACATTTGAATGAACTATATTATTGTAAAGTTACATTAAAATCCATTCAGTAGCTTTTACGTGAAACAGTAACAAACACCCATCCATCCATACTTACAAACTTTCGCGTTTATAATATTAGTCGGATGACGAATAAAATAATATTGCCAACATATTACACAACAGATCCTAATAACATTGCTACAAGTAGTATACTCACTTGGATCGCGACCTGGAGCGAGATTTAGGCGCCGGGCTCTTAGTTTTCGGCCTGGACTTTGAGCGAGAACGACTGCGGGAGGAACGGCGTGAGCGGGACCTAGAAGTGAGCCTTGTGTTAACCTTGTTTAGTGAAGAAGAAATTGCGCCGACGTTGTACGATTTCTCAGTTAGAAGATTATCAACAAAGTCTTTCTGCCCCGAAAGATGGTAAATGTATAGTATCATCATTAAATAAATTTTGTATATTTTAAATTTAGATTATTAGGTTTCAATTTCATCTATAAACACAAGCGAGGAGGAATTATAAGAAAAGGCTAATGCTGTTTAGGAGATACGATGCTTTCCATGATCAATAGTAGCAGTGATTATAAGAAGTCATCATCAAGCAGTGATGATGATGAAGAAGACAATACATGTGTAACGCTAAGGCGTTGTTAGTAAAATTACCTTGAGCGAGAAGCGCGACGACCTCTGGAACGACTGCGGCTGCGGCTTGAAGACGAGCGGGTGCGACGACGAGACGATCGACGAGCTTCAACAAGCTTGATACGCCGTCCATTTAACTCAGTATTGTCAAGCTTTTCAATAGCAGCCCGCATGTCCGAGTGAGTCGCAAACTCCACCACTCTGCAAATGCCATTCAAAATTATGTCCAGCGTGTAAACAGGCCCTAAAACGTCTCCCTGAGAGACTCCTATCGGTATACACGCCTCTGATGTGTACATAATAGTCTTGGAGAGACTTGAGAAGGAAAACTTGAAACGAAACCCTGTGCCAACCAGTCTTGCCAGCGTGGCACAGTAGGCTAATTTCTCTCCATGGATTTAGAAGAGGCCCGACTCAGTAGTGGGTCATTTATGGGCTGAAACGACTAATTGGTTGCTAGATTGAATGCTACATTAATACTTTGCCTCATGAACAAGACACGACAACATAAGACATTAAAATCAAATGGGTAATGAAATCAGAAGCTGACCAATCAGAGTAAATGCCGCCTAAGAAATGACTAAGACAGCAATTTCTTATGTTCTTGGACATTTATTTTAATAAAAAACGGGTACGTACCCTTCATTACGGTGTTGCTTGTGGGCATCAGCGTAAGTAACTTCACCAGCTTGACGCATGTAATCCTTCAAGTCCTGTCAAAGCAAATAAAAACGTTAGACTATAGTTAAATTTGCGTGAGCGTAATAAACCTTTCCAAAAGCTTTCCTCAGAGTAAAAATTGGCATCAAGGTTTTCAGCCCCGAAAGATGGTTAAAATACGATATCATCATGAAAAACTTTTGAAAGGGTTGTCATTGCATGTATAAAATATTAACATTTATCTCTAATCCTGACAATCTCCGGATATATATCTGCAAGACGATGTAACAAAAATGATGGAAACAAAAAGATGGGCTTTAACAGTTTTTCATATGCAGCTATCCATCCATTATCATTGTAGTAGCAATATTTTGACTAATATCTTCCAAGTTTTCTTTGATTGTTTCACGTGAATAAACCTGCTTTCACTCCTTTCCATAGAGCAGCTTTTCTTCATCCAACTTGTCTTTCTATCCTTGGTTTTGTTAATTGGTTGAATGCTCCAACATATCCTCTCTTTTTCAATTGGTATATAATCTGCGGTCAAGTGAGGTCTTCAGTATTGGGCTCCTATTGCAGATGATAGCATCAGTTTTTGTAGTCCATTCGTCAATCAGCATCATAATTTTCTTATTCTCGATCAATCTTTGTCTCCAGGATTGTAGTAGTAGTTGATTCACCTCTGAATTTAATCCCTCATCATCATCCTGATCTGCAATAACCAAATGTAGGAAAAGCTGAACCACCTGTTATCCTTGCAGGGAATCCCGTCTATAACAGCTACACCTCCGCGAATGCCGTCCAAGAAACACAATGATAACTTCAGCAAATTACCACATACGAAAAACTGCTGAAGCTAGAAGAAAATACTCACGTATGTCTGGAAGGTGTGTCACATTAAGAAGTAAAATTTATTGATGATAGTAACTAAGTGTTCTGTCATTGACAAAATTCACTCATAACATTGAATTATTGTAATTGTTTTTTAATACAGTTGCTCAAAAAGTGGCATATTGCAGGGCCGTATAGCGTTCGGGAAGTGGGCTATTACACACGCGTGCTTTTTTTTACCATTCCCGCACTAGTGCGTTTTCTTTCCCAACTGTCAAAATAATGTCTATTATAAGGAAAAACCAAACATGAAGTTTTTACTAAAAAAAATCGTAGAAGTTTTTATGATTCATGCAAATACGTATATTTCTAAAAATAAACTACGTACTAATTTGTTTCAATATCAGATTTAATGATTTGATTGAATGAGTTTCATTTCATCTATTTAAATTTCATTTAATATCAATAAAAAAATTCTACTGAAGAATGGCTGTATGGGCCATTCACCAGAATAGGTGAAGAAAAAAAAATATGCTTATATTTTACGGTCGGTGCCATTTTTTAGAAATGATTAGTTAGTTGAGATTATTGTGTTTTTATTATTTTATTAAATTGCTTCATTTTTTCGCAACTGTATTAAAAATAGTCGTTCATTACACGTGCGGAACCGTCATTGCAACTTGTTCCGACTGTCAACCCTCGCCTTCGGCTGCGCCTCGGCTCGGGTAGACATTTGTCGGAACTCGTTGTAATGACAGCCTTTCCGCACTTGTATTGAAATATACTATTTACTAATCTTTACAAATAATTTTTTTAATATTTCTAGTTACCCGCGCGCTTCTTGTTAACGGACAAACTTTAGTGGCATAATAAAGAAATGTGACAGCACCTTGCAAGTCCACAAAGGATTAGTAATGCGGACTGAAAAGCGTATAACTTAAGTAAACAAATATGAATATAATGAATTTAAAAATGGGAGATTGCACATAACGAGAAACGGCTCCTGTTGTCTGTGCCCCCCTTTTCGACTTTACCTTGGCGAGGGCCACCGGGTCGTCACTGGAGGGGCGAGCGGCGGAGGGGGACGTCACACATCACTGGCCGCGCCGGGACCGATACCTCCTAACATCGCTTCAGACCACATCACACAGCGCTAGGTACATCGAGGAACCTCAGGGCACGAGACGCCATCTTCTGTCGTTTTTAAAAATTATCTATAAAGCTCGTAAGTTTGTATAACACTGTAGGTATAAAAAGTCGACCTTTACTGTCAGGGTGTCCACTGGCTAGTGCGATATAAATTATTGTGTAATTGATTGAACCTACTCGTACATCAAGCGTGGCATCAAATACCCTACAGCTTATTACAGTGTTGCAGACAACACACACATTTCAATAACCAGTAATGAAAAAACTGTAGCTAATAAACTAAAGTGTTTTGTTTTGTATTTGCATGCATAGCATGTCAGAATTAATCAATTAAAAGTAGACACCCTGTAAGATTAAATGTTAACGCTAAATCTGTTTTAATGTGGTGTTAGCTAAATTATGATGATTACTAATTTTTATACATTATTTAGAGTTGGTTGACGTTTTAGTAATGCAGCTCTGCAGGTTCTTGACAAGTCTTATTTGGACTCTTCTTCAATCCACATCAGTGATCATCAACTTCGTTCAATTGGTGAATTTACTGTTTCTTCATCTGTAACTGTGTCCTCCCTTCGGCTTTATGCTTCGTCAATTAGCTCGCTCACATTTCAATTTCACAATCCAATCATTGAAATCTTCAATATCAGGTTTCCAGTATGTACTGATTGCTGCTTTTGGTCCAGCCATCCGTCCCATTGGTTCCGCGTACCCTAGTGTCCTCGCGCGACCGTGTAACATCGTCCATGGTGTGTGCCCAGCCCTCAAGTATCGCAAAATGTGTCCAGGGTCCTGAATGACAGGTGATGGAATGATGATGGCCCAGTGGTATCTCATCGCCGTCTCTTACCTGCCAGCTTATGCGGCTAGATAGATTTTCCACGACAAGCCGATACTCGGTGCGCGTCGGCGGCCCATATCTATAACTGTAGTCACTGTGAAGGAGACAACTGTGTTATTGGCTGTTTTTGCTTATACAAAATGCTTATGTAGCTTGGACATTTCAGATTGTTGGCCTATAAATACAACTGTCCAGTATTTTGTAACCTTTTGATTGACTATCTTTTAGCAATATTTTAATAGCGTCAAATATATGTCATTATAAACGACAAAAACATCGTATTTGAGTGTGGAATATGTATTTACTAATAAAAGTATGTATATTTGAAGACCTTTAAAAATATTATTCACAAACTAAAAAATCAAACTAATATAAATATATTTCAATGAATCCGACTACAACGTATGAACTCCATTACATATGAAAGCGTTACATGAATTCACAGTATATTCCGTAATAGGAAAATACTGTGAGAAAGTCAATACGCTATTTCTATCGATACTTATTGTGTACTTACTAATGATGGCTGAAATGAAATACACCTTAACTAATGAAATAATAGTAACATAGTGGGTCCAACGAAGATGAATCTAACCATTTAGCAGTTGAACCGTACATCAATAATAAGTAACATATTTGTGATTAATTCCTCTGCATTGGGCCCATCATACAGTCAATGATAAAATTAGGAAGTACTCGTATTTCCATAGGTGTGTTACAGGGAAGGCAATCCACAAAATCTACGCTACAACAGGCTGTGCATTGGCAAAAGGACTAACGACAGTGCCACCTTTTCAAATAGAATACAAAGAGATAACACAGGAACAACGTAATTATGTGTCATTGGTGTTCCAATATCGTATGCGTAAGTATAGTGCGAAATGGAATAGATTCACCGGTTAAGAAAGATCTGGCTTATCCAGTAGTTGCTGGAACATGGATGATGGTCAGTCAGCTATCCAGCAGATTTAGAATACATAGCGTCACCACCCCATTCCATTCTATCGTAAGAGCCGACAGAGGCAAATGCCAAGGTTGATAACCTAGCTGCAATAGAAGAAAATCTTGTTACGAAACCCTGTGCCAACCCATCTGGCCGGCGTGTCCCAGTTGGCTAATTACCCTCCATGAAACCGATAGTCTGGCTGACTGACAGTGGGTCATTTATTCAATTATTGCAAAAATCATTTTAATATAACATTGGCCTTCAGTGCTGGCTGTCATTCGAAAGTCAATACAGGAATTGACGAAAAAACTGATAGATAAAAGGCAAAATAGTATAAAGAAATTGGACATTTACAAGACATCATTGCAGACCAGTCATAAGTGAGTTAATTTGCTTCGGACTTAACACATGTTGTGCCTTGAAGAGAAAAATGTATTATTAGAGCTACTAGAGAATTGGCACAGTTACAAGAGCAATTTTGTGTTTTGAAGGCCGGGTAGAAAGTTAAAATATTAGCAGCATGTTTTGTGTTTATGTGTTGAAGTCTATACTAGGACTATACGGTAACAATTTTTTTATGACAATCCTACTTGTTTAATAATCTTGTCTTTAGTGGGTCAAGAGCGTTTTGACCACGCACAGATAACGTGTACACGCCGTTTATATAAATAACAATATGTTGCGTATAGATATGGACAAAGGGGTCGTTTATTTCCGTTATGGCGACAATTAGATCAGAGCGGAAAAGTGTCTAATATAGTTTTTTCTAGATCGCTTGGCTGCAGAGTTAATCTGGCGCTGAAAATAGATGCTGAGGTACAGTGGGCATAAGGCAAGCGTTACGGTCAGTGGCAAAAACAGGATAAGAGATTTTGTTCACCAGTTCAGAAATGCGTTGAGTAAGGTACTTGCTTTTTACAGTTAAGAAAACTAACGCGCGTCATGCAGGACCCCGCAAATAATGTTTTCACAAAATAATAAATCGCGACTCTCACATGCCCTTAGAGATAACACAGGAACAATATACTGCCAGTACGGCAGCTTAAACAATTTATATTACAAACACAGATATTTACACATCTGGCTTAGTTTTTGTTTATAGGCAAGTAAAAATATTATCATGCATAGGTTATCAGAGCCACAAGGGTCAGGTTCCAATTTAATCAGTCCTGCGTTTTCGTGATGTATTGAAATCTTGCGTAATATTTACTACCGCGATTTAATCTCCAATTTTAGACCAAAATACTTTTCATACAAACTATAAAAACACTTTCTTTTAAAGAATAAAGTGTGGATTTGCAACGGATGAATGGAACGCAACATCACGGACTTCTCCGAGCACTATTCGGCAATATTTTTGTAGCTCCATCGTTGACGCCGATTGTCTAACAAAAAGTGTGAGATAGGAAGGGTAGTTAAAGAATGAATACATGTTTATAACAAGTCAGTGTCTCAGTTGGCAAAGCACAGCGTGTGATACAGACGTTTCGCGCCTCGGCGGCAGCTGCCTCCTGGCGGGCGGCGCGTCGCGGCCTCGCCAGCGGTCGGAGCCTCGCGGCATTCCGCGCGCTCGCTCCACCGACACCCTACAACATAGCGACACTCACTCGTATCGCGAGCGGCCCCCTCGGTCCCGCTCGTAGTGGCGGTCGCGGCGGTGCCGGTCGGCGCTGCGGTCGATGCCTCGCGCAGGCTCCACCACCACCCTGGGGGACACCCGGTCGTACGTTAGCGCCGGCGAGCGCTCAATACAGGGACGGGTTTGCCTCGATTTCGATAATCGAAGTAAACCGTTGGTCTCGGTTGCCAATTGTGATGGTGTTACACAGACTAGGCAATAAGTCCGAAAGAGGAGCACCTAGATAATTTAATAAAATTAATAAAAAAAAAACATAGTTTAATGGCCAGGTTTCCTTCGAGGGCGCAAACGAAATCCAATTACAACATAAGAAGAACTACAAATATCGGTAAACAGCTAAATATATTTCTTGGACATTTCTTGGTGGTTGAAGTGTTTTTTTTATTATTAAACTGGGTTTCGATAACTCCCGTTGTTTTTGTAAAGTAGTGATTTGTTTAATTAACAAAACCCTATAGAATGGTAAATCCAGCTGGTCATTAAATCTCTAGACCACTGATGATAACTATGACTATTTCAGATTTGAAAAACGGAACATTGACTTGGACATTCATACATACAGGCTGAATTTTATCAATCAGTCAAGTGAAGAAACCCATGCAATAGCATTACCACCACATCCAATACCCAAAAACCAATAAATAAGTAAATAACAATAAATAAAAAACCATTTGAAGTTGGTGCCTTGGGAATACTTACTTAAGTTCGAATTCTTCGTGTCAATTTCAGTTGGCAAATTTCAAATGATTGTCTATTAGATAATTTTAGCGGTTTTTTTTTTTCCCCAAACAACACATTTGCATAGCCTTATGGCTGATTGCAGATAATTCAAAAGAAAGAATAAAAGTATTTTTTATTGTTTTTGATGTCAGTTTAGATTTTTGTCAACTGTTATAATTTCCTTCCACTCAGATAACCACCCACTCGCTGGAGCAGCCAAACTGGGGATTGGCCTCTACCTTATAGAATCCAAATAACATCATCCTTAGGCAGTGTTGGGTCTCTGAACATAAGTAAGACCTCCAGAGTGCTATCAGGAACACCGTGGTCTTGGCAGCTGATCGAATCCATGTTCCCTCAGCTGGCGGCATCATGCTTTCACGCTTTTTAGGGTTATGATATGTTCCATAGGTAATGGTAACCACTTACTGTCAAACATGCCTATGATTAACCAAAGGATTATAAAAAAATCTCTTTGGAATAGACACAATGTATTCTACATCCGTATCCACCTAAATAAATTGGCAGTAATCCCAGTACTACAAAATAGTACTTGCAATTATGCAATACCTGAAACTAGGTGAAATGTTGGCAGCATTTTCAAATGATATATGTGTAGCGACCTGCTTGGTAGTTGTCACAATCAAATAACAGTCAGAAACCAGTTTATAAAGAGGTAAAAATGTAACATAGATTGTTTAAATTTAAAATGTTACCTTTCTCCGAGTAATTCTTTTCCATTTAGTTCGTATACAGCATCATCAGCATCTCTGTAGTCTTCAAATTCCTGTGCAAAATATATTAATTTGTAAAACTAGACAATATTCTGTTCTACAACCTGTTTCCCCCCAAAATCCCCTTATTAGTAAATAAATAACCGTTTTCTATGTGCATGACAAGCATATTAAATGAAGTCAGATTCTACACAAATAGCAGAGTGTACAAGTTTCCATAAACAATGCAGCCCTGGACAGAAGATGCTTAAGATTTTATATGACAGTATTCATAACATTGGAAGTACTGTAGAATGCCAAACATCCTAGAGAATTATTTACTAGTGTTTCAAGAATACCTAGGTCGATAACAAATCAGCCTGGAGATATTATACTGATAACTTGACATTTCAATACTTTAATAAATAGTTAAAATTGTACTACCAATAACATATGTGTTAATAATGATTGATAGGTTGGTGCAATCATTTAATTAACCAGCACCTATCAATAAGACAATCTTATCAATAAACTTACCACGAAACCATAGCCATTCTTGATCAAAATATCTCGTATTCTGCCAAAACCTTTGAAAAACTTTTCCAAATCTCTGTCTCTGACTCCAAACGGTAGACCACCAACGTATACTCGTGAACCCACCATCTTTGAACAAAATTTATACTATAGAGTTGACTTCCTATAGTAAGCTTAGACATAATTATTCTCAGATTAAATTAATAAGTAACCATGAGGATTACGCACGTAGAATGTACTAGAAAAATGTATCAAGTAACGCTGAAGGAAACGTGATCCTCATTCAGTAAGAACCAAAATATTGTCAATAGTGTAGTCAGATACAAATTATAGCTAAGGCTATGAATAAAAGTAAATTTTTGCTATAAACGTTCACAAAACAATGTTTAAAATGATTGACCACGCGCTAATGAAGGCGGCGGTCATTATATTGGCGGAGTCGATAACTAGAGAAGGAGCACTTTAACAATTTTGAAACTAGGTAAAGCATTAAGGTTACCTTGTGAAAAGCATCAACATAATCCAAATAGTAACATCACAGTATCTACGTGTTTAATAAACGAACAACACGACGCGACGCATAACCCAACAATATGGCGGCAAGGCTTCACGGTTAGAATTAGATAGATCAACTAAAGATATATTTACCTTATCTAGCAGCGATTATACCGCGAATAGATCAGTTCATTAATTACAATTAAATGAAAACACACACGTATAATATAATAATTCTTTTTAAATATACTCCATCAATCAGTTACAGACACGTGCAAGCACATCCACTTGCTACTTACAGAATTATAACGGAAATGGCGGACGGCGACTTAGAGGTGGGCTGTATAAGGATTAGGGATCGACATACATCGATGGTGAATAAACATCGATGTTTAGCTGAAAAATATCGATGTTTTGACATCGTGGTCTTGTCTTTGATAACGTCGGCACATCGACGTTACAGTCGTTATAAGATTAAAATATTAAAACCTCAATAATTCCCCAAATTTGAAGAGAATAGCTTCAAAAATCGGGCCAATTCCTGTACGAGCAATGGAACAGACTAAAGCAAAAACCAAACTCCTTTCAAAGTTAATTTTCTTACAGTGTTTCAAAAGAGACTGGGAATGTTATTTTTTTCATATAACTTTTAATTTCAGAAACAATAAATACTTAATATATAAAAAAACATCGATGTTTTCCCTGTTTACCTAAGGTTCGATGTATCATTGCTAACACTATCGGTGTTTTTCTAATATCGATCATCCCTAATAGGGATGTACGATCCGATCCGATATTTTACAGTACCTTCTGAGGCCTCATTTACGGAGACGCGGGGCGTATCGCGTCGCGTGTGGCGTGGAGACTCGCGGCGCGTCAGACGTTTATAATTGTTTACGTAGCGGCGGCGCGTGAAGCCACACGTATCATCACACGCGTAAACACGGACTTATAGCAATTTACGACGGTGTTTATAGAAACGCGACGCGGGAAGAGTGGCGGTGCCCGTCGCTGCGCCCGCGTCGTCCTCTCAAGCGTGTAGCGAAGCCCGCGGCGGGCATCGCTGCGGCGCACCCGGGGTTCTCAGTTAATGAGATTTTGAATGATTTTGTTCTCATTTTCTCTAATATATATACACCATTGTGACGGTGACTACGTCTGTTTTGCACGATTACCAAATGAGACTGCCTAAAGGTTCCGCCACAGGCATCGCTGAATCGAAAATCGCCGCTCCTTGCGCCGCCGCGCTAAACGCCGCGTGAGACAAGACGATGCCATCCGCGGGCTCCGCCGTAGAAGACGGTCCATCTCAAGTAAACGCGTGTAAAATAGCTTCTAGTAGTGTATGAACAACGCCCTACATTTGAATTTTGTGCGGGTCCCGCAGCCACACGCGACGCGCGTCGCCCCGAGTCTCCGTAAATGACACAAATACAATGAATTTTTATTCTGATAGACTATCTTTATTTTCAGGCTAAAGGAAAAAATATTCTTAATTTTTAGTAATGCTGTAATAACCGAAGCGTTCTGTATCTCTAATTCAGCTAAAAAGCCTTTAAGCTGGAGAAAAGGTAAACGACGTTGATTAATCGGTCTATCGCCTTTGCTGAAATTTCATAGAAAGATATATGAGAGAAACGCACCGATTGTATAAACATGCAAGAATAGCATGAAATTTTCAAATGCTTCTAGCAAATATTCACTTGCTAATTTCAAACAATAAAAATGTACCTGTTAGATTATTTTCATTAAAGTCCAGTTCATTAAAATGACATCGTAGCATCACTATTGAAAAATACGGATATGGTTAAAGTTTTTATAAATTATAGTTTCTAGCGTTAGGGGAACACATCATACTGCCAAAAATCTTGAAAATTCCTGTGCAGCGAAACAGGCTTATCCAACTTATTACTTTAACGGTTTATATTTGAATTTTAAATAATGACCACGCTTGTCGCCGTGGAAAACATACAAAATAATAATAATTTAGGGTTTTTTATGAGAAAATGGGAATACATTTTACTAAATAGTACAAAACCTATTATTCTCATTTTTAAAATGGCACACGGAATAAAACACAATAATACACAATTTATTTTCTTTTATTTCCATTCCAAAAGCCAACATGTCATATGCAACCAATCACTTAAAACTCTCGTATCCTTGCGAAGAAATAATTAAATGCAATTCATAGCATGTCCACTTTCTTTCAATTGTCTAGTTTAATCATTAAATCATAAAATTAAAAGAAATATGACACACTACAAGGACATTCGCCACCTTATTACGAAAATTAATGAATGTTAATAATTAACCTTCACTGTGGGTTTAATTTCATTTTTTAAATCCATCGCAAACTATGTAGCAGGCAACAGTATGAGGTTCTAAAATGGAGCTCAATTAAAGAACATTTGCATCAATCAGACAGTAAAATATTTAATACTATGAAATACCTACTTAAAATCAATCAGTCAGTAAAATCATTTTAGACTGCTTACAAACATTCTGTACCTAACTTGTAAATATTCTATCGTCTGAATGGGCTAAAATATTGCATTTCCACAACTCAATTTCTCTGTTAATTAAAATTTTAGCTTATTTATCAGGCTGCGAGGAATAAACATAGACTCCTTTTTTGTCAATACCCACTTATATAGTACCGCATGCATGTCTGAAATATTTATGTACCTAAGTTTATTTGAAAAACTTACTACATACTAGCATTGAGAAGGATTTATTTCCAAACCACAGTGAGAGTATACAATGATTACATACTAATTTTACATTCATAATAAGAATGCGCCACACAATACAAGCATACTAAGGCATTTAAATGTGCTGTACCATAGACCGTTTCATTAAAAAAGTAAATATTATCTGAATTCAGAATATTATTAATAAAAATAATTCAATAAGCTGCAAGTTGGTGCGTGCCTCAGTCAAAACATGTGTAAAAAACGTTAATGAATTAAAACATTTATAATTATTATTGTACTCCCAAGGTAAGGTTATGTTAGTCCAAAGATTACGTCATTCATTTTGTTTCTAATGACAGTATGGAACTAGAGGTTGGGAACTACACCAATGCATTTAAAAAACAATACAATTTTATGAAAAGGTCTATCAACAGAACTTTGCAATTAGCTTAATATGCATAAGCATTTTACTACGACAACATACGATAAGAAATGTTATTCTCATCATCAGTAATATGATAATTTAGTTAAGCGAATGGAAAAATCTTGACTGTCTCCTAAAATTATATTGAAATAATAAATTTAAGGCATGTTATTGATGATTAATTAAATTTTGAAATAGATCTGAAGAATATTGACGTATGGCAAAAATTTACCTCCATTATCTAAACCGTTTTTTGTCAGTTTACGTCATAGAAAACGAACTTCTAATACACAAAAGTTGTAGTATTTGGAATTATTATCAGATGAATTATTGTGTATTTTTTAAACAAAAGATTATCTTTTTGGAATAACAGAAAAGATAATAGATTGACATTTTATTTTCCCATGCATAATGGAATTTTAAGCTTCACTTACCGATATAATAAGAGTACTATCTGACCTGAAGGTTTTACTATCCGGGACAAAAATATTGAGAAATGCGACATTTGGTTAATAAAAATTTTTAATTAAGTAATATGTGAGCTTTTTTGTTTAGTTTTGTTGTTGTGTAAAGTTCGTCTATCACTTAGTTAATCAGTAAATGACGCAAGAGTGACATGGAAAAGTATCTACGCAAATATAAGTCACAAACCATAGAGATTTTTTTAGAACAATGCAAGTTGTAACTTAGTAGGTATTTTGATGAATTGATTTAATATATCTAAATATTAGATAATAAAATCATTATGTACTAAAATATACATACACATTAAAGAACATAATTAAATTAATAAATATAAAATATTTAGGCACATAGAATATATTATAATAAATCGACACAAAAGAATAAACAACACGAAATAAATAGATACGAATTTAGTAAAATATTATGAATATGAAAAAGTCCATCATTAACTCTATACATTTCTTGATGGACTAAAATTTATTATAAAAAATTGATCGACAGAAAATTATTGATTATGGTATAATATTTAAATGAAACAATAATTATTTGACATTATGAAATTGACGTTTAAATGAAACTATTGGGTTATTTTGACAAACTACATAATCAGTCTTTACTATTAACTCTGAAGGCCACTTCTATTCTAAGAAAGAATGTATCTATGTGTGTAAAACGAACCACATCATAGAGATGAGCTTTCCTGTGTCCTTGTTAAGTATAAATATAATACGAACATGGCCACTAGTCGGTTTCTGGTACAAGATTAGGAACCCGGTATACATAATATCTACATATAATACGAGACAGATAAAAATATTGTTTCACATATATTTTCTTCGATATGGATATTTGTTTCATAGCCTGTTGAAAGTAAATTGAAGAATATCTGTCACACAGCGCATTCTTACCTATTTTAAGTAACCTATCAAATAATTGTACTAAAATAGGCATGCTTTTAGTCTACGAATAAACTTACGAAATGTTTGTCAAATGTTAGTACATTAATACTAAAACATAGACTAACTACTTTGAACGTCATCTGATACAGATGATAATATTGTTTTTGGAACACTTTTGTTTATTTGAACTTTTTTTTTGCTGTGAGCAATAAAAGCCATATATGGCTTTGATCATCCTAATTTCACCCTACCTTTATTAGCTCAGCTGATACATTCGTCTTTTGCTCCTCTTCGTCAATAATCCATTGTCTTTTTTATGTAACAATTTGTTAGTCATAACCTCAATCAAAACCACTTCGCTACTTTTACTAATCACTCATAATTCCTAACGTCGTTTCCAGGGTTAGTAAAAATAATATAAAATATATTGCTTCACGCAATCATTAGGTACTACTGCAATTACATCATCCATGTAAACTTACGTTTTCAATATTTTACAGTATACGACGTTCACCGTCAGTTAATACATTTTCTTGACTTCAGCATAAGTCAATCCGTTTTTCAGTTAATGGCAGCATATTAGGTCGATACTGTCGCCATGCACGAAATATCTACTACAGCAGAAGTGCTATCAGTATCTGTTATGAACCCTACGCTATATCGAAGGGTCGCTACAGCTAATACGTTAGCTGGCAATCATCACATGTTTGTCGCGCCACGTAGCGTGTTCAGACCGGTGGTGGGCCTCGGACGTAGCGGAGCTGCGGTGTCAGAGTCTGGGCGAGCGAGTTCAGGGCGTCACAACAGCGGGGACGCTCTACCAGCCACGCGGCAAGAAGCAAGGCAACGAGGCACAATTGGATGGGCAGCGATGAGCGCAATACGCGCCACACCCATCCGCCTCGAGGGCTATAATCTGGATCACCTGCGCCGGTTTTACTTCCAGCTATAGCTGCTATACCGTTGTCTCTGCTGGGAAACAAATAAAAGAAAATGATAAGACAACTAGATTAAGGTTATAGTCTCAAAATTGCGGCGAGGCTACAACAAAATACTCGATTGCCTTATCCAAGAACTATCTACCTCAAGAGTCTGGTTGCCTGGAAGAGATTGCTTTTAGCAGTACGGCCGCCGAATGCACTACTTTCTGTTTTTTTACTTGTTTTTCTTTCACAGTTTAAGTGTTGTATTTTTCTTAGGGTGTAATATAGAGTATGCTATACTATCTAAAACAGTTTATCTGTTCAGAAGACAAAGCTAGCCCCAAGAGAAGGAAACTTGATACACACCCTGTGCCAACCCGTCATGCCAGCGTGGCACAGCAGGCTAACTTCCCTCCATTAATTTGGAGGAGGCCCGACCCAGTAGTGGGTCATTTATGGGCTGACTGAAACGACGATACTAACTATTTAAACCTATAAATCGCTTCGAGTTGTAATGAAAAGTTTATGATAACTTACGTCTCTTCGTCGATCTTCAGGTCTGGAATGCTCTGCTCCACTAACGCCTTACAAGATTCTTGAAGTGTGCGCACTTCATTCTCCGTCTGTTCCATGCGCTGCAATAAACATACAAAGTTGTAACACGTAATATCATCACCATCATCATCATCATTTCAGCCAAAAAGACGTCCACTGCTGAACATTAGCCTCCTCCAAGGATTTCCACGAAGGCCGGTCCTGAGCCGCCCGCATCCAACGCTTTCCGGTGACCGTAACCACCGTGTGGGAGTCGCCATACGTAATATACAAACTACTAATAAGGAAAAGTATTTTAACTACCCTCTTACTCCGTGTACGGGGACGGGGCATAATATAAAACGTACCCACCGCACGCTGGGAAATAATGCGTGTTGTAAATGCCAACAAAATCCAGCACCGTTGGGGCTAGCTCCCACCCCACATATATGCTGTTTTACTGTGTTTCGTCGTGTGTAGGTGAGAGCCGGTGTCCGACAGGGCATTTCCTTGCATTGCCTGCTCCATCTTAGACCCTGGAATTCAAGTCAATGATAAAAAACAACTGTTACCTTGGCAATGGCCCTCTGTGCTGGTGAATTTGGAGCTAAAGCTGCCTGTAAGCGGCGTGCTAGCTCCCTGAGCGCGCTCAAACGTCGCGCCCTACGACCCGCTCCCTCACTATCCCCGTCCGATATTCCAGAGTCTGACAGGGAATCGCAGGTTGAACCACACTGAAACAATATCGAAGGTAATTATTATTAAGAAACAAAACGACTTGCTTGCATCTCTTTCATGATTCTGTTGGAACACTTGGGATTTGGTTTAAAGTCTTTTATAGAAGCGTCTTACCTTTTTCTTTTCCACAAGCGATGCAGCGAGTTGCTTGATTTGAGCTGCTACTTCTGTCTGGTCACCAACGTTGGTGCCACGATCTCGCAGCGACTCCAATGTGGCCAAGTCTCCTCTCAATGCACCTTGCAGTTCACGCAATGCGCTTTCCCATTCGGCCCAGGCACAGACCGCTTTTTCGAGTGAAAGGAGTTCATTAGAAGTCCTGCAACAGAATATGAATAAGAATTGTTGTATATCCGTGTGTTGATGGATTTAGAATACATAGTGTCGCCAACCCTATTCTTCCTGAGGGTGTTGTAAGAGCCGACAAAAGGAAATGATAAGGCCGAAAACCTAGCCCCAAGAGAAGGAAAACTTGATACGAAACCCTGTGCACAACCCGTCTGGCCAGCGTGGCTGAGAAGTAATTGTTTGTATATAAAGTCACTAGCTTTTGCGCGCGGCTTCGCCCGCGTGGGCTTCGAACCCGTGCATATTTTTTATGAACATAAAATCGGTTATTGTGACTAAACTATGATAGTTAGATATGTGCTCTCGCGGACTTTTTATATCGGATCTTTATAAGACCTACTAACCCGTAGTACATCATTTTGTTCTATTGTCAATAGTTTTTGCAGCGCACGCATAAATAGGTTTTCGATTTTACACCTTGGTTTACAAAATCGCAATTTTCATACGGATCCCTAATTCTTTTGAAAATAATATATAGCCTATAACCTTCCTCGATAAATGGACTATCTAACACTGAAAGATTTTTTGAAATCGGACCAGTAGTTCCTGAGATTAGCGCGTTCAAACAAACAAACAAACTCTGCAGCTTTATATATTAGTATAGATTAGTATAGATTAGGTTATTGTGAGTTACACAACTACTTAGCTTTTGCAAAATACATTAACGAAAGTTTGCTTTCGTTTACGAACTAAGAATTATGCAGAAATGTAATCCATTCTTCTTGATATAGTGTAATAATCAACACTATGGTACACAAAATAACGAAACTCCTCTTTAGGGAGTTCCTCAAAACGAGGTGATTTCTATAAGTCATCATCATCAACATCATCATTTCAGCAAAAAGACGTCCACTGCTGGCACATAGGCCTCCCCCAAGGATTTCCACAAAGGCCGGTCATAGGCCGCCCGCATCCATTGCTTTCCGGCGACCTTAACCAGGTCGTCGGTCCACCGTGTGGGAGTCGTGTACCAGCACTGCGCCTTCCGGAACGCGGTCGCCACTCAACGACATTTCTGCCCCATCGGGCGTCGGCATATCTATAAGTACTGCAAGTCAATCTCTTCTACTTACCGCTGATGAGCATCATCCCAAGCTGCCAATAACGTCGACAGATCGCCAGCCAGGCCAGTGTCATCTGTTTCCATTTCCCCGAGCGTACGGCGGACAGATACGGTCAGTTTCAGCATTGACACTTTACATTCCAGCAGGCGAGACAGGCGTTCCTGGAAGTAACGGGTATATTTAGCATTGCGGTTCTAAGAATCTGTCTAGACGACGTCTACTTTTTGCACAAAAATGTGAAGAGCAATTTAGAATTCGTCATGCTAGAGCTCCTGACGAAATAATACCTGCACGTCAGAGTTTATAGCCGGAATTAAGTATTAATTAGACTGAGGTTGATGCTAATATGCTGAAATTAAAAAAAACAGTTATTAAACTTACGTCTTACCACTTCTCAGCCCGTAAATGTCCCACTGCTGAGTCGGCCCTCCTTCAACTACATGGAGGGTAATTAGCCTACTGTGCCATGCTGGCCAGACGGGTTGTCATAGAGTTTCGTATAAAGTTTTCTTTCTCTTGCGGCTAGGTTTTCAGCCTTAGCACTTTTTGTCGGCTCTTAGGACACCCGCAGGATGAAATGGGGTATTAAACTTATCAAAATCAGTGTTTCACTTTTCTTTTTAAATAATAAAGGGTCAATCAAACATTAATCCAGGAGTCATAAAACATAATCTAGTTTAACAGCGGTTAAACCTTGCGAAAGTCTGTGGGTAGCATACTTTCTTACTAAATTAACAGTTACGCTGTCTGAACACGACTCCAAAACACAAGGATTTTATTTATTGAATGCTGATTATATTTCCTTCGGTTATTACGGTATTACGTTTGTCAACACGGAAGGCTATCCCGTGTTGACCAACGTACTATTTAATAATACGTTTAGTGAACTTTCTACCAACCTTCAACTCCTCAATCCTTCTGTGTAGTTGAGCCCTGGTGTGCGGCTGTGGAGCACAGTCACCAGGCTCGCATATATCATCAAGAGTCTCTCGTAATGCAGCCAGCTCACGACGAAGACGTCTGGCGCCACCACGCCTTGTGGCAGCCGCGCGGAGGGCCGACCATCTTGCCGACACCGCTGTAGACAAACAAGAAACATTGCAACATGTTACTCTAGCACTTAAACATAACTGGTAGCTTGAACCAGAGCCACAGATTTCACTATATTCAAAAAGATGTGTTGTAGGTTTTATAGCGAAACTAAATGCTTCGAGAACTAAGTACAAATATTTAAACGTATTTTATAACTACCAAGAGTTGTTTGTTAATTCCTTAGAATCCTCGGAGCTAAGTAAACAAAGATGCGGAGAACCAGTAGCGTTTCGAGATCTTGTATTCACGTCGTGACATACATTGTCGCATTTAATCTCATGTATTTATGTAAGCGATGACTAATTCTCATCAATATGCAACGCATTGTGAAAGTTGCAAGGCGGGAGGACAACACAAAAACAATATTATAATAAAATGAGAGCACCAAAATAAAATAAATATTGTATTCAAAAAAGTAGAAAGTAGAACGTATTACAAAAACATTTGCTTGAGTAAAATTTTTAAGTCTTTTCATCTTTGGGAACATTAATAAGATTCCAAATATTAGGAAACCCTTGTTCTTTGATAGGAAAACATTTATGATTGTTGTAGGTATCTGTGGGTGTATTTTAGTAAATTATATACCATATTTGACTTGTAAACATCATTTGAGTCTGTCCTTAGAAGCACATAAATTAGTAAGCAACTAACGGTGACAGGACGGATACGATTTACAATTAATCGATCTTCTGTCCTTATAATGAAGAATCCCCCAATGTTTGAAGGTATAAGTAGTACGTAGTATATTGTGTACGTTGAAACCATTTAGGGATTCAGGTATTCCACCAGTATTGAGTGAACCAAAGTATACGACCGAAGTCGACGTGCAATATTTTCATTTTCTGAGAACTTTTACCTTATTATTGTATATTTATTTTTACGTCATTAGAAAGAAGAGATTTCAGCGAACCACCAACTTTTTTTAAACAGCTGATATTTCGGCTCGAGATTTTTCGATTAAAAATTAGGGTGCTTAATCCGATATTAATTCAAAATAAGGTGAATAAATAAATATTTTAAATAAAAAAAAATGGATTTGGGATATAAAAAGGTTCTAGATCTTTTTATTACCGACCTACAATTTTGCCATTTAATTTTTTCCACAGGATTGATAGTTTTGCCGGAAATCGAGATAAACCGTTTTTTACCCTTAAAAACCACCCCTCCTTCCCGATCTCAGATCGCTGTAAATTATATTTTCTATAATTTTTGTTATATTCTCTTTCTTTCAAAACGGATGTCATCCTACTATAACTTTTTTGTTTCAGAAATTATCGACACTAATAACCTCTCTTGAAAATCATGTGCAGTTTTGACAAAAAAGCATTCAAATATAGCATGTATACTGAGAAAGTTCAACTTGCTTTCATAGCATTGTTGGATTAACATCATTGTAATATCTGCGCTAAAATTACAACTGGGTAAAGAAGCTCCTAATAAATTGACTC
The DNA here is from genome assembly GCA_905475355.2 of Clostera curtula. Classification (NCBI taxonomy): domain Eukaryota; kingdom Metazoa; phylum Arthropoda; class Insecta; order Lepidoptera; family Notodontidae; genus Clostera; species Clostera curtula. Next base: position 9,850,054 of record FR997816.1, on the reverse strand, counting down.
CGAAATAAACATGAAAAGAAAAAGGCATAACATGTTTGTAAATCATTAATCGTGTTAACTTTGAACATAACGATCTGTCTAGTCTATTTAAGAAACTGAAATAATAAACCGGTTATAAATATATGAAATACATTTAGGGAATCATTTATGACATTCTCTTCCAAACGGACACAAGAAAGGTTGTTAAATTTAGTAACGGCATTTTAAATATGTAGTATGGTTTTTCAATTGTTGGAAATGGAAATATTTTAACCACGGACCATATCATATTTTACATACAAGTATTAGGTAGAATGCGGTGTTTAAAAAACACGTTTCTCAAAATAGTTATTAAAAAGACATAACGTTGTTTCAACAAACGTCTTAGCCATCTTGCAGCTATAAATATTTACAATATTACCCAACAGCCATCAAACGGAGCTGGTTCTTAAGGAAAGGAAACGATTCAAGATTTTGATAGTAATCAAGCAAAGGAAATTGACGATTGAGTCGATATTCCAGTGAATGTATATACTGTTTACCAGTCTATGCTGCATTTGATGTTAAAGATGTTACACAATTTTGAAATGACGATAATAAAGCAGTAAATAGCAAAAACAAACTGGTTGACAAGTTTCTTGGTGTAACTTATAATTTTGCCATTACTTATCTTGTTACATTAGAATTGCTAGTTTTCACTTTTCTCGTAGTGAATGACAGTAACTGACTCTGATAATATAAATGGTGAGAAACGGATTGGACTTTTACAATGCTTATAAAGATTTTCCTATAGAATAATTAAGTTTATAAGCTGAGCCGGTGTCGGTGAGCATAGCCGTTTCATTATAGGCTTATTCGGACTTAATGTCCAATGAGATAAACTCGCACTAAAATATATTATATTGACAAGATTATCGAGGGGTTGAACATAACGCGTTGATAAATTACGGCTAAAATAATTACAAGTGGTCCAGACGGTGATAGATTTCCAGCTTCAAATTAAAAATAAACCTTTAAACTTTATTTATCTGTCACTCAATGGGTGATTCCTCTAAAGATCCCATTTCTAAACCTGCCAACTAAAAAAATCCCATTTCTATTCCCATTTCTATACCTGCCAACTAAAAATGCAATAAGCAAATTGTACGAAGATTTATCGCTAGTAAAACTCCTAAATCTTTGTGGAAGCATAAATTATGCAGCTACAGTTGTTAAGTCACAACATTGCGTTTCCGCAATCTTCCTCCGGCAGACGCAAAATAGTACCATAGTTTTTTTTTCTTTTCTTTAGATACATAGCAGATACCAGAAGACTATGCGTTTAAAAATAGTAGCCAGTGCGAAACTCGTCCGTGTGTAGTATTCCTAAATTGTTCAAAGTCATTGCACTTGAAACATTTCGCGGATATCTGCGCCATCTGGTTCTACTTGGGATTATTTCTGCACTGACGACGAAAGAAATGTTAAAGGTGCGGTGAAACGAATTGGTGTTAATGTAAATTTTAATTATTACAATTTTATCATCATCAGACGAGGCAATCCAGGGTTTAAATCAAGGTTGCGTTGTCTACCTCTTGCGTACTTTAACTTGTCTCCTTAGGGTTTTTATGGGAAGGGAAATTATGCACTAAATTCACAATCTCTTTAAATGTAGAATAGATCAAAACACTACAGAGTCCTATATAAATACACAATAGAAGATTTGTAATCGGTTTGTCAAAGTCTTTTCTATCACGACTTCATCCGGGCTTGACGAGCGGATACGGGCAAGTATGATGAAATCACAGTCAATTGAAATCGAAATATGGAACAAACAATTTTGCGTTCCGAAGAGAACGGAAGGTAATTTGCGAATTTACTTGGCGTAGGGCTGGTTGAGCCTTATTAATGTACTAATATTATTACATCTCCAGGAATAGTCCATGGGGACAGACTACATTTTATTCTGGGGTTGGAGGAAGACGAAAATTATTAAGCACTCGTTTTAACATCTAAAAAAAATAATTTCAGGAATAATTATGGTCTCAATAAATCTGCATCCCAATCAAACAGATCAGATATTAAATTGAAATATGATTTAGGTTCCCTACGAATCGGTTGATATAACTATAACTGATAATTGTATAGTATTGCTTATCTTGTTTCATTCTGATAAGACTGACCTTTGCGGAACGGTTACTCTAGACTTCAATGTCAAATTGTAACCTCGTAACAGAACTACTATCGTTAATATAGTACGTAACATAGACATAGAGACAGACATAGACATATTCTTTATTGTGGCACAAGACAAAAAAAATACAATGACAATAACACGTTCTAATACTAATACTAGTTTAGGTTGCTTCCAATACAGCTGGTTCATTTTAGTGCATAAACTGGCATTTATAGTAAACCGCATCTCATCTAGGCCTCCGCGAGCCTCCCGCGCCCGCTTGCCGGGGCGTTTTCAAGATTATGTGTCTCTCTCGTAGCTCTAGCTATTAGGATATCTCGCTCGCGTCGCCAACGGTTCCATGCGCGCGCGCCTCGATGCGCCCGGCAGTCCGCCGCCCGCTCTCGTCTAGTTCGTACGCGCCACCCTTGGCCGCGCCGTGAGCCCTATCTTTACGTAGTCACTTTCACGAAGTATATTTTTTTGTATTTGGGTAATTTAAAACCCACCACTTAATTAGTTTGTTATAATAAATGTGTATGTGAACGTTTTACCCAATATACCTTTTTATACCTTGCGCCCGCGTTCATATTTCACTCTACAACCCTGAGACAGACATTTCCCATATATGGCACCCAACGTTTTTCTCGTGTAATAGTGACTTGTGGTAAATTCAGTGACAATGCCAGTGACCAGGAGTAGAGCGGCTAGTTTAACTCGCAGGGATGATGCCGGCGAGGCATTTCCTGACCCCTCGCGACCAAATACACCGCTCGTGTCGCCCGCTCAACAAGATGGCGGCGATACTTTTTCTTCGCCCCGCGCCGAAGCTGCTACGTTTTCTGGCGAACACGTAGCGTCTATCATAGCTACCCTGCAGCGCTCACAGACTGAAGCCTTTAGGGAGCTACTTCACTCGGTGTCCCGCGCGAATGCTTCGACTCCTGAATCATTGCTCCTCCCAGGGCAGGGTACCCTAGCACGCTGTAAAGCGACTTTTTCCGGCCATCCGAATGAATCGGTGGAAGCGTTTATAGACGCTGTCGAGGCTTATAGCGATTGCGCTCAAGTGACGGACTCAAATATTTTGCGAGGATTAGCGTACCTATTCAAGGATCAAGCTGGTACTTGGTGGCAAGGAACAAAGGATTCTGTGTCATCGTGGCGCCAAGCTAAAGAAAACCTAATTAGCGCATACGGCGACCGCCGGCCGCCTCATCGTATTTACAGAGAGATTTTTTCCGCGCCGCAACAAGACGAAAATACCGACATGTTCGTGGCGCACATTCGCGCTCTCTTGGCCAGGTTGCCCAAGGGTGACATCGCAGAGTCAGCTCAGATCGATATGACCTATGGCCTCCTCCACTCTAGAATAAGGAAAAGATTGAGGAGAGAAGATTGCAGTAGCTTTCCAGAACTTTTACGTCTCGCACGCAACGTAGAAGATGCTTTTGACGAGACACGTACGCTTACGACTCCGCCGACGAGTGAGCCCCATACCCAAACAAGTATGCGCTCTTCCACTACGCCGTCTGCAAACACGCAACCACTACAACACGACGCACGCGTGCAGTCACGCCGTGGCCGTGGCGCCCCCGCCGCCGCCCCTGACGCGCAGCGCCAGCATCCCGCGACGCCCGCGCCTTCTCCGCCGATTGTTGACACCAGCACCACTGCAAAGCAGCGACCTACCTGTGCCTACTGTAAAAGGCAAGGCCACACCAAGGACCAGTGTCGTAAGTTGTTGCAGAAACAAGGTGAGTCGCAATCCCTTACTAACTCTGCGGATGTTCACGAAAGTGTTAAAAACGTGCAAAGTGTTCCTGTCGATAAAAATCAATCATATTTTTATTGTGTTCAATCGCGTGAAGTTTGTAAACAAAAACCGCGTAACCGCCGTCGTAATCGCAATCGAAAGTCATATCAGTGTTTTTCATCGAAAAACTCCTCTATAGACTCTAGCAATAATAATAATGTTAACCCTTTTTCTAATTCATGTTGTGATAGTAACAATGTTTCATCTTGTTTTAAAAATTCATCGGTTCAATGTTTTTGTAAAAAGTGTCGTAGTAGTGTTAACCCTTTGGACGACGAACATTTTCGCTCCCGCCAAGTTAACCCTTTGGACGCCGAACGTGTCCGTCACGACAACTTTATTAGTTTTTCTTGTCAATCCGCAACTAATGCAAATGTGGCTCATTCTAATTCCATTTCGCGAAAATGTTCGGATTCCGGCAATCGTAAACAAACCGATCGACATCACAACTTATTGTCTTCAAAGATTTTTTATAATAATGACTATAAGCATTTTAAAAATATGTGTTGCATACCAAAGTGTAATAACTCAAATTTTATGAAAATTGAGAATGTGCCTTTACTTTTATATGATGATTGTACTGTACGTAGTGGAGACGCATCATCGAACGGTAACCATTTTCAGGGACCGGTTCTCTCTATTGGCCGCGATTTACGTCCGATTTTTAATATTAAAATTTTGGGTTTTAACGGAACCGCGCTGATAGACACAGCTGCCAAGCATTGCATTGCGGGTTATACGCTGTATACTCTCCTTCTACGTCAAGGACATCCCCTCAGCCCTTCCACACGCGAAGTTAGGCTTGCCGACGGTTTCGCCCGTACTATGGATGTACTTACCACCACCTTAGAGGTGTGCTTAGAGACGACAGTTATCACTATTCCATTCTTGATTTTCCCCGAATCTACCAATAATGAAACATTATTAGGTATAGATTTTATTACTGCTGCCGGAGTAGTTATCGATTTCCATAAAGAGATTTGGTACTTTAGCAACAATAGCCCGGTACAGTTTAAGTTGTCCTTTGAACCAACCTCTCGCGCCGTGTCCTGCGCCTCTACAGATATTCTTAGGGATGATGAAGGTACTCACCTTAAGCCAGCTGAACGACAAGCACTCGCTGACATCCTCACCAGGCACGCCGACGTCTTCAAAGCAGGGGGAGGCCCAACTCCTTATGCGGAGCACCGCATTGAAACCGGTGACCACCCGCCAATTGCAGTTCCTCCCTACCGCCTGAATCCTTCAAAGAAGCAGCTCATGAAAGCTGAAATTGGTAAGATGTTGGAGGACGACATCATAGAAGAATGTGAATCGGCTTGGTGTTCCCCGGCGCTGATGGTACCGAAGCCCAATGCTGCACAAACTGCATATATTATTCGAGAGTTATACGACTCTCCAACAGCCTGTTACCCAGGTATCGACAGGACATACCAAAAGGTAGCCCAGCTGTATTATTTTACAGGGATGCGGAGAATAATCACTGATTATGTCAAAGCCTGCATCCACTGCCAACGTTACAAGGCAAGTAACACAAAGCCACCAGGTCTACTCCAGACGCCAGTTATGAACCAGCGTAACGAGGTGTTGGCCATCGATTTATTCGGTCCATTACCGGAAGGAGACCAGGGGGAGCGTTGGATTCTACTGGTTGAAGACACAGCTACCCGATGGACTGAGCTTTACGCTCTCAAAGAAGCCACAGCCGAAGCCTGTGCTCATGTCCTTATTGAGGAATATTTCATGCGATTCGGCCTCCCGCGCCGCATCATTTCGGATAATGGGGTCCAGTTTATCTCCTCAGTAATGCGCCAATGTATGGCCGTACTCGACATCAAACAAAATTTCATCCCACTCTATCATGCAGAAGCTAATCCTGCTGAGCGAAAAAACCGCGATCTTAAAGCGATGCTTGCACATCTCGTGGAAGACGACCATACTTCATGGCCTAAGAAGTTGCTGGTGATTCGTTTCGCCCTGAATAGCGCCAAGTGCCGCACAACAGGCCAGTCACCAGCTCTTTTATCCTTTGGCAGAGAAATGCGATCGCCCACAGAGGTCGTTCACGACCTTCGTGCAGTTTTAGACAAAGAGAACTTCGTCCCACAAATAACTCCTTATCTCAGGAATTTTCTTAACTCTCTATCAGCTGTTCGAGAACGTGTGGAAATCCAACAGGACAAGACAAAGCACTATTCCGATTCGTCGCGCCGACCAGCCGAAACCTTTGAGGTAGGAGGTCTGGTTCTGCTGAAGTCTCACCTCTTGAGTAAAGGTTCTAAAGACCTCACTTCCAAATTCTTCCCACGTCGCGACGGTCCTTATTTAATCGTAGCAAAGGTTAGCCCTACTACCTATACCGTTGCCAATACCGAACAGCCTGATGTCGTTCTTGGGAAATATCACACCCAAGACCTTACCCGTTACCAAGGTAACCAGGCCTCCTTACCCAAACCAGTCGTCCCTAAAAGACACCGGGGTCGTCCCGCTAAGGTTACTCAGTTACCAGTCCAGGAACGAGGGCGTTCTCCAGAACTGGAGGGGGAGTATATAGTAAACCGCATCTCATCTAGGCCTCCGCGAGCCTCCCGCGCCCGCTTGCCGGGGCGTTTTCAAGATTATGTGTCTCTCTCGTAGCTCTAGCTATTAGGATATCTCGCTCGCGTCGCCAACGGTTCCATGCGCGCGCGCCTCGATGCGCCCGGCAGTCCGCCGCCCGCTCTCGTCTAGTTCGTACGCGCCACCCTTGGCCGCGCCGTGAGCCCTATCTTTACGTAGTCACTTTCACGAAGTATATTTTTTTGTATTTGGGTAATTTAAAACCCACCACTTAATTAGTTTGTTATAATAAATGTGTATGTGAACGTTTTACCCAATATACCTTTTTATACCTTGCGCCCGCGTTCATATTTCACTCTACAACCCTGAGACAGACATTTCCCATACATTGTTATTCAAAGCGGAAATCCTGCTTATGTAACCTTGCGAAGCTTCTTTTAAATAATTAAGTTTAATTTTTGAAGAATGCTGCAGTTTTTACGTTTTAGTTTAGTTCACAGATTGTATAAATTAACAATAGAACGGCAATACACATTCTAATTATGTATATCTTCTTCAATTGCTCAATCCAAAAACAAAACACAAAGGAAGTTTTGGTTAAGGTCCATAGCGACTGACAATAAAGTTTGCAATATAGGTAGTAAAATTTATTGGGTTACAGATAATAGTAAAGATGGAGATGGTAGAAAAATATTGTTTTTACTTATACTTGTATTATATTTTTAACTATCCAACATAAAAATAATGGAACCGTTCTTTAAAAACATCGAGATATAAAAAATACCTTCTTAACATACTAGTTAATATCTATAATATGATGTAATGCAAACATGAAACTTAAAAGACCAAAGTTAAATTTTGAAGACCCTGTGGTCGTGCCAGTCAAATTCAGCATGCTATTATTGTTTCCCGTACCGTACAATTTGTTTGAAACATAGAACGCAAATGCATTGGTTTATCAATAATCAAAACAACAATTCAAAACTGTAAAGATAATATGGGTCTTGCAGATAATATGCATTACAAAAGCAAGTTTAAAAATTCAAAATTACATTTAATTGCACCTATTAAACAGCTTAATATTAAAAAGCTTAGCAAAACAGCTTAATTTTTTTTTCAACGAATACGTAATTAAATTCTTCAAGTTGCTTTCGAAATCAAATACGGCGCCCCATATGTGGTATTACTGGTTCTACATATGCTCACATCCTCAGCGCGGTGAAAGCCAATAAATTGTAAAATACCCGATTACGATGCATCCATGACGCCTTTTAAATGGGCTGCGTCCGAACTGAATCCATAATTGACTATAACAATGGCCAATGAGTACAAACGGACGAACCATAATAAAATTTTAGTAGTGAAAAAAATCTAGTACTATTCATATTACGTGTCCAGATCAAACCATAATATGGAAAATATTAGCCTGTGATAAAATAAACACTTCCTGTTATTGACTTCTTTATCCCCAAAATACCGATAAAATCTGTCACGAAAAGAAAACTACATTACAGTAACTCACTGGCGTTAATCATCGCGAAAACGTCGGGAAATTTTCAGGAGAATCATATCACACGATACCTGGGTACTGAATGTAGCAATCCATTACGGAACTGTCAACTCGTGCGCAGGCGTCGACGAGGCGGCAAGGTCGCTGCTGCACGACTGTGCAACGCAAAACTTACAAACACTACTGAATAAGCCACTGCTTCATAGACTCTATTACACCGCAATACCGTCTACTCGCAAATCCAGACCTAACACCAATTCACACAAATGCAAATTTCACTCAGCCAATCCTAATATGAACTACTTAAAACGCATCTATTATAGAACACAATAGAGTTTCAATTGCAATGTATGAAGCACAGTTTGCTTGCAAATAAGGTGTGATTGACGGAAAACTAACGGTGGACGAAACTAAACGAGAAAATGACTTAAGTGACTTGAATGTGTTAACGTCCGTATTGAAAGAGTTGCACAAAGTACACTGTTGAGAATGCAAGGTGACCTGTAAGTTTCTTAATAGATCTCTGGGAATACTTTGGACATGGAAATTATACACGCTAATATGTTAAACTTGTAATAGGCAAATACAGTGCAACCTCGATTTAACAAATCGGAGGGGAACAAGAAAATATTCGTAATATCAAGTAATTTGTTGAACTGAGGTTTATGTTGAGGTTAGATTAGTCTAAAATTCGTTATAAAGAGGTAAAAGAATAGTTTAGTATACATTCCTCTACGTCTTTGAACTCGTATGATTTTAATCTTTTACTGTTTACATTCAAACCACTTTCTTCTGAAAACTTATTTTTAAATTTTAAAATTGTAGCCAATGTACTTGCGGGAATCCCGAACTTATTAGCTATGTCTAATTTTTTCGTCATGGGATTTTGGTCAACATCATTAATGATGTTTCGCTTTTCTGCGACCGATAAGGAACACCTTTTACGTTTCTGAGCCATTTTAACTTAAATCTTTAACAATAGTGACGAGCAGAGGTGTTTACATTACTTTCCATCAAAACAACAATGATTACTGTACAAACAAAAGCGTGTCGAAACATGTCGAGACATGAATCACATTATAAGATTTTGGTCTAGTGGTTAGATGTGCCGCCTTGGATCAACGGGTCCCCGGTTCGATTCCGGGGTCGGGCAAGTGTCTTTTTCTAAACCAGAGGCACTGGCTCGGAGTCTGGGTGTCATTTCTATCTATAATATGTATGTATTTACAAAAAAAAAAAAAAATGTATGTAAGTAGTTTATCATCCATCTCGTTACCATAACACAAGCATTAAGTTGCTTAGCTTGGGACGAGATGGCGTTGTGTGAAATGTCCAAGGATATTTATTGTCCAAGGATATTTAGTTATATTATTGGTGGAAACTTTATATAAAGGTTTTGGGTTGGCAAAATTCGTTAATTAGAGGTATGAATACTTTTTCTTGTTAGTTGAAAATTCGTTATAAAGAGGTTGTACGCAAAGAATGTTCGCAATGTAAAGGTATATTTTATATTGACTCTTATGGACAATTCAAGGGGATTACGAAGAATTTGTTAAATCGAGGAAGTCGTTACATTGAGGTACGTTATATTAAGGTTGCACTGTAATACGAACGAAACACAAAATCTCTAAAGTCTTGCTTGATTTAAAATTTGACGATGGCACATATTAAATTGAACTTTATTATGGATGACATTTAGATTTAGCACATTCAATTAAAAACACAGGCACCACGCTGGAAGTACTTCACAGTATTGACACTAATGAAGTAGACAATGACTTAATAGATGTAGTTAATTCGATATCAGAGGTTATCATGTCATAGCGACCGCAATGAAACTATATGCTAACTTCGAGATAGATATTTTATTTTAGCAACGAAAATATTGTGTACAACCTTGTAAAATGTGACAACGATGCTTTGTTATAAAATGTGCTTTAATGAAAAATACCGAGTGTCATGACCCAGATTCTATTGAATGGTAAATTGGCAGCCAGACGCAATAAATAGATTACGTAACTAGTATTAAGAAGTGATTGAATACAAAAGAAAAATAAAGAAAGAGCCGTTTACCTAAAACTTTCCTTCGGAGAGTTGTTACAAATGCGTGTATCCATATTCGATATTGATGAGTTTACAATCATTTAGAATTTGGGTCACTTTAGAAATCATATTTATTTAATGTCAGTTGATACTGATAACTTAATGCATCCAAAGTCGCCAATTATACCAGTTAGAAATGTCGAATGAAATGCAGTGTTTACTTAAAGTATATATAAACCCCGCGTAATTAAGTTAAACCCTTGTGCAAGCAACAGTAAAATTAAATAGAGCCATTATTTTACGAACATCCGGCACCCGTGTTCAGCTGCTTTTATTAACAGATATTCTTGGAGAGGCAGGATTCTAATTAAAGAGTATTTCCATTTGCATGCATCCATTCAATCAGCACCTTGGTTTAGATACTAGGGATTGCGTTGGCTTGTGTGTTTCGGAAATTATGTATATGCTTACTAAAGTAAAACTTTATGATACATTCACAGATCAAGGAAGTTTCGGGATGAATACAAAGCAGATATTAGAAGAAGAAGAAATATTATTTTCATAAATATATATTTTTATTTAATACACAAACAGAAAAACAAATATGAATAACATTAAAATACTTAAAAACACTAAAGAAATATTAGAAATAGGAATAAACTAAACCTAAAACTTAAAGATAGAAATAGTTATTGTTGAAAAATAAAATTAAATATAAAATACTTCATCCAGACTGCTTCCCTTGGGGAGGGTGCCCAAAATGCTGGCGACATTGCCCCGCTGTATGGCGAGGCTTATTCGCTGACCGATTGACCTGATGAACCTGACCTTTTCATAAATACAATTATTAGATTTAGATGCCATGCAACACTGAAACGCAATTTCTGCCGAACTGCACACCTTTGCAAAAGCGTTTCGCAGGTCAAAGACACAGACAGCCGAGGTCAAAAAACTTCAAACTGTGCGTGACGTAATTAATGAACGACTTGTAACATTCATAAACATTATTAACCTAAAATAGTCAAGTCCGGAACACATTGCGTGAATCAAATCACTAATTGTATAATAAACGGAGTCACGTAAGAACTGGCAGTGGAAAAGGAAAAATGACGTTGTTATAACGTTCAATCTATAATTTAGCGATTGCGTAACGTTCAATTAAAACCCATACTGTACACAAATATCTGATTTACTGTGTCGTAACGAAAAAGTGAAAACAAAACCCTTTGTCATGTATTACGATTACGACCATGACGTTTCAAATGTACAGCTGACGTTTTAAGAACGATAGGATAGAAAACAAAACAGAAATAAATGGATTGGTTGATTCTAAATGCTAAATCAGAATACGTGGATCCTTTACAGTAATATTGGCACCAGAATAGTCAGTTATTGCCAGAAGTTGCCCAATAGGTGCAGTTGCATCACTAGGAGATAATGGCTTGGGCTGAAGCCGAATGTTAAAAAAGTCAGCGGTTGACCTACTCACGACATATGACGCTGCAACGCTAATTTAAGAACTAATTTTACATTTGGTTTATGAGTTGACGACACAATACTATCTATTTTGGAAACGTCATTAGGAAACAAATTGACTGGCGGAAACTTACAAATACGACTAATAACTGACGGTTGCTTCAATCCTGTGCAACACTGATGTTTATTATTTGTATAGACAAACCAGGAGGAATGCAATGTTGATTTACTAGATGCCCAATCAATTAAGTTTTTTCATCAGTTCGTATTTTAGGCAAGTTAAGATAAGAAACTTACTCTTCCATTAGTAATACAATGAGATAGCAAATGATGGAACACATCCCAAAGTTCTTGAATGGCATATCTTCTATTGTGGCCACGATAGCCAGATTTAAGTTATGATGATGTCACGAGCTGAACTTCCTAATTTCGTCTACGTCCAAATTAAACCCAACACCAAAAAATACAAAGCAACAAACACATGTTCGGGGTGCAACATTAAATTGAAGGGTATAATTTCTGAAGTATTTTTATTATCAGAAGACACCGTGAATTATTACAAAAGAGCGAAATATTATCTGTTACACACGTAAAAAACTATACTAAACAACAAAGAGCATAGTATCAATTAGAGGTTCTTATCATGAGTCACGAATGCAGAACAATCTAAACCGATGATGGTACTTGGTTTAAGATCATAACTTTACAATAAGTGATTTAACTGCGCATAAATACTTATCCACCCACATAAGTAATAGCGAGAACTTTCATCTACCTAACCTTAATCTTCAAGAAGACGTGGCAGTAGATTGGTCTCAGATATTAACAGTGACTCATTATTAAAAGCAAATGCGTAGTAAGTGAAATGTTTTCCATAACTGCTGTTTGGACGCAATAAGGCACACGGTTGCTAAAGAGGTTGTTGTGTATTATCGTTTACAAAACAATAGATTTGCACAATGTATTTCTGACGTATCTACAATGTAAGCACAAATGTAATTTTTCTAATACTAGAGTTAAGGCATCTTTTCGTTAATTCCAATGTTCTTTTCAAGTTAGGTAAAAAGGTTGTCCACTATCACTACATAGTATAAAACAAAGTCGCATTCTTCTGTCCGTCCCTATGTATGCATAAATCTTTAAAACTTCGCAACGGATTTTGAAGCGGTTTTTTTTTTTAATAGATAGAGTGATTCAAGGGGAAGGTTTATATGTTTGCCCCCGCTTTGCACGGGCGAAGCCGGGGCGGGCCACTAGTACTAAATATACGACTATACTGTATAATATTAAACATTCGCGATTGTCAAACAGTTTGAAAAATAGTACAGGATTTGGCGCGCAACATGGAATAGGCAAACCACGATTGCTGCTAGACGAAACATATGAAGGTGCTCGAAGTTTTTCCCATTTGCCTATTTATTGTTGCGCGAGAAAAAGTAACACTGTGTTTATTTTAAATACGCTGTATACATCCAATATTTTTTTAATACAACAATAAAATGAAAATATAACAATTATGAATAATGCTTTGAGCAGATCACCGCGTACATACGAATACATAACATCTAAAAAGAGAAAATAGCAAAGTCGTTATTTTAGCACGTAGGATGCTAGTGCGTGGGTGAACAAGTACCAGTAATGGAGATAAAGTTCAAAACATGTACCTAAGTAAGAAACTCGTACACCTATACTGCCTGCATAAATGTTTGATTCAAAACCTTGATTAGGGAGTTGCTACTGAAATTGTTGGAAAAGGCGAAGTCATAAATTGAATAACACTAGAAGAGTTTAAAATTGCATGTCAACGTCCTTTGAGAAAGCCAGACGTACCAAACTCAAAAAACCTTCCGTTACAAATGATGTCACCTTCTATTCACTAGTTACAAGCAAAAATGACACTAACTATCTGAGGCGGGTAAACTTCGGAACAAATTTAATAGAACATTAAAAAACTTACCAACTTCATCAGTATTGCCAGATGCAGATGCCACTGATAAATTCATTTTTTAAATAAAGTCAGCACTGTTCACTGGCTATTTCAATCCATCACTTTCACACTATACCACTCAAAGTATATTATGTAAAAGTTTTGATAGAGCACTAATGTTAGGGTAAAGTATCTGGTTGCTGGCAGGGAGCCAATTATTTGAGCGTTTCCTGGTTAATGAAAGGTAATTTAGTTAAGTAAACATGATTTGCTACTAATCGATAAGTCTTTATGCTTATAATTAATGATTACAGTTCAAAACAGTCACTATTTTTATTTTCGAAAAAGTATTTAATTTCGAATAAGTACTGGTAATTTTTAATATTCACGATTGATTGAATAAAAATTTGTTTGTCTATGACTAAAAGGAATCTAGACTGATTCAATATTGAGGATAAAAGATAGAACTGATAGCACAGATAATTATCAATTCATGAATAAAGAAAACTAAACTTTAATTGATAATAATGATTTATTAGATGCAAAAAAAGCGCGGGAAACCTTGAATTTGGCAGATCGGTATTATTTTGGTGAAAATTATTTATTTAATATTTCTGTAAAATAAGCGATCAGGGGAGAAAAGTTTTGTAAATATATCTAGTAGTTTGTATATTTTTAATTAGTGTATGTGAATTAGCTGTATATAGGTAAGTTTTTATTTTTATTAGTAGAGTGAGCAGCAGTATGGAGGAACCCCCTGACCCGGGGGGTTCAGTCCCTTTTCCAGCGGAATTCGTTAGCGTTATTTCAGCTGAATCTGGCATGGACACCGATAACTCGGTTGCCCATAGCAATCAGCGAAAACGGCGTCATGCACAGAAAATTTGCAAACATTGCAACAAAAAAAAGCGAGCAAACAAAATGGCTGTGGGTCATAAAGAATCTTGCAAATGTGCAGATTTAGAATTGCAAGTGTCTTCCGATGCCCCCACTGAGACTTTGGAGAGAACCACTCCTGCTCCTCCCAAGGCCTCAGAACAGGTGGTTTTGGATCACCCTAAATTTATACCTAGGAAAGTTTATACATCCTCTGATAATGGCCCGTTTCTGGTACATGTCCAAAAAATCCAAACTACTGAAAATGATGGAACATCTATTCATCCAGTAATGTTCGGTAATTTCCTAAAAAGAGGTGGTTTTTCTGATATTGTAAATGGCAGTGTTAAAAAAATTGGTAGAAATAGAATTTCTCTTTCCTTTTCTAAATTTGATTCCGCCAACAATTTCTTAAATAGTGACAGCTTACTGGCAAAAAATTTTAAAGCTTTTATTCCTTCATATAATGTTACCAGAATGGGCTTAGTTCGTGGTGTGCCTTCTGAGTGGACTGTTGAAGAAACTTTATCTAACATTAATGTTCCATTAGGATGTGGGGAGATTCTTAAGATAAGACGTTTAAATTTCAAAGTAGTAGTTGATGGTAACCCTGTATGGAAGCCCACACAAACTGTCGTTATCACTTTTGATGGCCAGGTTTTACCACGTAACATATACATGTGTTACAATTCTTTACCTGTAGAACTATACTCATATCCGACTATTCAGTGTTTTAATTGTTGCCGCTTCGGACACACGAAACTACAGTGCAGGTCAAAGCCTAGGTGCTACAAATGTGGCCAGGATCACTCTGGTTCAACCTGTAATACAGAGGAAGACATGGCATCTTGTTGCATGTGCACTGGGTTCCATTTCGCCACAAATAAATCTTGCCCTGAATTTATCCGCCAAAAAGACATTAAAACCACCATGGCTAAGAGTTGTATTTCCTATGTTGAAGCCTCAAGATTGCACCCTCCATCTCAAAGATTATTCTCAGAAGTGTTGGTTCGGCAAAACCCTTCCCAAATCAAGAACCAGATTGCTAATAATTCTGTTGGTGAACCCAAGAATCCCAAAATTCCTGTAACTAATAATTCCATGTCCTACAAAAAGACTGTATTTTTGAAATCCATTCCAAGGTTGCATCCTGTTAAAGAAAATGATGTTACATATAAGAACCTTATTAAGGATTATAATTATTCACCTTCTCAAAATGGTTGTGCCCTCAATGTTTCTTCAAATGAATCTTCAGGTGAAGAACAAAAACCAGATATCACTGAAGTAATTTTAGCTTTAGTGAATTTATTGACTCAGAATAATTTAATTCCACCGTCCAACGCTGCCTCTTTCTTAAATTTGTTATCTAATTCTTTCCAAAATGGTCAAAATATCAACCATAATACAGTGGAATTGTCGCAGCATAATTAGTAAGAAAAGTGACTTGATATATATGATAAATAAATATGTTCCATCAGTTATATCTCTCTCTGAAACCTGGTTGAGGCCAGGGATTCATTTAAGAATGCCTGGCTTCACTTGTTTCCGTGAGGATAGACCAGATGGCTATGGAGGTGTTGCCCTCCTTGTAAATAATAGATATTTATGCACTTCTTTCTCCCTTCCTTCACATAGTGAAGAAATATCCATCATTTCAATATGTATTAATAATATTTATTTTGTCTCTGTTTATATTCCTCATCCTTCTTTCCAAGTATTCAATGAACTCAGAAATATTTTAGCCAAAATACCCAAACCTTGTTTGATATTAGGGGACTTTAATTCCCACCACAATATGTGGGGGAGCTCCAATTCAAATTGTTTTGGAGAAGAAATTATGGACATTCTTGATTGTTTAGATTTATGTTTATTAAATACAGGCTCCCCTACAAGGCTAACTCGGCCAAATGAAAATATCAGTGCTGTTGATCTCTCTATAAGCTCTCCAGATCTTGCTTCCTGCCTGTCTTGGCACACTCTCTCTTCTTCTTTTGGGAGTGATCATTATCCAATTATAATTTCCTTTCCATCTAGTAAAACTAAAATTCCAGTTTCAACTCCACGATTGAAACATAATATTAAAAATGCAGACTGGAATATGTTTAGTTCTAAATTTAATCAAAACTTCTCCAAATTACCTCCAGTTCAGCTTGGCAATGAAAACACTTGCTCTGAAAGTTTCTCAGAGTTATTGTTAGAGTCAGCAGATGAGATTTTTCCAAAAAAGAAGCCATTTAGTAAATTTCCTTTGCCTCCTCCTTGGTGGGATAGAGAATGTGCCATTGCTGTAAAAAAGAGAAAGGAAGCTGAACATACTTATCGCAGTTGTATGTCAGATGAAAATTTTTGTAATTTGTCAGCAATAATTGCTTCAACCAAGAAGTTGATTAAACAAAAAAAGTTTGATGGTTGGAGAGCATTTTGCTCATCTATATCACCTGATTCCTCATCTTCAATTGTGTGGCAAAACATCAAACGTTTTAAATGTGCTGTTATTCAACCACCCACCATTTCTCTTCCTCCAGAACTGTATTATTCTTTTCTCGACAGTATTGCTCCATATGGTATGAAAGAAGTTGATCAATTCCAGTTATCAACATTATCAAATCTCCCAAGTTCAATGGACTTTCTACCTGATCTTAATTCGTTATTCTCTATATTAGAGCTTAAAGGGGTTATTTCAAAGTTAAAAGATTCAGCACCAGGTGTAGATGGTATTCCTTATTCGTTTCTATGTAATCTTGATGGTAACGCTCTGGAATACTATTTACATCTCGTCAATTCCATAATGTTGACTGGAAATATTCCGCATGCATGGCGAAAACAAGAAATTATTCCTATACTCAAACCCGGGAAACCCTCATCTTTAGCTTCTTCTTATCGTCCAATAGCCTTATCATCAGTTCTAATAAAAGTTGCTGAACATTTAGTTAAAAATAGACTCGAGTGGTTCATTGAAAATAACAACATACTTGCACAGACGCAATATGGATTTCGTAAAGGTAAAAGTGCCACAGATAATATAGCACTTTTGACGACCGATATACACCTTGCTTTTACCCACAATAGTTATTTATTGGGAGCATTTTTAGACATAAAATCTGCATATGATAATGTTGTTATTTCTATTTTAAAAGACAAATTACTTCATCTTCGCGTTCCACTCATATTAGTTAATTTTATAGTTAATATGCTTTCTGAGCGTGTTATACAATTGACACTTGAGGATGGGTCGGTTCTTTCAAGAAATGTATACAAAGGTTTACCTCAAGGCTCTGTCTTGAGTCCATTGTTGTATAATATTTACACTTACGATCTTGACAGTTCTTGTGGTGACTACATCAAAGTACTTCAATATGCTGATGATTTGTTACTTTATTCATTTGATCCTTCTATTAATGTATTAAATTCTCGAGTGTCTGAATCTCTGGTTTTACTTAAAAAATGGTTAGATTTTCATGGTCTGGAATTATCTGTTTCCAAAAGCACCACTGTTTTATTTTCTAGAAAACGCAAGCCTCCACATGTCTCTCTTACATATGATTCCTCTTATATTCCGATAAAGAATGAAGTTAAATTTCTTGGGATCATATTAGATTCAAAGTTATCTGGTCTTTCGCATTGCGAATATTTGGTTGCGAAGTGTGAGCGCCGAATCAACATGCTGAGATGTCTTTCTGGTGTGTGGTGGGGTGCTCACCCATACTCATTGAAATTAGTATATAACGCCATGATAAGAAGTGTTATTGATTACTCCTGCTTTAATTTGGAACCTGGTAATAAATCAGGTTTCAAAAAACTTGATCTCGTTCAGTCCAAGTGCCTTAGAATCATTGCAGGTGCCATGAAATCCAGTCCTATTAATGCGTTACAGGTTGAATGTTGTGATCCTCCTTTTCAACTTCGTCGACAATATCTGGCTGACAGGTATTTATTCCGTTGCTCGCAATTTCCCGATCACCCCATTTTTCCACAGTTAATCAAATTATTTAATGAAATGTCCTCTTCGCCTTACTGGTCACATAAATCTTCCCCTTTTCTCATAAACAGTTTGAAACATTTCTTATCTCTATCTTCTCCCATTAATACTTCCTTTTCTTTATATAAATTCGATTTCCGTTCACTAATTTTGCCCCCTGTTATTAATTTTAATTTCGGCAGGCCCATCAAAAGTGATAGGGACTTTCAATTGTCCCTTGAAGACCATGATTGGGTAAATTGCCATCAACTATTTACTGATTCATCAAAACCTAACTCCAGCAGTAATATAACATGTGTTGGTGTAGGTATTTACCACAAACAATATGATATTGTTCAGAAAATTAGAATGCCTCCAGAAACATCAGTGTTTTCTGGTGAATGCTTTGCCATTTTAAAGGGTTTAGAGTACATACTCATGTTTAAACTGCGTAAATCTTTAATTTTCACGGATTCCATGTCTGCTTTGCAAGCCATAGAGAGATTCCCATTTCACGCGAAAACCCATTATCCCCTAGTTTATGAAATTCGTAATTTACTGTTTAAATGCTATCTTAAGGATTTCTCTGTCACCTTAGTTTGGATTCCCAGTCATACTGGAATTCAACTTAATGAGAAGGTAGACCAGCTAGCGAAAGACGCTTGTCTATCAGGAGACAAGTTTCCTTATAAAATTTATCCTCACGATCTTTTAACACTGCCCAACAATAACTTGCAGAATTCTTGGAATTCCCTTTGGTATGTAACCACAAAAACGTGTGCCAAGTCCTATTTTTCATTAGAAAGTGTAACCCTTAAGAAACCGTGGTTTTACCATTTACGTTTAGGAAACTTAGCTACCAAAATGATCATTCGGATGAGGTTAGGGCATACTGCGTGTCCTTCTCACCTCTTTCGAATGAACATCATAAACAGTCCTAGGTGTGAATGTAGTTATGAAATGGGTGATCTGAATCACACGCTGTTGTCGTGCCCACGATTTGATCGCTCTAACTTTTATAAATCTTTAACTTCTCTAGATGTTCCCTTTCCCACATGTATATCCTCTCTTTTAGAATCCAAACATTTAGATATTTATAAATCCATAGAATCTTTTATATGTGTAAATAATATAAAGTTGTAAATAGTTACTTATTTTTATATCTTATATTTTCTCCTTCTCTCTCCTAGTCCTTACCTTTCCAAATTTCCGTCCATTCCAAATTTTACGTTGTTATTTTTTCGTTTAATAAGTTTCCCCGTTTTATGTTTATCAAATACCTAATAACTTAATGAAGAAATGATACAAACAAAGTAACTTGACATTGGCTGAACACAAACCGTGAGAGCCACAAGGAAGAAAAAAAAAAAAAAAATGATTTATTATCTAACGTCTGCTGACTGAATACTGTGAATGGATGCACATGAGTTTCAGATTTGAGCTGCGATTACGTCAAGACAATTTTTTTATCACTTTCGCTACCTGTCAAGATGAATAAAAAAGATATTTGCAATTGTTAACGTTGCTTTTAAATTATGCTGCACAGTTACGTGTGAAATCGGTAGTCATAGTTATATTATTCTTAGTCTTTGTTAGTTTAGTAGTACGACCATTCACAGTAGTGAATGATCGTACTACGTATCGCGCAATGAGAACCAACTCACATTAAACTAAGAATATGTAAGGTCTAGGGGATGTACCCACTTTGGATCACGGGTTATCGGTTCGATTTCGAGGTCGGGCAAGTGTGCTTCTGCAAACCAGAGGCACTGATCTGAGTTTATTGTAAAATGCCCCTACGATTCAGGGTATGTGTTATAAAACATCAAACTTCCACTGCGGAAAAGTATTAAATACCTGATCAATAGAAACTCAACTCAATAAAAAACGAAGAGTGCATATACCTACTTCTTGTGTTTTTGAGAGTTATGTTTAGAATGCCCCATAAGATCGATCATAATGTCCAGTATGAAATGATTTAATTAAAAGCGAACAACAAGGCATATTATTATATCGAAGAATTCAATCGTAACGGTTGATCAGACGAACCAGAATGTCGGCTCATATAGACCGTTATACCTGATA
Source organism: Clostera curtula (assembly GCA_905475355.2). Classification (NCBI taxonomy): domain Eukaryota; kingdom Metazoa; phylum Arthropoda; class Insecta; order Lepidoptera; family Notodontidae; genus Clostera; species Clostera curtula. The sequence continues at coordinate 9,829,670 of FR997816.1, read as the reverse complement.
AACTTAATTAAGAGAGCCGTCTCTATACCTACTACAATAGAGGACAGTTTATCATGTCAGAAACACGGCTATTATATTGGTATTTGTAACATCAGTAATAAATCTTTCCTCACTAACCATTTGAGATAATTTGAAACGATAAACGGAACGGAATCTCTTTTCACCGTGTAAAGAAATGAGATTAACTGCTTTGCTAATCCTGTTCCAATTTTAACTAAAATGTAGAATATTCAATTCAGTTTATTTACTACGAGAAAGAAGTAAAACTAAAGAAACTTAACTCAGCTAACAAAGTCGATGTTAAAATCGAAGTCCATAAACATGTTTCAGTAAATATCAACATTTGGATGCAAGTTAACGTAATTTGATACTTTTCTCAAGTACACGAAAATTAATTATATCTAATAAATTTTAATGTTTTGTAAAATAAATGCTGGTTTTCATCTTTAAGACGATAATAAACAAGAAGGGAACTTGAGTAAGAAATATTCCTACTATCAAAGATGTTGCATAGCTTCGTATAGTTGCTGGAGATAATGGCCAAAGAAATGGCTGACAATTTTGAGGAACTGCTTGAGCTACGCTGAATCCTTATACACTGGTTCTCCAATGTTATCTGAATATCGCATTGTAGACGTGGCTGGGGTGGAACGAAGCTTAACAAACCAAAGGAACTAAAAGAAGCAATTTTTTTTTGCAAAGTGAAACTGCTCTTCATAATGCATTATAGATATATGCGGAAGGACGATTTGGTTAGGGTTTCTACCTGCCAGGCAACCATGAAATGTTCCTATGAATACATATATCCCAGTGCCTTTATCAAATTTTCTATGATAAAGTAACACAGGGGAAACCGTTTGTAAGATTTTAGCGAAGCTCAAGCAATTTCCCAAATTTTGTTCGTATAATTGCAAAATTACATGAACAAAAGTTTGTGTAATTGCAAAATTCCCAAACAATGCAATTACACAAAAGAACAAAGCTTAGAAGCTTTAAAAACACCAAAGCCACTAATTAAGAACGTGGTAATCTTCAAACGTCCTCTTCTGGACATGTAATATCTCCATCTGTCATGACGATTAGTCTGGTAGCATGTGGAAGTGAAAATGTCGTACGTTATGATGGAGCGAGTTGAGGTAACCACTTTCCTTATTAAGACATGTGGTTTCTTCCTAAGAGTGATGATGTTTATTTTAACTTTCATTCAGACTTATTGAATATAACAGTAGATTAGCAGGTTGGATTCGAAATCTTATATTTATGAACTTTATCTAGCACAGTCTGCCAACATTCGGGTATATAATAAAACAAAATTTCTATGTTTATGGCGGATTTAGAATGCATAATGTCACCGCTTAACTTCATGCTAAGGGTGTCGTTGGAGCCAACAAATGGAGATGACAAGGCCGAAAACTTAGCTGCAAGACAAGGGAAGTTTGATTCGAGAACCTTTTTTTTTTTTAACGTCGGAGATCCTCATTGATACCCGGCCTTTGGGAAATGGCCGGGGTATGTGGGACTCCGGGGCACGTATAGATGGGAAATTGCGCCCCGACCTACCCACTAAAACCACGGCGATCCTTAACTGCCCAAGCCAGGGCCACTGATTCGAGACCCTGTGCCAACCCGTCTGGCAGGCGGGGCACACAATGGAGAGTCCAGTTGATTGAAGGAGACCTGACTCAGCAGAGGGTCACGTATGAGCTAAGTAGGAGTATCTTATCAAGATTGAGTTTCACTTTACGATTTTGAAGTCTTGCTCATGCCAGTTTTCTAGAACGAGAATAAGTTCGGATTTTTAGATAGATATGATCTTGATAAGGTAGTTAATAATAAAGCAAATCTGTTTCATCCAGCAATGTCGAACTTTAAAAATGGATTTGCTTCGAGACATAAGCCTCAGTGCCGGATTAACCACATAGAAAGAGTAGCAATTACTACAGGCCCCGCGCCAAAGGGGGCCCCGCATATTTAAACTATTTTAAACCCACTCATCTCTGCCTAAGCGTAATTTTTAGAGTAAAACTTATTAAGATGTTGTATGTATTAATTACCCACAAAATTGTAACCTATAGATAGCAAATAAACGTAGATATTGAGTATTGAATTGTATTTTTACCAATTTATACTTAAGAAACCATAGCAGATCAAGGGCTTTTAGAAAGAATTTGCTACGGGCCCCGCGCTTTCTTAATCCGGCACTGATTAGCCTTGGTTAAACCCATAATTTAAAACTCGTTACTTTAATGATAATGATTAGCAATTGTTCCAAGGCAATCGCTCGTGACCCACACGTAAACCAGATCGATGTCAGAAACGAATGAATAATCCATAGGATACCATAATAGGGTCCACTATATAAGGAGCTCTGATCTCATAAGATGACTTATGCAGCTAAAGATGGAGCAACAACCTTTTATCCTTTTGTTGGAACGAGTTTGACCGGGGATGGCCTTGTAGTAACTGCAAGTATACTGACTAGAATCAATGTCTTTTATATATTACTTTAAGAATCATGATTTGATTTCTATATGATATTAAATACAAAATTTTTCGTCAATCAGGAGCCAGATTTGTTAGTACAGTGATTAGACTTATTACAAGATGATGCTGTGATTCAACACGTATTTTTAATGTCATCATCATCATCATCATTTCAGTCAAAAGACGTCCACGTCCACATCCACTTTTTTAAATGTATGGCAAACTATTTATGCTGTCAAAAGAAATTTATGTCCTTTCAATATATAGTAAAGAACAGGTTTAGCTTCAGGTACATGGCGGACGGGCGTAAGTTAACATTTCTTAAAATTTTGAACATTTCTTTTTTAAATAAATTGGCACGCAGCGCTTCGTTTTGGCACACCCATAATTAAGGTCTCGCTCTCCTTTCTACTTCGTTGTTTTTCTTTTATATTAGTTACTGGTTTCCTGCAATTTACATACTGTCTACATACTGCAGCTGAATAAACTACCTAGCCAAGATGTTACTAACCGCAAGTATATCACACGTAGCTTGAACGCTTTGCAAAAATTATCGAGATCATAAGCAAAACTTGTGATTTTTGCAACCAATGTAGTATCTTATTTACCTACATATCTAAGTTTGTAAAATTGATTAGCGTATGAAATATAATATGCACCCACAAACCTACAAAATTTTGCATTTAGTCATATTTTCTCGACAGGTAGACAGATAAGTAGGCTAGTTGCGCCATGTTTCCACAGCAAATACTTAGTCATAACAGACTAGGTATACTTATGCCACATATTCGTTCGTATTAGCATCAATTTATAAAAAAAATTAATTTAAAAATTAAATAAACCCCCGACACAATAACCTATATAAAGTAAAAAATAAAAATAAATACTTCGTGTTCGGGGACCACTCCCACTTATTTATTACCTCACCCCTGGTCCCCCAACGCGAAGTATTTATTTTTATTTTTTACTTTTTAAAGGTTACTGTGTCGGGGGTTTTTTAAAATTTTTATTCTTTTTATTGGTACACACTTAATATAATGTAGATTTTGTTAAATTGCACGTGATGCGCTTTCATTTGAGACCCCATCGATTATATTTGCAGACATTCAGTTATTCTTCCCCACTTTCACCCATCATAACTTTTAAACGGCTCAACCGATTTTCATCAAACATGTCTAAGAACACTCGCCCGTAACTCACCTTTCATACAAAAAAAAAACTATATTGAAATCGCTTCATCCGTTCACGAGCTACGGTGCCACAGACAGACACGTCATACTTATAACACCCCTCTTTTTGCGTCGGGGGTTAAAAATGGATTAATTGTACTCCAGTTACGCGGAGGGTAATTAGCCTACTCTGCTACACGCTGGCCAGATGGGTTGGCACAAGTTTACATACTCTTGCGGCTAGGTTCATGGCCATTAATTTCCTTTTGTCGGCTCTTAAGGTGGAATGGGGTGGTGACACTATGTATTTTAAATGCGTCACCACCCGGAAAGTTTCCTAAACTACTAGCAACAAAAACGTTTGGTGCTCCAAGAATTATGTCAGCTCATGCCCGAGCGCTGTTTAATACGCGTGTTCGAGATTTCGATATCATTTCCTTTTGTCTTGTTTATAAATGCAATATGCAATATAACGCCTGTCTACTGCACTATAAAATAGAATAAATAATTAAGACTAATATTTTGAATTACTTCCTAGAGAGTGGGATACTTTCGGAAAGTTTGAATGGTCTGTATGAGCGGCATGATATTGACCCGTTACAACTAGTGTAACTTTAGGAAGAAAGTAAGTTTTTTTTTTAAGTAGCCGGAAACAATATTTTTCCTTCAGCGATAGCTAGCAATAAATTATACTCTGCTCCGAAATTTCCATAACAATAGCTATAAGTGAGGACTTGTTACTGCCTCTATTACCTACATTGATCCCTAAACCATAGGTACATAGAACTTTAGTAGCTGTAAGTCCTCCATGCATTATGAAAGAAAAGTCATTCAAGCATGAACTACTTAGCAATGCCAGTTCTACTGTTACTATTGTTTCTCAAACAATAGATTACGACATACAGATCTCAAATGTTCCTGTTGTCCAGACTATCATGGTTAAGATCTTTTCACCCTTATTGTATGTTACTTTCACAAGAAAAAAATTTTAATAAACCCCCGACACAATGACCTAAGTATCCTATAAAAAGTAAAAAAAAAAAATACATCGCGTTGGGGGACCGCTCCCACTTATTTATTACCTGACCCCTAGTCCATTCCGCTTTCATTTGAGACCGAACCGAAAAAATAACCGAAAACACTATTCAGCTTTTCAATATCTTAAAAGGTACGTCAATCCACTAGATTAAAGACACAATGCAAAAATTGCGTTAAATAATTTCTATAATACATACATACACAGAAACTGGCCTTCATTTAGCAATGTCTACGTTAATTAGAGCTTATTACATAATACTGGTCATCTGCGTATTACTTTGCTTATGTCATCTAATATATGTATGTACATAGTTTAGAAGCCTTTACGGCTAAACTTGTTATTAAGTAATTCTTGCTTAAAAATAACAGGTACTACATAAGTAAAATTAAAAACGAACACCTTAGATTTATCTCTAATTAGGTTATTGAATAAAAAATTATAAATCACATCACATAAAATTAATAATTCACTTGAATAAATTATTTATACACATTCTTTAAATTTTCTGTCAACCTAAAAAGTTTATTTGAAACAAGTAAATATCTTTACTCTCGCCCTTTTGCAAACGTCACATTTGCTAAAAATTCTATACTTAATAAATGTTAATTTAAAAAAAAAAAAATTTAACGGAACCTATTAAAACTATAATAAAGTTAGTTTCTTTTATATACTCGCTCTTGGCAGGGCTACCAAGACCTTATTCCATTACTTTTTCTTAATGCACATTAGTGAAAGGAATATGTGTTTAATCAATAAAAAGGTTGACCTTGTTTTTATTAAAGCATATTAACGCCAAAAAGCCTTACACAACACCACCAAGGCTCACTTTAACATTGTTATGGGGGACTTTAACGGCAAGGTAGGTGCTCAGATTGGCGGTGAATCCCGAGTGGGACCCCATGGTTATGGAAGTAGGAATCACAGGGGGCAAATGCTTGTCGACTTCCTAGAGAAAGAGGGGCTCTTCTTAATGAACTCTTTCTTTAAGAAGAAGCCCCACAGGAAGTGGACTTGGCAAAGTCCCGATACTGTGACCAAAAACGAGATCGACTTCATCATGACGGACAAGAAGCACATATTCAGAGACGTCTCGGTGATCAACCGATTTAATACAGGCTCTGATCACCGACTTGTCCGAGGATCTCTGAATATCGACTTAAAGCTCGAAAGAAACCGTCTGATGAAGTCCACGCTCCGACCGAACCCACTCCAAACCATGGCGGAAACCGAAGCGTTCCAGGACATACTGGGCGCTAGATTTGCTGCCATAGAGCCTACCGATGACGTCGACGAGACCCTACAAAACATCTTGGATACACTAAGGGGTGAGGGCATCAAATTTTGTAGAACGCAGCGTAAAGGTACGAAGTCCAAACTCTCGGACGAGACTCTGCGGCTTATGACAAAAAGACGGGAAACTACACAGGCCACTTCGTCAGACAGGGCAAATCTCAACCGACAAATTGCTAAAATGACACGGCGTGACCTTCGGAGCTCCAATACCCGCCTCATATTAGAGGCAATTGAGCGAAACCGAGGGTCCAAGGTGTTCATTAAGCAGCTTGGGAGGAGCCACCTGACGAAGCTCACAACACGCGATGGCAGAACCGTTTTGTCTAAGCCGGAGATTCTTGCCGAGATCGAAGACTTCTATGGCCGGCTTTATGCTGCACATGCCACTCGCCCCGAAAGTTCTATCCAGGATCAAAGAGCCACCCTGGTCCGCCACTATACCGACGAACTGCCCGATATCAGCCAAGACGAAATCGTGCTGGCTCTTAAACAACTTAGAAATGGAAAGGCCCCCGGTGAAGACGGAGTTACTTCAGAACTTCTGAAGACAGGAGGGATTCCTGTCATACAGGAACTGCAAAGACTCTTTAACTCCGTCATTCACTGCGGGAGAACTCCTAAGGCGTGGAGCAGGAGTTTGGTGGTACTGTTTTTTAAGAAAGGTGATACCACACTTCTTAAAAATTACAGGCCCATCTCACTCCTGAGCCACGTCTATAAGTTGTTTTCAAGAGTCATTGCGAACCGTCTCGCCATAAGACTCGATGAATTTCAGCCTCCGGAACAGACCGGGTTTCGTAGGGGTTATAGCACCATAGACCACATCCACACAGTGAGGCAAATTATACAGAAGTCCGAAGAGTATAATCGGCCCCTGTGTCTAGCTTTTGTGGACTATGAGAAAGCTTTTGACTCCGTCGAAGCCTGGGCTGTTCTTGAATCCCTTCAGCGATGCCAAGTGGACTATCGTTACATCCAAGTGTTGAGATGTCTGTACGATGAAGCCTCTATGTGTGTCCAAGTACAGGACCAGCGTACTAAACCCATCCAACTTTGCCGCGGAGTGAGACAGGGGGATGTAATATCCCCGAAACTGTTCGCAAGCGCTTTGGAGGATGTGTTTAAGACGCTGGACTGGAAAGATAAGGGCATTAACATAAATGGCCAGTACATCTCACACTTGAGATTTGCAGATGACATAGTCCTAATGGCGGAGTCGCTGGAGGAGCTACAACAGATGCTGACCAGCTAAGCATCAGCCTCGCGACGGGTGGGTCTCGGCATGAATTTGGATAAAACCAAAATCATGATGAATGTCCACATTCATCCGAGACCTATCGTCGTAAATGGTCATCTTGTTGAAGCTGTTCCAGAATATATATACCTCGGGCAAATTTTACAAGTAGGTAGGAACAGCTTCGATAGGGAGGTCAAGAGGAGAATCCAGCTGGGCTGGGCAGCATTTGGAAAACTTCGTCGAGTCTTCTCGTCGCCCATCCCGCAGAGCTTGAAAACGAAAGTTTTCGATCAGTGCGTCCTACCCGTCATGACCTACGGCGCCGAGACGTGGACACTCACGGTGAGACTAGTCCACCAGCTTAAAGTCGCTCAGCGTGCTATGGAGCGAGCTATGTTGGGAGTTTCTCTGAAAGATAGGCTCCGTAACGAGATTATCCGACAGAGAACCAAAGTCACCGACATAGCTCAGAGAATTAGCAGACTGAAGTGGCAGTGGGCTGGTCATATCTGTAGAAGAACCGACAACCGCTGGGGTAGACGAGTTCTTGAGTGGAGACCGCGAATAGGCAAGCGTAGTGTAGGACGACCCTCTGCTAGATGGAGCGACGATCTGCGAAAGGCTGCGGGCAGCGGCTGGATGCGTCAAGCAGAGGACAGGGCGCTATGGCGCTCTTTAGGGGAGGCCTATGTCCAGCAGTGGACTAATGTGGGCTGATGATGATGATGAACGCCAAAAAGTGCTCGGACCAGTTCCGTGTTGACAAATATCGGTGATAAATAGAGAAAGCGATTATCTAATCACACGTGTGTATATGTATATTCAATCAGTTTTATGACGTACCTACCCATTAGGTTAAATTACGCAAGATTGCCATTGCAGAACATCAGAATTTTAAAAAAAGATTAATATCGAAATATTTTGTTTATTTGGTGTACCAATGGCATTAATGTCCGAAATTTGAATGAATTTGAATGTACTCATTGGATCACATTAACAGCACCGTCATAATTATTGATGCAATATTATTCAGGCTTTAAGGACAAGTCATTGTCGTATTTCTCAAGACGTCGAGATTCAGACACATTTTATAATATGATAATAATAGTATTATTTCTATCTATTTATTAAGTCTTCTTAATTATTTCTATCACTAACTCTTATTCAAAAATGAAACATTGCGTATTAATCGATAGATTTTGTCAGATTGTTGCTCGCTTCTACTACTTTTATAAAGCTACACAACATTTTCAGTGACATGTAACACGCCGCTTCAGTATACAGACATCTATTTTGTCTTATTTAATGATGCCGTAATATCAACATTTCACTCAGCCCACAAATTGCTCACTGCTGAATTCGACCGTATGGTCCCCGTTGCCTACTGTGCAAGTCAAACCAGACAGCTTGACTGGCGGTTTTTTTATTTTTTTGTAAGATGTCACCTAAAACGATCGTCGGGATAGAACGGGTACAAAAAGGCAAGTATTCTAAACCTGGGACATAGGCGACAGATGTGACATAGTAGATGTTTTAGATTACAGAATAATGAAGCAGTAATTCTTAATGGTGATGCAGTCGCTATTGACCTAACAAATTGCAAAACTGCAGCAAATTTAACAAGCAATGCTATTCAAATATTACTCGAGGGCGTGACAAGCTGTGAATAGAATATTTCAAGGATATTTTGATTTCATCACCAGACACGATTGTATGTAATGATTGGGCGGAGACATCCTCCTTGAAATTTGACCTTAGAGAATATTGTATTACCAGCAAATATAACTAAACCAAGAACACTGCAGGGTGATTTTGGAAAAACAACATGTTACCAACGAGTCAGAAAATAGACTGTTCCGAAGAATAATGACCTATCTGCAATACTGCTTTGCAACCATTTTGAACTTCATATTATATTATTTATATGAAGAATAGAGTTCAAAGTGGTTTCAAAAAGTCAAAGTCAAAATCGACTGTTCCGAAGAATAATGACCTATTTGCAATACTGCTTTGCAACCATTTTGAACTTCATATTATATTATTTAAGTGCAAAGCGGGGGTGGGTTATACATATAAACCTTCCCCTTGAATCACTCTATCTATTAAAAAAAACCGCTTCAAAATCCGTTGCGTAGTTTTAAAGATTACGGACAGAAGAATGCGACTTTGTTTTATACTATGTAGTGATAGTGATATGAAGAATAGAGTTCAAAATGGTTTCAAAGCAGTATTGCAGATAGGTCATTATTCTTCGGAATAGTCGAAATACAAGTTCAAGGCGTGTTCGAAGTACACACATTCAAAATAGATGATTCACGTCATAAATTAAGTACAAAAGCGAGAGAGTTGAGGCTAGTAACTTAATGATGAAGATACAGTGGTGATGAGGGATTTAGAGTACATAGTGTCACCACCCAATTGCGTGTCGTAAGAGCCGACAAAAGAAAATGACAGGGCCGATAACCTGAAACGAAAAACTTAATACGATACATGTGCCAACCAATAACCCTCCATGTAACTGGAGGAGGGCCGACTCAACAGTGGGTCATCTATGAGCTGAGGAGTAGTAGTAGAAGATACAGTACACATACATGATACAGTACAGTTTTAGAAATTTCGAAAGTACACCCTATGAACTTGAAATAGAAAATTGCATCAATTAATGTATCATTGCGTGTTGGGGTACAAGTAATCGGTAATATTCGCGTTCATAAATAGTCTAAGAGAGAACATACTATTAAAATAGTGGTGTCTGGTGACGGATTTAGAAAAGTTATTGTCACCAGACCGAAGATATAAAGGAACATTAAAATATCTTGATAACATACTGCTGATCTATCTGGCTAGTGTGGTATAACAGATTAACTTCGAATTAAACATTGAGCTAGGCCAGACCATGTCGAGATGACGATGGAAGCAATAAGACAATCAATTGGGAAACGAACGAATGTCGATTTCAATAACATTAACATAAGTTATTCTCTAGTAATACCAACTCTGACTGAACAAACAAAGGTTCGAATGCTGATGTTATATCTTTTTCAATTACTAAATCCCATTCGCGATAAGAGAAACTTGCAGACGTAAAACACAAAACAGAATTTTATTGTATTCACAGCCGCTAAATTACAAACAATTTAGCAAGATGCTTGCCAAGGTTAGAACAAACTGACGGAACTATTCGATCATTTTGACCGATATTCGATTCAGATAATATACAATTTTCATGGTAAATAAGTTGTAATGTCACTTTTTTCTACTAACAGGAGCGAAAGTCACAACCAGTGCGCATCTAATTTCAGAAATTAAGAATATAAGTAATTTTGGTTAATCAGCATTAAAGACTTAACGATCGCTGTTTGTATCGAGTGAAAACATAAATCTAAATACGAATATGTCACTAACAAAACACGGTTGGATGTTTTTTGAATTTCGAACTCCACGTAAACATTTAACTCGCGGGCAAAATGAACGCGACGGCGTGCATCACTCGCGATGCCAGCTGTTGGACTGTTTTCTACCTTTAATTTTACACCACAGAGCGCTTCAAGCGATGTAGCTGTTAATCCTTTAAAACATTTATTAATTCGGATTCAGCCATTAAAGCGCTTTTGTTCTTCATTTTATCGAGTGATATCACCTTTATTGTGTATACATATTTAAGTAATGTAGAATTTTATAAAGATAGATTATGTACATATACTATTTGCTTACATTAATTAACTGTCAGTTTTGGTGATTTTATTACACATAAATCTTTTTCAGGGATACAGGTTTTATTAGGTGCTAAAAACTAAAGGATTAATTTTTTCTGTTATAATCTTTGACTATTTGAAAGTATTCGTAAGAATTTATTCGAATAAAAATCATTGAACATTAAGGCTGAAAGTAGCATGTATTAAGAATTGCCATGTATGCAGTGTTCTATTTTATTTTATTAGAATGAATAATTCTTATGCACTCAGGTTATACGCTGAATAAGTTTTATTTAAATTGTAATTCTGAGTGTCACTCATTCACGATTTAAGTGTAACATTTAGCTCAACAAAACAGTCTCATTAGACTGTTTCGTAACAATGAAGAGAAAATTATACAAAGCTGGTAATATGAAACCAAGGCGTTCTATCAACAGCTTTGAAAGGAGTTTCATAGTTTTTGCGAGAATTGTAAATGTTTGCACAAACACGGTCGGAGGTAAGTAAGGTCGTTGTCATCTATTATTTTAGAATTGATTTTAAGACAATATATGACCTCTTTTTTCGGAATATTTATTTTATTCATACTAAATACCACCATTTACCACCATGATATGATGTGGTCATCTATTATTTTAGAATTGATTTTAAAACAATATTTGACCTCTTTTCCATGTATGGCCATTTGAATAATGGTTTTATGAAAAATAAACATACATTTTAATTTATTCTAGTGTTTTGCCACTGTTTATGAAAAGATTTAACCATTATAAAAAGAAAATCAACTACTTACATTTTATTATGCCAAAACAAAATGAGCGGAAACCGATTGTTTGTATTTTTCTGTTGGTATGTACGCCCGGACCGTTTAGCGGTGCCTCATTATGTGTCTATCATAGCAATTAGATGGCCTTAACTAAGGACAGTGACGTGGGTCGAATGCATTCTAAGTGATTACCCCATTCGAAGCACCACGGTTAATAGCCTCAGAGTAATTAAAAACAACTTAAAGATGCAGATATATAGTCTGAGTAGATAGTACTACTCAGCCTATAAATTACCCACTGCTGTGTCGGGCCTCCTCCCAACATGGGGAGGGTGATTAACCTACTGTGCCACGCTGGCCAGACAGACTGGCATAGAGTTTCGTTTCAAGTGTTCCCTCTTTTGTGGCTAGGTTTTCCTTTTGTCGTATTCTAAATCCGTAACCACACGGATAAAGAAGTAGATAAATGTAAATATTCTCTAATTGTAATAGGTGTACAAAATTATTCTTCACCTTGTAGAAGTATTAAAAGGAGGACCTTGGCAGTTGCAAAAACATTTTCTTTCACTCTGGTAAAAGTTAAAAGGAAAGATTCCGTCAAGGTTCACGTTTCTATCAACATAAAAAAGACAAATATGTAGACAAACTTTTTCGCATTAAATATAATCTGTGATTTTAGATAAGTCGTTTGCTTAAGTTCCAAAGATGAATATTTGAAATATTTTTCTAATGTGGACTGATAATTGTTTTTTTTTATCTTTTAGGCCTTGCTATAATTTCTTAGATAATACTAGTTATCGTTATAGATTAAAATGTTCTTTCTTCAAATAGTTGGCCTTGTCGTCCGGCATTAGAAGTGCAAACATCAAGATTAGTATAACAATAAGGTTGGCCACGGTGCCAAAGAATGCACTAGACCGCCATATGAGATTACGTAATTATGTTGAACAAGTTAACCTTGTGTGACGTCAATCAAATTACCATTTATTTTACATGCGCCTTTTCGCTCCATTACGTTTGAAAATTTAAATATCGAACGTACGAAATTTTACTTATTTTAAGAATTAAAAATTGGTACCATTTGCGAAGCAAGGTAAGACTCGTAACACATACAGTTGTGTATTTATTCTAGTATTTTTAGTAAGTTAAAATGTGACAGTTTGTATGTTTAGAAGAAAGTCACGTAGTCACACCTCCTCCTTGCGTCGTGTCTCCTCAGTGCTGAGGGTCGTGACCTCTGATTATTTTACTGTGGACTATTTAGCCTGCTTAATGGATTTGGATTGGTTATACTGCAGATTACCTTAAAATAGACCTTTATTGCAAATTGCAATTAGTCTGCAGATTAAGTAACCTATGTCTGGTTAACCCGGATGTTGGATGGGGTTGCTGGTGACGTGAAAATTGTTACTATTCTAGTAAAACGATTACCACTAGGTGGGGTTAAGGGTATATACGTAAATCACGGTTTTTAAATACAAGTAAGGATGTCATGTTAGTGCCAGACTAAGCCGACTCCTATCAAATGGAATAGAGTTTAATTCAGTTCACGTTTATTCGAAAATGCTTATATGAAGCATGCGACAAAATAAGTTAAACTGGACCTAATGAAAAAAATACTTACGTTTCCGCGACAAAGCACTCTTTTTAAACTCGTAAACTATCACCAAAACCTTGCTTGAGACACCCATATTATATCTGCAAGTCAGTACACGCTCCTTCTAGCAAAAACTTAGTATTACTGAAGACCTATTCACTTCTAGTGCTCAGTCATATTTAACTTCTAATTTGACATTTTATATGATGTCATGCAGCGTGATGTTATGTTTACATTGTCAATAAATCAGTATTGACTATTGGCATGTTTTGCGCTAACACTGCACTTATAATGTTTTGAAATAAAAGGAATATTTTTTCTGTATTTGTTTCAAATATTTCATGAAACGCACCTTTCATGGAAGCCAGTGATGGAAACGTTACTTGCAGCAAAAATGAGGTTGTAAATGATTTAGTTGAAATTTGACTTTAGGCGCAAAGGGTTAATCATCCAGCCAGACGAGGTGGTAAGTCTGTCAGGCCGCGGTGCCTATCCCCACATAAGTGTAGTAGTCGGGAATTTCTTTACCGTGCTCTGTAAACTTCGCTATCGTGAATTTTTCCTGATGTTGATAGTAATTTGTCCGTGTGGTGACGGATTTACAATACACAATGTCACCAACCCATACCAAACTTGATACAAAACCTGTGCCAACCCGTCTTGCCAGCGTGGCACAGTAGGCTAATTCCCTCCATGAATTTGGGGAGGCCCGACTCAGTAGTGGGTCATTTATGGGCTGAAACGTCGATAGTAAATTTTTTACACAATAGACGATAGTAAATTGTATGCGAGTATACTAAATTTGTATGATCATATTAAGAAACAATAGGAGAATGGATACAAGACTGTAGGACAATCATCACGATATTTTAAGCCTTAGAACCAATGGAAACTGAATTTTGTAAATCTAGTTCGGATAAATTACAATTTGTCCCTCAAACCCAGAAATCTCTTTATAATAATATGCCATACTACTTGCTTAATTGGCGCGTACAGCACTCATATGATGGCATGTATTGGTGACACTAAAACCGTCACTACTCAGATAGGTTTTTGAGGAAAGAAAAGTCTGTGTTAAATAATTTGCCCTCAATATGGGTACTTTGAATTTTAATTACATTGTTTTCATTACTTAGTATTCATGGAAGTTAATTACCTACATGAAAAAAGATAGCACACTAAAGCCAGGTTTTCGAATTGACAAAATACTCAATGTTGCATAAGTTATTTTCTAGGAATCGCCCCATAAATGGGCATCTTATTCGTCGTTTCAGTCCTTAAATGACCCACTACTGAGTCTGGCCTCCTCCTAATTCATGGAGGGAAATTAGCCTACTGTGCAACGCTGGCTAGACGGGTTGGCACTCGGTTTGTATCAAGTTTTCCTTCTCATACGGCTAAGTGATCTGCCTCTTACGATCCTTTAGTCCCCTCTTACGACACCCTCAGGATAGTGTGGGTTGGTGACATTGTGTATTCTAAAGGCATCTTATTGACCAGTCTTAATTGTATGGTTACCATTTCAACGATACATTACAAATAATTCCATAAATCCAGTTAAACTCATCGGTCCCAACGATAAAACAAGTTTCTTCGCTAGAAAACTGAAAACTGTTATTTTAGTCTTAATTTACATTTCCACAACCCATATATATTTGCCGTTTGCATTAGTTTGAGCAAACGTTTATATCTAGATTTTGGTGATACAACAAAACGTTACACGCAAATAATACCATTATAATAATGTTCATAAGACAGTAATTGCTTTGCATCTGCTGCAATAATTACTATTTATTTTGGGACATACACAAGATATAGACGAAAACATATCGTGGCAATGCGTAGGGGTTACCGCGGCTGGTATTTTTAGTTGATACTCATTGTATTTTATTTATAACACTTAACTGCTTTTATCTAGAAATAAACATTTTAAATGAGACTTTTAAAAGGGGATTATAAGTGCTTGCTTTTACGGTCATAATGTAAAAGATATTTCAATGTTTAATTGTTAAGTAACTTCAGATCACGTGGGTATCCAGCCTGTTCTCAATTCTTCATGGCTCTGATGTCAATTAGAAGGAAAAATCTTTATGAAATGTTGTTTTTTTTTGACAAGGTGCTACCAACAATCAACCGAGGACGGCTTTCGGTGAACTATAAATATATAATAATAATAAATATCCTTGGACATTTCACACAACGCCATCTCGTCATCATACATTTTTTTTCTTTTTTTTGTAAATACATACATATTATAGATAGAAAACACCCAGACCCGGAACAAATACTTGTAGGTCGTACAAATATTTATTCCGTGCGGGGATCGCGCTCAACCACATTAAAGTCTCAAAAACCTATTTTTTTATATATTGTATGAATGATGGCAATCGTTCCGTAAACTTACTTGTATTTGACCAAATCAGGTTGGTACTATCGAATGAAATAAAATTGGGAAAATGGTAGAAAAACATATTTCGTTCATATCAAAATCGATTAGTTGATAAATGCCTATTCGATAGTAATGTAATACGATGTTAAAAAATCATTTTGTGTTAATGGGACTTGGGTTTATTTAACAAAATTGTTGAGACCTATTTGTTGATATAGTCAAGATCTATATCAAGGCCAACGTTGCTTAATATAGAGATTTTCGTTCTGCATACTATGATCCCAAGACAAGCGTTCCGCTTTCATTAGCAGAAATAGATGAAGACCAACGAATGGCTGTGCGATCGTTCACCGTGTCGCCGCTTCCGTTACTTAGCATAAGGACGACCTTATTTCTTTAGTGGCGAAGCCGCCGTATATGTCCTGTATTTTATTTCCTTATATGAGATCGGCCCCCTGTAACTGGGGGCCTACTGTGCCACGATGGCCAGACGGGTGGGTAGGCACAGGGTTTTGTATCAAGTTTTCCTTCTCTTGCGGGTAGGTCATCGGCCTTGTCGTGTCATCTGTAGCCGTTGACGCCCTCAGAATGAAATGGGGTATGTATTCTTAATTCGTCACCACTCGGACCCATGATATATGGGACTATCAACTATAACAGCTCAATTACCTACCCTATAGGTTTATTATTGATAGTTTTTGAAATCGGTTAATAACGAGCAGATTTTCTTTTTCTTTTTTTTTTCCTAATCATAATCAATACATTGTCTACTATACAGTCGAGCCTCAGCCAATGTGATAGAGGATAAGAAGACTACAGGTTTTATATTTTAATGGCACAAGATCGTTTCTGTCAAGTTTCTTGTATTGTAATATGTATTCTATAATTATGACCATACGTACTACACTTGAAACCATGTAATGCGGTCAAGGAACCTAGCCTGTCCTGCTTGCGAAAACTAAAATCCAGAGTTTGCAAACAGGATAATCGGCTTCTCATATAACCGCAACTCTCAGATTACATACAGAATAAAAAAAATACGAACCAGTCCGAAAACCCAAATACGGTGCAGCCTTGTTCGCTGACTAAAAGGTCTTCGTTCAGAAACCGGTCGGAACATGAGTAACCGCGGTTTGCGACCACCAACTTATTTTTGCACGAAACAAGACACGCATGCTCAATACTGTGATTATAAGACAATCGTCCTGTCATGCGTTAAAAATATGCAGAGAATTGTGACATAAGTCTTCAGATTTTTGAAGTGTGTTTGTTGTCAGTGTTGCCAAACTTTACACCAAACCAAACATAGAGTTACGCCAAAGTGAGACATAATATAAGAGACAGAATAGAATTTTTGTTTATTCATTCTTCGATCACGACCCATATCGCCACAAATTGTAACATATAATATAAAAATGAATCGCAAAATGCGTTGGTAAGCGCATAACTCAACAACGCCTGGTCCAATTTGGCCAATTCTTTTTTTTAAATGTTCGTTGAAGTTCAAGGATGGTTTTTACGGTGTCGAATAATTGCCGGAAACCCCTAAAAACAGCGTTTTTCTTTTTCCCATGCAAACGTTTTCTAACTAAAACGTAGAGACAATTTGAGCTTTAAAGCTATTGTATAAAGCTCATATTAAATTACAACCACTCACTGTTGTCTAAGCAATGTAGGTGTGTTCCTAACGTCAAAGAGTCAATTTTTTTGACAGGACGACGTCTGTCGGGTCCGCTAGTTCATACATAAATGTACCAATTAACTGAAATTGTTTTTGACACGGTACACACTGTGAAATTTTATAGCGTTTATTCAAGTCTGCGTGCAACAGTGGGTTTTTTTTATGTAGACTGTCATATTCGTATCTACGTTTAACGATATACGTGGTCGTTTTAGACCATAAATGACACACTACAGAGGCGGGCCTCCTTGAAATTCATGGAGGGAAATTAGCCCACTGTGCACCGCTGGCAAGACGGGTTGGCACAGGGTCTATATCAAGGTTTCCTGCTCTTGTGGCGAGGTGATCTGCACTTGCATTCCTTTAGTCGTCCCTCTTACAACACCCTCAGAGTGATATGAGTTGGTGACATTGCGTATTCTAAATCCGTCACCTTGTATTTATTGTTATGATCACGGTGCAATAAAGAGTATTCTATTCTGAAGTATTGACACCAGAATATTAAATTGTGATTGTCATGTTTATAAAGAGCACACGCGGTGTACTTAACTGATATAATTAGTGCTGGCTTCGTATTAAAATAAAAAACTTATGGTCATGTCCAACTATCCCACTTACCTCGGACGTCCCGTTGTAATGTCGTTGAAACGGTTCCCGCCAATGCCGCATCCAAAAGATTGATGTTTTCGCGGCACCGAGTCACGATCTCCGTCTGTGCACCGAAAATTTGAATTTGCAACGAAACAACAAAAGTACGTTACAAAATTTTGACAAAGCACAAATTTCAACAAACTTATCATAGCTCAACTGAACAGAAATAAATAAAAACTAAAAACTCACTTTATAAACTTGCATACACTCTATACTCTTTAAAAAAAATTAAAAGACATGCAACATTCTCGTTTTTGGTAGACATAACTTTATTCTGAATTCAAATTAATTAAAAATTATTTCTCGAAGCCATATAGGGAACAAAATGCCAAACAAACATTAGGATAAGCAAAAAACAGGCCCATAACAAAGTGAAATGCAGTTTAGAATTTGGAAAAGAGTTCAGTGACATTTAGTTGAAATTGTCTTAAAAGTTACGTATGTGTTGAGAGAGTAGGGTGTTAATTGACTGAAACTCCATATCACTTTTTAAAATCTTTACATTTATTATTCAAAACCACTTCACACATTGACCACTTGTTTCATCAACAATTTGTAAAAATTAAGATCAATTAACAACCTATCCCTATTCAACAATATTAATACATGTACAACGTTAAATTGTAGAATAATTTAGGAGTTCAGTCAAATCACATTTACATGAAAATAAGTGAAAGTTACATCTAAAATAAAGTAGAAAATTAATGAAGACTATATTTACTTTAAAACTATATCACTCAATGACAAGAAATCACCATAAAACTTCTAACGAGGTACCCAGTTGTAAATTCAGTTCTAAATTAGAATAAATTTATTTGAGCGAATATAATACTATCCCCGTGAACTGTTTATGAAACCTTAAAATGACAGATGTCAATTTGACAGTTCAAAAGTTTCTTTTCAGTTGTGTCCTCGAGTTAAGGCAAATGATTCCTAGCCAAAGCATTAGCCCCTTAGCACCTCAACTTAAAATAAATTAGCTACAAGTTTGACTTGACCTAGCACCAGGTTATCACCACCACAAAATGAGGATGATTTAATAGAAAAGAGACAAAACAGGCAGTTAGTAAAAAAACACTACACAACACAAGTAACTGCCTGTTTTTCCAACGTAATTTAGTTCATAACAGTAATGAGATAAAACAGGCAGTTAGTAAAACAAAACTACACATCACAATCACACAAAATAAAAATGAAAACTGTTAGTAAATTAAAAAAGTAGTTATTCAAAAATATATTTTAGAAAAGTTAGTTTAGGATAGTTTCACGTGTAGTTATTTTTGTTTTTAATAAATCAACATATTAGTATATATTAGAGATTATAGTAAAAGAAAATGTGAAACTGCCACAGTAATTAATTAGATGAAATAAATAAGTTAGTTTGTATATTTTATATACTGCGATAGTCAGACTTGTAAGCATTTATAGGTATTACTATAAATGCCGTCAATTTGTACATTATCTTCATTACATCTACATGAATACTTTCTATACTGGAATGTTTACAAGAGATCATTTAATTGATAATTGTTATACATTTTGCTGAACAATTTTTGTGAGTTATCTTGAATGGTCAACCATGGTCAACAGCGGATTCCTATGTGTCAACAATTGAGCCTAACCCATCGTAACGCTGAGAAGAAGAAGAAATCAGATAAAATTTCATTTAAATACCAACGATAATATATCTGATAATGGGAGCCTTTAAAAAGATGAACTATATGAGGAACTATTTTAAATCACAACCGGAAATTTGCAAGCTCAATAATAGATCACTCAGTTGACAACTCTCAAAATTAGTTCACAATACTGCCACTAGGAGCAAGTCGTCGTTCAATGCGCGTAATCTGACGATCGCAGCGACCTTAATACGTATACTTACATATATAATAATAAATATCACAAAAGCCCAAGCCACGTGTCATTGTAGATGTATGTAAACAATCACTAGCACCGAGAATGCGGCGACGGCGAGACACAACCTAGCGCGCAAGCATGCAGGCCGTCGGGTCACACACGACCGCATGTCGTCATCGCTATCCGAGAAACTACTACTTAAATCTGTATCGTATGTCCTTACATAGTCGAAAGCGCGGAGGAGGTCCGGGGAAGAGTCCTGTCTGGCCATCAAAGATTCCGCCGCTTCCAACTGCGAACTCGATCTGCGGACCAGCGAGCGAACTTCCTCGGATTCGGAGTCCGAATCCCCGTCCCAGTTCCGCCGACTGTGCTTCTTGGGACTTGAAGATTCTCCTTCGGAATCAGCCCCTTCAGTCGACCGCCTCCGCAGTTCCGACAGCGCCACCTTTTGCAACTCCGTCTCTCCGATTTCGGTCCTTCTACGCCTGTTCAGAGAGTCCAAAATGTCTGGCCGGTTGTTCACCTCTGTGTACTCAAGAGAGCTGTTGACTTCGTCGCTAGTCAAATTGGAACTGTGCCGTCTACGGCTGAGTGCTTGGATGTTGAGCAAATCGAATTCAGGTGAGCGTTTGCTATTTTTCCGCTCGCTTTCTGAAGGTTTACGGCGGCGACTGTCATTGCTGTCGATGCTTGTGTTATTTTTGGACCTCTCCAAGCTATCTAGCAGAGTTTTTTTACGCTCGGCGCTTGACATAGATTTTTTGGGTTTACGCGATGGTGTTTCTATAGGGGACTTTGTGGGGCGTTTGTAGCGTGGCAAGCTCCTTTCGCGAGAGGCGTCGGATGGTGGGCGTCGTCTGCGGGTGCCGCTAGGACTCTGGTCGTTCTCTGGTTGAGCGGAAAGGCTGGAGCAGCAGTCTGACTGCGAGTCGAGGAAAGCTCGGTAGTCATCACCGAATTCTAAGAGTCGCCGGGCGGCATCCGAGTCGGGTGCTTCTGAATACGGTTCCGAGTTGTACTTTTCCTGTTGGCGAAATATGTTTTAGTTGGCATATGGTTGAAAACAAAATAGACAATATAGTCTGAGGAAAATGCAAAAGAACAATAATTTATAAACTTTGATAAATCATGATTTATGAAAGTTTATCAGCTAACTCGACGTGTGTGGTAAAATCCGATAAGATACCTAAAACAAACTTCTAACAATCTACGGTGATAATTAATCAAAATAATATCAGTCAGACTACTGTTTCTTTCGACACTCACCTGGAAGAAGTCCCAAGCCTGTTCGGAGAATGAGCTATGCTCCTCCGTGCCAGCCGTCACACTTTTGTCAATATCTGAATCCTTATCCAACGACAGATCCCAGAGTCTATTCGGGTCTCCCAGACTTAGCGCTATGAAGTTCTTTTCCCTTTCCAAACTTCTCGCTAGCCTAGGTCTCACCATTCCACCTGCTGGGCCCAGTTTGAAGCTAGGCGCAACCGCTTCGGCCTCATTCTGTTCTGGAATGGCACTGTCTGGTTCGCAAGAGATGTGTGTCTTTTCTATGCTCTTCCGAAGGTGGGATATTGTGGCTAGTTGCTGTTTACGATGCTCTTCTTCGCTGTCATTGCCTGATGTCGATGTTGTGTCTAACCTGTGAAGGTTAGATATAGTTTTTAGGTCTTATAGGCTACAAGTGAGGACTTGTTATTGGCTCAATGAAGCTATACCTAAGGAATACATAAATCTTTATTAGCTGTCTTCCATGCATTATTTAAATAAATAAATAAATTTCGGACATAATATGCAGTTCCTGTTTGCCATCAGTTTGACTTTTCTTACTGAATGTAAGTAAATGTGTCTGGCTGATCCTTTAAATTTATCAATGTAATTTAAAACTGTAAGCATTTGGTTAAAATGATGATGGTGAGCTTAGTGACTAATTTGGGCTTCTTTGTGGGTTCTCAACTGCAGCCTAATCGGCGTGAACAGAATTTGACGGAGACACTTTGAGGAGGCCTGACCAACTTGTGACTCATTTGACGGTTGAAATATTCATGATGATAATTTTATTTTTAGCATATTTGTGGATTTATTTAGGTCGATCTTCTTTCTGTACATGGGAAAAGAGAAATTATCTTTTTTCTTCAAAATAATATACCTGCTCTTCCTACTCGTAGCGGGGTCACTGGCTGTGCTTCTTTCATGCTTGTCTTCGATTTCAGGAGTCAGTCTGCCGCAGAAGGAGCGCGATTTAACAAATCGTTCCCTTCTGTTGGTGGATGTGTTGTGCCGACGTAGTTTGAGCCTCTTGCGTCGAAGCCAGCACTGTTTGTCGCTTGCTTCTACACACGAGGTGCATGCTTCTGTCATTGTGTTGGTGCTGGAAACGTGACCCTGGATCGATAGAAAAAACATTACATGATGATTCCAAAGTAAGATGGTATGCATGCTTGACTGCCTCGTTGGTCTAGTGGTTAGATGTGCCGCCTTTGGATCAACGGGTCCCGGGTTTGATTCCGGGGTCGGGCAAGTGTCTTTGTCTAAACCAGATGCACTGGCTCGGAGTCTGGGTGTCATTTCTATCTATAATATGTATGTATTTACAAAAAAAAATATGTATATATGTAGTTTATCATCGTTATCTCGTTACCATAACACAAGCATTAAGTTGCTTAGCTTGGGACGATGGAGATGCATGCAAAATTATGTCTTAGGTTTTCACAATCCTTGTACATTGCTGTAAATTATGCTAAATGTGTAGTTTTATTCAAGCCCCTACGTAGACACTTTGCAGTGTCTGTGGTTGCGGAATTTGCATCTTTAAAATGGAAGAGTACAATCGATTCCTCGATTTCTTTTCTTAAAATTTATCATTGCTTGACCAACCCATTACCAGGCATTAGTTCAAAGTGACGTTTTTAGAATTCTGGTAACACAGTGAACAGTTACGTTACCGTAACGAGAGCCGCTTGCCTTCGATTAATATATCGCAAATGAGCTTAAGACAGGGGAACCAATACCAAAAATTATGAGTAGATAGCAAAGCGTTGGTCGTCAGACAACGAGTTAGTCACAATACCTGTACAGTTGTAGAACTTCCGCGAAGCTTCGAATTAGAATTAGCTGGAGTGACTCTTTGTGGCGAAGCGAGAGTGTTCAGGGCGGACTCTGATATAGACATATTGTGTGACATAGCGGCAACGTCGCCTGCTGTGGGGGTGGCGACGAGGGATGTTCCTGTCCCGCTCAGCTGAGAGAGACAAGAGACCGACCATGGCCGCGCGCTGTTGCCGTTCCGCTTCTTACGGAGTGTTACCTGAGTGAGAGTTTAGCCTCAACCAATTGTTATGATACAGTCGGAAATTTAGTTAACAGTTGACTTGTGATAGAAATTGACAGTGACAAACAGTGACTACTATAGTCTTCGATATGATTAAGTAACTATCATATGAATTTTTTGCAAAATTAAAATTCACATTTTTATTGTAGCAAATAGTTAAAGAAAAATTTTATTAGCATTCTGTCTTGTATATTTTCATACAGATTATGATATGAATATGTATTGAAAAGACGGATTGATTTTGAAGACGTACTAAACAAAGTCAAAAACATTATTTACTACTATAGAACAGTGAGATCTAGCTTATATTGTAAAAATCTTTTGTACATGATACTGTGATTTGACATATAGAGGTCGCTGCTCGAAGAAACTATACAATAACAAGTAAAGCATTGGCATTCATATGCTATGTACAGAAACAATATAATTTCCTGCAACAGCATAGTGCATATTAGAACATGACACAAAGAAAAAGCGTACACAAAATTGTTTTTTACATTACACACTTTATGACTAGTTTACCTTGGCATGATGCGTTGGAGTCACTGTGCAAGTAGAAGTGCTCATGTCCATCGAGGAGTGCAAGTTTCTTTCTTCGGATGTTAATGAAGTGTCCACTTCGCTTTCTGTCGTATATTCACCTGAAGCATCATAACTTTCCGTGCCCTAAAATAATTGAATAAGATATAAGTATAATAGATAACAATACATTTAGAGTCTTAAAACTAAAGGATTTAAGTTGTTTCTTGTGGCTTGACAATAAATCAGTAGTAGGCTATGTTCCGTGTGGTGACGGATTTAAAACAGAATACGAAAATAGAGTCGGGCTTCCCCCAATTACATGGCGGGTAATTAGCCTCCTGTGCCACGCTGGCCAGATGGGTTGGCTGGCACAGGGTTTGGTATCAAGTTTTCCTTCTCTTGCGGCTAGGTTTTTAGCCATGTAGTTTCCTTTTGTCGGCTCTTACGACACCCTCAGGATGGAATGGGCGGTGACACTATGTATTCTATATCCGTCACCACACGGCCAATGTTAGCAATAATATGTTGACAATTTGTAAGTGTATGTCGTGACGTGAGCAATATAAATGATTTGAATTTGAAATATGAAAATTACGTCAAAATAATTTCGTTAAATTCAAAATATGTCGTATTATTAATATTATGAAAACTAACCTGATTACTGTCATTTTTGTCTTCCGTGCTCTGATTCAACCATTCTTTAATTCTAGACATTTTATTCCGACTAACATTCGTCCCTTCATCCTCAAACGAAAGTGGCATAAAATTCCTTGGTCCCTTTTTCTTTGACATAGCCTGTTTCTGCACCAACTCTTCAGCCTGATTGACAAGTCTTTCAATATCCTTGCATCGCGTATTTTCTACTCTTAGCAGATCAGGCGTAGATGACTCCAACTTGGGTTTCGGTGACGGTGGCTTTTCTTTCTTATCATCCAACGGCAGTTCGCATTGTATCTCCACAGATGACGTCATAATATCAGTAGAATCTTCATTGCCAATTTTAGCACCACCAACGTACGTCCATTCCTCTTCGGACGATTCTTCTTGTGACTTTTCAGTTTCGATAACCTGTCTATCCGAGTCCGTGTCATGATGTTTGAAGTAAAACGTGGCTAGATGCTTAGATTTCCTGTCGCTTTGGTTAAATTTCGACGTGTCTACAGGTTTCTTGCGTTTGATTACAGTTGGTGGAGTTTTCGTGATATCAGCCATAGGAGCAGCGTGTTCGAGACCTGCGAAATTAATGTCGGAATACAGTCACGTTTGTTTGTCATTAAAACTATAAACAGTCAACATCCTATTGTTTAAATCGTCGTCGAGTCTTCATATTTTATGTGCGAAAACAGAAAGTGGCGTATTCATTGACAATTGCTGGTTATTCGTGTGGGAGTATATTACGTTTCTATAATTGTTAACCTATGAAAACGGCTACAGACATTTCACATTTCACAGTTACGATGAGACAATGGATTTCATTAGGAAATTCTACTGTCTGCTTAGTTCAGGTAGCCACTCAATAGTTAGACAATGCGAAGATAATTATGGATGAGCAACTTTAAGTACAGTGTTAACGCTTCTTAGTGCAACTGTAAGTTACTAAGTAATAGTAGCCTGGGATAGAAAATGTAACGTTAACTTAAGTATACCGTGGTTTATGGATTTGCATGACCAACTTAAACGTGATATCTGTAAATGAATGTCGTCTTCCATGGACTGGAATTCTATCAAATAAGTGAACAGTTCGCACTGTGCTGATTAGTGCATTTTGTAAGCAAGACCGGTAATTTGAAAAAAAAAAAGCAACTACAGAGTTTCTTGCCGGCTCCTCTCTGTACAGCAACATTCAGAACCGGTGATAGTTTCAGTATGAATGTGGGTGGACGCGTGGGTTGTAGGATATCAAAAGAGATGGATAATCCATCCATCTCTTTTGATATCCTACAACCCACGCGTAAGAATGAGGAAATGTGTATGAAAGGTGTGAGAAGAAGAAGAACTAAGAAGACCGATGGGTGTGTATGGAGACTATCACCTAGCGTGGGACAAGGGCCGTGAGATGATATAAGTAATTTTAAGTATGACGATTTATAAGAGTTTTGTGAAAAAACCTACGTAAATATAGTTCCTTTTAAGTTTCAATCCAGCTGATACAATCGAATAAGAACTTACCATCAATTTGATCGCCAGTGACAGGTACAGTTTGGTCTGTGGCCCGGGTTTCAATATTTTCACCCGTGCCAGGAACTCTCCGTTCGTCTGCCATGGTTCTGCGCGTGCGCACCACTTCCGACTCACAGTCTGACCCGAAGCCTCGCCACTGGTACGTCAACGCATATTCTTGCTCCTCCTATAAAAAACCATAATTGAAGTCTGTTTAATGTATATTTTTATTGCAGAAACATATAAAGTGACGATATTTTTGGGATATCGATACATTTATCATTTTACCGACGAAATATCTCTCAATTTTCTTATCTCATCTATTCTCAAATTATTGTAAGTATACTTACTACTACTACCACTACCATAAACCACCCACTGCTGCAGAAAAAAAAACTTGTGCCAACCCATCTTGCCAGTGTGGCACAGTAGGCTAATTTCCCTCTACGAATTTGGAGGAGACTCGACTCAGTAGTGGGTCATTCATGGGCTGAAACGACGACTATTCTTGTCGTAGATAGAACAGATTTATTTATACCTCTGAGGTAGACTGTCCACTATCCAGCGACCGTTCCCTCTGCCGCTCCTTGGGTTGCCGCTGTCGTCGTGGTGACCCTCTCTTGCTAAGTCTTGGCTGCTTCAACGCAGGCTCTTCGTCACTGTCGCTGGCTGCCTCTACTGAGATTCCACCCTGGAATAACGAAGAGAAGGTAATATTATTAATATGCAGAAAAGAGGCGAGAGAAACCGAATAAACAGCTACTACTTAGCCCATAGATGTCCCACTGTATAGTCGGGCCTCCTTCAGTTACATGGAGGGTAATTAGCCTACTGTGCCACGCTGGCCAGACGGGTTGGCACAGGCTTTCGTATCAAGTTTTCGTTCTCTTGTGGCTAGGTTATCAGCCTTGTCATTTCCTTCTGTCGGCTCTTACGACACCCTCAAGATCGAATGGGGTGATGACACTATGTATTCTAAATACTTAATACCACAATCCTAGTATTCACAATGAATATAACTATAAAATTCTACCAATATTTACGATCTTTTTTAAAACGTGGCTAACCCCATTAAAAAAATAATTTACGACCAATAAAAGTCATTTTAAGATCCCAATGTTATTTATACCCACCAGGAACCGTATAAATTAACCCTCAAATGAACCGGAATGGGTTAAACTATCCCTTAGTAAACTATTATGGAGCTTTTATGTCCCAGAAATTGAATAGGTCAAAATTATTTAATTCATACAAGATAGGGCACGTGCTTAGCCCTTCTGAGTCTATGGAAGCATTCCCACAGCCATAATAGATGATGAATGCGTTTTAGGTAAAAACAAAATTCGGTATCACAGTTGGAAGGAAATTTAAAAAATAAATGTCAGTACTAACTATCCTGAATCCTATTAATATTAAAAACCGTGAATGCTACACTTTCACGGAAAAACTACCGAATGGATTTTGGTGAAACTGTACAATAATATGGGTGAACCATATTATTGTACAGTTTCACCATGAGAACAACACATAGGATATAATTTATAAAGTTAAATGTGAATGATCCTAAACATAAGTAAGTTTAACGATAAGTGTCAAGGAGGGAAAAATCTGACGAAAAAGCCATGGGGTGAAACCGCGGAATGCCGCTAGTTTGCTATATATAGCAATGAATTTATTTAAGTAACAGTTACTTAAAATTACATATAGGCTCTATCGACGCATGCAACAATTTAACGTATTTTTCCCTGAATGAATGAAAGGTCACACCGATATATTTTCGCAAAATTGAGAGGAATCTATAAATCGAGGGTTGTATTAGATATTTATAGGCTGTAATTAATAATGAAAACTACCTTTACAACTTACTTCTAATGAAAATAAACTCCATTTTCCGAGTAGACTTTTAAAATGAAACGACGCCCTTTGGGGTTACATCTATATTAAATTCGAGACTCCTCAGAACAAAGCTGTACGAGCACCTCTCCTCATTAATTCGTTTCAGCCCATCAATGATCCACTACTGAGTCGGGCCTCCTCAAAATTCATGAAGAGACATACCAGGTGATAAAATATACGTACTATGATAACTTTAATTCCCTGTGATTAAAAGTAAAACGTCATATTTTCTGATGACAATATTGCAGTGACATCGCACTCGCTGGAAGTATAAACCCTAGCATTCAACTAGTTGTCAATCGGGGCAATTGAGCAGAAATAGCAGGGGACCGGGCAAACCGCCACTAGGGGTTCCGAAGTCATGTTTGTACACAAAGCTGCGGGTGTTTGTTTAATTTATTGTGCCAACAGGAATTTGCGACAGTACGTATGAATTTGTTGAATGGCCTTTTGGGGTAAGAGGATTTGTTATAATGGGTTTCGGTCGCGCTACTCGAGGTGTAATGCTTTTAGAGATTCTTGATTTAATAAAGGCAGTGTTAAATTGAGTTTAAATGATAACATTGAAATGGATGTGAATAACATTGACGAAGTGCCAAAGACGAGGCTACAAACTGCTGACTTGTAAAGATCTTTGCTCCTAATAAACGATGAAGTAAAGAGAGCAATACAGACAGAAAAACATAAGCATGAATTTCAGCAGTAAATTTAAACTTGTACAAAAAGATAAAATCATAGCCGATTAACTTAACAGTAAAGAAAAAATACTAATTGGACTGATTATTGCTACTTGACTCGCTCCAATGGAGCGCAGACAATGAAGGTGCCAAAGAAGTTAAGACGAAAGTGTTCTTGTTCATCTTTATTTAAAATTGGTACTAAATTGTTATCGGAAAAATCTTACTGTACTAATTTTTTTACGAATTATTAGAATGTACTTCCAACTGATGATAACTTTGTTGTGTGATAGATTTTCTAATATATTCAGATATTTGTGAATAAACGAAGTTAATTGGTACAATCTAAGTTTGAATCATAATGATAAGGCTGCCTCGTTGGTCTAGTGGTTAGATGTGCCGCCTTTGGATCAACGGGTCCCGGATTCGATTCCGGGGTCGGGCCAGTGTCTTTGTCTAAACCAGAGGCACTGGCTCGGAGTCTGGGTGTCATTTCTATCTATAATATGTATGTATTTACAAAAAAAAATGTATATAAGTAGTTTATCATCCATCTCGTTCCCATAACACAAGCATTAAGTTGCTTAGCTTGGGACGAGATGGCGTTGTGTGAAATGTCCAAGGATATTTACCTTAATATCCTTGCTAAAAAAAAAATTGTTAAAAACTAGCTAAAATATGATATCTATAGATTTATCCAGCCAAATAACATGTATAACACGCACAAAAGTGGTTGATAATGGTGTTTGTAAATATGACGATTTATAAGAGTTTTGTAATGAAACCTACGTAAATAAAGTTCCTTTTGAGTTTGAGTACCGTCTACTATATTTAGTACCGACTCCAATTGCGAAAGTATGTTTAATGGTATGGACTTATAAAACTAACCTGATTCTCGATCCTTGTCAGACACGCTTCTAGATGGCACTGCCACTCGATAGCACGCAGGTAAAGCAGTTGCCAGCGTCGCTGGAGTGCGAGTGCTACGTCACCTCCTCCACAGAGACGCACCACCGATGTCACAATCCTACCGTGACATTCCACGTCACTTTGCAATACCTGTTTAACAAAAAACAAATAATTAACTACTGTCTTCAAGTGCTTCTTTTTCTGTCCTGGCACCGCATCACTTGGGTTCATCACAGTATATTTACTTCCATCTTCTTCGTCGCCCCCTTTCATTTATATCATACATATCGCATTTAATGTTAAAATATAGAAATCATAGGGATACCGTGGTTTAACTTTCTATAGCTACTTAAAATTTATTGGAGCATAGTAAAACATTCATAGTAAAGATTATGTTTCCAAATATAGCATCATTGCCTCAGTTACGATACTACGGTACAATTACATCGGAACAATTTTATCTTCAAAACACTTTTAGTGTTGACAGTCAACAAAATGGGAATGCGGATCAACAATAACAAACAAGATCATGATTCCGATACGTAAAGACGTTGCGCAAACCAATACCTTTTCTATAAAGAGACCGAACTCCCTAGCCCCTTTGTGAAAAAAAAAACTTGCTACAATAAAGGCGGCGTTCTACGAGATCGAAGATCGACCAATCAAAATTAACAATGGCCGTTGACACAACAAGCCGGAGCCATTTAAGAAAAAAATAAAATTAAAAATCGAACAAAGGGCGGAACGTGCTTCGGTAGTTGCGCACGCGCACTCGGCTATGAAAGACGATATTACGGTTATTTACTCCACAATGAAAAAGGTTCGCGAAACACTTCAAAAGCTTCCTGCTATGCCAAGATTTGAAGTGACAGACAAAATTTAATCGTATAAATACTTTTATTTACAGTCATTTAATACTAAATTATTTACAAGGAAATTATTGAAAATATACAATTACAATGCCTGACATTTTTTTAGTAAAACTGGTCACAAGGCAAATCGATTAAGCACATTGCTGATTAAAAGGGTGACCATAGTTTTACGTATTCTCCCCAAAAATAATATTGGGATTAGGTAATGTAGGTTGAAGTTCAAATTTGTTGACTAATCATAATTATGGTGCTACAGCAGTCAAAAAGTTTATGTATTTTAGGTAAAATTTTGCGAATGGCGTGTGTTAGTAAGATCGGGTTTCACCTGCAAAACTTGTAAGATTTTTAAATTTCAATGCAAATCAAAAAATATTTGACGTATTCCGTTGAATATTTCTATAGCACTAAACATAGTTACAGAATTTCTTGCCGGATTTTCTCTATAGATTTCTGTTATATAGTAATCCCAACTGGTGATAGTTTTAGCTTAAATGTGACTAACCGTAAGGGTTGTGTGTAAAGAGATGTTGTGTGAAAGGGGATGTGCATGTGAATGTAGGTATGGCGCCGATATAAGTGTATGGAGACTACCACCTATAGTAGTACAAGGGCCGAAAGGTGGTAATGGTAGTTTTAAACATGATGATTTATAAGAATTTATTCGAATTTCGGTTCGCAGCAACGCAATAGTAGGTATTTGACAGAGATACTTTCTTGCTAATCAATGCCAAATAAACCAAACATATTGGGTGATATAGTAGAATAAAAATCATAAGTATGTCTTTAAATTTTTAACAATAGGAATAGTAAGATTGTTCATTTTTATATCACTTTAAGACAAAAACACACTTATTTTCAATAAATGTACTAATGGTAGCCTGTGACTTCGTCCGCTTTGACTTTAAATTAGGTTATTTCCACTTTTTTTTTGTGCAACAAGATGTCGCCGCTTCATTTTATAACTATTTGCATATTATTGCAACACGTAATTACAGCCTTTTTCAACAATGCCTTATAGATGTATATTATGTTATGTGAATTCCTCATACATTTAATTCATGGTTACTCTACACTAGTACGCTATTTCAATAGATGGATGCCGCGATTACATACCAAATTACGGATTTATCGCCTCCGTAGCCAGTCCATCCCGGTTACATGGGAAAACGGTATCTATGCCGCTATGAGGAATTTTAGTGGTATTTTATTGACATGTATAGCGATGATTTGTTATAATATAGCTTTGACTTCAAATTATTAGACCATTCCAACATTTGAAACCAATTGGTCTTTAACTAGTTATTCTTATTTTTAGATAAGATTTTTGGTCATTAACTTGACGAGCTAGACCTTTGAAATACTTGAATTGGATTAATTCCTCTTTTGCTAATACATGTCGCTGCTACAACTTTTAACGCGATGTAATATTAGTAAGAAAAACTGGCAAAAATTGCACAGTTATTTAGCCGTTTGCTATGAGTAGAAGTAAGAAGAATACATTTAAAGTACTTGTTAATTTGATAAATATTTTTAAATTTTCAAATTATCTTGAACACTTCTAATTGTAATGTATTGCATACATCTATAATTAATATTTTTCGCTTCGATTTTTATTCGAATTTCCGTCGAGAAATTTTTAAAATTATTTATTGCTCTAGAAGGAAGACATTTTCTTCGAGAAATATAAAACGATTTTAAAATAAGAACTACACAATTTTTATACTGTTTTACCGCCATGTGAAATTATATAGTGAGCTAACTCCTACACGATTTTAGCCTAACAGTCTATAATCACATTGCCTCGTAGGAAATGTGAAGTATATTTTAAAAATGCATAGCATATACCAATTTAAACCATGATCCCACCGTGGTCTGGTAATAAATAAAAGCATAAATAAAAATGTGATTGCAGTATAAAGTAACACCTGATTGTTATTTTAATGAAGTGGACAAGTAATATTTGTCGCCTATCTAGTTTCATTAAATGACGCAATGGCAGTTTTAAAATTATCTTTTTAACGTCCGTTGCAACACCATGAATTAAAATTACGTCAAGTTATGTAAATGAAACGCTTACAAAGCCGTTTTGTTGATTTAATTGATATTAGGTTCTTAATTGGTTCTAAACTATTCTGTGTGGTGGCGGATATATATTACGGAATATAAATACATAGTGTCACCAACCCATTCCATCCTGAGGGTGTCGTAAGAGCCGATAAAAGGAAATGACAAGGCCGAAAACTTAGCTGCAAGAAAAGGAAAACTTGATACGAAACCATGTGCCCCAGGTACTAATCAGCCCATACATTCACCAGATGACCCACTGCTGAGTCGGGCCAGACGAGTTGGCACAGGGATTCGTATCAAGTTTTCTTTATCGTGCGGCTAAGTTTTCGGCCTTGTCATTTCCTATTGTCGACTCTTACGACACCCTCAGGGTGTAATGGGGTGGTGAAGTTAGAAAGAGTCTAAATAAAAAATAAACTGCTAAAGTTGTTTGGATAGTGGATTTCACAGCGTAGGAATATTTTAAACCTGATATACGAGTATCAAATCGTTATATATCAGAGGGCAAAAGTTAAGGATCATTTTAGCAATGTCCTTTGGTATTTCGTGGATTTGGTCGTGAAATGTCACGTGGGTTGTGTAGTAATTTGTTAGGAGACATCTTACTGATAAAGAATTAATGGTTGTAGATTTTACTGTACAACCATTATTTATTAACAAAAAAGACAAGAAAACGGAATGGCCCTCTAAAGTCTCGCTGTCTCCTTATGTCATCTTATTGGTTTTTTTTAAGTCGGAGATCCTCATGGATGCACAGCCGTTGGGATCTGGCCGGGTTATGTGGGACTCCGGGGCGCATAGAGATGGTAAATTGCGCCCCAACCTACCCACTAAAACCGACGGCGATGCTCGACTGTCGTCCGACTACGGCCGCGGGATTTACCCCTGCCGATCGGGGGAGTATGCTTCGCAACCTGGGCCATGGCCCGCCTCACGCTTCTGCGCTTAACTGCAATTTTCTATTGAAATGCACATCACTCAAACAGTAATAGACCAAACAACTATTACCAAACTTATGCTAAGGAAGCACCTACTGAGAGTAGGTTAAATGAAACACCAATGTCCCAGGTGCCAAGGCGCTGGGTACGACAGACGAAAGGAAAAAAAAGAAGAGCAAATAATTACCATTCATTGCTAAAAAGGACACGGACTACAAGTCTGTGGTGTTGTCACAAAATAAACTAAAAAAAAAAGTGCACATCACACACGGATTTGAGAGACCTTATCTGCTAAATTTAAAAAGTCTTGCCTAGTACTTTGTCAATAGTGTGTGACACTATATTACTAAGGGGACACCAAAACTGTTAAAATTGACAATCAAAGGTTTAGTGATTGTCAATTTTCACTCATCTGACTAAGCATCATCCATTGACTGCCTCGTTGGTCTAGTGGTTAGATGTGCCGCCTTTGGATCAACGGGTCCCGGGTTCGATTCCGGGGTCGGGCGAGTGTCTTTGCTAAACCAGAGGCACTGGCTTGGAGTCTGGGTGTCATTTCTATCTATAATATGTATGTATTTAGAAAAAAAATGTATATTAGTAGTTTATCATCCATCTCGTTACTATAACACAAGCATTAAGTTGCTTAGCTTGGGACGAGATGGCGTTGTGTGAAATGTCCAAGGATATTTATTTATTTATTTATGTGATGACGGATTTAGAATACATAGTGCCGCCACCCTATTTCTTCCTGAGGGTGTAAGAGCCGACAAAAGGAAACGTCAAGGCCGGATAACCTGGCTAGGTTCTTGTGGCTCACAAGAGAAGGAAACTTGAAACGAAACTCTGTGCCAATCCGTTTATTTTTAACCCCCGACGCAAAAAGAGGGGTGTTATAAGTTTGACGTGTCTGTCACGGATGAAGCGATTTCAATATTTTTTTTGTATGAAAGGTGAGTTACGGGCGAGTGTTCTTAGACATGTTTGATGAAAATCGGTTGAGCCGTTTAAAAGTTATGACGGGTGAAAGTGGGGAAGAATAACCGAATGTCTGCAAATATAATCGAGTGGGGTCTCAAATGAAAGCGCATCACGTGCAATTTAACAAAATCTACATTAATTATTACATTAATTTAATAAGTGCGTAGGTACCTATAAACAGTATAAAATAAAAATTAAATTAAAAATTTTAAAAATAACCCCGACACAATAACGTTTAAAAAGTAAAAAATAAATACACCGCGTTGGGGGACCAGGGGTCAGGTAATAAATAAGTGGGAGCGGTCCCCCAACGCGATGTATTTATTTTTTACTTTTTAAAGGTCACTGTGTCGGGAGTTTTTTTAAATTTTTAATTTAATTTTTTTTGTACCAATTATTTGAATGCCTTTGACCCTAGGCTTGTGTGATGGGAAGCAACGCCAGGGTCTAAGACGGGGCACGCAATTCAAAGAAATGCCCTGTCGGGCACCGGCTCTCGCGTACACACGACGGAACACAGTAAAACTGCTTGGACTTAGATGTGAGGGTGGTAGCTAGCCGGGCGGACCATTCGATCCTTCCATCAAGCGTGCTGGGTTTTGTTGACTTTTGCAACACGCGTTTGTTCCCAGCGTGCGGTGGGGAAGTTTTATATTCTGACCCCACACGGGTAAAAATAGGTTAATTACCTTCCACTGTTGAGTCGGTCCACCTCCAGTTACAAGGAGGATAATGCATTACTGTCTCTTTCAAATTACAAAATACAATAAAACCGTTTAATAGAGCATCCGTTTCAGAAAACCGGGTCAACATAACAATTATTTTTTATTTTCTTTATTGTAATTAACGTTTTATGTATCGAGAGAACGTTTTGTATGTGTTACGAAACAGACGTAACCGTTTATGAAACATTAACAATTGATGCATTTTCTATATGGACTATTGTACAATAGACACTGTCATTGCTATCATTATTGCCATAGAGTGTGATGTGGTCTTGCGGCACGGCTGTAAGATATGTTGTAATAACAATACCAGGTGCATGTGCTGCCGGACTTAAAATACACAATGTCACCAACCCATATTAGGCTAAGGCTGTATGAGATGCGATTAAAGGACCACCCAGCCGTCTGACCAGTGTGACGCAGTCGGCTAATTTCCTTCCAATAAGGGCCTCCACGCATTAGGCGGCCAGGCCGCGCGGCCAAGTCGCTGCGGCCAACTAAGAGCCCCCGCGCATTAGGCGGCCAGGCCGTGCGGCCAAGTCGCTGCGGCCAACTAATTCATCTACGATGTATGTAGATGCGCGCATTAACATCGCGACACATACGCGGCCAATTGGCCGCCGCGGCCGACCCGCGCATGTTTATCACTACATAGTATAAAACAAAGTCGCATTCTTCTGTCCGTCCCTATGTATGCATAAATCTTTAAAACTACGCAACGGATTTTGAAGCAGTTTTTTTTAATAGATAGAGCAATTCAAGAGGAAGGTATAATATAATTGCACCCGTGCGAAGCCGGGGCGGGTCGCTACTAATCTATATAAATAAAAATTAATTGCTGTTCGTTAGTCTCGCTAAAACTCGTGAACTAGACCGATTTGCCTAATTTTGATCCTGAAATATTCGTGGAAGTCCAGGAAATATTGCAAGTAAAATAATTAAACTCCTATTAAATCTATTTGAATTAAAAACTTTTTCAAGCTCAAAGTCATTCTTGCACCTTTATGAGCTTGGAGGGTTGTATTTATGAGTTTGATGATTATAACTCTGTAACTACATACGTCTTACAGCCGCGAATCAAATGTTCATCGTCATACAACCTAGCACTGGCCCGCAAATTGCAAAAAACCTAAGAAAATTTGAATTTCGCGGGCTACCCTGGAACATTCACCTTAAGACAGGACAATGTCTGTGGACCTGACCAGAGTTTAAGTATAAAATCATTTGTCATGGACTCGTAAATAGGTAGAAGTAATCCCTAACTGCAACGTAACGATGGTGATGTGCTGTATAAAAGCTACTTATTACGCTAAGTAACTAAACGCTTAGTAGCTAATATGTACCTTGTCCTGACAACCAAGTCACCTAGTAACTTGAATCTCGGATTAGGGGCGATCGTAGCTAAGGAGGTAATCGCACATTCCACCGAGTATGCATTGACCTCTTTTACTTCCATGACATGTGTAATACTTTTGTTTTTCATTGGAAATACTCATGGATGTATAGGCCGCTCAGGTTAAGGTGAATGTTCCAGGGTAGCCCGCGAAATTCAAATTTTCGTACGTTTTTTGCAATTTGCAGGTCAATGCTAGGTTGTATGTTGATTAAAATGTTATTCGCGGGCTACCCTGGAACATTCACCTTAAGCTCTCCAATGGGGGAACATCCAATGGGCGACCAAGCACGGACACGGAATGTAATTTAAATATCAAGACCAAATAGCTATTACCAAACATAAAGCTAAGGAAGCAACCTACTTAACCTACTGAGAGTAGGTTAAATGAAACACCAATGTCCCAGGTGCCAAGGCGCAGGGTATGACAGACGAAGGAAAAAAAAAAGAGCAAATATCTACCATTCATTGCTAAAAAGAACACGGACACAAGTCTGTGGTGTTGTAACAGAATAAATAAAAAAAAAATGGGGGAACATGCTTCACGACATGTCATGTGTAACCCATGGAAATAAAAAAGTAGGTAGAATCAGAAAGC
The DNA here is from genome assembly GCA_905475355.2 of Clostera curtula. Classification (NCBI taxonomy): domain Eukaryota; kingdom Metazoa; phylum Arthropoda; class Insecta; order Lepidoptera; family Notodontidae; genus Clostera; species Clostera curtula. The sequence continues at coordinate 9,792,743 of FR997816.1, read as the reverse complement.
ACCACGTGCAACCCATTTCCTGAGATTGTAGTTGCTTATTGATGCCTCAGAAGAAATAAAAAAAGTTCATATTTTCTCACCTTCCCTGGACTTCCACGAACATTTCAAGACCAAAATTAGCCAAATCGCAGCCGTTCTCGAGTTTCAGCGAGACTAACGAACAGCAATTCATTTTTATTTATAAGAAGAAGAAGCTAGATTACGGAATTAATAGTTTTCTGTCACTTTTAGACTTGTAATATTATTAGGATAGGTTTGTTTTTAAGTGCATGCGTGCTAGCTAAGCTTCGCGTCTTCTCTAGTCATCTACATTTTCACATGTCGTAATAATAATTTTGTGGTTTATATAACGTCATAGACGCACGTGCTGTTATTTCGGGTTGACAAGATAATTACAGACTTTCATCAAGTCATGATCGCCGTAATTAAGTTAATGGACAAACAAGGTAATCGCTTCTAGAAAATTCTGTCAGAGACGGATGCAAACGTACCTCAAGGCTATAAAAGTATGATTTGTTTTAATTTGTTGATTTAATTTGTAGGCGTATTGAAAGTGGTGCCTTTGAATCGTTAGTCCCTGGTTAGATTCCGGGCTGGGTAAGTTAGGAGGTGAGATCTGGGGTCTTGGTGTCATCTTTGTACCTACGGGAAATGTGATTAAAAAATATATTTTTCATCCCCCCATCTCGGAAAGAGTATTTTTGCTCTTCGATATCTGAGTGCAAAAGCCGTTTTTATTCGCTAGAGAATAAAGTAAAGATTATTCTGTAATACTTACCTGTCATAATGTAGTAATTAATACCTAAACTGAAATAAAAGTGTACCTATCTTGTGATTGTAAACGTTTTTTTTTTGCATTTAGTCATTTCCTCGCTGAGGTGGAATGAAAAGTTACGTGTGCACTCGAGTGCAAAGATTTTTCACCTCGTGCTCTTTTGATTCCCTCGCTAACGCTTCGCTTGCTCGGTCATCAAAATTGAACATGCGGTTAAAAAGCAACTTTGCACTCTTGTATAACAAATAACTATTACACATGCCTATCTCTCCCGTATTGGATAGAACACACTTAAATAATTGCAAATAAAATACATATATCATATTTAACGTCCGTGTCGATGTAAGTTGGCTGCATTTGGATGTGTACACGGTACACATACCAAAATATCATTTTTTTGTCTGTTTGTTTTTATTTCGGCCAATCTCCGCAATGGCGATTTTGTATCAACTAAGTAACAAGGAATATTGTAAGTTTCCCTCCATGAATTTGGAGGAGGCCCGACTCAGAAGTGGGACATTTATGGGCTGAAATAACGATGATGACGAAGTAACAAGGTAACAACTAAGGATCCAGTTGGGGCCGGTCATCCCTTAACTGCTATTGACATACCTACATAGCTGTATATTGATCTTCTGGACACTTCTGTTGTGCGATATGTTACATTGTCCTCACATCTTAGCTTACTATAAATAAACACGAAATCAATGTAACCCAATCAGATGCTTGTAACAGAAAATATGATAAAAAGAGTGTCCATGGAGTTTCTTGCCTGTTCTTCTCCATAGGATCTACTTTTTGGAACATGCAACTAGATTCCTAACTTCACTTTTGACTTTTCAAAAACACCAGTAAATAGGTTCTATTGAAATAAATGATCTGACTTTTGAGTTTTGAGATCAACGAGAGCTGGCTATAGTATTCAACCGTTCAGTTGCTTAGAAAATCTGCGTAGATGTAGTTAAATGTACTCCTTGTACTGTTCTCCAACAACTAAACCTTTGTAAATTCTTACAGCTTAGTACTTCACAAATTGTATTATGCGTTTTAGTACACATTATTCACACAACGGTGTTACCCAAAGCTTAGTATTACCGCATGATTTAATACAGGTGTAAAACCATTTCAAATTGCATGCTTCTGCAAACAAAAACTGAGCTTTATTGTCCATTACCATTACTCTTACTGCGAGGGGATAAAGTCGAAAGTTGATTGTCCAATTTGCACACGTCAAGTTTACGTCAAGGTCTAGCGGCGTGCTTGAGGAGTCATCGGCCGGAGACTACGAGAATAGCCGAATACATGACGGAAATAGCCGAACGGGAGGAAATATGCGCTTGTCCGAGATTCTGCAACGCTGAGGTGTGTTGCACGTGCGATTGGCATTGGTGTGCGAAAGAGAGGCAACTAACATTAAGGCCGATTAGTTAAATTGTTACATCGTTTTCTCAATACAGGACAAATGTCACATATTAACACTAGGTATGGGTTGGCCTCCCACACGGTGCACCGATGACCTGGTTAAGGTCGCTGGAAAACGATGGTTGTGGAAATCCTTGGGGGAGGCCTATGTCCAGCAGTGGATGGATGTCTTGTGGCTGAAATGATGATGATGTTTGAGTTTCGCAAAATAATAAATAATAAATAAATATTATTGGACATTTCACACAACGCCATCTCGTCCCAAGCTAAGCAACTTAATGCTTGTGTTATGGTAACGAGATGGATGATAAACTACTTATATACATTTTTTTTTTGTAAACACATACATATTATAGATAGAAAACACCCAGACCCGGAACAAATACTTGTAGGTCGTACAAATATTTCTTCCGTGCGGGGATCGAACCCGCGACATGCTGCGCAGAAGTCGATCGCTCAACCACTGCGCTAACCGTGTCGTCAAATTATTCTATATTGTCCGAGTGGTGACGGATTTGGAATACAAAGTGTCACCACACACCATCCTGAGGGTTTCGTAAGACAATAGAAAATGTCAAGAACGAAAAGGCTGCAAGAAAAAGAAGGCTTGAAAAGAAAACCCTTTTATTTTGCTTTTATTTTTGGGTTTGGCGGGAAAAAATGCCTGTCCGCACATCCCGCGTCCGGGGAGACTACGGGGTAGTGTGGGGCCTTCACCCACTAAAACAACCCGCCGTGCGCCGACACCCGCCCTCACGCGGCGGGCCACGGGTACCGCGTACGTTGCTACCGTGGTCCGCAGGCGGCAGCCCCATCGGGGCATCAAACCTTCGCGGTAGGCTATACCGGCGGGCGGTGGGCTATCCCCGACCCAACCGTCAGCAGCCTCGGCTTGGGCGGCATCAGACGCAGGTGAGCGCGCCCGTGCCGCCCCGCGCGCCGGCGGCGAATCGGGTCCGAAAGGAGTGAATCCTCTCAGGCCGTCTCCGCCGCCTCCTTCTGCGAAATTTGAAAAGAAACCCTGTGTCAACCCGTCTGGGCCAGCGTGGTACAGTAGGCTAATTACCCTCCATGTAATGGGAGGAGGCCTGACTCAGTAGTGGGTCATTTATGGGCTGAGTAGTAGTAGTAGTACGGCTTTCTTCTGATGCGATAATTATCTATCTTTGATTTCAATGTTCATCATCATTTCAGCCAAAAGACGTCCACTGCTGGACATAGGCCACCCCCAAGGATCTCCACAAAGGCCGGTCCTGGGCCGTCCGCATCTACTGCTTTCCGGCGACCTTAACCAGGTCGTCGGTCCACCGTGTGGGAGGCCAACCAGCACTGCGCCTTCCGGAACGCGGTCGCCACTCGAGGAATTTTCTGCCCCATCGGGCGTCGGTCCTGCGAGCTATGTTAATTAAACTTAAATCTACCGCCTAATTATGAGAACTGGTGTACAGACAAATCTGTGTAAGTTTTTTTACACCGGGTACGATTGTTACGTAACTATGTAATTGTTTGTAAGATTTAAATTTAAAAAAAGCAGTTACTAAGCCAAGTAAGCTCACACATAGGTTTACTTCTTCGCTTGTTAATGTCACGTTAGCCACAGAAATTCTAGGACATCATGCGAATAGTTGAAATGTTTATAACCCTATGACCTATCACGGTGACCATTAAAAGTAACTGAGAATCACAAGTCACGATTCAAATGTGTGTGACCAACAATCTCCATAGCCAAAAATACCAGTCAGTAGAGACATTTTTTGACTAAAATACAATAAAAACATTCCAAAGATGTCACCATGATAGTTTAAATGAAAGGAAAAGTGTGTTATAGAACCGTTTTGTCAAAACGAAAGGCGTGTATGAAACGTTTATTTTCAAAACGAGCTTTTATTGCTTCGTAATTTGAGTGCCCGTGTGGTGACGGATTATGAATACACAATGTCACCAACACATAGCTGGTCTAGTGGTTAGATGTGCCGCCTTTGGATCAACGGGTCCCGGGTTCGATTCCGGGGTCGGGCAAGTGTCTTTGTCTAAACCAGAGGCACTGGCTCGGAGTCTGGGTGTCATTTCTATCTATAATATGTATGTATTTACAAAAAAAAAATTATATAAGTAGTTTATCATCCATCTCGTTACCATAACACAAGTATTAAGTTGCTTAGCTTGGGACGAGATGGCGTTGTGTGAAATGTCCAAGGATATTTATTTATTTATAGCCATCCTGATGGTGAACGACATACTAATAATTTCGAAAGGCGACTAAACTACTATCACAGGAAGAGTAACCTACTGTGCCACGCTGGCCCGACGGGTTAGCACAGGGATTCGTTTTAAATTTTCTTTCCTTGCCGCCTTTTCATTGCGGATGGAATGGGGTGGTGACACTATAATTCTAAATCCGTGACTGATGGTTCTACTCGTAAGAGAAGGTAAACTTGATACAAACCCGGTTCCAACCCGTCTTGCCAATGTGTAGGTAAGTAAGTAGGCTAAAATCCCTCCATAAATTTGGAGGAGGCCGGACTCAGCAATGAGTCATTAACGGGCTATAATGATGATGAATTTGAATAGTTGACTTCATATTAGATTTCCTTACAAATAATTCCAGAACTGGTTCCACTAGAAGCTGCATGCAAAAGAGAGCGTAATTATTGAAGTAGATCTAACACAAACTTTAATGATGCAGAATCCTTACGAAAACATAGGCCTTCCTCAAGAAACCTTACATCTCAATTGATGTTCTGTAACATGTTACGCCATGCTTAAAACTCTGTTGCTAAATAATACATGTATGTATTTGGCCACGTAAATTGTTGTGTAGTTTTAAAACATGGTGAAGAATACATACCTACTGATACTACCGAATGAGCCCAAAATAATGCTAACAAAGCCCAAATTTAAATCTGTAATATAACTAGGTATAACTTGTATCGCGGGGTGCCTTTCGTTTACACAAAGATACACGAAAGGTTTAGCATTGTGCTCTTTTGGTATTGCAGGTCAAGATTAAACAAAGGGCTCTTTTATGGCTTCAAGGTCTTTGGGAAACAACACCAATACTCCTCGTCACTAGAGGTCCGCAATGAAAGATCTAATTACAGATAAAATTCTCGTGACCGCAATCTACAAAAAAGTGACCCATGGTGCGAGCTTCATGTTGGTCAAAAGCCTATTTAAAAACATGTTTGATTTTAGATTTTTTTGCCTCCTACGATTAAGTATGAGTGTAATCTATATAATATGTACTTTCAGATGACTACATTCTTTTGACTCAATACATTTATATTTCCTTTCAATGGAAAACAATTGCTTTCGCTGGTCATATCTGTAGAAAGTAAACACTAAATCAATCTTATTTTTTAGATCTAATAAGATAAATCAATAATCATGGATAATCAATCAACGTATGCCGTTAATCTAAGGGTTATGTCTCCGTTTATGGATGAACGGATGCTGGACCGGACTGAGAAATGCTTTTCCAATAGGGATATTGACGGATAAACTGTTTTAATAGAGGTTGTCAGTGACACTACACTGTGTACAGATAAATGATCTTAATTTCCCATTTTAGTGTCTATTTGTTCGGATATTATTGATTTACTACTTCATATAGTGGCGTGTGACAAAAAGAGGACCACAGACCTAAGAAAATCTACAAAATGGGACAACATCCAAGCAAAAATTGAGACATTGAAATTGCTGGATCACTATGGCATAGAGCCTAGAATGGAGTAAAGTGGAAAACGATAGAGGAGGCCTTTGTATAAAAGATATGCTGAATCGATGACTGATGTGAAATAAGCCAATTTAAAATGTACCTAAGGTATTATGTAAAGACACTGTACTGTCTTTAGTAAATAAAGGCTTTTAAATTGAAATAGTGGCGTTGTTCACAAGGTTCCATATTGTTAAGCAAGATGGGTCTAAAATCAGAATGCCATGTTCAAGGAAAAGAAACATTGGAAGTTGCATACCAAGTTGATCGGAAATAATATTATCTTAAAATAATGATCATCCATAACATAATATGTACAAACATCGAAAGACAGAAAGCATCAATCACATTTAGTGTATATTATGTGTTCAGAATAGCGGTTGCTCATTCTGTAGTTTTTAGAGAGTGATAACTGCAAATGGAACTCAATGTCTAATCCCCGAATATGTTATAGGAAAAAAATACTAAAGAATAATTAATTTTAAGAGAGACGCCCTTAGCCGTTAAATGTAAAATATTTTGAAACTAAATAAACTATATTATGCAGTCATCATCATCATCATCATTTCAGCCAAAAGACGTCCACTGCTGGACATAGGCCTCCCCCAAGGATTTCCACAAAGGCCGGTCCTGGGCCGCCCGCATCCACTGCTTTCCGGCGATCTTAACCAGGTCGTATTATGCAGTGCGAGTTACAAATTCTTCCTAGATTCAAAATAATATTATGTGAAGATACTGCTACTTCTAGAAACTCTTGAATCAAAATATCTCATAAAAAGAAATCGCACAATAGCAGTCTCAAAAATCCTACCTAGCTTGTAATTTAAGAGGCCAATTATTAAGTAGCAGACAGCAGTTAATACTGAAAACAGCGTTATTAACTACTTTTCAGAGTAATTGTTGATTATGACTAACCAAGGTCATTGACAACACTCATTGATGAAGACGATGCTAAAGTTCCGTTAACTATTGTGCAAACTACTACTTCGGAGCTTTCTAACAATCATCTCAGACTGATTAAAATATGTAGTAGTAGTGAGACTATCAAATGTGATTTTAGGACAAATTGATGTACGATTCTGGCTTGTAAGTACGTTTTATGAGAAAAAATGTGGAAATAGAGTTTATTTGAGGTCCGATTTATGAGAAAAAACACAAAAGTTTACATGTTCCTAGAGAATTAGAAATTTTATTGAACCAAATGGTTCGTAATAAATGGATCATCAATTAAATATTTTAATAAATACGGCAGTAGTATCGGCAATGTAATATTTTCTCTCATGTTTAGCTATAAATAAATATCTGAAAAGGTCTAAAATACATTAAATTGAATCTGGCTTGGCTTTTCATATTGTTAAGATAAACTAGTTAATAAATATGTAACCAATGTAGGACAAGTTAGTTAATTAGGCCTTAACGGCCGTTCAAAAATTGCCATAGCGGACGGTATTTCACGTCCACACGGCGGGGTATTGGTAAAGTTTTCAACTAGCAATAATCGCACCTCGGATTAACCTCATCGGTTACGATATTGCCTCTGCGCAAAGTTGGTTACACAAATCTTTGCACGGGTGTTTAAGTCTTGACGCGAACGTAACCATATCGCCATTCAATTTACATAGTGGCGCCATCTACCGAGCGCATACGTTTCGGTTATTGGATTTCCATTATATTCGAACCCACAACAAATTAAGAGATAATGTTTTGTAAATTAGTTTAAAGATCAAACCATCATGTTTACCATCACCATCATCATTATTAGAATGAAATGCAAATCAGAAAGAAGCGAAGAAAAAATACAGCTAAATAATAGAATGCAAGATAACCATATACCTAAACGTATTGCAAAACTTATGCACGTTGCAACATAAGTCAGCACTTGGCAAGTTACGTAAAAATGGAGAAAGAAAGTTAAAATCATACATAAACTCAAATAGACAGGCGTTGCAAATTACAAAATGGTCACTACGAAGGAACAGCATGGCGAATGGAATAACCCTGTAGCGGGTCATGATGATGTAAGGTATCGGTAACAAGTGATTTAGGTAAATCAAATGAGCCGTGGAGAAATGATGCTGTGAAGTTAGCTAACACAAATCGATGTAACGGTGATATTGGCAAAACAAAAGCATAAAGAAGCAAAACAATGCAATCTCTCGTTTCAGAAGATATTAGAAGTGATCATTATAATAAAAAATAGGTTCATAATTGCAAATATTTGTTTGTAATTTTGTATAATCCAAAGTTTATATAAGATCTCTAACGACAACTCCCCTGTTTTAGGCGAGCAATCTGAAGTATTTTTTAAAGCTTTGTTAATATTATTACTAATATACCCAAAATTCAAATGTACTATAATAATAGTGGTCTATTATTTATTGTTAAGAAACATTATATTTCTTTCTTATAATACTCTCAGCGTTGTAATGATTCAGGGCACAAATCGAGGTCAGAATGACGTAGAATAATCAACCTCCTCAATATTATTTTTGCTAGATGGAGAGGCAAACTTTTACATTCTTGAAGATATACAGTGCACATTTGTGCAATGTCAGATACTTTTTGCCGACATTGCTACGAAACCGCAGCTGATGGTTTCACTTGCGAAATACTAATGACTCTTCAAAATTAACTGTTGAGAAACTTCGCCCTCGAAGATTTTAGAATGTCAGTGTTTAAAGAGATATGAAAAACGTTACAAAAATCTTCCTTGGTATATTTCTGAAAGTAGAACAGTATACTCTTACACACTTCACTACGGTACCTTTAAGTATTGTTGTACAATCACTAATATTAAAATGTACCTAAAAGGTAAAGGAGGACTTTACTGTACAAAACGCGTTTAGAAACTGTTGAATATCATCACTACGGGTATTACTTACTTAGAATCATTTTAAAAAAGATTGGCCTTCATCGTGATCATCTTAGCCTATAAAATACCCTTAGCTAAGGTTCTTCAGCTCCAAAAGAAATTGGACGGAGACAATATTCTTAAACACGGTATTCTAAATCCTTCGTTTCACAGACAGTAACTGAATAATGACGTAGTACAATAGTAACATGACATTTACAGATAGATTCATTGACCTGACACACCTTCAATATCAATAATTCATTCGATTTACATAAGCAACTCGAACCTTTAGAATAGTGCCAATATGTAAATGAAGACATTGAAATGATCGATGACTCACAAAATCGTCTGAATGAACGCATCTTGAGTACGCATCCTTTTATAGATGCAATAACGAGCCGGTGATGGCGTAAATCATAAGCTTGTGATGAAAAATAAGTGTTAGGCATAAGACAATTTATTATGAAAAAATCTTTAAATTAACAGCGGCAATGGATATCTAGTTAGGTGATGATAAAATTGTGGTATAATTAACATATTCAAGTAAAATGGTTATGTTATCAATAAAACAAAATTTTGGGATATGGAAATTTGAAAGGTCGGGAGTTAAAATAATGTGGGTTAAATACATATAAATTTGACTCAAAGTTTTGTGTTACCTTTTATACGACGAAATTCATTATAATATCAGTCTTGTTAGAATTTTAAATCAGGAACCATTGTATAGTTACTTATGTACATTTTACAAAATTTCATTCTAGTTTCACCCACAACCTACGCATGATCGCTTCTGATACAATCTTAATTACATAATTTATTTCATTACTTACAATTTTGATTGTACCTTTAGTAGTACCGGAATTATCAGTGTTACGTTATCTCCATTACAATGCTTTACCATCAATTGTACTATGTACTAAGTTCACAAAACTTATTAGTCATGATAATATTAACTCACCTACGCGTGTTCAAATTTATCTCCTTATTAATCAGACATTTATGAAACCACATTCGTAGCCTACGATTGAATACGCAATAACACATGTTAATAAACCCAATATCGATAAGGGAACAGATGTCGACGTAGTTTTATCATTTTGGTCTGCCCTTAAGCGTTGGCTAACGCGCAGCTGCATCGGCGTTCATTTCACAATGCGCCGGTCGAAATTGACTAATTGTCAGATGATTTATTATTGTAGGGGTTAACAGTAATATTTATATTTGCAACGTGCCGATTCTCTGATTTAGCCCTAAAATCAACCACTAGACCGCATGAGTTTGTATATACTGCATGGGCAGCATCGTGAGTTGTCGTTTCGTTTTCGATTGTTTCTTCTTTGTGTTTAGATTATTTGTGTCTCTATTCTGCGTTCTATTTCTCTACTATGTATACCTTATGGCCAAGCGTTACATATATACGTCAAATGCTTAGTAATGTAACGAGTTTCTTTACCCAACAGCTGTGAGATGTCAAATGGCAGAAAAACAATATAGGTTTGATTCGTTCATATTATTTTAACGTGAAGTTGAAAAATCTTTGTAAAATATTCAACCCCAATATACAAATTAAAACGCTAATTTTGGTTGTTTGTGTACTCTGGTTATTTTAGTTCGTGTTATTTATGTTTAAATTCACATTAGGTCGTCGTTTTCGTTGCAGTATTTATAGCAATTCTATCCTTATGCAGTAATAATTAATTAATGTTACAATTATTAATTGCCTTTTTAAGTTGTTTGCTGTCATAAGATGATAGTACTCCATAAAACTCTGACTCATTATTACTTGTTTCAGTTAATCCTTCGTCTGCTTAGCAATAGCTTCATAATCCGGTTCGTTACTCATACTTTTATAGCTTGAAAATGTTTTAATTTTATTCTGATGGCTGTTGTTTTATAAGACGGTAATTACATATATGATTCCAAGCAGTGACGGATGTAAAATACACAGTGTCACCACCCCATACCAACCTCAAGGTGTCGTAAGAGCCAAAAAAAAGAAATGTTAAGGCCGAAAACCTAGTCGGAAGCGAAGGAAATCTTGAAACGAAACCCTGTACCAATCCGTCTGGCCAGTGTGGCGGACCCCGACTCATCAGTGGGTCTCTAATGGGCTGTGTAGTGAGTAATATTATTTGATCAGTTCTTTTCCCTGAACCTTTGTCGAGAGAGTATTATAAGTTTGACACTCTCAAACGCAGTTCCGTGTGATGACGCATATAAAATACACAATGTCATCAACCCATACCATCCTGAGGGTGTCGTAAGGAACGCAAGAGGCAGAAAATCTAGCTTCAAGAGAAGGAAAACGCGATACAACCCCAGTGTTGCCAGCAAGGGACAGTCGGCTAATTTCCCATCATGAATTTGAAGGAAGCAATTTTTTGGGTGGACAGAGGTTTTGAATCGAGTGCTGAACAAAACCTGCTCAGTAGCTTGAAGATTGAGGGCACTTCTTTTCTAGCTGTATCCAGGGACGATTTAATCGTAACACGTACACGTGAATATACATTTAAAAAAGCGAAGCAGTAACTAATATAGTGACAAGAATTGAGAAAGGTATGGGTTGGTCATATCGAAAGGATGAGTGAAAGAAGACTTCCAAAAGAAATATATAGTGGGAGTGTGAATGGGAACGTTGGAAGGGGCAGGCCAAGAAGGACATTCCATGACCAAATAGGTGATGTCCTAAAGAAAGGTCAGGTCAGAAGCACCCTAAACCGACGAGCATGCATAAAGAGGTAGATGAAGAAGTTAGGTTAGGTAGAAACCGAAAGGTAGTGGAAGAAGTTGTGAGCCTGGATCGTAGCAAGTGGAAGGATGTGATCTCTGCCTACCCCTGGGGGAAAAAGGCGTGTCTTTATGTATGTATATTTGTAAAATAAAGCGTCACAGTAATTAGGGAACATTTAAAGTCTTACTCATAACGCGATCGCCCGGTCATATTACCTGGAACAGATCAAGGATAATATAATTAATGGCATTCACATCTTTGATTAGGTAAAATAAATTAAACAATTTGAATTTCATAGCTATAACTATGAAGTATCCTACGAAGTGCTTGTGGTGATGGATTAAGAATACATAGTGTCACCACCCCATTCCGTCATGAGGGTGTCTTAAAAGCCAACAGAAGGAAATGCTGCAGGAAAAGGAATACTTGATACAAAACCCGTGTCAAACCGTCTGGCCAGCGTGGCACAGTTAGATAATTACCCTCCATGTAACTGGAGGAGGCCCGACTCCGCAGTGGGTCATCTATGGACCGAGTATTAGTATTAATACTACGAAAACTTCAAGGAATCATTCGCAAGGGCAACTTTGAAGTCCAGAAAGCACTACGTAACGATATATTAAAAAAAACTAGTATACTACATTTTCAACCTAGTGGCTACAAAATAACTTCCTCAATTTGTGCACAAAACACTCTCGATGTAATTGTTACTTAGACATAACATTTTTGGTTTCACCGTTTATAAGTTCTCCTTTGTTTTTGCTTTGCATTATTGTTTAGGCTTTGGACCATAGCAACATGACCTTTGCAAAGTTCGAGAACCTCACACTTCAATACATTTTAAGTACATTCATAATTGAATTACATCCAAAGCCGCCTCAGCTCTGTTTGGCTCCGATATTAACAAGTCATATAGGAAACAAAACAGAAATGCATAGTTAGCATTGTGTTTCGACCGTCAAGTTGTGAAAGAATTTTTAGTTTAAATAACACGAGAATGCATGAGGAATCAATAGTATTTTCGAACAAAGAACTCTTAATAAGTGCGTGTTTTTGTAAAACATGTTTTGAATGGTTACTATTGATTGGTATTTGTTTAGAATGTTTTCATTAGATTTTTTATTTCGAAAGAAGACGGGCCTTTGTTAAACTACAGAACTTAAGGTGGATGCTCCAGGGTATCCCGCGAAATTCAAATTTTCTTACGTTTTTTGCAATTTGCAGGTCAGTGCTAGGTTGTATATTGATTAAAATGTTATTCGTGGCTGTAAGACGTATGTAGTTATAGAATTATAATCATCAAAATCATCAATACAACCCTCCAAGCTCATAAAGGTGCAAGAAAAACTTTTTCAACGTCAAAGTCATTCTTGCACCTTTATGAGCTTGTAGGGTTGTATTGATGAGTTTGATGATTATAACTCTGTAACTACATACGTCTTACAGCCGCGAATCAAATGTTCATCATCATACAACTTAGCACTACCCTGCAAATTGCAAAAAACGTAAGAAAATTTGAATTTCGCGTGCTACCCTGGAGCATCCACCTTAAGTCTAACCTTTAATGTCAACTACCACTACCCAGCCCATAAATGACCCACTGCTGAGTCGGGCCTCCTGCCATTACGTGGAGGGTGATTAGCCTACTGTGCCACGCGGGCCAGATGCGTTGGCATAGCGTTTCATATCAAGTTTTCCTTCTTTTGTGGCTAGGCCTTCTCTTTTGCTTTCGTCGGCTCTAACGACAACCTTAGTACTATACATACATGGGTGATGGCACTATGTATTCTAAATCCGTCACCGTAGTTTCTTTTTTAAATCGCCATTTTTTTTTACAAAGACTGATAAGACAGATTTGTCAGAGGAAGCCCGCGCAATAGGCCAAAAATCACCAGTATTTTGTCAGTATTTAGAACTGCATGCCTGAGCCGAACGGCCCCTGGGAACGGTGCCGCGCCACACGACGCCATCACTGCCATGAGCAGAACAACTACGACATCAGTTCCTGGGCAATTAGAAAATTAAAACTATACCATAGTTACAACCTACTATAAGGAGGGCCGCACTCAAATTCAAAGGAACTTTATTTACGTAGGTTTCATCACAAAACTCTTAAAAGTCGTCATATTTATAAATACCATCATCATCTTACGGTCCCTGTCCCACACTAGGTGGTAGTCTCCACACACACATATCAGTCGTCATACCTACATTCACACCTCTCATATTCTTCCATCGCCCTTGATCGCTCACAATCCCTGCGTCCACTCACATTCATGCTGAAACTACCAACGGTTCGGAAGGCTGCTCTACAGAGAAGAACCAGCAAGAAACTCTGTAGTTGCTTATTTTTTTAATTATTCATCTTGTTTGCAAGCACTAAACACACAGTGAGGGCAAGTTCGCAAGATGAGAGAAACACGCTACACGTTTGCGCAATGAATAACGAATAGGCCTTGACAGGGCCAATCAAAAAGCAAATCTACATGAATACTAGTGAAATAAAAGCGCCAGGAAGCACCGGGATCCGAGCGCTATGGAGAAGAAGCAGATTTACAATGCCGCTAGTAGATCCAGCAAGAGGGCCACTGCCAAGGCCAAAGCAGAGCACATCGCCAGAACTGGCGAGCGGCTAGCAAGCTATCCCTCTGGGAGCCGTGCTTTCTGGTCGCTCGCCAAGGCTGTGCAAGGCAACTTCTGCCAAGTCAATCTCCCACCACTGCGCAAGTCCGATGACAGTCTGGCTCATAGCGCAAAAGACAAGGCCGATCTCCTGTGCCAAGTCTTTGCCTCAAACTCGACCCTAGACGACAAAGGAGCCACACCATCCACCATCCCACGGTGTGAGAGTTCCCTGTCTGAAATCCGCATTACGCAACGTGCGGTCAGAAGGGAGCTTAAACTTTTGGACGTCCGAAAGTCGAGTGGGCCGGACGGCATCCCGGCTGTGGTGTTGAAGACGTGCGCCCCTGAGTTGACCCCCGTTTTAACGCGCCTATATCGTCTTTCATACTCTAGCCAACGGGTTCCATCTTCGTGGAAGGTTGCTCACGTCACGCCGGTCCCCAAAAAAGGTGACCGGTCGGACCCGTCAAACTATAGACCAATAGCGGTAACATCCCTGCTTTCCAAGGTAATGGAGCGAGTCCTCAACCACCGACTACTGCAGTACCTGGAGGATCGCCAGCTGATCAGTGACCGACAGTACGGTTTCCGTCACGGTCGTTCAGCTGGTGATCTTCTTGTGTATCTAACACACCGCTGGGCAGAAGCCTTGGAGGACGGGGGCGAGGCACTTGCCGTGAGCCTCGATATCGCTAAGGCCTTTGACAGGGTCTGGCACAGAGCCCTTCTTACGAAGCTACCATCGTATGGAATCCCCGAGGGACTCTGCAGATGGATCGCTAGCTTTTTGGATGGTCGGAGCATCAAAGTCGTCGTAGACGGCTCCTGCTCCGAGACCAAAACCATTAATGCTGGCGTACCACAAGGCTCGGTGCTCTCCCCGACGCTGTTCATCCTGCATATCAATGATTTGCTGTCCACAGACGGCATGCATTGCTATGCGGATGACAGCACGGTTGATGCGCGATATACCAGCCATCGGAATATCCCTCGGTGCGAAATGGTAGAAAGACGATCACACCTTGTGTCTGAAGTCGGGGACACTCTAGGGCGTGTCTCCAAATGGGGTGAAAGGAACTTAGTTCAGTTCAACCCCATGAAGACACAGGTGTGCGCGTTCACTGCAAAGAAGGACCCTTTTGTCGTAGCGCCTCAGTTCCAAGGAGTATCCCTTCGTGTCTCCGAGAATATTGGAATCCTCGGTGTCGATATTTCCAGCAAGGTCCAATTTGGGAGTCATCTGGAAGGTAAAGCCAAATTGGCGAGTAAAAAGATGGGCGTTCTGACCAGAGCCAGGGGGTATTTCACGCCCGGCCAACGACTTGCACTCTACAAAGCACAGGTTCGGCCGCACGTGGAATACTGCTCTCACCTGTGGGCAGGTGCGCCCAGATACCAACTCGATCCACTTGACTCCCTCCAAAGACGTGCTGTTCGAATCGTCGGGGATTCCAATCTCACGGACAAACTGGGGACGTTGGAGCAACGGAGAGACTTTGGATCTCTCTGCGTGCTCTACCGTCTGTTCCACGGGGAGTGCTCCGAGGAACTGTTTGAAATGGTACCACCGTCACCTTTCTACCATCGTACAACTCGACATCGCAGCAGGGTTCATCCATATCACCTGGAAACGATAACGTCCAGCACGGTACGCTTCCAGCGATCATTCCTACCTCGTACGTGCAGACTCTGGAATGAACTACCTGCGGCGGTGTTTCCCGAGCGCTACGACATGTCCTCCTTTAAACGAGGTTTAAAAAGAGCACTCACTTCACGGTAGGCAACGGCTTGGCTGTGCCCCTGGCACTGCCAATGTCCATGGGCGGCGGTCAACACTTACCATCAGGTGGGCCGCTAGCTCGTTTGCCACCAAGAGCAATAAAAAAAAAAAAAAAAAAAAAAAAAGTGACATCGCTTTAAATTTATAAAATGAGATATTGTGAAATCAAACCAACAATTTCTCAATCCAATATTGATATAACCTTTCTACACCATCAGCGTCTAATAAAATAACAATTTGCGTAACGCAACGAACAAATTGTTCAACTGTCATATTATACCAAATTAATACACATATCATTTACTCTGATGAATAAAAGCAACAAGGCGCTGAAATGCTAAATTGAGATCTAATGACATTATACAATCGATAATTAGGAGTTTGTGATTGCGGGTGGGAAGGCGAATTACGAAATCGATGGGTGAAAATGATCGGCTCTCATCTTAGGCCAATCACGACGCCATGTACTTGGCGAGTTTTATTTTTTTAAACGAAATCCCTGCTCTAGGTATAACCTGTATTGCGGGGGCAGTTTGCAAGCATGTAATTCACGAGCACAAATGACATCCAGACTCCGAGCAAGTGCCTCTGGTTTAGAAAAAGACACTTGCCCCGGATTCGAAGCCGGGACCCGTTGATCCAAAGGCGGCACATCTAACCCCTAGACCAACGAGGCAGTCAATCAAATTAGAATACTGTGAGATACTAAACGGCACGAGGTTTGTGACAAGATTTCCTTCTCTTGCGCTAGATTTTCTGTCTCTTGTATCATCTAAATGCCTTTTTTTTTTCAGAGACTTTGCAGTGCTATGGTCGCGGGACGACTGTTCCCGACGGCGGTTATCGCTGCGAGCATTAACGTTGGCATTTAAATAAAATAACACGATGAGAACCTACAGGAAAAGCTACAGTGACGGATTTAGGATACATTGCGTCACAACCCCATTTCATCCTAAGGGTGTATTAAGTCGACAATAGACAAGGCCGAATAGAGAAGGAAAACTTGATACTAAACCCTGAGCCAACACGTCTGGCTAGCATAGCACAGTTGGCTAAATACCCTCCTTGTTGGAAGCCCGACTCAGCATTGGGTAATTTATGGGCTGAGAAGAAGAAGAAGATCAGAACCGTCATACCGACCGACAGAAATCATTTCCTGCAATGTGCAAAGATCGTGAAAACTTAAGACATCATTAGCCGTCTGTTACAAAAACTTTAGGATAGAAAGAGTTGATGCTATTGTGTATTCTAAATCCCTCCACGGAAAAAAAAAGTACTAGGTTCGTTATGGCAACTCCGACGTCTTGTTATGAACACTCCCTCGGAATAAAGATGTCTGTTTCGCGGTGGATTTTAGACGTACATACATTATAATAACGTACATATAAGTATAGCATGGTATTTTTTAATTTATTTATACGAATACGTAAACAAGTACAACTCAAACTTATATAAAATAACAATAAAATTACAAATTACATTGTGGTCTATGGTTTCATTTTTGTTTTTTAAAAGTACATACAGCATACAGATTTAACTCTCTAATTAGGTCAGATTAAGTTTACGATTTTCGTTATTGTAGGGATAATGGAATGCTGTGCATATCTGTAATTGATAATATTGATATACTTAAGACATAATGCCTTTGAATGTATCTACTTTTTGTAGCATGTATATTGTTGATATGTCTAATAAAAAGAATATAATATAAATAATTCGACTATACTACGTCCTATGATTGGTCATCAAATGATTGCTGGTAACAAATAAACTTCATTCATACATTACTATACACAAAACAATTATTCCATATGAATACCGTGTAGAAATACGTATTAAAGTTAATCATTTATGAGTATGCAATTTTCTTCTTGGAACTTTGTGGTAATAATGACGTCAAATGTCAACATAACAGGATATCATCACTACATATTAAAAAACAAAGTCGCTGAAGTCTGTCCGTCCCTATGTATGCTTATTTTTTTTTAACTACGCAACGGATTTTGTAGCGGTTTTATTTAATAGATAGAGTGATCAAGGAGGAATGTTTATAAGTATAATACATGCATAATATTGTAGATGTTCATCATTGCAGCCGTGCGAAGCCGGGGCGGGTCGCTAGTACTATATGTATAGGTCGATACAATAAGAAATTATATTTTTTAAATACTTAATTACACCGTAACGATTCTAAATGAGACTTACATAGCTTTAGATATGTTTCGTTTTCAATTAGCCACGTGGCATTTCAAGAAAGATTGCTTACAATTTGATGAATGAGCGTATTCCTAAGACTAGACGTGGCTTTGAAATAGTACGCATTAGTAAATCGATGTGGGTGGACGGTGATCCACCTAATTTTGTTTTCATTCGAGGTTAACGACCTTGCTCCTGGCCGGTCGACGATTTATGATCAACTGATGAAATGGTGATAGATCGATTGGATTTTATTACGCTAAGTGAGAAATTATATACGTAGTTAATTATTGGTATGCGTTGCCACCTATTAGCTTGTTTATGTCTGTAATATCCTATGGTCTATCTAGTTATGGTAGAACATATAAAACCCACCTTGACCAAATATATTCACTTCAATTACGAATTTTAAAAACCCTTGTTCCAAATAATATTAAAAAGAAATATGAAAATAACTACCACCATTTATTCAATTTTTGCAACATCATTCCGATACATGATAAGGTTAATATGACACTTCTAAAAGAAGAATTTTTCAATTCCAACTTAAAGCAAACAAAAATACCGAGTCTCAATCAAAGAAGCACTCGTACAATCACTAGCGGTAAACTAATTCTACCAAAATATAGAAATTTATATGGAAAAAGAACACTGATATATCTCATACCCTGGCTCATTAATCAATTACCAACTTCATTAAAAGACAAAATTACACAAACAAACATTAAAAATACTGTATAGAAATATTATTTACAAAAAAATCGTACTTCATAATTAATCAGCATAACATGCAAAAGATGTCCACATTTGGGAGCAACCTGTATTCTTTTTATTACACACAAATTCGCAAGACTTTTATCGAATATACTACCCACCATTAATATAATATTTTGTAATTCTGTTTAGTTTTTAAGTACCTTCATATTGTAAGAAAACTATTGCGTGATTACTTTGTGAGAAGATCTAGTTTTAAACGACGATACTAGCGCACAGAAAAGCTCGAATGAGTTTATGTTGCGCTATTCCACTCAATGTAACCAATCTATGTATTTGCTACGAATAAATAAATAAAAAAAAAAAAAAAAAAAATGTTCCAGTTTGTTTTACTAAAATGAAAAAGCTGTATTTTTTTTAGCAACGAGTTATTGGTGAATTATTTTAACATTTATTTAATCGAACTGAAATTTAAAAAACTTATGCTATGATTCAAGCTCATAGCAAGACAGATTATGTCAAGCTGAAGCTGAAGCGCTATGACGCTCTTTTGGGGAGGCCTATGTCCAGCTCCGGGCGGGGGCATCTCCGGGCGGGGGCATCTCCGGGCGGGGGCACAGGGAACACCCCCGCCCTTAGGAGCAGATAGGAGTTCCCGTGACGGTCGGTCTTTGCACCGAGGAGGCCCTTGGACCGAATAGGATTGCGGCGTGTTCACACACGGTGCGCAATGAGACTGGGAGTAGGGCAGGGACACCCTACCCCCCACAGCAAAAGTCTCAGAGTAGAGGAACGCTTCAGGCGTCAGAAATGTCTTAACATCAAGGGTTTGAGCCAAGCTTCCGCTGTCTTCTGTCTCTGCCAACACGAATAGACTACGCAGTTTCCCGAACGGCAGAATGACACGCGTTGACAAAAGTGGTAGGTTTTAGTGGGTATACCGGTCGCAGCTCACCATCTCAACGCGACCGGGGACTCCCACATACCCCAGCCCCGTCCCTACAATTCAGCTGGGGACCTACAAAAGGTTTCCCCAACTATATAAAAACAAAAAACCTATGTCCAGCAGTGGACTAATGTGGGCTGATAATGATAAATATCCTTGGACATTTCACACAACGCCATCTCGTCCCAAGTTAAGCAACTTAATGCTTGTGTTATGGTAACGAGATGGATGATAAACTACTTATATACATATTTTTTTTGTAAATATATACATATTATAGATAGAAAAATACCCAGACCCGGATCAAATACTTGTAGGTCGTACAAATATTTCTTCCGTGCGGGGATTGAACCCGCGACATGTTGCACAGCAGTCGATCACTCAACCACTGCGCCAACCGTGTCGTCTATGATGATGCCATGATTCTGGCAGACTCACCTGATGATGGAATGCGGTTACCAAAAGTAGTTCTACTAATCAGCCCAAAAAAAAAAAATATATGACCAACTGCTGAGTCGGGTCTCGGGTAATTTAGCCTACTGTGCCACGCTGGCCAGGCGGGTTGGCACCGGGTTTCGTATCAAGTTTTCCTTCTCTTGTGGCTAGGTTATGATTTGTCGGTTCTAACGACACTCTCAGAATAGAATTGTGTATTCTAAAACCAACACCAAACGGACGGCTCACGGCCTAGTTTACTTGAATTGGAAAAATATACAGCATTATCAAACCAAATTTGAAAATGAAGAAGTAGGTAATTAAAAAGAAAAGTAAACTCGATTCCGGGGTCGGGCAAGTGTCTTTGTCTAAACCAGAGGCACTGGCTCGGAGTCTGGGTGTCATTTCTATCTATAATATGTATGTATTTACAAAAAAAAATGTATTTAAGTAGTTTATCAACCATCTCGTTACCATAACACAAGCATTAAGTTGCTTAGCTTGGGACAAGATGGTGTTGTGTGAAATGTCCAAGGATATTTATTTATTTATTATTTTAAATTTATATTTTAGTCGTACTGTTTGTGAAGTATTAAACAATTAATTTATCACTACATTGTATAAAACAAAGTCGCATTTTTCTGTCCGTCCCTATGTATGCATAATTCTTTAAAACTACGCAACAGATTTTGAAGCGGTTTTTTTAATAGATATATAGTAATTCAAGAGAAAGGTTTATAGGTATAATATAATTGCACCCGTGCGAAGCCGGGGCGGGTCGCTAGTTAAGTTATAAACTGAAATAAAGTTATTACCAAAGAGGCCAAATATGCACGTACGGCCAATAAACATGGCGATTGCCTTTGTGCAATTTGCTTTGAAAAAAAGTGTACATGTAATATGTAAAACTATATAATTAATTCTAATATAGGTTTTGCAATATTGCATTACTTTTGATACTTTAAAGTAATTGATCTTTTGTTCTTCACTCAAGGTTTTGAGTGCATTATTGTTTGTTGAATTGAGTACGTTCTTGGTAATTAGTCCAAGAGACATATTATACTTATTTTAGACATAGAGTCAATATAACTAGATAAAATAAAAATATATGAAACAAACTATTACTGTTTTCAATATTCTGTGTAGCATTTCACAGCATTCAGGGTTCCTCAAACAACATTAATATTAGGTAACCAGCAAAAAATACATTTTTTATGGACTATGTATATCAAGCAATATGCAAAGAGTTTATACAGTTAGTAATATTGTGCAAAAGAGTTATCTATACTAATACTAATCTATAAAGCTGCAGAGTTTGTTTGTTTGTTTGTTTGTTTGAACGCGCTAATCTCAGGAACTACTGGTCCGATTTCAAAAAATCTTTCACTGTTAGATAGTCCATTTATCGAGGAAGGTTATAGGCTATATTTTATTTTCAAAAGAATTAGGGATCCGTATGAAAATTGCTATTTTGTAACCCAAGGTGTAAAATCGAAAACCTATTTATGCGTGCGCTGCAAAAACGATTGACAATAGAACAAAATGAAGTACTACGACTTTGTAGGTCTTATTAAAATCTACAAAAAAGTCCGCGAGAGCACATATCTAACTATCATAGTTTAGTCACAATAACCACTTTTATATTCATAAAAAAAAATGCATAGAGATAAGCACGGGTTCGAAGTCCACGCGAGCGAAGCCGCGCCCAAAAGCTAGTCTATCAATATATTTAAACTGACAAAAGATAAAAAGGAAATAACACATACACGAGTTTATGTGTAACTCGATGTCCTCTACTGATTATAGGCATATCATCAATAGGTATAATAACGACTAGGCACGGCGCGCAGTTTCACCCTTATTTTGTAGACATTCCTCCATTACGCAGGAAGAGGTTTCACTCTTCCTACAATATGCGGACAGCTAAGGAGTGGAACTCTCTGCCAATGTGTTTTTTCAGAACGATATAATCTGGACCTCTTTATGGCCAAAGTGAACATACACCTTCTAAGGCCTCATCTTCGCCTTCCATCAAACGAGATTGAGGTCAAACTTCAGCCTATTATATTATAAAAAATAACTAATTAACAACTAATAACGTTTCATGCAATCCATCCATCGCTTGTACTATTAGCAATTACAATAATTCAACCTTTTTGTTCGTCTGTCAGTCAAATATAATACGCAAATGAGTACTTCCTCTAGTTAGAGGTTGCGTATTGCCACTTTGCGTGGCCTAGATATTACGGAATTGAATTAGAAGAGGTAATTGAGGGGTAAAGGAATCCCATAGATGCCAGTGTTTGTTAGGTTAAGTTACAAGGATTTGGATCGCGGAGCATAATCCCCCAGTCGGGAGGTGTGAATCCCGTGGCACTGGAATCGGGCAGTCGAGGATCGCCATCAGTTTTAGTGGGTAGGTCGGGGCGCAGCTTATCGTCTCTACGCGCCCCGGAGTCTCACATAACCAAGCCAGCCCTAACGGCAGGAAATCTATGAGGATATCCGGCGAAAGAAAAATCAAAAAAGTATAATGATGTCTTAGGTTTTCACGATCTTTACACATTGCAGGAAATGATGTCTTCACGGTTATGTTCGTTTTATTTTATTTTATTCCCAACGTTTCAGACACTTTGCAGTGTCCGTGGTCCACGGTGGGAATAAAATAAAACGATCATAACCGTGAAGACATCATTTCCTGCAATCAAAAAAGTACTCACTAAATAGGAATATATTGGATACTTTTAATCTCAATAAAAAATACAGTGTATTCAGGGAGTAACAACAATCCTATAGACTAGAAACCAGACTAGGACTACAGGTAAACCGAACTTTGGCATGAAATAATGTGTGTATGACAATGTGAATTTTCCAGCGATGGATTTCGTTTGTTTATAACTATAATGAAGTTTAGTAGACTATGCATACAAAAAAAAATACAAACATTTTGCGATGTTACAAAATATTATAATATAGACCTCCTTGTCTATTTGCTAGTTCGTTGAAAATGGCGAGGCTGATTTCTTTCGCTCTCTTAGCAAAAGAAATCGACATTGAAATGAAATTTACATTGTAGCTATAAGGTAAGGTAACGTTGCAGTATTAATAAAGGATATCCAACTTAAGCGTTAACAGTGTCCGCGATAGAAATAAGCGGGGCTTTAAAATCTTTATTTATTAAGTTATTACCTAAAACGGCTTCCTTTATGAGCGAGATTTTCTTATGTCTAATTAGTAATTACTGATTGACGTCCTGCTATTCTTATGCCGTACCCGATATCCGTTCGTGTGGTGACGGATATAGAATACATAATGTCACCAACCCATACAATCCTGAGGGAGACGCAAAAGGCAATCTAGCGTCAAGAGAAGGAAAACTTGATACAAACCCTGTGCCAACCCGTCGTGCCAGCGTGGCAGAGTGGGCCAATTTCACTCCATGAATTTGGATGACCCATCTCATCAGTAGTGGGTAATTACTGCGTTGAAAAGACGATTCATCTATATCTACACTCTATACATACATACATATTCATACAAATAAATAAAATATGAGTGTCTGTTTGTAATAATAAAATTACCACTGTTTACTAAATCCGTAAGTATGTATACACAGTACATAGACCAAAACAACATTTAAAACAAATGTATGTCTGTTTGTTTGTTCCGGCGAATCTCTGGAACGACTGGACCGATTTTGACGGGACTTTCACTGATAGGTAGCTGATGATATAAGGAGTGACTTAGGCTTGAGTAAGTTAGTAAGAGACGACGCGGGGCGAAACTAGTTAACAATAAAAACGAAAAAATATTGTCTTAGGCTATCCAGCAGGCAAATTTTAATATTACATGGAATTTATTCTAACGATAAAACGAGACCTGTTATTAATTTAAAATGTTTACCATACAAGTAATGGCGAAACTTTTTAATTCCTTCTATAATTGCTAGTGCCTCCAGTTCATAACTTGCTTTGTGCTTCATTGGTTTTACGGCAAGTGAAAACTAGACAAAACTTTTTTAACAAGTTACCCCATCTCTGGCTAGGTTATCGATTTTAGTCGACTGTACGGAGGGTCAAACAAGAGTAACTACTACTCTGGCCATAAATTAACCACTACTGAGTCGGTACTCCTTCCAGCATAGAGGGGTTATTAGCCTTCTGTGCCACGCCGGCCAGACGCGTTAGCACGGGGTTTCGTTTCAAGTTTTCCTTCCCTTGCGGCTAGGTCTTGTCATATCCTTGTGTCGGCTCTTACGACACGCTCCGAATTGAATGGGGTGGTGTATACTAAATCCGTCACCACACGGTCAGTAATGAAAAACTTGTTTTAGATCAGTGGGACTATTTAACGAGGCTAAACCTATAAGACTACCCTATTGTGTCTTCAACGCCACTTTGACCATTCTTAGTATATTCTTGCGAACTTGCTCTCACTATGCTGTTTAGTGCTTTTTGTAAACGAACAATAATTTAAAAAAAAGCAACTACAGAGTTTCTTGCCGGCTCTTCTCTGTAGAGCAGCCTTCCGAACCGGTGGTAGTTTCGGCATGAATGTGAGTGAACATATAGGGATTGTGAGCGATCAGGGGAGATGGAGGGATTGCAGGAATGAGGAGTTGTGTGTGAAAGGTGTGAATGTAGGTATGACGACTGATAGGTGTGTGTGGAGACTACCACCTAGTGTGGGACAGGGGCCGTAAGATGATAATGGTGTTTGTAAATATGACGATTTATAAGAGTTTTGTGATGAAACCTACGTAAATAAAGTTCCATTTGAGTTTGAGTTTGAGTTATAGATTCTACTTCCGCAGAAAGGGGATCTGCCAAAGTGAACTCTAAACCAAGGTTCTTTCTAACGGCTGCATGAGCAACACCTTAGTAAGAAATACAGATACAAAGAATGCCAAATGTCAATAGCGTTGCTAACTATACTGTTTTGTACAGTATTCTACTGTTTTTCACTAAATTATACTTTTAACTGTTGAACAAAAATAAAATATACAAAATACTGTTTCAGTAATGAATGCTAAGTGTCGCGAGGATAGAAATAGAGCATCTATTAATCACTACATAGTATAAAACAAAGTCGATGTTTTCTGTCCGTCCCTATGTATGCTTAAATCTTTAAAACTACGCAACGGATTTTGAAGTGGTTTTTTTTATTAGATAGAGTGGTTCACGAGGAAGGTTTATATGTATAACACACCCCCGCTTTGCACGGGCGAAGCCGGGGCGGGCCACTAGTTTAATAAAAAATGAACTAATAATTAATTTTAATATCAGTTAAAGTGTGGTAAGGCGTATAAAGTTATTAAAAAAGATTTCAAATTAGTAAGTTGTGCGAGAAACTCTAAAATATGTATTTAATACAATAAATAAATCCGTTTAATATGCTTCATTGAGCTGAATATACTTTATTTCCTGTAAAAAGAGTTGGCAACCCTACCTGTCAAGTATAATAGGCAAATTTTTCTTCATCGCTTAGCGGTCACACTCAAGATTAACTCATTCGGGGCTGAGATTATAACAACCTGTCATCATATCTGTCTCTACGATAAATATAAACGGTTAATCGGTGCAATGAAAGTGAGAGCAGTGTGTCAAAGCACATTAGTAGACGAGCGTGTAAACTCGTTCTGCTTACCTGGTTGGCTCTTTTTTGTACACGAAAACTGTGTGCAGGAAGTTATTTGATGGACGTTGAATTATTTGATGTACGAAATATTTGAAACTTTACATTACTTAAAAAAGATAAAGATTTTTTCATTTAATTTTATTTTATTTAACAATTAATACAATAACTGTTGGTCTTTGTATACTTTAGTCTTTGTATACTTATTATAATTTGAAATAGGGTTCTTTTTATATGTGAGTTGCTTTGTTTTTCTGTTTGGTTAGTCTCTTGTAAAATGTCGTAAGATGTGCACGTGCAATAAATGGTGTTAAAGTTCCATCTCAACATGTTTAATTAACAAGCCCACCGACTTTAGTTCTCGTCCTTTACAATAACAATTAATTTAATTTAATTCAATTATTTCTTTTCTTTTTTCTTAGAAAGAACAGGAAATAAAGCAATTAAAAAAAAATGTAGTCCCCTGCGTTTTTAGTTACTAAGTGTATGTACCAGACGATTCAAAGGTATACAATAGGTGACAAAAGTAGAAACCACATGTAGTGAAAACTAGCAATTATATTATATCCGTGTGGTGACGGATTTAGAATACTGTCGCCACCCCATTGCATCCTGAGCGCGTCTTAGTCTTAGGAGCTAACAAAATGAAATGACAAGACCGATAACCTATGTAAGAGAAGGAAAACTTGATACGAAACTCTGTGCCAACCCATCTGGTCGTGGCGTAGTAGGCCTCCATATAACTGGAGGAGGCCCGACTCAACAGTGGGTCGTCTATGGGCTGAGTAGTAGTACTATGTTGTACCGTAGAATAGGGTGGAGACACTATGTATCCAAATAAGTCTTTATACGATCACCAGTAGTGACCACATATTTATAAATAAACACAACCCTTTTTTTAAACCCCGACGCAAAACGAGGTGTGTTATAAGTTTGACGTGTCTGTCTGTCTGTGGCACCGTAGCTCGCGAACGGATGAAGCGATTTCAATACATTTTTTGATTTTTTGTATGATTTTTTGATTTTTTGTATGACAGGTGAGTTACGGGCGAGTATTCTTAGACATGTTTGATGAAAATCGGTTGAGTCGTTTAAAAGTTATGGGGGCTGAAAATGGGGAAGAATAACCGAAAGTCTGAAAATATAATCGAGTGGGGTCTCAAATGAAAGCGCAGCACGTGCACATTACAAACATCATAATACGCGTGTACCTATAAAAAGCAAAAATTAAATTAAAAATTTAAATAAACCCTCGACACACCGCTATTATTTATTTATTACCTGACCCCTGGTCCCCCAACGCGATGTATTTTTTTATTTTTTACTTTTTATAGGATACTTAGGTCATTGTGAGGGGGGTTTATTTAAATTTTTAATAAAATTTTTATTTTCTTTGGTGATCCTCATGGATTCCCGGCCGTTGGGACTGGCCGGGTTATGTGGGACTCCGAGGCGCGTAGAGATGGCAAATTGCGCCCCGACCTACCCACTAAAACCGACGGCGATCCTCGAATGTCCGAACCAGGGCTACGGGATTCACTCGCCGATTAGGAGAGCATGCTCCGGGAAATAGACACAACCCTACAGAACTAGCACTTGTGCCGAATCTCGCGATTCCAAAAGATTTACAAGTTCCTCGTGCCATCAGCGTGGGTGGAAACCGAGATTCTAAATCATGCAGCCACTTACCAACCACTAGACAAATTGAGCCATTTCATTTGTTTCAACACGAGTACGAAACGTCTTGACCTGTTTACGCGATGACTTTAACATACCTTGTGCGTCATAGTTAATTTTCTCACGGGTACCGCAGTGGTTCATGTGGTGTTGGAACCCAGAATCATCAATCTAAACTTTTCTTAAGTTTCGTATAAGGCGAATAAAGGAATTGTTTAGAATAACTTGATATGAAATCCACACCAACCCGTCTTCTTAGCATTGTAAGCTACATGTGGCCTGGACTGTACGGAGGGTCAAACGAGGGTAAGTACTACTACTACTTAGCCCATAAATGACCCACTGCTGAGTCTGGCCTTCTCGCAGCATAGAGAGGGTTATTAGCCTTCTGTGCCACGCCGGCCAGACGCGTTAGCAAGGGTTTTCGTTTCTAGTTTTCCTTCCCTTGCGGCTAGGTCTTGTCATATCCTTGTGTCGGCTCTTGCGACACCCACAGGATGGAATGGAGTGGTGACACAATGTGTTCTAAATCCGTCACCACACGGTCAGTAATTAAAAAAATGTTGCATATCAGTGGGACTATTTAACGAGGCTAAACCTATAGGGCTAGTCTATAGTATAGTATTAGTATAGTATTAGTATAGTATTAGTATAGTATTAGTATAGTATTAGTATAGTATTAGTATAGAATTAGTATAGTATTAGTATAGTATTAGTATAGTATTAGTATAGTATTAGTATAGTATTAGTATAGTATTAGTATAGTATTAGTATAGTATTAGTATAGTATTAGTATAGTATTAGTATAGTATTAGTATAGTATTAGTATAGTATTAGTGTAGTATTAGTATAGTATTAGTGTAGTATTAGTATAGAATTAGTAAAGAATATTCAGCCCTTCAGCTGAGAGCGTGGCCAATAATTCAGTAAACTTGATGCGTGGCATCTCGAATGGAAACCATCTGGGTAATACGGTTGCTCTTGTAGATTTAGGAAAAAATCACAATACCATTTTGAATTGTTTGGTAAACATTAGTGTTAGTTAGTATAATAAGTACCAAGGCTTAAAGTGGTACCACTTAAATCATCCGATAGCGCATCGTACTTGGATGACGCAAGTAAATCAGCAAAAACAATGATGATACCATTATGTGTTATTACAGCAGTCAGACAAAATATATGTTCAAATTCAAATTCAAATCATTTATTTTGTGTGGGTCACGATGGACACTTACAAATAGTCAACACATTGTCATATTATACAATAAAAAAAATATGTGTAAGCAGTTTTGGTTTACAGCAAATAAAACATTGACTATTCATCTCTGGCTTCCTCATACTCATGGTTGTATGGTGAAGGATTTAGAACATATGTCACCACCCACATTCAATGCTGGGGATGTCGTAAGAGACGACAAAAGGAAATGACAAGTCCGAAAATCTAGCCACAATATAAGGAAAAAAAACCGGAAGGCGCAGTGCTGGTAGGCCTCCCACACGGTGGACCGACGACCTGGTTAAGGTCGCCGGAAACCAGTGGATGCGGGCGGCCCAGGACCGGCCTTTGTGGAGATAAATAAATAAATAAATATCCTTGGACATTTCACACAACGCCATCTCGTCGAAACGAGATGGATGATAAAAAACTTATATACATTTTTTTTTGTAAATACATGCATATTATAGATAGTAATAACACCCAGACTCCGAGCCAGTGCCTCTGGTTTAGACAAAGACACTTGCCCGACCCCGGAATCGAACCCGGGACCCGTTGATCCAAAGGCGGCACATCTAACCACTAGACCAACAAGGCAACGATCCTTGGGGGAGGCCTATGTCCAGCAGTAGACGTCTTTTGGATTAAAAAAAAAAGCCAATCCGTCTGGCCAGCGTGGCACAGTATGCTAATTACACACCAAGTAAATGGAGGCCTTACTCATTAGTGGGTCATGTATGGACTGAGTAGTGGTGATAGTAATAGTATCATCATCATCATCATCATCCCATAAATGATCCGGTTGAGACGGGCCACCCCGTATTTCATGGGGTGAAATTAGCTTCGCTGGTTAAACGGGTACCAAGGTTTCCTCACCCGTGGCCCTGGCTTTGGCAGTTAAGGATCGCCGTCGGTTTTAGTGGGTAGGTCGGGGCGCAATTTACCAGCTCTACGCGCCCCGGAGTCCCACATACCCCGGCCATTTCCAACGGCCGGGTATCCATGAGGATCTCCGACGTAAAAAAAAAGGTTTCCTCTTTTGTGCATTGTCTGCCTCTTGTGAACCTAGGTACCTGTGTGTGAAACCTCGACACCCTCTTAGTATGTATTCTAATGAACTAAACGAGAATCAATACAATACGGATACAAGTTTTAATCTCTCATTGCTGTTAAAGAACTTTTTTTTTAAATTAATATATAGTGCCTTTTTTTTATATACTTTATTATTGTTTGCTTACTGATTTAACGTCCTAATTAGATCAGATTAAGCTTACGTCCTTTTTTTGTTATTGTAGGGATATGGGAATGCTGTGTATATCTGTCATTGACATACGACATAATGCCATTGAATGTGTGTACTATATTATTTAATGTTATTCCGCATGTATATTGTTGATATGTCTAATAAATTAAAATATAGTAAAAGACAACGTAAGGTCATGATAGAATGGGTTAAGAGCGTGTTAAAAGCAATTTGAATCATGTAGGAATAAAAAAGAACGGCCTTGCGATGCCAACAATTTGCCACGCTCCAGCAAGAATTCAACATATCATACTCATGATATCATCGATGTTGAAGTTTTTTTTTATTGGAGAAGGCATAGGATGGTAGGTGGTGGGTCTACAAGTATTCATCGTAGCTGACCCAGAAAGCTTCGTACCGCCTCAGATTCATAAATAAAAAAATAAAAAATTAAACACCCACACATTTTTAAAAAAAACCATATTTTAAACCTTCCCTGGACTTCCACGAATAGTCAAGACCAAAATTAGCCAAATCGCTCCAGCCGTTCTCGAGTTTTAGCGAGACTAACGAACAGCAATTCATTTTTATTTATATATATAGTTGAAGAAGAAGATATAAGATAAGATAGATTATTCTATTTTTTACATAAAAATCTTATTTCAATTGAGCGCCTTTCGGAACCAAACGAAACATGTTAGTTATATGTCTTGTACATTGTAATATGGTGTATAAAAAAGACAACCCCACTGGGTTTCTTCTGCGAGGTCTTCTTGGTTGGTGCCGCGTTCAGACCTGGTGACGATTGTGAACGCGGGTATAAACAATAAAGCATTTTTGTATTAAATTCTATTCTATTGTCTTGAGCATGACGCTTCTAGATCGTCGCTCCAACTAGCAGAGACGCATGTAGTACACTAGGCTAGTCGCGGTCTCCACTCAAGAACTCCGTAAACGTAACAGTTACCGGTACTTTGCTATTTTTTTAAACTAAACGTAGAAAAAAGTATATGAAATTTGTGCATCCATAGATCAAATTAAAAGAAATATGTCTACATAGCGTGCGGTGTAAACAAGGAAGCGTTTGTATTACTGGTTAATGCTACGATGTATGAAATCCTACAAACTATGCATGAGATCATCGACCGAGTGTGAGTCACTCCTAATTCGCTACACAACTCATTTCTGGCGTTTCAATCATATGCCATTGACCCATATAAAGCACAATTTGCAAATGTACATTCATTTACAAGCAACAAGGTAAACAAGATATATGAAGGAGAAAGGATATCCGAGACTTATTATTCAATCATACGGAAATGTCAATAAACTTAGCGAGATAATTAAAAAGGCTGCGAATAGAGCCACATAGAGACAGTTTTTTTAAATTTGTTTCATAAAATCTAGCTGTTATTATTGCTCGAGTTTGTTATCACAAAAGTTTATTAACTCTGCCTAGAAATATCCTTTTTAAAAAAGCAACTGCAGACTATTTTTGTTTATGTAGAGTGGTAAACCGAACCAGTAGTAAATGTTAATTATATTTTTGCCATGTGAAAGGAGGCCACTTATGCCAACTTGATTTAAGACATTTTAGAATCTGAATGTTGTGGTTAGGCCGTGTCATTTCCTTTGGTCGGCTCTTACGAAACCCTCAGGATGGGATGGGGTGTTGACACTATGCATTCTAAATCCGTCACCACAAGGAAATAATATTTATGAAATAAAATTTTATATAATATATTTATTCTTTTATTAAATTTTTGTATTTTTTATTTAAATTTTAGTCCATATAATTTGTAATCAACGACTAGTAAGTCGTCCAAGGGTATCGAAATTTGCCTTCCATTGGACCAATTCGCAGGCAATACCTTGATTTCATATATGACGGCATATTATGCGGTAACACACACACACACTCACACGCAAAAAAGCAGACAAATTGTGAATTCTGCTTCCTTTTTGAAGTCGGTTCAAAAGATATAAACTAGTTGGTTCTCAGTAAATTGCGCTAAGCTATAGACAATGAACATTGTAAACGCAGTATCTATGATGATTGAGGGCAAATCACTGCACTAGCAGACGAATTAACCCACATAATGTACAGTGTACTTTAGGCTGACAAAGTGTAAAGACGGTAGACCCACCGACATACATAACGGGACTCCCACGTGCTCTCAATAGTGGGCATGTATCCGCAAACATTGTTCGCGAACTCATTTTACTCACTTTAATTGGCAAATTATAATGACTGTTGTCATCATCATCGTCTCAGGCTATAAAGGGGAACAGTACTGGGAAGAGGCCATACAGTAATGGGCAGTACTGTATGGCCTCTTCCTAGTACTGTATGGCCTCTTACCAGTACTGTATTGCCTCTTACCAGTACTGTATGGCCTCTTACCAGTACTGAATGGCCTCTTTCAAGTTCATGATGGAAAATTTGTTTGTATCACGTTTCCCTTCTCTTGCCGCTAGGTTGTATGTATCAGGTCATCATCATTTCAGCCGAAAGACGTCCACTGCTGGACATAGGCCTCCCCCAAGGATTTCCACAAAGGCCGGTCCTGGGCCGCCCGCATCCACTGCTTTCCGGCGACCTTAACCAGGTCGTCGGTCCACCGTGTGGGAGGCCTACCAGCACTGCGCCTTCCGGAACGCGGTCGCCACTTGAGGACTTTTCTGCCCCATCGGGCGTCGGTCCTGCGCGCTATGTGCCCTGCCCACTGCCACTTAAGTTTGGCAATGTATCAGGTAAATCCTCAAAACTGGAGATAGTAAGAGACGCTGAGGCTTTTATATGGCTACAGCCATAACTGCTTTTAGTGGAGTCTTCCATAACTGGTTATTTTCCCATCTCTTTAGTCGCCTCTTACGACACCCTAATGATGGAATGGCCATTGCAACTACTACTCAGCCCATGCATGACCCAGAGGTGAGTCGGGTAGCAGCAGTATTAGCTTACTGTGCCACGCTGGCCAAACGGATTGGCATTGGGTTTGCCAGCGTGGCACATTTGTCCTTCCCTTGCGGCTAGGTTTAAGGCATAATCATTTCCTATTGTCATCTCTTACGACACTTTATGGAATGGGGTGGTGACACAATGTATTCATAATCTGTCACCACACATAACAGGTGACCAAGTCATGTGTCTTCTAAATCCATCAAAACACGGCGGATACCGAACGAATTGTAACCGTGAAAAGATAACGGACAATTGGTGTGATGTAAGCTAGAAATTCTAATAAAGGGATTGTTTGAAATGTCGTAATAAACGTCATTGTTAATTTGTTTTGTCATTTGGTGTCGTGTTAATAACGTCTAATTTGAGACGCCTGTACAATGGTGCTGTGACTAATCTTAGCACAGACAAATTTGTAGGCCACATTGCTGCTCTCATCAAAAACAATTGCGTGACTGATACTTTACAGCGTGCAACAAGAAGCCTATAGCCATCCAATGTGACAGCATAGATCCTATTATTTTCCCTATGAAATTGGGAATAAAAATGCAACAGTCTAACCTGGTTAGCATACAATACTAATACTACTAATAGAAAAATACTAATTACCCTCTATGTAACTGGAGGAGGCCCGACTCAGCAGTGGTCATACGGGATGAGATGTAGACGTAGAAAAATGCTTTACTGTAAAACACTATTATGGCATTCGCTTTCGTCATCGAATACATCTTATTTAAACGCCATCACTACATAGTATAAAACAAAGTCGCTGTCGTCTGTCCGTCCCTATGTATGCTTAAATCTTTAAAACTACGCAACGGATTTTGAAGCGGATTTTTTTAAATAGAAAGAGTGATTCAAGAAGAGTTTATATGTATAATAAATGTATAATACCGTATAGAAACACTGATAAATTTAGAGGTTCATCATTGCACCCGTGCGAAGCCGGGGCGGGTCGCTAGTATTATAATAATCGTAAATGCGCGATAAATACACGAACGTATTCCCGTCAGCACACCGCGGCCCGTTGAGTGGGAGTTAAAGTTAGTATGTATTTGGCTTCTGCGGGATATTATGCTGGTAGGCTACCGAAATATAAGACCAAAGTTGTTTATTTTTACCTGTAATTGTACTAGAAATCAGTAATACTAAATATCATTTCTTTATGCACCTATGTAGACTTTTTGTAACATCCTGTATGTTGTTTGATGTGAGATCACGATATTAAATTACTGGCATTAGGTATTATTAATGGATTTAGTGTATCGTTGTTTTTGTTCTAGTAACGAGATTAAAATTGCAAGAATGCAAATGGGCAGAGCATTATAGCGTTTCCATAAAGTAATACCGACCATTGCTTGGAGGCATTGAGAAAGTCGAAACTTTTAACTGGACGCTATTAATTCTATCGTACTATGAGACCGATGCACACACGTCGGTATATAAACCTAAAGGTTTTGAATGAAGAACAACTAGTTTTGGTATTATGTACAATACGAATTAGGAGAACACAGTATAATTAAATATCTATTATGAATATATAAAATCAATAAAAAAAGAACAGGAACCAAAGAGAATCTTATATCTTTAAATGAACAATTCTTGTATATATATAATTGGAATCTCGGAATCGGCTCCAACGATTTTCATGAAATTTAGTATATAGGGGGTTTCGGGGGCGATAAATCGATCTAGCTAGGAATCATTTTTAGAAAATGTCATTTTATTCGGGTTTCGGGGGCGATAAATCGATCTAGCTAGGAATCCTGACATCTATTGGCGAATAATAATACTAGTTTTTTGTGAGCACAACAGCAGATTGCGTTGTTAAGTAACACGAAGTCAATGAGAGTTTGCGTAATTCGTACTTAAATATAATTTCCAAAAAACACAATTTATAAAAAAAAAATACCGAGTCCAAGCTCAACCGAGTCAAAAACCGAGTCAAAAAGCTCGGTCATCCAGATATTAGAAATGATAACGTAAACCTCTAAATTTAATATTGATATTCAAATTAAAACTAATCTGTATGTTTTGCCGTAATGCTGAGCAGATTTCGTTTAATTTCACATCATCATCATCATTTCAGCCAAAAGACGTCCACTGCTGGACATAGGCCTCCCCCAGGGATCTCCACAAAGGCCGGTCCTGGGCCGCCCGCATCCACTGCTTTCCGGCGACCTTAACCAGGTCGTCGGTCCACCGTGTGGGAGGCCTACCAGCACTGCGCCTTCCGGAACGCGGTCGCCACTCGAGGACTTTTTTGCCCCATCGGGCGTCGGTCCTGCGAGCTATGTGCCCTGCCCACTGCCACTTAAGTTTGGCAATCCGGTGGGCTATGTCGGTGACCCTGGTTTGCCTGCGTATCTCCTCATTTCTGATTCGATCTCGCAGGGAAACTCCGAGCATAGCCCTCTCCATTGCCCTTTGGGTGACTTTGAGCCTTCTGATGGAGCCCATAGTGAGCGACCACGTCTCTGTTCCATATGTCATCACTGGCAACACACATTGGTTGAAGACTTTTGTCTTCAGACACTGCGGTATTGTGGACGAGAAGATCTTTCGCAGCTTCCCGAACGCTGCCCAGCCGAGTTGGATCCGACGATTGACCTCTTTCTCGAAGTTGGACTTACCTAGCTGGACAGTGTGTCCCAGGTAAATGTAATGGTCAACAACTTCGAGGGTAGAACCACCGATGTTAACAGGAGTGGCTTGAACATGGATATTAGACATGATCTTCGTCTTCTCCATGTTCATCTTAAGGCCGACTCGTTCGGAGGCTCGACAGAGGCCATCGAGCATCGTAGTGAGGCCCTCCATGGTCTCAGCCATTACGACTATGTCGTCAGCGAATCGAATGTGAGTGATGTACTCGCCGTTCACGTTAATGCCCAGCCCTTTCCAGTCCACAACCTTGAAAACATCTTCCAGTGCAGCGGAGAACAGTTTCGGAGAGATAACGTCTCCCTGTCTAACACCTCGCTGCAACTGGATCGGTTTCGAGGTCCGGTCCTGGAGTCGGACTGACATGGTGGCGTTTTCATACAAGCACTTCAACACTTCGATGTACCGATAGTCGACTTGGCACCTCTGGAGAGCCTGCAATACTGCCCACGTCTCGATCGAATCGAAGGCTTTCTCGTAGTCCACGAACGCCAGACAAAGGGGCAGGTTATACTCCTCGGTCTTCTGTATAACCTGCCGTAGCGTTAATATGTGGTCTACGGTGCTGAAGCCTTTTCGGAAACCGGCTTGTTCGGGAGGCTGGGAATCGTCGAGCCTGCATGCGAGACGATTCGTGATGACCCTCCAGAACAACTTGTAGACATGGCTCAGAAGTGAGATGGGTCTGTAGTTCTTCAATAAGGTGTTATCTCCCTTCTTGAAGAACAGCACCACCACACCTCTGTTCCATGCCTTTGGTGTTCGTCCTTCGAGTATGACGGAATTGAATAACTTCTGAAGGGCCCTAAGGATCGGTTCTCCACCCGCCTTCAGAAGTTCTGCGGTAATTCCGTCATCACCCGCCGCCTTGTTGTTCTTGAGTTGCTCGAGAGCCATTCCGATCTCACACAGGCTGACGTCCGGGAGGTCTTCTGTGTAGTGCCGGGTTAATCTAGCTCGTGGGTCGTTTGCTAGATTTATGACGGGTTCCTGTGTAGACATGTACAGTTTGTCCATAGAAGGTCTCGATGTCACCCAAAATCTCGGACTTTGACGTGACGATCCTGCCGTCATCAGTCTTCAGCCTGACGAGCTGGCTTTGCCCAATAGACAGATCCCTGGCGAAAACCTTGGAGCCCCTGTTGCGTTCAATAGCCTCTTCAACACAATTCGTGTTGAATCGGCGTATATCACGCTTCAGGGACTTTGATATCTGTCTATTGAGCACCCGAAGCTGCGTCGCATCATCTGAAGACTGCAGGACCAGTTTCCGTCGTTCGTCCATGAGATTCAGGGTGAAGTCCGAGAGCTTTTTGGCCGTTTTCAGGCGTTGGGTGTCACAGAACTTTGACCCAACTTTGCGGACAGTCTCCACGAACCCGTCATTATAATCGTCCACGTCAACGCCTAGGCTACTAAAGCAGTTTTGCAGTTCGAGCTGGAAGCTTTCCGGGTTTTGAATTTGAACTGGCACGGGACGCAGCGTAGACCTCACCTGGCGCGACCTTTCAAGCTTAACGTCGATATTCAATGTGCCTCTTACTAAGCGGTGATCGCTTCCGGTTTTGACCATATTGATCACGGAGACATCATTGAATATGTGCTTTTCCGTCGATATGATGAAGTCTATCTCGTTTTTTGTGGTGCCATCCGGACTCAACCAGGTCCATTTCCTCTGTTCTGGTTTTTTGTAGAAGGAATTCATCATATAGAGTCCCTCCTTCTCCAGAAAACCAGCCAAAGTCTGGCCCCGTTGGTTCCGGTGTCCAAAGCCAAATTGCCCCACTTGCAGGTCTTCTCCGCTCCGCTTGCCCACTTTCGCGTTAAAATCCCCCATGACAACGGTGTAGTGCGTTCTAGAGCCATGTATGGCCGAGGAAATGTCCTCATACATTATCTCCACCGCTTCGTCGGGGTGTGCCGAGGTCGGTGCGTATACCTGTATGACCTTCAGCGAATAACGCTTGGTTATTCTGAGTATAAGGTACGCCACCCTGGTCGACACACTCTCGATTTTAACAACGTTGTTCACAAGGGACTTGTGGACGATAAACCCAACACCACCTTGGGACTGTTGGTCGCCCTCCCGGAAGTAGAGCAAGTTGCCGGATTTGAGGGTTATCGTGTCCTCCCCCTCTCTTCGGACTTCAGACAACCCCACTATATCCCATCGCAGCTTACTCAACTCTTCCTCGAGTTCTATGATCTTCTCGTCAGTCCGCAGTGTCCGTGTGCTTTATGTTGCCAGGTGCAACCGTCGTATTTTTCTTTTTTTTTTCTTTTTCACATACTTTCGATCAAAGCATGAGTCATGATACAGACAGACACCTCAAACCTATAATACTCTTCTTATTGTGGGGGGATAAAAGAGAAAAGGGATATATGTAGAACATGCTTTAAGCTATTCTACTACCACTACTATTCAGCCCGTAACTGCTGAGACCTTTCACATTACTATCGAAAACAGCTTTTTGACAAAAGTTTTTCAGTAATTTGGTAGGCCCCTAAATTGTTTCAGCCCAGGGCCCCACAAATTCACGATCCGCCCATGCTCTTACGACACCCTCAGGTTGGAATGGGGTAGTGACACTATATATACTAAATCCGTCACCACACGGAAAAATGCTACCTACATTGATTTTATTTATGCCCGCGGAATTGGTACGTTGTTTCGATTGCGCCAATCGCCAGATAAAATATTGATCGTACATTCAATAAGGCTTCGTTATACGCGCCCATGGTGGTCGAGTCGTGATATCTGGCACAGAGCTGCATTGAATTAAGGGCAATAATAAAGTGGCGGCAAAATAAGCGTATGAAATCTAGGTTGTTGTAATTTTTTTTAGCATTGGAACCAGCCTATGTCGCTCAATAAAAAAAGTAGAGAGAGATTATAAAACTTTCGCGTTTTGTAATTGATTTTCGCGATTGATACATTGGTGTGTAATATTTTGAATAACCGACGAATTTGTAGTCTATGTAGATTCAAACATCTATTGCTATTCAGACTTGAGAGTAGTACAAATTTTATGCCGGCTCTACACTCGCGCCGCGATCGGCCGCGATAGCCCGCGACGTCACGCGTGAGTGTAGAGCCGACATTACATATTTAAAGATAAATTTACCTTTTCTTTTCAAAATTACCCGTCTCTTTTGATATATTATCATCCGCAGCAGCATTCACTTGCTGGGACTCTTTTTCAAAATGGATAGCACGCAAAGTATTTTAACGTACCAAATATGAGAGTTATTATCGTTTTTTTATGTTTCCAGACACTAATGTGCGATTCCAGACAGAATAGATAATTTTACACAATGTTATTGTTTGTATAACACTTATTGTGCCAAAATTGATAAAATTAATCTGTCATGGAGATATAGTGTGACTCAAACTTTGTGATGTTGTTATGATGAAGATGCATTTAAAACGATCTTTAGTCTAAATTTATCAGTAGCTATGACATCAAGAAGATAAAGGCGTGCTTCGGGTGAATTACCTTCGTCTAGATTGGCACGGTATACATAATTGTTATCTCGATCAGATTTAATGTCTTGGGTTTTTGCAATTATTACACACTGAAATTTAACGTTTAAAATAACGGAATTATTATGATTATTAGCTCAAAACTTATTTCCAAGACATCAGGATACCGTGAGCGATTTCTACGTGCACAGGGCACGCAATCAATCAAACAAAATTATTGGTGGTATATCGTTATTTTTATTAATTATCACTACATGATATAAAACAAAGTCGCTGTCGTCTGTCCGTCCCTATGTATATTTAAATCTTTAAAACTACGCAACGGATTTTGAAGCGGTTTTCTTTATTAGATAGAGTGATTCAAGAGGAAAGTTTTTATGTACAATACATGCATAATTACACCCGTGCGGAGCCGGGCCGGGTCGTCGCCGTAGTATTGTTATCCATAGTTCACTGTAATTTGTGTGTTCTTTGTACTTTTGAAGACAACTTTGGACCACGACTGCTAGAAAGCATTCGAAACGTCGGGAATTCAATAATGTCATATTCACGCGATAAATCCGTTACAGTGAGTAATTTCAGAATTGAGAACCTACTACAATTTTTATTTTGTTTAATTTCTGTCAATTTTCACACTGTTGATTCTTTCGGTAATTTTGAGAGTAACTACTGTCACTATGAAAAAGAATTTAAAAAAAATCACTGCTTTATCCTCAAACAATCAGACTTCTTTCACAGAAATTTAATCTGAAACCCAAAAATTATATCTATGTCAAAAATAGCTACATGTATACTTAGGCAGTTTTAAAACATAGTCTGGTAAAATGCAATTCATGGAACTCATAAGTTCTGTATCATCGGCAAAGCGATGATTACTTGTTTCAAGTACGTGTTTCAAGTAGCTAACAAAATCGATATCGCCACCTCCAAATACTTCTGACGAAACAGCTACTGCATTCCCGTCATCCCATCATCGTCACGATCAATCGTGAGAATCGATTGCACCATCGATATCTGTATTGATTCAGTCTGTTCCTGGTACAATAGGAACATCTATCAAGTCACACATTACTAGTACTGTCCTATTGCGTTCAGTTCAAACACTTTCACGTTGTCAATCTTTGTTCCTATGATGTAGAACAAGAGCTGCCATCAGTTAACTTTCAAGTCTGATAGTTGCAGTTGTGTCACTGTCTTCCTGGTCTTTCTAAAGTGTGGTATAACTATTTATTTATGCTTGTTATAGTATAACGAGAAAGTACATTTGCCAAATTCTAGTTATCATTAACTAGTAAATAAGTATCTGTTATTTACTAGTTCATGATACGTTCAGTATTATCACCATACTTTTATGGAATATTGTCTATGTCTAAGTATTGTATTGCTAAAATGTTATCAAGCGCTTGGTACTCTTCGAGAATCGAATAAATTCTAACTATTCGTGACGATCTCCCAAATAAATATAAGGTAATTAAAATTATGCAAACGAACATATAGAAAGTTTTTCATAACATAATTACATATCAATAGTTAATGAAGGCGCGTATGGTAAGGGAAAGCATCATTTATGACTACGAGAAAAGTTATGATTCCATTCATACTTATGCAATTTGAGGAGGCATAATAGAGAATCATTAAATTTAACAATAGAGTGAGATAATCGGGGAAAAGTTACAAAATATTTTTAGTCCAATGAACGTAGTTAAATATTCATTAAAGTCAAGCTCAAACTATTGAGACATTTCAAAAAAAGACGTAATACTTATGCTTCTGATGGAAATAAAAATATTAGCCCAAATATCTCTATTGATTCTTACAAAGACAAAATAGTGTCTTGCTGATTTTAAGAGTCCAGATTCCAACAGAAAATAAAAGGAATTTAAATACAGTAAGGGATGATTTTTAACAATATGACGCTTGGGCTTGTTACCGACTTGTTTAGTTAGTTTATTAATTAAGAAACCGATTGTTTTTTGTAATGCATACAAAACGCTCCATCATTGTTTATCTTATATCTTTAAATGTGCAATTCTTGTATTTAAATACAATATATAATTGGAATCTCGGAATCGGCTCCAACGATTTTCATGAAATTTAGTATATAGGGGGTTTCGGGGGCGATAAATCGATCTAGCTAGGAATCATCATCATATTTTTTTTTAAACTTGGAAGAAAAATAACAAAAAGGAGGCGTTTTATTCATATTTCATTATTTTATTAGTAATTCGTATATAAATATAATTTCCAAAAAACACAATTTATAAAAAAAAAACATTCATTCAGACATTATGACAATAATCAGTCATATGAAATACAACTTCGATTAATTGTAATCATTTCATGGTCCACGTCATAAGAAATACAACAATATAATTTTAAGTACTTAGACCAGTCTCACTAAACGTGTCTTTATTGCTTGCGATATGATTTACAGCTCGAAGGGACAATGTAACGATCGAATTTATCGTTGCCGCATCGATAAATATACCCAAGACATTCGATTTAAGAATTGAATTCACACAAGAATCGATTATGGGAGCAATTTATGGAACACGTAACGCGGAATCAATTTGCCGGTGGCCTATCAAGAAAAAGATCTATGCATTTGAATAGATAACATTTCTGTTACTTACGTTATCTTAGGCATTTATATGATTGGAATAGGCTTTCAGAGTTATTTATAACGGCAAAATTTCAATTAGA
Source organism: Clostera curtula (assembly GCA_905475355.2). Lineage (NCBI taxonomy): Eukaryota > Metazoa > Arthropoda > Insecta > Lepidoptera > Notodontidae > Clostera > Clostera curtula. The sequence goes on along the minus strand of FR997816.1, from coordinate 9,750,967 downwards.
ATAATGTACAGTGAAAGTACTTTTTCTGATATACAAACATATATTAAACTAGCTTTTGGGCGCGGCTTCGCTCGCGTGGACTTCGAACCCGTGCTTATCTCTATGCATTTTTTTTTATGAATATAAAAGTGGTTATTGTGACTAAACTATGATAGTTAGATATGTGCTCTCGCGGACTTTTTTGTAGATTTTAATAAGACCTACAAACTCGTAGTACTTCATTTTGTTCTATTGTCAATCGTTTTTGCAGCGCACGCATAAATAGGTTTTCTATTTTATACCTTGGGTTACAAAATCGCAATTTTCATACGGATCCCTAATTCTTTTGAAAATAAAATATAGCCTATAACCTTCCTCGATAAATGGACTATCTAACACTGAAAGAATTTTTGAAATCGGACCAGTAGTTCCTGAGATTAGCGCGTTCAAACAAACAAACAAACAAACAAACTCTGCAGCTTTATATATTAAGTATAGATTGTATTTTAAATTTAATATATCTTTGTATATCAGAAAAAGCTGAAAAATAACATCCATTTGTCAGTAGTATCAAGTAACTGAACTCCATAGTAGTATAGTTCAAAGTTACTGAATTTACAAGATAGAGCTATCTACTTAAGTCGGTAAAAAAATTGAAAATTTGAGAGTAATTTGCCATCACAGTCATGATAGATGAAAAGTTACATGTTGTTAAAACGGACAGCAATCAAGTTTCGTAATAAGTAGGAAGACGTCGACTGGCTCGGAAAATCGATTTTGGTATATTTAGACAGATTTGACCATTTGCATAATAACGGATACTTTCTTTTACAACAAATGAATAAACAGCAAGTCGGTTACCGAGCAAATAAAATGAAATTATTCTCAGATATCGATGTGATAATACATGATCTAAATTTTAGGATTTATTATGGAAATAGCACGACTATGCATAACATCTGAGATTAAGTTCAATATTTATTCGCGCTACGGTATATCTTTATTGATATTCTAAAATAGTCGTATATATTCGCATTAAACTAAATTATCTAGATGTGATGCACTGGTTAAATTTTCCTATACAGTAACTGTATAGGAAAATTTATTAATATCTGTTATGAATACTGAATAGATCGTGAGAGGTAAAATAGGTGATTTCAATAATTATAACAACAAACGATTCTTACATAATCAGACATTCCTTCTAGAACTTTCGAATGTTAAAAATGTTAATCATGACATATCTTTTGGCAGCTAATGCGTTAAAGCAAACAAAAACTAAGGAAATGACCCCAAAAATGTATTAGAAGAAAGAAACGAAATTGATTTGACAAATGACACGAATGATTTACCGCTACCTTCCGGGCAGGATCATTTGTTATCGGCCCTTCAACAGTTGGACTGAATCGTCTATTTATTAAGTTGTCATTTGTTCATGAGCCTGGAGCTCCATGAGGGCCAGTTGGTAATTACCTCAATTTGTAAGCTGTTTAGTTTCAATTTGTCTAGTCTGAGCTAGTTACTGATTGTAGCGATTAATCAAAATTATATAGAGTTTGACGAATTTAAGATACATTATGGCAACAACCGAAACCAACCTGAGTGTGTCGAAAATAAAAGTCATATTTGTCTTTAAAGGCAGGGAATTAATTTACAGGAGATGCGGCCAATTATATTAGATTAACATGAATGACTTTCAGGGTATAATAGTTTTAAAGTTATTCTTCTTAGGATCAATGTATAATAACTCGGGCGTAATTTTTTTTCTGCCAAAACGGTGGATATATTTTTGCTTTGTCTGTAGTGTGGTATGTTGATGATCATATAAAATGTCAACTAGCCCCAATCATTGTCTCGACATAACAATCTGTAACAGATCCTGTTCTCTAGAGACGCTTAATTGGTGATACCAATTCCGTAGCCAAATACTTATAAATAAACCTTGTGTGGTGTTGTGTTTCTGCGCGTTAGTAAGGTCGCTGGGGCTCAATTGGAGAAGCATTGTGTTGGCCACGGAAACTTAATGTTTTCTCCGAGTCATCACTTCTTATATGTAGAGTCGACGACACAGTCAACGACAAACGTCTACAGGCGCTAAGAACTTACCATCAAGCAGGCCGTAGGCTTGAGCCACTCTACTAGTATAAAATTAATCCAGATTGAATCAAAACAAATTTACGTTAACCCAATCAATATTATCCAACAGTTATCCAACAATTTGCAATAGAAGGCATCTAGATAAGCCACCGAATCCAAAATCACCCAGACCGGTGTAACCGGATTTTGTCACATCAGTTGACAACGGCATAAATAAGCCTGTCTCTCTCATTTAGATAACAGTGCTATAGAAAAGATTTATGATTGCAGATGTAATCGAGCTAGTAAGTGTTACGGATTTCTACTTTTTGAATGCCGACTAAACTGAGTCCAAATGTTTTTCATTTGATCCTGAGTATGGAAGTAAATGTAGGAAATATTTATACGAAACTCTGTCCGACCGTCTGATCAACGTGGCGTTAGTAGTGCAATTTCACAGAATCTAATTGAAGACTCTGCAGTGGCTGAATTTATGGGTTGAGATAATGGTGATGATATATCGACTTCCAAATATAAATAAGCTAACTTTTATTCACCAAGATTCGCTTTGTCGGCTCCTTTTACATCAACTTCAAGCTTGTTAGAATTTATATTCATTAGTGTTGTGATAATTCCGTGGTCGGTTAATTAAGAATAACTTTTGATGTTCTTAACGACTGTCAAGGAGGATTTCGGGTACACGAGACACTCAATGGCTTCCATATTTCCAGTTGAACCAAGAAATGACAACGACATCTATTTGTAAAAAAGGAACAAATCCAATTTAAAATAAAGGCAGACGGAGAATGCGGCAAATAAGCCTGTGAACTCATAATATAAAGATTCCGTAAACTAGGACTCACAAGCTGTCAGCACTTTAGGCATTATTATCATCATACATAACGCACAGCAATATTTTGAACATTTAATCAGAGGCTAACGAAGGTCAACACAAGGCAATGTTTCCGCTTCCTGTGCTAAGATCTACGGTATTCGTGACCGAATGACGAGAGTACCGACACGCAAACCAGGCTGCGAATAAGCTGCGCGTGCGCAACATCACGCTCACCTAAACAAGCCTTAGAGTGCGTTCCGTAATCCAATTATAACAATGAACAGTGAAACTCAGATTTTTGGTCCTTCGAGTCGAAATTTAAAGGACGTAGGAAGTCTTTTTTTTAACCGTGCAATCTATTTTATACAATTAATTTAATACAAGAATGCACGTTACCGTGCATTCTTGTATTAAAAAAAGTTTGAAATTATCTTCTTTAAAAACTCAATACGTCTGTCGGTTGTAAGATTGCAAAAAAATTGCAAAATACATCTCCGCTAAGATTTTAGGAGCGATACCCAATTTATGTGATTCGTCGTCAGACGTTTTGCATTGTTCTTATGACTTACCCAATTGAAAATTATCAATATTTCATTTCTCATAAATGCTGTTTGAATAAAAGGTTCAAGAAACTTGTTGTGGGAAATAATTTACTCTTGAGAAGATTATTGTAAAGGCTCTCGGTTTGGTGGATGATTGTAAGACGTAACCTTCCTTTTTACGATCAGGTATGCCTACAACGTGGAAGAGATTCTATATATCGAATAACAGAGTAACATTTCTTGAAGCGTGAGAAAAACGTCTTTGTGTACCATGATTGCATGCATGCAAATATTTCTTTTTTAGATCAAGCATTGTTGTAATGTTATTTAACGTTCAATGTAATAAGAGATGTTGACACAGCGTGGGATGGCGCAGACTAGGTGCATTAATAACTGGTCGCTGGATTTCGTGGTGGGGTTATTACATTCTCAATTGACACTGAGAATTGCATCTTAAAACACTGTTTAACAAAACTAAAATGCGATAAAATAACAACCACTTGAAGATAGTTCCAACTGAAAATAAACGTATGCTCTAATAACCAAATCGTCGAAATGACTAAAATTTTGCCTTCTTACAAATCTTTTTCATCACATATTTTAAGTTTTCTGCCAAATTACCGATTTTGATAAAATGCATCTGGGACCAATTTACAAATGACGGTGTAGTAAAAATAGGACGTATAAAACGGATGAGGTAAAAAATATATTCTCAAACTCAAAAGGAAGTTTATTTACGTAATTACCATTATTTATATTACCATAATTATCATTTATATTACCATAATTATCATCTTATTTATATATAAAAACTACAACAGATTTGAGAACCTTATTGAAGTCAGTTGAAATGGTGAAGATGGGAATAAACCATGTAGGAAACAGTCTACGCGGGGTCTCATGTAATGGCCAACGGGGAAGGTATATGGTCAGCAATGGACGTCAGTAACTAATAAATAACTAATAAGATATCTAAATAATATTGACAGTGTCATTCAAGATTTATTTAATATTTTTTTACAAATTAATTCGAGAATAAAACAAGAATAATCAATCACACGGAGGTAACAAATTTAAATCCACATCAATATTACATAACAATGCCATAATACTAAAGTTATTTTGTTTCATAATAGGAACCGAGTACAAATCGATTTATGAAATATCAATGCTATTTTATTTAGAATCGATTCTTTAAGAGTCAATTATTTTGAATTGTGATGTGATTAACAGGTTGTCAATAGTATAGTGGGTTTCGCGGTTTATCTAGTGCTTACTTTTACGGTCAACCTAAGTTAGTAAACATTTAAAAAGTCACCAACCCATTCCATCCCTTGGATGTCGTGCAAGGCAACGAGATAAACAGAGAGGAACCTTAGCTTCCCATAAAGGTAACGTACCCTGAGCCAATCTGTCTAGAAGTAGAAGGATATGACAAAAATAGTTAATTTACCGATGGCCATATTAGACTAGTTATTTAAACCTATTTATAAACTTAGCTGCAAATTCTTGTTTAACCTTGACTTAAACTCTATAAGTTAATTAAGATATAACATCTAGTATTTTAGATGTAAATGTAACACATTCAAATAAAGTTGTTTTAATTGGCAGATCACTGTTTTGATTGCGATTGAATACGTGCGAAATTACGTTTATTATTTACATTTTACTTAGGGTATTATTAGGCAACATTAAATAAAATAATATGAATTTGTGATGGATGGAAATGAATTAAAAAACAAAATTAAATGTATTGTACAATCAACTCAATACTTTAGCCTTAAAAGATTTATTTAAAATAATAATGTAATGTCTAATTACAAGCTCACAAATTGAACAATGTATTGTTAATCATCTTTCACAATACAAATAATAAAACAATCTCCTATATTTTAAATATTATATACAATGTTTGTAAAATTTAAAAAACCTACCTTCCATAGACGAACAGCATATTTCTAGGAGACTTTGAGACGTATTGAATGATATAGTGTTTTTTTACCTTTGTTTTTTTGCAACCATCTTTTTTACTAGTCACGAAGCGCACAGAACATTGGGCAATGTGTCAACAAATTACATAGAAAAAAATTACACCAATCTTGTAATTTCACCGACAACATTTTTGTACGTGACGTATTCTCGTTTCGACGCAACGTGTCGAAAGTCTATTGCATTTTGTAATTACATTTTCGAGTTCACTAGGTCGTTTTTGTGAAATGGATGTGGCAAACGAATGTACTGAAACAAATGAAAATTAAAAATGTATCCATCTGAGTAAGTAATCTTTAAATTGACGGGTCTGGGTGTTTTCTATCTATAATATGTATGTATTTACAAAAAAAATATGTATATAAGTAGTTTATCACCCATCTCGTTACCATAACACAAGCATTAAGTTGCTTAGCTTGGGACGAGATGGCGTTGTGTGAAATGTCCAAGGATATTTATTTATTTATTATTCGTATAGAGTATAAGGCTACTAGAATTACTAGATAAACTTAAAACACCTCATAGCTTATCTTTGTGAGCAGTATGTATCGTGGTTTCCTAACGGTAATAAGTCTAGTTGGTGAACATTTTACCACCGTGGCTAATTTTCAGAGCATATTTTACGGTTTCTCGTTAAATACGTGCGTATGAGTAACATGATAACAAGGGGCAGTTAAGCGATAGTTGTAGTTAACTTTAACCGGAATACTGCGTGCCTCTGGAATGAACTAAACTTGTATAATATTCTCCATAACTTAAGCATATTTCTACAAACTTCGAAAAACCAAAACCTCTTTTCAATAAATAAATATCCTTGGACATTTCACACATCGCCATCTCGTTCCAAGCTAAGCAACTTAATGCTTGTGTTATAAATATAAATATCCTTGAACATTTCACACAAGGCCATCTCGTCCCAAGCTAAGCAACTTAATGCTTGTGTTATGGTAACGAGATGGATGATAAACTACTTAAATACATATTTTTTTGTAAATACATACATATTATAGATAGAAAACACCCAGACCCGGGACAAATACTTGTAGGTCGTACAAATATTTCTTCCGTGCGGGAATCGAACCCGCGACATTCTGAAACGCCAGGAGTGGAATTTGATAGGATGTCTTACAGCTTAGTCTTAAACCTGTACTCTAGTATACTATTAGTACTAAGCCCATAAATGACCCACTGAGGTCGGGTGTCCTAACATGGAGGGTATTAAGCCTACTGTGCCACGCTGGCCAGACGGTGACACAGTCTCGTTTCAAGATATATCCTTCTCTTGTCGTTAGGTTTTTGGCCCTGTAATCTCTTTTCCTCGGCTCTTACGACACCCTCGGGATGAAATGGGGTGGCGACACTATGTAGTCGTAGTTAAGCAGGACTTAAACCTCACCGCGTCAACTCTTAAAACGAATTTTGAATCTCTTGTGATCAATTTAACCGTACGATGCTGAGGTCTCACGGGCCACCCTCTAAACTATTGTTTACCCAACACGCATCATCCGTCCCCGCATCTGACGGGGCGGAAACACGATATTTATGATCACCATAGAGTATTCTTACCAGAGGGCTACGTCGGTTATCGTTTTATTTGAATAAAAAAAAAGGTTTAATGCCTCAAAAATCCTGGTTACAAGGTTACGTTTTAGGTTACTATAATACTACTATTCTCAGCCCTGCTGAATCCGGCCTCCTCCAACTACAAGGAGGGTAATTAGCCTATTGTGCCAAGCTGGCCTTATGGGTTGGTACAGGGTTTCGCATCAATTTACCTAATTCTAGTTTTAATACCTTAATTCTGATAGAACTTTATTATATACTAGCGACCCGCTCCGGCTTCGGACGGTTGCAATGATGAACATCTAAATTTATCAGTGTTTCTCTACAATATTATGCATGTATTATACATATAAACATTCCTCTTGAATCACTCTATCTATTAAAAAAACGCATCAACATCCGTTGCGTAGTTTGAAAGATTTAAGCATACATAAGGACGGACAGACGACAGCGACTTTGTTTTATACTATGTAGTGATAGTGATCTAGTGATTTGACCAAGGCGCGAGAAGCGGCGCGTATAATCTACTAATTCATAACAATATTTTATTTTATTTTATTACTATTCGGGAATCTTACAGCTAGTACATATTTAAATACAACTTATAAAAATAATGCTGGCCATTCAGAAGTTTCCACTGATACAACATTCGTTCATTAATTACAGTGAAAGGGTCGAAGATTATATGAACACAGTTTTCTTTGCTTATATTATAATAAATTTTCAGGAACCAATTTTCATCTCAATTCGTTCAGCCATTCTTGCATGATTAAATAGCACAAACACCATCCTAACTTTCGCGTTGTTAGTAGTAAATGAGATTCGAAATTTGAAAACATTTTTAATCTATGACCAAATTCAATCAGCAACAGATAATATCCCGATGAGTGCTCATCCGCCCCCGACGCGACCCGCAGCTAATGAACGTTTGTGCGACGAGTGCTTTGGGTTATTATCATTTTTTTAAACAGGGTAATGGGTGGATAGTATGTTTATGAGCAGCATCCATAATTAAATTCTCATGTATCAGGTCTTTTTAAAGTTTCGTAGAGAGTTTTATTTAAAAAAGTTGTATGTGTTAATAAAGTATACTAGCTTATGAGTATATCTGTATAGGTACTATTATTTAAGAAAGCAACAACCAGCACAATAAGTTCGTAATCATACATTACTTAACAAGAACTGCTTTGTTACTGCCCAACATTTTTCGAAATAATTAGGTGTGGAAAATCTCAGAAAAAATATAAGCCATTTGTTTTCTTAACATTGAAGTATTTTTAGTCTAGTAGTATGTGATGAAAGGACCATAACTAGAAAAAAAGAACATAGAAACCCTGGAAAACACTGTGGAACGCACATCATAAGTATTTTATTATAACTTTCACAAACTCTAGACAGTTTATTTACGAAGCAATAGGAATATTCCTAAAAATTCTGTATCTCATCAATTGTCAAAATAAAAAATAAATGTATACACAGAGATCCTTTCAATAGGTTTCGGATAGCTGTAGGGTTTCGTCACAACTAGTTTAAATCTTACATAATAGGCCTTCATTTTTGTGTATTTTTACATGATCTTGTCAACTATACGGTACGTTGTTGCGTTCACTTTAAACTAAAAGATATCAAACGTAATACATATTCCAATCTGATTATAACTTTGATCAGTTAAGTGTTAATAAGGATTATTACCGAATACCGAAAACCGGATGCTGACATGACGTAACTGCGTTAAGGAAATACGTCTCAAATCATTGATTAAAAAGCTGTATAATTACATTGTAAAAATATTACGAGTTTGGTGAAATTATTGCAGTTACGATCGTTGGCTTCGCGTAGAAAGTATGGGTTCGATTTCCGTGACAAGCAAAGTTATAAAGAATCAATCACGTGAATTTAAAATCCATTTTTTTTTTAATATGTTTATTGCTCTTGCGTGCTATGACCAGTATGATGATATATAGCCTTCTTCTATAGAAAAGCTAATATTTTATTGTTTACAAGGAAAGTCTGTCACTAAAAAAAATACAACTATATAGAGTTTTATAGAAGATCTGCTTTGCAGGGTCACATTCAACTATGCAAAAGGATTTATGTCAATTCACTTTGAATAAATTCAATATTGTTTTATTGAACAGCCAAAAGCCAAGAGTTTTCAGCAAGAAAGTAATAACTACCACATAGTATAATGTTTCTACAAAACGCTGTTTGTGAATCAAAAATCTGCTAAGAGAGCATAGGATCGGATTTGTAACTAAAATTGGAACGATCAAACTGATAAGATAACTTCACTTACGTGATAAAATGATCGATGAACCGAAAAAGATATCAGTTTGCGTAAAAAGGGAAAGGGCGTGAAGTGGCGAGCTCTTGTCAACGGATAATTTTCCTGTCAAGATTGTAGAATAAAAAAATGATTATTCTATCAAAAACATCTGGTGGGACCGTTACTAGACTAACCTGGTTTCACTTACAACTGGCATTTTATCAGATCGATAGCCGTCTGCCGTTTGTTAACTATCTGATGAGGCTTGGTTAAACCAACTGTCAAGTTTCGTGTGACGAATGCCATAGCAATCATGTTTTTTTTTAATTAGCGCCATTAAACCATCAATTTGCAGCATTAATACTACACTGAATGAAATAGCTTAGAAATTGTATTTATGTAGTCTAAACACGCGGTACATTACTAAAGCGTTCTATTCCTTATTTGTAATAGGCGCAAGGGTTATTCTCAAACGCCTTCTTGGCATTTACCAATGAGAATAGTATATTAAACTAAAAATCCAATCGGTAGAACTTAAGATTGTAATTTTTATTACAATAAAAAACCTTTTTCGTGATTAAAGCTCACGTCCGTCAAGTATTGGCAGTAAAAGATATGCACACCTATAAAAATTAAGGTCGAGACAAGTTCAGGATTACATTTCCAATTTTAAAAACATAAATATCGAATATCTCGAAATGGAACCTTCAATGTAACGCTCGAATTACGTTTATTGAACAAACATTGCTTTTGTCCGGACATCTGTCAAACGGCAATGTTGTACAGTCAGGGTAAAAAAGTTCGTCGCCTTCGAGTCTATATTAGCTTGCCAAACCCATGCCAAAATTATATTTAAAAAATGAACAGAAGTTCGCCGTGAATTATGCAATGGGATAGGCCAACTTCATTAAGTCTAAGCCACTCACATCAGAAATTCGATTATAGATCACACTTCTCATACGCTGTACTATGTGACGGCTAGTAGTTCTGTAGGGTTGTGTTGATTTATAAAATAGTCACTACTAAAGATCGTATAATAGCTTATTTGATTACATAGTGTCTGCACCATATTCTACAGTACGACTTAATACTACTACTAGTCAGCCCATATATGACCAACTGCTGAGACGGGCATACTCCAGTTTAACGTTACCGTGAGGTGACGGGTTTAGAATACATTGTGTCGTCTCGTAAGAGCCGACAAATAAACAAATAATAAACATCCTTGGACATTTCACACAACGCCATCACGTCCCAAGCTAAGCAACTTAATGCTTGTGTTATGGTAACGAGATGGATTATAAACTACTTATATACATTTTTTGTAAATACATACATATTATAGATAGAAAACACCCAGACAGAACGGAACAGATACTTGTAGGTCGTACGAATATTTCTTCCGTGCGGGGAACAGAAACCGCGGCATGCTGCGCAGCAGTCGATCGCTCAAGCACGGCGCCGAAAACCTAGTCGCAAGAGAGGAAAACTTGATATGAAACCCTATGCGAACCAGTCTGGCCAGCGTGGCACAGGTGGGCTAATTACCCTCAATGTAGTTAGATGAGGCTCGACTCAGCAGTGGATTAATTATGGGCTGAGAAGTAGAAGATATACTGTTTAGCAAGTGCCAAAAGGCACCGACGAATGTTTTTGTACTTCGACTGTACCTACCGAGAACAGATGCAAGCGTACTATGCAATAGAGGGTTCCCTACAAATGACCCGTAATAGAACGGAAGCACTTTCGAGCTCTAAAATTATAATGACCGACCATTGATTATAGATTGACGTATTATCAAACTGTTTTATTGCCACTGACATGGTAATAACCCACTCACATAGAGAACATGCACAGCGAATTGTCTGTTCAGAACTAAGTCCAACTGGAAAAGTAAATCGAAACAAACTCAAAAGTAACTTCGTTTGTACAGAATTTTCATAAAACCCTTTCGAATCGTCAGGGCTGAAGGCGAAAACACACAGACACCAGGCGTAAGACCGTTTCTTTGTATTGTTCAAATTAAAAAAGGCGACACATACAATCCAGACTGTATTTCACACTATCTAAATACAAAAAAGGTCACAGAATAGACTTCGCTGGGGTATTTAGCAAGAAATACAAAAATCTGTAATAGTTACACGTATATATGTTTATAAATGATTGCCCATATGTTATTCTGATGCTGTAAGCTTCATTATTGTAAAGTTTCATGAAAATCCATTCAGTAGTTATTGAAAGTGTAACTAACAGCTACATGGACGTAGCTAGATGGAAGAATGCCTTAATTTAGGTCTATGCAAGACCTTGGCTGCAGTTTATATGATACTGGGCTTAGTGGCACTCCATGGGGGACACCTGTGTTCAGCAGTGGACGTTGCTGATAGATTCGAGTCAAATAGTGTCCGACGAATTGAGAAGCAAAAACACACGTGATAATTATACCGCTTTACATTTACTCCAAAACGTCAAGAAAAACATACCATTCCGATATTTTTTTAGTACCCTACTATAAAAATACCGAAAGATAGTTTGATAAAATATATCTTAGTTTTCACTTCTGCAAACTACCATCGACCTAGAAACCCTTTATAAAGAAAATTAAAATAGTGAAAGCAGAAATATGAACCGAATCGCAATTAGCAGTAAAAGTTAATCGATAAAGGAACAACCGATTCGAGAATCGATACTAGGTCATCGAAGACTGAGGTCTGGCTACTGGGGCATATCTTAAATTTGTTATTGCTAAAAGTTTATTACAAAACGGAGTCTTAGAAAGTTTGCCCGTATAAAAATGCTTTATTTTTAATTAATAGTGCCTATCCACGTTTCAGATGACTGAACATCCTAGCACTAAAACCATTATGCAGGTGACGTAACAAACCATAATGCTGATTCATTCATTTTAATAGTCACGTCTATGTGTCTATGGTCGTTAGTAGAAACAATAACAATTTAGGTGTTATTGTAAAATTCTACTTTCTAATATTATAACGTATATAAATTATGGTTGATCTGGTCTAGATTTTTAAGGAGTCCAAACATGAGAAATACAAATTAAAGTAATGATGACTTAGCTTTTCGTGATTATTATACATGAAAATAAACTTTTTGACGGATTTATAGTGTGTATTTTATATTAATTAAATCCCAGCGATTCGAATGCTTTTCAATAGTCTTTACAGTGACCAATACTGTGATGGATTTAAAAAATAATGTATTTTTTAAATAAAATAAAATCAAAATTTACTCCTACCAAGGTATTGTGTGAAGTGAAGTTTCATATATTATAGTTTCAATCAATAGAAATGGTCAACATTTATAAGACAGTGGGTAATGCTACACTTGTGTTTTTTTTGGTCTAATTTGCCTATAGTCTGTCTTTTAATGTTGATCTAACTGATCAAAATAAGATAAATGTTTGCTACAACTACAATGTAATTTCTACAGATTGGTGAAAATATCTAGGAATGTGGAATCTTCCAAACCTTTTGCAATTGTGGCATAAGTTTCTTTCTTCAAAATTAAAAACTGACATTTTTGTTGTTTTTTTATATATTTTCGTAATTTTGTCTCGGTTCGTCGACCCTACCAAGCGCATTAACTGTGCACGCGCCGCTGTGCAATCGCCGGCCAAGACTGTACTGTTCGTGACAAACTCCCGAACGTAAACTATTTCTATCAGTTTCAAAAATCGGTCGTGGAACTTGTGGCAGTTCAGCAAAATATTCAAACTAATTAATTCCATAGACACGTTAAAGATTGATCAAGAAAATTAAGACGTTTTGGTATAGCTAACCGTGTGTACTCGTATTTAGAATTGTTGAGATTTTTCTTGTGTTTCCATAGGTGAGTTGTGAATAATAAATGCAGTTTTCTTGGTTTTGGTGTTTGTTTAATCCAGATATTAATTCGTTATACAGATTATTTGTTTCTAATAAGTTATTTACAATAAGTTCTTTGTGACAATGCTAGCGGTCGAACGAAAGGTGCGTGAGTGAGTGATAGAACGATTGATTGAAGTGAAGGCCCTCGCCGCGTTCCGCTTCACTAAATAATGCGCGAACATGCTCCCCGCCTTGGAAGCAATAGGTTCCAATTTGAAAATGCTTCTCTATGGTTCTTTAACACTGTCAGGCAACGGTAGTGGACAGATCTTTGAAAAGGCACGTCTGACGATTCCATCCGCCTTGCGTACATCTGCGACACGGGAAACGCCGTCTTTTCCAGGATAAGTCTTGATAATTCTTCCCAGACTCCATTTCAAAGGTGGTAATCTATCATCTTTTATAAGTACAAGTGTGTTTTCTTGTAACTCTCCCTTTTGTTGGTACCATTTACTTCTGGTCTGCATTTCGGACACATATTCCTTAGACCAGCGACTCCAAAAATGTTGCCGAATCTGCTCCACCCTGTGATAGCGTGTTAAGCGGTTCTCGGGAACGTCGTGAAGATCAACAGTTACAGGTGCAGTCAGCGGACGGCCAACCAAAAAGTGGGCAGGACTTAAAGGAAGGAAGTCTTGCGGATCAGCGGACATTGGAGTTAAGGGTCTGGAATTGAGGACAGCTTCAACCTGTGTTAATACCGTGCTAAACTCTTCAAAAGTTAAGTGCGCATTGCCTACTACGCGACGCAGGTGGTGCTTACAGCTCTTTATTCCAGCTTCCCACAAGCCCCCAAAATGGCTAGCGTAATTTGGTATCATTTTAAATTTTATATTTTGAGAAGTTGCGTACTCTTTGATATCGTCAGAACAAGTATTTAAAAATTGTATAAATTCATTTTTTAATCCAACAAAGTTTTTTCCGTTATCGGAAAAAATCTCGAGTGGTTTTCCTCGTCGTGAAATGAACCGTTTTAGTGCTAACAAATACGCGTCTGATGAAAGGTCACTCACTAGTTCTAAATGACATGCACGTGTCACGAAACACACAAATAAACAAATATATGACTTTTCAAGTTTCGCCCCTCTTCCCTTGCGATTAAGGGTAAAAATTGGGCCAGCCATGTCAACTCCAGATTTGAGGAAAGGAAATCCAGGCTCCAGACGTTCCTGGGGTAGATTTCCCATAATAGGATTAACAGAACTAGGACGACATCGAGCACACTTGACGCATGTGCGTACAGTTTTTCTTGCGAGATTCCTACCACCGATCGGCCACCATCTCTCTCTCAAAGTATATAACAAAGTTTGAGGCCCTGCGTGCATCAGCCTAAGATGTTCCTCACGAAACAATAAAACTGTAAAATGATGATTTGTAGCTAACATAACAGGATATTTTTTATTAAATGAAAAATTTTGCGAATTTCCTATACGGCCACCTACTCGTATTATGTGGTCATTATCCATAAATAAATGTAATTTTAATAATTTTGGATTTTTAGAAATAGTATCATTATTCAAAAGTAAATTATATTCTTCGGGAAATGATTCTTGCTGACTAAATTTTGCCAAAATCAATTCTGCATGCTGTTGCTCACTCACAGTCAGTGAACTGGTCCGTCTATGACCTTTATGTCGCGCGTTGTATATGAACCGAATTACATAGGCTGCAACCCGCTTCAGAGTTGAGAATTTTGAGTATCTATGAAACGGAAATAAATTACAATAGGCATTAGACGTTACGACTTGACAAACAGTATTAGATTTTAGCTCTGGTAACTCATCTTGTGAAGTAATATGAATTTGTTTAATACAAGGCATTTCAAAGTTAGGATCGTGTAAAAACTGTGGACCGTTCCACCACAGCGACGATTCGTTGAGTGCATCTAAACCTAGACCGCGTGATACTAGATCTGCTGGGTTATCTTTTCCAGACACATGTCGCCACGGAAGGTCCTTAGTCAGTTCGTGTATTTCAGCAGTCCTATTTTGAACAAATGGCTTAAGTAAGTTTGTTGGCATACCTAACCAACCTAAAACAATAGTTGAATCGGTCCAGAATATAATGTGGTTAATTTTACTACGTAATGATTCATAAATCCTTTTATACAATCGCGCGCCTAGCACCGCGCCGCTTAACTCTAATCTTGGGATAGTAATAGGTTTAGTAGGCGCAATTTTACCTTTAGCACACAATAAGCGTACAGTAACAGCTTGTCGACTGTCAATCGTGCGTATAAAGGCGCAAGCTCCAAATGCTATTTGCGAAGCGTCCGTAAAAATATGCAATTCTATACGAATAGGGTCCAAACACATTACGTATCGTGGTATTTTTAATATGTTAAGTGATGCCAAACAATTTATGAATTTACTAAAAATAATTGCGACTTCAGTTGGAACCGGTTCGTCCCAATCCAATTTTAAAAGCCAACACTTTTGTAATAAACTCTTAGCTATTGTAATTACTGGACTAATTAACCCCAATGGGTCATAAATCTGTGACGCTGTAGATAAAATGATCCGTTTAGTAATGACGTTAACGTTTGGGTTGATTTGCGAAGAATAATTTAACTCATCTGACTTGTTGTTCCATCCAATCCCTAATGTTTTGTTATTTGCACTATCGCCAAATGACAAATGTTTACTAACTACTTGCGAATTATCATTAGGGTTGGCGTGATCGAAATTAAAAACCCATTTGCGTAAAACAAAACAAGCCGAATTTAAAACCACCGTAGTACCTTCACATATATTATTTAATTCTGAAATATTATTAGAGCCACATATTAAATCGTCAACATAGAAATTTGTATTAATAGTGTCCTTTACACACGGAATTTCACACTCATCAGCTAAATATTTTAAACACCGACAACTTAAAAAGGGTGCCGACGCGGTTCCGTATGTAACGGTGTTCAATCGATAGACATTTAAATCATGAGACGATTCGTCACGCCACAAAATTAATTGAAGGTCTCGTTGACTTTCATCAATTAATACTTGGCGATACATTTTTTCTATATCGGCACACGCTACGTACCTATTTTCGCGAAAACGTAATAAAATTGCAATTAAGTCACCTTGAATTGCAGGCCCTACCATCTGCAAGTCATTAAGCGAGACTCCCGTACTAGAAGGCATGCTTGCATCAAAAACGACACGCAATTTTGTCGTAGTAGCGTGTTCGCGAAACACTCCATGATGCGGCATGAAATAATGCGGAGTTCCATAATTATTAATAAGACTCATATGCCCTAACTTAATATATTCATTAATAAAATCCTTATACATATTTTTATAAGAAACGTTACGGTCAAGTTTCCTTTCTAATGCGTAAAAACGTCGTTCAGCTTGCGCGCGAGAATCACCTAACAACTCGGGTGAATGCATGAACGGGAATCGAACGCTGAACCGCCCGTTTGAGACGCGTTTCGTTGTCTCAAGGAAGTGCCTCTCACACGCGCGCTCATCTACGCTAAGCTGTGCAACTGAACTGGCAGGTAATTCCTCGATATCCCAAAACCTACGTACTAATTGTTCTAAATTAAATGTATCGTGTTCAGCGGATTGTACAAAATTACACTTAACATTTTTATTTATTTGTGCAAGAGATAGAATCGAACCTGATACGACCCATCCTAATTTAGTATTTTGCAAAAATGGCCCATTGTTAAGGCGCAATTTGCCTTCGTTAATTAGTTCCCAAAACAGATCTGCCCCGATAAGTAAATCTATTGGCAAACTTTCGAAAAACCCAGGATCTGCGAGAGTAATATTTTCGGGTATTACGAACTTATTTATATTCAAAGTAGTTGCGGGTAACCTTGAAGTGATTTGTGGCAAAATTAAACATTGGATGCGTGCATTATAATTGCCACTGCGAGATTTCAACTCAATATTACAAGATTGCGAGCACTTTGTAATTGAGTTACCTACTCCATGAATGTGTTGTGTGGACTGTAAAATTTGCGTGTTTAATTTGTCGCATAAAGACTGCGTTATAAATGACCGCTCGCTACCGCTGTCGAGAATCGCGCGCGCTTGTAGATATACTCCGGATGCGCTACGTATATCTATTACAGCGGTAGACAGCAACACCGTACGAGCCTCCTTCATATTATCGTCATTATATTGTGCGTAAACATTATGCGCCTGGAACGAGTGACTGTGAGGGTGCGCGTTCTCAACATTTGTCAGACGCTCGGCAGGTACAACAGCTGATTGTGACGTAATATGTGCTACGTTATGTTCGGTGTTGTTAACCTCGCAAAGTAAAGAATTGTGTTTAATGTGTTCGCACTTCCTACATGGCCCGTAAATACATGTTTGGACTGCGTGTCCAGGGCGCATGCAGTTTATGCATAAATTGTTATTTGTGACAAACTTTAACCTATCATGTACACTAAGGTCAAGAAATTTTTGACAAGAGTACAGTGGATGAGGTGCATTACACATTAGACACAATTTATAATTGCGTTTTGCCTTATTTTGTGAAGGCTTAGCATTGCACTTATTAGAAACTATATTGCAATAAACTCTGGATCCAACATTATTAGTATTATGTTTCCTATGTTCACCGCTACTATAAATATTTGATTTACTATGTGATACTATGAGTGTTTCTAACATATCTGCTCTATTCCTTAAAAATTGCAATAAATGATCTAATTTAATTGTACCAAATTCACTATTATTTTGTAATTGGCATCTACGTTCCTCCCAGTTCCTTTCTGTTGTGGAATCTAATTTTGATACAATTGTATAGATAATCAATGTATCCCAATACTCAGTGGGCTCTCCTAGAAGTTTAAGTGCTCTTAAATTCTTTAAAATTAAATCTATAAGTTTGCGCAGTTGTACAGGAGATTCTTTGGTTAAGGCCGGCATTGAAAATATGGACTTAACATGGTTATGAACTAATAAGTGTGTGTTATCAAATCTGTTCATTAATAATTCCCAAGCCACTTCATAGTTGTTTGCGGAGAATTCAAGTGAATCTATTACTGACTTGGCAATACCTGTTAACGATGACTTTAAATAATGAAACTTTTGAATTTGTGTTATTGTCTTACAGTTATGTACCAAAGAAATAAAGGTATCTCTAAATTCTAGCCAATGTTCATAGGAGCCATCAAATTCAGGAATAGATATGGTGGGTAACTTGATAGAATTTGAACTTGCCGAAGGTACATGTATTTTAGAACTGTCTGTGGACCTTTCATCAGAGTTAGTCAAACATTCAGCTAATGCAAGAATAGAATAGTACTCCCGTTCAAACTCTTCGCGTGATTCGAGTTGTTTTTCAATGTCTGACTCGAGGCTATTCTCTTCTATTTCACTTTGGACTTTGTTAAAATCGTTTAACAAACCCTGTGACCCGGTCATACGCAGTTTTAATTCCGATTGTTGTTGTACAGACAAATCTAACCCATCAAATGACATAACATATTTTTTTAAAAAGGTTAGGCGACACTTTATAGACCCACGTTTTTTAATAAGATCTTTATCTGATGTAGCCATTTTGCGGATTAATAAAGGGCACGTTATTTCCAATAGGCACTTATCCTGGAATGAGCTGGATGGAGTTTGAAGCTTTTGCGAAACCAACCCGACGCGCGCGCATGCAGGCAATGGCAAACGTTAAGCACTGAAAATATAGCACAGTATCACACAGGGAAGAAATAGTGGTTAGGAAAAGGAAGTTTAGTTAGCACGTCTCACCAAAAGCACTGCAAACTGTTTAATATAATGCGATATAATGTTTCCACCGCGTGACTTGATCCTCGTATTCCTCGTGGTAGCTTTGAGGTTATATCCGTCTTGAAGGTCCACTATTTATGTTGAGATTTTTCTTGTGTTTCCATAGGTGAGTTGTGAATAATAAATGCAGTTTTCTTGGTTTTGGTGTTTGTTTAATCCAGATATTAATTCGTTATACAGATTATTTGTTTCTAATAAGTTATTTACAATAAGTTCTTTGTGACAATGCTAGCGGTCGAACGAAAGGTGCGTGAGTGAGTGATAGAACGATTGATTGAAGTGAAGGCCCTCGCCGCGTTCCGCTTCACTAAATAATGCGCGAACAAGAATACAACTTCAATAGCAAGGAGTCGGACTATCATGGTTTTTTGTCAGGGTTTTTGATGAATTTTAGGTATCTTCATACAGCTGGTATTTACCTTGAGTTATTTTTGGGGGTGAGTGTAAGCTATTTACCCTCTATGTGACTTGGAGGAGGCCTGACTGAGCAGAAGAACTAAAATGTTTCAATAAGAAAACGATGGTCAGGAGAATCTGCGTGACAAGATGGTCTTGTGATTATCCAAAAAGACGTTTGAAATTATCTACAAAGGATGACTGCGTTAAGCTGCAGTTATTAGTAGCTGATAGATGGAGATAGAGTTCACTTATACCGTAGGCATTTCTATTAACTCCAATAGATTTCTATTTCTAGAAAGTTGAACTATTATCGTTGTCAAAAGTGAGTTTCTTCCGCCAGGTCTTTTCGGTTGGGGCCGCGTTCCGACCTGGCAGTGATGTTATAGAAATGATGTATCCGTTGACGATTGTGAACGCCTAATTGGTTTATACAATAACTAGCGACCCGCCCCGGCATCGCACGGGTGCAATGATGAACCTCTAAATTTATCGGTGTTTCTCTACAATATTATGGATGTATTATACATATAAACCTTCCTCTTGAATCACTCTATCTATTAAAAGCCGCTTCAAAATCCGTTGCGTAGTTTTAAAGATTTATGCATACATAGGGACGGACAAACAACAGCGACTTTGTTATATACTATGTAGTGATAGTGAAGTTTGTTTCAATTATATTACATTCCTCTCGTTCTTAACAATAAAGTAAACTTCAAACGTCAACTTTATAACAATAGAATAAGATACACATCATTACCATCATTTTTACGTAATAAAATTGTAATGCAATTATCGTTAAGATTTTGAAAGACTTCCAAGATAAGAAAGTGACGATTGTTCACAAGCGTTTGTCAAAAGCACAATGAAGACACTCTCACTAAGCTGACGTCTTAACGAAAACTTTAATCGTATTACGGTGTCATCTTCATTGTAATACGAGTTAATCTGATATTACTTGTGAAATATAGTCGTAAGCAGATCTTAATCCCATTGATTCTGTATGTAGTAGGTTGTTTAAGGGTTTTCTTACTAGAGTTAAGCTTAGAATGACTTGGCTCACTCAAGGACACCAGCGATCCCGTATCAACAAATATTGTGATCCCATAACTTTATGGACTATTGTATTCGTTTGTATAGCAGACTAGCTGCGCCCCGCGGTTTCACCCGCGCTTACTTATTGTTGTACCGCGGGTGACGCCGCGGGGCAAAGCTAGTCTAAAAAAAGTAGCCTAAGTTACTCCTTATATAATCAGCTACCTATCGGTGAAGGTCTAGCCGTTCCAGAGATTAGCCGGAACAAACAGAAAGACAGACAGACAGACAGACAGACTGTGTATACATACTTACGGATTTAGTAAAAAGTGGTTATTTTATTATTACAAACAGACACTCCAATTTTATTTATTTGTATAAATTGTTTCTCAATAACGTGGATATTAGAGTTTCAATTTAATTTCTGGGTTGCGTTTTAAGTTTTACTTCTATTGCAGCTACGTTCTCGGCCTTTTCATGTCCTTTTGTCGACTGTTAGATTTTTACACCCTCAGGATGGAATGGGGTGGTGACACAATGTATTCTAAACCCGTCACCACACGGATTAAGTAGACGCTATATTTTTTGTTTATGTACATTATTTCATAAGGAGGGTACCATATAAAGCGACTACATGAATTAGATGGGCAGAAAACGTAGCGTCAAGTTATAACACTTGAGTAACCTAACACCGAAATAAGCTTCTTCCAATTTGATGGAAGGAAATAGACGATAAAAAGCGGAGTCGGACGCTGCTAAACTTACACATCAATTGCGTTACGCACAGAACAGGAGCTAAAGAAGCGTACATACCAGACTTGCTGCGCCCCGCGGTTTCACAAGCGCTATTTTGAAACTTATCGTTATATTCTGGATAATTCACAATAAATCTTTATAAATTAAAGCCTATGTGTTTTTCTGATGTACTTATGGGCTATATTATTGTAAATTTTCATTAAAATCCATTCGGTAGTTTTTACGTGAGAAAGAGTAACAAACATCCATCCATATATCCATACTTACAAACTTTCGCGCTTATAATATTAGTAGGATGTATTCAAAAGGTTAAAGCAGACCAGTGTTTTCTAAATAAGCTCAACAAGGGATCGACAGACCATTAATCATTGACACCCCACAATTTTAAATTACCGATAATGATTTGCAACCTCTCACTGCTATTACGGATGATAAATAATGAATAAGTTTTTCAATAACGCGCGTATTGTATAATTTGTTTTGTTGTAATGACTGCGTATGATAATGGATGAAAAAAATAAGGGTTTTTTTTAAATAAATAAAAATATTAATAAATATCCTTGGACATTTCACACAACGCCATCTCGTCCCAAGCTAAGCAACTTAATGCTTGTGTTATGGTAACAAAATGGATGATAAACTACATATATACATTTTTTCTTTGTAAATACATACATATTATCGATAGAAATGACACCCAGACCCCGAGCCAGTGCCTCTGGTTTAGACAAAGACACTTGCCCGACCCCGGAATCGAACCCGGGACCCGTTGATCCAAAGGCGGCACATCTAACCACTAGACCAACGAGGCAGTCAAAAAAGTCCCTATGTTTTGTGTGCTTGAGTTCTTATCATCGATCTTAGCCTGATAAATACCCCAGGTGTTTAAATTCCAGGTTTAGAATGGATTTCAACCATTGTGGTCACCAGATCCAGATAATGTACTACAACTACTCATCCCACTGATGAGTCGGGCCTCCTCTCATTACAAAGAGGGTAATTAAATAAGGGTAAAACTGACAACTTTCAAGTTTCCAAGGACGGTCAGCAATGTGGTAACGCTTTTAGAACACCAACCGTTTCAGACTGCTGTAGAGGTTACTAAAGAACTCAGGTGATCAGACAATAAATCTTGATACAAAAGCCTGCCTTCTTCGTCACGTTAATACTCAACATCTCGACAAAACCAAAAGAAGAAGAAGAACAGTGTGTCGTTTAAATCCATAGATAAAATATAGTTCTACTATAAGCTTCTTCATTATTATTATACCATAAAAACCTGTGATACGTCATGTGTTAGCTATTATGTTATTGTAAGGCCACGAGTCTTACTTGGATCAAATGCATACCGTATAGAGAATGTCTTGTTATGAAGTACATCCGTGCTAGCGTAAATCATTTACCTGCAACAAACAAAATATTAAATTAATACAATGCAAAATAGATTATGTTTATTGTGTGTACACAAAAGAAACAATAAATAATGACACAGGGCAAATACGATCGTATTGCTGAACACAATTCCTTCAAGCGATCATTAAAACCAAGATAATAATCGTCATCATCATTGCATCAGGATATATTCAAAAGATCTCAACACAGTGTGATCTTTGAACCATTTGATTGATAAAATATTTCCTTCCGTGTCAGTCACGCTGGCCAGACGGATTTTCAAGTTCTAGAGTTCTAGATTTTCATGTTCAAGTTCTAGGTTCTGTTCTGTGTAGGTTTTTGCTTATTGAGTTCTTTACGACACTATCAAGCAACATCTAGTGTTCTGTCTGTTGCTAACCACAACACCTACCCTTAAAAAACTTAGGATACCATTGACTTTTGATCCTACGTATAACAATTCCACCATACGGTTTTTGTGTGATTAATGGAATGCAAACTTAAGATACTACATAGTATAAAACAAAGTCGCTGTCGTCTGTCCGTCCCTATGTATGCTTAAATCTTTAAAACTACGCAACGGATTTTGAAGCGGATTTCTTTAATAAATAGAGTCATTCAAGAGGAAGGTTTTTAAGTATAATACATTCATAATATTGTATAGGTAGAAACACTGATAAATTTAGAGGTTCATCATTGCACCCGTGCGAAGCCGGGGTGGGTCACTAGTATTACATAAAACACAAAGTCAACTACGTCGAAGAAGTTTTAAATAAGATTGAGTTTTTAATAAGCCCGTGTTTTAAAACTTGCTTTAAAAACGATTTAATCATAGATTAGACGGTTACATTGTAACAATTGTGTGAGTAAAGAGGCTGTGAAATTAAGGCAAGTTAAAGCCATAAATCCATAAATAATTAAACCTCTAAAAGTAACGGCATCTATTATTTTATGGTTTAAAATCAGTTTTTGCAATCAAGTTTTTGAAATACTTAAAGCAGTAATTAATTGAAGACTATCATAAATTATAATATCCGTGTGGTATCAGATTTATAATACATAGTGTCTTCAACCTAGTCCATCTTGAGGGTGTCGTAAGAACCGACAAAAGGAAATAAAACGGCTGAAAACCTAGCCGCAAGAGAAAGAAACCTTGATGCGAAACCCTTTTTTTTTTTTTTTTTTTTTTACGTCGGAGATCCTCATGGATTCCCGGCCGTTGGGAACTAGCCGGGGTATGTGGGACTCCGGGGCGCGTAGAGATGGTGAATTGCGCCCCGACCTACCCACTAAAACCGACGGCGATCCTCGTCTGCCCAAACCAGGGCCACGGGATTCACTCCCATTATGATGCGAAACCCTGTGCCAACCCTCTACCAAAAATCTACATGTAACTGGAGGCCGGACTCAACAGTAGGTCATATAAGGGCTTTGGAGAAGTAGTGGTATTACATCATCATCATCATCATTTCAGCCAAAAGACGTCCACTGCTGGACATAGGCCTCCCCCAAGGATTTCCACAAAGGCCGGTCCTTGGCCGCCCGCATCCACTGCTTTCCGGCGATCTTAACCAGGTCGTCGGTCCACCGTGTGGGAGGCCTACCAGCACTGCGCCTTCCGGAACGCGGTCGCCACTCGAGGACTTTTCTGCCCCATCGGGCGTCGGTCCTGCGAGCTATGTGCCCTGCCCATTGCCACTTAAGTTTGGCAATCCGGTGGGCTATGTCGGTGACCCTGGTTTTCCTGCGTATCTCCTCATTTCTGATTCGATCTCGCAGGGAAACTCCGAGCATAGTTCTCTCCATTGCCCTTTGGGTGACTTTGAGCCTTCTGATGGAGCCCATAGTGAGCGACCACGTCTCTGTTCCATATGTCATCACTGGCAACACACATTGGTTGTTGCCAGTGATGACATATGGTATTACATACTCATATGTAATTAAAAAATAAATTTAATATAATGTGTAAATTATCGAGGCTACAATAATTATTTTTATTGATCAAAATGTGTTCTCAATCTAAGTAACGATTAGTTCATTTATTGAATCATAAGATACTAGTATCATGTGAATATTATAGCTGAACATTTTTGTACTATTAACCTGAATGTAATCCATAAGAAACTAAAATACATTTGGATGGATTTATTTAATTATTACTCCACAAACTTTAATTATTATTTAAATGGCTGTTTTATAGTAACGAACTTACTGTTTTCTTTGGCTTTCTTCAAGGTTTAAAATAAATACAGACTTTAATCTTCTTTAGTAGTTTCCTGAATACCTCGGAAGTTGGCACTATTACTTAACTCGTATTAGCCGCCTTCACCTCATAAAGTCAAAGAGGAAAATGTATTTGCAAATCATAGATTGATTACTGACATAAATAGATCACTTATGATTCGCAAAAACCAGAACACCTGCGCTGGTATTGTTAAGATTTATTGTTGTTTATTAATATAAGTTGTTTTTGCTCCTAGCAACACCTTTGGTCAATGACCTGACCTTGGTGTTGAAGAATGGACACGATAAAACGATTACGTCACCGTAGACTGGTCATTTGGCTAAAGGAGATTGTTTGTTATACAAAGGAGATTTGTATTAGTCCGTGAGGTGATGGTGATCAAATTCAACCTCTGACGGTGGCGGAAAATACTACTAAATTATACAAGCTGATGATAGATAGATGATTTGCTTAACTACAGTCCCACCACCCAATACTATACTGTGTATGTGCTACAAGACGACTTAAGGATTCAATTAGCCTACTTGATTTTCGTTTCAAGTTTTCCTTCTCTTGCGGCTTGGTTATCAACCTTGTCATTTCCTTTTGTCAGCTCTTTGGACAACCTCAGGATGGAATGATGGATGGATTTCTTGCGCGGTCGCGTTTGGTGCAATCCAGTCGAAACGAATGAGGGTTCATTTTCACATTATCCTATTTCGTGTTGCGCGATTGTTCCTGTAGTATTTTCAAAAAGTTTAAAAACCAATATGAATTCATCCACAAGAGAAACCTCGGAATGAAACCTTATATACCAATCTGGCCAGTAGTGTGTTAATTTTTGTAATATTTGTAGTGAAACCATTCCCAACTTTCGGTTATGTACTCGTACAGATTAAGACTGGTCATATGCCCTTTTTGGAATGGGTCCAAAACCAGAAAATGTTCCACAAAATGTTTGTGCACATGGGCATTTCATAGGCTTCCTCTAAAATCTACGTATTCTAGAACATTCTACTTCGAATTTAGTGCCATATTTTCTTAAAATATAAATATCTCTAACAAAGAAAATCTCCTTCCATCAGAGCCAACCCTGTTGAATCAAGAAAATGAATCACACATTTAAAACCGTGTCATATTTAGTTTCACGTCTGTACTGAGTGAACTTCTGTAGTCCGGTATTGAGTTTCACACAGGCAAAAAGTGATCAACAATTTTTGCCACATTCAAACCAGTTCAGAATGCACACTTTCGAAAGTCGATGGATAAAAAATAGTTCGATTTTTAAAAAAATATTATAGTCTTTGAATATTATGGAAATCGAATGCTTGCATACATTGTATTTAACTACAAACATTGAACCAAAATGTATTCTGCGCAATAGTCGGACTTTAGGTCCATGATCCTGGTTGATGCGATGACACCCCACACCATTTGGTTCAAGATGTTTTAAAGCTACTACAATATGAATTAAATTTAATTTCAAATAAGTTTTTGACACAACTAGATTGTTTTGTAACATCTCATGGCCTTAATATGTATTTATATCCAATAAAAAAATTCCTACATTACGGTTGTTCGCCGTCGTCTTTTAAGTTTTAAAATTGACGATCCTGATATTTTGCTAATCGCTACAAAAAAAAATATTCAATCTAATATCATTCATCTCATTAACTATTTAATCTAATTGCTTATCCATAACAAAATACACATAATTACTGGCAACTGATCACCAGTTATATAACAATGATTTTATTTTTTTTATTCGCTCATCAGTTTGGGTGAGGTTCAACCCAAATATTATATTCTATAACAACAAAGAAACTGTCTATACTTAAATCTAATTATATTTCTTTTACCAATTAGCTAGACAGCCGTTCAGTATCGTAAGATTCACGCGCGCAAATTATAGATTGTGTAAGAAAATAAAAGGCAACGACAAATTGCCAGTATATACGGTGTAACAAAAGTGGTACATCCATTAGAATGGGGAAGATAAACGACCATAATACGTGTACTTTTTTATCGAGTCTGTTATCTAATCTATTACAAATTCAGGCAGCGAAACTGATTGTTATGGGCGCTATACTTGATCACAATTTACTTTAAAATATGACAATGGAAATGAAAGATGCTGAAATACATAATCAAAGAGCTAAAAAGGGTAATATTTTAAATAAAACAATATCAACAGCGATCAAAAATACATTCAATAACACCAGAGTGGCTAGTTTTCGGAATATATATTACACTTTATTGGTTTTAAACATTCGTGCCATAAGACTGCTAAATATTATTTCAGAGGAGGTTGATATATTTCACTGTAGCCTGATAAAGTTCACAGGAGCAGCACTGGAGTGTATTGAAAGACTTAGATGATTCTTTTATTTGTAATTGTACATAGGTGTTTTAGTTTTAGGTATTTCAAGTGTATTTTTAGTTGTGTTTTTTTTTAATTTGTATTGGTAGTAGTAACATCGCATTGACGCTATAGCTGTTATTTACTTAATGTTTGTTATTTACGTAAATAAAATAAATAATTATTTCGCGTTTAAAATATTAATAGAGTAGAAAAATAACTCTGCACTAATGAGTAACTCTACATCACGGGGACTCTTTACCCATGTATAAAAGATGTGCAAAAACTACTGAATGAATACACAATGCCCATTTTGTTCCGCCTATAGATGATTACGTAATCGCCGAGCTACATACATTTATGATTTGAGAAGCTAATTGTACGTTACACACCAAATTTCGAGGGCCATTGAAATAAGGTCTGGTAGCCACTCGGCGTTCTTAGCAATTTAATGGACAAGGCATGTTTTTTATTCCGTTGTAGAGCGGAAGCTCAAGGGTTCTACCAAATTCTGTATATCGTTTCTGATGTAATTTATTAGAGACAATTAGTTCGATAAAGTTACTCTCGCTTTTTAATTCTAACGTCAGATAATATAATAAGAAATCAATTATTCTAGTTCTAGTTACCTAATTAGACAGAAGAAGAGTGTTAGACAGGGATGTGTAGCGTCACCGTGGCTGTTTAATCTGTTCATGAACAATTGCTTGACAGATTTAAAAGAGAATGAAAGTGGGTTGAGAATGAATGAGTTACTCGTCAAATGTTTTCTCTATGCTGATGACCAAGTATTACTTGCGTCTTCGGCCGAGGAGTTGCAGGAGATGGTAACTGCTATGAGTGGAGCTTTTGCTAGAAAGGGAATGAAGATTAATGTTAAGAAGACGAAAGTGATGGTGTTTGAAAGAGATGAGGCAGTGACAGTCTGCAATATCGTGATTGGAGATGAACAAGTTGAACAGGTGAATGAGTTTGTGTATCTGGGTTCAAAGTTTACAAGAGATGGAAAGTGTGAGAGTGATATCGAAAGAAGAGTGAATGCAGGGAACATGGTGAACGGAGCTTTGCACTCCTTTATGAGCAGTCGGAAGGTGTCTAACAAGGCTCGTTTGGCTGTGCATGAGGGAGTGTTGGTTCCGACACTCATGTATGGAAGTGAAAGTTGGGTATGGCAGAAGAAACATGAAAGCAGAATAAATGCAGTTGAGATGAGAGCGTTAAGAAGTATGATAGGAGTTAAACTGAGTGACAGGATAAGAAATAGTGAGATAAGGAAGCGTTGTGGTCTGAAAGAAGATGTAGTGACAAAAATTGAGAAAGGTATGCTGAGATGGTTTGGCCATGTCGAGAGAATGAATGAAGAACGATTGACGAAAAAAGTGTATAAGGCGAGTGTGAATGAAAGTGTTGGAAGGGGAAGACCTAGGCGGACGTTTCAAGACCAAATCAGGGACGTCTTGAAAAAAGGCCAGGTCAAGAGTACCCTAAACCGAAGAGCATGTATGAAGGGAATAATGAAAGTGGACGAAGCGAAACAAGTATGTATGGATCGTAGCAAGTGGAAAGAAGTGGTCTCTGCCTACCCCTACGGGAAAGAGGCGTGATTATATGTATGTATGTAGTTACCTAATTCTAGTTTTAATACCTTAATTCTGATAGAAATTTATTATATACTAGCGACCCGCTCCGGCTTCTCACGGGTGCAATGATGAACCTCTAAATTTATCACTATTTCTTTACGATATTATGAATGTATTATACATAAAAACCTTCCTCTTGAATCACTCTATCTAATAAAAACCGCTTCAAAATCCGTTGCGTAGTTTTAAAGATTTAAGCATACATGGGGACGGACAGACGACAGCGACTTTGTTTTATAATATGTAGTGATAGTGAAGTGATAGTGAAGTAATAGTGAAGTGATAGTGAAGTGATAGTGAAGTGATAGTGAAGTGATAGTGAAGTGATAGTGAAGTGATAGTGAAGTGATAGTGATTATCATCGACATAGCCCACAGGATTGCCAAACTTAAGTGGCAGTGGGCAGGGCACATAGCGCGCAGGACTGACGCCCGATGAGGCAGAAAAGTTCTCGAGTGGCGACCGAGTTCCGGAAAGCGCAGTGCTGGTAGGCTTCCCACACGGCGACCTGGTTAAGGTCGCCGGAAAACGATGGCTGCGGGCGGCCTAGAATCGGCCATCATCATGATGATCATCATCATCTTATCGGATAAAGGATACACCACTGTCGGGCGCCCTCCAAGTTTTTGGAGGGAATTTAGCCTATTGTGCCATGGTTTCCAGACGGGTTGCATGCTTCTCGCTCTTTAGTCGCCACTTGCGACACCCTCAGGATAATATTGGTTGGTGACATTGAATCCACACGAAACTTTGTTCGGTATTTTAATTTACTCCGGTAAATAGATTAGTCACTTTCAACTTGAGTTTTATTTCTACCAAATCTTTTGCGGATGTTGAGTAATGAAATGTACTTGAAAGCAAACAATCGTTTCCGTTGCTCCGTCTATTCCTAGTTCTTTGTTTGAATTCGCGGCTGCACACGTCTATTTAGACATATATTTGTTGGCTATTAAAAAATTATCCGTGTGGTAGCGGAGTAAGACTACTACCACACCATATCTTCCCTTGGGTGTCGTAGAAGGAGACTAATGGACAACAGACGTTGGGCAGCAGCGACGTTCAGTCTAAAAGCAACCCCCCCAAATGAATGGACACAAATAAAAAACCGGCCCCCAGTCCCGGGTAGCCCCGCTATTCATTCGGCGACGGCAGCAGCCAAGATACCGTTTTTTTTTGGTGAAGGCCTATGTCCAGCAATGGACGTCTTTTGGCTGAAATGATGATGATTTGCTCTCACAAATCTGTCTTATATCCAGTTTTGTACCCAAAAATTGGCGATCTAAAAAGAGCAACTACATAGTTTCTTGCTGGCTCTTCTCTGTAGAGGTGCATTCCGAACCGGTGGTAGACAGTAAATAATTAATTTAAAAACTAAATTAAAAATTTTAATAAACCCCCGACACAATGACCTAAGTACCCTTTAAAAAGTAAAAAATAAAAAATAATACAGATCCAGATATTGGGTATCCCCCCCCCCTTTTTACCCCCAGAGTTTTTCAGGGCTCAACTGATTTTCATGGAACATATTATTTTGTAATGTGTACGTGATACGCTTTCATTTGAGACCCCACTCGATTATATTTACAGACATTCGGTTATTCTTCCCTACTTTCACCCCCCATAACTTTTAAACGAGTAAACCGATTTTCATCAAACATGTCTAAGAACACTCGCCCGTAACTCACCTGTCATACAAAAAAAACTGTATTGAAAACGTTTCATCCGTTCGCGAGGTACGGTGCCATAGACAGACAGACAGACAGACACCTCAAACTTATAACACCCCTCTTTTTGCGTCGGGGGCTAAAAATGACTTTGGCTTGAAAAAATTTGACTTGTCAAAAGAGTTATAATGAGCCAACTTGATTAAATGAGTTTTGATTTTGGTTAAAAATTTCGTAATCCATAATGTTTTCTCGAATTTTTCCATCGTTATCATTAGAATTTCTTATTCAAAATAAATCCACTGCTAGACAACGCCTTCCCACAGTATTTCAAAGTCTTTCGCATGTATTCTGCTTTATGTAAATCTGTCCATAAATGAAATATGATGGCCGATATTCTTCTCGATATTCCCTAAAATGCGTGTTGTGTCTCTATGTACTTAGTCCAAATACTGCGCCACACAAGCACTTCACTAGTCATTCAACAACCACCGCTGAGATGGGCCTCCCGGATTGTGTACCTAAAGGTTAAACAAGTGATGCGATTTGCACAAGTTTTAATCTGTTAAACCAAATGTACCTTTTTTGTCGTCATTAGAGTTTTTGTTAAGCGAAGTCGTAAGCGCAGACAGAATGTATGGCTGGTAATATAACTTATTAGAAAAAAAAACAGGATCATATTTATTGTCTATGACAAATCGTTAGGCGAGAACTTGGCCGCCAATATTACAAAAAAAAACGCGGTAAATGATTTTAAATTTCGGATACATAATGCTTTCTAAATTGTAAATTTTTGTACTTGTTATGTTGGTAGACACATTAAGGAATATTCTATTTTAAGTATGATAAAAAAAGATGAAGGTCATGGTCCGTGCAAATCGCTAGAAGATTAAGTGAAGCCCCATTCTATAATAGGCTCTATTTCAGTAAAGCTAAAGTTCGATTTTGTTTTTTAAAACGACCTTAATTTTAGTTTGCGCAACATTTCGGATAACCTTCTTGTTCTAATGCAATTTAACTGAACAATGGTTTCATCGTTATCGTGTGTGAAATAACATTTGCGTATTGTGAATTGTTGGATTTGCCAAGCTTTGGTTTATTTGCTTGCTTGATTATATTATTATCTAGGAAAATTAAAACAAGTACTGTATACACAAAACAGGTACATAAAATCGAATATATACAATTCCCGTGTCACGGCGTTTGTTATTAAACTCCTCCGAAGTGGCTCGACCGATTTTGATGAAATTTTATATTCTCATTTGGTATGTCTGCGAATTGGACCACATATGTTTCATCCCCCAATTTTTTTTTGTTAGCGGCATGTCCCACTCGGGCCACCGCGGCGGGCCGCCGCGCGCGCAACGTACACTCCGCTATATTCAGCAGACAGACAATATTTTTTGTGTTTACTACCCTAAATTTTCACCCCTCTACAATCAACCCCTATTTTTAATAGATATTTAAATGGCAAAATGGCAGAATTACTGCTGGGTTAGATAGTTCATCTATACAAATCTTTAGTAAAAGACAAGAACTTAAATTTTAGAATAATGTATTGTGCAATTAAGCCGAGTACGTTTAATGAGTATGCCTCAAATAAATGTATTTTCTTTCATCTATATACCTGAAGATGATATTTATTTACATGGCACAACCATGTAACCCACTTATCCTACCTTTAAAGTGGGTTTTAAGCTTTTTCCTCAGTTTCATTCCATTACTGGTCATTTCCAGTAGATACTCCCAGCACTGCCGGTGGGTCGCAGAAAATGTTTTCCAATGGGGAGCGAGACCTGTGGCCCTATTTTCCATATTTCCGCGCCCCGGAGTCGTTAGTTTCAGCCGAGAAACACTAACTTGTACCCATCCTAGGTTCCCCATAACACAGATAGCCCCCAATGGCCGGGTATCCACGAGGATTTCCAACGTAAAAAGAAGCCAGAAGAAGCCAGAAGTGCCTGCACATGAGAATGACAAGGCCCTAACAAGAGAATGACAAGGCCGAAAACCTAGCCGCAAGAGAAGGAAATCTTGATACGAAACCCTTTTTTTTTACGTCGTGATCCTCATGGATACCCGGCCGTTGGGAAATGCCCGGGGTATGTGGGACTCCGGGGCGCGTAGAGATGGTAAATTGCGCCCCGACCTACCCACTAAAACCGACGGTGATCCTCGACTGCCCAAACCAGGGCCACGGGATTCACTCCCATTGCAGAGAGCATGCTCCGTGACCCTGGGGGCCTTGGCCCGCCTCTTAGTGCATTGTAGGCTAATGACCGACCCTGTGATGGGAGGAGACGCGACGGAGCAGTGAGTCCTCTATGGGCTGAGTAGTATTAGTAGTACCCTTCGTAAGGTCGAAACCAAACAAGGAAGCCACCTAGACAACTTCTCAACGTTTTCTAGATCGTATCGGCTCGTTTAGCTAATGCAAGTGACGTGACACGTCGGTTTATCGGTAATTACTCTTTCTAAAGTTCACTTTCTCCATACGAGTTTGAATTAGCCATATGCGAGGGCCCGCGGCGTTTATAGTCATTCTACTGAGTATAGCAATTTCACGCACATATAGCATATAATTTGTGCACAAATGGACTGTGATTGTGCAACACTACGAACAAATATGTGACTTAAAGAGGCTGAGAATATTATTGACGTAGAGGTGTCGAACAATAGGAATAAATATTAGGAACATGTAATTTTCTTTGGGTGAACAATGCAAGGTTATGTAACCGAATGTTGGTGATTACATTCTAATTGAAAGGAAACTGTCAAGTCTGATTGAAGCATTAGTGGTGTTATTATAAAAAAAAATAGAAAATCATATCTAAAACACTAAAACCAAATGTTGGCCAACAGAGTGTTCCACTCTGGATAACGTATTTTATTTTAAACTAGCGACCCAGCCCGGCTTCGCACGGTTGCAATTATCCATGTATTATACATTTATATACCTTCCTCGTGAAACACTCTATCTATAAAAAACCCGCTTCAAAATCCGTTGCGTAGTTTTAAAGATTTGAGCATACATAGGGACGGACAAATGACAGTGACTTTGTTTTAAACTATGTAATGATAATGATTTTACCTAAATATGTATTTTAATTTTTAAGTTTTACATCTAGTTCGTTCATAGTTTGCAGTTATTTATGTTTGGCCCAATAATAGCACACTACTATTACTCAGGCCATAAATAAATAAATAAATATCCTTGGACATTTCACACAACGCCATCTCGTCCCAAGCTAAGCAACTTAATGCTTGTGTTATGGTAACGAGATAGATGATAAACTACTTATATATATATATATATTTTGTAAATACATACATATTAAAGATAGACCGAGACCCGGAACAAATACTTACTGTACAACGCTGGCCAGGCAGGTTGGCCCCGGGTTGTTGCGACTAGGTTTTCGTCCTCGTCGGCACTTACCGGAATGGGGTGGTGACAATATGCATTCTAAATCCATCACCACACGGATAATAAATAGTATGAATACTTAAAACAGCACAATCATAATAATTGAAAGTAACGCGTTTCTTTACAGTGTGCACGAAAAGCAAACAGTAAACCATCTGATAAAATTTTCAGAAAGTATACAAGCTTATATGTCTACATAAACTATACTTACTAATAATAGTTATATTGCCCGTGTTGGTACTTTTTATATACAGGGTGTGAAACCTTAAAGCCACCCGAAGTTAGGGCATAGAGCTAATTAAAATAAGTATATTTAAAATGTTTTTGTCTATCTAGAAGTATGAGTGAGATATAAACTTTTTTCTTAATCAGATTATAATAGAACATGGCTTCCGCTGGAATGAACCAATTGCTTTTGTTGCATATTGTACCTTGGGTGTGCTTATCACTTGAGTAATGACACTTTCGTCACCAGTTGGTGACCAAAACTTTACGAAACAAGATTTTCTTATTTTGGCGCGAGATATTGCACAGTGTATTTTTATGGAAGTACTATCGATCTATTCGTCGTGGCTAAAGAGTTTTAGTTACACAATGTAATAAGCTCATGTGAAGCCATTTATAATTGAAATCTTTATTACGACTAAAATAAAGTCCTACTTTAGTCTAGCTTCTAACTACAGCTTATTTATTCTAACCAATGTCAATTGTCATTCAATTCATTCTCACTATTTGTCTAACTTTAAGTCACGATTGAGTCATTATTCCTCTTTCGTAGTTCAACAGAATCTTTAAGTATTTGCAGAATACTTATGTAGAAAAAACATTGCTTATAAAATGAATACACAGTCTAAACTGTGTCAGTGACTTTAAAATTACATCTTATTTTTATCCCCTTAAGGTTTAAACTAAATGAGCTTCTTAAGATTGTAAGCGACTAACAGGATCTTATCCGCTTATGCAGGTGGTTCCACACCTTGCATTTTTTGTCCTATTCCGCCACATTGAAGCAAGAAAGAGTAAAAGAACATGGAACCAACAGATGTTTCCTATAACCTGGATTTTAAAAGTTCTTTGCGATCATACATTTTGAATTCAAAAATAATTGTTTTATTTTGTACCAGTCTGAAATGTAGTAACAGTTTCTTCTCATGTTAAATCATTGGTTAATCAAATTATTCATTATACGGCCAGATTATGTATATTTTCACTTTCCTCTAGACGTGTTCTCTATATATCAATAAAACGATTATCAATAAAATACGACAGAATTATGATTTTACGATGTCTCACTGACCCTAATGCCGCCTTATGAAAGCGATATATTTATGAATGAATACCAATGGGCGTAGGATTGGGTAAGGGCACTTCCAGATAGATGTACCGGCAACGCACTTTTAATAAAGGTTTTCAATAATGGCGATAACAGCAATCTTTTTTCAAGATCATTAGGTCCTTAGGCTGTTTTAGAACTACAAGATCTAACGATCACATTATGTCTAACATAGACAATCAAAAATAGCATAGTAAATTAAATTTCAGAAAGGGGTAAGTATTAATTATAGAGTCAAATTTGATATTCGTCCTAAAGGTGTCGTAAGAGCTAGCAAAAAGAAATAAGACGGCCGAAAATCTAGCCGTAAGAAAGAGAAAACGTGATTTGAACCCTTGCACAGTAGGCTAATAACCCTCCATGTAGTTAGGGGAGGCCTGACTCAGCAGTGGGTCATTTATGGGCAGTGAAAGTAGAAGTAGTTGATATCTGCGGCTGACAGCATTTCTTCAGTCAACACAAGGCTGGTCCAGATACAAAACGCAACACCACCGCAGGAAAGTCTGAAAGGTTCTTAGGACATTAAATCATTTTGCCCGTGACACCATCTCTGTGAAAGTGAAAATGCATCAGATCGGCATTGTCTTTAGCATTCAGATTGATATCTGCAATGAAGCGCTTTTTCGTCGCTTTCTAATATTTTGTTTATTTTTGTGTTTTATGTGAAAGTGTCGCGGTTTTCATTTCGTACGTCCGGTTGTGTTATGCAAGTACAATTTTCAATAATGCTCATTATCTGAGGTCACATTAAGTGCTGGATCCGTAATGACCAAGTTTCTTTTTTATAAGTATAATCACGCCTCTTTCCCGTAGGGGTAGGCAGTGACCACTCCTTTCCACTTGCTACGATCCTTACATACTTGTTTCGCTTCTTCCACTTTCATTATTATTCATTATTCTTTTCGTACATTCTCTTCGGTTAAGGGTACTCTTAACCTTTTTTATAAGGTCATATGATTTCAAAATTCGTGCTGGCAAATTTGTTATGATATACACATGCACGGCGACTGAAACATGATCAGGTATCAGTCGTGCTGTACCAATATCATTGTAACCCTTTTATTTAAAAGGGCAACTATGTAGTGATGTTTTAGGTCTTCACGATCTTTGCACATTGCAGGAAATGATTTATTGACGGTTCTGGTCGTGTATATTAAATATATTATACAAAATAAAATATACACGATCAGAACCGTCAAGAAATAATTTCCTGCAATGAGCAACCATGCAGTTTCTTGCCTCCTCTTCTCTGTGGAATGGCATTCCGAACCGGTGGTAACGATTAAATCATCTTCATCATCATTTCAGCCAAAAGTCGTCTACTGCTGGATATAGGCCTCCCCCAAGGATCTCCACAAAGACCGGTCCTGGCCCGCATCCATTGCTTTCCGGCGACCTTAACCAGGTCGTCGGTCCACCGTGTGGGAGCCATACCAGTACTGCGCCTTCCGGAACGCGGTCGCCACTCGAGGACTTTTCTGCCCCATCGGGCGACTTAAGTTTGGCAAAGATTAAATGATTAATTCTAATTAATTAATTATTTATTAATTTAAGTTTTGTTTTATTTGTATTTACTATTTGACTATTAAAAAAGCATTATTAAGAATTTATTGGAATATTTTTTTGGTCTCTGCCCTACCTGTTCCAATTCTGTTATTAAAACAGGCAAAATAAATCTACTACTGAACAATGGTTTGATTATTTATTTTATATTCCATAGTAACTTACTATACTAATAGGACCAGACATAAATAAAATAAAACATTAACATTAAAATATTTAAAAACTAGCGCCCGCCCCGGCTGCGCACGGGTGCAATGATGAACATCTAAATTTATCAGTGTTTCTCTACAATATTATGCATTTATTATACATAAAAACCTTCCTCTTGAATCACTATCTATTAAAAAAACCGCTTCAAAATCAGTTGCGTAGTTTTAAAGATTTAAGCATACATAGGGACGGACAGACGACGGCGACTTATGTAGTGATGATAATAATAACTATGATGGAACAACATTTAAACTTAAAAAAAAACTGTCATAATCCCGGCCTTATTCTAAAGATTTGCCAACTTTGGATCTACGCAGGTGGGGTCCATCGGTTTCCAGCAACCTTTACGGTTTTACATGTGGGTTTACGCGATATTTTACTCTAGGGCCTTGTCCTAAATACATAAAAATATACATGCACCTTAATAATGTACCTCATAAAATAGAATAAACTAAAACTGATGAAATATGGGCTCTATCGACACTCAAATTAAGATCAGTATATTTAGAAGATTAATGCGCTACAAACACATATCAAAACGGCGTCCGTGGCCTATTTCATTTAATACACTTGTAGGAAGTCTGATGGTGTGACTGGCCTTGAACCAAAAAAGACATTATTCATACATCAACTAGACCACTGCTCATAGTATTTATTTTTTATTACAGCATCTGCAAGCAAAAACTATTGGCTTGATCTAATAACTTCGTGAGCATTCAACAAAGAGATCTTTTGTACTGCGCCAGAGGTCGTTGGTAGAAAAAATGTGGCCGTGACTTTTTGTTTGCTATTAATTTTTCTTGTAAACGATACACCGATTTGTCTGCTAGTTTTAAAACGAAGGGTTCTTGTATGCTCCTATCAAAGACAGCCATGGATTGCTAAATCTTTAAAACGATTTATATTCTCTGCAAGAACAGTTCATAGTTGCTGCCAGGCAGTGAAGCTCGCCCTCGCTCATAATACAAACGATCCCAATCTTCCGACTTTACATTTGACTAA
Source organism: Clostera curtula (assembly GCA_905475355.2). Taxonomy (NCBI): domain Eukaryota; kingdom Metazoa; phylum Arthropoda; class Insecta; order Lepidoptera; family Notodontidae; genus Clostera; species Clostera curtula. The sequence continues at coordinate 9,713,070 of FR997816.1, read as the reverse complement.
CCAATGATTAGCAATTAAAAAATAATTATAACTATCAATCATGCTCGATGCTACCTCGCATGACCAATGTTATAAATGTATAATTTTATCCTTACCACGGCTTAGATAATAATAGTCTCAATACGATTAATCTAAAATTAGTTTCACGAGTAAATAGCAACGTTTAACTAGGAAGTATCTAAGCGATTACCTCACTAGATACCGCCAGAAATAATTTGATAAGTACATTATTGAACATTTTTATACACAACACACGGAACATATTTTAATTTTGAGTAATATTTTCCACAACTGTTCATGAGTAAGGTAATATAAAAGGTAATATAAAAATAGCTGATATAAAAGGTAACAGAGTGGTAGGAACTTATTTTCAGCGTAAACTCGTAAACGGTAACTAGACAAGACATAAAGATTCAACTGAGAAAAAAGACATACAAAAAAGTTATACAACGTGTAACTGTATAACCCTGTTCTGTGATAGCTTAAGTATCCTGAAAAAGAATATGGCGGCAATTTTTTTTTTCAATAATAATTAGCTTTAATTTACTTCCGGTGGTGGCTTCTGTCTTTGTTTCCTTTCTTCTTTTGTTCTTCTGTCTACCTTGTCGTTTTTTACTTGTTCTAATGTATATATTACTAGCTGACCCGGCGAACTTTGTTCCGCATTATATATATTTAAAACAAAATACATAGGATACCTGAGATTTTTATCCCGTCCGTATAAAACCTACTTTATCAAAACGCAACTGACAGCGAAACGTTATGTTGTCTATAGTTTAATATGGTCGAAAATTTGACAATTAGAAACTTTGAATTCGACTTGTTTATATTCTTGTAATTCACATAATATCTTTATAACTTGTAGCCTATGTGTTATTCTGATGTATAAGCTATATTATTGTAAAGTTTCATTAAAATCCATTCAGTAGTTTTTACGTGAAAGAGTAACAAACATCCATCCATCCATCCATCCATCCATCCATCCATACTTACAAACTTTCACGTTTATAATATTAGTAAGATATGTGAAAACTTGTAATTGGCCTTCGTCTACTATTTTATGTTCTATGTTTAATTTTAGCTGTAAGTTTTCGAAATAAATAAAATAAAATAATGAAAATGATCAGATTGATTATTTCTTAATATGGAAACAAACAGTTTATCCGTCGCTGATTGTATGATAATTGGATGGGATCTTCGATTTCCAATTTTATGAAATCGTCGCAGTGAGCCCACACACATTCATCGATGAGATTGCATCGACTGCTTGTGTTATCAATGAAATTATTGAAAGTTGTGTAACAATTACGACATGAAATTAAACCAATAAATTTAATCATAAACTGTCGACCACACACCATTTTAAACAGAACGTTACTGTTTACTGCAGACTACAAAAAGAACATAAATTGGTTGCATAATTAACAAAAAACATGCACTTTTACTTAATATGGATAACATCATACATACATAATACTTAACACAAATTTGGAAGTATATGGAACATAAAAATATTTCCCGCGCATTGGGCCCAAATTAATTATAGCTATACATCTAAATAAAATTTTCATAGAAATACAAGTAACACAAAAATACTCTTACATTCCAGGTGCTAATTGTGTAATATTTTATAACGGTGAATATTGCGGCACTTTCATGTCGTTAATCTTGACACTTCACAAAAATCATCCAACGACAAACACTTCAGACTATATCCATTAACTAAGTAACGTTAACTGCTATGCTGGGCATTATGACCGTATACAGAGCTCAGTAAAACAGTTCCATGAAATAACAGTTCAACTTGATGAAGAAAGATGGTTGCACATTATGGCTGATGTACAAGATAATGATGAAAATATTGAAGATGAAAATGTGTCACCCTACGCAACTTCAGAGATTAAAGAAAAATTACTACAGTTAACTAATTAAATTAATAGAAGTGGAGGAAATCAAAACTCCAAATGAAACCAAATCTCTAGGCGTTAATTTTGAAAGGTTTCAAGAAAACTGAAGTTAATATTTTGAAAGTAAGCCACAAACTAGAGTTTCCGCCACCAAGGAATTACTGAGAATAATTTAAACTGAAATTGGATTTGTAAATGCAACGGGGTCTTATACATATAGAGACCATAAATTCGAAATAAAGTTACTGCAGGTCCACAATATAGCATAGCCATGAATCTCAGTTATAGTAGTTAGCGTAGTTGTGAATAATAACTCAGTATTTAGATTAGAAATCCTGATTAAATAGCTGAGATAGAGGAATTTGAAGGTATAGTATCTAAAGTTTAAATGAAGAAGTCACTGCATGTTGTAACGAATTTGAACGAAACTATATATAATATGAACGTTATTGGACAACATGGAATATAATTACTTAAATATTTACTTAATTAAATTAACAAACGGCTAGACAGTACTAGATTATTGCCCGGCTTAGTATACCATGTAATGACTACCTACTATTATAAGTATAAATATAATTGGAAACAGATTAAAAATTCACTACAACTACTTATAGAGAATCCTATACATATATATTACCAAAATGGGTTAATATAATAATAGCATTTGCCCACTAATATTACTTTGCCTTTTGCGATTTTATCTATTTTAAATATAGAAATACAAGACAAATAATGAAATATACTATCCAAAAGAATGTTATCTGTTTATTTTAAATATTTTAACGACACGAACTCATTTGTATTCGCCAGATGAAATCGCTATGCCACCTACGAGTAATAAGACTCGGTAATTTGAGAAGCCAACTACGTATTTCAATAGAAAATATAAGGTGAAAGGTCAAGTATGAATATGCTGATGCTTATTAAAAAACAAATCGGCATAGCAGTTATTTTAAACTGTGACACGAGATAATCAATCTTGGATTAGCTATCAATCAATAACATAGCAAATAGTGTACCGTACAGGAGCAAATTTCTAGTGAAAGTGACCGATAGTTTGAAATGGAGATTAATTTGAGGTTTCAGCCGTCAAAACCTTCGCCTCTATAGGTTAATGAGACGAGTTTATGATATTTATTTCATCTGACTGTTGAACGTTATATTGAAACTAACAATATAAGATGTGTAAAGAAAATAAGATATTTGGTCATTTTGGCATAATGTATGGTTAGAAAAACTGCACATTTCGATACAGTATTTTAACTGCACCTAAATATCAAAGAAAGTAATGAAGATTTGTTACACATTGTTCGTTTTATGATTTATCTACTTGCTACTCAAAACTAAACGTGCAGACTTCCGTAACATCCTAAATTCCACCTAAAAATAATACGTTTTATTTGAATGGATCGGTATATGTTTTAGGTCATATGGAGGGCTTTGGAGATGACACTGCAATGAAAAGAAAGACAATCAAATATCCTGCAATATGGTCTTTCCACATAACATGACTATGACGGATCATCGACATGCGTTTTATCATCGTGTTCACGTCTTGTATCTGTCGATCTTGCTACAGAGGTTAGATAGCACGGAACACGTGCTAAGCCATCCATCATCATCAAATGCTGTTGATTGTGTACATGAACTATCAGAGGTTAGAATAGTGGATGTGGAGAAATTGCTTGTCGCTGGAAATGAAAAAAAAACCATACACAACAACATAAGCCTAATTTAAACAAATCACTATGCCTTTATTTTAAGATTCCTTAAATAATTTCCGTATACTGTAAGCTAAATAACATACTGAATGGTGTAATATAGCTTTTAGGAAGAATTGTTGAATTAACCATATGACAGATTATATTGTATTTCTTACTCCATAAAATCATTTTCGATTAATTTGGTGAAGCATGCATGCAAGCTATGCAATATATTGCGTTTAAAAATTGGGAAACCAAAACTTCCACCATTCTCAATTACCAACAATTTCATACCATGGGTAGGCTATCTTACAACAGTTATAACATTGATGTTAGTGGACCACCATTAGTGCGACAAAAACAATGGACATAACACAAATCTCACTAAACGTACACCCAAAACGTTGCCATAATAACGGGCTATCAAAATCGAATAACCGTAGGCGCCTGGTGATAATGCATCACTGACAATCCATTGGAAGACTTTCACCCACGCCGGTAAGAAAACAATGTTAAGAATGACCACAGATTAATTAAATTAATAATTTTCCTAAGTACTTTTAAACAAGTACACGAAGAAGGTCTGAAAATAAGCAAATATAAACTTTATGCAATCGAATACAATGGAGATATTTAGTCAATACCTAAGAACTTCTATAATAAATGTATTGATTGATACATATTAGAATTAGTCGTCAAATTGCGTAACCTAACATTCTGCCAGAAATCAGCCGTTAAATAGCCCATTGCATGTGTAGCACAGTCTTCGATCAATTGATTTATATCATAATTAACAAGATAACAAGCCTCCTGACTATAAAATAAAAATCTGGAACATTTCCAGCGACCTTGGGCCTCTTAGAATTTGACTCACGCGCGGCGCTAATTCAGTCGTCCTACTTTTTCTAATAGAAGATTTTCGATTGTCCGTTCGACTAATAGGATATATTTTTGACGCAACCTATTACATCATTTGGTAGGTATGTAATGTATTTTTCTTATTATTTCGCATTGGTCAACAATGGCTGGAAATCATTTGATTATGTGACTACAGTCTATAAATTCAGTGTATGAGAAGGACTTTGGGAGTAGTAAATTTGATTTATACCAAAACGAGCAAATATCTTACTTATATAAATTCTATTATCAGAATTTTCAATTCACGAAGACAATTTATATTGATCTTGTTTCTAATTTAAAATTACTTGCAATGTAGTTGTGAACTCAATCACATCGATAAAAGCGATACGTTGACGCCCACCGACAAATAACACACATGTTTCAAAAACCGTTGCAAAAACTAGGACGCCTAGCTGGCTGCGTGAGACCAAATTGAATTTAGTATAAACATTATTATAAAAATAAATTGGACCACCCAAGTTATTTGCATAAACCGAAATAAGAAATAATGGACATACACATTTCCAATGCAAATTATTAGAACTATTTACAAAATTTCTTTAATAAATGACACCCACCAATCACACAATCTTAGATCTAGCTTGTGCAGGAGATACCAGCTTTCGATAAAGCGTTGTAATTATTCCCAAAACAAAATGACTAACTAAATAATAGCCGTTGGTGTTTGACTAATGAACTAGTGTAGAATTCGGTGATGACGTCAAATAGTCACCGGATGTTACGCTTTACTGCCACATCCTTAGTAAAAAAATCTCCATTCTAACAATCTAAAAGGTGAGGAAGCTACTAATACGGCATGAATTAAATTGTATAAGGTCAAATACGCTGAACTTGGTATTCTATTGAATAATAAAGAAAATGTTGTAGAATATTATTGTGACACTTTTGGATAATATGATAGGAAAACAGAAATGTGTATTTTTAAATATGTTTTAGAAACAGCATATAAATTGGTATTTAATAGCAATGAAAGCGATGTTGCAATCATTTCAAGTTTCACAGTCACTCATACGAGAATTGATTAATTAAACATTTGTAATGTGGTAAGTCTGTTTCCCACGTGGGCTGTGCATTGAGCGCCTTGCATGAGATTCTATTTATACAATAATTTGTACCACACAACCGTTTTAGTAACTATTTGGTCATAGTGAGCAAAGGAAAGGAAAAAAAAAGGCGTATAGCGTGTGGTACTATCCAAAGAGATTTCCATGATATTTGAAAAAAGGAATTTGAAAATTCCAATGCCAACAAATTGAATCGCCAACTTTAATGATATTGTTTGTTCCAGAAACGTATCTGTAAAAATATTGAATCAAACAAACTTCCAATTTATGAACCGTGTAATTGCCTAGGTTTCTAGAATGTTATTTCTACACCATAAAAACAAGAATATACGCAACAATAAGCCAAATTGACAGCTATTGTGTGGGTTTCAAGCCCTTAAGTGGATCAAGAGCGTCTAAATTTATAAGACATCGCTGAAACTAAAACACCGTAAAGCTAATTCTGTAAAACTCAACAGATTTGTAAGAAATAGGACGTCAAAGATACTTTGTTACGTCAAGGATTTCTATTTAGATTGTCGACCCGGTTTCTAAATGAATAGATTTCAGTAAAGCATTAGACAGTGTGGAAAACGTTAAAAGAAATCATATGGTTGTAACAGTTAATACAACTGGACTGAATATTAATTTCAACTGGCACTGACTATGTTTAATTGTTTTTAAATATTTATACAAAAATGTGTGGTCAACTCATGGTTTGCACCACGCATACTGTGCATCATAAATATCCTTGGACATTTCACACAACGGGGACGAGATGGCCCAAGCTAAGCAACTTAATGCTTGTGTTATGGTAACGAGATGGATGATAAACTACTTATATACTTTTTTTATACTTAAATACATATTATAGATAGAAAACACCCAGACCCGAAACAAATACTTGTAGGTCTTACAAATATTTCTTCCGTGCGGGGATCAAACCCGCGAAATGCTGCGCAGCAGTCGATCGCTCAACCACTGCGCCAACCGTGTCGCCTATAACGATTAATATTTTAGACACGTTGGTTATTTTGTTGGTTTGATATAGATTATTTATCAATCTAAATTCCAACAATACATAATGTCATTTTCTATCTATAATATGTATGTATTTACAAAAAAAATATATATATGTAGTTTATCATCCATCTCGTTACCATAACACAAGCATTATGTTGCTTAGCTTGGGACGAGATGGCGTTGTGTGAAATGTCCAAGGATATTTATTTTATTTTTATATAATTATCGATGGAAAAAGAGGGTAAATCAAATTATTGCAAGTAGAACAGATTTTGAAGGGCTTTTAAAAAACATCTTCTGTGTCTTATATCCATACACCGTGTTTTATTATATTCTCAACATAGTAATTCTAGGAATGATAACAATAAACGTGATTAACTAATGCATTGACCATACGATTACGCATTCGTGGCTGGTCAATCAAATCGATTAACATCTTGATACGCCGTTGTTAGTTTTCAGTTACGTATTGTGGCCAGCAAAAAAAAAAAAGGTCTTTAAGCCACAATATAGAGCGGTTATCCACAGACACAATCGCATTGAGATCTGCTAAATCAGAGATAAAGCTTATTCAATAAAAGCAAGAAAGACAATGAATAAGTCCGGGTCACCCAGTGAGTGGAAGATGACCCTAAAGATAAGAACGATTTCTTCCGTTCTCATTTGTCGGAACAAAATGATAGTCGTAAGTGTAATGATGGTGTGCTACATAAGACAATCATGTTGCAAGTAGTGATGCCCTACAACTTTACAAACTGTGATAGAGCCAAGATACAATATGTAGATATTTCTATTGTATATTTAGACGAACGGGTAAAGCACCATAAAAATAAACCTGAATTATTATGTGCTAAATGCAGTTTCTTCCAGCCAACCATTAAATATAATTAATTGGAACAATATATTAATACAGGCAGAATTTTTCGAATTACAGTGATTACATGGTATTGGATGAGGCCCGACTTAGCAGTGACTCATTTATGTCCTGAGATAATTAAGATTTATTTATTTATATAATTCTTGTTGCAAACTTAACAAATAGCAACTAACACCATGTCTGACATTTCATGTACATGAGACGACTGTGTATCAACATTATAATACGATATCTATTTAAAAAAATGTTCATGTTTCCTGAATTCTAAATTGTAGACACATATAACTTACAAATAAGCATCACATCATTTTGCACCAATTTCTGCTTTATTCTTAGTTATAAATTTCTAAGCTGTTCTGCATTTAACTAGAATCCGTAAATAGCAAGTACACGCTTACTAGTAAACTTTCGCATTTATACTATCAGTGCGATTATAATGAAGTACTTTATGCATAATTATGTCGTTAATGGCGAGTATTACTTTGTTGAATTTAAATGTGGGAGCGGGAACTGCTTATATTCGTAACTAGAGTTTGATGGCTATCAATGTTACCTTCGTTAGTAGGATAATATTCTTGTGTTAATTAGTTTAATTACAAATCATTTCTGAACTGATCGCTGAGCGTTAACGGTTAGGTATTTTACTTAAAGTCTTAAAGTATCATAAAATATTCGTTTTGAAATAACATAATCAACATCATCTCAGTTCAAAATGACGTACTTCTGAATATTCTCCTTCAATTCACTAAGGGCTATTAGATTACTGTGCTACCAGGGTTGCCACAAGGTTCGATCGTTCTCTTTAAGGGGGTCTTCTCGCTTCTAACGACGATAGATCAGGATGGAATTAGATGGTAAAATGATGTACTGTAAACCCAAATTGTGTGATGACACACAAAAATTACACCGGTTCCAAAAAACACTATAATATCACTCCATCAACATCCTGATATACGTCTTTCATCCTTACCAGTCTCAACAATTAACTACAACTAAATATTACAATATTCGGGCCCACTCTAGTTTGTACCTGATATCTTCGCCCTAAAACCATCACCAAATTCTGACAAGCTCAACTAGTTATCATGAATCAGGCGGATAACTATGGTGTTACTTTCTCTCGTTTTTCAATTACCGCTCTTACCATAATAATACGATCATAAATCGTTTGGATAAAAATGACTGACAGGTTAATTGTGATGTGACAATAAAATTATGATTGCATGAACTGGGTGGTACAGAAATTGATAATGTTTATTTTTAACAAGGTACAGTATGGGCCAGTCCGAATTAATAGTTTGATAATATGAGTCTATATGCATAATGAAAATTTTGCTATTGAACCAATACAAATACAAAGTGACAAACTAAACACGTTTAGGGTCTGGTGTAACTAACAGAAAAAATGATCTTTTTTAAATTTAGTATTTTATTGATGGAGTCATTTATAATGTTATTATCCGCAACAGTTATTTTACCGCTGGCTATTACGTTTGCAGGCCTGGATGTATTGTTGTCATATTTAGCTATGACTCCCATATTTCATCATACTCATATTCCATCATTGCCTATATGATTATGATGGGTATTTGAAATATGAAGCTGCACCCGAGGCTTTCGCCCTAGACTTTAATACGTTCGATATAATTTTCTTTAGGTAGCATATAATATAAATAGCTTATTTCACTGTACCGTGTCCTTATAAACCAAGCAATGTATCTTTGCTTTCTAAAAATATTCCCATATCAAAGGATTAAGAAAAAGAGACCCAAAGTATAATGCCATTTCTGGTCTTTAAGATTAAATTTCTGTGATATACTTGCAATGCCAATAATTATCCATTCAATACATTTTGATAATGTATAGTTATTTTGAATTTGGACCTTGTAATTGGTAATTTAATAATTACATTGTAAGTTCCAATAAATAGGGTAACATATTATATACGACTAACCTTAGTACCGAACAACAGCAGGACCAACGAAAAGGAAACACAAATATGAAAGAAAGTGAACGAGTACTTCAAAATTCAAATTATTCAAAGAATTACTTTGAAAACGACAATATCTAAAGCACAACACTTAACCTATGGGCATTTAATTGAGATGCAGAAAAATATACGAGTACAAAACGTCCCCGTACAGATTTTGCATCTTTAGTATAAATCCAACATTAATTTGACCAATAAAACGTACTCTTGGTTATTCATTGAAATACATCAAATTATCATAAACAAATTATGGATGACAAGAATTACTTTTACTTCCAATTGGGATCGCTTCAAGCCAATCATGATAACACTCCGGGTAAAATATCGCCGTCGTCGACTGCGCGGGACGACGCGATATAGTCCGCGTGGGAGTCACACCGTTGTGTATTCTTCTACGCCTACATTTTACGATTTATTTACTATTTGTTAATCAACAAACGAGCAGATGGTGATTGAGTTTTGTAATGTGGTGAGATTACAGTATGTAGAAACATTTTGAATATTCTTCACGACGGCAATGGAAAAATCAACACAAATGTGACGAGTTGCTGCCATATTAATAAAAAAAAAAACATACTCTACGATACTGGTCGGGTTATTTGGCGATGGGTTTCGTGTATCGCAATGAGATCTTTGGTTTCCTTGGTTGTTTCGTATAAACCAAAGATCTCAATAATGGTTGCTAAATTCCATTAATGTATTGTATAATATAGTAGTTATTTACAAGTAGTATAAATTTGTCTATTATACGGCTTCGAACTTAAAATCTTCTTGTTGAAGTATTTACTTTAAGCAACAAAATAACGTCAATTAACCTTCTATGTGCAACATAAGGGACTTGAAAAGTCGTTCCCCCACTTATACATCGTCGAATCCATCCAAATTATCTCTGATCTTCTTAACCCAGCCACAAAACATTAAGCAAGCGGAAATTTTCAGACAAAATCGAGCGTTCTTACAATTGACAACGATCAACACGTTTTCGTGTTACACGCGAGCTCTCGAACACGCGAAATGTATGCCACGGTGTGACATACAGCCACTGTTTCAAAACTGGCGACTAGTAGCGATTCATTATTTTTGTAATTGGACACGAGACATAGGATAAATAGACTTGCCTCCGGATATCATCACACCTGAACGAAAGCCAATCGATACTAAATCGAAATCTTACAAGAATAAAGACTAGTTTGGTTTAATAGTTGGTTGTTGAAATGATCTCTTTTCGTGTCGATGTGATTTAGAGTAAAATTAATCAAGTAACAGAGTGACTTCATCGGAGTTGTGTATTTAACAGAAGACCGGCTTATTCCTTACCCTTTGTGACAGAGAAATTAAACAGCATATTATTTCCTGTACTCAAATCGACCCTTTTTGACGACCTTCTCGACTTTTACTATTAAGCAAAACAGTACTTACTCCTTTGTCATATTTAACCTTCGTCGAAATAGCGGTGATACGTATACTGTAATTTCTTACCTGAAACAAAAAGCAATATGCATATAGCACATATAAAAATGTCCGTGACGGATTTAAAATATATAACACCATCCATACATAGTGTAACCAACACCATCCGGAGGGTGTCGAAAAAACTGACAATAGGAAATGACAAGGAAATCTTGGAAGGAACCTTGAGCCAACCCTGGCTGGCGAGCGGGGCACACATAGAACTTTGTACTTTTCATATACTGGACCTTACACACTTAAATTTGCAGAAACTACTACTACTACTACGAGTACTCAGCCCATAAATGGCCCGCTACTGAGCTGGGCTTCCTCCCATTACCCTGGTAGTAGTGTTGTAAAACTGATGTATCCGTTGACGATTGTGAACGCCATAATTGGTTTATACAATAACTAGCGGCCCGCCCCGGCTTCGCCCGTGCAAAGCGGGGGTGGGTTATACATATAAACCTTCCCCTTGAATCACTCTATCTATTAAAAAAAAACGCTTCAAAATCCGTTGCGTAGTTTTAAAGATTTATGCATACATAGGGACGGACAGAAGAATGCGACTTTGTTAATAAGTAGTGAAGCATATTTCTATTCTATTCTATTACATGGGTACTGTGATAATGTAATAAGCCTTCACATTCAAATAATTTCCTTTGGATGGAACTTCTTTACAAGAAAACCTAGAATCAAATGATGATATTTTTTCTAAAATAATATTTTTGTCAACTATAATAACATCTTCGATGTTCAAAATTATTTCAGTTACTTCACGTTGGTTTAATGGGAGACGTAGAAAAAGTTTTGCAGTGACTTTGGTCATAGTTACACAAGTCAATCAGATGGCTCCGGCAGGTTACTATTGTTGACTAAGGGTCAGCGCCGACGGACGGAGTGGCGGCGAGAAGGCTTTTCCAGTAACAATTTAAATTCAACCTAAAACGTTGCAGAATACATCTATATTCTGAAGCGCTTTAGGTTGAAATTAAATTGTTACTGAAATAGCCTCTTCGCCGCCACTCCGCTGGTGGGCGCTAACCCTAAATCTTGCGACTATTGCGCGACTTTGTTCTCACAAATCTGTCTTAGTACTATATTTTAGGCGTTGTGCCTAAAAATGGCGATCTTAAAAGAGTAACTAGTAAAGAAGAAAAACACTTTTCTTCCCGGCAGCTGCATTCCGAAGCGGTGGTAGATGGTAAAGTTTCAATTTTAAATGGTAAATTTTATTTTATTGTTTGCCAACTTGATGACCTATCACGAGACCACGCCTCTAACTAACTTTGTAAGCAGTTGGATTCACAGTGATACAAAAAAGTACATATCATAAACGTGTCCAAATAGAGTTGAACATTTAACATTATTAACAGTTCCACCATATGTGTTGCCTCCCACGGTCTACTGAGTCGCTCATAAAAGCGATGGACGTCATTTGGGAATGAAATAAAATCAATAATGTTGCAGTGTCAACTTTTGTTGAGTATAATGGACATTATCGCCTCTGCATAACTGTTAGAGGCTGTTTATTATTCATAAACAGATTTTTCAATGAGGATTCTCTTTAGACCAATTTAACAATTGTTTCAAATCTATGTACGAGCTACTTATAGCGCTTTTTCTGTCACCGTCCTTCTTATTAAGGTGGATGCTCCAGGGTAGCCCGCGAAATTCAAATTTTCTTACGTCTTTTGCAATTTGCAGGCCAGTGCTAGGTTGTATGATGATGAACATTTGATTCGCGGCTGTAAGACGTATGTAGTTACAGAGTTATAATCATCAAACTCATCAATACAACCCTCCAAGCTCATAAAGGTGCAAGAATGACTTTGACGTTGAAAAAGTTTTTCTTGCAACTTTATGAGCTGCCTGTTTGTTCCGGCTAATCTCTGGAACGGCTGGACCGAGTTGACGGGACTTTCACTGATAGGTAGCTGATGATATAAGACGTACCTAACTTAGGCTACTTTTTTTAGACTAGCTTCGCCCCGCCGCGTCACCCGCGCGGTACAATAATTACTGCGGGTAACATTGCACACGTGCGTAGCCGGGCCGCTAGTATAAAATAAAATCGTGTGCTAGTGAAATGTAGAAAGCAGGTCGAAAATTTGTTATCAATTCAAGTGTTGATACGCAAGCAGATAAAAATGATAAAGAAATATTTATGATATGCAACTGGTATTGACTACGAATATGATTTAAAATAATACTGTGGTCTAAGATAATCCTATTTCATTTGTTTTGATCGTTGAACCTAGTTTTATTAGTAGTTTTTTTTATGTTTTTTTTTATGAATATGTACATATCGTATGTTAGTCATACTGTCTGCAAATTTTCAGGACTGCAAACAATAAGATTTAATTTCCACACGATGGACCGACGACCTGGTTAAGGTCGCCGGAAAGCAGTGGATGCGGGCGGCCCAGGACCGGCCTTTGTGGAGATCCTTGGGGGAGGCCTATGTCCAGCAGTGGACGTCTTTTGGCTGAAATGATGATGATGATGAGATAATAATAACGTAAGCGAGTTAGTTGTTTTAATTGGAGCCCATGTTAAATGATAAAAAATAAGGTTCAGAAAAACATCGATATCTAACTTATACGTCAAGACAGAAAAACGCGTTAAACACAAAACTACTTCTATAGATCCTATATCCTTATTTCGGATGGTTTTATACGAGTATATGGTGTTTGTTACACCCATGTTCAACCCTAATCTGCAAATACAAAAATGCTGGGTACCATAATACTGGTAATCCACAAGCAAACGACGAATCCTATGTAGGGTAACTACAAAATGAGAAAGTGCAAATGATGAAATTAAAATAAGTATTAAAAAAATCGAAAGTATATTTACATTTTCTCCCTGGTCCACAATTTAAACCAACACAGATGGCATAAAGCACTTCAGAAAACCAAAACATCCCACGATAGCTTGAATTTTAATATTATTAGTTAATAGTATTCCTTGAGAAATAGGAAAATCTATGGTTCTCTTTGACTATTAAATCAAAGCCCATTTGAAAAGCAAATAGCATAAACGAGAGCACAGCTATAAATCTGCATCAATTTTTCAAAGCGACTCAGTGACCTGAAAACAACGCAGTTAACCAATACAATATATTAATAACGTGAACATTTGTTTGGCCTCTTAAACTTCTAGAGCACACTTTTTATTGTTTCCACAAAAGTTGAATGACACATTTACTAACACTTTTCATGTAACAGATAACATAATTTATTGTAAGTTTCAACTGCAAATTCAAAGCTTTTGTACGTCTTGATAGATCCTGTGTATTTGTGTTCATTACTTAGTTATCAGTAGTGTTTTCCTTGACAATATTAATATAGCCATAATGTTCCGAGACCTCTATAAGTGGCCTTTTTATAATAATTTAAAACAGAATGTTCATCATCATCATCATTTCAGCCAAAAGACGTCCACTGCTGGACATAGGCCTCGCCCAAGGATCTCCACAAAGGCCGGTCATGGGCCGCCCGCATCCACTGCTTTCCAGCGACCTTAACCAGGTCGTCGGTCCATTGTGTGGGAGGACTGCGCCTTTACAGGATGTTAACACACAATTATTTGAATTGATTTAAAAAAAACCTTTTTTTCCGAGTTCCTAGATACAATTGTTAGTTCCATCAATTGCAGCTCATATATGAACCCACTATTGGGGCACATCTACTTTACTTCACGGAATGGTACAGAGATTGTTGCGCCAATTCGTTATTAGCACAACTGACAGTATTAATCACACACCAAGTTGTAAACACATATGGATTAATTTACTATACACAGACATTCAAGGGAGAACAATATCATACACGTAAGAATACAAGGAGAAATCAAAATAAGGAAACATCCAGGTGTTGCTTAATCATTGGAAATATGTAAGCTAAATAGATAAACATGTTAAACACGATACGTCAACTTGCGTATATCTGATACGCAAGTTGACGTCATAAAATTCCGTATTTGTGCAGTCACGTAAGCACTGATGATATAAAACATAATAATTCGTTATGCAAAAACATAAAATCGAATTTGAGTAATTCACATACTTGTGAAACGTTTTGCAACACTATTGATATCACGAATAGTAAGATCGTTGCAATAGAAAATATTGCAAATATTAATATCAATTTCGATATAGCACATCTTACGTACATAGCACATTTTTAAGGAGACTAAATAATTACTATATATTGGTTGTTGCATTAGAGGGGTACAAATAATTTGAAGGATTTTAGCGGAAAATAACAGATGATAATATTTTTAGCAAATTAACATTAAACAAATATTATTTATTTAAATTTGTCGTCAGAAATTGGAATGACGGAATGAAATTGGAAGACGGAATTGTTAAAGAAAAGGTCACATTTTGTATTATAAAAACCAAACTTATAAATCAGGGTCAATATGACATTTATTTTATAGGTGCTGTTTTAGAAATTGCAGTGAAGTATATACTCCTAAATGCCCAGAAATCACACAGATGTCGAATGATTATTATAAAATTGATGAATGTAGGAACGGTCTTGAAATCTGCTAGCTAGTAAGCGATAAATGTATATACGTAAGGTAAAATGCATACTTCGCTAACGATGATTAAGAGTTACTTATAATAGAAGTACAGCTCTCTCATCCTGCACCGATGGGTGGAAACAGGTCATGTTATTATTAACATGAAACTATTTAGAGTAGCCGTGGTCGCAATGAGAGATGGAAATAAAAGAAGGGAACAACTGTGTAAGCTATGATATGCATTCAAACATACTAATGTAAGCAATAGTATACATTAAACATAAAATACAAGAAGAATGTACTTATTTAAGTGCGACAAATTTAACGTACATAACTGTAACTAGCAAACATTGATAACCTTTTAAATAAAAATATGAGCTCCAACATATTCATGTACAAATAAAAACCGAAGCAAGAGTGAATTAGACCTATTCTAATTCTAAGTTTAAATTGTACTTTTTCATCAAACACACGTTGTTTTAATTATGATTAGTTCATAATTTCATATACATATTGTTGTACATGTTCTACATTGTAAAACCATCAAGTCTTTGAACACCACATGCACACAGTATGTTGCATATCGTTACGGACATATTGTTACTTCAGTTATATTGTTACTGACAAGAGCGTTAACCCCTTTAACACAAGTTCCAGTGTAGGGCCACAGAGATAAGTAGTTTATAGATTGGGTATCAAATATTATGTCTCCTCTACGAAGCTAGTAACTTGTTTAAACTCAATGTATGCAATTGCTACAAATTGCGTATTTTTTGTTACGCAAAAATATTTTTATTTTAGCAAATTTTTGTTATACATTATTGAGATTAATTCTATATGCTCCAATATAGTATATGAACAACATTGTGTGCTGGTCCAAAAAAAAAAGAGATTCTATGTACACACCCTAGCTTACATCTGGAACAGCAATATGCTTCTACCAGCAATAATCTACGCTATTTCTGCACTATACACATATCTAGTATCATATCAGTCTGTATAATGGGCGTTACTAATCAGGTAGAAGAAACAGAAAAGGTTATTAATTTGAAGCCCGACTTAACAATAGGTCATTACTGAACCGAAAAAGTAAGGTATTTGAACAAATAATAATTGAAATGAACACGCGGATTCCTCAACCTATTAGTTTGTAAATAAAACCTTTAAATAATGTCAACGTTCCACGCTACATCAGAGAGTCTAAATTTATATTTCCGCATAATGAAATTTGAGTGATGTCTGTTGACTATTCCCTAAAGGAAGCGTTAATGGAAGGACAGTTTCCTTTCCCAGAAGCCCGGCTACTCTTTTGGGTATTTTGAGGTTACGATATCTTGAAGATTTAAACTTTTTTACAGGTAGATCCGGCTGGGAACGTGAAATGATAGGAATGAATGAGAAATCAATCACGAGACATATTTTAGTGGGTATCACAGTGTTGGTTCCATCAACCTAATGACCAGCGCTTCTAAATGACCAGGTATTTCTTACTGGTACTGGTAAAAGGATTGGGGTCTAGTGCGGGAAATGTCGGTTTAGTTAGTCCAATGAATAAGGAAAGAAAAAAGAAGACAAGACATATATATGAATGAACCAGTCTGCTGTAATTTAGTTGATTAACTTGTAAGAACAAGGAGCTAAAGCGATGAAAATGTAGTATATCTATAATACTAATGTGCAAAACTAGAAAAAAATATATAAAAAGGTTGATTGACCTGGAACTCCAAAGAAAATAATCGAAGGTTTGTAATCTTAGTATATTATGGAGCACAGAAATGTTGTAGACGCGGTTATCGCGGTTTTGTTATCAATAGCTCATTCTGTGCAATGCGGTCTACGGAAGAAATGTCACGTAGGCTTTGAAGAAAGTATTCTTGCAATACCTTCATCATCAGGTCACAGTTCTAAATGATCCACCGGCTTTTTTCAACATCCATAGAGAATGTACATCATAACTTATATAAATACCTAGCCGCATCTTCTTTTGTTCACTTTACCCGCGACCACGGCTGTTGTAATACGGTTGAAAAGTCTGGAAAAGTGCTAACTATATTTAATACCCAGTCCTAAAGTAACAACAATAAAATCTCCTTGTGGTCTAATCGGTACACACACCAGAATACTTGTTTGTTTTTTCTTAATTTAGCCTTGAAGACACTGTCTTACTGAAAACAGCTACTCATGTCCCTATTTATAGCTGCCTTCATTTCTGGATATTACGATAATGTAACATCTAGAAATGAGTTTCATTCACACCAATACTGAACACCACAAAATAACTTTGTCAAAGATAATGATCTACCCGTGACAAATGATACCGAAGGTACGACCGACTATTAAAACAAAGAAACTAAAGAGCTTTCTAATTACTTCGAGCATACTCTAATTTGGATTTATGGTGTTTTTAATTCATAGCTACGGACTTTCTGTGATCTATTTTGAATCTTATAGCATAGTGACAGGCACTATTTTTGTAAAGATGCTCTTATAATAACAAACCAAAATGTAGCAACCATTCTAAGCTAGACTCAATATCTTATTGATCATTGAAGTCACTAACATAACTAAAACTAGAATCAAAGACTTTTCAAGTAAGGCGGGAAACCAGTGATTAGGTGCAGTACTTAATTATGTAGTCGAACTAAAATTGGAGACCGTTTGTTAAGAATATCTCAGAGGAAAGCCAGAAATATTACATTCTAAACGTGAAAGTATTAATAAATTAAATAAATTTTCTCCAAAATACGAAATAAGATTAATAATATTCGTATCTAATTTTCTGAGTGACTTAAGGCCACTATCGTATAGTCTCGTTGCAGATACTAAGCGGCGGGAGTGGGCTGTAGATGAACCGGAAAACACTCGCATTGAGTCCTTGAGTGGAGGCCGCGGCTCGGTAAGTAGTGTAGGTTACCCTTCTGAGAAAGCGGGCAGTGACCTATAGTATGTCCAGCAGTGGACGTCTTTTGGCTGAAATGATAATGATGATAGTGAAACTAGCTCGCTGAACTACAGCAGGTTGCTTGTCATATAATAAAATTCGCTTTTTATATGCGCCACTGCAAGTGTTTTATCTCCATGTTGCAGCTGACAGGCGGTGGCTTACACTCGTAACCATGCTATTAAATAATTAACTCAGCGGCGTGTTCCCCACCACTCAAGTTACAAGGTTAAAAAGGTCAGGGCGAATGAACTTATTTTTTCCATCGGGTTTCTATTTATCGAGTTCAAACACGCCACTGGAAATGGTTCAGCTAGGGGCAGATTATTGCGAGTATCGACAACAACTAATTAGGCAATGGCTGACAACGATCTGACAGATTTAGAACACATTGCCGGCAACATATTTGTGACTGACGGATTTAGATTACACAGTGGGATTACCCCCATTCCATCCAGAGGGTGTCTTAGGACACATGGATGGAGGCCTCAGGTCACATGAACAGTAACTCAAACT
Source organism: Clostera curtula (assembly GCA_905475355.2). Lineage (NCBI taxonomy): Eukaryota > Metazoa > Arthropoda > Insecta > Lepidoptera > Notodontidae > Clostera > Clostera curtula. The sequence goes on along the minus strand of FR997816.1, from coordinate 9,694,164 downwards.
CTTATTTATTTAGCAGTAACCGCTCTTATTTATTTATTACCTGACCCCTGGTCCCCCAACACGATGTATTTTTTTATTTTTAACTTTTTATAGGATACTTAGGCCATTGTGTCGGGAGTTTATTTAAATTTTTAATTAAACGACTCCACCGATTTTCATCAAACATGTCTAAGAACACTCGCCCGTAAATCACCTGTGATACAAAAAAAAACTGTATTGAAATCGCTTCATCCGTTCGCGAGCTACGGTGCCACAGACAGACAGACAGACACGTCAAACTTATAAAACCCCTCGTTTTGCGTCGGGGGTTAAAAATAACTTTATTTATGTAGGTATTTAATATCATAATTTCCGTCTATTAATTATCTACTACTGAGTCAGGCTTCCTTCATGGAGAGTGGAGTGAAATAAGCCTACTGTGCCTTTGCCATGCCAGCCAGACGAGTTGGCGCAGGGTTTTAAATCAAGTTTTGCTTCTCTAGCAGCTAGGTCTTCGGCCTTGTCATTTCCTTCTGTCAACTCTTACGACATCCTCAGAATGGAATGGGGTGGTCACATCATGCATTCTTAACCAACACCACGCGGATGTTTCTTAATTATCTTCATAAATTATTAGTCTATCGCCTGTTCCATAGAATAAATACCTATCTGAAATACTGCTTCGAGACCATTTGAACCTCTATTCTTCGGAACAAGCGCTTTGCTTATTTCATACATCGCCATCGATATAAATAAAGTTACATACTCCGTCCCTACTCAAATAATTAACCCACCGTGTGTAATTACAGTGGTACCCGTAATTATGTCCTCCCAAGTAAAAAGTTCTCTGAATAATTACCATTCCACGGTACAAAAACTTGTGTTGATGAGACATTTATACGATAGAGTACAATATAGACACATTTCTTTCAGTAATCAAGTCCTGGGGCATTACAGATATCCTGCGGGCGACTAAAGGAAGGCAAGAGTAGATCACATTGCCGCAAGAGAAGGCAAACTTGATACAAACCCAGTGCCAACCAGTCTTGCCAGCGAAGAATAGTAAGTTAATTTCCCTCCTTGAATTTGGAGGCGGCTGGCTCAGCAGTGGGTCGTTTATAGGCTGAGTAGTACCAGTAGTAGTACAACTACTACTATTCAGCTCATAGACGTTGTTAAGTCGGGCCTCCTCCAGTCACATGGAGGTTAATTAGCTTGCTATACCACGCTGACCAGACAGGTTAGTACAGGGTTTCGTGGATAAATAGGACCCACAGCGATATAGCGCGGGTCGGGACATAGACGGGGGTTTAGTGGGTAACCAAGGCGCAAATGTGACGTGTGTGTGAAATAAATAAATATCCTTGGACATTTCACACAACGCCATCTCGTCCCAAGCTAAGTAACTTAATGCTTGTGTTATGGTAACGAGATGGATGATAAACTACTTATATACATTTTTTTTTGTAAATACATACATATTATAGATAGAAAACACCGGACCCGGATCAAATACTTGTAGGTCGTACAAATATTTCCTCCGTGCGGGGATCGAACCCGCGACATGCTACGCAGCAGTCGATCGCTCAACCACTGCGCCAACCGTGTCGTCAAATGTCCAAGGATATATTTTATTTATGTATATTATCAGAGTCACACGTTAACCTGCCGATCTAGTTATTTCATGTCGGGTGCATGTTCACCATTCCTGATATCTGACTTCCTCCGTGCTTCGGAGGGCACGTAACGTAACATAAAAAACTGCAATTTTCTTCGGGGCTTACAAAAGATTATGTCTATGTACATGTAGAGTGATGATGTCGAGAGAATGAATGAAGAACGATTGACGAAAAAAGTGTATAAGGCGAGTGTGAATAAAAGTGTTGAAAGGGGAAGACCTAGGCGGACGTTTCAAGACCAAATCAGGAACGTCTTGAAAAAAGGCCAGGTCAAGAGTACCCTAAACCGAAGAGCGTGTATGAAGGGAATAATGAAAGTGGACGAAGCGAAACAAGTATGTAAGGATCGTAGCAAGTGGAAAGAAGTGGTCTCTGCCTACCTACGGGAAAGAGCCGTGATTATATGTATGTATTATTTACCAAAACGAGATTTTTATGACCCTTATATTGGCTTATAAATCAGTTGGAAGTAGGCCAATGAATTTGAAACATTAACCTATTTAAGTGACCTCATTATTTTCTAATACGTATTTATCATAAAGGTTTTATTACTGTATACCACGCAGGTGGTAGGTACACTTTCCGCGCGGGTCAAGTAGAGAAACTAAGAAAAAAAAAAACGTTATTTAACCTTATTTAAGAAGAAATATCTTATTTTTTATACGACGAAGATGGTGAACGGGTATAGTAGCTTAAAACATGCTCAGACCAATACCCTTCTATCATCTCTAATTGTAACTTTTATATTCCTTTCATAATTCACGTATCATCTGTAGAAATATAAATTTTATCTCATGCCAGTAATTCAGATTCGGATTCCGTGTGGTGACGGATTTAGAATACATAGTGTCACCACCCCATTCCATCCTGAGAGTGTCGTAAGAGCTGACTAAAGCAAAATGACAATGCTGAAAACCTATATAGCCGCAAGAGAAGGAAAGCTTGATACGAAACCCTGTGCCAACCCGTCTGGCCAGGGTGGCACAGTAGGCTAATGACCCTCCCTGCGATGGGAGGAGGCCCGACTCAGCAGTGGGTTGAGCAGTAGTAGGGCCTCTATAAGTAAATTTCAGAATAACTTGAGTTTCCAAAGACATCTAAATGTAATGCCTTAGATTTTCGTGATTTAGCATCTTTAACGGATTTAACGTCGGCAATTAAATAATGTAACACGCGATAAATCCGTTAAAAAGTGTTTAATTTCAACATTTATTTATAGTTATTCTTCCTGCACTTTCAATGACTAGAACCGTGACGATACTAAATTGATCTAACTTTTTACAAGTCGGTAACAACTCGAAATGATAGTAAGTGCCTCATTACGTATTCCATAGACGTACCATCATGCGTCGTAAAGGGCGGACTGCACTTTAACATAATTAACAAGAATGGTATCAGAAAGCATGATCTTATTGATACAATCTTCGTACAATAATAGTACATTATGGCTCTCGGAAAGTGCTATAAAGTTGTTGCCACCGAAATGTCTAGGTTATGTAATATACACAGATTTTGAAAGACGTAAACCATTAGGCGCATATGGATGATCATCCAGCCAGGCGAGGTGGTCTGGTATGGGCCGCGGCGCCTGTCATACCCGCAAACCTAATTACTATCCCTCGCTCGAACTTGCACAGCCTAGCCAAATCTTCTTTTATTAGTGACTTGAATGCCTTTGACCCTTGGCTTGCGTGATGGAAAGCTATGACAGGGTCTAAGATGGAGCAGGCAATTCAAGGAAATTGCCCTGTCGGGCACCGGCTCTTCTTTTTTTATTAGTGACTTGAATGCCTTTGACCCTTGGCTTGCGTGATGGAAAGCTATGACAGGGTCTAAGATGGAGCAGGAAATTCAAGGAAATTGCCCTGTCGGGCACCGGCTCTCATATACACACGACGAAACACAGTAAAACCGGGCGCCTGACTTAGATGCTAGCCGGTCGGGCATTAGATCCTACCACCAAGCGTGCTGGGTTTTGTTGACTTTTACAACACGCGTTATTTCCCAAGGTGCGGTGGGGAAGTTTTATATTCTGACCCGTCCCCACACGGGTTAAGTAGTAGTACAGGAAATAGAAGGATTCTGATAAACACCAATCCGACCAGAGACGCTGAGTACGCTGATTGGCCTGCTTGAAATTGGAAATCAAACTCAACAATGGGTCATCTGTGGCGTACCATCATTTTACGTTTGATCCGTCAAGTTCTGTTGTGGCTACGCACGCTAAATCTGTACTGTCATCAATACAAAACTGTTTTGTACGCAAACCCTTCAATTACGCAAAGTTTAACTACGTTAAAGTTCATATGAATAATGTACAAATTTATAGCGGTTTTACTGTCACAGTGAACAACCCAGTTCACTCGACAATGGTTGCGTGACTATAAAGAACATGGCCACGCCTGCCTACTACGAAGAACGGACAATAAAATACTCCATGTAAATTGGAATTGTAATCGAATTAAATTTCAATTACGTCCATAAATACGACGAAACGCAAATAGCGATATTAAGTCATAAATACTTAGCGTTCTTTGGAGAGATCATACCTATAGCAAAGATACACGCCTTGAAAACTGTCACTTGCTGTAGCCATCATTACTAGTAATCCCACTAAGTGGGGCTGGGAGGTGAGACGGCAATAGCTCCATGAATCCAGATTCAAAGTACCACCAGCGCAAGAGAAGGAAAACTTGATGCGAAACCTTGTGCTAACCCGTCTGCCTATCGTGGCACAGTGGGCTAATTACCCTCCATGTAAATTGAGGAGGCCCGACCCAGCAGTGGGTCATGTGTGTTTGGGATAGTATCTTCAAATTTATTGTGTATTTTATTCAGAATTTTAGCTATTATTATTACCACGATAAAAAAATACAATTATTTAAAAATCGGAACAAGAGCGCTATATAATGCGCCAATTATCAGTGTTATTGAATTATTGCTTGTGGCAACTCACACTCAAAAATGCTTGACAAATAACTGAGTGATACATTCACATAGTTATTGTTTATTCTTCTAACTTCAAGCCGAAATCTACAGCAGTGTGAATTTAAAATAAATTAATTTTTATATGCTTTGATTTTAAGTACATAATCTTCTATCATATAAAAATGAATCGCTGAATGTAGAAGACATTTAGTTATTTTATAATTTATATTTGTTGACATAATGTAATTGTTGACGTATTAACTTTCTTTTTTCTTGTTTTTATCTTACTAGCTGTCCCAAATAGCAGAATAAGAATAAAAAAAAACATTAAAGAGTCGACTGTTAGGCGGTACGAAGTTCGCCGGGTCAGATAGTATACGTATAAATGTAAAGGTCCTAATTAATTTTGTTGGATCCAGTACAATCTACCTTTTATTATTATTTATTCTTCTTTTTTATTACTTAATTCTTGAACGGTAATGTTAATACCGTTCAAGAACTGAAATAAACATAATTATTTTAGTTTACGCAGACACCAACGCGTAAATAGCGTAGTTAAAAAGTAAGTTTTATCTTAATTGTTTCATTGCGAGATCGTCTCATTAGAAATTTAGCCTACTGTATATCTAAACACAAACATAATTAACAGAACTCTAAAGACTGAATGTCACTCAAAATTATACATACATAGGCAAAGAACCCTTGCAACACAGGATATTAAAAAAAGAACTAGTGCAAAAGTGTAGAGACTAGGTTAAATTAAAAACAATGCTACATGTCCATATGATACAGATGGTATCTAGCTCAGCTCAGCTAAAAAGGACAGGTTAGGTATCAGTGACGTATAACCCACCACACGACCTTACGGTCAAGATCTACAACATATCACACAAGAAGCCGATGGCCAAAATAATTACACACAGAAAACAAGAATTTCTTAAAACCACGGCAATAAAACAACTTTTTGAGTAATGTTCCCGCACCCCACGTTTCATCGATAAAAATAAACACCCGAAGTAATTTAAAGAACAATTATCACGCCTTGATTTGGAGGGGTGGACAGGCCCTTATGTAGGGCAGGGAGAAACGGTCGTCGACCTCCACTCGACTAATGGAACCTCTAATTATGACCTATTTACGTTTACGATAACAACAGTAACTTCGCGGGTTTTACGGCAGCTAGAGTTTTATGAACTATATTATTGTTCAAGGGTTTACAATGGTGTTAATGACGTATTTCCTGAAGGTATTGTAAGATAAGAATATAAGATGTCTAAGGGAATTATATTGGCAGGACATGTAGCAGGAAGAGAAGTTAAATTTGCAGTGCTAATTGCAGGAAATCATTTCCTGTAATATACAGAGATCGTGAAAACCTAAGACATCATTGCAGTGCAAAGTCAATAATCATCATCATTTCAGCTCATAAATTACCCACTATTGAGTCGCGCTTCCCTCAAATTTATAGAGGGAAATTAGCCTTCAGTGCCACGCTGGTAAGGCGGGTTGGCAAAGGATTTGTATCAAGATTTCCTTCTCTTGCGGCTATGTGATTGGTTTGTGATGGTCCTTTAGAAGACCCCAAAACAGTACAGGTTGGGGACTAATAGTCCCAACCTACACTGTCCGTGTTTGTCCTATCTTACAGAATACCGCAGCCATCTATACAAATAAATACCATTGGAGTGTCTGTTTGTAATACTAAAATAACCGCTTTTCACTAAGTGCATTTGTAGATGTATACTTGGTACAAAAAACAAAACATTTCTTTAAACAATTTTTGTCTGGTTGTGTTTCGGCTTATCTCTGAAATGGCTGGCCATTTTTTTTGTCGGGACCTTATCTGGCAGTTAGGTGATTAAAAAAGGATTAACTTGGGCTACTTTTATTGACACCTCTCTCCTCGCTTTTCAGGAGCCAGTAACTGTGATTTCCACATTGTTAAATACCACCCGGACGAAGTCGCTGGTATCAGATAGTATTAAATATTATCAAAAAAGTCGCGTGGACTATGCTAATTCACAAGCCTTGTAACGTAAAAAAAAACGGCAAGCACCCGCGTCCGCCATTTTGAATCTTGCGGTCAGTGACCCGTCTAATCGCAGCGGAGACGAATGGTAAGATTTATGAGTCCATTTCAATTCTATGGTCTTGCGGTAGTGCGATGACGACATTACATTGACGATCAGGTAGTACAAAGGGACTATGACCAATGTAACGCTATAACTTATTGTATGGCATTTGAGTGCAAGAATCGCGTTAGGCCAAATCAGTCCAATAGGAAAGGATGGCATTAGTGATTATATTGCTATAGATTAAAGTTTTCTGAGTGCTAACAATTAATATAAATAGGTATGTAATTATAACGCCATGACAATTAAATGGTAGTTTTAAATTATAAAAAAAAAACAATAGCCAACTATTTGAGGATTTTTTAATATGTTTAGGTCAAAAGTTTTTTTTAAATATTTTAGTGCATGTAAGTGTATGCTTCATATAGGAGTCCAATAAATGGCATTAAATATTTGTAATATCTCAAGCATAATCTCATCGACGGGAACAGAAAACTAGTATGACCGTCCGTCCAAAAATGACGAATTTTATGTCATTAATAACATCTAAATACGGCCCTGGAGACGGCTTCTTAGCCTACCCGCGTAAAATGATTTCTATTTCGCACGAATCTTTTATTGCTACCTACAATAACCCATTATGTTACAAAAAAAAATATGTTGCGATAATCTGCAAAATTTTGTATTACTGGCTCTAATGCTATGTTTTAGTCATAATATTATGTTTCTCATTAAGTGAAATTTGTTGTGAATTTCTTTTGAGGAATAAAGTTCTTTAACCACAAATGTTCCATTCGACAAATCGTTGCTTAAAAACGAAAGCGAAATTATCTAAAAGTACTTTTATTTAAATATCAGATCATTATCGCCCATGATTTCATATTAGCAAAGACACTGGTCGAAATATAATCCGTATAACCCAACTAAACACCAAAAACAACTGTATGCATATTTGAGATCCGGTATCCTGAATAAAATCACCAAATTTGCGTTGTGGCCCATTATTTTCAAAGCAGCGAAATGCTGTTCAGTTATTTTAAAGTTTTATAGCAAACTAGCGACCCGCCCCGTCTTCGCACGGGTGCAATGATGAACATCGAAATTTAATAGTGTTTCTCTCCATGTATTATACTTAAAAACCTTCCTCGTGAATCACTCCATCTATTAAAAAAACCGCTTCAAAATCCGTCGCGTAGCTTTTTAAGATTTAAGCATACATAGGGACGGACAGACGACAGCGACTTTGTTTTATAATATGTAGTGATGATGTACTTATATGATTTCGATAAAACTTCTATTTCTCAATTCGGGGGCAATATTAATTAAATAAAAAATAATACAAAACATACAGACAATTGCAACCTTCTCAAAAAAGTCGGTTAATAAAAAACTTATTCCATTAAAAAAGGTGCGGCTAACTCCGTAATGTATTCCTGCCCATTAATTAAATTAACGAAAGTGTGAAACGAGGCGCGTTGCAGTACTAATTAAGTGCAGTGTTAATTTCGCGTACCCTTGCCAATTAATGAACATTAACACCTACTGTTACTTAGGTCATGGCGTAGCTCCGCCGTGTGGTGACGGATTTTGAATACATAGTGTCACCACCCCATTCCTGCCTGAGGGTATCGTAAGAGCCAACAAAAGGAAATGACAAGGGCGGAAACCTCGCCGCAAGAGAAGGAAGACTTGAAACCCTGTGCTAAACCGTCGGGCCAGCGTGGCACAGTAGGGTAATTACCCTCCCTTTGATGGGAGGAGGCCAGTCCCAGCAGTGGGTCATTTATGGGCCGAGTAATAGTAGTAGTAAATAATCTATATATTAAAAAGAAAAAATATCGATACGTACATCGCGTGTTGTTTATTTTTCAGAATAACGCCCGATATTGCCGTATCCAGGTCACATTTCACGGGCTGATGCGTGTTGTAGATTGCAGCGAGTTTCATTCTCGCGTGGAAAAGTTGTTTTGGCGCTGTCGCTCAAACCTTTCGAACCATCAAATTGTTATGCACAGATGACAACAAGAAGGTGCAGCAGATGATGGTAAATTGACAATCGTAACGTCAATTTGCGAGATGAGACAATGCTGTCATCATCAGACTGAGTTGGATGTGGGGAAAAGAATCTTTATACTTCACTTTATTGAGCAAACAGATATGTGTTAAATATACAAATAAATAAAATTGTAGTATTAAAATAACCGCTTTTTACTAATTTCGTTTATAACAAACAAAACTTGATACGAAATCCTGTGCCAACGCGTTTGGCCAGCGTGCCACAGTAGGCTAATTACCCTACATGTAGCTGGACGGCAGTGGGTTAACCTAAAAACCCACTACCTATTCTTTTCTGGGGCTTCTATGAATTTTGTTTTCAAAATAAGATTTCTCGATGGCCTAAGAGGTCTTATTATCCATTCTTATAACTTCCAATTTGTGTGATTTATGAGCGTATATGTATTCAATTTTGGACTCTAAGTCAACTGAAATAATTAATTATTTGTTTGACCTCGTTAAAGAAAGATTTCTTTCAATGTTATCCGTTTTAAAAAAGTAATAAATCAATGTTTTCCTTAAATGAGCAACACGTTTCAAAAGGACTAAATGATTGTGGTGTTACGTAATAACGAAAACTTTTTAAACATCTAGTATAATAATGATTTCTTAGGTTTTCGCGATTATTACACATTTATATTAAACAGTTTTTTAACGGATTGATCGCGTGTAGATTACGTTATTTAACTCCCGACGCACGTTTCGAATGCTTTGCAGCAATCGTGGTCGTGGGAGAGACTAGATGACAGTTGTCTTCAAAAGTACAAAGACAAAGTACAGTTAAATTCTACCGCCTATAATTTTGTTTTATTGATAACGATTCCTGTGCATGCAGAAATTGTTTACGGTGTCCCTCTGGACACCGTAAACGATTTATTCTTCTTTCAAAACATTTTAAAGCAAAACACTCATCTGCAAGACCTCTGTCTTGCAGATGAGTGTTTTGCTTGAGATTTGATCAATTTAATGACTGGATCCCAAGGTCGTCGGTGTACCGTGGCCTACCAGCACTGCGCTTTCCACAACACCTGGCTATTCCATCCTCCGATTTTGTAAAAATATTCCTTTTCATATTGTTTTCGTGCATGTAACCTTTTACTTCCTGATTGGCTTTTATGACTAAAACGTGTATGTTCAACATGAAAGACTGCAATGCTTCAATGGCGGACACAATGGCATTTTCGTATATGGGTCAAATATAAATAAGTTTGACAACAAATGCGTATTGCTCACGCGATTGATACGAATCTTAACGTGGGTTCTATAATAGAAGGGTGTAATAAAAACCATACATAAATTACGAAAGGGTCTATAGTACCTACTACTGAAACAGATGTACAAAAATTCAGGTTTAAAAACAAATCATTTTTTAGAAATTGTAGTCATCAGCTAGTCCACAGCAGCAATCCCACAAAACATTATGGAACACAAATTATAGCTATAGGATAATAATAAGCTTATAGGATAATAATAAGGATAGTTACTTGGTTAGAGTAACAAACATCTGTTTCAGACAAATTACGGTTTTCCCTCATTCCATAAGATAACAAAACATTTTAAAGACAGAAGGCTTCTTTAGATTAACTCCAAACCATAATTTCAAATGGCTATAAGGTTTTTGTTACACTCTTTAAACGATGTAAACGATGTTTTTTTCTGTCTGTCTGTTTGTTCCGGCTAATCTCTGGAACAGCTGGACCGATTTTGACGGGACTTTCACTGATAGATAGCTGATCATAATAATATAAGGAGTAACTAAGGCTACGGCTTTTTTTACTATATTCGCCCCGCGGCGTCACCCGCGGGTAACGCCGCACCCGTGCGAAGCCTGGACGGGCCGCTAGTATAAAACAATAATAATTAATTATAATTATAATAATTAATTATAACAATAAAACCACACTCACACGCATATATCCTGTTTTGTTTAGAGTTTGATTAGTAATTGTAGTAGAACACAAATTTAACTATGTGCATTAATCTCACGATCACATTTTATCGAGTCAGCAACATTGCATAATCGTATATTACATATCGATTACAAGACATTAGTCGATATTTACGTACCAACACGTGAAACGGAAACTACTATCGCTTACATTTCCGCCGAATTACTATTTAATTAGAACGATCACAATTAGAAACCATATTTTTAGCATTCGAATATTGAAAGTTATCTTTGGATGTTATGATATGGAAATAGTGAAAGCATCTGCAGATATGGTGGTTTCAACATATTCTATACATCCCCCACTGTTCGACGTGGACCTAGATTACAGTATACCCTCCGCGACTCATTGAAATGGGATAACTGGTAATTATTTGGTTACACAAAATGTCTGATGAATACATGATTGCCATGTAGGTCTAGGGGTTGGACGTGTCGGGATCACGGGATTCGATACCGGGGTCGGGCAAGTGTCTTTGTGTAAACCAGAGCCACTTGCTCTGACCCTAAGGATACAGGTGATACCTACTGAAGGGGTACAAATAACTTAACCGAGGGGAATGAGTGAAAGAATCCGGTTTCTTAGTTAAAATCTTCATATTCTCCCATTTTATGGTAGAGGCGAATGTGAGTCTTCATTTCAGGCCCACTACTAAAACACTGCGGCTATGCTCGGAGTTTGCCTGCGAGATCGAATCAGAAATGAGGAGATACGCAGGAAAACCAGGGTCACCGACATAGCCCACCGGATTGCGAAAACTTATGTGGCAGTGGGCAGGGCACATAGCTCGCAGGACCGACGCCCGATGGGGCAGAAAAGTCCTCGAGTGGCGACCGCGTTCCGGAAGGCGCAGTGCTGGTAGGCCTCCCACACGGTGGACCGACGACCTGGTTAAGGTCGCCGGAAAGCAGTGGATGAGATCCTTGGGGGAGGCCTATGTCCAGCAGTGGACGTCTTTTGGCTGAAATGATGATGATGATGACCAAAACAGACCTCCAAATTAGTGGAGGGACAATAGTCTACTGTGCCACGCTGGCCAGACGGGTTGGCAAAAGAGTTCGTATCAAACTTTACTTCTCTGGCAGCTAGATAATCGGCTTTGACATTTCCTTTTGTCGTTTCTTGCGACACCCTTAGGCTGGAATAGGGTGGTGACGCTAAGTATTATAAATCCGTAACCACGCGGACAATTTCATCTCGTGTTCACTACAAGATCAATTTTCTTTTCCTAGTTTAAAGTCGGCTGTAAAACGAGTTGTAACTTCATTCAAGTTCTTAATTTAGGTGGCCGTTAACTAGGGTTCCGAGGAAGGGGCGGGTTTGGAATCGAACACGTGTCCCTTAGTTTCCGCCGAGCTGTTTACGCTCCACTAACAAATAAACACTTTGTTGGATATTCTTGGAGTTTTAGTTAATAGAGATGAAAGAACCAACATATAACATACGTATTATTATAAGCTACGTTATCGTAATGGGATAACATACACCGTTTTTTAGATTGAATCGTACGATAACGCAGAATAGAACCTGCGACCAATGCATTTTTAACAGTGGTTGAGCGATTGACTGCTGCGCAGCATGTCGCGGGTTCGAATCCCGCACGGAAGAAATATTTGTACGACCTACAAGTATTTGTTCCGGGTCTGGGTGTTTTCTATCTATAATATGAATGTATTTACAAAAAAAAAATGTATATAAGTAGTTTATCATCCATCTCGTTACCATAACACAAGCATTAAGTTGCTTAGCTTGGGACGAGATGGCGTTGTGTGAAATGTCCAAAGATATTTATTTATTTATTTACTACTAGCTGACCCGACAGACGTTGTCCTGTCTGAACTATGAATATTGAATTCGAATTGGAATAATTAATAATAAATTAATATACCGCCTTTTCTTATCGATTCCAATCCCTTATTTAAGGTAATAAAAAAATAAAAAAAGTAATTATGCCAAAAATAGCGAACCGTCGGGACGAACGTCAAATGTTTGACAGGTAACAGTTTGTATGGGAAAATAAAATTGTTGTTTTTATTATTTTACTTACAATATCAATGTTTTCTCTAGACTCTTAAACCTTCCCTGGACTCACACGAATATTTCAAGACCAAAATTAGCTAAATCGCTCCAGCCGTTCTTGAGTTTTAGCGAGACTAACGAACAGCTATTCATTTTTATATATAGAGATATTAGCAAGATATTCAACTGAAATGACCGACATTAAAGTTCATAAAGCTTCCAGGGCATTTACGAAATTATGTTATCTTCTAAAATGCACAGTAGACTAAAACAAAAACAAACAATTTAAAAAAATCAACGATCTCAAGATGATATTAAATGCTCATGCCTCTAGCGTCGAAATGTCACCAAAAGTCCGTGTGGTGACGGATTTAGGAACATAAATGACCCACTGCTAAGTCAGGCCTCCTCCCACCACAGGGAGAGTAATTAGCCTACTGTGTCACGGTGTCACGCTGGCCAGACGGGTGGGTTGGCACAGGGTTTCCTTTCAAGTTTGCCTTCTCTTGCAGCTAGGTTTTCTGCCTTGTCATTTCCTTTTGTCGGCTCTTAGGACACCCTCAGTATGGAATGGGGTGGTGACAGTATTCTAAATCCGTCACCCACCCACATCTAACCTACCCATAAATGCCACATTAATTCATGGAGGGCAATCAGCCTATTAGCCACGCTGGCAAGATGGGTTGGCACAGGATTTGTATCTTCCTTCTCTTTAGGCTAGGTGATCTGCCTCTTGCGATCCTCTAGTCGCCTCTTAAATATAGATTTTTAAATATTGAGTTTTCTGGTGCTCGAGTTATCATGCTCACTTTAAGGTGGATGTTCCAGGTTAGCCCGCGAAATTCAAAAATTCTTACGTTTTTTGCAATTTGCAGGGCAGTGCTAGGTTGTATGTTGATTAAAATGTTATTCGCGGCTATAAGACGTATGTAGTTATATAATTAAAATCATAAAAATCATCAATACAACCCTCCAAGCTCATAAAGGTGCAAGAAAAACTTTTTCAACGTCAAAGTCATTCTTGCACCTTTATGAGCTTGGAGGGTTGTATTGATGAGTTTGATGATTATAACTCTGTAACTACATACGTCTTCCAGCCGCCAATCAAATGTTTATCATCATACAACCTAGCACTGCCCTGCAAATTGCAAAAAACGTAAGAATTTTTGAATTTCGCGGCTACCCTGGAACATCCACCTTAAGACTCATGGCAGTGGTGGCGTCGTGAGACGGGTCGTTCTCTTCCCTGCAATATGGTTGAGGAGAGCGATGGCTGCCGCATGCGTCATGCTTGTGAACAGGTGCCGTTGCTGGGGGTCGGTTGGCTCGGGCGTTAGAAGGTTAGTATAGTTGATTAGATCTGGCTGATGTTTGGCCCTTTGCGACTATTGCGCGCGTTTGCTCTCACAAACTGTCTTATCACGGCCTTGTATCTAAAAATGGCGATCTAAAAAGAGCAACTACAGAGTTTCTTGCCGGCTCTTCTCTGTAGAACTGCATTCCGAACCGGTGGTAGATGGTAAATTTTAAATTAAATATTATTTTGTTGTTTGACTTGTCAAAAGAGCTCTAATGAGCCAACTTGATTAAATTAGTTTTGAATTATGAATTTTTTTTTAATTTTGACACCCTCAGTATGGTATGGGTTGGTGAAATTTATGGGTTGATGTTTGATTTGGACTCTGTCCACCACACGGAACACGGACGCCTAACGCATGAGAAACCTTGACGATATTGGTCGCCAACAACGGCTTAAGAGTTCAGTCTCCATAAGATAGATTAATAGGCCGTCTTCATTGAACAATGGAGTCAAAACTTACGAAATATTATTCGATCTGTTTCATCGCTCCTAAGACTTGTAGAAAACTGATAGAGGAGGCTTTTTAACAACATGACAAAGCGGTTTGGCGTCGACAAACAATCGTAAATGGATCTCGTCTGTGAACACATTCCCACGCCCCCGGGATTTAGAATTATAGTGTCACCACCTTATTCTTTCCGGAGGGTGTCGTAAGAGCCGACTAAAGGAAATGACAAGGCCGATAACCTATCTATACGAGTAGCTTGATACATAAACCATTTTTTTTATTCCCTGGGGTACTGCTATATGTATACCGCCACCCCTGGGGGGTGTGGTGACCGATTAAGTGGGACTCCGGAAACAACTCGTCTACCTTTTTTTTTTTGGTTTGGCGGGAAAAAATGCCTGACCGCACATCCCGCGTCCAGGGAGACTACGGGGTAGTGTGGGGCCCTCACCCACTAAAACAACCCGCCGTGCGCCGACACCCGCCCTCACGGCGGACCACGGGTACCGCGTACGTTTCAACTACTCGACTACCTACTATAACCCCAGCGGTATAACCTCACACGACACGTAAACGCATTCCACTGTAACTCCCTGACGAGGTGCCGGCTATGCGTGCAAGCGACTATCGGATGGCGTCGCGTTTGTCGGTGGCGGGTCCCCCGACCCATTGCAACCCTATGCCAACCAGTCTGGCCAGCGTGACACAGTAATTTCCCCTTTATGAAACTGGACCTAGTAAATAAAAAATAGTTGTAGTATAAAAGTAGTAGTAGAATGTGTAGTTTGCACATTCTTTTAAAATTTCGAAACAACTAGTCAATTATATCATGTTCAGTGTATCTACGTGAAGCAAAATCCTTGTACCGCTTTGACAGACGGAGGAGTATGAAATTTCCCGTACTTATAGTTAAGGAGTCCAGAAAGCTAATATGTTTTTCAATTAAGCATCAAAAATACATTAAATCAATAAAAAAAAACATTACACTCCCTACCATGTATTTGACGCACACGCATATCGTCGGGAATAGTGCAAATCCACGGAACTAGCATTGGATAATTCCGCGTAACTGACAAATCTAGCCAATTTGAAATGTCGCGGGAAATGCACGCAAAATCCTATTTTTTATTAGGACTTTAATATATTTCTTAACAATACACAGAACACATAAACTATTACTCTCTCTGTAAAATGATGTCGGCAGCCGTTGAAATAGCAAAAAAATATAAACTTAAAACCATCTCCTGTAAACCTACAAATTGTGCAAATACGCGCACTTTACGTATGGTACTCTTTGTTTATTGTCAAAATCTGTCGTGAAATTGAGAGTAGAACAATTTTTAAAGAACTAAGGCAAAATCATCAAACCCATGATAGAAGCCATAATTAAAAGAAGAAGAAGATAGAAGTATAACTCTTTGTTTATTGTCAAAATCTGTCGTGAAATTGAGAGTAAAACAATTTTTAAAGAACTAAGGCAAAATCATCAAACCTCATGGGTTTGATGATTTTGCCATAATAGTATAAGCCATAATTAAAATAAGAAGAAGATATAAGTATAATTTAAATCGCCGACCACTAGTTATATTAAATGTGCCATTTTTAGATTACGACACTGTACTAAAATTTACTCATAACTTCAAATGCCTACGGCTTTAAAATTAACCAGAAGAATGTGTCTCATGTATGTAACGGAAAACCGTGTTTATTAATTCTAGCTATCATGTTTCCAATTCGTAGTATTACGTATTTATTTGCAATTTTGTCTAGACATCAGCCTTGCACTGTTGCTACGCTACAGCTCTTGCGAATGTTTTATTGAAAACAATTTGTTAATCGTTCTATTTGCAACTCAATAACTTCATGCATCGCTGATTAGCTTACATTTTGAGTTCAAAAATCGTTTGTAGATTTTTAGAGTAAACGCATTTCAGTTTCAGGGCAAAACAACATGAATTTTCTTTACCTTTTCTCTAATAACTTATTCCGATCAAAAGTAATATTATAACCTAATTCGACGGATTGAAGTTAAAAGTTTAATTATATCTAGTTATAATGAACAAAATATTGTCCATTTATACTAAACTAGCTTTTGCGCGCGGCTTTGCCCGCGTGGGCTTCGAACCCGTGCATATTTTTTATGAACATAAAATCTGACTAAACTATTATAGTTAGATATGTGCTCTCGCATACTTTTTTGTAGATCTTTATAAGACCTACAAACCCGTAGTAGATCATTTTGTTCTATTGTCAATAGTTTTTTCAGCGCACGCATAAATAGCTTTTCGATTTTACACCTTGGTTTACAAAATCGCAATTTTCCTACGGATCCCTAATTCTTTTGAAAATAAAATATAGCCTATAACCTTCCTCGATAAATGGACTATCTAACATCTTTGAAATCGGACCAGTAGATCCTGAGATTAGCGCGTTCAAACAAACAAACAAACAAACTCTGCAGCTTTATTATATTAGTATAGATTTATTACCGGATTTAGATTTAGGGTGTCGGAAGAGCCGACAAAAGGAAATGAAAAGACCGATAAGCTATCGGCAAGAGTAAGAGAACTTGATACGAAACCCTGTGCCCACCCGTCTTGTCAGCGTGGCAGGGTAGGGTAATGAACCTCCATGTAACTGGAGGTGAGTCACTTAGGGCTGAATAGTAGTATTAGTAGAACAAAAACATATTTTTTATTGACAATTCCTTTTACCCAGTTCCTCTAAGATTTAATACGACTAATAACTGCTTACGTTAATCACGTGTTCGCGCATGAAATCGTATCTTACCTGAAACAAAAACAGATAACACACAAGTTATTGAAAGGTATGTGAAAACGTCATCATCAACGTCAGATAAGACAGTTTAAATAACACAACACATTATAATGAAACATACGAATAGCAAGCATAGTTATGCAAATATACAGAATAATGCCAAATGGCAATGAATGTATGTGAACCTATATTAATGTCTGTGCAGATATCGGACGGATTTAGAATACAAAATAAATATAAATAAATAAATATCTTTGGACATTTCACACAACGCCATCTCGTCCCAAGCTAAGCAACTTAATGCTTGTGTTATGGTTACGAGAGTCGCAAGAGAAGGAAAACTTGATACAAACCCTGTGCCAACCTGTCTTACCAGCGTGGCACATTGGGCTAATTTCCCTCTATGAATTTGGAGGAGGCCTGAGTCAGTAGTGGGTCATTTATGGGCTGAAACGACGAGTGTCATCCCCCTTATTCCGACGAGAGAGTGTCGTAGGAGCCGAGAAAAGGAAATGAAAAACCGATAACCTAGCCGCAATAGGCTATTTCCCCTCCCTGTGACAGCTGGAGGCCCGTGGATAAATTTATGGGCTGAGTAGACTTAGTAGAATAAATATTGAAAGCGTTATCACTACATAGTATAAAACAAAGTCGCTGCCGTCTGTCCGTCCCTATGTATGCTTAAATCTTTAAAACTACGCAACGGATTTTGAACCGGCTTCTTTTAATAGATATAGTGATTCAAGAGGAAGGTTTTTAAGTATAATACATGCCTAATATTGTAGATAAACACTGATAAATTTAGATGTTCATCATTGCACCCGTGCGAAGCCGGGGCGGGTCACTAGTTGATGATAAGAAAGAAATGGTAAGCATAGAGAAATTGTATGATTCCAACTCAAGGGAACATACATGTTACACATTTTTTGTTCACCAATATAAGATTTCCAATTATTATTGAGGTGATAAATATAGACGTAAGTAAAATTATGATTATTGCTTAATTTATTTGGCATCATTAAATATTTTTTTTAATGATAATTGGTTCAATCAACGTTCTTTATCAATTTATTATTAATTGTAAAAATGATTAATTTGGTTTTAATGATCCTGATTTAAATGTTAATACAGCAACGCTTTAAACTTTCTCCAAAATAAATAATTTGACCTAAAAGCGTATCTATTAATAATAGGTACGTGAAGCAAAAACTTTTTAACTCTTTTACGAAAATTGAGCAGACTGAGGAGTAGAAATTTACCACACTTTTAATTAATATTATATTAAAATTATGCATAATAAACAGTATATAAATAAAACAATACATGACACACACACACTACCATGTATTACACACACACGCAAATACTCTTTTGTTTCTTGTTAAAGTCTGTGGTCTAATTGAAAAAAGAACTATTTATTACTAGCTGACCCGGCGAACTTTGTTCCGCATTATATATAATTAAAACAAAAAGAAAGTTGGACATAGGATACCTGAGATTTTTATCCCGTCCGTATAAAACCTACTTTAACAAAACGCAACTGACAGCGAAACATTATGTTGTCTATAGTTTAAGATGGTCGAAAATTTGACAATTAGAAATTTTGAATTCGACTTGTTTATATTGTTGTAATTCACATAATATCTTTATAACTTGTAGCCTATGTGTTATTCTGATGTATGAGCTATATTATTGTAAAGTTTCATTAAAATCCATTCAGTAGTTTTTACGTGAAAGAGTAACAAACATCCATCCATCCATCCATCCATCCATCTATCCATCCATCCATCCATCCATACTTACAAACTTTCACGTTTATAATATTAGTAAGATTATAACGGTACAAAAAAAATACACGTGATTTTTCATGGGGGGTGGAAGGGTAGTCTTAAACCTCACCAGGTATCACCAAGGGGGAGGGAGGGGTTAAAAAATGTTAAAAAAAATCACGTGATTAATGGACTAAGGTTAATAAACGATGCGTTAGGTAAGGAAAGATAAATCATGTTCAAATGAGGCAAACATTGTAAAAATCGTTTGCGGCTAAACTATTGCTCCAATTTAATTGATTTTTGGTACAGAGCCTGGAAATGATACTTACCTAGTATAAAAAATGCCCCTATGTCGTATCAACCCTGTATATATGTACTTTAAAAAACTATAACTTAAATTATATTGCAGGAAATGATGTCTTCACGGTTATGATCGTTTTATTTTATTTTATTCCCAACGTTTCCCGCGACCACGGACACTGCAAAGTGTCTGAAACGTTGGGAATAAAATAAAATAAAACGATCATAACCGTGAAGACATTATTTCCTACAATGTGTAAAGATCGTGAAAACCTAAGACATCTTTAAATTATATTGTCGAATTTCGACCGCAAGACGACTGCTAGTGTATTATTTTTATTAAAAGTCTTGTAATGCTTCATGTTTATAATAAAGTATAGAATCACCTTGTTACGCCCTGTCGATACCAGTTTAGCGATAAAAGATAAGCAAAGATGACTTGCTTAATCTAACACACGTAAGTATATGACTCAATGCTATTGAAATTTGAACAAAGCTAACCACTGATACACATACACAAACAAAATTGCAATTCTTGCAATCGACGACATTGCAATTATAAAATCTAACATTTTGAAATGATTGAAAGAAAAGTCAATAGACTTTATTGAATTGAAAATAAAATTAACGATTGTCACGCAAACTAAAATAGAACTCACCAATGTAATTTGTTACAAAACGTAAAATCAACTTTGTGCAAAACGTTTGAAATTGACACATAGTATGTCTTTTAGTTGTAGAACCGGACACAGAATGATTCTTAAAATACCTAGATTACATAACGCTCTTTTGTAGGTACATTACAAAAAATATCCCAAAAATAATGACAATGGACTTTTCATTGACTTTTCATGGACAGCCCAATAATGAAGAATCTATTATGCGACCAATTCTGTTACTATATCAAATGAAAAGTCAAGTTCTGAAAATAACTAGAAATCGCCGGCTACATAAAGTATAAAATACATTTACATATAAAAAGTAACTGAAGGCCAACAAGCACTTAAAATAATGGAGCTTCTCTTTTCAGAAGTAAAGTATTTTAACTGCGAAGCTTATTATTATAAATGTTTGAATTTACAACAATATTTTCATAATTTTGGTCAAAGTTCCGAAGCTGATTATTGTATGCTTAAAAGTACAATCCAAGATGATACAGTTAGAGGAAGAAAAAACTAAAGTCAACAACTTTAAAAAAATGAAATTAAAGCCTCTCGGTCGAAAATTCAGAAAATACGTCATAACACGTAGACTAAGAACAATCGCAGAACATACATGGGAGTGATTCGGGTACCCCAGGGGTGCTCTATCTCTGGATGTCCGATTGACACCATTTTGGGACACCCTGTATATACGATATTTAAACAAGCTTATCTATACACATATCGTTCCCATGTTGCTAGATTTTAACACAATTGTTCAAGATTTAACAATAACGGAATAAGAGATAAACGATTCAACGCATTTTTCAACAATAGGGTATTTGGAGTAACTCCTTATTGGAATAGGTGTTGGACATGTCTGCCTACCCGGGATGCCCTCAGGTAGTCGTAACCCATCGAGGCGCCACAGTAGAATGCGTCCTAACGTATGAGGGTATACCGCTGAGATTTTAGTGTTAGTCGTGTGTTCCGTAGTCCCACATAACCGCTGACTTCAACTCCGAGGGGAGAACACAAAAAAAGGGGGTTCGACATGTCGCCTTTGAATTCGGGGTTCGACATGTCGACTGCCTCGTTGGTCTAGTGGTTACATGTGCCGCCTTTGGATCAACGGGTCCCGGGTTCGATTCCGGGGTCGGGCAAGTGTCTTTGTCTAAACCAGAGGCACTGGCTCGGAGTCTGGGTGTCATTTCTATCTATAATATGCATGTATTTACAAAAAAAAATTATATAAGTAGTTTATCATCCATCATGTTACCATAACACAAGCATTAAGTTGCTTAGCTTGGGACGAGATGGCGTTGTGTGAAATGTCCAAGGATATTTATTTATTTTATTTAATCACGAGTCCCCGCTTCAAATCCGAGGTTGGCAAGAGTCTTTGGGTAAACCAGAGACACTTACTTAGAGTCTGGGTGTCATTTGCGTTAGTGAATTACCTACATGTTTGTAAACAACCCCCGCGATACAGATTATGCTAAGAGCAGGGGATTCGTTTTATTAACTATTATTTTTATATATATACTTTATTATTAAGTCCGTATACTCCTATGCGTATTCCCTATGTACAGTTTCTTTAAACACTTTAAATATTCAAATAGATGTCCTCACGAACTTATATTTTAAGGAACCGCAAGATCTTTCCGTTTCTCAGTCTCGACCATCACAGTAACCAGTCTTAAACACGGAGCCGTTGAAACTCGTAGGGCTAGAAAGCTTAATGCCCAAGTATATTACAACGAAGACATCGGCAAATTAGTATCAATTCAACCTATAATAAATAGCCATTAACTTCCAAGTTAGGCATCAAAGATCCCTCGGCTACATGCAAGCGCAATGTGCCATCATTTGAAAGTGAGATTCGAACTTTCCAAGTAGCGCATTAATTATCGCGTTAGTTTTAGTAATAGGACACGTGGTTTATTAATGTGGGAAACCAGAAACTGACAGCGCATGAAATTGATTGGTGAAACGTGCTGCGTTTTTGACTATGTATTGCAATTTCGTATGAAACAGACACTAAGGAAGTTAAAGTGTATTGTTTTGGAGCAATCTAGATATTGTTCATGGACTACTACTATTCACGTAGCCGTATGATAAGGAAAACTTGATACTAAATCAGCACACAGGCACAGTAGGCTAATTACCCTCCATGTAACTGGAGGAGGTTCGACTCAGCAGTGGGTCATATATGGGCTAAGTAATATTCATTATTATCATCATTTAAGCTAAAACACATCCACTGCTGAACATTGGGCTTCCCCTAACCCACCTCCCACCGTGTGGGAGGCCTACCAGCACTGCTTCACTTTCGACTTTCGGGGCATCACAGTGCAATGCGTTTATACGAACCTGCCAAGCGTGTCGTGTGAGCGTAAACTGGTGGGGTTTGCTTAAAGAATTTCCTCAAAAAAAGGGTTTGTATCTATTGCGGCTAGTGATCTACCTCTTAGGACACTGTATAGTAGGTTTCTTAAAATGTGTAAGTTGATACACGCCTGTTTCAATATTGATGTTGATGATACCAGATATCCTTATAGTATTTAATACATACACTCATCAGCGTCCCACACAACTATGTCTAACAATCCATTGAACGTGTCTAATTAGGCATTACAGAGCTTGAATGGATGCATGAGAGTTCTGAGGGTCTATTCAAATGTTACAAGATCAAAACTTTAATTAGATAGAAATCTCAAGTCTTGGGAATTGTTCGTCATCAGATTAGTTTAGATTATCTACAATATAATACGAGGTAGCTCATTTCTCTTACATTGTGCAACGGTTGCTATGCATAAACTACTTTTCACTTTTACCCAGTCTTTATATGACGTTAACAGATATCTTGATCCTGCGCAATAGTAGATTTTTGGATCTTCTGAGCGGCGATTGGTGTTATGTCAGAGAAGCAAGGTGTGAGCCACACGATGCGCTGACGGCCAGACGATTGTAAACTACTTCATATGTGACGGATTTAGAATACATAGTGTCATTACCCCATTCTATCGTGAGCGTGTCGTAGGATCCGATAAATGGAAATGACAAGGCCGGAAACCTAGAGTATAATTTTAACAATATATCATATCTCAGTCAGTCCATGTGGTGGTGACGGACTTTGAATAAATAGCCTAGGGTCAAAGGCAGACAAAAAATGGGTAAAAAAAGAGCTGATAAAAGGAAATGTTAGCGATAACTTAGTCACAAGAGAAGGCAAATTTGATACGAATCCCTGTGCCAAAGCACAGTAGGCCAATTACCTTTTAAGTAGCTGGAGGAGGCCCGACTCAACAGTGGCTCATTTATGGGTAAGAAAGAAACGAACCAAACAATAGAATATCATTATCTCCAAACTGCAACAATTTAACAGAAACCGAGATTAAATTGAAACAAGACCTGCTTGAAACATTACCAGCAATCGACAATCGAACAATCAACGCCCGGAGCCAAAGCAAGCGCAGAAAACAGCATGGAATATATTTTATGGTCAACACTGCACTTATCTGCGGAAACCATCGGGAGAAATTGCGTGTACTAGTGTCAGAGCAATGGGCGAGACGATTTGTCTTACGCAGGCATATTGTATGCCCAGACACACACTGATAAGTCTAAAAGACTCTAATGCCGCCTCTGATAGAATGAATTGCGAAGTGCGAAAGTAGATTTGCATGCCAAAGTTGTCGTGGGAATATCAGATATTGTTGTAATACTTAACAATTCTGGATAAGTCAATTTTTAGTATCTCGAGTCTGCCCTCTCGACAGTATTGCTACCTTGGCGTGGTGAAGGGGCTTGCGTGCGTTTATAATCCGTCTGTCCTCAGAGATGGGAGCCTTAAACTGCCGCGACCCACGGCAAGGTGGTCAGGTAATCCGGGTCGGCGATAATGCTAATAGATACGGACACTAACAGCGGGAGCAGCCAGGCGTAGGGGATAGGGCTACCACCACTAGCAGCAGCTATGTGCCATCATATCCGGCGCCTGAAAATGGTACGTGCCTCTTTGTGGGGTTGGGAAGCCTCTAGAAGACCCCATCAAAGCGGAGAACCCGCTAAAATAGTGGTCCCCACCAAGTTTTCCCACTGGGGAGCGAAATCCCTTGGGCTGATTCGGATTGTCAAGGAACGAAGTTGGTTTTAATGGATAGGCTGGGCACTTTCATGCTCTGAAGTCTCACAAAGCCCGGATATTCTTGGGGATTTTCAAAGTGTCTCGAATCTCAACTACATCAAACTTCTGTAGTCAGATAAATATATTTCTTCATACACTGGACATAAATCACAAATTACATTATAATTAGCAAATAAAGATGACGTAACGTAACAAGGTTGGCATAAATGAAATAAATTGCAAATCACGCCTACACAATCAAAATCAAGTAACCAATATTGCAAATGACCAGGCAAAGTAGAAAGATGAAATTTGATAACTATAATAAATGCACGTGCCATAACAGCTATCCGTTCAGTCATAAATCCGTAACTGGCAATTTCATCGCAGTTTCCAAGTGTTTTCACTCAAATCGCTAACGAAATAATGACTGGGCAAGTGCTGGCCCCCAACACATTACCGACTCTCTCTGAATTTTATTAGAGCTTGATTTATTGTAACCTCTTGGCGACAAGCTTGAAGGCAAGATAAGCAGAACTTGAGGCTGATTGGCCTAGAAGAAATTAATTAGTTCACAAAGAAATCTGTTACAGACACTTTAAATCAAAATCAAAAGGAACTTTCTTTACGTAGGTTTTGTCACAAAACTCTTATAAATCGTCATATTTAAAGTTACCAATATCATCTTCGATGCGCACGCTAGATGGTAGTAACTACTGGAGCAATTTGAAAAATTCTGAACACCATTAGAATTCTACATTATGTCTGATGAACATAGGCGTTCGAATAATTTAAAAAAAGTTAATAATATTTTTAATTTTTTGATGTTTTTGTTCAATTCCGCTGGTAGATAGTAAATATAGTTAATTTGATTCTAACTAGTAGGTTGTAAGCATAAGTAACTTTAAATCCGGAGGAAACTATTAAGTTGTCGGTGCAAGCCCCATTAGTTGTGACGTCGATAGATCGATTTATGTAAAGCCCATCAGAGGAGACTGAGTAAAAATAGATGAAAGTAATCCTTTATAAGGACGTGTGAGGCGTCGACTTAAGTATAACAGATAAAGATAACATAGAAAATTGAGATTGAAATATTTCAATAGATATTTATGTTAAACGAAACACTTTACGCATTATGCTAGCGATCAACTGCCGAGTCGGACCCATATTCCTTATGTAGACAGAAAGAGTGGTACTAGGTTTGTCTTCCTTTGGGACCCGGTTGTCTGCATCTTGTGTTCCTTTCGACGTCTCTTAATTGATGTGGTTTAGTAAAATCGAGAATCCATATCTTTTAATTTCTGTGAACATACTATGCACCCTTTTAATTCCGACCTTCATTCAAGAGTTTAAAACAATAAAATTGACATTATCATTATTGAGCAAGTTAATCGCAGGAAGTGACAGGTCAGTTGTCGAATGTGTTTATAAATAAAAAGAAACACAAATAAACAATGAAGTACAAAGAGAAAGGAAGATGGTTGCCACATTGATAGAACCTCTAGTAATTCTATACAAAACACCTACGCTCCATTGCCTCACAGTGTTGTTAAAGGCTCAACGTTTGAACAATCGGAGTTAAATTTGATGGAGTCTACCGTTGCTTACTTACAAATCTGTATGAATTTCTTTTTTAATTGAAACATATAGAAAATAAGGAAATGGCACACAGGTTCTAAAAAGGCACTAAATTCTGAAATATGTTCATTAATAAATTAAGAATCTAACCAACAGCCGAAACAATAAGTTTATAACCAGTAAATTGCTTAAAACTTCGTTGTTTATTATCTTGGAACACATTTATAATTT
Source organism: Clostera curtula (assembly GCA_905475355.2). Taxonomy (NCBI): domain Eukaryota; kingdom Metazoa; phylum Arthropoda; class Insecta; order Lepidoptera; family Notodontidae; genus Clostera; species Clostera curtula. Next base: position 9,668,246 of record FR997816.1, on the reverse strand, counting down.
AAATGTTCTAGCAATATGTTTACAGAAGTATATACCTTGACTGTAATTGCAGGCAAAATTACTATCTATCAAATCAACATGCAATATTCAGCCCTTAAGCCATTTATAGATATTGAGTCATATTGGATTACATATTTTTGCACCCGTCTAGAAGGATCCTTACCTATATAAACAACCTGTATTTCCAGAGCGGTCGTTTTTAATTCCAAAATGTACCAAAAATTTCACTGTAAATTATACCAAACACGCAACAACCGGCGGTTTAAAAAATACGTTTAAATACCCATAAAATTTCTAAATGAGATTTTGACATGGTCAAACAAGGCTGCATAATCGATGCTTCAATATTTAGCTTTCTAAACCACAAATAACGGAAAAGCCATTTGAAGCCCAAATATTGAAATTGGCCCTTTAGCGGAAACAGCGGTTCGAGTTTTCAGATTATTATTATTGTAATGTGCAAATATATTTAATCTGCTGTCGGATAATATTGAATCTATTGCCATTAATTACTTAGGAATAAGCAGACACTTACACGCCTTCCACGTTTACAGTAATTTATTTGGACCAGTTCATTCATCATTCAATAGAATATAAAAAAGTGATTATCTTTAAAATGTCTGATGGTTAAGTTAATAAAAGGTTTGAGAATTTAGTGCACACCCCAGAACGGACGCTCCTGAGGTTCGCTATCGTAAACTCTACAAACTATCATGACAATAAACTTGAAAGGCAAGTAGTGGTAAGCATTTTACGATTCGTCAACAACGTACTGTTGGCGATAAAATAGTCATTGTCAGAATGATAACAAAGGTGTAAAAGACTGAGAGGGTTTCAATTAAAGGTATATCGATGGATAGTACATATAATAAAATTAAATGCGATAAACCAACCGGGAGCTATTAGAATAGTCAGGATGACTCTTGAACTTACGATTCACAAGGAGGTAAATATTATTTCTAACGGCTGCCGTCAGAATTTTCGGTAACATTAACATTATTGTTTGAATAACAATAAAGAATTCAACAAACAGGGTTAAGTTCACACAGCCTTCTAATTTTACCTTGACGAAGATTGCGTGACTCAAAAGTCGGCTAACGTTAATTAAGGCTTTCGGTACACAGAAATCGAGTACAAGCATAACACTAAACACAGAAACGATTGATTGTTGGAACAGAGAGTGAAGGGTTCGATTAACTAATCTACACCCATTATTGAAATTCCGTATTGTCTTAATGTCTTTTATATTGGCGTTCATGTGGGACCGACTTTGTGTGTTCCAATAAACTGCTATATTTTTATTAATCATAATTTCCTCGAACATGCTACAAAGAAAACAGAAGTCACTTACAATTAGATTTATGAAAAATGCTAGGGACTTTTCAGTCTTCATCTGCTTAGTCAAATAAGATTTCTATATTATCGTTTTTGTTAATATTTTAAATAATAAAATCTAGACATTTGGGCAGGGGCCTTATCCTTGATGGCCTATCCACATCAGCCCGAGGGCTGTGAGACTAAGGTTCACCGATGCGCGTCCTACGAGGGGCGCCCCCTACCTAGCAAACATCCCCCAGGTGTACCATCTCTCGCTGAATGATTGTATCACCACGGGGATAAAATCTAGTCCTTACATCAAAATCTTGTATGACTCAGGATTTTCTTCAATAGCGTTTGGATGTGTTTATAAATATGTTGCTGCATAGTATTATGCCTTCACTGAATCATATGTTAGTCAACTTTCTTATTCATGTTTTAGAATAGACTGTCGGTAGCTTCCGACCAAAATACTAACGGCTTTATTGATATGTAAATTTTTGAGAGCGCAATTGAACTGCGTGTGATCAAGTGATCATTATCTATCGAAAGAAAGTATCAAATAGCGGTAGTAACCATTAAACGCCATAAATGTAAGTTATGTAGTGAGGTTGTGTCTAACTAGCTTTAATTTATTACACATAAATTTGTAGAAATAATTAAAAAAATCCACAATGTCCTAGTTAGAGAAATGAATGCAAAAATTTAAATAAACAACTCAGCTGTACGGGATATAAGTAATACTGCTATAACAGTATTAATAGATTTTATTTTTATATATATAGATAGAGCCACGGAATGCAGACATCAACAACGTTATAGCCTTCCGTGGAACCCACAGGATATCCAATAAAACTGTAATAGTTACAGTCATGTAAACAAATATTTTTACCGTCTCCCTACAAGTTACATCGTAAAACGGCTTCTTCTGTTTGTCTGACGGTGACCAATCAGCGACGCGTCTCCAATATTTGTTTATGATATGAGAGTTAAGCTACCACCAACATTTGGACAAACATTCAGTCTGTTAGCTCAACACTAACTAAATAAACATAGGAATAATTTTACTGAACCGTTACTTGAAATAAGGCTTAAAGATAAGATAGTTGAGGAAGCTGTAATGCAATTTGGTGACTAAGAAGTGCTAACATTTTTGATAGATGATTTAATTATGATTTATTATATTATATAGATGATTTATTTAATTATGTTGTGAATAGATAAGTTTTCTGACAATATTTTTGTACCAAATCAGGTTAAATTGGTGTCAATGCCATTGAAATTAGAAAAGGCAAGGTTCTGATATTGCTTCTAACCATTGAATTAAATATTTGTATTAAACGCTATTATAGCTAGCTGGCTCAGTTGTGTCGCGCCGTAAACCCATACGCAACTGTGTAAATAAGAAACGCATCAATATCATATTGATGATGTGTTGCCACTTAGGAAAGTTCTATAAAAGTGAAACTGCATTTGCCTCACTGGTTAGCGTTTATGCCTTATAATGCAGAAAGCAAATCTGCAAATGGCTTGTAAACACACAATGTAACGTTCACTTTATTCGGTAAAAAGGTGATTTAAGCACACATTGTTCAGAAGAAAGATGTGGAAAACATGCATGATTACTTCGACACTATCATTTGTACTAGCGAGTATGTTCAAATTGTTGTATATTTCTTTGAACGTGTTAACCTTAGGAACTGTTAGTGCAACTTAAACAAATATTTATCACCTGTTGGCTTGTTTACTAAGGAAGAATAAAGCCTATATTCAACTATAGCTAAATCCTGTAGGCAGCGCAGTAATCAAAAGTGTCAACAAATCAGGCAAAGATGCAAATCCAGATAAGCACGGGTTAAACATCGACGTAGCCAAAGCTACGCAGGCAGAAGCTAGTACATACGTAAAGTATACAAATAACTGTGCTCTGAAAATAATACTTGATGTTGCTAGTTATGCACAATCAATCTAAGACTACAAAGCCGAAACGACTAATATAAGAGGCATCAACTCTAAAGCGAATGCCTTAAAAGAAAGTCATTGCTCGAAGCCCTTTTAGGATTTTCCGAATAAGAAACTGCTGTCAATTTAGTTCTATTGAGATCTTCGCATTCAAAGCGATCGACATTTTAAAAGGTGTCGTGAAGATCCAATTATAAAGTCTCTTCACCAGAGCCAACGACAGTGCCAACCGACAAAAACTGACCTAGTCTGGATAACAACTGACTGCAACAGCATAGCGGTATATTCGGATTACATTTAGTGTACTGCCGCTTTCGGGCTATTGTGAACACTTTTTATTTCGGAATGAGCAGGGCAATTTGCTCTTGTATGAATCGTTTCAGACCATAAACGATCCACTGTTGGGTTAGTAAAACCTCGTTCTCTGAATATCATATTTGTTCATTTAATTTCCCTCTTTCCCTATTTCATTGGACGCATCACCGATCTGTGATGATTTGAAACCTGGTTAGTAGGCTAACGATGACCATAATACGAATCATCATCAATCATCAAATTGGTTCTTGACTATAACTGTCTAAATCAGGGATAATGAAATAATAAAAATAATAAATAAACTTGTACTCCACCCTACTTGAGGAAACTCGACCCAGCAGCAACTTTTAATGACTAACAAAGAATGTTTTTATATTGATTCTAATGAATATCCTATACAGAATGTAAGAATAGAATAGAATACTCTTAATCGTACATGAACAGAATAACAAGAAACTTACAACTCAAATAAACTAAAGTAGTACAATTAAGACTACTTAAACATTTGTCTTGTCATTATTTATTAACTATACATCCCCATTTATTATTACGTCTATTAAACATCAATCATTTAGATAGGCTATTAAATCTGCACGCCATAATAAAACAAATAAACTTGTTACTGATCATGCATTAATATTTAAAAGCAAATACTTTTAAGATGGCAATCAAATGCATGATTTAAAAGGAGCAATAGGCAGAAAAAATAAAATCTTGATACCATTTGCAGTTATCGAAGCATTGAAAGAGTTATATAAAAATTGAATGAGTTTAATTTGAATCATCAACATCATCTATTCACTATCTCAGCTAGGAGAAAAATAAAGAAGCAGAAAACTAGAAAGAGTAGATAATAATTTATACAGAAGAGATCGAAAACCTCATTGCGGATAAATTGCACGAGTGTCGGCTCCGTTGGTACGGCCACAAACCCAAAAAGTGCTGGATTGACGTCGGAAAGGGTTATATGCGTGCCAATGGGCTCAATACCAGGGATGCTGAAGACCGTGCGAAGTGGAGCAGAAAAAGTCGGAAAGTGGACCCCGGGCGCCGAAGTGAGAGTTTGGGCTGCAACCGGGATATTTTTTTTTTATTTTTTTTTTCTCTGGGTTTTATCTGCGATCAGTCTTGGACTATGAGCAGATGAGTTCCGTGATGCTTGTTGTGTAGAGTGTGGCTTCCATTGATGCCATCTACTCGTAGGTTTTTACGGCTTTACTGCCGGTCCTCTAGTGCCATGATACTGTGGCGCTTCAAGCGGAGCACGTAGTCTCGTTGTGTCAACTGACGTGCTAGCGCATTCGGGTGGATGGCTAGCCGTTCTTTATATTTCCCTGCTACATTCCGAATCTCCTCACTCACTGTTGGAATAGCTAGTTGTTGGTGGATTTCAGCGTTTGTAGTGAACCATGAAACATTGACTATTGTACGTAGTATTTTGTTTTGTTGACGCTGTAAGGTGGCTATATTGGAGTTGCTTGCGCTTCCCCAGAGCTGTATCCCATACATCCAAACGGGCTTCAATATTGCTTTGTATATCAAGAGCTTGTTATCCAGTGAGAGTCTGGAGTTGCGGCCCAGTAGCCAATGAAAATGTTTAAATCTGTGTGAGAGTTCTTCTTTTTTAGATTTGATGTGTTGTTGCCAGGTTAATCGTCGGTCCAAATGAATTCCCAGGTATTTGACACAACTCTTATGTGGTAGGATGGTATCTCCGAGTTTAACAGATGGGCAGTCTTTCTTTCTGAGTGTGAAGGTGACCTGGACAGATTTTGCAGCACTTGCCTTTAGTTTCCACCTTTTCATCCAGATGTGTATTTTATTTAGTCCTTTCTGTAGAAGGTTTGATGCAACTTCTGGGTTTATGTGACTTGACAATATAGCCGTATCATCTGCGAATGTTGCTGTAACTACCCCAGGTTCCGTCGGTAAGTCAGCTGTATATAATATATAAAGAATTGGCCCCAGAACAGATCCCTGAGGGACGCCAGCTTCAATTCTGTTGAGGGTTGAGGTATTACCCGATTCTTTTACGTAGAACAGTCTATCTGTGAGGTAGGATTTCAATATGCTAAAGAACGGGTGGGGCAGGTGTTGTTTGATTTTGCATAGGAGGCCTTTATGCCACACCTTATCAAAGGCCTGCTGAATGTCCAGGAATACAGATGAGCAATATTCCTTTTGTTCCAGCGTTTTTCGTATATGTTCACTGACCCGGTGTATTTGTTCTATTGTTCCGTGTTATGGGATATGACGCAAAGATGATGATGATGATATGGAAAACCTCATATTGTAAAACACTTGAACCGGTTGACAAGCTCTTGCCTTAGCAGTGAGTAATGTCTGAAATGGCGAGTACGATGCGTATTGTGAGTCAGTTGTGAGGCATGGTAGATGGCAAACGTCCCAGAGGGCGCAGTCCCACGAGATCGTCAGACCAAATACGATCTTCTCTAAACATCAACTTCCACAATCCCTTCATGAAGCTTAGGAGCGGACTCATTTTATAGGACCTAAGTCCTAGTACCTAAGTATAGCTACCTAATACCTAAGTATACCTAAGTATAGGACTTAAGTCTGGTAACCGTTCAGCGTTAAACATGTTTTGTATAGGATCTACTTCAAACATCATCTTAGTAAAGATTATAGCAATAGTAATTTGACTCAAGCAATCACAAATGTAATTAAAAGTTGTAACTGTTTTAGTTTGGTGAAACGCAATAAAACGCAAACGAATAACTGGAGTGTAAAGAGTCGGATATAAATTTATACGATTCGCGAATCACTTTAGAAGAGAAATTTCGCAATATTTTAAATTCATTTAATGAATATTTTTGTAAGTGATCGTTTCCGCCTGTAAACTGCTTGTTCCTAAGTCAAAGGTCTATGTCGGTAATGCGTCGGCAGTCCCGTAAAAAGTGAAAGCATGTTGGCAACAACACCAAAACAATTGCTCCTTCTGCTGCCAACAATATCCTTACCCGGATAGAAGCCTGGCGACCTGACCAATGCTTAGGAGCAACAGGAAGCCAAGAGACATTCCAAATGAACGCGTTAGTGTAACAGAAAAAAAATGTATGAATTGACCAGTACTTTTAATGTCTGTCTATCCCATACATTTGTCAACAGGCTGTGTTATTTAGCTACGGTATTTTGTAAAGTGGTTCCCAAGGTATTAGAGTATTACCTCTCTTTGTAACTGACTTCAAAAAAGGAGGATCTCGATTGCTTTAATATTTTGGTTTGTTTTACTTTAGAAACTCACAAACCTATTTGTATCCTTAGCCCTGATAAAATATGTATAACGCTTCAATTATATCTCGAGATCAATCAAGCAAGGTTAATAGGTCAGTGAGTCAACTACCTAAATCGATTCTGAACGATTCAAATAGCTATTCAGAATAACGCCGTTTATATTCTAGTCTACATAAACGCATCTATTAAAGGGCAATTCGAATGATCTCCTATTTTACGTTATTGCTAGTCGATAGTAAATCTATGTCTATAAATTGGTTTTATACAGTAACTTCAACAAGTCCCGTTAAAAAGAATTTATTTTTATTGATGCAAGGTTTTTTATGTCTTACTATCAAGTTCATTACCATTTAAAAATAATTACAGTGGCTAGAAAGTTCTGAGTAACATTCATTGCGCTCAATTTCAATTTACGACTGCATATAAATATGTTCCTCCGTGTTTCGGAGGGCACGTAAAACCTACCATTCGTGGCAGTGGTTACAGAGCCTCAAAAACTGATATCTGGTCTAAACTTTTAATTACCAGTGACAATGGTGGACAAACTATGAATACTAGTTATATTATAGTTACCCAAATCAGTTAGACCTCAGAGTTAGAATGTCATTTGGATTTGCAGAGAGTTTAGTAGATTTCTGCCAATGCTTTTTTAACCTGATAGTCGCCTTTTACGATACTTCTGGACGTTAAGGATGGACGGAGAGCGTTGGTGACACTGTAACTTTCAATCCGTCACCGCCCTGTTAAAATATTAGTTAGATACTCAAGGATACTTTTCACTTCCCAATTAGCAAGAGTTCGTATAACTTAATAATATGAAACGGGTACACTGAGTAAGAACTAGAAAAACATGCACATAATTAACATTTAAACTGACTAATTAATAACTAAACTTTCTTTACGAAATGCATTTGTAAAAAATATTACCGTCTGTCACAATTTTCGAAAGCAAAACGAATATCGTACACCCATCACAGATCGACAAATCACCGACAGATGGCGTTATCCGTAGAGGTAATAAGCTTAGAAGCCGAGTCGGGTAAGAAGCCGCTTTAAGTAGGCCTAAAAGCTTACTACACTCAGTATGTTAGTACAGTCTACTACTACTACACAACCCATAAATAACCCACTGCTGGGTCAGGCCTCCTCCTGTCACAGGGAGGGTAATTAATTAGCCTACTGCGCTACGCTGGCCATACGGCCTGTGCCAACCAACCAAACCCTGTGCCAACGGGTTTCGTTTCAAGTTTTCCTTCTCTTGCGGTTTTCAGCCTTATCATTTCCTTTTGTCGGCTCTTACGACACCCACAGTATGGAATGAGGTGGTGACACTATGTATTCTAAATCCGTTACCACATGGATTACACTACAGTCTACTGTAAGTAAAATCCTATTGAAGTTACTTCTAACAAAATAATACGCGCGACATTATCAGCACGTTAGATTGTCAACAAAATACATGGCGCTCACTCACACACTGACAAGTTCTCGAGTTCAACTTAAAAAAAAAAGTATGTAGCTATCACTTTAAGTGTTATTCTATGGCGTTCTATTTTAGGGCTCCGTTCACGAAGCATGTCAAAGAAAGTATAATCTCGTAGGTGCTAACATATCATGCAAGGGCATAATGGCCTAGAAAATAATATTTGATTGATGCCTAATCGTTGCTGTCGATTTGAAGTCGAGTTCTCTAAACTACTACTAGTCGACCCACTCCTGGGTCTGGCCTCCTCCCTTTACAGGGATAGTAATAAGCCTACTATGCCACGCTGGTCAGACGGATTGGCACAGGGTTTCGTTCCAAGTTTCCCATAACTTGCAGTAAGGTTTTCGACCTTGTTATTTACTTCTGTCAGCTTTTACGACAACATCAGATAGGTAGGTAAAATTGGTAGGACACCATTTACTATTTTTTTTTTATACAACTGTGCCAAACATAAAGCCGCGGGCATAAACTTTACCACAGAAAACCGTATATAACGATCTTGCAAAACTAGGAATCTATTCAGCTTATCAAAATCAATATTATCATATTTATTGCACTGCACTTTCAATCTGTAATCGCTGTAATCTGAACAGATCTTGAATTTTTCCGCTATTCAAATGTGATGTTAGCTATTACTGCTATACACGTGTATCCCTCTACTCGCTGTACAATTGTTCGGCTCCCTATAAGGTTCCCTATAACTGTTATTGGGCTTAACGCAATTGCACCCAACCTCGCCTCCTTCAGGGCTTCTGTACATGAAATGTATTTTTTTAGCTGTATGTTTGATTGTACTGGGACTTACCTAGTAGTTTGTATCATCGCACTTGACGCGAAATTTTGTAGCTGGTATTGTGAATTCGGCGTTGTCGTCACTAATCCAATTTCTGTACATTAGTTAAGTACTTTCAGTTACAATACAATATTTGGATTTATCATTAAAAGAGCACTTTTGAGGGTCACTTAGATATAAAATTGATTCGATTGTTCGTCTGAAAGCACGTGATTGTCATTTTGGTATAAAATACAAAAAAGATCATTCCAACATGCAAGCGGTAGATTAGATAGAAATAATTGTTTAAACACGAAACATTCCCAAAGTATACAACATTTTTGTCCAAAATACATTAATGGATCTTGTAATAAAAAGATGCGGGCGCCTTTACTAAACGATATGATGGTTTGGATTTAATCCATAAATTATCACCGTTAGAGCACATGCTTTTAGTAAAATGGTAAACATTTTAGGAATTTAATGAAACCAGTTTACGTGTTCAATGAATACTGTTGAATTCCAAGTTGAACAAATGAATAAAAGAGAAAAATATACTTTAGATGTATCAAAAGTAAAATTAGTATAGTTCAGGAAATATGAATTGAACGTTTGTAAAGAACGCAAAGTAGGTAAGAAGTGACCAATTCATATTTCCTTGACTATACGAGTATGTGCTGAAAAAGAGGCTTGAGGAAAAACACCACAATACTAGTAAAAAGTCGTCCCACTTATTTGAAAGCTTTAAGTCGTAGAGAAGGCAATTGACTCAAGAAATGGTAGTGAAATAAAGCAGTTAAACGATTCTAGCAAAAATTTTCTAGGCAAAGTCCATTGCTCATGTCATAACAATCGAAATTCAGCGAAGCGGGAAATGAGGCTTATGAAACCGCGACACTTTCAAGGTAAGCCGTAATGTGTCTTCCCCGACTGTTATTCAGTTTCACTAACAGCTTGCGATCAATAGACCATTCAATGCTCCTAATTATAATTCTAACGGCATATTCTGAGCAGCAAATAGACTTGCGCCAAACAATCTCTTATTACCTCCGCTTTTATTAAGATAATATTTACGACCGATAATTATTCCACCTTGCGTTTGTTAAATCTACAATCAAGCCCGCAACTCAGGCCCATCGTCCCGCAGCGTGAGTCAGAAGGAAGTCCCAAATTAGAAGCGGTTGGAATAAATATTGAAAATAGACAAAAACTATTGCAAAAGGTGAATTAGGTAATTTATGCCCAGTTTGTTAGATAAGAAAATCATGATGACAAAATACAAAAAGAACCAATAGAGTCACGTATAAGAATGAAGTGAAGCGTGCAACAAGTGGCAAGAAAATAATCAATTCTAAACCGATCGCCTTCGCTGAAGAGTTTGGCCAAACATTTTTTTTAACAGAACGCTGTAGATAGTATTTTGCACTGTAATATTTTCATTTTAATTTAATGGCTATACATGTTTTTGATAAACCAAACTTACAATCAAAATGTGAATTCTGTGGAGATGACCAATCAAAAATGTTTACATTTTTTTAGTTGGTCGTAAAATGGATTAGCAAACACGTTTCCCAATGCCATTTCTGAGATAGGGAAGAAGAAGTGCAGTCGAACTGGTTAAATTTTGAACTTTAAAACAGTTACATCCATTCTAATAATAACAAGTCGAGCGTTAGTCACTACACAGTCGTCGTACCAATGTCAGAGACAGACTAGATATGTTAATAAAATAAGAACAAGTCTTTAAAAGGCTAGCATCTGGTAACCTAGAAACAGAAAGTTTGATACAACCAATGCTTATACGGTCAAGGCAGATCAGTCTGGCGATTTAATAGATTACGAAAAGAACGCTTAAACTATTATCAAATTATCAAACGCCGGTATGATAAACAATGAAACGTCAGTGGATATTTTTTTTAAGATAATCGTAGTTTGGATGTACGTATTAATAGGAAGGCACAGAACAATTCGTGGAAACCAAATGAAGACAGCCTTGAAGAGAATACCTACAGATGCGATGAAATTCGTTTACAAGAAAGGCGCCCGCATAAAGCCAGGATAACCACAGCCAAACCACACTGGCAAACTGGTTTTGGTGCACCATTATTATTAAAGGCTCGTGCCAATACACGGGCAATGGTGCTCTTTATAGATTCGGCCAACAAAGGAAACAACAAATCTAAATTCACAAGACAATGCATACACAAATTGCAATTTTATACCAAAAGACACGAAACTCTAATCATTAGAGCAATTCACACAGCTATATCCTTTAGTTCTTCATGTACGTCAGTATCATGCATCACTAGCACATCCAATATTAAGGCACTGGTTTGAACGCGAGGTTAAGGAAACAGTTTTAAAAGTGTTGAAAATATATTTATCGAGTTGAGTGTAACAAACTGGCTGCGTCAGTCGGCCGTGCGCGGAGCCGGCGACTTGCAAACTGTTACGTTGCGTTTCAAACTACACAGAAACGGCCACGAGGAGGGCGCCCTACCTATCCATCTCCCTCACCGTACAGAAATCCACCAGGAGGAAAAGAGACAGATATTACTCAAATGCCGTTTATGTCTTATCGCAGGATAAACTTTACAGCGACGTGAATAGTTTCCGAGCATTAGCCAGAGAGGAATGGTACGATTACTCTTTTTGTGCATTTGGCAGGACTTTTTTCTTGTCGAATGTTGGAGCGAATGGGACTTCTATTTTTGTTATCGGTGCGCGTTTAAGCAGAACAGTACGAGAGACACGATCCATTGTAATTAGAAAGCATGTTGCTCCACAATGGCAAAGGATTCTCGGAACTTCGGTTAATTTTAACACATTGGACAGATAAATGTTTTCATGAGCACATTCAGATGAAGGACACTATGAAGGAGTCATAAATCTATAAATACCTTAATTTAAATATACCTATATCCGTGTGGTGACGGATTTCAATTAAACAAGTAACCCGCCCCGGCTTCGCACGGGTGCAATTATGCATGTATTATACATAATAAACCTTCCCTTTGAATCACTCTATCTATTAAAAGAAACCGCTTCAAAATCCGTTGCTTAGTTTTCAAGGTTTAAGCATACATAGGGACGGACAGACGACAGCGACTTTGTTTTATACTATGTAGTGATAGTGAAGACATAATATTTATTTTGGCAAGAAAATACAAAAGTACCTAATAAAAATAGGCAGGTACTAAACTAATTCTATGGAAAGCCTTCCTGCCACAAACCGTCCCAAACTCAGCACGATGCTGGTCGCAAGCAACCAACGCTGATCATTAGTGTCACTACCCCCATTCCATCCTGAGGGTTTCGTAAGAGCCGACAAAACCGTAATGATAAGGTCGAAAAACCTAGTCACAGGAGTCTAGCCAGCGTGGGCACAGTAGGCTAATAACCCTCCATGTAACTGGGGGAGGCCCAACTCAGCAGTGGGTCATGTATGGGCTGAGTAGTAGTGGTAGTAAATATAATTTCAGCTGATATCCAAGCCGATCACTCGCTGTTTACGCTGTAATGTAAGTACGTGCATCTACGTTGACCCCAATAAACATCTGCTATCTGAAGAGGGTGTAACAAAAACTCTATATCCATAACGGAAGGCTCGACTGGATAAATGATGTTTCATCATCATCATCAGCCCACATTTTAAATATAAATATCCTTGGACATTTCACACAACGCCATCTCGTCCCAAGCTAAGCAAATTAATGCTTGTGTTTATGGTAACGAGATGGATGAGAAGCTACATAAATACATTTTTTTTTCTAAATATATAAGTACATATTATAGATAGAAAACACCCAGACCCTGAACAAATACTTGTAGGTCGTACAAATATTTCTTCCGTGCGGGGATCGAACCCGCGGGGATCGAGCAGTCGATCGCTCAACCACTGCGCGAACCATTACTCCACTGCTGGACATAGGCCACCCCTAAAGAGCGCCATAGCGCCCTGTCTTCTTCCTGTCATGTTGATGATGATGTTTACAACATTTCAAAAAACACTGCCTGACAGCCTTGACTGCCTTGTTGGTCTAGGAGTTAGATGTGCCGCCTTTGGATCAACGGGTCCCCGGTTCGGTTTCGGGGTCGGCCAAGTGCACTTGCTTTGAATATGGATGCCATTTGTGTTCATCAATTACATGTTTTTAAAATGCCGCCGCGAAACAGGTGTGCATACATTTAAAAAAAAACTTTTTTTTAAATGACAGTCACAAATAACTTTTTTTTCTTAAAATGTCAGTCACAAAGTGCCTAACTTAGCCTAACTTGAGAAATAAGCACAGAAACCCAAAAAAACTTTACTTTACTTTACTTTACTAAGCTTGTAGGAGAATACGAATACTAATAGCTAGTTGGTTGGTTTTCACTGGAACCTAATTAAAACGTTGCTATCTCAACTTATAGATAGAAAAAAAAATCTCAATAGATTTTCTTAATTAGCTCTTTGTCCCGACTTCGGATGGCAATAGGTATTTTGTTAAACCTTGTATAGTTATCGATCAAACCACCACAAATGATACAAAAGTGGATCATATCGACAACAACGTGCGAGCGATGGTAAAAGTAAGGATAACGCTGTATTTTGCAATAAAAATAATGTTAATAATACATCATAATATGATTGACGCAAAGATTTGTTAGGTAATAGTAACTATCAATAAGATTTTGATTAAAAAAGCTGTTATATACATACATTGAAACTATTGTATTGTAAATTGGCTTGCGTAACAAAATACAGAACAATGAAATAAATCATTTATTTGAAACGTATTTTGTAGATCTCTGACATTTGTCCAAATTAGAAAAAAAATGAAAATTATAATACGCCTTTATACTTAACTAGCTGACCCGGCGAACTTTGTTCCGCATTATATAGATTTAAAACAAAATGAAAGTTTGACATAGGATACCTGAGATTTTTATCCCGTCCGTATAAAACCTACTTTAACAAAACGCAACTGACAGCGAAACGTTATGTTGTCTATAGTTTAATATGGTCGAAAAATTGACAGTAAGAAATTTTGAATTCGACTTGTTTATATTGTTGTAAATCACATAATATCTTTATAACTTGTAGCCTATGTGTTATTCTGATGTATATGCTATATTATTGCAAAGTTTCATTAAAATCCATTCAGCAGTTTTTACGTGAAAGAGTAACAAACATCCATCCATCCATCCATCTATCCATCCATCCATCCATCCATCCATCCATCCATCCATACTTACAAACTTTCACGTTTATAATATTAGTAAGATAGTAACTCTAGTATGTAATTAATATCTACTTATAGTAGTCTAGTAGTAGTCTAGAAAATTCATGTATTTCCAAAGATCAATTATATGTGGCATGTCCCGGGTCAGAAGACCATCTGCGTTATTTGTTCATGCGCCTGATAATAAACCGAAAATGTCGTCTGTCACAAGGTGATTCACTGAAAAGTGCAGTTACTAAAATAGATGGCCAATAAAGTATAATTAAAATCATAGCTGTGTTATTTATATTTATCCTGATAAAAAATTTAAGTTAATAAAATCAAAAATCTGCTCATTTATTGCCTATAAGGCGAAACAAAGTTCGCCGGGTCAGCTAGTTTATTCATAAAATTATAGATATTATAAGATATTACATAATCAAACAAGAAAAAAATAAGTAATTGACAGCCAAACCTCACAACAAAAGAGGCTCACAACATTATGCATATTGTACAGAAAGCCAGAAATATCTTCAGGGCAAAAGATGACCGTCGAAAAATTTAATAAATTTCATAACAACTTTTGCGAATTGTATGACAGTAATCAAGGAGCAGCATTCAATTTTTGTCGGTTCAAAATATTGCGTTGTAGTAAATATGTTTTGAATAAAAACTAATTGGTTTCTGAAAGTAACAAATGTTTCATAACCTATTACTAAGTGTTTGCTAGTAATAAATGTTGATTATGCAATTTAAGAAAAGAAAGAAAATAATTTTATTGCAGCTCACAATAGATAGTATCTGAATATTTACTCAAATTCAAACACATATTTGGAATATACTTAACAAATATTGCCATTTTTATTTTAAGACTTGTATCTTCAGGCTTCCCCGATTTTTTTAAATAGGGTTCTAAATGTCTAACTGATTTTTCAGGTGCTTCTGGCCCTACTGCAGATTATGTGCTTAATTTTCCGTGTGGGGACGGGTCAGAATATTACACATCCCCACCGCAGGCTGGGAAAAAAGCGTGTTGTAAAAGTCGACAAAACCCAGCACGCTTGGTGGTATGATCTAGGTCCGCCCGGATAGCTCACATCTAAGTCCAAGCAGTTTTATTGTGTTGTGTTTCGTCGCGTGTATGTGAGAGCCGGTACCCGACAGGGCGTAACCATAGAAATATGTTTGTCGGTCTCTTTTTAATTTTTATTGTTACAATTAGTTTTATAATTATAAAATGTCTCTGTAGTCCTAGAATCCCAGTTCTCTATTTGCAAACATACCGTCACACTATAAACTATGTTAAATATATTAAGAAAACATTGGATATCTTTGAACTATGACATTATTTTTTATTCTATACTAGCTGTACCTTGGGGGCGTTGCTAAGCCACTAACTAAAATAAATTTGAAGGAAAGACATTAAGTACACAAATATTCATTTTTTTTGTTCAGAAACCTTTTCAGATGGACATCACATCAATAACATGCATAGTTAAAGATTATTTAAAGGACATACATAAAGTCATTCATTTTTGTATATAAGAAGAAAAATACTGTTGTTACATGTGAGCTTTTTTTCTTATTTCTTTCATTTATTCCACGTCGGAAGAAAACTATAAAGCTTAGCTCATTTATTTGTTTCACTTCGTACATTTAGTCTTGAGATAGAATTATTTTGTGATACAATGCATTCAAAATGTCTTTGCAGAACGCAATCGTAGAAGACATTATGTATTCCAAATTAGCCAACACGGAACACGGTCCAGAAATTACTAACAACGCTTCTAGTAGTTTCTAACGAAGAAAGCAAAACTGCACAATGCTGAAGCATCAATCTTCAACACAAATTTGGACCGAATCACAATGAGGTCTATTTTCGAATGAACTGCCAAACTTTCTCCCGGCCCTTCGATAGTGAAGCGAGCTTCCTTACGTCAACGTTATTTTATTTTTTTACGTTGCATTTTCCTAAGTTCTATTTCCATTTGAAGAAAGATTGTTAACTGAAATCTATGGTACTTAATGCATTTCAAATAATCAAAGATGGAATGTCACTTCAAACAAAAAAATACGCATGTCATTTTCACATGTGCAGCCGACAAAAGGAAAACATAAGGCTAAAAACCTAGCCGCGAGAGAAGGAAAACTTAACATAAATACCTGTGCCAACCCGTCTGACGAGCGTGGCATAGTACGCTAATTACTCTCCACGTAGTTGAAGGAGTTCTAGTGGTTAGATGTGCCGCCTTTGGATCAACGGGTCCCCGTTCGATTCCGGGGTCGGGCAAGTGTCTTTGTCTAAACCAGAGGCACTGGCTCGGAGTCTGGGTGTCATTTCTATCTATAATATGTATGTATTTACAAAAAAAAATGTATATAAGTAGTTTATCATCCATCTCGTTACCATAACACAAGCATTAAGTTGCTTAGCTTGGGACGAGATGGCGTTGTGTGAAATGTCCAAGGATATTTATTTATTTATTATGATCGGAGGGGCCCGCCTCGGAGCATGGGGCTAAACGAGGTGGGCCGAGGCCCCCAGTGTCGTGGAGCATGCTCCCCCAACGGCGGAGCGAAACCCGTGGCCCTGTTTCGGGCAGTTGAGGATCGCTGTCGGTTTTAGTGGGAAGGTTGGGGCGCAACTTACCATCTCCACGCGCTCCGGCGTCCCACATAACCCGGCCAGTTCCCAAACGGCCGGGTATCCATGAGGATTTCCGACGAAAAAAAAGTAAAAAAAAAAGGTCCGACTCAGCAGTGGGTCATTTATGGGCTGAGAAGAAGTTTTATAACACAAGGTAACCTAAAGACATAGATAGGTTGCTGATTGATTTCTATCAGCAATCGATAACCAGTGAATTTCGTCAATGTACTAAGTTGATAAAAGTTATCTCGATACATATGTAGATAAAGATAAGATACATATAAGATGGGTCGGGTGATGGTGTGGGATGCAACCTGTTCAGACACACTGGCCCCTTCCCATCTACATGGAACCAACAACAGAGCTGGTGCGGCTTGTGAAGCGGCTGAAAAAGCTAAAGCATACAAATACAGGGGTCTAGGCTCCGAATATGAATTTGTCCCATTCGGTGTCGAGACCCTTGGTCCGTGGGGTCCTAGCGCTATAAGCCTTTTTAAGGAAATAGCAAAAAGGTTAGTCGACATCACAGGTTAATTGGTATTTTAGTCTTGTTTTATTACTTAAGTTAGTGTTTATGTAAGTACATATTACTTAAGTTAGTGTTCATGGAATTAAATGTAGATAAAAATCTGACGATAAATCACTACGTTGCTGTAACGAAATTAAAGCATCACTTTGTTGCTTTGGTTTCCCGGACAAAGTTTCGGTTTTTAAAAAAAGACTAGCTGTAGCTACGTACGCACACAAATATTCAGTTTTTATTTGCTCATAAACCTTCTTGTGCTCATGCAAAACACTTTGCTGAAGGTTATCACATGATCATAAGTTTACGATTCTTTAAAGGACATACAGAAAAACATTCATTTTTATATATACGATTACTTTTCACTGCACATGGAACAAAACCGATCACGCTTGTTAAAAAAACTGGGCTTACTTTAAAAAAGTACAAACTATATTTACGACGAGTCTAAATGGTCACGTTTTACTAAACAAAAGAAGTACACAGTGAGAACAATCGAGGCCTGTTGAAAAGCTCGCTCTTTATAAAACTTGGGCGTGCGTTTCCAAAATATGTAATTGATTTTCGATGGGAATGATCCAGCTCTTACGCAAGCTTTAGAATCAGTGATTGGTGAGAAAATAATGATGTCATAAAATACGGATTAAGGCGAACATAAAAGTAATGGAGAATCTGTTGCTGTATTGTGAATACACAAACAAAAGACACGAAATCGTAAAAACCTTTCATACGTATATGCGATAATGATATCTTAGGTTTACGCGATTACATACACATTGAAATTAAATATTTTGTAAAGCGCGTCGTCCACGCAGAGAGAATAGAGATAGACAGCTTGACAACTAATCTAAGCTATACTCTAATTTCTACGTACACGTAGCCGAGAGTAGCGGAGCCTGTCTATTAGACTGTAGTGACACATTAGCTAGGGTAGTCTCGCTAATGTGTACACGTCGTAGATTGCCCTATGACAGTCACCTAGTCTCTCCCGTGACGACTGCTGTAAAGGCCTTGTCATTTCCTTTTGTTACCTTACGACACCCTCAGGATTGAATGGGGTGGTGACACTATGTATTCGATATCTGTGTCCACACGGATTAGCAGTAGAACGTTGACTCACTAATAAACCCTAGTGTATTGTGAGCAATACATCAAAGGAGCCTATGCTTCCTTAGTAGTAATATGCTTTATCTCTTCATTTATATCGAGTTCAATTATTGTTAGCTTCCCGTTCGCGGGTTCCAGTTGCAGTGTAAGGCCAGTCCCAGGCAAAACAACATTGATCAAGCACATAATATACGTATGTAGTTTTAAAACACAACACATTTCCGTTACTTTTAAATTAAACTATTTGAGCTGCACACCTTGCCTCGGTGTTAAATGAGCTAGATTTTTGGCTAATGTTCCTGTGAGAATTTAAAAAATGATATAATTGAAAATTCAACCTTAAAAATCTTTTTTTTATACGATTCTAACAAACATATGAGTCAAGTTAGTTCATCATCATAATTTAAGCCAAAAGATATCCGCTCCTGGACATAGCCTTTACACCCAAGGATTTACACAAAGCCCAGTGCTGAGTTGAGATTCTGGCGACCATAACCAGGTCATCAGTCCACCGCCTAGGATGACCACCAGTGCTGATGAGTGTGATCGGCCCTCGAAGATATTTCTGCCCCATGGCCCATCGATGTGCCCTGCCCTATGCCACTTAAGGTTATCAATCCTTAGGATGACGAACCATTAATCCATAAGTTTTCCTGCGAGATCGAATATACGCAGGAAAACCAGGGTCACTGACATAGCCCACCAGATTGCCAAACTTAAGTGGCAGTGGGCAGGGGACATAGCTCGCAGGACCGACGCCCAAGAGGGCAGAAAAGTCCCCGTGTGGCGACCGCCTTCCAGAAGGAGCAGTGCTGGTAGGCCTCCCACACGGTGATACGACGACCTGGTTAAGGTCCGGAAAGCAATAGATGCGGGCGGCCCAGGACCAGCCTTTGTGGAGATCCTTGGGGGAGGCCTATGTCCAGCAGTGGACGTCTTTTGGCTGAAATTATGATGATATCCATAAAATTCACTAAGCAAAAAGATAATATTATTTTATGAAAATAAGTTTTTAATTAAACTTCTCAAGTAGACCATAAAGCAGATAGCTAAAATGATTTCACATTTCTAGATAATGTCTTATTACACTTTTGCACGATCTACGGTAGTCTTAACGAACGCAGATAAATATTGGATGTGCCAAGTTATTCCGACAACGTTGATGTAAGGAAAATGGAAATTGCGACTTTCTAATCTATTTCATTCATGCAAATTGTGGATTGTATTAAACTAAACTGCTTGACTGTGGTTAGCTGTGAAAGCCCATGTTTAATATTTAGTTCTATAAGTTTGACCTACGATTGGGAAACGGGGAAGAAACGCAAATAATGTTAATAATAGTCACGTTATTATTCCTTCTTGCATATTTCTATTCATTCTACATAGTGTCACCAACCCATTCCATCCTGAGGGCGTCGTAAGAGCCGACAAAAATAAAAGACAAGGCCGAAAAACTAGCTGCAATAGACAGAAAAATAAACTGTGCCAACCCGTCTGGCCAGGGTGGCAAAAAGGGTAATTTCCCTCCTGTAATTAGAGGAGGCCTGACTCAGCAGTGGATTTTACATGGACTGTAAAGTAATTAAGAAAACCAAACATATATCACAAAAAAGAACAGGTTAAGGTGGAAGATACGGTCTGTTCCCAGCCATTTTCCCGAGAGATGGCGTTGAAGTCAACATTTACAGTTTATTTGGGCTGGTGTGTAATTGTAAAATTATTAAGATGTAAGAGTAGCGTTCGCGGTTATCGGACATTACGCTTTATTTTACTGGGTTATATCATTGCCACAAAATACAAATATTTCGATACAAAGCTCGATTTATAGTATCGTTTACACACACAGACGTAGGCGTGTAGCCAATCCATACATTTACGATGTTTTAACATATTTGGTACACAGGGCAATCTTATCGCCAATAGAAATCGCATCTACTACTACTCAGCCCACACATGCCCCACTATTGAGTCGAGCCTCCACCAATACACGAAGGGTATTTAGTATGTTGTGCTACTTTGGCCAGACGGGATGGCACAGTGTTTCCTATTAAGTTTTCCTTCTCTTGCAGCTGGGTTTCAGACTTGTCATTTCCTTTTGTCAGCTCTTACGACACGCTTAGAGTGAAATAGGCTGGTGATACTATGTATTCTAAATCCGTCAACACACGGACAGTATAGAATCTATAATGACTAGATGAAAATAGAACAAAAGTGACACTTTTATTTGACCGCCGGTTTCCGTTAAAGTCTACAGACATTTTGGCGTTTGCCCAAACCCAATATCATTGATAGAAATAACCTAAAATAAGCCACTTAGTGGTAGTATGAGTAGTTTGTCAAAAGATGCCAAGTCTAAACCAAACCATTTTTCACGATTTCGTCAATTAAATTTTGCCTGTTTTTAGCCAAGATGTCCACTGCTCGTCATAGGTTTTACCCAAGGAGTTACACAAAGCCCAGTTCTAGATGATCTGAAATTCTGGCGTTCACCGCCTTGCAGGGTTTTTTAATTTGTTACAGCTAAGTCTCAACAAAACCATTTTACACGTTTTTTATCAATAACTTTTTTTTTGGTGCACCAGGGTTTGTATATGGGATTGTATACCTTTGGATCATGGGGTCTCGGTTCGAATTCGGGGTGGTATAAACCATATTCTTTAACCAATTCATACCTTGGCACTTGCTCTGAGTATGGATGTCAATTGTGTTCGTAAATTACATGTTTGTAAACTGCGCCCGCGATACAGACCATAAATAGTGCAGTGGTTTCCTTTTGTAAAAAAAAGAGAAAAGACGAAATTAGCTTATTGTGCCACGCTGGCTAGATGGGTTGGCAAAGGGTTTCATATCAAGCCTTGTTATGTCCGTGAGCGCTTACGACACCCTCAGGATGGAATGAGATGGAGACACTATGTATTTGAAATCCGTCACCGTTCGAACGAAACTGCAGAGATATGTAAGCTTAATTAAGCGGATAGATAGTCTTCAGCTGTTGCAACGTAAGCGTGGGTCGCCCACATTAACGATACTCCTACGCACTTCAATGCACTCTCTTAAAAGGTCATGCGTTCATGGTTACTAACTAGGTCTTATTTATTGGTGGAATAAGAAACGTAGTTTACCATAGCGGAGATGCCTGTGATTCGGTAAATTTTCACCCAGTAACTCAGAATGTACTCAGGTTTTTGGTACCAGAATGTATCACAAAAGTGTGTTTTTTATTATCGAAGTTTAACGTTAACGCCTTTAACGTTTATCTATGGGCTCCATCAGAAGGCTCAAAGCCACTAAAAGGGCAATGGGGAGGGCTATGTTCGGAATTTCCCTGCGAGATGGAATAAAAAATGAGAACGTAGGCAAACCATAGTCACCTACTTAGCCCTTAGAAACTCTTAGGACACCCTCAGGATGAAATGGGGTGGTGACGCTTTGTATTCTAAATCCATCACCACACGGAATATCATCATCATCGTTTCAGCCATAAATGACCCACTACCGAGTCGGGCCTCCTCCAAGTTCATGGAGGGCAATTAGCCTACGGAATATACTACAGGTCTAATGCCAGTATATAAACTAAAATCAGTATTCGCTCATACAATTATTTACACGTATAGCTGGCAGCAATTCCATTTTTCCGATAGATTCGAAACAAGAGATTTCGCACAGATAACCCCATTGCCTAACAATAGCCGCCTATGGGTTATTAGATAAAGCAATGCGATTGCAATACACGCTAGAGGCTTATGAATAAGCAATATTGACCAGATTACCTATGTTATTAATATGTAAGCCTGATGTTTTGTGTACTGATGTTTGTTGATATATATACTTTACTAGCTGACCCGGCGAACTTTGTTTCGCATTATAAATATTTAAAACAAAAAGAAAGTTGGACATAGGATACCTGAGATTTTTATCCCGTCCGTATAAAACCTACTTTAACAAAACGCAACTGACAGCGAAACGTTATGTTGTCTATAGTTTAATATGGCCGAAAATTTGACAATTAGAAATTTTGAATTCGACTTGTTTATATTGTTGTAAATCACATAATATCTTTATAACTTGTAGCCTATGTGGTATTCTGACGTATAAGCTATATTATTGTAAAGTTTCATTAAAATCCATTCAGTAGTTTTTACGTGAAAGAGTAACAAACATCCATCCATCCATCCATCCATCCATACTTACAAACTTTCACGTTTATAATATTGGTAAGATGCAGTGCTCGCCAATCTTTACAGCCGCTCTGAATGTAGCCATTTCATAACCAATACGAACGTAGCTCACTCACACTAACACGCGGGTGGCGAGAACGCTTGCGGGTTAAAAACGGTGCGCGCGGGCGTGCCCTGCCTCCCCGCCCTGCCTACGTCCTGCTGATACCTGATTTTATGTTGTGCGCAGCGTAATGCGGCTAGATTCAGAGCGGCCAAAAAGATTGGCGAGAACTGTTTATCATGGAAAAGACACAAGACGTGAAGACAGTAGTCGATCAGTCCTCCTTCAATTTCGTGGTGAGAATTTTGTTAAAGAATTTTCCTAGTCAAATAATTATTTTAAAAATAAAAAAGAGTATCTAATCGCACTGAACAAAATACCATTCCTGTCCAAGAAAATTTTACTATCGCGTTTTAAATGTGATAACAGCGACATCTATTATCAAAGAAGGTAAATTGAACCCAAATCCAGATTTCGAACCACAAGCCAAGCCACGGGCGGCAGTTAGCACTAAACAGTGCTTCACCTATAATATAAGGAACAGCTTAGTACCCCGGGGCGGTACGCGTAATGTTTGGAAACGTGTGAATCGACCCATGCACTCCCGTGGGTGTCAGTATTGATGTAATGCAACTGGTAAACAGTCGCGGTTGCGATAATGACATAAGTACGGTGGGTAGTTTCAAAGACTGACTATAGCTAAAGACGCACTACAATCTAGACGAATAAATAAAGTTGGAATGTCTGCTTGTAATATTAAAATAACCGCTATTTACTAAGTGCATTTGGATTTTGGATGTATAAAAGGTAAACATACCAAAAAAAATCTTTAATTTTTTGTCTGTTTCGGCTAATCTCTGAAATGCCAGGACCTATTTTGTCGGGACTTTCTTTGTCAGATAGCTGATGTAACAAGGATTACAGCTCAAAAATTATTCACTACTGAGACAGGCCTTCTCCAAGTTCGTGGAGGGAAATTTGCCTACAGTGCCACGATGGCAAGACTAGTTGGCACCATGGTATTGTTTCCAAATTTGTCCCAAAGAAAAAAAAATACAATGTTGTTTGGTATAAAACTGGAAATTAGATCGTCATGATCATCATTTCAGCCTAAAGATGTCCACTGCTGGACATAGGCCTCCCCCAAGGATTTCCATGAAGGTCGGTCCTGAGCCGCACGCATCCCTATAAATCTTATGGGGGGATAATTGTCATAAACGCTTGGCAGGCTGGTGGTCGATGCTTAACAGAACATTGCTGTTGCCTAATCGTCAGCCTTGTCTTTTCCTCTTGTCGGCTTTTACGACACCCTCAAGTTGGAATGGGGTGGTGACACTATGTGTTCTAAATCCGGAAATACGCTATACGGAATATGCTATACTTCCTTATTGGTGATCTGCTATGCCGTAGATCAGTACTATCTATACCGCTAAATACATTTTATACACTATCACTTAACTATAACTTCATAGTTAACAACGTAACAATAGTAACAAAGTTGCCGTCGTCTGTCCGTCCCTATGTCTGCTTAAATCTTTAAAACTACGCAACGGATTTTGAAGCGGTTTCTTTTAATAGATAGAGCGATTCAAGAGGAAGGTTTTTATGATAATACATACATCTATAATATTGTAGAGAAACACTGATAAATTTAGAGGCTAATCATTACTCCCTTGCGAGGCTGGGTCGCTAGTAATAAATAATCTGCCAAAAATCTTTATTCAAAAGGCTAATTAAGCTAGTTGAGCGGAATTAACAAAGTGTAAATATGATTGACACTAAATGCATTTATCTTTGACATTCTGCAGAATGCAAATAAAACAACATTCTCTCATGTTGTGTAAGTACGATATTTGATATGCGACAACGAAAGCCACCCAGAGACCAGCTGGTGACCAAAACCACGGGTTTTTTTGTGTTGCCTGAAAACCTTGGAGGAGGCCATAAATGACCCACTGCTGAGTCGGGCCTCTTCCAAGTACATGGAGGGTAAATAGCCTACTGTGCCACGCTGGCAAGACGGGTTGGCAAATGGTTTCATATCAAATTTCCCTTCGCTTGCCGCAAGGTTTTCATTTATAGCTTTCCCTTTTTGTCGGTTCTTATGACACCCTCTGAATGAAATGGGATAGCGACACTACAACTACTCGGCCCATATATGACCCACTGCAGAGTCAGGCTGCCTCCCTCACAGTAAAGTTAACTCATCATTTCAGCCAAAAGACGTCCACTGCTGGACTTAGGCCTCCCCCAAGGATCTCCACAAAGGCCGGTCCTGGGCCGCCCGCATCCACTGCTTTCCGGCGACCTTAACCAGGTCGTCGGACCACCGTGTGGGAGGCCTACCAGCAATGCGCCTTCCGGAACGCGGTCGCCACTCGAGGACTTTTCTGCCCCATCGGGGGTCAGTCCTGCGAGCTATGTGCCCTGCCCACTGCCACTTAAGTTTGCCCACTGTAACCTAATTAGCCTACTGTGACACGCTGGCTAGTACTGCCACTACGTTTTCTAAATCCCACACGGAATACCTCTCACATCATAATCATTAATTCCTCTCACATCGATTGGCACACGACAACCGCAATATCAACTCTTCCGTAAACTTTGCCACGGCCATAATTAGATTCTTATCTAACAAATAAAGAACGAGAGATAACACCCGCCCTACATAATAGTAAAAGCTATTCCTAATTCGGCTATCTGCATTCCCTACAAGAGATAGCGATTGATTTTCATGCTTCGTTTTGCCGTCGACTTTAGCTGTTATTCTAACGTCTGGCAGTCGACCTGCGTCAATATAGTTAGTACTTACGAACAAAAATAATTACTAGATGGGTCTTCGACAGTGTATGGGCACAGAATAGTTGGGTACAGAAGTCGAGCTCATATATGCACCTCACTTTTTATTTTAATTGGGAATAAAAGAGCTACACATTAAATACTACAGAAACAATATGACTACATAGTTAAACAAATGAATAAACCAACCAGCCTTTGAGTGATGTAGAGTAGTACTAAACGGTAGACTAGCAACACGAGAAATACATATACATATTAAAAATTAAACGATACTACTCGCGCTCGCACTGTTCGCAACCGCGAGATCGTGTCTGTGATCGATGTCTATATCTATGTGTTTGTTGAGTGCTTGACTTCTGTACCTACTAATTTTGTGGCATAAATAAGCTAGAAGGAAAATTGGCATAAGGCAAGGATAGGTAAATGTCGAGACACTTCTTTGATAAAGATACTGTTTTTAAAATCACTGCAAAAAATATATTTCTTTTATTTAAGTTTAAAACCTATCAACCAATTATTAATTCAAATAAATTTTCTCGCATTTCATGATTTTGACATTTCTAAGACAGTACCAAATCAGCGTCCGCCGTTATGGGAACAACAAATTAAAAGCCTCTTATCTATGTGTTACGATCACTGTAATCTATGGTCGGTATCAATAAACATTAACCATAGCCTACGATAAATTTAAAATATACCATTGTATCCCTAACTTACCACCAGTCCTGGGACAGTATTAAGCCTTATAGTTTTGAACATAAAGTTTAATATAGGTTACGCAACGTCATGTGTGTTGAAACATTTTTGCGAACCTAACTCCAACAATTGCATGCCGGCATTGTTCTACGGCTTGTCTATGGTGCTATTGTGGTGTTTTGTGTCATTCGGAATTAAGGGTCGACTGGTACCAGAGCGAATCGAGTACCCAATAATGTTGTTCCGAGTTGCAATTTCTTCATTAGTGATTACTAATTAATGGCTCAAATTCCGTGTAGCGATTGACGGATTTAGAATGTGCAATGTCATCAACCCATACCATCCTGACGGCGTAGAAAGAGACGACTAAAAGAATACAAGAGGTGGATTACCATGCCGCAAAAAAGGAGAACTTGATATAAATCTTGTCCCTCTACGCCTGTTTACACTAAAAGAATTTGATATACTAGGGATAGAATGAGCATTCGCTCGTCTGATGTAAATCGACCTTTAGGGTTGTTGTGCGTTTCTCCCTAGTTATAATAGCACTTCCATCACCGACTGGTGACCAAACATGTTGCTTATTTATCTATCACTAGTACTATCGATCGTTCCGTCATGGCTATAGTGTTTTAGTTACGCCCTGTATACAAATTGAAAAAAAACTTACCGTATACCATCGTTAACCTGAATTTACTCACCTGAAACAATTAAAAAATATTATTAGTTCAATGGATTTTAAATCATCGTCATTATTATTTTAGCTAAAAGAAGTCGGAACGGGAGGAACGGAAAGGTGACACTAAGCATTCTAAACATACGAAAAATCTAAAGAGCATCTGTATTTCATCTGCATATTCAGCAGCATCCTCGCATCCTCGCCCTCGCAAGCGCTGGCTGGACGTCGTCAAGTCCGACATGAGAGCCAATGGCCTGTCTGACAAGGATGTAGAAGATCGGGCAAAGTGGAGGAAGCTCAGCCGGCAGGCGAACCCTGGCAATAGCCGGGATTAACGCCAGGTAGAAGAAGAAGATTCAGCAGCATCCTATACTTTCGTTATGGTTATAAGGTTTTTATTACACCCTCTATATTATAAAAAGCGTTTTGTAACACAGAAACCACACAATGACTGGAGACAGTTGATTGCATAATTTCCGATGTACAATAGATTGTAATAGATGGGCCGGGTTTACACGGCGCGAACTCAGGCCGTGTGGGACAATCCATCAAATCCCTAGGGTTCCCATGATGAAGACATTTAATTTAGGACAAAGAAAATATTTTGTACCACTTTTCTTCGGGGTGCCTGACAAAGTTGAATATTTTTGAAATTGCTAAAGAGCACAATACAATCTATGGATGTCTTAGATTTTCGCGATTATTACACGTTGAAATTAAACACTTTTTTACGGTTTTAATTCTGATTTCGAATGCTTTACAGCAGTCGTGAATCGCGAGGCTATCACTATCACTACATAGTATAAAACAAAGTCGCTGTCGTCTGTCCGCCCCTATGTATGCTTAAATCTTTAAAACTACGCAACGGATTTAGAAGCGTTTTTTTTAATAGATAGTGTGATTCAAGAGGAAGATTTATAATGTATAATACATGCATAATATTATAGAGAAACACTGATAAATGTAGATGTTCATCATCGCACCCGTGCGAAGTCGGGGCGGGTCCCTAGTTGAGATTAAAAAACATCTAAATTTCAAGAGAGAGTAAGGTTTACAATGTAAAAACTACTACCAACTGCTTAGGATCCAGTCATCAAAAGTCAAGCTCAACACTAATCTGCTAGACCTCTGCACACCGTGAGCGATCCACTGTTGGGCCTCATTTAGTTACATGGAGCCAATTAGGAGTAATTAACCTATTGTGCCACGCTGGATGACAGACGGTTGACACAAGGCTTTATATCAATTTTTCCTTCTTTTGCGGCTAGATTTTCGGCTTTATCATATGCTTTTGTCGGCTCTTACGACACCCTCAGGGGAAAGGGTGGTAACACTATATATTAGAAACCCGTCACCGAATTGCTAACAACCATAGCTGATGCTAAACGCATACCACCAGACGACCCGTATTCTTGGGCGCCGCCGCAGTGGTATAAACAAATGTGTACCACAAAAACACAGCCATAAGAAATGATTTATAACACATCTGATGAAAATACTGTGAGCAAAATTTCAGTTAAAATTAAATTACTTATGTTCGGCAGATGGACGAAAGAGTTTAAAAACTTTTTTTTTAAATTAGCACTAATAATCGAAGATATGTCTGGTCTCATTAAAGAGGAAGAAAAATAAAACTATTGATCTGATTTAGTAAAATTATGATTTACTAAAACGTCGATCGAACCTACTCCCTCATATATCGAAGCAGAAAACTATTTTAAACGCAGCACAGCTTCGTTCATTGGCTCCTCACTATGCTATCGCTTAGGATGGGTATAGACTTTTTGTTACACCTTCTACAAAAGATGGCATCCTAAAATTTCCAAATTTATGTGCAACCTATCGCATCAAATATGAGTTATAACCGAAACCGTTAAGAGTCTCTACGTCCGATATCGTTTCTCAAGCGTAGGGTAATGTATCATATCAAGATCATAGGTCCCTGCCGAGATAGTAATTTATTTATTTGATATTTTTGCAGCAACATAGGGCTTAAGAATCTACAATTACTACTATTCAGCCCATACATAACCCACTGCTGAGTCCGGTCTTCTCCAACTATAAGGGGATTGGCCTACTGTGCCACGCTGGCCAGTCTGGTTGACGGCTAGGTCAACCATGTTTTCCAACTCACCAAAGATCCGTGGCCGATT
This sequence comes from Clostera curtula, assembly GCA_905475355.2. NCBI lineage: Eukaryota > Metazoa > Arthropoda > Insecta > Lepidoptera > Notodontidae > Clostera > Clostera curtula. The sequence goes on along the minus strand of FR997816.1, from coordinate 9,639,110 downwards.
TCAGAATCGAGTAGGAGGAATATTGATTAAAAGTAGTAACTAGAGATGTCTAAGTTTTCGAAATTCGACAAAATACCTGCACCGCAAAAGAATTAAGCAAAACTGTAAACTATACTTACAAAAAAAAAGATTCTGATTGGAAACTTTGTTAACTTCAAAGCTAAAGTATTATATCATTGGCAAAATCGTTGGTCTGGTCAACAATGGCAGCCATTTAATTATGTGACGAAGTGGTAAATATTAAATTTACAGAGTGTGTTGATACGTTGATGTGTGTGACGAAATTTATGCGGTTGACGTCCCAGGAAAAAGCTAGTAAAATTATTGCAATAATACAAACTTTCAATCTAGAAATTCATAATAACATCACGTCTTCAACAACCTCATCAATTTGTGGCAGATTTTCACAATCAGAAGATCACGAAGGTCACATCATGATTGAGAGGCTCATCACGATTGCTAATCTGCAACTATTGCAACCATATTTATCAACGAGCCCATCATGTGAAATCATGTTGATTGCCAGTAAATAATTTTGTTCATCAATCTGCGGAAAATCGTACACAAATTGAATGAGGTTATAATGGATGCAAATATACGAGTACATTTGAAGGAAGCTTCAGATGGCAACTGCCAAGGCGATAGGGTTACTTCAAATAACTAATGCTATTAGAACCACTAACTTTCAGTGTGTTTTATCTCATGTGGATTCTCATTTTGTTTTATTATTAGCGAAATTCTTAAAAGCAAATCATATTCAGTTATGATGCGTATCTCTGTTTTGTTACCATATCCTTTATGGTCTTTGGTTTCTTGTGTAAATATAATATTAACATAATTTGTAGTTATATCTAGTAGTAGTTATATCCTACATGAAACCAGCAAAAATCAAAATTACTTAGATTATTTTTGATATTTTCCTTTCCCCTGGATTTACCTGTACAACGTGACATTGGCGGAATAATGTTGTTGTAACATGACAAGCCATTAATCTAAGAAGAAGAAGAAGAATGCTATTAGAAAAACCTCTAAATAAAACACATTAAAGTGAGAAATATCTAAGCATCTAGATATCGTATGAAGATCTCGTAAAGATTCAGTGCTGTTGGGGAATCCAATTTAAATTGTTGGAGGAAATAGGCCGATGATGATAGCTACTGACAATATACTAAATGTGACATGAATAACAGATTCAAAGAAGTGCCATACAAAGATACTCTTTTTAACATAATCAAAAACAAATAAAATTATATTCATGCAAATATTCGTAAGGTAACTAAAGTTTTAGTAGTGGAAACCCTATATAAGATGCCGTTAGGCCAGTATCAGGATGACACGAGGTGTAAGGTAAATCATAGACAAGGGGCAACTTTCCAAGTGGCATTGGCAAGCATTGTACTTGACACCAGCAAATACGTGAGATGGCTTAGCTAATCAGAATCTGCTAGTTGCCAGCTGCATTATGTTAAACCGGTTGCACGAAGGAAGCTGAATATGAGTCAAGTGATAATTGTGCATGATAACAAGTGGATAAGTATTATTATGGAATTATAAATAAACTTACAGGCATTAGTGATAAAATACCTAAATTAAAAAAAATGACTTATTTGCATGACAACAACCAAAAGTTTGCATAACTTTATGGCTATAGGCTAATCTTGGGGATGATGTATTAATATGAATCCATTCTTCCAATAATACTTTTGAGAAACATCAGAATTTTGACTACGTGTGTAGTGTGTGTGTAAGCCCAATATGAATAAATATCTCAATTCTATTACCATGCAAAGGTAACAGCATTACGTGGAACATGAGCAAACAATGGTTCGTTGGTAAATGAACACTTTATAGAAACTAGTCACGAATGAACCAGTTTTGAACATTAAAACAATTTAGGCAACGCGACAAAGGCTATGGAGCAACCGTTTGTAGACAAACAAGGAGAAATCATTAAGTTTACAGTAAACAGAAAGGAAGCTTTTAATGTAAGAGAGTTTTCACTTAGAAGTAACACAGTCACGCTCAGAATAAAAACCGAGACTTAGAACAATATACACGGTATAACACCAGGAAGTTTACACCCTTGTAAGTTGATTCAACGGAGTCTTACTACTACTCAGCCCATAAATGACCCACTGTTGAGTCAGGTCTCCTCCAGTGTCATGGAGGGTAATAAGCCTTCCTGCTTACTGGAATTAAACTAACTTTCAAGAGCGTATCAGTAAAATTACTCTATTTGGTAAACAAGATATTATTCTTCACGAATTTGCGGGATGTCCAATTACCTGTATTAGGCACGACAGTGTACTGTATTTTTTTCTTTCTACCTATTTGGTCTTAACTTCTATCTTGGATACAAACGATATCCCGAGACTATATACGAAAGTCAAAGGTACCAAAGCTACCTAAACAAGATATTGAATCACTGCACATCACACACTTCCCCATTCATTTACATTCAACATTCTACCAACAGTTGGTAATAACTCCGCAAAACGTATTACAAAAAGAGGAATCTCCCTCGTAATATCTTTGAATACTCCTTTGACCTTTTGGTGTATTGTCTTAGAAATCATAGGATACACCTCCCGGATGAACAAATAAATGATACGAGACATAATCACAAAACAGTGTAGCTAGATCATACGTTGAAAAAGGTTGAGATGATCATTTATTCATTTAATGTGTTCATGTTTCGTTGTTAAAATTAAATGATTAACTCATGTGAGTATAAATGCAGAGATTCAAGAGCTTGACTGTAAAATAATCAGTTACAATAGGATTAACATAATATGTACTAATAAAGCTCCGAAAAAATGAATTATTAATAATATTGTAAAAATCACTATAGTGCAATCTGCTTGAGGAGTCAGAATTAGTTTGGCCCTGATTGAAAAACGTATATACAATCGCAATGATTTTTCTGTTTACCAAGTTACGAATAGTAATAACTGTTTGTTAAACTGTTCAATTAGTATTCGGTGCAGATATTATTAATAAATATATATAATAAAAAGAGTATTCCTTATTAGACAATGTTTCGTCCTCCAATGTGTTACATTTAACTACCGGTTCACTTCGTGGGCTTCGTGACGAACTATTTAGCACATATCTAAATGCAATCACATCCACTTTACGATTCTGATTCTTGAAACAGCATATAACTGCAACATACGACTTTTCATCATTATATCACTTGGAATTGACATATATATATGTATAACGTCTCCGAGTCTTTTATTTCTATTTACCATGCCACAGGGTGATTTCTTGTAAAATGTCATCAAAATAACATCTTTGGCAGTTTATAAATTTCTCTTTAAACATCACGCAGAGGCACCTTTGACACTGCTGTAATTTAGCACGATATTCAAATACATAAACTATAAACATATTTTCTGTTTATTATTTTTTGTAGACGCTTGAGCTAATCTGTATTCTAGAAAAGCATTCTCATTCTTATAATTTTAAGTCGCTTCGCATGGCTTGCACATGAATTTAAAGTGAGATTTATTATTCATCAGAAGTTATTTCGTAGGTGCTTTAGATTTAATTTTAGTTCCGAGTAATGGGCACACATTCGCGGGCTGTTCCAAAGAACATCAAAGTACTCGTAATTTCAAGTTACGCACTTATCTACACCGCTATTATATAACTGATAAACTTTCCTGCGAAAGGGGACCAAACATTCGACCACTTGAAAAAACAATGCTCATTTTTTGAGACAAGACAAGGATTAATTTAAGAATCCTCGTCCTATAACAGAATAACTCGAAACTTTTGCAGACCAACCACCATTAAAGGTTACAAGTCTCACATCAATACAAAAATAGTTAACAAAACTAAAAGACTTAATGGAACAGGAACAAAAAATACCGCTAACCGTTATCGCTGGATTAATGTTTTTGTGATTAGATAATTTCACTAAAAACATAAAAAAAAGTTAAATACCCGGAAAGACCGAATAGAATATATAGAATATGCTAAGATTTGGTGTAAATACACGCAGCAGGCTTTCACAAACCCAAAATACTCGTAATACCAGCCTTAAGCCGTGCCATCTCAAAACAATATGGAGCCTGCCCTTTGCCTTCCAAATACGATAGCTATGTAAATGAATCTAATATAGTAGCTTCCTTACCAGAACCGTCTTTGTCTTATACGGCATTTTCGAAAGACAATAGCCCTATTTACAGTTTATGGATTTGTTTACGATCTATTTCATCGACCTTAATCGAAACCAAAGATGGAACTTTTGATACTTTAGGCTATATTTAATGATAACTCCAAACTTATAATATTTTACATCTTTTATGACAAAACCGTTAAAGCGAGTGGGATTTATTTTTTGTTGAATTCCTTTTAAGTTTGCCCTCTAAAGTATTGGTGTGACCAAATTAAAATATTCACATGATCTTGTATCTGGCTATCAATTGAAATTAATTCCTTTCGTCTCTTTAGACCGGTCATAAAGTAAAAGTTACCAACATAAACCATATCTAACAACTGTTAATATTATATAATTTAGTCTAATCATACAGTTAATATTTGCTACACGTATCTGTGCACTGTATGACTTTGATAATATCAGGTTTCTGAAAATTTTGGAAACTGACAGTAGTTTTGTACATACGTGATGTGTTTTAAATAAAGTACAGTGTACTTCTTGGCATTTTTGTGATAATTGTAGGATCGAAATCTTTATCCATGATAAGTTATGTTAAATTTTTGTTATATTTTAAGTTAATATTACTTATGTCTAAATTAGTAATTATTTAGCCAAAAACGGAAGCATAAGTCTTTTAAAATAGCTTAAACCAATTGAAAATAGTTACAATTCTCATGCACTGAAAAGATAATTAAAACTGTTTTGAAAATAATAGGATTGATGCTAAAGTACAAATTATTAATAATTTCTACTTTAGCATCAATCCTGTAATTATTTCATTTATTCAAGGTTCATAATGTGCATTTTAAGTTAAACTGAGAATTGATCTTCTATTATCAATTTTAGTACAACATTTTGAATTAAGTCTCATTTGAGAGTAGCATTTCATAGTCATGTTATAGAAACAAAACCTCAAGAAATTCAGGCACCAATGTTGTGCAGCAATGCAATCATATTATCTAACGCATTAATTAAATCAATATTTAAAACTAACTTTACTACACCATACACACGACAATCTAGATTTATAAAGCTCTTTCATAATCTAAGTAGAATAAAGAGCCATTAAACTAAGTAGTCACTTTTATCGTCTTATGAAACCTTTCTTGTACGATTAAGATAAGACTAATGCGAGACGTAGGAACGTGTAAATGGGAGCCTGTTACTGAAAAACGTGTCAACCCATAAATATCTTTCGGAGTACTCGACCTTAAAATAAGTGTGCTAAGATCTAGTTTTGTAAGATTTCCGTCTGTTGATTAAATCTTTTTCGGTGAACGTAGTGCAATTAAAAACGACGATTCCATAGTCACGACAGGTTAAAGGTTTCAAAGTAAAATTTACATAGACAATACAGATTTTGGTTCAGAGAAAATAAGGCTTGTCACATAATTCGAAGGTACCATGTAAAGCACTTAAAAGTCTTATAAAAATACTTATTTTATCTATAACTATAGTAGTGTATTATTAACCAACTCTGGAGATTTAAATTAAACATTTTGGGATTTTAAAATAAATATAAAGAAATAACTCTGGAGATATTAAAGGAGCTTCATAATTATAGCCCGAATGCATACAGGCATGAAGATGCCTTTCCGAGTTGATAAGTGTGCTTTGTCCTTTATCTATAAAGTGATTAAAATTAGAATAACAATAACGCGATCTAGTGCCAATTCGATGACTTTAATTCAATTTGATAGAAATCTTAGTTTGCGTTACGGGTGACATATTATGTAGCACTTTACGAACTGACCTTTTGATGTTCAAGCCATTAGTATCCAAGATAGAATAATTGGCAGCTTGAAATCAGAACGAGGCTTCGCAGCCGTCATTACACAGAAGGCAAAGTTGCCATGAGATCTAAGATAACTAATTGGAGATTATAAAAATCGTGCTTATGCATTTGCTAGCAGGCACAGCCGAACATCTCATTATTTACGTATATCTCTGTTTTAAGGCATTTTCACAAACGAAAATAGATAATCATGGATACACACTACTTCTCAGCCCATATATGACCCCACTGCTGAGTCGAGCCCCCTCCAGTTACATAGAAACCAATTGGCCTACTATGTCACGCTGGCCAGACGGGCTGGCACAGTAGTAAAACTAAATAATTGCCTGATTGTCTTGTCTTTGGATCAAGTGTGTGTAAACCAGAGGCACGTGCTTAGAGCATAATTTGCGTTCGTGGATTGCATGTTTGTAAACAGCACCTGCGATACAGGTTATAGAGAGCAGACATTTCGTCTTGAAAAATAAAACTAACATATACTAACGACCAGCCACTAACTACTAGAACTGCCAAATGTTTACCCTGTTTGTTTAAAGCCCAATAATTTAAGGCGACGACACCGACACATGCTGGCAGACAAAAAAATATTGCTTTGAATGTCGAATATACAAACAAAATTCAAAGTCTATTTAGAGTCTATTTTATATTAGGAACTGAATATCCTGAACACGAATTTGCATATGTAACTCCTTTTTTATACCAGCGCGGTAATATTGTTCAGATTAAGAACTCATGTCCCATAAACTCATACAACAGTTTTTGCATAACTAGTTACGCAGAGAAATTCACTTGTAATGTGACAACCATAAAGTTGCTAGTGTTGACAGGATCCACAATCAACGCGGCAACAATGGAGATAAGGGTGAAAGCAGATGCCGAGGTCAACGCGTAATGTGCAGAAAGGAAAACGCACGCCACACTGCAGCAAGGTATCAGATCATGACTTACATAAGTGAAAAATATAAACATTTTGAATGGATTCCATTTGCGATTACGCCCGCTTGGATTTGAGCTTGTTCTAAATACAAATTACCATAACCATTTTTTTTAATTTATTGTTGTTCTTTTACTTTTTAATAATTTGTATAAAAGGAGGCAATAGTCTAATCCGTGTGGTTTTTATTGCCTTGCCTGTCTTGACGTCTTGCGAGTCAGTGTGGAGATTTAGAATACATAGTATCACCACCCCATTCCATCCTAAGGGTGTCTTAAGAGCCGCGAAAAGGAAATGACAAGGCCGATAACCTAGTCGCAAAAGAAGGAAATTTTGAAACGAAACACTATGCCGGCCCGTCTGGCCAACGGTGGCACAGTAGGCTAATACCCTCCATGTAACTGGAGGAGGCCCGACTCAGCTGTGGGTCATCTATGGGATGAGTAGTAGTAATAATAATAGATTGGCGGATAGTTCCAAACGCAATTAATAACGTCGATTTCTGCTGAACGCTGGGTGGTATCACATAACATCTGACCCCTGCACGTAAAGCAGACGATCTCGGCTGCCAATTTCAAATCTATGACGGTTGATACCTACGGTCAGGAAATCTGACGAGTAGATCGACGGAAACAGTCACTAGGAGTCACACTAGATGGCAAGCGTAGTGTGGGACGGCCCTCTGCTAGATGGAGCGACGATCTGCGAAAGGTTGCGGGCAGCAGCTGGATGCGTCAAGCTGAAGACAGATGGCGCTCTTTAGGGGAGGCCTATATCCAGCAGTGGACTAATGTGGGCTGATGATGATGATGGGAGGGCAGAAGATGACTGCTGCGCCTAAATACTAATATCACGTACCGCCCGCAATATTGGTAGGTCAGATTGGTGCCACCCGTGTTGTGACGGGTTTAGAATACTAAGTGTCACCAACCCATTAAATCCTGAGGGTGTCGTAAGAGCTGACAAAAGGAAATGAAAAGGCCGATTACTAGCACAAGAGAAGGAAATTTTGAAACGAAACACTATGCCAATCCGTCTGACCAGCGTGGCACACTAGGCTAATTACGAGCCATGTTAAAAAATAACCTTATTTCTATGCACTAAAAGCTTACAATCGAACTGAATTTATTGACGGTTCTGATCGTTTTATTTACCGCGACCACGGACACTGCAAAGTGTCTGAAACGTTAGGGATAAAAATAAAAAATCAGAACCGTTAAGTAATTATTTCCTGCAATGTGCAAAGATCGTGAAAACCTAAGCCGTCATTATGAATTTCTTGAATTAATATCTGTACATCCCGTGTTTGGCATTTAAGGAATATGATCTTCCAATTATCTCCAAAGTTTATCAGTAAAAGTTTTATGCTGTGTCAATACAGTTACGCAAGCGACCTGAAAACCACATTGCAAATGTAAAGGCATGTTTGTTTGTCATCATCATCTCAATCTATAAAAGACCCACTGCCGAGTCTTCCTGCAATTACATGAAGCGCATTACATTTAAAAAACGAGGATGTTCTTAATTCGACTGCATTTTTTTATGTTTGTTACCTCAGGACTTTCCACTGGGTGAACCGACTTTGATTATCATGTTTTTTTTATTTGAAATCTGATGCTTCCTGTGTTAGAAATCGGTTCAGCAGTTTGCTATTAAACTTTTTTTTATATATGCATAACGAACCCCCTGCAGTAGGTAGGTATACCTAACCTGTATCGCGGAGGCAGTTTACAAACATGTAATTCATGAGCACAAATGACACCCAGACTCAGAGCAAGTGCCTCTGGTTTAGACAAAGACACTTGCCTGACCAAGGAATCGAACCCGGGACCTGTTGATCTAAAGGCGGCACATCTAACCACTAGAACAACGAGGCAGCCAAACTTGAAATAAGTGAACAATTCCATTTGTCAGAAGGCAAGTTTAAGTATTCTTGGACAACCTACTAGTTGTTGGTTCAGAGTTCTTCTTCTTCTTTTAATTATGGCTGCCATCATGGGTTTGATGATTTTGCCAACAACCGAGTTATTTTTGACACATGGGCGGTGACAAGATATAGACAAGTTAGGCGAGTAAAAACATGGTTCCGGGTTATAGGTACAAAAAATAAAATCAATTTGACAACAATATAAAATGTCTTCAAAAACTTATAATAAATAACTATTATTTATGTAACCATTGTATATTTTTATTATGGCCAGTAGTATTTTATATCGAGGATTTAGTTCTCTTACGGCTAGGCATTTCTGGCTAGTAATAACACTGCCGAAATGGAATGAGGTGGTGACATCATGAGTCTTTATTGACACGAACTTATATGTATATTTTACATTTGAAATTAACAGCATCGTTTCAGTACAAACGATCACAATGATTAAAGCTCACAGTAATAACTATAATTTTTGCATCGGCTCTCAGCAAGCCAATTAGAACGGTATACATTAGGGTTCACAATGAAATCAAATAATATACAATAAATTTATCTGATTTGATCGATTTTTAGCAAAGTTTCCAATAAATAACTGTTTTAGTTTAGGCACGGCCTCTATAACATTCGTGTATAGCTTGTTGGATTTGTTGGAATTTATTTTTTACTTAATCGACTATTATAACATTACCAAATCTTGCTCTGACTTGGCAATTAAGGCTCAAGTTGCTTGAAGCTATACCTGGATTTTATGATTTGCTATATTTTTTGGACTTACTGTAGAAACGTTCCTATTTCTTAAGGGGCAGTAATTAATAATTCGAATTTAAAAGATCTATCTAATAAATAAAATTCTCGTGTCAAGGTGTTTGTAATTGAACTCCTCCGAAATGGTTCGACCGATTTTCGTGAAATTTTGTGTGCATACCGGTTAGGTCTGCGATTCGTAGACCAAACAACATTACAACATCTATTTTTCATTCCCCTATAGTTTGTGCGCTGTAGCATGGTGCGGGTGACAGTTTCAGTAACATTTCGTTTCACTCTTGAAAGCTGCCGCGATTTACAAATTATGACTTTCATATTATGACATTCGTATTTCAGCTGTACCACATTCGTATTCGTGATATATTTAATTATTAATAACTGTAGAAAATTAAATTAAACCAACCAGAATGTACTAGTTTACAAATAAAATCAAATTGAATGAAAAATTAAGCAAAGTGTTATGTGTATAACGTAACGCCATAGACGTATCTAGTGATGGAATGTACTGCTACGATGGATAGTCGATATTTTTCATATTAAGAAACGTACTGACAATTTTTATTTTTAAAATTGGTCTATATTTATACGACAGAACATTTATAGGGTGAGGTAGCTTAAACGGTTGCTAAGAAAAAGAAAGCGTAAACCCGATTTTGATTATTTTATATAAGTACAAACATAATTATTAGCCATAAAACATTTATATCGACAAGTTTACACACTTAGTTACACTAGACAACTGAATAACACGCTAATTTCTATAACAATATTAAAGAGAACCAAATTTATCCTGCGAGTATCGTCACTACATAGTAAAAAACAAAGTCGATGTTTTCTGTCCGTCCCTATGTATGCTTAAATCTTTAAAACTACGCAACGGATTTTGAAGCGGTTTTTTTTATTAGATAGAGTGGTTCACTAGGAAGGTTTATATGTATAACACACCCCCGCTTTGCACGGGCGAAGCCGGGGCGGGCCACTATTTAGCGATAAAAATGAATTGCATAACGTCACATCCCTAGTAACGTCATACGTTTATTTTTTGTTATGATATAGCGTATGATACAGTAACTACATACAAACTTGAATTTTCACCCCTCAACGATAAACCCCTATTTTTAATAGCGATATTGACGTAAAACTGCGTTTGCCGGGTCAGCTACTATATATTATTGCACTAAAACAATACCACTAAAAACAATGCGATGGTCGAATTATTTTCAACTACATTCGAAATTCAAAAACAATGCGATGGAAACCCTAATAGATATGATTGGTCGACCGAGTTGGTCATGTGACATATGTATGCGTGTGCGCCCGCCATGACAGTTGTGCTATTTCAAATAACGGAAAATTGTCATCTGAATAGAGAAATCTACACATTATAGTTCAGTGATCATTGGTGTCGAATAGTTGGTTTTGCGGTGTACATGTAATAGTAGCACAAGGATAGATAGATACTTATTTACTACTCAGCCCATAAATGACCCACTGCTGAGTTTCACCTTCACATGGCGGGTAATTAATGGGACGGTAATTAGCCTACTGTGCCACGCTGGCCAGACGGGTTGGCACAGAGTTTCGTAGCAAGTTTTCCAACTATGGCTATATTATCGGCCTCGACTTTTGTCGGCTCTTACGACACCCTCAGGGTGGAATAGGGTGATGAGAACATGTATTCTAAATCCCTCTCCACACGGACGGAGTATAACTTCTTGATGAATAAGTGGGATAAGTGGGATAAGCACCTAAATATTGTCTACGAACTCTCATCTCACAAAAAAATACAAACTTAAAAATACGTCCCATACGATACCGGAACTTGTTGTCAAACATCGACATTAATAAGTAGTTTATTTGAATAAATGCAGGAGCGACCGGAAATCCTAACGATTGTCTGCACCGGATATTTGTTCGAAAAGGGTCCGACCTTCCGAATGATTGTCGTAGCCCAATCGATAAAACTAAGGTCAAATCCACTGACAATCAGAATCAACTCGATTAACTTAAAAAGTTACTTATTTTAATCATCTTTACTATATCACTACATATTATAAAACAACTAGCGACCCGCCCCGGCTTCGCCACGGGTGCAATGATGAACCTCTAAATTTATAGGTGTTTCTCTACAATATTATGCATGTATTATACCTAAAAACCTTCCTCTTGTACCACTCTATCTATTAAAAAAACCGCTTCAAAATCCGTTGCGTAGTTTTAAAGTATTAAGCATACATAGGGACGGACAGACGACAGCGACTTTGTTTTATACTATGTAGTGATAGTGATATAGTAAAGATGATTAAAATAAGTAACTTTTTAAGTTAATCGAGTTGATTCTGATTGTCAGTCGATTTGACCTTAGTTTTATCGATTGGGCTACGACAATCATTCGGAAGGTCGGATTTTGAAGCGGTTTTCTTTAATAGATAGAGTGATTCAAGAGGAAGGTTTAATATTGCATAATATTGTAGAGAAACACTGTTTAATTTAGATGTTCATCATTGCAGTTGTTCGAAGCCGGGGCAGGTCGCTAGTTTATATTAAAACGTAAAGACGAAGTCCGTCCGGTGACAGATTTATAATACATAGTGTCACCACCCCATTTCATCCTGTGGGCGTCGTAAGAGCCAACAAAGGGAAATGCAAGGCCGAGGACCTAGTATGGCTCTACAGATTAGGTTCACCTTTATCGCTTTGCTTTTTTAAATTTAATTGAGGTAATAGTTCTAACCTGACTTGGCTAAATACCAGCATTTACGGATTGGTTAACGTCTGCCCATCACGAGTCCTTTAGTGAGCTCATCGGTAGTTGTATGGTCAAACCAGCTGTTATTTTACACGCTACTGACTACGTGTAACGGCTGCCATAGGGTAGAATTGCAGCCGGGAGCGACGGCTTTTCGTACCCTCCAAGGCAAGGACGTCAGATATAAGGTAAATATCCTTGGACACTTCACACAACGCCATCTCGTCCCAAGCTAAGCAACTTAATGCTTGTGTTATGGTAACGAGATGGATGATAAACTACTTATACACATTTTTCTTATTATAGATAGAAAACACTCAGACCCGTAGCAAATACTTGTAGGTCTTACAAATATTTATTCCGTGCGGGAATCGAACCCGCGACATGCTACGCAGCAGTCGATCGCTCAACCACTGCGCCAACGGTGTCGTCAAAGGTTTGTATCAAGTTTTCCATCTCCTGCGGCTAGGTGATTTGCCTCTCGCGTACACTTGGTCGCTTCCTATGACACTCTCATGATAAAATTGGGTGGGGACACTATGTATTTTTAATCTGTCACCGCACGGAAAAGCGGCAGCAAGTAGGTAGTCTAATAGGAACAACCAAAACGTCAAAAATGATTTCAAAGTCATTAAATTGAAGTCCTAATTCAAACGCAAGCAAAAACCATGCGCCTTGAAATTGCAGCAATTTTCCCAGGGCCACAATTCCGTATGAAAATTAACTGACACGGCGCAGCGAGAGGCATCAAGGATAATTGTAAGCGGAATAATTGGGGGTTTATGCTCCGAGATTGTTTTCAGTCATGCACCTGTCCGTCAGGTGACGGATTTAGATTACACACTGACTGCCTCAATGGTCTAGGGGTTAAATGTGCCGCCTTTGGATCAACAGGTCCCGGGTTCGATTCCCGGGTCGGGCAAGTGTCTTTGTCTAGACCAGAGGCACTTGCTCTGAGGCTGGGTGACATTTGTGTTCGTGAATTACATGTTTGTAAATTACCCATGTCGCTCACTATGGGCTCCATCAGAAGGCTCAAAGTCACTCAAAGGGCAATGGAGATGGCTATGCTCGGAGTTTCCCTGCGAGATCGAATGAGAGGAAGGAAGAAATGAGGGAGGAAGAAATGAGGAGATATGCTGGAAAACCAGGGCCACCGACATAGCCCACAGGATTGCCAAACGTAAGTGGCAGAGAGCAGGGCACATAGCGTGCAGGACCGACGCCCGAAGGGGCAGAAAAGTCCTGGAATGGCGACCGCGTTCCGGAAAGCGCAGTGCTGGTAGGCCTCCCACACGGTGGAACGATGACCTGATTAAGGTCACCGGAAAACGATGGATGCGGGCGGCCCAGGACCGGCCTTTGTGGAAATCTTTGGGGGAGGCCTATGTCCAGCAGTGGACGTCTTTTGGCTGAAATGATGATGATGATGATGAAATTTCCCATCAATTAATAATTTAAAAGTGTCACTGATGTATTGAAGAATAAGAATTGAGAGAAATGTGAGAAGGAAAACTTACAAATACATCGGAATTAATCAAAATACAAGACGTACTAAAAGGAAACCTCTTTTCTGGACTCATAAACAACTCGCTTTCAAAAATGTCTTTAACTTCTCAGCCCATATCGGTCCAGTTACATGGAGAGTAAATTTACTGTGCCACGGTCGCCGGCACAGGGTTTCGTATAAAGTTTTCCTTTTCTTGCGGGTAAATCGTCGATTCAGCCAGAGATTTCAGAGGGAAATTAGCCTGCTGTGCCACGCTGGCAAGACGGGTTGGCACGGCTAGGTGATCTACGATCCTTTAGTCGCCTCTTACGACACCCTCGGGATAGTGAGGGTTGGTAAATGTTCTACCTTATCATTTCCTTTTCTACGACACCTTCAGGATGGAATGGGATGGCGACACTATGTATTCTCAATCCATCCCCACATATAGCCTATGAGTTATTTTACTGTTTAAGCTATATTAATATACATAGTTTCATCAAAATCCATTCAGTAGTTTTTGCGTCAAAGAGTAACAAATGACATTCTTACAAACTTTCGCGTTTATAAATTAGTAGGAAGTGAGATTAGTCGATGCCACTCCGGGTTTCGAGTTATCTAAGCCACACGCTCAAATCGTCCAGCTCAAACCCCATATTCTAATAAGCAATATCCAAGCGTTAACAAAACTCTATCGCTTCCTTAAACCAGAGCAACACAATTATATATGAATTAAATTCCACCAGTTATTACAAGAGGTTTCCTAGTACACCTGGGTTGCGTAATGTAAGGTTTGAATTATGGACTTGCTAATAGCAATCGAGATAGCAAAACTTGGTCGGCATAGTGTTGTAAATTTATAGGCGATAATACTCGCCAAATAGAGACCTATTACCAATATAATGAAAGTAATCCGACCCGAAATATGGTTGAGGAGGCGGACAATTTTTTTTTACATAGCCAAAGACTTTTGTCGGTCATAGATTTATCTTTTGTGCTTTTAAAGACAACTGTCATCTAGTCTCTCCCGTGGCCACAACTGCTGCAAAACATTCGAACTTCGGGAATTAAATAATGTTATATACACGCGATAAATCCGTTATATTAGTGTGGTAACATATTTAGAATACAGAGTCACCACCCAGTTCCGTTCTCAGGGATCGCAAAAGCCGACAAAAGGAAATGATAAGGCCGAAAACCGCAAGAGTTAGCCGCAAGAGTTGGAAAACTTGATACCAAACTCAGTGCCAATCCGTCTGGTTAGCGTGGCATATTAAGCTAACTCCCTCCATGTAGTTGGAGGAAGCCCGACTCAACAGTGGGTAATTTATGGGCTGAGAAGTTAGAAGAGAAACAAAATCATTTTTTACCACAAAAATATAACTAATATTATAAATGTAAAAGCAACCCTGTCTGTCTGTCGGTCAAGCTATCACGCTACTGAACACATTTAAATAAAATTTGGTACACAGATAGGTAATCAATCTATTTTAATAGGGAACAAAATATTGTAAGGGGTTGAAAGGGGGGACAAAAATACCTAAAGACACTATCCCACCCGCGCGAAGCTGCGGGCACAGCCAGTACTTAATAATTGCTTACTAAATTGAAATCAGTGTACTACATTAAAACTGATATAATAATTAATATCCATACTAGTTAGTATTGACATAACTGACTCGTAGCTGCAGGAGCATTCTCGTTAGCTAAACGCAATCGGACGTACGAGTATCTAATCGATACATCAAATCGATACAAGTTGTAGGCTCATATTTTGTTACGGACTATTTGAACAAGATTATATAGATTAGGAAACGTACATGCGAATAGCAATATTGTGACGATTCAATTAAGAACTAGGTTTGAATGATTGGATTTGACAAATTGTTTTATTGACTGCCAGCTCTACACTAGTACACACGCCACTGAATAATTCAAAGCACGAGTAATCGATATTCAACTCGATACTGTGCGCTATCGATTTCGCTCCTAGTAAATACTGGCTGCGTAAATAATAAATAATATAATAATACATATAGATCTGCGAAAGGTTGCGGGCAGCAGCTGGATGCGTCAAGCTGAAGACAGGGCGCTATGGCGCTCTTTAGGGGAGGCCTATGTCCAGCAGTGGACTAATGTGGGCTGATGATGATGATGATGAAATACTGGCTAAGCTCGCTCGAAAACGCTAAGCTGATAAGAATTTCACTGAAAGGGTAACTTAAGTAAGTAAAGTCCAAAAATCAGGTTTCTTTTAATCAACACATTAACGACTCGTGGCCGCATACTACTTAATCAGCCCCACTATTGAGTCGGGCCTCCCCCAGTTACATAAGGGTATCTACATTTAGCCTACTGAGCTAAGTTCGCTAGACGGATTGGCATAAGGTTTCGTATCAAGTTTTCCTTTTCTTACGTCTAGGTTATCTGCCTTGTCATTTCCTTCGGTCGACTCTCACGACACCCTCAGGATGGTATGAGTTGGTGACATTGTTTATTCCAAATCCGTCACCACACGGAATGTGGAGTTATGTAATTGTCTGATTTAAGTTATTATTATCTCTCTCGTTATTATTAGTTATGACTGCCTCGTTTGTCTAATGGTCAGATGTGCCGCCTTTGGATCAACGGGTCCCGGGTTCGATTCCGGGGTCGGGCCAGTGTCTTTGTCTAAACCAGAGGCACTGGCTCGGAGTCTGGGTGTCATTTCTATCTACAATATGTATGTATTTACAAAAAAAAATGTATATAAGTAGTTTATCATCCATCTCGTTACCATAACACAAGCATTAAGTCGCTTAACTTGGGACGAGATGGCGTTGTGTGAAATGTCCAAGGATATTTACTATTATTTATTATTATTTATTATCCCGCAAAAAGGACTGCACATAATGCTGACTTTTTCTTCAAAAACATCTATTGCTTTGTAGTCATAAGTACTGTACATATTTAAAAAATATGAAACTCCTGCCCTATGTATAACCACTATCGCGGGGGCTGTAACTCACAATCACAAATGACAACCAGAGTCGTAGCAAGTATCTCTGATTTAGGCAAAGACACTTGCCCGACCCCGGAATCGAAGTGGGGATCCGTGATCCAAAGGCGGCCCAACCAATCCCTAGACAGTCAATATCCACTCACTTTTCCCCCATTTTTATTGGGCTCCCATAGGCTGATCTCAATTTGGCTGATCAAAATCAAAGTCAAAGTTCCGAAGACTGCACTACCGGAGCCGGTAAGAAACTCTCTATTTGCTTGCTTATAAAACGCCATGTTTGGATACACGTCTCATAAGAAGCGAATATGGAAACGCAAGAAGCAGATCACCTAGCCCCAAGAGAAGGACAACTTGATACAAACCCTGTGCCAACCCGTCTTGCCAGCGTGGCACAATATGCTCATTCCCCTCCGTGAATTTGGAGGAGGCTCGACTCAGTAATTGGTCATGAATGGGCTGAAACGACGACGACGACGAATGGTCACAGAGGCTAAACATCAGCAGTAGGTAATTAGTCAGTATTTCGAATTTCATGCCTGATATTGTAAGGAAGATAAGTAGACCAATGAAATTGATCCAATGAAACATGATAAAGCAATAATATTGCAAACCAAGTTTATTACACCGTAATACACTTGGGTGTAAACGGCGAGAAAGTTCAATTAATTAATGAAACTGAACTGTTCCCGGCAACTGACAGTTAACTCAGATAACGCGTACAGCCTAGTTAATATTTAGATTATAATATTATTTACATTAAGCTATAAGTATATTGATCGTTTAAATAGTAGCCTACCTGACAAACGTTGTTTGACCATGTCAAGGATCATGTGATAATTGATCAGTTATCGAGCAGTGCTAAAAAATATCAAATTACTCATATGGTTATTTAAACAACTAAATAACATTTGAGTGCGTGTTTGTTATCATAAATCAACCACTTTTTACTAAATGCGTAAGTATGTATACACAAAACATACACCAAAATAAAAAAAATTAAAATTTTTGTCTATCTGTATTTTTGTTCCGGCTAATCTCTGGAACGGCTTGACGGATTTGGACGGGACTTTCACTGATAGGTAGCTGATGATCTATGGAGTAACTTACTTTTTTAGACTAGCTTCGTCCCGGGCCTATCCCCGCGGTACGTCAATAACAGCAGGTAACATTCCGGACTCAGCTAGTTCAAACATAAAGGTTGGTGACTGAAGAGGGAACATTCAGGATTGTAAGAATTATTAATGCAGCATCTTATAAAAATATTTTTGGGCTTTGTATAATTAAATATCATAAAATCGATCAAGCCGTTCCGGAGGATTATAGGACTAACATTGTGATATGAGAATTTTGTTTATATACATAAAATTCTCTAATATAATAAGTTACAAATGCAAGTTATAGCAATAGACCTTTCACAGATGAATGATTACGCACTGTTAATGTCGAAATGACAGGCCAAGATGTCTCAGTTAATAGTTCTCTTCGAATCTAGCTTTCAGCAAACAAAGGCGAAAGTTAGTAATTGTTTAGGCCGAGGCCTAGTGACACTAACTGCGTTGTCTTAATAAGTTAAAACAAATCTATAAAATCATATATATGTCATCATTACATAGTATATACCATACCATCTTTAAGGTGTAGTAAGAGGCGAAGAACAGAACGGAAGAGGCAGATCATCTAGCCCCAAAGAAGTACAACTTGATACAAACCCTGTGCCTACCCGTCTTGCCAGCCAGCGTGGCATAGTAGGCTAATTTCCCTCAATGAATTTGGAGGAGGCCCGACCCAATAGTGGGTCATAACGACGACGACGATTACTAGATATTATTTGTGTGGAAACTTGTCACATTGATGTTATGATTTTACGTTTCTCGAACTAATGTATGCTCGACAAACCTCGTGAATACGTCTTAACTATATTTAAACATCTAATTTCTATGTGAACTGCACTGTGTTGACATGAATGCGAAAAAAACCTCTATCCGAATATATACTTAAAGTTAAATTATCAATTAAATAATAAAATAGTCTGTCCGTCCCTATGTATGCTTCTATCTTTAAAACTACGCAACGGGTTTTGAAGCGGTTTTTTTATAAATAGGGTGATTCAAGAGGATGCTTTATATGTATAATACAGAGAAGAGCCGGCAAGAAACTCTGTAATTCCAAATTCAGAACCTGATGTGATTGGAAAAAAAGCGACTTGGCATTGAATAGATTGGAGATTATATTACGCTACTCTACAAGAGAGCGCTGCTGTAATAATAAATGTCAAGAAAGTCTAGGTGAAATTCCAGCGGGCGAAGCCACGCTCATAAACCACTACTAATAAAGCAGGTAATTAGTCATCATTAGTTATTGTTTAAAACAAGCATTTATGTTTTTTTAAGTTTTACAATTTAGATTTATGATTAACAACATTTTTTAATGTCTTATGAAAGCGTTCGCGTTCTTTGATCTATAACATGATTATAATTGTGACTGCTTTCCAAACTAACATTAGGTCTGAATTCGTTAATTAAGTACAGAAGGGATTTACGATCATCGCGGCAGGGTTAATGAGCTTTTTCCCTTTTCACTGGGAAACTGATAAACTAGGAAATAGACACGCCACTGACCCTTGCTTGTTGTAAGTAAAGGTTATACGATGATTATAGCTTAAGAAACGTGCTAGAAGGTTAATTAAGTAATTAACAGATAAACACGGAATTAAGAAAGTTACATGAAACTAGCTTTTATCCGTAGTCTGACTTTAGAGGTTTGACTGCCTTGGCGGCCTAGGGGTTGGATGTGCCGCCTTTGAATCACGGGGTCCCGGGTACGATTCCGGGGACGGACAAGTGTCTTTGTGTAAAGCAGAGGCACTTGCTCTGAGTCTGGGTGTCATTTGTGTTCGTGAATTACATGTTTGTAAACTGCGCCCGCGACACAGGTTGAACAAATGCAGGGGTTACGTTTAAAAAAAAGTCACAGCGTGGATCTTAAGTAACGTTATTTTAAAAAGAAGCCTTATTCTTGAACTTGAGGTTTCATGTGTGTGTATGTAGATCAAAACTACTCAAAAATGGATTATCAATTTGGGAGTGAAGACACAGAAATTGGAAAGAGATGTATATTAAAAGTTTCTTTTACATTTATAATGTTAGTTTATAACACAGTGATATTTTAAGTGACAAGATAACTGCACCGTTATATTTTTGCAAAAGACATACCAGTATTTCTAACCAGCAAGATAATCTAGTAAGCTTTTTAGTCGATATTAAATTTTAACCACAAGTTAGCTAAATTTATAGCCGTATTGTCTACTATCATTAATACGCGCCTAAGGGCAAGTAAGGGGCATTATAGGGAATTTTTGCCGCAAAGTATTTGCGCGTACAAAGCCCACTTTCTAGGCCTTTCTAAATCTAAAGATTAGAAAACACTCAAACAATGATAAATAATAATATCATTAATCTAAGGAACCCACGAAAATATCAAGCAATTTGTACAAACCTACATTTGTTACCTACAGTTATGATTAAGCCATAGATATTTATGATATTTGGCGATGTGGTTGGATTACTATTTGAGGTAGTTAAAAACGTAGTATGTTTCATTAGGAGTGTTTGTACCACCATCATTGCAATGCTTATAGTTAAAAGAGCAACCTTGGAGTTCCTTAACGACTCTTCTCCGTGGAATCGCATACCAATCCGGTAGTAAAGACTTAATATTTAACAGACTTCAAACAGTATGAAACAGCAGGAGTTTCCCGATTCGTCGGAAACTTTTTTTATTGTCATGCATATCTATCAGCTTTACAACTACTTATCAGCCCTTAAATGACCCACTCGAGTTGGGCCTCCTCAAATTAAATGGAAGGTAATTAGCCTACTATGCCACGTTGGGCAGACGGGTTTGCATAGGATTTCGTACCAACATTTCCTCTAATGGAAGAAGATGTAGTGACAAACATTGAGAAAGTTTGGCCATGTCGAGAAGATTGGCCAATGAATGAAGAACGATTGACGAAAAAAGTGTATAAGGCGAGTGTGAATGAAAGTGTTGGAAGGGGAAGACCTAGGCGGACGTTTCAAGACCAAATCAGGGACGTCTTGAAAAAAGGCCAGGTCAAGAGTACCCTAGCCGAAGAGTAATAATAACCGAAGAGCCGAGAGTAGTAATAACCGAAGAGCATGTATGACGGGAATAATGAAAGTGGCCGAAGCGAAACAAGTATGTAAGGATCGATGCAAGTGGAAAGAAGTGGTATATGCCTACCCCTACGGGAAAGAGGCGTGATTATATGTATGTATGTATTTCCTTTACTTGCGGCTAGGTTTTAGGCTTTATCATTTACCTTTGTCGGCTCAATGAAATGCAAAGAATACTCAATGAAATGCAAGATTCTTCTTCCACCTAACCTTTCCACACGTCATACAATAATTAATTAACAAATCAATGTCATGGGAACATTCGTAGAATTTGTTATGTCTACAGTTGAGCAACAATGGCTTATTTCATAAGTCGCCATTTATGAGTTATGCCGATTTGTGATTTGTTTTGGGAGTTTGCAGTGTTCGATACAACCCCTTAATGATTATTTACCTGTGTTCGACAGTTTATTTTTTGTGTCCCCGAGCTTATATACCTAATTATGCCACTGACAGAAAACTTATGAACAAAAAGCTTATTTTCGCCTGAAATTTTGCCTATAGTACTTATATCATTAGTACTATCGATCATGATATCCTAAAGCTATTATCATTGCGTAATGACAAGTGTACCCATGTTCAAACTTAGATCCGTCCATTAAAACTCCGTCCATAAATGACCCACTGCCGAGTCAGACCTTCCATTAATTGGAGGGTAATAGCTTTCTGCGGGTGAGGCGGGTTGGCGCCAGATTTCGTTTTAAATTTGCCTTCTCTTGCGCCTAGGTTTTCGGCCTTGTCATTTACTTTTGTCGGCTCTTACGACACATCAGGATGGAATATGGTGGTGACACTGTGTATTCTAAATCCGTCACCACACGAATATACAGCGTATAGCTCTAACATACCGACTGTTCCGAAGAATAAAGACCTTTTTTTTATTGCCCTTAGAGGCAAACAGGCTGGCAGCCCACCTGATGGTAAGTGTAAACCGCCGCCCATGGAGTTTGGCAGTGCCAGGGGCACAGCCAAGCCGTTGCCTACCGTGAAGTGAGTGCTCTTTTTAAACCTCGTTCAAACTCAAATCATTTATTTCAATTGAACCTATTTACTGGTGTTTCTGAAAAGTCAAAAGTGAAGTTAGGAATCTAGTTGCATGTTCCAAAAAGTAGATCCTATGGAGAAGAACAGGCAAGAAAGTCCATGGACACTCTTTTTATCATATTTTCTGTTACAAGCATCTGATTGGGTTACATTGATTTCGTGTTTATTTATAGTAAGCTAAAAAAAAGTCGTTGAAAGGAGGTCATGTCGTAGCGCTCGGGAAACACCGCCGCATGTAGTTCATTCCAGAGTCTGCACGTGCGTGGTAAGAATGATCGCTGGAAAGATTACCGTGCTGGACGTTATCGTTTCCATGTGATATGGGTGAACCCTGCTGCGATGTCGAGTTGTACGATGGTACCATTTCAAACAGTTCCTCGGAGCACTACCCGTGGAACAGACGGTAGAGCACGCAGAGAGATCCAAAGTCTCTCCGTTGCTCCAACGTCTCCAGTTTGTCCGTGAGATTGACCTATCTGCAATACTGCTTTGAAACCATTTTGAAAATAATATTGTATGAAGAATAGAGTTCCTAATTGTTTCAAAGCAGTATTGCACATATGTCTTTATTCATCGGAACAGTCGTTACATCTGCGCGCATCTCGTAAAACAAAGTGCCGTGCATTACGCCCGCGGGAGCGAAAGTCACTGCGAACCTGTAATTGGTCGTGGCCGCGATAAATTCATTAATCATTACACTACCGGCTACTAGAATTGGACGTATGTACGGTAGAGTATTACACTGCTTGTCAAATTAAATATACATGACGGCGCACACATTTATTTAGTGGGTTCATTCACAAAATGAACGAACAATTGACAGATGACGTAACACCGAGCGCTGGGAAGGCGGCCATTGTTAATCGAGCTGTGAGAGAGCGCGCACGCACCCACGTGTTCTGGTGGAATGTCTTAAAATCCGATCAGATCAGTGTAATAGTTAAGAGTGTGGCAGATTGATTTAGTGATTGAATAAACGTGTGTCGGTCATATTGCGAAGTATTTTTGTGATTAACACATCCTGGTCTCCTCGCCCAACTAACCACATTTGCATCATGCCTGACAAGTCATACAGACATAGCCTTCTGTGCCACGCTGGCAAGGCGGGTTGGCTCTGGGTGTCGTTTAAAATTTTCGTTCTCTTTCGGCTAGGTTTTCGACCTTTTCATTTCTTTATGTCAGCTCTTAGAGTAGGATGGGGTATACTTAACGTGACCATTTTCTTTCGTGTTACAGCGTTATGTCTTCGGAATTTTGTATAAAAATCAAAACATATGTAGGGTACGTCGGTGTAAGATGTCATATTTAAGTGCAAAGGGTATAAAGGTTTATTCGTAAAAGCGGGACATTTTTGTTCTCGTTAGGGACAGCGGGACGGACAGCCTGAAAGCGGGACAATCCCGCCCAACGCGGGACGTATAGTCAAGTTAGGTGTACTATATGGACGATAAAACTGCCTCGTTGGTCTAGTGGTTAGATGTGCCGCCTTTGGATCAACGGGTCCCGTGTTCGATTCCGGGGTCGGGCATGTGTCTTTGTCTAAACCAGAGGCACTGGCTTGGAGTCTGGGTGTCATTTTCTATCTATAATATGTATGTATTTACAAAAAAAAATGTATATATGTAGTTTATCATCCATCCCGTTACCATAACACAAGCATTAAGATGCTTAGCTTGGGACGAGATGGCGTTGTGTGAAATGTCCAAGGATATTTATTTATTAATAAAATATGCAACTACACCTGTATTAGTATTTTGTATAGAAAAACATAAAATAAATCGCTCTGCCATACTATTAGTTTGACTCAACGCTAACTGCTTATTGTTTAAAGTAGGTCGTGCACGATTGATCGATTTTGCTAACAAAGCACGTTTTAAAGCAATTTCCATCCTTTTGTTCCCGCCAAAACACACTTTCCTTGTGTTAAACAAGTGTACATTCGTTCTGGTCACGCATTATTGGGAAGATTTGCTATTTGCTTCAATTTCTTGACGGCTATAGGACTGTTCAATTATATTATATATATGAAGAATAGAGTTCAAAATGGTTTCAAAGCAGTATTGCAGATAAGTCTTTATTTTTCGGAACAGTCGAGGGGTTTTTGTTACAGCCTGTTTACCTCGTTCAATACCTACTCAGCCCAGATATGACACACGTCTGTGTCAGGCCTCCTCCAATTACATGGCGGGCAATTAGCCGACAGTACCACGTTTGTAAGACGGCTTGGCACAGGGTTTCCTATAAGATAATCCTTGCAGCTAGATTTTCGGCACTGCCATTAATTTCTGTTGGCTCTTACGACACCCTCAGGAAAGAATAGGATGGTGACACTATGTAGTCTGATCCCACTTCTACTCAGCCTCAGAGCACCCAGTTTTCCTTCTCTTGCAGCTAGGCAATCAGCATTGTCATTTCTTTTTGTCGGCTGTCGACACTCTCAGGAAGGAATTGGATGGTGACACTATGTATTCTTAACATTCACAACACGGATATATCGGTTTAATATTACCTGTTATAACATATTGAATTATAGCATTAATTAAAAAGATGTTACAAAACACACTAATAATTCGTTTACAAAAATACACGGAGCTAATCTGTTAGGAATATAACGACAACGACATTCTTTTTCCAAAACGGTTGATAGATAAAAAAAACATTCAACTGCAGGTCAGTCAGACCTTTTTGAAGTCAGTTGAAAATATATTATTAGTTTAAATTCCACAATTGGCCAGGAAGAGTAAATGTAGCACAGTTCATTACGTGAACAAAAGGAAATAACTCAATCATTCCGCTGTGCCGTTTTCCGGCAACACACTGTAAACTGTTTGCGTTTGAACAAACGATTATAAATCGCAAGAAATAGTCCTTCTATTAGCCAAAGTGCTCTAACTGTAATTAATATGTTTCATTGTACACTGTTCACTAGCCTGTGTAAATTATTTGCACACACATTAACACGCATTTTACGGGAGGTAACGAATTCAAAATATATCATGTCTCCACCGAATTCCTTCCTGAGGGTGTCGCAAGATCTGACTAAAGGACACGACAGAAAGAGAAAACACTGGGCTTCATTCTGTATCGTGTGGAGTGGACTCTTAAAGAGCATTACATTGTAATTAACAAAACACACATTTGACACTTACAGATGGACATAGTCCTAGTATGGGTTGGTAATATTTTGTTGGTAATGTTTCGCAAGAAGCGACTAAAGGAACGGGACATATCACCTAGCCACAAGAGAAAAAACAATCAAACCCTGTGCCTACCCGTCTTACCAGCGTGGCATCGTAGGCTCCCTCCATGAATTTGGAGGAAGTCCGACTCGGTAGCAGGTCGTTAATGGGCTGCAATGATGATGAAAGACTGATCCCGGAATCGAACACGTAAACTACAACCTCCAATTTTCTTATGAGAGGTGAAGTCGTAGGAAACATTAGTGCAACGAACGATTGATAGCCCTAAATAACAGATGTCGCGACTTGACCTTTGAACTTAGAAAGCAGCCGAGATCGACTGTGTTGTGGCGCATCAGTCATTATCCGCATGCAACAGAGATCGCTTAAAATATATTGTATGTACATACGTGAAGCCAAAACTCTGTACCGCTTTTTACGAAAATTGGACGGATGGATGGGTATGCAATTTCACACACTTACATTTTTTTAATTATGCATAAACATAGGTTAAGTCAATAAAAACATTACACACAATACCATGTATTTGATACACACGCATATATACTCTTTTGTTTATTGTTAACTAGCGACCCGACCCGGCTTCGCGCGGGTGCAATTATACATGTATTATACATATAAACCTTCCTCTTGAATCACTCTTAACTATTAAAAAAACCGCTTCAAAATCCGTAGCGTAGTTTTAAAGATTTAAGCATACATAGGGACGGACAGACGACAGCGACTTTGTTTTATACTATGTAGTGAAGTATGAGGCCAAATGGAGAATAGAACTATATTTATCGTAATCTGTATCAATTACGGGTCACGTTGTTTGTCCGCGATTGACTCCTAAACTACATAACCGATTATAATCAAATTTGCACTTTCAGCATCTGCATCTGCAGTTTGATCCAGCTTGAAAGATAGGATAGCTTACATCTCAGTTTCTATAAACTGTCAAATCATTTTGTGACTATTCACAAAATGATTTGACAGTCACAATAATATACGATATTGACTGGATTGAGTAAGTATTAAATAGATGGCGCGATGTTAAAAGTTAAATGAATGTATGTTATTGTTAAATGTAATATAACAAAAACCTCAGCCACAGCAACGCATGGCCGGGTCTGCTAGTAGAATTTAAATTACATATATCTCTATCTACAAAGACATTGAGCATTGAGTTTACGAGATTGAAAAAATATATGCATTTTACATACAAATATATGTTTAATGTTGTTATTAATTTACGGTTTTCGTATCACGGAAATAATCCTAATTAGGTACAAGATTATTATAAAGCCTGTAAAAGAATTTCGAAGAGATCTAAAATAACCCTGAGGAGGTAAACACGGTGTCACCCAAATTTACAAGTTTTTTTAAGAGTCGTCTTGCACTAAGGATTTCATAAAACCAGATGAAGTATGTCGACCCTGTAATTGAACCAGGCGGGCATACAACCCCTAGACCGACAAGGCGTCTATATTATTCTTCCTTTTCGTAGCATCTCAGTAGCCAGCACCGTAACACCTAGATTGTTGCCACCCGCACTCTATATGTTGCAAAATATAAGTCTAGCTTACCTTATGTTCGCTCAGTTTCCTTAGTAGCTCATGGTAAGGTGCTCCTCTTGCGGCAGCAAACGAAGGTGGTGGCAGTCGACCCTCCATGCAATGTAGCCAGCGGCGAAGACATCGCAGCTCGTGTGCCGTGTCTATACAAGAAGTGATAAAACTCAAAACCTCTGATCAGTAAGTTCAAAAATGTTTCCAACGTTAAGGCCTGGTTTCTACCAAAGCAGAAAGGAGAGGCGACGATAGGAGATGTATTTTGAATAACCAATCAGGTTTCGCAATTAACACATCTCTTCGCTTAGCTTCGGAGGAAATAGAATAACGAAACCTGATTGGTTATTCAAAACATAATCTCCTCTAATCTCCTCTCCTCTCTGCTTTGGTGGAAAGCGGGCCTTAAAGAAACGAAACATAATGAATAATTGCTTACTATGAGTCAGCGCCATCTGCATTTAAAACCCTTGAATAATGATTTCAAGTGCCACCTACATTTTGAAAGCGACACCAATTTGAAACCAACCTATCTATGAGTACATTTAATACTGATAGTTCTTACGTGTGACATGAGATGTCGCTAGTAATCATTATTTAACAAACTGATAAAACGTTCCTATACAAAATTCCCCCGCATTCGTCTCAGAAACAAATGTCGAATCTAACAATTAACGTTTTGATTTTAATGTTTACTAGCTGACTCGGCAAACTTTGTACCGCCTCAGAATCAAACAAATAAAAACCTGAATGATATTTTTCATATTTTCTCACCTTTTAAGCCTTCCCTGGACTCACACCAATATTTTAAGACCAAAATTATCGAAGTCGCTCCAGCCGTTCTCGAGTTTTAGCGAGACTAACGAACAGCAATTCATTTTTATATATAAGAAGATAGGAACGCCTTGGTCGGTAGTAGATACGTAATTTTTTATACTAACCAACTGTATCAGAAGCATCTCCGTCGCGCTGTGGTTTTTCGGGACTGAGCAGTAGACGCACACTTTCCCACGTCATATTGAGATGTTCTATTCTCCATTTCACCTGCGAAATATAAGGAAAATTAACATCTAGATGTCCCAGGGAAACATACCTCCACACAGTAGGAAAACAAAAAAAAGAATATAAGCATCCGGGCTAACTTCTCTTACGATGTTAGGCCTTCAATCCTCAGCTATTATTCTTATCTTAAAAGATACCGTCGCCAATCCTTTGAAAAGTGAATGCACGACATTGGCAACCGAGGGAAAGTGCCTTCTGCTGCTAGCACCTAGCTTCCCCAGATTGTGTTTTGACGACCTTGCTCACGCCGCCCGAAACCGCCTAAAGGTGATATTAGTTAGCTGTGGTATTCTGTTAGGAAATCTCCAGCCTCTCAACGAACAGTTTGTCAGCCTAATGCGGCTACCTCTTTGTCACTATTGATAACTTTTGTCTTTCAGATATTTAAACGATCCCCTCCCCCAGCCCACGGTGCAGTTCAGCCAGAGCTCCTTTCCAACCTGTCTCCTTCTCCGACTTAACGGAATCATAGAGATAAGCCACGCCAAACCATTGGCTTACCGACCAACCAAGTTGACCGTTAACCTGAGGACACCGCACCTGTTTAGGTCTCGCAGCGGAACTCTGAGGACAGAGAAGCCCGAACTCAATTGGTGCATTGCAGCAGTTAAGGGCTCCCTGGGCAACTTTGAGGACGGAGGGTCCCCGAACACCGTGCGCCGCTCTTCACCTGCTCTCCCGGTGGGCCCGATATGACCCTGAGCCGGTATGACCAGGTATCTTGAAGGCACGATAGCCCCCTCTCACCACGACAAGCAGCACATTAGAGGGCGAATGTAGTAAGCTTTAGCGACCCCAAGGCTCGCAGAAAAATTACTTACTTCAGGACTGGCCGCCGGCATACGTTCCAATATAGCGGAGGCTTGCTCAGTAAACTTGGAGCGACGAGGCTCTACAGACATCAGCTCACTCATTCGGCACTGAAACAAAACATACAGAAATTACCAATCCGTGTGAGGACGGTACACTTCCCCACCGCACGCTTGGAAAAACCGCGTGTTGTGAAAGTCAACAAAACCCAGCACGCTTGGTGGTAGGATCTAATTGTCCGCCCGGCTAGCTACCCTCACATAAGTCCGGCGCCAAGCAGTTTTACTGTGTTTCGTCTTAAATTTAAGTAGTAAAGTGACACTATGTCTTGTGGACCAGTCCAGTTCTGAAGCGACAAGATCGCCCGCATCTGGAACAGGTGTATTCTGCAGCAGAATGGCCAGGTTTATATTTGTGATGATTGTCTTTCTAGCAAGCAAGCTTGTAAAATTTCAAGCAAGATTTGTTGCCTTCACTGGTCCCTGTCTTCCGCGAACTTCTCCCACATAAATGCTCGATGTTAAGCATGAGAGAATTTGTCCACAGTGGAATGGAATAGAATAGAATACTCTTTATTGTACAGCAGTAATATTAAAGGTTAGCATGGTATCAGAGAAATACAACAAATAAAATGTACAATGGGCGGTCTCCTCGCTCACTTGGGGATGTTGTAAGAAAAGCTGCGTCGTCAGCCAAAAGAAGACATGAAAGAGCATGTCGGCGTATAGGTCTTTACGCTTCCGAATAAAAGTTAGTTGTATGTCTGAGTGTGGTGAGAGTTCTCCGTGTGGTGCGGGATGTAGAAATCAGATTGTCACCACCCCTTTCCACCCTGAGCGAGTCCTAAGAGCTGGCAAAAGTAAATAGCCGCGTACTGACTTAGCGAGGCAGCCTCGCGAGGCAGCCGCGCGAGGCAAAGCCTTGGTATGTCAAAACGTGCCTCGCCCGAGGCAAACGCACGCGCTGCCTCGTCCGAGCGTGCCTCGGCCCGAGCCGAGCGTTGTCGGTTTTTGTCCATGCTCAAAGGTGCCTCGGCAGGTTTGCCGCGCGCACTCAAGACGGTTGTGTTTTGCCTCGCTTGTTTAACGAACGTTCGAATCGTTCCACTCTGGCTCAGCCTCGGCTCGGCTTTGCCGCGCGAAGCAAACGTCCGAGGCTGCCTCGCGAGGCTGCCTCGCTAAGTCAGTACGCGGCTAATGACAAGGCCGATAACCTAGCTGCAAGGAAAACTTGAAATGAAATCGTGTGCCATCCCGTATGGCCAGCGTGGAACCGTAGGCTAATTACCCTCCCTGTGGTGGGAGGAGCTGATCAAGAATGCTGATGAATGATGATATCGCACACTTCACACCACGGAGTCAAGTTTCCTCCACAGGAGTTGTGGTTGAAGGAAACTTTTGTCAGCTACCAAGGCGTAATGCCTCAAGGGTTTCTTAACGAGTTCTGCTTCTCATATGGCTAAGTTTCGTACTAATCTTTCCTTTATCCACTACATGGCAATTTTTTAATTATTTTACGTAATATTTAGGTAATTCACGAATGAAGACTCGCAACTTACCGATCTCAGTTTTCTGCTAGACAAGTTTTCGGGACTAGAATATATTTCGGCCTGCACGTGTCTTAGCCACTGGTACAGTTCGTTGAACTCCGATATGAACTGGTTGAGAGACCACTGCCTGTTGATGCCTGGCGTCGGGTTGAGTCGCGGCCCGGCCTGCAGGGACGGGTTGTGGGAGAGCAGTTCGCCATTCGCTTCCTGAAATTAAAATTTCAATGAACCTCTCTGCAGCCTTACGAACTAATGGTAAATTTTCGATTCAGCCCATAAATTACTCAGTACTGAGATGGATCATGATGAGACTACTACCATGGAACTTGCATAAAGCGAAAAATTTGCTTACGGACCCCTGGATCCCCTGGATCCCTGCTTACGGACCCTTAGACCAGTAAGGCTTACTCTAGCGTTCCTTTAGTCGCCTCTTGTTTTTGTATTGCTAACGGCCCGTCCCGGCTTCGCACAGGTGGACATTTTTTTTTGGTTTTTTTTTCTTGCAATTAATATAGCCTTTATCAATCAAATTGTGAAAGAATTTTTAAAATATGTCCAGTGCTTTTTGAGACAATTCGTTACAAACATACTTACATACAAATCTTTCCTATTTATGATATTAGTATAGATGTATTCTGAATCCGTAATTCAGTAGATATCAGTATATTTGAAAGCACGGTCGCACGATCATTTTCGTCGGACGGACGCATCATCGCACGAGTGATGGCATGGACAGCGCCTTAAACTAATGAGCATTGCTCAAGTTCCTTGGCTATTATTATACATACCTTGCAACTGTCGATGATCTGGTTGTCCATAATGTAATCGTAGTGGTGTTGTAGAAGGGGCCACAGGTCATCGCCGGCGCTGCCTCCGCTGGCTGCCGATCCCCAACTCCTCCGCCATGCTTCGCGACATGGCTCCTTTCTGGAGTTAAAACATTCTCGTTTAAAACAACATGAAACAAATTATGTATCCCAAGAGATTCGGCTGTATGGCTTTGTGCATGTGTATTAACCCATATCTCAGTCGATATACCGATTTGGAAAATTCGATTGTTATTGCCTACAGATTTATTCGATATTTTTTTTATCGATATCCGTTCAGTACTTTGCTACAAAACTTGAACTAAGGGACCAAAACCATTTATCGAAAGGCAAATTTGAGTTGAATTTGAACACAAATTGGAATCGAATCAATTCGAATTGAAGCTCGGCCCAGGACCGGCCTTTGTGGAGATCCTCGGGGGAGGCGTATGTCCAGCAGTGGACATGTTTTGGTTGAAATGATGATGATGAAGAAATTTGAGTATTCTTGGACAAGTTACTAGTTGTTGGTTACGAGGTACATGCAAAAAAATAAAAAAAGCTTTATAACAGAGAATGTAAACCGCCTAGTCTAGAATAGTTTTTGACGTTATCTTCTTTTCACACCCAATTTACCGCTCCTTAATAAATGTACGCCCTGGACACCAGCTCCTAGTGTCCCTAGTTGCACAGATCCAGCACTATACTTTGTTCGCGTTAAGAATGCAGTGACTCTGACAGCCTAGCCACGCCTGGCAACCAATCAAATCGTTCCTAATTCGTTAACCGCGGTAAACATACCAATACCGTGTAGTTGCGCTGATAACTCACTATATTCGTAAAGCGAACGAATTATAAGGCTACACTGTATCTGTATGTATGATGCTAACCTCTTTTTGGTGAGACTGTGATATGGCCGCTCAAGTTGGTCGCAGCGGCCGCCAGGTGGCGCCGGTGCACTTCGCAAAGACGACAAAGAAAAGCTGCTCTTCATGGAAGAGTGTTCAAAACCTGAAATGTAATAAAGATATCTTCTATACTTATAATAAATCTGTAGAGAGGTCAATTCTGTACATGAAATATTTTTCCAAAATAACTATCAGCGGGTGATTAGTGATCGATACTGACGCCAAAAATGCAATCAGTAAAATTTTTGTCTGTCTGTCTGTCTGTCTGTCTGTCTGTCTGTCTGTATGTTCGTTATAGAAACAAAAACCACTCGACGGATTTCAACAAAACTTGGTACAATTGTTCTTCATACTCCTGGGCAGGTTATAGTATACTTTTCATCACGCTACGATCAATAGGAGCAGAGCAGTGAAGGGAAATGTTGGGAAAACAGGAGAACTTACTCCATTTTTTAAGCTTCCGTCGCGTGTGCAGCCTTAATAGTTAAAGCTACACAGAAATCATGTATGACGGAAATGTTCTCCTTAAAATTATATAAAAAATATTCCAAGACAGCAAATGTCTATCTTTTATGGTTGACTCACAATAACACGTGTAACTCCCGATAGCTTAGCAGTTCAGAGCTTTCTGATTATATTTGTCTACTCTTACGTTTATAACACTCTCAATCATCCCTAATTAATAAATTTTAACATTATTACCTATTTAATAAAAAAAGAATCATAGAAATCGGTACAGAAACACCAAAGTTATTCATGAAATACGCTAATAAACCATCGCGCGTGATTACTGAATCATGCTTTAAGGATTATTTTTGTGTAACCGTCGCATCGGGTCGTCGCGGGAGGTTTAAAAGGGCGGGGGATCCAAACGCGAACTTCATACAATATTTGGATTTGGCTGATGATGCGAGTAGACGTTCCGAGTATTCGCCCTTATTGACAGGCAATATTGTTTATCAGCGCGACTTTTATACTTTACAATAATTTAGTTTATTTAATTTTCTTTTGTTGTTATTTCATAAAATAGGTATTAGTTATTTTGGTGGCGTGTTATATTCGTTCAAATTACAAATTATTAATAGTTATTTCTTTTTAGGTGAAGTTAAGTAGTAGTTAGTTAGTAGTAGGTAAGTTTTGGTTAATTTATGTTCAGTTTTTTTTAATAATAATAATAAGTAAGTAAAAGCGTAGGTACTTTTATTAATTAAAGGTATAGGTATTATTAATTATGTTATAGGTATTTAGTTTTAAGTGAAGTAGGATAGTTTACCCGGAAGCTATGCGCTGAAGTATTTTCGTTGTATAGGTACTTAAGCCTCATGTGAACGTGATCTAAACAATATTACCAATACATTAACTTAATAATACACAAGGAATTACACACTGATGGAGTTGCGGGCACAGCTATCTATATATATAAAACTCTTCCGTTAATGAGTGACTGACAGACAACGCACAGCGGAAACGAATGGCAGTAGAGAGCTGAAATGTGGCCTGTGTGTTTGTTGGGAGGAGTAGGCTACCACTAAGAGAGGATTATTGGAAATTCCCTCCCAACGGGGTGAAAACGGGGATAAATTGTTTTTTTCCGGAAGTCATTATTCCACGCGGACGAAGTCGCGGGCAAAAGCTAGTTGTTAAATAATATTAAGTGGTTATTGGTAATTTATATAGGATGCATTAATTGGGATAAGAGTTAATGCATATGAGCTTTGGACAATTCCAATTGCTTGACACGCGCCTAATTATGGCATTGTTCTAGTCTACGATCATTTAGGAAATATGATACTAAGTACCCGTACGCACTAGCGGTTGGCCGCATAGGCAGTTAGCCGGTTTTCCAGTTTAATATGCAACCGCTTATGATTGTACGCACAGGCGGTTGCATATTAAACTGGAAAAGCAGCAGGCCGCGCGGTTAGCCGCCTCCGCGGTGCAACCGCTAGTGCGTAAGGGGGCTGAGGTGGTGTCTATTCAGTTTTCGTCAAAAGTTTAACTTAAGGTGGAAGCTCCAGGGTAGCCCGCGAAATTCAAATTTTCTTACGTTTTTTGCAATTTGCAGGTCAGTGCTAGGTTGTATGTTGATTAAAATGTTATTCGCGGCTGTAAGACGTATGTAGTTATAGAATTATAATAATCAAAATCATCAATACAACCCTCCAAGCTCATATAGGTGCAAGAAAAACTTTTTCAACGTCAAAGTCATTCTTGCACCTTTATGAGCTTGGAGGGTTGTATTGATGAGTTTGATGATTATAACTCTGTAACTACATACGTCTTACAGCCGCGAATCAAATGTTCATCATCATACAACCTAGCACTGCCCTGCAAATTGCAAAAAACTAAAGAAAATTTGAATTTGGCGGGCTACCTTGGAGCATTCACCTTAATCACAAGTTAAACTTTTGACGAAAACTGAATAGGCATTACTAGACTTAGCATATATTATTCGTAGGACGACAAAACGTTTCTTGAGTATCCTGTTTATACAATATCACTTTGTTGTTGCACTATTTTTTACAACCTGTATAGTAAATATAATGTACTAGTCAGCTCATAGATGACCTACTGTCGAGCCTCCTGTACCACGCTGGCCAAATGGGTTGCCAACGGGTTTCGTATGTTTTGCTGGTATTGCGGCTAGGTTATCGGCCTTGTCGGTTCCTTTTACCGGCTCTTACGACGGGATGGAATAGGGTGGTGACACTAGGTATTCTAAATGTATTACCTAATTAGCCTACTGAGGCTAATTACCCTATATGTTCACCGTGGTGGAAGAGGCCCGCCTCAGCAGTGAGTCATTTAAGGGCCGAAAGTAAGTAGTTGTGGACATCTTTAGTTAGAAATCATCATTCATTATCATTTATTTCTAATAATTTCTAATCTCATGCACATCTTAGACTGGGCGCTGGCAGAAATGTATAATACTAATTGCCAAAAAAAATAGCTATACCCTTTTTCTGATCGACATAAAGGTATGATTCCGAACTACGCCGCGGTAGCATTTCTGCGTGCAGCGTAGTTCGGAATCATACCTTTACTTTGCAATGACGATGAAACAGTGATGGGAAGCAGATAATATCTAGTAGTCCAAAAAATAACGGTTTAAAATACTTGTAACAGTGACGAGATGGTATGGGTGTATTATTTGAGAAATACTTTATCACTTTTTTTTCATTTTATATGACAATATCCGAATCAAAAACATTTTCATTTCGAAATAAAATTCGTTATCTTTCGCACATTTAATTTTACACTTTTACAATTATTATTTTCTTTTCTTTTTTGTTTACTTTCATGATCTGAACCACCTACTTAAATTTGGCGGGAGGTCCAAAAACCCTGTAATATTAAATAGGAACTTATTATGAATATTGACCTGCCATCGCTTATCTACCCAATATTTTATATGTCTAGTGCAATAAAGAATTTCACACATAATACATCCACGCCAACTTGTCACTATTACAAGTATTTTAAAACGTTATTTTTTGGACTACTAGATTTTTTCTGTCCCATCACTAGCCCATCTGTCAAATCGATCACGCTATCTTGAACGGGGTATAGTAGGAAATTAAATACTCACTTGTAGACATCTTGCTCGTTTTATCTCAGGGTACTTCTAACTCAATCAATTTATTGTCAAAATTAACATTAGCGCACCCAGAGTCGTTTGTACTGTCTGCTCAATCCCTTATTCTTTGTACTTGCTTTCAACAGTATTGTCTTAATTAATGTCTAATTGCTTCGTTTAAATAGTGCTATGGACTAGATTCGTTTTCTAAAATAATAAGTACAATAAATTATTCTGTTGAATCATGTAATCTTGTAGGATTCATGAATTTCTTGAATGTGTGTATTTTGGTTATTCTTTCGGTGGTCACATTATGTTTGTCGCTTCTGTCTGCTTTCCGTTTGTTAGTCTTTGCCGGCTGATCCTGGAAAGAAAGAAAAAGGTTTTAATCACAATATAAGGGTGTGGAGAGGGCAATGCTCGGAGTTTCCCTACGGGATTGAAATCGAAGTGAGGAGGTATGCAAAAAAAAACAGAGTTACCGACATAGCTCACATTGCCAAACTTAAGTGGCAATGGGCAAGCACATAGCTCGCAGGACCGACGCCCGATGGGGCAGAAAAGTCCTCGAGTGGCGACCGCGTTCCGGAAAGCGAAGTGCTGCTATTCCTCCCACACAGTGGACCGACGACCTAGTTAAGGTCGCCGGAAAGCGATGTATGCGGGCGGCTCAGGACCAGCCTTCCCATAAACCCTTTCATGTTAAAAATGAAAAGAACACTAAAGGCTTTTTGATTTCATTAGCTGGGTCCACACCGGACGATCCATCGCGCTCCGATCGCGCGCGGCAGGAGCGCTATACAAATAGCTGGGTCTACACCGAACGATCTGTTTTGGATTGCAGAATGCAGATGGCCAATTGGAGCGCGCTCCTGCCGCGCGCGAACGTAGCGCGATGGATCGTCCGGTGTGGACTCAGCTATTTAACATGACTCGTTTGTTATATATTTATATAATATACTAGCTGTCCCGGCAAACGTTGTTTAGCCAAATAATTAACCATCCCCCG
Source organism: Clostera curtula (assembly GCA_905475355.2). Taxonomy (NCBI): domain Eukaryota; kingdom Metazoa; phylum Arthropoda; class Insecta; order Lepidoptera; family Notodontidae; genus Clostera; species Clostera curtula. The sequence goes on along the minus strand of FR997816.1, from coordinate 9,602,568 downwards.
CGCAACCCCCCTTCCCCGCGCAACCCCCACCCCGCGCAACCCCCACCCCGCGCAACCCTCTAGGTCTTATGGTTCCAGAGATATCGTGATGACTCAATCTATCTATACAACATTGTTTTGCCATGTAATTAAATAGGGGTTGATCGTAAAGGGGTGAAAATTTAGGGTTGTTTGTATTTTTGTATGCAGAATCTTAAAAAAATTAAAGCTAAAAATTTTCTCTAAAAAATAATTTTTTTTTTTTGTTTTGGACCCTTAAAATTTAGGGGGATGAAAAATAGATGTTGTCCTATTCTCAGACCTACTCAATATGCTCACAAAATTTCATCAAAATCGGTCAAGCCGTTTCGGAGGAGTTTGGCATCTAAAACTGTGACACGAGAATTTTATATATTAGATTTTTATAGATACACTAGTGGCCCGCCCCGGCTTCGCCCGTGCAAAGCGGGGTGGGTTATACATTATAAACCTTCCCCTTGAATCACTCTATCTATTAAAAAAACGCTAGCCTGACGGGTTGGCACAAGATTTTGTATCAAGTTTATCTTGTCTTACAGAGCTAGGTTTTCGGCCTTGACACCCTCAGAATGGAATAGGCGGTGACACTGTGTTTTTAACCCGTCACCACTCTACCAGTGCTACTGAAGGAAAATCGCCTCCATATCAGTTTCAGGGTGTGAATAACTCGTACCACACTCTCACAAAATGATAGGTAGGTTACTGACGCAATGTATTTAAAACATTAACAAAGCTTACTGGGCAGCATTTACGAGTAGTCTCACGGTATCCAAACACAGCCTTACATGACATTTTAAGTTGTCACCCTGTCGTAACTTTTGCCGGATGTTGTTGTGAACGGTGAAATGAAATAATTAAAAGCACAGGAAAGGAGATTGTATCGTGTTTTTTTTTTTGTTTTGTGATGAGTATTATATATATTGATAACGTGTACATACATACACACGTACGACATTAAAACAAGAGTTATTCAATTTTGATTTGATTGTTCAATTAAATTAAAATTGAAATCTAAACCTTGCCTGTTTTGCGGTCTTAGGCTTTCGCGATTACATCTCATTGAAATTAAACACTTCAACGTATTTATCGCGTGTATTTTACATAATTTAATTCCCCACGCTTCGAATGGATAGATTATAATAGAAAATTAATTATTGCATATACCAATTATGGCGTTTACAATCGTCAACGGATACATCATCTACCAGGTCGGAACGCGGCACCGACCGAGAAGACCTGGCGGAAAAAAACTGGGTGGGATTGTCTTTTTTTAAACGCCATATTACTAGATTCGTTTAGTTCCGAAAGGCGCTCAACTGAAATATGATTTTTTTAATAAAAAAGATAGAATAATTTATGTCGAAATAAACACAGCGATTCTGACTTCTTAAAGTATTAGTTATCCGCCATGGAAAATTACCATGTCTAAGAATATTCAGATCGTACTCTAAAGCTCAGTTGAAGTGGCAATGGGCATGTCACGTAGCCCGAAGAACAGATGGCCGTTGGGGCATAAAAATCTTGTCCAGCCACGTATGGAAAGCGAAGCCTGGGAAGACCCCGGTCTAGGTGGACGGACGACCTTGTGAAGGTCGCTGGTAGTCCGTGGGTGCAGTCTACACGAGATCGTGCGTTGTAAAAATGTATGGGGAGGCTTATTTTCAGCAGTGGAATTCTGTGGATGATTGATAGATAGATACTATAAAAATAAAAATCTTTCAATAAATAGTGTAAACAATTCTGCAATGTCCTTAGTGAATAGAGAATGAAGAATTGCAAGAAGATTTAATTGAACGTAAATAATTCAAAAACAGTATATTACTTAAGTCTTCATTGCAAACTTGTTTAAATTGCCTTCCGTATTGCCTCTTACGTGTGATGATATTTATCGAGAGATTGTAAATTGGATATTAATGCTTTCATCATAATGCCCAAAGATGGCGTCACTGCATAATGATCTATGATGTACGAGTATGTTTACGTTGCATCCTTGTTATCTATATATTGCATGTCTATAATCATGCTTCCTGATATATAAAAATCCCGTGTGTGTATGTTATCGAACTCATCCGATACGGCTTGCCCGATTTTCTGGAAATAAATAGGTCGTAGGCAAATTTTTACCCCTTGGCAAAAAAGGAGGCCTGCTACTGAATAGAAGTTTTAAATGATGATTTGGCATCAAACATGCCTAAATACCAGCAGCTACTTTCAATAGCGTTATTATTAATTTTTGCTTACTCCATTATTTCCAGTCATAGAACCCATCCCACAAACTTAAATTAAGTTTGGTATTTTTATTTACTACCAAAATATTTACTAGAAATTTACGTAGGTAGTTAGCCAAATCAGGTTAGACCAGTGCTGACACCAATGAAATTGGGGGGGGGGGGGGGGTTAGTTTATTTTTTGTTCTTTACAGGGGTGCTTTGTTATATTGTATTTTTTTATATGTATTTTAAAAACGTAACCCCTGCACTAGGTATAACCTGTATCACGGGGGCAGTTTACAAATTCACGAACACAAATGACACCCAGACTCAGAGCAAGTGCCTCTGGTTTACACAAAGACACTTGCCCGGCCCCGGAATCGAACCCAGGACCCCGTGATCCAAAGGCGGCACATCCAACCCCCAGACCAACAAGGTAGTCAACTCTTTTTCGTGTTACTACCTACTACTTCACAGCCCACTGCTGAGTCGGACCACCTCCAACTACATAGAGGGTAGCCTGCCGTACCACGCTGGTCAGACGGGTTGGCACAGGGCTTCGTATCACCCCCTCGACCGTGCTGTCACCTTCTTGTGGTGAAGGGGCTTGCGTGTCTTAAGGATCCGTTGGGGCCATACCGGCTCAGGGTCACCCATGCCGGGCGGGCCCACGGGGAGAGGCCAGACGAAGAGCGGCACGCAGAGGCGTAGTGGTTTTTCAGAGTTGCCTCGAGAGCCTTAAACTGCCGCGACAAAAGCAGGCCAGGACTGCTGACGATAGCAGCGGAGGCTCAGCCAGGCCGCCGGGCCAGAGGCAGGCGGGCACGTGCAATTTCCCGCACGTGCCTCTCGATGGGTTGGGAAGCGTCCCGAGCCCCCATCAAATGGTGGTGCCCGCTTATACAAGCAGACCAAGGCCCCATCAGGGTCACAGGGCATCCCCATTGTGGAGGAGTGAAACCCGTGGCCCTTCTTCGGGCAGTTGAGGGATACCGTTAGTTTTAGTGGGTTGGGGCGCAATTACCATCTTTTCGCGCCTCGGAGTCCCACATAACCCGGCTGGTGCTTAGCGGTCCATGAGGATTTCCAACGTAAAAAATAATAGTTTAAAAAAAATAATATCATAAAGCTATTGCTATATTTTTAGTGATTATTTAGGAATAGATTTATAATATTTCAACTAAACAATAAATAATAGTTTAAAAAACTAAAGAAATACGCTTTTAAGTATAGAAAATCAAACTAAAATATGGAAAATAAATTTTAATAAATTTGAATTAAAAATAGTGTTAGAAAAAATGATTTTATTGTAAAAGGACTTCGTTTTATACTATGTAGTGATACATACAAGCGAAGCTAATAAAAGCGTATTAAAGAGAGCTTCGTATCAAGTTTTCCTTCTCTTGCGGATACGAGCTTTTGGCCAACCCATCTTCTAATATATAAAATTCTCGTGTCACAGTTTTAGTTGCCAAACTCCTCCGAAACGGTTTGACCGATTTTGATGAAATTTTGTGAGCATATTGAGTAGGTCTGAGAATAGGACAACATCTATTTTTCATCCCCCTAAATTTTAAGGGGGGGTCAAAAAAATTTTTATTATTTTTTAGAGAATTTTTTTTGCTTTTATTTTTTTAAGATTCAGCATTAAAAAATACAAACAACACTAAATTTTCACCCGTCTACGATCAACCCCTATTTAATTACATGGCAAAACAACGTTTGCGATAGGAGATGTTCACGATATCTCTGGAACCATAAGACCTAGAGGGTTGCGCGGGGTGGGGGTTGCGCGGGGTGAGGGTTGCGCGGGGAAGGGGGTTGCGCGGGGGATGGTTAACTATTTGGCAAAACAACGTTTGCGGGATCAGCTAGAAGCTCTATAACTCTAGTAGAGAGAATACATATCTGTTCGTAGCTATCTGACAAGTCATAAATTTTAAGTTGTCAGATAACTAAGCTTTCTCCTGAATGGAGATCGATTGTTTTCGTCACCAAGGGCGACTGAACTGCGCCCGCGCACGATTTGAAAGCGGCAAATCATTTTCATTGACAGTTTAACGCAGATCCGGATTTATAAGGGAAACAGCGTTATGCCCCGCAAGCCATTTAGCCGATTGCTTGGCCGTGATTTGTCTATAGTCTCTTATACTCATTCCTTAAGGTTTTAAGGTTATCATTGCAGCCCATAAATAATGTATTTGGATGTATACATGGTACATATACGAAAATAATTGTTTTCAGATTTTTTGTTTGACTGTCTGTTCGTTTGTTTCGGCTAATCTCTGAAATGGCTGCATAGATTTTGATAGGTCTTTCACTAGCAGATAGCTGATGTAACATGGAGTAACTTAGACTTTTTTAATTGGCCCTCCACTTCCCGCTATTCAGGACTCCATAGTTACTGAATTTTCCAAATTTTTGTGGCAAACTTAGCCGGTTTTTCCGAATTGTTGTGTTTCTCACCAGAAATACAGAATTAATAAGTTCGGTCGTAATTCGTAAACTCTGCGTTCTGAACATACATATTTTTGTCAAATACCCCGCGTACGTAGTCGCGGGTAACAGCTAGTGTAAAACATGACTCAAAATTAAAATATCTTTCAAAGTACTTATTAAATTAACTATTAATCCGACTTTGTGTTTAAAAGCCAATATCAAAATACTTCTATTGTCTTATGTATAAATACTGATTGGGATCAGTACGTCACTCTGTTTTCTTTACTGTGTTTTAAAAAACAACTGTGTGAGGTTCTTTTTAAAAACGATCAATGAACATTCACAAGGCCAGAATTTTGCAAAACAAAAGAATTACATGTAATTTTAGTGAACACAAATACGCCTAACCAAACTAATGAACACCGAGAAACTCTAATGACTATATGATTAACAAGTAAAAGTTACGATGGGACTCGACAGATCAAAGATGAATGAGTTATTTAATTTGAAACGAAAGGAAAGTAAAAAGCATTATTTATAGCACCGTGCGAAACTAAAATAAACAATGCAAAAACCGTACGAACAATTCATGGCTTTCCCGAAGTAATTGGATAGTAAATTAATTTAAATATTAATTTGATGTAGAAAATGGACCACTTAATCGGGCAACGCGCACCGTGGTAATCTCCGTATTATAACTAATAACACAGACTTTAAAATATTGAAAAGTGTTGTTTTAAGACTAGAACTCGCAAGGGAGACTTTTAGGTCCCTTTTAGCAACATTTTTGTCCCTATACTCCGTTCGTGTGTCTGTGTGGTGACGAATTTAGAATGCACAATGTCACCAACCCATACAATCTTGAGAGTGTCGTAAGAGGCGACTAAAAGAACGCAAGAGGCACCTAGCCGCAAGAGAAGTAAAATTTGATACAAATCCTGTGCCAACCCGTCTTGCCATCGTGGCACAGTATGCTAATATCGCTCCATGAATTTGGAGGAGGCCCGAATCAGAAGTGGGTCATTTATGGGCTGAAACGACGACAACGACGACTCCGTTCGTAAAGAACTAATGGAACGCAAGAGTCAGATCACTTAGCCCCAAGAGAAGGAAAACATTACACACATCCTATCACTATCCTATCCTATCACAAAAGAGAAATTCCCTCCATGAATGATTAAACTACACTCGGGAGCAATGAATCCGGGTCACTTAAAGAATCCTAAAAATCTCGGAAACTAAAAATGCTAGGTTAATGCAATAAATCGTATTTAATAGACAATGTAATACTCCTTAAATGAAGGTATTAAAACTTCTTAGTTATTGTAAAGTTATATAATAAAAAAATCAAACTTGAAAAAGGGCCACTTTCGACGATGGAACTACGAAATTACAGCATTTGGTTTTGCTTTTGTTTGTAATCTGTCATTTATGTGGGTACATAAACCATGTTAATAGTGCCCTATATTCATTATTCAAGCTGAAATTATGTCGCTTACGCCTGAAGAATGCACCAGAATACTTACAATGCTGGAAACCGGCCGGAGTCAGCGCGATACAGCCAGGACTGTCGGTGTGTCGCTGTCAACAGTACAAAGAGTTCTCCGACGTTACGAAGAAACTGGTTCTTACCTACGCAGACCAGGAACGGGCAGAACCAGGTGTACCACAGCACGAGAAGACCGATACTTGGTGAACACCATGCTTCGAAATCGCTTTCTCACAGGAACTGAACTCACAAATCAGTTTCGACGCCTCGGAGGAAGTAACCCAAGTGCATGGACAGTAAGACGTCGGCTTGCTGAATCTAACTTAAAACCCCTTAGACCTGCAAACGGCCCTAAACTGGAGCGTGGGCATCGTATTTCAAGACTAAGATATGTATTGAAGATTGGTCAAAAGTTATGTTCTCCGACGAATCAAAATGTATGCTCTACAAGCACGATGGAAGACACAGAGTGTATCGAAGACCAGGGGAAAGATTCAAGCGGTGGTGGGTCTGTACTTGTGTGGGCCGGAATTTCTTCTGAAAGTCGCACAGAGCTGGTGATCATAGAAAACGGCTCTTTAACTAGCGTAAGATATGTGGAAGAAATCCACAATGATCACGTTGGTCCATTTATGGTCAATTTAGGTGAGGATGCTATATTTATGCATGACAATGCCCGACCTCATACAGGTAGGATTGTGAATGACTACCTTCAAGAGATGAACATTACTCGTATGGAGTGGCCAGCGCGTAGCCCGGATATCAACCCGATCGAGCATGCTTGGGACGAGCTAGGCAGGCAGTAAAACAACGAAAACCTCCCCCAATCACGCTTCGTGAGCTCAAAATTGCTCTCACAGAGGAATGGGAGAATATTCCCCAAAATCGTATAAGGAACTTGGTGTACAGCATGCCAAACCGCGTAAACGCAGTAATGGAAGCACGAGGAGGCAATACGAAGTATTAAAATTCAAGAAAATCGTAATCAAGTTCAAAAATTTCATGTTTCCTATTTTTGTTTTAAGGAGATATCAGCAGTTTTTTTCTTTATGTAATTTTGTGTTAATAAAATGTATGGTGACTCATATTTTTTTTACTTTCATTTAAGGAGTATTACATTGTCTATTAAATACAATTTATTGCATTAACCTATCATTTTTAGTTTCCGAGATTTTTAACTTTCTTTAAGTGACCCGGATTCATTGCTCTCGAGTGTACTCGTAGATAAGAAATTCAAATAGGACAAAGCATTCTCTAATCGGGGGTTAAAAACAAATTCATGAAAGATAACGTTTTAAATCCTACAGCACATCGAACATATAAATGGTTTGAGTTCATCAATGGAAATGTGATTGCAAGCAAAAAGTTTTTAACGAAGTAGATTAGGGACCAGAAAAATAAATATCAATCATAAAAAAAGAACGACACGGAATTAAATCACATTTGATGTTAATCGGGTTTTATACTTCTGATTATGTATGTATTTCCAATCCTGTAATTACCAACTTCTAATGGAAGTACATAATTATACTTGCAATATCGAGTATATAAAGTATAATATAAATACGAGTATTACTGTTTAAAATAGTATGTATAACACTGTTATATTTTTCATTGAATCTTTTGATGTCATTCAGAATGAATACACTCTTATCTACCAGATACAGGCAATTTCCATTGTATCCAGAGTAATTTATTGTTCACCTCCATTACACAAATACATTTGGGTGGGCACCAGTAAATCTATTAACACTGACCAAACGAAAACCAATACAAGTAACTCTCACAGCCGAAAATTAATTAACAAAAACTTGTTCTAACTATCTAACAATCGGTTACAGCTAAGGTAGCTTCCCATCGCTTTTTAACACCAAATCGAACCACTTGATCTCCCGAAGTGCATTACGAGATTCTAAAAAAATATCAGTTACCGTAACAACAAAAAAAGATTCATTCTTGATCTCTTTGGAGCCAGTTCTGGGACCGTTCAATGGACTCCTAAAAAGGACAGACCAAATAAAAACAGAACGACCGTCGGCGCGAGCTACGTCAAAGCTAAGGAAGGCGAGTTTTAAAAATAACATTCACTACGGGAACAATAGAAGACTACTACTTAAAAGGGAATTTGTGAAGTGAAGAGTTTATTTAAATATCGAGCTGGACAATTAGCTCTTAAGGTAAACAAATAATTTTAGTTGCATTCTTTGTAAGTAGATTTTGTTGGAGAATTAGGCAAATCGACTCAAAAGACTTGAAATTATCCGATTGTTCAATATTTCAAGAACCCTCGAAATATTCCGGGGAATCTCAGTCTGGTCTCATCTCTGTTTGGTCTTATTATGTGGTCTATTTTAAGAGCATCGGGAAAATCTTCTCTACTATCCTTCCTAGCTATTACTAATATATTATTTCGGAGACGACATAATTGTATTTTTTTTTAATTTAACCATTGCACTAACCTTGTACTGCTGCTGACAGTTTCAAATATAAATGCAGACACGTCCTTTTTAAATCAAGAGCAATAGAAAATGAGTCAAAAGTCATCCTTCGGAAATGGATTGCGTGCGTGAGTAGCATCATAGCTCCATCATAGCTCGGCCAAACAACAACGCTGCTATTATCCACAATGATCAAAGGATATTCAAATATACAGCGTGTGCACAGGCCAGTTGCTACAAAATGTATGTAGGTCTTTATAAAATACGTTTACCAAAGCATTTATGGTTTATAAAAGTATCTATGAAATTTTTGATACAACAATTGGCCGATTGCTAAATATTATAGCTAAACAGTTAAAAACAGTGAAAATAAATAATGAAGAACTAAATAACAAAAGCAATCCAGTAGGTTAACAACAACAAGATTAGAAGTCCCATCTTGAAACTGTACAAAATTGTACTTTGTCAGTGGTTTTCTTCCACATAATCGTCAATTAGTTTAAGTTAAATAAATAAACTTGCCATTGTTCGTGTGGATCATAATATAACTGGTATTGATAAAATTGTAGAACATCCTGTGAAGATAATGACGAACATACCCCAAGTAACACTTGTGAAGCAAGACGAATCCTCGTCGAAGGTTTGGGAAAAAAATAACGCAGGAATGATATGGCCCGCCCCGGTTATAATCGAAAATACGGGTACCGAGACCAAAGGAGAATCTCATAATGTAACGTCACAAACACAACTTTTAAAAGACTGTGAATAAAAATAAAATTTAAAGTTAAAGTTCTGAAGATTCTAAATTTATTATAGGTTATACACTTAATTCATAAACATAGCACCTAAAACCCCCTACACTAACTAAAAGCATATTATAAACAGAATAAGAAATAAATTTATAAACATGAATATTTGATAGTAAATTATTAGTTATGAATAAATTGCTATAATTTAGATTCGTCGTTATATATAAATCCAATCAGAGCCTAATAATCTTCTGTGACTAATAAATAATAAACTAAACAGATCTGATTCCGGTAATTAACAGCATTTTAAGCTAAACCGTGCATGTATTCATGTATATTTCAGAAGAATTTGACGTATTAAATAAAAAAAGAAAGAAATTTCTTGAATGTTTACGACATAATTAAATACTCTCAGCCCCTCAAACCCCCACTGCTGAATATGGCCTCCTCTAAGTTTATAGACGAAAATAAGTCAACTGCCCCATTAACACAGAGTTTATATCAAGATTCTGCTCTTGCATGTAGATTGCGTGGATATAATGATTTAGAAAGCAGTGTGTGTTAAATAATTAAAATGCATTTCATGAAACACGTCATCTTAATAGTAAAAGCAACTGAGAACAATACGTACTTGATGCCAAAATACAAACTCAACCTCAAATCAAAATTGCTATTCATAAATAACATGTCATGTAAGAACGTAACTTTGAACAATTTAAATCAAGCGTAAAACAATGGCTGTTATTTGTCAAAGTCGATTTCGTTTGAGGCTGATAAAATCTCATTTTCACTTTCGGTACACATGCGGTCCGTCAAAAAGAAAGGTAGAGATAAGCAGCCATGTTAAGATGTTGTTAGATAATTTGAGATGAATCTTATATCAGCATAAACAATAGAATGGTTTGAATTAAACATGAAACCTTTTGAAGATAAAATTAACAGGTTTTATAGGTATAAGATATTTTTGAAAGCATTGAGTAATGATAAAGGATTACATGATTATTTAAACCAATGTTTAAGAAATAATGGCAACGGTCCTAGCCATCTCGATCTCGTCCCTAAGTATGTTATTAACTCATCTCGGTTCATAAATTATCCACTATCGAGTCGAGGTTCTACCAGGCTTATTGAAAAATTTGCCTGCCTACTCTACCAGCTAAACGAAAAGATACATCAGTGTTATTTTATTGTGGCTAGATTTTCCAGGTATTTAAGTCACCTTTTACTTGATCTACAGAATGAAATGGGTTGGTAGAGTATTCAAATTATGAAACCACAGGGAAGGAAGCTATTATCAAAGACCACTAAAAGAGAAAGGAAGCTAGAATCAAGCTTGATTTAAACTAATCAACGAAACGAAATCAGAATTATCCATAACCTTCAAAGTCGTTAAAGTCCTACCCGCATAATATGTCCCAATTTATCATCTTTATGAAACTAAGTGTCTACCTGATAGGAAATGTCAGCAAAACGAAAATTGGAGATCATTATGCCATGAAAGTAATCGGTTAATGTGAACACAGATGATAGTGTTCACGACAGCAAGTAGGAAGGCATTTCATCTATCACAGTCATTGATCCACGCCTTTTCATTGCTGTACATTTATACATTTGTAAATGTTTTAGCTAACTAACATTTACATCTAACCTCTTCTTTAAGGCTTCCTAGAATAGGACTGCTTTCAACACTTTCACTTATTTTAAGAGGTTCATTGCCTCTGCCCTTGGTGACTCTTGATTATGATCTGCCAGGAGGGAAATTTGCCTCCACTAGCTTGATGAGTTGGCACAGGATTTTAAATCTTATCGCCAACTTTGCCGTTTTAAGCTTTTCACATCGAAGAGATTACTTCAAATCATCATATACCTGATTACATATTGAACATCACTAGACATAATTTTGACTGACAAGATCAAGATCTTGTCAATCAAAAAGAAAGACCCTTTGGGAACTTTCTACCAACAGATATAACTGGACAACGGGCAGGCATCTATCATAAATTCATAATCCTCTGGCAAGGTAAATATTTTTACAAATTGTAATTTCGTCGTATCAGCTCTTAAAAGACACACCACTGAGACGGGTTGTATCAAGTTTTCCTTCTCTTGTGATACATGTATTCCTTTAGTCGCCTCTTACTAGTCGTAACTAATGTAATGGAGAAAGTTACTGGAATATGAAAGAAAGTCGTAGAAGAATCAATGTTCCCAATAAAGCTTGTGAAAATGCAAGGCTGGTTACGTGGCCCGGACGAACAAATGGGAAATGGGACAGTCGAAAGGTTGCCTGGGAGAGATCACGGTATGGAATACTACTTGTATTTCAAAGTATGTTTATATTTCTGTACTAGCTCTTACCCGCGACTTCGTCCGCGTGTTATATAACAATGGGAAAACTCAGCTCCTGAAAAGCAGGGGCGGTTTCAACAAAAGTAACCCAAGTTACTCCTTGTTACTGGCTGTATGCATCAGCGGTATGCCAGTGAAAGTCCATTAAAAATCGGTCCAGCCATTTCAGAGATTAGCCGAAACAAACAGACAAGAATTGTAAAAAAAAAATGTTTACGTAGTAAAAAGCGGTTATTTTAATATTAAAACGGACACTCCAATTTTATTTATTTGTATAGAAAAAAGGATATGTTTGTAGTGTGCAATAATAAAAAAAAAACTTGGACTGCCAACCGAGTTTAAGAAAAAGCGTAGCGGTAGATCACCTTCGACGAAATGGAAGATCTGTTAATAGTCGTTGGGAATAAAAGACTGACTTGTTCGTTGAACCACAGGTCCCAGGTTCGATTTCGGGGTTGGACCAATAGCTTGTGGAAACCAGAGACACTTGGCAAAGTAAGTCAGAGTTCTGGGTGTAGTTTATGTTCGTAAATTACATGTTTGTACACAGGCCCCCGTGGTACAGGTTACGCCTAATTATCTAGTGGAGTCTCGTATTATAGTGTGTGTGTGTGTTTGTATGGGAAGACGCTAGTTTTTTTTTATGAGTGACTTGAATGCCTTTGGCCCTATGCTTGCTTGATGGAAAGCAACGACAAGGTCTAAGATGGAGAAGGCAATCAAGAGAATGCCCTGTCGGGCACCGGCTCTCACATACACACGACGGAACACAGTAAAACTGCTTGATGCCGGACTTAGATGTGAGGGTAGTCGCTAGCCGGGCGGACCATTAGAGCCTGCCACCAAGCCTGCTGGGTTTTGTTGACTTTTACAACACGCGTTATTTCCCAGCGTGCGGTGGGGAAGTTTTTTAATATTCTTATATTCTGTAATATTATATTCTGTTTTAAAAGACAAGAAACCGCAATTCTCAATGAAGTTCAAATGCAAATAACAGAGATGTTACCCGACAAAGTTATGAATCAGAAGTAATTAGTCTTTCGTTCCCTCTAGCATCGATAACACAACAATTGGACATGGCCAATTTTAACTACAATCAATGAGTCATTAAAAACAATAAATCCAAAATAATTATGACAGTTTACTTTCACGAACTGTGTGGCCACCTCAAGGTATAAGTGCCGACAAGAGTGCCATAAGAAAATCATCTATACATATGTATACTACTACTACTCAGCCAACAAATGACCCATTGCTGAGTCGAGCCTCCTCCCATCACAGGGAGGGTAACTAGCCTACGGTGCCCCGCTGAGCAGACAGGTTGGCACAGGGTTTCATTTCACCCCCCACCCAATGAAGATCAGGTCCCGAGGAGACGCCGTCCACGCACACGGCGACACATAGGAGATCCCGGGGCGGGGTACGGGGATGCCTCGCCCCAAACGGGATCAGAGGGGAAGCGACGTCCTGCCGGGTGCTCACGGCAGGACGTCGAGTGCTCGTAAGGAGCCTGAGGAGAGGAGGAGGGCCTCCTCGTCTGCGGCGGCGTGGTTCTGCATCAGATCCCACAATGCCGCAACAGGACGCGAGTTGGAGCACCTCGGGGAGTTTTAGTGGGTAGGCCCCCACTAAGGGGGAGAGTCCCACACTCCCCTCGCTGGCCATCCCCGTGGCCGGCGAGGAAGTCCATAAAGGATTTAAACCCGGGCTAACAAAAAAAAAAAAAAAAAAAAATTCATTTCAAGTTTCCTTCACTAACGGCTAGGTATCGGCCTTCTCATTTCCTTTTATCGGCTCTTACGGCACCCTCAGGATAGAACGGGGTAGTGACACGACGTATTCTAAATCCGTCATCACACGGACATGTGTACATACAATTGGATTGGAATTGGAAGAGATTGCTCTTTAGCGATAAGTGTATACTGTAAGAACTTACTTGTTAATTATTGGGCAGTAAAGGGTTATCTATCTACCTCTCTATCTAAAACGAATGGTTTGTTTCTATAGGTGTATATAAACGGGTGAACACATTTTTTGCTAGTTTCTACATATTATTTCATGACATGTCAGTATGTTTTTTAAACGAAACCCCTGCACTAGTTACAACCTGTACCACGAACACAAATGATGCCCTTACTCCGAGCAGGTACCTCTGGTTCACACAAAGACAATTGCCCGAACCCGGAATCGAACCGTGGTCCCGGGATCTAAAGGTAGCACAACAGACCAAAAGGTCTGTTTGTTCCGGTGACTGAATCTTTAACTGGCAAATAGCTAATGTATTAATAAGCTAATGCTATAGTAACGAGGGCTAACTTATAATCGTCTCTTACGACACCCTCCCCTGGTATGAGCTGGTGACATTGTGTATTCAAATTCCGACACCACACGGAGAAATAAAATATACAACGATATAAATATCCTTGGACATTTCACACAACGCCATCTCGTCCCAAGCTAAGCAACTTATTGCTTGTGTTATGGTAACGAGATGGATGATAAACTACTTAAATACATTTTATTTTGTAAATACATACATATTATAGATAGAAAACACCCAGAGCCGGAACAAATACTTGTAGGTCGTACAAATATTTCTTCCGTGCGGGAATCGAACCCGCGACATGTTGTTAATAGTATAATTATTATTAAAAGCTTTTGTTGCCGCCACTACCGAAATATGAAGCCCATACATCCGGCATCCCAACAACTACATTGCTAATAGAAAGCTTCCATTCATCACGAGATACATTGCTCGCATAATTGCCGTACACCGCTTAATTACATGTACAAACCAATTAAACTGTTAATGAACAAATTTCACGGCTAATCTCAATTCAATGGGTACTTGCTGAAATTCTATTTGCCAATTGCTCCCTGTAATATGTGGTGCTTACATTGTAATGCAGTATTACATGTACTTACTATACATTACATGCGTCATGCTTGTGAACAGGTGCCGTTGCTGAGGGTCGGTTGGCTCGGGCGTTGCAAGGTTAGTATTAAGTTAGTATTGTTGACAAGATCTGGCTGTTGTTTGGCCCTTTGCGACTATTGCGCGAGTTTGCTCTCACAAATCTGTCTTATCACCTTGTACCTAAAAATGTCGATCTAAAGAGAGCAACTACAGACTTTCTTGCCGGCTCTTCTCTGTAGAGCGGCATTTCGAACCGGTGGTAGATAGTATATTTTAAATTTGATTTTATTGCTTGACTTGTCAAAAGAGCCTTAATGAGCCAACTTGATTAAATGAGTTTTGAATTTGAATTTCCGCGTGGTGAAGGATTAAGAGTACATAGTATCACAACCCCATTTCATCCTAATGGTGTTGTAAGAGCCGACAAAAGAGAATGACAACGCCGATAATCTGGCCGCAAGAGAAGGAAAACTTGAGACGATACCGTCTGGCCAGCGTGGCACAGTAGGTCAATTACCCCCCTTGTGCCTTGGAGGAGGCAGACTCAGCACGCCGTAACTACGTGAATCAGGGTACCTGATGGGGAGGCGTACGGGAGCATCCAGAGCTCCCCAACCCCTAAGCGTAAAGCCCGTTGATATTCGGTTCAAGGCTCATCAGGGTCGCGGAGCATGCTCCCTCAATGGGGAGTGAAACCCGTGTCCTTGTTTCGGGCAGTTGGGTAGGTTGAGGCGCAATTATCATCATTCCGGGCCCCAGAATCCCAAATAACCCGGCTTGCGCTTAGTGGTCGGGTCATCCATGAGGACTTCCAAGGTACACACAGGGTCCTTCCCCATTCGATCAGCGCTACCGAGCGGATGGGTGATCCGTTATCCACACCAAAAAAGCCTTAATGCCTGCACACTATAAAAACCCCAAACCTTATGTAAGACATGTTAAAAGTATTCCGTGTGGTGACGGATTTAGAATACACAATGTCACCAACCCAAACCATCCTGTGGGTGTCGTAAGAGGCGACTAAAGGAACCTAAGAGGCAGTTTACCTAGCCACAAGACAAGGAAAACTTGATACAAACCCTGTACCAAACCATCTTGCCAACGTGGCACAGTAGGCAAATTTCCCTCCATGAATTTGGAGGAGGCCCGACTCAGTAGTGGGTCATGTATGGGCTGTTGATGATGGTGATTAAAAGTATCGATCGCTATGCGCCTACATACTTATATGACTGTGAAGTAATATTCAATTTTCTCACGAGCTTTTGTGTTTAACACTCTTTAAATCGCTCGTTAATTCATTTCCGACTTCCTACATCTTAACGGCCAAACCAAAATTATAATAACGTTGCATAATAACCAATAATACCCAAAAGCCCACAGATATTGGGGAATATTGGATAACGTGCATTTCATAATGCCTATAATCATTAACTTTCTACTGCGTTTATGTCAGAATTTTCTCGTCTGGCCACCCACAACTAAGCCCTTTGCATGTCCATATGTAGAAGTCATTTGTATGATAAACTCGATTTTAATTAAATCAGAAAAGATGCTTCGTGATACATAAATTAAATATCTCTTTCTTTTTGCCTAGGTGGGAGTGACTGGAATATATCTATATTTGATTATTAGGACAAAGACAAGCTTAGAGCGCTAAGTCCGTTAGTCATTTCAACTTTAAAATGACTTTTAGGCAATTATTTAAACAAACGAACAACGAAGTTTTAACACCTCTAACATATTGTCTTCACTTCACTATCACTACATATTATAAAACAAAGTCGCTGTCGCCTGTCCGTCCCTATGTATGCTTAAATCTTTAAAACTACGTAATGGATTTTGAAGCGGTTTTTTGTAGATAGAGTGATTCAAGAGGAAGGTTTTTAAGTATAATACATACATAATTTCAGCCGTGCGAAGCCGGGTGTCTAGTGCATTATATCATCTATAAGGGTCGCTAGTGCAATATAAAACTAAAATGGTCCGACAGAAAAGAAATACTTTGTTCGCATCAGAAAAGCGGCCTAAAATTGATGCTGTTTTAAAATTAGTCTGGTTTATGTTTCATGTTAATATAATTAGCTCCATATAGTATCAATGCTTTTTATAATATGTTCTTAAACAATAATACAGTAAATAAATATTTGGAAAGATTTGTGTGTATGTTTGTAACGAATAAAATTAAAAACTACAGGACCAGCTTTAATAATTCTTTCACCATTAAATCGGTACATTGTCCCTGCGTAATAAAGGCTATTTATTAGGAAGCCGCGCGTATTAGTTGGTATACTATAAAGAAAACCATTACATTATCACTTTTACATAAAACTTTAAGAAAGCAGAAACCCGCTGCCGCAACAAACAATTAACACTTTTCATTTCATTTTTCACTGCAGGTCAACCAATAGCGAAAGTGTAGAAACAGTGTTTATCTATCAAACATTCAATCAAAGGGCCACCGATCTGAATACTCGAACGTACACACTAACTGACTATGCACACGCAGAAATACCAGATATAGACGAATTTAAACCTTAATCCGTCGTAATAGGACGTGTCTTTAATATTTCGGGTGAAAGCAGCAAGCGTTTGGAAGCGCACCTCAATGTATATTAATGTTCCTTAAAGATGGGCATCTAATTAATGTATTTGATCGACGTGCGAGAAAAGAAAATGTAATTAATTTCTGTTTGTTGTGGTAATTAGTGCATCACAAAGCATCTTGGAACAATAGACGGTTCAAAAGCTACTAAAGCAATATTGTAACTTCACTATCACTACATAGTATAAAACAAAGTCGCATTTTTCTGTCCGTCCCTATGTATGCATACATCTTTAAAACTACGTAATGGATTTTGAAGCGGTTTTTAATTAATTTACTTCTTAACACCTTCGCTGCGGGGCCATTTCTCATGGACTTGCAGCCAGTGCGTATGAGGTCTTTTAGAGGCAAAATTCAACTTCTTTTCGGTGCGTATGAGACCTTTGCGGCCTCACAAAATGTTGTTTCACAAAACACCTTAAATATAGCCCAAATATGACAATAATGGATTGAAAATCTATCATTATAAACTTTAATAGATGCTTTAGTTGAATCCAGCTTCGCCCCCAATTATGACGTTCTGGAATTAAATAAAATACAATAATATATATGACATCTGTTCTGCCTCATAACGCACTGTAAGAGAGCGATTTGTGTCTCGACTAGGGATAGGAATAAAATAAATTTCCAGTTACGATAATATTAAAATATTTATTTAAAACAGTCTACACAAAATGATTTTCATTAAAACAGGACAGATTTGGAACACTGGATACAAAAAGGATTTTTTTTGCATCGTATCTGCTATTACTGTACTAAGCCTTAATTTCTTATTACAACCTATGCAGCGTTTGCGTTGACCACCTTTTTGAAGCACATGATCAGCACATCTCATCATCATGATTTCAGCCAAAAAACGTCCAGTGCTGGACCTCGGTCTCCCCCAAGGATTTCCACCATACAAGGACCATCGTAGTGAGGCCCTCAATGGTCTCAGCCATTAAGACTATGTCGTCAGTGAAGGGGCAGGTTATATTCCTCAGTCTTCTGAATAACCAGCGGCAGCATGGTTTGCGGTGCTGAAACCTTTTCGAAAGCCGGCTTGTTCGTGAGGCTAGGAATCCTATTGATTCGTAATGACCCTCGAGAATAACTTCTAGATATGACTCAAATGTGAGATGTATATTATGTAGTTCTTCAAGAAGGTGTTATTTCCCTTTTTGAAGAACAGTACACCTCACTTCTGTTCCATGCCTTGGCGTTCGTCCTTTGAGTATGATGGAAATAAGCAACGTCTGGAGTTCAGAAATTCTGCGGTAATTCCGTCATCACCCGCCGCCTTCTTGTTCTTAAGTTGCTTCAGCAAAATTATAATAGCCCATTCTAATTTCTCGAGTTCTGTGATCTTCTCATCAGCCCGCATTGTACGTGTGCTGTATGTTGCCGGGTGCAATAGCTGGGTCTTTGCCGGGGATTCCTTAATCCCATTTTTTTGTTGTTGCTGGGGAAATGCTTTATGCATACCACCGCCCCCCGGGGGAGAGGTCGGTGATTATGTGGGACTCCGACAAGGGTCGTGTACCCACTAAAACCCCAGCGGTATACCCACACACGGCGCTCTTGGAGCGCTACAAGTTCGCGTAAACGCATTCTACTGTGATGCCCCGACGTGGTGCCCGCAACGGGCAAGTGACTGTCATAGAGGGCGCCCTGTACACGGGGACGCCCTCAGTCATCGAGGCTTCACAGGCGATGGCAGAAGGGGTTCGCATCGTCACGACCCCCCTCCACTCCTGCCTCCGTCCGCGGCGCGAGTCAGCCGGAGCTTCCTCCTTTGCGACCCGCCCCACAGGCCCTTCTGCGACATAACGGCCTCGCAGAAGGAGGCCCGTCAGTCTCCTTCTGCACCGCAGCGGTCCAAGACTCGCAGGGCAACTCTGAGGACAGAGGATTCCCTGGAGCCCCAGTCCACCGCGGCGCTGGGTGCCGCTCTTCGTCTCACCTCTCCCCGTGGGCCCGCCCGGCATGGGAGGCCCTGGCTGGTATGGCCCCACGGATCATTCAGGCACTCAAGCCCCTTCACCACGACAAGGGGGCAGCACAGTCGAGGGGGATTCTTAGATCCCCTGCCCCAACGTTACCTTGGCTGCTACCGTAGCCGAAGAGATAGCAGGGCTGCCGGAGACTGGAGGCCGGTTTTTTAATTGCGTCTATAATCGGGGGTAGCTTCATGCAATCTACTCATCATTTTCTTTAGCTTCATCAAATAATTTACATCTCTTTTTGCAGCTTTTACGGTTTAATGTATCTATATTACGAAAATTTATTACTATATAGGTACACTTATAATTCGAAAAAGCCGAGCATGCCGGCCGTTAACCTACTTCTGTATCGAAACTTATCACAACACTAAGCTGGGACACGTTGCGCCTGCGGCGCCCGCACCCCACTCCGTGCGGCTATGAGGCCTGCAAATTTTGAGGCAGATTAGACCTCCCTACGCACTAGACGGAATTATTTTTATCCAGTGCGTGTGAGGTCTATTCGACCTCAAATAATATTAATTACACCGTTAGACTAAGGTTCGTAACAGAAACAAGTCTATATATTTGTCTCTATTATACTCAAAGAAATGTTAGCATAGCTGTCCCCCGCACAGAGTGAAAGAATGCTATTTTGACTGCCGCACCTGCGAGAAGTCACGCATGTGGCTTGTTCGACCGCACAACGTAGCGAACGTGTTAATGTTCTTCATAACACGCACCCCAAAATTATGACAACAATAAAATATCATACTATTTTATGAGCTACTTATAAGAGATGCAGTCAGTTAAAACAAGCAATAACTACACTGACCTGCAATACTAAGTACTACACTTTTAATATATCATTTTTTTCTAAACTATAGAAGTTAGAGATTTAAAATACAAAACGTTTTATAGCAAATATTATCAGCTTTCTATAATATGTAACTATAGCAAATTCTAAAAACTTTCTTTCGAGTCATTTTTATTTCGAAAGTATATCTTGTGTACTTAAAAAGTTATTGCAATTTTAAAAGTGTGATACTTAGTTTTGCAGCCCAGTGTAATACTACGTTGCATTAACGAAAAATGTTAACACACAATACTTTTCAGGGGAGAAACAAGATAAAACTACTAATGCCCCGGTTACTGGTCACACTGATGATGAATAAATTAATCCTCTTGAGTTAAATGTCTTCACGTTCAAATTGAATCCTGGAGCAATAAACAACGAACGTGAAGATTTTAGGAATTTCGGTGAAGCAAGCTTAGTTAGCACGCATTTGCATTCCGAAAATGTATCTTGTGATAGTTTTCAAAACGCACCAGAGCCTAGTAATTACTTGAATCAGTTAGTACTTTTAATAGCGGTCAGTAAACTGTCTAACCACTTATAAACTGGTAGTCTTGGTAAATGTCACAATACATCACTACATAGTATAAAACAAAGTCGATGTTTTCTGTCCGTCCCTATGTATGCTTAAATCTTTAAAACTACGCAACGGATTTTGAAGCGGTTTTTTTTATTAGATAGAGTGGTTCACGAGGAAGGTTTATATGTATAACACCCCCGCTTTGCACGGGCGAAACCGGGGCGGGCCACTAGTATCTTATAAGACAGTAACATGATCATTGGAGTGTTAGACGCTGAGGAAGCCTCGGAGGAAATACGTGCACGTTTATTGACTGTTATCATGATGACAAGCCATGGGAAGAATTAACTATTCATAGAAAATGTCTTTGTTACGTAAAAAAGATACGCAATAGTTTATCTAAATGTCAACATTTAGTGTTTAAGACTACAGTGGTATAAATAAACGAGACAAATCACATAGATAGATTTATACTGAATAGTAAAAAACAAATTAACTCCAACGACAAGTGTGAGAACCGGATTGAAGAAAAACTAGTTTTGGGTAGACCAGAAACGGGCATGCAAAACGAACACTCTGATCTAGGCTATAATTAGAAGAACTTACAGTCTATATTAGAAACAGGAGAATTGAAAACATTGAAATCTGACGTCTTACTTATACAAATCAATTGACACCAATGCACTAAGTCTGGCCTAGAAATTGAAGAGATATTACCCGAAAAGTGCTACATAAGATACTACTAAGTATATCATTCGAGTTAGCCGCCAATTGCACATGCTTCACTATCACTACATCATCATCATCATCACTATCACTACATAGTATAAAACAAAGTCGGTGTAGTCTGTCCGTCCCTATGTATGCTTAAATCTTTAAAAGTACGCAACGGGTTTTGAAGCGGTTTTTTAATAGATAGTGATTCAAGGTTTTTAAGTATAATAGGTACATGCATAATATTGTAGAGAAACACTGATAAATTTAAAGGATCATAATTGCACCCGTGCGAAGCCGGGGCCGGTCGCTAGTTGTTAATAATTTAAATTATTAATAATAGCGTGCAATAAAGAGTTATCCATCTATTAAAGATATCAATGTAGTAAATAAATTTATCTTCCAATTCATTGACATTGTCGTGAATTCAATCACCAATTAATTGGTAACTGAAATATTTTACCAGATTCGTTAAATATTGCATTTT
Source organism: Clostera curtula (assembly GCA_905475355.2). Classification (NCBI taxonomy): domain Eukaryota; kingdom Metazoa; phylum Arthropoda; class Insecta; order Lepidoptera; family Notodontidae; genus Clostera; species Clostera curtula. Next base: position 9,580,819 of record FR997816.1, on the reverse strand, counting down.
TCAGTTGAATGAATGCTGAAATTAATTTCCTAGCCAGTAATAAATAATAATTATCTAAAGTTAAGCAAACGAGTCTGAGGTTTCGATTAGCAATCCAGCTAAGCACGCGACAGCAGTCGAATGCTAAATTAGTCAAACCCCAAATCGGTTTTTATGTTAATGTCGAAACTCTCGGAACGTGTTGTCTGACAATAATTTGTCGTGGTTGAGTATTTAAATGATCGGTATCTTGGAACAGACGACAAAACTTAAGCCTATTATGATTGTATTAAAACATTTAGTTTGGGAATTAAGATTTTAAGACACTGGTATAAATAATAATACATATTATAGCTACAATTATCATAGTTGAAATGGGTTTAGATAAAAAAATGTAAGATACAACAGTGATGTAAAATAAAACTTAATTTATAGCCACTATTCAAATGTGATATAGACTCACAAATTTTCCTTTATTAATTAACTATTTGTAATCTGTTCACAACTCACTGTTTACAAAACATAGATTAACCGTTATCTATTTTTTATATTCCTCATTAAGTATATACTTTTATATTACATGTGGTATACGTATTGACATGATAAAAATTATGAAGCTTTATTAATTTCTTGTAATGAAACTTCCAAATAAATAACATAAAAGATCGCGACAAATGTGGTGGTGATGGATAGATTTACACATTATATCATGTCATATAATTATTAAATTTTAATAAGATTAAGTATTAATAAATCGGATCATAAATTTAGCGTAATCGGTAAAAAACTAATCGAATTGAGAAAACAGACTCCATTATGAAGTCGGTAAAAAAAATCTGCTTCAAAGAGCGTGATAACCTTCAGCTTCTTTTTTATTTATTTTTATTTATTTAACAATTTATGTACACATACAAAACATAGATAGAAAAACTTGGAAATATAGGACACATTTGTACAAAGGCACAGCTTATTTCTAATGAAATCTCTTCCAGCAGGCCCGGGAGTGGAAACATTGAAATAGAACATGTAGGGGTGTATTGTATACACACGTACATATACTATATATATGTCGTGGATAACGATATCGTTTTATTAAGTTTCTCAATTGATTGTTAACACAGTAGTGCGGCAAACGCGGTGACGTCAGTTGTTTTGCAATGGCGGCACGTGGACAGAGTCGTAATGGAAAGTGAGGTTGGCTCGATCAGTCAGTCGACGTTGGGACACGGACCGAGACACTTCTCCGTTGCGAACCTGTCGGTTTGTCTATCTAAGTGTGTTAACTGAACATTGTTATTTATACTGTGGTTAATATTGTGAATTATAAAGTCACAAGTAATAAACCTCCTACCAAGTCAAGATGATGACGACTCTATCGCTCAGCCGTCGCTATCTCCGACATCAGAAGTGGTATGTAACTCAGTCAGCCCACGTGGAGAAAACAGTGTAGTGATAATGTGTGTACTTCTGTACGCGATGGAAATAACCGATAATGGCGATTCATTGTCACTATAAAGGAGACATTAAGCTACATGAAGATTGTTCTGAACTGAAGATCACAAGCGGCAGTCATAGTGCGGCGATTAACCAAGTGGGGATCACTTGCTTTCATTGTGATGGACAAGGACACTACGCGTCTAACTGCCCTGAGCGGAGCAGCAGGAAGGCGAGCAACAGTACTGTGGTCAGCCAGGTCAAAGAATAGTGAGTGGATCTGTAGTAAGCGCACCAGCTGCAATTTTACGTCACTCCGGTGAGCAGTTTTCATTTTATTACTCGGGTATATTGTATGGTATACGAATTTACGATAGTGTGATTTTGACCGGTGTAAGAAAATATTATTTGAGGTTCTTTTGCGTGTTTACCTGTTAATTACTTGCGATACGAAGTTTAGATTGCTGTGCTTGTTTAGCTTGACGGTTCATCGGTCTGGCGTCGTATTTTCGCCAGTTTATAGCAAAGTTTTCCAAGATTATGGAGCCATTGTATACCTTGATTTGCATCGGTAAGGTAGCCTAAACGTGAGGCGATAGGACAGCAGATCCAGATTTCAAGCGATCGGGTTTTCGGTCGGCAACTGTGGAATATCACAGCTGCGGTGGAATGGGTCACCGAGCATCAAATTGGCGGTGAAAGGCAAGGCAGCTAGTGCTGCCACTGCACACTTCAGCGTCAGGCTCTGCGGGGCCGCGGCCGCGGTCGGACTTAGTCTGTTTCAGGTGCGGCAGCGCCGGACATTTGGCAGCGAGGTGTCCACGTGGCAACAACGTGGCAACAGCGGAGGAGCTGGCGCGGCGGTAGGCGCAGGCGGTTCGGAGCGGCGCCTGCGGCGGCGGCGAGTAACGAGAGGCATGTGGAAGTTTGCTATGTTAGCAATCCCAGCGGTGCGCTGATGAACGCTTGTGAGTCGTATCCATTTTATTCTGATTCTGGTGCAGAGTGCTCTCTCATCAAACATTGTGTTGCGTCGAAGCCAAGTGGAAAGAGTTATGAGCACCCTCAAAAATATGTTGACTGTTGTAGAAGTTAGTCCAAATAGGTCATGGCAAGATGCGTTTGATGATGTTCAACTTGCTATAAATAGCACGATTCATAGGGTAACTAAGGCAAGTCCATTAGAATTGTTAATAGGTAGAGTAGCTAGGCCACTAAATTTATTAACTATTGACGGTCATGAGGTTGAGATAAATTTAAGAGATTAGGGAACAAGCTGACAAATTAATGGAAAATAATGCACAGCTTGATAAATTAAGATTCGATAAAAATAAGGCAAATGTGACTAGATTTTCGGTGGGAGATTATGTTTTAGTCGAAAATCATGAACGGAATCAAACCAAATTGGATCCTAAATATAAAGGACCTTATGAAGTCATTGAGGTACTTATCGCACTTACAAATACTGAGCTGGATCCATGCTTATCAGATAATAATGACGGTAAGATCTTTGGACTAGTTTAATAGTGTCTTTAATTAAAACATCATATGGCTATGTGCTTATGTAACTTCACGCCTTTAATACCTGAGGGTGTGGTCAGCGGCAATTATGCCTCGACACGCTGGATTAATTTTCGAGTCCCAAATGTAATAGGTGGCAAAACCTTTTGTCATACATGGGGTACAACTTTGTTAGTCATCGATGCTCATCACACATAACTTCCGGAAAGTCATTGATTGAGCCAGGGTTCGAACTCAGAACTTCTGGACTAGAAGTCTGAGTACTGAACCACTAGGTCATCGAAACTTATGATACGAAAGATGGTCCGTATCGAGTCTAGTCCCTTCTGAGAGTGAGAGTCGCCGAGAGAGTACGACGCCCACGTGAAAAGATGGGGTGGCACTATTCTCTGGAGTGGTATGTTTGAAGTATGGTGGGTCGTGGTGAAAGCGTGGTGGCTTGTGGGCCATATGCAAAACATCTTAACAGTGCTGCGGTAAACGTATCTAAATGGCGAGGTGGCCATCTAGATATTTAAACAGGATTTATGTGAAGGGCGAGGTGGCCAAATATACAGTCAAGGGCGAGGTGGCTCTATGAACTATAAAGGGCGAGGTGGCCAAATATACAGGGTTGATCACTATTGGTTCGAGCACATGGCTAAGTGCGTTCGTAAGTTTGTCTATGGTTGTATTACTTGTAAACTATCTCAATCGCAATCAGGTCGCCCACAAGCGGGACTTCATCCAATTCTTAAGATTAGTATCCCGTGGCATACTGTGCACGTTGACTTAACTGGCAAATTAAGTGGAAAAGCGATTGCAAGGAGTACGTCATAGTTTTAATTGATGCGGTCACAAAATTTGTTCCCTTGTATCATACCCTGAGAATAGATTTGGCTAGAACAATTAAATCCCTTAAATTAAGCGTCTTTAGTTGGAGCTCCAGTAAGTAATTGCAGATCTGGGACGATGCTTTGCCAACAAAGAATTCAAAGTTTTTTTGTCAGTTTCATTACGTTTGATAGCTACGGGTTCAAGTCGCGCTAATTGCCAAGTAGAAAGAACAATGAGCGCGTTAAAAAGTATGCTGACCGCGATAGAAGCGTCTGATAGGTCCCGGCATGAAGCGTTAGAAGACGTGCAATTAGTTTTGAATTCCTCTGTCCACCGTGTAATACAAGCGAGTCCACTCGAGTTTCTGATAGGACCTTTAGCTAGACCATTTAACCTATTAACTTTGAATGATTCTGGACCGGCAGTAGACATTAGTAAGACAAGAGAGCAAGCGGCCACGTACATAGAAAATAGTGCCAGTTACGAAAAAGTAAAATTTGATAAAACTACAAGTTAAAGTGGTAAAGTTTGATGTTGGTAATTTAGTTTAAATTCAGAACGAAGAGAAACCAAACTAAATTAGACGCGAAATACGAGGGACCGTTAAAAATTGTGGAGTTACTTGATGGTGATCGTTATTTGCTGAAATCTTTGACCGGTAATAGAACATAAAAATACGCTCACGACTGTATAAGGAGATTCCACTAAGCAGTGTGCCCGTTGAGTTAAATTTGTCTGATGAAGATGGTGAGGAGGATGCCTCCAACAGTAAATAAGAACATACCTTGGCTAGGTCCGCACTACACGCACTAGTCTGTAGTCGTAACTGCAACTCTGGGAGTTGTACAGAGCGCGATGGGCAGCTAGTGGTGTGGCGGGGACCCGGGTCTCGAGAGAGACTATTTGTATGGTCCTGTGTGGCCTGGGAGTCGTGAACTCTAGTTAAAGTGTTGGTCGTATCGCTTGGAGCGATGACGATATGGGTGACATATGAATTGTCACTAGCTGCTGGGACAGCTGGGCCATGTGTTGTGTAATTATTACTTTAAACCTACTGTTTTAAAGTATCAGTATTGAGATTTAAAGATTTTGGGCTTAGAGGAACCTTTCGTGTTAAAGTTAAAATTATTTGTATGCTAACGTGATCTCTGTTAACTTGATTCTTAAGATACGATTACGGAACATTACCGTCAGGTTGGCCGAACGTGAAAATGTGCCTCAGTTGGTTATTTTGTTACAAGTACACACGAGGACGTGTGCTTCGTCAGAATGGCCGTGTCGTGGATAACGATATCGTTTTATTAAGTTTCTCAATTGATTGTTAACACAGTAGTGCGGCAAACGCGGTGACGTCAGTTGTTTTGCAATGGCGGCACGTGGACAGAGTCGTAATGGAAAGTGAGGTTGGCTCGATCAGTCAGTCGACGTTGGGACACGGACCGAGACACTTCTCCGTTGCGAACCTGTCGGTTTGTCTATCTAAGTGTGTTAACTGAACATTGTTATTTATACTGTGGTTAATATTGTGAATTATAAAGTCACAAGTAATAAACCTCCTACCAAGTCAAGATGATGACGACTCTATCGCTCAGCCGTCGCTATCTCCGACATATATATATTTAAATATATAAAATATGATAATTAAAACAAAAATAATCGTATATGTAAAGTAATTATATATAATATGTACTAACATACAAACTAAAATGCATAATACATATTGATCATCAATGACCTTCAGCTTCTTTTTTAATGTGTTAGCAAGAATCCCTCTTGGGTAAAAGGTTCTCCCAGAGCTGAGATTATTGCGACATAATGAGACAAAGATAATCAATTTTGTCAATTTGCTCAAACATAAATGCTACCAAAAGGGCATTGTTAACCACCTAACAATAAAATTAATTTGTGGAATCGTTGATTCACTGTAATTAATTTCAACAACCAACTCAAATAAACATTACACAATACACGTATTTAATAACTGCGACAATGTTATTGTATTGGACAATGAAGCTATTGCGAAATGTATGCTATTTTATAAATTAACTAGTGGCCCGCCCCGGCTTCGCCCGTGCAAAGCGGGGGTGGGTTATACATATAAACCTTCCTTTTGAATCACTCTATCTATTAAAAAAACCGCTTGAAAATCCGTTGCGTAGTTTTAAAGATTTAAGCATACATAGGGACGGACAGACGACAGCGACTTTGTTTTATAATATGTAGTGATAGTGATAGTGATATACATCTTAATAGTATCATAAACGTGAAAGTTTGTAAGAATGTTTGTCACTCTTTCACGCAAAAACGACTGAGTTTTGATGAAACTTAACAATAATATAGCTTATACATCAGAATGATATTTTTTGTTAAATACCCGTGCCTCATCATCATCGTTTCAGCCAAAAGACGTCCACTGCTAGACATAGGCTTCCTCCAAGGATGTCCAGAATGGCCCGCATCCATCGACCTTAACCAGGTCATCGGTCCAACGTGTGGGAGTGGCTAAGAGAAGCTTTGTAAAGGATCCAAATATCAATATAGTGGAAATTATACAAATGTTGCCTTCTTATAAATCGTTGTTGGTTTATTATTTCAAGTTTATCTTTGTCAATCGCACAAGATGGACAAAACGTCCCTTCTCGTCTGAAGCTAGGAGGGAGAAGAATTGTGTTAATCATTGACCATGATAATATAAGAAACCATAATAGTCTATCCCACTAACATTATCAATTCGCATTCAAAACTGGAGCAGCGACATCTACATTTAAAAAAAACGAACTAACCCAATTTAACCAAGTCCATGTGGTGATGGATTAAGATACATAGTTTCACCACCTTAGTCGAAACGGAGGGTGTCATAAGAGCCGACAGAAGGAAATTACAAGGTCGAAAACCTAGCTGCAACAGAAGGAAAACTTATGAGATTACCTGCCTGGCAGACGGGTTGTCTGGCCAGCGGGGCACCGTAAACTAATTACCCTCCATATTATTGGAGGAAGCCCGACTCAGCACTGGCCTGAGTAGAATAGTAGATTAGTCTCTTTACAAAGGGTAGGTCATAGTCATAAAGTTAAGTCATTGCTGGCAACTTGTTCCAAGTATTTTCCTTAAGCTATTTACCAATTAGTCACGCTCTACTAAAATAACTGCGATGAAGATATTGTAAGGACACCTGGCAAAAAGTGATAGCTGTAGCAATTATTATTTATGGAACTTAAAAGATTCTTGTCTTTCGCACATCAATCTGACACCGGAACGACAAACTAGTTGCAAAATCAAGGCCATTTCCGACGATTCAGATATTTAGCCAAATTTTAATGTAACACACTTTTGTTTACTAGCACACTGCAATAAAGACTATTTCATTTTACGTGATAATTAAACACAAATAACAAAAGGCAATCCGGATAATTATGACGAAAATTAAGAGTCGGAACTGCATTCGGATCAAAACACACATAAAATAGATAGATAACACTTTATTGTACACTTGCGACATACATATCATAAAACGAAAATTTTCTGAATGTTTGTCTGTACGTATGTCATAGAGAATCGTAAACTATGCATTTTATAATCTTCAGCAGCATATCATGTTATAATCTTCAGCAAAATGTTGTGCACAAGCCCAAGAAGGTATCTGAACAACAAAAATATGTACCTATTGTAATATCTTTCCTTCAAATTTATAAATGTTAGTAGTGTAGCAACGCGCGCCGGGTACAGTTAGTGTTTTTTTTTAACACATATACAATTGGCGCCCTTATAGCTAAAATGCAACCTCTTCTAGGCAACCAACAAATTATTTCCTAAACTGTTAGCCCAAATACTGTTAGCATAAGCTATACAAGTGTTCCATTATACAATTATAGAAAGATAGACTATCATGTCTTCTTCCTTTATTTCTTTCTTGAAAAACAGAGACTCCTGCCCTTAGCGGGCGTAGGCTGTTTACAAACATGTAATTCGTAAATACGAAAATAAGAAAATTGCCAGACCCTGGAATCGAACCGACCCAAAGGCTAAAATTCCAAATTGTCAATAAATATTATAAGACCGAAATATGCATAAAAACTTCGCATCTATAAAACAACTAAGTACATAATACATCTACCACGTCTATATCTCAAAAGGTTCAACGCACTCCATAAAATAACAATCATTGAATTTTTTATTTGTATTCAATAACCAAGAAACAATGACAATTCGTCATGGATTCAAAATTATTTCCTTAACGAATTGCGCTCAGGATTGTGCGAATTGATAACGAACCCGAGTAAAGATTTTATTTTTTAACGAAACCCCTGCACTAGCTTATAATAACCTGTATCGCAGGGAGCAGTTCGCAAACATGTATTCCACGAACACAAATGACACCCGGACTCAGAGCAAGTGCCTCTGCCTTAGGCAAAGATACTTGCGCGACCCCGGAAACGAACCCGGGACCTGTTGATATAGAGGCGGCACATCTAACTCCTTTACCAACAAGGCAGTCAACTGTCGTAAGGATTTCTTGGAAAGTCGTGAACATTAAAACATTACAACTACGGCTGCCAACCGGGCCTCCTCGAGTTCATCATCATCATCATCGCCATCATTTCACCCAAAAGACGTCCACTGCTGGCACTCCTCGAGTTACATGCAGGATAATTACCATATTGTGCCAAGCTAACCAAGCAGTTTGTTACAAGATTTTCCTTCCCCTAGGTTTCCGCCTTGTTATTTCCTTCTAAGCATAATGTCGCGGGTTCCGATTCCCGCACGGAAGAAATATTTGTACGACATACAAGTCTTTGTTCCGGGTCTGGGTGGTCTAGTGGTTAGATGTGCCGCCTTTAGATCAACGGGTCCCGGGTTCGATTCCGGGGTCGGGCAAGTGTCTTTGTCTAAACCCGAGACACTGGCTCGGAGTCTGGGTGTCATTTCTATCTATAATATGAATGTATTTACAAAAAAAAATGTATATAAGTAGTTTATCATCCATCTCGTTACCATAACACAAGCATTAAGTTGCTTAGCTTGGGACGAGATGGCGTTGTGTGAAATGTCCAAGGATATTTATTTATTATTTATTCTATCTATAATATGTATGTATTTACAAAAAAATGTATATACATATATGTAGTTTATCATCCATCTCGTTACCATAACACAAGCATTAAGTTGCTTAGCTTGGGACGAGATGGCGTTGTGTGAAATGTCCAAGGATATTTATTTATTTATTTAATGGTGTGGTGACTCTATGTATTATAAATCCGTCACTATCCCCACGTACAATATGATAACATGTAGTTCATTATATCTTGAAATTCTATGCTTAAAAATATATTGCGACGAAGTGTAACTAAGATGAACCCAGATCCAAAGATTACTCCAACTAGCACAGGAGCGCCTGCAACTAAGTCCGAAATAGAACCAAAAACAACATGATAGAGAATCCAAAAACGAAAGTGAGTGTTACTATATTTAACATCGAGTATTGCACTATGTTGTTGAGGATGGTGACTCAGTGACCGCTGTTGTGTAACCGTACCACCGATGACAGCATTATGTTACAATGCTTCTATAAGGCTATTATGAGCTCTACCGCTTTTCCAATGCAATGGTGGACGTAATAGAATAACAAAAGTAGGAAGACTTAGTTATTGTTTATCGAGTACTAGGCTAGATGTTTTTTAATGTGGAATTTAAATATAATAACATCATATTGCAGTTTATCAGATACTAGATGTCCAGTTGGGTAAGTCCAACTTCGAGAAAGAGGTCAATCGTCGGATCCAACTCGGCTGGGCAGCGTTCGGGAAGCTGCGAAAGATCTTCTCGTCCACAATACCGCAGTGTCTGAAGACAAAAGTCTTCAATCAATGTGTGTTGCCAGTGATGACATATGGAACTGAGACGTGGTCGCTCACTATGGGCTCCATCAGAAGGCTCAAAGTCACCCGAAGGGCAATGGAGAGGGATATGCTCGGAGTTTCCCTGCGAGATCGAATCAGAAATGAGGAGATACGCAGGCAAACCAGGGTCACCGACATAGCCCACAAGATTGCCAAACTTAAGTGGCAGTGGGCAGGCAACATAGCGCGCAGGACCGATGCCCGATGGGGCAGAAAAGTCCTCGAGTGGCGACCGCGTTCCGGAAAGCGCAGTGCTGGTAGGCCTCCCACACGGTGGACCGATGACCTGGTTAAGGTCGCCGGAAAACGATGGATGCGGGTGGCCCAGGACCGGCCTTTGTGGAAATCTTTGGGGGAGGCCTATGTCCAGCAGTGGACGTCTTTTGGCTGAAATGATGATGATGATGATGATGAGATACTAGCTGACCCGGTAAACCGTAATGGTCAGAGTAAAAAATTTCTTTGGAATCACGTGATCGTTCTTGTAGTACTTGTAATGAATGACCCACTACTGAGTCAGGCCTATATGATTATTATTGTTATTACCCTCCAGTTGCAGGGAGGGTAATTAACCTACAGTGCCATGCTGGCCATACGGGTTGGCACAGGGTTTCGTTTCAAGTTTTCCTTCACTTGCGGCTAAGTTTTCGCTTTTGTCGGCTCTTACGACACCCACAGTATGGAATGAGGTGGTGACACTATGTGTTCTAAATCCGTCAACACACAGACATATTATAAATTTAATATAAATTATATGACATTATAAATAATAGAACTAAGTATTTAAAGATCATAAACTAGGACTAAATGAGACGTTATTATCAGCACCTTAGTAACATTTGCGGATAAGACAGTAAAATCCTTTGTATACAAATTGAAAGTAACGCAACCGGACAACGCCAAATTATAAATGCAAACGCACTTAATGATATTTTACTTTCAGATCCACATGAATATTTAAACAAAAAGTATATTACGATACAGAAACCAGACACACAAGCAAAGGAATTTAAACCCGATGTCGAAAGATTTGATCAACGCAGCAGTCTTGCTGAATTCAAGGTCACGATCTTGGTTGCGAATTTTGACAAAGCCAACACGATTAACTGTGTTGATCGAGCATACAAAGTAGTTTAACACGTAATCCTATTTGTGGGGCCCTGGCTGAAACAATTTAGGGGCCTACCAAATTACTAAAAATCTAGGTACCATTAGAGAAGAAATAGGACAATAAAATATGTTGATTTATTTGGTGATTGCCTAAGTTATAACAATCTTTATGATGGTATAGTAATTTCGGAAAACACCAACAAGGGGCTGGGGGCCCTTTGTATCAACGGGGCCCTGGGATACAGCCCAAAAAGACCTTAGGTAGATCCGCCCCTGCTTATTACGGACAATGAAATTTAGAAGGCGAAGTGCTACAGCGTAATTTGTGTAAGTAATGGAAGCTAGTCTGAGAATCCACAAAACATAAATAATCATAATAGATTTGTCGGGTCTTTTTCAGCACATAAATGACCCACTGCTAAGTCAGGCCTCCTCCAACTACATGGAGGGTAATTAGACTACCGTGCCACGCTGGCCAGCCGTGTTGACAAAGGGTTTCGTATCAACTTGTCTTTCTTTTGCAGCTAGGTTTTCGCCCTTGTCATTTTCTTCTATCGGCTCTTACGACACGCTCAGGGTGGAATGGGGTGTTGACATTATGCATTCTAAATCCGTCACCACACGTTAAGAAATCTAGATCTACATAACTGATAAACACCTACATATTCAAATTCAAAACTCATTTAATCAAGTTCGCTCATTAGAGTTCTTTTGACAAGTCAAACAATAAAAATTAAATTAAAAAATTTAAAAAACCCCCGACACATTAACCTTTAAAAAGTAAAAAATAAATACATCGCGTTGGGGGACCGCTCCCACTTATTTATTACCTGACCTCTGGTCCTTTATGCTTTTTATAGGTACACACTTATTATAATGTAGATTTTGTTAAATTGCACGTGATGCGCTTTCATTTGAGACCCCACTTGATTATATTTGCAGACATTCGGTTATTCTTCCCCACTTTCACCCCCCATAACTTTTAAACGACTAAACCGATTTTTATCAAACATGGCTCGTAGAACACTCGCCCGTAACTCACCTGTCATACAAAAAAAACTGTATTGAAATCGCTTCATCCGTTCGCGAGCTACGGTGCCACAGACAGACAGACAGACAGACAGACCGACAGACAGACAGACAGACACGTGAAACTTATAACACCCCTCTTTTTGCGTCAGGGGTTAAAAAAAATTACCATTTAAAATTAATTATTTACCATCTACCAACGGTTTGCAGTTGCAGTTCTACAGAGAAGAGCTGGCAAGAAACTCTGTAGTTGCTCTTTTAGATCGCCATTTTTAGGTACAAGGCCGTGATAAGACAGTTTGTGAGTATATTATAGACATAATTTGTTATTGTCTCTAAAACACTGAAAAGCCTTAGGTTGGTATGATATGGGTTTGATATTCAAGTTAACAATATTAATTTACAATAACAAGGTAATCTGATACCAAAACGTTATTTCAATGCAACTTTTGCAACAATAGAAATGTGATACCTGTAGTAAACAATGAGGAGTTGTCAAAAGATATTTAGAGCGAGTAGCGTTAAGTGAGCGAGAAGGATGACTACTACTAATCAGGCCATAAATGACCTACTCGTTAGTCGCCCCCCCCCCCCTTACATGGAGCCCACAGTACCACACCCGCCAGACGGGCTAGCACAGGTTTCGTTTCAAGTTATTCTGCTCTTGCAGGTAGGTTTTGGCCCTTGTTATTTCCTGTTGTCCGCTCTTAAGACAATCTCAGGATTGAATAGGGTGGTGACGCTATGTATTTTAAATCCGTCACCACACGGAGTAATGGTAAGTAGGTTTTAAAATAACTGCTGAACTGAAACATATTAGTACTTTATTCCTGGTATAGTTCAGGAAATATAAATTGGTCACTTCTTATCTACTTTGCGATCTTTACATACGTTCAATTCATATTTTCTGAACTATACCAAGAAGACGAATATCCATAGATAGCACAAATTTATGTTAACACTGTTACTTACTTGAATAAAACTTGTGTTAACCATGATGCTTTAATACAAATTCAGAGATACTAATTATCTAAACAAGGTAAGATAATTTACAAGATTTCCTGTTTCGTACCAAAACTGTTTTCCTGACCACAGAAGGTCGTATCTGATGGCTAATTCTTGTTAATAATGATTTATAGATAGAGATTAATAATATCAACATTAAAGAGAAAAATTAATGATATTTCAGAAATATATTTTAACTTTCTTGAAGGTCTATTTCTGAATTCAATTAAAAAGGTTACAAGGTTGTTATAATTAACTCTAATGCGTTGTAAACATGAATTGAAAGGAAATAGTTTATTTAGGATTAGTATTACTAAGGATTTTATTAGCACAGGCTACTTTACCTAACGCATTATTAGGCATCTAAATATCTAAAATATCTAATAATGGTTTTCTGGAAATACTACCAGTGAAGTGATACAAATGCAAATTGAATTCAGTCTCTCTTGAGGATGGATGGAAATTGGTACTTATCACCGGCTCAAAAATCCCAATTGAGTTTATCTATTGGAATAAATAAGTTGAGTGTAAAGCCCAAAGCGAGATCGAATATCGATATGTAGGAAAACCAGGGTCACCGACAAAGCCCACCGGATTGCCAAACTAAGTGGCATAGCTCGCAGGACCGACGCCCGATGGCAAGAAGAACAGAAAAGTCCTCGAGTGACGACCGCGCTCCGGAAGACGCAGTGCTGGTAGTCCTCCCAGGACGGGCCTTTGTGGAGATCCTTGGGGGAGGCCTATGTCTGGCAGTGGACGTCTTTTGGCTGAAATTATGATGATGATGACTGGAATAAATAAGTTAACCGTGTGTGAAGCCCAATTTAATCCCCGATTTGATGTATGTATTTATCTATGACTTTGGCTCTTAGGCCGCTTTTAAGTTTGTATCAAAGGTGTTTAACCGACTTTTTGCCTAGGTATATTTGAAGTAAATCTGCTTTGAATTTGCCATTCATTTCGGTGTTTTATAACGTATCCATTTATGACGGAAAATTCCGTAACCATGTCCCAACCGTGACTGCCTGGACAGTACCATAGTCTTCAACTAGTTGTAAACCGTTACGCAGTTTGTACGCAGAATGTTAATGAGTGGAATTCAAAAGAGTTAAGTTTGTCATTGTGTGAATCAGGACGCTGCGCCATATTGGAATTCACACGACAATCGCACGTTGAACCGGACGTGTTCGAAGTTTAAATACTTTTGACATCTGATATAATGGCAATGTGTAAGTTTTAATTAAAACTTCCAATGCGAGTATGTTATGTTTTGCAGTGTGATGTGATTACTGGATTTTCTGGGTATATTACAGTTTTTGAAAGTCGCTAAGACTTTTAGGACACGTCTATAAATGCAAAGAAATAGGGTATTTAGCCTACTGTGCCAAGCTGGCCAGCCAGGTTGGCATAGAGTTAAGTATCAAGTTTTCCTTTTCTTGCGATTAGGTTTTCGTCCTTGTAATTTCCTAATGTCGAAATTGGGTGGTGACATGTATTCTAAATCTGTCACCAAACGGCCTATAAAAATATACTTAATATGTATATTTGATTACCTTCCAATTGTTGAGTGGTATTTTAACATTGGATGTGATTTCCTACTAAAGGTACTACGTTGAAACCTAGATAATAACTAACATTTTTCCGTGTGGTGACGGATTCACCACCCCAATTCATCCTGAGGATGTCTTAAGGGACGCAAGACGCAGATCACCTAGCCGCAAGAGAAGGAAAACTTGACACAAACCCGGTGTCAACCCATCTGGTCAGCGTGGTATAGTAGGCTAATTACCCTCCATGTAATTGGAGGAAGCCCGACCCAGCAGTGGGTCTGTTATGGGCTAAGAACAGGTATTAATAACATACATCAACGCTGCATAAACAGTAGACGCATGTCGCAGACACCATTTAGTGTTATGAGAAATAGAGCTACGGAAACAATACACAGAACTTCTCATCAATGACAACACTTTAAGACCTATCAAAAGACAGTGCAGTTAATCTAATTCCATATTTCGGTTGGTTCTCACACGTTCCTAAAGAATTCCATGGTGCAAACAGTTAGATGATTCACACAGTTGACTCATATGAGTTCTGAGAAAGGTTTTCATAATCTAAAGAAATCATGATCGAACGTGACGTTAAGTCAGTACTGCACTGCAACCTAGGGGCCGTTTAAGTATTACATATGCACTATGGGAGGGGGGTGGGGCTCTTTGTTTTGCTTATTATGGATGACAAGGGGGTAGGGGAGTTTAGATGATGATTACGTCATCGGTAGTTTAACTAAATAATATTTACCGGGCGAACCAAGATCTCTAGGGCATCTGTGTCCTCCTTGCGAGCTGGTGCAGTGCATGACAAGGCCTTGGAAAGGACAGTCAGTGGAACGCCACAGGGTGTTTCTTTTTACTAGGTATACCTAGTGTAGGTATACCTGTATCGCAGGTATACCTGCGAGTATACGAGTACACTCAGACTCAGAGCCGGTGTTTCTGGTTTAGTCAAAGACGTTTGCCAGACTCTGGATTCGACCCACGGACCCGTGATCTAGGCGGCACATCAAACCCCTAGACTAACAAGTCAGTTTAGTGGGAGCCATTTTCTATTCTTGTCAAAGCCCAAGGCCCTAGACCTGCTAGTTTAATAGAGTTAAAATAACCTGCCTTTCATTGTAAAATTTTACAGTTTTGGCAACCAATATATATTATAATGTCCGATTGTATAGGATAAATGCGACACGCTTTTGACTCTCAAAATTTGCAAAATCTTATGAATTTAGATTACGTTTTTATAGGCACATAAAAATATTAATAACTTTGGTAAGAATGGACAAATACTTAAAAATATCAACTAACCTAAAACTAAAAAACAAAACTTAAAAAGAAAATACTAAAACATATGTACTAAAACATATGTAGTGACTGCCTCGTTGGTCTAGTGGTTAGATGTGCCGCCTTTGGATCAACGGGTCCCGGGTTCGATTCCGGGGTCGGGCAAGTTTCTTTGTCTAAACCAGAGGCACTGGCTCGGAGTCTGGGTGTCATTTCTATCTATAATATGTATGTATTTACAAAAAAAAATATGTATATAAGTAGTTTATAATCCATCTCGTTACCATAACACAAGCATTAAGTTGCTTAACTTGGGACGAGATGGCGTTCTGTGAAATGTCCAAGGATATTTATTTATTATTTATTTATTTATATTATTTAAAGGAGTCCCTTTAAGCAAGGTTCCGAAGATACTGGCAGCGTTCCCCCTTTGAATCGCTAGCTAGACTGATTCTTTGTCTGAGGTAGCTGCCAGTTCTCCGGCCTCCTTTTAAAAGGTTATAGATTTGTGTTTGGCCTTGTCATTCCGGCTCATACGACACATGGTATGAAATAGGGTGGCTATTCCATCCTGAGGGCGTCATAAAAGCCGACAAAAGGAAATGACAAGGCCCCTATCCCCGGCTGGGTTGCCGTAATAAGAAACAGTCCGTGTGGTCACGGATGGAATACATAATGTCGGCACCGCAATTCTGCCTGAGGGTGTCGTAAGAGCTGACAAAAGGAAATGATATGGCCGAAAACCTAGCTGCAAGGGAAGGAAAACTTGATACGAAACCCTGTGCCGACCCGTCTGGCCAGCGTGGCACAGTAGGCTAATTACCCTCCATGTGACTGGAGGAGGTCCGACTCAACAGTGGGTCATGTAAAGATGTCACTATTATAGAGATACGCTATATTCGCATATTATAGCTTAAGCGTTCGGATGACAGTTAGAATTAACTTTACTGTTATGTGTTCTGTGGCACAGACATCGTGAAAGCACCGCACCTGTCTGAGATACAATGCACAATGACGAAAGAACACTATTGTGCGTTTCAAGTCGCGATGAATTAATCGTATCCACCTTAATTAAGTCAGTAAGTTAGCTGTTCAAGTTATGTTATGACTAAGGTATTTTATTTACCTACTAGCGACCCACCCCGGCTTCGCACGGGTGCAATGATGAACCTCTAAATTGATCAGCGTTTCTCTACAATATGATGAATTTATTATACATATAAACCTTCCTCTTGTATCATCACTCTATCTATTAAAAAATCAGCTCCAAAATCCGTTGCGTAGTTTTAAAGATTTAAGCATACATAGGGACGGACAGACGACAGCGACTTTGTTTTTTATTATGTAGTGATGATAGTGATTGAAATTATTCGCTTTTTCAATTATTATTGGTGTCAGTATTAGTTACGACTGTCTTTTTTTTTAACGAAACTTCCCTGCTTAAATATCGCAGGGGCTGTTTACAAAATATGAAATTCACAAAAACATTTTTTTTATTAGCGCATTTTTTTTATTATTTACTGACCCTAGGCTTGCGTGATGGAAAGCAACGCCAGGGTCTAAGATGGAGCAGGAAATGCCCTGTCGGGCACCGGCTCTCACATACACACGACAAAACACAGTAAAACTTAACACGACTTAGGTTAGCCTGTCGGATCATTAGATCCTATCGCTAAGCGTGCTGGGTTTTGTTGACTTTTACAATAAATGAATATCCTTGGACATTTCACACAACGCCATCTCGTCCCAAGCTAAGCAACTTAATTAATGCTTGTGTTATGGTAACAAGATGGATGATAAACTACTTATATACATTTTTTTTTTGTAAGTATTTATTACACTATAGATATAAAACACCCAGACCCTGAACAAATACTTGTAGGTCGTACAAATATTTCTTCCGTGCGGGGATCGAACTCGCGACATGCTGCGCAGCAGTCGATCGCTCAACCACTGCGCTATATACGCTTTTACAAGGCGGGTACAGCGTGCGGCGGGGAAGTATAATATTCCGCCCCGTCTCCGTAAAATTAAACTCAGACTCGGAGCAAGTGCCTTTGGTTTATACAAAGACATTTGCCCGAAACGAGGACCCGTCATCGAAAGGCGGCACATCAAACCCCTAGACCTTCAAGATAGTTAACCTAATTACTTGTATTTACACGGAGATATTGGTATTTAGCCTGCGATACTACCGGTAATAACAATTAACAAATTATCTGACTAAATATAATTTTCCATGCCACACACTTCGTGTGTCGACTGGTAATAGACATTTGCATAACATCGGAAGCACGGATGGGGTCCGATATTAATATTATGGACAGCCATCCAACAACTGGCTGCACTAAGCATTTTTAACCTACAAATCGATTTCAATTCGCTCTATCCGTTAGGCTACAACTTCAACAAAGGTTACTCGATAATAGTCATTATTACACTTAGCTGCATCTTTTACGTCATGCTATGAAATAAGGTCAGGGATAATAGTAATACCTAGAATATGTTTCTTTTTACCTTTTAGTTTCATTATAACTCTTTCAATTAGTGCATTTTTAGATTGTTATCGAGTTGATGCAATTTTTAGATGCAACTAAACACTGGTTAGATATTGTTGTAACTCCCGTCACTAATCGAGGCGGGCCACGGGTCCCATGGTCGTGGAGCATGCTCCCTCCCCATTGGGAGTGATTGCCAAGGCCCTGGTTCGGGCAGTCAAGTTCGCCGTCGGTTTTAATGGGTAATTTACCATCTACCCGCCCCGGAGTCCCACTTAATCCGGCCAGCCCCCCATTTCATAAAGGTATATGAAAATTAATTATGTTTGTCGGCAATTTCTTTTTGTATATTGAATATAAGCCTATAATGGGTTGAAACTACAAACTACAACGTTATTAACCTTCAAATGCTCACAAAAACTATGACTTACTACTTCGGTAATCCACGATACGCTGCCGAAAAACGCGTAATTACCTGTAACAAAAAGATGATTAAATTCATAATATGTGTACTATATAGTAAGAAAAAGTTAGTAACAATGTAATTGAAACAAGATTTTGCATTAAATAGAGAGTGAAAATGTTATTGGAACAGTTACATAGATTGCACTTTATATTTACGAGCGCCTTTAACTACGCCCTCGTTATAAGTGTAGCTGCTACGTTATAGTATAGTACTTTAAACAGACTTTAAAGTACCAATAGGTCTGCTCTCTACGACTTATCTTTATACTAAAAAGCACGCGAAAATGGTGAATATGGGAGACATAAACAGAAATACTCAAACTGAAAAGGAACTTTATTGGCGTAGGTTTTATCACAAAACTCTTATAAATCGACATATACCTATATATTTTATTTTTAATAAAACATACAATAAAAACTATGAATTATTAAAATTTATTTTATTTATTTATTTATTTATGTACACACATAGAAAAAGTAAAATAACATTTAGGAAACTTATGTACAAAGGTACTACTTATTTCTATAGAAATCTCTTCCAGTAGACCCGCAAAAGGAGATGTTGAAGAAGTATAATAGGCTTAGTGCGTAAAAAACAGTAAACCGGTAAATTATATGTAAACAATATGAAATAAAATAATATTTATTTCTTTGTAAAGCCAAATACAATTCAGTGAATCACTACATAGTATAAAACAAAGTCGCTGTCCTCTGTCCGTCCATAAGTATGCTTAAATCTTTAAAACTACACAACGGATTTTGAAGCGGCTTTTTGTAATAGAGTGATTCAAGAGGAAGGTTTATGGGTATATTGCATGCATAATATTGTAGAGAAACACTCATAATTTTAGATGTTAATCATTGCACCCGGGCGAAGCCGGGGCGGGTCGCTAGTTTACACTATATAAAGTTAATTTACACTTTAAGGCTAAACTGTCTTGTGGGACAGCCGGTAAATATTTGGTTAGAACAGCTGACAGTCTTCATGCTACTAACAAGGTGTAACGTCTTCCACAGAACCGGGCCTTAGGTTTAAAGTGTCCTCTGGCACACAGAGGGCCCGAAATTCGAAAGTGCTAGCCAAAAAGTGCTTGTATGTTGTAGCATACGTCCCGAAGTGACACGATAGTATTAGTAGGTTAACATAACTCTCAAAATCGACAATGAAAGGCACATTACTACTCCATTTTGACTCTACTAAATTGCAGCCCTGAAAATTTCTTACAATGAAAGAAATCAAAATTGAAAGTTATTTTTAGTTTCTTTTTTTAAACAAACCAAACATTTGCGGACGTCTACCACACTGGCAATTTAAAGGAGGTCAAACTCAATATTGGATCATATATGGGCTGAAACGACGACCAGACGGGCTGTTTATAAACATGTCATTCACCAACACATATGACACCCAGACTCGAGGGTATCTCGTTTACACAAAGACACTACCCGACCCCGGAATCAAACCGGAGACCCGTTGATCTTTAAGTCTCTCCAACCCCTAGACCAACAAGGCAGTCTTAGCTACGTATTTTCTTGTAAGATAATATGATGCCGTAAGGACAATGTGTTGTACATAACAATAGGGCGAAGGTTAAGACTAATAAAATGCGCTAAGTTACTGCGAGTGTCTTTACCTTAGAAAGACAACTTAAGCAGACGGGTCGGAATTATTATGGATCCAACATATACGGAGGATTTATAAAGCTTTTAAAACGCGTAAAGAAACAATTCACTCATATACCCAGGATATGAGCGACGATCTTGTTGACTGATAGTTAAAATAAATGTTAAAATGTAATATCAAATTAAAACCACGTAGTTCTTCCAAGTAAAATCCACATATTTTAACTGGTGTGGGTGACTTACAAAAGACTAGCTTATGCTAGAGCTACAAACTCGTGCTTATATCGGCTTCGCAAATAGCTTAAGCGAAGCCGTAGCTTAGCTTAGCTCAAGAATAATGTAGCATTGTATATGAATATGTTCCTGTAGTTTTCCATTATAATCGTGACAAATCTTCTAAAATTTTATTAATTTATAAAAATATCGAGTATTTCTTACTACTCATAACTTTCCTCATATTTATGTATTTCACATACATACCTACATGCAAAACCCCTGTGGTGACGGATTTAGAATACAAAGTCACCATCCCATTCCATAATGAAGATGAGAGCCGACAAAAGGAAATGCCATGGCCGAAACCTATCTGCAAAATAAGGAAATCTTGAAACAAAATCCTGTGCCAACCCGCTTGGCCAGCGTGGCACAGTAGCCTAATTACCCTCCCTGCGATGGGAGGAGGCCTAACTCAGTAGTGGGTCATTTATGGGCTGAGTAGTACATACATAAATACAAGTCAAGTATAGACTATTGTGTGACTAATTATTCCAGCTTAGATCATAAAAATAATCTAGGTTATAAAGGTAAACACGACAAAAGCACTAGTCAATGTATCAAATCAAATCAAAAAGTTTTTCATTCGAATAAATTCTTGCGAATGCTTTCAAATAGTCAAAGATTACGATAGAAAATTTTAAAAAGAAAAATTAAATTAATTACTCATTTAGTTTTTACCACATGTTCGGAATGCCATTCCATAGAGAAGAGCCGGCAAGACCATGGTTCCTCTTTTAAATTAATAAAATGGTTACAATAATGGTGGTACAAACAAGTCTGACATATTAGTGAAAGCAATAATACGCATCAACACGTAGCGTAGTAAAAAATTAGAATAATATAAAAATCTGTCAAATTACTTAAATTACATAGTGCCTGCTGAAACTGCACTCACATATCACTGTTTACAAAAACTTCACTAATGTAATGGCTGAAAGACCAAAGCTAGACCATAACATAGCCGACGTTACTCCCATGCGACACTATCTATATAATAGTATGTACTATATAGCGCCTTAGACATAGTACCGTGGCGCCCGGTTCAATGTGTGGCGCCTGGTTCAATGTACTGTCCCCTTAACGCGTAGCCAGGACGTAGCCAATAAGTGTATATCATGTTGCTATAAGCTTTAAGTTTATTATAGATTCGACCCGATAACATGTACAAATGGGTTTAGTACCATTTTACCGTATTGTCTACATTTAATATTTCAAGAGCCGATATGGCTATTGTAATGTGTAAGCTAATGGCATTGGCTAGTGTGTCAACAGTCCTACGATAAAATACGTACACGTACGTACGTAAACGATAAAATAGCATTAGGTAGAGAAGTTACTGCTTAGATATAAAACATGGTAATCGACTTCAATTATAATAAAATATCAATATCCTAATTGAAGTCGCCGTCAAATAAGTTGGCGCGGACTTCAATTGGTTGTTTATTGGTTATTTTCCACTTTTTAGACATATTTATTGTTTTTGAAGTCGGACCACAATTTTTTCTATTATTCTTTTTTTAGGAACACCCAAATTTGCCTTCTGATAAAGGGTCTCATTTACCTATTTCAAGTTTTATAGCAAGCTACGTAAACGATGTGACAAGTTGTAGACAGGGCGCTATGGCGCTCTTTAGGGGAGGCCTATGTCCAGCAGTGGACTAATGTGGGCTGATGATGATGATGATGATGACGTAAACGATTTCGATAAAATTACAAATCGGTTAGTAGCAAAGCGCACATAAAAAATATGATACAGAAGAATTTGGGAACAGCTTCCTTCCTTGAAGTCGGTTAAAAACAAAGACACTGGTGGTAGAAAGTAGGCTCCAAAATTGATGATAATTGCACGAATAAGTTATAAATGGTATATAGGTACTCGTAGTTTGTGTCTGAAGTGCCTTTTGGCCTCGTGCGTATATGAGGTTCAACATTAAGAAAATGGCCAAATGCCGCGCATACTGACTACAAATTTTAACATCAGACCGAGAAAACACCCTCTAGGAAACTTCTCTAATAGGAACACTATCAGGTTACGTTAACTCATTCGGCTATGGGCGCCTCGAGAGTTAAAGAATTGCATAGAGTAGAACACTCTCGTTGCATGATTTCTCTTTTGTTGGTCCGCTCGGGACTGTATGTGGGATCCTCGACTACCCCGCGGAAAGATTGGCACAAATCCCGTCCCAGCGCATCTGACCAGCATCGCAACGTAGGTTATTTTCCTTCTATGAACATGGAAGAGGCTTGACTCAAAAGTGGGTCTGGTAATAAGTTGAAATGAAATAGTGATGTAGATGTTTGTATAGACAATACTTTCAACCTTTAAGCTACAAAATAAAAACCTATTGTGATCCTCAAAGATATCTTTTTGCGAATTGTTTGCACAATATAAAACCGTGTCGGTATTTCGCCAGGGGCGTATTAGAGAGTAATTAATTAGTTTACGTTCCGTTGAAAGTAAAATGGACTTTGAGAGTTTTGATTAAAGATGTTAATCTCGTGACCTAGATATCTGACAGATTAGGTACTAGAAATCGCATTAGGAGTACATACTTGCAAAAAATCTTACTTAACGTATGGTAAATATTTAACCATCAATATTGACATGTTCATAACACAACATCTTAAATTAAAAATTCAAGCTCCGTGTAAACTGATTTACTTATGTCCACATTCAGAGCAAGTGCGTCTGGTTTACACAAAGACATTTGCCTCACCTCGGAATCGAACAAGGAACCCGTGCTCCAAAGATGGCACTATCAACCTCTAATCCAATAAGGCAGCAACTAGTAAAGACACAACGATAAAGATTTATTAAAGAACTATCTGACCCGGCAAACTTCGTACCGCCTCAGAATCATTAAATAAAAAAACCTGAATGATAAATCCAGAATGTTCGTTATTAAAATATTTGCAAAACTTAACTGGAACAAAAATAATGCCTTTTATTTTTTTTTATTTTCACCTCCTTTTAAACCTTCCCTGGGCTTCCACGAATATTCCAAGGTATTAGCCAAATCGGTCCGCCTGTTCTCGAGTTTTAGCGAGACTAACGAACAGCAATATTTTTTTATTTTTAAAGATAGATACCAAACATTTTGTCGATTTGTAGCAGTAAGGCATTTATTCTACGGCTGTATGAGTCAGTCCTCGGACCTTGTATTGCCTGTTGTACGTGACCGGTAATCTTAAGACTTCAATATACTTTATACTTGTACGTTTGTGGTAGATATATTTGAAGACATTGCTGTATCTATACTAATCTATACTAATATATAAAGCTGCAGAGTTTGTTTGTTTGTTTGTTTGTTTGAACGCGCTAATCTCAGGAACTACTGGTCCGATTTCAGTGTTAGATAGTCAATTTATCGAGGAAGGTTATAGGCTATATTTTATTTTCAAAAGAATTAGGGATCCGTATGAAAATTGCGATTTTGTAACCCAAGGTGTAAAATCGAAAACCTATTTATGCGTGCGCTGCAAAAACGATTGACAATAGAACAAAATGAAGTACTACGTGTTTGTAGGTCTTATTAAAATCTACAAAAAAGTCCGCGAGAGCACATATCTAACTATCATAGTTTAGTCACAATAACCACTTTTATATTCATAAAAAAAAATGCATAGAGATAAGCACGGGTTCGAAGTCCACGCGAGCGAAGCCGCGCCCAAAAGCTAGTTTTTAATATATCCACTTCTACTAATACTTCGCCCGTAGATTACTGTTGAATCGGGCCTTCTCCAGTTACTTGGTGGGGAATGAGCCTACTATGCTACGCTGGCCAGATGGATTGACCCTGGGTTGGTGACGGAATTGGTGTCGTAAGAGCCGATAAAAGAAATGACAAGACAGAAAACCAAGTTGCAAGAGAAGGAAAAGTTGAACCAAGATCCTGTGCCACCCCGTCTGCGTGGCACGGTAGGTTATGTTCCCTCCAAGTGATTGGAGGAAGTCTGACTCAGCAATGGGGCATTTAAGGGCTGAGTAGTAGTAGTAATAATATATAAATAAATATCCTTGGACATTTCACACAACGCCATCTCGTCCCAAGCTAAGCAACTTAATGCTTGTGTTATGGTAACGAGATGGATGATAAACTACTTATATACATTTTTTTTTGTAATTACATACATATTATAGATAGAAATGACACCCAGACTCCGAGCCAGTGCCTCTAGTTTAGACAAAGACACTTGCCCGACCCCGGAATCGAACCCGGGACCCGTTGATCCAAAGGCGGCACATCTAACCACTAGACCAACGAGCCAGTCGTGGTATATAGTCGCTGTAATCTGTATGGCGGGGCCCACATTAGTTGCTATGCCTCCCTTAAAGAGCGCCATAGCGCCCTGTCTTCTGTTTAACGCATCCAGCTGCTGCCCGCAACATTTCGCAGATAATCGCTCCATCTAGCAGAGGGCCGTACCACACTAGGCTTGCCAATTCGCGGTCTCCACTCAAGAACTCGTCTACCACAGCGGTCGTCGGTTCTTCTACAAATATGACCAGCCCACTGCCACTTCAGTCTGCTAATTCTCTGACTTTGGTTCCGACACAGCAGTAATTAGGATAAAAAGACTTATACGTCACCGACGTGATAGATAGATAGTACGGAGGATGATAGATGCTTTGTGGGTTTAGGGGTTGGGTGTGCTGCCTTTGGATCTCGGGTTCTCGGTTCGGGCAAGTTTCATTTTGTACCAAAGGCACATGCTCTGGTGCGGGTATCATTTGTGTTCGTGAATTACTGTTCGTTAAGGTGAATGTTCCAGGGTAGCCCGCGAAATTCAAATTTTCTTACGTTTTTTGCAATATGCAGGTCAGTGCTAGGTTGTATGTTGATTAAAATGTTATTCGCGGCTGTAAGACGTATGTAGTTATAGAATTATAATCATCAAACTCATCAATACAACCCTCCAAGCTCATTATTACAGCGAATAACATTTTAATCAACATACAACCTAGCACTGACCTGCAAATTGCAAAAAACGTACGAAAATTTGAATTTCGCGGGCTACCCTGGCACATTCACCTTAACTAACATGTACTTCACGAACACAAATGATACCCGCACCAGAGCATGTGCCTCTGGTACAAAAAGAAACTTGCCCGAAACCGGAACCCGAGATCCAAAGGCAGCACACCCAACCCCTAAACCCACAAAGCATCTATCATCCTCCGTACTATCTATCTATCACGTCGGTGACGTATGTCTTTTTTTTATCAGTGACTTGAATGCCTATGACCCTAGGCTTGCATGATGGAAAGTTACGCCAGGGTCTAAGAAGGAGCAGGCAATTCAAGGAATTGTCCTGTCGGGCACCGGCTCTCACATACACACGACGGAATGTCGGAACCAAAGTCAAAGAATTAGCAGACTGAAGTGGCAGTGGGCTGGTCATATTTGTAGAAGAACCGACGACCGCTGGGGTAGACGAGTTCTTGAGTGGAGACCGCGAATCGGCAAGCCTAGTGTGGGACGGCCCAGCTGGATGCGTCAAACAGAAGATAGGGCGCTATGGCGCTCTTTAGGGGAGGCTAATGTGGACTGATGATGAATGGTGAATATTAAAGATATAGTTACGCAACAAAGATACTTCTTGCCATTTACACACTCACACAAGTATGTGGAAGCCACACAAACCACAGCGAGACCTATTTATGGACACACTCACGGCTACACAGTGTTTCATAAGTGGATAATATATACAGATTTTATTGTGTTATTTAAATACTAGGCCGGAACCAGCAATTTTTTATTGTCGTGTCTAACACTTTGTAATTTTGAGTCAAAAAGGTCGTTTCGATATTCTTGTAGAAAGTTTACAGGACCCCAAACCTCCTAATGTAATAGAGTCAAATTCAACAAGTCAAATTCAACAACCACGGTACCTTTGATTGTTGATTTTAATAATGTGCCATGTTAAAACGTACTAACAGTTTTTTTTATTGCTCTTGGTGGCAATCGAGCTAACGGCCCACCTGATGGTAAGTGTTAACCGCCGCTCATGGACTTCGCCAGTGTCAGGGGCACAGCCAAGCCGTTGCCTACCGTGAAGTGAGTGCTCTCTTTAAACCTCGTTTAAAGGAAGACATGTCGTAGCGCTTGGGAAACACCGCCGCAGGTAGTTCATTCCAGAGTCTGCACGTGCGTGGTTAGAATGATCGCTGGAAGCGTACCGTGCTGGACGTTATCGTTTCCAGGTGATATGGGTGAACCCATATCACCTGTTGCTGCGATGTCCAGATCGGGGCCGATGTCAAACGAGAATCCAAGACTTTTGCAAAATCTTTTGAATTCAGCAGATATAGACTAGCAATTCGTCTATGGGTTGGATGGAGTTGGCCTTTGGACCAAGGTCCCTGCTTCGATTCCGGGGTCGGGCAAGTGTCTTTTGTAGAGATTTCCTTCTCCTACGGCTAGTTTATTAGGCTTGTCAGTTCCTTTCGTTTTAAGACACCCTTAGGATGGAATGGGGTTGTGACACAATGTATACTAAATCTATCACCACACGGATAGCAACTTTAATAAACCTGAATCCTATTCAATTGATACAAACACTGATTAACCCCTGGGCACGATAAGTGAAAGTACAATTATCACTTGTTGGCAAAACCATAGCACCTCCGGCCGAATAGCAGTAATCTGGGCCGATCAAATCAATTTTAGTGTGACACCTTATTCTTAACAGCCGTCATCATAGTGTTAACTAGTTTGAATAGAGAATTTCTGTAATGCATTTCTGCATTGTCCGTGTAATGACGGATTTAAATACACAATGTCACCAACCCATACCATATTTATGGTGTCGTAAGAGGCGCAATGACAACAACAATCACCTAGCCCCAAGAGAACTTGATACAAACCCTGTGCCACCCCGTTGGAGGAGACCCGACCCAGTAGTGGGTCATTTATGAGATGTAACCTATGCTATAACGAATTCTACGTTGGTCTATGGGTTAGATACGTCACCTTTGGATCGGGGTCCCTATTACGATTCCGGGTCGGGAAACCAGAGGCACTTGCTCTGAGTCTGGGTATCAATTGTGTTCGTGATTTGTTGCCTAATGCAGGGCTCTCGATAAAAAAAGAAAAAATGTGTTGGCGACTGGCGTGTAAGGCGTGATATGGCTTATTTTTTTAAATTTAAAATGTATATATTTTTAAGTTTGATATTTTGATTCCTTTCTGTTAGTTGTCCTGTCTGTATTTGATAATATTGAGTTTTAGACATTTTCCTTTTTCCCTGTATTTACAAAATCAAACGAATAATATTATATTAATGTAGTGAAATAGTGTCAGCACCTCATTACATACTTAGCGGCCGACAAAATAATAATAATAATGAGTTGCTGGATTAAGGGCCTGATACAAAAGGCATTCGGCATCCTGGATTCGGCAAGGATCGTGAGGAGTTTCCTCTCTCTGGAGCCCTGAACCGTCGGTAGCTTAGGTCATCAACCTCGTTGTCGACGGGTGTTCTATTGTTTTATATATATTTATTGAATAACAATGTTTTTTTAAGAATATATGTAAAAAATATGAAATAAAAAGATAATAATATTTATTCAAAAAACATTTTTTACATTATAGTAACTATAAATACAATATTGTATGTACTAACCATGCTATGATTTAAGTGCCTGAACTAGGAAAACCTGAAAATAAAATGACAAGACCGAAAACCTAGCCGCAAGAGGTGGAAAACTTGATGTGAAAACTCTTTTTTTTTACTAACACCAACACAATTGATACCCAGACTCGGAGTAAGTGCCTCTGGTTTCCACGAAGACACTTGCCCGACCCCGGAAGCAAACGCGGGACCCAGTGATCCAAAGGCGGCACATGTAGCACCCTTTTTTTTGTTGTCGCTGGGGAAACGCTTTCTTTATACCACCGCCCCCCGGGGGAGAGGTCGGTGATTATGTGGGACTCCCGAGACAGAATTCGTGTGACGCCCCGACGAGGGCAAGCGACTATCAGAGAGGGCATCCTGGTACACTGGGACGCCCTATGTCATCGAGGCTTTCGTCGGTGGCGGGTCCCCCGACCCACCAGCGACCCAGGTGGGGGCGGACAGCCTCCACCATCACCAGCCCAGCGGCCGGGGACTCTAGGTCCTCCTCCCAACGGGAGGTGGACCTAGAGTACGGAGTAGAGTACGGGGGTCAAATGATTTGACTTTAAATTCTTCGCCGTGCCCCAAACGAAGTTGCGTTGTTTACCCAAAACCTAAGACGATCATGATGTCTGAACTAAATATTGCGCCATTAACCTGGGCTGGGTCCAAAGCTTGCAATTGCGGTAACCCGTTAAAGTTCACGCGGTTCCCGAGGCAGACAGGTCAGATTACGAAATATGCGCCATTACGCCACGAGATTGAACCAATTTATTGTTTACTTAAATCTATTGCTGGTGGTATCCGTGTGGTGACGGATTTAGAATACTTTGTGTCACCACCCCATTCCACTAAGATGGAATAACCGAAATGCAGCAACCTATTAGAAAATATTTGGAATTTTGAAATAATGCGTCAATTCTCAACGCTATAGGTACAGTAACAGTTAATTCGAAGTCACCTGCTCATAAAAAAATACACAGCTGGGATTCAATCAACTTTTTTTTGGAATTTAGCCGCAAACATTTAGTGTTGCGTAACTAATTCGGCAATAAATTGGGCAAAATTTGGCGGCCTTCTATTGAACGCTCACCATACCACCAACGCGCACATAGAATTACTAGTACCAAAACCTTTTTTTTACGTGTGAGATCCTCATGGATTCCCGGCCGTTAGGGCTGGGTTATATGGGACACAGGGATGGTAAATTGCGCCCTGACTTACCCACTAAACCCGGAGGCTATCCTTGACTGCCCGAACCAGGCCCACGGGATTCACTCCCGACAGGAGAGCATGCTCCGGTACCCTGGGGCCCGCCTCGTTTAGTGCCGCAATTAAAGAAAGAAAGAAAATAATTGTATTGTAGCTCACAATTGACATGAAGTGGATAACTTAAACTAGAGGCTAATTAATAGTAATCCTGTATATAGATAGATAGACATTGAATGTATAATATATAACTTTACTTAAGTTGTATACATCCATACAGTATTTAATGACAACTTTCAAATAAGTATTGCTTCAAACAAAAAGTAGTCCAACTAGAAACTTTTCACTATCAGTCATTACTAAAATAAACGATAAACGAAGCTTTCCCCACGCAACCGGCCTGTACAGTTATCTCTTATCATTTAATAAACACGCAAACACATGGAGAAACGGAATAAATCCCAATAAGCGAATAGCGAGCTTAGAATCACTCTTTAACATACTCTGAGTCATCGTTACAGCCCATAAATGACCCACTACTGGGTCGGGCCTCCTCCAAATTAATAGCCTACTGTGCCACGCTGGCAAGACGGGTCGGCACAGGGTTTATTTTTATTTTATTTATTTGTTTGTATCAAGTTTTCCATTTCATACGGGTAAGTGATCTGCCTCTTACGATCCTTTAGTCGCCTCTTACGACACCCTCAGGATAGTGTGGGTTGGTGACACTGTGTATTCTAAATCCGTCACCACACGGACATACTCTGAGTAATGCGAATATATTATACTAGCGACCCATTCAGGCTTCCCACGAGTGCAATTATGCATGTATTATACATATAAACCGACCTCTTGAATCACTCTATCTATTAAAAAGCACCGCTTCAAAATCCGTTGCGTAGTTTTAAAAATTTAAGCATAGGGACGGACAGACGACAGCGGCTTTGTTTTATACTATGTAGTATAGTAATAGTAAAGAGTAAAGTAATAATTTCTGAGGTTTTCGCGATTATTACACATTGAAATTAAACACTTTTTAACGGAATAGTAAAGATAATCCTATTACTCAGGGACAATATCTAGTCAAAATCAAAATCATAATGTTTTTAAACGAATAAATTCGCTTTAAAAATAAAAACATATAATTAAAAATTTCAAAAAATATAAAATAATTAACTATTTTGTCATAACCACCGGTCCGGAATATCATGTCGCAGAGAAGAGCAGCAAGAAGCTCCATAGTTGTTATTTTAAATTAAATAAACGGATTACAATGAAGGTGGTACAAAAAAGTCTGACAGTAGTATACTACTCGGACCATAGATGACCCACTGCTGAGTTGGATCTCCTCCAGTTACATGGAGGGTAATAACCCTACGCTGGCCAGGCGTGTTGGCACAGGGTTTCGTATCAAGTTTTCCTTCTCTTGCGGCTATCGGCCTTATAATTTCATTTCGTCGGCTATTACGAAACCCTGAGGATGGAATGGGGTGATGACACTGCGTCCTCACACGAAAAATGTGATACGACACGATACGACGTGTATTTTTTGTAATAATATCTCATAAGGAAGTTCTCTCGCAAGATTACATCCAATAAAAAGTTACGAAAATAACTATTAACAGCAACGGAATCGTTTTCGAACACTTACACGACCAATTTGAATTGGAATTACTTTCACTGATGCAAAAATTTTGTAATATCGTTATAAAGGTCAAAAGTTAATCAGAGATGAGAACGTTTGGCGACTATTGAGATCAGGAACTACTTTTATATAACAGCTGTTATACAATTTACCATCATCACTCCATTGATGAATTTTTTGATATGGAGGGAATTACGAGTAGCTGTCATTGTCAGCTGGCTTTTCTTGCTCTCGCAGCACCTATACTTTATTTTATTTCACGAGCACATCAACTACACAAGTGATGTGTGTATGACATTAAAAGTGATGAACGAATGCTTTACATAGGGGCGTTCTATCAAATCGCCGTATCTTATGAATTCGTATAACATCTGTGAAATTCCATTCAAGTTGAGGAGAAAACACACACACAGACACAGGTGCGGGAGCGTGCTGGAGACGGAGATAGTTTTTTTTTATTTCGAATTGTGTGTATTCTTTCATACCAATTTGCTATGGTTATGTCTCCATGTGTCTCATGTCTATGAGTGTTTCTGCCTTATAATATGGTCTATACCATACGTCTCTATAGACGTGGTCGCTCAGTAAGAGGTCCATCATAGGGCTCAAAGTCACCTAAAGGGCAATGGAGAGGGCTATGCTCGGAGTTATCCTGCGAACTCGAATCAGAAATGAGGAGATACGTAGAGTTATCTACATAGCCCATAGGATTGCCAAACTTAAGTGGCAGTGGGCAAGGCACATCGCTCGCAAGACTGACGCCTGATGGGACAGAAAAGTGCTGTTAAGCCTCCCACATGGTGGACCGACGTAGGTCGTCGGTCCACGTCGGTTAAAGTCGGCGAAAGACGATGGATGCTGGCGGCTCAGGACCGGCCTTCGTGGAAATCCTTGAGGAGGCTTATGTCCAGAGATGTCTATTGGCTGAAATGATGAAGATGATGATGAATGATTTGGAAAGGTGTTGCAAAAGTCTGGTAACAGCTTACCATTAGGGTGGATCATTATACCTTCATTATCATTACATAGTATAAATATAAAAATAGTATAAAACAAAGTCGCATTCTTCTGTCCGTCCCTATGTATGCTTAAATCTTTAAAACTACGCAACGGATTTTGAAGCGGTTTTTTTTAATAGATAGAGTGATTCAAGGGGAAGGTTTATATGTATAACCTACCCCCGCTTTGCACGGGCGAAGCCGGGGCGGGCCACTAGTAAAGTTATAAAAAACTGAATGATTAATTAAATTTCTTTTTTAATTTTAGTGATATTTTTTTCTTATTTTTTGACAAAAAACATTCGTAAGACTGAAAACATAAAGAATAAAAACATTTTGAGTTTATAAAAAGAACTTAAAAAACATTCTATATTATGTCACGCGTTATTACACGCTCCATGTCATTCAACGTCGGAGTAAAACTGAATGCTTTAAAAGGAATAAAGAAGACGACAATAGATGGCGAGGATATCCGGCGCTGTCCAAAAACAAAGGGCTATATGGCAAACCAGATGATATTGTCTTTAGTCTGTCACTGACCGGATGGGCAGCCATTAGGGAAACGAATTTTCCGGCGGTGTTATTTTTTATTTTTAAATTTTCGCGTGTTTATCTGAGGGTCCACCAAGACTAGTGATTTATTAACAGCTTTGATATAGAGATGTGTCGCAAATAAACTATTTCTTGTTTCAATTGAATTATAATAAGTTTCTTTGCCTGAAGTTTGAGCATCAATTGAAGCAAGGGCTGACTGGAGAAAGCAGGAATTAAAATTTTAATGAGAACTACGTCAATTGTAACACAAATAAATCAAGATTGAGTAGAAAGTGTAGGAACATAAAAATATATTGCCGAGACAGTGCATACCATAAACGATAGATTTGTTAACGGCTCAAAGACATGATTGAGTTATGTATTTACTGTGTGGTTCTGAAGCGATGGTTAAGTGCTGTCTGTCGTAGATGTGAGTGAAAGACCTATATCATTTTCTTTATTTGAGAAACACTTCAGGATCTTTTTTTGGAATGAAAATGATAAACGGACTTCAAGAGTCAGCGTTGCTTTTTCCGTAAGTAGTGACACAATCTTATTTAAAAACAGATAATTAATTTATAAAAAAATACAGTAAATAACAAAGCCACTGGTCATTAGAAATAACTTAATAAAATGGTGAAACTTAAAGACATAAATTAAGTACCTTCCTGTTATATTCTTGGCTTGTCTTACTTTTATGGCTTATAAAATGCACTCTATAAAAGGAGTAACAAACGATGATAAAATTACAGCTTTGGTAGCGGACGGCTTTTGAATTTTCAAATTAGAACTGCTGTATTGGAACGAAAACCATAAACAAGAGTTAAGAGTTTAATTAAAAAACATACGCTGTAAGTTGCCAACTATCATTCAGCCCCATATATGACTCACTGCTCAGCCATGCCTCCTCCACTTGGTGGGAAATTAAGGAAGCTTTCTGTCCCTTACGGCTAGATTTGTTGCGTACTCGTTTATATTACACCTTTTTGATATAACACAAGGGATCGACTTTTTTATTTTTTATACAGGTGAATGAGTTTGTGTATCTGGGTCATTCTGGGTTCAAAGTTTACAAGAGATGGAAAGTGTGAGAGTGATATCGAAAGAAGAGTGAATGCAGGGAACATGGTGAACGGAGCTTTGTACTCCTTTATGAGCAGTCGGAAGGTGTAACAAGGCTCGTTTGGCTTTGCATGAGGGAGTGTTGGTTCCGACACTCATGTACGGAGGTAAAAGTTGGATATGGCAGAAGAAACATGAAAGCAGCATAAATGCAGTTGAGATGGGAGCGTGAAGAAGTATGATAGGAGTTAAACTGAGTGACTGGATAAGAAATAGTGAGATAAGGAGGCGTTGTGGTCTGAAAGAAGATGTAGTGACAATAATTGAGAAAGGTATGTTGAGATGGTTTGGCCATGTCGACAGAATGAATGAAGAACGGTTGACGAAAAAAGGCCAGGTCAAGAGTACCCTAAACTGAAGAGCGTGTATGAAGGGAATAATGAAAGTGGACGAAGCGAAACAAGTAGGTAAGGATCGTAGCAAGTGGGAAGAAGTGTTATCTGCCTACCCCTACGGGAAAGAAGCGTGATTATATGTATGTATTTATTAATAATCGTATTAACACACGCACGAAAGTATATTAAGGTTCAATAGTGCATATTTTTTAAACAATTTTCTAGGTTTTTTTGTTATGTATGACCCTGATAGAGCGAGAATTAAGTAAGTCTTCATAAATATGTAATTAATTTTCAACCTAAGATATCAGCACCTTAAGTTGAAAATGGCCAAACAATTTTTTAAGACTTAGTTACTTCTTCCTCTACAGAGACGATATTTGTGGCTTAGCATATGAGATGCATACTCGTATTTGTATAT
The DNA here is from genome assembly GCA_905475355.2 of Clostera curtula. NCBI lineage: Eukaryota > Metazoa > Arthropoda > Insecta > Lepidoptera > Notodontidae > Clostera > Clostera curtula. The sequence goes on along the minus strand of FR997816.1, from coordinate 9,546,451 downwards.
TAAGCTTAATAGTAGACTTTAGACTATATACCTAAGTCGACGTCGTCGTTTCAGCCCTTAAATGACCCACTACTGAGTCGGGCCTCCTCCAATAGCTAAGTATCAAAACAAAAACAGTAATTCACTTTAGTCATTCCGACAAGTTGTCAACAAAGATATAGAATATCACTATAACACTGCCCATAACTCGCTATTGGGCTAACAGATAAGTAAAACAAATAAAAAACTGGAACCGCAGTTTTTTTACTACGGGTTGGTGGACACTTATAAATTGACCGCTCGTTACACATAAAAAGTCTCCGTGTCTAATTCAATCCATTCTGAAATCATTCAATCGGTTCCATGGCGCCGTGAGAACATTCAGTTCGACTTACAACACTTTTGTCACAGAGCAATAGTAAACAGTACAACAACTTCAACAGCCATACCGATTCTTCATATACTCGTAACGTGTGAATAGTCAGCAGTTATAGAACTACACGCTCGCAGAAAGGGACGCAGGCGTAGGTTCTTTGTCTTCGTGGCGTGAAGTCAAAGTCAGAATAACAAGATATTCATATAAGCATACGACTAGCCATATAATAAGTTATTATAATAAGTACCATCAGCTGTGGATGTTTACAACAACATGTTACAACACAGTTAGTGAAGGTTGACACCCTACCTTGGAGTTACATGACTGCGATATTCTGAAATTTAAACACTCATCTTTGAGGTCGGTGGTGGGTCTCAGTTACCCTGGATGCCCTCCGATAGCCGCAACCCTTTGGGCCGCCGCAGTAGAATGCGCTTTCGCAAACTTGTGGCGTCTCGAAAGAAACGTGCGTAGGGTGGTCGAGTGTTCTTGAGTCCCACATGACCGCCGACCCCGCATTCGAGGGGCAGAAGTATTAATTAAGCATTTTCCCAGCGAAACAAAAAAGGGGGTGCAGGGAGTAGTCCAAGCTCTGCCCCTTCCTTATGCAATTTTTGAAGTACCATACTTGGCACCTGTCTTACACATGACTATGTTTCACAATATAATACATCTTAGTGATATGTTGCTACATTGAGCATATAGATAACTTTCTAATCGCAGACATTAGCGACTTTGTAAGGTTGTGAAGGTAGCCTTTACAAGCAGCTTGGATGATTCAAATGCATCTAATTGCAAAAGATAACTAAGACAGCACGCTTAAATAAATCCTATTCTGAGACGTGTCTGTCTGACCGACGTAAGTGATTACGTTTCTACTGGTTTTTAAATATCGAACGCACAATCCAACGGAGCATAGGTAATTTAGTAGCTAAACTATGTTGACCTACTGTTCACCAGATATTTTACTATACTACGGTAGCCGGCAAGATAAGGAATATAGGTTACATACACCTTAGTAAGCACTGTTGTTTTAGAAGGTTGTCAAGGCTTTATTGGTGATTACATAGTGCTATAGCTAGGCCTTGTTGATAAACCACGAATTTATAGCTAATGAAGCAATTTATAAGTGGAGATATAAACTTACGTAAATAATATTGTAAGAACTACTATAGGATAGTAAAAATAACTCAGTTTTATGTTACTATTTCCCTGTGAGATCAAATCAGAAATAAGGAGGTACGCAGGAGAACTAGACCGACATAGCCCATTGGATTGCCAAACTTAATAAGAAGTGGCAGCGCACATAGTTCGCAGGAGTAACGCCCGATGGGACAGAAAAGTCCTCAAGTGGTCGGATGACGACTTGGTTAAGGTCGCTAGTGGAAATCCTCGGGGGAGGTCATTTCCAGCAGTGGACGTTTTTTTTTGGCTGATATGATGATGATGGTATACAGGGCTCCGTAATGAGGGTAGACAATGAGGATATTCAGTCACTATTTCCTTCACCTTTGCAATGTTAATTTCAGTTGCAGACGGCGATACGTCGTAAAGGACGACATACGTGCCAATGAATTTTGACAAGCGGAACTGAAGCGGAAGCGGTAAACGACCTCATGCCCCGAGGCAGCACTCTTGGAGGCCAACGGGCATGACATAATGATGATGTTATTTTTGTTCTATTTTTACTGTTGTATGAATACAACCCGTAACATCCTTAGGGCGGCTTTAGAATACAAAAAGTCAACAACCCATACCATCCTTAGGGTGTTAGAGACGACTAAAGGAACGCAAGAGGCAGACTACCTAGCAGCAAGACCGCAACCCGTCTTGCCAGCGGGCCACAGTAGGCTTTACCCTCCATTTAAGTGGAGGGAGTAGTATAACGCTATAAGTAATTCGATGATCAACGTTTATTATTTCCTTTTTTTTAAACGAAATCAAAAAAGGATCTCAATTCGTATGTGTATACTGTTCCACATTCAAACGTCTATCGTCAACTTTCCACTCTTATTTTGCACTCACAGCAAGTACCATTCAAAGCTTTCATCGATCAAATACATGGAGTACACCATAGAGTGAACTACTCATAGAGTGATATGATGTATGAAACTACAAATATTTTGTTTAGGTCGGATGTCGAAATTTATTTATTTATTTCTTATTACATACATACAAATATCTATTACAGTCTAGACCCAATCCGATATTGTAGCACACATACTATTTAAATAATTTAACTGTTTTTATAGCTAATTGTATATGTAGCTGTTCTTGTTAATTCACCCAAAGTGCAACAGAATATGTCCAAGTCCTCAGCAATGAGGTTGAGAGTGCGGAGCGCGCTCGTAAGCGGCGCCTCGCGCAGCAAGTTAGTTCGCGCGCGCGGTTCCACCAGCAACCGCGGCTGACGACGACGACCCACATATCCGTCCGACACGGCTAGCTCCGCCCTTCGCAATACATCTGCATTGTGAATCTCCCCTCTAATTATCTTAGAGATATAAGTCACTATTGTGTGTTGCCTCCTGACCCTAAGTTCATTATATCCGACCAAATGTATCATACTCATACACAAAATTGTTATGTGTGTGAACTAATTATTTTAGTTTACAAGTATATTTATATAGTTTACAAGTATATAAATATACGTGTGTAACACACGTATATTTAATCATTTTTCTGCCGGCTCTTCTCTGTAGAGGAAGCAGCGTTTCAAACTATTGGTAAAGGAATTTTCAGAGCTGTCTCACTAGAAACTTCGTTGCAAACAGGGTCTGCTGAGTCGGGCCTCCGCCCATCACATGCAGCCATACAGTGCCACGCTGGCCAGACGGGTTGGCACAGGTTATGTATCAAGTTTTCCTTCTCTTGCGGCTAGGTGATCCGCCTCTTGCTTTCTTTTAGTCGCCTCTTACGACACCCCCAAGATGGTATAAGATGGTGACACTATGTATTCTAAATCCGTCATCACACGGACAACTGGACAAAAGAACGACATACTCAAGTAAGTCTCAGGACTAACTAAAATCGGTTACAGGTTCTACGCCTAATACTACTATGGCGTACATATTGAATCGATTTTCTACAAAATCGATTGAATGTGTACTCGAAATGGCGATGTTGCGCTCGCGCGTCGGTTTTCTTTTGCGTGCCACTTACGCCAATCTTCATAATTCTCGATTGTTACTCGTTCTGTTTAGATTGTGTTAATTCTTATCTTTATTGGTGGATAACGGTAGCTGGGATGTTTCGTTTGGTGACGGATTTAGAGAAAATAGTGTCACCAACCTATTTTAAACTGAGGGTGTCGTACGAGTCGACTTAGGACTTTTTTGGGATACAAATAACTTGAAAAAATTTTAATTTTATGACACAGCTTTCTTTTTATTTTAAACTAGCGACCCGCCCCGGCTTTGCTCGGGTGCAATTATGACGCTTGAATCACTCTATCTATTACAAAAAACCGCTTCAAAATCCGTTGCGCAGTTTAGGAGATTTAAGCATACATAGGGACGGACAGACGACAGCGACTTTTTTTTATACTATGTAGTGATAGTGAAGAAAACGTACAAGTTGTGATCTTTGTTGTAGACTGCCTTGTTGATTAAGGGTTGGATGTGCCGCGTTTGAATCACGGGTCACCGGTTCAGTTCCGGGGCCGGGCAAGTAAGTGTCTTTGTGTAAACCAGAGGCACTTGCTCTGAGTATAGGTGTAATTGTATTTGTCAATTTCATGTTTGTAAACTGCCCCCGCGATACAGGTTATACATAGACTAGTGGCCCGCCCCGGCTTCGCCCGTGCTAAGCGGGGGTGGGTTATACATATAAACCTTCCTCTTGAATCACTCTATCTATTAAAAAAAACCGCATCAAAATCCGTTGCGTAGTTTTAAAGATTTAAGCATACATAGGGACGGACAGACGACAGCGACTTTGTTTTATACTATGTAGTGAAGTGATAAGGCGCTTCACACACTGCCGCCGCGCTCCGTCGCCTGGCGCGGAGTGGCAGATTTTAATTGTTGGACCTGGCGTGTTTTCTATACTAATCGATGTACTTGCATACAATATTAAAATCTGCCACTCCGCGCCAGGCGACGGAGCGCGGGGCAGTGTGTGAAGCGCGTAAGGGTTAACGTTGTGTAAAAAAAAATATGACCCTTGGGTAACTTTGGCACTTGGGTTGCCCAAGTTACCCAATGGTCATATTTTCTTTTACAAAACTTTAAACATGTAATTCACACAAATGACACCCAGACTCACAGCAAGTGCCTCTGGTTTACACAAAGACATTTGCCCGGCCCCGGAACTGAACCGGTGACCCGTGATTCAAAGGCGGCACATCCAGCCCCTAGACCAACAAGCAGAAATCTAATGATGACAGAATCTTTGAAATTCAATTGGCGCTTTTAGTTCATTCCCTACAAAGCTACAAATCTTTCCTCTTTACAATAATAATAATTTCGCCTCTTAAACAATCCTATCCTATACTCTTTTCAGTTGTCTATTATATTATATCTATTATTTATGTTATACGTTGTTCATGGGTCAGAGTTCAGACAATAAAACAAGTTCAAGGATATGAATAATTTAACAAAGCAACCGAGGTTCAAGTATCAAATGAATCAATAATGCAGTCCCTGTTTGCGCATTGCGGTGAGTCTTTTTTACGACGGAGTTCGTGGATTCCGGCCGTTGGGGACTGGTTATGTGGGGTGGGTCTCCGAGGCGTAGAGGTAAATTGCGACCTACACACTAAAACGACGGCGATTCTTGCCTTCCCGAACCTTTGGCACGGGATTAACTCCCATTGCGGGAGCATGCTCCATGATATTGGAGGATTGCGGTAACCCCTAACAATAAATAAATAGTAATACTATCGGTCGTTTCTTGATTGGAGTAGAGTTCTCTTACACTGTGTCACTAAACTACAATTCATTATATTTTATTTATAGTTTAACGTTACCTTATTAAAAAGATTAGCCAGCAATGTACAAGTACCGTCGGATTTAGAATATATGTGGGATGTATGAAAGACGTAGAATGGAACATAGTAGTGACAGGATAGTGTGAAAAGGAACGTTGACAGGAGAGTACGAGAGAGGGAGTGTGTGTGAGGGAGAGGGAAGTCGAATGGCGGCAGTCTGGGCTTACCGCAAAAGACGACGACTATTGGAGACGTGAAACGTACGAAATAAAGAAGTTTTACTTTTAATCGGGTTATTTTCTATTTATCGCCACTCCCACATATATATATGGGATGGTGACCCATCCTATTCTGATGGTGTCGTAAGACCCAAGACGACAAAAGGAAATGACGGCAGATAACCTAGCAAGGGAAGGAAAACAAGATACGAAACCCTGTGCCAACCGGTCTAGCCAGCGAGGCACAATAGGCCAATGGCCCGCTTGCTTTGATGGGGAGCTATGGACGCTCCCCAACCCAAAAAAAAACCTGTCGATAGGCATGTACAGGACAATACACGTGCCTCCGTCAGGCGCCGGATGGAGTGGGTGGCCTGACCCACACGGCGCTCAGTTGCGGCAGCCCTGGCCCGCCAGCATGGCCAGTGGCGGCAGCCTTGGCCCCAACGCCTAGCCGCAGGCCAATTACCCTCCATGTAACTGCGGAGATCCTACTCAGCAGTGGGTCATGGGTTGAGTAGTACTAGTAGCACACATAATCTTTTCCTTCTATCTATAACAAAGTGTTTATGAGCACACAATTAGACACATGTTATATGAAATTGGTAACTTAAGGTGAATGTTCCAGGGTAGCCCGCGAAATTCAAATTTTCTTACGTTTTTTGCAATTTGCAGGTCAGTGCTAGGTTGTATGTTGATTAAAATGTTATTCGCGGCTGTAAGACGTATGTAGTTATAGAATTGTAATCATCAAAATCATCAATACCACCCTCCAAGCTCATAAATGTGCAAGAAAAACTTTTTCAAGCTCAAAGTCATTCTTGCACCTATAAGAATGACTTTGAGCTTGAAAATTTCGCGGGCTACCCTGGAACATTCACCTTAAACAGTTTCATCTCCGAAAGATTATTGCTAATTTCACTTTCGTGCCTTGGGCTCAACATAGATGGACGATAAATAAATATATTAATAGCTATATCGAACCGGTTCAGTTAAAACATCAACATAAGTAAGTACTTTCGATTTCGAACATAAGGTCAGGTTTAATTTGCTGAAGGCTGAAATATTATTTTTAATTCTTAATTACAGACTAGAAATCCTGCTAATATTATACTCGTACATTCTCAAATTAACTGAACATCTATGAATACATTCTGCAGTATCACTATCAATCACTACATATTATAAAACAAAGTCGCTTTCGTCTGTCCGTCCTTATGTACCTGCTTAAAGCTTTAAAACTACGCAACGGATTTTGAAGCGGTTTGTTTTAATAGATAGAGTGATTCAAGAGGAAGGTTTATATGTATAATATATTATATGCATAATATTGTAGAGAAACACTTAAATTTAGATGTTCATAATTGCACCCGTGCGAAGGGGCGACCGCGTTCCGGAAGGCACAGTGCTGGTAGGCCTCCCACACGGTGGACTGACGACCTGGTTAAGGTCGCCGGAAAGCAGTGGATGCGGGCGGCCCAGGATCTCCATCCTTGGGGGAGGCCTATGTCCAGCAGTGGACGTCTTTTGGCTGAAATGAGAAGCCGGGGCGGGTCGCTAGTTGTTAATAATTGTAACTACTTCTCAGCCCATAAATGACCCACTGCTGAGTCGGGCCTCCTCCAAATACATGGAGGGTAATTAGCTCACTGTGCCACGCTGGCCAGACGGGTTGGCACAGGGTTTAGTATCAAGATTTCCCTCTCTTGCGGCTAGGTTTTCGGCCGTGTCATTTCCTGTAGTCGACCCTTACGTTACCCTTAGGATGAAATGGGGTGGTGACACTATGTTTAAAATCATCTGGGTACGTAATAATTTGAGTAAATCCCGTGTGGGGATTTACCCGTGTGGGGACGGGTCAGAATATAAAACTTCCCCACCGCACGCTGGGAAATAACGCGTGTTGTAAAAGTCAACAAAAGCCAGCACGCTTGGTGGTAGGATCGAACGGTCCGCCCGGCTGGCTACCACCCTCACATTTAAGTCCGACGCCAAGCAGTTTTACTGTGTTCCGTCGTGTGTATGTGAGAGCCGGTGCCCGACAGGGCAATTCCTTGAATTGCCTGCTCCATCTTAGACCCTGGCGTAGCTTTCCATCACGCAAGCCTAGGGCCAAAAGCATTCAAGTCAATAATAATAAAATAATAAAAAAAAAACATAGAGATTGATATTTCGAAATATTGTTAATCGACAACCAGTTTTCCTTGAAACGTTTTTCCGAAACGTTTCACATACTATAAGTAACAGTTCTGCTTTCTCATATTTCGTTACTAGCTGCGCCCCGCGGTTTACCCGTCGTGATGGAAAATTGTAGTTATGACGATGGAAAGTATACATTTTTATTGTATTTATGGTTCACAATTTTGGCGATAGTGACTTACACATAGTCGTAAAATATAGATATGATGTCGTGGGCTTTATTTAGGACTTTTTAAGGTAAACATTTCCATTAAACATCACACTCGGCTTTTGCAGCGCACGATTCTAATATGTGAGCTATAATAATGTAAAGTTACATCAAAATCCATTCAGTAGTTTTTGCGAGAAAGATAACCAAAAATTCATTAATACATTCTTAGAAACTTTCGCGTTTGAAAAAATACGACAGACTAGGATTGGCCTGTACCCCTGGCAATACAGGACAATACTACTCCTTACTACTACTACTACCCAGCCCATAAAAAACCCACTGCTGAGTCGCACCTCTTCCAATTACAAGGAGGGTAATTAACCTATTGTGCCACGCTGGCCAGACGGGTTGGAACAGGGTTTATGACAAGTTTTCCTTCCTTGCGGCTAAGTGATCTGCCTCTTCTGTTCCTTCTGTCTTACGACAGCCTCGGGATGAAATGGGGTGGCGACACTAATTCCTTTACCACATCTTCATCACTCGGTGATTTATGAGTTGAAATGACAACGTACACATCGATTAAAATTCGATAAATACTTCGATCACGGGACGAATAAATACCGATGTTATAAATATAAATATCATTGAACATTTCACACAACGCCATCTCGTCCCAAGCTAAGCAACTTAATGCTTGTGTTATGGTAACGAGATGGATGATAAACTACTTATATATATATTTTTTTGTAAATATATACATATTATAGATAGAAAACACCCAGACCCGGAACAAATACTTGTAGGTAGTACAGATATATCTTCCGTGCGGGGATCGAACCGATATTAAAATCGGATGAAAGCTTTACCATTATAATCCCTTCAGTAAACCGACACGCCTCTATAATACAGTCGAAAGTAACATCGAATATTCGTATCGTATCGATGCAATCGTTCTGCATAACACAATTTATATCATCTGATTTCATTGAGCGTCCAATAAGAAGGAGTTTTCTTTTTTTGACAAAGTTTAAGGCCGAATATCGAGAGTACATTTTTAAACGTTTGTACGACAAAGAATTTCGACGTAGGGTTGTTCAAACAAAGTTGATAATAGAAACTGTTAACCGATTTCTAGGCCATATCGATGTAGTTCGATTTGGTCAATGTCAATAGTTCTATCACTATCACTACATAGTATAAAACAAAGTCGCTGTGGTCTGTCCGTCCCTATGTATGCTTAAATCTTAAAAACTACGCAACGGATTTTGAAGCGGTTATTTTTAATAGATAGAGTGATTCAAGAGGAATGTTTTTATGAATAAAACATGCATAATATTGTAGAGAAACACTGATAAATTTAGAGGTTCATTATTGCACCCGTGCGAAGCCGGGGCGGGTCGCTAGTTATTAAATATAAAGACCAAACTAATACATTACAAGGCTTGTAGCCAAGTGCCAGCTAAAATGATGATGATATCAATAATACATCAAAAGGTACAGACGAAATTTAACCCTTCATATTACTACTCAACCCATAAATGACCCACTGCTCAGCCGGTCCTCCTCCCATCACAGGGAGGGGTCTTTAGCCTACTATACCACGCTGGCCAGACGGGTTGGTAAAGGGTTTCGTGTCAATATTTCCTTCTCTTGCGCCAGGTTTTTGGCCTTGTCACCCCTATTGTTTGCTCTTACGGCACTCTCAGGATGGAATGGGGTGATGATATGATGTAATCTAAATCCATCACCACACGGAACGTACAAGAACTACATAATACTAATATGCTAAAATAAAAATTAATGAATCAAGGAAATTCAATTTGTCTTTCCGATCACCATCCGACTTTCCGATCACATCATAATGTCATTAAATTTCGGATTTAAAAAATATCGTTTCACTTCATGCACATCCCTATTCCAAAATGGCGGCCGACCTCACGCTGTGAACAATATCGTCGCGAAAATTATTCAATGGCAGAATCACTTTCGCTATCGTAAATAGTGAGCCAAAGATTCAGGGGATTAGGGCGGAGTGTTCCGAGAATTTGCCAGTGTAAAATTTCTCCTTTTAGAGAAAACACACAAACGCTTAAACCGTTTGATATCACATAATTCTTATTTTACAGTCATTGTTACAAGTATTTTATATCGGGTCATATTGCTAAATCAGGCTGCTCCTATATTTAAGACTAGCGGCCCGTCCGGGCTTCGCACGGGTGGACATTAATGTTTTTCTTGCAATTAAAATAGCCTATATTAATCAGTGACAATGTAGTATTCAAATGGTAAAAGAATTTTTAAAATCGGCCCAGTACGTTTTGAGCCAATTCGTTACTAACATACTTACATCTTTCCTCTTTATAATTTTAGTTTAAATATAGATAGTTTACTGCGTTGGTTAGAAAAGACAGCATTAAGTTAGATTTTGTGTATTTTTCTCTTCTCTCTATTTTTCTGACGGACGAATTTACATAGCGTCACCACCCAATTCCATTCTGAGGGTATTGTAAGAGCCGACAAATGGTAATGACCAGGCCAATAACCTAGCCACATGAGAATGAAAACTTGATAGGAAACCCTGTGCCAAACTGTCTGGCCAGCATGGCACAGTAGGCTAATTACCCTCGATGTAACTGGAGACGATCCGACTCAGCAGTGGGTCATTTATGAGTTGAGTAGTAGTAGTCATGTGACGTCGCTAAACGGCCAAGAACCTTTTGTCGGCTCTCACGACACCCTCAGGATGGTGTGGTGACACTGTGTATTCTAAATCCGTCACCACACGGTAACATATCTACGGAATCTAAAATATATCGGCAATTTACATGGTCATTCTTTAAAGGAATTAATTCTTTTTTGGTAAAAATGTGTTATTGTTATTTAATTTTTAATTTTCCTTTTTTATTTTTTTTATTTTATTTTAATTGTAATTTTTTGGGTTTTTTTTTTGTCTAAAGATGTGAGAACAAAATAAAAAACGTTTCTTTCTTTCTTTCTTTTTTTTTGTCAATACCCGTGCCAAGCCTAGGCGGGTAAGTAACAGAAGATAAATTAGTATTCAGACAACGGGCTGTCGGAAGCAATATCTTCTGTTTGTATAAATACGCGCCATTTCTGTCAAGTCCGCATGATGAATGGTCTCTAATGAACTGGTTCTTTCGAATTGTTCCACAGACTAACTCGATGTGCTTTCGCACAATACTGTTTCATTTTCTATTATCACCCAGAATTGAGTTCATGATCATTATAAAGAGGTCATACATTACCTAGTGGACAATCACTACTACTACTCAGCCCATAAATGACCCACTGCTGAGTCGGGCCTCCTCCCATCACGGAGAGAGCCATTATTAGCATACTACACCACGCTAGCTGTCTGGGTTGGCACAAGGTTTCGTATCAAGTTTTCCTTCTCTTGCGGCTAAGGTTTCGGCCTTGCCATTTCATTTCGTCGGCTCTTACGACACCCTCAGGTTGAAATGGGGTGGTGACACTATGTATTCTTAATCCGTCAACACACGGATAATTTGACTGCAGGTTAAGTAACTTCTAAATGTGAACGATGTCGGATTAGTTACGCGCGTAAAATCCTTAGCATTCTAATATGTAGGTATGGTGTTCGTCATACAAAATCAGAGGTAGCGATCGACATAGACGATAGGTATCGACTGACAATATTGCAAGTACTGGTAGTCCAAGATGGGTCCGATGAGGCAGAATTTTTTTTGGAAATACTGGTAATTGGCCTAGGACTGGAAGATGACCACCATAAAATTGGAAACAAATCAGAAATTACAAAGAAGCACCGATTCAGATAAGCGATAAATTGTATTATTAACTTACTTATAGGCTAGCGCTGAAATATTGTCATAATATCATTGTACATCATGCTAGCTTACCTGAAACAAAAGAATATCATAAATAATATGACCACATACACACAGTAGACCAAGACCCGAGCAAAACAAGAGTTTATTGGACGCCAGTGCCGACAGAAGGAAAGGAAAACATGATACGAAACACCATTTTTGTGGGGTAAACATTTTAGGCCGGGGTATGTAGTGGTCCACGGTTGCCAGAAAATAGTGAAGTTCGCCCAGGTTATCTGTACCCCCCCCCCCCCAGTGGAGATACAGTCAGGGTTCACGGGGCGGCAAGCGCGGGACGGGACACCCCGGGGACGTTTTGTGGGTATGACTGCGTCTCCTCACAGAGGCGGAAAGGACTCCCACACACCCCCTGTTGGCGATCCCCAGGCTGGCGGGGTCAGTCCATCAATTTCAATAGTTTTATGTACAAGGTCATTGTAATATGGCGTTTAAAAAAAAAGACAAGCCCTCCGAGTTTCTTCCGCCAGGTCTTCTCGGTTGGTGCCGCGTTCCGACCTGGTAGTAGTGTTCTTAAACTTATGTATCCGTTGACGATTGTGAAAGCCATAATTGGTTAATACAATAAAAAAAAACAAAAAAGAAAAAGGATTTTACCACGGGTCAAAAAAAAGGAAAAAAAAAAGGTTCTCCGTACCTAAATAAAACCTACCACTATTGTTCCGGTGACGATTCAAACCACCTATGGGAGACTTCGTAAACTTCTCAAGATAGGTGGTAGCTGGGCGAGGGGAAGTAAGAATTCTCCCTCCGTGGCTGATAGGAAACCCTTTTTTTTTCCCCTGGGTGAAATCCTTTATCGACTTCCTCGCCAGCCACGGGGATGGCCAGCGAGGGGAGTGTGGGACTCTCCCCCATAGTGGGGGCCTACCCACTAAACCTCCCCGGGGTGCTCCAACTCGCGTCCTGTTGCGGCATTGTGGGATCTGATGCAGAACCACGCCGCCGTGATAGGAAACGCTGTGCCAACCCGTCTGACCAGCGTGGCACTATATGCTAATAATGCTGCATGTAATTGCAGGAGGCCAATAAACAGTGGGTAATATATGAGCCAATATCTGCAATGGCCTTTAGAAGTTACGGATTCGTTCTGAATTAGAAAAAAAATTAGAAAGCCAATTCATTTTTTTAAGATTCGTAGTGATTAGTTCTCCGCAGATAACATTCAATACCAACAGTTAAATGGACAATATGCTGCCGAGTAGGTTAGTAGATGCTCTAGTTAACTTTTTACTAAGCGTGACTAAACTTTGTTGGACACAATTCGCAGTATTTTGTCTGGTATAAAATCTTAATAATGTAAACTATGCATCATTACCAATGTGTTCTTAGCGAACTACCGGTAAAGTAAGGCCGTTACAATTCAAGCGTTATTGACGATCTGCTGCAGTGCTGATGTGGTGCGTGAGGCGTACTGCGGACGGACATCGTTTTATTTTTTAAAAAAAACCATCGTCACCGCAGTATGCAGTTTAGAAACGCCTTATTAAAAACGCTCTTACTTTAAACACATTATGGCACGGGCCCCAAAATGTCACCTTATTCCGAGGTATTTACACAAACAGCTTTCATTAATGGATAGTTTTACAGTTACGAATTTATTGTTTCGCATTTAATAATGAGACCAGGTACTATTTTTTTTTCTATATAAATTAAATAACCGTGCTATATATTATGCTTACTAAGTGCAATTGGATGTATACACGATACATATCTATATACCAAAAGATTTTATCTAAAATTTATAGCAGATAGCTGATGTAACAAGGAAGTAACTAAGCTACTTTTATTGATCCCCCCCCCCTTCCTTTTTAGGAGCCCATAGTTACTGTGTTTTCCACATTGTTAAATACCACTCAGGCGAAGTCGCGGTAGCTAGTAAATACTCAAATGAAAAACTCTTTTCTCTAATTTTCTGGAAAAGTCCTTTCTATTGGAGCTTTTTTTTGATCCAGTATATTTTCCAGTTAATAGGCTTACCTGCGTATATTTTCTTACCGTTCGAAAATGCTGTTTTACTATATGTAAATTTTATGTGTTTATATCTATATTTTTCGAGATAAGTTGGTATTAGGCGTGACATATGTCGTATAGAAGTCATATTGTCTTAAACGGTGCTTCCAAGCGATTAAGTACCGTTCGGCGCAATGACATCATAGCACGGCGCACGCGCGTGGGCGTGAACGCAACGCTCTTGCGCATAACGCATGACACACGTCAATTAAACTGGTGGCGCTTGCAACAGCTGGTATGTCTGTCCCGGGGCTATACTAGAAATTTATTTTGAAGAATGAAAAACCTTTTTTTTTATTCTCTCAATTTGCAAATATTATTTCTGTACTAGTAGTCCGTCTAGTGACGGATTGAGACTATTAAATCGATTCCGTATTTGGTGACTGTCTATTCCTTTTGAATGTTGTGTTTGAATTTCATCATCATTTCAACCAAAAGACGTCCAATGGTGGAAGTAGTTCTGAGCCGCCTGCATCCTTCTTTACCAGAAGAATAAGAAGATCAAGACTTTAAGTGAACGATGATTTAAATATCCCGTAGGTCTTCAGTGATTTCGGGGGCGTTTCGCTTCATTAGTCGAACACAATATACGTACTTCCTACAGCATCTTGGTGATGCTAATGGCACTGTTTGACTCGATGCAGTGACGCAATCGAAACAATACCATTTGCGAACGATGTCATTGCCACAAAGAAAAAGAAGAATAACAAAATGGCGACCACAGCTGTTCGAATTTTAAGTTACAACGGCTAACGTTTAAAAAAGAACGAAAACGACGGTTGCTTTTTATTGACAGTGAAATTGATCCGTTATTTTATTAGCGAAATTTTTGAAGTCGTTCAATATTCAGTTATGATGTTTCTCTGACCTATCTATAATAGTTAAGGTATTTGTGTGATATTTTTTTTGCCCTCCATTAACCTGTACAACGTGACATTCACGGAGTTATTTATGTTGATTTAACATGGCAACCCATTACACAAAAAAGTGAAGTGAAGTGGATACTGTTCCAAAGTATATTTTAAAGTGCATTTTCTGCAAACTCGCGGAGCGTTCCGTAAAGCGCGTGTTTTAATGGCATTATCACTTAATAGCGCATCGCCCCAAATGTATCGTACTGAGAACATACTTTGTGTAGAAAAAAAGGTAATGACAGCATAATATCTCTCCCTTCGCAATACACAATGATGGCCAACCGGAAAATCTGACGATAAAATAAAGATTCTCTGTTCGGCTCAAGATTTTATGTTTTTCTTTGCAAGAAAACCACTTTGTGTCTGCAGTTATATAAAAAATAACTTTTTAAATGATACGCTTATCTGAAGAAACCTAAAATCATAGTTGTCAAATATTTTATTATATCCGGATTACAAATATATCGACAGCTGACGAGCTAGAATAATTTTGTAAAGGAAATGGTTACATGAATTTAATATTGCGGTCAATACAGATAACGTATCGAAAATAAAACAGAGCAGAATATTAAACTTTCGACAAACAAAAGATACTTAAAATGACATTTCCGTCTTAATACTTAAACATGAATACATTTAAACTATGATTAATCTTTCCGTCTCACATAAAACAAGGAAGGAAAATATTAAACTTGTTTGTTTCTCAAAATACAGCTTTATTTAATTTGTAGGTAAATTTAAGCATATTATAAAACTGGACAGTGTCTATACAATTTGTGTTGCCAGTATTCAAAGCGCACTCTGCGATAAGGCAAACAACACAGGCCACCAACAAAATTTGTTATTATAAATTAAAAAAAAAACACTTAAGTAAATGTAACCATAATCTTCTTGTTTTATATGTATTTTAGTGCTTATTTATGTGCCGCCAGCCTAGCCGCAAGAAGGGAAAATTGGTACATGAACTTGAACGTGGGATATCTATCGACTAAGTAGTATTAGAAAAACAAAAAACAACCAAATTGAGTAGCTATCTCTTTATTTTCTTAATCGGTTGAAAACAACTCTGTTTTATTTTATACTAGTGGCTCGCCCCGGCTTCGCCCGTGCAAAGCGGGGGTGGGTTATACATATAAACCTTCCTATAGAATCACTATCTATTAAAAAAAACCGTATCAAAATCCGTTGCGTAGTTTTAAAGATTTAAGCATACATATGGACGGACAGACGACAGCGACTTTGTTTTATACTATGTAAAGATTAGAGGACTAATAAAATGTTTCGTTCTCTACGTGAGGATTTCTACTAACTATTGATTATCAATCATTCCTGTTGTTGGTAATTGTTACCGTATTCCCCGTAATTCCCAGGCTTTCCCGTGGCAACCGGTTCTTATAGATCACATATTATTATTGCCTTATGGAATTATATAGCAAAGTGAACTTATCGTCCGCGTCGTATTTAAGCATGTGAAAAACTCAGTAACTATGGACTCTTGAAAAGCGGAGGGTGTCAGTAGAAATAGCCTAAGTTACTCCTTGTTACATCAGCTACCTTACAGTGAAAGTCCCGTCAAAATGTTTTGGTAATGTGCCGTGTATACATTGAAATGCACTTAGTTAAAAGCAGTTATCTTAATATTACAAACAGACTAGATAGATTAGAGATGGGGTGCGACCTAAATGACCATAAAGCCGAACATCCACCGCCAGCTAAAATAAGTTAGTTTAGTTTAGCTTATATAGTTGAGCCAGTTTTTCATACATGTTACTTCACCATCTAGGCTCAACTATGCAAACTAAACTAACTTATCTTAGCTGGCGGTGGAAGTTCAGCTTAATACCTAAAAACTCCTGGTACTTTATTCCGTGGGGTGATGGGCTTAGTGTATATCACTAAAGCCTACTAGCCAACTAAAGCTACAGCGGAGTTTTACTAGCGAATCCATAACTTCAGAAATCAAAGAACGATTGATAAGAAACTGAAAACAAGACTATTTATGGCACGAAATATCTAGAGCAGTTATTGCGTTTATCATTGAAAGCTAGTTTTCTGTTTTTTTATATTACTAAATATGGCTTAGAAAAGCTAACTGTCTTATCCACTTACAGTAGCAAGAATTAGTCCTATAGGTAAGAACCACGCCTATAACAATATCAATTGAACCCGAATGAACGAAAATACTACCACACTTTCCATGTGGTGACGAATTTAGAATACATAGTGTCACCACCCCATTTCGTCCTGAGGGTGTCGTAAGAGCCGACAAAAGGAAATGATTATGCCGAAAACCTAGCCGCAAGAGAAGGAAAACTTGATACGAAACCCTATGCCAACCCGTCTGGCTAGCGTGCACAGCAGGCTAATTACCCTCCATGTAACTGACGACACGGTTGGCGCAGTGGTTGAGCGATCGACTGCTGCGGAGCATGTCGCGGGTTCGATCCCCGCACGGAAGAAATATTTGTACGACCTATAAGTATTTGTTCCGGGATGGCGTTGTGTATAAAAAAAAAACAGTGTAGTGCCGACACAGCAGTGGGTCATATATGTATGGGTTAAGAGGTAGGTACATAAGGTAACTAATATACCCTTTATGTAACTGGAGGAGGCCTGACTCAACATCGGGTCATCTACTCAACTATAGTTTCTTGTCTCTTCTCTGTAAGGCAACATTGCGGTACAATTGTAGCCTTTGATTCAACTATTCAAAAGATATAGCCTATAACATCTAAATGACCAATATCTAAATGACAATTAGTAATAGGTCGTCCCGTTTACCGAGGCATGCAAGCCGCATTTGTAACAAGAACCGCTATCACTGCAACTGGGCTAATGAAATAGGCAGTTGCCGCGTTTATAGACGCATCTTATACAGTGTAACTAAAATGTAACCGACGTCAATTAGGCAAAAAAGAAGTAAAAGGTAAAACTAAAATACAAATCTGACTCCATAAAGCGATATAGCAATTGTTATAAACATTTAGTTTTACAAATGAAAATGAAATTGAAAATATTTTATTTATTACCAATTACAAACATTTTATTTTGATATTATCAAACATGTGATTCACGAACACAAATTTCGCCCAGACTCAGAGCAAGCGCTTGCGGTTTATACAAAGACATTTGCCCGACTCCGGAATCGAACCGGAGACCCTTAATCCAAAGGCGGCACATCCAACCCCTACACTAAGGAGGTTGACATTTGAAGTCGGTGACCCTAGGGAATTTACAGTCAAGAAGTTACCCGCGTAGGATATTTCGGGCGGTTTGTAATTACTAGTATAATTTACCACCTAAAATTTTGTGTAGTAGTTTGTTTGTAGTTTAGTTTGAAAACGTATAGTTATCATAGAATTAACAAAATAAAATAATGTACGAGTATATGTTCAATATAGTAGTATTAGAATAGTTAAAAGTAAAATTATAGGTACTTACAAGTTTCTCAGTAAATAGTTGTTAAAGTTTTTGCAAATGCATCTTAATTTTACAAATTTAAGCTAATTATTCTAGCCTGAACGTAGTACAGCGCATTTAGAAGTAAACATTACCAAAGATGACGCAATAAGCAGCTTAAATTCATTAATAAAGGCGAAATTAGAACACGCATTTTGACATTTACAAATATATTTAGTTACTATTATTTGCTATCATCGTATTAAGATTAACATTATCAGAAACTGAATTAAAATTTTAACTACTATTAACATATTTGTCATATCTTTCAGTGTCAAGATAAATGTGTAAAACATATTTATCATTTGATTATTATATCCACTTCACTGAAACTCTACATTCCTCAAAATCGGTTAAGCATATGAAATACATAAAGGGGATATGCGTGAGTGTTTAAATTAGATAGTGTATAGTATTACTGAAAAAGAGGAAAGGGTTTTTTTTTGCGTTTATAACTAATAAATCAAAATGGCCATAATTATTCTTGCATTTTATAATAACATAGTAATAAAAATAATTACTAATTAACTTATAGCTCATTACCCTCCTTGTGATGGGAGGAGGCCCGACCCAACAGTGGGTCATTTATGGGGTGAGTAGTAGTAATAAAAATATAAGACGAAAATTCCTATTCCTTTTTTATTATGGAACCATGTTATTGTAGAGCCCAAAGGTCGATCACCAGACAGGGATATTGTATTTGCTCCATACGACGTAGCCCACAAAACCAGTCCGGATGGACAGGTGCTACTGACGTCACATCCGGTTGTTTACTAAGACACCCGAAAAGGCACTTCCAAGTTATCTCGAAAGTGGCTTAATTAAGACAACGTTACAAACAGAGTACATTTGTTGGTAAAGAGGCAAGGAGAGTAAACATTGAAATTTAATACGAGCTATGATGTCATAGATAGATAGTCACACAGGCACCTAGTCTGTTCTCGCCGTGGTCAACAAACAAAATTGAAAATTTTAGGAAAATCCCAGCATACGTTTTTTGAAACGGCTAAGAACGCATGAGATTCATAACGGATTTATCGCGTGTATATTACATTATTAGGTCCCGACGTTTCGAATGATTTGCAGTCGTGTTTACGACAGACACTAGATGACAGGTGCCTTTAAAAGTACAAAGAATAGTTTTTTATTGATAACGTTTCCCTAAAACTTATGACATCACGAGGCTGAGAACGCTCTTGATGACATTTTTGAAACTTCCATCAAATGCATTCAGATGCTGTGTCTATCTATGATGCCATAACCAGATATTCAAACTTCCAGGCCCTTATTTTTGTTAGATTGAAACAGTTCTCGTATAATCAGTTGATACCTTAACTCTGTCTGTACCGAGTTACCGCACTTCATACATAAATCATCAAAGAAAGTGACTCCACGACTACGTATTGACCCCTGAGGGTTATTGGATTGATGTAATCGAAGAGATTCTAAGCATTCATGAATAGATTAGAAACAAAAATAATCGGTACTGCGTGATTGTAATTTATATTGCTGAACCTAAACATAGCTTTCATTGTGATTTACATTTGGTAGAGTTTCTGTTGTAAGTGATTTAAAGAACCCAGCACTACGCTGCGACGTTGCTCAGTCTGATATTTCCTATTACTCAAGATTATAAGACCCAAAAACTTAAACATTTATTCAGCTCCACTCTTCTTAACGTACCGTTGTATTTTCAACCGAATTCATAAAGCATGTGCTTTTTTTTTCTTTCTTTTTTACGTTGTAATGTGTTAAACGACAGTTATTTGTGACCCAATTCTAATTGGTATTCGTTAAAAAATTGGTAAAAAAAATAAAAAATAGACATTTATTCGAAATAAATCGAATCAAAATTTCAGAATATACTGAAATTGAAAAGTTGAAATAAGTAATCAACAAGGAATTTACACAGATGTTTCTCTATCTATATAAATAAAAATGTATTGCTGTTCGTTAGTCTCACTAAAAATCGAGAACGGATGGACCGATTTGGCTAATTTTGGTCTTGAAATATTCGTGGAAGTCCAGGGAAGGTTTAACAGGTGGGAAAATATGAAGAAAAAAATGATTCTGAGGCGGTACGAAGTTTGCCGGGTCAGCTAGTTTGCACTAAAAAACGGAAACAAAAACTTTTCCACAAGAAAATGGACAATCGATTCAAATGTTCATATTTTTTAAGTCACTTGAAAAAATGTGAATCGACTTCAAAATAAGCACACAATTTTATCGGCTCCTACAAGGATTTATCCCTTATCATTTCCTTTTATCGGCTCTTACGACACCCTCTGGATGGAAAGGGGTGGTGACACAATGTGTTTTAAATACGTCACAACACGCATCTACTTACTTATTACTTCAATTCCAAGCATAGTTGTCAATGTAAATTTCTTTAGCGTATTAATTCGCGTACTAACCACCTAATGAACGGACATCCGCTGCAACGATGTCGATCATGGAAAAGTCACGTGAATACCAATCATCTTAATCATTGACTAGGTAACTAGATTTCTAGGTAACAGATATACTAGACTGAAATCTCCGGCTTCGCCAAAATTGTAGACTTAATACACTTGTAAGACTGCGGGAATCGAAAATCGAAATCGAATCGATCGGGAATCGAAAAGTTGTCTTTCACTAAACCAGAGGCACTTACTCTAAGTGTGGATGTCATTTGTGTTCTTGAAATGAGACCAGGAGTTACGTTTAAAAAAAAAGTTTACCTCTTAGTCTACCTGTTATGCTACGATTTCGCGCCTAATCTACATAAAAGAATTTGTTGCATCTGCTGACCCATTGCTAATTCGGGCCTCCTCCAAATTTAAGGATATCAACCTACTATGGTACAGGCCAGACCGGTTGGCACAGGGTTTGGATTAATTTTTCCTTCTCCTGAGACAAGTTTGTCAGCGACTTGCGTTCCTTCAGTCGCCTCTTGCATAGGTAGGTTAGAAATAGGTTTTTGTCTGTGTTCTATACTCTTCACCTACTAAGCCCACACGTTACCCACTGCTGAGTCGGGCCTCCTCCAAATACATGGAGGTTAATTAGCGTGGCACAGTAGGCTAATTACCCTCTATGTAACTAGAGGAAGCCCGACTTAACAGTAGGTCATCTATGGGCTGATTAGTAGTAGTAGTAATTAGCCTACTGTTTCACGCTGGCCAGACGGCACAGGGTTTCATATCTAGTTTTCCTTGTTTTGTCATTTCCTAGTGTCGACTCTTACGACACCCTGAGGATGGGTTGGGGTGGTGACACAATGTATTCTAAATCCGTCACAACACGTCACCTCATCACGAGGACTGAATAGTGATATGAGCACTGATTTTAAATCAACTTAGGCGAAGCTGTTTGAAAAATGTGATGAGCATAATCGGAACGGAAAAGGGCGCGAGTATTGAACTTTTGTCCAATCAATGAGCTCGGCGCATTCTTGTCGCGGACTCGGACGTGTCCGTTGCATGAATCATGGAAAATGAACATACATATAGGTACCCCCAAGACTATCACTATGGGCTCCATCAGAAGGCTCAAAGCCACCCAAGGAGAGGGCTATGCTCGGAGTTTCCCTGCGAGATCGAATCAGAAATGAGTTACCGACATAGCCCACAGGATTGCCAAACTTAAGTGGCAGTGGGCAGGGCACATAGCTCGCAGGACCGACGCCCAATGGAGCAGAAATATCCTCGAGTGGCAACCGCGCTCCGGAAATCGCAGGGCTGGTAAGCCTCCCACACGGTGGACCGACGACCTGGTTAAGGTCGATGGAAAGTGATGGAAATCCTTGGGAGAAGTCTTTGTCCAGCTGTGGACGTCTTTTGGCTGAAATGATGATGATGATTATTTATAATAATGTTTTAAAATACATTAAAAAACACTCTATTTCAAATACCCAATTACCGGCTGTCCCACTAGACGGGTCGCAGAGAGCAGATGGTAATCGCTCCGTGTAAATACCGGTAGCTCGCCAAATCAGGTTAGACCGGAAAAGGGAGAAGGCCTGCTCGTTCCAAAGATATTTTTTAAAACCATTGTAGCGACCAACATTCTACATACTTTACACAATTTACCCGAAAAATCTGAACTAATTACATCAAGAAATATCGCCTCCAAATGCGAGAATTACCAAAAAGTCATACACCGCGATAGCGAAATTTCAAGAGTAATTCGCACAGTTAAGATTTACAACTATCGGGGGATAGGGCGCTGCGACCCCTAGCCAGACATACCACCTCGTCTGGCAGAATGATCGTACCTTTGCGCCTAAACCATCATATTTAGACACTCGTCACACTATTACGGATATTTGCGAATATAATGTTGTTTTACATAACCATACAGTTAAAACTTTACGAGTTAATCTCTTTTACGATTTACTACACCAACATTAATGAACGATTGCGTAACGAGTAAAAAACACTATTTGGTCACGGTCGTGATATCGCTTCTGAGTTTTTTTGCACATTTAATACAAAATTAAGTCATTTAAATATCATTAACATTTAACATAATACTTAGGCTAACAATTCACATATTCATAAATAGCGACTCGCCCCGGCTTTGTACGTGTGTAATGATGAACATCTAAATTTATCAGTGTTTCTCTTCAATAATATGCATTTATTATATGTATATATAAACCTTCCCCTTGAATCACTATTAAAAAAAAACCGCTTCATAATCCGTTGCCTAGTTTTAATATTTAAGCATACATAGGGACGGACAGACGACAGCGATAATGTTTTTGTATTATGTAGTGAGTAGTGACTAAGAACGAAGCCAGTTGTGACAGCAAAGCCAAGAAACTATGTAACATACTATAATTTAACACAGTCAAAATCGATCAAAGTACCTTTGTGTGTCTATTTAGACAGTTGTAATAGCCTACTAATAATTTCATGTGGTAATGGATTAAGAATACACAATGTCACCAATCCAGACTATCTTGAGCAGAGAACTCTCAGGATCACCTGAGGGTGTAGAAGAAGCGACTTAATTAACGCAAGTAGTCTAGTCGACAAGTTGAAAATGGTACAAAATAGAGATACTGCTCTTAAAATTATGTGCGATAGGTCATTGGATTCGGAATGGCGCCTGGAAAAATGTGCCAAAGGCGTGTAAAAGCAAATAAAAAAATTGCAGAAGTTATAAACAATTAAAGATGAAAAAAAATGGCATTATGTACGTTTTTTGCATATTTAAGAAATTTCCAATAAAAAACTCCTAACTTCCGGAACTCTACCTCCATTAGTTATAATTTTAATTTAACGCTGAAAATAGGTCTCCGCGCGACATTTTTAGGTTGCACGCGTGGCGTCAAGGTATTTTTTTTTTATTTTTGAGAAAAAAACCATGGTGTGTTCTGAACACTATAAATATTTTATTCCCCTTGGAAATTTTACTTAAAGTTAATTTTTCAACAAGTTAAACAATTGTTAACTAACAAAATTTTCTCGAACAAACGTCTTAATTGTAAGTGAAAAAAAATGGTCGTAAAAAAAATTCGCTTCGTAGAGCCTTCCTTACATACATACTTAACAAGATCGCGCCATATAAGTAAAAAAATAATTATAATTTGTTTATAATATTTTTTTTTACTTGAACAAAAACTATTGGATTTTTCAGTTTATGGCGAGTCGTATCAAGAAATCCAGAAAAGGCGTCATGCAGAGTTAATAATGAAGTTAAAACCCCAGTTACATGATTTTTACTTCTAGCTGCAAGAGAAGGAAAACTTGATACAAACTGTGCCAACCACAACAAGGTCTTGATAGCGTGGCACTGTAGGCTAACTTCCTCATGAATTTGGAGGAGTGCCAACTCAATAGCTTTGAGCTGAAATGATGGTCCTGGATGATGTCCTCTAAAGCTTTACTACGCAGTATTAACAGAACAGTTTAATATTAATCAGACGCACAACAAAATTAAGTCAAGAAAACGGCACGAAGTCATTGAAGTGGTTTTTACGATGTTTTATGTTAATAAGGTGGTCGACGGTGTTGCTTCCGTGATTGTAATCGGCTAGATGTCGGATAAGGTTGGCGGGAATTACTTCAACGCTCTGAAGCGATGGAAATAACATAACAATCCAATTTCAAAGTTTATTCAATATTACCATAACCTAGCAGTTGTTTTTTTAATACCTTTACTATTCGTCGTTTCTGTATATTAATGACCCAATACTGAGTCAGGTCTCCTCCTAATTTGTGGAGGGATATTAGCCTGTTGTACTTAGCTGGCTGACGGGCTGGCACAGGGTTTGTATCAAGTTTTCCTTCTCATATGGCTAGTTTTTCGGCCTTATCATTTTCAACATCCTCCGGATGAAATAGGATGCTGGTCTACCTCTTGCGTTCGTTTAGTCGGCCCTTACCATAAGATAGTGTGAGTTAGTGACATTGTGTATTTTAAATCCACACCGAAATTTAATTAAGCTATCAAAAACTCAAACTCAAATCATTTATTTCAATTGCACCTATGTATTTACAGGTGTCTTTAAAAGGTCAAAAGTGAAGTTCGGAATCTAGTTGCTTGTTCCAAAAAGTAGATCCTATGGAGAAGAACAGGCAAGAAACTCCATGGACACTCTTTTTATCATATTTTCTGTTACAAACATCTGATTGGGTTACATTGATTTCGTGTGTATTTTTAGTAAGCTAAGATATGAGGACAATGTAAAATATTGCACAACAGAAGTGTCCAGGAGATCAATACAAAGCTATGTACGTATGTCAATAGCAGTTAAGGGATGACCGGTCCTGGTGTGTCTTGTCGAGTATTTCTTCTATTCTGTAGATGTTTCTGTACTCATAACGTTTCTACATGTATTCATTCGAATATAGGACAAATTTCAATGAATATACAATCTAAAACTCCATTACGCTTTTTATTACAGCGTAAATGAAGACTAATGTCGTAACAACTTCCATAAAACCACCTAATTAGTTTTGTTTCATAACATTCATTATAGGGTTATTCATCTCCGGCTTGGTTTAAGGGCACAATTACAGAACGAATTACTATAAATTTGATTATAATGTGTGAAGTTTTTATTATTAACTACTTTTTGTTGGTTAACTGGAACGGATACCAACAGTTACAATAATTACGTGCATTGAGGAAGACCATAGTGGTTACCTCCTGCTCCCTCACTGAAGCTGGCCACTGGGGAAAGGGCCTCCACCAAGTGAACAGGCACCTTCTAGGCAAACGTGTACCATCATAGGCTTCACCTTCGTTTTCCATCAAGTGAGATTGAGGTCAAACTTAAGCCTATTATATTATTATACTAGCAACCCGCCCCGGCTACGCACGGGTGCAATGATGAACATCAAAATTTATCAGTGTTTTTCTACAATATTATGCATTTATTATACATATAATCCTTAAAACCCCTTCAAAATCCGTTGAGTAGTTTTATAGATATATGCATACATAGGGACGGGATTACTATGTAATGATAATGATAAAAAAGTCAGCCAAATAACATCACGCTTGGATCTGTATATCATCGGAAACATGGCTGTGGCAACTGCAGGAGTCCCTCTGCTGCCAGCGCTATACTTTCACTTATGACCACTTCTCTTCTCTCTTCACTCTTCCTTTCAAGGTTAGAGAAACGTCGGTGACACCACCAGTGTTATATAACCCGACAGTAACGAAGCATGCTATATGCCTGAGTGGTATATAAATTTATTTAAACAAAATTACGAATCCTAACCTAACATTTCTTTTTCTTGTAAGGATCATAACCTATCCGAAACTGAAACAGTATTTATTAAGAAACTGGAAGGAACCTCATTCACCTCAACCTCAGTTGTTTCAATACTAAACTCTACTTGCATTTCTAATATGTACCTGTTCGATATTTATATTAATACTAATTACTGCTCGTGGATTCGCTGGCCTTGACTCAGATCTGGATTTGTGAACTAGACTCTGACTCTTTTACATTAAAATACGGGATCCTAACCATGCAGCCTTTTAAATTGACGGTATTGATATTCACGACTCATTTTGGACTATCACTCTTATCTACAATATTTCATGGTAAATTAAAAATAAACAATCAAATCATCAAAAAGCTTAGAAGAAAGCAAAATATACTGTTACAAATCGTGAAATTTCATAATGTCAGAAACGTAAGCTCAAAGGCCGGGTAACGTCAAAAGGAGATAAGTATGATTTAGAATTGCGCCGGCGCAGGAAACCAGACGTTTGTTCCACACCAGCAAGATAGACGATCGGTTTATATTGAATTATTTCTCTAGCTCATTGAAACACTTCGTAAATCTCAACATTATGAATTGAGGATTATTATTGTTGAAGTGGAAAACATTTCTGAGAATAATTTAGATGTAGATATAAATTGCTACTAAGTTTAGTTTGGTACGACAGATAAATTAAGTTATAATAGCTCTGAAACGTTATCTAGAGAACTACAATAAATTAGTATACACAAATTGCGTTTCGAAAAGGGTATTTGTGAAAGCCGGAGCCATACAATCTAATAGTTTAATAAATAAGCGTTTAGTAACTAAAACGTGCATTATGTATATTGGAGTTGCTTTTGTTTGGATGTCCAATGACAAGGTCAGAGATAGATTTTAGTAAAGTGACAGTTTCATACAAGATTTTTTTATCATTGAAGGAAAACATATTATTACACGCGCAGTAACAAATGAGTTATGTTTCTAGAAATACTCATAATCGACAGGGCCAATTACTATCTATGGTTGGGAGTTTATGGTTAGGTTTCTAAATATTATTAAGGATCGATGGCAACAAAATATTCATTAAAATAGTCCACATTCACTAAAAACGAGCTAAGTCAAAAATGTGTTGAACAAGAATAAATCCGTCCGGTATTGTCCTAATTTGAAGGGCGTCCGGGGGTCGTCCGGCAGGGGTTTTGAAAAGTGTCCGGGAGTAACACTTTTGTTGTCAGAGGAAATCCATTTTTTACACAAATCTTAGTTAAAAATTTATCCACAATAACCCATAGCAATAAAGAAGGCCCGGCTATTTTTGTTGAATAAAAACAGCCGAGCCTACTATACATTTTTAGAGGTGTCCGGGGGAAAAAAACATATTTTGCCCAAATGTTCGGGATTTTTGCCGTGTTTATACGTCTGCAATTTAGGTGATGGCAGCCGCAAACAAGAATAATGCAACACATAAAAATATTATAATTCTCAATTCTCAAGGATTCTGGAATGTAACAACTTGCTTCAAACTTCCAGCGCAACTATAAACTTACGCAGACGCAAATAGATACTAAGGAATGCTTCTATTGGTAACCAAATACCTACTGCCACAGCAAAAAACAACGCCAATCACGACCTCGTTCGCAGTTTAATTACGTATACGAAAGTAATTGAGACAAACGAAATAGATAGAGGTAAGACAAACCAATGTAACAGATATGAAATGCAATTGTCACTTTCAAAAAACAATTACAACATGTATGGATCTTGCGTGTTCACAACACGTCGGGGTCACCACTTTGAGCCCAAAGGGATGAAAATCCAGCCAGACGAGGTGGTATATCTGGCTAGGGGTCGCAGTGCCTATCCCCCATGGTTGTAGTCGGGGATATCTTAACTAAATTGCTAAAGCTAAATTGGTTAAATTGTGTAAAGTATGTAGCATGTTGATCGCTACACATGCATGATATTTGTTCGTATGGTGACAGATTAAGAAAAAACTATAAAGAACCCTCGAATACTCACCGGAGAAAGTCATAAAAAGATACGAAAAGATCCGAAAGGCCACTCAGGCGCAAGAGAAGTAAACCTCCGCAAAAATCCTGTGCCATAAAACTGGGGGAGACTGAACTCAACAGTGGGTTATTTTAAAACTGAGTTGATAATGTCGAAGCTAAACTGCCTATTGGTATTGATGTGACAATCGCAACCACTAATATTACCGACTCATTAACTACGAAAATGTGTTAATGATTTTACATATCTAAAGATAAGACCTGATACGAATTTACCACGTTTTTTCATGGCACGATAAAAGTAATAATAAATAACGAAAATGCCACTGAAAAAGAATGTAATAATAATAATAAAGGACATCAGGAATTGCCTCTTGTAAAAAAATCCTTTTGAATACACAAAAACACTTAGACAGTTATTAAATTTTGCGGAAACGAAAACAACGCCGTTGCCAAGACAACAATCCGCTTAGGAATCAACATAATTAAACACAATGCGTAAGAAACTTCATTACCATACAACCGATAGCCGGTTCATGCGGAGATAATGAGCACTTTGTTTGGAAGTGTAGAGTCATTACAACCTGACACGTTTACGTGAATCATACAAGCAAGACGCTGGTCGTAAAAGAAATGTTAGTGGACGACGTAAATCGTTGGCATTATAAGGAAAGTAGAAAGCTGGATCATGCGTATACTGTGACATAATTTGAATGGATTACTAGCACAAAGGCACAATAGAGTTAATAATGTATTGTATAACATATTATTTTGCTTCATCAATGACAGCCGCTAAACACAAAAAAAGTGATTTGGACAAAATATAGGAACCCGTAGGACACGGACATAAGACGGCGACGGATTAAGACTATATGGTGTCATCATCTCATTTCATCCTGAGCGTGTCGTAACAGTCGACAGAAGGAAAGTACGAATCCCTGTGCCAACCCGTCTAGCCAGCGTAGCGCAGTAAATATAAATAAAATAAATATCCTTGGACATTTCACACAACGCCATCTCGTCCCAAGCTAAGCAACTTGTGTTATGCTAACGAGATTTTTTTTTTGTAAATACATACATATTATAGGTAGAAATGACACCCAGACTCCGAGCCAGTGCCTCTGGTTTAGACAAAGACACTTGCCCGACCCCGGAATCGAACCCGGGACTCGTTGATCCAAAGGCGGCACATCTAACCACTAGACCAACGACGATTATGTACAGTATCCCAACAGGACAACCACGAACTACAATATATGTAGTGCTCGTGACGGTAGGGTCAGGAGCGGGCACCGTAGCAACTTCACACAGAAATTCAATCCACGCCTAGGTCAAACTCTCTAGGGCATCACTAGTAAATCCTAAGTTAGAAAACGGTTTACACTCTGATTCTTGCTCGAGACAAGACGGCTATGCATTTAAACAGACTTTTTTACGATTCTACCAGACAGCGTCATGTTAATTACAACGCTTGAATCTTTTAGCAATTATCTTTTCTAGTCATTCCTAAGTAGTGTGTATGGTTAGACTTAAAAAAAAACGAAACTTCTGCCGTTGATATAAACAGTATCGCGGGAAGTTTACAAACATAAATTTCACGAACACAAATATCACCCAGACCCGGAGCAAGTGCTTCTGGTTTAGACAAATATCCCCTACCCCGGAATCGAACCCGTTGATCCAAAGGCGGCGCATCCAATCTCTAGACCAACAAGGTATGTCTTAGAATTTGTAACTAACATTTTATGATATTTATTAATTTTGTCATGGGAAACGAGGCACCCTGTTTTCTTTAAAAAATATTTCACATTAAACCAGCAATAAAGTGAATGGATTTCTCAAGTTCCAGTTTGTTTAGTGGACAATGGCAGTCCCACTTGTTCGCACTGATTCGCAATTAATAAATGGCTTGACCTACTATCGATGCCCCAAAATGTCGAATCATGCCTCTCGCATTAATTAATATCAAGTCTATGAGCTTCTACGGTACGAAGTTTCGGTGTGATAGATATGCGTGCTAGTTCAATAGTAAATCTTATTATATTCGCTTTCTTCTTTACGGTTTCCATGTCGTTGTAAAATTTCGATACTTACATTTGCCTTGTTGAATAGTTTTACAGCGCCTTGTCCGAACCTTTTATGGGAACTTCGTGATACAGGTTGTCATTGAATTAATTACATTCTTATATCGTCACGTGTGATTCGACTGCTGTCCGCGCGAAAACCAGTATTCGTTTATCAGTGGGTGGTTTACCTTAAGTTTAAATTCGCATTTTAGACGCAAAGGTTATAAATCTAGCCACAACAACTAATTTCAATGACTTACCATAAATCAAGCTCTGGAAAGGGGGAAAACACCGCGTATCAATATTCCGGTAGTCACATGAACTCAACAAAACCACTTTTTGTCTCACGTTCAGTGAAACGTATCAAGTCAGAACCAAAGAGCAGAATTAGCACTTTCCACAATACACATACTCGATCCCACAGCACTGATAAAGCACAAATCTGCCGACACTGTAACACAAAGCTTGTTTCTTCACAGTTATCTGTTAAGGCTGTAGCGTAACAGAGTGAAGCAATGGCACTGCCGAATCGCAATGCGAAATTTAGGCGGTCACAAATTGTTCGCTTAAAAGCGACAGTTCAACCGACTTTACCGGTCGGAAACGTTCCAAATTCTGATCGGAAAGTCGTGTAACATCAAGGCACGAGTGAGCTGCGCGGGCAGCGCGAGCAAACTGAGGAGCCGTCATGCGCAACCACGCGACGCCTCCGGCCGAGTGGACTTCAAACTTTTACTCGACCGAATCGAAACCGAGTCTCGTGCAACTGGCGGACCTTAACACAGCCTAGTACTTGAGTTGGAAGCCTTATAAATTTGCAAATAACTCGGATATTACTTAGGTAGGACTTCGAGCTTGAAGTATGCTTGTAAGTAATACTAGCAACGATTACGCGGCCGATTAATCAAGAAATTCGATTCGTATTACACGTAATACAAAGATTATATTATCGGAATGTGATCACACAAATGATAGCGATACAATTAATGGTTTTGATGATAGTTTGAACGGAAATATGAATGCGATTGCAGTTCACGTATAACGGTTAATCAAAAATACAGATTCAGATATAACCGGAATCAATTTTGAAACAAAAGCGGATAAAATAACCGTTTGAATAACTCATAATTTGTTTAGCGGGAAAGAACGTGGAATGTAGAGTATACATCTCGATCTATAGCGAACACTCCATTATATTCTGATGCATTCATAAGATTCAACTAGAGGAAATGACAAGGCAGAAGATCCTTATGCCCGGCGTGGTAGAGTAGGCTAATTCGACATCAAGACGCACGTCTGGGCAGTGGGTCATTAATGGGAAAAGACAGCCGTGTTTACATCAATTAAAGCAAGCACGATTTGCTTAAAAAGAAAAAGGGTGAGAGTTGTAAAACATGGTGAGACGGAACATTTTAAAGCACAGTATGTTACTAAAGATAGTACGAAAATAAAACAAGCAGAGAAATATTTCATTGCATGTGGCTTGTAACTGTTTTAAGCAAGTGCGAACATACATTTAGGTCTTATTTTGTACATTAACGCTAAATCTAGAACAAATTAGCATTAACACAAAAACGACACTTTTATTACGGAATGTGAGTATCACTAGTAGTTGTAGTTTGATCTCTCCACAGCAAAGGCAAACGCAGCAAACGTTAATATCCTTAGAAAACGGATCGATTTTACTTTAAATATTACAATAGTCATTGATAGTAAGTGTCAGTAATCGTCAGTAAGTCAATAAATTACGTCACACGTTAATGGGGAAGGTCATCATGGCGAAGTGTGACAAGCGGCATGGGGGGGGGGGTGCAAAAGTTTTGTGACGTCACATGTTAAATTTTAAAATACATGCTGGTTTTATTAGATTATTTAATAAAAATAAGTAAAATATTGAAATAGCTGTTTTCTCTCGATTATTTTTAAATTCATGCATAAATTTTAAATAGTATGACGTCACATCAAGAGGGTTTGGTTATTAAAATGTGACAAGCTGTGACAAGGACCCCCTCAAAAGTCCTAAAATTCGACGTCGTCGTTTCAGCCCATGAGTGACTCACTACTGAGTCGGGCCTCCTCCAAATTCCTGGAGGGAAATTAGCCTACTGCGCCATGCTGGCAAGATGGGTTGGCACAGGGTTTGTATCAAGTTTTCCTTCTCTTGCGGCTAGGTGATTTGCCTTTAGTGTTCCCCTATTCCTAAAATTCATGTGACGTAATTTATGGATGGCCTCTAAGGAACTAAATTTCAAATACAAATCATTTATTTTGTTTGTGGTCACGATGGACACTTACAAAAAGTCAACACATTATTCATAGTGATATTATATAATAAAAAAGGTCTACCGTCTACCTATAATCTTCGGAACTATAATCGTCTTCCCAGGTACTGGATCCAGGAGCTATCTTAAATTTACATGCAAATTACTAAATGGCACTTCAGCGCCGGGATTCTTGTTTCATAACTATGGGAACCAAATACGTGCATAAACTGGTTTCGTGGCTAGTAAGGAATGCTAGGCAGTTTGAATAATCCTGTGTGAACACTTGCGTTTAAGTACAGTCATCATCATGACTTCCGACAAAAGAACTGCCACTACTGGACATAGTCCTCCCCCAAGTATTCCCACAAATGTCCAGCTCATGGCCAATGATCGTGGATACCCGGCCGGTGACGGACAAGCCGGTTATGTGGGTCTCCGGGCGCAAGAAGATGGTACATTGTACCCCGACTGATTTATGACTTCTGAATACAATATCTGGATGACCGGTACTTTTTTTTTATTAATTATGTTTTTTGGAAATTATATTTAAGTACGAATTACGCAAACACTCATTGACTTCGTGTTACTTAACAACGCCATTTGCCATCCATCTCACAAAAAAGTAGTATTATTATTCGCCAATAGATGTCATGATTCCTATCTATATCAATTTATCCCCCCCTAAACCCGAATAAAATGAAATTTTCTAAAAATGATTCCTAGCTAGATCGATTTATCGCCCCCGAAACCCCCTATATACTAAATTTCATGAAAATCGTTGGAGCCGATTCCGAGATTCCAATTATATATATACAAGAATTGCTCATTTAAAGATATAAGATAAGATAGGATAGTGTCACCAACCCAGTCCCACTCCAGAGCCACGGGCCGCCCCAGTCGCTCCCATTTTCTTTTATCTCTAAATTACTGACATGTTTTGGTAGAACTTCCTCCGTTGCCTTCCATTCTTCAATTGAGCCACGTATGTTATTTATTTTACTTATCAAACTACTACTTCTACTGAACCCATAGATGACCCCCAGCTGAGTCGGATCTCCTCCAGTTACATAAATATGAGATTTATACGTGTCCCATTATGTTTAACCCGCTACAAATAAGAGGGATGTTCTAAAGTGCCTCTCTGTGGCATCCTAGCTCTTAAACCAATGGTTCGATAAGATTTTTTTTATTTGATCGCAGTGGTGTTTCTCAAACATGTTGATGTTATTTTTGTATTCTTATAACTTAGATTAAAGTATAATATATCTGTCGAAGGTTGCTGGAAAGCGAAGGTCGCTGGAAACCAATGGATGCGGGCGGCCCGGGACCGGCCTTTGTGGAGATCCATGGAGGAGGCCTATGTCCAGCAGTGGACGTCTTTTGGCTGAAATGATGACGATGCTATCTGTCTATGTTTTATCAAAATCGGTACAGCTGCTTCAAGGTCGTTTTTAATTGCAACGAGAGCTCGTTAGTTGCCAAAGTAATTTATTTTTTAATGCGTATATTACTACTTCTCAGCCCCTAAATCAGCCACTACTGGATCTGGCCTCCTCCAACTACATAGAGGATAACATTACGATTATATTAAAATACATTATCTATATAATATTAGACAATACCAATGCGTATACTACGGCATTGTTATACAGTTTACAAAGAAGACACAAGTATTTGAGTCCAATTCACATTAAGTATTCAAGCGGAACATTAAAACGTGAAAACGATACTGTTTGGTCTAGTTTCAATATTTACTCAACACTTTTTGTGGAATTTGTCATACACAGAACTGAACCAGTGCTGGGAAGCCTCCCATGCGGTAGACTGACGACCTAGTTAATTTTGCTGGAAAATAAAATAACCTTGGACATTTAATATATCCTTGGACATTTCACACAACGCCATCTCCCAAGCTAAGCAACTTAATGCTTGTGTTATGGTAAGGAGATGGTTGATAAACTACTTATATACATTTTTTTTTTGTAAATACATACATATTATAGATAGAAATGACACCCAGACTCCGAGCCAGTGCCTCTGGTTTAGACAAAGACAATTGCCCGACCCCGGAATCGAACCCGGGACCCGTTGATCCAAAGGCGGCACATCTAACCACTAGACCAACGAGGCAGTCAAAGTCAATGGTGTGGTAATTGGACCAGTTTTAGTGGATATATTATATAATATGGGGGTAGTATAAGCCCATCTTATAGCGCATCGTCCACGGAGAGAGATTAGAGCAGACAGCATGAAGACTAATCTAATCTATAGTCTAATTTCTACGTACACGTAGAGATTAATAGAGCTCCCTATTGCTTTTTGCTTATAGCGCTATTAGTTATTAGAAATTAGGTTTTAATTTGCCGGTGCATTGCGCGGACGGTGCGGCCGACGTTAAAAATAAAACTCAAATAAATTATTTGAGAAATCCGATAGTGTGCTTGCAACTCGTGAGCTAATGATACACTGATTAACAATATTCGGTACAGATAGCAGTGACTTACCCGCGCGGGGCGGGCCGGGGGGCGCTGGCGATGTTAGATTGGCGCGCACCGCCTTAAGGTGTCAATACACATGCGTAGAGTTCCTTACAAACATTTTGAGCCAAAGTCTATCCGGGTCTCTTTGGCTGTGATTGGCGGAGACTGGAGGCTTATAGATGTAGTAATTGATGACACGGCACTTTTAGTTCAAGATGTTTTGGTGGTGATGGTGTGTTGTGTTACCATGCGTGGTGACGGATTTAGAATATGTCACCGTCCCATTACATTATGAGGGTGTCGTTATAGGTAGCTACGGGTAGCTCTATCATCGTTACATTTTGGCCTGCGTACACTACACTACTCGTAGACTAGACATTTAAAAACAGTAAACGTCAGTTGACTACGTCTAATTCAAAATACGACTTTTATGACTTTTACGACTTCGATCAAGTGTAAGCCTATCAAGAATTAAAAAAAAAGACTTTAGCTAGACTGAAATTATGGCATGTGTAATTCGAGAGCTCTCCAATTGTATCGCTTGTCTCGCTTGTCTCGCTCCACGACGCCTTCCGAGAGTAGCCGAGCCTGTCTACGTAGACTGCAGTGACACATTAGCTAGAGTAGTCTCGCTAATGTGTACACGTCGCAGATTTCCCTATGAGATGTCGCTCTCCGTAAATTTAATCTATCGTGGACGAGGCGCTTTAGACTTGCGTTAACTAAAATAATAGTTAAGCCCAAAAATTATGTGCCAAAAGTATTGTGCCTTACAAGCCTTACAATACTATGTCAATTTTATCCATTTCTTGTGGTAAGATTTTCTGCCAATCATCATACACAGTGTAGACTTGTCCGTATAGAGATAGATTTAAAATAGGTCATGTAACCACCCTGAGGATGTGGCGACAAACGGGGTTTGTGAGCCGACAAACGGAAATGATGAGTCCGAAAACCTAGCCGTAAGTTAAGGTGAATGTTCCAGGATAGCTTGGAGGGTTGTATTGATAAGTTTGATGAATATAATTCTATAACTACAGCCGCGAATAACATTTTAATCAAGATACAAGCTAGCACTGACCTGCATATTGCAAAAAAACGTACGAAAATTTGAATTACGCGGGCTACCCTGGAACTAGGGTTGCCAACTATACTGTTTTACACTAAATTATACTTTTTACTGTTGAACAAAAATAAAGTATACAAAATATTGTTTTCAGCATCAAAATGCAAACACATTACTATACTTCACGACGCTCACGCTCACACATTTTTCAGTAATGAATGTTAGGTGGCGGGAGGGTAGAAATAGAGCATCTTTTAATTTAATAAAAAATGAGCTCCTCATGTATTTTAATTTCAGCTATAAGTATGGTGAAGCAAATACAGTTTTTAAAAAAGATTATAAATTAGTAAGCTCTAAAAATATGTATTTAAAACAATAAATAAATAACATACTGTTCGTTTTTCTAAAATACTGTTTAATATTCTTCATAGAGCTGAATAAACTTTATTTCTTGTAAAAAAAATTGGCAACCTACCTGGAACATTCACCTTATGGAAAACTTGATAAGAAGCCCTGTGCCAATCCGTCAAGTCAGAGTGGCACAGTAGGCTAATTATCCTCCATGTAATTGGAGGAGGCCCGACTCAGCAGTGGGTTATTTATGGGTTGAGTAGTAGAAGTAGGCAATTAGGTACCTGCTCCACTAGCCATCACTGGCCTAACACTTTCGGAAACAAAGCCTAGTGTTCCACGCCAGGCGATAATAATCTCTTAATTAACAACAAGTTACTCCATGCGCATATGATGTTCAAAGCATGCCCGACCTGGCACAGAATTAATTTTTTAAGCAGTATATAAACTGCCTTGTCTAGGTGTTAGATATGCCGCCTTTCGTACACGGGTCTTTGAGTAAACCAGAGGCACTTGCTTTGAGACTGGGAGTCTTTTGTATTCGTGAATTTCATATTTGGAATGGAAACATACTGTTCCCGCAGTACAGGTTATACATAGTGAAGAGGTTTCGTTTAAAAAAAAATACGAATTTCGACATCAAAACGAACACACTCACACAAAACGCTGTTCGGTGTGTGAAATATGAATAAACTTAGTTCTTGCTTACTGCGACTAGATGATCGAATCTTCATAAAAGGCATTTTTGTAAAATATACGTGATATTGAGAGATACATAGTGTCACTACCCTGCTCTATCCTGAGGGTGTCATAAGAGCAGATAAAACGAAATCACAAGGCCGAAGACCTAGTCACAAGAGAAGAAAACTTGATATGAAACCATGTGCTAACCCGTCTGGGCAGCATGGCACAGTAGACTAAATACATTCCATATAATTAGAAGAGGCTCATCAGTATGAGTAGTTTCTGTCAAGTCGTCTTTTTAACCCCCGACGCAAAAAGAGGGGTGGTATAAGTTTCACGTGTCTTTTTGTGGCACCGTAGCTCGCGAACGGATGAAGCGATTTCAATAAAGTTTTTTTTGTATGAAAGGTGAGTTACGGGCGAGTGTTTGGTGAAAATCGGGTGAGCCGTTTAAAAGTTATGAGGGGTGAAAGTGGGGAATAATAACCGAATGTCTGCAAATATAATCGAGTGGGGTCTCAAATGAAAGCGCATCACGAGCAATTTAACAAAATCTACATTATAATAAGTATGTACCTATAAAAAGTATAAGATAAAAATTAAATTAAAAATTTAAATAAACCCCCGACACAATAACCTTTAAAAAGTAAAAAATAAATACTTCGCGTTGGGGGACCAGGGGTCAGGTAATAAATAAGTGGGAGTGGTCCCCCAACGCGAAGTATTTATTTTTTTACTTTTTAAAGGTTATTGTGTCGGGGGTTTATTTAAATTTTTATTATTAAATTTATTTTATTGGTGATATTTTTTTTGTAACCAAATATATTTGGATAATTTGTAATAGTAAAGTGCTACGGCATTTACGAGTAGTTCGTGTAATCATCACAATTTCGTTCTTTTATGATCCCATAAGGCACAAATTGGCGTCATTAGTTATGGATAGGTGAATTTCATCTACTGGTGAGCTTGTGTATACTGTGTAATGATTGCCGTGTGAAGCGGCGCCGGCGCATGAGGGGTCAAGGCTAGGAGGTGGGTGGGCACTATAGAAAATTGATTTCTTTTATAACATAGAGCCCAGCTGAGTAAGCTTTAGCATCACTGCGTTACAATAACTTCTTTGGAGAAGAACCGACATTAATTACTTGAATCCATCTATGATGTTCACAATATAATAACTGTAAATTTCGGCACTTTATGTATATTTAGATGTATTTTTTATCTTTGTCTTGAATGCCCTTGACCCAAGGCTTGAATAGCCAGTATCCAAACAGGCAGCTGGTTTAACCATGATATAACCGGTAATCGTATGGTCTAACCATACAATTACCGGTTGTCCCAATAGATTGGTCACATGGCGGACGGCAAATAAGTTCAGACTGGTAAAGACCTTAATTAAATTGGGAAAAGAGGTGAAAAAAAAACAACTACACGCATACAGGTGACATGTGAA
This sequence comes from Clostera curtula, assembly GCA_905475355.2. Taxonomy (NCBI): domain Eukaryota; kingdom Metazoa; phylum Arthropoda; class Insecta; order Lepidoptera; family Notodontidae; genus Clostera; species Clostera curtula. Next base: position 9,508,240 of record FR997816.1, on the reverse strand, counting down.
CAAAAATTGAACTTCATTCAGTTTGTCAACCCATTTCAATTGTACTCCATTGAGTACAATTGAAACGGGTTGACAAATTTAAGTATCTTGGTCATTATATTACTGAGACTCTTACTGATCAAATTGACATTGAAAGGGAGCGTAGGGCAATTTGCATCAGGGCCAAGATGATGGCCTGTAATTTTCCGTAGGTTCAACTTTGGACATTGTCTGAAAAATTAGTACTGGATCATTCATGGTAGTAAGTAGTATTTCACAACACTTTTTCTTCTTCCCAGGCCATAAATGACCCACTGCTGAGTCGGGCCTCTAATGAGCTTTCACAATTAACTGTATTGTAATCTAAAAATACGAAAATGCTTTTACCAATCACACATAATCCTAAATATTACAATGAAACCAGATCATGCCGTAGCAAACATCATCTCACGCAATCGCTCACATTCCCAGAAGCGCGAAAAACACGACAGCTGACATAACAAGCAAGTTCAACCCAGTCGCAGCCGCCGCAAAGTAACTGCATAGAGAGAGTACACGCCAATAGCTATTATGAGAACACGTAGTAATGTAATGAATATGGTATTGAAGAGAGACGCGTCTTTGAATTCTGACTAAATAAAATAGCATCCTACCACCTAAACTTCCAACAACACAATGTCACCAACCCATATCATCTTGAGGGTGTCGTAAGAGGCGACTAAATGAACGCAAGAGGCAGATCACCTAGCCTAGCAAGAGAAGGAAAACTTGACACAAACCCTGTGCCAACCCGTCAAGCCAGCGTGGCACAGTAGGCTAATTTCCCTCCATGAATTTGTAGGAGGCCCAACTCAGTAGTGGGTCATTTATGAGCTGCAACGACGACGACACATATCCGGAGTTAAACCGGGGACCGCGTTTATGAACATAAACAATAGACCTTTAGGCGCAAAGGGATGATCATCCAGCCAGACGAGGTGGGATGTCTGGCTAGGGGTCGCAGCGCCTATCCCCCGATAGTTGTAGTCGGGGATATCTTAACTTGCGAATTGCTCTTGAAATGTCGATATCGCAGTGTAGGACTTTTTCGTAATTATCGCATTTGTAGGCGATATTTCTTGATGCAATTAGTTCAGATTTTTCGGGTAAACTGTGTAAAGTATGTAGCATGCGGTCGCTACAGACTAACCAAGCATAAATTACTACTACTAATACGCAGCCCATAGACAACCTACTACTGTGTCGCGTCTCCTCCAGTTACACTTTGCCACGTGCTAGCCAGACGGGTTGACACAGGGTTCCGAATCACCCAGCGCACGTCCCCGTGGAGACACAGTCAGGACCCACGGGGCAGCAATGCGCGTGACGGTACACCCCGGGGACGTTTAGTGGGTATGCCTTCGCCTCCCCACAGGGGCGGATGAGACTCCCACACATCCCCGCCGGCCATCCTCACGCTGGCGGGGCCAGTCCATAAAGGATATAACACCGGGTCAAAAAAAAAGGGTTCCGAATCAAGACTTCCTTCTTTTGCTGCTAGGAATTTTGGATCTCCCATAGAAATTATTTTGTGTGACGTCTCTGTGTGGCGTTATTTTGTGCGATAACCATATATTACGTCAAGACAATAGCACTTCTTAGCTACTTGCCTCGTGATGGCAGGCACCGTTAAATTCACGTGGAACACGCTTCCTGGGAATTAAAGACAACGCTTAACTTGCATGCTATTCACAGGTGTAGAAAATTACCTGCAATATCTGAGATTTTATGCAGCTACACGTTATAAATTATCATATCATATTTGACGACACGGTTGGCGCAGTGGTTGGGCGATCGACTGCTACGCAGCATGTCGCGGGTTCGATTCCCGCACGGAAGAAATATTTGTACCTTCACAAGATCTTCCCACGCTTCTCTTTCCCATACGTGGGCGCCACTCCAAGACTTTCATGCCCCAACGGCCATCCGTTCTTCGGGCCACGTGGCCTGCCCATTGCCACTTCAACTGTGCAATCCTTTTAGCTATGTCGGTAACTTTAGTTCGTCTACGGATTTCCTCATTTCTGATTCGATCACGTAGAGTAACCCCGAGCATAGCTCTCTCCATCGCACGTTGAGTGACTGTCAGCAACTGTAAATGTGGTGAAGGATTTCGAATAGTCTCACCAAACCATTGCATCCTTACTGTGTCGTATAACCCGACAAAAGGAAAGGTTTTCGGCCTTATCATTTCCCTTTGGCGGCTCTTCGACATCATCCTCAGGATGAAATGAGGATGCAACAATACTACTAACGAGCCCACATATAACCCACTGCTGAGTCGGACCTCTTCCAGTTACATGGAGGGTATTTGGCCAACTGTGCCACGTTCGCCAGACAGGTTGGCACTGGGTTTCGTAATCAAGTTTTCCATCTCTTGCGTCTAGGTTATAACCCTCACACTGCCTTGTTGGTCTAGGAGTTGGTTGCGCCGCCTTTGGATCACTGGGTCCCGGGTTCGATTCCGAGGCCGGGCAAGTGTCTTTGTGTAACCCAGAGGCACTTGCTCTGAGTCTGGGTGTCATTTGTATTCTTGAATTTCATGTTTGTTAACTCCCCCCGCGATACCGGTAAGACCTAGGGAAGGTATAAAGTTTTTTTTAATTAAAAAAAAACAGATTTTTTTATAAATCCGTCACCACACGGAAATTGACGACGGAACTAACGTTTTATCCTAATAGCCCCATAGCATACTTCGCTTTAAGTTCTAAAGCCTGAGAAAGTGAACCCTCTGTTATTAACACGCCACGGGTTAAGCCTTAATAATAGTAATGAGATTTCCTCTTGCTTCCCGCGGATCCCAGTGTCCTAGATAAGACATATAATTACATAAACTTTAATTCTTGTGTCTGACGACATCTACTAACTCACGGTATCCGCAAACAATTTCTTACGCAGCTAGTTCTTAATAAAGAATATACCTTCAGTCAGACACCGACTTCAAAAACAGTGCCACTTTGCGATTCACCGGACAACATTTCGTTATTAGAAAATTGAGGTTCCTTCTTGCAAATGATTGATCTATTCTTTATTTTTGGGTCCACGCCGCCGCCGTCTGCGATGTTTGATTACAATACTTTGTACGGAACATTACTTTTGCAAAGACGCCATTGATTGATTTATTCTAATAGACTATTGTTCACAATCCGTGTGCGTAATTTTCTATAGAATTATATTTGGCGAAGTATAGGCGAAATACACTGGGCTGCAAAACTAAGTATCACACTTTTAAAATTGCAATAACTTTTTAAGTACACAAGATAAACTTTCGAAATAAAATGGACTCGATTTTTTTTTTATTTAGGTATATACAAACTTTATTTTTTTATTTTAAATCTCTAATTTCTATAGTTTAGAAAAAAATATATATTAAAAGTGTACTTACTTAGTTTTGCAGGTCAGTGTAGTTGCGTTTATGGTACTTTGTGAATGTATTTTCGCCCCAACAAAGAAGAGAGGTCGCTTCTGATATAAAATCGATTTATCAAAATTGCAGTATATAGATTTCTCGAACGGTAACCGACTACATAACTTTTTTTTTTATGTTTCGTTTGTTCTTTATTTTTTTTGTGGAAGAGACCTAGGGCTAGCCTACTTCCAGTGTCGCTGTGGCTTGCTATTTTTAGGACACCCTGTATATAGATTTTTCGAACGGTAACGCACTATGCTCTACCTCTCAATTGAAAAACAAAATGATTTGTTCCTTCTTGTGTTATTGTCGAGCTGTACCATACTCGTATATAGAGTTTCACCATTAAATACCAGTTACATCCATAAAGATAAATAATTACTACGCGGTATGTGACCTACAAATACTAAGTATACTCAAAAGTACCAGTGGAATTGCTACGGTATTCCACCTGCTATCTTAATTTTAGAACGACAGGTGGTACATAGTTGGAGATACACCTTGATATGTAGGCGCTATTACTAGTCAGCCCATACTTGATCCACTGCTGAATGGCGGGCGATGGCTGCCACATGCGTCATACTTGTGAACAGGTGCCGTTGCTGGCTCGGTTGGCTCGGGCATTAGAAGGTTACTATTATAAATAAATAAATATCCTTGGACATTTCACACAACGCCATCTCGTCCCAAGCTAAGCAACTTAATGCTTGTGTTATGGTAACGAGATGGATGATAAACTACTTACATAATTTTTTGTTTGTATATACATACATATTATAGATAGAAAACACCCAGACCCGGAACAAATACTTGTAGGTCGTACAAATATTTCTTCCGTGCGGGAATCGAACCCGCGACATGCTGCGCAGCAGACGATCGCTCGACCACTGCGCCAACCATGTCGTGTGAGAGGTAGAGCCTAGTGGGTATTGTTGACTAGATCTGGCTGATGTTTTGCCCTTTGCGACTATTGCGCGAGATTGCTCTCACAAATGGCTGATGTTTTGGCCTTGTCATTTCGTTTGGCGACTCTTACGACACCCTCAGAATGGATTGAGGTGGTGACACTATGTATTCGAAATCCTTCACCATACGGAAAACATTAAAAGATAACGTAACAAAAGCCCTATAGATATCTGTAGTGAGGCCATAGAGCTTATCAACATCGTTGTTTCAGCCCATGAGTGACCTCCAAATTCATGGAGCGAAATAAGCCTACTGCTGGCGCAGTTTGCAAGACGGGTTGGCACAGGGTTTGTATCAACCTGAGGAGAGGAGGAGGGCCTCCTCGTCTGCGGCGGCGTGGTTCTGCATCAGATCCCACAATGCCGCAACAGGACGCGAGTTGGAGCACCCCGGGGAGGTTTAGTGGGTAGGCCCCCACCATGGGGGAGAGTCCCACACTCCCCTCGCTGGCCATCCCCGTGGCCGGCGAGGAAGTCCTTATAGGATTTTACCCCGGGCAGAAGAAAAAAAAAAGTTTGTATCAAGTTTTATGGGTTGGTGACACTGGGTATTCTAAATCCGTCACCACACGGACAGTAATGAACATCAACAGTTCTATATTTAAAATGCTTTTCTATCTTGAGGTGCGCATGAGACGTGTCTTTGTTTCACCTACGGAAATACTTATTACCCAAATGTATTTGTTCATGGACCCTAAATAAATAATACAAACTAATATAACTAATTTTAGCACATCCGCCAGCTACAAGAGGACTACCAACCGGTTTTTCATTAATAATCATGAATTCACTCCATCGTAACTAACTAAATGCACGCACTTTACAAGGCGCGTACAAAAAGCAGACATTCTAGTAAATTAAGTGTGCGTTTGGCGTAAAATATTACTTGGGAATAGTGCGAGAGCTAGTAGACGATTTCGGGTGGAAAAGAAAATTACATAAAAATATTTATTCACACATAAACAGACTAATAAAGATAAATTGAAAGACTTAAAACTTAAAAAAAAACCATTTAGGTATAGATTAATAGGAAAAAAATAAAATAAAATAAAACTAATTTAAATAATTTCATAAATAAGTCCCAAGTGGTAATGTGCCTAAAATACTGGCAGCATTTCCCCTTTGAATGGCCAGGCTTCTCCGCTGGCTGAGGAAGCTTCCAGCCCTTGGGTCAAAGTATATTGTAATCCGCTGACTTATGTGACAAAGTATTCGTCATCTCAGACCATAAAGGATTCACTGCTGAGTCGGGCTTTTTTTTCGCTAGGGAAATGCTTATTGCATGCCCATGGCCCTCGGGGGTTGGGTCAGCGGTTATGCGGGACTACGGACCACTCGACTACCCAATAAACCCCAGCGGTATACCCTCACACGTCTTGTTCGAAACGCCACAGGTTCGCGAGGATGTATTCTACTGTTACGCCTATCGAAGGGCATCCCGGGTTACTGGCACGCCCTCATTAAATGAGGCCCCGACTCACCACCAGCCTCTAAGGCGAAGGTAGCTGAGGGGCGTAACGCCACTGCCTTCGCCCGCGGCGAAACTGAGTCGAGCCTTTCCAACTCCATGGAGAGTAATATGCCTACTTTGCCACGGTCACAGGGTTTCGTATCAAGTTGTCTTGCTCAAGCAGCGTTTTGCCATTTCCTCTAGTCGCTTTCAGGACACTATCAGGAGAAAATGTGGTGATGTCCTGTAAACCTCCTACGGGTGGTACGACGACCCAGTCATCTGAATACGATTGTCTCAGAATCGGTCGTTGTGGAAATCGTGAAATGACTTGTTTTAGTTGAAATGATTATAATATAATTATTACCTTACACATTCACAGTTTCCGCTTCGTAAGATCCCATAAATGAAAATGGCCGGAAACCTAGCTGTGAGGGAAGGAAAATTATTTATTGATTATTTTATATATAAATTATTTATTTATTCTAGTTATTGCCCAACTCGGCACCTAGCCGTCTATGGACGGAATAAGAGTAGATAGTGTTTAATTAATAAAACGATTAGCTCTTGGTGTTTTTAAATATGCTTAAGTTATACGCGACCGCAAAGCAAGGTTATCCACTTGCTGCGTCAACGCAGGCACTAGTTTTTTATAGGCACTGCCATCTGTCCGGTTCTATTACACAGGAAATTAGTTAGAAATAGATAGACAAATTGTCTATGACATTGGTATAGAGTAAATATCGAATATTGTCGAGTTACTGAATTAAAACAAATAAATAAAATGTCGGTGTCTGTTTATATAATAATAAAATAACTACTTTTTACTAAATGCGTAAGTATTTATACACAATACATTTGTCTGTCTGTTTGTTCCAGTTAATCTCTGGAACGGCTGGACCGATTTTGATGGGACTTTCACTAATAGGTAGTTGATGATATAAGGAGTAGCTTAGTATAATTTTACTTTTTTTTAGCTTCGCACCCGTGCGAAGCCGGGGCGGGCCGCTAATGGTCTATAAATAAGCACATCTTGCACACAAAAATATAACAATCAGTATTGTTTCAGCCGCTCTGCAACTATGACGCGATAAACAGACACACAAGTCAAATTTATATGTGATCTTTCACTCGACAAATGTTAATAATACACAACCACAAATATAGAATGCTAGTGGTAGGTGTAGATTTAATTAGATTTTTATGAACGCGTCTTTTTCTCTTATGTATTTACTCGTAAGTGAAGAAGAATATTCAAATTTAGAAGAACAAGAAAAATGAGCGCGCGTAAATATTACATAAGCGCATAAGTACGTGCGTGTAACTTGTGTATGTCATTACGCGTTGAACAAATACGAAAAATTCTCAATGTTATAATCAAACCCACTCCTTTTGTCATTAGGGATGGGTTTTATTTCTTATTATTATATTTTGTACACATATTTTAGAGAAAATAAGGAAATGAAAAAAAATGCATATGAAAAAGACAATGTTACGTTTAAGTTTTCTTTAATATATTAGTATCGTTATTATTTCGTACAATTCCAAATATTATTATTATTTTTTTAAAGAAGGGAAGAAGTTTACACCGATTAAAAAAGGATTCTGAAAATATATGTTGAGGTTTATATTATTGCATTAATGTAACTTATCTAAAAATATATAGAAAAAAAACTAGAAAGCTTCGCGTGCCCAAATATCGGAAGGTATTTAAATTTGTTTATTAAATGGGCGATTTAGTAATATCTTCTGCAAACAATACTTTTCTACAAAAAGGTACAATCGAAACAAAAAACAAAGCAAGGCATGGCCAGGTATGTCAAATAATAACTAGAGCAAATATTTTATTAACAAAAAATAAGAACTGGTAATGAAATATCTTTAGCGTACATCTAACAGATAGACAAAAATAATGACCCACAAAATTGTTAAATAGATGGTAGTTTTATTTTAACTTAACAGCTAATGACCAATTATATGATTTCTCGTTGTCAGTTATTTTCCCGACACATTTAATGCGGACATTATTTCGTGGATCCCAAGTACGCGTTGACTTGTTCCCATCACTAGTCATAACATTATCTTCTCGTTCCTATTTTTTGACAAACAAATACAACATGTCTGTATAATCTTACATTTCACAATAAAAGTAGTGTCGCAAACCCAACCAAAACAAATGTTGCGTATAGTACCTCATAATGTAACGTTATGACTCCCATTGTGTGAATACTTCGTCAAAAGAAAAGTGCTCAAGAGGCGTCGAATGACAAACCGATATAATATACGTTATTTATGAACTATTCAATTCTGTTACCGCGAATACATTTAGTCTACTGTTACTACCACTACTTCTAAGCTCATTAATGGCCCACTGCCGAGACGGGCCTCCTCCCATCAGAAGGAAAACTTGATGCAAACCCCGTGCGAACCCGCTTCACTAGCGTGGCACGGTCGGATATTTTTTTTTCCATTTAATTGGGGTTGCCCTTAGACGTGTGGTGACGGATTAAGAATAAAGAGTGTAACCACCCCTTACCATCCTGAGGGTGTCGTAAGCGCCGCCAAAGAAATCACATGGCCGATAACCTAGCCGCAAGAGAAGGACAACTAGATACGAAGGCTAGTGCCAAACCGTCTGGTCAGCGTGACACAGTAAGCTAATTACTTTCCATGTAATTGGCGGAGACCCGACTCAGGAGTGGATCATGTCATCATGGCTGAGTACAGTAGTTGTTGGAGGTGGCCCATTAAGTAATGTGTTATTTAGGGGCTAAATAAATAATGATCGTGCTAGCTTTTCTCTGTAATGCCGGCTCTACACTCACGCGTGACGTCGCGCCGAGAATTCACGCCGTGAATAAACGCCGTGATCCGCGTGTTGGCCATTATGATGGACGACGTCGCGATTTCTAAAGCAAATCCTTTGACGCGGGCCAAAAACTGACACTGATCGGGGAACGGTGCGAAGCGCGAACGAGAAGGCGTGAACAACATCTACACTCGTGATTCGCAGTTGTCGCGGGCTATCGCGGCAGTTTGCGGCGGTTCACGGCGCGAGTGTAGAGCCGGCTTAAAGATATCCTACACAGATATCAGACGTGTCAACATAGGCCAGACTCGGCAAATACACAAAAGTATTTTGAAACTACGATAACAAGAGTATTTCCAATGCAATGAGTTGCAAGCACTGCTTTTAGAGCACGGGTCTTCTGGGCCTCATTGAAATGCCCACCTGAGACACAGCAATTTAATCCGTGCTTAATCTGCTAAATTCAAATGTACTTGCCAAGTTCTTGTTTTACAAGTGTATGGCTTACTTCTGGTACTGACACTATAGTATTAGTAGCTTACCAAAACTGTCAAAATCGGTAATTGTCGACTTTGACTCTATTGAACTGGAAGATTCTCGATCAATTCCACGGTCGAACAAGTAACTTTGTTAGACCGTAAAACTCGGTCTGGGTACGTCTGTCTTTTGTATCCATGAATTAAATATTTGCAGAGACGCCCCGTAGAGAAACGTGGTTACTCATTATGGGCACCATCAAAAGGCTCAAAGGGTAATCCTCTCCATTACCCTATGTTCGCTATGCTCGGAGATTCCCTGCGCGATCGAGTCAGTAATGAGGAGATACGCAGGAGTTTCAGAGTTGCTGGCATAGCCAATAAGATTGCCAAACTTAAGTAGTAGTGTGCAAGGCACATATTTTATCTGAAATTATGAAAGAGAACTGCATAACATGGGAGAGTTTTCTTAAAAAAAAACTCCATCTTACTTCTGCCACAGTGTTGTGGTCTTTCACTTGTGAAAATGCTTTCTAACAGACTCAATGTGTGGATGTGTGAAAATATTGAATAAGCGCTAAGCCAAAGAAAGTTTAACACGCCATTACCATACATTTGTTTTCTCTTTCAAAGGTCAAGAATAAAGACTCTAAACCATATACCATCATATCCTAGACCTTTCATTGACAAATAATACCTTAAGAATACCTGAACTCAAACAGATTTAACAGCTTGCCAAGCCAATAAAATACTCTATATTTGACATTATACTATTAGACTCTACATTTATAAGTCGTTAGACTAATACAAATGCCATGTGGTGACGAATTAAGAATACATGGTGTCACCATTCCATTCCATCCTGAGGGTGTCGTGACCTAGCTGTAAGAGAAGGAAAACTTGACCCGTTTGGCCAGCATGGCACAGTAGCTAAATTACCCTCCATTTAGTTGGAGGAGGCTTGCCTCACAGTGGGTCATTCAGTTAGTAGTAGTAGTAGACAAATACAAAAATGCAGTATTTTGCATAGCCGTGGATGTTACCAGTAGTATTGATAATGTTAAGTAGAGCCTCCGCCAATAGGAACAATTCATCTGCAATGCACTGGCTAAACAGATGAACATATTCCAAGCCTTATATATTTGTTGATAAAAAATAATTTGCCGCTTGTTACTATTTGATCGCGATTATATAAAGAAATAGTGAAAACGTTTACCCTAATGAGCGGAGTGAAGCACGTGGAAGATTTAGGTGTATTGTTAATAGATGTAAGCTTTTATTTATTTAGTCCTCTTAGAAAACCTATGGATTTCATAGTTTGGTGTCACTACTGAAAATCAAAATTCATAAATAAATAATAAATAAATAAATATCCTTGGACATTTCACACAACGCCATCTCGTCCCAAGCTAAGCAACTTAATGCTTGTGTTATGGTAACGAGATGGATGATAAACTACTTATATACATTTTTTTTTTGTAAATACATACATATTATAGATAGAAATGACACCCAGACTCCGAGCCAATGTCTCTGGTTTAGACAAAGACACTTGCCCGACCCCGGAATCGAACCCGGGACCCGTTGATCCAAAGGCGGCAAATATAAAAAAATACCACTGGTTCGGAATGCAGCTGCAGAGGAGTGCCGACAAAAATCTCTGTAGCTTTTTTAGGTCTCCATTTTTAAGTAGGTATAGGACAGATTTGTGAGAGCAAACTCGCGTAATAGTCGGCCACCTCACATTATATGGGGGGTAATTGTACTGTGCCACGGTGACAAGCCTGGTTGGCACAGAGTCTCGTATCAAGTTTTCTTAATCTCACAGCTAGGTATTGTCATTCCCTCTTGTCGGCTCTTCCGACACCCTCAGTTTGGAATGGAGTGGTAATCCTATGATTTCCAAATCTGTCACCCAACGGGCAAAAGTTAATATAGGTTTCTTACCAATTTAGGTTGTGGTATGGTATTGCCACCACATAATAACTTCGTGCACCAAACATTAGATGACAGGTTATGCTAATTCAAAGACTAGCAATCATTGAGGACAAGTCTTGTATGGCGGGAGTACAATCGAGGTTACATACTCCATGGATGACATAAGTGACATGTATGGCATCGATATATCACGGTTAGCAACTTGTGCAATGTTGGTTGTCATGTGAATGAACACAGTCCTTATGAAACCGCTTTTTTATAATATTTTGTTTTGCTAGTTGTTGGCTTAAGAATAAGGTGTAACCTTTTTTTTTGATGCCCGGGGTAAAATCCCTTATGGACTATCCCCGCCGGCCAGGGGATGGCCAGCGGGGGGCGTGTGGGACTCTCCTCCGAAGAGGCGTACCCACTAAACATCCCCGGGGTGTACCGTCTCGCGCTTGCTGCCCCGTGGGCCCTGACTGTACTCCACGGGGACAGCGTGCGCTGAGGGGAGTGGCCTTGCGACCACCCGACCCCATCCAAGCTGGGCTCCAATCATGAGCAACCTCCTCTGGAGCAATTACTGCTCCGGCGCAATGCCCATAAGGTGTAACCTAACCTAACCTATCTGCAAGAGAAGGAAAACTTGACACGGTACGACTAGCGTGGCGCAGCAGGCGTGGCGCAGCAGGCGTGGCGCAGCAGGCGTGGCGCAGCGGTGGTAGATGGTAAATTTTAAATTAAATATTATTTTGTTGTTTGACTTGTCAAAAGAGCTCTAATGAGCCAACTTGATTAAATGAGTTTTGAATTTTGAATTTGAATTTTGCTGAGTAGTAGTTGTGTTGGAACTGGTATTATCATAGAACAAATAATTTCTTTTTTTCTTAGACCATGTTAAAAAACCTGCGTTTTGTATAATATTAGTATTTTGTTTTTTTTAACGAAACCTCTGCACTAGGTATAACCTGTGTCGCGGAGGCAGTTTACAAACATGTAATTCACGAGCACAAATGACACCCAGACTCCGAGCCAGTGCCTCTGGTTTAGACAAAGACACTTGCCCAACCCCGGAATCGAACCCGGGACCCGTTGATCCAAAGGCGGCACAACTCACCACCAGACCAACGAGCATTTATTTATTCTTTTATTATTACACTAGCGGCCCGGCTTCGCCCGGGTACAATTATGAATGTATTATACATAAAAACCTTCCTCTTGAATCACTCTATCTATTAAAAAAACCGCTTCAAAATCCGTTGCGTAGTTTTGAAGATTTAAGCATACATAGGGACGGACAGACGACAGCGACTTTGTTTTATAATATGTAATGATGTAATGATAATGATGATTTTTATAAAAAGTATAACAATTTGATAAAAATACATGCATAAATAGCATTTTACCCGCCAAAAACGAAGTCGTTTACCCAAGCCACTGGCGGTTAGGGATGAGTGGACAGAAATCTTATTACAATCCGCGCAGCCTCCAGAAGGATGACTTTTAAATCAAGTGCTTATCCCAAAAACGGGGTGAGACCTTTTCAAGATAACGGCTAATGTATGTCTATGACATTGAAAGACGTCCAACTCAGATGATGATTGATGTACAGGATGTAAAAAAAAACATAATCCATCCGAAGGCAGGAAAGCTAATGAAAACAAGCAATTCTGCATTTAAAATGGTTTCCCACCTTGGATAATAGATCCAAATATTTTCTTATTGCAACAAAGCTTATCGTGCCCTCCGAAGACGATGTTTGGACAAAGACAAAAGTCTGTCTATCCAGTCTAATAATATTTTTTCATTGCAACACCTCTTAACGTGCCCTCCGAAGACGATGTTTGGACAATGACACAAAAGGTTCAATCAATCAGGCTGGCAAAAATGAAAGTTGTCTTGAAGACACAAAGGAGTAGACGCGTTGTTACCGTATCCCATACCTAATAGTGCTTTAATCCAACTTATTGAAAAATGATGATGGTTGTTGCGTCATTTTTGGCACATCCGGCCCGCTTTCATCAAGTAATGGCCTCGAATTTATTAGAGCCTATTGTGGTTGGAGAAGATATTTGCAAAGCTGTCAATATACTAACTGCCAGTTGTATAAGACACACACTTTTAAAAATATATACCAAAACGAAACCCCTTCACTAGTTAACTGTATCGCGGAGGCAGTAAGTCTGCGGTCACGAAACTTGCGACGGCGGAGCGATGACGGCAGCGGGGCGACGGCGATGTATACAAAAGCATTGCACAGTATAGAGATGGGCAAGAAACGGGCGGCGGCGGAGCGGGGCGATCGAGCGATGCACGGGCGGCGCGTCGCCGTCGCCCCGCTGCCGCCATCGCTCCGCCGTCACAAGTTTCGTGTCCGCAGCCTAAGAATTACAAACATGTAATTCACAAACACAAATGACACCAGTTTAAACCTGCTGTGGCTCTAACGACTTATACAAACATCAAATAGTTGGTGATGATTTATACTGTGTTTGTGTTTGCTATTATTTGACAAATAGTCCATCCACATCCTATAATTTTTGGATTCAGAATGATTTTGCCAGTGACAAGTGTATTTTGTAAAAAAAGTTCCAGCGGCTATGAAAGTTAAAATAAAATAGTCCAGTCGTCAATTGCATTCCTTGAAATGTCAAACAGACAGTTGATGTTTGACGTATACTAAAAAAAAGTAAAGTGAATACACACTAAAAGAAAATAAGCTTCCATCAACCGTAGTACTGGCTATGCACAATACTAGTTATCAGCAACTAGCGAAAAGCCCCTAAGGCCCCCTAAATACCAGTTAGACCGCTTTCCTAAGAACTTGAGACCTCTTGAATTATCTAAAATCGAAGAAGATTAATCGGCAATAAATAGCCGACTGCACAATAGTATACTATCGAGATTTCTTCAGATATGTCACAGTTAAACAATGGAGTGCGGAATTCAAAGTCTTGTCCAAATCATAATTCAATTCTCCTATATGCCTCGGTATTCATTGAAGTATCAACAATGACTTTTATTTACTTTACTACCTGTCTGTAAGCAACAGATAATTACAATAAGCCACACAGTTTATTTAAATCGCCAAGAATATATTATAATATAACGAATATATTATATGATTTATACGTTCAGTATAGTACATATATACACCTATAAAGTGTTTAATAATAATATATATCACATCTAGAACAGTTGTGTTGTTGTCTCTTATTTACAATCTGGTATATTTTTATGGCGCGTAAAGAACTACTTGTTTCTGAGCGGAATTACTATTTCTTCTTAGATCTTTTTAAATATACTACGATGATGTGATCCTGCTCACATTATATTTCTCAAAGTGACTGAACCAGCTTTGTGGATTAGATGGCGCGCCTTACGATTAGTTGAGATTTGTGTTCGTGAATTATATGTTTGTAAACAGCGCGGATAAAGGGATAAAGGAGCAGCGACTGCGCTTTTATAAAAATCATTACGTGTGTCAACAATTTGCAAGTACATAGTTCATACATACTACATATATAAAAAAGGAACTCACCCAAATTGCAGTCATGTTGGCGAGTAACAGCTAGTAAAATAATACAAACTTCATAGTTTTTAAAATATTAGTTCTACAATTCTAAACACTCAATTATATTAGACTGCCTTGTTGCTCTAATTGTTGGATGCTTGTTGCCGCCTTTGGATCACGTTTCCCCGGTTCGCTTCCGGGATTAGGCAAGTGTATGTGTGTAGTGTAAGTAAACCAAAGGCACTTGCTCTGAGTCTGGGTGTCATTTGTGTTCATGAATAACATGTTTGTAAAATGCCCTCGCGATACAGGTTATACCTAGTGATGGAGTTTCAGTTTTTTACAGAGATATCCAAAATTAGACGGAAGTAAAATAGGTTCATACCATCAAACGTCCCGTTCTAGACTTGCACTGCGACACAGATTTGCTCGCTTAGAGAGCAATTCGTAACAGCTGATTGATACAACAGCTCATTATAATAATTATCTTCTTTAACAATCGCAAATTATAAATATGGTAAACTAGGTGACACCGTATCATGCGATTTATATGGTTAGATTATAGAAAGTGGTATAGTCAGGGTGTTACAAAAAGGGTGTATACATACGCATGTAGTATGCGTATGTATACTCAGCCCAAACTACCCACGACCGGATTTACAATACACAGTGTCACCACCCCATTCCATGCTCAGGGTATCGTGGCTGCCGACAAAAGGAGATGACAAGGTCGAAAACCTAGCTGCAAGAGAAGGAAAACTTGATACGAAACTCTCCCAACCCGCTGGCCAGCGTAGCACAGTAGGCTAATTACCCTCCATATAACTGGAGGGGGCTCGACTGAGCAGTGATGATACTCATAACTGGACAAACATTTACACGTAATCATTCAACTTTAGGTTATTAGGCCATAACATTGTTGGCCTGAACCGTTCTTGACGCTCGTGCTTCACTTCCCGATGGTAATACCATTTTTGTCACACGATGTATACTGTTGCAAAGAGCTATCAATTGAGATTTCGGCAAATCAAACCTTAGTCGGAATTTAGGAGAACATTATAAAAATAATTCAGTGAATATGGTCATGGAGTTATGTATCACACATATTTGTCAAGAAATAAATAGCCCCGAATGTTACATAGTAAAATATATCTTTGACTTTAAGCAATATTGTACTGTACGTTCAGTAATCATTTAATTATGGATCTACTTCTCAGCCCTTATATGACCCACTGCTGTGTCGGGCCACCTCCAATTACATGGGGGGTAATTTGCCTATTGTGCCTCGCTGGCCAGACGGGTTGGCACCGGGGTTCGTATTCTTCTCTTGCAAACTCAAATCATTTATTTCAATTGAACCTATTTACAGGAGTTTTTGAAAAGTCAAAAGTGAAGTTAGGAATCTAGTTGCTTGTTTCAAAAATCCTATGGAGAAGAACAGGCAAGAAACTCCATGGACACTCTTTTTATCATATTTTCTGTTAGCCCCTGTACGCACTAGCGGTTGAACCGCCTAGGCGGCTAGCCGCGCGGCCTGCCGCTTTTCTAATTTAATATGCAACCGCTTATGTCTGTACGCATTGGCGTTTGAAATTTTGTGGCGGTTTAGTAGGCCACGCGGCTAGCCGCCTAGTGCGTACACAGCCTTACAAACATCTTAGGATAGGTTATCGGCCTTTTCATATCCTTTTGTCGGCTAGTACCATCATCATCATCTTCGCGTTATATCCCGGTTGCAGCCCAAACTCTCGCTTCGGCGCCCGGGGTCCGCTTTCCGACTTTTTCTCTTCCACTTCGCACGGTCTTCAGCATCCCTGGTAGTGAGCCCATTGGCACGCATATCACCCTTTACGACGTCAAGCCAGCACTTTTTGGGTCTACCGCAGGAGGGCCTGCCGGGGCCCGGCGGAGGCGGCATGGCCAGACATTTGTTTCCCACGTAAGCCTCCGGTTGCCGCAAAACGTGGCCGTACCAACGGAGCCGACACTCCTGCAATTTATCCGCAATGTCACGAACATGAAGACTGCCGCGAATGCGGGAGTTCCTTATGCGATCCTTTCGCGTCACTCCACACATCCACCGCAGCATATTCATCTTTGTGACACGCAGTTCTTGCTTGTGTCGCTCCAACACCGGCCACGCTTTTGTCGGCTAGTACGACGTGATGGAATGGGGTGGTGACACTATGTATTCTAAATCCGTTACAACACGTACCTATGATTTATAGGCCAAATATAATGTTCTTTGCACAATGAAACTGTTACAGCCACTGTTATGCTTACGCAAGTTCCATTTTAATTCTTGTAACTGAAATACATAGTATTTTAATAACTATTATATTGTACTATTGTATTGTATTGCTGTATAAATAAGAAATGTTGTTAGTAGTAACAAAGAGCGGGTGTTATCGTTATTGATTTATTGAGTGCGAACACCGTTAAAATATCACATTGACCACAGTAAATGTGTAATCGGCACCATTACTTTGTACAAATATGAGTTCCAGTTGTCAGCTAAATGTTTGGATAAGCATAAGCCCGACATACGTATAATGGACGAAACTTGTATTATATTCGTATTTGTCTTTAAGAGAGAACCAGGAATGAGCAGTTAGTTAACTAAACAATTTTCGAAGTCGTCAGAAATACAAGTTGCATAATTGAAATAATTTCCACGAAAGCCCAAAACTATCAACATCAAGAAATATCGCATTTAAACGCGAGAATTACACAAAGTCCTTGATCACGATAGCGAAATTTACAGAACAATTCTCACGGTTAAGACATCAGGATGTCGATAAGCCATTAACACACAATTTAACTTGCTGAAATATTTTTAGATGGACCTTCCGTTTCCGTCTTTATGATACTGTTATTCCTTATTATTTTCACTGTGACGGACTTTGTATTTATTTATTAGTAACAACAGCAAAGCTATTATAAGTAAATTGAAATCCGTAGGAAATACGATTAGAGCTTCAATTGTATTGTATAGCTACAGGCGCTAACCTAGTAAGACCTCGTGGATTATAACTGTGATTTATAAGTTATCGGAAAGCTTAGCTTGCAATCTAACTTTGATAGAAACACAAGGGAATATATTGTAGCATTTGATAAGTAAGACGGATGAATGTATGATGGAGTTTCAGAATATAGGATAGGAATTTAGACGCTATAATATACACAAAGTCTGAGAGTATTATAGGGTGTTAATTCTATAGCAAATCGAGCTAAACCCTTTATTAATTCTAAATGAAAACTAAATTAAGTATTCGGTGCTGTCAATGTAGAAGGCTTTGTAGGGTTCTTTTCTTTTGTACCAGGAAATTAGTAATCCGCGGACTGTAGTACCTAAGTTTTTTTTATAAAAAATACACCCATAAAGATTTCATAACCATCGCACGTTATCATCAAAGTCATAATGAGGTTAACGATTGATATAAAATTTAAAGAGAGGAAGATATAAACGCTGTGTTTTAATAAACATCTAATCAAAACATTAGAGAGTAACACAGAAATAGATTCAATTAAGAATGCGGAAGATGTTAAACAGACGGCCGAACCAAGTAGGTCTGTTAACATATCACAGACTGCTTTCTGCGTAAGGCCTCTATAAATCCAATGTCTAAAATGGTAACTGGTAAAGAAGTTGCGCCCTATCTATTTGGGAATCGGAATCTTGACATTTCTCTTTTCAACTTCAAAATTGTTCGTGTATTACCACCATGTTTGTAAATAGGGCTATTTATATTTATTGCCTTGTGATGAAAGATTTAGAATACATAATGTCACCAACCCAAATCATCCTATGAGTGTCGTAAGAGGCGGCTAAAGGAACGTTAGAGGCAGACCCCCTAGCCGCTAGAGAAGGAAAACTTGATACCAACCCTGTGCCAATCCGTCTTGCCAGCGTAACACAGGCTAATTTCCCTCCATGAATTTGGAAGAGGCCCGACTCAGAAGTGGGTCATTTATGGGCTGATTATGATGATATTTATTTAGTTGTAGGTAGTATACCGCGAGGTTAAATGGTTTTCGTTAAAAAAATACACTATTTGACAGTTCTTTAAGCGAGTCGAAGTAATAGACCAAGGCGGAAACTTGAGAAAATGGTAAAAAGTGAAAGAAAATAATAGTAGGATGAAACCCTTTTTAAAATAGAGAGAACAACAATTATAGGAAAACTACAAGTCCTATGGAAAAACAAATCACAAAGTTGTAGGTGATAAAAAGATCTACAGCTTTCGTATTTGCACTTTTTTCACATACTCTAAAAATTTACGTGAAAAATTCAAATAACCAAGTTATCTCCAAGACTCTTGCCTGCGAGCATTAGTTCAAAAAATATTAACGTCAGAAATTAATATAATGCAAATATATTCGATAACATCTTCATCAACAATCGCAACCTACTGCCGAGTAGGGCGGGCCTCCTACAAATTCAACAATGGATAATTTCCATTCCCGTCACAGCGTCTGCTGTCATTCACTTGCGCCTAGGTTGGCTGCCTTACGGTCCTTTAGTCGCCTCTTACGACAACCTCAGGATGGTATGAGTTGGTGACATCGTGTATTCTAAATCACCACACGGAATAACAGCTTAGCTCCTGCAAACTGGCAAGCCACAATATGTGCACAAATTAGGGAGCTAATGGCGACATGCTATAAAATTTATGAAACACTTTATACCTACTACTACTTGTCTTCTTCTCAGCCCCTATATGACCCACTGCTGAATCGGGCCTCCTCCAATTACGTGGAGGGTAGTTAGCCTACTGTGCCACGCTGGCCAGACGGGCATT
This sequence comes from Clostera curtula, assembly GCA_905475355.2. Taxonomy (NCBI): domain Eukaryota; kingdom Metazoa; phylum Arthropoda; class Insecta; order Lepidoptera; family Notodontidae; genus Clostera; species Clostera curtula. Next base: position 9,488,877 of record FR997816.1, on the reverse strand, counting down.
CCTTATCTTGCGGCTAGGTTATTGGCCTTGTCATTTCCTTTTGTCGGCTTTTATGATGCCCTTAGTATGTATGTAATACCTACGGGGTGGTGACACTGTGTATTCTAAATCCGTCACCACACGGATTATGCCTAAATGCCAACAAATTTTCATGAGAACGCAACAGGAAATCTGTTTCCGTAGAGAAAAACGACCAAATTCTAATTCTGAACAGATACACAGTTACGTAACAGACTTGAAATATAAATTTAAAGTCGACAAATAAACAGAAGTTATGTTCCAGCAAATGTTTTGTATGCAACCTGATATTTATGCAGCGTAACTAATCATATCCGTGCGCTTTTACGAACTGTCTGTGTTATTTTCCTAAGAAAATAACTTACAACCAAAATGTTGATGACACAAAACATAGCCGTATTTATACAAATGGTGCAACTCGATTATTTTCCTTTTTAACCGACTTCAAGACGAGCTTTATACTCGATTCCGATTAAGAAAATCGACTGCTGCGCAACATGTCGCGGTTTCGATTCCCGCACGGAAGAAATATTTGTACGACCTAGAAGTATTTGTTCCGGGTCTAGTTGTGTTTTCTATCTATAATACGAGTATGTATGTATGTACAAATATATATATACGAGGGTGAATCAAAAAATTCTTGGAATCAATATTAAAAAATGCAAAGATTTAAATAATAATATTTTATTTTTCTACATAATCTCCCTCTAATGCAATGCATTTAGAATAACGCGTTTCTAACTTCCTTATTCCTTGTGAAAAAAAATTATTTTCTTGACTCTCGAAAAAGTCCTCTACGGCAGCTATAACCGCGTCATTATCGTGAAATTTTGTTCCACGAATTTCCTCTTTTAATTTTGGAAATAAGTGAAAATCACTTGGGGCTAAGTCCGGAGAATATGGTGGGTGGTCAAGGAGATTGAAGCCAGCACAGCGGATTGCGTTGAGCGCAACTTCCGATCGATGGGCAGGAGCGTTATCTTGAAGGAACAACACGCCCAACGACAGTTTTCCACGACGTTTTTCTTTAATCGCTTCACGCACTTTCGGGATTAAATTTGCATAATAGGGTCCAGTTATCGTCTGGCCTTTTGGCATGTAATCAATAAAAAGGATTCCTTCACTATCCCAGAACACAGAGGCCATAACTTTGCCAGCGGAAGGAGCAACTCGAAATTTCTTAATGGATGGAGAGGATGGTCGTTTCCAAGACATGCTTTGTCTTTTAGTTTCAGGATCAAAATGGTGGACCCACGTTTCATCCATGGTGACAAGACGACGGCAAAAATTATCCGAATCACGCTGGAACATTTCGAAATTACGCTTGGAAATTTCCAAACGTCGCTTTTTGTTTTCGTCGGTTAACATTCGTGGCACCCATCTTGCAGACACTTTTTTGAACCCCAGTGAATCAATTAAAATGGATTGAACGCTACCAAAAGATATCTTTAGGATCTCAGCTATATGTTTTATAGTCATTCTTCTGTCTTCCAAAACCAGATTCTCAACCTTTTTGACATTTTCTTCTGTAACGGAGGTTGAAGGCCGCCCAGAACGCGGGTCATCTTTACAGCTTGATCTACCTCTTTTAAATTCAGCCACCCAGTACGCAACCGTAGAATAGGGTACAGCATCACCCCCTAATGTCTGCTGAATGTCCAAAAAAATTTCCTTCGTAGACATTTTTTTCAAACTGAGATATTTTATCACCGCACGTAACTCACTTTTATCCATAATTTTGACTTTTTAGCAACTCGTTGCACAAAAAAATTTATTACATGCGAACGAACTGACAAAAACAAGTGACAGTCTGCATAAATATAGTGTGATAGACACTCTTTAATTTGAATATCGAACTTGATCCAAAAAGGTTTCATATATATGCACTTCTAAGAACTTTTTGATTCACCCTCGTATATATATATCTATGTAGTTTATCGTCCGTCTCGTTACCATAACACAAGCATTAAGTTGCTTAGCTTGGGACGGGATGGCGTTATGTGAAATGTGCAATGATATTTATTTATTTACATTTAAGTTGGAACCGATTTCAAATGGTTTTATATTTCGCTTTGTATTGTCCATTTTGATGTCGGTTACCATACAACGTGGCAATACTACTAGCTTTCTTTGCACCGTACAAGGGGACTGTGATCTGGCGCAAATTCCATTTTTATCCTGTTATAGTTGCTTTTATTTTTTTATCATAAATGTGTTTATTGTCTGCTATCTACTAAGGTACTAATAAATAGTATAGTTTACGTATTTATTGAAAGTTTTATTTAGTATTATATGGAAAGAGTCATTCTCCTTTAGTATTATTTTTTTGGTACGATAAAACCGTTTTTTCCATAGTCATTTTGCTAGACTAGCTCTAGGCGCGAGTGTCGTCTGTCCTTCAAAGAGAAAATAAAGAAATTAACTTCTATTTCAGGAATACCCTCGGTGCTTCCCGGCTCTGAAATACTTGCTCTATTATTTAATTACCGAATAGAAATAGAATATGTAGAGCAAAAACATATACCTGTGTTTTAATTTTTAAAAAGTTTTTACTTTTTTTCTAGTTCAAACTTCTTTCAAGCTTTATTTTCTTTACGTCAATAAATCGCCGCCGACAATCACCATTTAATTATACTATCTATCCCTTGGAGGTCAACCGAATTCGATTAACCTATTACATGTACATTCCTTCAAACATTAAGAAGATAAATTACGACTAACACAATTCGAATGTGTATTGATAATGCAGAAGTAATTTTGTATTGGACATTTAGATCCTATTAATCATGTTTATATTAACTTATGTAACACGAATTACAAAACAAACGACTTACCCAATGTTAGTCCAACATTAAGTTCTGTCAATTAAACTAAATTGGAACAGGTTAATGTCTGTACATTGGGAGATGGTTGATAAGATTTTAAGGTTATATTAGCAACTGACTCCATTCCTGTTTGAACATCAAACATAATAGTGGCACATCACTTTTTTTTTTTAAACGAAAACCTGTATCACTGGGGGAGGTTTCATCGACATCGTTTCAGCCCATGACTGACCCACTACTGAGTCGGGCCTACTCCAAATTCGTGGAGGGAATTTAGCCTAATGTGCCAGCAAAACGGGTTGGTACAGGGTTTGTATCAAGTTTTTCTTCTCTTGCAGCTGGGTGCTTTGCCTCTTGCGTTCCCGTAGTCGCCTCTTACGACACCCTCGGGATGGTCAGGGTTGGTGACACTGTGTTTTCTTAATCCGTCACCACACGGAGTGGAGGGGGCAGTAAACAAGTAACTCACGAACACAAATGACACCCAGACTCAGAGCAAGTGCCTCTGGTTTGTTTTCTTCTCTTGCAGCTGGGTGCTTTGCCTCTTGCGTTCCCGTAGTCGCCTCTTACGACACCCTCGGGATGGTCAGGGTTGGTGACACTGTGTTTTCTTAATCCGTCACCACACGGAGTGGAGGGGGCAGTAAACAAGTAACTCACGAACACAAATGACACCCAGACTCAGAGCAAGTGCCTCTGGTTTAAACAAAGACAGTTGCCCGACCCCGGAATAGAACCCAGGACCCGGTGATCCAAACGCGGCACATCTAACCACTTTTTTTTTTGTTGTCGCTGGGCAAATGCTTTATGCATACCACAGGCACATCTAACCCCTAGACCAACGAGGAACTTCACTATTCGTATGCGCGTATTTGACATTAAGGGCGATGTGCAAAAAGATACCGCTAAACCTGGTAATCCTGATATTAAAATGCGGCCTAGAATCAGAGTAATTGAAACTCTACACGGACAATATAACTGGTGAAAGCTAGCACTAAAATAAATCATGTCGACCCAAGTAAGACATATTGACGCAAACGATTCGTGCTAACCAAATTGTCTTCATAGCTATTAATCATGAGAATTTGGTGAGGAAACGCTGGCCAGATCAGGTCTAATTAGAGAAGACTTCCGCATTCAGCGCGCCTGAAGTGTCAAATTAAATAAGAAACAAACCAAAAAAACACACGCTTCACACTTCCTTGATATTAACAAAGAAAACATCGTTAAAAGTGTTAAAATAGATGCTAAGCCAGCAACGGATTCTGATTTTATAATACGGACTTAGGCCGAACTTTTTACAAGTATGATAAGAGTCCTACTAATATTATAAACGCGAAAGTTTGTAAGTATGGATGGATGGATGTTTGTTACTCGTTCACGTAAAACTACTCAATGGATTTTAATAAAACTTTACAATAATATAGCTTAAATTTAAAAATAACACATAGGCTACAATTTAAATAGATCATCATAATTTCAGCGAAAAGACGTCCACTGCTGGACATAAGCCTCCCCCAAGGATTTGCACAAAGGCCGGTTCTGGGCCGCCCGCATCCACTGCTTTCCGGCGACCTTAACCAGTTCGTCGGTCTACCGTGTGGGAGGCCTACCAGCACTGCGCCTTCCGGAACGCGGTCGCCACTCGACGACTTTTCTGCCCCATCGGGCGTCGGTCCTGCGAGCTATGTGCCCTGCCCACTGCGTAGCTAGCATTATGATAATGCAGAGACATACTTACTTACTTCTCAGCCCTTAAAATACCCACTGCTGAATCGGGCTTCCTCCAATTACAGGAAGGAATTCAGCCTACTGTGCCACAACCATGCACTATGTGCACACCTGTGTGTGGATAAAGAATACATAGTGTCACCAACCCATTCCATTCTGAGGGTGTCGTAGGAGCAGAGAAAAGAAAATGTCAAGGCCGGTATCCAGCCACAACCATGTGCCAACCACGTCTGGCCAGCGTGGCACAGTAGGCTAATTACCCTCCATGTAACTGGAGGCCCAAAGAGAGGCGAACTCTTCTTCCTGACTGACGGGATAATTATGGATAATGTGCTTAACCCATCATGGCGTCTAACTCAAAGGGACGGTGATTCAGTTGTGATCCGACAGGTCATTAGCGTCCTTCGTCCTTAAGTAAGTTATTTTAGGAGCGGAATGCCAAAGCTGAGGTTCAAAGGCATGTCAAGTATTTGTTGTGGCTGGATATCAGTATGCATCTGTCGACGGGAGCAGTTCCACATTCATGATTATCAATGAGCTTACGAAAGTATAGCCTAGACTTGCGCATTCCGAGACTCGCGTGGTATTGTTAATCATGGCACGTAGTGTTAAGCCCACGATAAAAAGAGGGGTGTTATAAGTTTGGCACGTCTGTGACAACATCATCATCATCATCATCATTTCAGCCAAAAGACGTCCACTGCTGGACATAGGCGTCCCCCAAGGCAACATAGCTGGACAAATGTTACGTTAAAAATAATCCGTGTGCCCACGGATTTCAAATTCATACTGTCACCACCCCGTTCTGTCCTAAAATGACAAGGAATGAAAGGAAATGACAAGGCCAAAAAGAGATAGGAGGAGGCAAGAGAAGTAAAACTTGAAAATCCTTTATCAATCCGTCTGCCCAACATGACATGGTAATGAAGAGGTATGGTAGGAAGGAGACGACTCCGTAGTTAGTCATTTATGGGCTGAGTACTGGTTGGAGTAGTTCATATTTTACGCACTGGCGCTGGGGGAGGGGGTTAAACTAAATCTCACGACATCTAACCTAGAGGCGAATGCCTCACTTAATTATTGGATGTCCATAAGGCCCTTTGAAGATTATATCTTTTGAAATTAAACACTTTTTATCGGATTTATCGCGTGTATATTACATTATTTAATTCCCAACAAGCACACATCCAACAAGGCCAACCACTACATTCACTTTGATAGACCTCAAATCCTTGCCAAGGAAAATCATTACATTCCAAGAATGATCCGCGAGGCTATTGATATTAAAAAACATTAAAACTTCAATAGAGAGGATGCTTGGCAAGTACCACCTGCCTGGGATCCAGTAATTAAATTGATCAAAATACTCATCTGCAAGACCTCTGGACACCGTGAGCGATTTCTGCGTGCACATGGAACGTTATCAATAAAACAAAATTATAGGCGGTAGATTTTAACTGTTTCTTTGAATTTCTTAGGTTAACTTAACTTCTGAAGACAACTGTCATCTAGTCTCTCCCGCGACCACGACTGCTGCAAAGCATTCGAAATGTCATGAATTAAATAATGGAATATACACGCGATAAATCCGTTAAAAAGTGTTTAATTTCAATGTGTAATAATCGCGAAAACCTTAGAAGTAGAAAAAGTTATAATAATGATATTATTATAACTTTTTCTACTTAATTAGATTTTTCATTTAGAGCTTCAATGTCTTGATAAACAAACTGAAATCAAATAATACAATTCGCAATTTTGCACGCATCTACAACGTCAACGAACCTCGTCGGTCCTTACATAATTTACATTATTAAATTCCTCGTCCGATTTTTCGTGACAAGAATAAAGAAAATCATGTCTTTTAAATAGCTTACTGTATTTTTTCTAATGTTAGTAACTTACTTTTTGTTATTTCATGTTTTAAAGTAACACGAATCATGATTGAAAACAAATGTACGAGTATTACGAGTATACGTATATTAACTAGATATTCTAGATTTATTTAACACCAGTGTTTCCAAGCTTAAACATACGTTAACGAAAGCTTACTTTTTATAAAATCACTTTGTGCTGATCGACCCTTTCACTGTATTTAATAAACGAATTGTATCAGTGGGAACTTATAAATAAAATATTGACTTAATTTGCCATCTATTGTTACATAGAACACTTTAGAAGCATAAAACCCTTTTTACGTTGAAAATCTTCATGGAGCCGTGGGCTAGCCGGACAAAGGAGTCCCTGGAGCTAAACCCACCACGACAACGTGTGCCATTCTCCGACTGCCTTTTTTTTATATCTACGACTTGAAAGCCTTTGACCCTAGGGTTGCGTCATGGAAAGCAACGCCAGGGTCTAAGATGGAGCAGGCAATGCCCTGTCAGGCAGCGGCTCTCACACGACGAAACACAGTAAAACTGCTTGGCGCTGGACTACCACCAAGCGTGCCAGCGTGCGGTGGGTATTCTTCTACCCGTGGGTCCGCCCGGTATGGGTGACCCTGAGCCGGTATGGCTCCAACGGATCCCGAAGGCACGCAAATCTTGGGAGCATGATCGAGAGGTTTTGTTTGCACCATTAAACCTCTTTTTTCTCCTTTTTCCTTCGTCACTGGCCGGCGAACTGACGGTGTAAATCATATATCATAATCTGATAAAACATCTAATGCATTATGAATCTCTTCGCTCCGCAACATATTAGAAGATATATCCGTCAAATAAAATGGAAGGGCGTTCCGAGAGCCGGCAAGCCTAGGCTAACGCCGAAGAGAGAAGTCACACGGAGGTCAATCATATATCCGAGACCCTATAGCTCCGGTTTAAAGATTCTGTATCAAACCCCCGGTATCAAAATGATGACACGAGCTTCGAAGGTTTTGCAACCCCCAGATTTTAAAATGATTTGTCGGTGTGGTGGCGGATTTTGATTACATGGTGTCATCACCCCAGCCTGAGGGTGTAGGCAAAATAATAAATAGATTATTGGAACAAAATTTAAACATTGGTTCAGAATACTATTTTTGTTCATAAGGGGCTGTCCATTAATCACGTGTTGTATTTTTTAAAAATTTTTTAACCCCTCCCTCCCCCTTGGTGATACGTGATGAGGTTTAAGAATGCCACCCCCAGCCCCCATCAAAAATCACGTGTATTTTTTTGTACCTGCAAAGAAGCTTTAACGCGCCGTTTTTCGGTTCAGAAATGACGCGTTTGACGAAAAATTAAATACACGTGATATCTTACTATCATTTATGGTGATTTTTGCCAAACCCCTCCCTCCCCCCTTTGAACCTCACGTGATTAATGGACATCCCCTAACGACTCTTGCGTGACAGAGTTAGTAATAAACGTCCGAATGTCTAAAGAAACAGCCGCAAGCTACTCTACAATAATAATTTAACAATCATTACATACGACATATCGAAGACTGAATCTATCAATTTGTCAATGAAATAACACGCATAATATCGGTAACTATGATAAATCGATCTTAAAGATTGTTTTATCGATATTATGTAACGATAATGATGATCTTGATAGGCCAGCGAAAGTTACACTGCCTTGGGCTGCATTGTGATAAGTACACGTTGCGAATAGTTTTGTAACTTGAGGACAGGTAAAAAAAAATGTAAACCTTTTTCAAAAACAATAAAAAACAAAAGATAAATGATAATTTGAAGTCGTTAATTACCTATATTCTGATTAACGTTGGTGTCAATTTAAGTTACCACCGACTTACAATGATTACTTATGGTTTTTTTAGACTTTTTTTATACCAAGCTACTTAACCGACCTCCGCTACTGAAACCCATTTGAATAAGAAAATCCAAGTCGGTCTATAAACGACGGAGTTGTTGAACTATTTAATTTTATGTCAAAAAACCTTATCTGTTATTTTTTTGTGGCAACTGAGTTATTAGTGTTGGGCTACTTTTCTGTCAATGTCAAATTGTGTGTTCCATAATCAAAATTATGTAGATTCCAATTTATTATTTTCCTTTTAAACTCCATTTAACTTTACAACATGACATTGGCAGAGTAATGCGTGAACCATACGCCTAAAAAGAGGTCGAAACCGCATCTGTCAAAGTTGACATTTGCAACAACATTCTGATCGCCGGCAGATGGCGTGCTTATTAAGATATTTTTTATCTGTGTAAGATGTACAATTTGTGACTAGAGGGACAATTAGTTTACAGGTGGCACGAGGTATTTCTACTGTTTACGGACGGATAAATAAATAGTAATGTTAACAAATTAAGGGCGATTAAAACATAGTATAAAACAAAGTCGCTGTCGTCTGTCCGTCCCTATGTATGCTTAAATCTTTAAAACTACGCAACGGATTTTGAAGCGGTTTCTTTTAATAGATAGAGTGGTCAAGAGGAAGGTTTACATGTATAATACATCCTTAATATTGTAGAGAAACATTGATATATTTACAGGTTCATCATTGCACCCGTGCGAAGCCGGGGCGGGTCGCTAGTAGTTGATAAAGAATACATTCTTTAGGGCCCCCGCGCATTTAGGCGGCCAGTCCCGCGGCCTGGCCGCATAATGCGCGGATTGGTCGCGGCGGCCAATAGGCCGCGTATGTGAAATGATATTTTTCGGTGGCCGCGCGATCAAAACTTGGCCGCGCGGCCTGGCCGCGTAATGCGCGCAGCTATATACATCGTAGAAGAATTAGTTGGCCGCAGCGACTTGGACGCGCGGCCTGGCCGCATAATGCGCGGAGGCCCTAACGGTTCAATACCGAGAAAATGATATGAAAGACGTAAAACAGCGTAAGCAGCAGACAGCATTAGGTTTACATATAAATACTAGCTGCCATTTTATCCTGAATGTGTCGTAAAAGCCGACAAAAGGAAATGACAAGAACGAAAACCTAGCAGACGGGTTGGCATAGGGTTTCGCAATATCTTGGCCAGCGTGGCACAGTAGGCTAATTACCCTCCATGTAGTTGGTCCCGACTCACCAGTAGGTCATTTATGGGCTGCGAATTAATAAAAGAAAATCAAACCCACAGACGATCAGACCCACTCGCGTGCTAAAACTCTATTACATTATTTGCATATTATCCTCAATACAGTCACAAAGGAGAGGCCGAAGCTCCATATACAGAAACGTTTACCACTAAAGGCCCAGATAGATATCATATCTATACACAAATCGCAACGCTGAGAGGCGGACACACATCAGTCGTGATTTACCTTAGGCATTGTACATGTTTGTAGAAAGTGGAATGAGATACAATCAACGTAGTTACTTAGCCTTTTCCCAATTTCTTTAGGGTCGCCTACCAGACGAACCCAATTTGGTTAATTAGTGTTTAGGCGAATTCACAAACCTTGTGACCTATCTCCTACAAAAATATAAAGGTTTGAAAAGTAGTAGAAATAGTATTGGGCTACAATCTCCTCAGAAGTCATCAGCATGCATATTAATACAAGGATGTAAAATACAATAGGCAACTAAAATAACGCTAGGGATAGAAAACTTCGGAGCAATATTGCTCTTGAGGAGGATGCTCCAGATGGAGCCTGTAGACCAAATGGGGTTGAACGGTTCTAAACATTTCCCCAGCGCACGCTGTCCCTGTGGAGTACAGTCAGGGCCCACGGGGCAGCAAGAGCGGGACGGCACACACCGGGGACGTTGAGTGGGTATGGCTCCGTCTCCTCACAGAGGCGGAGGGGACTCCCACACGCGGCGGGGTTGGTCCTTAAAGGATTTTAACCCGGGTCAAAAAAAGAAATAAATAAATAATAAATAAATATCCTTGGACATTTCACACAACGCCATCTCGTCCCAAGCTAAGCAACTTAATGCTTGTGTTATGGTAACGAGATGGATGATAAACTACTTTTAAACTTTTTTTTTGTAAATACATACATTTTATAGATAGAAAACACCCAGACCCGGAACAAATACTTGTAAGTCGTACAAATATTTCTTCCGTGCGGGGATCGAACCCGCGACATGCTGCGCAGCAGTCCATCGCTCAACCACTGCGCCAACCGTGTCGTCGGGACAGAAAAGTTTGTCCTTCAAGTATTACTCGAAACAAAGAAGCAAAATCGTATCATAATAAATCAACAAAGATACTACAACCGCGAAATTAATGGCTAATAGGTCGGCTTTCTCAATAACAATTGGTCATTTAGAGATAGGGCTGTTTCATTCTGTTTGTTATTGTAATTTGATTGCGGAATTATTTTAAGTTGATTGTAATATTTAGTTTCTACTTATCAGTCCGTAAATGATTTACTGCCGAGTCGGGCCTCCTCCACTTACATGGAGGGTATTCGTCTTCTTCAAAGTCAAATAATTTATTTTGCAGACACTTTGTAACATATTAATGAAATGTATGCAAAGTAAAACCATGTACCACCAGTTCGGAATGCGACCACTGCTGAGAAGAACTGGCAAGAATCTCAGAGGGCTTGTCAACTCTCTGTCGACTCTTACGACACCCTCAGGTTGGAATGGTATGGTTATCAGTATTTCCATATGCGCTTGCAACTTTACGAACCGAAATACAGAAGGTGTCATTGTGGCACTTCACGTCACAATTCGTATGTGATTTTTGACATTAAGGCTTTCCACACATGGGACATTAATTTATAAAAATAGCAAATAAATGTCGTCGTCGTTCCAGCCCATAAATGACCCACTACTGAATCAGCCCTCCTCCAAATTCATGGAGAAAAATTAGCCTACTGTGCCACGCTGGCATGACGGGTTGGCACAGTGTTTGTATCAAGTTTTCCGTCTCATACGGCTAGGTGATCTGCCTCTTACGACACCCTCAGGATAGTGTGGGTTGGTGACATTATGTATTCTAAATCCATCACCACACGGACAAGAGTGGCGGATAAATTGCAGCATTAGACTTTAAACAAAACAAATCATAGAGCAAACCCTACCATGGCGTTAAAGGTGAAAGTGTTCTTAAGATAAACGGCCAGGGCGACAGTTAGAGACTAATAAGTCTCACTCAAACAATGCGCGTGGGCGTAACGGAACCAAATATGCGATAGGGCTACATCCTACCTAACTCTTAACTGGACTAGCGTGCGGTACACGTACTGTTCGATTCACGGATCTGACTGCGTTCCAAACCGCGGAGTGACTGGCCTGACAACGGCGCGCCGTGATTCCTGCTGACCATTCCGTGTGGTGACGAATACTTAGTGTCACTACCCCATGCCATTTTGAGACTGTCGTAAGAGCGAGCAAAAGGAAATGACAAGGCCGAAAACCTAGCCAAAAGAGAAGGAAAGATCCGAAGCCCGACTCAGCAGTGGGTCCTTCATGGGCTGAGAAGTAGTTATATGTTACCCGTATGGGGACGGGTCAGAACATAAAACTTCCCCACGTCACGCTGGGAAAAAACGCGTGTTGTAAAAGTCAACAAAACCCAGCACGCTTGGTAGTAGGATCGAGTGGTCCGCCCGGCTAGCTACCACCTCACATCTAAGTCGGGCGCCAAGCAGTTTTGCTGTGTTGCGTCGTGTGTATGTGAGAGCCAGTGCCCGACAGGGCATTTCCTTGAATGGCCTGCTCCATCTTAAACCCTGGCGTTGCTCTCTATCACGCAAGCCTAGGGTCAAAGGCATTCAAGTTATTGGTAAAATAATAATAATACCAATATGCTTATTTTCCTCCAATAAATGTGACTACACGGTATGCCATTTATAATCTGAGATAATAATGAAATAAATAATGATACCTGTATGTATGTCTAATAATAAATAATAATATTTACCGCAATGTGGCATGTTGATTCAACAATCATTGTGCCGATAGTCGTTTCAGTAAATGGTCTTATTGCGAAGAGTTTCGACCAACATCTCAAGAAACTCTCGCTGGGTTGCTGGATTAAGGGCCTGATTCAAAAGGCTGTCATCCTGGATTCGGCAAGGATCGTGAGGAGGTTTATTTTTATTTATTTATTTATTTATTTATTTATTTATTTAAACTTCATGCACATAAGTGTACAAAGGCGGACTTAATGCCATGGGCATTCTCTCCCAGTCAACCTATAAGTGGTGCAGAGAACCAAATGGTAGGTGCACAGTATACAATAAATTAGGACACAACTTAAATTATATGCTAAAAATATAATAATTAAAATTATTCTTTATACATACTTGATTATACAATATACACTAAATATACTTTTATAAACAATAAATAAACCTATACATACATACATTATATATAAATATATATATATATATTACAGTGAAGATTCAGCAAGCAATTCCTTCTCTAAATGCTCACGACATCTCAATTTGAACGAATACCGACTATCAGCCATCCTGATACTAGTGGGAAGAGTATTCCACAGAAGTATAGATTGCACAACAAAGGAAGAATGTACAAAATCAGTACGGTGAGAGGGACATTGGAGTTTACGATTATGATCAGAACGGAGATTTTTGGCATGAAATGAACCAAGATACTGGAACTGTGAGGTGAGATACGAGGGAGCCGAAGAAGAAGTCAGAAGGGAAAATAGTAAATTAAGTCCTCTTAATTTTCGACGTGGACGTATTGCAAGCCATTTCAGTTGGGATCGAAACTTGGACACATGATCATATTTACGAAGATTGAACACGAATCGAATGCAGTTATTCAGAAGTCGATCAAGTTTATTGAGCAAATCTGCATTCAGGTTAAAATAGCACACATCACCATAGTCGATAATTGGGAAAATGAGTGCTTGCACAAGCAGTGCCTTTGTTTCAGAGGGGAGAAAGTTTTTGAGGCGATACAGCATCCGCAAAATGCTTGTGACCCTTTGGCACACGTTCCCCACTTGATTTTGCCAAGTAAGTCCAGAGTCCAAATATAAACCGAGATTTTTGACACATAAACTATAAGGGACAGTTTCAAGGTTAGAGACGATTGGTGGCAAGGAATCTACGGCTAATCTGCTCATCATACGGGGACTACCTATGATGATAGCCTGACATTTTATAGGATTAACCGTGAGACCAAACCTTTCCGACCAGTTATTAATAGCGCTCAAGTCCGAGTTAAGTTTTGTTATAGCCTCATGAACCCTATCAAAGTCAGCTTGAACGTAAATTTGCAGATCATCGGCATATAGATGGTACGCACTCTGAAGGTTGAGGGTCAGGAGGTTTATAAAGATAGAAAATAAAAGAGGTGAAACAATACCGCCTTGAGGCACGCCAGTAACAAGTTTACACCATTCCGATGACGCGTCACCGACACTCACTGACTGCTGGCGTCCCTGAAGAAATGAGGAAAACCACTGCAGGGCTTCGTCCGAGACCAAAAGATAGGAAAGGATCGCCAGGAGAATATCGTGATTGACAGTATTGAAGGCATTCGAAAAGTCTACCAAAACCATGACTGTGATTTTATGTATATTTTTTGAAACACTGTATTTTTTTAAAAATATATGTAAAAATAAGAAATAAAGAGACTCGAGAATAATAATAAATAAAAATAATAATAATATTCCGCAGCTACGTTCCATAGAAGTTACAGTCATAAACACGATAACTCAGCCAGCCGAGTCAAATCCAAACTCACAAATTTGCCTTTCGCCGTCCATTTCACTCCTTATTCCGTACGTTAGCAAATATTTGTGATTCAATAGAGAACTACAAATCTAACAATCTGCATAAACTACGCCTGACACACCGCCAAAGGATGGCAGGAATTTCACTACGAACGTAGATCTAGAGTGAATAAATACGACGAATTTCGAGCTACTAAGACCGAGATTTCATTAGAAAAAATTCTTTTTAGGAAAAGATATCTTCATCTTCCTCGCATGTTTGTTATTTGGCTAACTGCCAGTATTTACGCTGAGGGAAGTCCGTGTGGTGACGGATTTAGAATACATAGTGTCACCATCCCATTCCATCTTGCGGGTGTCGTAAGAGCCGACAAAAGTAAATGACGACTGATAATCTAGCCACAAGAGAAGGAAAACTTGATACGAAACCCTATTCCAGCCTGGCCAGCGTAGCACAATAGGACAATTAAATACCCTCTATGTAACTGGTGGAGGCCCGACTCAGTAGTGGGTCATATATGGGCATGCACAGCATTGGCGTATCTTGGCAACACTTAATAAATGTACATATTTCAGTTCTCGGTACTCTCATAGTTCATAACCGTATTGCGATATTACAATATGTTTTATACGGTTTTGTCACATCTGTGAAATTACATTGTAAACACATGAAGGATTGCGCCACGAGCTTTATAAAGCTTTCTCCAAAGATACAAACTGATCAATCATCAGTATCTTCACAAATGTTGATGTTACCGCGCTTTTCTTCTTCCTAAGATCGACTCTTCTTCCTAAGAAAATAAAATACACTTGTCAATGGTAACAACAACATAATATTATAAAGCCGTTCAAGAACAATCTTGTCATTTAGAGAATTTCAGAGAAACAGAAGTTCTATTATATGTATATAGTTTTTAGATAATTCATTTACAGAATATTTCATAACGAAATTAGTCTATGAACGGTTTGCTGCGTTTAACCGAAGCCTTGTTCGGAATGTGGATCCATCTAGACTGGAACCATTAGCATAATGTACCATTCATTAATCAAACGATGCTGTTTCTATGAGAGCTAAAGGATCAACATATTTGTGGAATTAAAACTCTTAACGATGGCTTAAAACTGGCATTGAGGGAGAAAATTGTATTGCTTGTAGATAACCTAAAAAAGTAATAATTTAGAATGGGTATAGCTATTTAAATCGTACTTAAAAAAGTAATCATCACTACATAGTATAAAACAAAGTCGCTGTCGTCTGTCCGTCCCTATGTATGCTTAAATCTTTAAAACTACGCAACGGGTTTTGATGCGTTTTTTTTTAATAGATAGAGTGATTCAAGAGGAAGGTTTATATGTATAACCCACCCCCGCTTTGCACGGGCGAAGCCGGGGCGGGCCACTAGTTTAGAATAAATAGTGGTTAGACTAGTCCAACCGTTAAAAGTCGCTCAGCGTGCTATGGAGCGAGCTATGCTTGGGGTTTCTCTGAAGGATAGGCTCCGTAATGAGATTATCCGACAGAGAACCAAAGTCACCGACATAGCTCAGAGAATTAGCAGACTGAAATGGCAGTGGGCTGGTTACATCTGTAGAAGAACCGACAACCGCTGGGGTAGACGAGTTCTTGAGTGGAGACGACGAATCGGCAAGCGTAGTGTAGGACGGCCCTCTGCTAGATGGAGCGACCATCTGCGAAAGGCTGCGGGCAGTAGCTGGATGCGTCAAGCTGAAGACAGGGCGCTATGGCGCTCTTTAGGGGAGGCCAATGTCCAGCACTGGACTAATGTGGGCTGATGATGATGATGATGAGTGTCAGCACCCAATTTCATCCCGAGGGTGTCGTAAGAGCCGATAATGAAAAATGACAAGGCCGAAAACCTAGCCGCAAGAGAACTTGAAATGAAACCCTGTGCCAACACTCCCTGTGACGGGAGGAGGAGAAGCGGGTCATTTGTGGGCTGAGTAGAAGATATGTTTATAGCTTAGTTAAAAAGCAAACAAACTTGATATACAAGTAGCATAAATTGGCGGCCTTTCTGCTAAAATCTTTTTCTTCCAGGGAAGCATTTGACTGTCGTTGCGTAGCCTTAAGATGTCGTAAGCGCAGACAAAAGGAAATGACAAGGTCGATGAGCTAGCCGCAAGAAAATGATAACTTCAAACGAAAGCTTTTTTTTACGTGGAAGCTCCTCATGGATACCCGGCCTTAGGGGACTGGCTGGGCTATGTGGGCCTCCGGGGCGCGTAGAGATGGTGAATTGCGCCCCGACCTACCCACTAAAACAAACGGCGATCCTGCACTGCCCAAACCAGGGCCACGGGGTCCACTCCCATTGCGGGAGCATGCTCCGTGACCCTGGGGGGCTTGGCCCGCCTCTTAATGGAGCCCCATGCCCCGAGGCGGGCCCCTCCGATTATGAGGAGAACTTCAAACGAAGCCCTGTGCCAACCCGTCTGTCCAGCGTGGCAAAGTTGGCTAATTATCGTCCAAGTCATTGACCTGACTCAGTAGTAGGTCATGTATGGACTGAATAGTAGCAGGATACACTTATCATCAGGTTATTCGATATCATCATCATCATTTCAGCCAAAAGACGTCCACTGCTGGAGATAGGCCTCCCCCAAAATTTATTCAATATACAACTTACTTATTCTCGTCCTGATTAATAAGGCAAATACACATCTTCGTTTAAGTTTCTGACTGTCCCTTTCTATTTCCATTCTATCAACCATTGAGTCTCACTGCTGAATCTGCAGCTCTCCTATAAATCGCCAGAAACGAGTGTCCTGTGTAGATGTGCCATTCCAGGACTCCTTTGTCCCAACGGCCGTACTTCAATTGCCATTGCGTTATCTCTATATCTAGCTATAGTTTCCGTTTTTTCGGTATGATCTTTATTAAATGTTCCAATTGTTACTTCTGTAGTTATCACTACCATTACGTATCTTAAGCACATAGCGCGCAGGACCGACGCCCGATGGGGCTGAAAAGTCCTCGAGTGGCGACCGCGTTCCGGAAAGCGCAGTGCTGGTAGGCCTCCCACACGGTGGACCGATAACCTGGTTAAAGTCGCTGGAAAACGATGAATGCGGGCGGCCCAGGAATCTGTGAAAATCCTTTGGGGAGGCCTATGTCCAGCAGTGGTCTTTTGGCTGAAATTATGATTACCTATCATCACATAGTTTTGACCATCATTATGTAACTTTTCCTTAATGAAAATCAGTACTGTACATAGACTAAGACGCGCAGTTTGTTTAACGATGCATTTGATGCCATGGCTCCGCATCATCGCACATGATCTCATGGTTCTTGGAACTTCGCTCTAATTACATAATACGCCATTTTGTTTTCCATTGACGTCATACGTGGAGCATCTGATTTTTACACAGCGTTTATCAGGTTAACAAGATAAATTTGGCTATGATGTCGATTTGATTGGGACTGATATAGAAATCGATAAAATACTGTAACTTTTTGCAGTCCTTGGGTTTTCAAAGATATTTTACGTGTTACTTTAAAAAAAAACAGAAGTTATCGAATCGTGATCGGTGATTTACCGACAAAAATCCGTAGGACTGATGATTAAATAGCTTTTGAAGTCTATGAGAGCAATATATAGTACTAGCTGCGCCCCGCCGTTTCACCCGCGCTTATTTGACACTTATCGTCATATTCTGGATAATTCATAATACATATATCTTTATAAATTACTTTATTTCTAAGTAGGTTATTTTCATCTCCGATTTAATTATTAGATTTTATTTAATTACAGCCTATGTGTTATTCTGATGTATAAGCAATATTATTGTAAAATTTCATTATAATCCATTGAGTAGTTTTTACATGAAAGAGTAACAAACATCCATCCATACATACATACTTACAAACTTGCGCGTTTATAATATTAGTAGGAATTTTATAATATCTAAAACATTGAATACTCCTTAGGGAAGGGAAATTACATTCTAAAAAGCTTCCTGTTCCTCTAAATGATGTAAAGCCTAATCACGATCACATCAAAACAAAACGCTTCCCAAATCATCGCCGGATGAATGAGAACAATGGTAAAACAAGTAATTAGACGCGATAAAGAGATTTTCATGTCATCGGTCTTCCAAGCAAGGAACAATGGCGACAATCGTCGCCTACCATCTGGGTGACAGTAACAGAGTTGCAGCTGACTGCACCGTCACCTACACTTGTATGTTAATTTCTTTTATAGTCGCTGGGTAAGGAGGAAGATACTCGTATACTCTTTATTATACAACTAGCGACCCGCCCCGGCTTCGCACGGGTGCACTGATGAACCTCATTTTTTAACCCCCGACGCAAAAAGAGGGTGTTATAAGTTTCACGTGTCTGTCTGTCTGTCGGTCTGTCTGTCTGTCTGTCTGTGGCACCGTAGCTCACGAACGGATGAACCGATTTCAATAAAGTTTTTTTTGTATGAAAGGTGAGTTACGGGCGAGTGTTCTTAGACATGTTTGATGAAAATCGGGTGAGCCGTTTAAAAGTTATGAGGGGTGAAAGTGGGGAAGAATAACCGAATGTCTGCAAATATAATCGAGTGGGGTCTCAAATGAAAGCGCATCACGTGCAATTTAACAAAATCTACATTATAATAAGTATGTACCTATAAAAAGTATAAAATAAAAATTAAATTAAAAATTTAAATAAACCCCCGACACAATAACCTTTAAAAAGTAAAAAATAAAAATAAATACTTCGCGTTGGGGGACCAGGGGTCAGGTAATAAATAAGTGGGAGTGGTCCCCCAACGCGAAGTATTTATTTTTATTTTTTACTTTTTAAAGGTTATTGTGTCGGGGGTTTATTTATTTTTTTAATTTTTTTTTTTTCAGTGTTTCCCTACAATATGATGGATGTATTATACATATATACCTTCCTCTTGAATCTCTCTATTTATCTAAAAGAAACCGCTTCAAAATCCGTTGCGTAGTTTTAGAGATTTAAGCATACATAGGGACGGACAGACGACAGCGACTTTGTTTTATACTATGTAGTGATAGTCATGTTTTATACGGTGTATAACATTTCAGGATTGACACTGAACTGAGTGCCAGATTACCCTCCATGTAGTTGGAGGAGGCCCTACTCAGGGACGCCCTCTGAAGGTCTCTCTCCGAACACCACGTCGGGGCGTCACATTGGAATGCGTTTACGCGATCCTGTGGCGCCCCAAGCGTGTCGTGTGGGAAACTTCGTAAACGATCCATTCGACAGTGGCTTATAAAGGGGAACCTTACTCTATCCTCAGACCAAAGCGCTTGGAAGCACTTCCCCCCAGTGCTTTGCGTAAGAACAGGGTATCCCTAACCGTGTTCTGGTCCTATTGTGTACCCGTGTTGTTATGTGGGTCACATCTCAACTCGGCTAATACAACACCCCTTCACTGGGCATAACCTGGATGGTGGGGGCAGTTTACAAATATAAATAAATATCCTTGGACATTTCACACAACGCCATCTCGTCCCAAGCTAAGCAACATAATGCTTGTGTTATGGTAACGAGATGGATGATAAACTACTTATATACATTTTTTTTGTAAATACATACATATTATAGATAGAAAAGACACCCAGACTCCGAGCCAGTGCCTCTGGGTTAGACAAAGACACTCCCCCGACCCCGGAATCGAACCCGGGACCCGTTGATCCAAAGGCGGCACATCTAACCACTAGACCAACGAGGCAGTCAAATATGAATATGAAAATATGAAATTATGAATATGAAATTAACAAACACAAATGACACCCAGACAAAGACACTTGCCCGACCCAGGAATCGAACCCCGTGATCCAAGGCAGTCTAAGGCAGAATATGTTCTGAATGTAATCATACTCATTTTCATAGTCTCGATGCGCTGTAGCATCTCACCGCTCGACTCTATTTGAACACAGTTACATCATAATCAGGCACTTACAAGCCGCCGGCAGCGTACATACATATTCAACAATTTTGATTTGGGTAACCGGTAGTGGGCAACATTATTGCCCTTTGTTATGTCAATCTTATAATTCTGTGTACTTGAATAATAATTTACCCTTTTCACTAGATGAAAAACTACTCATTTCATTACCCATCGTCCGTGTGGTGACGGATTTAGAAAACACAATGTCACCAACCCATACCGTCTTGAGGGTGTCGTAAGACCCGACTAAAAGAACGCAAGAGGCAGATCACCTAGCCCCAAGAGAAGGGAAACTTGATACAATCCCTGTGCCAACCCATCTTGCCAGCATGGCACAGTAGGTTAATTTCCCTCCATTAATTTGGAGGAGGCCCACCCAGTAGTCATTTATGGGCCATTGCCGAGTCGGGCCTCCTCCCATGACATGGAGGCTAATTAGCCTGGCGTTTGGTATATGTAACCAAAGACAAACACCAAAGAAGACTCTTCTGTCGAGTGTTGAAACCAAAGCAAGGAGGAACACTTCGCATCACTTTAAAAATTTGGCTCGTGAAACTTACGAGACAAATTACTACTTAATTCTTCTTCGATATGCCTCTTATAAATATGTTTATAGTTCTCAAGACGCACATTTTGAATGAAGAACTCTTCTATTTTTTATTCAAGTAAAGCACCACAATCTATCTTTGGGCAAAGTGTTCGGAATTCCGTCTTTATTTAGCGCACGCGGGTCAGTGAACCGCTTCGAATATTCTGACAAGGCCATCAGTATTGTCCCATGCTGCTCGTGGTTCAGTCCAACATAGACATTTTCTAGACTAAGAGCAAAATAATGCAGAAGATATGAAGGATAATTAATATGTAGATGTTTTCAACTGACACATCATTAAGCACCATTGTCTACAAGTATATATTTCATTGATAAAATAAAAGAAAATCTAACCGTAATTATGGGGAATATTATGCAGAAATCTTCAAATATTTAAAGCACCATGTACTGGAAAAAAATCATGTGTGTATGTAATTATGTTCGAACGGATTTTATTAGGCACAAAGTTTGATAAATAAATTGAAATATTGCAAACTTTTATTTATTTCTAAATAATAATATTTGCATGCCATTACTTATTGGAGAAATAACGAAATGACTATATCGTTGAAATATCCGACGAGTGTCGAAACAGCTACAAAATTTGTTAACATTTGCAGTACGGGCGTTTTTGTTGTGTTTTTGTCTGGAGAAATGTAGGGAGAAATATTGTCATCCGCAAATGGCTATTGTTAGCGTTACCGGGTGAGACAGCACGCCAACAACTTGCGCTCCAGCGCATATTGAACTCGCCTATGGGAAAAAGAGGGACGACTCTACGTAAACGATCTCGCCGGTGAGGTGTATTCCGTTGTCAGCTTTACAGCCGTGTGGTATTGGATTAGCTTCTTGTATAGCATCAAGTTCAGAAATCTAGATCTGGTTACACATGAGCGAAGCTGCGAGCAGCTACTAGTTACCAACAATAAAATATACCTTTGTTCAGGTCTCAAAAATGCTAAGGCATAAAGATGACATTACAATAACCTCAAAGACAACTAAATAAGTTCTCACAATACTCACTCATTTTACACTGTAATTGCGATAATAATAGGAAAGTGTGTCTGAGGTTGAAGCACAGCTTGGGCTGGCCTGTGGAGCGTTAAATGAGAAGCGGCCACCGGAGCGGTGAACCGTGGATGAATTCATTGTATGAGCCCTCGTAGGCAAGGAGCGTCTACTACAGGACCGCGTGTCAGAGCTCAGTGAAGTTGCATGAGGAGGATACCAGGATGATCTTTGAAGTAGGTTTATTCAACCTTGTAAAAAGAGTTCAATTTTTAGTCAAATCATATTCGTTTAAATTACAGTCGTCTTTCTTAAATTTTCCTCCCCTTGTTTCGTTCGTTTCTGACTGTATTCTAATCTAATGCTGCTAGACTTTCTGCTGCTCAGAATGCTTTAGAACGTCATCGCATTTATAAATTTGAATTTTGCTGAAACATACTTAATTCCGCCATAATCCAGGCATTTAAAAATGTTAACTCCGTATTTTTTTTTGGTACAAGCTACATCTATAATATTGAAGATACTTTGAATGTTTGGCCGCTAATTGGAGCTTATGGTAATTAATATTTATGGTAGTTAATTTGTACATTATTTTATATTATCAAGTCTATACGAGCAAAGCGGTGGGCAGTAGGCACTATTAGAATAGTAAATTATGTTTTTATATGGAGTGAGCAGGAACAAACAGTCGAAGAAACAATAATCGTTAATATATGTCTAGTATTACTCTAAATTCCTAGTCTTTATGAGACAGATAGAATATCTAAATTTTAAGATTTGCAATACTTCAACAGACATACCTTTGTGTCAGTCCATCGTAGAATTGCACCTCCGAAATACCTGCAAATGAAACATTTATTATTAAAACCTATCTCTTCTAGAGAAGAAAACAACAGAATAATAATTAAAAAAATACACCGGCTACAACAACCGGCTGACTTTGACGATCCAAGAAGTTCCAAAGAAGTCAAGTGATGAGAACCTGCGGCCGGAAAGCATATTTAAAAACGGTCCTATCGAAAAAACATACTCATGTTAATCATAAGTGTTCTTTCTGCCCATCGCATCGGTGCGCATTGTACGTAACGTAAAACAACTGCTTAAACAAATATTTATTCCATAAACACTAACTTAAGTGCTTAAACTACATCGTTCTGTGTCATTTACTACTACTACTATTCAGCCCATAGATAACCCACTACTGAGTCGGGCCTCCTCCAACTGGAGGACACGACACACAAACAGAGCTGTTAACTAATAAGTACTTATGTTTTATTTTGTATTTTAAAGTATAAATATATATAAATTGTCACAATATTGCTATACTACTAAATAAGGGAAGATGCGGGACAGCCCAACACAAGTATTGTTAATTACTTACTGGTGCTGCCTCAATTTCTATGTTTTGTAATATTTTGTGAAATAATAAACTTTTATTTATTTACTAGCGACCCGCCCCGGCTTCACACGGGTGCAATGATGAACATCTAAATTTATCAGTGTTTCTCTACAATATTATGCATATATTATACATATAAACATTCCTCTTGAATCACTCTATCTATTAAAAAATCGTTTCAAAATCCGTAGCGTAGTTTTATAGATTTACGCATACATAGGGACGGACAGACGACAGCGACTTTGTTTTATACTATGTAGTGTGATTTATGGAGGGTAATTAGCCTACTGTGCCACGCTGGCTAGACGGGTTGGCAAAGGGATTCGCATCACGTTTTCCTTCTCTTGCGGATAGGTTATCAACCTTGCACTTTCCTTTTGCCGGCTTTTACGACACTCTCAGGAAGGAATGGGGTGGTGACACTTTGTTTTCTAAATCCGTCACCACACGGAAATCCGTGTCATTCTAACTGTTAGTAAATCTACCTTTCAAATTAGCCAATTACAGGTGCCTATCCTCTTCAAAAAAAGAATTGATATTGTTGATTTGAAAAGCAAATACTTGTCTATGGAATATTGCAATTCTCTCAAAGAACTTCATAACACTAATAAAATACCTGAATTTTTTTTTAATCTTTCGTAACTTTTATATTAGATTCCTACGAAAATATACAGTAAAATATCCCATAAGGTGTTATACTGCCGCCATTTTCGCTGGCATTTGGATAGATGCCAGCTTTCCGGGTATTTCAGAACACCCTTTCAAGTGTTTTATTAATTCTCGGCGAAGTTATTCTAAGCTGTAGCTACTACAAGTCGTGGGGAATGTAATAAAATTACACTCGTTGGGCACTACTAGCGATATTTAGCAAATAAAATTAATCACTATTGATTATTCTATACAAATAAAAAAAATTGGAGTGTCTGTGTGTAATATTAAAATAACCGCTTTTTACTAAGTGCGTTGGTACATAATTATACCATTATCATCTACATCATCACAACGTTTGTCTGTCTGTTTTTTTGCGCCATCTCTAAAATGGCTGGAACGATTTTGACTGGCAGATATCTAATGTAACAAGGAGTACTGTACTTTTGTTCACAACCTTTCCGCCCCCCCCCCCCGCTTTGGCTCTTGTGGCTAGGTTATTGGCCTTGTCATTTCCCTTTGTCGGCTCTTACGACACCCTCAGGATGGAATGGGGTGGTGGCCCATTCTCTGTAACTGTATATTATTTTAATTAAAGATACTATCATTGCATTGACCGAAAGCATACCACGCTAACCTAAACGATAGGCACATATTTTCATATCCAGTTGATGATTGCGATAAAATGTTATTCTATTGGCATTGATGTGTATATCTAATTATCTTCTTCTTTAAAAATAAAAATGAATTGCTGGTCTCGCTAAAACTCGAGAACGGCTGGACCAATTCGACTAATTTTGGTCTGGAAATATTCGTGGAAGTCCAGGGTAGGTATAATATTAAAATGTGAAAAAAATATCATTCAGGTTTTTTATTTATTGATTCCGAGGCGGTACGAAGATTGCCGGGTCAGCTAGTCATAGTATAAATAGCATTGTTATGTCAACACTTTTATGTTTTGTTTTTGCTATTGCGTTTTATATTGCAGCAATGCAGGTTGCATTCACAAAACATGTTGAAATGTGCAACTAAAAAAAACCGCTAACTAAATACTGTTTACTAATCTAGAATAACAATAAAAAAACAAATTTGAAGTAATTTTATTTTATAAATGACTAGCGACCCCCCCCCCCCGGCTTCGCACGGGTGCAATTATATTATACATATAAACCTTCCTCTTGAATTACTCTATCTATTAAAAAAACCGCTCCAAAATCCGTTGCGTAGTTTTAAAGATTTATGCATACATAGGGACGGACAGAAGAATGCGACTTTGTTTTATACTATGTAGTGATAGTGATAGTGAAGTGATTAGGTTAGGTTTTTAAGAGAGTGTGCATACGGATTAAGAACACATAATGTCACAACCCCGTTCCATACTGAGACACCCTCAGTAAGTGCCGACAAAAGGGAATGAAAAGGCGGAAATCCTAGCCGTAAGAGAAGGAAGACTTGAAACAAACCCCTGGTCAGTGTGGCACAGTAAGCTGATAGCTCTCCATGAGACCCGTCTCAGGGTTCAGTAGTAGTAGTTTACGATATTGACAGAAAACTGTTGAGCTGTAACTGTTTAAACCAAAACAAACATGACTATGTCTTGACAAACGGAACGCCAATTAAGTAATTAACACCTCTGATCTTCTTCCGATACCTCTGGGAACCATACTAATTACGAGATTTACGAATTGACGAATAACTGTGAAGCGTTGAGCAACAAAATGAGCGTTTAGTCACTGAGATTTAGCGCTCATACACACGAACGGCATGTTGTCAACGGCACAGACAACTGCAGCCGTCGACACTCGACTGCCGTTGGCTGCTGTCGACGGATGCAGTTGTCTATGCCGTTGGCAACATGCCGTTCGTGTGTATGAGCGCTCAGGCGTCATGGCAAAAAAAAACATAAGAATTAATAGTAACAACAAATATATTTTTAAGTTTGTGTATTAAAATGGTGTGCTAAGATTGCGGAGGTAAGAAGGAACATTGTATTATTTTTAGTGCTAGTAAAATTTACTGTATTTTACTGGTCTGTTCTTGTCGAATAAGGTATCCATGAGGATATCCGACGAAAAAGATAAAAAAAAATCTTAATAAAATAAAACAAAAGAAAAGGGTTGTGTCCAGCAGTAGACTGCAAGGGCTGAAAATTACCAAACCGGAGTAGGCACAATTGAAGGCCCCAAAACAATTCATATATCGGCACAAGCTACTTCGGGTTCATCATTTGCTAATAAAACACAATAACTTGCGAGTACAAAACAGATATAGTAGACAATTATTGTGCCATTAATTGACAAATTTGTCACTTTTAGTAACTTACTAGGTCTGAACGAGGCTTTCCACGAGAAACTCCAAGGGCTTCAAACTTCAAAATATTTATTGTGATCACAGGTTTTCAAAAAAGGAACAGAGCGCAATAAACTACATCTGAGCATGCAACAGAAAGATAGGCTTATCGTATATATTACCGAAGACGTTTCAATGAGTAATAATCGCGAAACTCAAGACATCACTGGGCGCTATTATTTTGTGAGTCGAATCTCCCCTTATCAAATCGCTGATCTTGAAGCCTCAAGGGTTGTGCAACTGGCCACATCTCAGAGTAGAACATACTCGTATACAATGACCGCCGGTTCTGGCTCACACATCATTCACTCCCGTTACTGAATGAACACAATACTTATTAGGAAACGTGTTAAGTGTGCATTGACAGCCGTATTACACCTCCGCGATACTGGAAATGCTTACAAGACTTCTTTCTACATATCAAAATTACACTCCAAGATATAATAATAGTATGGTAATCTTTTCATACGGATCTGCTCAGAAATCCGAAATAGGTCATCATGATTCTCTTAGAAAATCTGCTCCAGAATGAATTCTAGCAGCAGGGCATTAAAATTTAGAAAGTTCTCACATTAATAACAAACATTTTATATATCAATACAAGGAAATTAAATACTTTTTAACGGATTTATCGAGTGTGTGTTACACTATTTTATTCCCGACGACGTTTCGAATGCTTTGCACAAGGAACGTTTTCAATAAAACAAAACTATAGGCGGTAGATATTAATGTTTCTTTGTACTTTTGAAGACAACTGTCATCTAGTATCTCCCGTGACCACGACTGCTGCAAAGCATTTGTCAGTAAGCTCAGGATTAATCGAAGCGAATTCTTAAACTTGACGAATGTTATGTAATAAACGTGTTTGAGTATCCATGTGCAAATACTAGACCGCCAGCATTGTAATACATTCCATTATTCAACAAATAGGTTTTCGTGTGAACTTATTCTCTTCTTCTAGCTACACCGTTTGTGTAAGAATATTACTAACCGACTGCAGTGACAGAAAACTGGAACACCCAAATCTACTAAAGATTAAAATAAAGGGAAATTTCTACGCGCACCTTATAATGCTTTCATCGCGAGGCTAATGAGCGCTTCGTTAACCCGAATACCCTTACAAGGTGGTCTGCTAATTATTAAACGCGTTGCGCTAAACTACAATAAAGTACAGTTAGCTACACAAATAGCCTTATCAAAGGAATTTATCGTATGCCTCATTACCACTAATCGTTCAGGAACATAATCAAAACACATACTGTTGCTTGACTGTATTATAAACGTGAAAGTTTGTAAGTATGGATGGATGGATGGATGGATGGATGGATGTTTGTTACTCTTTCACGTAAAAACGACTGAATGGATCTTAATGAAACTTTATAATAATATAGCTTATACATCAGAATAACACATAGGCTACAATTTATAAAGATATTGTGTGTAAATTCATAGAGATATTAAGTTAAATTTTAATTTCTATTTGTCTAATTTTCAGCCATATTTAAATATAGACAACATAAAGTTTCGCTGTCAGTTGCGCTTTGTTATACCACGTAGGTATTATATCACATTCTACGGGAACGGGATAAAAATCTTAGGTATCCTATGTCCGACTTTCTTTTATATATAAAGATGTTGGACAATTCACAAAATCATACTTAATATTATAAACGTGAAAGTGTAAATGTGTGTAATCCCGTTCCGTGATATAAAACATAGTTTATCAAAATGCAACTGCTGGAATAACAAAACTTCACCGACAGCTAAACGCTATGTTGTCTATAGTTTGACAAATTTGACAATTAGAAATTTTGAAGTTGACCGGTTGATGTATTTATTTCGAGTAAATTTTGGAAAATATTAGCTTATTGTGCCGAACAATGAAGAAGAACTAAATAATGCACGTGAAGATCACCGCATTAGTATGGCTTGAATCCGTGCTTTTCAATCACAAGAGCAAATCGAGGCAGCCCGTGAAACGGATCGGTTGGGAATGCAAAATCGTCGAGGAAATTTAAGAGATCAACAACTAGATAATTTTCGAGGCACAAGAATAAATTTATAAAGTAGGTACTACATAATTTGGATCGAGCAACGTTTCGATACAGCACTAATTACTGCTTGCATACTTGCGTCCGCATTGGACCAATAGATGCCATGTAATATTACAAAACACTCCTCAGCGGCTAAAGTTTTATCAAAATGGAAAATCGTCATCTGGGACGAATGTACAATAGCGCATACACGTGCATTGGAAGCACTTATCCGAACCGACCGCACACCTACGCAAGGACTCGAGATGTTTTGGAGGCGCAATGATTTTACTGTCTGGCTATTTCTGCCAAACACTGCCACTAATTCCAAGATCGACTGCTGCCGCTGAAATATGCGCTTGCCTCAAATCATCGAAATAATTATGTGGATTGATTTTATTTTCTTGATTGATAGAATTTCTGTTCATCGAAGGACGAACTCACAAACACAAAAATAATGAATGGTTGACTAAGCGAGCTGTTTTGGCGGCTAAGAATAAATATGTAGATGACATAAAGTAACTAACATAATTCAAAATGAAATCATTGGTACACTGCATTAATTCAAATATAATGACTGTGTAAAAAAAAGACTCTTTGGATATGCCTGGCTTACCACCGCACCATTTACGACTAAAGGTTGGCTACGTACTAAGTTTGCTTCCAAATATAAACCAAAACCACCAAACCTGTGCAACGGAACCCGTTTGGTGGTAAGTGAATTGATGAACAATGGAATATACTCAAAGTAAAGTTGGAAGGTGAGGAAATTCTCATTCGAGGATCCCGACGATACCAAATGATATACCGTTTTAGTTCACATCACAGGGCCAATCCTGAAAAGTTTGTGGCCTAAATATAGAAAATTCATGTATTTCCCAAGATAAATTATATGTGGCATGTTCCGGGTCAGAAGACCATCTGCGTTATTTGTTCATGCGCCTGATAATAAACCGAAAAATGTCGTCTGTCACAAGGTGATTCACTGAAAAGTGCAGTTGCTAAAATAGAAGGCCAATAAAGTATAATTAAAATCATAGAGGTTTTATTTATATTAAATAAAATAAAATTCTGCTCATTTATTGCCTTTAAGGCGAAACAAAGTTCGCCGGGTCAGCTAGTTTATAATATTATAAAACAGGCGTTACTTAGATTCCAATTTCGAAAAATGATTTTTAATTTTGATATGATTTGATCTTGGTAAAGATAGCTTTTAATCCAATAAATTGAAACTCTAATGGAAAGTAGAGTTGCGAAGTTGCTCAAGTCAAGGCCTACAATTGATTCAATGTTAAACTTTTATAGCTGGATGCTAACCGTCCTTTTAAACCTAGGCTATGTTAAGACAAACAACAATACTATCAAAGTGTACCATCGGCAAATAAGTTATCGCGAATACTTGATGATGAATCAACTAAATCGACTTCGCCATGTTTTGTATGAATTTTGATCAAGATATGCCGTTTTGTAACCCGGTCGGTACAATAAGTCTCCTTTCCATTTTACCATCTAGCATTTTAAAACTATAAAAGAGTGTTGCAATTCTTAACAAAAAAAATCCGAACTTTTATTATATCTGACGTTTTTTTGCGTGATATTTAGAATATTTAGTGTCAACAGCAGATTCCAACCTGAAGATGTAGTAGGAGCCGATAAAAGGAAATAGGGGCGAAAACCTAGCCGCCAAAAGGAAAACATGAAAAGAAACCCTGGGAAAACCTGTCTGGCAAGCGTGGCACAGTAGGCTAATTTCCCTCCATGAATTTGGAGGAGGCCCGACTCAGCAGTGGTTCAATTATGGTCTGGGTAGTAGTAGTAGTAGCCAGCTCAGGTTAGACTCGTACCGTCCCCAATCTAATTGCGAAAAGGCGACGAAGAATTGGAACTGGCGGAGGTGCCCACCTTGAAGCTTGGAGTTCCACCATTGGGGGGGGGGTGTAAACCGTGACCTTAGACTTATCACGCAGGGGCGATTTGTGTCATCGTGACTGTTTCGTCACTCTTTACCTTTTGTCGGCTCTTACGATACCCTCAGTATGGAATGGGGTACTGACATTATGTATTCTAAACCCGTCACACGGATTTGGCTAACTACAGTATTTACACGAAGCCGTATAGTGCAACTATCGGTAATTATCTGGTTAGACCAGCTGTCGCTTTAGTCTACTGACAATGTGTGACAACTGTCATTGATGATAGAATGACAGCCGGGACCGACGTCTTTACTTGCCCTTGCACGGAAGAAGTCACATATTTTAGAAACTAGCGGCCCGTCCCAGCTTCGCACTAGGTGCCCACGCGGACTATCACGTATCAGTGAAAGTCCCGTCAAAATCGGTCCAGCCGTTCCAGAGATTAGCCGGAACAAACAGACAGACAGACAAAAAATTAAAAAAATGTTATTTCGGTCTATGTACTGTGTATACATACTTACGCATTTAGTACAAAGTGGTTATTTTATTATTACAAACAGACACCAGTGGCGTAGCTACCAAGGGGCTAGGCGGGGCAGTGCCCCGGGGCCCTCAAGCTCAGGGGGCCCTCGAATCCTTATCAGAAATCTCGAATCATCTTATCTTATCAGATTCAAAATAAATATGACAGGTTGCAGCCCCACTTTAATCATGACAACTCAGTTGACAGAAATTCAAAAGTTATGCCAAGGGATTCGCCAAGGGATTCCCCTAAATTCCTGTAGGTTGGCAGTGTTGTCAATTTGACGGATAGTGATATGTGCGTTTTATTATTCATCGACGTGCGTTTTATTGTTAATTCGAGTTAAGATATTTTTCGAGAACGGTTTAAAAATTAATGCTGTATCAGCAGTGCCGGATTAACCACGTAGCAAGAGTAGCAATTGCAACGGGCTCCGCGCGAAAGGGGGCCCCGCATATTTAAACCCACTCATCTCTGCCTGAGCGTATTTTTTTGAGTGAAACTTATTAAGATGTGGTATGTATTAATTACCCAAAAATTGTAACTTATAGATAGCAAATAAACGGATTGAGTATTGAATTGTATTTTTACCACTATCACCCATAGCAGATCAAGGGCTCTTTGAAAGAATTTGCTACGGGCCCCGCGTTTGCTTAATCCGGCACTGTGTATCAGGAACGGAGTAAGTAAGCTAATGTCAATAAACTTTTTTGTACTGGTCAATATAATGATTTAAATTTATTAGATTTTATCACTCATAATGATGTCCATTAGGTCAATAAATCGTGTCAAATCTATAGATTTTAGCTACAACTCATTGTATAACGCAAAATCTCGTGAAAAAATGCAAGTCCCCTGCAGTTGATACGTTAATTCCCGCAGGCAGGAGATCGGTCATGGTCTCCACCGACAAATGTGGTAACACTAACGGTGATTCTTTTCCGGAGTTGTAGCGTATCATTGTCATCATTACCTTTTATTTTACTTTTAACGTCGTCAATGAACAGTGAGTACATAGTCGAGCAGAAATTAAAATTATTGTTATAAAGAAGTAACCTAGTAGTGTATTTAAACGAAAACAACGCCAAGAAAGAGAGAAAGAAGATAGTAAATAAAAATTGCCAAAAATTGACAAGTTTTTTAGTCAACCTTCTGCAAATTCACATGGCCAAAATATTTATATTGATAGTGACTCAAATAATGTGGTAACTGCAGTGTTGGTTGAAAAATCCAAAACTTTACAAAATGCGATATCAATTTCGACGAGGCAAGTAAAGTTTTAGCAGAGCCCAAAGCAAAGTAGCTAATTTATTGAAATGATTTCGTATTATTCAAGTGCAAAGCCAGTGAAACTGCAAGAAAATAAGGTATTGATACATTTTCAAGAAAAAAAGCAAAGAAAAGTTAAAAAATATTTTGATGAATTGATTGAAATGATTTAAAATTGAGATTATTAATAATGTACTAGACACAGTAATGTCTCAATTAGATACACATTTTATTGTCATGACTGCATTGCAGTCTGTCATTTATTCGATTTTCTAACACCATCATTTTTATTACATGTTGATGAAGTTTAATGCAACTTTATTGCAAAAGTGTGACAAAAAAAATATTCAGATATAATAGGCCCTAGTGTTTCACTTCAATTTATTAATATTTGCCACCTAGTTTTACCTCAACTAACTCAAGCATGTACTGTTCACCAATTATGTAAGGAAATAATGAGCAAATATGGAGTGATACAGCAATGTTATTATTCTTTACAATTCCTGTCACCTCTGCAGCAGCTGAAAAGTCATTTAGCAAATTAAAAATAATAAAAAAATATTGAAGAAATAATATGGACCAAACTCGACTCCGACATTATCCTAATAGCAATTGAAAACAAAACCGCATCAAGCATGGATTTAAACGAAGTCATTAATACTTTAGCGAAAACTTGGTTGGTAGGCACACACCTTTATATAATAAACCCTTGAATCTTCTTTCAAGGTTCGTTTTATTAGCCAAACCTACACCAAGCATTAATTGTAATTTATATTGTTACTGTTTAATATTTTTATATTACCTGCCCTGCAGTGCACAAAAAGAGCCTATGTAGCTTACTAGCATTTTTAAAGTATTTGTATATTTCATAGTTTTATTTGATAAGACCTAATCAGTTTACATAGCAGTGGGGCCCCATTTTTTAATTTGCCCCAGGGCCCTTGGTTACCTAGCTACGCCACTGACAGACACTCCAATTTTATTTATTTGGTCACCCATCCAAAATGCAGCAGACTAGACGTTGCTTAATCTTAAACCGGTGACCTTAATTAATAATATCAACAAAGGTTTATTTCTTCACAGTAGTGTCCTTGACAAACAGCAAACAGAAGCATCTGGTACTGCATTGTTCAGACAATGTAGGGCACACATGTATGGGCTGCCGATTAGAGTAGAATGCATGCCATATTGCACAAGCTGTGTTATGTTTCTAGTATAGCGTGTCAAGCAACAAATCTGAACAGGAGCTTTAGGGTCACCGCCGATCTACGCTACGGAGTGGCGGCGAAGAGACTAATCACTAATCACTAAATAGTATAAAACAAAGTCGCTGTTGCCTGTCCGTCCCTATGTATGCTAAAATCTTAAAAACTACGCAACGGATTTTGAAGCGGGTTTTTGTTATACATAGAGTGATGCAAGAGGAAGGTTTATATGTATAATACATGCATAATTGCACCCGTGCGAAGCCGGGGCGGGTCACTAGTTCAGTAATAATTTAAATTCAACCTAAACCCTTCAGAATACAACTGTATTTGGTACAACGAAATACAATGACGGCGAGCGTATTCTAAATACAGCTAAATACTTATATTATATGCTACAGTTGTCGACTGCATTGTTGGTCTAGGGGTTGGATGTGCCGCCTTTGGATCAACTGGTCCCGGATTCGACTCCGGGGTCGGGCAAGTGTCTTTGTGTAAACCAGAGGCACTTGAGTCTGGGTGTCATTTGTGTTCGTGAATGAAATGTTTGTAAACATCCCCTGCGATACAGGTTTTACAGAGAACAGGAATTTCGTTTTAAAAAAAAAAGGGAGAAGCTAACGTAGATACGTTTTAAGGTACACTTTCTGATATTTCATACGCCACAATCTATGCCATCTAATCAATATGGTTGCGTAGGAAGATGGCCCGTTTGCGGAACGCGGTAAGGGCTAATATACAGCTTTATTATACGGAAACCGCTATAGAAGCACCACGCGTGGCTATCTGGGTCAGTGCATGATGAATGGTTAGGTGGAGCAGAGGTAACTGGTTCTTCCAAGTTGGGAACCAAGACACACCTCTGGGATTATATATGGTTATTATTTCTATAATGGCCGTTGGGAATTGGAATGTTTATATGTTTTGTTTAAACTACTACTATTCAGCCCATAGACGACCCACTGCTGAGTCGGGCCTCCTCCAAATACGTGGAGGGTTCTACTGAGCCACGCTGGCTAGACGTATTGGCACGGGGTATTCCTATCAAGTTTTCCTTCTCTTATGCCTAGAGTATCGGCCTTGTTATTTCCTTGTGACATCATCAGGATGGAACGGGGTGGTGACACTATGTATTCTAAATCCGATACCACACGGAGAGATATATCTATTCTCCAAATAGGTTTTACGCGGAGCCTACATGATGTAAGCCTTGATTTAAGGGAGGGGAACAAGACGAGGAAAACTTAAAATTAAATTAATTATTTAAAAAAATATACAAAGTGTGGATATATTATACAATCAGGACTAATCTGAAACTAGTACCATTTTGTTAGTATTAAAAGAACATACATCTGACTTCTGAACGTCTTCCTTATTGCAGTCAGTTAAAAATATTATATACTAAAACTCTAAAACAATTTGGTGAAACTCCAGAAATAAATAGTTTTTCATAACTAATAAGTTATTATCTATAGTAAGCTGTATGTTAAATTGTCTATGCTTTTGAAAACACACGTTCTAATGTGGCCAATTGACACGGTACCCATGCCCCGTCGGAGGTCGGTCAGTGTGAAACCATAGGCGCCTAAGGGAGGCACGATCTTTCATTTACATGTATCAGAACGCTCCGTTCCATATTCAAGATCCGTTTGTTAGAAAGACGAGTCTACATGTAGTACTATACTAAGTGTACTAAATTAGAAATGGCATCAAAAATTCTTCATGTGTTTTGGAGTGGATTTTCTTTATTAATTGTATAATAATTACACTTTTTAGTTAAAAGATTAAGAATACTGTAAAAATCTCTTGTACATGATAATATAGTCAAAACATTTTTTACTAAAATAAGCGACCTCCTTCAATTTAATTGTGTTTTAAGTTGCAACAGCATGTTTAAGACATAATTATTAAATCATAGCCACAAAATATAGTTCGACGGCAAATGTAAAAACTGCATGCTACAAAAATGAAATATGCATATAAAGTTCAAGTTCCATTTCAGGGACAATTTTCTTTTACTACATTGACATACAACAAAAATAAATTGATGGAACCGAACACAGAAAGGTACCACCATAATAGCAAAAATATGCTTTCTGTTCTACTTTTCATGATAATAACAGTTAATAAACAGGGCAATAACAAACTTAAAATATAAAAATGGATTTTCAAGTCACTATTTAATAAATTGGCAAAATGTTTGACCAAATGTCAACGATTCATTCATGGCATCGTCGCTCCATGTATTTTGTTCTAGAATACGTCAGGTTCTGAAACCATACCAACGTGTGTATAAATCAAAGTCTTTTGGCGAAAAAAGAAATTGTAATCTTAAATGTGTCAAACTAAAAAAATCTGTTACAAATTACGCATTTCCATTTCGAATTTAAACACATATCCATTGACCCAAGTATACTTTATAGGCATTTTATAATGGCACTTCGCTTCACACTTGGCGAGTACTAATATTCGCGTGTGTGCTAAACACTGACAAAAGCTAATGGAATAATTTAATCAGCACGATTAATATCGAAATATCTAACCGCAATTCACCTGTTCGTAATAACACAGGAATCCTATAATGGGCCTCCACAGCAGAGGTCTCGCTAAGGGCCCTTAAACTTGGCGGAGCATAACGGATAACTGTACACATTATTGACCATAACCTTTAATAAGCCCCCGATATCCGAGCACCGTGTACTTTCCACACTACAATCGAGATAAGCGGTAAAGGCAATTTTCAAATAGCATGGAATTAAAATAACTTACCCCATTCTCCTTCTTCTTTGGGGCGAGGTAATTGTTTTAGTATTTTTGCCAAACATATTTACTCAATTATGCCTTGACAAGTTTTAGGCAAGAAATTTACAAAGGCAAAAGGCTTTTACTAAGCTAGTCCTGGGA
Organism: Clostera curtula; assembly: GCA_905475355.2. Lineage (NCBI taxonomy): Eukaryota > Metazoa > Arthropoda > Insecta > Lepidoptera > Notodontidae > Clostera > Clostera curtula. The sequence continues at coordinate 9,452,968 of FR997816.1, read as the reverse complement.
AAAATATGTAATTTATTCAGTAAAACATACATGTTGTCAAAAGCGTGTTCAGTAACATAATAGTAAGTAATATAAATATACGTTACTCTTGCTGGTTTTACTCACATATTTTCTGTGTGCCAAATTTCTTGATAATTTTCCGACTTTTACTTAGTTAGTTTGGCAGTTTTTTTTTTAACTTTTTTCCACCTTTTCTTCAGATCGGGCTAGATTCCCGCACCCGACTCACCATTTTTGTAGCTGTCCTGGTTACATAGATTTTCAGACCACCAATGTTTGTGAGGTATGTACACCTCAAAAACATTAATATAGTGGGAAGTAGAGCAACATTTACAAGACAGATGGAACTGTCATTATAAATATATCATAATTATTAGGCCCTTAAACATTTTATTAGCCAATTTATTTGAATATCAATCGGATCAGTGGGTCACCTATTCCGGTAAGATTACCATTTTGACAAAGCGTTCCGTCCGCTATAAAAACAGCGTCATAATAAATAACGGGAACATATTAAAATTAAGTTAGTAACTTAATATTGTACGGTACAACTAGATTCCGTCAAATTTGCCCACATACATTTCAGTCACTGAATGTTGCGAATGAGAATTGGCGTAAAATATATAAGTTGAGTATAATAGCCGGCATACCACTTGAACAATACTTGACTGCCTTGATTTTTTCATTATTATGGCTTTCCAGATGTGACCAAAGAGAGTCTATTAGCTGACGTATCTTTGACAGCAGGTTTTAAAAGAATAATGACAGTTTGTACCGTTTGTTTTATTGCATGGAAATGCATGCGGTTAGCATAAGACACGTGGGATAACTGTTGGGCTCAATACATAATTCAAAGTGCTTTACAGTTTACAAGTTATTATAAGAAACTACGCGCCCGTATAGCTAAAATAAATTTGAATTTCAATAGATAATTTAGGCCGATAACTGTTTACATGTGTCGGAAATATATGTTTTACCAAACAGCAAAAATCTTGAATATCATCATCATCATCATCAGCGGTTTTTTTAATAGATGGAGTGATTCAAGAGGAGGTTTATATGTTTAACTAGTGGCCCGCCCCGGCTTCGCCCGTGCAAAGCGGAGGTGGGTTATACATATATACTTTCCCCTTGAATTACTCTATCTATTAAAAAAAACCGCTTCATAATCCGTTGCGTAGTTTTAAAGATTTATGCATACATAGGGACGGACAGAAGAATGCGACTTTGTTTTATACTATGTAGTGACAGTGATAGTGAAGTGATATGTACATCCATAATATTGTAGAGAAACACTGATAAATTTAGATGTTCATCATTGCACCCGTGCGAAGTCGGGGCGGATCGCTAGTAATAAATAAAGTTTACCGTAATAACAATATATATTATTAACGATAATTATATTTTATTTTTATTATATGTATAATTCACTCCTACTACTATTCAGCCCACAAACTGCTGACCATCTCCCGTAACATGAAGAGTAATTAGCCTACTGTGTCACGCTGGCCAGACGTACTTGTACTGGTTTTCATATCAAGTTGTCCTTCTCTTTCTTCTATGCTGTCGACCTTGTTATTTACTTTTTTCGGGTCTTATGACACCTTTAATAATAATAATAATAATAACCATTTATTTGTTCAATCATGTGTGTACATGCACTTAGGCATGTAATATCTTACAATTATAATATTGTTCTTAATTACATGATTGCCATATACTTATGGCGTACAAATTATGTTTAAATTTAAATTTATAAAATGCCATAACACAGTTTAGCAATTGGGTGAAATAAATTAAAAACATCAAAACTAAATTCAAAAGAAACTTAAATACTAAAATTAAATAAGTGGGAATTAACAAATACATTGTTTTTAAATTGGATGGATGGTGACACTATGTGTTCTAAATCGAAGGCCAGCCAGTATGGCACAGTAAACTAATTGACTGTCTGTCTGATCTGACTGCCACTTTGGTCTAGGGGTTAGATGTGCCGCCTTTGGATCAACGGGTCCCGGGTTCGATTCCGGTGTCGGGCAAGTGTCTTTGTCTAAACCAGAGGCACTTGCTCGGAGTCTGGGTGTCATTTGTGCTCGTGAATTACATGTTTGTAAACTACCCCCGCGATACAGGTTATACATAGTGCAGGGGTTTCGCGTTCTTACGCAAGGTCCTAGAGGGAAGCGCTTCCAAGCGCTTTGGTCCAACATCTGAGGGTAGAGCAAGGCTCCCCTCGCTAAGCCACTGTCGAATGGATCGATTACGAAGTTTCCCAAACGACAGATGGCCCGCGCAGACAATTTTGTGGTAGGTTTTAGTGGGTAAACCGTTCGCAATCACCATCTCATCGCGACCGGGACTCCCATATACCCCAGCCCCGTCCCTGGGCTGGGGACCTATAAAAGGTTTACCCCACTATAAAAAAAAAAGGGTTTTAGTTTTCATAAAAAAAACCTTAAAGTAAATTGAGGTGGCCCGACTCAGCAGAGGTTATAAGCTGATTATTAGCAGTAGTAAATTAAGCTAAGCATATCATAAGATTAGCTAAACGGTATGTTACGAAAATATAGAATAATAGATTTTTTACGCTTGTCCTATGTAACGTGTTACATGAACATGACTTGACGAGAAAGCGAAGCAAATTAAAATCGAAAGGAACCACTTTCCCTTGTTTACAATTTTCACGTGTTTTATATTGCGTTGAAGATCGTTTACTTTGTTTCTACGAACCATACACGTTCCGTACCATACATGAGGGAGTTCCACTGAGGAAGAATTGGAATTCGCCTCAAAGAAAATTATTCAAGTCATTTTTTTATGTAGGACACAATGCAGTGGTCACTAACAAAATGTCAAGACATTGATACAATATTATACACGAACGACAATTCGAAACGCAACCTACTGCGGAGAAACTATGAGGTCGTTTTTTGTTTGAAGGAGAAAGAGATGCTCGTATATTGCTCTCAGTTGGTTTGTACGTTTAAGCCATCATCATCAGCCCATTGCAGTCCCTACTGGACATAGGCCTCTTCCAAGGTACGCCACAGAGCCCGGTCACGGTCGGCCCTCTTTTGCAAGTCGTCCCGCCGGCTAGTGGGTGCCCCACGCAACGTTTTCCAAGACGCGGTCTCCACTCCACAACACGCTTACTTCAGCGGTTATCGGTTCTGCGACATATGTGGCCAGTCCATTGCCATTTCAACCTCAACTAACCTTCAGAGCTATTTCGGTCACTTGCTTCTCTGACGGATCATTTCATTTCGAATTTTGTCTTTCAGAGAGACTACGAGCATCTTTTCATAGCACGTTGAGCTACTTTAACCTTGCCGCACAGTCAAAGTCCACGTCTCGGCGGCATACATCAATACAGGGAGGATTGATTGAATACTTTTGTCTTCAGGCTCTGTGGTATATCCGAATATAAGTTATTTTGTAATAATTATTTAAAAATAATTGCTCCTTTTCCGCGCCGAGAATCAATGGCAATACAGCATAGAAATGCAGTCATCGCTCTCTTGCGACCTTTACTGTACGTACTCATTTTACAATTTGTACCACACACATTTTCTCCCAATTTTTATTTTATCTAAGCGCTGCTCTTATTGAAAAAAATCTATGATATAAAATGTGTCTAAAACATACTTATATTTTAGGTACAGATATAGATGTTCCTTTTCGCACAAGGAAGATGCCCTGTAAGTAGGTACCATAGAGAAAACGATACAACCCAATACGCTTCATACATCGGTCAGCGAAACATCTTTATTTGTGAGTATACTAGATTACTCTTCTAGAAACTGTCCATATGCTGACGGATTAAGAATATTATAGTGTATCTAATATGGGTGAAAGAAGGGACTTAAGAACATCAAGCAAACAGCGGATAGCCATCATACACGATGCAATTTCTTCTTCTTCTTCTCTTCGTTGACTGGCTTGTTGCGTCCTTTGACACGATTCCGCCAATATCACGTGTTGAAGATAAACGTTGGGGATTGATCAAAATTCATTCACCGGGAGTAGAGATTATATTCTCGAAATAAGTTTCGGAATGGTTTTTTTTTATTGCCCTTAGAGGCAAACGAGCTAGCGGCCCACCTGATGGTAAGTGTAAACCGCCGCCCATGGACTTTGGCAGTGCCAGGGGCACAGCCAAGCCGTTGCCTACCGTGAAGTGAGTGGAATTTTGTAATAATTATTTAAAAATAATTGCTCCTTTTCCGCGCCGAGAATCAATGGCAATACAGCATAGAAATGCAGTCATCGCTCTCTTGCGACCTTTACTGCACGGACTCATTTTACAATTTGTACTACACAAATTTTAATGTCAGTTTTTAGAAATAGTTTTAATAAGTAGTTCTGAGTTTATTATTGTAGTATTAAGTTAATTAGTTGTTTATATATTTGTAATATCACAGCCTACATCTATCGCAGTGTTATGTCAATGCATACCGTACATTTAATCGTGAAAACATCATGACCTTTATCTGTGTGTGACAGACAGACATAATTTTTTAACAGATTTTTTGCGCTGTTAATCTCTATATATAAAAATGAATCGCTGTTCGTTAGTCTCGCTAAAACTCGAGAACGGCTGGAGCGATTTGGCTAATTTTGGTCTTGAAATATTCGTGTGAGTCCAGGGAAGGTTTAAGAGTTGAGAAAACATAGAAATATTGTAAGTAAAATAATAAATACAACAATTTAATTTTCCCATACAAACTATTACCTGTCAAACATCTGACGTTCGTCCCGAGTTCCCGACGGTTCGGTAATCTTTATATCATAAACTAAGTAAATGATTATAATCGAATTTGCGCAACGTGTGTGTTTGTTTGATTTAGTTTGATCAAAATTAAGATAGCTTACATCTCAATTTATTAATATTATATTATTGCAACTTATTTGTCTATTATTTGACAGTCATAATCATATGTTAGCTACCACAATGGCGATAACTGTTGACAGGATTGCAAATATTGGAGTGAGCATTCTATAGATGGCGCTTTGTTTAAGGCAAAAAGGTTTCATATCTTTTAATTAAAAAATATTTGTTTGTTATTTTTTTGTGTCCATTTTTGCCACAGCAAGGTTTGTGTCAAACTCGAGTTTGACATTTTATACCTATCCCAAGAAATGTTGTATATCTTAAAGCATTAGAATATTAAACACTTTTGTTTTAATTACACCAATTCGAATTCAATATTCATAGTTATGACAGGACAACGTCTGTCGGGTCAGCTAGTATTGAATAAATCCATGACATGAAATGTGTCTGAAACGGAAATTTCTACTTAATCTTCTAAATTCTAAAGTTCTTGTGTCAAAATCGACAATCATAGGTACGGTGATTGTCGAATTTGACTCTACTGAATTAACAGGCTTGGGGCCCAGTTTAATCGATATTAGTCAGTTGTTATTCGTTTACGACTTATCGCTTCCACTGATCATTTTTAACATAATCGCAATTTAATTTGGAGGATATAATAGATAATGATTGTTGATTTTTTTCTGTCATAACTGTCTGAACGAGGAGGCTAATTTTCGCCGTCTTTCTTTTCTAAACATGTCGCGTTAGGGGTAATTATGAGCTGAGAGCTTTTTTGCTATATCATGATAAATACCTCGGAAGTGCCTACAAAATATTTTATGTTGTACAGGGAAAGAAGCCTCTTAATTATAAATTAAAATGTCCCTTATTTGACACTAACCCGTCATCGACCGTGTAATTAGAAAAACTGTAACAATAAGGTTGTGAAACATTCCTTCATAAATGGTGTTTATACACCTGTTTTCTTAAAACGTTCAGCAATCGCTGTTCGATTCAAAAGAGGGCAACATCAAACAAATGGTATGTTTTCAGTACTGAAATTTCAAATCTAAACAACTGTGTAAATTCTTTTACGGGTAGGTACAATTACCTTTAGGACCTTAGAGTAATAACAAATAGAGTGGTTGTTTCATACAAATACTTTTTAAGAGTAGAAGCCGAAATTATTCGTTTTGTGAGTGAGCGCCATTATTTTAGTTTACGCTACGTTAATGTTAACGTTACGTTAATGTTTATAATGAAATTAACTAGACTGTGCGTGTGTATACGTACGTTTAGCTACAATGCGAGTTGGTCTCATTCAAAATTTATCAGAATAAACAGAACCAGGCTCCCAAATAAGACTATCTATCAGCCACAGAAGTCCACTGCTGAACATGGCCTCCCCCACAGATTTCCACAATGTACGATCTGCAGACCGCATCCACCGACTCCCAGCGACCTTCACAAGGTCGTCCGTCCACCTAGTCGGGGGTCTTCCCACGCTTCTCTTTCCCATACGTGGACGCCACTCTAGGACTTTTATGTCCCAAATAAATAGGACTTGGGTTCGCTAAAAACAATGACACTGACTAAGCTTCTAAGGCCCGTATTAATAGTCGTCACTCAAAAACGTACTCAAGTGCGTTATCATTTGATACGCCATTATGACGTCATCAGCATCTTAAGATTATTGCTAATTAATAGTCACATCTCAGTAACCAAGATCTCGCGAACGATGACGTCAAATTGAACGAAGTTTTGAATGAGACTTGTCGCATTTCGTTACTTCTATGTCAAAAGATGTAAAACTTTTGATTGAAATATTTTAATTTAAATACTTATTTAATAAATAGCGCTAATACACGTTATATAGTGGATTGCTACCCAAAAGAGCGTTAAATTGTTAAAAAGGTTCTGTATTTATTTCCCAATACGACATAATTGTTTACTACTTATCTCAGTAAGCAGGGAGCCGGCTCCCTATTTGCGACCGGTCCGCTTTATAATTTTATTAATATATTTTTTTGTTAAATCACATGGCTAACTATTATTCTATCTCTTTCTAAACGAACCATTCTACACAGTAAATAATTAGTATGACGAACGTTTTGAGCGCGTACTGTCGTGATTTACTGAATACGACTACTTGCTATGTAACTCTGCTCATTACTCGCGTTACCGATTACTGAACACTATTGCGAAAGGTAGCAGCTGGATGCGTCAAGCTAAAGACAGGGCGATAAGGCGCTCTTTAGGGGAGGCCTATGTCCAGCAGTGGACTAATGTGGGTTGATGATGATGATGTGATAAATATCGTTGGAAAGGGATTTTCTTGTTGTTTACAGTCGTTTAAACTGTACTTTATTTATCTAAACGATACTTATCAAAATATCTTCAGAAACGCACCATGTCGTATTAGGAAAATGGTAGTTACTACAATCAAATCCATATTTTTCAGTAATCGCTTTATCTCTTGACACGATTTTTACAAATATGTTAGTTTAAGAACTAAGCGTTCAGTTAGTGTTCATATTTTTAGTTTTTCTGTAAAGATGTAGTTTACATTAATTTTTAAGTTGGGGTGATAAAAATTCATCTGACGTCAAATTTGTAGTCAGTTTTGGGCTTGTACATAAATATTTTTTACTATGAAATATGGTTATATTTATTTTTAGGATAAATGATTACCCCTTGGATCATTTTAAACAATAATATCTATATGTTATCGTATTACTTTTCGAAATATATAACTTCAAAGTCCGAGAGAACCCAAAAAAATATAATGGTCAGTTTTGGGCTTGTACACAAATATTTTTTTACTATGAAATATGCTTTTCTTTATTTTTAGGATAAATGATTACACCTTGGATCATTTAAAACAATAATATCTATAGGTTATCGCATTACTTTTCGAAATATATAACTTCAAAGTCCGAGAGAACCCAAAAAAATATAATGGTCAGTTTTGGGCTTGTACATAAATATTTTTTTAATATGAATTATGCTTTTCTTTATTTTTAAGATAAATGATTACACCTTGGATCATTTTAAACGATAATATCTATAGGTTATCGCATTACTTTTCGAAATACATAACTTCAAAATCCGAGAGAACCCAAAAAAATATAATGGTCAGTTTTGGGCCTAAAATAAATATTTTTTTATTAAGAAATATGCTTTTCTTTATTTTTTGGATAAATGATTACCCCTTGGATAATTTTAAACAATAATATCTATAGGTTATCGCATTACTTTTCGAATTATATAACTTCAAAGTCCGACAGAACTGAGACTGTCTGCACTCAAGTCCATCACTCAGATGATGACGTAAACCTAATCCGCAACTTGAGTCACGTTTATTAATACGATGAGGATCTCAATATTCATATCAAGTGCGGTATCTTGGGCTGAGTAACGTCTATTAATACGGGCCTAAGGCTGTTACTTCTATGTCGCATTTCATATTCACGCATTTCATTCAACTTAATTTCTAAGCAACATTTGAATTTGCAAATTCTTTCGAGTAATGTTTATTTGACTTAAAAGTATGTCGGAAATATTAGAATGTATAAACTCTTGATGACGGGATTGAGTAACGATTAATAAGAATACTTATTTATTATTACTAAATACTCTCAAACATGAGAACGCTATTATATTACGCGCGAAATATTTACTTCTTTAAAAATGTTTTAACGAAGATGTCTAGCTTTCACATAAATGAGATGAAAAACCTTATTTTAAATATTTTACGTAAAGTAATAAATATATGAAACTACTAAAGTAAAGCGTACATTATAGTTATTAATGGATAGTGGATAGATGACTAAAAAGGAGACGAATATTATGGAATGATTCCTTAATATTCGTCACGATTTTTTATAAGCCACCCATGGAATAGATATCTCAATTCACAAGTTTATTGCAGACATCAATTGGACTCGTGGCGTTCAGGGGGACAAAAAACAACCCCTCGAGATGTGGCAATAGATAATCTAGAAGGTTTAACTTTATGGCACAGAAAGGTGCGGCCTAAGCATGCGGGCGTTGACACGAAAAGTGGTTGTTTCCGTTTTGTTGCTGTTAAATTTGTTGTTTATGCGCCTAAAGCCATAGCTGGGAAGAGAGGTTTTGATGTGATTTAGTGAGAAAACATATATATTATGCCCTCTGCTCTGCATCCTATTGGCCGAATTTTGTAAGGCGCCAAGTATAAAATAACGTTGTTATAATATTTATAGCTGTCTCGTTTATACCTTTTAATAAAAATATTAAATACGATTTACCGAGGGAAATCAGCCTACTGTGCCGAACTGGCCAATATGAACAGAATTTGTTTGTTAACTTTATGTACCTTTACGGTTAGGCTATCTTCCTCTTGCATTTTCTTATCTGCGTCATGTCACACCCTCAGAACGGAGGGGGTAGAGGACATTTTAAATTGTATATACCTATGCAACTTAGCAACTCGTCTATTCTCCAGTCTCATGACACATGTGGCTGTTGTTATTAAATGTTTTGCCTGTTTGATCATAGGATAGGCAAAGACGTTAGCCATACAGCCGAAACCTAAATCGTCACATGACATACGATGATACAACAACAGTCGGCGATCAAGTAGCGCTTATTCAAAAGCGTATAATAGAACAAAATTCTTCGAAGGGCGTTCATTACATTCCTAATTATCTCTAGCATTTTTTCATCGCGTCACGATTTCTGTTGCTTAGGACCATTAGTTTTTATACGAGGGCCATCATAATGACAACTAATGATTACCTGTCGTCGTAATACGAATTCTTCCATGATTTCTTTGATGTAATCAAGTTATTTTATTTTTGGAGATTATAAGGGAATTAGTGTGGTGTTGTAATATGATGAATGTGTTATAAAAGGTCGAGGTGAATCGTCTTTTTCTTGTAGTCTAATTATTTAGCTGTAGAAGGCTGTAATGTTTAAAAATACAAAAAGCACAGAACGTGTCAAAATTCTATTGCCAATTTGTGAAATAGGTTTAAAAAATATTATAATTGATTACATATAAATAAATAAATAAATATCCTTGGACATTTCACACAACGCCATCTCGTTCCAAGCTAAGCAACTTAATGCTTGTGTTATGGTAACGAGATGGATGATAAACTACTTATATACATTTTTTTTTGTAAATACATACATATTATAGATAGAAATGACACCCAGACTCCGAGCCAGTGCCTCTGGTTTCGACAAAGACACTTGCCCGACCCCGGAATCGAACCCGGGACCCGTTGATCCAAAGTCGGCACATCTAACCACCAGACCAACGAGGAGCATATGAAAGTGTCACACAGCTTTGCCGCCCAGCGCTCCTCTAGGTAGGTACATATCGCTGTGACCCGCTACTAAGTCAGCCCTCCTCCAAGTTCATGGAGGGATTTTACCTATTGTGCCACGTTGGCTCAGGATTTTCTATCTTTTCCTTCTAGATTTTTTGCCGTGTTATTTCCTTTAGTCCGCTCTTACGACACCCTCAGAATGGAATTGGGTGGTGACGCTGTGTATTCTAAATTAGTCATCTGACGGAGATAGATACATTACATCATCATAATCTCAGCCCGTAAAAGACCCATCGGTGAGTCTGACTTCCTCCGATTACAGAAGGGAAATTAGCCTACTGTGTCACGCTGGCCAGACGGGTAGATACATTTACTTACATTGAAATACAAGAAGCCGAGAAGGGAATTTGACTTTAACCTCCCGTTAACTATTTTGTTTTTTTTAATCTTTCCGTGGTGCACAGGTAAACAAAATTATGTGGCCGAAATAATGAAGTCCCCATGTATATTTTGAATCTTTTAGGATGGCAGTTCTATTTGTTTTAATTGACGTCCATTACACGGGTTTGTGATATAATTGTGGTAGGCGTCGATAATAGCCGGTTGTCACTCTCAAGCCAAGTGTTTGATTAAAAATTAAGTCATTAGCATTCGTTGGGCAGCACGCCACGAACGTTTTAACCACTTAGCATATCGTCGGACAGTTTGTTTGCCGATCATTAGTTGTAATGATCGTCGATGATTAGAATACATAATGTCACCACCCCATTCCATTCTGAGGGTGCCGTAAGAGTCGACTAAAGGAAAATAAATCGGAAAACTATGGAAGATTGAGGATCGCCACCCGCACCCCTAAAGCCAGCAGTCGTGGCACTCCGTTGGTTTTAGAGGGTCGGTCGGGGCGCTAATTACCGTCTTTCCGCGCGCCGGAGTCCGACGATGAGGATTTCAACAAGGGTTTAACCGAAAATGAACTAAACATCCGTTATTTTTTTCTGCTTGAGTATCCGGAGTCTCTTAGTCTCCGGAACAAAACAGAAAACGATTGTAGTACTTTTGAATATTCGAGTTTTATGACATACATACACACACAGTGTTCTTTTTAGGCTAATCACATAATTTCATTCTCGTCGCTGACCTATGGCTGAAATGATAATTCTTATTCCTGTTACTTTAAGCACATTCAGATTGACGTATTTGTATTATGCATGTCATTATAATCTTGAATTAAATCAGTTTTATTCTGAATGAGACATTATTGCATTTTAATAAGCCGAAGTCGAATCATTTGTTCGTATAGGACACAGTGGACACTTACAAATTGATAAAAAAATAATGCTAACGAGACCACTGCTGGCAATAAACTGAGTGCTTGTTGTATTCTTTTTTTATTACTTTGCGGTTCTATTTCAGTTACAATAACGTAAATATTTATTTTCCTAACCAATTATAACAATACCTAAATACAATAAGTACATACACATTCTATTTCCACATGTTTCTACGGACCCTGATCGTTCCATTACTGTCATACAAATTGTCATTTAGGCGGGCCCATAGCATGGCAGTCGTATTTATTCCAATATGCAAACCGACCCAACATTCTACTTTCGCCATGGTTGCGTCTAGTTATATTCTAGAAATATCGATGAAATGTCTATCGACAGTTTAGGGTATTGCTCTAGTAATTCCATCCGCTTAATGTTGCAAGTACACGATAAAATTGCCGCTAATCGAAATAGCTTCTTAGGATATTTAACTTAGTCTTCTATAATCAACAGAAGCTAAAACATATCTGTAAGTAAATGAGTTTAGTTTAGACCACGAAATAATAAATTCTGCTGACAAAAAGAAAAGATAGGGCCGTAAACTTCGCCGCAAGAGATCATACGAAACTATCGCCAACCCGTCTGGCCAGCGTGGCGCACTAGGATAATTACTGGATAATTACTGTACATTTAGTTGGACGGGGCCCGACTCAGCACTGGGTCACTTATGAGTTGAGACGTAGGCCCTAGGCTTAGAATATCTTTAGGGTCGCTCTATATTCAGTGGTTGACTAAGGCTGAAAATGATTTAGACGAATAATCGACATAATAATTTACGAGAACTGTAGTACAACACTACCTGGCCGTTGTTGCTTTCATCTGTCAATCTGCGTGGTTACACCTAATTGGCACAATATTGCTACATTGGTCATTAGGAATCGAATTATCGGAGATCAATATCTAACTATTAATCGGTTTTATCTCAAACACTATCTTATCTTCGACCGATTTGACAAAATTAAAAGTCAAAACAGTGATTGTGATTGTACGATTAGGTATCGAATATTGTCTGCCAATTCCACTTGATAAAAGAAAATGCATGCATGAAAATGTAATACGCAAAACCATGTATAAAATGACACATTTGTTATTTCATGCAGTCATTTTACCATTTTTATTGATATGAGACATCTCATTAAAATTAAAAGTCAAAACAGTGATTGTGATTGTACGATTAGGTATCGAATATTGTCTGCCAATTCCACTTGATAAAAGAAAATGCATGCATGAAAATGTAATACGAAAAACCATGTATAAAATGACACATTTGTTATTTCATGCAGTCATTTTACCATTTTTATTGATATGAGACATCTCATTAAAAAGAGAAGTGAAGACATTTTTGTTTAATATTTTCTACCGTACACAGGTACTAAACATGTCCTTAGTATTATATTGTGGATTGATATTGTATCTACGATTGTCTGAATACTGTCGTAATATTTAACACAAACTTGGGCTTGTTTAGTAAACATCTAAAACGATATATCCAAGATGGTTGAGATAGATACGCGGAGGAACTTCCAAGAACTTGAAGATGTAGCCGTGTTTACATTTTGGCGTCTAGCATTTCCAAACAATCAATTTAAACATGACTCAAGGTATTTATCTTATCTTATCCTTCAAATAATGTTATTTTACAAAGTCAAACGGCTAAGAGAATTTACTTCAAAAATAACTAAGAACACAGTCAGTCAATACACTCATATTAAAGGAAAAAAATGAAGTCGATATATCCTGTTTGTTTCTTCTGTTGCTTTCGCAATTATTGCAGTGTCAATATCAAGTTAATGTAGCGGATCCGTATTTCTTTTCCCTGTATGTAATATGCCATAGAAAACTCAAGGAAAAATTCGCACTAAAAAAATTAAAAGATCCTAGAATTTCGACGTTAAATTCGGTATATTATTTATAAAAAAATAAACCTGTGAAACCTTACGCAATCCAAACCAAGGACGACAGCTAATTATGAATAAGGAATAATCTCACTTGGTTACCCACTGTGGACTAATATAAATTATTTTTAAACTTGAGTACACTATTGTAAACTAAGTACATCTGTAGGACTCCCGCAGAGCTATGTAAAAAAGTTAAAGCTCACCCATGGACGTATAAAAAAAGTCGGACAGAGTCTCGCTAACTAAAAACTGTGACATCATAGTCGGCCAGATCACCTATATGTACAGGCCAGCACGCACACTTTCACACATTAGTCGGCCATTACGCGCGTGAACATCGATGCTTAAAGACGCAATATGCGGCGAAAAAATAAAAACTATAAATCATGTCTTGCGTGGTAAAATGGTGTAAAAACCGTAGTGACCGAAAGAAAAACAATCCAGGAATCACGTTTCATACGTAAATGAATAATTCAATCACTTCTTTCCAGATTATATACATTAAAATCTATTTGTATTTGCTAGAACAAAACAATTAATTTTAAGTTCAGTGTTGCCAATATTCACGTGTACAAATTAACCGAAATGTGGGCAATTTTTCGTTTATTATAAAAATCAATATATTATTATGGTTAATTATTTAATAGTTACTACTGGGTATTTTATTTTATATTCCTTTTGCTAGATTTTCTAAGGAAAATTAAGTATGGAGAAATGATTGAATTAAAATTACTTAGTAGAAATTGTAATGGTGAAAACGATTGGATTCCAAACAAATACAGTGTAATTTGCAGTATACATTTTGATGCGGATGACTTATAAACAACGAAGGAGGACTCCGGCGTGTTGTTACTTATGTTACTTAGTACCTTAAAAGGTAAATTAGCAATCTACCAAGACATGGATAATACAAAAAAATTTAAACATTTAAATTTTTTCAAAATTTAAATGTACATTGTAGCTTGCTAGATTGTGTCGGTATATAATAATAATAAATATCCTTGGACATTTCACACAACGCCATCTCGTCCCAAGCTAAGCAACTTAATGCTTGTTTTATGGTAACGAGATGGATGATAAACTACTAACCACTGCGCCAACCGTGTCGTCGAATCGTAAAGATATTATATATTATTTTAATCCCCAGTGCTTTATTTTGTTTTAATATTTGTTTGAGTCAAGACACGTGGCAGAGGAATAAACTGTTACTGTACCATTTAATACCAGTGCTTCTCAAGAGCTGCGCAATAAATTATAATTATAGTTAGGCAACATAAATATATTATCACAAAAAAATTTTAGGTAATGAAAGCATTTCTTTTAATTTAGAATCGTTTTGAACACATCTCGAAATTAGAGGAAATTTCAAAAGTAAAAGACATTATTATAAAAAAAATACTCAGCATTTAGGATGTTAAAGTTAAACATAACAAAGTCGAACAATTTTTTTTAAATATTTTAACCATGTTTTTATTGCAAAATTTTGTGTATCTTGGCAACCCCAAAATTAACTCACACATACAGAGCTGCCGCCATTTTGGCGTCTCACTTTTGTCTTAGCCAGAGTTCCGTCCGCCTTTTTTTATACGTCCATGCTTACTTCGTATTATTTTGTGGACCTATCTAACCTATTGAACCAGGTGGACAATATTTACGTAAATTTAAAGCGCAGTGCTGGTAGGCCTCCCAAACGGTGCACCGATTACCTGGTTAAGGCGGCCCAAGACCGGCCTTTAGGAGATCCCTGGGGAGGCCTATGTCCGGCAGTGGACGTCTGTCGGCTGAAATGATGATGATAATGAGATACTTACATAACGCCATTTCAGATATTACTTAGATGACCTTGTAATAGAGGATTTAGATTACATTGTCACCATCCCTATGCACCCGGTACCGTACCATTTCATTAAAAAATATAGACAGGCAGAACATCCATCCAAATGAGAAAGAAAGCTGAATATGAAAGTCTCTACCCTCTGGACTGGGTCACATGTGCTTTCCTCGAACTAATTGGACGCCATAAAGATTTTTCCTCCGAAATAAATACTAATGTCCTTCCATCTAATTAGGTGAAACTCAACACATAGTCAGCTATTAATGGATTCAGACTGGATACAAATTTACCAAAACAAAATCAATCAAAGCAAATGCAAATAAAAAAAATGAAAAATCTTCTATTATACACACAAAGCATACAGTTAAGTACACGCATGGAAATTTTATTTATTTTATTCATTTATTTTTAAACTTTATTGCACAGACAAACAAAATTAACACAAACAATAAGAACCTAATGGTTATTGGATTTTTGTTCAGGTTAGTAATTTACTCCCAATAATTTACAACCCAGAACAAAATTTCCCCTGCGCTACGAAACTTCGATATCCATCGATTGGATAGCCTCGCTACCTTGGCTTCTTTATTATTTATTCATTTTCTCAGTCAAGGCCATAACCATCAATCGATTCTGGGAGTTAACACGTGCTTCAAAGGTTACGAATATTTACGTAGAGGCGAGTTTTATAGAGGTTACTAATTTTGTCTATAGCAACATAGCAACTGCGTAAGTTACTAACAATACACTATTATTTCATTTAAATTTAGAACAAAACACACTAGATTAAAAAGTAAATTCGCAAACTCTCTTCATGTCAGTATGAATCCATGAAATACCTTGTGCACAATTAGCATACGTGATATGTGTCGGCCAAGCTTAAACGTGTAGAAAGCCGGAAAGTCGTGAAAGATGTCAGATTGTAGTCTGGAGGCTTATAATCAAAATGCTAAGTAATGGACATATGGACTTCTATACTTCTACAGCCTACGGCTTTGTACTCGTGGTAACTTATTTGAAATAATACTTTACAGATATTCCCAATACAGCCTACAGATATTGAGAACTTAAAAAGACCATACAAATGAGACACTTAAAAAGTATCCGTTCGTCTTTGACTGACTCAAAAAGTATGGTACTATAACTACTTCTCAAGACCCACTGCTGAGTTGAGCCTGCGTTAATTACGGGAAGGATTTAGCCTACTGTGTGATGTTGGCCAGACATGTTGACACAGGATTTCGTTTGAAGTTTTCCTTCCCTTGCGGCTAGGTTTTCTCCTATATAATTTCCTTTAGTCTATTTTCCTATATAATGGGGTGGTGACATTATGTTTTCTGAATCCACCACCATTTAATATTTATTTAACTTCTTTTACTTTCTTTCTTAAAAAACTAGTATTTAGGTGATATCGAAAGAAGAGTGAATGCAGGGAACATGGTGAACGGAGCTTTGCACTCCTTTATGAGCAGTCGGAAGGTGTCTAACAAGGCTCGTTTGGCTGTGCATGAGGGAGTGTTGGTTCCGACACTCATGTATGGAAGTGAAAGTTGGGTATGGCAGAAGAAACATGAAAGCAGAATAAATGCAGTTGAGATGAGAGCGTTAAGAAGTATGATAGGAGTTAAACTGAGTGACAGGATAAGAAATAGTGAGATAAGGAAGCGTTGTGGTCTGAAAGAAGATGTAGTGACAAAAATTGAGAAAGGTATGCTGAGATGGTTTGGCCATGTCGAGAGAATGAATGAAGAACGATTGACGAAAAAAGTGTATAAGGCGAGTGTGAATGAAAGTGTTGGAAGGGGAAGACCTAGGCGGACGTTTCAAGACCAAATCAGGGACGTCTTGAAAAAAGGCCAGGTCAAGAGTACCCTAAACCGAAGAGCATGTATGAAGGGAATAATGAAAGTGGACGAAGCGAAACAAGTATGTATGGATCGTAGCAAGTGGAAAGAAGTGGTCTCTGCCTACCCCTACGGGAAAGAGGCGTGATTATATGTATGTATGTATAGTATGCAATGTTTGACTGATCGAAGACTTCTAAAGAAACGTTAACGGTGAGCCGAGGATTCCAAAACCCTCATTTTACTTAAGATATGATGAAAATAAATAATTATTTACACTTGACAAATGGTTCAAGAGCTTACGTACCAAGAGACTAGCGTACTGCCGCAAAAACCACAGACTTATGATAGAAACATAACAGCATGCATTAATTTCATATAGGTATCACTTTATGGCTATTATTTTGATTTTCGATACTTTCTTTTAGATGTACGTTAGGCACGAAGGAATAAGAACTACCGCAAACAGACCTCTATGGTCGAAACGATTTTGCTCTAATTCGTTCGCCTGGTGAAGGATTTAGGAACACATCGCGACACCAACATTTAACACACTATGAGGTGGTTGAACACTAAGTAGACAGAAACCTTGGCCCTCGTAAGCATGGGCCGACGGGCTCCTTCCTGTGAATGAAATTGGCGGGTTCTCACTCAGTACTTGCATATGGTTTGAGAACAAGAAGTAATATGTAATTTGCTATGGAGGTTTTAATGAATTCTAAAGGACTGCCCACTGAGTTAGAGCTCCTCCAAAATCATGAAGGCGACTTAAAGTGTGATTCCCAACTCGGCAACAAGCAGCTGTTGCCGCAGTGCAGCCCAGCGGTACTCCCCAGCGGTGCTCGAGCAAGGCGGTAGTGTCGCTCTGTTCGTGGTCAACATTCACGTAGGTACTCTTGCTGGGGTAGGACGACACTGACGCGCAGCAGTGCTGCCGCTACATTGCTGCCTAGCTAGGAATGTAATATCATATAAGTTTAAAGATATTGTATGGGGACCAGTAGTGCCGCGACAGCACTGCTGCGTGCAGCGTAGTTCGGAATCATACCTTAGAGGAACTAAGCATGCAGATCACTAAGCCGCACGAGAAAGAAAACATAATACTAATTCCAACCCATCTTGCCAGTGTAGCGTACCTCAGGGTGGAATGGGATGGTGACACTGTGTCTCGGAAATGAATATGTCTAATAAACATTTTTCTATTCTATTGCAATAAAACATATTTGAAAGCATTTATAATATGCTTTGAATAGACGGCATGAAATAAACCCAAACTGGAAACCCGCTTTCACGTATTTAAATAGAAGATCGATGTGTTGACATTTTCCCAAAGTGCATTAGACACCCAAAATGGCAAACACAGAGGTGCCGTTACAAGTAAAATGTTTAAAATTAAAGCTAACTCACTTCTCAAACACACGAAATTTGTTGTGTTAACGCCATCGCCTACCAGAAACTAAATCTATTTCTTCAAATAAACTTTGTTTGGCAGCCACACGGACTGTCGTACATAGAAGGCATATAATGTGATATATTTTATGTTTTGATGGGTTAGGCACTTAGTAAATTAAATTTAACGTCGTTAATAATGTAGGGTGCAGCCGAATTCAAATGTATACTGGTTATTTTTCGCTTTTTAATGCTAACTTAAAAGTCGTTTTACAATTTTATTTGCTTTAAAAAACTTTTGGTTTTTGTTGTTTTCTATGTATAAAAATAAATTTCCGGTTTGCAAAGGAGTCCAAAAATGATAAAATCATCGAAATACATATATTTTTTTCTTTATGAAGTCGTTCAAAAAAACCGCTGTAATGAGTGCACGATGAACGTGAACATAAATAAAAACATGAAATACTTAGTGCCAAACATTTAATTGGTTGATAGCAATGAATATTAACAATTTACACCCTTTGGTAAATGAAAAGACTTCTTGTTCTTCTCAATTGAGAATTGAAAAAAAATATGGGATTGACATTGACAGATTGTGCCAAAGTGCCAAACCCACACTCTTTTTCTGCTCTACCACTGCATGCGTTTCGAAAGCCTTAGGTTAGCCACCTCTGTAAAATGTTGTGTATAATTAGAGTTCTGTATCAGTAGTTATTGTTGGGGGAGGCCTAGGGCCAGCAGTGGACGTCTTTTGGCTGAAATGATGATGATGAGTTATTGTTACAAACATGCCAGTTATTATTATAAAGGGTTATTATTAAATATATATTATAAAGGGAGTGCTATTAAGAGTAATGAGAAATAAGGTTCTTACTCCCGGTGTGGACCACGGGAGTTTCTAAGCGTATATATGTATATATACCATCCTGGGCGGTTCGTAAAAACAAGAAACCCAGAAGGTTAACTTGGTGCGAAACCCTGTACCAACAGGTCTGAACTGGCATAGTAGGTTGGATGTGCCGCCTTTGGATCACGAGGTCCCGGGTTCGATTTCGGGGCCGGGCAAGTGTCTTTGTGTAAACCAGAGGCATTTGCTCTGAGTCTGGGTGTTATTTGTGTTCGTGAATTTCATGTTTGTATACTGCCCCCGCGATACAGGTTGTACCTAGTGCAGGGGTTTCGTTTCTCATAAAGAAAAAATTAAAAAAATATTACCCTCCACGTAACAAGAGGAAGCCCGACTCGGCAGCGGGTTGTGTATGGGCTGAGTATCCTATTATAATAATAAGATACAAGCCCAAAAGAGGTAATTGATACCCGAAACGCCCTGTCGTAATTACCCCATACCAAAACTACCACCCCCGTCTAGGAAGTATTTTACGACAGATAAACACGCGAAGGGCTGCATGCAACAATAAAAAAAAACATAACAAGTCTGTGAGAAGTTAACATTTCACAAATTGTCTTGTCTATGTTTCTTTTCTGACGACAAAGAAGCGGTGTTATAGATTTGACGTGTCTGTCTATGCCTTCATTGCTTCTAAGCGGGTGAACCTAATTGAGTAAATCTAAATTAGAATTACTCATTTAAACGGACTTGCTAGACAGACTCGCCAGCCTGGCACAGTATAAATAATAAATATAAATAAATATCCTTGGACATTTCACACAACGCCATCTCGTCCCAAGTTAAGCAACTTAATAAATATAATAAATATCCTTGGACATTTCACACAACGCCATCTCGTCCCAAGTTAAGCAACTTAATAAATATAATAAATATCCTTGGACATTTCACACAACGCCATCTCGTCCCAAGTTAAGCAACTTAATAAATATAATAAATATCCTTGGACATTTCACACAACGCCATCTCGTCCCAAGTTAAGCAACTTAATAAATATAATAAATATCCTTGGACATTTCACACAACGCCATCTCGTCCCAAGCTAAGCAACTTAATGCTTGTGTTATGGTAACGAGATGGATGATAAACTACTTAAATACATTTTTTTTTTGTAAATATATACATATTATAGATACAAAACACCCAGACCCGGAACAAATACTTGTAGGTCGTACAAATATTTCTTCCGTGCGGGGATCGAACCCGCGACATGCTGCGCAGCAGTCGATCGCTCAACCACTACTAACTGGAAGAGGCCCGACTCAACAGTGGGTCATCTATAGGCTGAGTAGTAGTAGTAGTAAAACAAATAAACCGATTAAAAAACGACACTAAAAAGCATCAGTGTCCATTTAAGTTGGCACCGACTTCAAATTTGTTAAAGTCGGAGGAATCCGATGGAACCAGCGCCTCAGGATCGGCCTTTGAAGGTCTGTCTTCAGCAGTGTGCTTATTTTAGCTCAAATGATGATGATACTGTAGATATGACGACTGATAGATGTGTATGGAGACTACCACCTAGCGTGGGACAGGGGTCGTAAGATGATGATAATGGTAACTGTAAACATGACGATTTATAAGAGTTTTGTGATAAAACCTACGTAAATAAAGTTAATTTTGAGTTTGATGTACATATTCATATTAACGGTGTTTCAATTTAATTATGCTCCCATTTGTATACAATTATTCAATTTGAGGTAAAACGTTTGGTAACATTGAATATGTCATGTGAACCCTATCTATTGTATTCATATTATGGGCTCTGTCTGTAAGTACATGACCCCTTGAAACACGTACATAATATATGAAGTCTGTATACCATGTGCAAAGCGATGATAGTTGGTCTGCCTGGTGGGGAACACGGCTTTTCCCTCAATCATAGTTCGCCGGGATTTCTATTGAGTCAACCAACTGCGAAGTAGAATATGTGGGTCATCTGTGCAATATTTCTTGATGTATATTAGCGAGACCATCATCTGATGTTGCAAATTTTTAATAAATAATATGATTTTGCATCAATGATTCTTGATATTCCTAGTACATAAATAAATTGTATTTAATAGTTAGTAAGGGTAACGCTGGGGCTGACATATCCACTGGGAGATAAGCCACTAAATAAAAAAGAGAAAAAAAAGAACTTGATGTTGTTCCTATTCTTCTTCTTTTTAAATAAAAATATATTGTTTGTCTGCATGTACTTTAAAGACTCGTAAATTATGCATGTGATCATGTGATTATCTTCATGAAAGTTTTAGGGCATGAAACCAAAAATTGTCCTCAAAAAAAAATTGCGTAAGTAATGTGTTTTCCTCAAATTTATTTTAGTGAGTGGCGTAGCAATGCGCTCGGATACATCTAGTTTGTTTAAAAAAGTTGTTGTGTTTGTTGAAATAATAGCCCGACGCAGTCGATCAAGGTATTCAATAAAAAGAGGTTTGCGTTAGTGACTCAACAGATTACAATGATTAAACGATTACGCTCGAGCGCTATTATCCCTTTGTTAACTTGTTAAGTAATTAGCAGTTTACTCTTTGCTTCGAGGTCTAATGTTGGTGTAACTAATAATACTAATAATAATACTTCATTTATTCAATAATCTATAAACATTTGAAACAGATTTAGAGTAGTGTTTCATATCATCATGCGTGGCGACGAACCGCATCCGTCGATTTCTTTTAGGTTATCAAGTGTCCAGTGGTATTTTCAGTTGTGATGGCTAATTTCAGCTAATTTTAACATGGTTTCCGTAGTGTAGTGGTTATCACGTGTGCTTCACACGCACAAGGTCCCCGGTTCGATCCCGGGCGGAAACAGTATATTTTTGTTTGGTAATCTTATCATAAACATATTTTTAAATAACAACCAGGATTTTTTGAACTAAAAAAAATAATCTACACATATAAATTTATCTTCTATATAAAATTCTCGTGTCACAATGTTCGGCTTGACCGATTCTCATGAAATTTTGTGAGCATATTCGGTAGATCTGAGAATCGGCTACTATCTAATTTTCGGCCCCCTAAATTTTAAGGGGGAGGGTCCACACCAAAAATGATAATTTTTTTAGAAATAAATTTTTGCTTTTATTTTATTAAGATGCAGCATACAAAAATACGTACAACCCCTCTACGATCAACCCCTATTTAATAACATGGCAAAATAACGTTTGCGATATGAGCTGTTGTATAGATAGATTGAGTCATCACGATATCTCTGGAACCATAAGACCTAGAGACTTGAAACTTGGTAGGAATTTTCAAAAAAGGTGGGTGGCGCGGGGTAATTATTTGGAGAAACAACGTTTGCGGGATCAGCTAGTTATTCTATAATATTGTGAAGTTAGAAATACAGATATGGTGAATGAACAGCATAAATAAGAGCGAATTTTAATTAGATACCTTTATAAAGTAGAAATAATACTTCTCTCTCTTCTCTTCTCTCTCATTGCACAAACAAATGTAAAAATATAGCATACCAATCCGTTCAGAAACCACCCAGAGCGGGAAACGGCGTAAACGTTTTTGAATCGCGATAATGACACGGAAGAACGTTGACAATGTGTACCAAAGCCAAGAAAAGGGTAATTATGCCTAGAAAGTGGTACAGAACTAGTACTGTACCGAGATCAGATTAGTTTCTAAATTGACCGTTGCAGACAGGAGGTCGCCGAAGTTAGATCGTAAGGATATTGTCTACTTTACCAAGCAGTAACAAGGTCTAAGAAAACACTATCATTTCTAAATATAAAATGTAAATCTCATTCAGATTTTAACATAAACGGTTATGAGAAGAGATCGATTGTCTATGATGCACGATTAATTCATCATTTCTGCTTTCAGCTTCGTAACTTTCTTCACTCGGCTCTTACAACACTCTCAGAATGAAATGGGATACTCACACTTTGTTACCGTGCTGATGCACAAATATTAGAGTCACAAAATAATAACTCATGCATCTGAGATTGGGCCTGGCCACAATTTGAAAGATCTTTTAAACATAAAAAATAGACTCTATGGTATATTCTAATTGTATAAAAGAGAAGGACGCGAGGATAATGGAAGAGTCCAAAAAAGGATAAGGAGTAAGTACATATGTGACGACAGATGCATGGAAGTTTAAATTTGTTGCCCCGCTCGGCCCCACCTAGTGTTTGCTGAGATGAATGATGAACCGCTAAGAGGTTTGGATTAAGGATTAATGGTTATTGTATTTGCATTATTATTTTTTAATGTAACGCTAGATAATAGAAGTTATTTAGCACGAAACTATTCGTTTCTATTTTTTTTTTTTCGAAAATAATAATAAACAACAATAAATCAACACGTTTTGTGATGCCAAAACTACGCCTACTACCAGCTACAACTCAACCCATATATGACCCACTGTTGAGTCAGCCTCCTCCAGTTACATGGAGGGTAATTAGCCTACAGTGCCACGTGGTCCAGACAGGTTGGCACGTATACCGCTGGTGTTTTAGTGGGTAGTCGAATAGTTTCCGGAGCCCCACATAATCGCCGATCCCCGAGTTGTGGCGGTATGCTTCGTATTATGCCACCACCTATCTTGACGTTTACGAAGTTTTCGTTAGAATCCGGAACAATAGTGGTACCATCTTCTCGCGCCAGTGGACTACCACATACTCTAGCTTCGTCCCCCGGCTGGGCACCAATAAAAGATTTGCCCTACTATGAAAAAAGGGGGTTTTGTAACATGTTTTCTATCTTGGAGCTATGTTATCGACCTTGACATTTCCTTTTGCCGGCTGGCTGCACTGCAGCACACTGACCAGCTAGCTAGTGGCTAAAACTAGCTCCCTCCCTGCACACGTATTTCTACCCACCTACAATATAGGGTCTTTCAAACGAAGCGTGAAGAGGCACCTTGCAGGCTGGCAGGGCGGGGATGGCTAGTGCTGTTCGTATAGTTTAGCACTAGGTATACCCACTTCGAGACTGCATTTCCACTTAAAATCAGGCGGAATGCAGTGATCTGCCTGCTCTGACATAAAAAAATTTGTCTAAATCTCCACAGTTGCTTTGTTTCAGAAACATACATAAAGCTTGTGTTGTGACACCATCCAAACTAGAAATGTCTAAACTGTCCTAAATACTGAGTTTATGAAATCCTGTCGTTATCTGATAAGGATTAAACAAGCTAACTTATCGATAGGCACCACATGCTTGTTGGTTTACGACATCCTTTTCTTTTGATAACACAGTACCTATTCATCATCATGAAGATGGTGATGAATAGGTACTACCTGCTGGTGCTGTATAAAGAAAGCTTCCAGCTTGCCTAATACTACTACTGCTACGATTAAGCCCATAAATGACCCATGTTGAGTGGGGCCTCTTCTCATCAGAGGGAGGGTAATTAGCCTGCAATTAGCCTACAATGCCACGCTGGCCAGATGGGCTGGCACAGGGTTTTATATCTAGTTTTCCTTCTCTTTCGTCTAGGTGTCCGGCCTTATCATTTCGTTTGTCGGCTCTTACGACACGCTCGGGATGGAATGGGGTGGCGACACTGTGTATTTTAAATCCGTCACCACACACGGTACTATACGGATGTGTGTATATGCACGTACGGCTATGAGGAGGATAACCTCCTTTATATCACCTAAAAAAGAAAGGAAATTCATAAACGTAACCCTTGCAGTAGGTTCTAACCTGTATCGGGGGGAAGTTTACAAACATGGAATTAACTAACGCACACCCAGACTCAACTGATTGGTGAATTTAAGAACTTTAAAGCCATGACCACAGGTGCTTACAAAATATATCTTCAGAGTACAATATTACAAAGGCAAAGGGCTCAAGCGGTTGTTGAAGCACTTGAAGGCATAAATCAGCTGCATAAGTTCCACTTGAAAGCTCGCATCGTCTACTATGTTGTTGCAGACGTTTTTACGATAAGTTACACGGTGAACTGTCTTCGGGGAGGTACTTGAAATGTTGTTAATGTTTATCCCACGTAATTGTCAGCAGATGTATGAACACTGAACATACTACGACTTGATCCTCCCAGTTATAGTTGCTGCTTGAGATCAGTCTTCGATGCCAGGGTCAAGTATCCTGTTTACTTGACCATACAGCCATACAAAGTAAAGATGTGAAGTTTATTAAAAAAACAGTTCTGGGTTTAAATTGTTTTTCTATCTTAAAGTGTGGTTGGTAAATGGACCTTTTTTACAACCAGATTTTTATTACAAAACTTGGGTCCCAGTGAAAATCAACCAGCAATTTATCGTAGCTACTGCGACGCAGGCCATAACCCACTGCTGAGTCAGGCCTCCTCCCATCAGAGGGAGGGTAGTTAACCTTCTGTGCCACGCCGGCCAATGGGTTGGCACAGGGTTTCGTTTCCATCCTGAAGGTGTCGTAAGAGCCGACAGTAGGAAATGACAAGTCGAAAACCTACCCGCAAGAGAAGGAAAACGTAATACGAAACCCTTTTTTTTTGTTTTTTTTTTTTTTGCCCTGGGTAAAATCTTTTATGGACTTCCTCGCCGGCCACGGGGATGGCCAGCGAGGGGAGTGTGGGACTCTCCCCCATAGTGGGGGCCTACCCACTAAATCTCCCCGGGGTGCTCCAACTCGCGTCCTGTTGCGGCATTGTGGGATCTGATGCAGAACCACGCCGCCGCAGACGAGGAGGCCCTCCTCCTCTCCTCACATGGGAGGCACGGGTCATATATGGGCTGAGTACTAGTAGCAGTCAAGTCGTAAAAAATAGTGGAATCACAAGAAACAGACTAAAGCTACGTTGAAAATTAAAAATGTCAGTCAACGATTAAATCCCGTTACTCGCAACACAACCAGCATGTGTCAAGAATGGGAAAGTTAATGCCATAAAATTCAGAGTTACTACACCTAAAAATACATGTTAGTGACACTTCAATCAGGTGGCGTTCAGTTTACGACAAGCCACGAAGTTTTATATGCGCCTTCCGCTTTCGTAACTAACGCACGTGTAACTGTGTTCGAAATCAAATGACAGGCACCTATTTAGCTTCATCAACTCAGGCCATTAAAGAGTCGGCATTGCACCAATTTCATAGACGATTTAGCCTACTGTCCAGCTAGATGTATCTAAATTTCCGTTTAATTGGACTAGGTAATCTGACTTTTGCGCTCCTTAGTGGTCTCGTTCGACACCCTTAGGATTCTCATAGCATAGATAAAGCAGTTTACGCGTGTCTTTTCCGTCAATCACCGGTACTGAGACGGTTTAGAATACGCAATGTCACCAACCCATACCATCCCGAGGGTGTCGTAAGAGGCGACTAAGGAAACGCAATAGTCAAATCACGCCGAAAGAGAAGGAAAACTTGATACAAAATCTGTGCCAACCCGTCTTGCCAGCGTGGCACAGTAGGCTAATTTTTCCTCCATGAATTTGTAGGAGGCAATTGTAATTTGTAGGAGGCTGACGCAGTAGTGACTAATTCATGGGCTGAAACGATGAATAGATGATTCGATCAGGATCGCCTTTGGATTACAGGTGGTAAGTTCTTTGTCATAAAACCTAGGTCTAGGTTATATGTCGTGAAATATTTGTATGTAAATAGCCTCCGCTATAAAAGATTACACCTTAATTCTCTCTGCATTAATATGTCATCATCACTCATACATTTTATAAACAAAAAGAAAACAATCATAACACCACACACGCACATAAAACATTCAGGGCCGCTTTTACTACGAAGTACGAACCAAATACTAGTAGGCCAACGGTGTTATATTCCCAAAGGTTTTACGTTGTCAACGTGATTGGATTATCGGTCAGTGACCCCTGAACCCGGGCGGACGTAGGTGCGGCAATACTCAGAAAGTTATGATGTACCAATTAAGTTTTAAGTTAAGGTGGATGCTCCAGGGTAGACCGCGAAATTCAAATTTTCTTACGTTTTTTTGCAATTTGCATGTCAGTGCTAGGTTGTATGTTGATTAAAATGTTATTCGCGGCTGTTTGTCTGATGACTTTGACGTTGAAAAACTTTTTCAACGTCAGTCATTCTTGCACCTTTATGAGCTTGGAGGGTAGTATTGATGAGTTTGATGATTATAACTCTGTAACTACATACGTCTTACAGCCGCTAATCAAATGTTCATCATCATACAACCTAGCACTGCCCTGCAAATTGCAAAAAACGTAAGAAAATTTGAATTTCGCGGGCTACCCTGGAGCATCCACCTTAAACAACTACTGCATTCCTACTAAAATTATGTTGTCCAGTATAAATCCTTCTTCCATGTGGTGACGGATTTAGAATACATACCACCACCCTATTACACCCTGAGGGTGTCGTAAGGACCGACAAAAGGAAATGACAAGGCTGAACAGCTAGCTGCAAGAGAAGGGAACTTAATAGAAAACCCTGTCCCAACCCGTCTGGCCAGTGAAACAGTAGGCTAATTCCCCTCCATGTAATTGGAGGAGGCCTGACTCAGTAGTGGGTCATGTATGGGCTGAGTAGTAATATCAATTCCAATTACCCTCGTCTATAGAGGTAATTGTAGAATTCTAAATGCATAGCGTAACCTAGCGAATAGAGCAAGACTCTCTTTGAGATGTCGATTGCCAGTTTATGACATATCTTTTTTGGTTTTGTTACAGTATATTTTTTAAAAAGCATATAATATATAGGACATACAAATACCAAGTATGAACATGGAATTGTAAAATTGAACACACAAAGTCACCAACCCATACAATCGTGAGGGTGTCATACAACGCAACTAAAACCGTCTGGCCAGCATGGTAAAAACATTTTAAGCCAAAATGTTTGTGAATTACCCAATTAAGTGGCTTACATTTCCAAAAATATACTTTTTGCAGACTATATTTAGGCTAAAATGTTTGCTGACATCTAACAGAATAATACAAAATTTAATAAAATCCATTTATCAGACTTTAATTATAACTAATGAATTAAAAATGGAAAATAGAGCTAGAACATAAACTTAGGATAGGCGGAACAGGATCTTGGAGTTAGGAATAGGTATCTGTAAACAAAAGATCAATTTTAAAATTAAATTATGTATAATCAGTTGTCAATTTCAATTGTTTGTTTCAGGTGACAGTATAAAACAACTCTATTAAATCATTTTTTTCTATACCCTGAAGGTTGTCATCATAATAAAGATTAAGAAATAAGCGAAAATATAATGCTGTCTCCAATTCAAATAGACCATTTAATTGAATGAGTACCGTTCATGTTTTCAATTAAAATCTACTAGTTTTGCATCACTTTTAAGACTAAACATTAATAGCATGCTCTTTAATGTTTAGCTTTGACTTCATTTATAAATAATCGTTTATATTTCCCAATCCTTTAAATAAGTTCTAAACCAAAACCTCAGAAGTATTTCAAAAGTTTTAATTAATACATACCTAAGGATAACAAATACAAAGTTTCCAAACAAGGCTCATTGTGTTTACTTCAAGCCCTTAGGGAATTCAAGGCATAGCACCGTATGGTCAGTTGCAATGCGTCATAATCGATAAATCAAGGCTGTAGTTGCAATTACACGACACACAAACTACAGACCATGCTGAAATACCGTAATTCCTGGCATTAAACAAGTGACGGTATATCTGGCTGATTTAATTGCTATTTACTTCAATTTTATTGCAATCATAAACCAGCATTTTCGCGAAATAATCACGTAAACAAAAACTTACCGGGTGACAGGTGTTGGGCTGCAGTAAACTGCAGATTCTTAGAAATATTTGGTCGATTCTTACTCACAAAACTCCCACACACTTCACTAAACTGACACTAAATGTAAACACACCTATCTAATTTATTAATTCTTATTCGATTTAATCCGCTTGGAAAATAATACAAAATGCATTCTGTACAAGAAACGCTGATGAACTCGGAACTACTCTCCCTCCCTCCCTCGCCGTACCGCACGCCCGCGCCGTGCTGCACTTCAGGCAAGTTATGAAGGCTCAATTAAAAAAGAAAGTTATTCGATTGACATAGAGTCTAGTTTACTCAGTAATGTTAATTACTTGCATGTGCATTAAGTTTAGGGAACCTTTACACTCTACGATGTTGGAGTATAACGCTGAACTAATAAAAGTAAACTTTTCCAAAAGAATATTTTTCATACTCGTATGTCGTCGTCGTTGAAGATTTGGATTAATTTTATTATAAGAATAAACGTGTTACGTGGTAAAATCATTGCATGTAATGTGTGTTTCCTTTTACTACGCTACACATAGTGCGGATCTATTGGAGAAACGTCCGAACTGTGCTTTACTATTATAATGTAAATCCAAAATAATTATTCATCGAGTGAAACTAACACATAAACATAAACAGGGTACATAAAGTACCCAATTTTATTGAGCAGGTTTTTTACGGAAATAGGTTTCTAACAGTTTCCAACTGATATACTAAGGGTACGTTCCACTTGGCGTTCACAACGCCTAAAATGCTCATTCAGGCGTTCCACATGGCGACCACGATCATTGTGGTCGCGGCGAAAACGTCATTGATGACGTCATTACTTATGCTCACGCCAAGCTCACGACGCCCCATCTCAAAAGGTGGGTCGTTGTGAGCGTTTTGAGAATTTGAGCACCAATTTTAAAAACTAAAAGCAGAAACATGGCGACAATAACAATATCGTTGTATTGTACCGAACAAGATCGGACAAGACATTATCAAATCAATATTATGTGGTCAAACTTTTCGATCAAACAAAGATTTGTAAAATTCTATTTCTTTCTTCATCTGAACTGGACGAACTAGTACTAGTACTAACTACTTTTATTTTGACGCACCAACTAATTTCAAACTGCTGCCGATATAGGCATTTTTATTAAATACGATCATAAATTAGTTAAATACTCCTTGAAAATTAAAGTATATACTTTTTTTTTATAAATCTCTTAACCAATATGTAATGGAACTTATTAATACCACTTAAAAATTGTAATTTAACCTCATCAACCTTTTGTTTAGTTTTTTTTAGACGCGCCATTTTTATTATTTAAATGAACACCCAAAACGCTCCAAAATCCATTCCACTTGAGTAAACGATTGTGACTATTTGTGACGCCCAGAACCAAGTGCGAAAACCGTGGTCGTGGTCGTTGTGAGTACCAAGTGGAACGCACCCTAAATGTCAAAATTTTGATGTATGTTACCGGGAGGGAACCGAAGAAACGGGATCACGGGCTAGGGTGGATTTGGTAAATATGAAATATAATTTCATCGTCCTTAATTTACTATTCAAGACATAACTATTAAAATTATAACATCCAACACGTATACGTGTGTAGGGCTATAACCAACAATTCGATTAGATAAAGCCCTACACACGTATAATTTAAAACAAGAATTGAAACATATGCAGCAGGTTCGTCTCTAAGTAAAAGTAAAAAAAGAGCTAGAATCATGAAAACGAGTTCAGGTCAAGAATAGCGATGAATCAACAAATAAATTTATATTGTTTGTTATTGTCCGTTGCCATGGCAACCAAGTGATATTCACAAATTCGCACGGCGCGGATATGTGTCCATGGACGTATAAAAATACGTCCATGTATGTGTCTGATTCATTGATAAACAAAAAACCCATAGATAGTTTTTTTATATCAATGGTCTGATTTCACTCTTTCAGAATTGTATATACCTAGAGATCGATATTCAAATTACCAATAGTTTTATATCTACTTAATCACAATAAGTATATCTTGCTTCGCCTATAAATATTTGTAAGTTTAAAGGCAAACTAAGATAACCCGAAAAAGGGCCACGGGTTTCGACCCCCCCCCCCCCCTTCCCTAGGGGTACATGACCCGCGACCCGCCTCGTTTAGTGGAGCCCCATGCTCAGAGGCGGGACCCTCCGAAGGTTATACAAAACCCTGTGCCAACCCGTATGACCAGTGTGGCACAGTAGACCCACACAGGGAGGAGGCCCGACTAGTCAGTGGGTCGTCATGGGCAGAGTAGTAGTATTAAAATGCGTTCTGATTGTTTTCTTTTTAATAATGGTAATGTCTAAATAAATAATGGTTTCTCACAAGTAGTATAATAATTTGTCTCTGTACCCAATATAAAATTATAAACATTCTCTCTTTAAAGCTAGTGGTATTATTATAGTGAGCTTGGATTTTCATCCTTGGACGTAACAGAATTACGTTCAATAAATAACTTTCTTATTATTCTTCCTTTATTTATATCCTCCATAAAGAATAGCCGAAACATAGTTATCCTTAAACAATAAATAAAACACAATGATACATATAATTCTATAATAATCTAGTAGGTACTTTACTTAAATTAGCAAATTTTAGCCAAGTTGAGTTTTCGGAGCAGTGAATGTTCGTTTTCTTGACATCTTCTTGCGTGCAAGATGCTGTTGTTGTAATTGGGGATTAACTTCTGCCCAAATCTCACTCTGGTCTTCTACTGGTATTGTTTGTCTGAAAAAAAGTACAACAACTCATTGATCCGCTATGCTAGAAGTGAAGTGTCACAGTACACTTCAAGTATTACAAGATAAAAATAATAACATTTGAAGAATATATAGTTAGATGTTTAAGAAGGTTCTAAACTAGTGCACAGTGCAACTTTAAGCCACATCTGTTGCCATCCCATCCGAGTCGTTGATTGGGTCTAATGCCTATGGTATGGTATATATAAGTAATACCAAAGACAATGGCAGATTGACATAGAAAAAAAACATGGGGTCTTGCAGGGCTCTGTGTAAATGCTGACAGTTAGCCAAACATTTGTGCCATATAACAAAGTGTTATAAAACAATCAATAGAGAAATTTTCCAATTAAAATTGATGTCTTTTAAATTACAGTTGCTTCCAAGAATACTTTACCTGTACTCCTTCATCAAATCATATTTCTCCCATGGAGTCTTTCGTAGCTCCCTCCTAACTCTGTCTTTCTCCTTCAGGTGTTCTTCAATGTTAGAAACACCTTTCAGTTCCTGTCTTTCCCATCGTTCTAGCCAAGGCCTTGGTTTCAATTTTACCTGTAATTAGATTAAATTTGTACAGTTTAGTTTATGTACCCGCCCCGGCTTCGCACGGTTGCAATGATGATCATCCAAATTTATCAGTGTTTCTCTAAAATATTATGTATGCCATACTATGTGTATGATAAACCTTCCTCTTGAATCAGTCTATCTATTAAAGAAAACCGCTTCAAAAACCGTTGCGTAGTTTTAAAGATTTAAGCATACATAGGGACGGACAGCCGACAGCGACTTTGTTTTATACTATGTAGTGATAGTGATAGTGAAGTGATGGTGATGATGATGAAGTAAAAGCATGTACAGTCTTCGCCAATCTTTATGGCCGCTCCGAATGTAGTCGTGGGTACGAACTTGCGCATCGTATATTTCATAACCAATACGAACGTAGCTCACTCACACTAACACGCGGATGGCGAGGACGCTTGCGGGTGAACACGGCGCAAGCGGGAGTGCATTGCCTCCCCGCCCGCGTACGTCCTGCTGCTTCCTGATTTTGTGTTGTGCGCAGCGTAATGCGGCTACATTCAGACCGGCCATAAAGATTGGCGAGGACTTTATTGGTTGTGAATGAACACACAGGAACATAGCAAGGATGATGTTATTTGGATGGTCATAAGGTAAATGTTGTGTAAATTAAACTTTAAGTAGATACATTAAAGACTCCTAACCTGCACGGGATTCACTGGCACTGGTGTTCCTTCAGGCAACAGTTCAGGGTCCATGTCTAAGGGGAAAGTACTATATTCTGGAAGAGCATCACGCAGGTAATAGAGCTTGTCATCTAGACGTTTCTCAAGGCGCAGCACTTGTATCTTCTGAATAGTCGGATCATATAGCTCATATCGTACCTGGAATTCAACAAAGTAATAACTGGTGTTTGAGCCCTGTGTACGTTTTTTCTTGACGTCGGAAATCCTCATGAGTACCCGACTGCTGAAAGCCAGCAGGGTTATGTGGGGCTCCGGGGCGCGGAAAGATAGTAGCTGCGCCCCAACATACCCTTCTAAAACCAATGGTGTCCCTCAACTGTCGAAACAGGGCCGCGGGTTTCACTTCCCATTCAGGAGCATGCTCCGCGACCCTGATGGGGCTTTGGCCCGCTTTTGCAAGCGGGCCCCACGCTCTAATGGGGAGCTGCAGGACATTGCACGTGCCCCGTCGGGCGCCGGATGAACTAGCGCCCGATATTATGGGTGTGACATCATTGTCCAGCCAAAGAGGTTTATAGGTATAAGCAAGGTTACCATAATTTGTTGGACTACCAAATAAGAACTCTACTAGCACAGCGCTAGTTCTGACAAAAAAGGGTAGAGTCACCCAGAGAGCTGAGCTATGGTATCTGTATGCAGTAACCATAATTCCAATTGTTATAGAGATAGGGTAGAGATAGGCTGTCCTGCAGTGAATGCGTTTGGGTGTAGATGTTAATTGATTGATGTACATACTTCTACTGCTGTTTAGTCTCTAAAAGACCCACTACTTATTTGGCCCTCCTCCAATGTAATTGGAGATAATTTAGCCTATTAAATTAGTACAGTGTTGTACCAGATTTAGTATATGTAAAGTAAGTAACCACATTCTATACTGAGAGTGTCATAAGAGCCAACAAAAGGAAATGACAATGCCGATAACCTACCCACAAGAGAAGGAAAAATTTATACAAAACCCTACGAAACTAACAGTCTGGCCAGCATAGCACAGTAGGCTTATTACCCACCATGTAATTAGAGAAGGCTTGACTTGGCAGCACAATTACAAATTAGTAAATGCTATACATAGGATTAATCATAAGTAAAAATAATTAAAAGCTATTACATAATACATACCTCAATACCCTGATGATCAACAACATTTCTCAAAATGAATTCAGCTCTTAGACCACACCCTTTACGATCTATGCATATACCTACAAATCTGGTAGTTTTGCCTTGAGAATGTCTGTCAGCTATAGTCACTGCTAATATGGAACCTGAAAAATAGCAATACTACATGATTTAATTGGCTGCTATTCTTAAATTGAAGCAGTTAACTACTCAGCCTATCAATATAGGTTGGCACAGGGTTTTGTGTCAAGTTTTCCTTCTCCTACAGTTAGGTCTTTGGAATTGACATTTGCTTTTGTCGTTTCTTACGATGGTCTCATGTGTATTCAAAATATATCACAACACAGAATATACTAATTTGGGAACAGAGGAATATAAAATAATATAGACATGAAAAATGTTCCTCAAATAAACTCATTAGTAACACACCTATCCCGGGTGTCATGGTCACCTTGTTATCAAAGGTGTTTTTACGTTTACCAAACAAGAATGAAATATTACATATACTTAGTTCAGTCTTTAAAATGACTTCAAACTTACCAACATAAAATTCAGGTATGTCGATTTGATTGCGTCTCTGCAGCATATCAGTTCTCTCTAACTTTTCGCGTAGGCTGTTCCTCCATTTGGGATTCGGATCAGGAAGAAATTCAGGATAAATATGTCTATTTGCCAAATGTGGGTTACGGGCATTTATTCTAATCCTGGGTTCCCTTTTAGTTTTGGGCTCATCAGCAAGCTCTTTGGTCTTTTCTGGCAGAGTCGACAACGCACGGTAATCTGAAACAGGGGATATTCTTGGAATTCGCAATAAAAACAAGGTATTTATATTCATCTATCATGAACATAACCTCTTCTGGCGACCCATTTTGCAGCTGATAAAATGTCAGTAACTGATCTCCTGACCGCAAGAGACATCTTTTTTATTTACAAGATTTTATAGATTTATCCAGTCGCTCAATAAGTGAGCATAATTTCAGCAGAACGAATTTTTTAAAATCCAATCCATCCACTATTGTAAGTTTAGCTTGATTTGATGGACTGACTGTGACTGACATGCATGAATTGTCAGACTTGCTAGTGCTCAGAACTTGCCTGCTATTAATATTAACATTGGATGGAGAATTATTTTCTACCCAACTTTAATGAATTATTAGTAGCTTTGTTTAAATGTAGTTTAATTTGTAAATTCCATCGTATAATACTATTAATCTCAACTCTCAAGATAAGATATATTATTTTCGTTCTCATCCAAGTATTTACGAACGAATACATCATTTAACACTTCAGATTTAGATATTCGAACACGCTTAACGTCATAACAAACGTCATCAAAACAAAGCGAAAAAAATCGATCTTCTCGCCCTAGTTTCGTAGATATTTTATAATTAAAACATATTCATAAGTTCCGACAATGCAAAAGGGTAATGATGATAATATACCCTTGGCAGACGATGACCCACAGGTGATAATTAACGATGAAATGGAAAATAATCGATTGGATCATGGACGTTCAATGGACTCATTACCTAGTTCTTACACTGGTGGTTCATCAAGCCCTGGTTTAAACGGCCCACCTAGTTTTGAACCTGACTCCGGCATCGATGAACAAGAGGAGAAGGCTCGTCTCATTTCACAAGTTCTGGAGCTACAGAATACATTAGACGGTAATGCATCATACGTGTTAATATCCTCAAACTATAAGTGATCGAACTCTAAGTAAAACTCAAAGCGATATTTCCGCCTGTACGTAGACTGAAACTCGGCATTACGATATTTGCCCTTGCAGAATTATCATTTAATTATACTAATGTGTAAATGTTCCCAAGTCTATAATTTAAGTAGCAATAGATAGACTATGTGTTTAGTAACTTTATATTTCAAAGTAGATATTATTATTAAATTTGACAACTTCTTCCTCACCTTTTCCCTGTTTCATTGAGGTCTACCCTAGTCTATTTAACATTAAGCTAACTGCCAATATTAATTTAAAATTTAACACTTTTTAACATATTTATTGCATATGTTTATTGATTAAATTCCATGGTTTAAATGCTCTTCAGCAGTTGTGGTCATGGGGGAGGACTATATGACAGTTGTCTTCAAGAGTACAAAGAAATGTTAAATCAAACACCTACTATTTGTTTTTTTTTATAATATTTACATGATTATTATTATGCTCTTAACTACACTAGCAGCTCAGCAAGCAATTTAAATACCAGTATTTACATGGAGCCATTGCCATCTGCCTCTCCACAACCCATCTGTCATAGACTATATTTAAATTCCAACCAACTTAACCATATATTTTCTGTCATTGCAGATCTATCACAAAGAGTGGACTCTGTCAAAGAGGAAAATCTAAAACTGCGCTCTGAGAATCAAGTTCTAGGCCAGTACATAGAAAACTTGATGTCAGCATCATCAGTATTTCAATCAACTACACCAAATGTGCACAAGAAATAAAAACAATTATTTTAAGGCATTGAAATGGATGTTGCTGTTAACATCAAATGTTAACGGCTTTGATGTTATGGCTTTGATGGCAAGTCAAATCACACTGATTGCCTTACTTCTATTATTTAATCAGCTGGTTCCAAGTTAAAATCATCACTAAGCTAATGGCACTTAAGTTTCAGGCATTGATTTAGGTACAGACATTTTTTGGATAATCTTTTGGTTTGAGCTATTGCACTTTTCATGCCTTCCTCCCCTTTGTTTCGCAATTTCATTTGAGTTGGTACCAGTTCAACCATATAACCATATAAAATGTTGCTAGACTAGAATATTATATTGTGAAAAATTCTTGGAGGTTGTTGTGGTTGTGAGCCAGCTAAATGTCCCAAAAAATACATAATTCTGGTTTTAAAATGACACCAAATTCTGAGGTATTTAGAAAGAATACTATTTTATAGGAATTCACTATTTATTGTGTGCCTTTACCTTACTTAGACAAGTGACATTATGTTTTAGAATGTATTTAAAATTCTAAAAGAGGTGTGTTTCAGGACATGGGAACATTTTAAGGTAATATGACCATATTACACCTCTGGGTATACTGACACTTTTTGTTTAACTGTCTATTCATTTTATATCCTAAATTAAGATCACATTACATAAATATGTACAGCAATTTGCAGAGATTAAATAATTTTATGCTCAAAACTTTAGAATTACACCTATCTCCTAGATGGTAATATTATTGCATTTATTGAAATGGAGCTTCAGGTATTTAGCAGATTTATGTGGACCACTGTTCTCAGTTTAAATGAATTTTTTTCTCTTATTGTAATTGAGATTTTGTAAACCATGTTGTAAGTCAGTAGTCACTACATATAAAACAAACTCGTCCGCGGCGGCTATATGTCTGTTCGCAAAAAAGAGATAGTGCGAATTTTGCCAGTAGATAGAGTGATTCATGAGGAAGGTTTTGGTATATATTAAATATTGCTATGAAAAATTAGGATCCCTACAAATACATAAATAATGTAACCGAAGGCCTTGCAGCGAGTATTATGACACGGGAAAAGGGTAACAAAGTGCGGGAGAGTATCGTGCAAATGGAATGCAACAAAATATTTGAAAATTTAAATATCTATCCTACGAGGCAGGCCGCTAGCATTTAAAAAGTAATTTAAAAAAGAATGTATTCACTGCTTATCGCTTAGATAACCCTAAATAGTTTTATGCATGGACGTATAAAAAAAGTCGGACAGAGTCTCGCTAACTAAAAACTGTGACATCATAGTCGGCCAGATCAGCTATATGTACAGGCCAGCACGCACACTTTCACACATTAGTCGGCCATTACGCGCGTGAACGTCGATGCTTAAAGACGCAATATGCGGCGAAAAAATAAAAACTATAAATCATGTCTTGCGTGGTAAAAAGGTGTAAAAACCGTAGTGACCGAAAGAAAAACAATCCAGGAATCACGTTTCATACGTAAATGAATAATTCAATCACTTATTTCCAGATTATATACATTAAAATCAATTTGTATTTGCTAGAACAAAACAATTAATTTTATGTTCAGTGTTGCCAATATTCACGTGAGCAAATTAACCGAAATGTGGGCAATTTTTCGTTTATTATAAAAATCAATATATTATTATGGTTAATTATTTAATAGTTACTACTGGGTATTTTATTTTATATTCCTTTTGCTAGATTTTCTAAAGAAAATTAAGTATGGAGAAATGATTGAATTAAAATTACTAAGTAGAAATTGTAATGGTGAAAACGATTGGTTTCCAAACAAATACAGTGTCATTTGCAGTATACATTTTGATGCGGATGACTTAAAATTAAATTAAAAATTTAAATAAACCCCCGACACAATAACCTTTAAAAAGTAAAAAATAAAAATAATTACTTCGCGTTGGGGGACCACTCCTACTTATTTATTACCTGACCGCTGGTCCCCCAACGCGAAGTAATTATTTTTATTTTTTACTTTTTAAAGGTTATTGTGTCGGGAGTTTATTTAAATTTTTAATTTAATTTTTATTTTATACTTTTTATATACATTCGGTTATTCTTCCCCACTTTCACCCCTCATAACTTTTAAACGGCTCACCCGATTTTCATCAAACATGTCTAAGAACACTCGCCCGTAACTCACCTTTCATACAAAAAAAACTTTATTGAAATCGCTTCATCCGTTCGCGAGCTACGGTGCCACAGACAGACAGACAGACAGACACGTGAAACTTATAACACCCCTCTTATTGCGTCGGGGGTTAATAAACAACTAAAGGAGGACTCCGGCGTGTTGTTACTTAAGCAGTACCTTAAAAGGTAAATTAGCAATCTACCAAGACATGGATAATACAAACAAAAAATGAAACTACGCCGCTTATTTTTTCAAAATTTTAATGTATTGTAGCTATTGTGTCGGTATATAATAATAATAAATATCCTTGGACATTTCAAAGACATTATTATTAAAAAAATACTCAGCATTTAGGATGTTAAAGTTAAACATAATAATTTCGAACAATTTTTTTTATATTTTAACCATGTTTTTATTGCAAAATTTTGTGTATCTTGGCAACCCCAAAATTAACTCACACATACAGAGCTGCCGCCATTTTGGCGTTTCACTTTTGTCTTAGCCAGAGTTCCGTCCGCCTTTTTTTATACGTCCATGGTTTTATGTCATTTAAAAGATTTTAATGAATATGACAACTCTCAAAGGTGATTCTTATTATGATACTGCATGTTACGTTAAATTATGAGCGGTATAAACGCGTGCGACGCTGGGGTGGAGCCGTAATGAAATAAATTAATGATTTCTCCAAGATAATATTACCAAACGTAAACCTATATTCGAAAGGCAGGGCGCTCGCTTTAAATATTGTGCATTTTATAATTTTATATGGAAAAATGGCTTAGCTTTCGTACACTTCAGTATAAATAATTAATATTAAAAACCGTTAATGAATATATTATTGAGATAAAGGTTTAATAACATTCCTTACGATATTACTTTACACATTTAAGCTTAAACGTACCAATAAATATTAAACTGAGTATATCTACCAAAACTGCGTATTTTTCTTACCTGTCGTACCTACCATGGATTATAATTAGCATCCCTACTTAGTTTGTGGGTGGCATATTTACCTTTTTGATTACTGGCCACTAGTCGCGTAACGCCAAAACAGACAAACGTATGATAAAACATACAACCTTTCACACTTTACTGATGATGCGATATCCGTACCGACCAGATATGTACCGACTCAACCCATTCCGGTAACCCCGAAAGTAAAAATGATATATCTTAAAATTTCCTAAAGTGCTTCTTTATGTATGTTTATATCGCTGAATACATAATATTATTGATATTTGAACAAAAACGAAAAGTTTGTTTTAGCGACAAATGCAATCAAATAGAACGAGAATGCACATCATATGTATATGTGCGACTTAAGTTTTCAGACCCAATTTGGTTATATTTTTGCCTAGAGTAACAGGTTCAGAATAAAACACCAAAGGCCCCCAATTCTTTCTTTCCTGAGGGCAAGAAGTGACATCCTGCGAGACTTTTCTCGTATCTAGAAAAGGAGTAGACTAGCTGAACTACAGTAATTATTCTGAGTATGTTTCTTGCCGGCTCTTCTTGCAGAGGTGCATTCTGAACCGGTGGTGGAAGGTAAATTTTATTTTATTGTTTGACTTGTCAAAAGAGCTCATAGGAGCCAACTTGATTAAATGAAATTTTAATTCGATGGTGATGAAGTCTTAATTTTAATCTAAACGTGGAGTTATAGAGGATTTTCTATGGTAATCATCACAAACAGTATTTACTTAAAATCCTTAGACCTAAATAAACATGATACAGTACACGTAGGAAAATTGCGTCATATCACTTGCAAAAAAAAATTGGCACGCTTTCAGCGTGGAAGTCTTATGATCTAGCTGAACTAGTACCAGTTTCGAACATGCAACCTGCATGTGGGCTAATTCCACTCAGCGCTGCGGTCGCGTGTACAGCGCATGGACAGCGCGTGACGTGGATTAGTGTAGTGTTACTGTGACTCAGGTTCCATGTTTCCAGGTATTCAGCGCGTGAATGTTTAGGTTTCTACAAACGAAATTCAGTTTATCAGACTTCCGCTTTAGGATTATATCCAACAATAGATATTGCTCATACAATAATTAATCATTAGAGTCTACATTTAAAGACAAAAATATTGTCATATTAATGTTAAAGGCTGGTTTTTTTTTAAATTAAAAGCAGTTTCAATATTTAGCCAGTTCGCTTTGTGGCTAGTAAGCAAGACAAGTGAAAATTTATGAAAAACATATTTTTGACATGTGATATTTTAGGCGCAAAGGGATGATCATCCAGCCAGACGAGGTGTGATGTCTGGCTAGGGGTTGTAGCGCCTAATCCCCCCGATAGTTGTAGTCGGGGATATCTTAACCTTGCGAATTGCTCTTGAAATTTCGCTATCGCGGTGTAGGAGTTTTTTGTAATTATCGCATTTGTAGGCGATATTTCTTGATGCAATTAGTTCAGATTTTTCGGGTAAATTGTGTAAAGTATGTAGCATGCGGTCGCTACATGGCTCCCCCCCAAGACTGGAGGTCGATCCTCTTGAGTTGCTGCAGTGTGACGAGCTTGCAAGTGCCAGGAGTGCTCGGAGCCTACGGTGAGTCGAGACTGAGCACCTCAACTGTGTAGTGGAGTTCACTGGGCGGTTGAGTGTCGTGCCGCAGAACCAGGTAGCACGGTGAGTCGGCTGGGCGTGGTCCTGTTAAGGCTGACGTCTTGGCTTGCTATGTAACGGCTGCTGCAGCTGCTGAGGAGTGTTCGTCTTTACAAGGTTGACCAGGCAGGAGGATGTTTCAGACTCGTCGGAAGGTTGCTCTGGAGTCCAAGGTCGGGGGTTACCCACTTTAAGGATCTTGCGTGTTCAGATCACGTCGGGTAAATTGTGTAAAGTATGTAGCATGCGGTCGCTACAATATAATCTAAATCATTTTTCATGTGGTTAAATAGACTTTAGGAATTTTGTGAGAGGCCGGGAATATTTTTTTCAGTAATCGGTTACGTTATCCAAACAAAGTAAAAAAGTAGTATGAACTTATTTCTGTGATCACTTTTTTATAGTCCTCTATTTATAATCCAGCTCTCTAAATCCATTTCAAAAGCTATAGCCACTTTGGTTGATTTCATTACGTAAATAGTGTTTCTTAAACATTATTCTATAGTCGGGACAATGTAGTCATGGGCTGGTATCATTAATATAAATGTTATGTGTTGATCAGTCCAGGGGATAGTGCTATCTTTTTCAGTCGCGCAC
The DNA here is from genome assembly GCA_905475355.2 of Clostera curtula. Lineage (NCBI taxonomy): Eukaryota > Metazoa > Arthropoda > Insecta > Lepidoptera > Notodontidae > Clostera > Clostera curtula. The sequence goes on along the minus strand of FR997816.1, from coordinate 9,410,983 downwards.
TTTTTAGCCATATTGATCGATCTTTTATCTTTGTCTAGATAATAATTTGAAAGGAACGGAACGTAGGTCTGTAACAAAAAAGCATAGCTAATTAATTTCACAAATTTGTTAGTCGTCGTTTGACAGTTGTGTAAGAAGTGCCGTTTGTGTGTGTAGTGTTCTGTCGTGATTAATTATATACAACATGCCGAAAAAATTAAAAGTAGTTGTGAAATCTTTGTACTCGCACGAAATTCGTAAGGACGTCAGCTTGGAAAATTTGAAATCACTAAAATTGGAAGATGCATGGCCATTTATTAGAGATGAAATTGAGATTGAAATAGGCAGCAGCCAGTTAGTATGCATCCCGTATATCACCGAAGCAGATTTTTATAAAATTACATCTCTTTTCGTGAAGAATGAAAAAGAAACCAACGGTAAAATGTTCACACCGCTTGGTGAATTGGTAAAGAATATAAATAAGGAGAAATCTAACGCAGACTATGTGAAATGGTTGGAGGACGGTGACTTCCAAGACAATGACTTCAAAATTCCACACGAGAGTGTTAAAGTAAGTAAATTATTATGTCCCCTATTTCGGTGTGCTGACGGATTTAGAATACACAGTGTCGCCACCCCATTTCGTCATAAGGGTATTGCAAGAGCCGACAAAACGAAATGTTATGGCTGAAAACCTAGCTGCAAGAGAAGGAAACCGTATGGCAGCGTGGCACAGTAGGCAAATTAATCTAAAGGTAATACCAAAAAATCGCACTTTATTATTTGACGTAATTAGATCGGTATTTTACACGTCTTTAGTGAGGTTTACCTGCCAAAGCCACTGTAACCCAAACTTCATAAATGGTCCATCGTTCTTACCTGTGTTGGGAGCTTGCGCTGACAAACTTTCAGCTTTTATAAAGTACCGTAGGTCTGGGATTCATGGGCTCTTGCTCTAACTCCACTCAGGCAGATTAAGGTAGATGTTTGTTAGCATTATTTTATGTTACTCTTAATAAAATATACCTAACAATTTATGAATAATGCAACCTGAAAAAATAACTGGATCAAAATCTGTTCCTCCAGTCCTGACACAAAAATAAACACAACAACCCTTTGAAGCTGTGTTCTGATGCCATCAGTTAGAAAATACATCACTAGTGTTTTTAGAAGTGATTAAATATTTGAAGAAATTTTACCTAGCTACCTAACTCTACCTACAAGGTTGCCAGACTTTGTAGGGTATTTTAGAAATTTCTCAAATTTACTTTTTTTTTTAAGTTGTTTATTTAATAAATTTTACAAAAGTATTACAATGCATCCTTCTGCCAAACTGCTTAACAGTTTGTCGGCAGTGTTCTCGTTTTTACTCGCACGTATTTACTTTAACAACACAATAAATATTTGTTTCAAATTAAGATTATAAAAGTAATGAGGTCTGGAACATAAAAATAAAAAACAAAGGCATGTGACCACAATTACATAGCATGTTACATTACATAGCAATGCCGAATAGTCGTCTGAACTAAGGACCCATAGTTAAATAATGCTTACGCAACATATGCTTTAAGCATTGGTTTATTTTGTTAGAATACACAAAATCACCAACTTACACCATCCTGAGGTTGTTGGTTGGAGCTAAGTAAACAAATGAACCCAAATAATCGGAAGTTGACACTGACATTAATAAGGATAGGTATGCCTTCAATGAGGTTACGGATTTCGATTTCACAATGTCACCACCTGAGAGACGACTAAACGAAATTACATGGTGGAAAACCTAGCCGCAGAAGAAGGTAAACTTGATACATACCTTGCGCCAGCCCGTTTTGCCAGTGTGGCACAGTAGGCTAGTTCCCTCCATGAATTTTGGGGGATACATGACTTAGTAGTCGGTCATTTATGGGCTGCAATGATGACGAAGACATTTGCGATGTTGTCGGTTCGGTAATTCCTCCTTATCTTATCTACTTATATTTGCATTGTACTAAAACAAACTATATGTGCTGAATATGATTGAAGATACCAAGCCTAGTTCTATAGAAAAAATCAGTACCTAAATAAATTGATCTTTTAAAGGCATTGACGCTAGTTAGGTTATTTTTCGATCATAAAATTATCTGCATTGTCGTGGGAAGTTATGATTAAACAACTATGCAACAACAACTGAAAAATTATCACTACCCCATTCCATCCTGAGGGTGTCGTAAGAGCCGACAAAAGGAGATGAAAAGGCAAACCTAGTTGCAAGAAAATGAAAAGTCGATACGAGACACAGGGTTAAGTATCAAAATCAAAATGTTTTTTATTCGAATAAATTCTTGCGAATGCTTTCAAATAGTCAAAGATTTTAAGAGAAATAAAAATAAAAATCGTAAAATAAAATTAATAATTTAGTTTTTACCACCGGTTCGGAATGCCATTCCATAGAGAAGAGCCGGCAAGAAACTCCATGGTTGCTCTTTTAAATAAGAGGGTTATAATGATGGTGGTACAATCGACTTTTCCTTTTCTTGTCAGACTCAACCCGTCAGACCAGCGTGGCATAGTAATTACCCTACATGTAACTGGAAGAGGCCCGACTCAGCAGTGGGTCAGTTCCAGGTCCCGCGCATGTCTGACTATCCAAATGAAATCGCATCACTCGTATTAGCGTATACATACATCTACATGGCTTTATAATGTGTAACAAGCAGTACATTACCTGGGTATTGCCTTTTTAATGTCAATACCCAGTTAATGTACTGCTTGTGATGTATATTCTGTGGCTCAGATATGTAATAATGAATCTGATAACGTAATCTACCCATTGTTTCATATCACAATGCAGCCCATGGCTATTGAAGGATTTTGCGTTATTTTCGCTTATATATTTTGCACTCTGTACATTATATTTCGTTACAGCAGCAATAGTGGTCAAGTGACAACTGTAGATTAATCTAGATGGCGATGAACGAAAACTATAATTTTTCTTCTGATTCTATTCTATATTTCTTCTTAGTCCATTAATCACGTGATGTTTTTTTAACATTTTTTAACCCCTCCTTCCCCATTGATGATACTTGGTGAGGTTTAAGACTAACCCCCCATCAAAAATCACGTGTATTTTTTAGTACCTAGAAAGAAGTTTAAACTCGCCGCTTTTCGGATCAGAAATGACGCGTTTCACGAAAAATTAAATACACCTGATATCTTACTATTGCCGTCCTCCTCCCTCCCCCTTTCGAACCTTAGGATTGCCGTAAGAGCCGACAATGTGAAATGACAAGGTCGAAAACCTCGGGTAGGCCAAGAGAAGGAAAACTTTTTACGAAATACTGTGCCAACCCCTCTGGCCAGCGTGGCACACTAGGCTGATTACCCTACGTGTAAGGGGAAGAGGGCTGAGTCAGCAGTGGGCCATTTATGGACTGAGTAGTAGTAGTAATCTTTATATTATCTATACTCTATACTCTATACTAATATATAAAGCTGCAGAGTTTGTTTGTTTGTTTGAACGCGCTAATCTCAGGAACTACTGGTCCGATTTCAAAAAATCTTTCAGTGTTAGATAGTCCATTTATCGAGGAAGGTTATAGGCTATATTTTATTTTCAAAAGAATTAGGGATCCGTATGAAAATTGCGATTTTGTAAACCAAGGTGTAAAATCGAAAACCTATTTATGCGTGCGCTGCAAAAACTATTGATAATAGAACAAAATGATGTACTACGGGTACGGGCGAGAGCACATATCTAACTATCATAGTTTAGTCACAATAACCGAATTTATGTTCATAAAAAATATGCACGGATTCGAAGCCCACGCGGGCGAAGACGCGCGCAATAGCTAGTATTTTATATCTTTAAATGAGCAATTCTTGTATAAATATAATTGGTATCTCGGAATCGGCTCCAACGATTTTCATGAAATTTAGTATAAAGGGTATTTCGGGGGCGATAAATCGATCAAGCTAGGAATCATTTTTAGAAAATGTCATTTTATTCGGGTTTCGGAGGCGATAAATCGATCTAGCTAGGAATCCTGACATCTATTGGCGAATAATAATACTACTTTTTTGTGAGCACAACAGCAGATGGCGTTGTTAAGTAACATGAAGTCAATGAGTGTTTGCGTAATTCGTACTTAAATATAATTTCCAATTTATAAAAGAAATTATGACGGTCATCCAGATATCACTATCACTACATAGTATAAAACAAAGTCGCATTCTTCTGTCCGTCCCTATGTATGCATAAATCTTTAAAACTACGCAACGGATTTTGAAGCGGTTTTTTTTAATAGATAGAGTGATTCAAGGGGAAGGTTTATATGTATAACCCACCCCCGCTCTGCACGGGCGAAGCCGGAGCGGGCCACAAGTTATATATAAAATTGGAGGCGTGTGTCCCGATATTTTACTTTGCAGCCAAAACTACGCATCGCATACGAATAGTGATTGTATGTGGCAATAGGTACACAGCTCTCATCGTGCACTGTGGTTGCAAGTCGATAATTATAAGTGTGTCAAGATATGGGGGTTGAAACATGTTACCTTTAAAAATGTGAGACTATCATTGTTCTACAATGGTCTGGATTGTTCTAGAAATTCTAGAATGATCTGGAAAGTTCTTAAATCTACGACTAGATGGCTCGTTGAGTGAAGAAGACTTTTACCATCACGGCAATGTTTCCCAACGGTGGCGATAGGTAAATAACTCCCTGCGCTACCGATGCGACCGATTTTTAAAATAATATGTCTTTGTTTAAAAAAAATATAGTGAGAGCAAGTTCCCTAGATAGAAAACGCGCGACACGTGGACGTCACAAATATGCCAACATAACAGGTCCAGTTAAAAAAGCTCCGCAAAAAAACCGGTCTACCGTGCGTCATTGCTCACACATACAGTTTACAATAATTTCACTAACCCAAATAAATTAAATATGTAGTTATAATTGTTATGTCATTTCTTAGCAAACGCCGTAGATTATTTGAGTTTATTCGTTACAAACATACAAATACTAGTTTAAATCACAATGTTATAGTATAAAAAGCGCGCGTGTAACTTCTAATATGGAGTGTTCGGTTCAATGTACTTGTTGCGCAAGGTTCAGATACAGGTTTAGATCGCATCTGATACACATCTGTGCAAACTTCCAGTTATAAAAAAAAACGGTGTCTGTTAGAGTGGTATCAACCTTTTCTTTTTCAATTTCAATGTGACGCCTGCTAGTCTAGCTTCCTATTTAGGGTATTCTCGCCTCGGTATAAAATGTATAGTTTTGCTGCTAATATGAACAACGTATGGTATCAGCACTGTATTTAGTGCTTCATCAGTAAGAGCTGATTTAATGCCAACATTCAGTCGTGATTATATTATCTCCCTTGGTTTTCTGTTCTATCCCATAGAAAGAAGGCCTTCAAAAGTAAAGGTTACCGCTGGAACCGGAGCTGTCTCACTGGGTGATATTTCTTGGTCTTAATAGTTCAGATTTCGGAGTCAGTCGGGTGAATTTGCTAAATGATGTAGCTTGCTCTACTACGTACCTAATCCTAATCACTACTTACTTTACACTGCAGCTAAATAACACCAGCATTGGCTGGTGTTGTGTTCCTGCGCCTGAGTAAGGTCGCTGAGCTCCATCAGAAGAAGCATGGATGGTACTGGCAGCGGAAGGAACGTTTCCGTTTTGCTAGATCAGTAAACTTCAGCATCAGTCAAATTGTTTTTACAGCCCTAAAAATCCACTGCTATGAACCTCTTTCAATTTTGATAGGAATAAGCCTATTATGCCGTGCTGGATACACGCGTCAACACAGAACCATGTTCGGGAAATACCTTGAAAGGTTTTTGTATGGAAGAATTGGCACCGTAGATATATTTTAGCTTCATTTTTAGCAGGTAGCCTTGGTACGACGTGTTTTGTAAACTCTATTGTCTGTTTCCAGAAGTTTCCATTACAACCGGTAATATGACTTGTTAAGAATGCATTTGCAAAGTACGATTCTCAGGTTTGCCCTTGAGATCCACTAGGAAAGCAATTTATAAGGAGTAAAAGCAAACAAATCTTTCCTTTTTTTTTAAATTCTTAATTCACGACAAGCCAATAAACGTCAATAAAAATAAAATTTTGTAACTTGATAAAAATATAAAATAAGTTGCCAGTCTTACAACTTACCTTCATCATCATCATCATCATTTCAGCCAAAAGACGTCCACTGCTGGACATAGGCCTCCCCCAAGGATTTCCACAAAGGCCGGTCCTGGGCCGCCCGCATCCACTGCTTTCCGGCGATCTTAACCAGGTCGTCGGTCCACCGTGTGGGTGGCCTACCAGCACTGCGCCTTCCGGAACACGGTCGCCACTCGAGGACTTTTCTGCCCCATCGGACGTCGGTCCTGCGAGCTATGTGCCCTGCCCACTGCCACTTAAGTTTGACAATCCGGTGGGCTATGTCGGTGACCCTGGTTTTCCTGCGTATCTCCTCATTTCTGATTCGATCTCGCAGGGAAACTCCGAGCATAGCCCTCTCCATTGCCCTTTGGGTGACTTTGAGCCTTCTGATGGAGCCCATAGTGAGCGACCACGTCTCAGTTCCATATGTCATCACTGGCAACACACATTGGTTGAAGACTTTTGTCTTCAGGCAACTTACCTTACTAACTACTAACTTTGCTAAATATTTACCTACAAATGCCATTGAAATTACATCTCGTGTCTTTTTGGTCTTCGCCTTTTTAGTAGGTTGCTAAAACGGAATTAACTGACTATATTAAATTAGCAAGTTTGTGGCCTTGTTAGTTAGCCAAATCAGGTTAGACCTCTATACCCCAATAAAATTAGTAAAAATGTGAGGGACACTAATTAAAATTGTTTCTTCTTTCCAGATAACATTGCAAGATGAGTCGATCAAGAACAAGGTGAGAGTGATTATGGTGAACTTCTCCAGGAACAGTGTGCCGAAGAGCAGGGACCTGGTCAACAACATTTATCTAGATGTGGAGAATAATAAAGGTAAGATTGTTTTTGAGTTAGGTTATGAAGCAAATTTTCGAGTGGACTATGATTTTGGCCGTTCTTACGAGTCACTGAACGTGTAATGTAGAGAGCTGTCCTCGCGTGATTTAATGAAGAAAAAAAATTTGTAGAATAACCAATTGACCAATACAGCTCGGAAGGATTGCAAGGTTAAAATAATAGAGATCTGGCTACCAGAGTTCGACGAGCGGGTGGCTGTCGGGGTAACAAATTCTTAATGTGACCACGTAGGTACCACGGGGTCTAAGCGTAGCGTATAGTGTGGTGCTGCAGGTGATGCCACGTCTGGCCCTGCTGGATGTGCGATTGGTGTCATCCGATACATCTGATCTCTGCTTGGAGGACACGTAAAGCAGTTGGTCCCGACTAGGGTTCATGATTTCTCGAGCTTTTCAATTTCTCGGGTCTCGAGAATTCTCGAGGCTAATTTCTCGGGACTCTCGGGTTGTCGAGAAATTTACATTTACGTACGTTTTCTCATATTATTTGGTTCCAATTGCGTCTAAAAATCAGTGGTTTACCTCTCAAATAAAAGTATTAAATTAATTATAAAACTTTCATCGATGTTATTCAAAAACGTTAATCTTATAAATATTTTTTTATAAAATATTACAGAAAAAAATATTATTCAGGCTCATAATCATAATGACAGCACCATTTTTAGTTGGTTATTTAGAACTTAAAATAAACAAAAAATCAACATGAAAGAAAACGTAAATATTAGGTTGGGGAAAAAGTCTTTACGCATTATAGTATGTCTGAACTTGTAATAAAATCTTCAGTCCTGATCTTACACCTTCAGATTTCCACATGTTTCGGTCTCTTCAGAATTCTTTAGGCAGTGTCAGGTTAACATCACGAGAGGACTGCCAAAACCACTTGTCGCGGTATTTTGATCAGTAGTCCCAAAATGTCTATAGCAATGGGATCATGTGCCTACCTACAAGATGGCAAAAAGTTATCGAACAAAATGTACATGTACATACTTTAGTTAAATTTAAATAAACGATATTAAAAAATGTTTTGAAATTTCTTAAAAAATGCGACGAAACTTTTTCCCCAACCTATTATCTTAACTTACATTAATTACATTAAGATCACAGCACAATTTTGGGCTGGTTATTTAGAAAAAAAATCAACATATATCTTGTAAACAAAATAGCTTCTATAAAACACGAAAGAAATCTTTAATATCTTAAAGTCAGGTAGAAAGTAAATGTAAATTATAATTACATTACAATCATAGCACCATTTATGGCATGTTAATAGAATATAAACAAATTAAAACTCTGCAAGTTTATTTTCTACAAACGTACATGATTTCTCGAGTTCTCGAGCTTGATTTCCCGGGAACACAGCCTAACGATTTCCCGGGAATTCTCGGCTCGAGAATTCCCGGGAATGAACCCTAGTCCCGACTCCCATTCTAGCTTCAATGGCAGTCTTTACACGTAGTGAGTAGGGTGAGAACAGGTCAGAAAACCTGCTGATTCCAATAGAGACCAAATCGATAATCTCCATGCCTATATTTGTCAATTTGATCGTTTTGGTACTAATTCTATAGTGTCAGTATGGGACGTTCCCGAACGAACACTATACAATGACGTAGTAGGTGACCACACGGTTTTAATAAAGGAAAGGTGTATGACGGAAATGACGAAGTCATGCGGTAACACATAAAGAGGCAGTAAGAACCTCCTCCTTTTTTAAACTTGGTTAAAAATAGCATATTTCCTACGTACGCGATATACTCAATTCGGTTATCAAACTCTTAAACTGGTTTTGCAAACGGGCTAATTGATCATTAAATACGTTCATGTCGTTTATGACGTCAATGTCTGGTTAAACGTATAATATAATTAAATTAGGTTATGTGTAAGCAATGTGAAATTTGTCAATTATTTTTTCGTTTGTTCGTCTAATAATTCACGATTACATGGGAACGTTGCTGGACGGTTATGGAGTTTTTACGATATCCCATCGTCAAAGCTTATGACGTCACAAATGATGTAACAACAACTACTACTCAGCCGATACACATGACCCACTGCTGAGTCGAGTCTCCACCAGTTACATCGAGGGTAATTGGCCTACTGTGCCACGCTGGTCAGGCTAGCACAGTGCTTCGTATCAAGTTGACCTTCTCCTGTAGGTAGGTCGGCCTTATAATTTGACTGAGGAATGGCATGGTGACACTATGTATTCTAAATCCGTCACCTCACGGAGACATGTAAAACTGACGGAAATTATTTAAAATAGCTACCAAATATCGTGAGGTTGAGTTGTAATCCACATACGCTAAGTCGTGGGCGGAAGCTACTATAGTCTAAATAAGTCACGTACTTATAAAACCAGAAATATTTCTTTTACTTGCTTGTTGCATTATTTCGCTTATCTTGCTCAACTGTAGAAAATCTTGCATTTGAATCAACAATTGTTCGACGACCTTCCGTCTGACCTGCGTTTTGCTTGACTTCGTTTCGTGTTGTCTCCTCTCTCTCACTATGCTGTTTATAGATAGTTGATGAAAACCCTGCAGAGGCTCTTTTGCTTTCTGCTAAATAGATAATCATTCCGATGGTAGTTTCGTACTCGACAATACAAAGACTGAAATACTGATAAGCAATCAGTATTTCAGCCCAGTCAATCTTGCCCTACTATATGTTGGAGTATGGCCGTTCGTCCACCGCCCGCCGTCACCGAACCGTCACCGAGAACGAGATTATTTCGGGCCGAGTGTAAGATGACGTGATTTTTATTTTTTTAAGGCTAGATAAATCGAAGCGTGATTCGGAGGCCATAAAAAGCCGTCGGTGCTTGCTGACATTCCACCATCTATGACAGTCGATACATAAAGTAGCGGGAAAATTGACAGCTGGTCTAAATGATTGCCGGTTGTCCAACCCAGAAGGGTTTACTGGTAGTTGGCCAATAGGATTAGTTAAAGCCGTTAAAGGACACTAACGACTACTACTAAGCCTATAAATGACCAAATACTGAGTCCGGCTTCCTCCAATTACAGAAAGCTAGTTAGCCTACTGTGCCGCGCTGGACAGATTCCAATCAAGTTTTCCCTGTCTTGCGGGTAGGATTTCGTCCTCGTAATTTCCTTTTGTCGGGTTTTACCATCAGGTTGGACGGAGGTGGTTATACTATTCTAAATCCGTTACGTGTTTGACTGGGTTTGTGATAACGCTCGTATTTGTAACTAGCGACCCGCCCCAGCTTCGCACGGGTGCAATGATGAACCTCTAAATTTATCAGTGTTACTCTACAATATTATGCATGTATTATACATATAAACCTTCCTCTTGAATCACTCTATCTATTAAAACAAACCGCTTCAAAATCCGTCGCGTAGTTTTAAAAATTTAAGCATACATAGGGAGACGACAGCGACTTTGTTTTATAATATGTAGTGATAGTGATGCAGGTACTTAATTATTTATATATTTTTCTAAAAGACGATAAACATGTCGGTTTTCAGTTTTACCAAAAAGCATACAGAAGAAAGTTTTATTTCTTTATTTTTTTACAATAGTGTTGAAACCTGGTCTATAGACTAAATTAGACTCTATAAAAGTAGGTCTACACTCTCAAGTTAAAGTAATTCACACGTACAATTTGCAACAGTGTTTTTGAGTTGCATTATTTCAATTGTTACAGATCTGAAGGGCAAGAAGTCTGTATACATGATCACAAGCGTGCTAATGGCGAAGACTATTGAATTTAGAGTCACCCGAGGAACATCGTCGAGAATTTTCCATCTTGGGAATGCGTCACCGTTAGTGTTTGCGCTGGAAGAATTCATCATTGGAGCTGATGGGAAACTTATTGCCAAGGTAATTATTTCTGTATTTTTATCTTTCATAAGGTCTTACAAAAACATGTCTACCTAATGAGACGGTTCTTTGTCGTTTGTATTATGTGCCGTGGCGGTGATTACGACCTTTTTAGTTTTGGGTTCGATCTGTCTATACCAGAATACATAAATGTTGTTTCAGCAAACACACAAACAGACAAAGTTACTTTCGCACTTATAATATTAGTTTGGATGAAGAGGTAAGGTTTATTTTTGGTTGTAGGCTTGTAAGGGGCAGATGAACGGGGAACGAATGTATAGCTTATCAGCTTTCTTTTAACCAAAATAATAAATTTCGCCCGCAACGAAAATACTTATAGGTAAGGGTTTTGCGAGTAGGCAAGGTGACATATTGGTGTTAATTATTTGGGTACTAAAAATTACAGCTTTTATCTACGAGGGTGAATCAAAAAATTCTTGGAATCAATATTAAAAAATGCAAAGATTTAAATAATAATATTTTATTTTTCTACATAATCTCCCTCCAATGCAATGCATTTAGAATAACGCGTTTCTAACTTCCTTATTCCTTGTGAAAAAAAATTATTTTCTTGACTCTCGAAAAAGTCCTCTACGGCAGCTATAACCGCGTCATTATCGTGAAATTTTGTTCCACGAATTTCCTCTTTTAATTTTGGAAATAAGTGAAAATCACTTGGGGCTAAGTCCGGAGAATATGGTGGGTGGTCAAGGAGATTGAAGCCAGCACAGCGGATTGCGTTGAGCGCAACTTCCGATCGATGGGCAGGAGCGTTATCTTGAAGGAACAACACGCCCAACGACAGTTTTCCACGACGTTTTTCTTTAATCGCTTCACGCACTTTCGGGATTAAATTTGCATAATAGGGTCCAGTTATCGTCTGGCCTTTTGGCATGTAATCAATAAAAAGGATTCCTTCACTATCCCAGAACACAGAGGCCATAACTTTGCCAGCGGAAGGAGCAACTCGAAATTTCTTAATGGATGGAGAGGATGGTCGTTTCCAAGACATGCTTTGTCTTTTAGTTTCAGGATCAAAATGGTGGACCCACGTTTCATCCATGGTGACAAGACGACGGCAAAAATTATCCGAATCACGCTGGAACATTTCGAGATTACGCTTGGAAATTTCCAAACGTCGCTTTTTGTTTTCGTCGGTTAACATTCGTGGCACCCATCTTGCAGACACTTTTTTGAACCCCAGTGAATCAATTAAAATGGATTGAACGCTACCAAAAGATATCTTTAGGATCTCAGCTATATGTTTTATAGTCATTCTTCTGTCTTCCAAAACCAGATTCTCAACCTTTTTGACATTTTCTTCTGTAACGGAGGTTGAAGGCCGCCCAGAACGCGGGTCATCTTTACAGCTTGATCTACCTCTTTTAAATTCAGCCACCCAGTACGCAACCGTAGAATAGGGTACAGCATCACCCCCTAATGTCTGCTGAATGTCCAAAAAAATTTCCTTCGTAGACATTTTTTTCAAACTGAGATATTTTATCACCGCACGTAACTCACTTTTATCCATAATTTTGACTTTTTAGCAACTCGTTGCACAAAAAATTTTATTACATGCGAACGAACTGACAAAAACAAGTGACAGTCTGCATAAATATAGTGTGATAGACACTCTTTAATTTGAATATCGAACTTGATCCAAAAAGGTTTCATATATATGCACTTCTAAGAACTTTTTGATTCACCCTCGTACAAAAGATATTTATTTTGGTACTAATATCTTTCCAATCGTTGCATGCTTAGGTATCAGCTGTGCTGTACATGCTAGATTGATGAGATTATTTCAAGAGTTCAATGCCCCCGGGCTTTCGTTTAAGGATATTGAACTTGTGGCAGTTCCCAAGCTATTCCAATTATAATTACGTATTAAGAATATTATTATGTTTATAATCGCTTTGATCCGCTCGTATGTTTTTGTAAAAAGTGAAAGCACTCAACAAACATTGGAAATGGGGTGTATTACTAATTCAGACTTTGTCCATATGGTGACGGATTTAGAATACAAAATGTCACCAACCCACAATTTTTTTGTCGGAAATCCGGGGAGCGTAGAGATGGTACATTGCGCTCCTACTTTCCTACCAAAACCACTCGCTCCCCAATGGGCGAGCATTATCTGCGACCCTTTTTTTTTTTTTTTTTTGTTTTCGTTGGGGAAATGCTTTATGCATACCACCGCACCCCGGGGGAAAGGTCGGTGATTATGTGGGACTCCGACAAGGGTCGTCTACCCAAGAGTCGTTTACCCACTAAAACCCCAGCGGCATACCCACACACGACGCGCTTGGGGCGCCACAAGTTCGCGTAAACGCATTCTACTGTGACGCCCCAGCGTGGTGCCCGCAACGCGAGCAAGCGACTATCAGAGAGGGCGTCCCGGTACACTGGGACGCCACCAGAGCCCGGCTCATTAGTGAGTCTGCTGTAATGAAATGATTCAGTCACCAAAAATTCACTTTCAAGCAACCAATATAAATTGTACTGCGGGTATATCATAAAGACCAGTATGTTTCTTCGAAAATAATATATGTAATCTTCTTCTATAATATAAAAATGAATCGTAAAATGTGTTGGTAACCGCATAACTCAACAACGCCTGAACCGATATGGCAAATTCTTTTTTTTAGATGTTCGTTGAAGTTCAAGGATGGTTTTTACGGCGAGAAAAAAATAGAATAATTGCCGGAAAATCCCTAAAAAAAAAATCGTTGCGTGTTCACACCTATACTAGTGTTTTTCCTCTGCTGTGTTTCAAATATAAGTAAATAAATAAATAAATATCCTTGGACATTTCACACAACGCCATCTCGTCCCAAGCTAAGCAACTAAATGCTTGTGTTATGGTAACGAGATGGATGATAAACTACTTAAATACATATTTAACTTACTTAAATACTTATTATAGATAGAAATGGCACCCAGACTCCGAGCCAGTGCCTCTGGTTTAGACAAAGACACTTGCCCGACCCCGGAATCGAACCCGGGACCCGTTGATCCAAAGGCGGCACATCTAACCACTAGACCAACGAGGCCACTAGACCAAAGTGCAACTGCATGGAGGGTAATTCGCCTACTGTGCCACGCTGGCGAGACGGGTTAGCACAGGGATTAGTATTAAGTTTTCCTTTTCTTGCGGCTAGGTTTTCAGCCTTATCATTTCCTGTTCTCGGCTTTTACGACACGCTCAGGACAAAATGGGGTGGTGACACTATGAATTCTAGATCCGTTACCACACGGAATAACGCGACGCGTGGTAATAAATATAAGTTAATTAACAATAATTAGTGATGATAAATATGCTACAGAGACGTGAGACGCTCACTATGGGCTCCATCAAAAGGTTCAAAGTCACTCGAAGGGCAATGGAGACGACTATGCTCGGAGTTTTCCAGCGAGATCAAATCGACACAGCCCACGGGATTGCCAAACTTATTGACAGCGGGTAGGGCACATAACTCGAAGGGCTGACGCTCGATGAGGCAGAAAACTTCTCGAGTGGCCTCCCACAGTGGCCCAATGACCTAGTTGAAGTCGCCGGAAAATGATGGATGCGGGCTTTTGTGTAAATCCTTGGGGGAGGCTGTGGATGTCTTTTGGCTGAAATGATAACAAACCATCTCAGTAGAGCCTTGTTGTACTGTAAATACTTTTCGACGACCTTCTAGACGTTTCGACGGGTGTACAAAATAATATTTCGGTCGGACGTGTAGTCAAGTCAGGCATTTACTAAAGACTAAATTTCGGTCGCTGAAAACAGAGAACAATAATTTCAGAAAAGAACATAATGAGGACATTAGTTTTAATATTAGTACAACTGCTTATTTTATTTTTATTGAAAACTAGTTGTTACGTGCGATTTCGTCAGAGTTGTATTTAAAAATATATATACATATATTATGGTCTTCTGAAAAGCGGGGGATGGGCGGCAATAAAAGTGGCATACGTACGACACCCTCAGGATGGAATGGGGTGGTGACACTATGTATTCTAAATCCGTCACCATATATACTCTGTGGTAGTCACTTCTAGCAGATCCGTAGTCTGTAGCGTGTAAACAGACAGCCGTTCTTACCATAAAATACCAGTTGTCCCACTAGATGGGTCGGTCAGACGGCAATATTGGTAGTTAGAAAAATTAGGATAGACTTCTCCCTATGAAATTGTGAAAAATCGCGAGAAAGATGCCTGTTTCTCGGGCTACTCTCTAAAACGACTGCGCTTAATTTGGTGAAAGTGTCACTACCGGATAACTGAACTTATAATGAATAATTAACCAAAATTTCACGCACACTGGCATAGGTACTTGTTGATTTTAGCCAAGTCCTAAATTCACCCAAACAAAGCCACGGGCAGAGCCTGGTATTGACTAAATCTTCAATGATCTCTGGGGAATTTCCGTCCGTATTTTGCGATAAGACATCCTTAAATGGATGTCCTATAGAGCGAAAATATAACGGTAAATGCCCTTGTCCGTTGTTCACTTTACATCTATCTATCTATATCTATACTTATAATAAATCTGTAGAGAGGTCAATTCTGTACATGAAATATTTTTCCAAAATAACTATCAGCGGGTGATTAGTGATCGATACTGACGCCAAAAATGAAATCAGTAAAATTTTTGTCTGTCTGTCTGTCTGTCTGTCTGTCTGTCTGTCTGTCTGTCTGTATGTTCGTTATAGAAACAAAAACCACTCGACGGATTTCAACAAAACTTGGTACAATTGTTCTTCATACTCCTGGGCAGGTTATAGTATACTTTTCATCACGCTACGATCAATAGGAGCAGAGCAGTGAAGGGAAATGTTGGGAAAACAGGAGAACTTACTCCATTTTTTAAGCTTCCGTCGCGTGTGCAGCCTTAATAGTTAAAGCTACACAGAAATCATGTATGACGGAAATGTTCTCCTTAAAATTATATAAAAAATATTCCAAGACAGCAAATGTCTATCTTTTATGGTTGACTCACAATAACACGTGTAACTCCCGATAGCTTAGCAGTTCAGAGCTTTCTGATTATATTTGTCTACTCTTACGTTTATAACACTCTCAATCATCCCTAATTAATAAATTTTAACATTATTACCTATTTAATAAAAAAAGAATCATAGAAATCGGTACAGAAACACCAAAGTTATTCATGAAATACGCTAATAAACCATCGCGCGTGATTACTGAATCATGCTTTAAGGATTATTTTTGTGTAACCGTCGCATCGGGTCGTCGCGGGAGGTTTAAAAGGGCGGGGGATCCAAACGCGAACTTCATACAATATTTGGATTTGGCTGATGATGCGAGTAGACGTTCCGAGTATTCGCCCTTATTGACAGGCAATATTGTTTATCAGCGCGACTTTTATACTTTACAATAATTTAGTTTATTTAATTTTCTTTTGTTGTTATTTCATAAAATAGGTATTAGTTATTTTGGTGGCGTGTTATATTCGTTCAAATTACAAATTATTAATAGTTATTTCTTTTTAGGTGAAGTTAAGTAGTAGTTAGTTAGTAGTAGGTAAGTTTTGGTTAATTTATGTTCAGTTTTTTTTAATAATAATAATAAGTAAGTAAAAGCGTAGGTACTTTTATTAATTAAAGGTATAGGTATTATTAATTATGTTATAGGTATTTAGTTTTAAGTGAAGTAGGATAGTTTACCCGGAAGCTATGCGCTGAAGTATTTTCGTTGTATAGGTACTTAAGCCTCATGTGAACGTGATCTAAACAATATTACCAATACATTAACTTAATAATACACAAGGAATTACACACTGATGGAGTTGCGGGCACAGCTATCTATATATATAAAACTCTTCCGTTAATGAGTGACTGACAGACAACGCACAGCGGAAACGAATGGCAGTAGAGAGCTGAAATGTGGCCTGTGTGTTTGTTGGGAGGAGTAGGCTACCACTAAGAGAGGATTATTGGAAATTCCCTCCCAACGGGGTGAAAACGGGGATAAATTGTTTTTTTCCGGAAGTCATTATTCCACGCGGACGAAGTCGCGGGCAAAAGCTAGTAGTTAATAACATAGTACAAAGCTTGTCTTTATCTTATTATTGTAAAATAGCATAACTAGCTATTTTACAATAATAGCTTTATGAAATTCGGCCCTTGACCTAAAGGGGTAACCAGTCATCAGTGCGCGATAGACTACGTTTTCGCGAAACTGTGACGGCCAAAGATACGTGTGAGAGTATACTGCTGGGGTTTTAATGGGTTTAATACCTTACTGTTTGAAACACAAAGTCGATTTTTGGGTCTCTTTGGCGGTGATTGGTGATGACATGCGCAAACTTTTTCGCACTACGGCGCTTTTGTTACTTCATTATTTTTATCTACTATAACCGGGTCGCGCTTGTTTCCCCGACACCCAAATAACCTGAGGGGCGGCGGTGTGCATGTAGCATTACCCCAGCGAAACCAAAAAATGGTTTGCATGTGCCAACTTTGCATCAATTCGATTCCTGCTCCGGGTGTCTTTGTGTTAGTGAATTATGTTATTATCTAGAGCTGGTAGGTAGGTGACGTAAGTGCTGTCTAAAGGAAATTACATGTTAGAAAACCTAGCCGCAAAAGACCGTAGATTTGAAGGAAAATGGTATACCAACCCGCAGGGCCGGATTTGGGGGGGGGGGCAACCGGGGCGAAAGCCCGGGGCCTCCACAATAGACTTCGGAAAAAAAATCTAGTAAACATCTTTTCCTTTGATATTTTTTTTTCGCTTTTACCTTTACCTACAGCCTAAAGTATACTTTATACATACATGATTATTTGATTATATTAATCTTAATTATTTAATTAGGGGCCTCCACTCCTTTGTTGCCCCGAGGCCTCTGGACCCCTAAATCCGGCCCTGCCAACCCGTCTGGCCAGCGTGGGCCTAGTAGGCAATTTCCCTCTTGTTAATGGATGAGGCCCGACTCAGCTGTAGATCTTTCACGCGCTGAGAAGTAAGTGAATAAATAAAGAGCAACTCCGATTCAGGTTATGTGCACAGAAGTCTTGTTTGGGCGCCTTGTGTAGTAATGTTGTGTTTTTAAACGAGTCTCCGTTTACAGATGATTGCATCAAAAATCCCCTATAGTGTGGACTCCTTATGTAAGTGTTTTGTGTGAATTGGCAACGGAATCTCGTTCACGTACTAATCGATACTCCCATCTCTTTCATATGTATATTTGTGTGAATGTTGCATCATCGAAGTGTTCCATAACGTTTTATAAGTCAATGCTGTACTAATTTAGCCCTTAAGGTGAATGTTCCAGGGTAGCCCGCGATATTCAAATTTTCTTACGTTTTTTGCGATTTGCAGGCCAGTGCTAGGTTGTATGATGATGAACATTTGATTGGCGGCTGTAAGACGTATGTAGTTACAGAGTTATAATCATCGAACTCATCAGTACAACCCTCCAAGCTCATAAAGGTGCAAGAATGACTTTGAACTTGAAAAAGTTTTTCTTCCACCTTTATGAGCTTGGAGGGTTGTATTGATGATTTTGATGATTATAACTCTGTAACTACATACGTCTTACAGCCGCGACTAACATTTTAATCAACATACAACCTAGCACTGACCTGCAAATTGCAAAAAAACGTAATAAAATTTGAATTTCGCGGGCTACCCTGGAACATTCACCTTAAACGGGCCAGTGACTCTGGTCATATTCCGTGCCAAGTTTTGTTCTCTTTCGTTTATTATATGGTATACGTTGTTTCTCCTTTAGCATTATCATAATGGTACAGCACAGTAGAGTTTCATACATACATACATACATATAGAGTTTCATTTTTCACGTATTCGTTTCACGTAGAGTTTCATCATCATCATAATTTCAGCCAAAAGACCGCCCGCATCCATTGCTTTCCAGCGACCTTAACCAGGTCGTCGGTCCACCGTGTGGGAGGCCTCCCATCACTGAGTAGCTTGCTGAACACCAATTTATGTAATAATGTCTTAGCCTCATAGGGTGTCGCGATCATTACACATTGAAATTAAACTTAACTTTTAACAGATTTATCGCATGTATCTATACTAATATTATAAAGCTGCAGAGTTTGTTTGTTTGAACGCGCTAATCATAGGAACTACTGGTCCGATTTCAATTTATCGAGGAAGGATAGGGGCTATTTTATTTAAAAAGAAAATTAGGGATTCGTAAGAAAATTGCAATTTTGTAACCCAAGGTGTAAAATTTAGTTTATTTTCAAAATCCTGTCACAATTGAAATCTCTAAGTAGCATAGGCTGTATGCGAAGCGGACATAACCACGGGTTCGAAGCCCACGCGGGCAAAGCCGCGCGCAATAGTTAGTATTATATAACATAATTCCCGAAGTCTCTCCCGTGACCACGGCTGCTGCATACACGCTATAAAACTGTCAAAGTAGTATTTAATTTCAATGACTAATCCATGTGCCTAAAATATTGAGAATTAAGCGCGATATGTATAATTTCTTCCTATAATTGAAAAAAGATTACGCAATAGAATTGTGACGACACGGTTGGCGCAGTGGTTGAGCGATCGACTGCTGCGCAGCATGTCGCGGGTTCGATTCCCCGCACGGAAGAAATATTTGTACGAGCTACAAGTATTTCTTCCGGGTCTGGGTGTTTTTTATCTATAATATGTATGTTTTACAAAAAAAAATGTATAATATGTAGTTTATCATCCATCTCGTTACCATAACACAAGCATTAAGTTGCTTAGCTTGGGACGAGATGGCGTTGTGTGAAATGTCCAAGGATATTTATTATTATTATAATTAATTTGATCCCATCCTGAGGGTGCTGACACCATGTATTCTTAATCCATCACCACACGAAGACCCTGGAATGTCTTTAACTAATCGAATGTTACTCCGCGGTCTGTTGAACGTCTAAATTAAGTCTTCTTTGAACAGTTTTGGCAACACGCCTGAAACTGTGACGATCTGGGAATTTACCTGATAATGTTTAATTTTAGGAAAGTAATGTTGCCAAGATTAATAACAGGCATATGGCTGGCTGTGCTCTTGAGCGTAACCGAAACTATCGCGTATCTGAAACAATGTATGAGATCCGAACCAATTTTTGTACCGTAACTGTCTGGTAAATAATGATAAGACTTTCTTGTTTTAACCGACTTTATTAAAGGAGGAGGTTCTCAATTAGACTTTGTTTGTTTGTTATTGTACCTATGTGTTTTATGTTACCGCATAACATCGCCAGTTATAAACAGATATTTTTATTTGATTAGTATTGCTTTCTGTAATTAAGTTGTTACAGTAAACTGTTCAAAGTAATTGACAACGTCCTCCTTTCTATTTAAATTCAGTTAAAACAAATTCCGGTAATTTTGAATAGCTACACGACACGTTAGGATCATTGAGTTAAATGTACTTCGTACTAGAGGAGACACCTCAACTACATTGTTTGTAACACGCGTTGGAGCGCGCGCACTCCAACTCATTTAGTCTGTGACAAGCGCTTGCTGCAACATCACACGTTTGAGTGTTGTTTTGTTTTTTAAACTATGCCTTCTTGTGTATTGAGATACTGTTCAAACAATTCGAGAAATACAAGTAAAAGTCAAGGAGTAACTTTCAACATTATTATCTTTAAGACACGCTTAATTTAGTCATATTTTATCAATTTATTGTAACTCTTGACGACGCCTCACTGCGGCGGCCATGTTTATGTGAATATCAAAGAGTAAGAACATTTGAATGCGCAGAGTTGACACTATCGACGTTAAATAATTAAGAACACTAAATAATAATAGGGTTTACTGCGAAAACCAGCTAAATGCAGTCAAGTTAGTTTTGAGATATTGCGTTTTAAAGTATAAGACTAATATAATGAGTTTTGAAATATTGCGTTTTTTAAAGATTATTTAAAATACAAATGCTATAGTTTTAGTAGGCCTTGTATCCAGTATACAGTAGGTATATTTTAGTAGTTAGGGTATTATGTAAAATAAAGATTTTATGTTTGTTTGTTTTTATCATTATTTATCTCGTAAACCACACCTTAAATTTTGTGTTGAACTAAAGTTTTTCATTTTTCAAGTAGTTCGGTTTTGCTCAAAATAAGTCAGTAAATTAGTCAGTTGTCGCAGTAAACTCTCGATATTATCACGTTATGAATAGTTCATCCATATTAAAATAAATCAATATATTGATTGGATTTTAGATTTACAGATTTACATTTACAGTACACACAGTAACTAGTAGGCAGAATAATAAAATTAAGTCGCGTCTCTCGCGTCTGCGCGTTTTGATTTTATCTATGAAAACATCACACCCCCCGCTTGCCCCGCTGTCATCAAGTTACGCGATACTTTTTGTTTGAAATAGCTTCTCTATATATTTAACTCAATGGTTAGGATAGGTATTTTACTTTCACCGTCGACGGTGCTGCCGCCTCTTGTGGTAACGGGACATGCATGACTTTCGGAAATGTTAGGGCCATACGGCATACCGGCTCAGGGTCACCTCAGGGTACTAATTTCTATCTTTTTGCGCCCCGGCGTAGCATACTACGCAGCTGTAAGGATTTCCAACGTAAAAAGGGTTTATATTTGGCTCGGTCAACCTCACATAATAGCTGCCCCATTAATTTGTAAATTCTGTTGATTCACACAGTCGGTCGCTCAGGTATCACTCATTTACTTTGCAATTTCAAATAAATCATAAATCCGTATCCGAAAGTTAAAATCTTTATGCGGGACATCCCTAACTATTGATTACCCCGTTGCGATGTTTATGGGCGAAACGAAGTACCTACATATTCTGAATTAGATTTGTGTCGACTTTAGTACTTAGTATTAATGCGAGCTGTAGGTATATGTCTATTTATTGTAAATTAACTTAGAATCGTAACAACAATCATGAATTCTTCAAACAAATCCGATCGATTGTGTTAAACTTATTAATGTTTCCCAAGGTTGAAAAGTTTTGTGTGGCCAGCAAATATTTATGATTTACGTAGGTACTAAATACATGTATGATGTATGAAATAAAAAAAATATTAAGAATCAAACGTGTCGACCTGTGGACGTCTTTTAGCTGAAATGATGATGATAAAACTATTATATCAAGTTGTTTCCTAATACTGATACTTATACAAAACATTATCACTACATATTCGCTCAATGAACTCACATTCACTATTAATCACAAGAGGCTCAATCTTACAGATATCTCGATTAATTCATTTTATAAGACTAAAAACTATATATAGGTATGAGTACAAATTACTGATATATTATTATTCATTAGTATATTCTTATACAACAAACGAGAAGAACAGTATTTACTTATCTCGTATTATTCATGGATAGCAACATACGTACGTTACATGAGTTGGACAATGCCGAAATAGCAAACTGTGCTTTTCTAGAAGTGGATCAGGTATCAGAATATTTTACTACAGACTTGTGTAACTTAACAATTTTAACTCAAAACATAAGGAGTATATATGGTAATTTCGATGACTTCTTGATAACTCTGTCTCAGTTAACCTTAAAAGTGGATGTACTAATTCTAACTGAATGTAGACTGAATGCTGATAAGCCTTTGCCAATATTACATAATTATACCTCATTCTTTACAACGAGACAACAGAATCAAAATGATGGGGTGGTTGTATATATAAATAATAAACATCTATCACAAGTGACTGAAATCAATTTATTACATGCCTCTGCCTTGCAAATAGTTATTTCAAACTTCACCATTATAGGTATTTACAGATCCCCTTCTTATACATCGACAGAAACCTTCACACATTCGTTGGACCATCACCTACAAACGATTACCAAACATAAAAATATTATTATTACAGGTGACATAAATATAAACATACTTGAAAAACCATCCGAAACATCCCAATCTCGAGTAAACAGATTAACTTACTTGAACATGTCATCGACCCATGGCCTTCTCCCGGGACATTGCCTGCCCACTAGAAATGACAGCTGCCTCGATCACGTGCTTCTAAAGCTGGAAACACCTCCGAACTCGGCCTCGGTTGCGGTATTAAACACTTCAGTCACCGACCATCTAATGGTATTGGTAAATATATCCCATTCATACAATAGAAAAAACTACGTAAAAACCAAAACTGTAATAAACTTTGAAAATGCATATACACACTTAATTAATTCAGACATATCCTTTTTTAACATGTACAAAGATCCTAACATTTTCGCTAATAAGTTGATAGATATGATTAAGCTGTCCCTCCGTCTAAACTCTAAGATTATTTCGGTCTCCAGCTCCAGGCGTATTATAAAGCCATGGATTACTGCAGGTGCATTGAGATGTATCAGACATCGAAATAAGTTACAACTAAAGTCAAAAAATGACCCCTACAATATTATACTGAGTGTAACTTTTAAACGCTTCCGGTCATTTTGTTCGAATTTAATAAAAAAACTTAAAAGACAATATCATAAAAACCAAATTGAAGGCTCCTTAAAATCACCGAAAGATCTCTGGTCCAATATACATAATTTTGTTCATTTCAAAAAAGCAAACTCATCCAATAAATATCTTCTACTTATCACACAAAATCCTCTTGATTCATTAAACCGAGTAAATCAGTTTTTTGTGACTATAGGTAAATCTTTGGCTGAAGAAATCACACATGAAATTGGGCCATTTTATCGATCAGTTATTAACACTGACACGCACTCTCAGGTATCTTCTTTTGTGTTACTGGATACGGACCTGGCGGAGGTTGATCGCATCTTAATGGCTCTTGACTCAGGCAGTGCGTCAGGCTGCGATGGTATACCCATTAAATTTCTAAAATTATCTAGAGATTTCTTAGTTCCCCTTATATGCCAACTCACCAATGTGTGCTTTAATACAGGAATTTTTCCCAAAACTCTTAAGCGGTCGTTGATTACACCTGTACACAAGGATGGGGACGGGAACGATGTTAATAACTACCGTCCCATATCTGTCTTACCATCAATTTCAAAAATTATTGAAAAGATAATTAATAGAAGACTAATAAATTACTTACATAAATACCATTTACTCTCTGACTCGCAGTATGGTTTTAGACAAGGTCGTTCTACTCAAGACGCTATCACAGCTATGACTTCTGAAATTGTGGGTGAGGTTGATAGGGGACATAAGTGTGTTACAGTATTCCTTGACCTCAAAAAAGCTTTTGACACCGTTTCCGTGCCTATCCTTGTGCGAAGGCTCGAGTTAATGGGTATAAGAGGTACTGCTCTTTCGCTCTTTGAGAGTTACCTTCTGGATAGAAAGCAGCTAGTTAAAATCGATAACCATTGTAGTGATGAAGAAACCGTAATTTTTGGTGTCCCTCAAGGGAGCGTATTGGGCCCAACATTATTTTTAGTATACATCAACGGGCTTTGTAACCTTCAGAGCAATGGGGGAAAGATTTTCGCCTATGCAGACGATACGGCTGTAGTCTACTCAGGAGACACTTGGGAGGAAGTGCGCCGTTCTGCTGAGTATGGCCTAGCTGAAATAGCATTTTGGCTAAAAGAAAACCTGTTGACCCTCAATATATTAAAAACGAACTACATCTGTTTCTCGCCCAGCATAAGAACAAAACCAAATACAAATTTTAATATCATTATTCACAAATGCCCCACACAACACGATCAATTTGTCCCAAATTGTAAATGCCAAAGTATTAAACGACTGAGCTCTACTAGGTATCTTGGCGTTATTGTTGACGAGTGTTTATCATGGCATCCTCATATTGAAGCGACTATGAATCGTATAAGAAAACTAATGTTTATCTTCAAAACATTGCGATACGTCATGTCTTCACAGTTAATAAACAGGATTTATTATGCTCTGGCACAATCAGTAATTACGTATTGTATAAATGTATGGGGAGGAGCTACCAAAACTAAATTCTTGGAACTGGAAAAAGCCCAACGTTCTTTGATAAAGGTAATGCACTTTAAACCATTTAGACACCCAACAAATGAATTATATAAAGGCAGTGGTTTGTTAACAGTTCGCAAGCTGTACATATTACAGGCCATCCTATACCTACATAAATCAATACCACTCAATCCAAATCCCCAAGATAAAAGACGAAACGATACAGTAGCCAAATTGTACAAGGTACAAACATCTTTTGCAAGTCGTCAGTATCTGGCTCAGTCATCCTATATCTACAATAAAATAAATGCGAAGCTAAAGTTTCATTCCAAAGCCATGTATGAATGCAAAAGGGTGATAACAGAGTGGCTAAAAACTCTTACTTATGATGATACAGAATTGCTTTTCCTTAGACCTACCTAATACAAATATGTATCTTCCAAATATATAAATACAAATATCCTTTAAATAAACTCATACTTACCTATATACAACACACATACAATAATTATTATAATTATAATAATCAAAACACACAGAAGGACTCACACCTACATAGCCGCATAATACACAGTACACACCTAAAACATAACACACTCTCTCTCTCACACACCCACGCAACAACAAACACACACACACACACATAGTATTTAATAAGTAAATTGCATGTTTTTATTTTTTCTTTCTCATTATTATTTTAGTAAAGATAAATTGTTAAAGCTTTCTCAAAAATTTAAGTCATGTGTTACTTATACTTACTAAGCTATATAATCTCAATATGAATAAGATATATGGTATTATTAAAATGTAGCCTATAAATAAGAACAGTCTCATTATTATTGTAACCGCGGTAAGAAGCGAGACAGCCCCTACACAAGTATTGTATATTACTTACTGGGGATGTCTCAATTTTGTAATTTTATATTAATTTGAGGCAATAAAGATTTTATTATTATTATTATTATTATAAAACAAATTCGCTGTCGTCTGTCCTTCCCTATGTATGCATAAATATTTAAAACTACGCAACGAATTTCGAAGCGCTTTTTTAATAGATAGAGTGATTCAATAGGAAGGTTTATATGTATAATACATCCTTAATAGGTATTGTAGAGAAACACTGTTAAATTTAGGGTCAGCGCCGACCAACGGAGTGGCGGCGAAGAGAATAATTCAGTAACAATTTAAATTCAACCTAAAACGCTTCAGAATACAACTGTATTTTTTGGTACAACGAAATAGAATTCGAAATACAGTTGTATTCTGAAGCGTTTTAGGCTGAATTTAAATTATTATTAAATTAGTCTCTTCGCCGCCACTCCGCTGGTCGGCGCTGACCCTTAGAGGTTCATCATTGCACCCGTGCGAAGCCGGGGCGGGTCGCTAGTTAACTATATCACCATCCGAATTGACAGTAAGTTTGGACCACAGATTTTAAGTTATCTTTACTATTTTACTGACAATATGGTTATATAATTTAAAATATCATTGGTTGGGTCTGTTTTTATGTCTAAAAAGAGATAGAGATTAGAATACACTTCTGTATTCTACAGAATACAGAAGTGCTAGAAACTCTGTAGTTGCTTTTTTTAAATCGCCATTTTTAGTTACAAGGCCGTGATATGACAGATTTGTGAGAGCAAACTCGCACAATAGTCTCAAACGGCCAAACATCAGTAACATCTAGTCAATAATAGTAACCTTTTAATACCCGAGCCAATCGACCCCCAACAACAGCACTTGTTCACAAGCATGACGCATGTGGCAGCGATAGCCCTCCTCAACCATACTGCAGGACGAACGAGAGAATTCAAATACATATTTATATTCTTTTATCGATGCACATTAATCAATGATTTAAAAAGTCGCACCTATAAAAGATAGTCGGACCGCAAAGGATTTACGTTAATACCTCTTTATGGCGTCATAATTACAGTAGCTGCAAACTTAAGACTGGCAATATTTAAAATCTGATAACCACGATAAAAAAATATAATATCTATGTTTGCGCAGATTATGTTGGTATTAACAAGGAAGTTTTGTTTACTTTATAATCTCTAGTGGCCACGATTAACTTAGTATGCTCGTCACACGTCATAGTTATGCAGTGTAAATTTTAACATGTCGTTACAGCTCATAAATGACCCACTACTGGGTCGAGCCTCCTCCAAATTCATGGAGGGAGCCTACTGTGCCACGCTGGCAAGACTGGTTGGCACAGGGTTTGTATCAAGTTTTCCTTCTTTTGGGGCTAGGTGATTTGCCTCTTGCGTTATTTTAGTCGCCTCTTACGATACCCTAAGGATAGTATGGGTTGGTGACATTGTGTATTCTAAATCCGTCACCACAGGGACAGTACATTTTAACATGTGACGTCACAAAACTATTGACCCTCCCATGCCCCTTGTCACACTATGTCACACTTCAGTGATACTCCCCCTCCCCATTAACGTGTGACGTAATTTATGGATGACATCACTTCTGTGTAGATCCCATAAAGAACTTCTAAGTAAGTTCTAAGTGTTTTGTCTAACTAAACGATAAGCAGAGACGGAAGTAAAATGTAAGGTCAGAATAAAATACTTTATGAATAAAGACATGCTTATTAAAAACCTAACAAGGCTACCTGAATCCAAAACTAGATATGTATAGGAAAATCATAAACAACATTTCGTAAACTTGTATTGATTGCTTAAAATGTTGTATTTTCAGTAGTGATTATAACGATACATTTAAGGTCGCCGGAAAACGATGGATGCGGGCGGCCCAGGACCGGCCTTTGTGGAAATCCTTGGGGGATGCCTATGTCCAGCAGTGGACGTCTTTTGGCTGAAATGATGTTGATGATGATTTAAGGCTACTTTGTTAATATGTAGATATTAGTTTTTGTTAGCATATCTGTTTTGCCGCACTTTTTCTAAATGGTTGCAAGGACACGAGAACAAAGCGTACATTAAACTAAAGTTTTATTTGTCTGATATTCTCGAGTACGAATTTCAACAGGAAATTATCGTAGTGGATCGTTCACAGAAACGGTAATTTATATGTTTAAAGCGAACTTTTAGTCGAATAATACACGATTACAATAAATAAAATTACACCTTTACAATGTTAACAGAAGGATGTGATGTGAACAGTGTGATGTGTAGGTACAAATACAAGAAATGGAACAACCAACTACAATAAATATCTATTAATTAAGTCATTAAATTGTCAGATGTCGTTCAAGTTTACAAAGCATAGCGTCGCGCGAAATTGCGAAAAGTGTGTGCTGTAAATCCGATTTACGAGCTTATCCGATTTATGAGCTAATAGTTGTTAGATGGTATCCCCAGGCGAATAGCATGTTCACATAGGTAATAGTTAGGCGCTATAAAGATTTTTCGTTGTTGTTGTATTTGGAAATTTATCACAAATTTCGTTATTAATTTCATGATATTGGTTATATACTTTAAATATGTAAAATAAAAAAGTAACCGCTCCGTAAATGTTATGTAGCAAGTAAAAACAAATACCAAAAAGGTGCTAGGTTCCACCGAGATTTGAACTCGGATCGCTGGATTCAAAGTCCAGAGTGCTAACCATTACACCATGGAACCGAATGGCTGATGCCTCATTATTGTAGACCCCAATGCAAAAGCTAAAGTCATCATAATTGTTCTAATGCAGCATACGTACCATGCTTATCAAGTTATTGCATCATCATAACAAACTGATGTGGCTTTTTGTTATACATATTAGGTGCAGCTACCTAATTAGTTTGGTACATCTACCTTCGTCATTTATTTAAATCAATATTATATTGAACAGAAATATATTTATTAATGTCTTTTAAAGATGGTTAATTATAATAAAATATGTGTCTACTTTGAACAAAAATCTACCCACTTAATTTATTACAATGCATTGGATTCCAAGGCATTTTGTCTAATCTGCTTTTAATTTGTTTCTTTTCAGGAGCCCGTGACTATTAAGTCAAAGTCTCTACACTGGCCGAAAATCAGTCCTTCCGACCATTTGTACCTCCCTGAGAATCAAGAAACTACTGCAGTTTAAATTATTGCAGAACCACTTTGGAATCGTCGCTACTAAGGCCATGCAAAAGCGTAGTAATATGGTTTGGACAATTTGTATGAAAAGTGAGAAACGCTGCCGTCAAACCGTGGAAGGACTATTAAATACCAGCTTCTTCAAAATTGCTAAGTTTTGATCGTCTATGGCGTAAAATCGAACGTAATCGTCTATGGAAGTATTTATAACCTCAAAAGTGTAGGTACAAAAATGTACTTAAACAAATATTTCGCACCCTGTACTTGATTCATTTTTCATATATTAGCCCAATTCAATAATTATTACTAGATATGGGTTGTATTTGGCTGTTTTGTAAGGAAAAACCAAACATCGTGTGTTTGTCGACTGTAATAATACGTTTATAGTTTATTTATTAATGTAAATTTATTCTGAATTCGTAATGGGATGCGAATCTTTTCTGCATTTAATCAAACCTTACACTGAATACAAAGATGTACTAATAATGTTCACATTTACAATTTTGAAAACACAACGCAAATTCGGTTGTTATTAAAATATCAAGTATCGCTTTTTAAATATACAGCATATGTTTGTAAATTTATGTGTGAAGATCTTAATATCACGCGAGCTACACCGCCAAATTGATGATCGATCTTTTCTAGAGGCTTCGGTTATCGCTCCGTCGAGCGAGAATTAACTAAGTCTTACAAAGTATGCAGTATAAATAATTCAACTCACTTCTCTCATCCCATAAAATGTTTTATATTCATAAAACACGTAACCCCTGCACTAGGTATTAGGTACCTGTATCGAGGGGGCAATATACAAATATGAAATTATTGAATTACTAGCGACCCGCCCCGGCTTCGCACGGGTGCAATTATATTATACCTATAAACCTTCCTCTTGAATTACTCTATCTATTAAAAAAAACCGCTTCAAAATCCGTTGCGTAGTTTTAAAGATTTATGCATACATAGGGACGGTCAGAAAAATGCGACTTTGTTTTATACTATGTAGTGATTATTGAAACACGGACAATTATTTCAACCTAAGTTATTGCCAATATTGGTTGACAGATAACGGTGTTTAGATAACGCGATAAAGGGCCTCTTTTTTATCGTGGGGGAATCCCTTGACTTCGGGGTCGCAGATAGCTGGTAGTTTCGCCCCGGCTACCAACTAAAACCTAACACGGAATATTCTACTCGACCTTACCGCCTTGCGGGTGGGTAGCTTCTATGACTGAGTGAGTTAAGAGAGGCAGTGGAGCAAGGGAAGTAGAAACTCGACCCTTGATGGTATATTGTAGATAACGGGTCCCGTCGGGATTTTTTTCGTATTTCCGTATGCCAGGGTTATCTGTATATAACTCTGTGTATGTGACTTTTAAGATAGTAAACAGCCCCCGGAATTCAGGTTATACATGTTTTAGAATAAGGAGAGGCGTCCTTTGGAAATTATACTGTTTTCGAGACTTATCTAATTCCCGCGCTACGGGGCTAATATGCACGCGACACGTTGTCTAAATAAAAAACTTTATCTAGCTAGCACTTACTCTTCGTTACAGCAGTTAATAGTTTTACGTGGTATAACCATGACCTAGATTTAACTTAGTTTAGACGATAGAAAATTTTCTGTCTGTTAAAATATGTAGGTATAACAAAAGTAAAAAAAAACTGTTCTGTGTTTCGGTGTCAGAAATATCGTTAGTGTAGATTGACATTCCAAATTTCCGTTACCTATTATGTCGCCTGGGTGTAGTAGTCAAGAAAAATCTTGGTTCAAGATGATTTTAAGCTACTTATCTTGGCTTCATGGTCATTGGATACACTTTAAAATACTTAGGTACATCACTAGTACATAGTACGTAGATGCAACCGTGTAATTATGTATTTAACGTAACTGTGATTATCACTTTCGTTTAAACCAGTATGTCACATGAGTATTAATAGTTATTAATAGATTATGTTATGATAAATAATGGACATGATTTTGTATTCTTAAGTTTGTGATTTATATTGGGACTTATTTTTTTCTTGTAATCTTGCGACTGTTGTGAAATGTCACATGCAATAAATAATGTGTGTTAGTTTGAAATTTGTGTTATTTATTATCCGTATTTATTAGTATCATGAGGGGAATTTCCATAATCGCCACGCTTGGCAGGCGATCGCAGTATCGGGTGGCCGATGCTTGACAGAACGTCACTGCTGTCCAACGTCTGTTGTCCCTTAGTCGCCTTCTCCGACACCCACGGGAAGATATGGGGTGGTACTTACTCCGCTACCACACGGAATGTAGGTACGGTAGGCCTCCCACAAGATGGACCGACGACCTGGTTAAGGTCGCCGGAAAGCAGTGGATGCGGGCGGCCCATAATCGGCATTTGAGGAGATCCTTTGGGAGGCCTGTCCAGCAGTGGACGTCTTTTGGCTGTAATGATGATGATTTATTAGTAGTTCCGTGTAGTGACGGATTTTGAATACATTGTGTAACCACCCCATTCCACCCTGAGGTTGTCGTAAAAGCCGAAAATGAGAAATGACAAGGCCTAAAACCTAGCCGCTAGAGAAATCTTGATACGAAAGTGCCAACCCATCTGGCAAGTGTAGCACAGTATTAGAATTTAAGGTCTATGTAAATGGCGGAGACCTAAACTTAGCAATGGATCAAGTATTGGCTGAGTACTAGTACCTAGTGTTAATCGTCTAGAAAAGCAGTGTCGGGCGATTCCCAATCAGATGGAATTTGGCGATAAAAGCGAAATAATTTTAAACTTTAAACTAAAAGTAATATATTACATATATATAATATACTACGTGCCACAGCATGTATAATATAGAGAACTCTCCTTGACGCCATGTGTGGGTTGCCTGGAAGAGATTGCTCTTTAGCGATAAGGCCACCTATTGTGCAATTGACATAAAATGTATACTGTCGTAAGTTTTTCCTACTGTGTAATACTGTTACTTTTTTTGTACAATAAAGAGTTATCTATCTATCTAAAAGATCACCTCCGACAAGACGCCGGTGTGTCTCAGCCCTTACACATTTTAGTATTGCGGATACTGGAGCGTGAGCAATTGAACCGCGATCTACGGGGATAATTCAGCAGTTTATTTAGAAATCGTTTTTCGATCCTACTATGCATACCCATGTTTCTGTTAGTCGTAAGTCTAGAAATAAAAATGTTTGTATTTACAAAATTAATTATTTATTGCTTTTTATCACTAAATTCAAATTGAGTTCGAGGTTCCAAACAAGGCTTAATCCATGGAAGAATCCTTAAATTTACTAGTAACACCCAACACTTTGGACCTAACATAACCACACCAAAAATTTTAATATACCACGATCAAGAATACTTTACTTTAGGAGTACTTTAATACAATTAATTTTTACAACTTGCTTCAAAAATAGACCTAGGTGAAATACTATCTGTCAGGCAACTTCAAAACTGTTCTGTAAATAGCAGTATCTTGAAATAAGGGTTAGCGCCCACCAGCGGAGTGGCGGCGAAGAGGCTATTTCAGTAACAATTTAATTTCAACCTAAAGCGCTTCAGAATACAACTGTATTTGGTACAACGAAATACAATGACGGCGAGCGGCGAGCGACGCGCGGCGAGCGTATTCTAAATACAGATGTATTCTGAAGCGTTTTAGGTTGAATTTCAATTGTTACTGAAAAAGCCTCTTCGCCGCCACTCCGCCCGTCGGCGCTGACCCTAAACAGAATATACATTTCTAAACACATTATGTACCACACGCAATAAGTGGTGTTAAGGTGGATGCTCCAGGGTAGCCCGCGAAATTCAAATTTTCTTACGTTTTTTGCAATTTGTTGCACCGTTTTCGAAAGTTTTTCTTGCACCTTTATTACCTTGGAGGGTTGTATTGATGATTTTGATGATTATAATTCTATAACTACACACGTCTTACAGCCGCGAATAACATTTTAATCAACATACAACCTAGCACTGACCTGCAAATTGCAAAAAACGTACTAAAATTTGAATTTCGCGGTCTACCCTGGAACATTCACCTTAATAAGTAAACGTAAGTAAGGTAACGAATAATATTACGAAAATGTCACCAACCCATACCATCCCGACTACTCCGCTCATAGATGATCGACTGCGGAGTAGAGCATCCTCCAGTTACATGGAGGGTAATTAACCCACTGCGTCACACTAGCCAGGCGGATTGGCTTAAGGTTTCATATCAAGTTTTCCTGCTCTTGTGGCTAGTTTATTGGCCTTGTCATTTCCTTTTGTCTACTCTTACAACACCCTCAGTATGGAATGGGGTGTTGGCACTATGTATTTTAAATCTGTCACCACACGGACCATACTGAGCATCTATGAGCTTGTAAAGTGACCTAGAATTCATAGAATGTACAGTTTACACCATACATACCATTACATATATTTAAATTTGCAACTTGTACAGCTGTTTTAACACATTCATTCCCACAATTACATAGTCAATACAATTACATTATTAGTCTACTCTATCAAGTCTTATTAATACTTCTTGATGGTCTTTCTGATAAGTGCCATCCTTTGTCTATGGGCTTCTGTCACAGCTGAACGCTTGTATGGTCGTAGTTCATCATTACCAAATCCTGGGATCCACATGTTCCATTGTCTCTCTGTAAATAAACATTTGAAATGTTGTTTTGAACAATAAGGAATATAGACAGACAATTGAGCAAATATATAAATAGCTATATTTCAATGATGAGGTGCTTCTTTATTAAGTAACGCACAGGGCAGTTTTAATAGTGGTTTTTATGTTTAGTTAGTTTTAATGGCGCACGGTTGGCGCAGTTGTTGAGTGATCGACTGCTGCGCAGCATGTCGCCGGTTCGATCCCCGCACGGAAGAAATATTTGTACGACCTACAAGTATTTGTTCCGGGTCTGGGTGTTTTCTATCTATAATATGTATGTAATCACAAAAAAAAATGTATATAAGTAGTTTATCATCCATCTCGTTACCATAACACAAGCATTAAGTTGCTTAGCTTGGGACGAGATGGCGTTGTGTGAAATGTCCAAGGATATTCATATTATATTAATAGTATCTGAAAGTTTGTTGCTTATAGGGTGAGTTTATTTGATATATCTTGCGGCTAGGTTTATAGCCTTGTCATTTCCTTTTGTCGGCTTTTTTTACATCACCTTTAGGGTGGATTGGGGTGCTGACACCATGTATTCTAAATCCAGCACCACATGGAACCCATACACAAACCCAAAAATGACTAGTCATATATGCTACTGCTAGGGGCTGTCCATTAATCACGTGAGGTTCGAAAGCGGGGGGTAGGGGTTCGGCAAAAATCACGAAATATCACAAGGGGGGAGGGGGGTATGGTAAGATATCACGTATGTTTATTTTATCGTCAAACGCGTGATTTTTAAACCGAAAAGCGGCGTGTAGTTTAACCTTGTAAGATTCTTTGTAGGTACTAAATATACACGTGATTTTTAAAGGGGTAAACCTCACCATGTATCACAAAGGGGGAGGGAGGGATAAAAAAAATGTTAAAAAAACATCATGTGATTAATGGATAGCCCCCTACCTACTACTACTCAGCCCATATAGACCCACAGTTGAGTCTACTGTGCCACGCTGGCCAGACGAGTTGGCACCACGTTTTGTACTAAGTATTCCTTCTCTTGCGGCTAGATTATCAGCCTTCCTTTTGTCGGCTCTTACAACACCCTAATGATATAATGGGGTGGTGACACAATGTATTCTTAATCCGTCACCACAGGGATAGCAAAATTCATCATCGTGTTATACATATATACCTGCATAAGTCATATACAATAACATAAATTTAATTTTGATATACAATCCTTACCCAGATGTAGCTGTACATCCCTTAACTCTACAGTGGGTGCATGTCTGTGTTTGGCAAGTGAACATGATGCATTCAGAGTTGTGTCTATAAAGTCATCTGCCAATTGCAACAACATTTCTTCTACTTCTTCATCCAGCTGCACAGTAGGATCCACTTCCCGGACTAACTCTTGAAGCCGAGGTCTACTGAGTAGCTGAAATCATCAATTTTATGAACTTTACTGCGTGCCAAAATATATTTTGTACAAATTTTACAATACAACCTTTTTAGACTTATAATATGAGCATACTCTCAAACTGTGTTATAACTTTTTAAAACATTATTGGTTTTAAATTTGGAACACAGATTTCCGCCAGGGCATCATCAAAGTTGGAGTAGGTATATCAAGCACATTCAGGCATATTGAATCCATGCTTTATCAAAATGTAAAAATATTGTGTTTGTATTTGAATATATAGAGGACACCATAAATAGCAACTCTACTCTCGAACTCCACCCCTATGAGTAATGGTTCTTCGGAAAATTTGTTTCCAATAATTATTTGAACTACAGTAGTGATTATTTGAACTACAGTAGCACTTTTCAAAGTGGTTTTACGATCAGTGGTATCCTAGGCTCCTTCCCCAATAATACAACTTTATTAATGTAGACAGTACTTCATATCAGCACCATGTAACAAAATAATCAAGAAATATTTTTATTACTTTTACGAGCTCTATTACTAGAGCTTATTACTTTCAGGTATTTAAATTTTTATAAACACAAACATAACCTTACCTGTGTCGTCTGGTCTCCGCCACCCTGGTTCGTCTTGGCCCCTACTTGCGATTGAGTCCCCATCGGGCTATGCTGTGAAGGGGAGCCCTGGAGTGAGCTGGACTGCAGCTGGGGGCTTTGAATAGGATTGTTTACGTATTGTATGGCACCTTGGTTTATAGCTCCTCCAATCGCAGGCATATTAGGAGCCTGTCCCATAGAATTATTGGACATTGTGCTTATGAAATTAATAAAATTTCTAGTCAAATTGAGTTCAGAAAATTAAGCTCATTACTTGTAAATTAAATTACCCTTTCTCCTCCTGTCACTCACTAACTAACTGATCTGATTGTTGTTTAAATAATTCGTCCATGGGATAAGCAAGGGCGTACGCCATACAGCCAAATCATTTACATACTTGAATGAGGTTGCTTTTTAACTTGAAACGAATTAGTCGACTTCAATTTAAAGCAGACGATTATACATATTTCATACATTCTCTCTATTTGTCTCGGCCACAAATGATCTCCCATTAACTATTGGAAATTCAACATTATTGAACTTTAAACAACAAATGAGCAGCCAGCTATCACGCGACACTGGCATAAATTGCCGAAGACTACGGCAGATTGCCATAGGAAAAAAAAATTTCATACATTGTTTTTCGTAAACTTAACAATTGCATTTAATTGTAATCATTGAATAACTGTAATTGGAGTTATTCAATGATTACAATTAATGCCTGATTGAAAAATTTTTTTTGTGGGTAGGCTCTTGTAAAGTTAACACGGATCTAATATCCTTCTGTATTATTAAATAGTAATAATTATTAAAACGGTGAATAATTAATTTTAATACTAAACACACACAAATATACTAACTTAGATTAGATTTTCACAAGTAGTTATATATGATTCGTTATTGATGATGAAATGTAACTTGTAAGGAAATAAAAGCTTTTTATTTATTTATTTAATTGGAGTGGAGTTTTAACAGATTTTATATGAAAACTGGCTGACCGGGCAGACGTTGTCCTGCATGACATTCGTTTACCGTCTGCAGCGCCATCTGTCGGGCTGATTTATGAACCTTAACCATCCTAGGTGCCACCCAAACGCATACAAAAACATTAAAATAGGTCCAGCCTTTTAGGAGTTCAGTGACATACACAGGTACAGTAGAATTATATTTAAAATATGTAATATTTACATGTGTGCTATCTAGTGATGAGTTACAGCAATGTCATACAAATTTTGTCACATTAGGTAGAAGTAGTTGCTTGAACGCAATTCTTGGTTTTCAAGCAGTCTTCTTTAATACAACATTTTCCCGCCAAAATGTTACATAATATATTCCCATATCTAAAAAAATGTATAATTCGTTGGTCCCACAGATTACCAATTACTATCCTTTAATAGGTTTACAATATACAGAACTTGTGTATTGGTCTTATGTATTTACGAATCTAATAAAACACAATTATTTCAAAATATTTATTCAGTCTACATCATCAAGTAGCGAAGAAGTATCGGAAAAGTCGTCTTCTTCAATAAATCTGTCTTGAGGTATCTTATCAGCCTTTAAATCATTAAGAAAATCTCGTATCCCAACGTCTATATCCCAACTGTGGTACTTTAGACGTCTGAAAATAAATACATAATATAATTAAGGTCAAAGTTATTATATATAAAAGCACTAGCTTCTATCCACTGATTGGCTCGCGTGGGTTTCGAACCCCAGTACATATCGATATTTCTAAATTGTTGACAATCATTTTCACAACTAGCTAGGCCACGCGGTCTCACTTGCGTGGTGATGAAAATTTGTGATAGTGATGATAAATTGTGATGTCATATTGAATTTTTTTTGTCAGATTTTTTTCCTACTTGACACTTATAGTTATATTTTTAATTATTCACACTATAATATCTTTATATATCATAGTCTCAAAGTTTCATCGGAATCTATTCAGTAGCTTCGCGTGAAAGAGTAAATAACATACATCCATACATTCTTACAAACTTTCGTGTTTATAATATTAGTTGAATAGTAAGATTTTTTATGCAACAAACGCATTTGACTGGGCTCACATAATGACGCACACGAATACATTTTGCTTTCAAATTAATTCTTTGCACTTTGGTTGTTGCAAGGTCTTCACATAAAATTTCACAAGAGTAGATATTAAAATCACCACTCCATTATATCCTCAGGGTGTCCTAAGACTCGACAATAGAAAATGACAAGCCCGAAAACCTAGCCACAAAGGAAGGAAAACTTGATACTAAAGCCCGTCTTTCCTGCCGTGAACTTGGAGGAGGCCCGATTAAGTAGTGGGTAATTTATAGGGTGAGAAGTCGTAGATATTTAAAAAAAAAACTCACAATTCCGCCTCAGACTTTTTAAGTTGTGTCATATGTTGGTATATCTTGATCAAAGCTTCACGATCGTCTTGGTCCGGATCAATCAGCGCCATGCCATGGGGATTTCTTATGGGATTCTAAAAAGCAAATTCGATTACAAACTAATCATCATCATCATCATCATTTTAGCCAAAAGACGTCCACTGTTGCACATAGGCCTCCCCCAAGGATTTCCACGATGGCCGGTCGCATCCATCGCTTAAACAGGTGGTCGGTACACCGTGTGGGAGGCCTACCAGGGGCCTTACTCTTGAATCCAATAACGATTTTAATCCAATGCCAATTCCGATCGAATTCATAACCAATCCTGTCAAATTACCGTACTCTTGAAAGCAATACTGACAACATTGGATTGAAATCGGAATTGCTTTTAGCGAATGTGTCATTACACATAAAGTTTGCGTTTGGGAGATGCCCACGTTAGTCAAAAACCGGTATAGCAATAATAATCACTACATAGTATAAAACAAAGTCGCATTTTTCTGTCCGTCCCTATGTATGCATAAATCTTTAAAACTACGCAACGGATTTTGAAGCGGTTTTTTTTTATAGATAGAATAATTCAAGAGGAAGGTTTATAGGTATAATATAATTGCACCCGTGCGAAGCCGGGGTGGGTCGCTAGTTATTTTATAAAATGAATATTAGATTGAATCCAATAGAGATTAGTTCATCCAATATCCACACAATATTGAAACAATTTAGCGCTAGCGTCGCGTTCAAGTGTGCTCAAGAGTACAAAACGTCACAAATCCAATCCCGATCGATCGGAATCGCGTTCGAGAGTAAGGCCACACTGCGCTTTCCGAAACGCGGTCGTTACTCGTGGGCTATTTTGTCCCATCGGGCGTCAGTCCTGCGAGCTATGTGCCCATATTGTAATTATTTTGATACAATACTCTTTGCTGTTTCATGTTTACTCTGTGGTGCAATGATAACTTTTTTCTATCACTTAAATAATATAATTTGATACGTTTAAACTGCTTTTATTTTTAAATCTTATTTTTCATAAATTAGCGCTGCCCTCCAGCAAATTTTACCAATCCATTATTTGAATTTCGGCACTATATGTAGACCTTAAGAGCCGAAAGTTACTCAGCACATGATCCACTACTGAGCCGGGCCTCCTCCAATCATATCGAGGGTCATTGGCCTATTGTGCCACGCTGACGCATTGACACTTAACTTTTGGCTATGTTTTCAGGCTTGTCTATTCCTTTTGTCGACACTTACGAAACACGCGGGACCGATTACTTCTTTATTTAAAAAAAAAACTAATCCCCTGCACTTCGTAATCTGTATCGCGCTGTATAGTTTACAAACATGAAATTAACGAATGCAAATGACACCCAGACCCAGGGCAAGTGCCTCTGGTTTACACAAAGACACTTGCCCGGCCCCGAAATCGAACCCGGGACCCCGTGATCAAAGGCGGCGCATCCAACCCCTAGACCAACAAGGTTGGTGAAATTGTGTAATCTAAATCCGTCACCACACGGAAATATAAACAATTATGTACCTTAAAACTAGAATTGATCTGTTCCTCAGTAGCCAAACTCAAAGTGAACATCTCATTGACAATGTGGTACACAGAGAGGTCTTGCATTGTATAAATTGTAAACACAAAAGTCCTTCTGAACTGGAATACATTTTGTTTTAGTCCCGCAGGTACTTTCTCTTTGAACACACCATCGACAACCACAACCAGAGACTTCGCCTAAAAGTTTCATATCAAAATATTAGAAAAAAACTCTTTAACATGCTTTCTCAACTATTAAGCTACTACCACCCATACATGACCCACTGCTGAGTCGGGCCCTCTCCAAGTACACGGAGGGTAATTAGCCTACTGTGCCACACTGGCCAGATGGGTTGACACATGATTTCGTATCAAGTTTTCCTTCTCTTGCGGCTAGGTTTACGGAGTTTCATTTCCAATTGTCGACTCTTACGACACCCCCGGCATGGAATGGGGTGACACAATGTTTTCTAAACTATATTCAGCTAATTTATAACAACATTTATCTTTAAATTATTATTATTATATTTAATCAGGCAGGCAGTTGAGACAACTGATGATGCCTGTATCTCGCTATTTTCTACTGGTATTTTTTACGTTGGAAATCCTCATGGATACCCGACCGCTAAACGCCACCCGGTAAACGCTACCCACTAAAACCAGCCCGGAGAAGGGCCACGGGTTTCACTCCCCATAATGGGGAGCATGCTCCGCGATCCTGATGACCTGCGACCCCCCAATTTGAGGGGAGCTCTGAACGCTCCCCAACCCACCGAGAGGCACGTGCGGGACAGAGCACGTGCCCGCCTGCGCCAGCGCCTCTGTAGCTATAAGCGGCAACCCTGGTCCGCCTTTGTCGCGGCCGTTTAAGGCTCTCGAGGCAACTCTGAGGAGAGAGGAGTCCACCACCACGCCTCTGTGTGCCGCTCTTCGTCTGGCCTCTCCCCGTGTGCGCGCCTGGCATGGGCGACCCTAAGCCGGTATGGCCCCAACGGATCCTAAAGGCACGCAAGCCCTCCCCACATCAAGGTAGCATAACGGTCGAGGTGGAAATAACCCCCCTTGTGCTTCATCTTTACAAACCCTTGACGAACACCACAAAGTCAAAACATTATAAAAAAAAACCTACCACTTCCTAGTCCACAAATGAACCAAATGATGGAGGATTAGCGTACTGTGCCACGCTGGCCAGATGGATTGGCACATCATCAGAGACATTTCATTTCCATCGTGTACTTAAAAATAAAACTTACATTATGCAATAAAACATCCACACTGAACGTGGTCAAATCGTGCACCGTCTCCATGAATTGGGCATAGAACCCGATAATAGACGACTTGCTGTAACACTTATTATTGGTCTCCACGAATTGTTTGCGTTGCGGATCCATTATGTTGCGAGAGTGGCTTATTAGTTTCGAGTAGATTGGGTCTGTAAGAAATAGGCAGATTATCCTAGAAAACTAAACATCGGAACGAGATGCAAGATGAGCTACAGGATGCAACAACAATCGAAGAATAAAATACTCTTTATTGTACACCAATAATAGTCGGAGTTTCCCTGCGAGATCGAATCAGAAATGAGGAGATATAGAACCAGGGTCACCGACACAGCCCACAGGATTGCCAAACTTAAGTGGCAGTGGGCAGGGCACATAGCGCGCAGGACCGACGCCCGATGGGGCAGAAAAGTCCTGGAATGGCAACCGCGTTCCGGAAAGCGCAGTGTAGGTAGGCCTCCCACACGGTGGATTTCGGACACGGTGGATCCGGCCTTTGTGGAAATCTTTGGGGGAGGCCTATGTCCAGCAGTGGACGTCTTCTGGCTGAAATGATGATGATGAATATTAAAAGTTAACAGTTCGTATAGCAATAACGAAATAATCAATAGCAATGCTGACCTAAATACTATTCAGCCTTTAAATGACCCACGGCTGAGTCGGGCCTCCTCACAATTACATGGAGGCTAATTAGCCTACTATCCGTGTGGTGACGTATTTAGAATACATTGTGGCACCACCCCATTTCATCTTGAGGGTGTCGTAGGTGCCGAAAAGGAAATGATAAGGCCCAAAACCTAGCCGCAAGAGAAGGAAAACTTAATACAAAACCCTATGCCAACCCGTCTGGCCAGCGTGGCACAGTAGGCTAATTTACCTCCATGAATTTGGAGGAGGCCCGATTCAGTAGTGGGACATTTATGGGCCACTACTGAATCGGGCCTGATGACGATGATGACCTCACTTTAGATTCCTAGGGTTTTTGTTCCACCCTATAGATATACATATACAGGATGGTCAAAAAGTCATGGATCAAACGGAACCACGCAGGGTCACTTTTCTGTAGAGTATTATTTTTCATAGTGGGTTCCAAGTCCAAGTAAATAACAAGTTTTGATATAAGAATTATTTCTTCTGTAAAAAATTTATATTATCTTCAACACACCCAATAAACTACCATAAATAGCATGTCTGACGAAAGGACTCATCAGCACCAATCTAGTGAAAATTATAAAAAAGATACAGGATGTAGATTTTTTCGAATTTTATAAAGTTTTAGTAAAAAAAAGACAATTTCTCATAAAACACTAAATCAATTATAACTCTGCAGGGGTTGACCTTAAAGACCTCCCGTAGATCAATGTTATGCTGCTGATGACCCCATCTAACCGCTGGTTGCTTTTGAGCCACGACTTTTTGACCACCCTGTAGATGAATTCTCACCTGTCAAATCCGTTTGCAATGTTAATACAACGTTGTCATCATAAAACGCTTCGAA
The DNA here is from genome assembly GCA_905475355.2 of Clostera curtula. Taxonomy (NCBI): domain Eukaryota; kingdom Metazoa; phylum Arthropoda; class Insecta; order Lepidoptera; family Notodontidae; genus Clostera; species Clostera curtula. The sequence goes on along the minus strand of FR997816.1, from coordinate 9,368,880 downwards.
CCTTTTCAGTCGGATTTTTCGGGGAAGATCGAAATGTGCGAAAAAGAGAGTGATGAATTTTTCGACGAGCATTCTCGTCTTCCTATCCGGACGGCACAAATAATTCCGGAAGAACGGCATTGTGATGCCGTGTTGCGTAATCGGTATACCATCCTAAAAAAACGTCTGCCATAATTCGGGGGAATTAATCAAAGTTATGTAGTAAGCCGGGGACCTTCCAAGTACCTATATACATATAACTGTAGATTAGGGTAGTTCCTTAGTTCTCAAAATGGTCCAGATGCACCCCCAGGGGTCAGGGAAGGCTCGGGTTCGTCAGCGTGACAAAAAATGGCGGTTTACAATACGGGGGCCAGGGTCCGCGAAAATGTATTTGCTTTCGATAATGAAGCACTAAAATGTTGGCTTTTTTTTTTTTTTTTTTTTCGTCGGAAATCCTCATGGATACCCGGCCGTTTGGGAACTGGCCGGGTTATGTGGGACTCCGGAGCGCGTGGAGATGGTAAGTTGCGCCCCAACCTACCCACTAAAACCGACGGCGATCCTCAACTGCCCGAAACAGGGCCACGGGTTTCGCTCCCCCGCTGGGGCAGCATGCTCCGCGACCCTGGGGGCCACGGCCCACCCCGTTTAGTCGAGCCCCATGCTCCGAGGCGGGCCCCTCCGATCATGGGGGGCTGTACAGCCCCCATTTTCCGCCGCTGAGAGGCGCGCGCGGAACGCAGCGCGCATTCCTCCCTGGGCCTGTTTTGCGCAGGCGATGGACTTCCCACGTCCATCGCTCGCAGGCCCACTTACGGCGGGCGGAGGTCAGCCAGTGCCCTACGGCGCCCGTTGCGGCGCTGGCTGTTTGGGCGCTGGGAGGACAACTCCCTGGCCTGTTCGGCCTCTTCCTTAGCCGTCATGACGGCTTCACAGAAGGAAGCCGTCTCTCTCCAAGCTCTCTCGCTCCGGACCATGGATCTAATGAGATCCGGCAGCGAGAGGCTACCTACGACGCTGATAAGGTCGCGTCGCTGCCCATCCCATGCACGGCACACCTCCAGGGTGTGCTGAGCGGAATCCACAGTACCATCCGCGCAGTGGTGACACCCTGGGGACTCTTCTCGGCCGATGCGGCACAGGTACTTTCCGAAGCACCAGTGCCCAGACAGAACCTGCGTCAGCCAGAAAGAGAGTGCACCGTGCCTCCTCTCCAGCCATTCGTCCAATACGGGACGAATGGCCTCCACGATGGCGTGCCCCGCACTGGGGCTCGTCAGTCTTTCCACCCACTCCTGGCGGACCCTGGCACGCAGCTCGGTCCGCCGCTCCTCCACATCCCTCGGAAGGGGACGCCGCCCCTGCGCCATCTCTGCCACTCGCCACTTATACAGGGTGGCAAGGGCTTTGGCCTCGAGCTCCCACGGGGGCAGCCCAGCTAGGAGGCTAGCCGCTTCAAAGGAGGTCGTGCGGTACCCCCTTATTACCCTGACGGCCATCACCTGCTGCGGCCTTCGCAGCAGGGCGACGTTACGGGCCGTCAGAGATCCCGCATATACAGGTGACCCATATAGGGCCATCGACCGCACGACCCCCGTGTAGAGCCTCCTACAGGACGCGTTTGGACCCCCAAGGTTGGGCAGCAGCCGTGACAGTGCGGCCGCCGCCCCCAGTAGTTTGGGGGCCAACCTTCGGAGGTGCTCCCCGAAGGTCCACCTACCGTCGAGCAGAAGACCCAGATATTTCATCGTGGGCTCGACGGCGATGCGAACGCCTCCGACCACAATGTGTGAGCCTGGTGGTGGCGCGTTCCGAGGTCCATGAAAGAAGAGGGCCTCAGATTTGCACAAAGCCACCTCCAGGCCCAACCGCCTGATCCTGGCTACGACTTGGGCCACACCTGCAGTGGCCAGAATTTTTGCGTCCCTGTGGGACTTGGCACGGGCGGTTACGAGGGTGTCATCAGCGTAGCAAATCACGCTGACGTTAGGGAGCAGCCTACCCCGCAACACCCAATCATAACCCACGTTCCACAGGGTTGGACCCAGAACAGACCCTTGTGGAACCCCACAGAAAACCTCATGCCTACCCCAGCCTCCCTGGACCGGGTAGACTACGGCCCGGTCTGAGAGGTATGCGCCGATAACGTGGCGGAGGTAGGCTGGCACTCCATGATAGTGGAGTGCCTCCTCTATGCAACTCCAGGGCAAGGTATTGAATGCGTTAGCGATGTCGAGAGACACTGCCAACATCACCTCGCCCCGGGATGTAGCCTCCTCCGCCTTTTCCCTAACGCGGGCTACCGCTTCTATTGTGGAGCGGCCGCAGCGAAAGCCGAACTGGCTCTCCGAAAGCTGCGGACCTACCGTCTCAAGATGCTGGACGAGGCGGTTGACGATGATTCGCTCAAAGAGCTTGGCCACTTCGTCCAGCAATACAATTGGACGATATGCCGACGGTGAGTCTGGCGGACGCCCCTCCTTCCTTATTAGGACCAGCTTCCCTGCTCTCCACATACGGGGAAATTGGCCACGCAGCAAACATGCTGTAAACAGGGCCCGCATCCGGGGCCCCAGTGCCTCCAAAACTATGATCCAGACACGGCCCGGGATCCCGTCCAACCCCGGGGCCGTGTTTTTACCTTTGAGCCTCTGTATTGCGAGCTGCAGCTCCACCTCCCCTACCTCAAAAGCGTCACCCGCAGTGGTAGGCGCGTTAGTCTGCCGAGGTGCACACATGGGTGGCGGTACGTGCACACCCCTTGCCGGGAACAGACCCCCGACCACCTCCTCTACAAGCTGTGGCCGAAGACTTGTAGTCAGTGGAGGGGCTGATGGGCGAAGCTTTCTCCTAACCATTAAGTAGGGACGGCCCCACGGGTCCCTATCCAGAGTGGAAAGCAGCTCCTCCCGAGCTGCTCTCTTTGCCCGCGTAATGGCTGTTTTTAGAGCCTTCTTAGCGGTGCGATAGGCTTCATATAGCTCCGCTTCCACCTCCACGAATCCCAGAGGCCGAAGACGGCGTCTCCGATAGCGGGCATACCGCCGCCTTGCGTCCACACACGACTGGCGAAGTAGCGCGATCTCCCGGCACCACCAGTACACCGCCTGTTTTGGAGGCTTGGCCCGGACCCTGGGCATTGCCGCGTCACAATCCTCCGACACGGCGGTCCGAAACCATGCCGCCTCCTCCTCCACATCCTTCGGCAGTCCTGGCGCAGACGCCCATGCCCTCACAAGCGAGGCCTCCCGCAAGAGGCCCTCGTCCAATTGACGTAACGCCCATCTAGGGCCCTCCCTGTGATGGACCGTGTTAGGTGTGGTGGTAGAGGACTGGGAGAGGATGTCGAACCGTATGTAGCGATGGTCCGACATCGTCTCCTCCTCCTCTACCACTCGCCAGTACCGAACTCTGCGCGCGAGTGCAGGGCTCGCAAGGGTAATATCCACAATGGACCCGCCCCGCTGCCGCACGCATGTGTTTACAGCCCCACGATTAAGGACCTCTAGTCCTGACGTGGCCACCCATTCTTCGATTAGTTCTCCTCTCGCGTTCGCCACCGGGGAACCCCAGATCGTAGATTTGGCGTTAAAGTCCCCAGCGACGAGCACGGGAAGATGGCTGCGCCCTACAATTGCGTCCAGTTCCGCCAGAAGGGTCTCAAATTCGGCGAGGGGTGCATTAGGCGAGAAGTAACACCCGATAATGACCACTTCACCGATTCGGGCCGCAACATACCCTCGACCCCGGTGTACGTCCTCCGGAGTCGGTGTGCCTACGGCCGCCCTTACAAACAAGACCACCGAGCCGCTGACATCCCCCAACCAGTCATCTCTTTGGGGAGCAAAATATGGTTCAGCGACCACCGCCACGTTGATCGTCCACCGCGCCGCACTCTGGTGCAGGAGATCCTGAGCCGCGGCGCAGTGGTTTATATTTCCCTGAAGGATACGAAGAGTGAAGCCCTGGTCCATTACTGGGTGTCCATTCTTGCATCCGCCTGGGGCACCCGCTGTGACGTCGACGGCCCTGGCTGCACAGAAGCAGCCGGCCGGCGGCCTTTAACGGTCCCGTTTTTCTTCGCTTTTACGGCAGCGCAGCTCTGAGCGCCCAAGCGATGTTCCGCCGGTTTTCCCGCCGCCTCACACCTGGGGCAGCGCGTCTTGTTCGGGCAATTCACGGACTTATGGCCCGAGTGCCCGCAATTGTAGCAGGCGTCGCTAATGCCGACGCCTGTAGGGCAGTCTGTCCCGATGTGCCCCTCTCCACGGCAGCGATAGCACTTCGATGGCCTCGGCGGCAGGAGCACTACCTGAGCCGATGACCATCCCACCAGCATACGGGGCTCAGCCACGACTTTTCGGGCCGCCACGACCGGGCACGTCACTGTCGCCGTGCCCGTGCTCTTTCGCTCTGGGCTAATGGTCGTCGAACCAATCCAGGGGCGCAGCCGCCGACCCGCGCCACGGCCTCCACGAGTTCAAGTATTGTTACCGAGTCGTCAAGGCCGGAGATACGAAGGTCGGCACACTTTTCGGGCCTGGATACCCGAACGTCCTCCGGGCCCAGAGCAGTCCTCAGGTGCTCTGCCAAGGCATCCGCCTTAGGGCCGCTGGTGGTGCCGGAAACCTCCAGCAGGCGGGCACCAGTGCGTGCGCTTCTGACGCGCACGCCATTGGTGAGACCAAGACCTACAATATCAATAGCCGCCTTTGCCTTTGTCATGATGTCGTTATATGTTACGCCTCTCTCTACCGCTCCAGGCTGCAGAGTTAGAACCACAGCCGTGGAACGGGGGGCGCTGAGCTGCGCCTTCATCTTGGCCTCCCTTTTGGCGGCCCGTTGCTTCGCCTTTTTTGCTTTACGCTTCGCAGTCTTAGCCTCGTTCCTGGAACCTACCGTCTCCCACGCGCCGTCCTGCGAGGCGGTGGCTGGCGGGCTAGCCTTAGGAGGCGCTGGTTTGGAGGTGGTGCGTCTCTTCTTTGGCCTTTTTCCAGTGACCTCTTCAGCGTGTTTAGACACGGGCGTAGCTACTTTCGCCGAGGGTTTTCTTGCCACATTCGCCGGGGCGGACAGTTTCGCCGGGGCGACTGGTTCCTGCAAGACCATCGGTGTAGATGGAGCTACCGTGATCGGAGTTGGCACCGCTGACGACGTTGAGGCAATCGGCTCCAGTTGGCGGCCCTTCTTTCCCGCCACTTTAGCCGCGTATGACAGAGGCGCTTGAACCGATGTTGCTGGGACAGAGCCCTGGGCGGCCTCGGCGTTACGACGGTCAGCGGCCAGAGGTGGGCGAAGACGCTTTTCGGGGAGCAGGCGGTCTTTTAGGTCATCTTTGATGGCCTGCACCATAAAGCCCACCTCCAGCATGATGGAGCGCCGTAGCTCCTGTTCCTCTTCCGCGCTTCTTATGGGTTTCCCGCCCTGGCCGCCGTATTTTATTTCAGCGACCTCGGCTTGGAGGGCCATGTAGGCTTTCTCTAATTCGGCCATCTTTTCTGTTTGCCGCCGAACTTGGGCCCTCAATTTGGCCTCTTCTTCGGATCGGGACCGATAAAAAAGCACTTCCGCTACCTCCAAAAAGGAGGTCGTGGCGTCCTTAAGGAGCTTCTGGCTTGTGCCTTTCAGCCCCTTTGAGATGGTGGCCACGCGCCTCATGGTCGCCAACGCCCCTTCTAACTTCACCTCGAGTTCCGGAGCGGTCAGCTCTTCATTGAGCCGTAGCACAGGAGACGGCCTTTCCGACGACGTGTCGGGGAGCCGACTGACCTTGGCAGCCGCATCCCGCAGAAAGCTGCGTCGTTTCTGCTCCCTCTCTACTTCCTCCTTCTCCGCCTTATCAGCAGCGCGTTGGAGGGTGTCTAGCTCCTTGCGAGCCTTGTAGCGACCGACATACTCCCCAGTGGTAGGGGGCCGAACACGGTTCCTCTTTTCGCCAGCCACCAGTTTAATCTTGGAGGCCGGTGTGTCTGTACTAGACTCATCGCCAGTGTCCGTTTCCGCGTCCCGTCGTGAGCTGCGGGAATGTGACCTCTTGCGAGCCCAGAGCTTACCAGGGTCGCTGGTCGCATTGGTCACTGTGACCATGCTCGTATTCGAGTCCGAGCTCGACTCAAGGTCCTCTATGGGACCAAACACAGCTATGGGGTCAATCGGTTGAGTAACCATCTTCACCTCTTTCAAATTCGCCTTTCCAGCCTTTCGCCTTTCGGACGCCATGTCGGTACATCGCTCCATGCCCTGAGAAGGGCACTCGAGAGGGGTCACGAGCTCCGGGAGCAAGCTCGAACGGAGGCGACGCGCCTCTGAGGTTGGAGCGACGGGTTTATCGTCAAATCCCATCTTAATTCACGCGCGCGCAATGCGGACGATGGGGGTGTGGATTGGCCGGCTGGTCACTCCGTTACGGTGATCCAGCCGTTGCCCAGGGTGCACCGGACGAGGGGGGGGAAGTTGCTAATCGCACTCGTCGCTCGGGGAGGTTCCACACACGCACCCCAAATGTTGGCTTCACTTAACCTATCAATGTAGGCAGATAATATTTTATGAAGCTCAGCGACTGGTGCTTGCAGACACTTGAATATTCAGTATAAGGTTGCGAGACTTGCAAACTAATAACTCGTGATTGGAGCTCGACCGCAATACAAATTTCCATAGTTAGATCTAATCTTCACATATTTTGTCGACTTTTGAGAATATGGTTAAAACATAGGTGCAGAGGATCCACTGGAACCAGCAAAATTTTGAAAGTGGTCTATGAGAAAAAAGTTTGAGAACCTCTGGTATAAATTGTCAACTGACGAACTGACACTATTATCAGTAGGTGCAATTATTAGATTCGCAAGTTTGAGGTTCTGAATGGACGAAGTCTCTAGTGGAAAATAAATGAATTTAAAACATTACCAGTTCCGTCAACCTGGGGAACTTTTGGACGACGGTTTTTATGTACGAAACAGGCTCCAACTTCTCGCATAATGGGTTACCTTCCAACCACAATTTCTCAATTTTACTGCTCACTCTTTGCATCTCTGCCATTGACGGAATCTAAAAAAATATAGAGAGTAAACCACCTTGTCAATCTATACTAATACTAGCAGACTACTAATACTAGAATACTACCAGCCACGCGTTGCTGTGGCTAAGGTTTTTTGCTTTAAGCTAAGGCTAACTTTTTACATAGCGCCATCATAGACGTATAAAAAAAGTCGGACAGAGTCTCGCTAACTAAAAACTGTGACATCATAGTCGGCCAGATCAGCTATATGTACAGGCCAGCACGCACACTTTCACACATTAGTCGGCCATTACACGCGTGAACCTCGATGCTTAAAGACGCAATATGCGGCGAAAAAATAAAAACTATAAATCATGTCTTGCGTGGTAAAATGGTGTAAAAACCGTAGTGACCGAAAGAAAAACAATCCAGGAATCACGTTTCATACGTAAATGAATAATTCAATCACTTATTTCCAGATTATATACATTAAAATCAATTTGTATTTGCTAGAACAAAACAATTAATTTAAAGTTCAGTGTTGCCAATATTCACGTGTGCAAATTAACCGAAATGTGGGCAATTTTCGTTTATTATAAAAATCAATATATTATTATGGTTAATTATTTAATAGTTACTACTGGTTATTTTATTTTATATTCCTTTTGCTAGATTTTCTAAGGAAAATTAAGTATGGAGAAATGATTGAATTAAAATTACTTAGTAGAAATTGTAATGGTGAAAACGATTGGATTCCAAAAAAATACAGTGTCATTTGCAGTCTATATTTTGATGCGGATGACTTATAAACAACTCAAGGAGGACTCCGGCATGTTGTTACTTATGCAGTACCTTAAAAGGTAAATTAGCAATCTACCAAGACATGGATAATACAAAAAAAAATGAAACTATGCCGCTTATTTTTTCAAAATTTAAATGTTCATTGTAGCTATTGTGTCGGTATATAATAATAATAAATATCCTTGGACATTTCACACAACGCCATCTCGTCCCAAGCTAAGAAACTTAATGCTTGTTTTATGGTAACGAGATGGATGATAAACTACTTAAATACATTTTTTTTTGTAAATACATACATATTATAGATAGAAAAACACCCAGACCCGGGACAAATACTTGTAGGTCGTACAAATATTTCTTCCGTGCGGGGATCGAGCCCGTGACATGCTGCGCAGCAGTCGATCGCTCAACCACTGCGCCAACCGTGTCGTCGAATCGTAAACTTAATCATACATTATTTTAATCCCCAGTGCTTTATTTTGTTTTAATATTTGTTTGAGTCAAGACACGTGGCAGAGGAATAAACTGTTACTGTACCATTTACAACCAGTGCTTCTCAAGAGGTGCGCAATAAATTATAGCTAGGCAACATAAATATATTATCACAAAAAAATTTTTGGTAATGAAAGCATTTCTTTTAATTTAGAATCGTTTTCAACACATCTCGAAATTAGAGGAAATTTCAAAAACCTCTCAAAGTAAAAGACGTTATTATAAAAAAAAATACTCAGCATGTTAAAGTTAAACATAACAATTTCGAACAATTTTTTTTTATATTTTAACCATGTTTTTATTGCAATATTTTGTGTATCTTGGCAACCCCAAAATTAACTCACACATACAGAGCTGCCGCCATTTTGGCGTCTCACTTTTGTCATAGCCAGAGTTCCGTCCGCCTTTTTTTATACGTCCATGAGCGCCATCTATTGAATACTTACTCAATCCAGTCAACAGATATCGCCATCTGCTAGAATCGTTTGGAGCTAACCTATAATTGTCACTGTCAAATAATTTGCAATAAAATAATATATACTCTAAATAAATTGTTATTGTAAAATGTAAGCTATCCTATCTTTCAAGTTGGATCAAACTACACATGGTGTGCAAATTTGTTTAAAATCGGTTAAGTAGTTTAGGAGTCCATCGCGGACAAACAACGTGACGCGTAATTTATACTTATTAGGAAGATTATAAAGGGGAAAGATGTGTATGTTGTTTAAACTCAAAAACTACTGGAGTGAATTAAATAATTTGAAATCGAACCGCGGAGTGGCTTTTAATAATGAAGATGAATGATAATCACAGATAATAATAATACTACACGAAGTGCTTATAGTGTATCATACTTACTTCGTTATAACTCAAATTGATTGCAGTCAGGTCACCTCTGATAAAGAAATTCAGAATTTCTATTGGCGGTTGACTAAAAAAGAAATAAACATTTTTATTATCTATGATGGCTCCATATCTTTTTTTTTATCAGTGACTTGAATGCCTTTGACCCTAGGCTTGCGTGATGGAAAGCAACGCCAGTGTCTAAGATGGAGCAGGCAATTATAGGAAATGGCTCTCACATACACACGTTGGAACATAATAAAACTTCTTGCCGCCGGACTTAGATGTGAGGGTGGTACCACCAAGCAGATATTTTATATCTTTATGCATGTATTTTTAAACATATAAAATCTTTTATCACAATTTTGACTTTTTAACAGCCAATTGGGCATAAGGGTCTACGAATGGCTACCAGGTACTGGAGAGTGCAGTGTCTATAGGCTTCTCATATGGTGAACCGATGACCTGGTCCAGTTCACAGAAGCCGGACTGAACCAGCATTTTGTTATTTACAGTTAATATTTACTTACTCACCTTAAATGGTTGTTGCTCAAGTTTAATGTTTTTGTATCCTTTCCCATTCTTAGCATCAGAATTTTATAATTTGACACCAATGCAAGCTTATAAAAACTAATTTTCTTGTCAGCAAATTCTGAAACAATATCAATATTAAGAAAAAGATTGTCAGGTCTGTTCCAATGATTATGCAAGCAACTATTCTAATTTTATAATACAGATTTAGGCCGAACTGTTTACTTGTTAACAGAACCGTTCATTTGTAAGTATGTATGGATGGTTGTTACTCTTTCACATAAAAACTACAGAATGGATTTTAATGAAACTTTACTATAATATAGCTTATACATTACAATAACACATAGGCTACAATTTATTAAGATATTATGTGAATTGTCCAAAATATAAAAATAAGTGGCACATAGTAGAAAAAAATACTGACGAAAATATACATTCCATTACCATGTGGGTAAAACCGCAGGGCGCAGCTAGTAGTAACATACCTTGATCTGCACAAAAATTTGACAAATCCAACTCATACGTTTCTTTGAACCGCTGACTCACAACGCCAGTGACAATATCTTCAATTGTAATGGTATTCTCAAAAAAATCTAGTGACGTCTTTTCATTAAACAAAACATCAACATTGAACATGCTGCGGCTATACGGAAAGATGAAATCAAACTTTATAATCTTCAAAATAAAAGCTAAATTGCTTGTGTAGAATGTGAATATGTCTCCTTGACTGGCGTGTACTGGTACCAAGGGGGAGCTAAAGTAATCAGCCATAGTGTCATAAAGTTGAATATCATTGTCTGTCCAGTTGTGTACCTGAAAGAACAATATATATCAGGAACTGTGTTCCTGCGTATCTCCTCATTTCTGATTCGATCTTGCAGGGAAACTCTGAGCATAGCTCTCTCCATTGCCCTTTGGGTGACTTTGAGCCTTCTGATGGAGCCCATAGTGAGCAACCGTCTCTGTTCCATATGCCATCACTGGCAACACACATTGGTTGAAGACTTTTGTCTTCAGACACAGCGGTATTGTGGACGAGAAGATCTTTTGCAGCTAAATAATATAAATAAAATAATAAGTAGGTGCACCATATGATTGGTGTTTTTTTTTCTTTTTGGCATATGAAATTATTTTGATTCATCCAATCAACAAATGACCACTATAATTCTTTTCACATATTATATACTATCTGTTATTTTTTTTTTTGTTGGGATTCATCAAGAATACCTTGCTGTTGAAGACTAGCCAGGGTAAGTGGAACTCTGGGGTACCTAAGGATAGACATGAGCAACTGATCCTACCCACTAAACTGATGGCATTTCTTAACTATCTGCTGCCAGCCAAGATGGGAGGAGATACCTTTTGCAACTTTGGCCTTGATTACTGGAGCGCTATACTCCAAGGCAGACCAATCTTCACCAACAAGGGGGACTATTTATTAGTTTATGTTTCATTATATTGAAAGAAAGTATGTAATTAAATAAAGTTCCTGTAAATTTTTATACATGAAGCATCTCAAATGGTAAACATACCATAATTTTGTGGAAAGAGTAGTTAATGGCTTCATCTTCTCGTGAAAGACAGTCCTCGACATATTCAATAAAATGAGGGGATGAGGTAACCCTAGTTAGTAAGTGCCTTTTATAATTGTTTAACTGAGTTCTTTTGGCATTCATATCCTTTGAGTGCTAGAACCGAAAGTCAGTGTGCGTGAATTCGATACGTTTCAATAAAGAGAGTTCTCATTCAACATTTAGATAACAGATAAGTGATAATTATAATAGATACGCGCATAAATTAAACACAACAACGCTGTTTTTTTAAATTAATTTGCAGGTTCAAAAACTTCTTGCCAAGAACTACAACAAACAAACAAGTGATTGATTTGATTGATATTTGATGACATGCTTGATGACAAATCTGTCAGACAACCTTCAAGCCATAGATGTAGCCACGTGATACATTTTATGATTAATAAATAATCGATGTCTTGCCTCTCAATTTTATTCATTTTAAGTGGCTATATTGCTCAAAATGTACTATTCTATTGGTACTAAACAACGCCTATAGTTTAAAATATATAAAATCAATTTAGTAGTGACAAAATAAATACTGAATATATTTACACATAAGTAGAGAGTACCTAATGGACAAAAACCAACTAACATAAAAAAACCTTACAAATAAAATAGTAGTTTGGTATTTAGTAGTTACTTTTAAAATTGTATCTAGACAGTTTTTAAATTTAATATGGTCTGAGCCGGTTCTGTTTTCTGGTATTGAGATTACCGCTTTCGTCAGGTTTCAGTGATGTTAAGTTATCAAAATTGTCAGCCCACCATGTGTCTATTTAGAACTAGCTGACCCGGCAAACTTCGTTTCGTACCGCCTCAGAATCAATAAATAAAAAAACCTGAATAATAATTCCAGAATGTTTCAATTTTATTAAAATACCTTCCCTGGACCTCCACGAACATTTCAAAACCAAAATTAGCCAAATCGGTTCGGCCGTTCTCGAGTTTTAGCGAAACTAACGAGCAGCAATTCATTTTTATTTAAATTAGATTAATAAAAAGCCTTATTTCATTATGCTACATTAAATTTTGAAAACAGATATTTAATGATTTCGTTTTCGCGAATAATACACATTGAAATTAAACACTTTTTAACGGATTTATCGCGTGTATATTAATTCTCCCGCGACCACGACTGCTGCAAAGCATTCGAAACGTCGGGAATTAAATAATGTAATATACACGCGATAAATCCGTTAAAAAGTGTTTAATTTCAACAGATATTTAGTTAATGATAATAATTATTCAATGCAAATCAAGAGATTTTATTTTAATATATTATCATTCATACCATATTTGGAGACAAAATATAATACGTGTAAAATGTTTTTTAGTAAATAAATATTGTTAGCATATTGGAATATACTTGTCGTATAATTATATATATTAAATCATAATTTTTTTTTGTTTTTTATTCCTTGTGGCTCTCACGGTTTGTGTTTAGCCAATGTCAAGTCACTTTGTATCATTTCAAATAATATTATTTCTCTCCATCATCATGGGTTTGCCATTTCCCTGTTAGCCACTCATAAGTAATTTCATTTTGAGTGTCCCCCTCCCACGTGGCTAAGATGTTCTGCACGGACGTGGGGTTGGCCTTTGGGAGGGAATATATCATAATTATATTAAATATCAAATGATGACAAATTTAAAATGATTTATGTCTGGATTTTGTAAAGTAACTTTTATCGATAAAATGTGTAAAGCACTAGCGAATAAGTCTTTTAGATTTGCACAATCCATTGTGGGTTTCGTTCGCCAGTGATTGATTATATTCATTTCATTCATTCTCTAATTTCTCTATGGACTAAATAAGTATCAAACTTCAAAGGGACGTTTCTATTAAAAAAAATACTCTTTTACTAAAGAAACGTGTGTAGGAACTAGGAAGAAATATGAATACTGCAATGTATACTTTATGCAAGTTTTTGCTATTTGTGCTTGTTTTCATGAGCGTCATAACGCATGTTGTAATAGCCGATAGTTCCACCCCCAAAAAATTGCAAATTGGAGTGAAGAAGCGGCCCACTGATTGCCCCGTAAAGAGTAAAAAAGGCGATTTGCTGCATATGCATTATACGGTAAGCCCAAAATCCTTTTTCCGGCAGCAGGGTTTGACAAACGGTTCTTCATTAATAATAAATGACCAAGAAGTACTAGTGTAGTGAGTATCGATATTTATGTAGTTCCTTAGAATATTACCTTCAACATAATATTGTAACATATTTTAGAATTGCCCTTAAAGGTATGATAAATGAATATAAATTTATTTATTATATTTTAGATTAATGAACACTGTAGGTTACTTAAGTTTATCTAAATCTTAAACAAAATACTTTCGAAATGACAGTTACTACTGGTTCACAATACAATACAATGTTATATACTGAAAAGCTGCCAAAAAAACTGCAGTTTTTTTTCAGCTGATTTACACACTATACCTCTACCTTTCAAACAAGCCTACATGATGCAGCAGCCTCAACATACAAATGTATAGAAGTATTTAGAAGATATAATTTATAATAATAAACATAATTTTCTGTTTCAGGGTACTCTGGATGATGGCACTGAGTTTGATAGTTCCATTCCAAGAGGAAATCCTCTAACTTTTACTTTAGGTTCTGGTCAAGTTATTAAAGGTTGGGACCAAGGTTTGTTGGGCATGTGTGAGGGAGAGCAAAGGAAATTGGTTATCCCTCCAGAATTGGCATATGGAGAAGCTGGAGCTCCCCCAAAAATTCCAAAATCTGCAACATTAACATTCCATGTAGATCTAGTGAAGATTGAGAGAAAAGATGAGCTTTAATATTTTTGGTGAAGTTTCATAAAAAAATATATATTTTATTTTGATCAAATAAATAACTTTTTTTATATTATTCTACATTGACATTGTATTGCATTTCTTATTTTAATTTATTTTATCAATGCAATTTTAAACTACAAATAAAAGTGAATAGATAATATGGTTTCTAAGGAATGAAAATAGCAAAGTATTAAATAGTAGAATAATCCAAATTCCTGACAACTATATCCATAGTTGCCCAATTTCAAACAAGTTTGTATGCTACTTCACCACCAAATAATGGTTGCCAAATAAAAGGTTTTTCTAACCAATTGCATAGACTATTATTTTAAAAACCGAGTAATTTTATGTACCAACAAATTATTTTAAGATTTTTTATGGACAAATATGTAGTATGATGTAGTACTGTTTGAACTGTAAAGAATTCCTTACTGCAGAAAAATTTCTAAATAAAATGAATTTGAGAAAAATATTGTTTTATGAAATCCTCAAGAAACGAGTCATTAGCCGCGTACTGACTTGGCGAGCAGCCTCGGACGTTTGCCGCAGTACGCGGCTATTTCAACACATTACATTTTTTTATGTAAGAGCAGGCAGATAGATGATTGCATTCCGCCTGATGTTAAGTGGAAATGCAGTCTCGAAGTGGGGATACCTAGTGCTAAACTATACGTACACCACTAGCCATCCTCGCCCTGCCGGCCCGTAAGGTGCCTGTTCACGCTTCGTTTGAAAGACCCTATCCCTAAATGCCCACTGTTTAGTGATCCATTCAGTTTTAATATCGATTTTGGCGCTTCTCTTTCCTCTACGAAAGCAAATGGAAGTGATTGAATCAATCTTTTGCATTCGTACTTTTTTTTACCTCGCTATGCTCCATACTACCAGTTACCACATCAGTCATGTATTTCGTTCGAGGCCAAAAGCAGTCTCAGTACTGTCAGTCATTAGCATAGCATCCATCTGTCCTGTCACTCCAGTAAGTTCAGTTCAGTCAGACTTCAGTCAGTTCGGAGCACTTGCCTTGCTTTGTTTCTTCTTGTTCGATCGTAAACTTATCACTGCAAGCAATACAATTTAAGTAGTGTAGTTGTTAACTTGTCTACTTGTTCTCATACTGTCTATTGTTTTCTCATATACCCTGTAATTATATTAGATTTTCAATGCTTACCAAAATACTTGTTCAATCGATTCGAACATGGTGAAAATAATTTTTCTGCATCCTGATTTGGGGATCGGCGGAGCCGAGAGATTAGTATTGGACGCCGCATTAGCTTTCAAGAGCCGTGGCCATGAAGTAGCTTTTTACACCAACCACCACGACCCAACACATTGTTTCGCCGAAACAAGAGATGGTACTTTTCCTGTGAACGTTGTCGGCGATTGGATCCCTCGTTCTATTTTTGGCAGATTCAAGGCAGCCTGTGCTTACGTACGCATGGTTTATGCTGCTGTTTACATGGCATGGTACGTCATACCAGTGGAAGAACCAACTCTTATATTCTGCGACTTGATTTCATTATGCATTCCATTTTTGAAACTGGCGAGGGGACCGTTCCGCGTAATTTTCTACTGCCACCATCCAGATAAATTGCTATCTGCGGAAGGTGGGTTGGCTAAAAGACTGTATAGAGCACCTCTCAATTGGTTAGAAGAATTGACCACAGCACAGGCAGATAAAGTGCTTGTGAATAGCAAATACACTGCAAGGGTTTATCAAGATGCATTCCAGAAAATTAAGGATATACCTGATATT
This sequence comes from Clostera curtula, assembly GCA_905475355.2. NCBI lineage: Eukaryota > Metazoa > Arthropoda > Insecta > Lepidoptera > Notodontidae > Clostera > Clostera curtula. Next base: position 9,353,101 of record FR997816.1, on the reverse strand, counting down.
TGCTATCCATCAATAAACATAGAGTACTTCAAGTCAACCACACCAAGACCCCTAAAGGAGGTTGTGCCAGTAGGAACTGATAAGTTTATATTTTTGTCTATAAACAGATATGAAAGAAAGAAGAATTTGGCTTTAGCTTTGAAAGCCTTGGAGCATTTGAAGTATATTTTAAGTGAATCTGACTGGAACAAAGTGCATTTGATAATGGCTGGTGGTTTTGACCCAATCAACTTGGAGAATATGGAACATTATATTGAATTGACTGATTTAGCTGCCGAACTAGACATAGAGGATAAAGTGACCTTTATGAAATCACCTAAGGACGATGAGAAAGTATCGTTATTAAGTAACTGCAACACATTGATATACACTCCATCTAATGAACATTTTGGTATAGTGCCTTTAGAAGCGATGTACTTCCGTAAGCCTGTTGTAGCTGTTAATAATGGAGGCCCCACAGAAACGGTTGTCAATGAAGTGACTGGATATCTGTGTGAAGCAACCAGTAAGGCTTTTGCTACGGCCATGAGTAAGCTTATATTAAATCTAGCTCTAGTTGAGAGACTTGGCGAAGCAGGTCGTAAAAGGTTTGAAACAAAGTTCTCATTTGATGCATTTACAGAGCAGTTAGATGGCATTCTTATGAGGGAGAGGCAAATAATTTCTGAAGCTAGAGCCATTGAGACTGAACAGAAGAAACATAAATAACAGGAGGCTTACACTCCAACAATATGTGATATTGTTTGAGTGTGATTACCAAAGAACTGATGAGGCATTTTATTTGACGGATATTGTATATGTTTATGGTAATATAATAATACTTGGTTATGAATATAGAATGTAAGAAATACACCTATAACCCCTTACACTTTTTCCCTTAGAACAAGCAATATGCTATAGAGAAATGAAGCAGGAGCGTTGGTAGTTGGACATGACGTCACTTCCAATGATAAAAAAGAGTTATTTAATTAAATATACAACCACTCTTTTCCATCCTGAGGATGTATAAGAGGCAACTAAAGGAATGCAAGAGACGGACGATCTAGCTTCAAGAGAAGGAGAACCTGTGCCAATCCGTCTTACCAGTGTGGCACAGTAAGTTAATTTCCCGTCATGAATTTGGAGGAGGCTTGTCTCAGTAGTGAGTTATACAGACTAACATAAATATTAGAAAATCTATAAATTCACACTTGTGGTCTGTAGTTTCCTTCCTCCTTCACTAAATACCAATTGTCTACCAACAATCCAGAATGTTCCAGGGTCAATATTTTAAGTAGCTTTTGTTGTGCATAGCTGAAATGTAGATAATTTAGGCCTATTAAACTAATACAGCTAAGTGTTATCTGTTTAATTAATGTTGGTTTGTGATAGCAGGACTGAGTTAGAATGTCAATGATTGTGATCTCATAGGTCATCCCTCATTTATCAGCAACTAACCTTCAACTGGGTAGTCAGTAATGTAATTATAAATTTGTCCCAGCCACTCTAATGTGGCACTAGCTTGTGTAATATATTTCATAGGAAATAGCTTATCAACCTTATCAAATTGAAATAGGATATTGCAGATTAATTATAAGAAGATAATCTTCCATAGTCTTATATTTCAAGATTAATATATTAATAGCTATATTTTTGCATTAATGTATGTATATACAATGGTAGTTATGTAATAAATACACATTATTATGCATATTATACCTATGTACATAGTTAATAAATGCATTACTTCTCCATTGTAATTGGCCATTTCTTAAATGTTAAGCAGCATATTATTCATGTATCTTTTATTGAAGTAATTTTTGACAATGGTAAGCCTGTTTTGTTAGATATATATAGGTATTTTGTTCAATGTATAGTTGTACAAGGGACTAATAAAACAAAAATATTCAATAAATAACAGAATAATTTATTTTAAACAAATATCACTCTATGATTGTCTTGTCTATTTTGTTGTATACTTTTTCCATATTTTCCGGCGGCAGCGGGTCCACTAATTCGATCTGTAGATCATACTGTTGGTCTAAGCCCAAGTAGCTGTCGCTCATTATGTATACGGTGTAGATGATGCGACCTGCCGAAATGGAGAAATGTTAGGAAATAGGTGGATTACCAACCGATGAATGGAGATGCTTTCGTAGTACAGTGAAAGGTCTTTATTAGCGAGGTACAGTCCTCGCCAATCTTTCTGAATGTAGCCGCATTACGCTGCGCACCACACAAAATCAGGTATACTATACAGTATATTTCCGTTAATATGCCCCGAATATGGAATGGTAATTTTAAAGGGATTACAGGGGAAACGTACCTGTTATACGCGCGCGAGTTCATGTCCATCCTGAGGAATGCTGTAATGCTGTTACCTAATTGGTTATGGTAATGTTGATAATAACTACCGGTCTAATCAACAGCTGCCAATTTGGTTTATTGTAATCTAAGGTAATTTTGCAAATTATGAAATAAAATCAATGTGTTATAAGCAGAGGTCGGAGTAGGTAGATAAATTTTATATACTTGCGTCAAGATATTATAATATGGACATGCCATTTTATCCATAATGTGCGGGATTTCGTTCCGGTATTTTGGAGGCCGGTATATTATATACATATTATCCTCTACGATTGACGTCAACGACCTTAAATCAATCTACCTACTCCGACCTCTACTTATAAGCAACTATTTATTTAGGCCCCTATGGACATGAGCTCGCGCGCGTCTTATATGTGAAGAAATAAAAAAATATAGCGTATTTTGACCATATTTATTACCATAAGGGTGGCAATGTTTTAAAGTTTAGGCGCAAAGGGATGATCATGCAGCCGGACGAGGTGTGATGTCTGGTAGGGGTCGCAGCGCCATTTCAGATATACAGGGTGACCCAAAAATAGCACGCCACAGCGACACTGGAAGTAGGCTAGCCCTAGGTCTATTCCACAAAAAAAATTGCTGAAGAAAAGTCTCAAGGATTTCGAGATATTAGAACTTTTCGATTTTTTTTTAAATTACCCGTTTTTTTTCGTTCTATGTAAAATACCTACTTACGTAGTTACTTACGTAGTTTTTTGTGGAATAGATCTAGGGCTAGCCTACTTCCAGTGTCGCTGTGGCGTGCTATTTTTGGGACACTCTGTATACATAATACAATGTATATGACAGATAGAAATAAAATATAATAATTCAGCACGCGATTACAGAGTTTATTTGGTTGGATACTTACATATTAGATCGGCGAATAAAGAAATCCAACCTCGAATATAAGAACTGGGTCGCATTTTTTATGCCGCGAATAGAGAAAACGCGTATGAAGCAAGCTCGCTTAAGTAGCTTTTACTGTACATAAAGAAATTTCATAAACATAAAACCAGATATTACCTCTCTGTGACGGAGTGTAGAAGGTGATCTGAGTAGTTCCCTTAGGAGGTACCCTCTTCAAGGCATGCAGTTCCCCATTTTCGATCGTCCCCAGAGTAATGAACCAGCCTTCGTTCTTCCCGCGCGGGAATCGCGGACAAAGGACGTTGTGGGGGTTGCCACCGCGCCTCTGCATTTCTATCACCAGCGTGTATTCCTATGAAATCACAGATTTAATTAGTAAATCAGAGAGGCGACAGTTAAATCTTAAGTGAGCACCACCGCCACCTGCAACACCAGAGCTTGACGCTGGCAGCAAAAAGGGAATGTTCTTTCCGCTGCCAGGACCTCCTGATAAAGCTACCCATGTCCCTATCCTTGTGGTGACTGATTTATAATATACCGTGTCACCACCCCATTTCATCCTGAGGGTGTCGTAAGAGCCGACAGGCACAAGGCCGAATAACTAGCTGCAAGAGAAGGAACATTTTTCGCATCTCCCGTTATTTATGGCAGAAAAGCTGCTCGTCATTACGTACCTGATCAGCATGCAGTGGTATCCATTGGTCCCTGGCTGGAGGCTGTTGAACCTTTTTATCTTGCTCGTGATCACATTCGAACCATAGACCCCGAATGTATAATTTCAGGTCTAGTGTAGGCAACTCACAAATTGCCTGTAAAAAAAATAATATAATTCTAAGAATGATTGAACTAAATAATCGTATGGCGTTAAAACGAACTAGTCCAATTTAACGTTATAACTAAATTGCCCCGGAGTCCAACATACTCTTAGTCCCCAACGACCCGGTATCCTCAGATGAGATGATATAAGAGGAAAATAAAGGGTAATTTCCCTCCATGAATTTGGAGGAGACCCGTCCCAGGAGTAGGTCATCAATCATCATACACGGAGGGAAACCAACCCACCGTGCCACGCTACTCAAACTAAAGTTTTCCTCATCTTGTGGCTAGGTTTTCTGCCTATCCATTTTATCATCATCATCATCATCATTTCAGCCAAAAGACGTCCACTGCTGGACATAGGCCTCCCCCAAAGATTTCCACAAAGGCCGGTCCTGGGCCGCCCGCATCCATCGTTTTCCGGTGACCTTAACCAGGTCATCGGTCCACCGTGTGGGAGGCCTACCAGCACTGCGCTTTCCGGAACGCGGTCGCCACTCGAGGACTTTTCTGCCCCATCGGGCATCGGTCCTGCGCGCTATGTGCCCTGCCCACTGCCACTTAAGTTTGGCAATCTTGTGGGCTATGTCGGTGACCCTGGTTTGCCTGCGTATCTCCTCATTTCTGATTCGATCTCGCAGGGAAACTCCGAGCACCACCATCCATTTAATAGTCTTACGAAATCCTAGGAAGGAATTTGGTTTGGGAAGTCGAGGAACTTACGTACGTCCCTCGTCGTTGCCGCACCTGAGTCCTACAAAACGGACGGATATCGTAGGATGGGTAGTGACAGTATGCCTCTGGTTCACACAAAGACACTTCCCCACCCCATGATCCAAAAGCCCAAAGACAATTTGAGGAAGCCCGACTCAAAAGCGGGTCTTGTCTTCAACGAAACTTGTTCGTTACGTACATATTATTTAGCACTTAAGTCTTTAAGTCGTTAATATTTCTTCCTTACTCAATGTGTTACTTTTCAACGGATTCTTTATTATTTTAGTTGTCTACGAAGTAATACAATGCTGCATATAGATATGTTTGAACAACTGCTACATCACACTGTATACCTACAGCGAACTCATACTTAGGGGCTGTCCATTAAACACGTGATGTTTTTTTTAACATTATTTTAACCCCTCCTCCCTTGGTGATACGTGGTGAGGTTTAAAACTACCACCACCCCCAACCCCCCCATTTACAATCACGTGTATTTTTTTGCGCCTACCTAAAAAGAATCTTAATGCCCATTTAGACGGGGATAGTTTCTCGCCTCGAACATACGATTATCGAAAGGATATAAAAAAGTTGCTTCGTCTAAACATTCAAACCTCTCGCTCACTCGCTTTGGCGAGAATTGCCTCGCATTACAATATTGACAGTGTCCGTCTAAACAGAATTTTGAAGCAATAATCGTGTTTCGAGTTTTTGTGCCAGTTGCTACGATGAGTGTGGTGCGCGAGGGTGTTTTAATTATATCTGCTCTTCTAAGACAAGAATTACTTAAACGGAAACGGAAAAAAATATGTTGGGTTAAAAATTGGATAGCGAGAAGAAACAATTTTGGAGCAAAGAAACAACTTAATACTATCGGCAGCACCATATTTAAACGATTATTGTGTCATTTTTAAGAACAATAACCTAGTAATTACTAAACTCGAATGATCAAAACTCGCACTCAAAACGGTTCAAACCGATTTGTACGATACTCGTATGAACTTGAAGAAATGTCATACTAGATCGAGTCGAGTTTCTCGTAAGCAAGAATCTTCCTATAAAATGTCGCCGTGTAAACAGATTTAGGAAATTATCGCCTAGCGATAAGTCACATTCGAGTCTCGTATGACATAATCGTAGGCGAGAATTTATTTCTTGCCTGTGTGTAAACATTTTGATGCGATAATGTTATGGCGATTATTGCTTGCGATACTAGCATACGATTCTCGCACCGTATGGTGCGAGAAACTATCCCCGTCTAAATGGGCCTTTACACTCAAAGGTTACATACACCACACGCCGCTTTTCGCTTTAGAAATCACGCGTTTGACGAAAAAATAAATACACGTGATATCTTACTATACCCCTCCTGTCGGTGACCCTGGTTTTCCTGCGTATCTCCTCATTTCTGATTCGATCTCGCAGGTAAACTCCGAGCATAGCCCTCTCCTTTAGGTGACTTTGAGCCTTCTTATGGAGCCCATAGTGAGCGACCAGGTCTCTGTTCCATATGTCATCACGTAGGATGTTACAAAACGTTATCTGAAATGAGTACTAGTAGTATTAGTAGATACACTTACCCTATGCACATGATCGATCTGGTTCTCCTCAAACTCCCTCCTCAAATACTTGGCCAACACCTCATAGTTTCTCGACGTAGCCATCTTCAGGCCATTCAACACCGTGCAAGGCTTGTTGGTGTCTCTGGCCATTTGTGTGAACATGTACAGGTGCTGTGACTCCACGTGGGGTAACGTTGTGAGAGGAGAGTCCGTCGGCCAACGCGCTTGTATTATACACTGCATCAGTGTTTGACACGATAGGCAGACGGAGAGCCATCCGTTTTCGGCAGACGTGTCTATCATCGCCTGGAAATAAGAGCTCGTTTTCATTTGCGCCCATAAATGACTTTGAACTTTCATGTTTTTAAACTGCCCCTGAACAATAGATTTGTTAAAAAAAAAAACTATTGTACAGGGGCCATGTACAAAAATACGTGGAGGCCATAGCTGCATACATACATTTGGATTCTATCCACTTTATAAATAAGTGGTCATAGAAAACGAATGAATTTTTTTATTTGATAGATTTTTAGTCGTCGTTGCGTCGTTTCAGCTCATAAATGACCCACTACTGAGTCGGGCCTCCTCCAAATCCATGGAGGGAAATTAGATTTTTAGTGCAAGAGAGGAATTCGAGGTCTACCTCCTTCGTTATATAGTTCAATTTCGAGCATTTATGCGGCAAACGTTCCGTGTTGTGACGGATTTTGAACCGTCACAACACCACTCAATTCACCACTCAATTCCATCCTGAGGTTGTCGTAAGAGCCGACAAAATGAAATCACAAGGCCGAAATCCCGTGCCAACGCGTCCGGTCAACGTGGCACAGTAGGACATTTTATGGGCTACAACCTTCGTAATACGTGTTCCACAATGATTCTTAGGGCTTTATTTAGTTTTAACAGTTTATGTTAAGAAAAGTAATCTTGTCTTGAGATATATTTACACACTCTCTTTAAATCGCGTCGTCCACGGAGAGAGAATAGAGTTAGACTGTTTGAACACTAATCTAATCTATACTCTAATTTCTACGGACACGTAGAGATCAATAGAGCGCCATATTGCTCTATCATAGTGACATTTTGGCCTGCGTACACTACACATCTCGTAGACTAGATATTCATATAGAAACAGTAAACTTCAGTTGACTACGTCTAATTAAAAATACGACTGATAAGACTGATAAGATAATAATAAGACTGATCTATGGCGTGTAGATAATTCGAGAGCTCTCTATTCGTATCGCTTGTCTCGCTCTCGTACCTGCGTCCACGACGCCTTCCGAGTGTAGCCGAGCCTGTCTACGTAGACTAGTTGGCGCAGTGGTTGAGCGATCGACTGCTGCGCAGCATGTCGCGGGTTCAATCCCCGCACGGAAGAAATATTTGTACGACGTACAAGTATTTGTTCCGTGTACAAGTATTGTTTTTACAAAAAAAAATATGTATATAAGTAATTTATCATCGATCTCGTTACCATAACACAAGCATTAAGTTGCTTAGCTTGGGACGAGATGGCGTTGTGTGAAATGTCCAAGGATATTTATTTATTTATTTAAAAGTGACACATTAGCTAGGGTAGTCTTAGTAGTAGTAGTAGTAATTTAAATCTATCGTGGACGAGGCTTAAGAATTGTACTAAAGATCTTTTCGTTATGGCCTATAGTTTTTGTTTCCCGTATACCCTACCTCGAATCCTTAAATGTAAGAATGTACCTGCAATATCCTGATGGTCTGGTCGAGAACAGACTTGGTGTCGGTCAGGTAGTCCGTATTTGGTAGTTGCAATCTGGTCATGTGCGCTTGGAGGAGAAGGAATGCCTTCACGTTAGACGAGTCTAATGTCAGGGAGTCTACTGGCAGTCGACACTCTTGGGACAGTTCTCTGGGTGGAAGAAATATGTAAACTATTAAAAAAAAACGAGTGTGCTTCAGACCACATGCCTAAAGAAAAACTGAGTAAAGTAAATATGAACTTTAACATAGAATATTTAATGTAGTGAACAAAATATTAATTTATCTCATTCATCACATTAATTATTAAATTATGCTCATTTTTAATTTAAATTCCTTAAGTTTTCCCGTTCTATATTCAAAAAATAATCTATTGGAGATAAAGTTATCGATGTCTTTTGAAAGTCAAGCTACATTATTGTACGATAAAAGTTTATTGAAGAAATAACAAAGAAACTTGACATTGGCTGAACACAAATTGTGAGAGCGACAAGGAAAAAAAGAAAAGAAAAAACCGAATTTTAGCCTATACGTTTTAGAGCCATAGACGAGCTATGGCTCCAAAACCAAAGGACCAATTATGCAGGCCGGTAAAATTGGTCAGTGTGGTGACGGATTTACAATACATAGTGTCACCACCCCATTCCATCCTGAAAGTGTCGTAAAAACCGACAAAAGGTTGTGACAAGGATAATAACCTAGCCGCAAGAGAAGGAAAACTTGATACGAAACCCGTCTGGCCAGCGTGGTACAGTACTCTTATTACCCTCCCATCTAACTGTTCGATCTATGGACCAAGTAGTATAGCTAGACCACAACCAGTGTACCGCGCCCTAGGAACGGACGGCGAAGCGGGGATAGATAAGAAAGAGCAAAAGTTCACACGAGATTCATATTGTCGGACGGATCTTACGATATAATTTGACAGTTTTAAGGTAGAATTGTTGTTTAAAGCCTAAAAATATTAAAATTCCCCATTTATACATTTTTGACTTTACACGCCACTCGTACGTATTGAATTATTAAATTGGACAGGGAAATAATTAAATAAGTATAATTCATCTAATTAATTTTGTTCAAGCGTAATAGTACTCACTCACTTAAAATATTCGGCCAACTTAAATAATATGTTATTCACATCACGAGATAACGCACGACCCATCTTGGAATATTTATCTCACGTGCATCTGACACACCCCTCCCCCACCTCGGCGCCCACCAGCGGCGCGGTACAGCGGTTACGGTCAAGCTATAGTAGTAAAAGAAAAAAACCCTACTATTACACACCCATTAAGTATATCCTCATTGTGTCTGACCGGCAACGTAGCATACTCTTCGCTGTCTGCCAATATCCTCAATAGTTCATCAGCGTTCATACTGCTGTGCAGTCGCTGGTGGAAATGCGCCATTGTCTTGTGAGACAGATAGTAGTAGGAAGCGATACGGCCCATCCATGTGCAGTGCACTGTTCTTAAATCCTATTGAAAAATACAAAAATATCTTTGTTTTTTTTTAAATAAACTTGAAAGTCATATCAAATTTACTGGCAAAGTAGCTTAAAAACATCTTGAGCCCAAAGCGAGTGAATTTTCGCGCATGTCATCAACCAATCGCATGCCTTATGTCTCCCTTCTCAGCCAGAGATCCAAAAATCTACTATTGCGCACGATAGTTTGGCCATACCTACATTAGTCCGCGTGGTGACGGATTTAGAATACATAGCGTCACCACCCCATTCCAGCCCAAGGGTGTCGTAAGGGTCGACGGAAGAAAGTGACAAGGCCGAAAATCTAGCCGCAAGAGAAGGAATACTTGAACTGAAACCCTGTGCCAACCCGTCTGGCCAGCGTGGCACAGTAGGCTAATTACCCTGCACGTAGTTGGAGGAGGCCCAACGCAGCAGTGGGTCATTTATGGGCTGATAACACGAAGAAGATCCGTACCTCCTCAATTTCCACGCAGTTGGCGTTGGCCAGTGCGTCCAGAGATGTCTGGACCAGGTTGGACAAGAAGTGGTTCACATCTTGCGGTTCAATGCTCTCCAGGTTGTAGTAAGAAGGGTTCTTGAGGAGTCGACGGAAGAAGTACGTCCAGGTCAAGTAGTCTAGGATGTCTTGCTTCGTTTGTACTGTACCTGTGGGAAACATTTTGGATTAACACTCATCAACATTTCAGCCAAAAGACGTCCGCTGTTGGACTAAGGCCTCCATCGCTTTCCGGCGACCTTAACCAGGTCGTCGGTCCATCGTGTGGGAGACCTACCAGCAATGTGCCTTCCCGAACGCGGTCGCCATTCGAGGACTTCTCTGTCCCATCGGGCGTCAGTCCTGCGAGCTATGTGCCCTGCCCATTTCCACTTAAGTTTGGCAATCCTGTCGATTATGTCGGTAACTGTAGTTCTCCTTTGTATGTCCTCATTTCTGATTCATCTCGCAGGGAATTTCCAATCATAGATCTCTCCATTAAATAATAAATAAATATCCTTGGACATTTTCACACAACGCCATCTCGTCCCAAGCTAAGCAACTTAATGATTGTGTTATGGTAACGAGATGGATGATAAACTACTTATATACATATTTTTTTGTAAATACATACATATTATAGATAGAAAACACCCAGACGCGGAACAAATACTTGTGTGTCGTACAAATATTTCTTCCGTGCGGGGATCGAACCCGCGACATGCTGCGCAGCAGTCGATCGCTCAACCACTGCACCAACCGTGTCGTCATTTTTGGGTGACTTTGAGCCTTCTGATATAGCCCATGGTGAGCGACCACGTCTCTGTTCCATAAGTCATCACTGGCAACACAATTTTTTTAATAAAACTACCTCATGGCCTTATCTGGAGAAGGAAATCTTGAAATGAAACCATTTGCCAACCCGTCTGGCCAGCGTGGCACAGTAGGCTTATATCCCTCCATTAATTGGAGAACGCCCGACTCCGCAGTGGGTCTATTATGGGCTGAAAACTAAGTTAGTATTATACGTGGCAAAAAAAAAATGTGGACAAACCAGCTACGATCTCGGCGTTGAGATGGTCAGGGAGTACGTCTAGTAGACTGGACTCGACCGGGAACGGCTCGTACAAGAATTTCTTGTAGAAATTCTTCTTTTGATCATGCACCAATACAACAGCAACACCCTCGTTGTCATACTGCAATTCAATAATACAATTTCATGACAAAGTTACGTCCAAGAGTACATTACTTGTCGATGGTAGTTTTGGTTTTATCGCACCATGAATTCCGTGCAATGACGGATTTAGAATACATAATGTCACCACCCTGTTCCATTCTGAGGGTGTCGTAAGAGTCAACAACAGGAAATGACAAGGCCGATAACCTAGAAGAGAGGAAAAATTTCATACGAAACCCTGTGCCAACCCGTCTGGCCAGCGTGGCACATTTTAGTCCACCTGGTAGAGGCCCCTTCTCCCCGCCAGGTCCAAGGGTTTCGTATCATGTTTTCCAGTTTCCTTTAGGGTTGAATATGTTGGTGACACTATGTATTGTGAAACCGTCACCACACTGAAATGGTGGTAAGATTGTTAATGGGTGCAAACTCACCTGTGGTCTGCCAGCCCTTCCCATCATCTGCAGAACATCCGTGATGGGCATGTCGACGTATCTCTTCTGCTTTCCATCGTAGTACTCCGTGCCTTTAATCACCACCAAGTGAGCTGGGAAGTTCACGCCCCACGCTAGCGTTGCCGTGCAAATTAAGACCTTATGACAATAGAGATTCATTTCAAAATTGTGGATGTCAAAGTCAGCGTTTATTTACCATACTGTGTAGTGTGGGCTTTAGAAGGTAAAAACCACAGAGGCGTATAGAAGAAAAACTTGACAACAAACCATAATGATTTCGTAGGGTTTCGCGATTATTACACATTGAAATTAAACACTTTTTAACGGATTTATCGCGTGTATATTACATTATTTAATTCCCGACGTTTCGAATGCTTTGCAGCAGTCGTGGTCACGGGAGAGACTAGATAACAGTTGTCTTCAAAAGTACAAAGAAACAGTTAAAATCTACCGCCTATAATTTTGTTTTATTGACAACGTTCCCTGTGCACGCAGAGATCGCTCACGGTGTCCAGAGGTCATGCAGATTTTGCTTGTAATATACACGCGATAAATCCGTTACAAAGTGTTTACTTTCAACAAACCTTAAACTTCGACTGACTAACGTGGAATATTGGGCTATTTACCTCCAAGAAATTGGTAGAGACCTGCCTCAGCAGTGGGTTAGTTATAATGCGGAAAGTGATTTTATGTACGCTACTGAATTATGTAACGCAATGTACAGATATGAAACAATTGCATACATTTGCCACTAGATAGCGTTCTTTAATTTTCACACAATTTTAACATTAACCCAACATAGTTACCCTTAGACAGACTAACCTAATACGTCAACCTTCCAACGTCATCATCATCATATGAGCCAAAAGACGTCCACTACTGGACATAGCCCTCCCCCAAGGATTTCCACGAAGGCGTTGGAAGGCCTTCGTAGAAATCCTTGGGGGTATTTTAAGCAAAAAAAACAATTTTCAAAAAGGTGTATAAAATACCTGTATCTTCTGATTAATGAACAGCTCTTCCACAGTATTTCTGTCCCTCTCGTGCAAGCCAGCGTGATGTATGCCAATACCAAAGGCCAAAGTCAACTTTAGATTCGATTCTCGAATGTTCGACAGGATTTGTTCCATTTCAGACTCCTGCATATGCAACCACTGTTTAGGGTTGTCTTCGGCTGCTAAGTAAGCTATAAGATCTAGCGCAGTGAGTCTGGAAAATATATAAACTGTGACAACCTTCCATTACCAATACAATTCTTCTTCTTCTATTAACTTAAATACCCTCCATATAGGAGGCACTACTCGGCAGTGGGTCATTTTTGGGCTGAATGGTAGTGGTAGTAGCTGGCCGCCCTCCTCGACCCATCGAATGAGACAACCGGTAGTTTATTCGTTGGACCAGCTGTCTTTTTTAAAAGTCCTCCGAATCACAGACAACATAAGATATTACCAATGATGGACACCAACACAGAGACATGGCAGAAAGTACATTATTAAGCTTATAGCATAATAATTTCCATAGCTACTCATGCTATTTCTGTTGAAACAGATGTATTTTAAATCAATCACCATACAGACACAGTATTGTGATGGATTTAAAATACACAATGTTACCAACCAATAGCATCCTGAAGGTGTCAAAAAGAACGCAAGAGGCAGATCACCTTTTTTTTTGGTGTCGCTGTGGAATTGCTTTATTTATACCGCGGCCTCTCGGGGTCCGGAAGCTACGCGTCTACCCACTAAAACGCCAGCGGTATACCCTCACATGAGACGCTTGGGGCGTCACAGGTTCGCGTAAACGCATTTCACTGGGACGCCCTGACGCGGTGCCCTCTACGCGGGCAAGCGACTATCGGAGGGCGTCCCGAGCAACATATATTGAGCCTTTCGTCAGTGGAGGGTCCCTCGACCTATCACCAGCCTCTAAGGTGAGGGTAGAAGGGAGGCGTAACGTCATTAAATTTCCCTTCATGAATTTGACAGTGGGTCGACTCAGTAGTGGGTCATGTATGGGCTGAAACAACTACGAGATGTTTTGTAATTAAAACTTGCATCGAAAAACGTCGATAGCTCACCTATACTTCAAGATATAAAAACACACCTGTATACATGTGGGGTAAATATTCACTTACCTGGTTTGCCTTCTACTTGAGACAAAGACCAAAGTAGGGGCACATGGCGAGTGCGTCCGTATAGCTTGGAACGTGGGCTTGTTCATCGTCATCATTCGAGGACAGTAATGCCTGCCTGGGTGACCAGATATGTGGACCTGTGGGCATTTAAAAGGAAACTTATATGTATACTAGCTGACCCCGTAAACGTTGCTTTGCCATGTAACTAAATAGGGGTTGATCGTAGGGGGGTTGTAGGTATTTTGTATCAAAAAATCGGGGTGAACTACCCTTAACATATAAGGGTGTAAAAATTAGTCATCAACCTATTCTCATACCTACTGAATATACATTTATGAAATTTCATCAAAATCGGTCAAGCCGTTTCAGAGGAGTATAAACACTAAAATTGTGACACAAGAATTTTATATATTAGAAGATTAATTTTCACATCGGAGATTCCCATGGATTCCAGACCGTTGGGGCTGGTCAGGTTATGTAGGACTCCGGGGCGCGTAGAGATGGTAAATTGCGCCCTGAGCTACCCACTAAAACCAACGGTGATCCTCGACTTTTACAGACCAAGCTCATGGACCCTGGGGCCTCGCTCCAAAGCTGGCCTTTCCGATTGGGGGAAGATTTATTAACCCTGTGTGAATTGTAAATTTCCTTATATGACTTGTAACTCACCTCGTGTCACTTGTAACTTAGGTTGTGCAAATTGTAACTCATCTCGTGAGACTTGTAACTTACGGTTTAATAACTCATATTATGTTATTTATAACTCACACTGTGTGTCTTGTAACTCAAATTGTGTAACTTATTACTTACGTTATTTGTTTTGTACTTCAACTTGAGTGACTTGTAACGCGCGGTATATGAACTGTAACGCACCTCAAATGACTTGTAACTCACCTCTAACGGCACTGGCCTAACTGACGGCCTGAAATTATACAGTCCCATCTCTCCAATGTTGAGCCAGTTGGCCAAATCCTTAGCGTTGGCCAGTGCAGTCGATAACCCAATGATCCGCAGTCTTCTAGACGTGTGTGACTCGATGAAGCTTGTTCTGTCATACAATTAATATTTTATTTTAATAAACTTTAATAGTATCTAATAAGGCAATAAGGATGAGTATATGTAGCATTCAGTGATTAGTAAGCTTCTTTCTCTTGCATTGGCTTCATCAAGTTTTGCTTTTCTTGTGGCTAGGTAACCAGCGTTTACTATAGTTCGTTCGCGTTAAAAATGCAGTAAGCAAAGGTGTTTCATATATAACAAGCCTTCAACTGGTCACTGTGAACATGGCTTTCAAAATTTGGGACGACATGATTAGTTACCAGGCGTAGCTGAGCCGGGGGACAATAATAGCTCACTACATTCTTAACGCGAACGAGGTATAAATTATTTTGTAATATATTATAGCAGTCACGCGTCTGTTCATATGTAAAGTTTTTATCTACTTCTTTAAGGGCCCCCGCGCATTTTGGCGGACAGTCGCGCGGCCTGGCCGCATAATGCGCGGATTGGTCGCGGCGGCCAATAGGCCGCGTATGTGACGTGATGTTTTTCGTTGGCCGCGCGACCAAAACTTGGCCGTGCGGCCTGGCCGCGTAATGCGCGCAGCTATATACATCGAAGAAGAATTAGTTGGCCGCAGCGACTTGGCCGCATAATGCGCGGAAGCCTTTAGTCACCATCTCCTCCTTCTATTTGTTTGTATGTTGGAGTCCCATCCAGTCTCTATCAGTCACTTCGAACGAAGTTCTCAGAATTAAATGAGTTGGTTACTATCTATCAATCTTAGCATGTAAATGGACCACTTCTGAGTTGGGCCTCCTCCAAATATACTATTAAATATAAATAAATATCCTTGGACATTTCACACAACGCCATCTCGTCCCAAGCTAAGCAACTTAATGCTTGTGTTATGGTAACGAGATGGATGATAAGAATAAAGATGATGTATACATTGTTTTTTCTATACATACATCTTATAGATATAAAACACCCAGACCCGGAAAGAATACTTGTAGGTCGTACAAATATTACTTCCGTGCGGGGATCGAACCCGCGACATGTTGCGCAGCAGTCGATCGCTCAACCACTGCACCAACCGTGTCGCCACTATGTCTTATGTATTATACGTCATATTTTAATAATTCAAACTTACCTCGAAACTATAACTTCCAGTACAGGCCCTCTATCCTCCCCCAGTAAATGGATCTCGTCTATGACAATCAAGGCCACATCTCTCACGTAGTTTCTGGTCTGCCAGGAACGACTGATACCGTCCCACTTTTCAGGGGTCGTCACTATAACTTGGGAGCTCCTTATAGCTCGGATATCCGGACTAACGTCACCTGAATTTAAGGAATTAATAAAATGTTTCTCTATATTTAATGTTTTTGTTAAAAAAATATATGAATAAAGAATATATGACCTCAAAATATGAACTACTATTCAGCCCATAAATGTCCCCCGGGTGAGTCGGGCCTCCTCCATATTCATGGAGGGTAATTAGCCTACTGTGCCACGCTAGCAAGACGGGTTGGCAAAGGGTTTCTATCAAGTTTTCCTTCTCTTGCGGCAAGGTGATCTGCCATTTGCGGTCCTTTAGTCGCCTCTTACGACACCCTCAGGATAGCATGGGTTGGTGAAATTGTGTATTATAAATCCGTCACCACACGGACAACGGTTCCTTCTCTTGCGGCTAGGTTATCGGCCTGATCATTTCCTTTTTTCTGCTCTTACGACACCCTAAGGATGGAATGGGGTGGCGACACTATGTATTAATCCGTCAACCCTCGCACTGACGGTTACAATATTAGTGTGTAGGATATGATATTGATCGAAATTTGTATGATATATACAATACCTGTTAGCTCAACCACTTTTTTGCCTAGCTTCTCTTCCAATCTAATTTTCCAGTCTTTTATTCTTTCCTTCACAAGTGCCTTTAGGGGCGCAATATACACAACCTGAAATCACAAAAATAATTAAATAAATGATATTGCGACTATAAATTGAGATGTAGCTTCACTTTTAAGTTAGATGAAACTGGACACGGTGTGCAAAATTGATTAAAATCGGTTAAGTAATTTCGGAGTCCATCGCGGACAACCAACGTGACGCATATTATAAAATATCGACGCTTTTATGGCAATCCTTACTAAGCGACAAAATAACGCAAAATGAGTTATAAATATGATTGGAATCGTCAGACTTGTCTGCGTCGCTAGGTTTCAGAGCTCTACGGCGAGTTTTATCTCACGTCAATATTGTGTGATTTCGGTTTATGGTTTTTGTAAATATTTGAACTTTAAACTACTCTCCTGTAAACGTTAGTAAGGATTAACACTTTATATTTACACAACTGAATTAGCACCAATGTAAACACATACCTTGCAGTTTGGATACTGGTTAAACACCCTGAACATAGCCACTTCAGCAACAATAGTCTTTCCCGATCCCGTTGGGGCTCCGAGCAGAACATTGTTATCGGTGTGATAGAGACAGTGGAATATTTGCGTCTGAATGGGGTTGAAGTGACTGAAGTTGTATAGCATCTCGTAGGAAGGGTTGTTTAACGCTGTCACTGGCAGGGGTTGAAGTTCTAGGAGATCTGGAAAATGAAATTATTATTTGAAATTATTTCTTCAGGTGGATGGAGCTGGGTTGTATTGAACAGTACATGTCACCTAATTAATGTTTTTTAAATTAATCGTCTGCCCTAGGTATAGTATAGCCTCCATTGTGACGGAGTATTAGCCTACTGTGCCACGCTGGCCAGACGGGTTGGCACCGGCTTACGTATCAAGTTTTCCTTGTCTCATAAGGTGGGTACTGACCAACGTTACGAGGTGTAGAGTAACTTTCGCATCGAGCGTCGAGCATTTAAAAATAAGCGTAACAAGCTCGTCAAAACTCTGTGCTCCGTATTCGCCGCCAGTTCACTCAAGATGGCCGACAGCGAGGACGTGTTGGTATATCTTTATTAAACACTGGTTCTTCTCTATATTTTTCTATAAAATACAGAGTTTTTTCTTTGTTCCACTCCATGTTATAAAAAAAATAATTAAATAATTACGAGAGGATCGACGTGTGATCACTCGCGAAGTGTGGCGCACCGCGTGCGCTCGTGACGACTCGCAACAGCGTACTGACTGAACCGCGTAACAGTCAAAGGTTTCGCCAAAAAACCGACAGCCGCCTAGCCGGGTGAAGCACTCAAAGCGATCATCGAGCGGCTCGTTGCTCGCTGTTTTCGCCGTAACACGACGTACTGACTGCGCGAATGCTCGCTGTGTAACACGTTATATTACGCCCCGTAACGCCGGCCAGTACCTAGCTTTACGTAATTTCTTTTTGTCGGCTTTTATGACACCTTCAGGATGGAATGAGGTTGGTGACACTATGTATTTTAAATCCATTACCAAAGTCTAATTGATATTTGAGACAGCTAAGAATACTAGAAACACTTCGGTACAATATTGACCTAAATTGTAAAAAAAAAAAACCGTGTGGTGACGAATTTCAAAGACAGAGTGTCACCACCCCATTTTACCCTGAGGGTGTCATAAGAGCCGACAAAAGGAAATGACAATGCCGGTAACCTAGCCGAAAGAGAAGGACTCCTTGATACGAACTGTGCAAACTCGTCTGGGGAGCATGGCGCAGTAAGCTTATTATCCTCTATGTAACTGGTGGAGGCCTGATTCAGTACTGGGTCACCTATGGGCTGAGTAGTAGTAGTATAAAATAAAAGGATAATAGATATAGACCTTGATATACAAATGGGATATTACCTGTATGCGGTGGATGAGTCTCTGGAAGAATCAAATGCTGGAACGACAGCGGCAGCACGCTCTCGGAACCTAGCCACCTGTAAGAGAATAATTTCATGACGAACAAACGTAAACGATTTAACATAAGGTCTGTGCCTTGGGTATACTTATATCCCAACTAGCGGACCCAGCCACGCGTTGCTGTGGCTAACGTTTTTGTTATATTACATTTGACATTAGCATACATTTATTTAACTTTTCACACAGCGCCATCTACTGAATACAAACTCAACAGATATCGCCATCTGTTAGAATCTTTTGGACCTAAAATTTCAATGTGACTGTCAAAACAATAGACAAATAATTTGCAATAAAATAATATTATGACTATAAATTGAGATGTAAGCTGCTGCACACGGTACAAATATGATTAATGTCGGTTAAGTATTTTGGGAGTCCATCGCGGACAAACAACGTGATTCGTAGTTTATATAAATAAGGATATGAAAATTATAACTATTTGTATTATAGCAAGTCGTCCATATTGGAATGAAAGAAGGGCTGTAAGAAGCCTGTAGCACGTATTCTTTGTAAATAAGTCGATTTAGTAGGATTTTTACCTTTCAGAAGTCGCCCTGATGTAATACTGCGGCGGTAAAGGTTCACTGATGGGAATTGTGATGACCAACTCTTGAGGCTCCTTAGTTATTACCTGAAGTACAAAACACACACAGGGATAAATTAATAAATAAAAAAAATATGGGCACGTATAACCAAATAGGCTGGTCACATCTGTTGAAGAACCGACAACCGCTGGGGTAGACGAGTTCTTGAGTGGAGACCGCGAATCGACAAGCGTAGTGTGGGACGGCCCTCTGCTAGATGGAGCGACGATCTGCGAAAGGTTGCGTGCAGCAGCTGGATACGTCAAGCTGAAGACAGGGCGCTATGGCGCTCTTTAGAGAGGCCTATGTCCAGCAGTGGACTAATTTGATCTGATGATGATGATGAAAACCAAATGTTGAACTATGCTATTCCTCATAGTAAAACACATTGACGAGTCGGGCCTCCTCCAGTTAAACGAAGCGTCGCCTACTGTGTCACGCTGCCAGACGGGTTGGCACGGGGACGGTGTCATTGGGAGGGGCGGTGTCATTCAACATGCCTTGGGTGTGACACCGACGGAGCCTCAGAGCTCCACGCGAGGGATGCTCCAGAATGGAGCCTGATAGATAGGGTCGGGCAGCATCCCCTGGCGCTCAAATTCACCCAGTGGAGAAATAGAACCCACAGGGATATAGCGGGTGTCGGGACATAGACGGGGGTTTAGTGGGTAACCAAGGCGAAAATCACCATCTTAACGCGCCTTGGAGTCCAACATAATCCAGCCGTGACCCCAATGCAGCTGGGTACGAGAAAGGGTTATCCGTCTCAAAAAAAAAGGGTTTCGTATGAAGCTCTCCATCTCTTGCGGCTATGTTATCTGCCTTGTTATTTCCTTTTGTCAGCTCTTACGACACCCTTAGGATGGAATGGGGTGACGTTTTGTATTCTACATCCATCGCCACACGTACAGTCCTCGCCAATCTTTATGGCCGCTCTGAATGTAGCCGTCGGTACGACCTTGCGCATCGCACATTTGATAACCAGACTCACTTGCTTTTTTGTAATGAGGAAATACTCGTGGTAGTACATGATGTCAGTGTCAGGATCTTCAACCCATATCCAGAAGGCTTCTGGAGCTTTACCATGGTATTTGTCATTCCACCTATAAATCCAATCAAATCAATACTCATTTATTCAAGTTGACTCATTAGAGCTCTATTGACGAGTCAACAATAAAACAGAACAATAAAATAAATTTTAGCATTTACCAACAGTTCTATGAAACTATAAATCGTGCCTGTATAGGCTTCAGGTGAAACTCAGGTCTAATTTAAATCTGTTTAATAATTTTATTTATTTATATACTTTATTGCACAGACAAACAATAACGCTAACAATAAGAAACACATGAGTATTTCAACTGTTCCGAAGAATAAAGACCTATCTGCAATACTGCTTCGAAACCATTTTGAACTCTATTCTTCACTACATTTTAAAAAACAAAGTCGCTGTCGTCTGTCCGTCCTTATGTATGCTTAAACCTTTAAAACTACGCAACCGATTTTGAAGCGATTTTTTAAATCTAGAGAGTGATTCAAGAGGTAGGTTTATCTGTATAATACATCCATAATATAGTAGAGAATCACTGATAAATTTAGTGGTTCATCATTGCACCCGTGGGAAGCCAGGGCGGGACGCTAGTTTTATATATAACTAGCGACCCGCCCCGGCTTCGCACGGGTGCAATATTACACATGGACATATAAACCTTCCTCTTGAATCACTCTGTCTATTAAAAAAAACCGCTTCAAAATCCGTTGCGTAGTTTTGAAGATTTAAGCATACATAGGGACGGACAGACGACAGCGACTTCGTTTTATACTATGTAGTGATAGTGATATAATATGAAGTTCAAAATGGTTTCAAAGCAGTATTGTTGATAGATCTTTATTCTTCGGAACAGTCCGATTTGTACAATGGGCTGCCTTATTGCAAACTGCTATCTCTTTCAGGCAACCTTAGGCTGGAAAATTCTGCAGAGAGAATTGGGCTAATTTTGTCTTTTACAATTGTTACAATTATGCTATATTCGAATCTCGAACGGTAATGACGAAGCGGGTTTCGAACCGGCGGTAGGTCACACAGTTTATGAATTTGCCTAAACAGTGCCATTAACTGGATATATAACCTGGACGCATATTTTATACCCTTTTTATGAATGCGGTATATATAGGGCGATTCCTCACATGATTGTTGTTGGAAGAACCTAAATCATAAATCTATTATTGATGTGAGTTTTGGACTTAATGATAGGTCCTCATCCACCTTGGTTGGAAGATTGGATCCAACATTCGTTTGTTTATGAGACGATAGAGTGAAACACTAATGGACTCCTACTCAGCCCGTACATGACCCACTACCGAGTCAGGCCTCCTCCAATTACATGGAGGGTAATTAGAATACTGTGCCACGCTGGCCAGACGGGCTGGCACAAGGTTTCCTTCTCTTACGGCTAGGTTATCAAACTTGTCATCTCTTTTTGTCCGCTCATCAGGATGGAACGAAGTGGTGACAGTGACACTATAAGACACGCACACAACAAGAGAGCGAGAAAGGGAGACAGAGAGAGGATGGAGAGAGACAGACTACGGTAAAAAAGAATTTTACAGGATGACAACTTACTTGAAGTTAGGAATAATAGTCAGACGTATCCTTAGTACAGTTCTTGTTATAGGATGTAAGCTGGCTTCCATTTCGAGTAAGGGGAACTCGTCGGCACATTTCTTCAAGTGGCGTCCATTTTTAGGATTGCGTATTAGGTCACCTATACAAAGAATAATTAATTAATGTTTAAGAGCATTCAAATAAGTATACATAAAAATGGAATAGAAAGATGTGTGTATAAAATCAGCAGACGAGACATTTTTAATTCTGTTTATTAAGACTAAACTAAATTAAAAATAAAACTACATTTTTTTTTTCTGTAAAGATGTAAATAAAGTTTGTAAAATATTTAAATGGAAATGCCTACCCATTCCCTCCACTTCCATATGCTCAGAGAGAAAAATGACGAATGGACAAAAAAAACCAGAATGGATGGTAAAAAACCTAAAGGTAGAAAATAAAAACTTCAAAGCAGTTGCCAGTTGGTCGAGAATGGATCAGAAGTTCAAATCTTTGGTGGAGACCTTTGTCGAAAGACAATCTGTTCGGAAAAAGAAGATAAAACAGTTATAAAGGCTTCTATTATATTGTATTATCTATACTAATATATAAAGCTGCAGAGTTTGTTTGTTTGTTTGAACGCGCTAATCTCAGGAACTACTGGTCCGATTTCAAAAATTCTTTCAGTGTTAGATAGTCCATTTATCGAGAAAGGTTATAGGCTATATTTTATTTTCAAAAGAATTAGGGATCCGTATGAAAATTGCGATTTTGTAACCCAAGGTGTAAAATCGAAAACCTATTTATGCGTGCGCTGCAAAAACGATTGACGATAGAACAAAATGAAGTACTACGAGTTTGTAGGTCTTATTAAAATCTACAAAAAAGTCCGCGAGAGCACATATCTAACTATCATAGTTTAGTCACAATAACCACTTTTATATTCATAAAAAAAAATGCATAGAGATAAGCACGGGTTCGAAGTCCACGCGAGCGAAGCCGCGCCCAAAAGCTAGTTATTCTATAAGAGTCACGTTATTATTATGAGACTGAACATATTTGCAGAAAAACGTGCACCAAAACTTATGTTTAGAGATTTTTAATACAGTTGCTCAAAAAGTGACATATTGCAGGGACGTATAGCGTTCGGGAAGTGGGCTATTACACACGCGTGCTTTTTCTTTACCATTCCCGCACTAGTGCGTTTTCTTTCCCAACTGTCAAAATAATGTCTATTATAAGGAAAAACCAACCATGAAGTTTTTACTTTAAAAATCGTAAAAGTTTTTATGATTCATGCAAATACGTGTATTTCTAAAAAGAAACGACGTACTAAGTTGTTTCAATATCAGATTTAATTATTTGATTGAATGAATTTCATTTCATCTACTTTAAATTTAATTTCATATCAATGAAAAAATTCTACTGAAGACTTGGCTGTATGGACATTGTTCCTTTTGCCTACCAGAATAGGTGAAGAAAAAAAAACTCTGCTTATATTCTACGGTCGGCGCCATTTTTCAGAAATGATTAGTTAGTTGAGTTTATTGTGTTTTTATTATTTTTCATTTTTTCGCAACTGTATTAAAAATAGTCGTTCAGTACATGTGCGGAACCGTCATTGCAACTTGTTCCGACTGTCAACCCTCGCCTTCGGCTGCGCCTCGGCTCGGGTAGACATTTGTCGGAACTCGTTGTAATGACAGCCTTTCCGCACTTGTAATGAAATATACTATTGCTGCATTTGCTTTGAGAAGCTGAGATTTTTCTTCATACCCCGCAGTTTTTTTAAACGAAACCCCTGCACTATATGTAACCTAAATCGCGGGGGTAGTTTACAAACATGAAATTCACGAACACAAACTGACACCCAGACTCCGAGCAAGTGCCTCTGGTTTACACAAAGACACTTGCCCGGCCCCGGAATCGAACCCGGGACCCCGTGATCCATAGTAAGCTACAAATACTTACCCACTTCTTTCCAATCCATATCTCTAATCTGATCCGGCTTCAACATAGGGTATTCAATGTGTTTAAGTGTCTCAATGGTGAAACAATTGAATTGTCTCATGTCACTGTAAAAGTCCCACTGCTGCAGTTCTAGCATTTTCGCCATTTTGAGATATAACCCGGCCATGTAAGCGTTGTTCTTGCGTAGCGTCATCTCGAATAGTGCTCGTACTATACGAACAGCGTTCTATGACAAAAAAAGAATTGCCAGATATATTATTCTTCTTCTCAGGCCGACCGGTTTTTTATACCGATAGGGTGGCGCTCAAGCTCACGGCTATCCTGATGGTTATGGATTTAGAGTACATAGTGACATCATCCCGTTCCATCCTGAGGGTGTCGTTAGAGCCGACAAAGGGAAATGACAAGGCCGAAAAGCTAGCCGCAAGAGAAGGAAATCTTCATACGAACCCCTGTCAAATTCAAATTCAAAACTCATGTAATCAAGTTGGCTCATTAGAGCTCTTTTGACAATTAGTCAAACAACAAAATAATATTTAATTTAAAATTTACCATCTACCACCGGTTCGGAATGCAGTTCTACAGAGAAGAGCCAGCAAGAAACTCTGTAGTTACTCTTTTTTTTGTGCCAACCCATATGGCCAGATTGGCACAGTAGGCTAATTAATCTCCATGTAACGGGGAGGCCCAACTCAGCAGTGGGTCATATATGGGCTGAGTAGTATTCAGTATACGTAAAATAATCATAGGATATTTTTAAGATTATACTCTTCTATTAGTTTGACATAGTAAAATTGCGTAACCTTGGACGACACGGTTGGCGCAGTGGTTAAGCAATCGACTGCTGCGCAGCATGTTGCGGGTTCGATTCCCCGCACGGTAGAAATATTTGTACGACCTACAAGTATTTGTTCCGGGTCTGGGTGTTTTCTAACTATAATATGTATGTATTTACAAAAAAAAAAGTATAATAAGTAGTATATCATCCATCTCGTTACCATAACACAAGCATTAACTTGGGACGAGATGGCGTTGTGTGAAATGTCCAAGGATATTTATTTATTTATTATTTATTGGACGTCAGATCTGACGATATGTACAGGTCATGTACAGACCACACAGAAAATCAGCGCTGCAACATCCCTCACCGACCCACAGCAGCTGAATGCTGAGTGGGATCTAGTTCAGAGTTACGCCAATCTAGTATGTAATTCTGTATATATATATATATTTCATTACATTTCAATAAAGTCTTACCTGACTGATATAATTGAGGTCAGATTGTAGAGAAGAACCGTTTACACGACCTCTAGATAGATACGTTTGTAGTAGTATGTTGATTTTCCAGTGTATATCTTCGGGGGCATCTTCTATCCTTAACTCACAGTACTGGTCTTTGAGTTGCCAGAGCTCTGTCAATTCTTCTTTGCGTATCTACAACAGAATATCATCTAACCAACCGTGTACCTCGTTCGCGTTATGAGTGCAATGGATCATCATTGTCCGCCAGTTTAGCCCCTTAAGCCCGTAACCAATCAAATAGTCCTAAATTAGAAACTGTCGATCACAGTGCAAGGTATACTTTCGAACATAACGGTTGTACCCAGTACTTCAGCCTTTACACCAAGTGAATACACATTTACTTACTGCATTCTTCACGCAAACGAACTATAGTTTTGTATAATCAGAATTTCACTCAAAACAACAGTAAGTGACTTTCGAATCGCACGTTTTGTTAGAACTACTGCCTTGTTGGCTGTCTCGCCTTTTTATAACGGGTCCCCGGTTCGATTCCGGGGTCAGACAAGTGTCTTTTTGTAAAGCAGAGGCACTTGTTCTGAGTCTTTCAAAAGTTTGTGTTCGTGGATTTAATGTCTAGTACATACAGTGCATAGTTTGCAAGCATGCTAGAGTTTCGTTTAAAAAAAAAACAAATTGAAATAGTAAGACAAATGTATGGCATTGACATTGGCATGCGTATTATGAAAGCCGCTTGGCTACGGGCCCTAGAGTTCTGGCTGGCTTTTTTAATGGCTAAATTGTAACCTATATAACGTACCTTAAGCTGCTGAAAATCGGAGCATCTTGTTAGCATTTCTAGAACATATCCCTGTGTCATAGACTTTCGCACCATTGAGTTAAATACTTCCATAGTCTCGCAGGTTATGTAGTAATGACTGGCTGTGCGGCCAAGATCTGGAATGAATTTAAGAATGGGAAGTTCCTTTGGATCATCGGGTCCCGGGTTCGATTCCGGGGTCGGGCCAGTGTCTTTGTCTAAACCAGAGGCACTGGCTCGGAGTCTGGGTGTCATTTCTATCTATAATATGTATTTATTTACAAAAAAAAAATGTATATAAGTAGTTTATCATCCATCTCGTTACCATAACACAAGCATTAAGTTGCTTAACTTGGGACGAGATGGCGTTGTGTGAAATGTCCAAGGATATTTATTTATTTATTTATTATTTAAGTATAAAAATTTAATTAAAAAATAATATTCATCATCATTTCAGCCAACAAAAAACTACTGCTGGTCACAGACCTCCACCAAAGAATTTCACAAAGGCCGGTCCTAAACGTTCATGGAATTCCGGCGAACTTAACCAGGTCTTCGGTTAACCGTGTGGGAGGATTAGCAGCACTGCGTTTTACGGTACGCCACTCGCCACGTGGCTCGGGGCTGTTGCGGCGCACGTTGCCTCAGCCGAGCAACCCCGAGGCACTTCTACACCGACTGAGGCATTGGCTCGCGGGGCTGCCGCGCAAGCTGTGCTCAGTTGTTGTGGACATGGCTAATTGAGGATTATTTTGCCACATTTGCATCTATGCAGCCCATAGATGACCGAATTCTGAGTCAGGCCTCTTCCAGTTACGCGGAGGGCACTCGCCATTCGAGGATCAATTTGCCAAGTTTGCATCCATGCAGCCCATTGATGAGCTAGTGTGCCATACTGACCAAATAGTTTGGCACAGGACTTGAATCGAGTTTTCCTTCTCTGATGCAATGAAATGGCAAAAACATTAAATTTAAGTGACGTAATTTATGGCTAATCCTTAACAAACAAAAAACTGTTCATCAGCGCGGGGAGCAGAAGATGGAGGATATAGGAGATTTGGAGTATGTATAGATAATGCACATGAACGGCAAGATTTGCAATGAGGCAGTTGTCGAAATATAATGGTGGCCTCAATAGAACGCTTAAACAATGTGGACTCATCCTTTATTAGACATAAAGATCATTTTCTTTATGCACTTTTTAGTACCTGTGACGTTCAGGTCACCGGTTCTCTCATTGTAACGTATCATATGGGTTTTATCCAACTGCATAGCCGCTGCCGTTATGAGTTCACGACGTTTCGTTTCAAGCATTGGCTCGTCTTGAACATCGCTGTAGGTTAGGCCGTAAACCTAAAATGAATTCGAACTATCATTGATAGGCTGATTGTAAATTTCAACATAATGAGGTCTTCGGCCACGAGGTACTTGGCTACGAGGTACTTGGCTTGATGTTTGTAGTGGTTTCCTTATAATAGAAGCCATTGCCGCTATGTAACTCACACTTGGCACTGTCAATTAGAGGTTTAAGTGTTTTTATAGAAATTCCATCCGAATTAATCCTGAGGGTTTCGTATTAGGTAAAAGTAACCCAAGAGGCAAACAGCCTAGCTGCCAGAGAAGGGAATATTGTTACAAACCCTGTGCCAAATTGGAAGGAGAAATTAGGCTAATTTCTCCAAGACCTTGGAGAAAGCCCGAAATGTAGGATTTTGTGATCTAAGATGATGAATATGGTCAAATTCCTATAATAATTTATCTTAATACATATATATATATATATATATATATATATATAAAGGATGCGTCACGTGAAATTAAGTAAAAAGTTAAATTGATGTATGTTAATATTCAATGTAATTTAACAAAAACCTTAGCTAAAGCAACGTGTGGCCAGATCTGCTAGTATACTATAACTGCTAGTCATATTAAACTTAGTAACTCACCTGCGGGTTGATTCTCATTCTAACAAACAAGTAGGTGTAACTTAGCCATTCCACAGCTTCGTCAATATTTGTCACTGTACCCAGTGCCACCTGTAACAAAAAAAAAATTAAACATGGTTATCTGCTGTCAGATTCCATAGTTTCGTAAATAATAAAAGAACTGGCCCAAAGACGGTACCCGACGGAACTCCAATAATTATACAAGAATCATCAAAACAATAGATAACATTTTTGATTACATAGTGTAAGTTTTTAAATAATAGGCATTTATATCTAACGAAATACTCGTAATTAAATTCCAAGACACATCATGCGAAAAAATATATAACAACAGCCTCGAAGGCGTCACTGAAATCAATAATGACGTTGAGGACTATGTTTGCTAGTATACGTATACTTGCTAATAGGGAAATAATTTTCTTATAGGCAAACATAATTCATGTCCATAACTTACCATTTTAATTAAAGTTTGAAATCTTACCTCAGCATTCAAGTTATCAGCTAACAAGTTGATAAAATTGCTCTCAATAGGAAACTGGTTGGTCATTGATTTTAGGTAATGTGATAGTTTATCGTGTGTAGTGATAATGATTCCCGTTCCTGAAGAGTCAAATTGAGGTCGGCCTGCGCGTCCGAAGATTTGGAGCACATCTAAAATACTGAGGTCTACAAATGTGCCGTGGCTTTGGTCGTAGATTTCTGTACCCTGAAAAATAATTACTCTTACAAAATATGTGATGTGTTTGAAAATTAAAGGTTTTTCCCAATTCACCATCGAAGCCCATAAATTACCCGCTACTGAGTCGAGCCTCCTCCAATTTCATGGAGGGAAATTAGCATACTGTGGCCACGCTGGCAAGATGGGTTGCCACATGGTTGGTTTCAAGTTTTTCCTTCTCTCCAGGGTATGTGACCTTCCCTCTTGTGTTCCTTCAGTCTCCTTTTACGACATCATCAGGATGGTATGGATTGTTGACATTTTGTATTCTAATTGACATACTATGGACTTGTTAAAGTTATATAATGGCAATTTCAGTCAAGTTTTTTTTAAACGAAACCCCGGCTCTTGTAGAACCTGTATTGCGCGGGTAGTTTACAAACATGAAATTCACGAATACAAATGACATCCAGACTCAGAGCAAGTGCCTCTGGTTTACACAAAGACACTTTTACCCGGCCCCGGAATCGAACCCGGGATGGACCCCGTGATCCAAAGGCAGGGCATCCAACCCCTAGACCAACAAGGCTAAATATAGCTTCTTGTATTTCCAAAATTGACCACACCAATCTACTCACCCTGATAACAACAGCATGAGCGGGTAAGTTGACACCCCACGCCAAGGTCGATGTACAAACCAAGACCTTGATGTAACCTTCGGAGAAATATTTTTCCACCATATTTCTGAGAAGTTTAATTGCAAATTAGTATTAAATAAATAAATAAATAAAAAAAAAATCCTTGGACTTTTCACACAACGCTATCTCGTCCCAAGCTAAGCAACTTAATGCTTGTGTTATGGTAACGAAATGGATGATAAACTACTTATATACATTTTTTGTTGTAATATAAAGTCTGCATACATATCCGTGTGGTGACGGATTAAGAATACATAGTGACACGACCCCGTTCCATCTTGAGGGTGTCGTAAGTGCCAACAATGATCCTTGTTTCATAATTTCAGCCACAAGACGTCCGCAGTTGGACATAGGCCTCCCCCAAGGATTTCCACGAAGGTCGGTCCTGAGCCGCCCGCATACCTCGCTTTCAGGCGACCTTAACCAGGTTGTCGGTCCACAGTGTGGGAGGCCTACCAGCACTGCGCTTTCCGGAACGCGGTCGCCATTCGAGGAGTTTTCTGCCCC
This sequence comes from Clostera curtula, assembly GCA_905475355.2. Taxonomy (NCBI): domain Eukaryota; kingdom Metazoa; phylum Arthropoda; class Insecta; order Lepidoptera; family Notodontidae; genus Clostera; species Clostera curtula. The sequence continues at coordinate 9,323,460 of FR997816.1, read as the reverse complement.
ATTGGGCATCAGTCCTGGCCTGCCCATTTCCACCTTAAATTTGGCAATACTGTGGGCTATGTCGGTAACTCTGGTTCTCCTGCGTATCTCCTTATTTCTATTCGATCTCGCAGAGCATAGCCCTATCCGTGGCCCTTTGGGTGATTGAGCCCATAGTTTCGAAACGACCATCCTTAAACTACATTACAATTGAAAACAAAGGATGGTCGTCAAATGCGCTAAAATCTATGTTGTTAATTACAAAATGATTGTAAGGTACCTGTCACTTCTCAACATGCCCGCATGATGACATGCGAAGCCGCTTGCAAAGAGCTCAGCTAACGGTTTATTAGGACTACTGCTTATAGACTTCTTGGCTTTCAAGAACGCCCCCGTTTCTTCCGCCTCAAAGTATTTCAGATGCCCTTTCTTCTGGGCTAATTCCTTTAGAACCATGGCAGTTTGGTGGGTTGCGTTACGGGCGTGGACAAAGACCATCACTTGGTGGCCCTTTTGAACCATGTCCACGGCTTTGTCATAGCAGATGTCATTCATTATTTGCATCTGTAAACAGATTATATTAATTTCAGAGAATGAAGGACGTAGCACATTTATCAACTCGGAAAGGGATCGGCACCGTATCAACTCTAGGCGTTCAGTATTACTTTTTACATAAAGCCTCTGGTTTATACAAAGACACTTGCCCGGCTACGGAATCGAACCCGGGACACTCCTTACTGCAAAGCACACTAATCGGATTCGTAACGTAACGCCTCGCCTCGGGACACGCTCACGAACGCTGTACGGCGCGTGGTCAACCAGCGGTCCCCGCGCTTGCGGGACATAACATATTATATTCGTAACATTATCTTACGGGACATCCGTAAGCGCGGCGTCGCCTAGCCGTAGCCGAGACGACGTATCGGAGTTGCTGATCCGCTTTATTTACGTGCTTACGTTTGACGCCTGTTTGACAGCGAGGCGAAAGGCGATACGGTGTCGATCCCTTTCCGAGTTGATATGTCTGCTACGTCCTTAAGTTAGTGCACGCAGTAGTATATTACATATATTTATATTGCATTATGACCGTAATGTTAATAGCATGTGACAAAAACACCTGGCCGTATACTAATATAGAGTTGCATAACAAACCGAATAATTGTGAAGTAATGACCTGTCTAAGATGAGCTCCGCCGCCACCACCCACTTCTTTGACACCAATAAACTGTTGCTCCAAGGGTACCGGACGAAACCGTGAATCGAAGAAGAAGAGACCAATATTCGGATTCACACGCAAAAATCTGCGGGTCAAAATCGCAAAGTATTTAACTTACAGCTTGTGTTAGAGCAACTCAAGAACAAGAAGGTATACAATACCTAGCAACATCGATGTAATTGGGAAGTGTAGCGGATAATCCCACAATACGTATCATATTTTGGGTAGATTCTACTTGACGTAATGTTCGAGCTACAATAGCTTCTACTATGGGGCCCCTGTCACCATGAAGCAGATGTACCTCGTCAATGATAAGTAGTTTTACTATTGAAGCCAACTCTGTATCCGCTGTAATCAAAATAAAATCATGGGTTACATGACATAAAGCAGTATTGAAAAATATATGGGCTAAGATAGGTGCCTTGAAGAACACCCGTTTTCTAAGACAAGTGATTTATCAAATATATCTATAATCATCATCATTTCAGCTCATACATGATCCACTACTGAGTCGGGCTTCCTCCAATAGATAATAGTTTCCACTTAATAGTTAGAACATTATTACAAGTAAACAAATACTTGTGATCTTTACCAACGAATTGTGGAGTCACCCATTCAAACGCTTTTACAAAATCCAAAGGCGCTCACTGCATTTTTACTTACTCGCTCCTTTTCTGGTGACAACATCCCATTTCTCGGGGGTAGTGACTATCATTTGAGTCTGTTGTACCTCAGTTTTAGTGAGTTTCATGTCTCCTGTTAACTCACGAACAGCAATACCTAGACCTTGTAGTCGTCTACCAAAGCTAGCTGTCATCTCTGATGCTAAAGCTTTCATGGGCGCTATGTAAATAATCTGAATTAAAGATAATAGGACTGTTAAACATTTCAACTAAAATTGTTTCATATGTCAAATTTGTTATAATGTTCCCTAGTTTATATTTATATGCAATTGTTATTATATACGTCCGTGTGGTGACGGATTTAGAATACATAGTGTCACCACCCCATTCTATCCTGAGGGTGTCGTAAGAGTCGACAAAAGGAAATGAGAAGGCCGATAACCTAGCCGTAAGAGAAGGAAAACTTGACACGAAACCCAGTACCAATCCGTCTGTCTGGCCAGCGTGGCACAGTAGGCTATTTTCCCTCCCTGTGATGGGAGGAGGCCCGACTCAGCAATGGGTCGTTTATGAGCTGAGAAGTAGAAGTAGTTATTATATACATACCTTAAATTTATTTTTCATTATAACATTATTCTCAATGTGTTGTTTGATTTGATGCACCACAGTCAACAATGCTATGTTGGTTTTACCAGCGCCTGTGGGGGCGCAAATTAAAAGATTTTCATTTGTATTGTAAGCCGTTTGGAATACGACAGACTGTATTCTGTTCAATTCTTTAATGTTTTCAAATGCCATTTGTCCAATCTGGAATCAGACCATTTAACTATTAATCATAAACTATCATACATTATAATAGTTCTTAATTTGTTCTGCAGCTTACTTCGTCTAATTCTGTAACAGATACTCTTTTGTTGCCAATTTCCAAACGAGTTGGCTCATTTTTCGGAATTGTGACCTCTTCATATTCTTTATTGTCTTTTCTCACTGCATTCTCAGGAAGCATTAATTTAAGACCAGACACAAAACCTGACAAAATAAAAACATATTTGATATATTAAATGATGAAATGGTGGTCACCACAAGGCCCACAAACAGAATAAAAAAAATACATAAAATGACTATGTACCTGCAGCATTTTTGGCATCTATCGAACTATCATACACATTCGGATATTTCACTTTAGATTGAAAATACGATATCTTTTGTAAAACAGGATCTATATTGCTAGCAGATCGTGATGTAGAAAATGGTACCACTGATTTTGATAGTTCAGCCAACCTGTAAGAAAATGCCGTAATGTAAGCCTAATAAAATATTATCTATTTCCTATTTTCGACGTTGTTGGAAATATATTTATTATTTACGCAGTCTGTTTTGTTTACCTCTTTGCCCTCATTTGGGCAATGTTGATTTCGTGTTCTTCTTCATCATCATCATTCTTCCTAGAATTCTTTGCTTTCTTTTCTTCTTTTCTCACCAACTTAGCTAGCAATTTTTCTTGCTCTGATAATACTGAGACCTGACATAGATATTGGGGCATGTTGTTTTCTGGGAGCATCGCTGCAACTAGAAAATTAATGTGTATTATATTAGGTAGGATATAACACACAAATTCGAAGAAAGCAGGAAGTGAAAAATCTTGGTGATTGCAAAACTTTGATGTTCATGATATTCCCAGTTACGAAATGAACGAAATTTAATATTGACGCCATCAGTACCAAATGTTCATCATGCGAGTACCGAGAATATTTTGTAGTAAAGTTGAATTTAGTAAGTGATGAATACAATTAAGGACTCTTTGCTGGCACTTACTTTCTGACAAAGTAGGTCCTACTGGCTGTGGTGCCTTCAAACTATTGATTATATCCTGCCTATGTTCTAGTATTTCCAGGATAAACTCAAACTTATCAAATCCAAGTAGCTCAAACATGTCATTCTGGAGTTCTTCATTGGTTTTGGCTGAGTTCAGGAATGTTATGACAGACTGAAGTATATCAGTACTTGATATGCCAGAAGTGTTTTCATAGAGATCTTTGACTTTAGTTTCCAGCCATGTTTTGCCAAACTGAAAAAGTATAATTTCGTGCTTATATTACAACTGACTTATATGTCACAATTTTAAGATAACAAGTATAAATATTGCTGATTGATATTTTTTATTGTACATGTGTACATAAACAGTTTTACATCTTTTTGCTAAAATCAATCTTAAATTATAAGAATTACAAATAATTTATAAATGTCTTACAGAATAAGAACAGAATTTCTTATTAATAAAATAAGAATTATAAATCAGAAAAACGGATAACAATACTTACTTTAGACTCAACAGGAGCAGATTTTGTCACTTTAGTAGAAATATTATTAACTTTGGCAACATTTTGATCATATTTCATTGAGAAATCAGTGACAAATGCACTAGCTGTTGCAGGTTTTTTTGTTAACTTAGCCAATGGTTTTTTAGCAGGCTTGTATGGTACAAAATTACATTGAATATGATCTCCCCACAATCTTTTATTCTCCTTGGTCTCAATTTCCTCTGTCCTAATGAAATCTCTTGTACCTTCATCCAACTGTTCTGATATACTAGTTACAATCTGGAAAATAACATAATGAAAAGTATATTTTTATTTTATTACACCCTCCCAGTTAGTACACACATTTACAAGACGTTTTATACATTTTGGAACTTAAATATGTTTGCAGCACTTTAAAGGTACACTGCATGGACCATAAATTGTGACCTTTTTTTATATGGCCATTCTATATTGTGTGTACATTTAGTCTTATAATACCCTAAGGGTGAATGAGTTGGTGACATTATGAATTCAGTGGTTGCTATTGGCTAATACTCACTTCACAAATTTTATTAGCAGTACTCGAGAGAACTGTTCCGAATGTCTGCCTTAGCTGTGAGAGGTGCTTCAACATTACAATGTCCTGGTCAAGAAACATTCTTAAAGCCAATACTGTTGCATCCTCTATAATCTCTTCTGACTGATCTCCTGTGAGCAGTTTGCAGGCGTCTTTGAGCCGAACCAAGAGTTTTAAGATTTCTTCGGATTCAGGCTCATTCTGTTTTATATAGTTATAAATATCTGTGTAACATTTGAACCTGAAACATGTGATTTTTGTAGGTAAAATAGTTTTAGTGTTTTATTGTCAAATATAATATCATCAGCCTACTCTAGGCCAAGTATTATGATAAAAATTAATGCAACACAAGATGATGAATAGTGACGGATTTAGAATACATACTGTCACCACCCCATTTTATCCTGAGGGTGTTGTAAGAGCCGACAAAAGGAAATGATTTTCCCTCTCTTGCAGGTAGGTTTTTAACCTACCTGCAAGAGAGGGAAAATTTGATACCAATCCCTTTGCTAACCCGTTTAGCCAGAGTGGCATAGTACCCATCAGTAGTTGGAGGAGGCCTGACACAGTACTGGGTCATTTATATGTTAGAATCTTTTCCAAAATAGATGGATGGAGTTAGATCTTATTAAACACACAGTTCAGACATGTTTGATTTAATTTTAAATCATAAGTATCAATCATTTCATATGTGATTGGATTATAATACACAGTAACACAATCCCATACTGAATACAGTGTCACCATCTCATTTCAGCATGTGGTTCTCATAAGAAGCAATAAAAAGAAATGACAAGGCCGAGAATCTAGCCACAAAACTTGACATGAAACTAGGCCCAGGCCAAGTCATCTGGCCAGCATGGTACAATAGCCTATATATAACTTCTATTATCCTCCATACAACTGGAGGAGGCCCGACTCAGCAGTAGGTCAACTATGAGCTGTACACAGTAGTAGTATGAAATACCTAAGTACTAGTGTTAATGTTAAATTTGTCTATGAACTTTTTTACCTTTGCTGATTCTTTTTCTTCACAAGAGGTTTAGAAGGGTCAGTCACTCGCTTGAGGATGCGAGGCTTGTCTAGCTGAGTGTGAGCCCTCAGAGCTCTTGTAATACGGGGTAGTTCAATCATTGCAAGTTAAGGTAACTTGTAAATCTACAAAATAGGAAAATTATTTGTCAATGAGTATTTGAGCGTAGACTATTTGAATAATGCTTTTTCAAAAAATATTTTAGATAAATAGAAAGTCTAATAGGATGTTTAGTCGGAAATAATGCCCATATCAGTTATTATCATATGTTGCGAAAGTTGTTTGTTATTTTACACTGAACTATGAAACTTACGTGGGCTTATTAGAATAAACTAAACGTAGTAAATTTTATAGCAATAACATAAACTTGCGTTAGTGAATTGTTATAGAAAACCACGTAAATTCTCCGTACAGTCTATAAAAATATTCGAATATTGACTGACTAACATTTGACATCGACGGACACCGACGTCAGACACGTATTTATTTTGACATTTTTTGACATCTGCAGGGACCGCAGGTGATAGGTTGATGGATGGACTGACTGGACTTACGGTATTATTCTGTAAGACTGATTAATACAGTCATTGAGAATCGATTCAGGGCACACCATAAACGTTATCATTGTATAGATCAAAATTGTTTTTATTTAACGGGCCAATGTCCACCTTAGAGAGTAATTAAAATGAACCTTGCGTGCCATTGTGTACCTGCTCTGATTTAGTGTTTTAGGCGTAAAGGGATGATCATCCAGCCAGATGATGTGGTATGTCTGGCTAGGGGTTGCAGCGCCTATGCCCCGATAGTTGTAGTCGGGGAAATCTTAACTGTGCGAATTGCTCTTGAAATTTCACTATCGCTGTGTAGGACTTTTTGGTAGTTCTCGAATTTGTAGGCGATATTTCTTGATAAAGATTTTTCGAGTAAATTATGTAAAGTTTGTAGCATGTTGGTCGCTACAGTGTCACCTAATATTATTAGGGCATTTCGGCCCTGTAGTATTTTCCTTTTGGATGATTCCACTGGATATAATAAAATCAAACCCCATAGTGTAAGGGAAAATAATAAAAGAAGGAAACTACCTATTCAGTGCTGGAGCCACCGGACTGACTGGCCTTTGGTGGAGTTGTGTTCCTGTTCCTGCGCGTAAGTGAGGTAGATTGATATAGGTCCCGTGGAACTACAGTCGGGACCAAAGGAGCAGTGGGTGTGGGACGGTAAAACGGAACATGTTACGTGGCCTATGGGGCACCATTCACATCACCAAGGGGGAAGCTCGAGGCTTAAATGCTTGAGCCAACGGGCAAACGAAATTTAAAACCTAAAAGAAAAAACGCAGTCGCCAGAGCTCTACTGTTTAAACTACTGTTTCCACTGCTGTTAGTGTCATCTTTTCTCTTTTTAAAGTGAGTAAGTAGTCTAAAAATGTCCGCCAACTACAGAGCGATAAAAGGTGACATATTATTAACCGATTGGTACTGCCGTCAGATTGCATTCGATTCATATTTGGTCTGCGCAAGTATGATCGTATTTCGGAATTTCGTAACAAACTCAATGGGTTACCTATCCGTCTTCGCCGGGATTTACGTCTTCTTCACAATATACTTTTCAGTCCAGCAACTCCTTGTTATCTTTCTGAACGTTTTGTGTTCCTGACTGACACACATGATATGTTTTTACGATCATCGGAGAATCTAATATTAAATATGCAGTACATTCCAGTGCATTCTTCAAAATTCTTTGACCAGTCCTTTACGGTTACTTCCATCCGCATAAGGAATGCATTACCGCAAAATATCCGACAAGCACACTCATTGTCAAAATTCAAGAGACTAGTCAAAGATCTCACAAACACGAATTAATCATATATTTAATGTGTCTATAAGTGTATGTATATATATATTTTTTACATACGTACCTAAACGTTCCACATTATTTATATTTAGAGAACTCTCCTTGATGCCATGTGTGGGTTGCCTGGAAGAGCGTGGTATGCTCTTTAGCGATAAGGCCGCCTATTGTACAAGTGACTTAAATGTATAATAACATAAGTTGTTACTGTTGTGTTTAATGTACAATAAAGAGTTATCTATCTATCATTTCAGTCAACAAATACAGTCAAATAATAGACAAATAATTTGCAGTATAATAATATTCCGAGTATAAATTGAGATATAAGCTATCCTATCTTTCAAGTTGGATCAAACTTCACACAGTCTGTCACACAGTGTACAAATTTGATTGAATTTGGTTAAGTAGTTTAGGAGTCCATGGCAGACAAACAACATGGCGCGCCATTTATTGATATTATGAGTTTTCAGCTACAAATATAATAAATACGCATTACTCAGTTACAACATTTTTATTTTATTCAATTATATTTTTATGACCACAATGCTTACAGCCTATGGCATTTCCACTTAATAATGTTATTTAAAAATGGCTCAATGTTCGCTGACTGGTTAGCCAAATATTTTAATTATTAAACAACTTTAGTAAGTACCTAAATGCCAATTTACACTAATCCCATAACATATTATTCTGGTGTGTTTTATTCTTTACCTTACAGTGAATGTTATAGGTGCTAGTTTTTGAAACACATTAAACGAAAAACAAAAGCACGGAAAACGATTTGAAACTCTTTCTCTCTCTTCGTGCTCTCACTTCGTGAACTCACTTCTTCGTTAGAAACATAAACTGACAAATTTCTTTTTCTTGGCTCTAATGTACATTAACAAATCTAAAGAGGGATTACGTTTTTAATGAACTATCTATCATAAAATAGTATCAACAATTTACCACTTTTCAATTATTTAATCAATCGAAACAAAATTAATTATCGAAAATAGAGTCTGTGTTTCAAAAATAGCATTTATCTTACAACTAGGTATGCTTCCTAGTAAACTGTGAACAATATTTTATGCTTGGTAAATAGATACATGATTATAAATTCAAATCGGTTCCACAAATAGCATAAATCGTTATAGCCTCATCATTAAAGATCTTTTGTAGGTTCTTCTTACTGGCCAACCTTCCCAACGCTATTATAAAATAGTAGAATTCCTTTTACAATTGAATTTAGACTATAGATTTGTCAACGTAATACTTACTTTTTTATTGAATTAAATTCTAAAAGTGTGTCTAAAAGGCTAGAGACAAAGTTTAATAATGAATGAAGATAAATCATAATCTAAAATCAGTGAAATAGAGAAGGTAAAATGAAGTCCGTTTCTCTTGGTATATTTCTTAATATAAATTCAATTCTTAATAAGGATAAAAGTGTTTTAGCCTTAGGAGTCTAAAATCAATTGTAAATGGCGAAATATATTAAATATAATGCGTAGTAACTAATAAGTGGCTAATGTATGCCTGAACTGCTAATTACCTAGTGTGAGTTTTTACATTTTCTAACTACGAAGCCAGTTACATACATTAACTTGGTACACACAGTAAAAAGGTATTGAATGCATTTATTATGTTAATAGGATAGATTATAAATTTTTAAAACATTGGCCAGTTACGATTACAAGACGTAAGATAGCACGTTACCTTATGTATAAATCTAATTTATTTTCACTTAAACAAACAACAATTTGATTAAGTACAAGTTTTCGTTTCAAGTTTAGATCACGGTATTGATATAAATACAACTATAAAAGCCTTTAAAACATAGTACCTAAATATTTAGCTAGTACGCGGTAGTGCTAACATGGGCTCATTAAACTCTATGTAAAATTCTACGTACAGCGTTAACCCAACATGAAAACCAGCCCAATGCAATGTTCATTTCATAAATGAAGTATGTGTGAATAAACACTTATGTCCACGTTTTCAAATCAAGTATATATGTTTAAAAGCAGCAATCGGGAGACAAGGAAAAAAGTACTTACAAAAAAATATTTACAAAAGATTGGTCAAAATTGAACGAAATATTAGATCAGCAACTTCGGAGAAAAAAAAGATATTCCCATAGGTACTTTTGTAAAGCCTTATCTAGGAGCGAATATCAATTTATGTGGTAAACTTTTTAACAAACAAAGATCATCTAAAAATACTATATTCACACTTCCACAGAGCAATTTGTAGTGATATAAAAGAAATCGTGTCATATGACGCGTGATTTCAAGATTTACAAACCATGTTTTGAATATGATAAATAGTAGATATCTAGGAGGCCAAAACATTGGATATATTTTGTTGATATCATCCTGAGGATATTAAATATGTAACAACACTAAAGTCTAGAGGAAAAAAAAATGTTATAAAGTTCTTTTGTTGATGGTACTGCAGCCTGTTCGAAATGTGTACCTGTAAAGATGATAAAAATCAACAAAATAAAGGTTGATTTATTTATTTTAAGGCTTTCAAACGATCGTGAGAACTGCCTGTAGCATAATTTGGAGTTTATCATTTATATTGCAGAATACAAATTTGTGGTTTCGAATTTCATAGTCAGCGTATTTGGGTGGAAAGAAGTGGCAGGCGTTTTTTTTTTCGCCAAATTATGGAGATTATTATAACTTACCTATTACTCGCTATTATTGTGTTAATTTATGTCCTGTCCAGTCCAAGTCCTGCAAAAAGGCCTACATTAGGGCGGATGCCCAGCGCATTGCGCGGATTGGCCAGGAATTGCTTTCGCACCCCACAGGTTCACGTAGCTTCTGGCGTTTGGCCAAAAACGTGCAGAGCAATTTCTGCCAACCTTCGCTACCACCTCTCAGGCGTCCAGACGGGTTACTGGCCCACAAGCCTCAGGAGAAGGCCGATCTTCTGGTGCAACTCTTTGCGGCTAACTCCCGAGTCGATGACTGTAATGCATCGCCACCAACGCTTCCTCACTGTGGCTTTTCAATGCCTGACCTAAAAATCAGGCAACGTGATGTACGCACTGCACTACAGTCACTTGATACACGGAAAGCTAGTGGGCCCGACGGAGTACCGCCTATAGTACTAAGGAGGTGCGCAGCTGAGTTGTCTCCTGTGCTCACGCGTCTTTTTCGGCTTTCCCTTAGCTTGGGAAGTGTCCCGGAATCTTGGAAGGAAGCCATTGTGCAGCCGATACCCAAAAAGGGAGATCGCGCCGACCCGGCCAACTACCGGCCAATAGCTATCACCTCAGTGATGTGCAAAACAATGGAACAAATAATAAATAATCAACTAATCCATTACCTAGAAGATCACCACGTAATAAACGATCGCCAATATGGCTTCAGGCCGAATCGGTCCACAGGTGATCTTCTAGCGTACATCACACATCTCTGGGGCGAGGCTATGGACAAGCGTGGCGAAACGCTAGCAATCAGCCTTGATATCGCCAAAGCTTTTGATAGCGTTTGGCACAAAAGCCTTCTTTCCAAGCTTCCGGCATATGGTCTGCCTGCTCAGCTCTGCACGTGGATTGCGAGCTTCCTCCACGGGCGTAGAATACGTGTTGTTTCGGATGGATGCTCATCGCAACTCCTACCAGTTAACGCTGGTGTACCTCAGGGTTCCGTGCTATCCCCCACCCTGTTTCTTCTGCATATCAATGACATGCTTCCATTAGGTAACATTCATTGCTATGCAGATGATAGTACAGTTCATGCGGGATACTTCGGACATCCGGGGGCAGGGCCAGTGGAGACTGCCGAAAAACGAGTCAATTTGGTGATTGAACTTAACCAGACGTTGAACCACATTACAGAATGGGGATCTAACAACCTGGTTGAGTTCAATGGCAAAAAAACTCAAACATGCGCGTTCTCCGCTAAAAAGTCACCATTTCTTCCTCTCCCGTCTCTTCTGGGCACGACACTTGCGTTGCAGAGTAACATCACCTTGCTTGGTATGGAAATCTGCTGCGACCTAAATCCTAAAAATTACATCGAGGCTGTGATCAAAACAGCCTCACGTAAACTCGGAGTCCTGAACAAGGTGCGGCGCTTTTTCTCGGCTGAACAGCTGTACCTGTTGTATAAAACTCAGGTGCGGTCCTCCGCCGAGTATTGCTCACACCTCTGGGACGGCTCCGCTAAGTATCTACTTGAAGCTTTGGATCGGATGCAGCGTCGAGCAATTCGCATTATAGGTGATGAAAATGTAACCATGAATCTCGAGCCCTTAAAACTCCGTCGTAATATTGCTGCTCTGAGTGCATTCTACCGACTGTACCACGGGGAGTGCTCAGAAGAGCTTTTCTCCCTTATCCCTCCCTCCCCTTTCCTTTGCCGTAATACGCGTGCGGGCCTTCAGTGCCACCGTTACACCGTAGCCGCCATTCCATCGCGAACGAAGAAATTTAGCAACTCGTTCCTTTGTCGCACCCTAAAAGCATGGAACTCCCTCCCTGCGCACGTATTTCCACCTACCTACAATATGGGGTCTTTCAAACGAAGCGTGAAGAGGCATCTTGCGGGCCGGCAGGGTGGGGATGGCTAATGCTATACTTACAGTCTAGCACTAGGTATCCCCACTTCTGGACGGCATTTCCACTTAACATCAGGCGGAATGCAGTCATCTGCCTGCTCTTACAAAAAAAAAAAAAAAAAAAAAAAAAAAAAAAAATGAAGGATACATACCACGATCGCGATCTTCTAAGAGTGTTTACAGACCTATAAAATATAAACAATAATTAACACATTAGCATAATGATCTACATTTTGTTATTAACCTGTCAATAGTTTGGTCATGATTAAGGGGACATTGATATGAAAATTAAATTAAATTAAAAACCAATTTGAAATATTGAAGACTAGTATCCATGCAACTTGTAAAATAAGAAATCGATGTATTTTACATTCATGGACACAGTTTGGACGGTGAACACAAATGCAAGTGTAACATTAAATTTAACACGTTTGGGAGAGTTAAATGTAGGTAGTGGTTTTAGTAAAAACCACTTAGTTACTGCTTAGTAAGCCTTTTAAGCACGGTTAGCCATTTTGAAGCTTTATACAATAAAAGCAGTATTTATCCAGTTAAGTTCTTTTCGCTAAGAACATACTAGATAAGTCTTAAAACTTTATCACATTTGGTACAGAGGGGAAATTTGTAACACAGTTGATTCCTAAGATAATTCTGGCCTTAAGGTGTTTCTAATCTTTGTTGTACAAATACTGCTAAATGTCCACGTCGTTTGACATAAAATATATTAAAAAAAAATTGCTTTTTCTTAATTTGGCAAATAAAGGATTCCCAGAATTTAATCGTGAGCAGGGACACTATTGTGTTGTGCAATATTATACAGGGTGTCACAAAAAATAGTGTCAAGCGGAATTCCAGAGATAGAGCACCCCTTGGGGTACCCCCATGTATTTTCTACGATATTTCATATTTTTAGTGCTTTGTTTTTTTTTAATTTTAAATGTTTTGCTTTACACCAAAATTTTCATAATTTTCGTCAAAGTTACGAAGCTGATTATTTTATGCTTCAAAGTACAACTCAAGATGATACAGATAGAGAAATAACAAAAATATAAAAAGTCTTCTACTTTAAAAAATAAATGAAATTTACTATTTAGGTCGAAAATTCAGAAAAAAAAACACGTTAACTATGAACAATCGCAGAACGTACATGGGAGTGATTCGGGTACCCCACGGGGTGCTCTATCGCTGGACTTCCGCTTGACACTATTTTTTGGGACACCCTGTCTGGTTTGTTCCGGTTTTCAAAATCATCGGGATCAATACTTGATTAGGATTGATGAGTTTTCAAAAATCCAATGGCGTTTAATTATCTTTTAAATTGAGCACTATATCTTATAAGCGCGAAAAGTCTGTAAAATTAAAATTAAATCTGTAAAATTAACTGCCTCTTCGGTTACCATGATTGCTGCAAAGCATTCGAAACGTTGACAAGATTTAAAAGCATTATTATCGCGTTATCCCAAGATAAATTAATAGTTTATTATAAAATTTCCCATCTGTATAGGTATGAGTGAACTAGATTGGGGTTGAATTTGGGTCAAGCATCGCATTCTTGGATATAGGTTATTCAGTAAGAACAGTTTTGCTTAACAAGCAAGTAACGTATTTTTTTGCTTGCATTGTCTAACAGATACATAGAATAAACACACTTGCAAAAAAAATTGAAGTTTGTACTTCTGTATTCACATCAAGAAGATACTGTTTTAGCGGTTATGGTTACATAAATAAGGTTATAAGGCATTGATTTCTAAGAATGTGTAGGTAAATGTTAATAGGGGGACTAAATAAATATAAAATTATGGTTAGAATTATTTTTATTTTGTCTTATCCACTTGGTATTTTTTGTGGGGTTGTTGGGTTGACGGGTGACGGGTGTATAAGAAATGAACATGGAAACAACATAAAAGAACCTCACGGAAAACATAGTTATAAATTAACATAATTTAGATATAAAAACCTCGGTTGTGCCAAACTGATTGATTGATTATAAAAGTCGAGTTTCCTTCTTTAAGTGTATAATATAAATCAGATTAACGTTATGAAGACTTAAATACAAGAGTATTAGCTCCTACTTAGACAGTGTTTATTGAGAGTATAGACACAGGTGTCACCATTATTGATGTGAAACAAAATACCAACGAAGAGACAATAACGACATAAGATATTTTTGATACAGAGTAACAAGAACAGAAAAAGCCAACATACATCATCGAAAACGACATATTTGCTCACTTACCAAAAAGGCAGAGTGAAGGCTGATTTACAATAATACAACAGCTTAATCAATCGTTACTGGATTCGAGTACTACTTTGGATTGAATGCTTTGGTCACTGAAGTCACGAAAAAATCATTTACATCTAGAGTTTGTCTCTGAAGACTGTATTGAATAGCATTATCCTACTTTTATCCAGTACTAGAATCCAGGTCATGGATTTCGTTCAGCTACTATACCAGTGTAAATCTGCCCTGGAGATCGCCGTCTATTTGCACGCACTGCTACGGTACAGTAGACTTTATCTCGTTGAAATTAGAGTATATTTTCATGGTTGGGGATAATAGACGTCTTAATTATGGCCTTCTTGGTATGGCATATAAATAGACGTCGAAAAAAACAAAAGTTTAAACAAGATATTCCATAATACTAATATCGATTAACATAAATGCTAAATTAAACTTCGTTTACCGAAACTGGTTCACACAAAGTTGGCTGAAAATGTAAAAAATATAATGGTATCATTAGTCTAAGAACTTAAATCTGCGTATCGAAGGATGTGTGTGTTTGTGACCGTGCGCTACTCACCGATTATCAGAGCCAAAATGATGATTCCAATGACGGCTGCAATTATCATCATCTGGAAATGACGGGATAAATTAAATAATGGGAATGGGGAAATACGATCTTACTGTAAATTCTTTATCGCTTTATTCAAGTAGGTTTTGTCTATTTGTTTTTTTATCCAAATCCAAAGTAAATACAATTTTTCGGTAACTACCAGTTTGCGGTGCTACTTTCAAGACTGACAACAATAAGACACATAACATTTTCAAGGATCATATTATATTTAACATATCATGTGATATTGTTTTCATCATCATTTCAGCCAAAAGACGTCCGCTGCTGGTCATAGGCCTCCCCAAGGATTTCCACGAAGGCCGGTCCGGAGCCTTTGTGGAGATCCTTGGGTAAATTGTACGTCCGGTTTATTGTTGGTAATCCTAATGGATTTTGGAGGCCTTTGGCCTTTGGAGACTAGCTGCAGGATGTGGGACTCCAGGGCGGTCCCACCTACCCGTTAAAACCAGCGGCGTTCCTCGACTTCGGAGTCGCGGGTTGCGGTCCCCAAAGGGAAATATGCTCTACGACTAATTGTACTCCATAAATTAAATTCGCGAGAAGCGATTATAATGGATAACCTGATGCATTCATTTTATTTATTTATTTTATTTATTGGTTCTTCACAGCTGACAAATTATTAATTCAAATAAATACATTTAGTACAATACGCCAATTACGAAGTACACATTAATATGTAAGAGAGTAAACTACAATTTTAAAATCAAATTGGGTTTTAGCGTACGTGTGTGTGTGTGTGAGAGAGAGTATGTGTGTGTGTTATTTCATTCAATTCATGATGTCGGTGGTATTCGGGCAAAGACTCAAGCATTTTGATATAAAAGTGTTTCGTCCTCCACCATTGAATCCAAACATGCAAAATTCGTATTATAATATCTGGAATGCGAACAAAGGGGGACTGCTTTGAGTACTGGGTTGTGCATGATGGAACGAGTAATAATGGAGTATGCCTGGTGCGCTTAGTAGGTACATTGAAGTATATTTATTCTAGCAGATCGGGACAGTCGTATTTATTAAGACGAATAAAAGCAGCATGTCGGATAGCTGGCGTCTATCTTCTAAAGTATTTATCTGATGGCGGGTACACGATTCTTCATAGGATTGTGTATATATTTTTGATTTGTAATTAAGATGTTCAATGAATTTGTGTTGCACTTTTTCAATATTATCAATGTATCTTTTATAGAATGGCCTCCAAATTACGCTTGCAAATTCAAGCACACTTCTTACAAAGCTGAAATAAAGCACTATAAGACAGTGTGGTTTTTGTATACCTTTAAATTTTGCAGCCAGAATTTGCTTTTCAGTTTGCCGGCCTGTTGCTCGAATTGTGAAGCGCCCTGTTGCAGTGCGTCTGAAATAAAAACATTTGTTGCAATTAGTTATGGAGATAATTTACCATAAAAATTGTACTACTACTACCTACTGCTCAGCTCATATAATTATGACCCACTGCTGAGTCGAACCTCCTCCAGTTATACATATAAAGGGTAATTAGCCTACTTAGGATTGGCACTGGGTTTCCTTCTCTTACGGCCAGGTAATCGGCCTTGTCGTTTCCTTTTGTCGGCTCTTGCGACACCCTCAGGATGGAATGGGGTGTTGTATTCTAAATTCGTCACTACGCGGAATACCGTCCACATATTCTACCTTTGGCTCTTAAATACCTATGCTACCTTTGGTTCCTTGTTCGGTTCTGAAGTCGTATAAGTGTCTGTAAGCCCGAGATACGTGTTTGTGTCTGGGTATCATTTGTGTTTGTGAATTAAATGCATGTAAGCCTCTACAGTATTTCCTAAGGCACGCAAATCGTCCTAAAAATGTTGAAATTGAATACGTGAAATAGAAATACGATATTAATAAGACAATAGGGACATTTAGACACTTGTATTTCACTCGGTGATAACCGCACGATTTAGTTTTATAGTAGATTTGATCATTGAAAGCCCATTCTGACTTTTAGCTGAAAGATTGCATTATTTGCGTAGCTAACGACCTATTTAATCATACAAATATGTTTAAGTTACAAAAAAATACGACCAGTGCGTTCGTCTAGTTCTACGTTCTCAAAATGTTAATGGAAGACATGTAATGTTGATTGACAATTTTAATTTTTATTCACACTGTTATTACCTGCTCGGTCATCAAGTTCTGAAAGTTTCTGATCTCTCTCCAGAACTTTCTCGACGTTTGTTTTCATAATGTCCACAACCTGTAAAGAGAGCACAAAACATAACAATGAATGCCGTAACAATGGCGAAAATAGGCCAGTAGAAAATCTTTCTAACAAAAACTACATACCGAAAAAAAAAACAAACAAAAAATAATAATAAATCCCTATTGGTTGTTTTTGACAGTTTAGTTTTTTAATTCTTTTAACATATAATATTTTTGTTTCGAAGGTTAAATTTTTTAATTATTATCTATTAGTAAGTCTCTTAGGAATACTCAAACTTGCCTTCCGACAAATATCAATCGAATAAAAAAATTCAAATACGATTGAAAGAATTTTCTAGGTCGCTTTATATAGATTCTATATATTATATAGGCGATATTGTGTAAAGTGACGATGTTCGCATACTGCGCAGACTAAGTCGAGGGCTGTAGTTAGTCAAACATTTCGAGGAGATGACAGTTCCTTTTGATTAATATTGAGAAGACGCTCACTCTAAGAGCTTTAACCCCCTGATGACGCCAGCGTGGGTGGAGTGACGTCACACATAGACTATATGCTAGCACTTGACAAATTGCTTTGGGTTTCGTTTCAGAATATTAGGTATCGTAGAATCTTTCTTGACATAAATTGAATAAGTTTGGTACTTTATTGGAGCTCGGTAAAATAGAATAGGGAATCTTATATTTTAATATATATACTTTTATCTTACAGCTCAGCCCTACAGAGTCGGGCTTCATCCAGCTATTTTTCCCTTTTGTCGGCTCTTACAAACCCTCAGGATGGAATGGGTGGTGAAACAATGTATTAATTTTTAATTAGGTATAATAAAAAGATCCACTGTTTATTCAGGCCTCTTCCAGTCACAGGAGGGAAATAGCCTACGCATGCTGGCTAGGCAAGTTTGCATACGGTTTCGCTTCTATTATTCTCTATCTATTATATATATATATCTATGGTTGAGGAGGGCGATGGCTGCCGCATGCGTCATGCTTGTGAACAGGTGCCGTTGCTGGGGGTCAGTTGGCTTGGGCATTACAAGGTTACTATTGTCGACTAGATCTGGCTGATGTTTGGCCCTTTGGAACTATTGCGCGAGTTTGCTCTCACAAATCTGTCTTATAACCAGTCTTGTACCCAAATGGCGATCTAAAAAGAGCAACTACAGAGTTTCTTGCCGGCTCTTCCCTGTAGAGGTGCATTCCGAACCGGTGGTAGATGGTAAATAATTAATTTTAAATGGTAAATTTAAAATATTTTTTTTGTTTGACCTGTCAAAAGAGCTCTAATGAGCCAACTTGATTAAATGAGTTTTGATTTTATTTTTCCATCTCTAGTCATTTCCTTTTTACTTCTTTCAGCCTAGGTATTTTTATGAAACCGTGTGCCAACCCATCTGGCCAGCGTGACATAGGCTTATTACTCTCCATGTAACTGGAGGAGGACCGACTCAACTGTGGGTAATCTATGCGTTGAGTAGTAGTCAACGTCAAACAACTTTTGTAAAGCAATCATAAAATAACACAATTTAACATAAATTTTCATTAATTATAAACCGCCTCAGGTTACAAGAACAGAAATTAAATTTCAACATCAAAATTAATATATTATTATCACGTGGGCGTCGTTGTTTAAACAAGAGAACATTTTCTGTATTTAACAAGGCGTTGGCGGGCAGACTACAGACGCCCACATTAATGCTGTTAACTATATGAAAGCTAGAATATACTGAAAATGAATTTCTAAGGCAACCATACGGGAGCTTTTAAAA
The DNA here is from genome assembly GCA_905475355.2 of Clostera curtula. Classification (NCBI taxonomy): domain Eukaryota; kingdom Metazoa; phylum Arthropoda; class Insecta; order Lepidoptera; family Notodontidae; genus Clostera; species Clostera curtula. The sequence goes on along the minus strand of FR997816.1, from coordinate 9,304,525 downwards.
CTCTTTGGCCAAATACTTTTTGGTACAGACAGGTAGGCTAAGAATGTGTGTTCCCTCATTATTAATTCCGTCACGTTTCAATTTGTGTTTCCTATCCTATACCGCATATTTCTTCTACTTCTCAGCCTATAAATGACCCACTGCTGAGTCGGGCCTCCTCCAAATTCATGGAAGGAAATTAGCCTACTGTGCCACGCTGGCAAGACGGGTTGGCACAGGGTTTGTATCAAGTTTTCCTTCTCTTGGGGCTAGGTGATCTGCCTCTTGCGTTCTTTTAGTCACCTCATACGACACCCAAAAGATGGTAGGTATGGGTTGGTGACATTGCGTATTCTAAATCCGTCACCACACGGACTGCTGAGTCGGGCCTCTCCCAACTACATGGAGGGTAATTTTTATCTATAATATGTATGTATTTACAAAAAAAAAAAGTATAGAAGTAGTTTATCATCCATCTCGTTACTATAACACAAGCATTAAGTTGCTTAGCTTGGGACGAGATGGCGTTGTGTGAAATGTTCAAGGATATTTATTTTATTTATTTATTTACTTCCCAGTCTATAAATGACCCACTGCTGAGTCGGGCCTCCTCCAAATTCATGGAGGGAAATTAGCCTACTGTGCCACGCTGGCAAGACGGGTTGGCACAGGGTTTGTATCAAGTTTTTCTTCTCTTGGGGCTAGGTGATCTGCCTCTTGCGTTCTTTTAGTCACCTCATACGACACCCTAAAGATGGTATGGGTTGGTGTCATTGCGTATTCTAAATCCGTCACCACACGGACTGCTGAGTCGGGGCTCTCCCAACTACATGGAGGGTAATTTTTATCTATAATATGTACATGTATTTACAAAAAAAAAAGTATAGAAGTAGTTTATCATCCATCTCGTTACCATAACACAAGCATTAAGTTGCTTAGCTTGGGACGAGATGGCGTTGTGTGAAAGGTCCAAGGATATTTATTTTATTTATTTATTATTTATTTAATTATTCTAGCCATGCTGGCCAGAGGGGTTGGCATAGGATTTCTTATCACGTTTTTGTTTCAAAGCAAATTCTCAAACAGCAATTATTTTTGTGAAATGTGAATATTGATTCTACTACTCAGCCCATAAATGACCCACTGCTGAGTCGGGCGTCCTCCAATGGCATGGAGAGTAGTTAGCCTACTGTGTCTGTGATTTCGTATCAAGTTTTCCTTCTCTTGCAGCTAGGATCGGCCTTTTAACTTCCCTTTGTCAGCTGTTGCGAGACCCTTAGAATAAAACGGGCTGGCGACACTATGTATTTTTAAATCCAAGATACTCAATGGACAATAATCTTGTAGGCCTAAGATGCGTGCTTGAGAAGGTTTTCTCTCATAGATTATTGTCGACGTCATATCTCGTTAACTAATATTTATTCCCACAGTGCGTATCCTCTTTTTATTGGTGACGCTGGGGAAATTCTTTATGCATACCGCCGCCCATCGGGGGTGGCATCCGAAACTAGTCGTCTACCCACTGAAACCCCAGCGGTATACCCTCACACGACACGCTTGGTGCGCCACAGGTTCGCGTAAACGTATTCCACTGTGACGCCCACAGTCGGATCCTGGTCTGGCTGGTGTCAACGTTCATACCTCGTCGACTTGTGCCTGTGTCTGCTGCAAACGACGCTGGGCGGCAATTTGCTGTGGGGTTTTCGGTCCTCCCACTGGCATGTCCCCATCGCCAGTTGGCGCCAATCCACCTTCCGTCGCCCTGGGGGAAATCAGATATTTTTATACAAAAATAAAAAATCTGTTATAGTTAAACATATGGTATCACACATCCTAGATTATAATAATTCACTCGTGTAAGCTATATTACTTTAGTATTATTATACCTGTGTTTATATTATTGTAAAGTTTCATTAAAATCCATTTAGTAGTATTTGCCTTGTTTTTTTATCTGTGACTTGAATGCCTTTGACCCTAGGCTTGCGTGAAGGAAAGCAACAATAGGTTTAGACCTTAAGGAGCAGGCAATTCAAGGAAATGCCCTGTCGGGGATCGGCTGTCACATACACACGACGAAACAGTAAAAACTGCTTGGAAAAACACTTAGATGTGAGGGTGGTAGCTAGCCGGGCGGACCATTAGATCCTACCACCAAGCGTGCTGGGTTTTGTTGACTTTTATAACACGCGTTATTTCCCAGCGTGCGGTGGGGAATGGTTTGTATCAAGATTTTCTTCTCTTGCGGCTCTTGTGTCAACAACCTCAGGATGGTGAGGGAACGGTGTACGGTGTATGTAAAAAGTTCAATTCAAAATGCTATTTTCTGTTTACTTTTTTTGAACAACAAATATCGCCAAAAAATAACAAAACAAATATGCTTCCAAGCTTGAATACTTTAGGGCGCGCGTTCGCGTTCCAATTTTAAAAATAAACATTTGTTGTTGGTGTGTAATTCCAAGTCCTTGTTTTTATTTTAATTAAATTTGGGAAATATTGCCTGGAATAGCACAAAAGTCAATTTAAACGTGTAGTTTATAGGTCACATACAGCATACTCGTACAACGTAGGGGTATAGACCCGTCGATTTTGAAGATTAATCGAATAGTGTCAGCCATCACGCAAAATGTATTTGGTATAACTAAAACCATATTTGGAAGTTCGATTTCATCGTTCCAGTTTCATATAAATTGGTTGTTAGGAGGCAGAAGTTTCATTTAAACGTCTCGATTAGATCTTCCCACACAAAATTGCTTTTCTTTGTGCAGATTTTCTCAATCATATTTTTTGTAGACGGAATATACATATTTAGCAACATAGGTACCTAATAAGCTTTCTACATATGGTTAAACGATATTCACATAGTGCACTTATTTAAAAACACTTTAATGCCTTGTTAGTCTAGGGGTTGGTATCTGGTTCGATTCCGGGGTCGGGCAAGTGTCTTTATGTAAACCAGAAGCACTTGCTCTGAGTCTGGGATTTGTGTTCGTGAATAGCCTTCTGGACCAACGTTTAGAATTTACTTCTGTTTTGATAATAGTAATTAGTTTAAAAGGGATATTTGAGAGAATCCCCCAGGTGTATTAGTTATTTGGTACATATATGTATAAACATAACCATACTGATACTTTTACTCATCATTAGTTTTGTGATACACGTAAATAGAGCCACGGACACAAAGGGCTCAACTTTGGAAAACCTTCTAATTCCTCTCTTTTTGATATTATTATTTTTAAAAGAACTTTCAATAAAAAGAACAGCAGGACATTTACTCTTTTAAAAGTACAATTATGTATACATATAATTCGTCAGACGGATATTGGCAAGTGGAACGGCCTCGACCCATATCGCATTACATTGTATTTTAGTATAGGAGCTCGCACAAAAAATAGAGGAAATCCTGCGATATATTAAATTGGTGTTATGTCAATAGGACGAGTAAATATTACGCCAGTTTTTTTACACGTAATCATTGTCCGTGTTGTGACGGATTTAGAATACACAGTGTCACCAACCCATACCATCCCGAGGGTGTCGTAAGAGGCGAATAAGGGAACGCAAGAGGCAGATCACGTAGCCACGACCCCACTTAGTAGTGGGTCACTCATGGGCTAAATATACTCCAATTATAGAAACAAGAGTTGATGCTAGGGAAGCTACTATGTACACTCACAGGCACAATTAACCGCCCACCTATATAATTCGTCGTCCTGTTTGTTTACATTAACTATGGCTTATCTACTGTTTTATTTTTTGTTAAGTGGATACTCTAGCAATAAATTAAACTTATTCGGTTTCATAAATTTGTGTCACCGAAGGATTTTCTGAATTTAGTAGTTTTTTGATATGGTTGCCGTTGCATTACCTTGCTAACATTTCCTTCTCTTTTCTACCATAGTGTGTGAATATTGTTTAATTTGAGTTTGTAGTGTTCACGTATTGTTTGTGACTGTAAAAAATGCCACTCGATGCAACTGGTGCAGCTAGGGCAGTGGCTTTAGCTGACGCTGGGTACAGCCAACGTCGCATCGCTCGTACACTCGGTGTACCTCGAACCACGGTACGGGATGCCATCAGACGATTTCGGGAGACAGGTTCATACACCCGCAGGCCAGGTCAAGGCCGAAATCGACGTACTTCAACTCGAGATGACCGCTTCGTTGTCAGTAACGTGTTGAGAAATCGCTTCTGCACCGCTACTGAAGCTCGTACGCGCCTTTTTGAGGTGAGAAATGTCAGAGTGAGTGAACGTACCATTAGAAGAAGACTGGCAGAAAGAAATCTGAGAGCTTTTCGTCCAGCTCGCCCTCCACAACTGCTACCACAACACCGTAGAGCTAGACTTGCTTTTGCGCGAGAGTATGCTGACTGGACTGTGGAGGAATGGAAGGACGTACTGTTCTCAGATGAAAGCAGAATAGCCTTAAGAGGTCCAGATGGACGTCAGCGTGTCTACAGGCGCCAAAATGAAAGGTTTGCTCCATGCGCTATAACCGAAACAGTTGGTTACCAGGGAGGGTCCGTAATGGTTTGGGGAGGTATCTCTTACGAGGCTCGTACCAATCTTGTTGTGTTCGATAGAGGCAGTGTAAACGCTCAAAGATACGTAGAAGAAGTTGTCCAAGACCATGTCGTACCTTTTGCACCCTTCATTGGAGAAAACTTTAGATTTATGCATGACAATGCACGTTGCCATACCGCTAGACTCGTGACTGAATACCTTAATGAGGTCGGGATTCAAGTTTTACCATGGCCGGCACGCAGTCCCGATCTTAACCCCATTGAGCACATTTGGGACAACTTAAAAAGACGTGTTCGAGCAAGGGAACCAGCCCCGTCGACCCTAGGAGAGCTCAAGACGGCTGTGGTAGAGGAGTGGCATAATATCCCCCAATCGGAATCCAAGACATCATGGATGGATTGCCAAACCGGCTCCAAGAAGTTATTAGAGCCCGAGGCGGCAACACCCATAGTAAATTTTTTTTTTTTTTTTAATTGGTCCACTTTTTACAAATATAAAATTGTTAAATTTTCTTCGAAGATTTTCACAAAATCGATTTTTGTTGTCCATCTTTAAATAAACGACTTTTTCTTTTCAAGAAAAGTTTTTTTTTTACCTTATAGGTAGCTTCGAATGTACCTCTCATAAAATGTGTTCTAAATTTGACGGTTTCTGCAAATTGATAGATATACAAGGTGGGCGGTTAATTATGCCTGTGAGTGTATATGACCCGTGGTCCTGAAGCGGGTAGTCGAGAGCGCTGTTGTTTTGCTGTTGAATCTTTCTACGCCCCAGAGTCCCACATTTGCCACAGTTCCCACAGAAAAAAAAAGCATGCTACTTCTCGTATATGCGTAAAAACGGCTTGTACAGCTATCATAATTACTGCTCGTCACAGTATTATAAATGTGTACATTGTTCCTTTAGAGATTAATTTGTCATTTGAAATAGTAGCCATCAAGGCTACTGTTACAATTGATAGTTACAAATGACTGTTACACATGCATTGGAAGTCTTAAAAAGTAGCCGATTATAAAAAAGAAACACAAAGTATAAGTATGTGTAAGTATATGTCATCATTAGCCTAAAACAGTCCACGGCTGGAAATAAATTCGCCACTGAACTAGATCTTCCGTTCTACGTGTACATAAACACATTGTCGTCGCAAATATTGCGTTTGCACGCCTCCCAGCCTCTAGCTATAGCTCTTTCGATGTGCACTACATTACTTCGGACTTCGGATTAAAACATTTGTTATCAATGGTAAGTGTTTGAAAATCATTCACAAATTGTAGCGACGATCTCTTCAAAATTTACGTTCGTTACCAGGAGTAGACGCTATTATTTTTTGGGATTATTTATGTAGCGGTGGTTTCTTTTGGTTTACAATTGTCAACAATGAAGAAACAACGTTAGGTAAAATCTTTATAATAACCCAAAACTGTTGCTAGCTCTCTTACTATCCAATGAAACTTAAGATTTTAAAGTACTTAGGGATGTACGAGTAGATCATGTTTGGTTTCCACTTGTGAATAAATAAATAATGCAGAGGTTATTCAACTAAACTGTGATTTACATTTATTATGCGCTCAAGAAGGAAAAGTCGTTCGGATTCCAAATTTACAATTGAATTCAGAATAATGAAAGCTAATATCCAAAGTAGTCAAACCGATTGTAGTGGAACGTTTAAAAGAAACATTATTTTTCGTTGGAAATTGGTATGGAAGATCCCAGCCGTTAGGAACTAGTTGAGTTTTGTGGGACTCGGGCGCGGAAATTAACACCCCGAACTACTCACAAAAACTTCAGCGTTCCTCAACTAGCTGCACGGGCTGCCACGGGCTGCACTCCCAAAGGGGAAACAGAATGTTATAGACTGCGACTGAATTATAGCGTTGTAATCAGCAAGCCCAATCACATTTCGATGCATGGGGTTACCTCAGGACAAGGCTTGAGAATCCCTATCCCTAGGGAAAATGATGATAATGAAACTTAATTGCCTGCATAAAACCTCATTTTTATGTCAAACTAACCTAACTTGTTAACGGCCAGTATTGTTTTGAAGCTTTATAAACATAATTAAAATTTCTTTGAGGCTGAACTAAATATAGCGGCGTTGTGAATTAAATTATTCCTTTGAGAATGGCTCGGACAAATTTCACTTAATAATCTTTAATGGCTTTTGGTACGGCTACAAAATGAACCATAATTGATTTACGGTCGACTTTGGCTTGCGCTTATATTTTATAGGCGTTCAAATTACAACAATTTTTTTTTAAATTTATTTCTATTGGTGACAAATGACATTAGCCTGGAACATTTAAACTGTAAGCAAGACTATTTACTTTATCTGCTTTCAACTTTGAAGGCCATTAATAAAGATTCCATTGATAAACTGATAACTGATAAAGATGTGTGGGGATGGGTCAGAATATTACACTTCCCCACCGCACGCTGGGATAAAACGCGTGTTGTAAAAGTCAACAAAACCCAGCACGCTTGGTGGTAGGATCCAATGGCTACCACCCTCACATCTAAGTGTTTTTCCAAGCAGTTTTACTGTGTTTCGTCGTGTGTATGTGAAAGCCGATGCCCGACAGGGCATTTCCTTGATTTACCTGCTCCATCTTTGATGGTGATCTTTGCTTTCCATCACGCAAGCCTAGGATCAAAGGCGTTCAAGAAACTAATAAAAAAAACATACAAAGTAAAATATCTCAATGGAATATAAATATTTACGTCTTTCCGGGAATTGGTAGAAAACTTTCCATTTGATCGTGAACTTTAACATTTAGGGCATTGTTAATATAACACTGACAGTCATTTTTGGTGAGGGGTCTACCACCTGGTCATGATGATGATGTCTGGGGAAGGACCTCCACCTTATACAACTTACTTCTCAGCCGTTAAATAACCCACTGCTGAGTCGGGCCCCCTCCAAATACCTGGAGGGAAATTGACCTACTGTGCCGCGTTGGACAGACATGTTGGCACAGGGTTTTGTATCTAGGTTTTCGGCCTTTCGTTTTGTCGGCTCTAACGACACACTCAGGATGAAATGGGGTGACAACACTATGTATTGTAAATCCGTCACCATACGGAAGTTAATCTAATCTATATAAGGGATTCTACCGCTAAACCCGCAACACCAAAAACAAGATTCAATGTGAGAAAACGACATTTACATTTACACAAATCTAATTTGTTAGGGAATCTCGTTGGTACAAGATCAGATTATGTTTCTCGTTATTCGCCGGGAGGTAATTTCTTTTCGCTTTCATGTTCCAAATCACTCATAGGCTACCGTTGACATCGTAAAATTGTAAAAAACACGGATCTCATTACACTTTAATCTACTTTACTATTATTATATCTGTGTCTATACTAATATTTTAAAAAGTAAAGATTTGTTTGCAATAAATTGACTAAAAAAAATGGACCGATTTAAAAAATTCTTTCACCTGTTGAATGCTACATTATCTCTGATTCATCATTCATCATCATTTCAGCCAAAAAACGTCCACTGCTGGACATAGGCCTCCCCCAAAGATCTCCACAAAGGCCGGTCCTGGGCCGCCCGCATCCACTGTTTTCCGGCGACCTTAACCAGGTCGTCGGTCCACTGTGTGGGAGGCCTACCAGCACTGCGCCTTCCGGAACGCGGTCGCCATTCGAGGACTTTTCTGCCCCATCGGGCGTCGGTCCTGCGAGCTATGTGCCCTGCCCACTGCCACTTAAGTTTGGCAATCCGGTGGGCTATGTCGGTGACCCTGGTTTTCCTGCGTATCTCCTCTTTTCTGATTCGATCTCGCAGGGAAACTCCGAGCATAGCCCTCTCCATTGCCCTTTGGGTGACTTTGAGCCTTCTGATGGAGCCCATAGTGAGTGACCACGTCTCTGTTCCATATGTCATCACTGGCAACACACATTGGTTAAAGACTTTTGTCTTCAGACACTGCGGTATTGTGGACGAGAAGATCTTTCGCAGCTTTATCTCTGATTAATAAAAGCTAATTTAATTGCAAGAAAAACATATTTTTTTTATATCCACCCGTGAGAAGCCGGGGCGGGCCGCTAGTATATTATATTGCGAAAGCAAATAATAAGGCCGAAAGCAAGAGAAGGGGACCTTTAAACGAAACCCTATGCCAACCCGTCTGGCCAGTGTGGCGTAATAGGCTCCATGTATTTGGAGGAGGCCCAACACAGCAGTTAGTAATTTATGGGTGGAGAAACAGTACATTAGATAAGGTATAGGGGTTGGATGTGCCGCCTTTGGATCAACGGGTCCCAGGTTTGATTCCGGGGTCAGGCAAGTGTCTTTGTCTAAGCCAGAGGCACTTGCTCGGAGTCTGGTAATATGTGCTCGTGAATTACATTTTGTGAACCGCCCCCGCGATACAGGTCATAATATTATATAGTGCAGGGTTTTATAAAAAGTATGAATAGGTTGAAATGAAACTTAAAAAAAAACCGGATTTATCGCGTGTTTATTACGTTATTGAATTCCTTTAATAGATAGAGTGATTCAAGAGGGAGGTTTATAATGTATAATACATGCATAATATTGTAGAGAAACACTGATAAATTTAGAGGTTCATCATCGCACCCGTGCGAAGCTGGGGCGGGTCGCTAGTTATCTATACAAAGGGTACGCTAGATAGCATCGATTAGCCCGCATCTGGCTCAATGTTGGCAAACGTGTTTTGAAGTTTAATGAATTACGCCAACAAGTCCTGCTTTGCAATTTAATGAAACGCTTATCTTTTACGAGACTTAATTTCACAATATTGTCGACATAAACTTAGTCTATATTGGCGTCATCATCAACATTTATACCCGAAAAAGACCCACTGTTGGATCAAAGTGGAAATTAGCCTACAGTTCCACGCTGGCCAGACGGGTTGGCACAGGATGTTGTGTAGTTAATTAGCCTGCTATACCACGATAACGTGTGATGACGGATTTATAATACACTTCTCATCAGAAAAATCGAAACACCTTGCAAGTTTATGTTTTGTAAAGATTATCAGAAAAATGTATATATTTAGCAATATAGAGATGTCAAACGTCGTTTAATAGTGAACATTAAGGTGAATGTTCCAGGATAGCCCGCGAAATTAAAATTTTCGTACGTTTTTTGCAATTTGCAGGTCAGTGCTAGGTTGTATGTTGATTAAAATGTTATTCGCTAGGAATGACTTTGAGCTTGAAAAAGTTTTTCTTGCACCTTTATGAGCTTGGAGGGTTCTATTGATGATTTTGATGATTATAATTCTATAACTACATACGTCTTACAGCCGCGAATAATACATATTTTAATCAACATACAACCTAGCACTGACCTGCAAATTGCAAAAAAACGTAAGAAAATTTGAATTTCGCGGGCTACCCTGGATCATTCACCTTAAAAGGTTTTCAAATCCAAATGTTAATGTTCTAAATTCAAATTAAACTTTCATAAGTTTCGTATTTTGTTTAATAATCATAAAAAGGGAAGTGTTTCGATTTTTCTGATCAGAAGTTTAAATAGTATCACCAGCCCACTCTATCCTAAGTCGTAAGAGCCGACAAAAGGAAATGAATAGGCCGAAATTTTAGCCGTAAGAGAAGGAAAACTTGATACGAAACCCTAAGCCAACCTGTCTGGCCAGTGTTGCACAGTAGCCTAATTACCCTCCATTTAATGGGAGGCCTGACCCAGCAGTGGGTCATGTATGGGCTGAGTGGTAGTAGTAGTATAGTAATTAGTTTTTTAGTTCTTCCATTTGGAAGTCTATTAGTTGGTAATAGTACTCAATCATCAATCATCTGACCATCCGTGCTTCGAAAGACACGAAGACGTTCATTTAACTGTTGTTGGTCGATAAAAAATCGACGTTAGTCCGAGTTATAACCATTTAGATAACTAAATGGTTATGGTTATCACTCGGACCAGCGTCGATTTTTTAGATACCATTTAGTTATCTAAATGGTTATCACTCGGACTTTCGTTCTTAGTATAACCACAAAGAATATATCTACAAAGCTATCTAATAACCATCGAGCTCCTACTTCACTACATAGTATAAAACAAAGTCGCTGTCGTCTGTCCGTCCTTATGTATGCTTAAATCTTTAAAACTACGCAACGGATTTAAAGCGGTTTTTTAATAGATAGAGTGTTTCAAGAGGAAGGTTTTTAATGTATAATACATGTATACACAATTGCACCCGTGTGAAGCCGGGTCGGGTCGCTAGTAAAACATATTTGACAAGCTCAATTTTAACACAAATCTGCAGATAAATCGATATTTAGCCTATCCAATTTTTTAATTAGGTACTAGTTAATATACCTATGTCCAACGAATTTTATAAAGCGGTTTGAGTGGTTTACATTTGAGAAACCCACGAGGGCAAAGTGGATGGAAGTGATTAGTTTTATCTACTTTAAACAGCGATGGCTTACACAAATGGTACAGCTTAAGAAGTTCTTCATAAAATTTTCCTTATTTCATGAGAATCGTCAATCTGATTAATCAATCTCAATCTGATCTCCAAAATTAATCTAGTGGTATTCTTGCTGATTATCAGCATGAATCCTTAAAAAAACTTAAGCTGTACAATTTGTGTAAGCCATCGCTGTTTAAAGTAGATAAAACTAATCACTTCCTCAAATGTAAAACACTGGAACCACTTTACGAAATTCGTTTGACCCATATATGAACTACTTAGTACCTACCTACTTAATAAATTGGATAGGTTAAATTTCGATTTATCTGCCGATTGGTGTTAAAGTGGTGCTAGTCAAATATGTTTTATATATGTAGGAAGGAGCTCGATGGTTATTATACAGCTTTGTCCGAAAGGAGGTTGTATAATAGATTGTAGTCTGTGAAAATGTCCTAAATAAAGTAGTTATTCTACTTTTATAATATTAAACTCGCTGCATTATATTTGTTATTTTTTTAGAAAACGTGCGTCGCACTTGTTTTACAAATAATCTTAGTCAAATGGCTTAGATTTTTTTATATATACCTAGCTCGTAATATTTTCAATCATACTTTCAAACATAGAAAAGCTAATTAACCTTATAACACTCGTTTTTGCCATCCGAGGTTCACATGTACTTAAATATATTATATTTAATATAAAGCTATAGTAATTATGTGGCTCGTTTCTAGTTGGAAACGAATTTACAATTACACAGACTAATTATCCAACATTTCCGTTCGCCGTCGCAGTTTTAATTGGAAAATATAAAATATTTAAAAATACTCCACTGTACTGTATCATATAACTAAATACTTACATTGTCCTGCTTTCTTTCTTCTAACTTGAAAACTTAGTGAGGTATTGATCTTCCGTTAGCACTTGTCTCTTATTGAAGTATCATTCACGACTCTTCCTTCTCGCTAAACATAAAATGAACCTAATTTATGAATGGAATCGCACCAGATACCTCTAGAGTGTACTGGCTATTTATAGGTACACCTTTTATTGTCAAAATTAAGTTTTATTCACTATAGAACACACACAATGAATCTCGCACGCGTACCAATGTTAATACATTACGAAATTGCGTTACAAAGTGGGAATTTTATCAGAAAATACAGACAGAAAATGGAAAGACTTTCCGCTATGAGGTTTACCGATTTTGTATAGGAGAGGGCGCGTCTGTGTTAGACATAATAGGCACGTATTGGCTAAAAATATCAAACGACTTTATCCTTCCTTGATATCAAACCCTATTCCCACTAGGTTAGGGCTGGAATTCAGAAAATGAATTTAGTAAAGGCTACGTCAGTGTGCTTAGCTTGGTTAAGGGTGTGTGCGTCAAGTTATTAGCGCATGCGTATTGAAACATTGGGACGCGGACAAAAATCAATTCGAGATGGTATGTGGGCGTTACGTAATGAAAGAGACCAGTGTTGCCCGTCTTGCAATACATATTCACCATGTATTTCAGGGCAGGCAGGAAACCTGGCCTAAAATACATGGTGAAATAAAAAAAATCATTTAGGATATGTAGTGTCACCACCCCATTCCATGCTGAGGGTATCGTAAGAGCCGACAAAACGAAATGACAAGGCTGATAACCTAGCTGAAATAGAAGGAAAACTTAATACGAATCCCGGCTGGTCAGCGTGCCACAGTATGCTAATTATAGTAACCTTGTTACTACATAATCAAAAAACCTACTTAACTGTTTTTTTTTTGTTCTCTTGACATTTAAATAGATTTAACTTTAATTGACACTTCTAAATATACCGTCGTATGACCAACATGTGTTTTATGTTTTCTTCCTGAAAAACCCCTGAATACATACGAAGAGTGAAAACTAAATACATACGATATACAGTACTCTCTATATAAATACAATATCTGGATGACATGATGGTTTTTTTTTTTATAAATTGTGTTTTTTGGAAATTATATTTACAACGCCATCTGCTGTTGTGCTCACAAAAAAGTAGTATTATTATTCGCCAATAGATGTCAGGATTCCTACCTAGATCGATGTATCCCCCCCTAAACCCTAATAAAATGACATTTTCTAAAAATTATTCCTAGCTAGATCGATTTATCGCCCCCGAAACCCCCTATATACTAAATTTCATGAAAGTCGTTGGAGCCGATTCCGAGATTCCAATTATATATATATATATATATATATATATCTACAAGAATTGCTCATTTAAAGACATAAGATGAGGCCCGGTTTATGGAAACTTGGCCACAACAAAAGGAAACCTTGCGCCTACTCGTTTGAGTAACGCGGATCAGACTCACAGACTTAAGGTGGGTGACCTTTCATGGGCTTAAAATGTGATGAACGACGTCACTGACGCATTATTAACAATAGCTTTTATCATCCGGGTGTCAATACGCCATTCCATCCTGAGGGTGTTCGACGATCTCTAACCTAGGAAAACCTAGAAAAGAAAACCTTTTTATAAAATCTATCATTCCCTTCTTCTTAGGTTAAAGAAAGTTAAGCATTTAGATCAAGAACAGTGCAAGAAGAAGAAAAAAGAGTTAGCAGCTGATTCTGTTCAGAACATTTAATCCGATTTTTTCATTTAGTAACATCTAACAACTTTTGCACAACTAAAGCTAGTACAGTTTATTTATTTATTTATTTTAATACTTCATGCAAAATACATTGGCGGACTTAATGCCTAGAGGCATTCTCTAACAGTCAACCATAGGGTGGAGCAGAGAATGACTTGGGCTAGATGCACTAAAATAATAAGAATTCAGTGTAGTGAGCTAACTAAGAATAAAAATACATACACAAAAGGTCAGAATATACTAAATTTATACGGTGAAGAATAATACAAAATGAAATAAAAATGATAATAATATATAAAATAATACATAATTATACTAAATAATTATACTACATAAATTCTCTTATTGGTATTACCACTCAGTCCATAGATGTCCTACTGCAGTCGTGACTCCTACAGTTACATGAAGGGCAATTAGCTATTATGCAACGCAGACTGATTGACACAGGGTTTCGGTGCCAAATCATCTGGCCAGCGTGGTGCAGTAGGTAAATTATCCTATATGTAGTTGAAGGAGGTCCGACTCAGCTGGATGCCCTCGCCCTACGTGGGATCTGAGGAGATGCGACGTCCTGTCGGGTGCTCACGGCAGGACGTCGAGAACTCGTAGGAGCGCATGAGGTGAGGAGGAGGGCCTCCTCATCTGCGGCGGCGTGGTTCTGCATCAGATCCCACAATGCCGCAACAGGACGCGAGTTGGAGCACTCCGGGGATGTTTAGTGGGTAGGCCCCCACTCTGGGGGAGAGTCCCTCACGCCCCCCCCTCGGCCATCCCCGTGGCCGACGGGGATAGTCCTTAAAGGATTTTACCCCGGGCGAATAAAAAAAAAGGTCCGACTCAGCTGTGGGTCATGTATGGGCTGAGTAACGTTTCGTATCACGTATTCCTTTTCTTGCGGCTCATCTGGTCATCGGCCTTGCAGTTTCCTTTTGTCGGATCTTACGACACCTTCAGGAAGTAATGGGGTGACAAAGTGAACAAAGTTATTAATTAAGTAGTTACTGATTAGTAACTGCCAACCGGCCTGCCAAGCGTGGCGATTACCCCCCAAATGACAATCCTTGCGGAAGGCCTAGGTTAAAAATTGTGGAGCCACAAAAAAAATGTGGAGTTGAGAAAATATCATCCAAACTTTTTCATTCAAAATATTAGCAGCATTGTCTTTGGAGTTTCTTTGTTTTCGTAGAAAAATTGTGTTTTAATGGTAGCAAGTTTATTGAAGGATATTTCACTAAAACCAGACAGGGGTTATAACCCTCATTGACTCAATCGACCTACCATGGTGAGTCAACTATTGCGGCTATTCTAGGAATTTCGACTTAGCTCTGGGAATTCAATGGGATGACGTGTTTACACCGAAAGTTGAGAGATATGTTACTATTTATATATATTAAATTATTGAGCAATTTTTTGAGGAACCGGGGCCCATAATCCAAATTTGTCCAACCCCTAGGCCAACGAGGCAGCTATGGAACTATCGCATTTTAGATTATCTGTGGAAACAGGTAAGAGTGTACTCACACGATCAAATCTTCAGTCTGCATAAGGCAGTAAATCCACCCTGACTACAGCCAGGTTTACCACTTCAGCTGGCTGAAGTGGTAACCCTCATCATTGCTCTCCAGAGCAACTTCTAAACAATTCTGCATCATCCTCCTTCCTTATCAGCGTTCTTCATACTACTACTATTCAGCCCATAGGTGACCCACTGCTGAGTCAGGTCTCCTCCAGTTACATGCAGAGTAATAAGCCCACTATGCCAAGCTGGCTGTATGGGTTGCGTGTCAAGTGTACCAATTTTCTTGCATTTCCTTTTGGATTTGACACCGTATATCCACTTTGCACATGACTTGCTGGTAGGCCTCCCACACGGTGGACGGACGACCTGGTTAAGGGTAAAGCAATGGATGCGGGCGGCCCAGGACCGGCCTTTGTGGAGATCCCTGGGGGAGGCCTATGTCCAGCAGTGGACGTCTTTTGGCTGAAATGATGATTAGAAGAAGAAGTCAATTTGTCTTTTGCGCGTACAAATACACAAATACAATAGCCTTCCACCTTTTATTACATACGTTATTTATCACCTGCAACGAAATGAACCTTGTAACTTAACCTACTGCGTTCCCCTGAAGCGTTTTCCACATTGCGTTCACTCAATCCACTTTCGTATGATTTATGATTCCTTCTGACCTTTATCGCTCAGAACTCACGATCAATGGAAACCGTTTCCACTCCACGAAATACAGTCGTTTACTCCTGAGAGAGGCATCATTATACTAGTACATAGACCCAATAATGAGCCTGGCCACCTCCAAGTTATCTTCATGCTTACTGTGCCACGCCGGGCAGGCAGATATAATTAATTACCATGGACACTTTCATTGTTTCATCCCATTCATGATACAGCGCTTGAAACATTAGAAGATCACTCTCGTAAGTATTCATAACTTTCCGTGTGGTGTCGGATTTGGAATACATAGTGTCACCACCCCATTCTATCCTGAGGGTGTCGTAAGAGCCGACAAAAGGAAATGTCACGGCCAAAAACCTAGCCGCAAGAGAAGTAAAACTTGAAGCCAAACCCTGTGCCAACCCGTTTGGCCAGCGTGGCGCAGAAGTGTGACAAGAGGAGGCCCGATCCAGCAGTGGGTTATTTATGAGCCAAGTAGTAGTAGTAGGGCGAAACCGCGGGGCCCAGCTAGTAATTAATAAAAAATACTACCCCGTTGTCGACGGCAACCGGAATTAGTATGAAGAAAAAAAAGATATTTAATTTTGTCATTCGTATATTTTGTGCCATTTATATGTATACTCCGTGTGGTGACGGATTTAGTTTACACAATGTCACCAACCCAAACCATCCTGTGGGTGTCGTAAGAGGCGACTAAAGGAACGCAAGAGGCAGATCACCTAGCAGCAATAGATGGAAAACTTGATACAAACCCTGTGCCAAACCGTCTTGCCAGCGTGGCACAGTAGTCTAATCTCCCTCCATGAATTTGGAGGAGGCCCGACTCAGCAGTTGGTTATTTATGAGCTAAGTAGTAGTAGGGCGAAACCACGGGGCCCAGCTAGTAATTAATAAAAAGTACAACCCCGTTGTCGATGTTAACCGGAATTAATACGAAGAAAAAAAAGATGTTTAATTTTGTCATCCGTATATTTTGTACCATTTATATTATGTATACTGCCTAATAGCGGAAACGATTAACTGGTGCGGAAGCATGTCACTTGCGCGGGCGCAACCAATGTCAGTACTGAGGCAAACTGGTGCTGCACTCGGAAACCATTGACTAATGATGCAACCATGTGATATGTCGCACGTTTAACGTGACTTAATTGTGTAAGATTTGGACTAAAGGAATGTTGTTATTTAAAACAGAGTTATACGTTTCACTCGTCTGTCCTAGGCTATTAAGCACATATACGCATAAATCGATTGTCATTTAGGTTTTTGGTTGAAACAGAATTAATTATACCAATAAGTTGGTGCATAAGCTTACGGTCCATTGGAAGGGAAGCATTAAGGTGGATGCTCCAGGGTAGCCCGCGAAATTCAAATTTTCTTACGTTTTTTGCAATATGCAGGGCAGTGCTAGGTTGTTGGATTTAGAATACGTAGTGTCACCACCCCATTCCTTACTGAGGGTGTAGTAAGAGGAATGACAAGGCCAAAAGCTGCAATGGATACCTTGTGCCAATTAGACAGACCAGCGCGGCATAGTAGGCTAACTAGCCGCCATGTAATGCGAGGAGGCCTAACTCATCAGTGGGTCATCCCACTGATGAGTCATCCCACTTATGAGCTGCGTAGTAGTAGTAGTAGTAATTTACCATTTACCAACGGTTCGGAAGGCAGCTCTGCTGAGAAGAGCCGGTAAGAAACTCTGCAACGAAAGGCGCTCAACTGAAATATGAATATTATAATCACTATCACTACATATTATAAAACAAAGTCGCTGTCGTCTGTCCGTCCCTATGTATGCATAAATCTTTAAAACTACGCAACGGATTTTGAAGCGGTTTTTTTAATAAATAGAGTCATTCGAGAGGAAGATTTTTATGTATAATACATCTATAATATTTTAGAGAAACACTGTTAAATTTAGAGGTTCTTTAATGCATCCGTGCAAAGCCGGGACGGGTCGCTAGTATGTAATAAAATCAAATGGGATAATTAAAAATGGAATAATAAGTATTGAATACAGTGAGCCGACCAACCATACAACAGCGGTACATGTTTACAAGCATAACCATTTGCTTAAAATCCATAAATAAAATGTTAAGACGGCGTTTCTTCCGCAAATTGCAGATAAATATCAATCTGGATGCTATTAACTGGTTTTAAACCGGACTTTAACACTCGAGGCATGTTTCTATTTAAGGGCGCTCCCTCACCGGGAGCATTCGCTTAACGTTACAGAGTCGAGCATTACATCAGTGAGGGAGGAGAACTGAGCATTACAGTTCGATTTTGAGCATTTTGCATCGAGGTTTTGAAATAATTCATGGCACCAATATTGTCTTTTATTTCACGTAAATAACAATGTCGAATTAATATTGCCACACTCAGCACAATGACCGCTTCGTCTGACATTACGGAAACAACTAAATCAGAATCCTCGCAAATTCAAATCTATATGCACTAAATGTTACATTACACGCGAACGCTCGTCGGTGAGGGATGTAGTATTGTAATGTAATGCTCAAAGTCGAATCTATAATGTTACATTACACGCGAACGCTCGTCGGTGTCGGAGGTAGTATCTTAATGTAATGCTCAAAGTCTAATCTCTAATGTTACATTACACACAAATGCTCGCGGTGAGGGAGCGCCTTTAAGCATGCACTGTTTGACTGCCTTGTTGGTACAGCTTGAAAGCGCCCCCTTTGGATCACGGGGTTCCGGGGCCGGGCAAGTGTCTTTGAGTAAATCAGAGCCACTTGCTCCGAGTCTGGGTGTCATTTGTGATCGTGAATTTCATGTTTGAAAACTGCCCCCGCGATACAGAAACATAGAGCAGAGGTTACGTTTAATAAAAAAATAAGCTACTGGTGCAGATCAATATACGACGACACGGTTAGCGCAGTGGTTGAGCGATCGACTGCAGCGCAGCATGTCGCGGGTTCGATCCCCGCACGGAAGAAATATTTGTACGACCTACAACTATTTGTTCCGGGTCTGGGTGTTTTCTATCTATAATATGTATGTATTTACAAAAAAAAAAAGTATATAAGTAGTTTATCATCCATCTCGTTACCATAACACAAGCATTAAGTTGCTTAAATTGGGAAGAGATGGCGTTGTGTGAAATGTCAAAAAAAATAAAATATATATATTGATGCGATTAACTGGTTTTAAACCGGATTTTAACACTCAAGGCATGTTTCTATTTAAAGCGTGTACTGTTTTAACTTCTTGTTGTTGTTGTTTCTCTGTAAATATGCGAGCAGTGCTGGTAGGCCTCGCAGACGGTGGACCGATGAAGGTAGCCGGAAAACCATAGATGCAGACGGCACAGGCCCGCCTTTGTGGAATCTTCGGGGTAGGCCTATGTCCAAAAGTAGACGTCTTTTTGCTAAAATGCTCATAATTAATACGTTGTTTCATTTGATGCTGAAGGTGTTGCAGAAGTCCCAGCTTCTATTACTCAGCCCATAAATGACCCTGCTGATTCTAGCCTCCTCCAATTACATGGAGGGAAACTAGCGTACTGTGTCACGCTGGTCAGACGGGTTGGGACAGTGTTTTATTCAAAGTTTTCCTTCTCTTGCGAGTACGTTGACAGCCTTGGTATTTCCTTTAGTCACCTCTTACGACAACTGCAGGATGGAATTGGGTGGTGACACAATCTATTCTAAATCAGTCACCACACGGAGTCAATACTTGCGTACGTGCCCATACCTTCATATAAATAATACTAACTACTACTACTAATACTGCATTAAAAATATCTAATGGTGGTTATTGGTTTATTTTCGCTTTATAATCTATTAGTATTTTTTTTTATTTTCAAGCCATCTTAATTTTTTTTTTGTAAAGGACTCAAATACTAATTCTCAACCCATAAATGACCCACTGTCGAGTCGGAATTCCTTCCATTACAAGGAGGGTAATTAGCCTGTGCCACGCTGGCCAGACGGGTTGGCACAGATCGCCACGCTACTGCCCAAGTAATCGTGACTGTGAAGAAAGTCGAGAGAAGTATCTGCTACAAACTACGCCAGCCTTCCATACTTTTTTTATAGAATTAGGGGCAAACCCTTTAGGCTTTCGAATATCCGCATTTTATAAACTAAGCCTTTTAAACTATACTGTTCATTGGACCCGTTTAAGGTCAGCGCGACCTCGGGTCTCAATTTCACAATATGGTTCATTCACCAAACGTAGAACATTCTAGAGTATCAATTATGTAAAGGTCAAAATGGTATCTAACAATAGTATTGCTCTCAGAAGCGATTTCGATTTAAAAAAAAGAATTAGACGTTCTTTTCTTAATTCTCATTCGTCTGACTTTTTTATGTATCATTTTCATAGATTCGAAGATGCCTGAATCGATTTGGGAAAATCTTTATTTATTCATAGCGTTTATTAGTAGTAGTAGTTTGGTACAAAACTTGAAATTAATGATACGAAATGTTTGTTTGACGGTAACATTTGGTGTATTTAGGCGATTTGTTATTCGTGTGAACATAGATACCTACCGCCTACCGACACCATTATTCCATGTTATGGGGGATTTAGAATACATAGTTTCACCACCGCGTTTCATCCTGAGGGTGTCGTAAGAGACGACAAAAGGAAATGATAAGCCCAAAACCTTCCCGTGAAAGAAGAAAAACTTGAAAAGAAACTCTGTGCCAATCCGTCTGGCCAACGTGGCAGAGTAGGCTAATTACCCTCCCTGTGATGGGAGGAGGCCCGACTCAACAGTGGGTATTTTATCGGCTGAGTAGTAGTATAATTAATTTATAACGATATATGTGTAACTATAACATATTGTTATATGGGTTCCATCAGAAAGCTCAAAGTCACCCAAAGGGCTATGGAGAGGGCTATGCTCGGAGTTTCCCTGCGAGATCGAATCAGAAATGAGGAGATACGCAGGAAAACCAGGGTCACCGACATAGCCCACAGGATTGTCAAACTTAAGTGGCAGTGCACATAGCGCGTAGGACCGACGCCCGATGGGGCAGAAAAGTCCTGGAATGGCGACCGCGTTCCGGAAAGCGCAGTGCTGGTAGGCCTCCCACACGGTGGACCGATGACCAGATTAAGGTCGCCGGAAAACGATGGATGCGGGCGGCCCAGGACCGGCCTTTGTGGAAATCTTTGGGGGAGGCCTATGTCCAGCAGTGGACGTCTTTTGGCTGAAGTGATGATGATGATGATGATAACATATTGTTGTATCTTTTATGAAATACCCGTGTGAAGCCGGGGCGGGCCGCCAGTACAAATCTATTTTTATTGTACATTCCATAAATGTGGCTAAAGTACTAAAACATCACAGTATATTTTGTTGTGAAATATGCGTAAAATTCGCGGTTGCGCCATTTTGCTTAAGTTACTCAACAGAGAAAGTTGAAAATAAAAAATGAGAAAGAAGATAGACTATGTCGTATTTTTACAGTGTTTTAGCAGGTAGTTAGTTAAATAAAATAAAATAGTCTCTGGATCTTCACGATACGGAGTTATATGTGAGATTATCAAACGGTCCTGGGTTCGATTTACGGGTCAAATGTTTTGGCAGATTGGCGAGCGTAGTGCAAGACATCTTTCTGCTTGATTGATCATTCGGATTTTTTATGTCCAGCAGTGAACCAAAGTGAATGATGATAACGATGAACCCGTGGATTTATATTGCTTCTGTCAAAATTATACTTTTGTGCTGAAACTCATCGTTCAGTAGTTCAAGAAAAATATATAAATATGGAATTTATTAAAAGTAAAAGCATCATCATAATAGACATCATTTTTCTTTCAGTGTTTTCGATACCATTAATTAGCATTCAACATTTTATACCGGTAAGGATTTTGATTTTAATGTTAACACATAATACTGATAAGAATCTGATACAGTTTTAAAAACTTACCCATCATATTCATCATCATCATCATCATAATTTCAGCCAAAAGACGTCCACTGCTGGACATAGGCCTCCCCCAAGGATTCCCACAAACGCCGGTCCTGGGCCGCCCGCATCCACTGCTTTCCGGCGATCTTAACCAGGTCGTCGGTCCACCGTGTGGGAGGCCTACCAGCACTGCGCCTTCCGGAACGCGGTCGCCACTCGAGGACTTTTCTGCCCCATCGGACGTCGGTCCTGCGAGCTATGTGCCCTGCCCACTGCCACTTAAGTTTGACAATCCGGTGGGCTATGTCGGTGACCCTGGTTTTCCTGCGTATCTCCTCATTTCTGATTCGATCTCGCAGGGAAACTCCGAGCATAGCCCTCTCCATTGCCCTTTGGGTGACTTTGAGCCTTCTGATGGAGCCCATAGTGAGCGACCACGTCTCAGTTCCATATGTCATCATATTATGGAAGCGTAAAGTTATCTTGTCGCGGGTTCGATTCTCGCACGGAAGAAATATTTGTACGACCTACAAGTATTTGTTCCAGGTCTGGGTGTTGTCTATCTATAATATGTATGTATTTACAAAAAAAATTATATAGGTAAGTAGTTTATCATCCATCTCGTTACCATAACACAAGCATTAAGTTGCTTAGCTTGGGAAGAGATGGTGTTGTGTGAAATGTCCAAGGATATATATATATACTAGCTGACCGGGCAGACGTTGTCCTGCATGATATTTGTTTACCGACTGCAGCGCCATCTGTCGGGCTGATTTGTGAATCTAAACCATCCTCGGTGCCACCCAAACGCATACAAAAAATTTCATTCAAATCGGTTCAGTCGTTTAGGAGGAGTTCAGTCACATACACACGCACACAAGAAATATATATATTAAGATTTATTAAATTTGACGTCCTCCGATATATGAATTCCAAAATAAATATTGAATTCCAAAGAACATCCGGAGATGAATCTGCCAATATTTATTACGTTTAATTTTAATTAATATTAATTTATTTTTAATAAGTAATATTATCTTTTTCTTTCTTCATGTATACATTACGTACTTGTATCACGTTAATAATTGCAGCAGCTAATTAGATTTTAATGAACAATCTCACACATTTATACTTACTTATGTAGGTCTGGGCATTGCTTTCAGCCCCTCAGCTTGTGTCTATTGGCAGATGTCTGCAACCACACGTGGGTTCCAGAATGTGGGGAGCAAAAGGAAGAGGAGAACCGGAAACATCCGCATTACAGGATGTTTTTAGATGAATGCGATTTATACGAATACAGTTGTGATTTTCAAACGAGTAAGTTTTTTTAGAGAAATGGAGACGTACATTGCAACCCTACATTGTAATCACCGTCGTATCAGCCCATAAATGACCCACTACTGAGTCGGGTCTCCTCCAAATTCATGGAGGGAAATTAGCCTACTGTGCCACGCTGGCAAGACGGGTTGGCACAGGGTTTGTATCAAGTTTTCCTTCTCAGCTCGGCTTATATACAAATTTAAGCCGAACATCATCGACATTATCCGTGTGGTGGTAAGATTTAGATAACATAGTGTCATTACCCCATTACAGTCTGAGGTTGTCGTAAGAGCTGTCAAAAGGAAATGACTTGGCGGAAATCTTAGCTAAGAGAAGGAACACTTGCAACGAAAGCCTTTTTTTTGTTGTCGCTGGGGAAATGCTTTATGCATACCACCGCCCCCCGGGGGAGAGGTCGGTGATTATGTGGGACTCCGACAAGGGTCGTCTGCCCACTAAAACCCCAGCGGTATACCCTCACACAACGTGCTTGGGGCGCCACAAGTTCGTGTAAACGCAGTCTACTGTGACGCCTCGGCGTGGTGCCCGCTATGCGGGCATTGCAACGAAAGCCTGTGCCAACCCGTCTAGCCAGTGCGGCACAGTAGGATAATTAGCCTCCATGTAATGGGAGAAGACCCGAGCCAGCAGTGGGTAATTTATGGGCTGAGTAGCACGAAAAACATACAGAAAGAAATTCACACTAGTTAACTGACTTTCACGACACGTGTCACAAAGAGATCATGCGAAACCCAGCTATTTAAAAAAAACTTTTTCAGACTACACCGTAACAAACTTTTCGGACTGTTTCCGACCGCAGACTTGTCCACCAATAGAAGAATATCGGAGAAGAGGCAATTACAAGATTATGGCAAAAGGACGGAGCGTTATATACGCACCACCGTATCCTACCAGGCCTAACAAACCTGGTATACCCCGCCTGGTACCCCATGGGAAGAGGAGGTATACTCCAGAGAAGCTTAAGCGGTTAAAACGTCGGTTTCTACGAACAACGACCACAATGCCATGCCAGAGGTGTACATAACTGAACGTCGATTATAAATATTAAGAACTAGCTTAGCCGGCAACTTCGTACCGCCTCAGAATCAATAAATAAAAATCCTGAAAATAATTCCAGAATGTTTCAACTTTAATAAAATATTACAAACCATAACTGGAACAAAAATAATGCGTACTAAAAAAAAGAATTTTTATTTATTCTTTTATGTGATGGTATCACTGGTCTTCCACGAATATTTCAACACCAAAATTAGCCAAATCGGTCCAGCCGTTCTAACGTAGACTAACGAACAGTTTTTTTTATTTATATAGATAGATAGTTTATGGTTTCTTTATATAAATCTATCTAACTAAATAAAGATAATAACTAAAATTATAAAAATGTACTTTGCGCCAGATTGCTGTCGCCGGCCAGCCAGTAGCATTGCCACGTTGAATGCTAAGTAATCCACTGAGCGAAGTTTTAACCAGCCTTCTGGTCACCGGTTAAGGTCAACAGACGCGTGGATAATTCTTTGTAAAATGATTTGAATTCCGTGCCCCATGGACCAAAAGTTTCCACCCCAAGCGGCACAAACATGTAACTCGAATCGAGCTGACTATCTTTGCGTCGCTTGAGGGATTTAGCAGGATCCACGGCACTTCCAGCCCTTTTAGCAGTCATTGGAATATGGGACGACGTTAGGGTGTCTACGCATGTGACATCCCGTACCAAGGGCCGTCCCATGGTCCAAGGTATAACCGTCATTCCATCAGGTAAAGTACACTTATAACGATCAAAGGAGTTCTACCTATTATTTTAATGTTTGTTACCGCATGGAGCCAAACTGCAACTGCCATAGGATAAGAAAAAAATACGAATACAGATTACTACTACGACTTCTCAACCCATAAATGACCCACTGCTAACTCGGGCCTCCTCCATCTTCATGGAGGGTAATTAGCCTACTGTCCTACGCTGGCCAGACGGGTTGGCAAAGGGTTTCGTATCAAAATTTCCTTCTCTTGCGGCTAGGTAATCTTGTCCTGTCATTTCTTATTGTCTAATCTTACGACACCCATAGGATGGAATGGGGTGGTGAAACTATGTATTCTTAAACCGCCACTACACGGAAACGGAACGTATACGTTGTGTCAACGCCCTTTTCCTTCCTAATCTATCCGTAAGAAAAGAAGCAAATTTCGGACATTTTAAAAATTACTACACGATTTCTCGCGATTTTACAAATTTGCTTATTTCGTGTTGCGCGGGAAATCATAAAGTATTTTGTCAAAATACAACTTATTATTGTGTATAACAGACGCGTGCCCAATATAAATAGTTTTATGAGTTCTGCTTGTACACAGTAAAATGTTTGTCGAATGTAGATGTAAAATTGCAAGAGATTTTTAGACTTGTATTTATTTAAATAATAATATCAAGTATCCGTGGAAATGAATGTTGTGTGTTATAGCTATGGGGAAGCATTACGTGGCATATGATGAACTCTCATACTGTGTTATTAGGTAAGTAGACGAGTGTAAATATTGTGTTTTGAACTTAAAATAGTAGTATTTATATAAATATGCATTACGTTTGGTGTCACATCTCTATGCGTTACAACCGTTGTTGATAGTTAAAGTGTCACTTAATGTAAATGATCTGGTTTTACAAATGATGAATGAAAAGATGTAAATGATGTATAAACTACGTACAATTATGCCTGGCCTTAACGCCTGGCTGCCTCCACTGCATTCACCACGCCGCCGCCGTGTGTCACGGCAGGTTAAGGCTTCCGAGGCAACTCTGAGGACAGAGGAGTCCCCAGAATTGGCTCGTCTTGCCTGTCCACGCTCTTCGTCTGGCCTGTCCCCATGGGCCTGCCCGTCAGGGGTGACCCTGTGCCGGTAAGGCCCCAACGTATCCTAAAGGCACGCAAGTGCCCTCACCACAACAAGGCAGCACGGTCGAGGGTCATAGGGGCGTTAATTATTAATTTAACAAGACTACGTTTGTCGGATCAGCTACTTTTACAATAATCGAACTTAAAACTTTTGCAGTTTCAATTGTCATCCCGTTTTGGTCGATTCAACATTTTGTACCGGTAAGTTGAACCTTATTTCGGACTGAGAATATAATGAGTTTATTTTGCTTTTTTCTTTGTAGAGCAATGTAGTGTAGTTGCTGCTCGTATTTATTTTTCATTTATAATCTTATTTTATATATTAATCTTTTTAGATTAGTTTTTATTGCAGTTAGTTTAGATTTTTTAATGTTCTATGTATTTCTATGTCTTATCTTATTTTATCTTCGGAACCTTGCCTAAGGGGGGAGTCCCCTTTTAATAATATGTTTTAGTATTATATAAGGTTTTTTTTACTTTTAGGTTCATTGGTATTTTTAAATATTTGTCCATTTGTTATGTCCTTCTAATGTCTAATTAGTAAAAGCTAATGAATTATTTTATAAGTGTTATTACCAAGTACAAAAAAACACCAAATTTGTTGATTAAACATTTGTCTAATATGTGTTAGAGTAATAGAGTATGCTTCGTTTCAAGTTTCTTTTTGCCTACTTGCTTTTAATCAAAATCTCAAAAGAGAGAGAGAGTAAAAAAAATGATGCCAAATTTTTTTAAACGCAATACAAATCTTGGGGTTAAATACACTGTATACGGCGCTTACGACACACTCAGTATGATATAGTGTGGTGACAAGCTTACATATAGCTTGTGATTAATCTAATAAAATTCTCGTGTCACAGTTTTAGATGCCAAACTCCTCCGAAACGGCTTGACCGATAATTATTAGGCAAAACAACGTTTGCCGGGACAGCTAGTTAAATATACTAATCTTAACGTTCGAACTGTTCGCAGCCACTTAGTGACTGCGTCATGGCGGATTTCTGTAATCATACTTGGATCCCGGAGTGTGCAACAAACAATTTTTTGAGGTTCCGCTTATTTACGGATGACTGCGATATGTATGAATACAATTGTGATAATTCTATGAGTAAGTATCGAATATAATACTAGCGAACCGCCCCGGCTTCGCTCGGGTGCAATGATGAACCTCTAAATTTATAGATGTTCCTCTACAATATTATGGATTTAGTTTCCTGCCTCGTTGGTCTAGTGGTTAGATGTGCCGCCTTTGGATCAACGGGTCCCGGGTTCGATTCCGGGGTCGGGCAAGTGTCTTTGTCTAAACCAGAGGCACTGGCTCGGAGTCTGGGTGTCATTTCTATCTATAATATGAATGTATTAAATTGCTTAGCTTGGGACGAGATGGCGTTGTGTGAAATGTCCAAGGATATTTATTATTAATTATACATAAAAACCTTCCTCCTGAATCGCACTATTTAATATAAAAAACCGCTTCAAAATCCGTTGCGTAGTTTTAAAGATTTAAGCATACATATAATACATATAATATGTAGTGATAGTGATACTTTGAGGTTTGTAGTTGTACCCTGTCTCTATGTGATGACGGATTTAGAATACAGAGTGTCACACCGAGAGCAGCAAGAGTTTGAAAACTTGATAGGAAATCCTGTACCAACTCGTCTGGCCAGCGTGGCACAGCAGGCTAATTACATGTCATCAAACTCGAGGAGGCCGAATTAGCAGTGGATCATCCATGGGCTGAATAGCAGCTGTACATATCAGGTAATATGCCTGTTGTACATTTTCACTCTAGCTAGTTCCTTTGGTCGCCACATCTTCAGGTCTGGATATGAATTCTGAATCGTTTGTCCCGCAAACCAATATTTGATTTGAACAGTTTGAAGCATCCTCTTAATTATTTCTCATTTTTCAGATTTTACAATAGCAAACTGGTCAGACTGCTTTCAACCTTGTAAAGCCGTATCTAGAACCTTTTTGAGAATGGGAAACTATAAATTTTTCTATGAGCAAAGAAGCATCCTCTATGATCCGCCTCAAACCAAAACCTCACCCGCAACTACGCGTAAGAAACAAATAGAAGATTTTTTTGTTTTGAGGATTATCCCTGAAAAACGTACTGGCGTATTTGAGGCCAGAACGACAAAACGAAAAGAACTACTGAGAAATGTGAAGAGTATAATGATAAATACAAAGAACCCACCGAAGCGAAGAACTGGTAGCAAGACGAATAACCAACAATCAAAGAAGATAACAAAGAATGACGTGACTAAGACCACGATCGAACCACCGGTAAAAATTATAATAAACACTATGCGTTCCCCGAAACGAAATACTAGAATGGCTACTACTCTGAAGTCAATTAGCCCTATACACGAAATTATATCAATGATGAAAAATCCTGTAGCCTCCACAGTTAGACCTGGAGCACAGCTTAATGTGAAAATAAACAAAATGCACCCTCCAAAACGTAGAATTGTTACTAAGTCTACTAGCACGATAGCTGCTTTGGCAACAAATACCAAAGAATCAACGCAACCCATTATGACAATGACCAAAATTCCGATAGTAACCGCTACTACAGTCAATACGGTAATTTTGACTAAATTTACTGTAATCAAAAATGGTAAAATGTACCTTAAGGTTATTAAAGGTTTTCCTCCTACTTCACCACGAAGAATAGAAGATTCAGATTTTTTGGAGTAAATTAATATATATATTTATTTTACTATGTAAAAGGACTGTTATTATATCACTATCTTCGAGTTGCCCCATAAATAACTCATTATCAGATCTCGGTTCTTCTATAATTTGATGCAGGGAATTTTATGCGTACCAGAACATGTACTTGGCACAAGGAGTCGTATCACTTTTTCTATCTTTTTTTGTTGCCCATGCTTTTTCTATTGCATTTAGCCACTTCTTACGACTCTCAGGATATAAAGTATAGACCTTACTTCCACAAAAGTCTAGTCTCCATTTCCATGATATGGAAAATAAACTATACAATATCATGTTATAAGTTAGTAATTGGAGTTAAAACGATTATTTTCTTTATATCCATTTTTCTTTTACAATATGCAGATAAAATGTGTCGCATGAAATTGGTGTCGTGTCCACTCTTTGTGACAAATGAAATTTAATAACTGTTACATGTTAATCTTGATAAGTCGACTAAAATCGATGTCAAATATGTGCTTCAAGGTTTCTAAAATACATGTATTGCTTTCAAAGCAATACATGTATTTTAGAAACCTTAGAATACATTTGGCCTTAGAATACATTTGGCTAAGGTCATGGGGAAGAACTGCCTCGTTGGTCTAGTGGTTAGATGTGCCGTCTTTGGATCAACGGGTCCCGGGTTAGATTCCGGGGTCGGGCAAGTGTCTTTGTCTAAACCAGAGGCACTGGCTCGGAGTCTGGGTGTCATTTCTATCTATAATATGTATGTATTTACAAAAAAAAATGTATATAAGTAGTTTATCATCCATCTCGTTACCATAACACAAGCATTAAGTTGCTTAGCTTGGGACGAGATGGCGTTGTGTGAAATGTCCAAGGATATTTATTTATATTTAACTATAGAGTCAGCCATATTGTTTTGGTTCGGTTTGGAACTTAGAATTAGAGTTCAGTTGCAAATTTGCTTTTAACTAATCTTTGCAGTAAACTTTTTACGTTATGTTATAGAAGTATCAATTTACATTAGCGTATTTCAAAATATTTCTTATAAAATATCTTGGTTCGCTTTGGAACTTAGAGTTTGAGTTCAGTTGCAATTTTAATTTAATTATTTGCAGTAAACTTTTTACTTTATGTTCTAGAAGTATCAATTTACTCTATCGTATTTTACTGCACTCAGTGGAGCGCATTGCTATAGTGAAGTAAAGTATATTAAGAAATAGAAGAATTGCGTCATGATGGAAATAACATAATATTATCATGTATGGAATTAAGTGTACGTTTTCCAGAACCCTGCAAATCCTGACTGTTATTGGTAAGACGACGGTTTTCTATAGATTTTTTATGAACTCGAATGTATTGTGAAAATACTGTAATCTGGATTCTGGACTCAAATGTTTTATTGTTTTGTTTCAGTATTCACTTTATTTCAACATGGAATACAGCATTTTGTCATGGTAGGCGTTTCTATTTTGAGGCAATATGAACGAGTTTCCTTTAAAGTTGTATATACGATAAACACACACAAAAATTGTATTTTTGTCTTATGCTTGTAACTAACTATGTTTAGGATGGTTCTCGGCCACTAAAAAGTCATGTTATTTGGCCACGCTGTTTACGTACTAAACCTAAAATATTTTGAATTTCTCACAGCAACCAGATGAATGCTTATTGTCGTTCTCCTGTAACCACACTTGGTCGCCAATTTGTGGGAAGAGCCCGGAGGACCCCAATAGTAGATTTTTTCTGGATGAGTGTGACATGCATGAATTCAATTGTGATTACAGCAAAGGTATTCTATCTATAGTATCGTAAATAGGGAACAATTTGTAATATAAAATACATTGATTTGGCTGGAACAGGCAATGGATATTATCATCTCCTATTTCGGGGTTCACGTAACGTTCCCTAAGAAGAATTGTATTGACTTAGTTATTAAGAAGTTCAACTACGGGCTCCATAGTCACAAAATTTCAGGTGATTGGTTTATTATGACCAACAAGCTGCAAAATGTTCACGCTGCGGTATCCGCAATACCAAATTGTATTGGAATAATAGATTGAAAGAGCAAATAAATGTTCTGGACTGTTCACTTATACATTTTTGAAGAATTATATACCTATGAGGGAAGTTTGACTCGGATTCATCTCAATACTCCTATAATTTGCGACCGTAAATATAGTTTTCCTTGCCCATTCACTGCTAGCGCTGTGGTATGACGGAAAACATTTCACGAAATAGTTCAAATTTTACAGATTTACATTTTAATGTTCTGAACGTACGAGGTTCTAACGACGACAATCTTGTTATTACGTATTTTGAATGTTTCAGCGTATGTCCAAGTTGAAACAATACGTTGTGCTCAAAAATGTACACAAAAAGTTCAATCGCAAATAAGTCGGCCAAATACACAATTTACTGAAATCGCAATTACTGATACAAGTGAGGCTACTAGTAGCAAAACTGTTAGCGCCACAGAGACTGAATCTCTAGAAACAATTACGGAATATACAGAAATTATTACCGACAAAGTAAATGGAACTGATTCCAGCAATTCAACAATAAAAGCAGACGAAACCACAAATATTAATAACAAAACGTTTGACGTGACTACAAAAAATATTACAACGGAAATATTAACAACAAAAGAAATAGCTCTAAGTACAACAACAATAAGCCCATCCTCTACAAATATTACAGTTACAGAGAATGCAACATCTACAATTACACAAGTAGTTACTAATACAACACATACCATAGATAACGCATCTACCTCAAATATGACAACAACGGAGAGCACAAAATCAACAGCAACAGAAGCTAATCCTAATTTAAAAGAGACGACAATGTCTAAATTTAATGTGACTTTACCAGAAAATTCCACACTCACATTAACTAAAGAAAGTGTAACAGACATCACTAAAGAAGTAAACAACGTATCTTCAGGTAATACTACTGATGTTACAAAAAGTATTTTAGATACGCAGAAGTTGAACTGTAATTCAGATTGCAACTTACCTTCGACTTGGGAAACAACACAAGCTAATGAAACGAGAGATTTCTTTCAGATTCTTAAAAGACGATATGGGGAAAGAATAAAAGTGCTAAGAGGAACAACCCATTTTCCTACAATGGTAACGATATTTGGTAGAAGAAGGAAATTCTTTATCGGCAAACATAATAATATTTTAATGTGAATATTGTTTCTACTTCTCAGCCCATAAATGACTTACTGCTGATTCAGCCTTTTTTTTCAAGCCTCACACGACGCGCTTGGGGCGCCACAAGTTCGCGTAAACGCAGTCTACTGTGACGCCCCGGCGCGGCGGCGTGGTGCCCGCTACGCGTGCAAGCGACTATCAGAGAGGGCGTCCCGGTACACTGGGACGCCCTCAGTCATCGAGGCTTTCGTCGGTGGCGGTTCCCCCGAACCACCACCGGCCTCTCAGGCGAGGGCAGAAGGGGCCCGCACCGTCACGAACCCCCCTCCACCCCTGCCTCCGTCCGCGGCGCCGGGTCAGCCGGAGCTGCCTCCTTTGCGACCCGCCTCGCAGCCCCCTTCTGCGACATAACGGCCCCGCAGAAGGAGGCCCGTCAGCCCTCGGGCCGGAGTGCAGATTCAGGCCTCCACCAACTGCAAGTAGCCTACGGACGGGTTAGCATAAAATTTTATATCAAGTTTTCTTTCTCTTGAAGCTAGGTTTTCGGTCTTATCATTTCCTTTTGACGGCTCTTATGACGCCCTCTTACGATGAAATGGGGTGGTGACACTATGTATTCTAAGGCCGTCATCACACAGAACGAATATATAATTTAACTAGCGACCCGCCCCGGCTTCGCACGGGTGCAATGATGAACTTCTTCATTTATCAGTTTTTCTCTACAATCTATTGAATTTATTATACACTAGCGGACCCGACAGACTTCGTCCTGTCAAAAAGATAGCGGTATTAAGGTTCGAGCACATTATGCCGGGCCGCAGCGAGCTGGGGCGGAGCGCTAAAATCCGCTCAAATCGCTTCAATACAATTTGTAAGAATTATCACACACTGTGTCGGGCCACTGCGGCTCGCATTATTGCGACGCCGATTTGCGTCCGTGCGATGCGGCCCGACCCGCCCCGCTGCGCCCCGTCAAAGTGTGCTATATAGCAAGCGGAATTTGGTATTTCCGTGTTCCTGTGGTGTGCAGATAAATGAATAAAGAGCTCAAAATCCGTCAATGCACTGCGACCCGGCCCGTCACTAATGTGTTTGGTACGCCTTTTTCGCTGCGCTGCGGCCCGCTCAGCCCCGCTGCGGCCCGACATAATGTGCTTGAACCTATATAGTGCAAATTGACACTTTGACATTAGGAACACCCCTACATTGCTAGGCAACAGTGAGTGGTTGTTATTTAATATGAACTTTATACAATAGCAATAAAGCTCAAATTATCTCTACATTTTAGTTAGAAAACGTTTGTATGGGAAAAAGAAAAAGGCTGGTTTTAGGGGGTTTCCAGCAATTATTCGATTATTTTCTCACCATCCTTGAACTACAACGAACATTTCAAAAAAAGAATTGTCCAAATCGGTCCAGGCGTTGTTGAGTTATGCGGTTACCAACACATTTTGCGATTCATTTTTATATTATAAGATATAAACATTCCTCTTGAATCACTCTATCTATTAAAAAAACCGCATCAAAATCCATTGCGTAGTTTTAAAGATTTAAGCATACATAGGGATGGACAGACGACAGCGACTTTGGTAGTGATGATAGTGATATTGTTTCTAGCCATAGCTAATATTACACTACATCTATAAAGTATGTTTTAATGAGCTACCTATCATAATAGGGATTTTCTGTTTAAGTGTTTATTAGTGGATATATAAAAATAATGCACTCGAAAACGATAACGTATTCGTAATTTATTATTCGAAAACAATTCGACAAGAATTAAGTATTCGAAAACACATGCCTAAGGCTTTCCTTGATATTTCAAGTCGACATTTTCAAAGAACAATGAAACACGTTCAGCGTTATTTTAAATCTATAGTTTATTATTAGCCAATGCTCCGCAATTGTAGCTTCAATTCTAACATTACTTACTCCAGGTGAGGTAATGTCAAGGCTTTAATTGTTCCGATCTGCGATAGTTAAAGTGAGTTTTGCGAATTAGATGTTGCAATGGATCATAAGATAGTCGCAACGATCTTTATTGAAGTTTTTTTTAAAGATATGGTTGCCGGAGCTGTCGCCTTGATTTCAGGCACGAGATAATTAATAGTTAGTATTTTCTAACTATGTACATTGATCCCTCTATGGAAATCGAAACTTTTTAACAGAAAATGTAAACCGTCATCAAAAACGAAACAAAATAAAGAAACAGACATTTGAAGCCGATGCGGTCCAATTTTCTGACGAAGTAGATATCAATTTAATTTTAGATTTAATTGTGTCACCAACCGCTAAATTCGTCACCACGCATAGGATCTGTATGCTTTTAGTCATACAAACAGAAGAGGATGGTTCTCACTGTTTTAGGCATATTGTAAATAATTTTATACTTTTACTAGCGACCCGCCCTAGCTTCGCACGGATGCAATTATGCATGTATTATAATTAAAAACATTCCTCTTGTAAAAAACATACATCACTCTATCTATTAAAAGAAACCGCTTCCAAATCCGTTGCGTAGTTTTAAATATATAAGCATACCTAGGGACGGACAGACAACAGCGACTTTGTTTTATAACTACTATGTAGTGATGATGTTTACTACGCAGCCTATGTATGACCCACTGCCGAGTTGGACCTCCTCCATTTACATGGAGGGTAATTACAGTTGTACTGTGCCTCGCTGGCTAAATGGGTTAGCACAGCGTTTCGTATCAGGTTTTCCTTTTCTTACGGCTAGGTTATCAACCTTAACATTTCCTTTTGTCTCTTACTACACCCTCAGGATGGAATGGGGTGGTGACATGATTCTAAATCCGTCACCACACGGAAAGTTTACTTTCAACTTTTATGTTTACCTTTAGTAAATTTACATTGCCCAACTTCTGGCCTTGCCGTCACGCATATTTAAAAGAACTAACATTGTATATGTAACTAGGTAAATATTTAATTGATGGTGTTTGTTGGCGTCACTAGCCCATCCCATCGTGAGAGTGTTGTAAGAGTTGATTAAGCGAATCTATGCCAGAATTACTATACTAATACTCAACCCATAAATGATCCACGGCTGAGCCGGCCCTCCTCCCATTTCATGGAGGGTCAAAATACCACGCTGGTCAGGATTTCGTTTCAAGATTTCCTTCTCTCGGATCTTACGCCACCCTCATGATAGAATGGGGTGGTGTACAATACTGCAGGACAAAGTAATGTTTAGCTACAAATTTCGCATTTACAAAATAAATTGAGATTTGAGTAGTTAGGCTATTTTTAAACGTCAAAATTACATTGATCATTTGTCACCGTTTCGGAATGTTGCTCTACAGAGAAAAGCTAGCAAGGAAAGACCCTTTTTTGATTTGCCATTTTTAGTTAAAAGACGAAAGCTGCAGTTAAAACCTACATCCCTTTAAACCCCCATAGACAAATCCCTAAATGACATAATGTACACTCCTATTTAAAATACACAGTGTCGCCAATCGATTTCATCCTGAGGGTGTCATAAGAGCCGACAAAAGGAAATGATAAGGCTAACTAGCCACAAGAGAAGGAAAACTTAATAAATATCCTTGAATAAATATCCTTGGACATTTCACACAACTCCATCTCGTCCCAAGCTAAGCAACTTAATGCTTGTGTTATGGTAACGAGATGGATGATAAACTACTTATATACATTTTTTTTTGTAAATACATACATATTATAAATAGAAATGACAACCAGACTCCGAGCCAGTGCCTCTGGTTTAGACAAAGACACTTGCCCGACCCCGGAATCGAACCCGGGACCCGTTGATCCAAAGGCGGCACATGTAACCACTAGACCAACGAGGCAGTCAAATACAAAACCCTATGCCGTCTGGCCAGCGTAGTACAGAAGGAGGGTAACCTCCATGAAGTTTGAGGAGGCCAGACTCAGCAATGGGTTATCTATGGGCTGAGAAATAGTTTACAAATGTTGCGGTCACTTTGTATGACTCTCAGCATGTATTCTGTTGCAAGAATTTGTAGATACTCGTACATCGCTTGACCCACATTCTGTGTTCGTAATCTTATAACGTATAGCATATAGACACGGTAAAATGTTCACTGGAGCGGATAAGCGGCTGTTAGTGAAAGCCTCCAACTCTAAATAATTTCTCTAAAATCAATATACAATTATTGTGTCACAGTTTTAGTGTTTATACTCCTCCACAACGGCTTGACCGATTTTGATGAAATTTCATATGTATATTCAGTAGGTATGAGAATAGGTTGCTAACTAATTTTTACACCCCTAAGTGTTAAGGGTGGTTCACCCCAATTTTTTTTTGTTATTTTTTTTATGATACAACAACAGCAACATACAAAAATACATACAACCCTAAATTTTCACCCCCCTACGATCAAACCCTATTTATTTACATGGCAAAACAACGTTTACGGGGTCAGCCAGTATTTTATAATAAATAAGATAATTTAATGATGCCTTAGGTTTTCACGAATTTGCACATTGCAGGAAATGATTTCATCCCAAATTATTATTATTTATTAAATAAATTCCAAATTTAAATAAAAGATTTAAATAAAATAA
The DNA here is from genome assembly GCA_905475355.2 of Clostera curtula. Classification (NCBI taxonomy): domain Eukaryota; kingdom Metazoa; phylum Arthropoda; class Insecta; order Lepidoptera; family Notodontidae; genus Clostera; species Clostera curtula. The sequence continues at coordinate 9,268,284 of FR997816.1, read as the reverse complement.
CACAATCCGAACCGTCAAGAAAACTTTTCTGGTTTGCCGGCTCTTCTATGTATAGAGTCGCGTTCCAAGCCGATGTTATTAAATGTATTATTTATTTTAGAGCCCACATGCGCCCATTTGCATAGAGATTTTATAATTAAGTGCCGAGATTAAACTTGGTGCAATTTCGCCTGACGATCCAAACTTCGTGAAGAGTAAAATTATATTTATATATTTTCATTTTCATTTTGCTTAAGTTTGGCAATCCGGTGTTATTATTTTATATCTATTTATTTATTAATTTCCTCATAGGGCTATCATTACAGGAACACTAACCTAATACTAGAACTCAGCCCATAAATGACCCACTGCTGAGGCGGGCCTCTTCCTACTACATGGAGGGTAACTAGCCTACTGTGCCCCGCTGGCCAGAGTTCGTTTAAGTAGTATCAAGTTTTCCTTCTCTTGCGGCTTGGTTTTCGGCCTTGTCATTTCCATTTGCCGGCTTGTACGACATTCCTAGGGCGGAATGGGGTGGTGAAACGGAAATCTATGAGTAACAAATTACAAACAGGGCTTCAGCATTCTTTTTTTTTTCGTCAAAAATCTTCATTCAACGGCTGTTCGGAGACTGGCCAGTTTATGTAGGATCCCGGGGTGCGTACCTTATTATTAGGTATTTATTTTTTTATTTATTACAAGCAATAGTTACATGTTTACATATCATTGGTTCCCGGTGTAACAATAACCTGCACAGATTTACGTAGAGACGGTAAATAGTGAATTCAGTCAGAGGACAATACAAAATTCAGCTTGATCCGAAACGCAAACGACAAATCGCATTTGTATGTATGTAGAGATATTGACCGGCGTTACGAGATTATTTCTTACGTAGTATTTCGAAAATGTCAAGTGTCGTCTAAAGTTGTGTACATTGTTGTTCTTATATGCACTTACAATACAAGTTACTTAATATTCGTGTGCCACGCTGGCCAAAAATTATGGCACAGGGTTTTGTATACACAGTATAAGAGTTTCTATGGAAAAGAGACGTGGTCGCTCACTATGGGCTCCATCAGAAGGCTCAAAGTCACCCAAAGGGCAATGGAGAGGGCTATGCTCGGAGTTTCCCTGCGAGATCGAATCAGAAATGAGGAGATACGCAGGAAAACCAGGTTCACCGACATAGCCCACCGGATTGCCAAACTTAAGTGGCAGTGGGTAGGGCACATAGCTCGCAGGACCGACGCCCGATGGGGCAGAAAAGTCCTCGAGTGGCGACCGCGTTCCAGAAGGCGCAGTGCTGGTAGGCCTCCCACACGGTGGACCGACGACCTGGTTAAGGTCGCCGGAAAGCAGTGGATGCGGGCGGCCCAGGACCGGCATTTGTGGAGATCCTTGGGGGAGGCCTATGTCCAGCAGTGGACGTGTTTTGGCAGAAATGATGATGATAAGAGTTTCAGTGGGCTGGTCATATCTGTAGAAGAACCGACAATCGCTGGGGTAGACGAGTTCATGAGTGGAGACCGCGAATCGGCAAGCGTAGTGTGGGACGGCCCTTTGCTAGATGGAGCGACGATCGCGAAAGGTTGCGGGCAGCAGCTGGATGCGTCAAGCTGAAGACAGGGCGCTACGGCGCTCTTTAGGGGAGGCCTATGTCCAGCAGTGGACTAATGTGGGCTGATGATGATGATAAGAGTTTCACTAATCTGTCACATTTGTTTGTACCGCCATCATTGTAACTCTTATATTGAAAAGAGCATCCATGGAGTTTCTTGCCTGCTTTTCTAAGTAGACTGGCATTCCATACCGGTGGTAAAGACTAAATTATGAATTATTTTAATTTTTGATATAATTTAACTATTTCAAAGCATTCGCAATAATTTATTCGAATAAAAAAAATTTAATTTTTGTATCAAGTTTTCCATCTCATGCAGCTTAGTTTTCGGCCCATTTCCTTTCATCTGCTCTCACGACACCCTCAGAATGAAATTAATAATAATAATAATAAATATCCTTGGACATTTCACACAACGCCATCTCGTCCCAAGCTAAGCAATTTAATGCTTGTGTTATGGTAACGAGATGGATGATAAACTACTTATATACATATTTTTTTTGTAAATACATACATATTATAGATAGAAATGACACCCAGACTCCGAGCCAGTGCCTCTGGTTTAGACAAAGACACTTGCCCGACCCCGGAATCGAACCCGAGACCTTAATGAAATACCTTAGTTTCCCACCTACCTATTTCATTTAATCACGTCATATGTCACTGTCAGACGACCCATGTGGCGGTGAAACTTAGTATTTTAAGAAGCGAGCCAAGATCTGTGTTAAACACGCGTCAACTAGATTACAGGTTCCCCACGACCTTCAAAAGCTCGTCAGTTAGCAAACCTTTAATAAGCGGATATTAATTAAGCAGTGCGGAAGATTTGAGTTGTGAATAACTACTTGTATTAAAGTAATCGATATGTACTTGCGAACCAAGGTAATCAGGTGGACTAATTCCGCACTGATTTATTGTCACAACAGAATGTATAACTTCGCCATTCGTATACTATGGTATTTGCTATTTGGTGACGTATTTAGAACACATAGTGTCACCCATTCCAATTAGAGGGTGTCGTAAGAGCTGACGAAAGGATTTTTTTTTATGAAAGAGGGAGGCAAACGAACAAGCGGGTCACCTGATGGTAAGTGATCACCGCCGTCCATGGACACCCACAACACCAGACCAGTTCAGACCAACACCAGGTTGCAAGTGCGTTGCCGGCCTTTATTTTGCCCTCCCCCAGGGGGTGGGGGGTGGGGTGGTCCTCCGGCCCTCTCGCTCACCGAACGAAGCGCAGTGGCTAAAAGCTACTACTCAAAAGTCGGTCTACTGCGAGAGTGTGGTATTTACCCGGTCGAGTCGGCCCATTCATGCTGCGAACAGCGTGGCTCTACCACAAAAAAATGACGAGGCTGTAGACCTTTTTTTTTTGTTGATGCTGGGGAAATGCTTTATGCATAACACTGCGCCTCGGGGGAGAGGTCGGTGATTATGTGGGACTCCGACAAGGGTCGTCAATCCAAGAGTCGTCTACCCACTAAAACCCCAGCGGTATACCATCACACGGTACGCTTGGGGCGCCACAGGTTCGCGTAAACGCAGTCTACGAGGCTGTAGACCTAGCCGTAAGAGAAGGGAAACATGAAACGAAACCCTGTTCCAACCAGTCTGTGTTCTCGGGCGAGCGTGGCATAGTCTGCTACACTCGAGAGCAATGAATCCGGGTCACTTAAAGAATCCTAAAAATCTCGGAAACTATAAATGCTAGGTTAATGCAATAAGTCGTATTTAATAGACAACGTAATACTCCTTAAATGAAGGTATTAAAACTTCTTAGTTATTGTAAAGTTATATCATAAAAAAATCAAACTTGAAAAAGGGCCACTTTCGAAGATGGAACTACGAAATTACAGCATTTGGTTTTGCTTTTGTTTGTAATCTGTCATTTATGTGGGTACATAAACCATGTTGATAGTGCTCTATATTCATTATTCAAGCTGAAATTATGTCGCTTACGCCTGAAGAATACACCAGAATACTTACAATGCTGGAAACCGGCCGGAGTCAGCGCTATACAGCCAGGACTGTCGGTGTGTCGCTGTCAACAGTACAAAGAGTTCTCCGACGTTACGAAGAAACTGGTTCTAACCTACGCAGACCAGGAACGGGCAGAACCAGGTGTACCACAGCACGAGAAGACCGATACTTGGTGAACACCATGCTTCGAAATCGCTTTCTCACATGAACTGAACTCACAAATCAGTTTCGGCGCCTCGGAGGAAGTAACCCAAGTGCATGGACAGTAAGACGTCGGCTTGCTGAATCTAACTTAAAACCCCTTAGACCTGCAAACGGCCCTAAACTGGAGCGTGGGCATCGTATTTCAAGACTAAGATATGCCCAGAGCCACGTAAATTGGAGTATTGAAGATTGGTCAAAAGTTATGTTCTCCGACGAATCAAAATGTATGCTCTACAAGCACGATGGAAGACACAGAGTGTATCGAAGACCAGGGGAAAGATTCAAGCAAGCATGCATCGAAGAAAAAGTAGCCTACGGTGGTGGGTCTGTACTTGTGTGGGCCGGAATTTCTTCTGAAAGTCGCACAGAGCTGGTGATCATAGAAAACGGCTCTTTAACTAGCGTAAGATATGTGGAAGAAATCCTCAATGATCACGTTGGTCCATTTATGGTCAATTTAGGTGAGGATGCTATATATATGCATTACAATGCCCGACCTCATACAGGTAGGATTTTGAATGACTACCTTCAAGAGATGAACATTACTCGTATGGAGTGGCCAGCGCGCAGCCCGGATATCAACCCGATCGAGCATGCTTGGGACGAGCTAGGCAGATGCGTAAAACAACGAAACCCTCCCCCAATCACGCTTCGTGAGCTCAAAATTGCTCTGACAGAGGAATGGGAGAATATTCCCCAAAATCGTATAAGGAACTTGGTGTACAGCATGCCAAACCGCGTAAACGCAGTAATGGAAGCCCGAGGAGGCAATACGAAGTATTAAAATTCAAGAAAATCGTAATAAAGTTCAAAAATTTCATGTTTCCTATTTTTGTTTTAAGGAGAGATCAGCAGTTTTTTTCTTTATGTAATTTTGTGTTAATAAAATGTATGGTGACTCATATTTTTTTTACTTTCATTTAAGGAGTATTACATTGTCTATTAAATACAATTTATTGCATTAACCTATCATTTTTAGTTTCCGAAATTTTTAACATTCTTTAAGTGACCCGGATTCATTGCTCTCGAGTGTAATTCCCCTCCGTGTAATGGGAGGAAGCCCGGCTCACCAGCATGTCGCGGGTTCGATCCCCGCACGGAAGAAATATTTGTACGACCTACAAGTATTTGTTCCGGGTCTGGGTGTTTTCTATCTATAATATGTATGTATTTACAAAAAAAAATGTATATAAGTAGTTTATCATCCATCTCGTTACCATAACACAAGCATTAAGTTGCTTAGCTTGGGACAAGATGGCGTTGTGTGAAATGTCCAATGATATTTATTATTATTATTATTTATGGGCTTCAGGATGGAATTCATAATGAATACTCATACTCATGGAACATTAGACTTCACCATATGGTCTGATCTGTCTGTGACTCTCTCTCTCTCTGTTTGTTGCTCTAAATATTCTGTCTCATCACGTCAGTCATTATTAGTGCTATAAAAAAATATAACGGAAAACGATAACGGAAAACGATAACGGAAAACGATAACGGTAAAAATCAAAACTCATTTATTCAAGTTGGCTCATTAGAGATCTTTTGACAAGTCAACCAAGAAAATCAAATTTAAAATCATCAGCAGCAGCATAATCATGCAGCTCTACAGAGAAGAGCCGGCAAGAAACTCTGTAGTTGCTCTTTTTAGATCGCCATTTTTAGGTACAAGGCTGGGATAAGACAAATTTGTGAGAGCAAACTCGCGTAATAGTCGCAAAGGGCCAAACGATATGGCGTACAGATTAAGTCAACAATAGTAACCTTCTAAAGCCCGAGCCAACCGACCCCCAGCAACGGCACCTGTTCACAAGCATGACGCACGCGGCAGCCATCGCCCTCCTCAATCATATTGCAGGGATAGTACCACATGAGTTTGTTTACTCATGTAATAGAACTATGGATATCGATCCTTTTTTTATGACAATAGAGTATTTGTTACCCTGTACATATTTGTATTACACCTTATCTATTTCTATGTTATGAAATGCAATCTAGTTATTACAAATCAAGCTTGAGGTCGTTACTGAGAACGGATGCGGAATCATTCCGGGACGGAAATGAACGCAACCATTGGCAACACGTGACGAAGACCCTCATATTAATTGCCATATTGAGAACGAACCTAGATTATCTGGATTCAGAAGAACCTAGCTGTAAGTTAGCTGTAAAACCTGATACGAAACCCTGTGCCAACCCGTCTGGCCAGCGTGGCACAGTAATTGGAGGAGACCCGACTCAGCTGTGGGTGATCTATGGGCTGATTAGTAGTAGTAGTAGTAGTAGGACCCTATTTGTGACACGGTTGGCGCAGTGGTTGAGCGATCGACTGCTGCGCAGCATGTCACGGGTTCGTTTTCCGCACGGAAGAAATATTTGTAGGACCTACAAGTATTTGTTCCGGGTCTGAGGGTTTTTTATCTTTATTATGTATGTATTTAAAATAAAATGTATATAGATATGTAGTTTATCATCCATCTCGTTACCATAACACAAGCATTAGGTAAGTTTCTTAGCTTGGGACGAGAAGGCGTTGTGTGAAATGTCCAAGGATATTTATTTATTTCACCCTGAGTCGTAAGCGATGACAACAGGAAATGACAAGGCCGAAAACCGAGCTGCAAGAGAAGGTTCCTGTCCTGCTTTGGAATGCCTTCAGGAGTTTTTTAATCCTTCATATTTTTACCACTTCCTATGGCCTTTCGTATTCGCTATTCGTATTTGGTGTTTATGTTATACTAGATGCTTTGTTGGCCCAGCGGTTGCAAGCGTTGACTTGATATCATGTGTCCTCATTCCGATTCTGAGGATCGACTAGGCGTTTTTGTTTATGAGATACCTGCTTCGGGTAATTTGTACCCATTAAATCACCACAATATATGAATACATAGTACAGGGAATCGTTTTCGATAGACCAAAAAACAACGTGATTAAACTCCTTTAAATAAATAGAAAAAAAAAAGAGAAGGACAACTTGATACGAAACCCTGTGCCATCCTGTGTGGCCAGGTAGGCTAATTTCCCTCTTGTAATTGAGGAGGCCACACTCAGCAGTGGGTGTTTACGGACTGAGTAGTAGGTAAGTAAAGATGTTGCAATAGACGACTAAAAGGTTTATGAAGCTGACATACTTGACAACATCGACTGCATCGTTGGTCTAGTGGTTGGTGCCGCCTTTGGATCAACGGGTCCCGGGTTCGATTCCGGGGTCGGGCAAGTGCCTTTGTCTAAACCAGAGGCACTTTTCTGAGTCTGAGTGTCAGTTGTGTTTGTGAATTACATGTTTGTAAACTGGCCCCGCGATACAGGTTATAATAAATAGTGCAGGGGTTCGATTTTTTTTTAAAGAAATGTTTTTTTTTTTCACGTCGGTGATCTTCTTGGTAACCCTGCCGTTGGGGGGTGGCCAGCTTATGTGGGACCCACCATGTAATGGGAGGAGGCCTACTTCAGCAATGTGTCATTTATGGGCTGAGTAGTATATATCTAAGCCGATTTTAATACCTTGTTTGCTCCGAATTTTACGTAGTTCAAGTTTAGCACAAGTTGTTTAGACGAGGTTACAACACGCGCAATTTCGATTTTGAAACATCTAAGTAATTGCGATAAAAGTTTTGGTAGCCTACATAATTTCCAGTTTACGTGATATCTGCAGGGCAAACCTCTACAAATATAGTTATTTGAAAATTGTATACCATTCACGTAATAATTTTGGTGTAATAACACTTGGGTCAGTCAGTGGTCAGTCGTTTTTCATTTCAATCAGTGCCCATATTTTAATATTATCTTCTTCTTATTTATAAAAATGATGGTTGTGTTTGTTGTTTGTCTGTATGTCCTTTAAATAATCACAAACAGGCATTTGATCATGTGATGATCATCAGCAAAGTGTTGTGCATGACAACAAGAAGGTCTCTGAACAAAAAATAATATTTTAGTTAGAGGCATAGCAACGCACGCAGGTTACAATTATAAATATATTCCATACAAAATATGTCATTTCCTCACTTTATATAAATTAAAAACCAAGGAAATAGTCATAATAGTTAATGTCTTCTGTGATCTTTGAAAAACAAAATATGAAAAGACAATTCCATCTTTGAGTCTTTTGAAAGACTTTTACAAAGTATTTGAAGTGCCATCCGACACAATTTAATGGTTGGGAGATTTAGGGTCGTATTACAAAACTTTACTCGAAACCCGCCTATGATTTCAGTTGATTCCTGCTGACAGTTGAATGTCGACTTGAGCATCCAGCGTATTACAAAAAGTTCCTCAAGCTCCAATAATTTTAAATTAGGTACTCTTGAATTGAGATTTTGATAGTTATTTTGATAGCACAGAAAGTAGTCTGTTTTCTATTAAAAATTACGCAATCCATCACACTTGCTAAAATAGAAAACGAATGTCTGCATTTACTTTGAGTCCAGTACCGTTTTAGAATAAAGATCAGTTAATTAATTTGGCCCATTGCTAGATAAGGCGACGATCTGCGAAAGGTTGCAGGCAGCAGCTGGATGCGTGAAGCTGAAGACAGGGCGCTATGACGCTGTTTAGGGGAGGACAATGTCCAGCAGTAGACTAATATGGGCTGATGATGATAAATTAATTTGACTGCCTTGTTCGTCTAGGGGTTGGATGAGCCGGCTTTGGATCATGCTCTGAGTTTGGGTGTCATTTGTAGTCAGGGCCGGATTTAGGGGGGGGCAACCGGGGCGAAAGCCCCGGGGCCTCCACAAGCAGGGGGCCTCCACAATAGAGACTTCGGAAAAAAATATCTTTCAAATTTCACCTAGTAAACCTAGTAAACATCTTTTCAAAAAAAGCTCGAAAGGTTCCGTTCGTTAACACTAAAATTTAATTTCAAATAATTCTTGTTTCCGATTATATTCATATGTGTTTGTTAAATACTAAGAGAATCTACTTGGTTTCACAATAAATTATTTATTGAAATGAAAAAATATCGACTGAAAAAAATTGTTCATTTTATTTGGAAAATAATTTGGGGCAAGGGGGCCTCCACTCCTTTGTTGCCCCGAGGCCTCTGGACCCCTAAATCCGGCCCTGTTTGTAGTCGCGAATTCATGTCGGTAAACTGCCCCCGCGATACAGGTTATACCAAATGCAGGGGGTTCGTTTAAAAAAACACACTCAAGGACGGTTCTAAAATAAATAACAAAAGTCATTAAATAGTGACAAGACTCTGGTGATTCTAGTGTGTCATTCTTCTACTCAAGCATCGTTAAAAAATTAAAACTCGTTTTAACGAGTTTTAATTTATCGAGGAAGGTTTTAACCAGCCTCAAGTACTCGATAAGTCGTAAATTAGCAAGACGAGCCTGCTCACCCAATAAAGTTGGTATCGTAAAGATATTGGGCAAAAAGAATGTTAATATCCTCTCGCGACTAACCCTGATATGCGCACAATAGAATTAAATTCGTTTAGTCATGTGATCTGTTGATGTAATGATAAACTGCCAAGGGCATTCACATAATAATGCGTAATTGTATATTGCTTAACTTTTTTAACAAAGTAAAATAAATCATTGCGGTACATTTGTAAGTTAAGTGTTATGGTTTGAATACATTTCTATGGATGTGTGAACATTTATATAAATAACCAGCTTTTGCACGCGGCTTGGCCCGCGTGGGCTTCGAACCCGTGCTTATCTCTATGCATATATTTTATGAACATAAAAGCGGTTATTGTGACTAAACTATGATAGTTAGACATGTGCTCAGACTTTTTTGTAGATCTTTATAAGACCTACAAACCCGTAGTACATCATTTTGTTCTATTGTCAATAGTTTTTGCAGCGCACGCATAAATAGGGTTTCGATTTTACACCTTGTTTTACAAAATCGCATTTTTCATACGGATCCCTAATTCTTTTGAAAATAAAATATAGCCTATAACGTTCCTCGATAAATGGACTATCTAACACTGAAAGATTTTTTGAAATCGGACCAGTAGTTCTTGAGATTAGCGCGTTCAAACAAACAAACAAACAAACTCTGCAGCTTTATATATTAGTAAGTATAGATATAGATTTTATATTGTAGGAGGAAACAAACTTCCCGCGTTGTGACGGATTTAAAATGCATAGTGTGCCGTAGGAGAAGTAACCTAGGGGCACAAGAAGAATAATTTGACACGATACCCTTTTTTTTTCGCTGCGGAATTGCTTTATGTATATCGCCACCCCTCGGGAGTGAGGTCAGTGCACACTACACACTAAAACCTGCGGTCCACTAGTTCGCTTAAATTCAACTAAAATGGGCCTCCGTGAGCCATCCGTGTAGTGCTGGATTCAGAATACACAGTGTCATCACCCAAATCAATCCATAAAGTGTTGTAAGAACCGACAAGGCCGAAAACCTAGCCACAAGAAAAAGAAAACTTGATACGATACCCTGTGTCAACCCGTCTGGCCAGCGAGGCACAATAGGCTAATTACTCTCCCTTTAGTTGGAGGAGGCCCGACTCAACAGTGGGTCATATATGGGCTGAGTAGTAGATAACATATAACAGTTTTTATATGTCTGCAAGTGTCTTTGTGTAAGCCAGAGAAACTTGCTCGGGGTCTGGGTGTCATTTGTGTTAGTGATTTATTAAGTGTAAAGTGCCCCTGCTATATAGGGGCCAACTGTCTTTATATACAAAAAAAACACCCAAGGGTCACGTGGTTTATATGCAGTATCATCATCATCATTTCAGCCAAAAGACGTCCACTGCTGGACATAGGCCTCCCCCAAGGATTTCCACAAAGGCCGGTCCTGGGCCGCCCGCATCCACAGCTTTGCGGCGATCTTAAATTGTGTGCATTCATTAGGGGCGTTTGCCATAATCGCCACACTTGGCAGGCGGGTTGGCGATCGCAGTACGGATAGTGTGTTTTTGGACAGAATGTCGCTGCTGCCCAAAGTCTGTTGTCCCTTAGGCGCCTTCTACTATACCCACGGGAAGATATGGGGTCGTAGTATTCTTACTCCGCTACCACACGGATACCGCTACCACACGGATAATCATCTGCAGTATATTTTTTTACTAGCGACCCACCCCAGCTTAGCTCGCGTACATTAAAAAAAACCGCTTCAAAATCCGTTGCATAGTTTTAAAGATTTAAGCATACATAGGGACGGACAGACGACAGTGACTTTATTTTATACTATGTAGTGATAGTGAATAAAGATACTAGGCCTAAGGCCTTTGTGGAGATCCTTAGGACTGTGTCCCGCAGTGGACGTCTTTTGGCTGAAAATGATGATGATGATATTAAAAATTTATAATATTTGATGAATCAACCAATTGATGGTAGAGCGACCACTGTCTTTCGGTGCCCTACCGATATTGTATGAACTCTATTTCAGGATCTGGGTTGATGGTATCATCATCATCATGCTAGTCCATAAACACTGCTGAGTCGTTCTCCTTTACATTGAGGGAAATTAACCTACTGTGCCACGCTGGCCAGACGTGTTGGCACACTATATGATTTTAAGTTTTCCTTTTCTTGCACCTAGGTTTTTTAACCCTTAAGTCTTACAACACCCTCACAATGGAATGCGGTGGTTACACTATGTAGTCTAAATAGAAATTAACATTCGATGAATCGGATGTTTGTTTGCTGTTATTGTAACTGTAGTAAAAAAATTGCTAATTCATATATCGGTCCCGGAAGAACTATAGAAGGTTACCATGGCCGAGTAACTATATATTGGTTGGATAAAATGCGCGCGCGCAGTACAGCCGTATTCGCGTTTGGTGACTAGTGCCTGTTATTGTAAGTGTTGTGTTTTAGACTCTCCAATATTTTAAGTGTTGTGAATGTGTTGTTCAATCATCGACGAAAGAGGCGTGTTATAAGTTTTATGCGTAGCAAAATTGCTCCTGAAAGGTTAAACCGAATTAGATGTTTCTTAAATATTATTTTGGGCCTTTTGTAGTATAGCAATATTTAAAAAAACATCTTAAAATCATTTAGTTAAGTGAATTTATATACTGTGGATAGAGTCTGCGACTGTGTTTGGCTCTCCGCAATCCGATCGATAATGGCTCAGGATCGCCCTTTGTGGAAATCCATTTGTTAAGTCTATGTCCAGCAATGAAGTTATTCTGGCTGAAACGATGATGATGGTAATTTTTGGTGATGCGAATTTACAATACTAATTCTGGCATCCTTAAAGACCAGGCCATGCAACTATATTTCAGACATTTATATACAAGCCAAAAATATGCTTTACAAAGCTTAAACTTTTTAATTTGTATACAGCATTGGCACTCTGTAGACGAGTCAGTACTGCAAATATATTAAAAAAAAAACAATGATAGTCGGTCGGAATGCATGTGAAACCGAGCGTTTACTTATATTTTACTAGCTGACCCGGCAAACTTCGTATCGCCTCTGAATCAATAAATAATAAAACCTGAATGATAATTCCCGAATGTTTCAACTTTATTAAAATATATGTGCAACTGGGACAAAAATAATACGTATCAAAAAAATTTTGTTTTTCATATTTTCCTTTAAACCCTCCCTGGACATCCACGAATATTTCAAGACCAAAATTACCCAAATCGGTCCAGTCGTTCTCGAGTTTTAGCAAAACTAACGAACAGCAATTCATTTTTATTTATAGATAGATAGATTGATAGAAGATAGACGGTCAGAATACATGTTTAACCGAGCGATTACATTTTATTTCTTCTTCTTAGCCATTAAGACCCACCGCTAACTGGAGCCTCCTCCAATTTAACCCCCTTAAACATTTTTTTATTTTTTTATATGTCATCCGATTATTCGAAGAAGCCCGAACTGATTTGGAAATACATATTTGATTTCAAAGGAAATACTTGCTTAATAGTCCTATTTACATTTGATCGAAATCGAATCAGCAGTTCGGTGTACATTTTGAAATGAGTAATCAAAACATTTGTAAGAAGGTAACATTTTAGCTATTTATGCAATATTGTTGTTATTCGAGGCCTTTACAACGCATACATCTGTACTAATATTACAAATAGGAAAGGTTTTTATTTTTGTATGCTTGTAATGAATAAACTCAAAAACGATATGTGAAACCAAGTTAAGCACGGCCTTGTACACAGGAGCAAAGCCGTGCGAATAATCTAGTATGCAAAGAAAATAAAAGTTTTTTACCAAAACTATCATATTAGCTGACATGAGAGGCTCTCTTTTCATAAAATTATTTTAACTTCTAATGCTTTTATCCCAGTCTGCTGGCCTGGTGACGGATTTAGAAACCATAACCCCATTCCATCCTGAGGGTGTCATAAAAGCCGACTAAAACACTAAATACTTCTGTAGCGACCAGCATGCTACATACATTTACAATTTATCCCGCTGCGACCCCTAGCCAGACATACCACCTCGTCTGGCTGGTCCCTTTGCGCCTAAGCTTAAAATAAAACTCTGTACCGACCCATAATATCGCACCTGTGATAGATGGAAGCCCTCACTGAGAAGTATGTCCAGTCTGTTACACCGTGTTTAAGATTAATTTTCATCATCCCACGCGTCTTTTCTAGGGATTCAGTTGCTCCGTTAAGAGAACATTAACATAATATTAATACGCCCACATAATGTCAGCTCAATTATAAGGTTAGTTTAAAGGCTTCTGTTCTCTCACTATACGGTCCGCGCCAATCTTTATGGCCGCTCTGAATGTAGCCCCGTTACGCTGCGCTGAACATAAAATCAGGTATCAGCGGGACTTACGCGGGGCGTGGAGGCAGGGCAGCCCGCGCGCCGTTTCCCACCCGCAAGCGCCCTCGCATCCGGCGCGTCAGTGTGAGTGAGCTACGCTCGTATCGGTTAAAAAATGTACGATGCGCAAGTTCGTACCCACGGCTACGTTCAGAGCGGCCATAAAGATTGTCTCGGACTGTGAGTGTGGTGGTGAATTTAGAATGTACGGTGACACTTTGTATACTAAATTCAACACTCCATCCTGAGGGCGCGGTAAGAGACGATTAAAAAACATTAGACACAACACAAACCAATACAGATATGGACTTTAAACTACACATCGATTTGGCGCTATGGCGCTCTGTAGGCTTATATGCACTGCAGTGCACTAGATTGGGTTGATGGTGATGATATTTAATATATATATATCAGGGCATTAAAAGTAACGTATTTATTTAACATACATTGGTATAAATATATACATGCAACATGTAATTATAAGCCAAGATCATAATATTGTGTGGGTGTCGTGCAAGGGACATACTTGGGCTAGATGGAATGATGATATTTATGAATGATCGCGGGCAGAAATTGTATGCTTAAGATTTTAAGGTCAAGAACTTAAGGTCGAGTTATATGGGAGAGGCCGCTAGATCGGGGTTCTGTGATAGAGTTCTAGAAGTCAAAATATGCCAAGGATCTGCCATACGCGTTGATTGACGAAAACTTCCCGGACCACATAAGTTTTATTTTAATTTCTAGTGCGTATAGTGTGATAGTCATAATAAAGGGAGAAATATTTACTATTTTTTTTAGAGAAAATCAGGTCGCGATCATGTCTCGATTAATAAATGACCATGTTAACATCACTGCGCAAATATATGTTGATTTCGTATGCAGCGTGCTATGTCATATAATACAGGATATTTTAAGTCTCATAATGAATAATATTACTACTATCAATTTTGTCACTATTAAAAAAGTTGAATAAATTATTGGGATATTGATCAGGAAACAAACTTCAATTTCAACTCTTCTTTTTCTCAGCCCGAAAAAGAAGCACTATTGATCACGCATTCTTCAAATATAGGAGTTCACATGAAAAACTATAATAATTATATAATTTTGATTGCCGCCATAAATACAGACTTCCACACGTTAACAATACAAATAACATTTTCGTATAATTGTGACGATGTAAGTGACCAAAAAGTTGACTGTTGTCTTATGAGACAGTACCTTGACCTTGGTCTGTCGGCAAAGCGAAAGGGTTCACAGATTTTGTATGCCGCGCACGTAGGACAAAGAAAACGTGAACTAGAATACGACGAATTGTAGCTTCATTCCGTAAATAAAATTAAGCGCTTTACACAATATACATACGCTGCAGCGCTGGCCAGGCGAGTTGGAACCCGAACCTTATCATTGATTGTCGATTTTGACCGTTTTGTTAACTTACTAATACACACTATAGTGTCAGTTTTTGAATTGAGCAGATTAAAGCTAGCAATTCAGCTAAAGGTTCTTTGACAATTCCTTGGCAGCTAATCATTCCCTTGTAACGTTACCACTACTTCTCGGCTTATAAACGACCCACTGCTGAGACAGGCCTCCTCCAACTACATGAAGGGTAACTAACCTACGCTGGTCAGACGGGTTAGTATAGGATTTCATATCAAGTTTTCCGTTTTTTGCGGCTAGGTTTTGGGCCCTATCATTTCCTTCTGTCGGCTCTTACGACAACCTCAGGATGTAATGGGGTGGAGACACCGTGTATTCTAAATCTATCATCACACGGAAAGTTTGTTGTCCCCTGCCTCGTTGGTCTAGTGGTCAGATGTGCCGCCTTTGGATCAACGGGTCCCGGGTTCGATTCCGGGGTCGGGCCAGTGTCTTTGTCTAAACCAGAGGCACTGGCTCGGAGTCTGGGTGTCATTTCTATCTATAATATGTATGTATTTACAAAAAAAAAATGTATATAAGTAGTTTATCATCCATCTCGTTACCATAACACAAGCATTAAGTTGCTTAGCTTGGGACGAGATGGCGTTGTGTGAAATGTCCAAGGATATTTATTTATTTATTTATTTATCCTGAGGGTGTTAGACACTGTGTATGCAGTAGGGTGTAAACACTGTACTCTAAATATTAGTACTGTAATGATGTCTCTCTTTATCCCACAGACAAAATGAAGCTCATTATTCTCGCTGCCGTTCTAGGCTTGGTTCAGGCCCGACCTGGCCTGTTCTTCAGCCAACCCCTGCACCCACTAGGAGTACAATATGTGTCCGAAGTTTCTGCCATCCATCCTCATCCATCTGTCGAACGGAACGCTGCAAGCGAGTCTCTACTTCCTCGTTCTCTACTGAAGTCTAGGGACTTCTACGACAACCCAACCATAGCTGCTGGGTTAGCCAAGGAGTCCTGGTTCACTAATAAGGAGATGCAAGTCATAGAGCGAGAAGCGGAGAAGATTCCTCGTGAGAATATCTACCATATTGTGAAGAATGCTGGATTCTTGGACAGACATTAGTTCCGTTACACAATTCTGCAGATTTTTGAACGACTAACAATTTTTTCTACCATAAAAAGCTTCTAGATGTTTCCTTCCTTACAATTTTAACTTGGACATTTTTTTAAAGCAATAATTAAGTATTTTAAATTACATATCTTAGATAGCGCTTACCTCGGAAACTATCAATCCTCTGTTGAGTAGCTTGTGTATGGAGGAAGGTCGAGATTAGCACGGGTTTCATAACATAGGCAGAGACTATTACATATTTATAAAACAACTATCAAATGTAAAATATTAATGTGAAAATAAAATAAAATGCAAGCAATAAACTCGGTATTTTGACGAGAAGCTTAGTCTAAGCTAAGTAAATTTTAATAGCGTGTTTGGAAGCAAACACCAATTTATTTTATATTAACTCTTCAACTAAGCCGTTGCGTATTACACAATTCATTGCGGCATCAAAATATTTCAATGTTAAATTCTTTTTGGTTTGGATTGACCCAATCGCATAATTATATTTTTATGAACATTTTTTTGTAAGTATTTTTAATAATATTCATAACTAGGTCAATGGTATTAACTCTGATTAGGATTCAAAATAAGATAGTCATGTATTACAATTGTAAATAGTTTTAAGAGCCAAATTAGTTATTGTATTTTATTTTACTCAGGCAAATAATATTTTTTAATGTAAGCTTTAATGTAAGTTGATAACGGCTAATTATTAAGTTTTTAGAACATTGTCGTCACCCTGTCGTGTTTAGATTTATAAATGAGTTATGGAAAAGTTAATTATAAATCTATCTAAGTCAATTTTATTCTTAAGTAAACTTGTATAATATTAATCGTATTTGCGTGTTCAATTTATTTATGCAATTATTTATGTAAATAGTTAAGTTGCGTTAAGAAAACCGGTTTTATGATTAAGTTAGAGTTAAGTAAATGTGTACGCGTCGCTTTAATATTGGATACTGTGATCTCGAACAATAAGTACGGTTATGTAAGTTATTGTTCTGTTATTTTTTTGTAATTAAAAACATATGTTTGATATAAACTTGTTTTACACCATATTTTGAATATCGCAGTCTCCATTGAATTGAGGTTTCTTGAAGCTTCTTCCTCTTTTGCAGGTTACCCAACACTCATGTACCGGTTTTTGGACGAAATCTAAAAAACAAAAAAAATACAACCATGCACTGATAATAGAATTACATGAATACACATTGCTATTACTTACTTCCTTCGCAGCCCATAAATGACCCACTGCTGAGTCGAGCCTCCTCCAACATGGCGGGTAATTAGCAGAGGTCAAGTTTGTCTGTCATACTGTAGAGTGTCATTTCTAATTCAACAGTAAGGGACAAAATAGGGTGTAACTATTCCAAGGTATTTTTGTATAATATAAAATACTGATTTGTTTCACCATTATCTAACACTGGCAGAGTATATTGATAGTTATTAATAGCTCATAAAGGTGCAAGAATGACTTTGACGTTGAAAAAGTTTTTCTTGCACCTTTATGAGCTTGGAGGGTTGTATTGATTGATTTTGATGATTATAATTGACGACACGGTTGGCGCAGTGGTTGAGCGATCGACTGCTGCGCAGCATGCCGCGGGTTCGATTCCCCGCACGGAAGAAATATTTGTACGACCTACAAGTATTTGTTCCGGGTCTGGGTGTTTTCTATGTATAATAATACTAGCTTTTGGGCGCGGCTTCGCTCGCGTGGACTTCGAACCCGTGCTTATCTCCATGCATTTTTTTTTATGAATATAAAAGTGGTTATTGTGACTAAACTATGATAGTTAGATGTGTGCTCTCCCGGACTTTTTTGTAGATTTTAATAAGACCTACAAACTCGTAGTACTTCATTTTGTTCTATTGTCAATCGTTTTTGCAGCGCACGCATAAATAGGTTTTCGATTTTACACCTTGGGTTACAAAATCGCAATTTTCATACGGATCCCTAATTCTTTTGAATATAAAATATAGCCTATAACCTTCCTCGATAAATGGACTATCTAACACTGAAAGAATTTTTGAAATCGGTCCAGTAGTTCCTGAGATTAGCGCGTTCAAACAAACAAACAAACAAACTCTGCAGCTTTATATATTAGTATAGATGTCTGTATTTACAAAAAAAATGTATTTAAGTAGTTTATCATCCATCTCGTTACCATAACACAAGCATTAAGTTGCTTAGCTTGGGACGAGATGGCGTTGTGTGAAATGTCCAATGATATTTATTTATTTAATTCTTTAACTACATACGTCTTACAGCCGCAAATAACATTTTAATCAACATACAACCTAGCACTGACCTGCAAATTGCAAAAAACGTAAGAAAATTTGAATTTCGCGGGCTACCCTGGAGCATCCACCTTAAACACAAATACGTGCTAATTTCAAAATTCCGGAACAAATATCACAATAAATGTGAAGTTCCGGTATTTTGGGGGCATATCCATTTTTTCCTCTACGTTTGACGTCAACGACCTTAAATCAATCTACCTACTCCGACCTCTAGTAATTACCCTTTTATGCCACGGTGGCTAGACGGGTTGGCACAGGATTTTATTGCTTTCCTTCTCTTGCGGCTAGGTTTTAGGTCTAGTCATTTCCTTTTGTCGGCTCTTACGACACCCTAAGGATGCAATGGGATTGAGACACTATGTATACTAAATTGGTCAGCACATGGAATATTGAAGTTTCTATTACAGAGATAAATATAAAGGAACTGTGTAAGAGATTTGATCCAAACGCCTTAACTTGTTAGGTTGGTACTATTCAGCCCATAAATGACCCACTGCTGAGTCGGGCCTCCTCCAATTACATGGAGGGTATTTAGCCTACTGTGCTACGTTAGCCAGACGGATTGGCACAGGGTTTCGTATCAAGTTTTCCTTCTCTTGCGTTAGTCATTTCCTTTTGTCGGCTCTTACAAAACCCTGAGGACGGAATGGGTTGGTGACATTATGTATTCTAAATCCGTCACCACACGAAATAAATAAGCTTTTTTCAACGTAGTTTATTTTTAGACATTTTTCATTTTCTCGTAAGCCGTGGTGTCATGTCAGTCGTAATCGAACTAAGAGCGAATTTCAAAGTATTTCTGGGAATAACGTAAATGCCAACATCAAACGAAATTCTTAATAGAGGAATATCGTGAACTTTGTACATTCAGTAGGTGTTAACTTGTCACCTCCTACGTAAAACGTTAGCGCAGAGTTTCGTTTAAATGTCATTTCCCTTTAACGGTACTTACGACACCCTCAGGATAGAATGAGGTGGTAAAACAATGTATTCAAAATCCGTCACCACAGGGATGGGGTTTATTGGGAGAGGGTAAAGCAAAAGGTAGGCGATGATGGTGATGCTAAAAAAATCTATGGGAAAATTCGACAAGTGACGACTCGTCACAACTTTTCACATAAGTACAGCCTCAAGGATTTGCTGAAACCAGAGTATTCGATATCACTAGCGTGGGTGTAACGACTACATTAGAAAGACCCGTAATCTGTGAACAACTTAATATGATCGGAGCCTTTCAGATACTGGTCGGTAGCGTTGAAGTGATGCTTTGAGCTCTGTAACTGATACGTACGTCAATAATAATTGAAAATCCCATTTCATTGGGATTAGGGTGTGTTGATTTTGGGATTATACACAGAGTGTCCGCATTTTCCTTTCTACGAAATTATGTCTGTTATGCGGGAAACGACTGAATATCATTGCTCCGAAGATCTGGTGTAGTGTCAGGCAAATATCTTGAGCAAAAAGTGGCGTGGTTTTGGAAAGTTCATGGACCAATCGCGTGGGTTTCGCCTGCCAATGCCAACACAAATTGACTACTGTGCCGTGTTGTTCAAGTTGTTTGCTGGTTATTTTAGAAGAAAGGTTGGTAGATTAGGACAACTTGTCTGGCCAGCGTGGCACAGGCAGGCAGACAAGAGCCGTCTACCCACTAAAACCCCAGCGGTATACCCTCACACGGCGCGCTTGGGGCGCCACAGGTTCACGCAAGCGCAGTCAACAGGGACGCCCCGGCGTGGTCCCCGCAACGCGGGCAAGCGACTATCAGAGAGAGCATCCCGGGCAACTGGGACGCCCTCTCAGTCAACGAGGCCTTTGTCGGTGGCGGATCACCCGACCCACCACCGGCCTCCTAGACGAGGGCAGAAGGGGTTCGCATCGTCACGACCCACTTCCACGCCTGCTTCCGTTCGCGGCGCGGGTCAGCCGAAGCTCCCTCCTTTGCGACCCACCCCGTAGCCCCCTTCTGCGGCATAACGGCCTCGCAGAAGGAGGCCCGTCAGCCCTCGGGTAAGCGCCAACCGAGGGCGTTGGCACAGGCTAATCCTCCTTTAATTGGGGGAGGCCCGACTCAGCAGTGGGTCATTTAAGGGCTGAGTAGTATAGTAGCTTCATAGGTAAGGTAAGGTTCGAAAACCTTGATTCATCAGCATCAAGGTTTTCGATCGCCTTGTTGTTCCTGGCCTTTATTGCCATTTTCATGTTGTATGGTGGAATGGGATGGTGACAAAATGTATTCTCACCACACGGCATACAGAGACAGATATATTACCACTTGGAACGCGACAACTAATTACGAACTGGCAAGAAACCGAGAAACATTAATTTTATCGATTACAGTATCTTTAATGTAAGATGTTTTTCAAAATTACCTTTTTTACTGTCACAGTTGAACTCGTGCATGTCACAGGTGTCAATGAAAGTGCGCATCTCACCGCATGAGTCCATTCCACACATCGGTACCTGGTCGTGGCGACATATGTCTGCTATTTTGCATTCTTCTGCGAGCTGAAATGTAATGAAGAGTTGGTAAGAGAACTTTGGAATTGGATCCAACTAATATGAAAGTGGCGACCGCGTTCCAGAAGGCGCAGTGCTGGTAGGCCTCCCACACGGTGGACCGACGACCTGGTTAAGGTCGCCGGAAAGCAGTGGATGCGGGCGGCCCAGGACCGGCCTTTGCGGAGATCCTTGGGGGAGGCCTATGTCCAGCAGTGGACGTCTTTTGGCTGAAATGATGATGATGATGATGAATATGAAAGTTACATGTATGTCCAATTTTAGTGAAATTAGAGATCACTGTGAAAGACAGAAACCACTTTTTAAAATAATACATAATATATTGTATTGTAAGGGAAGCCATATGGACAGGACTCGATGGAGGCACATCATCAACTCCAAATATAGCGCATCCATTGATGACCACGATCTTAGTTTGTCCTCATGACTGAGGATCCTCAGTCATGAGGGATTGATTCAAATCATTTATTTTGTGTGGGTCACGATGGACACTTACAAATAGTCAACACATTGTCATATTATACAATAAAAAAATCGACCGTCTACCACCAGTTCGGAACGCGACCACTGCTGAGAAGAACTGGCAAGAAACTCAGAGGGCTTGTCATTTTTTTTTTTCATTGCGGTCCTATTTGACTAGTAACATAAATAAAGAACATAAAAAATACACTGACACTGAACAGCCTAGTCCCAAGCAGCTGGGTCGTTTAAATAATCAGCAATGCGGTAATATGCTTTTTTGAAAAGTTTTGTCTTAACAGTCTTTTTAAAGGCATTGCGAGGCAATTCTCTAAGTTGCATGGGCAATTTGTTATAAAAGTGTATACATTGTTAATTATAATTATAACTACAATTTACAACATTTACAAATTATTACAAATATTTACAAATTATAACTATAATTACAATGATTGTTAATTATAATTATAACAAAGAAACTATTTATTTATTTTATTACGATTCGAGTTGGGAAATTATTTATTTATTTTATTTCTTACTATTCGCGATGCTGCTGTAGCTATATATCACGGCCTTATATAAAGCCACTGGTAATAATATTTCCAGTAATATGTACTCAACTCACTACCCTAAGGCAGTCGTATGATTTGAGATACTATTAAATGCTGGAGACATGATAACAAGCTTGGCATTCAACGAAACTGGGTTATACTGGGTAGGTAATTGGTTCAAATAGGTGCATAAAACCTGGTTACTTTACAAGCAGTCCTACAATTATGACCTGTACTGTACAGGCTGTACAAGACGTGAGATGCAATTTTGCTGCTATTAATCTGTAGTTAAGATAACAAGTGCTGATAGTAAAACTAGGGGTCACGATTGTTTTGATTAACGTCATCCACTACTACTATTACCAGCCTAGACCCACTGCTGAGTGGGGCCTCCTCCCATTACATGGAGGGTAATAAGCCTACTGTGCCACGCTGGCATTAAGACGGATTGTCAGAGGGTTTGTATGAAGTTTTCCTTCTTTTGGGTTCTTTTAGTCGCCTCTTGTCGTTTCAGCCCATGAATGGCCCACTACTGAGTCGGCCCTCCTCCAAATTCATGGAGGTAAATTAGCCTACTGTGCCACGCTGGCAAGACGGGTTGGCACAGGGTTTGTATCAAGTTTTCCTTCTCTTGCGGCTAGGTGATTTGCTTCTTTTGTTCCCTTAGTCGCCTCTTACGACACCCTCGGGATGGTATGGGTTGGTGACACTGTGTATTCTCAATCAGCCACCACACGGAAAAGTCGCCTCTTACGACACCCTAAAGATAGTATGGGTTGACGGATTTACATCAACCCATCGTCGAAATAGTGCATATCACTACATAGTATAAAACAAAGTCGCTATCGTCTGTCCGTCCCTATGTATGCTTAAATCTTGAAAACTACGCAACGGATTTTGAAGCTGTTATTTTTAATAGATAGAGTGATTCAAGAGGAAGGTTTATATGTCAATATTGCACCCGTGCGAAGCCGGGGAGGGTCGCTAGTATCTAATAATGCACTATTTCGACACAAGAACTTGGCAAGAATGTTGAATAAGCTAGCAATAGATAGCATCGTGTCGGATGAGCACTGCTATAGAAACTAGCAGGTTTTAGGCTCAGCTTCGGTCCTTAGGCTGATGATTTAATACATTTTTGACTACTAATACTACTCAGCCCATAAATTACCCATTGCTGAGTCGGGCCTCTTCCCATCATTGGGAGGGTCATTAGCCTACTGTGCCACGCTGGCCAGACGGGTTGGCACCACCCCTTTCTATCCTGAGGGTGTCATACGAGCCGACAAAAGGAAATGCCAAGGCCGATAACCTAGCCGCAAGAGAATGAAAATTTGATCAGAAACCCTTTTTTTTTTTTTTTTTTTTTTGCCCTGGGTAAAATCCTTTATCGACTTCCTCGCCGGCCACGGGGATGGCCAGCGAGGGGAGTGTGGGACTCTCCCCCATAGTGGGGGCCTACCCACTAAACCTCCCCGGGGTGCTCCAACTCGCGTCCTGTTGCGGCATTGTGGGATCTGATGCAGAACCACGCCGCCGCAGACGAGGAGGCCCTCCTCCTCTCCTCAGGCTCTTTACGAGCACTTGATCCGAAACCCTGTGCCAACCCTACTGATCAGCGTGGCACAGTAAGCTTATTACCCTCCATGTGACTGGTGGAGGCCTGACTCAAGAGTGGGTCATCTACTGGGCTGAGTAGTACTAGTAGTTTACAATGCCATGTTAAATGTTTTATAGTAGAACTAGCGACCCGTGCCGGCTTCGCACGGGTGCAATTATGAATGTATTATACTTAAAACCCTTCCTCTTGAATCAATTAAAAAATCTAGTCTATCTATTAAAAAAACCCGCTTCAAAATCCGTGGCGTAATTTTAAAGATTTAAGCATACATAGGGACGGGCAGACGACAGCGACTTTGTTTTATAATATGTAGTGATATGTAGTGATGATAGTGATGATGCCTATGAAGCCTTATATAGCGTCTTAATACAGTTTCATGGAAAACAGTAGATTTTTCTTTTTCTTCATAAAATTTCTTAGTTAGATACTTATAAATAAGCTACACCCAAACTTTGTTTTTATGTCACTGCATAAAGCTGGGTACTGAACGGCGTTACGGGGCGTAATGTAACATGTTACACAGCGTACATTCGTACATTCAGTACATCGCTGGTTTCCCCGTAACACGACTGACTGCACGAATGTAATTCGCTGTGTAACAAGTTACATAACACCTCGTAACGTTGGTCAGTACCCACCTTTATAATTTCATGCAAGGTTAACAAAATACTATACTACTATAGTAACTCAGTAAACACAATAAACTTATTTTCCAAAGATATAGAATTTAAAAAAAAGCTTTTGTAAATATCTACCAAAGCGCTATCCACGTGACCGGTACATTTCTTCACCAATAAAAGTGTTGCCAATTTAAAAATTACGATATCTTTTCTCATCTTCTAATGTTCCATGTCACTCATTTTAATTGGTATTTTACTTCATACCACATCTTACCAATGTAGTTACGTTCAGAAACACAAAAGATTGTTTCAATCAGTAATAAAAAATAATGGTTAAGTTTTATGGTACTGTGAGGCAAAACGGTTTCAACATGTTTACGTACCAATGTGGTTGTTGAAATTTTTCAAACTACATTTATTGGTATTGCAAAATAGATGGTGTTTGCTGTTACTAACCCTTGGCAAAAAAGAGGGGTGTTACAAGTTGCACCTGTATATCTGTGGCTTCGAAGCTCATAAACGATTATACGAATGGTTTACTAGCGGTGATTTTTCTAGTTAATAGTTCTAATAGCAGTACTCCGCGTGGGGACGGATTTTGAATATAACTAGCGACCCGCCCCGGCTTCGCACGGGTAAAATATTGACATATAAACCTTCCTCTTGAATCACTATATCTATTAAAAAAAACCGCTTCATAATCCGTTGCGTAGTCTTGAAGATTTAAGCATACATAGGGACAGACAGACGACAGTGACTTTGTTTTATACTATGTAGTGATAGTGATGATGGAGGTAGTATCGTCATCACTTCATGCTGAGTCTGTCGTAAGAGCCGACTCAGAAGTGAGACATTTAGGTTTAGTTCGCACGAGAGCTTTAACAACGTCCGTTAAAAAAGCGTTCAAATAAAACAAATGCATTCTATATTATATGTTCACACGGCAGTGCTTTTAAAACGCGACGTTTTTTTATCGAGCACTGTTGTATTTTCAACGCTGGGCGTTGGGCGTCAAACGGAATAGAACCTAGGAAACTTCTTAGTATTATTCACACGAGCGCTAAAAAACCGCCGGCGCTGCGTTCAGTGCGCCGCGCGCTTCCCGACTGTTCGGACGTATGTTTTATTTTTACCGTCATCAGAACGATGTCGTCATCATGGACTGTAGATCCCGAAGTGCTCATCATAGAAGTGGAGTCCCGTTAAACTCAACAATGGTTCAAATTCCATTCAACGATATAAGTTCACCAGAAGATTGTTACTTGTCTCCAGATGATTGTCAAAAATAAGTTTTTAATTAATAAAAATAGCTTTGTAATTTTATTTATTGTTTTACTTATCTCAATGAAACAACCAGTGGTTGTACAGGTGGTATCGCCAAACGCATGTTTGTATCTTGAAGTGTAATTCGAGGCCCCACTATTGCCAACAATTCATCAAATGTTGTTGTAGACATTCGAAAATAATTGAAAAATTTGGCGGGATATTGCCTCAAATCTTCATACAGCGTCACAAACTGTCCTTTTAAGTATCTTTTTTCATTCAGAGGATGTACCCAGAACGCCTTTTGTTTCCTTTTTCGTCTTCTAGCAATACAAACTGCTATTGCCAGTAATTTAGCAGAAACCATTTTCACGTCTTACCGAAGCGAGAGACAAGACAAGAGTGATTAAAAAGCGTTCGTATGAACAATCATATCGAGAGCGTTTAAAAAGCGCCAACGCCGGGATTTAACGCAACGCTTTTTTAACTCTCGTGCGAACTAGACCTTAGGTGCTGAGTAGTAGGAGGTATTAAAAATAAAGAAAGAAATGATTAAAATATTTGTATTCTAATGATTTCTTATGGTTTCGCGATTGTTACACATTGAAATTAAACACTTTTAACGGATTTATCAAACTCAAATCATTTATTTCAATTGAACCTATTTACTGGTGTTTTTGAAAAGTCAAAAGTGAAGTTAGGAATCTAGTTGCATGTTCCAAAAAGTAGATCCTATGGAGAAGAACAGGCAAGATACTCCATGGACACTCTTTTTATCATATTTTCTGTTACAAGCATCTGATTGGGTTACATTGATTTCGTGTTTATTTATAGTAAGCTAAGATGTGAGGACAATGTAACATATTGCACAACAGAAGTGTCCACGAGATCAATCGCTTGTATATTACCACCTGCTTAGGATCCAGTCATTAAATTGATCAAATCTCAGGCAAAAAACTCATCTGCAAGATCTCTGGACACCGTGAGCGATTTCTGCGTGCACAGGGAACGTTATCAATAAAACAAAATTATAGGCGGTAGATTTTAACTGTTTCTTTGTACTTTTGAAGACTACTGCCATCTAGTCTCTCCCGCGACCACGACTGCTGCAAAGCATTTGAAAAGTCGGGAATTAAATAATGTAATTTAAACGCGAGAAATCCGTTAAAAAGTGTTTAATTTCAATATTAGTATTCTGCACTCATTCTCTATACTCGTATAAACTATAAGTGTAGGTTATTTCTTACATCCGCGCAATTTTCGTAAGAAGGGGTACAAAGTTTTTGCACGTATTAATTTAGATATCTCAAGATCAGGTTGCTTGTAAGCCACTGTGGCTCTCAAGCTTTCGTCCTGCCCGATGGTAAAGGCTTATGGCCACCTGTAAACGATTGTGAAAGCATGACGCTGCCAGAAGAAGAAAAGTGGAGTCACCTCTTATGATACCCTCAGGATAGTATGTGTTGGTGACTTTGTTTGGTCTAAATCAGCCACCACACGAGCAGTTTTAATATAATTTATACGCCTCTCCACATAAAGATAGCAAAACATTGAATGAATAACATTATCATTTAACAGGCGCACAGATGTCCCTGAAGCAAGCAGTGGAGGAATGCCGTTGATTTAATGGGTAGGTCGGGGCTTAATGGCCCTAATTACCACCTTTCCCCGCCCAGTGTTCTTTCCTTTTTTTTTATTTTCGCTGGGGTAATGCTTTATGCATACCTCCGCCCCCCGGGGAGAGGTCGCTGATTATGTGGGACTCCCGGGACAGAACCCGTATACCCACTAAAACCCCAGCGATATACCCTCACGCGGCACGCTTGGGGCGCCACCGGTTCGCGTAAGCGCAGTCCACGTTGGCGACCCGACGAGGTGCAAGTGAATATCAGAGAGGGCGTCCCGGTACACTGGAACGCCCTCAGTCGTCGAGGCTTTCGTCGGTGGCGGGTACCCCGACCCACCACCGGCCTCTATGGCGGGGGAAGGAGGTGGGCATACAGTCGCCTCCTCCTCCCCGGTCTCCGTCTGCGGCGCGGCTCGACCGGGACGTCCTCCTCCCTGACCCGCTCCGCCGACCCAGTGTCCTACCTACCCCGGATTGTCCCCAACGGCCGGGTATCCATGAGGGTTACCAATGAAAAAAAGGTTAGATGTACATATGGATTTTGCGTGTTCAAATCACGTCGGGGTCACCACTTTAGGCGCAAAAGGATGATCATCCAGCCAGACGAGGTGGTACGTTGGGCTAGGGGTCACAGCGCCTATCCCCTCGCCCCACATGGGATCTGTGGAGATGCGACGTCCTGTTGGGTGCTCACGACAGGACGTCGATTGCTCGTTCAGCGAGCCTGAGGTGTGGAGGTGGGCCTCCTCGTCTGCGGCGGCGTGGTTCTGTACCAGATCCCACAATGCCGCAACAGGACGCGAGTAGGGAGCACTCCGGGGATGTTTAGTGGGTAGGCCCCCACTCTGGGGGAGAGTCCCACACGCCCCCCCTCGGTCATCCCCTATTTTTAGGGGTCACAGCGCCTATCCCCGATAGTTGTAGTCGGGGAAATCTTAACTGCGCGAATTGCTCTTTAAATTTCGCTATCGCGGTGTAGGACTTTTTGGTAATTCTCGCATTTGTAGGCGATATTTTTTGATGTACATAATTAGTTCAGATTTTTCGGCTAAATTGTGTGAAGTATGTAGCATGTTGGTCGCTACATATAAAAGTTTCTATTCTGCTAAGTGTTAGGGACATATGATTGCCAAACTTAAGTGGCAGTGGGCAGGGCACATAGATCGCAGGACCGACGTTCGATGGGGCAGAAAAATCCTAGAGTGGTGACCGTATTCCGGAAAGCGCAGTGCTGGTAGGCCTCCCACACGTTGGACCGATGACCTGATTAAAGTCGCCGGACAACGATGGATGCGGGTGGCCCAGGACCGGCCTTTGTAGAGATCCTTGGGGAGGCCTATGTCCAGCAGTGGACATCTATTGACTGTAAATGATGATGAAAATGAAATGTCTTAAAACCTTTTCTGTTTCGCCTATTCCTCAATTTTACTGGGGTTAGCACCAGTCTAGCCTGCAAGGCAAGTTACCAGAATGTACACGGAGTGATAGCCGTCTGCCCTCCACAAACCACGAAAACCGGTCACAGACCAGGTATTTTCACAAGAGCATCGACTGCCGCAGATATTTTGTTATGCTCTACACTGGCGCGACTTCACCGCGCCGAGAATTCACGCCGTGAATAAACGCCGTGATCCGCGTGTTCGCGACTATGATGGACGACAACGCGATTTCTAAAGCAAATCCTTTGACGCGGGCCAAAAATCCTACACTGATCGGGGAACGGTGCGAAGCGCGAACGAGAAGTCGTGAACAACATCTACACTCGTGATTCGCAGTTGTCGCGGACTATCGCGGCAGTTCGCGGCGCGAGTGTAGAGCCGGCTTTACACAAATAAATAATTGCTTTTTTGGTCTAGGGGTTGGATGTGCCGCCTCTGGATAACTTTTCCTTGATTTCCAGGGCCTTGCAAATGTCTTTGTATAAACCAGAGGCACTTGCTCGGAGTCTGGGTGTCATTTGTGTTTGTATTTTTTAACCCCCGACGCAAAAAGAGGGGTGTTATAAGTTTCACGTGTCTGTCTGTCTGTCTGTGTGTCTGTCTGTCTGTCGGTCTGTCTGTCTGTCTGTCTGTCTGTGGCACCGTAGCTCGCGAACGGATGAAGCGATTTCAATAAAGTTTTTTTTGTATGAAAGGTGAGTTACGGGCGAGTGTTCTTAGACATGTTTGATGAAAATCGGTTGAGCCGTTTAAAAGTTATGACGGGTGAAAGTGGGGAAGAATAACCGAATGTCTGCAAATATAATCGAGTGGGGTCTCAAATGAAAGCGCATCACGTGCAATTTAACAAAATCTACATTATAATAAGTGTGTACCTATAAAAAGTATAAAATAAAAATTAAATTAAAAATTTAAATAAACCCCCGACACAATAACCTTTAAAAAGTAAAAAATAAATACATCGCGTTGGGGGACCAGGGGTCAGGTAATAAATAAGTGGGAGCGGTCCCCCAACGCGATGTATTTATTTTTTACTTTTTAAAGGTTATTGTGTCGGGGGTTTATTTAAATTTTTAATTTAATTTTTTTTGTAATCTGACCCCGCGATGTCGGCTATACATAGTACAGGGGTTTCGTTTTAAAACTAAATTAGATTTCTCATTAAAAATAAAACATGTTAATACATTATAATCTATTCGATTTCATATTAATATTACAGTCTGCTCTAAACTCTGGCTTCTTAAAAGATCGTCCTCTCTTGCATGTTACCCAGCATTCGTGAATAGGTCTCTGCTTGAAATCTGTAAAATAAGTAACCAATACTGTTTTACAATTTATAATTAACAGTAATTTGTCTATCTATGTATGTATATACGTTTAGGCGTGCAAAATACAATTCTTCTTCTTCTCAGCCCATAAATGACCCACTGCTGAGTCGGGCCTCCTCCATTTACATGAAGGGTAATTAGCTTACTGTACCACGCTGGCCTGACGGGTTGGTTCAGGGTTTCGTATCAAGTTTTCCTTCTCTTGTGGCTAGGTTTTCGGACTTGTCATTTTCATAGATCCGCTCTTACGACACCCTCAGGATTGGCTGGGGTGGTGACACTATATATTCTAAATCCGTCACCACACATACAGTTACATTCTGTATAAAAACTATAACCTTTTTTGCTGTCACAATTAAACTCGTGCATATCACATGTATCGATAAAAGTTCTCATCTCGCCACAGGAATCGATTCCGCACATCGGTACTTTGTCGTGCACGCATAGATCTGCCACTTTACATTCCTCTTCATTCTAAAAGGCAACAAAAATATTAAGTAACTTCAAAAAAATATATATGTACTACATATGGACTCCTTTGACTACTCACTCCATACAAGACCCACTGCTAAGTTGAGCTACCTCCAACTACATAGAGGGTAATTAGCCTGCCGGGCCACGCTGTCCAGGTGAGGTGAATAGGGAATGCTGGTGGTGTCGTGTGTGTCGGGTCGTTCGGTTCCCTAAAATATGGTTCAGCTGGGGGATGGCTGACACATGTGTCATGCTCGTGATCGGGTGCCGCCAGATAGGGCCGGTCATCTTTTCTTTGTATTGATCTCCTGGACACTTCTGTTTGTAACAGAAAATATGATAAAAAGAGTGTCCATGGAGTTTCTTGCCTGTTCTTCTCCATAGGATCTATATTTTAGAACAAGCAACAGCTTCCTAACTTCATTTTCGACGTTTCAAAAACACCTGTAAATAGGTTTAATTGAAATAAATTATTAGAGTTTATTCGTATCAAGTTTTCCTCCTCATGCGGCAAGGTTATCGGCCTTGCCATGTCCTTTTGTCGGCTCTTATGACACTATCAGGCTGGCATGGGGTGGCGACATTTATTCTAAATCCGTCACCACGCGCATCAGTACATATAAATTGAATATGTACCACTAGTTCGAAAAGCTGCTCTACAAAGAAGAGCCGGCAACTACTATTTAGTATGGCAGAAGTGGAAATACTTGGGGTCGCTACGTCCACTTACCTTCATACTTTCACTGTGGGCACTCACAGAAGAAATAAGACAGGCGGTTATAGCTGTAAAATGATTTATATGATTAATACCTAGCGACCCGCCCCGGCTTCGCACGGGTGCAATGCTGATAATAAATATACCTACCTACTACACAGAGCTCCGATAAACGCGTCCGATCGCTGCTAATCATATAGTGCTAAAGGGCGAAGGTATTAAACATATAAACCTTCCTATTGAATCGCTCTATCTATTAAAAAACCCGCTTCAAAATCCGTTGCGTAGTTTTAAAGATTAAGGCATCTAAAGGGACGGACAGACGACAGCAACTTTGTTTTATACTATGTA
This sequence comes from Clostera curtula, assembly GCA_905475355.2. Lineage (NCBI taxonomy): Eukaryota > Metazoa > Arthropoda > Insecta > Lepidoptera > Notodontidae > Clostera > Clostera curtula. The sequence continues at coordinate 9,236,988 of FR997816.1, read as the reverse complement.
GTGATAGTGATAGTGAAGTGACGTATGTTCCGTAGTCACCAATTTCAATATCCAATTAAACTCAAACTCAAAAGGAACTTTATTTACGTAGGTTTCATCACAAAACTCTTTTATGTCGTCATATTTATAAATACCATTATCATCTTACCGCCCCTGTCCCACGCAAGGTGGTAGTCTCCACACACATCTATCAGTCGTCATACCTACATTCACACCTTTCACACACAACTCCTCACTCCTACAAACCCTCCATCTCCCCTCACAAACATCGCTCACAAACCCTGCGTTCACTCACATTCATGCCGAAACTACCACCAGTTCGGAAGGCTGCTCTACAGAGAAGAGCCGGAAAGAAACACTGTAGTTGCTTTTTAAAAAAAAAAATTGATCAACATTACAAAAAGCACTTAAGAGCATAGTGAGAGCAAGTTCGCAAGATGAGAAACTACTGCATGTACAATTGGGGGAGGCCTATGTCCAGTGGACGTCCTTTAGCTGAAATGATGATGATGGTGTACAATTCTAACATAGTCATTTATATTCAACTTTCTACCTTAACTTTCTTTTTTAAAGTAAACATGTGGCAATCTTATTGTCTAAAGTGGTAAAGTACGCTTCTATTTCTTAGCCCGTAAATGACCCACTGCTAAGTCCAACCTATTCCCACTACATGTCAAAGTCAAAGTCAAATAATTTATTTTGCATAGGACACAATGGACACTTACAAATTGTCAACATATTAATAAAATTTTATACAATGCAAAGTAATATTCTTTACCACCAGTTCGGAACGCGACCACTGCTGAGAAGAACTGGCAAGAAACTCAGAGGGCTTGTCATTTTTCTTTTTTATTACTTTGCGGTCCTATTCATAATCTAATATGTATATATTTACCCAACAAATTCCTTAAAACAAACTGTTCAATCGAATCTGGAAGGCGTCAGCTGAAATCTGAATATTAAAACAAAACAAACTTTAATGAAATAAAATAAAATAAAATCTTCCTTGGTCCAGTGAGCCGACCAACCCCAAACAGCAGCACCTGTTCACAAGTATAACGCATGTGACAGCCATCGGTCTCCTCAACCATATTAAAGGGAAGTGACCGACCCGTCACACGTCGCTACCGCTGCTCAGAGTATTTTAGTGAGCATGACAACTCACAAAACCGAGGCCGATTACCGATAAAGCAATAAAAAGTAAAGCTCGAAAGAAATCAGTTCCAGCAAGACTGCAGTTTCAGATCCAAAGATACATTTGTTCGTATATGTATTCATAGTATTTGAGCTCAGCAGCTCAATCCCAAGCTACCGGGTCATTTAAATAGTCTGTAATACTATAGTAGGCTTTCTTACAAAGTTGAAATTTTATAAGCTTTTTGAATTTATTAATTGGAAGTTCTCTTAACTTCGTAGGGATTTTATTGTAGAAGCGAATACATTGACCTACGAAAGAGTTACTAATTCTATGGAGACGAGTAGCATGTAGAACAAGATTACTTTTATTCCTAGTATTAACAGAGTGAGTATCACTTAATTTATTGAATTTTACGACATTCTTACGAACATACATTATGTTTTCGTAGATGTATTGGGCAGCTACAGTAAGAATGCCCATCTCTTTAAACTTGTCTCTAAGGGATGTCCTGGGAGCTAGGTTATAAATGGCTCGTACTGCTCGTTTCTGGAGAACAAATATTGTATCTATGTCTGCAGAGCATCCCCAGAGTAATATACCGTAAGACATAATACTATGGAAGTAGCTGAAATAGACTATTCTGGCTGTAGCAACGTCACTTAACTGCCTAATTTTTTTAACAGCGTACGCTGCCGAACTTAGCCTGCTTGCCAGTTTGTTAATATGAGGTTTCCACTGTAATTTTGTATCTAAGGTAATACCCAAAAAGACAGTAGAATCCACAGGCTCCAAATCTGCTCCGTTTAATTGAATATTGGTTGCCAAGTGCTTAACATTAGGTGTAGAAAACTTTAAAAATTTAGTTTTATTGCTATTAAGTAGCAAATTGTTAGTGTTAAACCAATGAACAACTTTGGACAGTGCGTTGTTCACATCGTCATAATCTCTGAGCTGTCTTTTCACCTTAAATAATAGTGAAGTGTCATCCGCGAACAACACAATGTCATGACCATCTTGAGCATAAAATGGTAAGTCGTTAATATAAATAAGGAACAGAAATGGACCGAGAATAGAGCCCTGCGGGACACCAATGGTTACAGCAGAGCCTTGAGAACGCTTACCATTGACCTCAACCATCTGGACTCTATTACTCAGGTAGGAGTCGAGCAAGGCAAGAGCTTTACCCCTAACACCGTAATGGTGGAGCTTCCTGACCAGAATATTATGATGAACACAGTCAAACGCCTTGGAAAGATCACAGAAAATGCCGAGAGCATCTTGTTTACCCTCCCAGGCCTCGAATATGTGTTTCATCAATTCGATTCCTGCATCTAATGTCGACAAATTTTTAGTAAAACCAAATTGTTTAAGGTGAAGCAGTTGATTGTTGTTAAAGAAAGTTGAAATTTGGGATAAAATAACTTTTTCAAATATCTTACTTAATGCTGGAAGTACCGATATAGGCCGAAAGTTTGACGGGTCATCAGCGCTGCCAGCCTTAAATAAGGGTATAACTTTACTGAGTTTCATCTGGTCAGGAAAAACTCCACTTACAACACAATTATTAAAAATAATAGCTAAACTGGGAGCAATGATCTCGATAACTGAAGAAGTTAAATATACAGATATTCCCCATAAGTCAGGAGTCTTTTTCATATTTAAGCTTTTAAAGGCACTAATAATATCCCTATAAGTTACTGGCAAAAAATTAAAAGTATTCTTACATGATGCAACACTCTGTTTTAAGATCGACTCAGCTAAACTCGGAGATGCGTCCAGAGCTTTGGTTGTTAATAAAGGAATATTAGTAAAAAACGATTCAAACTCTGTCGCTACCTCTAAGTCTGACTTCACAGATCGATCATTAATTTTTAAATGAAAATCAGTTTTCTGAACTTTCTTATTGCCGGTTTCAGTATTTATTATATTCCAAGTCATTTTTATTTTGTCATCGGCATTTTGCAATTTCCTTTTTAAAAATAAAGCCTTTGCACAAATACACACTTTTTTAAATGTTTTAGAATACATTTTAACATATTCTAGAAAAGAAGCACAGTGGTTGTGTTTCTTTTGGTCATACAATTCAAATAACCGTCTCCTACTTTTGTATATACCAGGTGTTGCCCAATCATTAAAAACGACTCGGTCACCGATCGTAGCAGTCTTAGGTTTAAACACCCTTTTAAATTCTCTATTAAAACATTCAAAAAACGTATTGTATAGCTCGTTCGGTACGGAATCATTTTGATGAGGCAACACCGGCAGTGTGTCTAGAAGGTTATTCTTAAAATACTCTATGCGCTTGGAATTAACGGGAATAAAAGTAATGCTTCTCTTTTGCACTGGTAAAGGTTTCATAGGAAATACGGCAAGCTGGCCACAGTGGTCGGAGTCTAAAGCACTAATTACTGCTTTATAGGTAGGTTTTATGTTGCAAAAGATATTATCAATGCATGTGGCACTTGTGGCAGTAATCCTAGTGGGCTCTAGAAAAATGTTACACAGGTTGTGAGATTTAAATAACGAAATGAATTTATCAGTTACAGAACATTTTTCCAGTAAGTTAATATTGAAGTCTCCACAGATAACAATTGTTTTGTTGGATGAAGAAATTTTATACAGTATATCTTCCATAACACTTTCAAATAGGTTGTAACATGCACAAGGTGGTCTGTATACGCTCAATACAATGAACTGCTCAAGCTCAATACTCGCAATCTCAATAACTCGCTCAACAGAGAGACTCACAATATCTGTACGCTGTTTAAATTTTAAATTATTACGAATTATTATTAGAGAGCCTCCATGGATCATATTTGTTCTGCTGAACGAGCTAGCAACCTGGTGATTAGTGAAGTTAAACATTAATTCATGATGTTTAAGCCAGTGTTCAGTAATACATAATACATCTATATTGTTACAAGTCAAATATAAATCAATTTCCAATTCCTTATTTAATATCCCTTGAATGTTCTGATGGACCAGGTTGAAACATTGTAATTCAGAATCATATTGGGGTTGTTTACAGTGTTGTTTGTGGGGGGTACTTAACCCACTGTGCCACGCTGGCCAGACGGGTGGGCACAGGGTTTCGTATAGAGTTATCCTTCTCTTATGGCTACGTTATCGGCCTTCTAATTTCCTTTCGTCGGCTCTTACGAAAACCTCAGGAAGGAATGGTGTTGTGACACTGTGTATGCTAAATCCGTCACTACACAGACGGATACTCGTATGAACTGAATTTTACTGTACATCTATATTCTTACTAAGGCTTCTCTTTAAACACACCAAAAAGGATCTCACACCGATGGTTCCCATGAACCAAGTCATCACCATCATCATCATTTCAGCCAAAAGACGTCCACTGTTGGACATAGGCCTCCCCCAAGGATTTCCACAAAGGCCGGTCCTGGGCCGCCCGCATCCACTGCTTTCCGGCGATCTTAACCAGGTCGTCGGTCCACCGTGTGGGGGGCCTACCAGCACTGCGCCTTCCGGAACGCGGTCGCCACTCGAGGACTTTTCTGCCCCATCGGACGTCGGTCCTGCGAGCTATGTGCCCTGCCCACTGCCACTTAAGTTTGACGTTGATGAACCAAGTAACAGATACTTAACCAGATTCTCAGTACATGGTCAACTAGAACCAATTACTTACTTAGAATCGTCTTCATAATGTCGCGTCATATTAGATTTTTTCTGTTGATAACTTTATTTGTACCATTTTGTCTAATAAATAAGAAAAGTTCTTACTCTGGTTTATTACAATGGTTTTATGATGTGAAGGTAATATAAAATGAAATAAAAATTGTAATTCACTGGTATGATTTTAAATCATAACTTTATTTTAATAGCATTTCATGAATTCCATTAATAAAATTTATTTTTATATTACAATTTTCTGTCGTATACTTACTCCAATTGAATATTTTTGTTTTTCGTTGAATGTAACTACATATGTAATTAGAAAATGGTTTGCTATATAAATACACATACTAAATACTTGAATAAACTACTGTATTTTATACAACTCAATTAGGTGATGTATATATCTAATCTAACCAAAACCTAATCCCAGTTCTTTAGGATTCGGACAAATTCCTTCTTCTTCTTTCACGTGCCTGAAAACTAAAAAAATGAGAATTAATAAAACGATAAACCAAAATATAACTTAATATTAACTTCTTTCCTATTAAGAGAGTGGTAAATTGACTGAAGAAAATATAAAGTGTCATTATTTTTAAACAATGAATACAAAAGTTTTATAATAATTGGAAATTTGAAATCGTGTTGGTTTGTTTTGTGTTCCATTTGACAGCATCTGTCAATAACGGTTACTATTACTACTAAACATCCCCTGGGTGCTTATTCTTCACATTTATGGCCAAGTTTTCTTTTTCTGGCTTGTGTTTTTTCTCCTCCTTCCTTTGTTTCTCCAATTAATGGGACTCCTAGTTAAAGAGATGATATTACAATTTTGCTGCCCTTATTATCGGTGTGGCGACGGATTAAGAATACACGGTGTCACCACCCCATTCCGTCCTGATGGTGTCGTAAGAGTCAACAGAAGGAATTTACTAGGCCGCAAGAGAAGGAATAATGGAAATGCAACCCTGTGCTAACATGTCTAGTCAGCGTGGCATAGGAAGCTTACCCTGTAATTGGAGGAAGCCCGACTCAGCAATGGCGTGAGTCAATTGTGTCATGTTTGTGAGGAGTAGTAGTATTTGTTTGTGAGGAGTAGTAGTATAGTAGTATTCTTTATTACCACTGGTATTGGTTGAGGTATTGATTGCATACCCATATTGTGTTCGCAGGAGAACTCGTATAAGTCGCAAATATCCAGGAATGTTCTAGATTCGATAACAGATTTTCCACAAATTGGCACAGTGTCGTGGAAGCACGAGTACGCGTATTCGCACAATTTCTTTAGTTCTGTCTGAAATAACATAACATCACTATCATCATCACTATCACTACATCACTATCACTATATATCACTAATAACTACATAGTATAAAGCAAAGTCGCTGTCGTCTGTCCGTCCCTATGTATGCTTAAATCTTTAAAACTAAGCAACGGATTTTGAAGCGGTTTTTTTAAATATATAGAGTGATTCAATAGGAAGGTTTATGTGTATAATACATGCACCCGCACGAAGCCGGGCCGGGTCGCTAGTATATTATAAAACAAAGTCGCTATTGTCTGTCCGTCCCTATGTATGCATAAATCTTTAAAACTAGGGAAAGAGTTTTGTAGCGGTTTTTTTTATTAGATAGAGTGATTAAAGAGGAAGGTTTTTAAGAGAAACACTGATAAATTAAGAGGTTCATCATTGCACCCGTGTGAAGCCGGGGCGGGTCGCTAGTTATTTATAAACGCGAAAGTTTGTTAGTATGGATGGATGGATGAATGTTTGTTACTAGTCCACGTAAAATCTACTAAATGGATTTTAATGAAACTTTTCAATAATATAGCTTGTACACCCGAATAATACATAGTCTACAATTTATAAAGATACTAGCTGACCCGGCGAACTTTGTTCCGCATTATAAATATTTAAAACAAAAAGAAAGTTGGACATAGGATACCTGAGATTTTTATCCCGTCCGTATAAAACCTACTTTAACAAAACGCAACTGACAGCGAAACGTTATGTTGTCTATAGTTTCTTATGGCCGAAAATTCGACAATTAGAAATTTTGAATTCGACTTGTTTATATTGTTGTAATTCACATAATATCTTTATAACTTGTAGCCTATGTGTTATTCTGATGTATAAGCTATATTATTGTAGTTTCATTAAAATCCGTTCAGTAGTTTTTACGTGAAAGAGTAACAAACATCCATCCATCCATCCATCCATCTATCCATCCATCCATACTTACAAACTTTCACGTTTATAGTATTAGTAAGATTGTGTGAATTGTCCAAAATATAACAATAAGTGCCAAGTAGACGAACCGACTACTGAATCTGACGAAAAAATGAATTCCGTCACCACGCGAGAAAAAACCGCGGGGCGCAGCCAGTGTTGCTAATAAAGTTATGAAAAATCTATTGAAACTTACCAAATGAGCCCTATCTGCAATATGACCATATACGGATGTAGTTATACATAAAATTAATAACAAATTAAATATTAAATTTAGCATATTAATCGGCGTGGGTATGAGATAGCTGTGCTATCAATGTGAAATTAGAAACATGAATGTAACACAATAGACGGAAGTTTAAATCTAAAATAGCCGACGACAAATAGTTTATGTTAAACACTAACGGGTATAGACAGGTGCAGAACGCTATAGTTAGGTTCAGCAAAATCTTTGCTGGGTGTCTATCATTTGTAAACCCCGCTTCGCAGGCTCCGGCTGCCATTCTGCCAACTAGGGCAGTCGTTAGGTGCGTGTTGCCAAGGTAGCGAGTGCCTTGCCAACTTTTCCAGGCATGGTATTATAGCCGTACTAGTTCCGCTCCAGTACAATGAAGCTAGAGATGGGTGGATACACAACGTGCAATGGCAGCCTAGTTTCGAGTGCTTGGTTGCTTGCTAAGCGTACACACAGGGGACAGGATAAAACTGATATAGTCAAATAATTGGCGGCTCAGAATGGAATGCTTTTACGCGAACCCTCAGGCGCCCCAAGCGTGTCGTGTTTAGTGGGTAGACCAGACCGCCCCACCCCCGAGAGGCGATTATGTGGGACTCCGGGTCCCACATAATCGCCTCTCGGGGGTGGGGCGGCGGTACGCATAAAGCATTTCCCCAGCGAAATAAAAAATGCTTTGTTTAGAGTTTTCCTTCTCTTGCGTTTGTAGCGGCCGCATGCTACATACTTTACACAATTTACCCGAAAAATCTGAACTAATTGCATCAAGAAATATCGCCTACAAATGCGATAATTACGAAAAAGTCCTACACCGCGATAGCGAAATTTCAAGAGCAATTCGCAAGGTTAAGATATCTCCGACTACAACTATTGGGGGAATAGGCGCTGCGACCCCTAGCCAGACATCACACCTCGTCTGGCTGGATGATCATCCCTTTGCTCCTAAACGTTCTTCTGCCGTGTAATTTCCTTTTACCGTGGATTTCTGCGTGCACAGCGGACGTTATCAATAATACAAAATTATTATTAATGGTCGTTTTTTTTTTATAGCCCTTAGAGGCAAACGAGCTAGCGGGCCACCTGATGGTAAGTGTAAACCGCCGCCCATGGACTTTGGCAGTGCCAGGGGTGCACAGCCAAGCCGTTGCCTACCGTGAAGTGCTCTTTTTAAACCTCGTTTAAAGGACATGTCGTAGCGCTCGGGAAACACCGCCGCAGGTAGTTCATTCCAGAGTCTGCACGTGCGTGGTAAGAATGATCGCTGGTAGCGTATCGTGCTGGACGTTATCGTTTCCAGGTGATATGGATGAACCCTGCTGCGATGTCGAGTTGTATGATGGTAGAAAGGTGACGGTGGTACCATTTCAAACTGTCCATTCTGCCATTCATGTCAGTGCATAATCTATGTCTGAAACGGACAGGTAAAACTCCCTTCCTTCTTCTTCTCAACTTATCATCATCATTATTTTAGCTAAAAAAAGTGCACTCCTGGACATATGCCTCCCCCAAGGATCCCACGGAGGCCGGTCCTAAGCTGCCCGCATCCACAGGATTCCGACGACTATAATCAGGTGATCGGTTAATTGTGTTGGAGACTTACTCGGGTGAATCAAAAAATTCTTGGAATCAATATTAAAAAATGCAAAGATTTAATTAATAATATTTTATTTTTCTACATAATCTCCCTCCAATGCAATGCATTTAGAATAACGCGTTTCTAACTTCCTTATTCCTTGTGAAAAAAAATTATTTTCTTGACTCTCGAAAAAGTCCTCTACGGCAGCTATAACCGCGTCATTATCGTGAAATTTTGTTCCACGAATTTCCTCTTTTAATTTTGGAAATAAGTGAAAATCACTTGGGGCTAAGTCCGGAGAATATGGTGGGTGGTCAAGGAGATTGAAGCCAGCACAGCGGATTGCGTTGAGCGCAACTTCCGATCGATGGGCAGGAGCGTTATCTTGAAGGAACAACACGCCCAACGACAGTTTTCCACGACGTTTTTCTTTAATCGCTTCACGCACTTTCGGGATTAAATTTGCATAATAGGGTCCAGTTATCGTCTGGCCTTTTGGCATGTAATCAATAAAAAGGATTCCTTCACTATCCCAGAACACAGAGGCCATAACTTTGCCAGCGGAAGGAGCAACTCGAAATTTCTTAATGGATGGAGAGGATGGTCGTTTCCAAGACATGCTTTGTCTTTTAGTTTCAGGATCAAAATGGTGGACCCACGTTTCATCCATGGTGACAAGACGACGGCAAAAATTATCCGAATCACGCTGGAACATTTCGAGATTACGCTTGGAAATTTCCAAACGTCGCTTTTTGTTTTCGTCGGTTAACATTCGTGGCACCCATCTTGCAGACACTTTTTTGAACCCCAGTGAATCAATTAAAATGGATTGAACGCTACCAAAAGATATCTTTAGGATCTCAGCTATATGTTTTATAGTCATTCTTCTGTCTTCCAAAACCAGATTCTCAACCTTTTTGACATTTTCTTCTGTAACGGAGGTTGAAGGCCGCCCAGAACGCGGGTCATCTTTACAGCTTGATCTACCTCTTTTAAATTCAGCCACCCAGTACGCAACCGTAGAATAGGGTACAGCATCACCCCCTAATGTCTGCTGAATGTCCAAAAAAATTTCCTTCGTAGACATTTTTTTCAAACTGAGATATTTTATCACCGCACGTAACTCACTTTTATCCATAATTTTGACTTTTTAGCAACTCGTTGCACAAAAAAATTTATTACATGCGAACGAACTGACAAAAACAAGTGACAGTCTGCATAAATATAGTGTGATAGACACTCTTTAATTTGAATATCGAACTTGATCCAAAAAGGTTTCATATATATGCACTTCTAAGAACTTTTTGATTCACCCTCGTACACTTACTCTCTGGCACGCCACTTGAGGACCTTTCTGCCTCATCGGTCGTCAATTTCTATTGTTGATTTATATTACCTTTGTATGTTGGAGACACAGTTCCCATTATTTTTTTAAAGTACTTGAAGCCTTTGACCCTGGGCTGGCGTGATGGAAAGCAACGACAGGGTTTAAAATGGAGCAGGCTATTCAAGGAAATGCCCTATCGGGCACCGGCTCTCACATAGACACGACGAAATACAGTAAAACTGCTTTGCGCCGGACTAAGACGTGAGAGTAGTAGCTAGCCAGGCGGACCAAAAAGTTCACTTTGTAGTGGAGGGGTAGTCTTACTTGTCTCTCGAGTTTTCTACAACTGGCAATCTAGAACATTTCGTCAACTAAACAGGAAATCTCTCAATCAAACAATCTAATTTATGTAAAATACATTTAATATACATGAAAAAGTATCCCTTTATTTTTTTATAATGTACAAAACATGAATAGTTTTCAAAGGTAGTAATAAATATAGACATGTTTTGGTTATATTACATAGATCTGGAAACAAAAATCAATCGTCGAAGTAACTGTTGGTCGGGCGACGGGAGACTGTCAGCAGGGACTTATCTTCTGGACAAGCTGTCTGCTTGAAATCTGTAATTAAAACAAAAAGTTCTGTAGTACTTCTAAGAAATCTAAAAACCATAAACAGTTTTAAGGAAAATCTAAAGAAATTCCTCCTAGCTAACCAAATTTAATATCAAGAAACTTATTTAAATGTATCTGTTATTTGACTCAATCTAATTATTATTATTATTTTTTTCTTATTTTATTCTTTACTGCGTTTATATAACTTTATGCCGGATGTGCCCGACAAAGAAACTGCCCACTGTGTTTGTTATTTTTATTCCTACGTATTTATGTCTAAGTATATTATTAGGTATATTAACTCATTCACGTATATCCCATTATTAATTATATGTGTTATTCGTTTATAATTGTGTTTATTTATAATAACATTAAAATACCCCCGTCCGTGAGTTACTCTGGGGTTGTCGACTGAAAACCAGTGCCGGGTGTTCTGCACCTAGCTATTGCTGAGACGGCGACCCTTCAGCGGGACATACAAGAAGTTACAGTCTAGATAATGGAAATTAGCTTATGTTCGCTACAATTATTATAATTTTTTGCTTTTGTAATCTTCACGTCTATTTTTGTTTTAAAATTAATATTACTGTCCTGTATGATCCTGTATCTTGCACTTCTTGTATGTATTCTGCTGAATAAATGTGTTTTCTTTCTTTCTTTCTAGTAGTAATCTGGTGCAGATGAAAGTAGATTTCTCTCTCCTCCTTTATACTTGACGATAGAAATACACAGAACTGCTTTTTTGATTTGCTCACTGCCCTCGGATATTAATATGTATGTGAAGCAAAATCTTTGTACGCCTTTATAATTAAGAAAATCACTCAGACGGAGGTATACTGCTACTAAGCCCTTAGATCCCCCACTGTTGAGTGCTCTCCACTCCTCGTCTTGTATGGAGGGTTATTAGCCTACTTCGTGACGCTGGCCAGATGCCACCCATTTATATAATTTAGGTTTTTTTTTTGCCGTATGGTAGCGGAGTAAGAATACTTATATATATGGGATAGTTCTCTTAACTTCCCATCGGTATCGTAGAAGGCGACCAAGGGACAACAGACTTTGGGCAGCGGAAACGTTCTGTCAAACATAGACTGATTATGGCAAACCCTCACAGATGATGAAGGCATAATGCCTTCATCATCTATAATAATGTATTTATATATTTTTATATTCTTTCAACTTTTTTTATTTATTTTTTAGCGTAGAAACTTCTGCTTCGACTATGGTACAATTTAGAAATCGTCAGACAAATCGTCACAAAATTTGTTGTATGTTTTTTTTTAAACTCAAAACACAAGTTTGGAAACCTAATTATATCTGCCGCCTTTAGTTCGTAAGAAATCGCATTCAGCGATTAGACCGCCACTTGTACAAATTGTTGCATATTATTGTGTTCTGCCTATTTCTCTCGTGTACAATAAAGAGTTTATCTAACTATTTTCCTTAAGGATCTGCTCTAATTGTGAATTTATGGCTCCTGTTTTGGCAATTCTTCCTTTAAAATATAAAGAACTAGCTGACCCGGCGAACTTTGTTCCGCATTATAAATATTTAAAACAAAAAGAAAGTTGGACATAGGATAGGTACCTGAGATTTTTATCCCGTCCGTATAAAACCTACTTTATCAAAACGCAACTGACAGCGAAACGTTATGTTGTCTATAGTTTAATATGGCCGAAAATTTGACAATTAGAAATTTTGAATTCGCCTTGTTTATATTGTTGTAATTCACATAATACCTTTATAACTTGTAGCCTATGTGTTATTCTGATGTATAAGCTATATGATTGTAAAGTTTCATTAAAATCCATTCAGTAGTTTTTACGTGAAAGAGTAACAAACATCCATCCATCCATCCATACTTACAAACTTTCACGTTTATAATATTAGTAAGATGAAGCTAATTGGAATGACGATCAAATAAATTCTTAGTAAACTTGACTGTTTTTTCTCAGTTAATTCTTATTGTTCAGTTCAAAACATTGTGTACTGATGTCTTCGGTTGTCACGTTACAATATTCTGTCCTGTCGTACCTATTAGGGAATTGACGTTTTTGCGAATAAGAATTTCACTACAAAATAGGGTTCCAGTGGTAAGCAGACAAGAAACTATCGTTATTATTGTCCTGCGGGCTTAGTCTCCTGTACCTCACTGGCCAGACGGGTTGGCACAGGGTTTCGTATCAAGTTTTTCTTCTCCTGCGGCTGTCGGCCTTGTAATGTCTTTTTGTGGCTCCTACGACACCCTCAGGATGGAATGGGGTGAAGACACTATGTATTCTAAATCCGGCACCACACGGTCCATTCAACTAAGAGTATGTATACCTACTATAAAATATCCTTGGACATTTCACACAACGCCATCTCGTCCCAAGCTAAGCAACTTAATGCTTGTGTTATGGTAACGAGATGGATGATAAACTACTTATATACATTTTTTTTTGTAAATACATACATATTATAGATAGAAATGACACCCAGACTCCGAGCCAGTGCCTCTGGTTTAGACAAAGACACTTGCCTGACCCGGGAATCGAACCCGGGACCCGTTGATCCAAAGACGGCACATCTAACCACTAGACCTTACTTACTTACTTACTTCGTCTCCTAATGCAGTTGTAGTCAAACATGTCACATAGATCTCGGAAGCCCATTATGTCACCAGCATGGCTCATTCCGCAGATAGGCACGCGATCATGGTTGCACACCTTCGCCATGCCACACCATTTTGACCCCATCTGGTTTACACAAAGTTTCAATTCATCATCATAATTTCAACCCACTAATTACCCACTTTGTGTCATGATGTCGCTTTGGGTTTATGTCGCCAGAGACAGAGACAAATGGAAATCTTTGAGGCCTTCACCTGACGGGAGGGGGGTGTAAACGTTAAAATAATCACTTGAATATTAATAATTTACCAAAATTATGAAATATTTCATTATTACATTTTTTCTATTACATGCATAGAACCGAATCTTTTTATATTTTTTATTTATATTCTGTAATATTTCAAAGGAAAATAATAATAAACAAACATGAATTGTATTTGTTTTTTGTAAATGCATGGATTAAAAGGCTTTTTCTGTCAGTACGCAAGGGGAGACCAAAAAAGATGGATATTGATGAAAAAAAACCCTGCTTCAACTATCCATTAGCCTACTCTGCCACGCTGGCCAGACGGGTTGGCACAGGGTTTCGTATCAAGTGTTCCTTCTCTTACGGCTAGGCTTTCGGCCCTGTAATTTCCTTTTGTCGGCGCTTACGACACCCGCAGAATGGAATGGGGTGGTGACACTATGTATTCTAAAACCGTCAGGCATGTACATAAGCTATTAAATACCATAGTATTGCGGTTATCCTTCGATGCATACCGTTACCTTTCTTCCCATCGCAATGTCTTCATTGTCCCGGTCTCTTGGTGGGCCATGTGCGTCGACCACAGTAACCGCTAAATACACGACTAAGAGTACTGCAAAATAAAGAGAGTATGAATTCTTGACCTTTTTTTTATCAGTGACTTGAATGCCTTTGACCCTAGGCTTGCGTGATGGAAAGCTACGCCAGGGTCTAAGATGGAGCAGGCAATTCAAGGAATTGCCCTGTCGGGCACCGGCTCTCACATACACACGACGGAACACAGCAATACTGCTTGGCGTCGGACTTAAATGTGAGGGTGGTAGCCAGCCGGGCGGACCGTTCGATCCTACCACCAAGCGTGCTGGGTTTTGTTAACTTTTACAACACGCGTTATTTCCCAGCGTGCGGTGGGGAAGTTTTATATTCTGACCCGTCCCCACACGGGATAAAGCTAAGAGGCTTTGGTGGGATAGATAAATAAATTTTTAATACAGTTGCTCAAAAAGTGGCGTATTGCAGGGACGTATAGCGTTCGGGAAGTGAGCTATTACACACTCGTGCTTTTTCTTTACCATTCCCGCACTAGTGCGTTCTCTTTCCCAACTGTCAAAATAATGTCTAATAAAAAGAAAAACCAACCATGAAGTTTTTACTAAAAAAATCATAGACGTTTTTATGATTCATGTAAATACGTATATTTCTAAAAAGAAACTACTTACTAATTTGTTCCAATATCAGATTTTATGATTTGATTGAATGAGATAAGTTAGATTTCATTTCATCTCATTAAATTTCATTTTCATTTCATATCAATAAAAAATGTCTACTGAAGACTTGGCTGTATAGGCATAGTTGCTTTTGCCTACAAGAATGGGTGAAGAAAAAAAAATCTGGTTATATTCTACGGTTGGCGCGATTAGTTTGGCAGAAAACTTCAAATAAGTGATCAAGAAAGATTTTTAAAAAGGCAATATTTGTATTATTTCGACGATTTTGTTATAAGAGCTCCTTACCAAACACACCTGTAGTACACTACACCATTTAAAGTGTGTGCCAACTTAAATTGACACTTTAATTAACTGACTTCAAAATGTTGTATAATATTTGCTTTTAAAAATAATAATAATACAGAACAAAACTGTAAGACCTACTTTACAAAGAACAGTCATTTATTTACATATTTAACTATTAAGTCACTTGGTTTGTACCTGTCAATGCATTTCTGTGCGCCATATTTACTGACTTGCTTTGTACAAAGATACACTCTGAGTGACACCACACAATGCTTTGCACGTAGGCGAAGTTTCGCTCCATTGTCTAGTTGTTTACCAAAACTTGCTAGCATTCCCTAGAACTTAGACTTGTCTATGTTTGTAAATATGCCGTAGCATGTTCAAATCACAAACTATGATAACATGGTCAAAGATTTGGAATACACAATGACTAAATCCCTGCAGTAAGTTATAACCTGTATCGCGGGGCAGTTTGATAACATGAAATTTACGAACAAAAATGACACCCAGACTCAGAGCAGGCAGAGAGGTTTACACAAAGCCACATGCCCGGCCCCGGAATCGAACCCGGGACCGAGAGTCTAAAGGCGGCACAACTACTAACCCCATAAATGACCCACTGCTGACTCGGGCCCCCATCTACATGACTCTCCATTAGCCGACTGCGCCACGCTGGCCAAACGGGTTGGCACAGGCCTTGTCATTTCCTTTTGTCGGCTCTTATGACACCCGCCGGATGGAATGGTGTGGTCACACTATGTATTCTAAATCCGCCACCACACGAACAAACGCGCCTCGGAGTCCCAAATAACAGGGCTGGCATTTAGCGGTCGGGTATCCATGAAGATTTCCAATGTAAAAGAAGGAGGAAGAGGCAGTGATGTAGGTAAATTTTACATAATCATCTCGTAAGTAATTAATTATATGATGTTTACTTACTTATTCTTATAAATTGCATAAAATAGCGTGAGACATTTTTAGTACCTAGCGAAATTACTGTTCCTTATCAACGTAGTGAATCCGATTATAACTTGCTCGGTATCTATAAATCACATTTTTAAATGTAGAGTGAATAAGTTTCTTGATACTTTTAGAAAACATGATTGGTAATAGCCTCGAAGTACCTTTGTATCTCTGTGTGGTAGCGGAGTAAGAATACTACCAGCCCATATCTTCCCGTGTCTTAGAAGGTGACTAAGGGACAACAGACGTTGGGCAGCAGCGACGTTTTGTCAAACACCGGCCATCCGATACGCCAACCCGCCAGCCAAGCGTGGCGGTTATGGCAAATCCATGACATGGACACAAATATTAAACCGGCCCCCAGTCCCCGGCAGCCCTGCTATTCATTCGGCTACGGTAGCAGCCAAGGTAACGGTGGGGGAGGGGGTGCGAAGAATCCGCGAATACCTAAACACACAACGACTGCACCTGGCAACATACAACACACGTACACTGCGGACTGACGAGAAGATCATAGAACTCGAGGAAGAGTTGAGCAAGTTGCGATGGGGTTTGATAGGGTTGTCTGAAGTCTAAAGAGAGGGGGAGGACTCGATTCCCAACGTTTTAATGTGCGAAGATCGTGAAAACCTAAGACATCATTACTATTTATTAATTTGTTTAGTTTTTTTAGCTGCATCGGCTGTAATAAACGTGTTTCTTTCTTTTCTTTCTATATTTCAACGACTCTATTTATGAAATTAAAGAATGTGCGTTGCGTTATTCCGTTTACCGTAAAACTGACAAAAATATCAAAGTCATTTGATCAGCGTATTCAATTACCGTCACTATAAGTTGAGCGGGTACCGCCGGCCGACTTACAAGAGGAGTGACCTCAATCTCAAGAACAGCCATGGGATATTTTCTTATTGGTAAGATTTTATGTAAAAAAAAAAATATTGAGATCTTATTTGAGCGGCTATGTTTTGATAGTTTAGATCTACTACTTTTGGCTTTTCAAGTAAAGCTAAACTAAAGAGTAGACAAGACAAGACAAATAAGTAAGTAACTAAAGATAGTTCCTGAGGCATTTTCTTTTACTATTACAAAGCGCAGTGCTAGTAGGCCTCCCACACGGTGGACCGACGACCTGGTTAAGGTCGCCGGAAAGCGATGGATGCGGGCTCAGGACCGGCTTTCGTGGAAATCCTTGGGGGAGCTTATGCTTATATGTATTAGCTTATGTCCAGCAGTGGACGTTTTTTGTCTGAAATGATGATGATGATTATTACTACTACTACTCAGCCCATAGATCACCCACTGTCGAATCAGGCCTCCTCCAGTTACATGGAGGGTTATTAGCCTAATGTGCTAAGCTGGCCAGACTGGTGACAGCTATAGATGAAAATATTTGTAAATCTAACTCTACGTTTGTTGCAGTTTCGGCACTGCTTGTCACTACTACTCAATCGAAGCACTTGATCGGTGATCATAGTTATGTCATGTTCGATCCAGACGCAAAGGTGTGGTTCATTTTTATTTACTTTTTATTATAGTTTTTATTATAGTTATAGTATAAATGCCATTATGTTGAGTACATCTTTACCCTATCATTTGAAATAGTTACTTCAGCGATATCTGGATCTTTAAATTAAGAACGCAGGCGAATTTACTATGGCAAGAAGAAGCGAGAACCGCATTTGATAAGTTTAATCTACATATAGTGACTTGAAATTTGTAGGTTTTCTCTATAGTTTGATTTCTATTAGCGTGCGATGGACGTTCAAGCATACGGCCCAGTTAGCGGTTACTGTCGCCAATGAACCTTTGTATCAAGTGTCATTCACGTGTAACATAGCCTATTCAAAGTGTACATACTTTAACATTGGCAAGTACAAGACTAAAACTCAAAAGGAACTTTATTTCCGTAGGATGTATAACAAAACTCTTATACATATGTCGTCTAATCTAAAGTTCTCAAAATCATCTTTCAACCCTTTCTTTGGTAGTCTTCATTCACAGCAATCGGTCGTCATATCTATATTTACACCTTTCCTCATTCTCACAATTCATCCATCTCAAGGAAAATGCATACTTGTCTGTTAATTTACTTGTTTTCCATAAATAATTACATATATGGTGGTTCCCAAATATGTGGTTCTTTATTGCATATCGACTTGCATTTTTAATAGTAATTTTTCTTCCACAGTCGATTGTGAAACGAGATATTTCAAGTGATTTTACCAAATTCGTTGAAGAAGCCTTGGTGCAACAGACCCAAGCATTGGAAGTACTGCTACAAGATGCACATCTTAACAAAGAGCTATTAAATCAGATCATAGAAAACTTGAGCAATAATCACGTGGAACCAGAAATGCCAGATAAAATTGATCCAAGAGAGGTATTTGAGTTAAATAGACGTAGCAATCCTAATAATGAAGAACTCTCTGATTCATTTTTGAGATGGAAAAACCACTTACCTAAACATGGAAGTTTGGCCAAGTCTTTAATTTTGACACAGTTCAGAGATGATTCATTCAAAGATCCCGTTCCACTTATAGAACCATAATATAAATTATACCACATGATTTATTGTATGGTACAAACCTCAGATATCGCAAAATTGTGAACATTCTCGTAGTTATAAGCTCAGAATGTTGTGTGCTTTTCGCCCCGTAATTATGGGTAAGAGGAAGGGATATGTGTGTGCCTGATCATGGATATTATTACTTCTCAGGCCATAAATGACCCACTGCTGAGTCGGAACTCCTCCACCTACACGGAGGGTAATTCGCCTACTTTGCCACGCTGCTAGACGCGTTGACATAGGGTTTCGTATCAAGTTTTCCTTCTCTTCGGTTTTCGGCCTCGTCATTTCTTTTTGTCTCTGGGTGAAATTCAGGTGGCAACACTATCTATTCGTCACCACACGGAATATTATTATTATTTTTATTTAGTAATATATAAAAAGTATTAGCATACTAGTTCTAATTTAGTAAGTAAAATGTGAATATGCAGCTTAGTTTAAGAAATCTTCACTAGCCTTAGGTATTGACTCTGAGCATGCTTTCGGGTTTGT